>OW964175.2:11725590-14225590 GCA_943136025.2 Agrotis puta | reverse complement strand
TCTGTACAGTCGCCGGCGAAAGTGCTAAGCCTGGTTCGTCCCCGGGAACAAACACACGCGACCGGCGCGTGTCGTCCCATTACATACACATTACGGAGATATTTGGACTATTACCGGACGGTTATCGCGTTATCTTCGGCATCGGATCATCCCGGATTATGCGGAATCTGGGAAAGTTATACAACCAATGTAGCGGCTTCAAGTTACTGTTGTTTTCAAAGAAATAGATGCATAAGTCAAATAAGGTAAAAACAAAAACAAATAATGAATGTTTTTGGTTGTTGCAAGGCTGTTCAGCTATTTCAGAACCGTACTAAAAAGGTGTTAAGAATGTATGCTAAATACGACACAAAAAACGTTACGCTATGTAAACACACTTTTTGGTAGAGTCGGGACCAATAACACAATGAAGTGTAAATCATTACAAAATTTATTAAACATATAAAAGCAAAAAGAACCCATACAACGCAATAAAAACGACAGTCATAACACCGTTTTAATAAGAAACATTGCTTCCGATCCCCGACACCATCAAATTACAACAGACGAAGGGGAGGACTCACTTAAATATGAATCATTTCATTATAATGCCGTATTCAATCCGAGTAAACCTCACTTCATGTTGTTATTACAACAAGGGGAGCGTACAAACATAAAAATGTATTATACTCATGCAGACTAAGCCCCGTGGAGACGATAACTGACACTTAATACCATAGAGCGTGACCGCATTACTCTGTGATCTATGGTCCGCGGAATCTGTGCGCGCAACTTTATCTATGAGTCGCTATCGCCGAGCTGTCAAAAATTGGAGGGAACCGAAATCGGTTTTGTGCAAAAGTGTACGTCGTTAATCTGCAGGCCACTTTGTTCCTTAATACTTTGAATTAAAATGCATATTTGAGTTCGGAAGAGCTGATTTTTTCCTTTTATTTGTTAACATGCGAACATCATATCTACATGTATAGGCGCAAGACAGAAAGTTGAATGGTTTGTTGTTCTTTTCGGTGTCGGTCGAGGGGAGGCCGAGGTTTTATGGGAACAGCAAATTCGGCACGTGTCAACCGATGGAATTAGCCGTAATACTTGCATTAATAAAGTGTGAAATTGCCACCGCGGCCGGTGTTTGTTATAATTCTCTATTACGCGTTTTTTGAGCTTTGTCCCCCGAGAACGACTTGAAATAAGCCGAATTGGATTGTTCTTTTGCGGATTAGGCGTATTTACAGAAAGCTCCGTCCCCTCACTTTTGGTGGAAAGTTATTCATTCGTAATAATCAAACAAATTATCGAGTGTAAATTAAGGTGGCTGATAAACTGAGCCCATTCTGAATTGCTTGTTAATTGTAGATTTTCATTTCAATTCTTTTAATTACATCAGTGGTGCGGTGCGGCGTGACGGGTGTTACCTGGCTACAATGGCGGAGCGTTGTATTTAATTCCGGCGTGGTTTTACGGTCACAGCATTTTATTGATTGCTCCGGCCAGTGAGCCGCGACGCCCCGGACTGGATAAACAAGGGCTAAAAAATAAATAAAAATAAAGATGGCGAACGAGGCACCGCCCCCCGCTGCGTCGGTGGCTACCGTTTTCAAATGTCATTCTCAACCGAACCGAACGCTGCGGAGAGTTCGATCAACGGAAGTAATCGATATCGATATACAGAGCTAGCTAGTTAGTAAATAGGAACGGAAAAATAAGACTGGAATACAACTCTATAAACCCAATTAATTCAAATCATAGGGTAAAGAAAATAGTTTTCAGTAAGCAATTATTATTTGAAATGCCCTAAACTATAATTCAGATCAGACGGACAAGAAACTGACTAACATTAACCTAATTTATAAATAATAATAAATATAATATATCTAAGTAAACTGGAGAACATTGTACAGCAGGTCAACCTACCCCAATCTGTCAATTTTTACCAATCGAACCTTCCAGGATTGTGATAAAGTTGAAAATCTATTATAGACATCTGAGATTGAGATTTTGGTAGCTTGATGTGCTGGCGTCTGTACAACAGTGACTTAACGAAACAAGCAGCATTTATTTTATCGACTATCGATAAGCCGTCACAACCCTATAATTTTCCACAGCCAACCGAAGCAGTAAATCGATCGTAGTTTTTTTCAGTCAATCGTCTTTCAATTCTAACTTTGGTGATATCGTATCGACTTATTCAATTTCGAGGGGCATTCGCATTTGTCGTGGTTCGATCATTTCCGTCGATTTTTTATGGTATCTATCGATAGAAGCATCGTCCGATTGGTCACGCGCATTCCTACGGAGCCGCTGATAGAATTTTCTTGCTGAGGGTCAGGTGCATTGCAAGATCACGAATGTTCACGAATATTAACGAATACTCACGAAGCTTGAATGTGGGTAGTATTGAATTGTGTGCTACATTGTCATTATTGTAACTGTTAGTAGCGGAAAGTGTTGGCTGTAGTGCTATTTTCAGGTATTTTTGCACCTGGTGTGTGTGTTTCAGGTTTTTCCTTTTTTTAAAGTAAGTTTTAAGTTTCACTATCACGCTTTTACCAACATTAAAATATATGTTTTTAATTTATGGAGTCACACACACATTCTTGTGAGTTGAAAATGTTGCTACCAATCTATTTTTTAAAAACACATTATTTTTTCGAAAGTAGGTATGAAAATAAAAACTTTTCAATTACTAAAAAGAAATCAAAAAACCCCAGCAGCATAAAATTCCTAGGCCAACAACAACCAACTTTACAAATCATTCCAAAAATGTCAATCACAAAAAAATCAAATTAATATAAAAAATATATAATCATTGGTGTACAATTAAGGCAGTTACAGACTCCCCGAGGGGTATATCAATTCCATGTATTTAGCGCGGCGGTGTCGGATTGTTGTGTTGAAAACTATTAATTAATGTGCGCAAGAGTCGATGCCCCGCCGCGACTGATCCTGCGCACTGCATGGGGTAGCCGACGTCCTTGATTGTAGGAGCACCATGTATACACGGCCATAAATGAACTTCACACCTGCGTAGGATTTTGATGATTAATAGGACGATTTATAAATTGAGACAGTAATTTGTTTTTTTTTTTATTGTTAACTAGCCTCATTTTTTGGTGTCAGGATATAATAAAATAAATATTTTAGTAGTCAAATGGACATTCTGGTAAAAAAGGTTTTTTTTTTATCCTGAGCAGTGGGCACAACGTGATAAAATATTGAATCTTAGCTGATTTCAAATGAAACACCGCCGCTGGTTGGCTGGCTGGTGTTGACTATTCATTTTATTTTAACTTTAGTTTTCCTTCGTAGTGTTAGAAATGTGAATAGAAAATAACCAACTTCTCTAAAAACCATTTTTGCTGACCTATCAAATAATTTTCAGAATCAGAATCAGAATCAGAATCATTTATTTGTCAAACATAGGTATTACATAATAAGATCTTATGGTAAATAGGTTTAGGTGCGCTATGTTTTGTCAGTTATGACATACAAATATTTATGTTAGAAGGGTAAGTTAAAGACTAATTATTATACATGAAAGAAAAAATAAAAAGATGTGTAATTACAATATTAATAAATTGTTACCGATTAAATTTCTAAAATTATTTTTTACAATTAGGAATAATTAAAAATTGTCATTCAAGAACTCGTCCAATGTATAATAGCATTTGTGAAGTAGCAGCTGGTGTAGGGTAGTTTTAAACTTCTTTACTGGCAAGCATTTAATTGCGTCGGGTATTTTGTTATAGACTCGAGGAGCAATACCAAAGAAACTTTTCTTCATCAATGCTGTTCTACATTTCACATGGCTCAGTGTGTTTAAGTATTGAGTGCGTACAGGCATTTTCTTTACTGTAGCTAGTTTTTGGAACAAATGGGAATTGTTTTTAATGAATAATGAAGTTTCGAAGATGTACAAAGCCGGGAGAGGTAAAATATTAAATTTTTTAAAATATGGAATACAACTGTCTGTCTTTTTCAATCCACACATCGCCCGTACACATCTCTTTTGCATTTTGAACACGAGTTCTCGGTTTGTTGACTGTCCCCAGAAAATTACACCATATCGCAAAACCGATGATACTAGTCCATGATACGCGGTTAATAGTGTCTCAATATTCACTTTTTTTGACAGTTGAAATAGAAGGTATGCTGTATAATTTTGAAAGAAACGTGCCATTCTTTTTTTGAAAAATAAATAACATTCTTTCTAAAATCTAGGACAGACTTATCTACCCTAAACAGAGAGATATGGTAACACTAATATCTCAATAGGACGATGTCCTCCCAATTCTACAAATTGATTCAGAAGTTATTTGGTCCGTATCGAATGAAGCGTCCTGGTACAAAGAAGGCTGACATACCTCTGTCATTCTAAGGGAAACGAAATGAAGTACTCGTAAGACTAGTATTGGAAAGGAATTGAGAGAATTTAAAAAATAACGGCCAAGCGCGAGATGGACCCGCGCATGAAGAATTCTGTAGCACTATCTATAAAAGCACAAAAAAATAACACTTTTGTTGTATGGGAGCCCCCCTTCCCGGGTTGACGGCGCGTTGTGTTCCACACGCGCCTCAAAGAGTTTCAGCATAGTAACGAATTACCGTGACCCCGAAACGTAAAGGTCTATTGAAGGACACCGTGAATTTTAGTCAGTACGAGTCTGTCAGTCCCTCCCGCTCTGCCCTGGGTGGGAAGGACTCATTTGATAATTTTACAACCTCCTTTAGATATTTATTCGATTCTTTTTTTAAGTTTTTGTGATATTTTCAACTGTATAACTCGCAGTTTATGAGATCCAGTCTGACGACTGAAGGACAGGCAGACAGACAGCGAAGTCTAAGTAATAAGGGTACCGTTTTACGTTTTTACCTAAAACGTAAAACGGTACCCTTATTACTTAAACCCTACGGAACCCTAAAAACGAATGTGTGACTAATAAATTAATGTATAAATGATGTCTGGTTTAACTTGAAAATAATTAATTTGTTTTGAAATTAGATTGAAGGTGTTAGAATTAATTTGTTTTGAAAATGGACTGGTTGTCGAAGTCCAAAAGGTATCGACGAGAAGACAGAGGAAAGATGATTAGAGGAACTATTATTTTTATGTAGTAAAATCGTCCAAAGAGTCTTCTCACCCTGGGTTGGCGGAAGGAACTGTCAGATTCGTACTGACTAAGCTCTTTACGTTCCAGGCTCACGGTCACCTTATAAGGCAGACCCTGGTTATAGGAACTTGACTTCAGCAGGCATACTGCCTCAACAGTAGGTAAATGTAATGGTCCGCGGCATAACCAGTGGGTTTTGCCGCATGTAATATGCTGTCCTATTGTCAACGCTTTTATAATAGCCGCGACTGATTGTATAATTTATCAGGCGTTCCTTCGCGGTAATACATGACATTCATCATCATCTGCCTAGCCGTTCCCAGCTATATTGGGGTCGGCTTCCAGTCGAATCGGATGCAGCTGAATATCATTTTACATGAAGCGACTGCCTATCAGACCTCTACAACCCAATAACTGGGTAATACGATACCCTATAGAATGGTCGTTAGACTTTTAGAGCTTCTGACTAATAGTAATGACTGTCAAAGATCTTCAAATAACAGCCGGGACCAACGGCTTTACGTGCTTTCCGAGGCACGGAGGATACTCACTATGATAGATGGTCATCCATCTATAGACCAACCTCGACAAGTGCGGCTTAACCCGGAAAATCGGTCTATGAAGCTGTGATTATTTTAATTCCGAGATTAAAATCCAGGCTTGACTGTAGGATACAGAAACACCTTCCCGCCCTCGTGCATATGCACAGATGCAGAAAAGTCTCCTAACGCTCTTTGTACGTATGCTATATTACTGTCCAATTCATTCATAAACTAATATTCATTCATCAAATATTCTAGCATCTCCAAATAACATAAATATTCTAGATAACACCCCACTTGCCCACACTTGAAGCAATAATTTCGCGATCAATAAATAAAATTAAACGTAGCTACGATAGTTGATCAAAACACGCCGTTTGTTTATCAATATACTATTAGTAAAACATATTGCTAAGGGTCTATAAAGTCATTGGAACGGAAGCTGCAAGCTTCTTAAATTGGACTCTGATAGTGCATACCCAGCTGCAAAGGAAATGACACCCTATTTTGTGTAAGTTATGGTTCGGGTTTCGTTGATAGGGTTTCGAGGTCGCAAGTAGTGGGTGCATCGGAAGTTTTGACTATCGACGGATCGTTGTGATGATAACAGTTTTTAATTAAATGTGTTTGAATTTGATTTATGTGATGTGTGTGTTTTGGTTTATAAAATAAAATTAATTTATTTTATCATTAAAATAAAATAAATGAATTTTGTTTTTAACTGTCTTCCAAAATAGTAAGTTCTCAATTGGACCCGTATGTTTGTCCGCGATTATCTCGCGTTTGACTGAACCGATTTTGATGTGGTTTTCAGAAAAGTGTTTGTTAAATGTTATCTTTAGTGCGTTCTATACGTTACACCCACTTACATTTTACCGGTTATAAGAAAGTCCTATCCTATGTCCTATTTTTACCACCACAAGTAAAAAACCAAATCATCATTAATCTTACAAATATACTTAGCAATGTCTCAAAGGACCAAAAGCCAGTGGGTCTAATCCACCACATTAGCAATGTTGCTTTAAAATTACCACGTAAAAAAAATACCTTCACTGTATAATCAGGAAGTTTGATTTACAAATAAAAATTTTTTCGTTATTTTATTAAATGTGAAATCAGAGAGTTTTCGTAAAGAAGCAACGCCCACATTACCATATCCAGAAATAAACACATATACTGACATTAATACCCTTTAAAGATAAAAAAGCAATAATGAAAATATCGAAAAATAAATTGCTTTACGAATGTTGGTATTACAATAATAAATTGAACTGCGATGACATTTAAAACGCTCAATTTTGCTAAAATAAGTCTAGACAATAACAAATGTAAGGAAGGACATCGCCCACGATATTGCCTATTTTGCAACTTATTTTTCATTTGTTGTTGCAGTTGCAGTAAGATCGATATTTCATAAGATTTTATCGATAAAATAAAACGGACAGTAGCAGGTACTCATTAATCAATCGTTAATTAACGCGTGTACGCAAAACATTCACACTCCTCTCAATTAACAACAAGATCTATAAAGATAAAATGCAAATTTTTCACCTCCACACGCATCTTTCACTTCCCCTATCCTTTTTTAACAACAACATGCCGTATATCCCTGTCTCCTTTTATTAAAAATGTTTGACACCGCTCCTTGATCGTTTTCAGTTGTTCCTGATAATTTTTTAACGTGTTTTCCGTCATCCTTTTCACTCTCACAACTTTTTGTATTTGCCTTCTCTCTTTTATCAATAACAAACGGTATTCGATAAATAAAAAATCGTCTCTTTTATATAAATTCGAGAACGGAATGAAGTAATATTTTGGCGTTTATTAATCGCATCGATGACTTTTTTCTCGTAAAGGGCATCATGTTGTTAACTGCCTTATAGATTGTAATTATTTCATTATTTAACACTTCGGGCGTCTGATAATGAAATACACAGGTTCCTTTATTTATTTTTTTGTTTGTTAATCAACTTCTCAGTTGTTGCTTCATTTTTTATTTTATTTTTTATTTCAAAGACACACCCAATTAACATTGCAAGCCTAATTGGCAATGTTAATTAGGTGCGATGTCTAAATATAATTTGAATGTTACATAAATGCTTTTTGGCTTGCATTAGTTTGGTGAAATTGGAAATAATCGTTGTGCTTGTGCGCTACGTAGTGACAAATAAGAAGGATTTTTATTATTCTCAATCTAGCCTTGAAACAAAGATGAGGCAAGGCTATGTTAAGTTTCAAATTGACAATCAAAATTTTGCCATCACAATTTTCTGCCTTTTTTAAGAAAAAACCTTGCCCTACATTAGGAATTTATCCTTTGTCGTGAGTGCGTTTACAAACATATAATCTCACACAAACAAACACCCAGACCAGGAACAACTACTTGTAGGTCTTACAAATATTTGTTCCCAGCAGGAATCAACCTGCGACACGCAGCGCAGCAGTCCAATCACTCAGCCACTACACCAACCGTGCCGTCAAAATATATAATTCACACAGCATCTAATCTACACAGATTGTTTACGCGATCGCACATTATTTAGGTCGGACTGAATGAACAAGTGCATGCCAGTGAATGAGTTGATAGTGCACAGCTGTGATTCAATGAACATGAATAATAATTAACACTGCGTTATCGATTTGATGCACAAATCATTACCAGCGCTGTTTTATTGTCCAATTAAATTTGTCGGGATGGCTCGGTATGAGAGAGAGGGTATTTAAAATAGAATTTAAAGAGTGTCCGTGGATTTTCTTGCCCTTTTTTTCTCCCTAGGGATTTGAGCTTTGGGACGGGCAACCACAGTGCTTTTACAGGTTGGTAAACCTTGGGATTGTAGTTTTATATTTTAGACATTTCGAAAGTCCCTGCAATGGTAAGATTGAAAAAAAAAATGTGACTGATTCAGAGGGAAAAATTACATGTACCTACCGCTCATATTTTTGAAGGATCGGTCCACAATATCATTAGATCGAGAAAGAACAAAAGGACCCAATCTCCCAACCAGCAATTTTGCCATAAAACCAAAACTTATATCTCAAAAAGCTAGTTGAATGATGTATAAAGGCTTTGGCAGTGACTTGTTGTTGTAAAAAAGCGTTTGAGAATACATTTTGGCTCTATAAAGTCATACAGCAAGCAGTCATGATTGGAAGTCGGTGGAATAAAGTCAAGGAAATAAGAAACATAGGCACCGATTTCCAATAATGAGTTTTCATTCAAAAATTATTATACACATTTTTTTTTAGTTTTCATTTTTTTCAAAAAGTTTTTAGTTATCAATAAAGTATTCTATTCTATTTTTGAATGGTAAAATCATCAAATGAGTACTCCCACCCAGGGCAGAGCGGGAGGGACTGTCAGACTCGTACTGAATAAAATCCAAGGTGTCCTTCAATAGCCCTTTACGTTCTTGGGTCACGGTAGCTCGTAAGTCCCGCGACCCCGGCAGGCTTTGGCCCTCTGAGAAACATCAAACTACACTTTACAATTCTTGGTGTAATCGTACATAACATCGATGCGCGGGCGCAGTGATGTCAAAGGAGCTGTTGGTTACTGCCGTGTTATCATAATTTCGTATTCGACATCTCGCAAGAGGTTATCGCAGCACAGATCCATTCGGACCGCTGCATCCGCTCCTAATGATAATGCTATCTACTATAAACGCAACTACTTGAGGTATTTAGTAAACACTTGTTTAAGATTTATTAGTGAGTATGAGGAACACGGTTTTAAATCCCTTATTGCTTGTAAGGGTTCCGCACGCGGGGTGCTAGGACAGGAAACCTCCACGTGCGCCTATGGACTGGAGTTCCCTCTCGGATACGTCCGGGGGGAAGACCAGTTTTTCGGGCCGGTGCACCCTGGGATGCGGGCAAAAACTCTTCCTTAAGCACTGTGTGCCTGAGGGGTCTCTTTGTCCGTATGCGAATAGCCTGTCGGGTGGATGCTCCAACGCGTGTCCCTCTGAATAGCAGAGGGCACAGCGGCGGAGCGGGCTTGCGGACGGCGAGTAATGGGTAAGCTCGCCGTCCGACCAAGGACCAAGCCCAGGTCGGTGGCGCGCCGTGTTTCACGGGTCGCCGACGGGGCCGAAAAAAAAAAAAAAGGGTTCCAAAGTTTGCACGCAAAGGGTAACTAATTATGGTAAAAAAAACAATATTAGTGGAGGGAGCACAACTGTTCAATAATTTACCAGAAGATTTGAAGAAGTGTGATAGTATTAACATATTTAAGTGTAAATTGAAAAACCATTTAAGTAATAACAATATAATGTCGCCATAGCCCCAGAGGCAAATATTATGTTGCTATTAAGAAATAACATTGTATCTCATTTTAAGTGAACTTTTTGTTTTTATGAGAAACTAGCTTTTGCCCGCGACTTCGTTCGCGTGGAATAGTGACTTCCGGCAGATTTTAGGTTTGTTTTTATTTTTTGTAATAAAAACTGTCCTTTCTCAAGTTCCAAACTATGTCTGTACCAAATTTCACACAAATCGGTTCAGTAGTTTAGGCGTGAAGAAAAGACAGACAGACAGAGTTACTTTCGCATTTATAATATTAGTTTGGATAAATGTCTTTAAACCTAAAGGGTAAAAAGGGACTCTATAAGTAAGATTCCGCTGTCCGTCTGTCTGACTGTCCAGCTGTCTGACACCAGACTGTTTCTCATGAAGCGTGATAGTTACACAGTTGACATTTTGTCAGATGATGTATTTCTGTTACTGCTATAACAAGTACACGGAATAAAATATGTATGAAGCCTAAGATGGAACGAACTTACCCAGAAATAAGTGGAACTCCCTGCGCACCGACGGAAAACGGTAATAGTAAGTACATTTCGATAGAAATGGGGAAAGTTTAGTTTTTTAAGTTGGAGAAACAAAGTTGTTGTATGATAATAATATGAAAGATATATATTCTTTTTATGTTTTTGAATTTAGAAATCAAATAGTTTTTAATTTTTACCTAAAAGTATATATTTCTTTATAATAATCATGTTTAGAATACATTTTACACAAATGAAATATTCCAAAAATATATTTAAGCTTTAAAGACGCCGAACACCTTTAATTAAAAAAAAATAATAATCTGTGGTAATTTTTATTAAGATACGTACAATTCCGACAAAGAAAAAAAAACAAGAGTCTGAAATACGAGTACATTGCATGTTGAACCTTATCGATAGTGCGATGAGTAATAAGTTTTGAGGAAGTATATTGACAACAATATTATCGTATAACCGTAAGTAACAACAAGGCCACTTCACCCCCATCATGGCTGTTAACGCATTTGAATCAGTAAGTAACCAGGAACACATGCCTCTGACCGTTTCAAAGTTAACGACTCCATTAATTCGGCAGGCAATGGTTGCGGCACATCTAACTAGCACTAAGTTACTTGTATCCTACAAAAGGCGGAAGTTTTATGACAAAACTTACAAACTTACAACTTAATATACTACATTTTCACTACCAACACCTAAATGTTAAAAGCACACTATTGTAATTTGAACCCTAGGTTTAGTAATGAGAGATGAAATTCCAAACGAGTAATAATGTTCAGGCGTTTATCTCCTAATGTTAGTGAAATGGGTATAAGTGTTCGAAAGGCTAATGACTTATACCATAATAATTGTAAACTATGGCCGCTGCTTTAGACGCCCCACAGAGAGTGCTTTTAACATAATATCGTATTGAAATGTCTCATTTTCCTGATTTTATGGTAGACATTTTCATGGCCTCAAAGGCCTGGAGGAGTTTCCTGGTTTTAATTTTGCGGCGTTTAAAGTCAGTTGGCGGTTGGTACTATTTTATTGTGCCGAAGTTTAGTATGCTGCGTGTGCGGGAAAGATGTGGTTTCATGATCAATATGATTAGAAATCCTAGAGACATGAAATACCGGAATAAACGATAGATAGGTATAGGACCTATCTCGACGGCGATTAATGGGTGACTTGCCGTCCGCTCATGGACCATGCCCGGGTCAAACGACGGCGACGGCGAGGCGCGTCGTGGTCCACGCGCGCCTCAAAGAGCTGTCATCTGATGGGGGCTCCTTAGAAGACCAAAGCCTGCCGGGGTAACCGTGTTAGCTTACCAGGTAACTGTGCCTTTGGAACATAAAGGGCTATTGAAGGATCACCGTGGATTTTAGTCAGTACAAGTCTGACAGTCCCTCCCGCCCCGCTTTGGGTGGGAGGACTCAATTGATGACACTACCACGATAAAAAAAAAGAAATCTGTGGGAAAAATGCGAGCAGCTCTACCTAGTCAGCATCTTCCACCTGGCAGAAGAAATAGCAAAACAAAAAGAAACAATACAAGCATGTACGAGCATCTCGAGACGTACTATAACATAATAATAGATACATATAATCACGAATTGTTTACGGGTCAAAATGGCACGACACTGGAAAAATTTCATCTTCGTCTCTAAGGCAATTTTCGGCCAAACCGTAGGCGCGGGCTGGCGGATGGCGAGTAATGGGCGATCCTGATCAAGTATCTGGTTGCCTACCACGACGTTTTAAAGCGAGATTAATTCCAGTGTGGGAAAGAGACAGAGCTATACGAGTCGTCTAGCGCCACCTCGTTCTCACAATCATGGTAGGCCATCAAGCCCGAATCGAAGACACGTCGTGGTCCGCGCGCGCCTCATGGAGCTTAGGACAGACAGACGGATAGCAAAGTCTTAGTTAGGAATAGGGTCTCCTATTATCCTTTGGGTATGAAAAAAACAACAGCTATGTAGCTCTAACTGGTGAATTCCCCGCTGTTTCCCCAGCCCTACAGTGGTATAAATTGAACGGCATGCACATCGGCCCGCGGGCTTTTTGATCCGACGCGTTCGCTTTAAGTTATGTGTCCCCAGCGAGCCGGCTTGTTGTCCATGATGCATGCGTTTGTGCGACTGTTTGTGTGTGAACACGCAAATTAAATTGTTACTGTGTTTATATACCCAACAGGCCTTATTACAAGACTTCTGTATTTTATTTACAGCGTACTTGAAGTAGTTACTGTGTTTTTGTTTGGAAAAATTAAAAAGCGCCTGCAGTTTAGGTAGGAACGAGGAACTGATTTTTTTTATTTTACGTGGTAAAATCATCAAATGAGTCCTCCCACTCAGGGCAGAGCGGGAGGGACTGTCAGACTCGTACTGACTAAAATCCACGGTGACCTTCAATTGCCTTTTTTTTTCGTGGTAGAATCATCAAATGAGTTCTCACACTCAGGGCAGGGCGGGAGGGACTGTCAGACTTGTACTGACTAAAATC
Organism: Agrotis puta; assembly: GCA_943136025.2. Classification (NCBI taxonomy): domain Eukaryota; kingdom Metazoa; phylum Arthropoda; class Insecta; order Lepidoptera; family Noctuidae; genus Agrotis; species Agrotis puta. Next base: position 14,212,666 of record OW964175.2, on the reverse strand, counting down.
CACGGTGTCCTTCACTAGCCCTTTACGTACCGGGGTCACGGTAATTCGTAAGTCCCGCGACCACCTTCAATAGCCCTTTACGTTTCGGAGTCACTGTAATTCGTACAGTCCCGCGACCCCGGCAGGCTTTGGCCCTCTAGAGGGGGGCCATATCAGCTGGGACAGACTGCCGCAGCCTAGGAGAGACCTATGCGATGTCCATCATTGAACTGCGATTGGCTGAGGTGATAAATATTATATAACATTCACACATCTGCTAAACAAATAGCCTTAAAATCACTAGAACCAAATACAGTTTTTTTTTAACACTTTCAGCTGAGCATCTGGGTATTCAAATGTTTGTTGCGCGGCGCACTATTTTCTCTGAATGTGTAAGTAATTAGAATGTACTTATGTGTGCGAGTAGCCTTATAAAGTGCTCAAAAAAATAACCTGGACTGGCGCTAGCATTCCCAAAATTTAAGTGATACGGCGCGATGACGTAGCTTGAAGGAATTTGTATAAGCCTCAGCCGTTTATACACGTTCTTTGAAGAGACATGTTTTTAACTGACGTGATTAAACGTTGTATCAAACAGCGTTTATCAAATTTTACGTATTAAGTATAACGTCGCTCAGCTCAAAGTGTTAAAAAATTGGACATTCACTGAAATTGTCAAAAACGTGAAAAGAAAGCAGCAATCCTATAGCAGTTTATATGATTTAGTTGTGTTACGAATAAACTAGAACCGGTGCCATAATACGATAAAACTATTGGTATATTTCTGGGCAATATATCATCTTTATGGGCCATTTCGCCGCTACATTTCGGCAATTTCCTGAATTATTGTACACCGTGGTATGGAACAGCCGAACTGAAGTTCTATTGCTTCTCATCCGATGTATGCTTGTTATTTTTGTAAGTTGCTACCTACATACCTTGCTTCGTTGTCTTGTAATGTTAGAAAAGAAAAAACCTTGCGAGTGAAAGTTGCTTTAAAAAGCAGAGAAGTGCAATATCTTATCAATACTAAGCTAAAGTAAAGCTGAAGATTTCGTTTGTTTGGTTGGTTGAACGCGCTAATCTCAGGAACTGGTGGTGCGAATTGAAAAAAAAATGTGTTATTTATCAATTATACTATTAAACATCACGCTGCGAGCAATAATGATCTCTAAGCTGGAGTTGCTTGGTGTTCGAGGAACTGTCCTAAAAATATTCAAAGACTACCTCAGAGACCGCACTCAACGTGTTAAAATCAATGCTTACCTTAGTGACGAAGAAGTTGTCTCCTTCGGCGTTCCGCAGGGTAGCATTCTGGGGCCTACTTTATTCCAAATTTACATAAATGACCTATGCAAGTTAAAGCTACCACAATGTAAAATTTTTACTTACGCTGACGACACGGCGATAATTGTACGCGGACCTACTTGGGATAGTGTCAAAACTGCAGCAGAGTCAGCATTAAGCACCATAATGACACAGCTAAACTCGAATCTACTTACACTCAATTTACTAAAATCTACTTACATACCATTTGCTATAAGACGTAATAACTCACCTTCAGACACGTTCTCGATTACTGCTCACTCATGTCTGGTCCCTTCCAGTCCGCTCATGTCATGCAACTGCCCTAAACTTACCAGATCAAGCAGCGTTAAATATCTAGGTGTACAAATAGATAGTGAACTAAAATGGGATAAACAAATTGAGGCTCTCACCACCAGAACCTTCCGTCTCTTACATACCTTTAAGTCCTTGAGAGATTCTGCTACTCTCGACACTTTAAAAATGGTGTACTTTGGCCTCTGTCAATCGGTACTAGGATATTGCATCACGGTGTGGGGAGGGGCATGTAATGTTTTACATGCCCCTCCCCACACCGTTCCTTCACACCACACCTTCACCTCACCACTCCTTCTCAAACTAGAGAGAGCACAGAGAGCTATACTCAAAGTTATGATCAGGAAACCCTACAAATATCCAACAACTCAACTGTATTCCGACTGTAAAGTTCTCACAGTTCGCCAACTCTTTGTGCTCTACTCGGTCCTCAAAAAGCATTCATCCCTACCCCCTTCCAACCAGAATAAACGCACCTTTATCCCTCCAAGTACTCCTCATAGAACTGCCTTTGCTAAACATCAATATCTTGTTCTGAGCTCTCTCATTTACAGAAAAATTAATAAACACCTAAACATACTGAATCTCACTAAGTGGGAAGTTAAACAGAAACTTACAGACTGGCTACTTCAACAAGATTATGATCGTACAGAATCACTTTTAACTTACTTAACCTAGTATTTGCACACTCATTCATATACGCACACACACACACGCACATACACACATACACACACTCAAACATACACACTCACAATAATATCAATAAGTTCACTATTTAATTTTATTCATCATTATCATTTTTTTTTTAAATAATTGTTTTAATTATGTATAGATAGATCGACAGTGTCCTCACTAATTAAATATGTAATATAAGAACTTAGCCTTTTGGCCGTCTACTGTCTCTTAAGATACAGGTATACCCTAGTTTAAGAGGCAGGGAAACGTATATTGTTAACAGATGTAGCATATACTTCATAAACATGTTCTATCATAATTAGTTCATAAACTTGTAAACTATCTTGCTGTTACTAGTTTAAGTTCAGTTCTCACACCATCTGTACCTTCTTGATCAATAAACAATTATTATTATTATTATTATTAATAAGAGCTAAGCAGCTGGGGCATACCACGGAGAACAACCTAGATACCAACATAAAGTTCATACTTAAATTATATTTTTTACTACAAGCTTTTTCATTTTAAAAAAACCCTTGCCCCCACACTAAGAATTTGTCCTATATCGTGGATTTGTTTACTCATATACACAAACACCCAGACCCGGAACAACTACTTGTAGATCATTCAAATCTGGCCTGATACCTAGAACTAGGCACTCTAAAAACTATATTTAGTATTCTAGGTAACTAAACGAATCTCAGAGGACATTGAAAGTTTACATAAAATAAACCTTAACAGTAAGGAACAGCTAATTAAATTCAGACAAAATTATCTTGTGTAAATTACTTTAGACAAGTAATAACACTTATCAACACTTTCCTTACGAGTAGTAAAATCCGATATTTCTTTTAAATTATTTATTTTCCTTAAAAAAATACTTTTTGAATCTCCCAGTGTCGCCGACAATGTTAAATAAATATCACCTCAAGTCGATAAATTATAACAATTAGGGATGTGACATTAATTCGATTTGACAATAAACATATTTCAGTAGCCTATTCGGAGGTCATTTTTTATTATTATTTGGTACTAAGTAGGTACTGTGAAACCGGAAAGTTTACCGAGAATTGAACAATGTAACAAAGAGAAAACACATAATTTATAGTTGGTCATACACTAAACGTGACAGTACAGTCAACAGCAAAACTAGATGAGCAAAATCAGAAATGCAATACTAATTAACGGAGTTCGGAACTGTGTGGCGTCGCCGTCGTAGTGATTGTAAATTACCAGACATTTATTACTAGTTCATCTACACGTCCATTAGTATTGAATTTCTGATTTTAATCATCTACTTTTGCTGTTGACTGTACAAATGGTTGACAAAATCAAAATGGCCTATAAGATCCGCTGTCAAAAGTGTCTTAGTCTGCATATTTTACAACTGATAATGAAAAAAGAAATACATAGGGGAACAGTATTATCCTCCTTATTCAGTTTACTTATCTTCCAAAAAACGTAACTTTACTTAGGCTATTCAGACGGATCTTTTTTGTCCTTATCGCACGAGTATGCCGCCGAATGCTCGTAAGGCCTCTGCCTCGAATCTTGCGGGCAGCGGGGCGGCGGCGGCGGCGGCGCGGGAGTAGAGCGGGCATCGCAGACCCGTTCTCGAAACTAGCGGGCAGATCGCGCGTCGCTATAGCCGCGTAGTGTTGTATTTTATATTATCTATTTATCGTAGTGAAATAATTTGCTCTAGCACGTCCGAGGACATTTCGACACGCTTCACACGTCACAAAATAAATTGCACAACACTGCAACGCAGACGCGCAAGCGGTCACCGCTTAACTAAAGTCACCGCTCGCTGGCCGCCCCCGCCCCGCTGCCGCGCCGCTGTTTCCGAGGGCCGGTCCATTTGAATGTATGCCTAAGATCCTGCCGCTTCCGCGCCGCCGCCGCCGCCGCCCCGCTGCCGCAATATTCGAGGCAGAGGCCTAATGCGACAGCGAAAGATTCTGCAAATACCTAATTTACAAAAGTATATCCACTCGCATTTCCTCTTAAGACACAACTGACTAAATGCCATGGCACAGCCCTGACTCCGAACGAAATCAATAACAACATATTTCGTTAATTCAATATGATAATTAGGCAACAAGCGGCTGTGACGATAAAGTCGTGTTCCACTAATACTGAACACAACAAGCTCGGGTCAGAGGGCACGTGATAAAAGTCTTGTATTAATTTGCTGCCTTAACCGTGACAGTGTTACTCACACTATTGAAATAGATCGCGGGTTGGAAACTGATTATTTAATAGTTATTTTCGATACAAGTGCGAGAAGTCTGTCTTTATGAACGAGTTCTAACTTTTGAGCCGAGCCGTAGGCGAGGGTCAATAGCTGGAACGAGTTGTAAAGACAGATTCGCACGTGTATTGAACAACTATTTTTAATACAGTTGCGAAGAAATAAAAATTTTAATAATAAATAATTAACTTCACTTAGCGTAGAAAATTTTACGAAAATGGCGCCAAGTATATTTTTTGTCATCATACGCAAAGGCAGTGTACTCATACAGCCAATGTTGTGCATATATCGATACTAATATTGCTTTATTATTTGAACAAATAAATAACAAATTTCATTTTTTTTTGCATGATTATTATCAGTCTTGTAACGAAGAAAAAAAATATTGAATTAATACTTTAGTAAAAATGAAAAAAGATTAGACTAAAGTCTCTTTGGTTGCATAGAGAGCCCATATTAATTTATTATGTTGGTAGTACGGTTTTTTATTTAACTAGTGCGAGAAATTGCATTTTACGCACAGAAAACTCCCCCATAAAATGTCAATTTTCATGCAACTGTATTAAAAATTACTTTTCTTGATTCAACTTCTTAACTGGTCTTTGCATGGCAACCAGTTTTACTAAGGGGTATTGTAAACTCTTGGCTGAGACTCGGCTTATGGATATCAGAAAAAGTGATACGCAGGCTACGACATCAAATAAGCGACAGATAAATACGAAAATCAGCAAGTTGGTGTGACGTGTCCGTCGAACCGCCACAACTCCGAACAACACACGAAGAAATTAAAAAGCAATAAAGGAAAATCGAGGTGTTAAAGTGTTCGTGTGGAGGTCAGATCGGCAGTACGGCAGACGCTTTTTTTTTTGTTTCTTGGTAAAATCATCAAATGAGTCCTCCCACCCTACTGTCAGACTTGTACTGACTAAAATCCGCGGTGACCCCGGCAGGCTTTGGCCCTCTACAGGCCCCGTCACTATGCTGACACTCCTTGAGGCGCGCGTGGAAGACAACGCGCCGTCGACCCGGGTACGGCAGTCGCTTTGTGTAAAATAGGCATGTTGACGGCATCATAAAATTCAATTAGTCTGTCTGTCTATTTTTTTTTTTTTTATTGGGACAAACCCACCACACTATTCCCTAACCACTGCAACTCCTGAAAGCCAGAATCAACAATGGCAACTACCAGAAAAGCGCCGAGACAATGAAGCTCGACGTGTTCTGGAGAATAAATTTACCTGTCTTGGATCCTGCAACGAAATTAACCAGAAAAGAATAGTCGAAGAGTAACACACAATTTGTATGAAAATAAGAAGAAATCTCCATTTACGGGTTAATTAACCGCACCTCTTTTAAGTTTCGTCGCTCTCAATAACCCTCCAGTAAACCTCCTGTAATGACCCAACATCTTTGTGTCGCCGCTCTTACGATACGGAGGTTATCAAAGTCTAATAAATAATTGTGTTGTCTTTTTTCAAGTAACCGCCGCTGATAACATGTTTATTGAATATTAACGCTTTCGACGCAATTAAAATAGAAGTTGGACAGTTTTTAGGTCGATTAATTATGGGTCAGTCGAACGCTGAGCTAATTTTAATCTATTATCGGGGAAATCATATGATTGAGTCATTGCCTTCGGTTTTGTTTTTGATGTCGTTTTTGTTGCTAGTCTAAGCCCACAATGACGGGGCCCTTAGAGGGCCAAAGCTTGTCGGGGTCACTTGACTAACGAGCTATCGTGACTCCGGAACGTAAAGGGCTATTGAAGGACACCGTGGATTTTAGTCAGTACAAGTATGACAGTCCCTCCTGCCCAGCCCTGGGTGGGAGGACTCATTCCACGACCGCACAGTCCCGCGACCCAGGAGGTGTGTCGCTAGTAATATTATAAAGTAGAAGAGTTTGTTTGGTTAAACGCGTTAATATCTGGATCTACTCGTACGAATTGAAAAAATCATTTTGGATTTGATAGCTCATTTATCAAGGAAGGCTATAATGAAATGAAATGAAATGATGTAATGAAATGATGAAATGAAATGATGAAATGAAATGATGAAATGAAATGATGAAATGAAATGATGAAATGAAATGATGAAATGAAATGATGAAATGAAATGATGTTTATCTATGCAAGTAGGTTATATCAACACTTTAACACGTCTTTTTTAAAACTAGAAGGGGCCGGTGTTTCGTACCTGACTACTCTGAGAAGAAACAGCCGAAACAAACTCAGAGGTCACACAGTCTCTTTTGAAGTCCAGACATTATATGTAGATAGAAAAAAGAAAGAAAAGAGATTTATAGATCAGGCTATACGTTATATAACATCACGCTAAGATCAAAAGGAGCTGAACAGCGAGTGATACGGGTAGTGCGGGGGAAAGTTATTATGATATAATTTCATGCATTCATTCATCCATCTATCCATCCACACAATTATTAACTATATAATAGTAATAAAACGCATTTTTATACTACAAAAGCCTAATTTTGAAAGTAGCATTGGTCTAAACTTTCACCGGTCCGAAGTATCAAATTAAGGGTGATAGTCCATCGGATCAGGGCGGGTTTTAAGTGGAGAAGAACGAGCAAGTAGTGCGGGGTAGTGGAGCGAAAAAAACAGTTTTGCTTGTTGCCTAACATTCTGTGGCAGAAACATTATGAAATAATATTTTAATTAGGTTTTTGTTCCTTCTATGTTTGATAGTTTAAAGACATGATTATGTGAATTACCGAAATGTTATTTTTCTTTGATTCCAATTATTTAACTTAAGCTACTACTTAGCGGGCACGCCGCAAGCGCGACGGTAAGACCCCTCTTTGAGGAGTGGCTGGATAGGCGTCACGGCGTCCTGACCTACCGCATGACGCAGGTCCTCACCGGACACGGAAGTTTCGGGAGGTTCCTGTGTTTGAAAGGGAGGGAAGAAACGCCTGGGTGTCACCACTGCGAGGATCGTCCGGAGGACACGGTGGAGCATACGGATGGATGCAGGACTGCCCCGCTTGGGCAGAGCACCGCCGTGTCCTCATGACGGTGATAAGCGGAGACCTGTCGCGCCCGGCATTGGTCGAGGCCATGCTGCGGGACGAGACTAATATCCGGTGTTCCTTCAATAGCCCTTTACGTTCCAGGGTCACGGTTACCTGATGAGACAGTCCTGCGATCCGGCAGGCTTTGGCCCTTCAGATTGCTGAAAGCTGTTTGAGGAGCGCGTGGAACATGATATGGTACATGATCGGACGGCGAGTCACCAATTACTCGCCATCCGCATGCCCTCGCCTACAGTAGCCGGAAATCACCTCGTGAATTCTAATGCTGTGGGTTCAGCCGCTACTTTAGTGGAAACCACGCCTTACAGTTATCTCCACAAACTGAGTTCAGCCGTGAAATCCTAAATAAGACGTGTTCCCTGTCCGCGATGATTTGTGGTTAGTGTTGTACCATTGTGTTGCTATTGTGCCACTGAATGTTACAACGTTGCTCGTATCTGCTTGTCCGTCATTTCCTATTTTAATGTGGCCTTTTGTAAAGTAAATAGTGTTCAGTGGGTTTTTTAACAATAATTATGTTATTTTTTTTAGTTTTTAATGGAGTTTGGACATTATTAGGTACTAAGATATCTCGCCTACTGAATTACTCGTATGTAGCTACAAAGATATCGTAAGGTGCGCGGTTAATTAAGAAGGATATTGTCTATGGTCTCCATCTGTAATCTATCACTTGAAGATAACGTTTAGCAATAATATACTTTGTAGAAATTAATTTTTAATCGTGTATATTATTATCTTGTTAGAGAAGTTTTTTTTTTTAACTTTGCCCCACACTAGGAATTTCTCCTATATCGTGGGTGCGTTTACAAACATAGAAACTCACATTCTCAAACACCCAGACCCAGAACAACTACTTGCAGATCATACAAATATTTGTTCCGTGCGGGAATCGAACCCGCGACACATAGCGCAGGAGTCCAATTTCTCAGCCACTCCGCCAAACGTGCCGTCAAGTTTTCATATGATAATACATAATTGTTTAGGGAGCTAAGGGGTGCATGACGTCACAACATGGCGTCAGCAACTCTCCTTCTTAGTTTAACTGCATAGTAAGTATATAGGAACATAGGTCAAAAAGTAACTAAAACAAATATGTTGTTTCAAAGATAACATAAAGTCTCTTTTTATCGCAGCAACAAAATCCAATGAAAACAGTAATAAATAAAACAATTTAAATAAATTCCGTTCATAAACGGTCAGCCGAGTTAATACTGATAAAAACTACGCTAGGCACGTCCTGGCCAAATACCCGCGAAAATAATTTAAATAAAGAATGGTAACGGCATTGCAGGGCGGGAATGTATGCGCCGCTCAGTGTTGCCAACCGAATAAAAATAAATCACACGTGATTTATTTTAGCTGCGAAATCACACGCTATGTTCCGGGTCGCTGCAGCTACGGTATGTATGACAACTCCCTTGCATATGTTACTGCATAGAACTTTGTATTCAAGGAAATGTTCGGGCGACTTCTGTTTTATTTATTTCGGTGAAGTATGCGAAGCAAGAATACTCTGCATATTTACCTTGATACACCAATAACGTTATGAAAATTCTTGTAGTCATAACATGGGTTTTTTTTAGAATTGGGCCGACTGTAACTTTGGCCGATTGGCCGACTGCAAAAAGGCCAACTACCTGTATGGCCAAGTTGATCATTCTCATTAGTATAGTGTAGAGGTTATCAAAAATATCGGTGACTTGGCTTGGTTCGAAATCCAGAAGCTACAATCGTCGAGTCCTCACCAAATAAATAAACGCAATAAACGCTTCTAAAAAAAAACTATTTTACACGAAGATGTAAATAAAAAAAAATGCTTATGCTTCTGCCTATTTTAGCGATGGATGACGGAGCCATTCCAAAATTAAATTCAAATCATGCAACATCGTCACACCCTCCGGAAATTGAAGCAAGCGACGTTACTTGACCCGCTCCGTCAAACTGACAGCTGTCAAAACGCCAGCCTATAATAACTGGAGGCAAAGGCGTCGTCGTCGTCGTCCTCTGACCGTGAAGATTTCCGATAAAATGGAAATTAATATGAAATGAGAGTTTTGTATTCAAAGAAGGTCTATTAAATGGATCCGAGAATGTAAAAGTTGCCTTCCTCCTTACTTCAATATGTTCATATTTAGGATTCCTTGCATAAGTTGCATGAATTGTTTTCAAAAATGTTTTTTTTTTGGACAGTTTAAAATCAACTAATTAATTGCTATGACAAAACACCAATAGATTATGAAACGACCACCGCAGTCACCACATAAATTATTTTAATAAAACAACTAACATAAAAACCTCTTTTGAATAATCTCAAACAAGTTAGTTCAATCAGTCTTAAATCTCTCCGATAACTGTATAAGGCATCATATAAAATAGAAACTTAAAAATCAATTCATGACCCTCGGGGTCAACTGGTATAGATGAAACGATAGGGCTAGGGAACGGAGAAATGCACCATAAATGGCCATCAGTGTGCGCATCGATATTACCAATAAATTCTTTGCTATATTTCCTCGTACCAATAGATAAGGCACTATGATGTGGTCTGCGCACACGATTCTTCCACACGTTCGGCTGCAGTGGAATAGGCTCCATATTTCGAAATAATTGTGGGTACATCCTCATTTTGCCAATTGCCAAGCCTCGCCAAAACCATCAAATGGATACAAATTGAAACTTCGTGGCTGCTGTTGGTAAATTATGTAAAAACTTTTGAATGTTGTTTACCCGTGTCTACGAAGAAAAACAAATATCTCAAAATTCTCATAAGGAAATCCTTCTCCTCAATTGTTGGCCGCTCCGATGTAATGAAGACATACTGTAGTGGGCCACGCCCCCGCTAAGCGGATAATTGAGTCATTATAGGTGCGCTCGCGCATACGCCGCTCTCGTGCTATCTGCGATCGGCCGATAGCACCGATTCCGATCCGGCCTCGGGTACCGCCGGGCTCCGTGACGTTATTTAACGAACTTTAAGGGACTGACCATATTTATCTATGTGGAATCGGCTCGGGCCGATAATGTATCACAACATTTGTCGCCTTTAGTGCGATACCGTATTCGAACCTATGTTCTTTCTGGAGCCGTATTATGACGTCTTAAAACCAGGCTTGTTCCAGTGAGTGAAAGAGATAGATCTATACAAGTCGTCTATTACGGCCCCTGATCAGTTCCCAGATTTTCGTCGACAGGCTGTGTAGTTTGTGTTGGTGAAGAACGTGTTATGAGTCAGTCTATTATGCGCTAGGGTATAAAGTTGGAAATATATTAAATACGAAAGCGTTCACGTTTATTGCTTGCCACTTGTCTAGGGGTGCTGTAACGCCATTTTTTAAGTAACGATTTATATGCAGAATGAAATTTCCCGCTGGTTACTACAGATTAACCAAAATAGGGACGAATGAACCCACATAAGGCACATTTTTTTATTATTTTAATCGTAATAAGATTGCGATTGTAGCTCTTGTTTGCGACGTAACAGTCAAATAGGGACTACCCTATCACTTGCCTGTTTTAAACAAACACATTTAATTTAAAAAAATCTCAAATCAACATAAAAAGCCAATATTCCATCAAAATATAGCAAGTTTGATTCAAACAAGAATTACTAGTGACATTTGTATGTTAGTGAAAAAGAGTTAACATTACAAAGAGTAAAAAACTATGCAACCCAAATACGTTTGCAAAATCCACGATGTCCTTCAATAGGCCTTTACGTACCGGGGCCACGGTTACCTAATGAGAAAATCCCGCGACCCCGGTAGGCTTTGGTTCTTTCAGGAGAGCCCCGTTATATTACTGACAGCTTTTAGAAGCACACGTGGAGCACGACGCGTCGACGGCCCGGTCATAGTCCATCCGCATGCCAGCCGGAACGGAAACCGGAAATCATTTCGCGAAGTCTGTTGCCGTGGGTGTCCCCCATGGCGGCTTGGTGAGGGGGAGGCTGTCCTCTCCATCACACGTGCTCCCCTCCTTCGCTAGCATGACTGCTTCGCAGAAGGAGGTGGCTGCTTCCCATTTCATCTCGCCCCGCATCATGGCCTCGACCAACGCCGGGCACGTCGTGTCGGTCTTAGACTCTTAGGCCCAAGCGGGGCAAACCTGCACTATATGCTCAACCGTGTCCTACTAACTAATTATAGTTTGAGACAAAGTCAGGTAAATCTGCCACTCACCCCCGGACTACTATCATTATTATATTCTGCCTCCAATGTTCCGATACGGACCTTATTACAGCCACCTTACACCGTAAACAACTTGACAATTCAATGACAGAAGGCGCAGTTCAATTTTTTCAAGTGTCAATTTTTGTAAAGTATTTTCAAAGTTATATTTAAAAGAGAAAGCAGTTTTAAAGTGCTAGTTTCCAAAAATAAGTGCGAATAATGGAAAATGAAGATACAACTACTACTACTACTACTCCAAAACCAATCGAATCAAACGAACATTCACTATCTCACATTACACCCGTTTTCGTCATCACTGGTATTTTTGGTGCAATATTTATCTTCTTCCCTTTGCTAATAAGGAAAGGACCTAATAAAGAGTAAGAATTTATTGTTATCCAAATTATAAGAATAACACGTAAGGCATTGTTCAAGGACTCGCGGAGCGTTAGCTCCTGTACACGATGCCGCCGCCACGCGAACGCGCCACCACCGCTCCGCACCATGCATAAAGCGGGCCGCCCGAAACACATAAACAGCGTTTACGGAGAAGCGACAAGAAACGGCGCCGCGCCGCTCAGCCCGCCCCGCCCGGCGCGCCGCTTGTCCTTAAATGAGGCCTAACTGTAGTGTTGGTACATATAAGCGATTATGTAGGTATTGTGCATTTGTTTAACACACTTGCTTTGCTACGGACTCGCATCCAAGCCACACTTGACAACACAACGCGATCCCCGCCGCGGGACGCTTTCGCAGACGCGGGTCCGACAACATCAGGCAATGTCCACCTGTATCTGGCAAGATATAGACCAAGATGATCGGGTTACAGTCGAGGCTCGTATATCGTTAGGAATAGTTCACCGATCACGATGCGACCGACTGCAGTATTAGTAGCAGAAGTACCGGCTAAGAAACAGTTGGACCTCACGGAGTCACCACAGATGTATGAGCTGGTCTCAACTCCCTCTTTACCAAAATTTATCAGAATTACTTCAGCAATTTATAGATAAAAACGAACAAACATTTGCATTTATAATATAAGTTACAATTAGGATCACTAACGCAAACTTATTCACGTAGCGTTGTGTACGAAAGTCGCTTGATTGATCTGATGGATTACAACTTGAGTACGAGGTCGCAAGTTCGACTGCTGAGCGTAGGGTCCTGGGTACAATTTCCGAAAAAGTACTATTGGGATTTTTAATAGCAATTCTCAGTAGCATCCCGGAGTTTGGAAGTTGGCGGTATAATAAACCCCCGTGCCTCGGAAAGCACGTTAAGCCGTTGGTCCTGCGCCTCTCTCCGGTCGTGTCGTATTGCCGTCCCATCGGAGCTATGAGAGTAATGGAACAGAGAGTGCTCCTGTGCCTGCGCAAACACTGTGCACTATAATATGTCCCGCGCAGATGGCTAATCTCTGTAGAGATTGGCCTAGGGAGCCGAAATCGGTCAGGAGGACTATTAAGAGTATCGAAGACTTCCATAGTATAGGCTACTTTACTCAAAAAATAAATATTAGTCCGAAATATAGATTTTCAAAAAATATTTGACGCGTATTTTTTCTTTTATTACGTAAACTAAAATTTATGAAGATACAACGCTTCTATAAATCACAAAACGTCACTCGGTCGGTATTATTTCACAGGTGTTATGACGTCACAAACCCCCACTCTCGAATTACGAAGCGTTTTATCTTTGTCAATATACACTGATAAAAAAAAATACCTGTTCATTATTATTCAATACTCTAACTGACGGACAAACAAATTTTCAAGTTACTTATGCAATAAAATACCCAATTGTGTACCTATTAAGGGCCTAATTTGTTGTTTTCAGGTTGACTAGAATCTGTATTATGCTAAGTGCTGCCTGCTGCTGGATATTGTAAGTTGCAAAATATACAATCATGTTTATACTATGTATTTTCAAAACATATGTTCATGCTATGATATATCAAAATGCACCTGTTTATGTATTACTAGTGGCCCGTCCCGGCTTCGCACGGGTGGACTTATCTTTTCTAACAATTTCTAACAATAAATATAGCCTATGTTATTCAGCGTGAATGTAGCTATCTAATGGTGAAAACATTATTGAAATCGGCACAGTAGTTTTTAAGTTCATTCATTACAAACATACACACACAAAAATACAAATCTTTCCTCTTTGTAATAATAGTGTAGATACTACTATGTATTATCTTTTTACCAATAACAGAAATAGGTCTATGATTCCATTTTAACCTCTCGGGCGATTTATAATTGAAAATGATAAAAATCAACGTCCAATGAGCGACTGTCTGTTATGTACAGACGTGTGTACGTAAAGCCTCGTGCAGACACATGCGATTATACGAGCGTGGCGACATCACGGTTGCCGCACGCGGTGCCTTGCCGCATTGCTGTTCACACAGCGCGCAAAGCACCGCGCCGCCGTGATGAGGTATGCTAATTATACTGAGGCTATACCGGCCGGCGCGCGACAAGAACGCGCGCGGCGCGCGTCACGCAGCGCGTTACCGCAGGACCACGCTCTGCCAAGAGAGGTGAACCCAATTGTAGTACGTTTAGATTGGAAATTACATTGGCATATTACGCCAGCGCGCGCAGCACGCGCGCGCGGTTTTCAACGCGGCGGGCGACGAAGCACCCTTAATTGCCACAAAAATATAAACTCTAAATGTACTACGGTAAGGACATGATGGGCCGGCCGTGCGACAGGAGCGCGCGCGCGGCGCGCGTCACGCGACGCGTTGCCGCAGGACCACGCGCTGCCAAGAGAAGTGAACCCATTCGCAGTAGATTTAGAGTGGAAATTACCTTAGCTGCTTGCGTTAACGCCGCGACAAAACCATGCGCAATTAATTATAAATTAAATAAATTCCATCCAACAATTCAACAAATCCTGCCCCAAGCCGTCGCAATAATAATATCAGAATCGCGATGCGCCACGCCGCTGAACAGATGTGGTTGTTTTCATAGAAAATGGACTAAGTAGGTTTTTTCAACAAACGCCACGCGCGGATAATCGCGTGTGTCTGCAGGAGGCTTAAGGCGCTGGGGCGTTTTCGTTTATGTACACCCGTAACGCGCCCGAGAGGTTAAAACAAAGTTCAATATTACTTTATTAAAAAAATTATCGTTGCTTGAAACCTGAAATACTCGTATGATATTGAAAGCTCTTATTCTTCTTCTTCTTCTTCGTGTCGCTGGCACGACGGTATTTATATTTTATTGGCCCAAAACTCCGCCAAAATCACCGCGTTGTCGGTAGCAGCGAAGAGATCTATTTGGCTGCATGTTTTTGAGCTAAGAGGGCAAGATAGGAGGTGAAGCTCTTATTCATATTTACAAACGTAGTTTGCGAAAAATGAGCACAAAAGACGAGTTGTAGAGGACCAAAGCCTGCCGGGGTCGCGGGACTCACGAATGACCGTGACCTCGGAACGTTAAGGGCTATTGAAGGACACTGTGGATTTTAGTCAGTACGAGTCTGACAGTCCCTCCCGCTCTGCCCTGGGTGGCAGGACTCATTTGATGATTTTACCACGTTTACAAAACAAAGAAAGGTGGCGGGGTAATCAGATTGTTTAATTTTGAGTTTGATGTTTTGGTGAAATGAGTGGACTTAAGCGGTGCTAAAGTGTGTGATATCACCTAAGTGAAATTCTTTCGATGTGAAATAAAGACACAAAAGTATCCACTTTATTCACCCGGGTAATATCACCCAGGTGAAAAATGGAATAAACCAAAAATCTCTCTTCCTGCAGTCCTCCGATACGGCACGACTGATTTTGAATACTCGTACATACTTCATTTGTTCTAAAAGAATCTAAACTAATTTATTCATTTTATTTTGTTTTTGGAGGAGACAATCAAAAAATGTGTGTTCCACTTAGAGTGAAACGGAACGGACCGTCAGACTATTACTGACTAAGAATCACTCTGATCTTTCGGTTGCCCTTTAAGTTCTAGGGCCGCCGCGGTAATCTCTTAAGTCATTCTGAAGTGTAAACGGCACGGTTGACACAGTGGCTGAGCAATCAACTGCTGTTCAGCGTGTCGCGGTTTCGATTCCCGCACGGAACAAATATTTGTATGATCTGCAAGTAGTTATTCCAGGTGTGGATGTTTGTGTATGTGTGTCTTTATGATTGTAAACGCACCCACGACACAGAAGATTTTTAGTGTGGAGCAACGATTTAAAACTTATGCTTACATTAACATTTCAGTTACCTGACCACATACATAGTTCAAATGAACCCACTGCTGGGCCCACGAATGACTAACGTCTCATTGGCCTGGATTGGATATAAATGGGTAAATATTCTATGTAAATTTAACTTTTTAAGTCAAGTAATCGAAAGAACAACTGCTAAGCGTGAGGTCCTCGGGCACGCCGCAATCGCGGCGGTATTACCCCTCTTTGAGGTGTGGCTGGTATGTCTATGGGTTGTATACTTTTTGCGTTTTGTTATCGCTTTGATTTATTTGCAAAAACTTTTTTTTTAATTGTAAATTAATGCACATATTACTAGAATTATGTATAATTGTGTCTGATTTCAATAAATCATTTTAATTGTATTGAAAACTTATGATTTTTACACGTTTTTTTGGTTAACTAAACGTTTTAGTTCAATCACATTCAATCATTCACCGTTGCTATGGAAAGAGAACGTCTGTCTTTGTCTTCATAGAAACGCGAGTCTACAGCATCGCCATGCTCGGGCAGAAGACATCTCGAGTTGGATAGAAAGAGCTTTGTCTTTTCTTGGTAGAATAAAGATAGAATCGCCATGCTACGCGTGCTGGACATAACTCTCCCCACCTCAAAATATAAAAATATGTCTCCAATGCTATAAAGACATAATTTAAACTTTCTTGAAAATGTTTAGTATGTTTCTTTTTCTGTTTTTAATCTCATCTAATTACGAGTATCTGTCTTTTCTCTGTATTTAAACTTTGTTTAGACCTAGATAAATGTGCATGCTGTGGTCTCCTATAAGTGAAGGAGCACACATATAAGAACCCTCTGTGTCATTGTTGTGTAAACTATCTGTGTATTCTTTGTTGGAGATCCTAAATAAATAAATGCTTCTCTTTAAATTGTGTGTTGTTTTATTGGAGATGGAATGGTCTGGATTAAATGCCTAATATTTTCTTTTGGGTTCCTCTACAAACTGGCGGGCCAGCGTATGATAACGGACAGCCCTACATTCCCGTACTATGTCTATATTATCATTTAAATCATCCATGATCCAGTGAAATTAGATTATATTTTATAAGAAAATGGTTGTTACAAAAATAAAATGATCGAAGTTGCTGCTTTTAGACCCTCGTTATTTGAACAGTATGCAAGGCCGTTCAAATCTGTATCTAGCTTCTAAGACATTTTGATCCAGTTAAACAATTGATATCATTGGTGTGTTTCAGGGTAACGATCCAAAAACCATTCCTTCCGCAAAGTCCCTCTCTTCGTCTGACGCTTTAAAGGAGGACATTGAAGCTTCTGAAGAATTAAGCGATAATTATTTCAGGCTACCTTCGGATTCAGAAAGAAAATTAGGAATTGATGCAAGAACTGAAGCAACGACTGCAGCTTCTACTGAACTGCTATCTCAGGAACCATCAACCGAAGAGGTATCTTTTGAGGAAAGAGTTCTGCAGGGGATGGCTCCTGTGGAGGCTCAGGAGCCACCCCCAGCAGAACCACTGCCTGCAGAATCCCCGCCTGCAGAACTGCCGCGTGCAGAACCACCGCCTGCAGAACTATCACCTATAGAACTACCGCCTCCTGAACTACCGCCTGTAGAACTACCGCCTGTAGAACTACCGCCTGTAGAACTACCGCCTGCAGAATCCCCGCCAACAGAGCTACCGTCTGCAGGACTACAGCCTGCAGAACCACTACCTGCAGAATCCCCGCCTGCAGAACCGTCGCCAGAGGAGCGACAACCCTCAGAAACATTACCAGAAACTGGGGGAGGTGAAGAAGATGATGGCAGAATATAAGCTCTAAAGATTGGCGACTAGGTGTCACACCATGGTAATTTAATGTTTAATTAAGCGTTCAATTTATTTCATTAGTTACTTTTAATTTAATACACTATTATATATATATAGTTTTTTGATTGTTTGTTTCTGTTTGTTATTCGATGACCAGTTTTCGAACTTCCACCTTAAATATAAATTATCGACACATATATGTTCTTCACTTGAACATAATTATGAGCTTGTACTCTAAATTTACAGAGGTAGACTGACGTTTAAGCCCCTTCGTGCACAAGGCGACGCAAGTCTTTGATACTTTACGACTCTGATATCCATTGACGCGTGTCTGTGTACGAACCTCTATGGATTTGTATTGCGATAGTCGCTTATACAGGGTGTCCCAAAACTCAACGTCAAGCCGAAACGGGGTGACAGGATTGATCATAACCATCACGAGAAAAATCTGAAAAAAAATCTATCCCATGCAGTTTGAAAATTATGGGCATTTTAAGAAAAACCTAGAAATTTGATCAAACTGTACCATTTTTCGGTTATTGTGGTTATTCTTTTTTATTTTTGTTCATTTGAACTTTGGAAACGTAATCCTAAATAACATTTCTAGAATCTCAATAAAAAATAATGACACAATTGCCTCAAGTTTCCGAGAATTGAGACTATTTGTAAAACTACGAATTTAAAATTTTCAAGATTCGTCGACTTTGACAGGCCCTCCTATAAAAAAAATGTACTAGAGTGCCTTGGCAAGTGGCATTAAAAGTTGGCGCATTTAATCAGAATTCTAAAATGGTACAATACTTGTTAGTTCCATACAATAGAAAAGAGTAAAAAAATTAAAACCTCAAGTATCCCGATTTTTGCTATCACATTTTACTCAGTTAAAATGTTTTTAATTCGCACAAGCTCTAGGTAGGTTCTTAATTTTAAGACAAAATTATGAGAGAGATGGATAATGGGTATGTTTGCCATGAGTGAGCGAGACAGATAGTGACGCCACTTTTATCAAAGTGAAAAAAAGTTAGTAAAATTTGTAAAATAATTAGGTTTGTTGGAATAAAAGTCAGATGGAGAAATAACATTTTTTATTACAATAAATGTTCAAATTGTTTACCATCAGCCTCAATACAAGCCCTACATCTTCTTAAAAAAGATCTACTTATAAGTCGGGCATATCTTCGAGAGTTGATCGCCTCAGCTGCTTGAGAAATGCGTTCACGCAGGTCGGCTACGTTCTCAATGGGCTTTGAGTAAACTTTTTCTTTGAGAACTCCCCAATAGAAAAAATCCAGGGGATTTAAATCTGGTGAACGGGCGGGCCACGAGATAGTGCCTGAACGTCCAATCCACCTTCCCGGATATTCCTGGTCAAGGAAATCTCTTACTTGCACTGCGAAATGCGCTGGGCAGCCATCTTGTTGAAACCACATGTCGCGAAGATCTGCTAGTGGTACGTCCTCTAACAGGGTTGGTAAATCTTCTCTTAAAAAATGTAGGTAATTAGTTCCATTCAAGTTCTCAGGCAGTTCAATAGGCCCAATAATTTTACCGTTTAAAATTCCGGTCCACAGGTTTACTTTAAAACGATACTGGGATCTATCTTCTCGCATTAAATGTGGATTCTCCACATGCCACTCGTGATAATTGTGCAAGTTCATGTAACCATCTTTTTTAAATGTCGATTCATCGGACCAGAGAATTTTTTGGATGAATTGGGGATTCTCATTATGCCTCTGTAGCATTGTTCTACAAAAAGAAATCCTTTCCTGATAATCTCGAGGTAGAAGACTTTGAACTCGTTGTACGTGAAACGGATGCATTTCGTTTCTTTGTAAAATACGATGAGCAGTGCTTTTGGGTATTCCCGTTCTTTCTTCAATTCCACGTACGGAAATACTTCGGTCACCTGCGACCTCTTGCAATACTTCTTCCTGGAAAGGAAACACAGGTCTACCTCCAGCCTGTATTTGATTCGGGAAATGGCCGCCCTCTGTGAGTGAACGGTGCACATTAACAAACACTCGGTGATCCGGGTAGCGCTCTAAATTTGGATATCTTTCACGATAAAGTCTAGCGGCGGCACTTGCGTTGCATCTGCATTCCCCATAAATGAGGTGCATGTTCGCATATTCTTGTGAAGTGTAGCGCGTAGGCATGGTAGATAAAAAGGATGCCAACACAAAAGTCCAGAGAGAAGCCAAAGTTGCCGGTATGTTATCAACAAGTCCAATTTACAAAGATTCAAGTCCAAAAAGAGAAGCCAAAGTTGTCAGTACTAAATCAACACAAGCGAATACGAACGTGCGCAGTAGACGAATGAGCGAAACGTACTAACTGGTTGGTGTCGGACTGGTAGCGTAGCCATTTGCTTGGCTGAAACTAGTGCGAATGAAACAGATAGATGCCATAGCATCTATCTGTTTCATTCGCACTCGTTTAAACGACGCATCTCCGTCTCAATGCGTGGCGTCACTATCTGTCTCGCTCACTCATGGCAAACATACCCATTATCCATCTCTCTCATAATTTTGTCTTAAAATTAAGAACCTACCTAGAGCTTGTGCGAATTAAAAACATTTTAACTGAGTAAAATGTGATAGCAAAAATCGGGTTACTTGAGGTTTTAATTTTTTTACTCTTTCCTATTGTATGGAACTAACAAGTATTGTACCATTTTAGAATTCAGATTAAATGCGCCAACTTTTAATGCCACTTGCCAAGGCACTCTAGTACATTTTTTTTATAGGAGGGCCTGTCAAAGTCGACGAATCTTGAAAATTTTAAATTCGTAGTTTTACAAATAGTCTCAATTCTCGGAAACTTGAGGCAATTGTGTCATTATTTTTTATTGAGATTCTAGAAATGTTATTTAGGATTACGTTTCCAAAGTTCAAATGAACAAAAATAAAAAAGAATAACCACAATAACCGAAAAATGGTACAGTTTGATCAAATTTCTAGGTTTTTCTTAAAATGCCCATAATTTTCAAACTGCATGGGATAGATTTTTTTTCAGATTTTTCTCGTGATGGTTATGATCAATCCTGTCACCCCGTTTCGGCTTGACGTTGAGTTTTGGGACACCCTGTATACCAAAGTCGCAAGGTATCGAAGACTGGCGTCACCTTCTGTACGAAGGGGCTTAAGCTGTCTACTGATCACGTTCCTGTGTTGCGCGTAGGCCGAATAGACTGTTCACGCGTTCTACTTATGTACGGACTACTAAGAACCTAAATGCGAGGTTAATCGATCCATACGCGAACTCCGCCAGTCAACCGCATCTTTTTTTAAAAAGTAATTCTATTGGAATTTTCACAAAATTTTTCATCAAGGTGGAGAGAAAGAAGAAAAAATCTACATATCGCAACCAGTGTGAGACAGCGACAGGACCTAACATGCTGCTATGTCCTGCAGTACCGACGACGTAATTGTGCGTGTCCCGTTTGCACTAATCTACGAAGACCCTTATGTATGTACGCAAAGATGGCGTTGTTGAGTAAATACATAAGGGTGAAGACCAACTGTCGCATAACACCCATTTTATGTAGTTCGTAATGCCCGTTCCGATCTAACATTTGGCGACCTTCCTCATGGAAGAGTTCAGACCGAATGGTGTTCTGTATCGGTGATTCCGAGGCCGGCTACGCGACACCTCGCAGTGCAACACGGCACCGTCACTTCGTTTTCAAGTCTGCACCAATGCGAAGGCTATCACACCCTGGAGTCATTCACTATCAACTTTTCTATCATATATATACCTTCTCAACTCATATTTGACTAAACAATTAAGAATTATCTAAATAGGTAAAACAGCAACAAACAACCCATGCTGCCAGCACCAACAAAAGCACAACAAAACGCAATCAAAAAGTGGAAACATGAAATAAATTGTAATAGCATACGCCCCCAAAACAAATCCGTGGGTACGTATCGCAAAAGATCAAAATAACATTTGTTCCGAAATCATTTATCAGCGCTGATTCTCTTTCCATTTGTACCCTTCCCCGCACCCACCGTGCCGCCACTTCGCAGTGTCATTATGGAGTAAAGACACAGTGCACACTTCTAGCGATTTGTAAAAACATTTTTTTATTAACGCAGTCTTTCAAACTCACTGTTCATAAATACTTCATTCATAGTCTCGATTTTTATCCTTATTGACGCATTTCTTTATTAGCCGTAAGATGTCCACTACGGTACACATTCCTCCCCTATAGATTTCCAATAAGACCGGTTTTAAGCGACTCACATCCAAAGCAATCCTTATCCGGTCGCCTACTACGACGATGATGTCTAGAGGCGAGAGTAGTTCCACTGTGGGAACGAGATGGCACTATACGACTTGTATAGCTCTGTCTCTTTCCCACAGAGGAAACTGTCTCGCTTTAAGACGTCTTGGTAGACCCCCTGATCGCACTACGCCACGCTTGCCTGAGCGCGGTAGCCATTCGAGTAACTTTGGACACCCTCCATACTCAGTGATATAGGATGGACGGAAACAATCCAATATTTTGGGATGCAATACCACGTACACACTCTATGATACAGTTTTCGCCAATTTATCGGGAATGTTCAAAAGTGTTACTGTAGTCCTGAACGCAAAAGCCAAACAGTCTGACACTCCCTTTCGCTCAACACTGTGGTAGAAGTGATTCGATCATTTGCCACCCAATAATAGTGTTATCAATGAATCACCACTAGTATAAGACGGGGACGCGAGGTATGATGGGAAATCACACACAGATTTTTTTTATCGTCGTAAAATCATCAAACAAGTGCTCCCACCCAGGGCAGAGCGGGAGGGACTGTCAGACTCGCACTGACTAAAATCCACGGTGTTCTTCAATAGCCCTTTACCCCATTTAACCCATTTGTTAATGGCCGCTTGCAAATGACGTCCTGAATGCGCTTGCGCTACGTTAGTGTTGTGTGAGAGAGTGCATGTACCCATTATCCCTCGCGTCCCCGTCTTACACACTGTTCCCCTACCTCGCTTTTGCCAACTTTGGTTCGGAGACTTCCAGAGTTGTGTAAGATTGCAGTATCGATTCCCGCACGGAACAGATATTTGTATGATCTAAAATAGTTTTATTAGGTTTGTAAACGCACCTCCGGCATAGCAATAATTTCTAGTGAGGAGGCATCATTTTTTGGAAGAAAAATGTGTAAGTATTGTAGGTGGTGAGAGCGATGCGGGAAATCGCTTCCGCTTATGAGTGTGTTCACAGTCGGATGCCTAACATGCTCAGACTAATGTGTTTCAGGGGAATCACATGTTTGTGGGGAGTAGGTAAGTCATTAATACGAGTTGGCGACGACGTTACATTAAAATTTTATATTTGCACAAACTGCTGCCCGCAACTTTGTACACGTGAGGTAAGTCAGCACGTTCTTGGGTATGGGTGACTCGCCGTCCGGTCATCGACCATGCCCGGGTCGACGGCGCGTAGTATGCCACGCGCTCCTCAAAGAGCTGTCGGTAATCTGACGGGGTTCCCCTTAGACGGCCAAAGCCTGCTGGGACTGTCTCATCAGGAAATTGGTACCCTAGCATGTAAGCGGCTATTGAAGGAGTACTGTAGATTTTAGTCAGTACAAATCTGATAGTAGGTCCCGCCGTATTATAACGTCTTTAAACCAGGCTTGTTCCAGTAAATAAATAAATAATAAATAAATATTCCACAACTATCACACAACGCCATCTAGTCCCAAGCTAAGCAGAGCTTGTGTTATGGGTACTAGACAACTGATAAACATACTTATATATTTCTAAATACATACATATTATAGATAAATTACACCCAGACACAGAACAAATAATCGTGCTCATCACACAAACGTTTGTCCTGGGTGGGAATCGAACCCACGACCTCCGGCATAGCAGTCAGGGTCACTAACCACTAGACCAACAGGCCTGTCAGTGAGTGAACGAGGTGGCGCTAGACGACTTTTATAGCTCTGTCTCTTTCACTCACTGGAACAAGCCTGGTTTTAAGACGTCATAATACGGCTGCTGGACTCATTTGATGATTTTACTACTATAAAAAAGTCACAAGTCGCTTGCGATGCGACGTCCCGCACGGCAGCAACACCAATACCAACGTATTGTGGCATGGTATATAGAGTATTTTGTATGTAGGATGACGTTGCGGCACCGCTCCGTCGCTACATCGCATCGTTACCGCATAGTGTGGCTTCGCTCCATAGCAAGAAGCTACTCAAGTTACATAAGAAAAAATAAAGCCTCAACCCAACAACAAAACACCGCTCATCCATAAACAAAAGACCCTCGTCAATAAAATAGGTGCAATTACAAAAATCCCCAAAAAAGCCGCTTTACAAGATCATCCCTTACACTAACTCAATTGTCGCGTCGGCTGTTTGGCCGATCTATTTTTTGCGCCACCAGAATCTGCGCCATATTGCCAACCACCCCATCTAAATGATAATTCGAGGGCCCTTCTTACAATAAAAATTATTGCGGCCGGTTTATTTTATTACACTTCGTATTGTGTTCGAATACCTACACAGGGAATTGCGCTCACAAAAATAGTTTTCGACGCCAAAATAACCTTTATAACGTAGTCGTAAAGTACAGAACCTTTTTCAAGTAATCGAAGCCGAAAATTGTGTTTGTATGTCCGAACTTGTCACAAATGTCGTATTCGGCAAATGGACAGTGATTCCCCGTTTACCCTTTGACCAATTCGGTTGCGATTCGTCGTATTTACATTTCGTTCAGTGCGTTTCTGTATAAATTGTGTTTTTCAGTTTATAGCCGAACTAGCTTATGCCCCAGGCGTTGTCCGCCTGAAGTTTGGAGTTTTAACGATCTCAAAGCCGCCTCGTCGAAGACCACATCGTAGAGTCCAGCGACGTGTTTTCTTATAGAGAATAGCGTAGCAAGTCTATTGCAGCAACTCGCAGCAGTGTTACAGAGCTAATATATCGGGACCAGTTGTGCTGCGGCACCACTGTTGCAGTAGCAACGATGAAAGCTGCTGAGATCGAAATCATACCTGCCTTGATCAAACAGACAAGCGAGTCCGAAGTGATACCGAACCGAAGCGAGACGTCAGTCCAATAGTTCTGTCACGCTATCGGATCGCTTTCGCTTTTCTATGTGACTGGATTCAAACAATTCCATACATTACAAATAAAAACGTCACGCTTCGCATTCGCCACGCCTGTCTGTTTGACAAAAGCTTTACATGCGCCTCCTGTCACTCGAGCAAATCAGATCGTGAGCAGCATAAAGCGTTGCGGAAATAACAAGATACTTTATTTGTAGAAATTAATCGCGAACAAATATTTGCAACTACGCTAAATATCGATACAAGATAAAAAAAAATGGTAAATACAAGTACACAATAGACATTTTGACAGTATCAATAAATTGCATGAGTAATTAAATAAATAAATAAATATTAAACAACTATCACACAACGCCATCTAGTCCCAAGTTAAGCAGAGCTTGTGTTATGGGTACTAGACAACTGATAAACATACTTATATATTTCTAAATACATACATATTATAGATAAATTACACCCAGACACAGAACAAATGATCTTGCTCATCACACAAACATTTGTCCTGGGTGGGAATGGAACCCACGACCTCCGGCATAGCAGTCAGGGTCACTAACCACTAGACCAACAGTTACAATCACAATTACCCCGCCAGTTAGTTTTGTAAAATAATGGATACATATTTTTCTTTTGTCAAATCAATGCATATTGACAAAGATAATATTAACGCATCAAAATTCGAGATTGGGGCGTGACGTCAATTGCAACTAAAATCTGTACTTGCTTGTGACGTATTCGCAGTTTTAAAAGCGTCGTATTTTCGTCAAATCATTAGCTTTTATCAGTAAGTACCCTATTTTATTAATGCTTATGGACGCGGTCCTCCCATCATAGTTTAACTAAAGACAGCTGTAGTATTTACCGAATAAAAATTCAACCGCTACATTAACACCTAAAACCTACCTTCAACTGCTGCTGATGCACTATAATAGTAATCAAACGCAAGACAAAGCCACCCCATTCATATCTCCCTTTCTGATCGCAATCAGTGCCGCCATGTTTATGTCATTACGAATCAAATTCCCGCCTTTTTTACTTTTTTTTTCCATTGGCTAGGCACCGGCGCGGCGTGAGATCTCACAGCCGATAAGTTCTTTATTATCCTGGATGATTTTTTAATCTGTGCAGTGTGCACCTACTTGGTGATTTCGCATTAGTGTATTGTTAGTGAGTTGTGGGGAAATTGCGAGGTTGTAAGAACAATGGCTTCGTTGTGATGACAGACTCTTAATGCGCTGGGTGATTAACTACCTTTGCTTGTGTAGTTATTAAGTAAGAAGTATATACTTTTGGGGTTGATTGTCTTTTAATTATTGTCGTCCGTTTTCATACTTTTCAGTTTATAGGCGAACTAGCTTATGCCCCAGGCGTTGTCCGTTTGAAGAGTGGTAATAGCCATGCCGTCACAGCCGTCCACGGATTCTAGTCTCATCTGGTGAGAGGATGTGACCAAAGAGTCTTATTGTCTGATGATGTGAAAGGTGTTGCCACAGAGCATGAACACTATGGTTGCCATTACTAAAGTCAGACACCCACAAAAAATACGAGTTGTGCCTAGCATGAGGTTATTCATAATTTTTAAAGAAAAGCATCCGTCTACAATTATTATTTCCACGCCATTTTACCTGAGTGTTACAAATACTAAAAACAACTGCACTCCAGTCTCTACTACCACAAGTTATAAATAACTAACGCTGACAATTTTCATCCTCGCCCGAGTTCCCGTAGTCCGAACAAGTTTGACCATAAATCGTGAGCAGTCCAAGTGAAAAAGAGTCGGGACTTCGGCCGTAACGAGTTTCAAATTGGAAAATCTACTTAAGAGTCCGAACTTCGAAGTTTATCTGTGGTATGCAGTGTGTCCGCTGTTGTTTTCTTAATTTTATACCATTAATGGCATAGAGTCCACGCCACCGCTCCGACTCTACGCCATTAATGTGGGGGATATTATTCATACATTGTCCAGGATGGAACGGCGAGGCACCCGTTACTCGCCATATGCATACCTGTTCTAGAGTAGTTGTAGAGAGCCTTGGTATGCAAGACAGCGTGGCCAAAAATTAAAATGCCGAATAACTGTCACCCGTCCGCAAGCCCGCCAATACAAAGTTCTACAATTCAATTTTGGAATAAAACTTAGTAGAACGTTAGATATGGTTATCTACATAATCTCTCTCTTATCGGTAACTGATATTCTTTCAATATTTAAAAGCGTCCATCTCCCTTTATTTACCCAAAACTTACATATATTGCAAAATAAACATTGTCTATGTAATTATTTGAGTAGCACTAGCGGCGTAATGGCGGTGCTTCCGGTGGGCCGCCATTAGTGGCCATTTCCTGCCAACTTCCGGACCGGCAGCGCCACCTCGCGGCGACAGTAACAATCGCTGAGGGTGTTAAATGCTTACGTTACAATTTCATTCGAATTCGGAACGTAATGACGATGTTATCGCTTTTAAAGCTGAAAGCTTGTAATGCGAACACAAATTGATACGGGCTGGCTTTTTAAAGATTTTATTTTGAAGATTTGAAATTGGATTAGAACAGAATACTTTCACAGATTTAAATTTACCACTGCCGTTTAAGTTGGCTAACCTGAGATTTGAATTGCTGTTATAAATATTTTTTGTACAGAAATGTAAAGTTAGCAACATCCTGATCACAATTATAGCCTTCAATCAACAATCTTCCTTAAAACATATTTTTTCATTAATTCTAAGTATTATTGCTAGACACCAGTTTAGCGAGATGGAGTTGCTTCCCAGCATAGGCCTCTCCACAGACTAGATAGGATGGCCTCTCCTAAATTGGTCACAGCTAATGAGCATGCGCCTTTCTCTGCATTACATGGAGAATGAAGACCTTTGAAAATAAAGCGACAAACAAACAAAAACCATGCGATAATAACACGAATCGGTTACATTCTTTGCCCGTTAAAAAAGTAAAAAAGATTTTTGTTTCTCATAATATAACCCCACCACCCATAGTTTTAAACGGAAAAGTGAAATAGGAATTTTAACCGTCAACAATAATCGCTTATTTTTTTTGAAGTGAAAACTACTTAAGAGGCTTTGTGCACTTTTTTTGGAATGGGTAAAAAATGTTAAACTCGCGTCAGGACACGTGACCTGATCGAAAATTCGTAAGACGGCGCAGGGCGCTTGCTCGAATGTTCGTGTGTGTTTATTACTATTCAAGTTTTCACTTCTGCCGGCACTCCCAGAGTGCAACCCGTCGTTTTTTTTTTGATGTTTTAAGCCTTGTCACCTCCTTTTAGGAAGTCTAATGATAAAGTTAATGGTGTTGCCACGCTAACAGTTAAATGGCGGAAACACACCCTTGTTAAAACATCCGATACTTATAAAAGCTGTAGTACTATCTTCTAAATACTCAACGCTATGGCAGCGCTGAAGCAACGGTTTGTCTTTAAAGGATTTTCAACTTTACGTTCTAAAGCATATAGTTAAAAATCTATTACAAGTTCGTCGACGAGGTGGTCGTTGAGTCTTATAGAGAATGGCATAGCTGGGGGTCAAAAACAGCCACTTTAAACAATTCATCCAAAAGTGGTTCGTTTCACGTCAAAATCATTAATATTCTTCTAAAATTCCTATAATTATTACACGTAAGTACATGCAGAATCGTAGATATTGAATTAATTTCTGAACTGAATTTAGACTTTGGTATAGCATTATCCGGTCGCGGGACTTACGAATTACCGTGACCCCGGAACGCAAAGGGCTGGCAATACGAGTCTGACAGTGCCTCCCGCTCTACCCTGGGTGGGAGGACTCATTTGATGATTTTACCACGATAAAAAAAAGTATAACATTATCTTTGTCATACAAGAAAGAGATGGATGATTCCAATTAATTTTTCTTTTTTAAAGGTATACGTTTAAGACCGTCAATATCCCATAGCAATGATGACACTGACGTTGAACGTTGACGAATGAAATGTCATTGATGACATTGGCCCTTGACTTTTTGTGCCAACATTATGTACCAACATCTGCTACAAACATTTCTAGAGTTCCTCTGCTAAGCCCGTGATTTATTGCTAAACAGCTCATATTCCCTCTCGCAAATCTAATTAGCGCGAACATTCTCAATAAATCCACATGATACACTGTAATAACGTCGTAATCCTCGTTCGAGATGATTGCCTCAACACGATATATCTTTTTTATGCCCGTTTATCGCTCGATAATATAATAATCATATCACGCTGACAATAATGGCATTCCAAATAAAATCTACCTACCCTATATTACACCTATCAAGCGAAATTTTATAATGCAATGGGGTTAATTTAAACTTACGCAATACTGGTTTTTAATCCAATACTGTTAAGTTTAAAATCGACTGCACCCCAAAAACAGTTACGTCATTCTTGCCCGTTGAAAAAATCTCTTGTTCGAAAACAGAACGTGTACAAATTGGGTGAAGTTCGGTGTGCGCGGGAAAGCAATATGTTTTTATTTCTTTTTAATTTCCGGTTCGTTTTAATGGCGTCGAAATCAATATAATGGTGAAGCGACCATCGGCATTTTCGCATTTGTGGTTCTGCTCACTTAGCGTCATTGAGCATGATTCAACAGTTGTAGTGGTTACTTACGCTAATGAATGTTGTAGTTACATCGCGTACTTACTTGTGCCATACTGACATGACGTGTCAAAACTGCTCCTTTAATAAGGTCTTAAATTACAGCCTTTTATCAGTGCGATTGTTTTTTTAAACTCTGGCTTTGTATTTAAAATGTTATTGTTATTTTGATGTCCATGTCCGCAAGTGTGCCAAATACCGGCCAGGTCAAAAAACGCATCAGAACCACCCGGCACCCGACCAGTACCGGATTGTCGTTCTGCGTACACTCCATAAATCATCATCACGTTATCACCAGTGAACATTGCATCGTCAACCAGTGAACTTCGCGTGGTCAACGAGTGGAAAACTCATAGTCCACGAATTATCGAAAGTCTGTCAGCGGCTGGCACTTGACTGAATTCTATAATTGTCTCGCGGGCAGCGCTTAATCCACTCGGGATCCGTGTTTTTTTTTTGGGACTAACCCACCACACTAATCCCAAACCGCTGCAACTCCTGAAAGCCAGAATCAACAGTGGCAACCACCAGAAAAGCGCCGAGACAATAAAGCTCGACGTGTCCCAGAATGAATTTACCTGTCTTGGATCCTGTAACGAAATTAATCAGAAAATAATAGTGGAGGAGTAGGAAAAATATGTTTCGACTTCCCTCCATGCAAGCAGGAGACAGAACAAAACAAGGCCAATAGGCACAAAGGGACATTACAACTGGGAGAAGCCCAGTTGCCTAGCACCACGGGTAAAAATGACTACTAATATTAATGGGTCCTAAATTGTGAGCTGCTATATTTGATTCCAATAATAGGTATGGAAAAAACGCTTGAACGCACGGAAGTTTGTTCGAGTTTCCACAGGGTCCGAGTAGTAAATGACTCCAGATCTAGTCTGAACAGTATCCAACATAATATTGCGTACGTTCTGCCAAAGAATACACTCCCATAGAATATGATGTGCTGATTGTTCATTTTCACAGTCAGATGACGAACATTAACAAAAAGGCAAGGGAACAAGCTTGAAGGAAAATAATTTACTTTTATGCCTTTGTCAAGCCTTTGTCAAACAGACAGGCTTGATGAATGCGAAGCGTGACGTTTTTATTTGTAATGTATGGTTTTTTTTTTGAATCCAGTCACATAGAAAAGCGAAAGCGATCCGATAGCGTGACAGAACTATCGGACTGACGTCTCGCTTCGGACCGGTATCGCTTCGGAAACGCTTCGCTTTCGCCTGTCTCTTGACAAAGGCATAAAAGTTACCATGTCCAGTGAGAAATTAAGCAACACAGTGATCCACCTCCAGGTGCTATCGGGATCCGTGTATCGTCACCGAATGGTCCACTCGCCGTGCACGAGTACAGGTTGCGAGTACAGAGTTGATAATATTATTATTGTATCCAAAAGAGCCCGTATAATGAATACGCATGAGGCGTGGCGGTACGTGTTGTATGGTAGTTTTCATTGATAAAACAACTCTGAAATGACTTTAATAGATACTTAAAATAGCTTTCTATTCATGTTCAACTGCATCAACATTACATAAATATTGATGTATTAAAATCCAGGGCTTGATTTGAAAAAAAAAACGTTCAATCGACAATCTATTCTATCTTTTGAAAACAGAACTCGGTTAAATACATAAAATAAAATGTTCGTTATTTAAAATTCCGCGCAGCTCCAGCCGATCCATTGGGTGATTGCGTCCCGTCCGTGGCAGACATCTTTATTTTTTTGCAGCATGCTCGTTATTTAGGTGGAAAGTCGGCGGGAAAGGGCGCGAGAATTGATGCTGAAAAATATTGCGTAAACTTAGCTGAAAAGGTGTAGTTATAGAGCATGCTTCTTTCTATAGACAATGGACATGTGACCATAGACAGCCACCTCCACAAAATTAAATGTTCATTTTAGTCCGTATAATTTTACCAGTGCTTGACTATAAAGTTTCTTTAAACTAATATGTCAACAAACGGGATATTTGAGTTTTTAGAATAAACATGAATAAATAAATATCCAATTTTTTTATTTAAATGACAGTAACAATTAAGTTGACTAAATATTGAGAAAATAATGCTAGCCAACATAATAGCTGCGAAAGGAATCTAAGTAAGACCTCGATCAATCGTACGACATTTTAAACCGACTTCAAAATAAAGTAAGTTCTCGGTTTGACCGAGTATGTTTTCAGATATTCAACAAAAATCTTCCTATTATCGACGTCTTTGAAAATCTACAATCCAAGTTAGCAAAAACAGATCCATGCGTGGAACGTTACGGGGTGTCCATTATTGTTATATAACCTTCTCCAGAATGTAACGAATACTTTTCTGTACACTGCATCAAAATCAGTTTAGCCAAACGCGAGATAATCGTGGACAATCAGACATGCGAACTGACAACCTACTCTTTTTTAAAACAAAACTTTTTGTAAAAAAAAGGAACCGACTTCAGAAACAAACACAAAAAAAAACAAAATCCTTTCGGAAGTCGGTGGCTTTGTTTTTTATTTCATCGACTTTTCCAACAGACTTTCGAAAAAAAGTTATTTTACGGTTTTTTGTTGTGTTTATTTTTGTTTATGCATCTGACACGGCCCCCAAGCCTGCCGGGGTCGCGGGACTGTTTTAACAGGTAATTGTGACCCTGAAACGTAAAGGATTATTCCAGCTCCCGCACCGCCTATGATGGCAGGACTTATTTGATGATTTTACAGTGATAAAAAAGATAGGATATTCTAAAGACTCATCAAATAACTTTTAATGGATTCACTTTACATTATCCGTTGATACTTACCTACCACTACACTACCATTTTAGGGGGACACCAGCAGTCCACCAGTTGTTCACGACAGCCTGATCAGATAAGTGATATTGATTGGCCAACAACGTGATTAAACTACAGTCTTATCTAAAAAGCTTTATAGTTTAATTACAAAGCTTGGCGGCTCCACTAACAATTATCTATCACCGTCACAATCTATCCTAATATATCTTTTACCAAAATTTTATATTACCAGCTAATTGCACGCTGGACAAATATTTGCCGTCCATTAGTTGTTATCATTAATGTATTTCGCGTGTAGCACTTGTGGTGGCAAGTGTACGTAATACATTACGCACTTGGTATCTCATTTATCGTACTTGGAGCCTCATAATCATATCGCACTGATTGCCACGCACTCGTGAGCTTTAAACGTTTGATAGCTTTGTATTACGCTGTAAAATTAATTATGCCTCTTTTTTTAATAGGGTATTTTACTGAAAAAAAATCTAATTAGTCCGTCAGTGACATTGTCAAAAGATATTTGACTTCTATTTTTTCTTTTGTTCCGTAAGACCAAAATTGACGAAGATACGACACTTTTATAATCGCCAATACGTCACAAGTACAGTTTTTACTTGCTTCTGGCGTCACGTGCCCCCACGATCGAATTTCGATGCTGTCAACCAGTGGCGTAGCAACACCGAAACTAGGAGGGGGCAAGACGCAACAGCGAAGCCATTTTCTTTCAGGACGAAAATATGACATGCTTCCGCGCAGCGCGCGAGGAATTGGTTCCTCAAGTCATCTATATCAAATGGCATTGTAAGCTTTTTCTACTAAATAGAAGCCTCGCAATGCTGATGTCGCGATGATCTCGTTTTGATCTAGTCTCCACAGCTAAGTTATACTGCTTTAATGACTCTTAGCAAAGTTCTCAGGCCTCCCTAACTTGGGAGGCCTATGTCCAACAATGAATTGCAATAGACTGAAATTAATGATGATGGATTATAAAAAGTCAATGCTACTTTGACTCATTTATTATTTTACTAGCTTTTGCCCGCGACTTCGTTGGCGAGGAATAGTGACTTCCGGCAGATTTTTGTTTTTTATTTTATTTTTTGTAATAAAAACTATCCTATGTCCTTTCTCAAGTTCCAAACTATGTCTGTATCAAATTTCACACAAATCGGTTCAGTAGTTTAGACAGAGTTACTTTCGCATTTATAATATTAATTTGGATTTCAGCCCATGGTTTTCCACTTACTCCGCTTCCCATGTATAAATGAGTCTGTAGCCCAGTTTTCCAAAACGGTTCAGTTAATTTTTTATTTATTTATTTAATGACAGGCTCGCGTTTGACCACTATCTCACTTGATGGTAAGCGAGGATACATACATACATTGCGAATTCATCATCATCATCTCAGCCATAGGACGTCCACTGCTGAACATAGGCCTCCCCTTTAGATCTCCACATATACCGGTTGGAAGCGACCTTCATCCAGCGTCTTCCGGCGACCTTTATAAGGTCGTGTGTCCATCTTGTTGGTGGACGTCCTACGCTGCGCTTGCTAGTCCGTGGTCTTCACTCTAGTACTTTTCGTCCCCATCGGCCATCTGCTCTGCCAGCAATATGGCCTGCCCATTGCCACTTCAACTTGCTAATCCGATCATTGAGAATTGCATTTAGTTAATTATGAAATATTATTTATTGATTGAAATGAAATCTTTACCTACTAGATAAGGTAAAGATAAAGATTGTTTATTTGTCCTAGTATAAATCGAATCTATTTTTAAATTATAAGACTCGTTTCCCATACAATATTTATTAATTCAATGTTATGTCTATACTATATGTGTCTATCTATACTATAATACCTACTTAAAATTACAAAGCTGAAGAGTTTTTTGGATGAACGCGCTAACCTCGGGAAGTACTGTACAAAATATATTTTGTGTCGTATAGCCCATTGGCCCAGAGGTGAAACCGCGAGGAACAGTTAGCAGAGTCTGACAGTCCCTTCGGTTTCATAAAGAGCGGAAGAACCTATTTGATAATTGCAGAACCACAATAAAATTTGTCTCGTAAGTAGGTACT
This sequence comes from Agrotis puta, assembly GCA_943136025.2. Taxonomy (NCBI): domain Eukaryota; kingdom Metazoa; phylum Arthropoda; class Insecta; order Lepidoptera; family Noctuidae; genus Agrotis; species Agrotis puta. The sequence goes on along the minus strand of OW964175.2, from coordinate 14,178,354 downwards.
ATAAAACATGGTTTTTACATCTGGGGAATCACTTTTCTATACGAATTATTAAACTTTTAAGTCCAAAGCAAAATTATGTTTTCCAGCTACCTCATCTTACGAAACCGGGCACTGCAGCTCTTGAGCTAGCCTGGAACTTTTATTTTAAGTATCATAGCCAAGTGTTCAATTATCGTTGACAGGAAAACCATTTTCCCCCAACTTAATACCATTTCTGCTAATCTACTTGTATCTATGAACCCTTTAGAAATAGTTAAACGCCTAGATAAGTGGCCTGTGTTTTATCGAGCGCAGGATATTATCCGACACTTGAGATAAGTTCACAATAATTCACTTTTAGGTGAGCTTTTTGCGGCTCGTTTAATGATAATAGTAGAAAATCGGGTCTAGCCATCAGTCACGTATTGACTATTGTTATTTATACAAGCAATGCTTTTAATGTCGGTTTGAGTTGTGGTTATACATAGAACCGTATAAAGTATACGTCAAGTATATCCGACTTATAAATAAAAGAAGATTCTCAAATCGACACGTACTTATATTTTTTTTATAATATGATAATTATGACCACTCATAACTTTTCCCAGCGCGGACCGATTTTAGCGAAGGAGGAGGCGGGACGCGTGAGGGCGAGGTTAGCGACCACCTCACGACCCAGCCGCAGTGGTAGACGCCCGCGACCGACGTCCCAGGATGATCTCCGGCCAAAGTAGGCGCGGGCGGCGAGTAATGGGCGACTCGCTGTCCGATCATGGACCATGCCCGGGTCGACGGCGCGTTGTGTTCCACGCGCACCTCAAAGAGTGTTAGCACAATGACGGGGCCCCCTTTAGAGGTTCAAAGCCTGCCGGAGTCGCGAGACTAACGTGTGTACGAATTACCGTGACCCCGTAACGTAAAGGGCTATTAAAGGACACCGTGGATTTTAGTCAGTACAAGTCTGACAATCCCTCCCGCTCTGCCATACGAATGTATTGTCTTATGATAACTTCAAAATAATACATTCTTTTAAAATTGTTTTTCGTGCCTTTTTCAGACCAATATATTAGTGCCATCTGTAGTGGAATAGCAGTACTAGCTTTATTGTCAACATCTCTAACGTACTGCTACTCCATAAAAGATGGCGCTGTTTGAAATTTCCGCTTCACCGCTAGATGTCGCTTATTGTTCAAAAAGGTCATTGAACGTACGACGGGAATTGCAGCCTTCATTCATTGTTACCTACGATCATTCACCTCATTCATTCAAACTTTGACGACGCGTAAGTTTGTATTGCATCTGTGACAACAGTCCGTGTTTCACCTGAGTGAAACAGGTGTTTCTGTTATTATTTTATTTACACGTAGCGACTAAACAACATTTATTTACAAATCTGTAATAAAATTTAAGTATCATAGGAAAAATTAAAAAATAAAGTTATTAAATTAAGTGAAAAATAGTTACAATTCTAATTCGCAAAAGTGTGAAGTGTGACAAAACGGCAAACTTTCCCAGCTTATCAATTTCGCGGTTCTGAACTGTGGCAATCTGGTCAAAATGAGTTGAACAAACTTTCGTACGCTCTCGGTGAGGTGTTTTGTGCTGCCAGTGCTGTGAAAAAGTATTAAAATGACCACGGACAGGTTCCATAAGTAAGTAAAAACAGGATAATCTAGTCTCTGGTACAATCTCGATAAGATATCGCTTTATTGAAAATTATTTCCGATAACGTACAGTTTTATTCGGTCGATAATAATTGGAATTTACCGGATGAGATATAGGTACCTACTTATTAGTTGATAACTTGGTTTTTTTTCCCTCAAATTAATCCTGAGCCATAAGTGGAGCGGAAGGGACCTCTCAGACCCTTACTGACTAAATCCACCCTATTACTTAAAAAATATGCCGTTTGCGTCCCTGGGCCGCGTTACCTGGTCAGACAGTTCCGCAAATAGGTACCTACCTAGCTTGCATCCTGATTCGTTAGGTACCGGCGAGCTAATGTCTATTATTCAAAATTAAAAATGCATTTAATTTGCGTAACGATGTACAAAATTTTAAAAGCCCAACCAAGGAGTAGGTATATTATCGCTTAATTAAATAGTATTATTGGCGTAACATCTCGCCCGTAATCCCTGAAGGGTAAGGTTCCTTACCTGTACCCAAGTTTTGCCAAAATGCTTAAGTTGCCATTATTTAATAAACCAATTTACGATCTTATTACGAAAGAAAACCACCTAATTATGATAAAGTGATAATTAAAATGATTTATGGTCCAAAAACTTACTTAGTTAAGTAAGTAAATTATGCTTTACGATTTTCTAACCAATTTAAAATGTTAATTTGACGTTTTTATATGCAAATTGTGAATTTATTAATATTTCGTTATCATGTCTACTCAGATAAGTAATTGATTAAAATGTCTGCCAAACTAGGTATCATCATCTGCCTGCATTTCTCACTCATGTTGGGGTCGGCTTGCAGTCTAACCAGTGCAGCTACATATCAGTATTTTACATGGAGCTATGCTGCCTATCTGACCTCCACAACCCAGGAAACCGAGTAACTGGGTAATACGATACCCCTTCCTAAGACTGGGTTGTCAGACTTTCGAGCTTCTGACTGACAGTAGCGACTCTCATGCCTTTGTCAAACAGACAGGCGAGTCCGAAGTGATAACGAACCGATACGAGACGTCAGACCGATAGTTCTGTCACGCTATCGGATCGCTTTCGCTTTTCTATGTGAATGGATTCAAACAATTCCATACATTACTAATAAAAACGCCTCGCTTCGCATTCGTCACGCCTGTCTGTTTGACAAAGGCTTTAAAGGACCACAAATGATAGCCGGGACTCATGGGTTTACGACTACCAAACGGTTACTAAATTTTATAATGCAGAACCTAAGATTATAAAATGTCCAGATATCGAGTTCAAAACATAACGTAACGTGTAATAAAATGTGTGAGCGCCACGCTCTCATTTAAGCCTTTGTCAAACAGATAGGCGTGGCGAATGCGAAGCGTGACATTTTTATTAGTAATGTATGGAATTGTTTGAAAATGAAAAGTTTTGAATTGTTTGAAAAGCGAAAGCGATCCGATAGCGTGACAGAACTATCCGACTGACGTCTCGCATCGGTTCGGTATCGCTTCGGACTCGCCTGTCTGTTTGACAAAGGCATTAAATGTTAACGACTGAAGTAATTTTTCTTCCTTTTTTGGCTTCAGTTCTCAGTGGTTAACAGGAATCTGGACATTCTGAGTCTCTAGTACAGAACCTTTGGTTATAATAACAGAACAAAGTTAAGATTGTTACTTTGTTTTTAAGTCATCAAATTAATCCTCCCACCCTGGTTGGAGTGGAACATATACCTACTTTCATACTCTTACTGACTAAAACCATCCTGTACCTTCACATGTCCCTTGGGTTCTAAGGCCGCGAGATGCCCTTTCGCGACCATAAGCAACCTACGTATCCAATAGTTATTTTGAATAAACAGATACCAGATCAAAGATTTTATATAAAAAATATAATCTAAAGATAATCTGTAAACAAAGGCTTTATCTTACTTTATCAATACGGCATGCAATTACATACTAGGTAAAATATTGCTTTCGAATTAATTATCTTCATTTTTTTTTCTTTCTTTTTTAAAAACGTTGCCCCACATTAGGAAATTCTTCCTGTATCGTGGGTGCGTTTACAAACATAGAAACTCACATACACAGACACCCAGACCCGAAACAACTATTTGTAGATCGATCATACAAATATTTGTTCCGTGCGGCGATCGAACCCGCGACACACACTCAGCAGTCGATAGCTCAACCACTGCGACAACCGTGTCGTCTCATGAAACAGGAATAAAGTTATACGGAAAAAAACCGTAGTACTTAACCGACGGCTGACCATGTTTGTCGAAGGACCTATAGCCGATGAAGCAGACGAGTCCTGGAGTGGAGACCGCGTATCGGCAAGCGTAGTGTGGGATGCCCTCAGCTGACTGACCACCATTTTTTTTTACCCAGGGCAGAGCTGGAGGGACTGTCAGACTCGTACTGACTAAAATTCACGGTGTCCTTCAATAGCCCTTTACGTTCCGGGGTCACGGTAATTCGTACAGGCCCGCGACCTGACTGTCCACCATAAGAAGGTAGCTGGGACAGACTGGATGCGAAAGGCAGAGGACAGGTCGATGTGACGCAGCCTGGGTAGGCCTGGTGGTCTACCATGACGTCCTAAAACGTGAGTAGTTAGGCTGTGGGAAAGAGACAGAGCTATACAAGTCGTATAGCGCCATCTCGTTCCCTGAGCGGAACTACTCACTCTTAGACGTTATGGTAGGCCAACTGTATCCAGCAATGGATTGCGATAGGATGAGTTGATTGATTGATGAAAAAGGGAAAATGGGTTGAAGATTTTAATGAACCGGTTTAAAGTTTAAAGCTTCGTACAAACTAAAGCTGGGTTTACATTTGTCTGACGTGTTGTGTTGTGATGCATCAGAACGGTATCGGTTTCATACATTTCGTATGGTGAGGTTTACATTTGTGTGTCGCAATGTGTTGTGATGCACCATATTAAATATATGAAACCGTCCTGTTCTGATGCGTCACAACACAACACGTCAGACAAATGTAAATCCGGCTTAAGAATTATTTTTTTACATCAAATTAACGACACAGTTTGTGATGAAGCGAAAAGTCTGTTTAAGTTGATGGCCCAAATGTAATCTGTGATGGGTACCTAGTTCATATTTAGGTTATGATGATGGCACTGTCATACGCATGGCTATTATAAAAGTCCCTAATAAAACAAAGGAAAAAGAAACAACAAAGTTCCCGTTCATTTTCGTCACAAAAACGTGAAAAGTCGTGCTATAGGGCCTATCAGAGGCACGAATTCGGCAGTTAGTCTAAGTACCCATGTAGACAAGCAGGCTTTTTTTTACGTGGTAAAATCATCAAATTAGTCCTCCCACCCAAGGCAGAGCGGGAGGGGCTGCCAGACTAGTACTGACTAAAATCCACGGTGTCCTTTAATAGCCCTTTACGTTCCGGGGTTACGGTAATTCGTACAGTCCCGCGACCAGACAAGCAGGCTAGGTTTTATATTTCTCTATGCTTGTACAATCGACAAAGTTAAATCATAACCCACCATAAGCTTCTTTTCTTACAGACATTCAAATACAATTAAGTCCACATTCGTGTAAACATACATATCCATGATAACGACCTTGATCTTTGTTATTTTGACGGATTCAAACGATTTATTGTCAAAATGGGTCATGATTCAACTATGCCTTGTATTATACTTTATTCGTCACCACAAATAAACAATTCAGTGGGACATTGAACCACATGCTGTGGTGGTTGGCCAAGCGTGTCTCCTCTCCGCAACCACCGACTTCCACGTATTCCGGACACGGAACATGGAAGTGACAAACAACGCTGACAATGGCATTGAGATATTTCATCATTGTGATGATCATCTATCACTACTTCCCTACTAATCCTAGTAATATTATAAACGTGAACATTTGTGGGGATGGATGTATGGATGTTTGTTACTCTTTCACGCAAAAACTACTGAACGCATTTGGATGAGGTACACAGATAGTTTTTGTTCTGGATTTTTTTGCCGTTTTTATTTTTCCGTGGGATCATTTTCGAATTATTTTCAGAGGTGTAACCGCTGGCTAATAAATACATTGCCACACAAAAAAAAAGCTTGTTCGCATAATTCAGATGACTGTTTCCATAATACAGTCGCCTATGTTTTCAGAATGGTTGGTAATATGGAAACATTGTCCTAAATGTTATTTAAACATTTCTTGAAGACTTTCAGGACATGAAACAACGATAAAACACTAACTTACAGCATAGTCTTGTAAACATCATCATTTGCCCTTATCCCAATTCTTTTGAAGTTGACGCAGCAGCCTTCATCTACCATACTTCTTTATTACTTGTAATCACCACCTTTTTTTTAAACAAAACAAAGTGTTCCCTGTGCCTTCATTCCCTTTGCTCGGTCCCTATTGGTCATAGCGTGATGTTTTATAGCCAAATTACAAAAAATGATTTTTAATTCGAACCGCTAGTTCCTAACATATGTATAGTTATACATATATGTACATACTTGTATCTTAGGAACTACGTAGTTTATTTGTCAGTACAACAAACTCTTCAGCTTCATTTTATTAATCTTTTTTGGATGTTAAATCATCAAATGAGTTCTCGAGTCTGGCAGTTCCTTTCGCTCCACTCAGGGCTACCACCCTTAGGATTTCATTCCAGAGCTGCGGTGCCCTGTTAAGACGGTTCCACGATCCTAGCAGACTTTTCGCTCTTTCTTCCATAAATTTGCTCCCTCTTTTCGGTCCAAAATTATCCTTCAGTCCTTTGTCAGACAGAAATCCAAAAACAATAAATTCTTCACGTGAAACAACATAGTGTACCACCTTCACGCTTGCTTGCACACCACAACCGAAGGGTAGCCCATATTGTGCCAAAAACATACACCCTATTGTCTGACTTACTGCTCTCTTTGTAAAGGTCATAATCCCGTGCAGTGATACCGTTATCATTGTATCGATTGTGGGTGACCTGCAGGTGTTGGGTTGCTTGGTGACTGATCACTATGGTAGCTATAGGGGAGGGTCAATGACATGCATTTAACTACGCTTAACTTATGTGCCAGCTGAATTTTTGTAAACAGGGTAGTAATTCGTCGCAATTTTTGAAATGTGTGATACTAGACTTATATTGCAACAATTTTGAACTCATGGTCAAGTTTTCATTGGTCGCGGGACTCACGAATTACCGTGACCCCGGTACGTAAAGGGCTATTGAAGGACACCGTGGATTTTAGTCAGTACGAGTCTGACCGTCCCTCCCGCTCTGCCCTGGGTGAGAGGACTCATGTGATGGTTTACCACGTAAAAAAAAACTTAGGGGATTGCAAAGTGAGTTGTCTAATACAATTTAGCTTTAAAACATTTTGGAAATGTTCCGATTGTGGGAAATCTCAAGGACGCACTTTAGCAATCATTCTGTAAAACCAGTATGAAAATTTAAATATGTTTATACGCATTACACCTGCGTAGCGGATTCTAAAGCATTGTTGTGGAAAGAAACATTGGCTTGCGACCAGAACATCAGTACATCAGAAGCTTGGAGTTTGGATTCCTGTTTCCACCACTTTTAAAATAAAAATTACTAAAATAGTTGTTACGTTAGAAACATACGTTTCACAATACCCCTGAGCAATTAACATAAAACTATAACCTGATGATGATGTCATTTTTGTCTTCTTCACACAATATTTGCTTTTTTATCACCGTACAACAATACATAGATAGCTAAATACTCCGATTATCTTTATCAAATATTGATAATTAAAATGTCAATATTTCGATGGCGGAAATGATATCGTCTGTTGAACTACAAAGAAATATTTGATTGCAAAGTTATCGAAGAAGATCAAATTAATAACAAAAGAAAAGTATTGATACCCATCATCTTTGTTTGAAAGCGCAATCATATTGTACATGAATCTTCCATGAAAAATGAAAAAGAGAATTACATTTTCGTAGAGATCATTCATTCGACTTACGTGTCGTGACGTAAGGTCATGAATTTAAACCGAGACACCCTATAAGAAAATTATTTAATCATCTAATGGGCCTACCACACGCTCAAGCTTCACCACAGTTTTGTCTGCGCAAGCTTCAACAATACACGGTCGGCAACACTGAACGCAACACATAGGCAAGTACGCGCAGGCCGGGCTTGCGCAAGCAAAACTGTGGTGTGGTAGGCCCAAATGCCACAAACATATCAACCATTAACGCCTACGTCACGAATCGTCACCAGCACACAGCTTTAATGTCACCGAAAGACTTTCAAACAAGGGAATGAAAGATGCGAACTCGACGACCGTTGCTGTTTTTTTTTTTCTATTATCGTGGTAAAATCATCAAATGAGTCTTCCCACCCAGGGCAGGGCGGGAGGGACTGTCAGACCTGTACTGACTAAAATCCACGGTGTCCTTCAATAGCCCTTTACGTACCGGGGTCACGGTAATCCGTTAGTCCCGCGACCCTGGCAGGCTTTGGCCCTCTACAGACCCCGTCACTATGCTGACACTCTTTGAGGCGCGCGTGGAACACAACGCGCCGTCGACCCGAGCATGGTCCATGGTCGGACAGCGAGTCGCCCACCGTTGCTGTGATGGCTTATTTTATAAAGCGTTCATGAGTACTTATCCAGAAAGACGAAGGCTCGAGTCCTGCTCGCAAGTGAAATATTCTTTCCACAAAAAAGCGTTATATCAGTGAATTGCCGCCCACTGCTAGACGGCACGTTTGGCTAGTGGCTGAGAAATTGGACTTCTACGCTACGTGTCGCGGGTTCGATTCCCGCACGGAACAAATATTTGTATGTTCTGCAAGTAGTTGTTCCGGGTCTGGGTGTTTGTGTATGTGAGTTTCTATGTTTGTAAACGCACCCATGATACAGGAGAAATTCTTAGAGTGAGGCAACGTTTTTTTTTTTTTTAAAAAACTGCTGGACCAAAACCGCCTAACATTCTGGTCAGTCCGGTCCGCATCAATCCAATCACCTTCTTCATATCATCGATGTATCGTGCCGCAGGGCGTCCCAAACTACTGGCTTGCTTTAATTGTCTGTCGAATGTCTTCGTTGGTCCCAGAGCTGTCTAAACAAGTAACCGCAGCCATGGAAAGTAAAGGGCTACTGCAGGAACACCGTAAATTTTAGCACGAGTCTTACAGTCCCCATTTGCTAATGATACCACGATAAAAAAAAGTGTTCGTTGCTAATGCAACATTTTATTTCATTGCTCTTCTTTCTATTACAGAGCGGCCAAAGACGGTCTGCTGGAGGTGCTAGGAGAGGCCACCCGTAAGGAATGCAACAATAAGGACGAGTCGGGCATGACCCCTACCCTGTGGGCCGCCTTCGAGGGCCACATAGACGCGTTACGTCTTTTGTGCGGAAGAGGGTAAGTTCAGTAGTTATTCCTTTTATATTAGGCAGCATAACGTGGTCCCACATATTTTATCTTACCGCTCGCCGCCACTAGCTAAAGCCTTTCTCAGACAGACAGGCGTGATGAATGCGAGGCGAGGCGTTTTTATTTGTAATGTATGGAATTTTTTGAATCCAGTCACATAGAAAAGCGAAAGCGATCCGATAGCGTGACAGAACGCTTCGGAAACGCTTCGCTTTCGCCTGTCTGTTTGACAAAGGCATAAGTGACCGCTCACAGCGGCACACAGGGGCCGTTACGTGATTATGTCTACCTAGCCATTTCCGAAGAAACCTGGCAAATCAGGGGACTCTAGCTACCACATGATCCATAATAAGTAGACAGTTCAATTTTCAGAATGTGTGTTTCCGTGGCCGTTATATCAACAATGTAACAAATTATAACATTTCTAGACTAATCCGCAAACACGATATTGTTCTGTTACGTACAGATAAAACAAACAATATGCGCTAATCGAAGCAGCTAAATATGTCATTACCGATTATATTAATGGCTAAGGATTTGCAAGTAGGTCGATATCAATTATTATCTTACTACATCCACATGAGTTGTCACGACAAAAATTGCTGTAAAAAAGGCTGTAAAAGAGGACTGAAATTGTTCTTACGTTAGAAACATACGTTTCACAATACCCCTCAGCAATTAACATATTATTAAATATTAACAATAACCTGATGATGATGTAATTTTTGTCTTCCTCACACAATATTATTTCCTTTTTTATCACCGCACAACAATACACTGACTGATAGCTTAATACTCCGATTATCTTTATCAAATACTAGCTGTACCCTGACACGCTTCGCTGTGGCATAAAAAAACTGTCGGTCGCGGATATGTGACTGATGCAAAAAAATAGATACAAACAATCCTTAATGCGGATTATATATCATGCAAAAATTTCAGCTCAATCGATGCGGAACTTTTTGAGTTTTTGAAGCGTACACAAACCAACGAACATAACATTTATATATATATATATGTATATAGATAGATTGATTGTTAACGGCTAAGACGGTCCCGCGACCCCGGCAGGCAACATAAAGTCCTCGTAGTAAAAACCAATCAGCATTTCTTCTCACTCTTACTTCTAACATAGTTTTCTTTTCCTCGTATTACTTATTAAAATAAAGCTTACCCTGAGAACAATGTGGTATCACTCACTGTCGCTTTCACGCATTGTCTGCGTTCCACTGTCGTGTTACACAAGTTACGGATTGTATTACATAAAAAATATGAGGAGAATCGGTTCATTACTCTTCGTATAATAATTTTGTTGGGGCTGATCTGTGTCAGAGTGGAGTCCATGTCGGAGACTGTCTTAAATGACTACTGTGACCTGACCCTGGAACGTGAAGGGCTGTTGAGGATGAGGAACACTTTGGATTTTAGTCTGACAGTCCCTTCCGCTAAACAAAGGTTAGGAGGACTCATTGGATGAATTTACCACGTAAAAAAGAAAACAGGTGGGGTTCCTGTAAAATGTAAACAGAAATAGACGAATTGGGAAATGACAATAGCTGGATATGGCTTCGCTGACGTCATGGTGGTCATACATCACATGCGAACAGTTTAAACGTGAAATAAATAAATGAAGAAAACAAAAGTGTGTCGATCGTTCAATACCGACATGCCGCAATGTTAACACGAATAGTTAATGTTCCCTCATGAACCAGTTTATCTTGGCCTCACTTTGTATGATCTTTCCACACAATGGACGTTCAGCTTATACTGGTTTTTTAGTGTACAGACGGAAGGTACGTAGGCACAGTTAAATAACGGTTTGCTATGTTATTCCCTTTCGAAATGAGTGCAAATTCCACTCCGGGCCATGTCATTTTATCAAGTTATTATTGGCAGTCCTTATTTTTAGAATTTACGCGCACACTTGGATATTTTTGTGCGCGCACACTTGAGCAGTGTACTCGTTATTTGTGCACGCACATTACTAAACTCAATTCAGTCAAGTATGCGCGAGCATAAAATTAGTTCTGCACAAAATGTGCGCGAACAAATTTTAATGTGCTACATACTAGTTTGGTGGAATCGTACTATTAGCTACACAGTTAACTTATTATAATCCTAGATTTTTTTTAAACAATTTCACAATTACAAAAACAGAAATAGTCAGTGATCCACAATTTACGTCCACACTTTCACTTCATTTAAATCATTTTGCGGCGAGCCATTACAGTTAATTTGTGGGTGAAAATACCTGAACTACAATAATATACATTTCTGAACTATTGACTATGTTATGATACCGGATATGTGTTATTTTCCTTTACTTTTGTATCATGCGAAATTCAATGACCTGCTTTACAAACACATTGAATTATTTTTAATGGATATAGTCATATAATGCAAGAGATAATTACAACGCAACTTCGAGTACAGGAACTCATTATTGACCTAAGGGATTGAAACTCCGAATAAAGGCAATAAATACATTAATGTAAAAACCACATCTTTACTCGTGCTGTTTAAAATAATGAAAAGGATAGACACATAAAATACTAACTATTACGCGCTAATCTCAGAAACTACTTTTTCGAATAGAAAAAATCTTTTTGCGTTGGTTAGTCTATTTATCGAAGAGAGCTATAGGATATAAAACGTCATTTTACGACCAATAAGAACCGCCACGTGAAACCACAGGGAAAAGCTAGTGAGCCACATAAAGCAGAAGAACTGTCTATGGAACAATTCTATATTTTCTTTCACAGAGGAGAACCCGACAAAGCAGATTACTTCGGAAACACGGCATTGCACCTCGCAGCAGCCCGCGGCCACAAGGAATGCGTGACCTTCCTCATCAACTTCGGCGCCAACGTGTATGCAATGGATGTAGACGGTCATACTGCGCAGGAGTTGGCAGCTATCAATGGCCGGGACGATATACTGCGATATCTCGACCAAGCGACTGCGAAGTTGGAAAATAATGACAAGTAAGCTGATTTTGTTTTTATAGGAGTTGAATCCGGCTTAATTTAATGTTTTGTTTCACTGCCTCCGTGTCTATACCGTCAATTATTTATCTGGCGCGTGTTTTTATAGTGTCATTTATTTTTGAATCGAAAACTAAACCGAGCCGTTTTAAAAGAAGCCTGTTTCCATAAGCTTTTTTTTTTTAGACAACCGTTGAAAAGTCAGACAGTGGTAAAATCATGAATGAGTCCTCCCACCCAGGGCAGAGCGGGAGGGACTGTCAGACACGTACTGACTAAAATCCACGGTGTCCTTCAATAGCCCTTTACGTACCGGGGTCACGGTAATTCGTGAGTCCCGCGACCTCGGCAGGCTGTTTCCATAAGCTTGCTTTTTTTTATTTAGTTAACCGTTGAACAGATGTTTATCTTTTGTGGTACGACGCAATGTGTTTAAGACTATGGAAGCTATTTAAGCTTATGGAAACTTGCGACTTACTTACTATCTGGTCCAAACCGCCGCGTGCGGTCTTACTAAATACCTGCATCATGAATGTCTACAAACATTACATACTTAGATTTGTCTTAAACACATTTCGTCGTACCACAAAAAATAAACATCTGTTAACAGTTGTCTAAAAAAAGTGTAAATTGCATAACGACCCTTGTATCAAGGTGAAATGCCGTTTTGACATTGGCAGTTTTTTTAGACAAGTTTTCAACAGATGTTTAATTTTTTTGTGGTAAGACGGATTGATTTTATCGATTGCATATTGGTTATCTAAATCTTAAAATAGATTTCTAGCACGACTGACTAGTACCTACCCTTCATCATCAGTCTCCGGCGCATCTGTCTTCTTCAAAAACTTCTCTATTAAAGCCAGCCATCGGGCCAAACCCTGCCGGGGTCGCGGGACTAACGAATTACCGTGACCCCGGTACGTATAGGGCTATTGAAGGACACCGTGGATTTTAGTCAGTCGAGTCTGACAGTCCCTCCCGTCCTGCCCTGGGTGGGAGGATTCACTTGATGATTTTACCACGATAAAAAAATAAATAAAGCCAGTCATACACGATCCATTTCACCGTGAAGTATGCAGCGATCTGGAAGCGGTGTGCAGTAAACTTGATGGCTTGCAGAAGTAGACATGTCATGCACACTTCTCACTGATAGCCATACCATATCTATACTTACTACACGCCGTTTCCAGCGCGCTTAACTTGATGGTAAACAGCAGTCAGCAGAGTTAGATAGATAACTATAGGACGCTGGTTCAACGCTGTGTCAACGCTTCATCCTTTAGAGAACGCACTGATAGACTGTGAATGGCTGGCATTAGTCATCATCTCATGATCACCCCTTTTTTTACGTGGTACAATCATCCAATGCGTCCTCCCACCCAGGGTAGGACGAGAGCGACTGTCAGACTTGTACTGACTAAAATCTACGGGGTCCTTTAATAGCCCTTTACGTTCCGGGGCCACAGTTACCTGATAAGACAATCCCGCGACCCCGGCAGCCTTTGGCCCTCTAATGGCCCCGTCAGATTACTGCATGACTAGCATAGATCTTTGAGGCGCGCGTGGAACACGACACGCCATCGACAAACTAATCCTTTAATAGCGTGCTTAGAACTTTAAAGGGCGATTATATAAAAGTTACAAAAATAATTAAACTTTCATCAAATAATAATAACAACGAAATACTGTTAATGATTTCCTTAATGTTTACGACATAACTGCGGACACTTCACGTGTTTTTAATGTCTTGTTGTAATGTTCGTGATACAGTTTTATAATTGACGTTGTATAAGTGTTCCCATCGTTAGCGGTATCGGGGAACTGGAGTAATGGTTATGACATGAATATGATACAAGATTGGCTTATGTAACGAATAATGAATGGTTCTATTAATTTAAAAATATTGTGCTGTTCCATTGTCTTCGAAATTAGCTGTTGAAGACACAATGTTTTACGAAATGCGCGAATACTACGTATTTTCCTACTCCTCCGCCATTATTTAGGTACTGTGGGCCATAGACGACTCACTTCCTTTCACAGGGAGATTGTCTGGTGTGTCCTAGCGTTAATATGAATTACAAATTATGCTTGCTAAAACATGTGCTAAATTGAAATATCTATCCCAATCCCACTCAAGCAGAGGAGGCCTTTTTCCCAGAGGTGGGAAAATTATAACCTCTCAAAATCTTGTTATAAAACTAAACTGGTTCGGACCAGAGGTTCTAAAACGACCAATTTAAGCAATATTCTTTATGATTCACTTCGTCAATTTAATCTACTATTACTCATTCACGAAATAAATCTAATGAATAATTCGGATTATTGCTACTTTTGTTAGTAGCTGTTTTAGATCAGCAGAACATAGAAATTGCATTATAGTGTAACAAACATTTTATCTGTGCTTTTTAATCTACGTCCAAAGGTTCTTGTTTCAATATCATTAAAAAAAAAATCTGATCTTCAAATTCCAGGAAAAAAGCAAAATCACTAAAAGAGAAAGCTAGAAAAGACTACGAGAAGTCCCACAAGCAGTACATGAAGCGTCAGAGTAAGGCGGAGTTGATAGCTGAGAAAGAACTGAAGAAGCTGGCCAAAGAGTGGGATCAAGGGTACGTGGAGGAGGTCAACACCATGCCGCACAGACCCAGCAATGTACTGATGGCGCTCAAACAGAAGATGATCAGGTCTACTAGCCATGGTAAGATACTTTCTACCATCAGTACCCTTCGATCTTTTCTATGCTGTTCAATACGCATGTCAGCGCCTCACATATGCGCGGACGACCGCGTGGAGGCCGCAGAGTCTCGGTGAACCAAACCCGCGCCTGCCCAAGCGCCGGTGGTGGCCCGCGCACTGGGCGCGTACACGTTGACAGCTCCGGTCATTTCTTTGTTTGGACACTTGTATCTGTTGTAGCAATAAATCCTACTTTAATAGAGTCCACTCCTTTCATTATAAAAGCCCAATCGAGCCCTATCAGGCATGTTGACAGCATCGGTAAATTGCCCGTCTAAAAAAATTAAATGTAATTAGTCCGTCACGTAGAGTTTTGAGAAATAATGGACACATACTTTTGCTTTTGCTAAATAAATGCATATATAAAAAGATATAACGCATCAAATTTCGAACGGACTCGTGACGTCAGAAGCAAGTAAAAACTGTACTTGCTTGTGACGTATTGGAAAATTGTTAGTGTCGTATCTTCGTCAATTTTGGTTTACCTTACAAAAGACAAAATACGTATCGAATATTTTTAAATAATATCCAACTGACCGACTAATTAAATTTTTACAGTCAAATATATTAGAAGGTTTACTGATGTACGCTTTTTAATACTTGCACGCTTTGAAATAACGATAACTAGAAAAAAAATTATACACTTTTAAATTATTAATTTGCAAATAAATTTGTTTAAAAAAGTTTTCTAAAGCTAAACAATATTTTCATTGACACTTTTTTTTCACAAATTGCCGTAACGGTTCTATATTTTGAAATAACATGAAATTGCTGATATACAGGATTTCATATCTATGTCATTCCAGCAATATTTTAATATCACTGATAATATCGGACTTGTTTTCATTATTGTTCTAATCTATAATACTTCACTTTATAACCTACATCGATTAAAATTCGCCATAAAGTATTTTCGAACCGCTTTTTAAATAAAAATACACATGATATAACTTGCTAACCTTTATGCGAAAGTGTGTTCGTTGGACAAAATATGTTCCGTTTTCAAACAATTTTGATGAATTTTGGCACACAGATAGATTAAAACCTTTGTTTAAAAAAATTGAATAAAAAAATACACTAGGAATTACGAAGAAATAGTAAGCCATAATCCAGTGCGGGTTGGTAAATGTCACATGTCTTCGAATTTATGGTTCATGCGCGTTTCTTCACGATGTTTTCCTTCACCGTTTTAGGAGCAGTGGTGATGAAATAAATTACACAAAGTTATGCTTTTGCCTCGGTTCGAACCCACTACCAACTCTTAAGTCCGGGGCCGATACCACTGGGCCACCACTGCTCATTCCGCCTGCATATTCCTGCATGATTGCAGTCTTCCTCTTTCCTCTTCTCCTGTGGTAACATCAGCTCCTCACTTTCCAGGTAATCTCCTGGCGGACGAGCAGCCCCGGCCGACGTACAGCGCGCTCGTGGGCACGGTCAGCTCGGGCGTGAGGGGTCGCAGTGCCGTCCAGAAGAAGGCGATTGCCAGCAAGCTGAGGAACAACACCGTTGGACGGAATAATAACATGTCTAATGATTTTAAGGTAAATATTATATATCTTATCGTATGTTACCAGTGATGACGTATGACGCTGAAATGGTCTCTTTCTAAGTTCAAGATAGCCCAACAAGCTATGGAGAGGAAGAAACTACTCATTACACATATTACATTATATTACAGAATTTAATATTCGATTTATAAACCATTCGATATTATGAGCCTTCGAGTATTAAGACGTCCATTGTATAATGGTCGAACAATTTGGTATTTGATTTGGCATAGTACACCCGGACCACATACCTAACCTAGATCATACATTATAATTCATACTTACTCAAACTGTAACCATGCCGTAAAAACTAACGGTATACCATCTCTGTCTCCTCAGGTAGGAGAGATAGAGACAACCGGCCGTCGCTCGGTCACGTCTTTAAGCGGGGTCCGTCGCGACTCGGAGGTGATGTACGTGGGCACTTTCGGCGCGGGCCCGCAGCAGAGAGGCAACGTCGCCGATGTGTTCGCTGAACATCCGAAAGAACAGGTGCAGAAGAAACCACTTACCAGGTAAATATAACCGCTACTTGCTTTAGACCTTGCCGCTGTAAGGGAGGGAGAGGAACGGCGTGAGGCGGCGAGCGGTATGATAAAATGTATAGAATAGAAATGTTTGAAACACGCCACGAGGCGCTGCCTGTGGTGAATTCGCGTACTTACAAAGTAAGAAACGTCTTATTCGCGTCGCTTCGATAACCGCTTAGACCATAGTCAAAAAGACAAAAATAACGGGCCGTTAAATAAGGACCATTCACCATATCATAAAAGCTTTTAGTATTCTAATTAAGCCAAAATTATACACAGCGGGGGAGAAGAAGTGGCAAAACGAACAAAGCAATAATCCTCGACACGGGCTAATGACGATCAGGTGGCCTACCACGTCTTAAAGCGAGAGTAATTCGCGTGTGGGAACGAGATGTCGCTAGACAATTTGTATAACTTTGTCTCTTTCCCATAGTGGAAATACTCTCGCTTTAAGACGTGGTAGGCCATCTGATATTTTCTTCGGCATGGGCTCTTTTTTACACAGTTACACCGACCCTGACGACAATTTTTGTTTTTCTATACTTATGAAATCTATTGGTCCATAGAGTATTTATGCTTGTCCTGTTTATGAAAAGGGACTCTTCTTATACAGAGAAGGAACAGCCTTACTTCGCAAAAGTTTGACCAAAGCCAATACATTCTCTGCAAACTTAACCGTTTCCCACAGATCAGCAAGCCAACCTGACTTCGCAGCAGTGAACGAAGACAGCGGCATTGGACAAGAGGTGATGCTGCAAGAGCCGGCCAGTATATTTGAGAGACCTGGCTTCGGCAGCGTCGCATTCAGGTTGGTTGCACATATAAACCACCAGCTTTCAAGTTCTTTTGAAAGTATGTTCGTTGCTGGGCATGTGGGCGACTCGCTGTCCGACCATGGACCATGCCCGGGTCGACGGCGCATTGTGTTTCACGCGCGCCTCTAGGAGTGTCAGCATAGTGACGGGGCCTGTAGAGGGCCAAAGCCTGCCGGGGTCGCGGGACTCACAAATTACCGTAACCCCGGTACGTAAAGGGCTACTGAAGGACACCGTGGATTATAGTCAGTACAAGTCTGACAGTCCCTCCCGCCCTGCCCTGGGTGGGAGGACTCGTTTGATGATTTAACCACAAAAAAAAAAAGTATGTTCGTTGCTGAAGATTTTTGTGGAAAGAAAAAATCGATTGCGGACAGAACTTGGAACCTGCAACCTTCTGATTCAGTACATCGGACGTTTTACCAACTAAGCCACCGCAGTGCCGTTCTGTAAGCTACAATTCTTCAACCCCTTGTTAAGATCTTTTTATTATCGTGGTAATATTATCAAATGTGTCCTCCCACCCAGGCCGGGACGGGTGTTACTGTTAGACTTTAATTGACTAAAATCAACAATGATTCTTCAATAGCCCTATACATTCCAGGGTCACGGTTACTTTATGAGGCAGTCCCGCGATCCCGGTTGTTAATATACTATTTAGTTTTATACTTATTAACACCTGCGTCCCAAATCATAAAGATATTCTTTCCTGCTTAGACCGACGCCATCTATCAGGCGAGATAAATTAGCTGGGAAGCAGAAATGGCGATAGTTAAATTATTATTTTGAGTTAAATTTCCCCAGACGTTCGATAACAGCGACGCTGAGCGCGATGGGTGGCGCGGCGCCGGGAGAGGACCTCTCCATCGGGTCCGCCGGGTCCCTCGCGGCCAGACACGCGTACCAACCT
The DNA here is from genome assembly GCA_943136025.2 of Agrotis puta. NCBI lineage: Eukaryota > Metazoa > Arthropoda > Insecta > Lepidoptera > Noctuidae > Agrotis > Agrotis puta. The sequence continues at coordinate 14,159,805 of OW964175.2, read as the reverse complement.
ACTGAGTGGACGTCGGCGCAGTCAGGTAAAGATCACACTTCATTTATTTTCAACTTTACACTAGGTTTTCCCACTATGCTTTGCTAATTCCTAACTAAAATTTTTTTCAATTTCGAACACAATTGATTGCCAATTTTTAAATTAACATGACCAAAGCCGGCAAAAGCAAGTTAAGTTGTAAAGTGGTGAATTGATAAAATTAAATCAGTTCGGAATTAGCCCATTGTAACTTTGTACATACACATTCATCTAGAACAGGGGTGGCCAACCGGTCGATCGTGGACCTATATTATGTTGATAAAACACCATCAACTCAGACTTCCATTCTAAAGTATGAAGTAAATTTAAGGAAACAGTCTCACATGTAATATGAAAAGGAATTCCTAAAACTGTTCAATAATAAATACAACCATGATTGTGTACTAATCTATGCTGTTTCATTTAAGATTTCAAGAAGTATGTAATTGGTAGATCACGCAGGGTTTCGATAATAAACAGTAGATCTTATGTCTAATCAAGTTGGCCACCCCTGATCTAGAATGTTGTTCGACTAATCGTAATCATTTGTGAGACGTACATTATCAAAAAAAAAAATTAGTTCGACGGTTAGATAATCAAAAACTATTTGACTTTTTTCTTTTGTTACGTAAACCAAATTGACGAAAATACAACCCTTCTAAAATCACAAAACTTCCCACCAACTTTGTTAATATTCATTGTTTTACATATCCATTATTCTTCAATGCTCTAACTGGCGGACTAAATAGAAATGCATTTTATTTATGCTGCAAACAACCCTATTGTTTAAATCTATGTGAAATTGATAACCACTATTACAAATACAATGATAATAACTCATAGAAAACGTACTTTCTATTTCACAGAAAGCTCCACAATAACATCAGACGAAGAAGCAGAAGCCGAAGATACAGGTTACGCATCTCTCGAACGTTTCCTGACAGCCTGGGGCCTCTCATCATACATCCAGAAGTTCAAAGAAGAACAAATTGACATGGATGCCCTCATGCTTCTCACTGAAAGTGACATGAAGACCCTTGGACTCCCTCTGGGACCTTATAAGAAACTGGTGACGGCAGTACAGAAGAGGAAACAGGCTCTTTCACATCCTGGACCTATGATAGATACAGCTCTCTGATTCATCATCAGTTTAGCCTTCACCTATGGGGTCGGTTTCCAGTCGAACCGGATTCAGTTAAACACCAGTATTTCACATGGAGCTACTGCTGGTAGGACTGATTGTTATGGCACGTCCATTTTGGTCTAAGCGGTAAGCGAAGTGACCGTGCGAATAAGACATTAGTTACTTTGCTGCCACTGGCGGCGTCTCGTGGCGTGTTACAAACATTTACATACATTTCATCTTACCACTCGTCGCCCCGCGCTACGTGACCGCTCACAGCGATAAGGCCGTGATCAAGTTGTTAGACTACCCGTGACGACTGTAAGGCCACCTGATTGGTTGGTTGAGTCGAAATGAATGGTACAAACGTTGTTGGTGCTCAATTTTGAAGTAAACACCATTCATAAGCAGTGTTTTATAGTTCTTTTCACTTAATTGTAGTTGTGTCTTAGTTGAATGTAGTCGTTGCAGATTACGAACTGACTTATATCACTGTTGATTTATGTCAACTTTATATTTGTATAACGAACTGCCACACTGTGACTGACAGTGTGACACTTCGTTAACGTTCGAAAACGTTCGTTCGTTGTTGCGTTTTTGAAACGACGTTCGTTCGTTTAAAAAACGCAACAACTGTAACTCTCCTATTGTTTTTCTGAATGCACGTTGTTTTTTGTATAGATAACAATTGTGTCTATTTTTAATAACACTAAACGATACCTACCCTAATTAATGCCTAAATAAAGAAGCACTATTGTGTCTTATTTTGAGTTCTTTGACATTCCAACGGCGCAATAATATTGAGGCATTCATTTTAGTGTTGCATAGTGTTAGTAAAAATGTTTTTATACATATATTTTTTTATAACTCATTCTCCAGTGTGCTCTATGTTTATAAATTAATAGTAATTAATTTATGAATTTTATGTAATTCTAAGTATTTGTAATCCAAATAGTGTTTCATCCATTCGTTTCTAAGGCTTTAAATTATAGCTCAGTGTTTTTGCCTTCTATAGTATTTTTGCTTTGTCCGTGTACATTTTTTTGTTTGTTTATGTAATAATAGTGCCTCATGAAATGTGATAGTAATATTCAAGAACATTCCATCCAATGTAACGTCCAATCGCCATATTAAATATTTTTGTACAGTTTTTGAATATACATTTGTATGAATTATATTTTTTTATTGTTACATCGAACGCTGCCTGGTTAAACCCACTTATTACTAATGTAGAATAATAAGTCTCAATATTCATATCTTTTATTCCCCGAAAAACCGTTGTGAATAGACAGGTCCACTTTTGTTTACAATTTGAATATGTTTAGAATGTAGACTCAAAACAAAGTTGACCCGAGGATACTCCCTTGGGGCAGTGCGAATGCGAAATTGGAATTTCTTCATATTTGTTCACCAATTTGAATCCTTCTGGTTTCCATTTTGATAATAAGCGTTTAAAGAAATGTAAATATGAATCTTTTACTGCTTAGTACTATAGTTATATTTAGTTTATTTAAAAATTGGCAAAGAGACAGTGTCTAAAGCCTTTTCTAAATCAAGACAAACCGAGACATTTCCATAAGTGTTGATAAATAGTATTTATAATAATGGATCAAATCAATAAAAAAACGACAAATTTTTCCAATTATTTTTTATTAAGGAAGTTTTAAATACAATTAAATATAATCTACCATTTACTGTAATGCATATCCTACACTGATAAATGTACAAATAGTTCTGAGCTAACTAATTGGTACAATCATACCTTGACGATTTTGACTAAGGAAATTAAATACAAAATTCCATAGAAACACCATTATGCTACGTATATCCATACAAAGGACGGTTTTCATGATTTGACAATCAAAACATATCAACGAAATTCTAAAATTGATCTACGTAAAAGAAATGAAGATATATCAAAGAGAAATATACCATATTTCCTTGAGCTATCCAGAATTACCTACCTTGCATTTTAAAGTTTTTTGTATAAAAAATACCTTTTTCTACTACGATACCTACATTAAATTAGATTAAGATATGTTTAAACAGTACAAATGAGCAATATTTATAAGATAGAAGGCACAATACTTTCGGATACATTTATTTGATCAGAGTAAATAAGTCGAATTTTATAAAAACTATAATTACGAATCCAAAAATCTTTAAATTCTTACATTTTAACTTATGTACTACAAGAATTTGTTTCATTTCTGTATATTATGGCGGAGTCTTTACTAACTTACTCCTAATTACAGCATCTCTCCCGATACATTGTTACAATACAGTTTAATCATTATCTAAAATTCGTAGCAGAGATTGTTCGTAATGTCGCATGGAAACGTTAAGATTCAGTGGCGTCAGAGTTTCGTACAGCCGTGCGCAGATCCGCGGCGCGAGTTCGATGTCGTTACTTGTTCATCTCCTACATTCTCTATCGATCGATAGACTCGCGCCACAGCAAAAATAAATAAAAGTGCCAATAGTTTATAGAATATTCTCTCAACCAGATTCGGGCCACCCATTTATAAAAAAACAGTGTATGAATGTTTTGAAGACAAGAACTAAAACTTTACATTATTATGGATGGTTGTGTGTGGCGTCATACACTGTACGGCAATAATCGAAACTCGTAACCATTGCTTTTCAATTATGTTTCGTGATACACCTTCACCCGCGCGGGACTTAATACATGAATGCTAAATATAAATTACTATGTTTGGGGGAGTATTTCTTTGACTTTCTGTTGTACTGCCTGTAGTGAGCGAGCCGACAGCCGTCGTCGTGGTAGTACGTGTACTCCGGATAAGGGATGTACGCACCCGTGGCTGGGTCCACCGGGACCATGATGGGCAGGTCCGTCATGGAGGCGGGGCGCTCGTATGACGACGAGTCAGAGCGGTTGGGCTCGGCGTACTGCGGACTGTTGCTCTCGAGCTGGTTCTCCACATCCTGGCTCTGGTTGCAAACCGGCACGCTGCGGCTCGTGTCGGCCGAGATGTTAGATCGCGAGCGGAGGATGGGCCGCGTCGACGAGAAGTCCGTGGAGTGCTGCAGGCTCTTGGAGCGAGGCCGCAGGGTGTTGGGCGGCGTCTCGTCGATCCGCGACAGCGTGTGGCGCCGCACGGGGCGGTACACCTTCCTGTCGCCCAGCTTGGGCCGCTTAATCTTGCGGTGGGAATTGTACGTCTCGAGGGAGGAGGGCAGGGAGGGGGCGGGGTGGTGGGGTGGGGAGGGGTTGCGCGCGGGTGCCTGCGGGGCGGGGGCGTTAGCGAAGTGCGCCGCCACGAGGTCCCTCATCTGGTCACATGCTCAATAGTTGTAGGGGCCGTACTGCGACCCGTGGTAGTAGGGGCCCGGGTACGCCTGAGGCGGCGGGTATCCGGCATAAGCGTACTGCTGTTTTTGTGGGTACACTGCGAAGCAAACGTAAAAGAGGTTAGAATTCAGATGTAGGTAACTGACGCACATGTACGAGATTTTTGTAATAGTATTTTTAACATTCCACTACCAATAAAACGAGCATAGAGAGAAATGCCTTCAATTGCTCTCTCCTTACAGTGGTTCTGAAAATATGCAGAAACGGATTCCTGGGCTTGCGTTTAGTCGACATCAATAAATTGGGATCACAATAAAGATAAAAATAGTCATCTGAAATCCACAAACCACTCATGCATCCAGCATTCACCCTTTTTGAAGAAAATATTTACAAAAGACAATATTGTTATGTTTGTGTTGCCACAAGCGAAAAATGATCAATGTTGCCTAATATGAGTTTGCGATATGCGATAAGTTGAATAAAACAAAAATGAATCTGTTCTTCATTTCTATTGGTATTTTTACAATTATTTAATACGAGAATCTATTTAAATATTCCAAAGGTCTTGCTATTCTAATGAGTCTGTTACGTGTGTTTTTGTTTCTAAAAGCGATAACTTGCTTATCGTGTCAGCAACAAACCTCTGTATTAATACAGTATTCAGTTTTAAAGTAGCATATTTTAATAAAGGCACGTTCTAAATTAAACTTAATAATAATGTTGATAAAATGATGGAATACAGGCTGTGTTTTAGATGTACCTACTAAAATAATTTAAAATGGCTCCTACGAAATGATGGGTTTATAAGCATACCGGGCATGAGGTACTGCATGTTAAGCGCCTCCTCCCGCTCCCGCTCGCCGCGCAAGCAAATGGCCGCCGACGAGAACAAGATGGCGGACAGCAGCGACAGGCCCACGCCGCACCACGCGACCATGTACGACCAGTCGTACCAAACGCGAGAATGCTCACGTAATATCTGGTTTATACCGCGGGATTTACGCGTGATTTTCGGAGTGGGTGTATTTGTGGCATGTGGGTGTGTTGGTGGGTAGTGGGATGTGAGTGTGGGTGTTTCAGTTTAATTTTGTGTTCAATATTGTGGTAATTGCGGAAAATTATGCGGGAATAATTTTACCAATAATTTCCATAAATGTTTTTATATTGTGAGTCAAGTGTGTGTTTGTAAATCAAGTTTGTTATCAAGTGGTTATGTACAGTATCAGATTGGAAATCAATTTAGTTCGTTCAGATACAGTTATTTTAAATATTTACAGCACCAATGTTAATAAATTCGTTTGAAAGCGAGTTAGTATTGCGTTTGGCGTAAACCAGATATTATGAGATAGCCAGTTACATTTATATGCGTTAAACGACCGGTCGCAGTCGCGAAGTTATACGCAGTAGCCAAGTTTCATAGAAACATGAAAAAAAGAGAAAAAAGCTTTTTGTTAGTATGAGATACTTACTTGATTGTACTTACGAACTAAGTTATTGATGATTTATAGTCTAGTGAAGAGTAATACGTATGGATAGGTACCAAAATTAATATTTTAAGTACTAAATAAACACGAAAACACACACAACAATCTAAACATGTATTAAACTACTTAGTTTTACACAAATCAAGGTACCTAATCTACACACACATTACTAAACACATAAGTACAAAATACTATAACAAAATCATCAAGGGGAAGTCGTAGAAATATACAAAAGAGTTTAGTCTTCCTCCCGCCAAGCGTTACACAAGATGGCCGCTCAAGATGGCGGTCTAACCTGGCATTATGTACTGCACGTTATTCTGCTGTTCCCGCCTTTTCTCCTTGCTCAGGCAAATGGCGGCGGAGAAGAACAAAATGGAGCTTCCGAAGGAAACGGCGACAGCCAGCCAGGCCAGGATGTACGACCAATCGTACCAGATTGATGAGTTGTCTTTTAACACCTGGTGTTGGGGGTGGGTCAATTATATGGTACAAACCTTGAACTTAAGAAGCTACAAAAAAATATGAGAACTTTGCTGTCCAATTCTTTATTTTATCTCTGCTATAAAAAATTTCATACATACATACCTACGTTCTTCAGAACTATCTATAAATTATTAAGAAACAAAACATTTGACGGGGTCTATTCAAAGCCCACGGTGATATCTCAGTAATAAATCAAACTTGCTGATAGGGCTGAATTCTTCACTGTGTCTGTATCATATCTCGGAGAGCATGTAACCTGTTTGAATCTTTAGATTTAACTTAAGTCTGACGCAGACTCATCTATTATTTCCCCTACATTCTAGGTATAACGTATCCTCATTAAGGACGCTTCACTTACAGTAGGCCACTGTTGGTAGTATTCTTCTCCAACGACCTTTTCCTTCTCGTAGAACTCCACGCCGTGCCATAATGCCATCGCACCCGCAGCTAATAAGCCTGAAACACCATAATAACTTGTTCATTATTCAGTTCTGTACTTATTATAAGCCCCTTATAATTCTTAGTCGTAAGTTTCTGATGGTATAGTACACTACCTTTTTAGTAAATTCGACTTTGATGAGAATTTGAAGAAGTTCAAGTGAGAACCCGAAACTAGTCACATAAATCATTGAAAAATATGACAAAGAGGACATAACTGTACAGTACAACGGTTTCAATAGAAGAACCTCAACTGCAAGTGATGTTAGATCTGGTCCGGCCTAACCAATCAAAATTCAGCTGACTAAAAGACTAAGGTAAAGAATCTAATAGTCTAGGTATTCTCTATAAGACATTTTTTTAGAGTTGTAAAATCATCAAATGAATCCTCGCACCCTGGGTGGAGTCAAAGGGACTGTCAGACTCGTACTGACTAAAATCCACGTTGTTCTTTCAATAGCCCTTTACATTCCAGGATCACGGTTACTTATTTAGACAGTCCTGCGAACCTGGCAGAGCTCTATAAAACTACTACGAGCAAGAAAAACTGTCTTTACGTTGAGGACTGAAACAGTATGTTTTTAATAAAACCGTAGTACTTGCTTCCGATCAAATTGTTAGCTCATTAAGATTAAAACTTACATGTAACCAGCATAAGTATAGCAGTGGCTGTGATGTTTCCAGGGCTTCGTTTCCAGCAGCCGACCACGCCGGTCCAGAACGCGATGAACAGAGACAGGAACGCAACGATGAACAGCGCTACCGTTGAACGAGCCATGTGCAGCCTGGAATTATATGATGACGATTTAGATTCGCTATAGAAACAATTGGAATCATGTAACAAAAAAACAATAATAGCAGGGAAGTCCAAAGAACCGATGACTGGAATGCGTTAAAGATAATGTGACTAGGAGCGGAGTGACAAGAACTGACTTAATTAGTTAAAGAGAAACTGTAAATGAAACTGTAAACGTTCTAGTAAGAATGGCGTGTTTAATATAGTGTCCTGTAAATTTTTTGGTACAGAACACGTATGAAACGTTTCGAAAATCCTCTCACTGTGAGCACAGTTATGCAGAAGTATTCAAAAGAAAAGAAGGATTTAGGAGTCATTGTTTCTGATAGTCATGTCGTTAAAAAAGAACTAATCAACAGTGCTGAACCAGTTTCGACTCTAGGCCGACTCAATTTAGACAACGAGATAGAAATAAGAAAAGCGTGGGCAGCAAAGATTAAATTTATGCTACGCCAACCCCAAATTAATTGGAATAATGATTCACCAAATCATTTTATTGGACACATTCGTATTTTAAAAGCTGTCAATGCCATCGCTAAGGCTTTGGCATAAATAAGAACAAAAGGCCTTAACCTGGTCACAACCTTCATGTCCCTGACTTGGCAAGAATGTTTGTGGTTACTCCTTAAAGATCTAGGGCCGAAGGAGGGCCTGCGGTGACTAAATAATTATAAAGGCTTTAATAAAGTCAGCCAAAAACAGTGTGCATAGTACCTAGTTGAAAGGACTACTGATAGGTATTTGATTGGCTCAGACCTCAAACAGCGAGGATGAAAGGGACATTATTATTGTAAAGAATGTTTGGCAACATATTCGATATTTAAATTAATTACTCCTCTCGCGAACCATAATATTATTAATTTCATTCTGTAACGCTGAACAAAAGCCGCTCTTCTTAAAACACATCAGATAGCCATTCAATTTGGAACAAAATATCGACCGACTGTTGATATAATATCATCAATATTTTAAGTACAAAAATAACTCGGTTTAAAATAAATCTTAGGACTGCATACATTTCATTCCTGTAGCACGAGTATAGCACGAGGGAGCGGTGCCGAAAATAGGGGAGTGCTAACGGTGCCCAGACACAGGGCGCAGAAATGGCCAGGCAAAGACCAAAATTGGCCAGACCAGGGCGCTGTTAAAGAAGCTCTTACTGGGCGCATAAAAAACTAGTTACGGCACAGCAGGAGGGAAGTCGCAGGCAAAAGCTAGTGTCTATTACAGCATACAAACAGCTAAGAGAAGCAAACATTGCGGTAGATTAAGTTGACCACACCGGTGTTTATAACTGTGAACAGCTATTTCACATAGCTGTGCCTATGTTATTTACATACTTTTATAAATTTAGTATTTATGACTCTTCATACATAGGTCCTTTAAATGTTATTTCAAGTTTGAATGAATATTCAACAGTTACAACAGTTTTGAATTTGTCTTTGATACCATTTCTAGATTTTAACAACCAGTTTAAGACAAGCCCACAAATTACTTAAGAGCCTTCAAAATAGTCGAAAGATTAATAGCGTGGCTTATAAAATATAATTTATTGTTCTCTTTGCTGAAGCAATAACTATCTGTGATGTGAATGATTATCGGCTATGATTTGGCCGAGCTGAGACAATATAACGATTGGTTTTGATATCGTTGAATAGCAGTCGAGTCGATGACCTACTTAGGACGAGCAGCCTTGGAATCATTTTTTGTCACAGCTGCGGTCCCAGTAAAACTCCTTGCGGTACACCAAAAAAATAGCTAATAACTAGCACTTTTCCCGCGACTTCGTCCGCGTGGGTTACGTACTTTCCTAATTCCCCCTTTTCACCCCCTTAAAGGTTAAATTTCCAAAAACCCCTTCTTAGTGCTCCCCTACATTATAATAGGAAGCCGTGTGCAAAATTTCACATTCCTAGCCCCAGTAGTTTCGGCTGTACGTTGATATGTCAGTCAGTCAGTTCTCCTTTTATATATATAGATAAAGAGTCCGTTAAACTGTAGTCATGTAAATGTCCGGCTGCAACTGATGCACTGTTTTTTCTCACTACTCTGGCCCCGGATAATCTCCTTGCGGGACACTATAATGCTTAAGGAGTACATTGTACAGTTTTGCGATGCAAATGTGTTAGTCACGGTGCATCTGATGTAAGTGTGAATGAAGACGAGTATGTTATAGCCGGCGAGGCCACTGCACTTCAAGGATTGAAGAAGTGTAGGCACTTGCACAATGATATGCAACTATACAAACGATTTTAAATAATCCAAAGAAAAACAACCTTTATTGCGATACTGTAAAATGTCATGTATGTGACAAGATAGGTGTAAAAATGCCTTCTTCATACAATGGCAACCAAGGCAATATTTATAAGAGCGGTTTAATCTTTAAGACCCTTTTCTTTGGAAAAGTTAGGCAGTTTGAATCACCACCTAGAAGGTATTGCGCTTATCCTGAGTTTTCACGTTTCTGTGGCGTAAGTGGGGACTTTGACTTTAATTTGATGAAATAATTAGTTTTTCATTTTACATACAATAAACGCCGTACACACTTTAAATACGCTGTCAGCTAAAATACTAAAATCCAGTCCTTAAGCCTCTATTACACCATGTAATAATTTTGCAACGTTAACCTTTAGCTTAATCATTTGTAAAATCTTACACACCTTGTATCAAAGAAAGTGAACATTGAAATCAATTGTGAACGCTTGTCATGGTAATTGTTCATGACATGTATAAGCCTAGAAACATAAATGCCATTATAGTTCATAAGGCTCCATAAAATGACCCAATAACCCATAACAGATACCGTTCCGTATCTACCTATTCTATTGTTCTATTCTATAGCGAAACATCTTTGTAAATTGTTGTAGGACACATCTGGTTTATGTTGTTCGTTATTGACATAGTCATTACAAAAGATTTGTTATTAGAAGTAGAAGAAACAAAATTCGTTTCATAGTCGGTGACATCATGTTTAACTGTGTTTCCTACGGAGTGGACATTATTTATAAAAGCAGTTTTTGTCTTTATTAGTAGCTTGTCACAAGCTGATCAAAAGTATTCGGTATTTTATTTGCAGCGTACTTGAAGTATTTACTGCGTTTATTGTATGGAAAAATGGAACTATTTTTGTCCTGGTAATTAATGTCAAAGTTCCAGTTTACGTCACTGAAACTGGAAATTCATGATAAGGCCTCGCGTCGTACAAGTATTTAAAGTAAAGCAAAAGATACTTAGTGGGTGCTCAACTTTCAGACTTCTTTTCAGACTGTGAATGGCAGATTTGCATTCAGCAAATGCGACCCATTCACAGTTTGTTCATCTTCTATTAATTCGATTATGTTGGGGTCATCTTCTATACCTAAATATTAGTTTATTACAAAAAGCGTTTAACATAAGTATCTAAATTCCACAATCGACGTTACTGGGTACGCGTCCAATATTCCTCGCAAAGAAATGCGTTTGCTACATTGCAATAGATTCCCCAGCCAAACCATACTCACAATCTTCTCTAAGATTGAGGAACATTTATTTAGTTAGTCCAAACTTTTAACAAGAAGATGGTCGTTACCTGTTCATCGCATCGTCCGATAGCCCTTTCGTCTCGTTGTTCTCGTCAGGGATGAAGTAGTCCACATTACTGCAGTGTGTCTCAACAGGCGATAGGTAGATCTCAACTGAAATAGAAATAAAGGCGAAGTTAGATTGATGTGTAAACATTTAGATCGAATATAAAGTTGCAGGCATTTTTAACCGACTTCTAAAAAAGGATTAGCTTCTCAATTCATGTAGGTATGTTCCCTGATTTTTCAATGATACCTGAACCGATTTGAAAAATTCTTTTGTTTACTGATCTTGAAGAAATGTAGAGAACTCTTCAATAAATGATAGCAAATCATCGGCGATTACTGCTAACTTGATATTACGTCACATACCAGCTAAAAACTCTTAAGAACTCGTCTAGAACTGGATGCTGTAAGTAAATAAGATCTGGAGCCAATTCAAGTGGCTATAGCTTTTAAAGTGCTTCATATATCTGTTACTTCCTGCAGAATTGACACAAGCTGTTCGTTAGAATAGCCAAAAAAAATTTTACATGTATTGTGATCGCATATCTCTGGTAGAACATTCGACGCACCAAAAAGTACACAGAAATTAATTAATAAAAACTAAAAGTATCCAATAATTCAGCTGCCATTTATTTACTATCACGCCAACGTATATAAATAAACAGAATACCAATAAGATCATTGAGCACATAATCATGCAAATACCAAACGTTTGAATCATCGGACACTTTATCCGTTTGTGACGAAACTAAAGAATGCTGGCCATTTTAGCATCTTTTGCACCTAGAAACCTGTTAAGAGTTTCCTTCGTACTATATTGTAACCTTGTATGTGCAAGAAAGTGTAAAATGTGACTTGAATTTATAACTAGTTATGATTCACAACAGACATAACTTCAATATTTTTTTTAAATCTCTACAGTTTTTAAGACAAGACTGGCTAACGAAATAAAAGTGAGAGAAAGTATGCAAGATCTTTAAAAAAGTGAAGATTTTTAACCTTATTATTTTCTACTGGAATCATGAGTTCATGACCCAAGCAAAGGAAAAACACGCAAAATTAGCAAAAGTGACTGTCCTAAACGTGGATTTTAAGACACGTATATGTATTTTTTATTCTTTTTAGCTTAGCTTAGAAGTCTTACTACAAAAAGTTAAACAGATGTTGAACACTTATCTAAAAGAAGTGTAATAGCAAAACGACCCAATTATATCAACGTCAAATGCAGTTTTACAGTTGATACATTTTTTAGACAGGTGTTCAATCGATGTTTAACTTTTTTGTAGTAAGACGGCAAGAGTCTACTGTGACCCCGGAACATAAAGGGCTATTGAAGGCTCTGCCTGGCAGGACTCATTTGATGATTTTTAAAACTAGCCAAACTAAAATTAAATTATTAGTGAATAAGTGAATCACTGACTTGCAGAAGCTACATTAAATGTCAGGATGTGCAATCAATAGATATTTAACTATTTTTATCACATGACCTCATAAAACTGGGTTCGTGACTTTTTATATGCCAGTTAGCATGAAATATATGAGTGTGCTGCCTACCAGTTTCCTTGTACACATAGATGCGATATGGTTTCTCCGGAATTACCCTGTACCCTTTTGTTTGTCACTGCGTTTTTCCAATAATTAAGAGTGGGGCTCATGACCATTCGCATAAGCCTGGTTAAATTTATTGTGTTTGACATTGATGGGAAATAAGTTATTGAGAGTTAAGAACCTACTTTTTCTTGATTAGTCGTCTATTGGTATTTGTTATTTTAACAATCTTAATGGTATTTTGCTAAACATATAATCGTTTTTTAACCGACTTCCAAAAAGGAGGAGGTTCTCTATTCGTTATTTGTTATTTTTGTTTCACTTTTCTTTAAAAGACTAGTCTTTTACAGCAGCGTTTTACTATCATTTAAACAGTTTTACTATTGCTGAGATAATCATCACAGATAAGTAAATAAAATAAAGAATAGGCAAAGTACCTTAAAGGTTGTCTTGAAAAGATTTCTTTTTTGCGATAAGAACGCCAATTGTATCACCCTTCTTAAACTATATTTTTGGTAAATACCTGATGGTCTACCATGACGTTTTAAAGCGTAAAGGTAACGAGATGGCGCTAGACGATATGTATAGCTCTGTCATTTTCCCACAGCGGAACTACACACGCTTTAACGTCATAGTAGGCCACCTGTAATAATAAAGAGTAAGCCATTCTATCTTTCTTCCCTTTCCAACAAAAACCGTTATAAAACCAAAATCACAATAACGACAGTCAAGAAGAGGTACCATTTTTACTTCAACAGGAAACCGACAAGGCTTATTTATAATGCCTGACAATTAAGTCATCACATAATTGCAGCATCAGCTCACACTGCCACGAAACGTTCCATGGCCAAATAAAAACAAATGAAGGCATAAAATATCGCGAGATCTCGAGGTATATTTAAAATGACGTCTCTGGTGTTTTTGAGTTCTAGTTCCGCATATTTTGTTGTTAGGGATGATGAATGTCTTCAACCAGTAGTATTTTTGCACTACAGTAAGTAAAATCCTACGTTTTCTTTCTTTTAACTATAAATAATATGCCAAAAAAAACATCGATTCCCTCGAGGTTTCTCTTGTAAAAATTCAAACATTGGCGAAACAAAATGGATGCCATTTGCAAAATAAAATGGCCGTCAGATCAAATAGTGAATTTGTCTATGGTAACCAAATAAACATCACTTCTGTAGCTCCTACGGCCCATTTCTCTTTCGCATTGAATCAGGAACAAAGTCATCTAGTTACTCAGGCGCACTCAACCGCGTTCCGCAATCTATTGTCTCACGCACGAAGACTAAAATACACAATAGACTGCTAATATTATTATGTAAATACACTCAGTAAATGTCAAACACGTTACCCTCTTTAAGAATGTAGTCGGCTAATTATAAAAAAGTAAAAGTTATTGAATGGTCAATGGAGGAAGGAGGACACACTTGTAAGCATCAATTTGGTTTATCTGTACCTGTCTTGAGAAAAAGTTTTTGATGTTTTATTTTTGTTTTATCTTACTGCCGGTGAAAACCTGCTTGAAGAACAACTTCCTCAGTACATCAGTAGTTGTCAAACAGATTTAATCATATCCTAAAAACCTACTTTGTTTTGTACTATAATTAACAGATAAAGCTGCAAAAAAATCGCTCCATTGTAATCCACGTGAGTTCTCACAACATTCTCTTAGTTAAAATCTATCACACCTCTCTCTCTAACTGCTGCCTTTTCCTTAAGAAGGAAAGTGACAGATTAAATAGCTATGTTGCGTTTGAAACGCGACCGCATTTCGATTTCATTAGGAAAATGTGCTTATTTTGTAACTGAACATGTTATGTCTGCACTCATTTCTAATTTCCTTAATTCGTAAACTAGATGCACTAAGTAACGTAATTCGTAAGCTTGAATTCTTTTGTATGATTAAAGTTCATAAAAAGAGAAAATTTAAGAAATCAGCAGTAGATCATCAATATTTTTTGTCTACGTAAGAATGAACGCCTTCGAATTGGACTATTCTTTCGCTATTACACTTATATATGGTCGCGGGACCAAGGGATTACCGTGACCCCGGTACGTAAAGGGCTATTGAAGGACACCGTGGAATTTAGACAGTACAAGCCTGACAGTCCCTCCCTGGGTGGGAGGACTCATTTGACGATTTTACCACGATAAAAAAAAAATTACACTTATATATATACTTTGGACCCTCCAAAGCCAGGGTGTAACCGTGTCTACCTATGTGGAGTACCGCGTTCTGCATAGGTCTGGTGAACATGTTCGTGCCCTCATACATATTATTATCATCTTTAACACAATGTATTTACAGTTTCGTTGAACTTTCCTTACAGCCATTGGAGAAATTATACCCATATCTGGCAACCCATTACATACAACTTCCATTTTTGAGAGTAATCTCAAACTTCCTCATATATTCTTCCTAACAACAAATTCAAATAAGACGACACAAATGTCCTTATTCCTACTATATTGCTAATATCAAATATTTGGACAGGCCACGTCTCACTTCAGTTGACACAAGGTCAGCAACAAATTAGTACTTAGCTGCTATTGTATTGTATTTAACATTTAAACATACGCATATTCAATGGGAATCAATATTAATATTATGGCAATCGTTCGCATTGTTCTGCCTACGTGTCTATGGTATGCATTTAGCTTCTGGCTGTGGTGTAAGATGTAAGATACAGCTTGAATTCCGAGTCTATAAGTAATAGTTGTACACTTGAAATCTGCGGTAACCAAGATTTCTCCAGTTTCTAATAAATGTTTGCTTGTATTACCGAACCGGTGTGAAGAAACAATGTAGACCTTTATTTGTCAGTCTTCTAAAGTTTGTATATATTGCCTGACCTGACCCACATTAGCCTACTTCAACTTACTCACGAAACACTTCACGAAGCCGTCCACCAACTAATCCATATGTCAAACTAAGTAACATTACACGAAAATTTCCAAATACCTATCGTCTTCGGTGACCAAACCTTCTCTATATATACCATTTTATATAGACCATGTTCTATTGAATATTAGGTAATTAATATATTGCGACTTCATTTGAAAACGTCTACAAAATCACAGCTTGCTTATTTGTTTTTTGGCTCGCTTCTGGTTCGGATGTGTAGTGGAACGTCTTTCAATTCCTACCTCGGATTCTAGTGCTGCCTACTCTTACACCTGACCTCGACAACCTAACCTCACGTCTATCTACACCATTCCATCACACCCCACATTAATAATCGCTCCACGCACTTCGCTTGGCCCACACCCAAACATGATAAGTACGCACTAAATGGGTGACCGGGTTCGCGTGACATTTGGTAGCCGAGCTGCAAAGCCAATGCGATCTGTAGGCGAACAGCCTAGTTGACTGCGTATGGAGAAAGTTAACCAGTATGTCCTTGTTCACTGTTCACAGTTGAACAAGTGAGAAGCGAGCCGATCAGGTGTGTGTCATAATTCCAGAGAAATATGACAGCGGAATTGAAAGTTCTTAGAAGCTATAAAGCTGTCGGACGTCGCCAGACGATCTCCGGCCACCGTAGGCGCGCGCATGCAGGCAGCGAGTAATGGGCGACTCGCAGCCCGACCATGGACCATGCCCGGGTCGACGGCGCGTTGTGTTCCACGCGCGCCTCAAGGAGTGTCAGCACATTGACGGGGCCTGTAGAGGGCCAAAGCCTGCCGGGGTCGCGGGACTTACCCATCACCGTAACCCCGGTACGTAAAGGGCTAGTGAAGGACACCGTGGATTTTAGTCAGTACAAGTCTGACAGTCCTCCCACCCAGGGCAGGGCGGGAGGACTCATTTGATGATTTTACCACGCAAAAATAAAATAAAAAGCTATAAAGCTGTGGTTTTGTTGAAGAATTTTGTTTTTCTTCAATCTTCTTCATTAGATATTGGATAAAATATGCATGTGGCATAGGACCGACCTAAGCTTAGCATATTCCTTATCATTGGATGATTATAACGCGTAGACAAAAAAAAAATGTAGTATGTGTCATAATTACTAATAAATATGACAGCGGAGCTAAAAGTTCTGAGAAGCTATAAAACTTTCGCTGATGATGATGAGACTTAATCGTAGGTAATTTGGTTTTCTCACATCTTGTATCCTAGATATTGGCGAACTAAAATATGCATGTAGATTAGGACAGACTTAAGACAAGCCTATACTTGATTGTGAAAAACTGTCGATGGATTTGCATAGGTAATCGATTCGCACATCTATTAAGTTTGATTTTTTGTTGGAAACTACATACAAATTACCTAATTATAATAAGTATTTATTGAATTACAATAATTATGAAACAAATAAAGTAATTACCCAACCTAACCTCAACTTGAACGCGCTAATAGAAAAAATATATCTATTATAATGTTGCAATGTCAATAATGAATATCGATCAAAGTTTCGGATACAGTAATTGAAGGATGTTGAAGCATAAATTAAACTATAATAAAACTACTCATTTCCTGTATTTTGTAAAACGTATTCCTCGTTGCTCTGTACAAAAAAGTACCTCATTTATTTCGTGGTAAACTCATCGAATGAGTCCTCCCACCCAGAGCAGGGCGAAAAGGACTGTCAGACTTGTACTGACTAAAATCCACGGTGTCCTTCAATAGCCCTTTACGTCTCGCGACCCCGGCAGGCTTTAGCTTAGAGAGCTCCGTCATTTTGCTGACAACTGACAGTACAAAATAAGTATCTACCTTTTTTTATCGTGGTAAATCATCAAATGAGTCCTGAACCCAGGGCAGAGCGGGAGGGACTGTCAGACTCGTACTGACTAAAATCCACGGTGTCCTTCAATAGCCCTTTACGTTCCGGGGTCACGGTAATTCGTACAGTCCCGCGACCACAAAATAAGTACCTAAGGTACAAATGGTACAATCTGTTCATAGTTATTTCACCTGTTAATTTAGTACCACTGTGATCTTTATTTTAGTCGTTATAAGGTTTATGTTTGATTTCTGTCTGTGGTATATAATCGATTTTGAAAGGACTGTGAAATGTTTAGAGTTATTGCAAAAAGTTCTAGAATGGCATTAAAAGATTGAAACATTATGATGACACATGTTCATCAGGAAAAAGTTTTGACATAAAGCCTTTTTTTTTTTTTTTATCGTGGTAAAATCGACATAAAGCCTTAGATTAGGTAATTGAGTGCAATCCTTGAAATGGATGATACTAGAACTAACTGGCAATGATTTTAACCCCGACATCATGGGGTCCAAACTGGCTTATTTTGGCCGAACTGTAAAGATTTTTCGAAGAAAAAGTCAATGCTTATTGAGGATAGTTTTCTGGTAGTTTATGAATGACTAAATCCACCGAAAACAAGTTTAGTAAAAAACTAAACAAAACATGGGAAATTAAGCGCCATTAATTTGTTGGATTGAATCCTTCTTAAAACTTCCCTTGTCTTTTAAGGCACATTTCTCAAAATAAATGTATGACACCTGGCTGGCAAATTACGGCGGAAACTATCTTTCTTTTGTTTATCTTTCTAAAATGGTGCCACTGTACCTACGTCGTTGGTAAATTATTGCAAATCAGGTGGCCAAAGCGTGAGTTGTTCAGCTGTGGGAACGAGATGGCGCTACACGACTTTTATAGCTCTGTCGCTTTCACTCAGCGGAACTACTCACGCTTTAAGACGTCATGGTAGGCCACCAGGTGTAGTATCACCCGTTTCAAGGAATTCACCGAATTGCCAATCAGCCTGTTTACAGTCAACAGCAGTCCACACTTAACAGAATCAATAGAAAAAAAAAACGACGGGTTGCACTCTGGGAGTGCCGGCAGAAGTGAAAACTTCAATAGTAATAAACACACACGAACATTCGCGCAAGCGCCCTGCGCCGTCTTACGAATTTTCGAGCAGGTCACGTGTCCTGACGCGAGTTTAACATTTTTTACCCATTCCAAAAAAAAAAGTGCACAACGCCGCTAAAGAAGATTTCTTTTCAATAATAATATCGCTATAGTGCCGCTTCTATGCAAAAATACTTATAAGGTATTGACCGTACTACAAATTGTTTATAACTGTTACATACTATATGGCCCAGTCTTTGTTCCAACAGCCAACAGTTACAAACAACCATTCGCACAATTTAGCAACCAAGTCATTTAAAATAGTACTAAAATATTAATAAACTTCCTCATTTTACGAGTTATGTAACTGTTACGTAAAGTTCACGATCTCTAAAACAATAGAGAAGTATTAAAACGAGCTTGCTTAGAATGCGAATAAAACACCTTGGCGCTTACATAAAATTGCTCTAAAATTGGCTTTGGTATAGAAAACTTCATGTTTTGTTTGTTCTTTTACTGAAAATACATAGGTATGTTACTTAATGAATTGCTAATGGCACTATGTCGCAATTGATCCAATTACTTTTATTAAAGACCTTCACAAAATAATCAAAATATGCTTAATTAAATAATACAATTTCCGCTTATAAAATATGAATTATTATTTGAAATAAAAAATTGAATATGTCTGATTGGTGAACTAAATTCAATAAGATTTAATTTATTTATGTAATTAGGCCGCACGCGTTATGCCAATTGTATGTTACGACCATGGCCTTGATGATAACAAATTAAAAAAAAACCTTGACAGCACTATAGAAAATGACAGGAAAGAAAACATGGCCGCCCAGTATTTCCACGGCTCACTTTTCCCGCCAATTATCTATGGCCAGTTTCACTTTCTTATTTTCCAGAGTACATAGAGAGGCCGGTTGTGGCTAATTCATAGAACATCTGTCTCTTCGGTATGTTAATTGTGACCTCTTACGGTCCAAGGTGTGTCCGTAAATGAAAAATGTTTAAATATATTGGCTAGTGGAACAAAGAAAGTGGAGGCGTGCTGTACTAAGTACGTCCATCTTTAGTAAGTATTTTGCCACGTTTATTTTGCCATTGAATCATTAAAATTCTCACAGAACATGATTTAACTAGAAATAGTTAATTCGTTGTGAGATTAAACCGGTAATTGGTTTTATATAAACTTTTAGAACAGTCTTTACATAATTAATATCTGATAGCATAGAAAGCTGTCAAATTAAGTCAGTTACAGAATTGGTGATGTAAGCATCTTTTTTTGAGTAACACGGGTTGATAATAAACCTATTGACATTTTAAACACTTACGATTACGATACGCTACCTCGCACATTCTACAAAATATTCAAGGAACGTTTAAAGCCCTGATATACGACGATTAGCTAATCCAATTCTAAAAAGCAATAATCGTAACGTCGAATACAAAATACCTGTTTATAATTTACAAGTTCGTTTTGTGAAATAACGTAATACTTATGTACACAACTAGTAGCGCATTCAATTTGAATGTTATTTGGTCCATAACCATTTGTTTTTACACTTCAAGAACGCTCGTTAAGTTCTGCTCGAGGTTGACTGTTTCCAAGTTATTGAGGTTTTAAAACGGATCGTTTAGCTTACTGATCATAAAATTGGTATGTCTGCAAGTTATTTAACATAGCAGCTTAAATATCGCGATAAAAATGCAGCGTACGTCTACAATAATTTCTTAAATCTTTCTGCCCCTCTGTTATTATTTTCGTCAGAAAACTATAGTTATTGTTTTCAGTACTCCTCAATAGTGGTATACCACTACTGAGGAGTACTGATAACAATAACTATAACAATAATATAACAATGTTACATTAAAAAGGTGAAGTATGAACGCCATTCATAAAATAGCACATGCCTACTACTCTTGCCACTGTTAACGAAGATAAAAGATGAAAGCCTTGCAAGAACTGATATTAGAAATTGGAAATCGTAATTGAATTGTGAAAACTTAAAGCAACAAAATACACTGTTTATATGAAAGCATACGAATTGTAAGTCTAAAGTAAGGGCTTAGGTTGTTAGGGCATATCAAGTATTTACTTAAAGCAACTTTGAAAGTCTAGGACATGTAGACACCGAGAGGTCTCTGAGAAATCCGACCAGGAAAGTGCATTTGTTTACATTTAAAGACGAACGATTTCTCTTAGGCAGAGAGAAGATCTAGCGGCATTGACAACTGATAGCGTAGCTTTCAAAGCCACAAGTATTTACAATATTGCATTTTACTACCAGTCACTGCATATAAGCTAATCCCACGCCTAGATTCAGAACCAACTTTACGATTTACAACCGAAACGATTTCTACCGATAAAACATGAATTTCGAATCGACATCGATAAAATGACGACTGGTCGACAATTCTCACGATTATTGTGTCAAAGTGTGTGGTATAGACTCGAATCGAATGTCAAATGAATGCGTTATCGTGATGGAGGGAAAGGTAGACTTCAGAATACAAATTACTTATAACTGGCACGTTTAAAAAGAAGTAAATGTGTTAGGTTCCCGCCAAAGATTTGCAAGGATTGGCTAAGCACTAATGTGTAAATGAATACAGATGCAATCTCTGTTCTTTAATCTGATAGTATGATGGAACGGCAGAAAAACGACTTCAACAGTCCGACACAAACAGACAAAGGACGTTTGCTTTGCCTTTAGATCCTTTCCAAGACATGGGGAATCATAACACCAACTTTTAAACTCCAGGCTAGGTACTATTGCAAAAATTGTTGATGGAAAAATACGTAAAACAGGTCCGGTAGATTTCAAGAAGTTTCGGAGACTTCGGTAGAATGGAGCAGATTAAACAACTAATTTAAATAAGATAACTATTTTTTTTAAATTAATGGATGACAGTTAAAAAAAATATCGAAAATTGGTAAAATAGACCGAACGAAATGTTATTTAATTATAGACTTATGTTTCAAATTGTATATTTTTATCGTAACTTTTGTATAAATTCATTTAAATAAGTAGTCATATCCGAATTAAGCAAGAAATAGGAACAGTTTTCAATGAACACGAATCCAAGAACAAGTGAATCGTGATTTCGTGAGACGATAATTGGTCAATGGCTATTGCCATCCGGCGTCACGCGTCCATTGATACGTAATCGGGTTAGCGTGATCACTTACGGACATGCAGATTTCTTGCTCGACTTATTTACATGGGCTATTGGGTTTTCTGAATATTTTATGTGTGTATGCATCTGTTTTTTGTCGTGTCTTGTTCATGTTTAAGCGCCGCAGTAAAGAAATTGGAGCAAGTAACACTACATTACAAGATTAGATCGACAAATTAATCAGCTTTGTACCGTATCTTTTTTTAAAACACATAAAAATACACAATCTTAAAGTATGACACATAACCATCTTAATAAGTCGACATCAAGAGATATAAATCCAATCAATCTTCTGAAAATTCCGTCAATCACAAGAATTTGCCTCGCCCTTAAAACATCAATACCGCCCTTGAAAAATTCCTAAAAGTCCTAACACACTGACCCTAAATGCACTTTATATTAAATTCGCCTGCGTCTGGCGTGCCTACGCGCACGGACGTGCGGTCAAGCAACGGTATTGATCCGTAGTCTGAATGTGAAGATACGTCTGTCGCATCAGACCGCATCCGTCAGCAAGTTGCCGCAAGTGATAGCGGCATGCGGTCTACCGCGTTCGCACCGCTGTTGATTTTCCGTAATAAAACGATAGCTTCCTCATGCAAATCTCAGGCAATTTGCATCTTTGCGATAAAACTGGGATGTTGAACGCACGATTATTGGGTTAAATGATTTTGCAACTGTGTTCCATTGAAATTGAGGTTTAGTGCAGTGGCTGAGCGATTGGACTGCTGCGCTGCGTGTCGCGAGTTCGATTCCGCCACGGAGCAAATATTTGTATGATCTACAAGTAGTTGTTCCGGGTCTGGGCGTTTGTGTATGTCAGTTTCTACGTTTGTAAACGCACCTACGACACAGGAGAAATTCCTAACGGGGAGCACGTTTAAAAAAATAAAAAAAATATTAATGGATGACAATTAAAACAATTATCGAAACATGTTTAAATTGAGTGAGAGACTTTTTGACCGTGACCTGCCTTTCCTAAGGTTTGGAAGGAATACATTGACTAGCAAGAAAATCTTAATTCTTCAGCCGAATGAAATTAAAATAAGAAAATATCGGTAAGTTTCATCAATTTTCCCAGGCCGAATATTTGCAGTGAAAACCTTACCACAAAACCACCGACCGAAACGTTCACCATCAACGGTAAGGCTCCGTCCCTTTCTCTTAAACACTTATTATACATGCAAATATAAAGACGGCTCATTGACAGCATACCTCACTTCATGTCTTACGAGAACTTGCTAAACTATGTTAGAGGTCAATTCATAATCTGATCAAGAACAATTTCTTCATTGATTCCAAAATAGACTCAAATAAAAGTGGACTCAAAGTCCAATTTTCTTATTATCTTACAGATATATAAGATCTCGACCAGAAACTATGCTGTCCCCCAATAGCAAGCCCGTATTGCACAGAACATGCATAATGTAGCCGTCAGCAAATTATCGAGCGAAACGAAAGTATAATAGACAAAAACCCAATTCTTTTAACACCTTAGCCGTGACGGCTACGTAAAAACTGACATATTAACTGAAGGTTCGACGCTTGCGCATCGCAGTGCATTCCTTCACGGAACGGTGGCCGCTTGCAAAACTTTTGATATGGGCTTAGATTCGCCGGGGTTTGCGAAACGGCTATTAGTTACGTATGGCCAGCAGTTTTCTACTTCGATTAATCGGAAGATTGTCAATGGTTAGAAAATTATATGTGCCACGGAAGCAGTTATGTAATGGAAACGTTTATTTTCGAAATCGGGAATGAACGATATACTCGTATCTATCGTTAAAAATCCACAATTACACTGAGCCTTTAAAATTGGTGAAATATGGGTGTATCGTACTCAGCTCCAATTTTGGATATGATGTTATAGCCCAATGGCCCACCATAGTGGATCCGTGACCAGGATACTAATTGGGACTACAAGAGAAGATTTGAAGAGCTAACAAAATGTAATGTTATACCAAGATTTTTGAGCGTTCATGGAAGATTGATCATTTTCAAAGCCAGGAAATCGTTTTCAAAATAAAGGAACGTATATAATCCAACATCCGTTCGCAAAGCAAGGATATAAAACAATGTAATGTGTTTTCAATTAAACAGTTTTATATTACAAAACAATTTCCTTGAATAATCGTAAGTGATCGTGTGACAAAATAAACATATGCACTATTACAATGTGGAAGTGCACTCGTGCATATATAACAACTATAAAAACGTTGTAGGAAGGAAAGTCGGTGATAACCTGCATTTGATATATCAGTTTGTGTACATAAATGGCATAACATTAGACCTAGAAGGAACTCAACATTTCCCAAACGATGATATTAAATCCAATGCTGTATCATTTTATGTAAACAATAATCGTGAATTTAATGAAACAAGAAATGATAAGAAAAAGCTAACTCCTCTTTAGTAATCAAACAATTTTAGCAATTCAAATAGGTATTCTAATTATATTCTATCAACATTTTTTTAGCTACTGCAACAAAAACAAACTGAAATGCCGAAACAGGCAATGGTAATTTATTTATAGGAAATCCTGATTACAAACGGTATCTTTACCGAAAAATACACGACTCGATTTTTCATTTTCCATGTCAGCGGCGTCTTTAAAACGATAGTTAATTTCCTGCTCATCATCACACCAATTTGTTTACGAATCGCGGCACATGTCATCTTCTACACTTCTTTTTCTATTACTCTCTCTCTCTCTCTTACTGCAGCAGTTAGTAAACCATTCCAGCCATATCATCCTTCACAAAGTCGTATCTTTCGCTTCTTTAGTCTTCCAGGGTCTTCAAAAATAACAAGAATCTTTTGGACTGTTCTATAAAGACCAATAAATACTCGTTATCTACCGCACCATTAATTACTGTGTATTAAATTTGTTTGCAGACCGTCACCTCGGTTCACCATAATGAAGACAAACACCGTGATGACCTCATTGTATCGTCGTTTGACTTATACTTGGCACGATAACCGGTACTTAGGCGGAAGGTGCTATGTTGTAAATTGTTCAAGTATTTGATTCGTTTAAAAATCATTACCATCTTCCTGCCTTTATCCCATTTTACTTGTGGTCGGCGCAACACATTTTCTTCTTCCATTCTCCCCTGTTAGACGTCACTGCATCATTTACTTACTCCTTTTTCTTTTATTTCATTCCTCACACAATCAATTCATCTTTTTTTATCCTTTCTGTTCCTCTCCATCCATCAACATTCATACCCATCACTCTCTTACTCACATGACTGTCATCCCTCTTCGTTTTAAAATCAACCTACTTAACTAACTAATAAAAGTTTCTACTGTTATGTTTTTACAGGTTTCAACCGTGTAGTAGGGGTTACTTTGAAAGAGCCTCACCATCGTCGTCTATTATTTTGGTTTTATTTCTAAACTCAGTAATTACGGCACATCATTTAGGCTGTTAAAGGGAGTGGGTACAGCTTCATTCGTTTTATAGTATTTTCTTTATTTCAATTGATATGTTTGTTTGAGTACCATATTATCATATTACCTCAAATCAATATGTAAAACTTACGCGACTTGTGTCTTAAATATTTGTTAGCTAGCATCAATATTGTCACTAGCACGATATCTCACAACATGTTATGTCAGTAAAATACTCGAAACAACACTAATTCTGTGTTGTTGTGTACACTAATACTCGAAACAACACTAATGCTGTGTTCAACAAAATGATGCTCAATTATTATTACGTGCCAAATCATCCTTGAAAACTAGAAGTCACCTTCATCGACATGTGCCAACAGATCCCCATTATTATTAAATATCCGATAATGCTAAAACGTTGAGTCTTCAACACAAATCATATTCTGTTATCACTTTCTAAAATTAAATGTTATCATAACATAGGCTCTTGACTTTCTATTTAATTTAAACTTTCGAAATATCAATACAGCTGTTAGTTAGAAACAAGAATTTCCAGAAAGATTCACGGGGTGTAGTAAATATGCCTTCGGGGAATCCAATTACACATCTTATAATTAAAATTGAACTGAGAATCGGCTTAATTTTAAATGAAAAAATCTTATAGTCGTTTTCTGTTTATAATTTTTGCCAAATACCTTTATTGTATCTGTGCTTTGATTTAATCTTCATTGATGTTTTTTCGTACTGTTCACAACCACACCTTAGTTCTTACAAAATCTGGAGCAGCTATCAAAAGTTGCTTAGTGACCCAGTATTATGGTTAGTGGACCAACGAATATTAATAATTTCATAGCAATTTTAATAACTTTAAGGCTCCAAGAAAATTGTCATTTCCTCCAATTATACATTGAAACCACGAAGGCCGCAGCAGTAACATCACCTACGACACGGAAAGCGTGGACGGTATTGAATACAATTATAATGACTGAATAATCGTTAATTTGACAGAGAACAAAGGACTCGTAATAACACATAATAATAACGCGCTACTTCTCAAACTGATCGTTGGGACAATGGCGATGTATTAATTCTGGCTGTACCTGTGGTAATAACTAAGTACCAGGGCGAGATGAGTGCGATAGAGGCGTTCAATTGGAACGGTTGTAATCACTGAGATTTGGTCTCTACAGACAACTTTCTTCTTTAGCAATCATTAAGTTTGAAATGCTGATAAGTGTCTACATATATTCTGGTAAAATAGAGTATGTAAGGATCGTAGCACGTAGCATTCTGCCTTTCTACAAATGGGAAAAATGCATACCCTGCGTTGTAAGTGAAACATTTTTGAATAAAAACTATGCTTGAATCTGTTGGCAAACAGCTTGCCATGCCCTTAGCGACAGAAATTAGCGGAATATTCCCATTTGTCACCACTGGCGACAAACCAGGAAGGTATCCCTTTTGTTGCCAGTGAGGCTACTATACTACTATATATGTACTAGACTGGCATGATTTCAAGGAGGTCTATATTTTAAAACCATGTAAAATCTTTAAAATACCGGACCAATCCGGTGCAGGTGGTATCTATTTAAATACATAAAACAATTGTACCGAGCAGCTAGCATTGCATGTTAAAATACAATATTCTCAGTGAAATGAGGACGTAATACTTCGGACATTCCACACCATTTTGTCGAATTCTTACTTCCAGTAAAGATATTTTGTTTCGTTCAGTTCAACAAGAGTAGAATCAGCAAAAACTTGTTTTACATATAGATAAAGTAGGTAAGCTAAACATATGGCACTCATGTAATAGAAGTAAAACACGTTTTACAGTTTAAAAAGACAAATACTTCTTTAAGCCGGTGTAACATTATAAACATCGATTTTAGGATATATTTACATTGGATTGAAAACTTTGTTGTACGAGACTACGACTAATCTAGTAAAAATATATAACCTTATATATATTACTACCTTAAAAAATAAGCTAATAAATTATTAAATTAAAATAAAACCAAATTAAAGTACAGTAACAAAGTACATAGTATATAAAATCCCCTCAACGCTGTCAGCTGGTAATGGCCAAAGAGACTGGCGGCGTTTAATTAAAGTTACCCATTCAAACACTTTACGACTTATCAAATGCCAGAATTAATAACAAAACTACAACCAATTGAAAAGGTGCCGATTGAAAACGAAAGTAACATAACTAATTCTAATTTATCTTTTACATAATAGCGATTTCAGCACGACTTACTACACTGCTACGAATCAAAACCTTGTGAGTCTATAAAATGAATCTTTTGACTAAATGACATCCTGTAAATACTATGCTCTCAAAGCGGTGAAGAAAAACATCGTGAGGAAACCGGAACAACCAAAAATTCGAAGACATGTGGCATCAACCATGGCCTCCCCTTTGTTAAATGCCCTTTCTGCCCTCCCCATGTGCCCTCCCGCCCTGGTTGGAGCTACTGGGACGGTCATACTAGTACCGACTTAAATCCACGGTGTTCCTTCAATAGCCCTTTACGTTCCAGGGTCACGGTTACCTGTTTTTATAATTCAGTCAAAACTCGAAATCAGCAGCCAGAGTGACCTCTGCGCTGCCACGGGCAGAGCTGTCGAGGTGGCGAAATTTTGGCCTAAAATAAATACCGACGTGCCAGCGATACGTAGACGAAAAAGAAGAAGGAATTCAGGAAGTATAAATTAAGGTTGAAAGAAGTTAATTCCATGAAGCAAACGATAACTGCAACTAAAAACATAACATACGCCATTGAACGATTCCATTCAGCTTATCATGACACATTTCCCTGTCCAAATTAAATAGGACATCTCTTATCGGTCACCGACCTTTTCTTGACAAATACAATTAGTAGTAGTATGTTCACATGATATGTTTTATATAAAAAAAAAATGTTTACATTCTTATGCACCAGTAACCTTTGCTTGTAGCAAACTAATTATTTCGATCGTACTAAGTATGGCACTTTTGAAAGCCAAACTTTAAAAATAGAATTCATTCTATGCCCATTCGCAAAAATAACTTCGTATATCTATACTACTACTATATCTATTTTAAAAACATGACCCAGGTACAATCAGCTTCACGATGTGGGTATCCCTTTGAAAGCACCCACGTTCGTTAATGAGTACCAAAATCGTAAAACCCACTGTAAATATATCAGAAAATAGCTTCTAATCATGATAAATATCGTTATATGCTTTAATGAGTGTTAGTGACCATGTCAGTGTAGAAAATCTTATTTTTTATTTGGCGATACGCTCGCATTCGACCACTATAGCGCCTGATGATAAGCGAAGATGTGGTCGATGGTGAAGCACGATTACCTCGAAGTAACCTATTCACTCGTTTATTAGAGAACACTTCATTGATTCGCTGTATGTTGCAACAGCTATTTAAAATTACTTTAAAACAGAGCGTAACTTGACACCTGAGAAATTGAGGTTGTACAGCTTCAGAGAAAACTCGCCCCAATTGGTAGTGACATCACTACCAAAGGTTAGTTTTCTCTGAAGCTTATCAAACTATTTATATCAACTCTCACAAACTATGGCAAATACAAGCATGAATCACTTTACACTAGTAATTAAATACTTTATTTTATCAACTCATTATTCTTTCTTTTTTTGACTACAGTCTTATCTCTGTACTTTCCTTAAAACGAGTGACTCATGTCGTTACGAATATCTTTCCAATGTAATCTCTCTAACTATCTCGGCTGGGGTTATAAACCTAATCAGTTAATCATCTTAACTCATTTAGACGCTAAACCGTAAGCATGTTAAGGTTTATAGCCTCATCTTGTGTAATGAAACTTGAATATTATCTTCTAATGATCGTAATTAAAATGACAGTTTTAGGTGGTCACACTGAGACACCAAATAGAGACGTGGAAATTAAAACTACTAATCATTGCCGTAAATAAGTACACCTCTACCTAAATCTTTAGGAATTACAACCGTAATGTTATTTGATAAGGTCTAAACAGGTGTAAATGATTCAAGTAATATCTTAAGGGAAAACAAGGCTAGGACTTTGTCTTGGACAACATTCCGCCCTATTGCGAAACTGCTCTTTGTCTGCGTGTGCGCACAGTCAGAGACCGATCCTATCTGTCATAACGAGTTGTTTGAATACTTCTGTAATTACTAAATGACTGTTCTATTAATCTAGTCGTTGCAAACAAAGATAAGAATGAAGTTTTTGTAAAAAAATTAGTAGTATGACATTATAAAGATGACACCAACATCGGTGAATCATCATGACACTCATGAGTGTCAGACAAAAAAACAAGTGTTAAAAAAGTAAAATTTCTCCTATAAGAAGAAATGCAAAGAAAACAGTACAAACAACCAGCCATTTTTTATCTGACAATCTCCCACCAAAATTGACTGGTTGACAGACACAAACTGGTCCCACATAACCCAAATACATCTTCACCCAGTTCGTGAGATAAACATCCTCTGTTCGGCTGCGGTCGAGTTTTTGTCCGAGCAGTTCGGTCCCCTCGCGACCTTCCCGGCCATCTTAGTAAAAAAACGAACACGTCTGTCGGCGCAAACGCACCTCCCCACCAGACAAGACGCGCAGGACCGGTTAGTTAGTGGCACGAGAGATTTCACCTGCGACCATCGATTCTGATGTAAAACTTATATTCATTTTACTATGAAATCGAATCGATTTAACTTATAATCGAGTGGGAATGTGCAAGTCGATTGATCAATTTGATGAATGTTGATCGCCTGGTGCCGCTTTCTGCACTTGCAATGACCATCAATCTCAATTAAACAAGTTTTGGCGTGACACACGGTCTGGTTATGGACGGTTATCAATTGACCTACATCTAGTGTCCAGTGATTATTAATGATTGAGAAGGATACCGATGCGACAGGAGAGAAACTATCTTTAGGTTGTTTTTGATGCTGAAGGCTAGATAGAGTCATCAAGACCTGTGGAAGGCATGGTGTAATTTAAAACACTTTATTTGACAATTGGCGCAGGTGTTTGTGTACGTGAGTTTAATTGTTCGTAAATGCACCTACACAGGATAAATTCTTTTAGTGAGGTAACATTTTATTTGAAACAAAGAAGACGTAGTAAAAAGCGTGAAATTCAGGCAACATAGCATGATAGTGTGAGATAATCCACAATTTTAGCTCTGGAATTCACATAGGAAACCGCTTTTTAAATACTGGTACTAAAATCTCGACCCTTTTAGACTGGAAGCCATGACAAAGAGCGCTGATGAGTGATAAAAATATTTTTACATGACGTTGTTATGTTCTGTTTTAATACCCTTTTGTTAATCATTGTTTACACACGAATATTTTGCTAGAAACGCAACTAACATGAGGCCTCCTAAAGGCCATTTTTTAATGTTAACTTTATAGTTATTAGTAATGGCTTTCATAGTATCTAAGAATAAAATGAGGTGCAATTATAAAATGTTAAATAATCTTTAAACATATGTTTTTTAAGTTGTAGCTAATTTACCACTGAGCTTAATTATAATAATTTTTCACATTGTTTAATGTTTTTTGAGATTAAAAATTTGTTCTAGAAGTTTTCTCACTAATTAAAAGAAACGAACTCGAGATCTTCAGGGCCTTAAAAACAGTAATAAATTTAATATGGATGAGGACCATTAGTTCTCGTAGATAGTGAGATTAAGATTTGAAACTTTGACGAGCAGAAAACCTCTAACTTCGGCGTTGAGTCTTTTAAACATGAATTCCTCATCAAGAAAACGCTTTATCTGCACAGGATTGCCACCCAGCATGGCAATGTTGCCTGCGTTCTGGCCACTGGCGTATTTTTCATACCAAATACAACAACCACACATTTCGAAGATGTTCTAAAGTCAAATCACCTCCAAAAACCGACCTATGTAGGCAATCAAAATCGTTATTCACACGTCTCAGTGCGTGCTTACCAAATTATTCACAAGCATGACTGCAGGCTATTAACCGAGCTATGCTACGACCAGTCCGCGCATTCAGGTCGTTGCTCAACTGTCTATTGTCACCGAACCAGATATCCCAGACAATAACACGTTTGCCAACTGTTTACTGATACATACGATCATAGATTATTGTTAGGTGGCTAGTAACTGCTTTTTGTACGTGTTAATCTAATGAATGCTGACTACTGAAAGGTTGTTTGAGTTATGACGTACTAGATGGCAGCAGTGTTGGTTTTCCTGGAAGGAATCGGTATGGATTACGTGATTTCAATTCATGTTACAGCGCCATCTAGGGACTTATTTAATGAACATTTCAACATCGATAGGCTTTTGTACTTTTACTCAATATGTAAAAAAAAAATTTGAACGCTACTACTGCAAAGTAAAACCAAAAGACCGCGTGAAGTGAATAAAAAAATAATGGAAAATGTACATAACCACTAAAGGTTAACCACCAAGGTTGATAATTGCATGTTTTACGCATAATGTGTTATTGTGTAAATAATTTTAAAATTAGCAATTGTTGCCGCAATCTGACCAAGAGCACTTAGCGGATATGTGAATTTGGAATGCACACATTATTTCAAAGCAAAATTGTAACTACATATTTATAGATGTTTAGCTTATTTTATAATCCGTTGATACTGTTGTAAAAGTGTGTCGTATCTACCAACTATGCGGACCAATCCGGTTGGGTGGTTGTCAACCTGCATAATTTGAAGCCCTTACAAATCATAAATCGGTGCCTTATCTTGGTAGATTAAGCAGCGATGTGGGGACGTAGTGGTCTACATCTTATCATCTGTCTAGCCTTTTCCCAGTCGAATCGGATGCAGCTGAATATCAATATTTTACATGGAGCGACTGCCTATCTGACCTCCGCAACCCAGTAACTGGGTAATACAAGGGGTATTACCCAAGGAAATACTACCCAGGAAAGACTGGTTGTCAGACTTTCGGACTTCTGACTATGACTGTCAAAGATCTTCAAATGACAGTCGGGACCAACGGCTTTACATGTTTTCCGAGGCACGGAGGAAACTCGTTATGAAAAAACATGGTCTAGGTACGTGTCCACAGCTCAAATCAAAACAAGCAACAGACATTTTTTTTTCAGAGTCTCATTCTCTCTATTGCTAGGAGCTTGGAGGACTCTTTAACAGAGAAGATATCTTTAGTATTTTAAGTATGTGTCAACTTCAGAGGAATCTCACCTCCTTTGGTAGCGATATTACTAACAAAAGGGGTGAGTTTTCTCTGAAGCTTACCACACACGCTTAAAGTACTATAAAAGAAGGAAACTCACATTAGTCCTTTGCCCCTATCTACTTCCGGACACCATTGTACCAGGCCCTTGATATCATAGGCGCATGCCTATTTATCTACGAATCTAAAGATATTCCCACTTCCTCCAACCATTGTTTTATAACAAATAACTATCCAAACAGTAAAGTTTGAAGGCACGGAGTCAAGGCCGAGGCCTCGGATAGTAGGCGGGTTCCGCACCTATTGTCTTATTGGATACAGTATTGACGATTTCAACATTCACAAATAAGTATTTAGTTCCTGTCATATCCTATAGTTACACACACAAGCATAGTAAACTTCACATTACTATTTTAAATTCTACGCAAATCATAAGAGGATATGCGAGTGGCGTTTTCTCCATGCAAACTTCTTAATTCTTTCTTTTACTTCTTCTATTTTAAATACATTATAATTTCTTCTAATCTACTAGATTCTTCAAATACCTTATATCCAAAAGTCTCTTCACTCGCATTTCCTCTTTACAATTGTAATCAAACTAGCCAAAGATATTTTTATCGTACAGACTACTAGCTAAATAAAAATTGTTTTGAAATTTGACAGAATAGAGTTCTTCTTCTCCTTTGCCTGTCGATGTCAAATTGTATTCCACCAATACGGAGCTACTGCACAGCTCTGTCTCTTAATTATATAGAAACAAGCTCATACCTAGATCCTAAGTGATACTATGCACCATATTGTGTATATCCACCAAAGAGTCAGAATAACTGCTAAAATAGAGAAGACATGGAGGAGGTAGACATCCTGAATCGACCCCAAATGAATCGGGGAAATGTCTGGAGTATGATGAAGTAAAGAAATAAGACTCATAAGATACTAAAAAGAGACTAAATACAAGAAATATATCAAGAAAGAAATATCAAACGAATAAGGTATTAGATTAAAATATCATTTTAATATGGGGTCAACAGCCCTTAATGAATGTAATAATTAAGATAACTGTTAACTTCATCTTTAGTTTCCACAACGAAATCCATTCTTTTAAATTGACACCCAATTCACCTACATTTTTGGCTACTCAAAAACAATATTACCATCGCTTCAATATATTCCGAAGTAACAGTGACAGCATGACACAATAAAATGCGTTCAAGAAATTCAACCATTCGTCTGACTAGTATACTTATCTGTCATAGTACAAGTGACATTTCAATTATCATGCTAGTGTCAAACAATAAACGTGAGGTATCTATGCCTTTGAGAATGCATGAACATCGTCAATCACGAACCTACTAGCGATATAATCTATTTGATAAGGCAATTTCGAACTTTTTGATAGGATTGCACTTGAACGTGATAGAATTCTAAAAAGTTAAAGTTGAAAATGAACTAGGCTTTAGTAGACAAACTCCAGGCAATGCCTACACTGAGGGAAGTGTTTATAAAAATCAGATTGTGCCACAATTATTCATTGCTTGCAACAAAATTTGAAATAGTGTCTCGCTTATCGTATGTTTGTTTAACTCTACGCATTGTCTTAATTCCTAAATATCTTTCCATGATTCACACCACATTCTAAAATGAAAAGAATTCCATTTTCGTTCATCAACAACACTAATCGGTATTCTATTTTCAAATTTATATCACAACCAGCCAGTTTTCACCAGCCGAAAGTCGTCAACAATTAGGCAAAGGAACACGAAATTACAGCCAATCAATATGCAATCATTTTCATACACGTTTGACCTAGACCCTAGAACTACGGAAATAGGGTTCTAAATAGTTAACACGTCTTCATATAGTGCTTCTTATATGGTAGGCTATATGCGTTGAATATATAAAAAATAATTAAGGCCGAGACTTTCGAATGGGGCTGGGTCAACGGAAGTGACAGACGGTGAAGATCTTGAATAAAAAGGTTCAAGGTGGTGTTGAAGTGACATTGAAGAAGCCCGATATGTCATGCTTGTGGGTGACATCGCGAATTTGTCAATGAGAATTTGGAGATGGGACTTGAGGGTGACTAAATACGTAGGCGTATTTCAACCAGTCATCCGAATGAAGAAAAAGCGAGTTTAAAAACTAGTAAATCAGAACAAAAATAAATTAATAGTGCAAACTCACTTGAATGCAACAAATCCATACTTGCATGGTCATCAAGAATTATTTTCTACGTAAAAAATGAATCTTTATCCAATTACTACTCACGTTCTTAATACCTACTGTAGACAATTATAGAATTTACAAAGATTAATGAGCTGGTAACGTTGCAGCTTGAACAGTAAGTAACCCAGATGTTTTAGTTCTTGTTCAGAGCATAACCATTATTGTTCTTCACTCACAGTTAGATGACTCCAGCCATCTTTACCGTACGCTTACTGACCAGTCTACATCCCATTCAAATATACACCTTACACTCTCACTGATAGAATCTTAAATCTATTACACGATTATCAGATAAATTGCGTGTCTTGAACATACCACATCACAGGCAATTGCAAACTCTAGTCTTTCAAGAATACACTTTATAATCATTTAGTCGTATGGCCAGTGTGTTTATTAACGCGCCAATAGATAATCATGGTTATAATGTATGAACAATTAGATAAAACAAAAAGTAACAGTTTGAGTGAATTTCTCGGATGCTTGTCATCATCAATACTTATGAGTTAGTGGCAAGATATTTAGTGCAGCACGTGTTAGAACAATAACACTGTACAGTGATGAGGCAGGTACATATGTAGTTTTTAATTACTTAAGATCATCTATTTGGATTATCTTTCCACGTGAATACGGATAGAGTTCAGAATCTATTAGATGCATGGTAGATGATAAGACTCCTATGAATATTAGTCTAGATAACAATGTTAATGATGGAGATCATAGAAAAATAACAGAACACAAAAAGCCGGAGTGGAATTAATAAAAATACTCGAACCCAATAGTAACACTCCACTGAACTCGAGTATTTTTTTATACTCTAAGAACTAATAAGCTATTAAAGTAGTCATCCTAGCAAAACTTTGACATTGAATTCGCTAGAGCATCATTAATAGAAAATAAATTAATTGGTAGTTTGCAAGACCAAAACTATCGACTCATTGGAGTTTTCTTTTAAACTTGAGAACAATAATTTGTTTTGTAATAATCTAATCAATAACAAACAACGTGCAATAAAGATATTACTATAACTAATTCTAATGAACGAATGGATTTGGCTTCTGAATTAGTGATTGGTACAGAATGGGCACATGATCAACACGTTGGTGACGACAAGAATGCGGTATTCGAACATATTTGAGATACAATCGGATTAATATAGAGATGGCCTTGTCAGCGAGACAAAACACTTCAAACTGATTAATATTCGATTGTCGGTAGTGCTTTGGAAACATATTCGATTAAATTACGAATAAGTATTACAAACCTTTGAAGAAACAATAATAATTTGGCTTTTTTGCAAACCAGGAGCCTACTTTGTGGATAATATTATTTTTCTCAGCCAACCGGTCCTGTATTTTTCACTATTCATACTACGAAAGTAGGTCTGAACATACCTGAGGAGCAGGTTGAAAGTAATAGTTTTTAGCCCTAGGGTTTAACCCCTAGGTTAACAGTGTACTATTATAATTGGAAGACAATACGTTAATTGAAACGCTGCAAGATAACCAACGCAACCTAGCAGGCCAAAACTGTTATTAATTTGAAGAAGGGTCTTTTATAAAGAAATCTTGAAAAAAACTACTGTACCGACCCCAAGTAATATGAAAAAGTTCATTTTTAGAAGTGTACTGGCTGTGGCTTTCGCCAAAGCGTAAGAGACGCCTCTCTCTACCCATGTAGAGAGCATAACAACCTTTTGAAATCATGAAAGTTTACCTGAAGGCGGCCGCTCCTTGGGGTAGCAGATACGGAACAGACCCCGCGTCCTCGTGTAGAAGAAGTATTTGTTGTTGAGGCTGTCGAGGATCGACTGTGAGTTGCCCGCCGAGTTCTCCGCTGCGTAATTCTACAACAAAAGAAATTATACGGTTAAAACCTTCAATGACACCTGTAAGTAATCTAGAAAGATCTAAAAATGAAACAATGACATTATTAGTTTGTTTATGATCCCTTTCTGAACTATCAGATATTGTAGGAACTTTATTCAATTGTTGTTCGACTTCTTACACTTTGTTCATGGTACAGGTACCCGATTTTGTCTATGGTTACAAGTTCAATCTATATGGAACGTAAGCTCAAATACAATAATCAAAAACATTTCAATAGGCTCGTTCAGAAACAGTGGGTGGTCGTTGTTCGAGATTTTTTGTATGACTCAAGGTACTGTTGTTCGACTCTTAAACGATCAACTTTTGGTCATAATATTACCATAAAGTTTTATACAATTTTATAAGCATTCTTGCAGTTTTCGTCTCTAAATACTGAGTAAGAAATACGGTATTTGGCTGTTTAGCCATAATTAAGTATCACTGTCTCATATATTCTCATATTGTTGTACAAAATTTTCATTTCAATTCTTGAAATTTGTATCTAATCGATTCCAGGAAAAATATCAAGATGGAATAACTTAATATCATAACATCATTAAGCTCAGTGTATCCTATAGTTAAAAGCAATTATAAACGTGATCTAACGGCCACAATGGCCAGCAGCTGAGCGGTATTCGGGGCGTGATAATGAGAAACTGGTTGAGGGCCGCATTCCTGCCGAGGCCTCAAGGAACGAAGGCCGGAACGGATTGATTGCCTTCAAGGGCATTCAAGGACCACGTTCGGAAATATTCCTGATACTTTTTATTAGACCTCAATTTGGTTTTAAAAGGGGTTGGATCATTTTTGTATATAACCGGACCGCGACAAAGGAAAAGATCTAGATATAAGATATAAAAGTTAAAATTTTCGCCGGCTATGCAATTTTTATACCTAGCCATCATGTACATTGTACATACATGTAACATGAATCGTGACGCTTTAGTAGATTTTATCTTATAATATATTCGGATGTATTTCCAGCATGTAAAGGAATTAAGCATGGCTGCTATTTTATTTAAAAGTAAAGCAGTAGACGAGACCAAAAAATTACATTAATACCCTTTTTGGTGCTATTTATCTCGTTCAAATATTGGATGTATGGTAAGGGTTAATACCGTGTACCGTGTACAATTTCCTTAAAGATTTAATTGGGATTAAAGTTATTTAAATAACTAACAATCAATCATAATTATAACGGTGTTGTGTAGTACAGCATTATTTTATTAAGAATTTATAACTAATTAGTCTGATTTCGTTCAGATTTTTCCTGTTTACCTAGTTAAGTCCATTTACGGTTATAAATAACTCATTAGCACCTTTATTTAGCTCTAATGATCCGTGTCTTATACGTCATTTATGTGTTTCATAAATCTATTAAATATATCAAATTCCATCTCTCCCTATTACAACTCGGCCACGCTGGAGCCCGAAAGGGCCATGGCCGGCATGACCCCCACG
Organism: Agrotis puta; assembly: GCA_943136025.2. NCBI lineage: Eukaryota > Metazoa > Arthropoda > Insecta > Lepidoptera > Noctuidae > Agrotis > Agrotis puta. Next base: position 14,121,863 of record OW964175.2, on the reverse strand, counting down.
TAGATCTTCAGGCAAGTTAGGTAGCCATCATCACCTTAGAGGGCCAAAGCCTGCCATGGTCGCGGGACTAACGAATTACCATGACTTCAGAACGTAAAGGGCTATTAAAGAACACCGTGGATTTTAGTCAGTACAAGTCTAACAATCCCTTAATTAGCTAAGATCATCTATTTAGATTATCTTTCCACGTGAACACGGATAGAGTTCAGAATCTATGAGATGAATGGTAGATGATAAGACTCGTATGAATATTAGTCTAGATTTTAACACTGATAATGATGGCGATCATAGAAAAATACTGGGTGGGAAGACTCATTTGATAATGTTACCATGATAAAAAAAAACTCTACCTATGACTACTCTATCAGTTTACGTTCTATTGTCAAACTGATATTAAATGTCGGTGTCAGCCACACCTTTAACCATCACTTAGCACACACTAGCAGATGATTTAAGTCATTAGAAAGTAGATATGGGCGGTCAGCAAGACGCCCTAGCGTATAACACGGTTAAAGTTACACGACAAGTGTTTAAAACTTAATGCCGGTTTGCCTTGCCTTAAACTTAGGTTAGTGTTAAGTATTTATGTTAAATGCCTGTGGATTAACTGCTTAGTTTACATCTAGCTTAATTAATATAATTAGGAAACTAGGTTGGTAAATAAATGTAAACCGAGTTCTTTCGAAGATTATTTAGTAATACGAAACTATAGGACTTGAAATATAGCTTGAAGTTTAAGAACTGATGAATGAATCATCAGTTAAAAAAAGGGATTTATTGATACACACAGGACTGTAGTAACAAAATTAAGGGTGATTCTACGTTAAGAGGTCATCTGATATTAGGCAGGGCGGCACTATAAAAATATAAAAAAAATATTTCTTTTCCTACATAATACTATGTAATCAAGCATTTTGCATGCTGTAGATGAATGGCCAGTCAATTAATCTACTTTTACGAGTATTTTAAGGGACCAGGGGAGATAATCTGTACAGGGTAGAGACATGAAGGCCAGGGCAAGATACCATACTTTACAGTGGAAAGATAAATTGAGAAAAATACCTTAATTTCGTAAGAATCGACTTTAATTATTTACTAATTTGTGATAGTTTATAACTAATATAGAAAGTCAAACTTGAATTTTCATTCAGTCTTTTTTTAAGTAACTTAAATTAGGTATTAAACTTAGAAAACAAAAATACTTATTATCTGCTTACAAAAACCACAAAAGTAACATCTTTTCATTTTTTTCTTAAGTAAAATAAACTTGGTCGCGGGGCTTACGAATTACCGTGACCCCGGTATGTAAAGGGCTAGTGAAGGACACCGTGGATTTTAGTCAGTACGAGTCTGACAGTCCCTCCCGCCTTGCCCTGGGTGGGAGGACTCATTTGATGATATTACCACGATAAAAAAAAGCAGGAACTTCGTTGTCTGAACTAGGTGGGGTAGCGAGCGTTTCTAATATTTTTAAAAGCTAAACGTCGTGTCCGCTGTTTTGCCTTTTCTCTCCATATCTTTCTAGCTCTTCGTTTTTCCCTGAGTGTCATTTGGTTAACGGTCTTAATAGTTCCCTTCTCTTTTTTTCTTTCATATTTTTTTTTCATTTCCTTCTGTTTTTTTTTTCTATCGTGGTAAAATCATCAAATGAGTCCTCCCACCCAGGGCAGGGCGGAGGGACTGTCAGACTTGTACTGACTAAAATCCACGGTGTCCTTCAATAGCCCTTTACGTACCGGGGTCACGGTAATCCCTTGGTCCCGCGTTAGCATATTTTTCGGGATCATTTTTTATGCGTTGGTATCGCAATCGTTCTGCCAGACGCTTTTTTTCAAGACGTTCTTGACGAGTTAGTTTTTTTCGAGGAGGCATGATCTAAAACAATGTAAAAGCTTATTCAAATATTTCGAAAATAAAATTAAATAATAGTTACATATTATAAAACTAACGCAAAACTAAATTCATATACTAAGAAAAATATATCAATACTAAGAAAGCAGTAATATCTCATTTCCTTATCTACCCTGGACGTAAAGTCTCTACCCTGGCATCTCATGAAGCAGGGGAAATATGGCAGGGAAGAGACGTTTTCATGAAAAAACTAAGATTAATCAGGATCAACTATGTCGTAACGAAAATACAAACTAACACGGTAAACTAAGCTTAAAATTAAGTAAATGAATATTACAAACAAACTTTAAATGTAAATAACAAACAAATAAAACTCACCAGTGGAGATACTGCAATCACTGACACTTCCGACTAAGCTGAGTGGCGTGGTCAAACTATCCGCCAATGAGACCACGCGAATGGCGCTCGCGACGTTTATTGCTAATTTCATGCCAAAACAAATGCTCTGCCTATTGAAATTTGTAGGATCAACGTATTTTAGCAGCATTTATAACGGACGAAAAATAGGCAGGGGAGGAGACTTAATAAATGAGGGACAAAAACTGATATTTTTTTTTCAATAGAAAATAAAAGTAATTTGAGAGTTTTTTTTAATATTCATAATTGTTATTTATACTGCTTTATGTATTAATAACGCTTTTTTTTTTTTTTTTTTTTTAAGGGTGGTAAAATCATCAAATGAGTCCTCCCACCCTGGGTGGGCCGGGAGGGACTGTCAGACTCTTACTGACTAAAATCCACCCGTGTTCCTTCGGATGCCCTTTACGTTCCGGGGCCGCGGTAACCTGGATTAAGAAAAAATCCGCGACCCCAGCAGGCATTTGGCCCCGTAAGGGGCCCCGTCGGTGACCCGTGAAACACGACGCGCCACCGACCTGGGCTTGGTCCTTGGTCGGACGGCGAGCTTACCCATTACTCGCCGTCCGCAAGCCCGCTCCGCCGCTGTGCCCTCTGCTATTCAGAGGGACACGCGTTGGAGCATCCACCCGACAGGCTATTCGCATACGGGCAAAGAGATCCCTCAGGCACACAGTGCCTAAGGAAGAGTTTTGCCCGCATCCCAGGGTGCACCGGCCCGAAAAACTGGTCTTCCCCCAGGACGTATCCGAGAGGGAACTCCAGTCCATGGGCGCACGTGGAGGTTTCCTGTCTTAGCACCCCGTATTAATAACGCTTAGATATTTAATGAATTCGTAATGTGTTAAATTTTGAAGAGTTTGTTACAGAATAGTAAAGGGACAGGCCAGGGTAGATACTTTTTTCTAGGTAAACATGAAATTATGACTAAACTAAGCTAATTTAGATATTGTAATTCATTGGTAAAAAACTATACTTTATTTATTATTAAATATGATTGATGTTTTGCGCAAATTTTCAAATTATGTATGATTTTTTCATGTAGCCGTCGATAGTACCTCTTAACGTAGAACTACCCTTAAATTAAATAGAAAACAACAAAAATTATGTAAAAATAAAGCCAAAAGGCTCATATCTCAGCATGTTTAAATTTTAAAAAAACATTGTCACAGCGCTGGTTTTCAGATACTTAAACAACTATCTAGAGAAGATCAAGAGAATAGTTTTTAAAGCACTCCGTGATTCTACAACTATTTCGAACAAAATTGACACAAGGTTTCAAATTTTTGACGTCAATTAATGACAGAATGTCGCTTAATGGTCTTTAGATCTCTCACCGTCTAACTACAGAGACAAAAAATCTCTTCAACGAAAACTATTGTATGGAAAAACATTGTACATAACTACAAAACAATGTCATAGACAGGCTTGTCTATGATATGCTCTCAGAGCCTTCCAAACGGCTTTGTCATAGACATTCTAACGGAACGGATACAACTCGTGAGAAACATGGATTGAAAGGCATCACAAATTCTATCCCTATTACATGACTGGAATTTGTTATTTATTATAATTGAATTTGTACGGTTTAGGAGGTATATAAAGTTAAACTATTGTGAAATTCCGTTTTCCAATTCTCGTCACATGGTTGTATGGGGAGAGGCCTTTGTCAAGCCATGAGATGATGCAGGCCAGCAATACAGGGTTGCTGTCATTACCAGTGAATTCTCCTCTATCGCCTCTCACTCCAACAGTTATTTTTATTCAAACTGTCAATGTAGTCCGACGAAAAAATGACAGGTGTAAGTTAAAATTAAACTCATTACAATAACTGTGACCTTGGCACGGCACCGGGGTCTCGGGACTCACGAATTACCGTGACCCCGGTATGTAAAGGGCTATTGAAGGATCACCGTGGATTTTAGTCAAGTCTGACAGTCTTTCCCGTCTCGTCCTGGGTGGGAGGACTCATTTGATTTTACCACGAAAAAAAGACCTCATTATAATGTATGAAGTCCTTGAATGTGCCGTTTGTCTCCAAACGCTTAATTTTTTTTTTTATGTCCTCTACCTTTTTAGTGTATTACTGTAGATTTTTTATAGTTCGGTGAGTGGAAGTTCCTTCGACACTGATAGTTATATATCCGGTTTTGCTGGCAAACCGGAATGCGCTGTTAGTCAAGAATTATAAATGACTCATAAGATTTTTAAATAAAAATCGATGCTATCAGGTTTCTTAGTAAAAAGTGAAGCGCCAAAGAAATCTTGAGGTCAAAAAATTACCAATATTTATTTCTATGCGGAAAATTTTGTATATTTAAAAGTGTGGCGTCAATTCAGAACAACTCGTCGCAACCTCAAAAGGCACGAAACACATTTTTCTTTAAATAATTTATAAGTAGAACACATACTTAACCAGGATAGACAAAAATCACGTAAATAGATGAAAAAAAAAACCTGATAGCATAGACAACAACTCTAGTTTTTTTGGTCTGCGTTTTGAATTAGGCAAATTAGTCAATTTACAGTTATACACAGAATGCGCTTTTCAGATTAGACCCATTGTACACGGCTGCCCAAAAATGGAATGTTATATTTTTAAATATATAGGCTCGCGTTTGACCACTATCTCACGTGGTGGTAAGCAATGATGTGGTGGATGGTGTAGCCCGCTTGCCTATAAGTGTCCTTTTCAATCATGACTTCAACTAAAGCTTGTAGGAGTTATCTGTAGTTGTAGCTCTCAGAAAATAGAGACTTTTTATCGTGGTAAAATCATCAAATGAGTCCTAACACCCACGGTGGGACAGGAGGGAATATCAGAGATGTAAAATCCACGGTGATTCTTCCATTAGCCGTTTACGTTCCAGGGTCGCGGTTACCTGATGAGACAATCCGGCGACCCAGGAAATAGAAACTTAGGCAGGGAATTCTACTCTTTAGCTAGGGCACATTGAAAGTATTGTTCAAGACGCATTGTACGTTAGTAATAAAATTTAACCTAACACAATCATATAAAACGTCGTTCGCCTCAGCAAAAACCAGACATTAAACAACAATTACCTAGATATACTCGTAGCTATCTAAACCCACCATTAACTACTTTCTTTATAAAATCAAAGAACAATACAGGCAACAAAAACATCGACAATGGATGAATACGGAGTCCATCAGAGATAGCACATTCCATCAAACTGGTTGTAATGACTTCCCGGTGAAGGGGGGGTGAAGGCTGATGCAGGTAGGGGGAGGTGAGGTAGATGATCGTGTGACGTCACGTCTTGAGAACACGACGCAATGACAATGTGCTAACATTAATACCTTGTATGTGAATTGTGCACGCGTGAGATTGTTTGTCAATGGATGTGATGGAGTTAATCGGTTTTAGTTTGAGGTTTAAAATGATTTTTTTTTATGAGCTGCCTTTTCCTACTTAACACCTTGAGAATCCCTATCAGTTTTAAAGACTTAAAACAGAAAATTTCATTATTTCAACGAATATCTTAAGACATGGAATTTTCTGGTTTTACACCGAAAAACAACGTCTATTATCGGTGATTAGGCCAAAAACGGTGTTCTCCTAATTGTAAAAAATATTCAAAATACATAACGTAATGTGACAAAAAGTTACTAAAAAAAACCAAGGATTTAGTGGGTCCAAATGTTGAAGCAATTATAATTAAAATGAAACTAACAAAAAACGAATTTAGTCTAATTTGCCGAATGAAATACGTACACAGGTATTTTAATTATTCCGAATTTTAAACCAGGTTGAGTAAATCCAGTTTTAAGGTTTTTTTAATCAAAATATTTGACCAGAATAATAAGTGTTTTTGTGATCACTTTGGTAAGGTTTTTCACAAGATTGATTCAAACAAGACAAGCTTTAATTAGACAGATGATCACTTTATGAAAACAATTATAGCTTCAACATAACATTCTCATAATTAAACCTGTCTAAAATTCAACATGATGTACAGACAGAAAAGGAAAAAAACTAAGATGGAGACTCCTCCATCCATAGAGTAAACCAGTAGGTACCTAGATCTTATTATTAAAGTATTATTATTCGTCTATTACCCTCCCACTTGAAGTAATGAGAGATCATTAGCTTTTTTGCTGCACAACACTAGCATTGAGACCATCAGAGCGATCAGCCAACGGAGCGCGACGTTTCTTCAACTCGAATAGAGTTCATCGATCGATGTTTTTATAGAATCGACTAAGCTATCTGATTACGATTATCGATGGGAAAGTGCTAAGAAAGTTATATTTGTCAATGTTATAGGAGAAACTTGATGTAATGTAACATGAGATACTGTGACATGTGATAAATCGTAAGTATTAAAGTTCATCTTTTGGAGTCTATGGTAGGTTACTTTTGTCAGTAAACTAGGTAATTAATGCTATTTGATTTATACCGCTTTAATACACTGGTAAAATATTGCAAGTTAATTGAAGTTATCGAATCGCCAATCAGGAACTTCAAATTAATCGCCAAAACTGTTATTAACCAGTTTGGAATTAATGTAATTATGAGACGAATTACTTAACATGATTAAATTACGATATTGTGAACGCACCTTTCACTTTATGTAATATTGTAATCATTCAGTTTGACCAAATTTCAAAACCAATCGACAATTACTAAAATACAATATACTTAGTCCGGTTCTTGAACGCAATCAAGAATGGGGCAGTAAACTACAGATTTATCTATCACTTACCTAAGCGTAGGTATTTCCTTATCTATCTAAGTTATTTACAATTAAGCACGTACAATATGTACATTCCTACCGGTTTTACATTTTCCTACAATTATTATTAACTCTATAAACTAAAACGAGACGTAGAATGATCGCATCGTGTAGTTTTCCTTGTTTTTCTTCCATTACTCAGTATAAATAAAAGGTGAGTCTGTCTACCTTATATTTAAAAACTATGATCAGATTTTTTTCTAAAAAGCATGATAATTATACGAGTTATTTTTATTTTATTATGCTGAATGATATATAGCAGTAGCAATCAATTGTTGCAGTACTAACAATACACACCTTAAATCTTAAACATGCCAGCGCTGTTATTTGTGACCTCCGCTGGGCCTAACTGATGTAAAAGTCCTATCAACTTGAAAGTGAGGAAGAAAAGAATTATACCAAGTTAACTGGCTACTTAATTGTAGACAGCAAAGTGACATAATAAGAATGACCCATGATTGACACGTAACAAGGGCCGAAATTGGACAACCACCTGCCATCGCAACCTTGTGTGACCAGATGACACGAAAAGCAAGACAATTACGATTATAATCGATTTGAACCAAATCGATCCGATTATCAGACACCCACGCGATGTTCACGCATTCCTTAAATCGTTCCAAAGTTAAGCAATTCATTTACTTGTACAAAAATCTTTTAGCGTGTTGTCAAATTCGGAATTAACTCCGCCATCCTCAATTTTGCACAGACAATTTCACAAATACATACCAACGCCAACTGTCAATCGATTGTCAAAAGATTCTTGCAGCATTTACTTTGATATGATTGATCAATTTATTATTTCAATCGATGATCGAACAATTGACTTATAGGTGACTCTCGACCTCGAAGATATTGGATAATTATAGATATTAAATCAGACATTGTTATTGACGTCTGTCCTACAACGCTAGCAGTCAATTTGATTGGTAAGTTACAAGTAAAGATTTAATGAACACAAATGTAAATATTTAGAGCAATTATTATAGTCTAATCAAACATATATCTTTTTTGTTAACACGTTACAATTCCCTCTAGAGGGCCAAAGCCTACAGGGATCGCGGGATTCACGTATTACCGTGACCCCGGAACGTTTAGTAAAGGGCTATTGAAGGTCACCGTGGGTTTTAGTCAGTACAAGTCTGACAGTCCCTCTCGCTCTGCCCTGGGTGGGAGGACTCATTTGATAAATTTACGATTTCAAAAAAAAAAGACGTTACAATTCACAGATTATTTCTGAAATGAAAGATCCACATCTCCAACGAAGTTCAATTCATACAAGTGTAATTAGTAAGAGTGGCGGTACATTGACAAGGCAGACGCTTCCACTTGGTCAACACTCGGTCACTTTCGCCACATCTTCGACCACACTCGGCAATTATAATACCCCAGCATTGTCTACCGACTTTCGCTCAACCTGTAGTTCTGCAGTGTGGACGTACAACAACTAATAATTACTAATCTCATACAACGTAGTTAGAGAGTTTATTACTACGTATGAAGTTAATGCACCACAGCAGCATTATGCTGAGCATTAAGTGAAAATCATAATGTTTAGTTTTTATTAAGATATGTTTGCGCACGAGCACCAACATGAGCGAATAGTGGACAGTTAAAATTGAGACTCGAAGATTTATGAGGCTTAATACAAGAGCAATTTGTCTGCGATTAATTGCGAATTTGCGATAGGTACTAACAATTTTAATAACAGTTATAAATAAGTATTTGACTGAAGTCGTCAGTTTAAATATTATACTTTTTAGAATTTATCTGTGTTTTTTCTTTACCAACAGTAAGTGAGCGCTCGTTGATATCTTTTGTATCGCAGAATCGCAACAAAAACTTGGCCAAACTTTCGAACATTACACACTCATAATTTTCAATTAATATTAGGTTACAGACCTATGATTATTATCACAAAAGGTTGGCTGATTTCGAATGCTAATGCATACAGTTTCGCTTGGCGAGGCGCGCAAACGGTGCTCACGTTGTACGTCAATGTATGATCGAGCACGTTCGGAATGTGGTACGAACTACGAATGGGCTGTGTACGATGATTTCACATAAAATAAAAACCGGTCAAATGTACGCGACTAGAGACTCCGCCGCTAACGCAGTAGATGTGGATGTGGGCTTCCTCTTTAGAACATTTACTCTAATGAATATTGAAAACCGGATGCAGACGCGTTGAAATATAAATGAAACTCTGAGCAGTTTTTAATGGATCCGTCTTGTTTTGGCGTTAATTTCATCAGGTGAGGTCTGCCTTTGTGTTCGCCGATTTTTCACTTTAGGTTTAGGCAATCATTCAAGCAGGAAGTTCTTACAAAGGGCTAAAATCTATGACTACCAGCAACACACCCGTGCTACTCGCTATAACTAAGCTATAACTTTTAGTCAAAAGCATAGAACAAAGTTATAGCTTTTTATAAAGTTTTCAGAAATGGTTCAGACTCAACAATGCTCTTCCATTCTCGCGCTGGAATCTCCACATAATATTGATTCGCGTATTTTGAGCAAGAAGGCGCAATAGAAGCTCAGTATCAGTACCTACCAGTAGTCGAAACTAGTGAAAAAAAAACTTAAGTATTATTGTTCATTGGAGTCTTTCCCCAAAGCTGAACTTCCAGGCTCTCTAAACACGGCGTTTATTACTATTACACTATCAAACAATCTAAAAGTCTCAACACAGATCTCGTGTTCAGCATTGTATACGAGCCGGGTGTGCGACACAAGACGCGCAGACGCTCAGCTGTACCGAGTGGACGTTTTTACGTGTGCGCAGGAGTGAGGACGCGACGCGGGTCATGTACTCGACGGAGCCCGTTCACCTTGCAATGCCGAGCACCCCGACATACGTATACGTGAGGCTGTGTATAGGTGCTCCCACAATGCGGGCTGAGAAACTGCGTCTTAACTGTGTGAGGTGATCCGGGCAGCTTAGTACTTATTTATTGGGAATTTGCACAGCTTATATGATTTCGTTATAGGTATGTACTCACAGATAAATAATGGGTGGGGAAAGTAAGTTATTATGTACCTTTGAACTTACTATAACATTGTGTTTCAAAGACTCAAATGCTATAATGATAAATGCTATAATGTTAACTGTTGTGTGTATAGAATTCAAGTGATGATTGCGTTCACGAAACTTTTCGTAGTCAAATATGAACTACAACAATTATTATCTGTGTCATATTTAGACCAATTTGATTTGAAATTGATCAAAAATATAATAAAATGCAATTCTGTTTATTCCCAAGGAATTTGGAATGTGATCATAAAAATAAAAGATTCAGCTTTACTCATTGACTGTACTTATAATTCAATTGGGCACTAGATCCTGTCGACTCATTCAAAATTTGATTGGGTCGAGTGATTCCGGTTGACCAAAGGATCAAAAATTACACCACAAACCAACGCAAATCCATACAAGTAAATTCCCACGGTATTCTTATTAATCTGAAGAGGGCAGATGCGGCGGCAATCGGCAATAAACCTGCCAACCTTGGACATACAACATTACTATACAATAACAACGCTTGTTACTAACATTGCCTGATTTTTTTACGAGACAGTGTGACGTAGACTTTGGATCGAAGACTTAAAACTTTTTGGTATTACCTACTTTTGATTTGATTCCTAATTTAAAACTTTGAAATATAGTCCGCGCCACGACTCATGTCCTTTTGACGCGGCGCTAGTGTCCTTTTCATTACATCAAATTGTACTAAAAAAATGTAGTAACACGAATTTTCCGCAGGTTAGAGGTGGCGCGGACTCTAATTATAACTTTGTGGCGTGTGTAATATGTAACTTATGAACAGTCATTTACCGAAGTACTCAGTAACTTATTTCGCTTCAATGCGTAAATTCTAATATGAAAAGGTTGATTTCATGGAAACTAAGATTTTTATTTAAATATATTTTTGTCTATATTAAAGCTTATTTTTTCAATGTATATTTATCGAACAACAAATATAGTAATCACAGTTTTCATCTCCACCAGACGTGAAAATACGATCACAATAAAATTGTCTCAATTTTGTTGCATTTCCTACAGTTTGAGAGTGTATTGTAATAGGTCGATTACCCTGAGGCATTCAGACAAATACAAGATAGTTAGACAGATATAAAAGATACTATATAGTATCCTCATTGTTATTCCTTATGCGCACAGCGTCGCAGTGTCCGCTTTCTGAACTCAGGGTCATACGTTCGATGTCGCGTCGAAAACCTGCCTAACCTACAGAATTGTTGTCTGCACGTAAAATTCGCCAATCAGTATTACTAAACTATTTTGCAACAAGATAGAAGACACGCAGCTAGGCAAAGAAAGCAAGAGTGCTCCATCCCAATTTCAGGTAAAAAAAGTAATAGGAAACCGGCCAAGTGCGAGTTTGACTCCATACCATTATCTATAAAAACGAAAAAAAACATTTCTGTTGAATCGAAGCCCCCTTAAATATTTATTTGATTCTGTTTCTTTTTTTAATATTTTTGTTGTAGCGGCAACAGAAATACATCATCTGTGAAAAATGGTGGCAGACGGACAGATAGACCGACAGACAGACAGACTGACAGAGGAGTTTAGTAATAGAGTCAGTTTTACCCTTTGTGTACGGGAACCCTAAAAAATATAAAATAAACGATACTAAATAATAATTAATTGGTTTAGTCATAAGATCTCTTTTTTTTTACTTGGTAAAATCATCAAATGAGCAGAGCTCACCCAGGGCAGAGCGGGAGGGACTGTCAGACTCGTACTGACTAAAATCCGTGGTATCCTTCAATAGCCCCTTACGTACCGGGGTCACGGTAATTCGTGAGTCCCGCGACCATCATAAAGTATATCACAGGGTATAATTAAACAACAGTAATAGAATAGGTAGTTATATTTAAGTCTAGAATATTATTGTTCGAAGTTATCATGTAGGTGCCACGGAATCTCGTTACAAAAGAAGTGTAGCACCTGCTTGGTATCATGTATCATTATCATTTAGGTACTACTCTGGCAACCATATTTTAATGCTAAACAATAAAAATGAATAGGTAAGGTAAATATAGACACTACCCGTTTAGCTCTGGTGTTATCATAAATATATGATACCAACGGTGTGGCACACCGTGTGGCACAAAATTTTCGCTCTGGTGAACTCACTCTAGCAAACACCAACAAATTGTGCGCGCACACTAGGGATGTTCGCGCACACCTAGGTAATTTTGTGCGCTCACACATGAGCAGTGGACTCGTTATTTGTGCACGCACATTGCTAGACTTCAGTGAAAATGTGAATCGCGCACAAATGTGCTGGACTGTTCGCGAATAAAAGTTACGCACTGAGACTTATCGCGATACCAGCTTAGTACGCGCACTGTTGAATTTCTACACAAAATGTGCGCGAACAAATGCGCCGCACACTATAAGGTAACTAGGAGAGCCATATCACTAAACTGTTCGTACGGACGCCAGCACATCAACATACTACAATCTATCAAATTTCTTTAATAGATTTTCAACCTTATAACAATGACGGAAGATTAATGTTCGATTTGTAAAATTTGACAGATTCGGGTAAGATTACTTTTTGAGCACTGGGTGGAAAATAGAATAAAAAGGGAGTATGCTAGAACTGTGTTGTTCTGTTCTAAAACGTCTGGTCTATCTAATTGCGTCGTTTTATTTGAACTGTATCTCAGTTCGAAAGTCCGAAAATTATGGAAAATATACCGTATTAATATCCATGTATAACTCTTTTTAATATGTTTTATACATTTAAGTGGTATAATAATCATCAAAGTTGAATCACAAGAAATGATAATGTTTGGATTATGGTAAGCAGTGTAAAAGTTATTTCTTTCTTCATATTTTAATCTCATCAGAGGTGCGGAATTAAAACTGACTGCTCTTCCGCCATCAGTATCAATTTAAAATCGATTTTATTATGATTTTAATATTAAAAGACTTTAATGAATGTTTAAACGTGGACGACATCAAAGGATTATGTAAAAGATCATAACTTTCTTAACTTTAGAAAAAATCATGAGCTAATGTCGTTTTTGAGTTGATTTTGAAAATACTAAATTAAAAAAACGACGGGTTGCACTCTGGCAGTGCCGGCAGAAGGGAAAACTTGAATAGTAATAAACACACACGAACATTCGCGCAAGCGCCCTGCGCCGTCTTACGAATTTTCGATCAGGTCACGTGTCCTGACGCGATTTTAAATTTTTTTACCCATTCCAAAAAAAGTGCACAACGCCGCTAAAGAAGTTTTCACTTCAAAAAAAACATTACGTAAGTATAATTCACTCAAAATATTCGTTTAATAAAAACAAAATTTCAGTAAACGACCTCATCACGCACATAACGACAAAAAATGTGATAATGTCTCAATTGAAATGGATCTCGTTAGGTGCGTGTGCGCATCGATCAGCGTCAACGTCAAGTTTCACTGCACAGAGGTGGACGCACTGGACTCTGGACATGGACACGCAACGTCCATGTAACTGGACTGGACAGACATGTTTCTCACGGTTTTATCCTTTTCCTCAAAAGCTGGTTCTAATGGATGTTTCATGTTTACCACGCTTTCGAGAGACTTCAGCCATTAAATTACGACTTGGAAAGTTTAAATATAATCGTTGGTTTAAATATAGATGTAGGTGTAAATCCATACTTACTTAGGTACATGCTATACTATCTATGTACTTATATAGATAGAATATTCTTTATTGCACACCAAAATTATTAGGTACACAGCAATTCACAATTTCACTAATTCCTTCACTAAAAAAAGTATGCAACTGCGTTCTTATCGCTGATAGCGATATCTTCCAGACAACCTTTGGGTGGACTAATGGGAGTTCTAACATAGGTTAAATTACTGTGTTATTGTTGAATTTGTGTTGTTTAATACAAGTTACAGCATTCTCTCTTCCACCTGGATCGACCTATCCATTGAAGACTTATCACTTTTTACGCAAAAACTTCTGAACGGATTTGAATGATATTTGGTACCACATAGGATTTTGTATCCCGATTTTATATTTCAGTGGGATAATTTTCAAGTTGAGTAGGCGAAACTGCTGGCAACAGCTAGTTTATTATAATAATGCTATTGCAAACGCTATTCCATTACAGTTGGAACCAGATGGACTGAACATAATTTTGTTGTTTATAAAAATAGTTAGAATCAAGTTCAACAATACATAACCAGTTTACGATCTACGCAGTATTTTATTTGGTCGTATTTTACTTTATTTTTAGTTAAATTCTGTCACTTTATATTAATAAACCGGTGCGCAAGTACCAACTGGTTATGTTGTATAGCTATAAAAATAATGAAATGATGGCAAATGGAAGAAACTTGTTTACTAAGAACTATTATGAAACTGTTATTGTTTATTATTCCTGTTCATGTACTTAAAGGAGAATATCTAACAATGTAGGTTTACAAATCTTGATAATTACTAACTTAATATCTAAAAAATCGTCACGCAAACAGCCGTAGAATATTTTGTTTCTTTCACGCGTTGATGAAAGAGGGTGAAATCTTTAATCCGTCCACGAAAATACGGAAAGAAACTCGAAACTTTTGAGTGCCCTACTCCTTATTAGTTTCTGAAGTCAACGTTTTGACAACACATCGGAAGTCGCGACAACTGTTCAATCATATTGTAACCAAATTTTGATTCATACCGCCAACAAATCTACGGAGCTACGGGTTTGTACCCCAAATTCAAAAGTCACCGTAGTACTACATTAAGTGGGTCAATGATTGCAGATACTACTTAAAGACAGCATTTAGTAAATCGCATACTAAATCGTTAAGACACAAGGTCGCACCAGTTCAATAAAGAAATTAACCAATTCCAATTTGGAGCGAAAAATGAGTCTTTATTTCGATAATATTGACCGTTTCGGATAAAACGAAATTGTTTGACACAGTAACTACCTGAAAAGACTGGTACTTTACAATACTATAAGAACTAAAATAAAATAAAAAAATAAGTCAGTTATTGGCACTGCTAGGTAACACACCACAAGAACAATTAAGTTGGGGGGAAATATCAAATTACTTAAGATTTTGTTGCATCTAAACAATCTAGGAACGATAATGCCAATAAGGAATAATTATTTACAGATTAAAACCTAAAAAGGAACAAAGAAACCTTTACTAACAATGAGAGCCACTAATTAGAAATGCCTTTAAAGTGTGAGCATGTTTCTGTACCTACACCTAAAAGGAATACCGAAGAACAGGTGAAAAAAATCACTTTATATTACTTAAAACGTATATATTCTCCGAAGAGTTTGATGGAGATATAGGAAACTCGCTTTTCGACGGTTATGATTAAGTTCCATGGGATATTGGGCAAGCGCAAGCCTATACATCGGACACACATACAGCTTCAAATGAGACATGATTGTCTCCTATAGAAGGCCAAACGCCTGCCGGGGTCGCCGGGCTGTCTAAACGGGTAACTGTGGCCCTGGAACGTAAAGGACTATTGAAGGAACACCGTCGATTTTAGTACGAGTCTCAGTCCCTTCCGCTTTACAAAGGTTGGGAGGACTTATTTGATGATATGTCTTTTTTGTTTTAAGCGTAGTAAACACTAAAAAAGACATGACTGTAACTCCATAATTCATGATTGCCATAAGTACAACCCCAAATTAGTACACTATGTCATACATACGTGACACTAATTAAAGGAAAAAATGTCTTTATAATGTGCACGGTTGCAAAATCAATTAACAAACCGTAATGACACAATGGGGTAACAATAATGAGAGTATGCTGTGCGAAACTGTGCAGTTTGGCAACAAACCTCGTCATCTTACATTTCATTGAGATTTTGTTCGTCTTATGAATGATGTGAGACCGGAATAATCTTTAGGGACCACCAAAACATGTTTTTAAATTGGTACTAGGGTCTAGGTTGTTAGCGGCTTCAGACTGAAAATGATGAATGGAAATTATTTATGTTGAATCTGGTGAACAAAAGACATTTTTGGGTACAAAAATCTAATACCGTACCATGATAATAATATAAAAACTTTTCCCTAATAAATGACTACGGATGTGTTTACGCAAATTTTATATTACTTAGGCATGCCTTTCGCACAGCAATTTGCGGATATAAGACATTCATATTTTTATTAAAATATGTATGTAGTCTTTCAATGTGTCTTAATTAAATAACAAC
This sequence comes from Agrotis puta, assembly GCA_943136025.2. Taxonomy (NCBI): domain Eukaryota; kingdom Metazoa; phylum Arthropoda; class Insecta; order Lepidoptera; family Noctuidae; genus Agrotis; species Agrotis puta. The sequence continues at coordinate 14,105,625 of OW964175.2, read as the reverse complement.
TTTGACCATTCTACATGAGCCATTAACCGTCTCAAGTTTAGTGAAAGGCCGGAAAACTATAAGCCATGGAAAGAATTGTGAAAGGCAACCATAATAGCGATGAAACGATCTGAGAACCAGATGGATTATCTACACTTTCCAAGATTTATAGTTATTTGTTTATTTTCGGGCAATCAATTTAAATCGCTTATGTCATTTTCAAAAGAAGGCCGTTCTAAATATGGCGACATGTAACGGCGGCTATTTTTTTAAGTAAGCGGCACCGTTGTTCTCTTATACAGCCTCGCATACGTTCACATGGCCCTTTTCTGCGTGTCGCACGTAATAATATAATTATGTGGTACTTGGTAATCAAGTGACATAATGGCCAGATTGTCTCAATCCAGTTAATTAAATACAAATATTTTTAAATACTTACTTCTGGTATGTAGCAGGCAATATTTTATTTTACATAATATGTATGATGGACAATTATTGAGTTGCTAAGTTATGTAAATGTGAAAATATGGTCTCTCACCCCGTTTACAGAATTATGGACTTAAACATAAATGAGCCGTTTCTAAACACAGCTTGGTCCCACCTAGCGTTGCCAGGCGTCCGGATAAAACCGGACACTGTCAGGCTTTTTGGTTGCGTGTCCGGCCAAAAATGATCATCCAAACTATATATTATTATATATTAATGCGAAAGTAACTCTGTCTGCCTGTCTTTTCTTCACGCCTAAACTACTGAACCGATTTGTTTGCAATTTGGTACAGACATAGTTTGGAACTTGAGAAAGGACATAGGATAGTTTTCACTATTCCACGCGAACGAAGTCGCGGGCAAAAGCTAGTTTTTTTTTATATTTGACATGATTTGGTTTCCGCTCCGCCCGCTTCACCTAATATCGCTAGCGCAAAGCGAGAGGAACCGTTTAGTTGAACAAACTTTGCTGAAGTTTAAAAAATTGGTCGTGTTATATTAGGACAAAAAGTCTTTTCACCTAAAAGACCGACTAAACTGACCAGTTTGTCCGTTTTTTTGGCAACCCTAGTCCCACCTCTAGTTGGTAAGCTAAATTGCCGGTGATTAAACCGACTATTAGAAGCTGCAATCACGCTTGACCGTGCAATATCCGTGTGCATGCAATCTTGAGCAGGTAATTTCAAAACACACAATAAGTACAGTTATACGGTATGGACGCAAATGTCGTAGCAACCGGCAAATGTGTTTATTTCTTGCCCCTTATTACTTTCTTCGAAATTATTAAAATAAGAGATCATTGTTATTTTCCATAACAGCGAAGCTGCAAGCAAAATCTGAGACCGATTTGTGGATTAATATTTTGATCAAATCGTGAATCCATTATGTTAATGACTTTTTTTATTATCCTAGATTGATGTTGATAAGAAACTTTCTCACTAATATAAAAAAAAAAAAACATTTTCTGCATTCTGTTGAAAAAAATCATTATTTTTATATGGAAATATTTATGTGACTAGCCCAGACTTCAGCCCCCAAAACTTACCTTAAAATAAATCCTCATTTATTCTTTATCATCGTTAATGGCTGGCTGAATATTTTTCTTTGGAAAATAGCCAGTCTCTTTTTCACACATATCGATAGACGAATGAACTAAAGAATGAATGATATTTATTTTACAAAGGCTTTTTTTTAAAAGTCTTCATTCAACAGCTATTTTGCGTAGAATGCTTTTCAATTTGTTTTTACCACGATACACGTAACCAAACATAACTGAACTTTCAATTAGCTTTTCTATGAAACCAAGAAAGCGGAATAGAATAAAAGAATTGTAGTCGGAAGTCGTGAGAAGTGGGTGTCGTCGTGCAGGCGGTACAGGAAAGCGGGTTGCCATGATAATCACCCATTGTCGATAACGTGTTAACGTAGACACGTATTTAACAATTTTCGTCAACCAAGTAGGCAAGGTTTGTTAAACAAACAACACATATTTGTTTGGTATTGGCAGTTGATGACTGGTCTTTCTCACAGATAAGAATCTACTCAACGACAAGAACCTCATTGAAGTTGAGTCTCAAGACCATTGAAACTGTAGTATATATGTATAGATAGTATCAGCTCAATGACCAGAAACAATAATAACTTTTCTGTGAACGTAAAGGAACAGTGCGTTTTACAATTTTCCAGCCAGGAAGCTAAACGGCCAGACTTGTCCGTTTCACAAGAACCAAGCTTTAACGAACCACCTGCCAGAGAAGCCTTGGGCTTAGTCATTACCTATGATTAACACAATGTTGAACAATGCCTTCCTACCTGAGGTATAGAAGCTTAATGAAAAAAAAAATGACAATCTTTTTAAAGTTAAATATTTTTTACAAATGGCGTTTATTTGTTTGGTTAAGCAAACATAGCATCCGGTCTCTCGCCAGGTAACTGGTGAGGCAATAAACAAACAGTTCGTGTTCATCCCTTAATTCCCAGATGTTTTGCTTCTTCCGTAAATAGATTTTTTTCTTGAGTCTCTTTGTTTATTCTTTGGAGTAACTTATGGAGTTAATTTATAGGAGATAGACTTGTTGTTCGGTGTTGCCCTACGTTTATTAAAAATAGGGGCAGCTTATGTGTCATGACTAAAATCTTTTGTATTCTCCCTCGTCAGCCATGAACTTGGCATAACGTGTATAAATATAATGATATTTATATTTCCTAACGGGTTTGTTGAATGTTTCGGTGTTTCAAACTGTTACCAATTTGACGGCACGGTTAGCGCAGTGGCTGAGCAATTGGACTGCTCTGCGGCGTTTGTATATGTGAGTTTATATGTTTGTAAAAGCACCCACGACACAGAAGAAATTCCTAGTGTGAGGCAACGTTTTTTTTTTTAAATAAAAAGAAAAAAAAATATACCTAAATTATTTAACAGAAAATGAAATCTATTTATTCGATACTTAATCTTTAGGAGTCAGGAATTAAAAGCAAAGGCTTTAAAAACACTTATCTGCGTCAGATGCTACTAGACACACTAGAAAGTCTTCGTAATTCCTTCAAATTAGCGTCTCACACTCTTACATAAAACGTACACTCGTTGCATAAAATCCAAAACCATCTCGCACTCACAGTATATTTACCTATTTGCATAAACTACTTTCATTGGTCTTTGCATAACTTGAAAACTGACCGAACGTAGAAAAGCGACGCATCAGCAAGATGAAAGTCTCGTACTGTTAATTAATGTGACCATTTTGAGTTCATTAATTTTATAATATCATTTCTAAACATTTTTTTAGCATGGTAAGATCATCCAATGAGTCCTCCTACTCAGGGCAGCGCGGGAGGTACTGTCAGACTCATACTGACTAAAATCCACGGTGTCCTTCAATAGCCCTTTTCGTTCCAGGGTCACGGTTATTCGTAAGTCCCGCGACCTACTTTTGATCATTTTTATACATTGAATAATTAATGCTTGGTTATGTATTTAACTAATTATTTAATCAACTAGCTTATTTCCGTGGTTTCGTTTGCGATAATAATCCCACGAGATCGTTTTGCTTCCCATTTTTTATGTGCATAATTAGTTACTTTTCGTACATAATTAGTTGTCGTAATCGAATTAGTTGTTCCGAAGATACACCAAAAACAAACTTTATCCTTGAAAACATTATATGTATAGGTTATCGTAAATGTTTATGCTTATTGCGAAGTATGCCGTACAAACATAAATGGTGAGCAATTTTCTAAGTTACCACTCGTGAGTCGTGACTTTCATATCATTGTGTATAAGTTGTGTGACTGTGTATTTAATTCAACGGAGCAGTAACATCACGAACTTCATTTATTTAAGAATTTGATTATAATTTACTTTTACAGTATTGTCGGCTGCAATTTCCTGATGGCCCAGATTCTGTTGGGCGCCAACTGAACAAATCTTATGTTTTTATTTATTAACATAGGTGCATTATTATGTATTTCCTTTGACTTTTCTTTTCCAAAAATATTATATTCTATAACGTCTTTAAAACCAGCATACAATTTCTGACTCCCAGAAAAAAAAATTCAGCATTTTCTAGTCGCAAAACTGTTGTCTTCTGCATAAATAAATCCATAATGGTAACAATGATGTAACGTTAAAAGTTACGGTTATCGTAACGCGGTAACGAAGTATGTAGCTACTATGCATGTTCAGAGATGTTCACACAGATTTCGTCACTTTCACGATCGATTTCTCCCAAGCTTTCCACTGTTTGTCTTTACAAGATCTAATAGACTAACATGTAGATAGTAAGTCATTCGCTACACGTCTCTGGGACGCCTCGTAAACTACAATTAGGCATTATGGTAAGTAATTTTCTTCTTGGCAGGCCTCATTGAATATGCTCGTAAGTGATAATAAAGTAAGATTAGATTTTCTCTATGTAATTTTGTGCGCATTATAGGATGGGAAATCGTTAAGTTGGCTGACTGCAAAGCGAATTCTCTTGTCTCTACTGTGGATAGGTAATTCTTAGTGTAGGTAACCTTAATTGTAAACAATTGATTTGAATGAGTGTTAATGGAGTTTCTTAGCCGTTCTTCTTCCTAGAGATCTGCACGTTGGAATACCTTAATAATTTTAAGGAGATGTCAAACCGATACCGGATACGTTCGATCTTTGTTCCATCATTTAAAATCGTGACGATGGTGGACGTTTTTTTAATCGATGTGATCATGAGCAAACGTTTACATACAAAACTCGGTATTGAGTTCTTAATAAACTAAAAATTATCCTCTCAGATGTTAAGCACATCACATAGTTTTTGGTGTATTTTTGCCGCACCTTTATTAAGTATGATTATACAGCAGCAGCACAGAACGATAAGAATATAATATGAGGAAACTTTGTTCCAATGAATAAACACACCAGTGAACTACAAGAAAAAACTAAAATAACGGAGGATACAGACCTACCTACATAATCTGTAAACTTGTTCTTCACTTTAGACTTTTTTTAGTTAACGATACATTTGTGCTTAAAATTAGACACTCAACAAAAACAGTTACAAAACCATTTCAGTTTAGGAGAAAGATAAGATAGATGCTGAAGAAATGGTCACGTAGGAACCTGTCTACGTGTATCTTTTAAAGCCACCCTTATTATAGAAACAGCAAAAAATTAAGCCGTCCTCCCGAGCAGGTAGAAAACAAGACGAAACAAGTTGTTTCGGATCGCAAAAAACATGACCCCGACTTAAGAAACCAGAAACTGTTGGTCTATCTTTACAAAAATTTCGACGCACATAGCAAGAAAATTAACCGTGAGATGTTCCAGTTTTTGCAAATTACGCGCTTTCTGCAAATATTGAGGTTTTTTTGTGTGTTGATGACTCCTTGGTTGCAAAGGAATCCCTTAAATACGTAAACTATTTTAAAACATGGATTGCCGTGTTTCGTTATCAGTCGTAGTTTCTTTATCTCCACGTCTGGGTGCACAGGAGTAGCACGGAACAGTACAGTTACCCACACATTTGTTCGTGCCATTAATACGTGCATATTTATGCGTAACGTGTCTACTCTAACGGTGCCTCGGCAAGGATTCGAAAGAATACGTGCTACAATGATTTTTATTGAGTCTATTCCACTACTTCGAACCTAATGAAACAAGGGAAATTTCGTAAGTCATAAGATTTATTGATGATCAAGATTGTATTCGCTGGCGCTCGATGCTAAACAATCGACAATGAAAAATACTGAGATGTTAATCAATTGTTTGTTTGGTCGAAGGTGTCAGTAGCAGCTGTTCTTCAAATTTCTTAACAGTTTCACGATTAGGTGACTTCGACCTTGTAACTTAAAGTTGGTGCTGTTAGACAACTGACAAGATAGGTAGGTACTATTAGTTTAGCTAATTTTGATGACTTCTTGGCCACTCGATGAAGAAACTGATAAATAAAAGGTGGTTAGTTTGGAAATAACTTGACCCCAATCTACCTACAAACTAAACTACGAAAATTATTATAAATCAAGTGCAGTTATTAATTTTAGTTATTATTATAAATTCAGTCAGAAAAAAGAAACAGGTAAACAAAGATATTAAATATTTAGCAAATGTTAAAACATGATTTATTCATTGTATACCTAGGTATTATTGATTCCTTACCTGTATGCTCGTGCGCTTTACTTCAATGTAAAGCCAGTTATCCGTCGAAAATGCTATAGCCATTAAAGCAGCAGCCACGATTGCTGTAATGGTCGCTATGGACAAAGTTACCGCTGAGCAAGGCATTTTTACAACCTTCAAGAGACAGTAAAAGATAGAAGAGGGTTAGAGGGATTTTATCACAATCACAACACTTTATATCCTAAAAGTTCACCTATACAGCATTTTCGTAAACACTTAACGGATCGGAGAACACGACAGCACACACACAATATAATAAAAACTCATATGAATGCGGTCATCGCCTGCAGCGTACCGAGTTCGCGCGCGAGACTTCTTTGCCTACTTCACTTCGCCTTGCCTTGCCGCTCTCTTGCGGATGTGAAACTTTCGAAAGCGAAGTAACTCCGCCAAGTGGCGGGAATGCAAATTAAAAAACTGGTTTAGGGATGCCAACGCTTAAAAATATTTGATGTGTGGTTATAATTTTCTTGGATTGTAGTTTTTTTTTAATTTCTTGTTATATCTTTTTAGATTTAAAACTGAATATGAGTAATTTATTAGAAGTTATGTAAAATGACATAATCATTTAACTTGTGTTTTCAGAGATTATGATCGTGAAATGAAACGCTACTGTCAAAATGAATGAAGTTTTAAGTATTTCATTCAGTCAATAATGTGTCGATCTAAATCGAATCGTTCGTTCTTTCATATTCAATCAAAAAACAACGCAAAGAAAATTTGGAAATTAAAGTTAGATTTATGCAGTAAAATACGACAAATATGTCTGAAAATCCCGACATAACAAAATATGACGACGTATTAACGTCAATATTAGTTAGTGAAAAATCAATCTTAGGTTTTCTATCATCCATATTCGGCTTTTTAGCAAGAAGGTGAGTTCCATTGTTTTTGTTTACTTTTTTTAAAGTATTAAATAGTGGTACTTTCAGACTATGTCATCCCACTGCTGAGCAACAAGGCTCTCCCTATGACTTCCAAGTTCCAACTTTGAACCATAGTTCACTAAAAAATACCTGAATATTATGAGTATCATAAAGTTTTTGATAAGCTTAACCTTCTATTTGGTTTTATGACATCTAGGAACGCAGTAACAGCAAGTTTCTTCATTTCTTCATGCATACTAGTATTTTGCTCTCAATTTCTTGTAAATACTTTCCAGGACTGACTTCTACTATGTACCTAAAGGTCCATACGAAAACATGGGGTTCCCGCCGGGAGTCGCCGAAGAACTAGTAATCAAAGTACTCAGAACATGTGATCCTAAAAGCTGGAAGCCACCCAACGGTGGTCAGAAGCCTTTAGACCTAAACAATGAGATTATGTGCTCAACTGTGGCACAGGAGGTAGAGGTTGTTGCAGAAGGAGACAATATTAGTGATGATGAATCTCCTACAACAGAACCTGAGAAAAAACCAAGCGGTGATGAAACACCGACAAAATCTATCATGCAACCAGTTGAAAGTACAGAAAAGTTATCGAGTGATCAGCCAACACCAAAGTCTCAGTTGGAATCTCCAAATAATGTGACCAGTACTTCAAAGGCTTTCCCAGAAGATTATAAGCCCCCTGAGATACCGATACAGAAGAATTCTGATACTTACAATGGGGCAGAGAGGGAGAAATACTTGTGGTCACAGAATATTACGGAACTAGGTATATAACACTTTCACTGCCCAGCACCCGGCTCCTGGGTCCAACGATAATTCGTTCATGTGCCCACAACTCGGCTCCTGAGTCGTGTATATAGATAGATATTTTTGACATGTGACCATGTCCAGCGGGTTCAAATCAAAACACGCTACTAGGGCTTTTTTATAGAAAAACATTAAATCTTGCTGCATCTAGTTTTCCTGTCAAAAGTTAACCATTCATTTATAATCAATAGTTAGTTGATGATTCCCTATATTATTTCATTAAATTAACTGCAAAAAGGGCCGTCAGAGTTCTCTTTATTAACAGTGTTGATAGCAGCTTCGGGCAGGTCCTTTAAATTAAAGTGCAGATTGAGTGGCCTCCATCTGTGCTTCATGGACCTGTGTCAATAAATTGACTGTAGCCCATAAGGTTGACCATAAACCATTCTATATTCTACTAGCTGTACCCTGACATGCTTCGCTGTGGCACAAAAAAACTGTTTTATTCACGGTTGCAGATATGTGACTGATGCAAAAAATAGATAAAAACAATCCTTGATGCGGATTATAAATCATGTTAAAATTTAAGCTCAATCAGTGCAGAACTTTTTGAGTTTTTGAAGTGTACACAAACCAACTTAACGTTTTTATATAAATGTATAGAAGATAGAAGAGAACACCTATTTTTCCAATTTCAGATGTAACAGTAAGGCTTCCACCTGAAATAAAATCATCCAAAGACCTCAAAGTGACCATCAACTCTGGTGACATATGTGTAGCATGCCGGAACGGTGACATCATCATCAAAGACTCTTTGCCTTACAAGATCAAGACGATTGACAGCTTTTGGAGCATCAGCGAAGGGAAATTATTGATGCATTTAGGTAGTATTAGACTTCATTTTAGTATTATTTAAACATCAACTGGGCACAAATCGAGGATAAATAATTGACGGCTACTGAGAAACTCCTGATGCAGAAGTCCAATAACACTGGAAATGGAACCTAGAATCCCTTGCATAGCAGTTGTGTTGATTAACACACTCTTCTTCAACAAGAAAACTTCTTTAATAAAACTGTATTTATGTTAATACATACATATAAATAAATAAACTCACGCCTTTTTCCCAGAAATTACAGAACACCACTTGCTACAACACATTCTTTTTAAAAAAGTGTGTTTAATTGAATTTCTCCTATATTGCTGGTGTGTCTACAAACATTTAAATTCACATACATAAACACTTAGACCCGTAACAACTATTTATAGATCATACAAATATTTGTTCAGTCCACCTTAACCACTGTGCCAACCGTGCCATCAAGTCTCTTAGATACTCGTCCTCCCGCCCTGGGTGGGGCTTAAGGGACTGTCAGACTCTTGCCAATTAAAAAACCCAACCCCATTTGTGTTGATGATCAGAATTATGCTCCTATGTAATCTATAAATTGTACTGAGCTTTCCTCATAAATGATGACTAATTATTTATTTTCAGAGAAAGTTCAAGAAAGATGGTGGAATAAATTACTGAACAGTGAGGAAGCTATAGACCTGGACAAAATCGACTGCTCCAGACCTCTGGATGATTTACCAGAAGACCATGTTGCAAAGGTAATTCATCAAATGATACTAAAAATTTTAAAAGGAGAAAGAATGTTTGTGCCTGAAGTCCCATTTAGACATGTAAGTTTGACTACATTGCGGTACTGGTTTGATCAGATAAATTCATTGTCCATTAATGCTCCGCAATGTAGTCAAAATTGCATGCAAATTCATGTCTAAATAGGGCCTAACAGTAGTCACATTATGATGTGTAACAGCTGTCATGTAAGTTTGGTTAGTAGTAAGCAACATGACTTCGACTCCGAGACAATTGACCTATCCACAAAAATTTGCATAACTTTAGTGACCCATCCAAAGACAGACCTAAACAAGCGCTGTTGTACCTTGCTCATCCAAACACGGCGGCAAGAGTTGTTACCATCTGACGGCTCATTCTACCACTTATCACGCTCATTCCCAAACCGTTTCCATTTCCGTTACGTCCAACGTGTCCTCCGGGGAGTCCACACAGTGGTGACAACCGGGAGTTTCCTCCCGCTAATTCCGACACAGGTACCTCCCGAAACATCTTTTTCAGCCTTCGAGTGAAAACCTGCGTCAGGTACAAGATATGGTCATGGCGTCTCTCCACCACAGTCACTTCCTTCATGTCGCCATGAGATTGCGCTGGAAGTTTCACCCCGGCGGCGCCCGGCGTTGTGCCTCCAGATCCCATGGTAGCAAACCAGCTAGAAGGTTCGCCTCTTCATCAACAATGATAGACCCCAAAACCTACTAAATCAATTATTTCCAGGTTCGTGAGATGCAATGGAATCAGGAGAGAAAACTGCAGGGTCTACCAACTAGTGATGAGATCCGTAACATGGATGTGTTGAAGAAAGCCTGGAACGCACCAGGATCCCCCTTCATAGGACAAGAGTTTGATCCAAGCATTCTCAGCAATTCTTCAAACACTATCGGTTCATTTTCTGGACAAAAGTAATGTTCTATTAAATTATTTTACGATTATTTTCGAGTTTGTTTACATCTTCATCTTTGCAGTCCAGTGCCTTCCGGTGAAGGAATATTTATTTATTTATTTACTAGATGATTACTTTTGCAGGGCTTGAAATAAAGTATTGATTTTCCAATCTGTAAGATTGCGTTATATAATTGCAGTATGCATTTTGTTACTAGCATCTCAGCTCCAATTTGAAATTATTTCAAATGATTGAAATACGACAAATATTTTATCTACAGTACAAAATAAACTATTACATAGAATGTAACTATAACATAACTATACATATACTATGTAAGTAGAATTCCAAAAACAACTGCTTATTGCAGCGTTAGTGTATTGGTAATTATGACATTAAAACTTTAAAACTGTACTTCGGATTTTTGATTGAAAATAACAAACAATTATTTGACTTAAAAGATTTATTAACAAAAACTTATGAAAAAGAACAACAAGAAGCATTTATACAGTTTTTTAGTTGCATAATATAAAATTAAAATCCTGATAGCACCAGCTTTCCAATCAACTGTTGCTTCTCTAAAAGTTTGTGAGCCTCCTTTAAATTAGCTGCGTTGATCGGACTCATCGTTTTCTGCAAGGTGCATTTTAGCTTCCCATCTTCCACCCACTGGGTTATTTCCTTCAGCAGTTCAAAATGCCTGATCCTGTCTTCAGTCTGATACTTAATCCTCGTAAACATCATCTCAGAGACCAAAGTAATGCTCTTATCTTTCAAAGGCCTAATGTCTACCAGAGCACTGCTGTCAACAATCAAACAAATTCTACCTTGAGGTTTGATGGCTTTCATCAGTGTATCCCAATACGGGGCGGGGTCATAATTGACAAGAATGAAGTCAACTCCTGCTCCAAAACCATTTGCTTCTAACTGAGGTATCAAATCTTGTCTATGATTGAGTACAATATCTGCTCCAAATTCGCGCGTAAATGCTTGTGTTTCTGGACGTGAAGCAGTTCCAATGACTTTAAGACCCAAATGCTTAGCGACCTGCGTCGCTACTGAACCCACTCCACCGGCGCTGTTGATGATCAACAAAGACTTGCCTTTGTCCTTCTCTGATAGCTGCAAGCGATCATACAGAGATTCGAAGGTTGTGAGTGCAATGACTCCCATAGAAGCGGCCTGTTCAAACGTCCAGTTCTTTGGTTTTCTTCCCACCACGTATTGGTCAACAGCTGTGTATTGTGCGTTAGTTCCAGTTCTTCTCAGGTCGGCAGTGAAGAATACTTCGTCGCCAATATTCCATAAATTAGCTTTTGCTCCTTTGGAGACTACAACTCCAGCGCCGTCGACTCCCAAAATCCGTGGTGGGTTTTCTACGTTCGGTTTTGGTGCACGTTGTTTAGCATCAATAGGATTGACTGCCGTAGCTTTGATTTCAACTAACACATCGTTGTCATTAATTGTCGGTAAACTCACTTCTAAGTCGAGGAGACTCTCCGGATGTTCTATCGGCAAATATTTGTAAAGTCCAACTGCTCTCATTGTTTTCGGTAAATTCGCCATTGTGTGTGGAACTTGGAGCACTTGTGTAGCGGTTGCAATGTAACTGAAACAAGAGGTATTTTTATAGCACGTTATATTTTTGTAGCAATTTGTTTCATCAACATCATTATCACGCCGAAAATGTCACAGAATGACAACGCACAAGTACATGAGGTAATATCGCACTATCAAGTATTTCTTATCATAATGTAAATAGTACCTACATGACTGGAGAATATTGTTTTGTCATCTTTACATAACATCTTAAACTTTTTAGGCACATACACCAAAGTATTGCGATTCGTAGGCTAGTGTTGTGGACAAAAACAAAATATAAGTATTGAGAATGTTCTTGAATATAGGTTCTTTGCTCACGCCTTTATTCTCGGTCGCAAAAACTACACAAACCATCTGCAACGGTCCTCGTATATTTCAAAGATATAAATTAGTGTAACCCAGGCTCTTGTACTAAGAATTCCTGTTTATATAGCTATGTTACTATTTTTTACATGACGAGTTGTTTTTGCAATCTTGCAGAAACTTAATAGGTACGTATATTACTTACAATTTAATTTCTACATGAATCCATGAAGTGGAACAGGATACATGTTAAGTAGCTAGCATTTCGCATCAATAAAAACATTCATGTACTCGAATTAAGAGTAGGACTATAGAAATATATAAAGGGAACGAAAGCCAGCCCAGTCATACTTAAAATTTTTCCTGAAATAATCCCCATTTTTCAGCACCATCCAAAACAAACGATCTCCACGTGCGCCTATCAACATCTCACTGATGGCGTTTCCACACATCTTACATTTTAGCCTGCTGCATCAAAATACCTTTTCAAGATCTCTTTTTTTGGACCCATCTCTAGTAAAGTTAACGAGATATTCAAAATTAACTCACAAGTTCCAAAGCCTTAGGGCACTTTTCCACCTAATATGTGCAGATATACTACGTTGCTATGGATGTGTTTGATAACCCCAATCATATTTCTTGATCCAGATAGCATAGTTCTGGTGGAAAAAGATTTAACTACGCTAAGTTTTTTATTTGAAAAGATGGGTGCTGTGGCTGCTTGCTGTCGATGCAAACTATAGCTGTGTCCTATGGATAGTGGCAAGTAGTGTAGCTATGTGTCCTCGTTCTTACATTGCATAGCTCCATTCCTATCACATCTTATTCGCTCCGCCACGCTTTCATATTTTTGCAGCGCAACTGGATAGCACAAACTTGTGTGGAAAAGCACCCTTCAATTGTTTTTTTGGTTTGAACTATCTCACTCCTACGCAATGTTCTTTTCACCCGTGTTCTTATCACTTCTCACGATGTTTTGTCAATTTGAATTACATGATTAAAAATAAAATTCCATGATAGGTAGATTTAATTAAAAAAACATCGTGTATCGTTTACAACTCAGTGACATACAATAGCAAATTTTCACTGCCTTACAGCCATAAATATTGATTACGAATACATTTCAAATTTATATAAAACTAAAATCCTGTTAACACCAGCTTCCCAATCATTTTCTTATCTTCTATCAGTTTGTGAGCCTCTCGTAAGTTGGCCGCGTTAATCGGGCTCATCGTTTTTGTCAAGGTACTCTTCAGCTTGCCTGCTTCCAGCCACTTAGAAACCAAGTCCAAAATTTCATATTGTCTGATCCTGTCTTCAGTTTGATACTTAATCCTCGTTAACATCATCTCAGAGACCAAAGTAATACTCTTTTCTTTCAATGGCCTTATGTTTACCAGAGCACTACTGTCAACAATCAAACAAATTCTACCTTGAGGTTTGATGGCTTTCATCAGTGTATCCCAATACGGTGCGGGATCATAATTAACTAGAATAAAGTCAACTCCTGCTCCAAAACCATTCGCTTCTAACTGTGGTATCAGATCCTGAGAATGGTTGAGAACAATTTCTGCTCCGAATTCACGTGAAAATGCTTGTGATTCTGGACGTGACGCAGTTCCAATCACTTTAAGTCCTAGATTCTTCCCAACCTGTGTCGCTACTGACCCCACTCCACCGGCGCTGTTGATGATCAACAAAGACTTTCCTTTGTCCTTCTCTGAGAGCTGCAAGCGATCATAAATTGACTCGAAAGCAGTAAGCGAAGTGAGTGGCATTGCGGCAGCTTGTTCGAAAGTCCAGTTCTTAGGTTTTCTTCCCACTAAATATTGGTCAACCGCCATATATTGTGCATTGGAGCCATTTCTCCCTATGTCACCAGTGAAAAACACCTCATCGCCAACGTTGAATAAATTCGCATTATCTCCCTTGGAAACAACGATTCCAGCGCCATCCCACCCCAAAATCCTCGGCGATGCTTCTATATTCGGTTTCGGAGCGCGCACTTTAGTATCAATAGGATTTAATGCCGTAGCCTTGACTTCAACCAACACATCAGATTTCAGAACACTTGGTAAACTCACTTCTAAATCGACTAGACTGTTGACATCAGTTATCGGCAAATATTTATACAGCCCCACGGCCCGCATTGTTTTTGGTAGTTTAGACATTGTCGTATCTTCTGTCGCATTTGTAGTGATTGCAAGCAGAAATATAACGAAGAAGTTAAATGTGGTAGTCATTGGTTAACAGCACCGCGTTGCAACTATATAAAGTGATATCACCGTACTTATCAGCACTAGCAAAAGTATTAAAAAAAATATATATATTTCTTTGACAGCGAGTATTTCGTAACAACTGCCGATATAAATCAGCCGGCGTGTCGCGCTCACGAGTCGACTGGCGAGAGTTTACTAATTCTGTAGGCTTAACATATGCTCACTCCATGACTATACAACTTCGCGTTAGTCAGTAAGGCCTCGCATTCATGCATGGGCTGCTCGCTCACCCGTCTTTCTTTTGAAGTGGTTACGTACCAGAGATGAATAAAAGCCGTTGATTTACTTGCTTTTTATTACCGTCCAAACTCATACAACCCTAGATTGTTAGAAACACAAAAAGGAAGTCCACACAAGTGCAGATTCTTATATTAATAAACAAATGTTTTTTGAGTGAAAACTCATCATTAATGTTTCTCCTGTCAGGAACTGGCAATAAGTCAGATTTACAAGTGTCAAAAGTGTTATTTTTTTAAACTAAGGAGCTTGTAGTTCATCGTTTCTGACTGTGCAGGATGTAAACCAGTCTGTTGCATCGTACCGAATAATGTTTTTGAAACAGAAAAAAATCTTTATTAAAATATAAATTGGTGAAAATATTAGGAAAATGTAATTGAACAACGAAATTAACAAAATTTAAAATCTCATGAGTCCTATTTGGGCATGCCACAGTCGTGGCGGTAAGACTTTAAAATTGTCCGGATTCAGCGAGAACCATGCAGATTTACAATTAAAATCCTGATAACACCAGCTTTCCAATCAATTTTTGACTCTCTAAAAGTTTGTGAGCCTCCTTCAAGTTTTCTGCGTTGATCGGACTCATCGTTGTCTTTAGGTTGCACTTTAGCTTCCCATCTTCCATCTGCTGGGATATCTCCTTCAACAGATCACAATGCCTGCTCCTATCTTCAGTTTGATACTTTATCCTTGTGAACATCATCCCTGAGGCCAATGTTATGCTTTTATCTTTCAATGGTCTTATGTCTACCAGAGCGCTGCAGTCGACAATCAAGCAAATTCTACCTTGAGGTCTGATAACTTTCATCAGTGTATCCCAATACGGTGCAGGGTCGACATTAACAAGAATGAAGTCGACTCCTGCTCCAAAACCATTTGCTTCTAACTGTGGTATCAAATCTTGTCTATGGTTGAGAACAATATCTGCTCCAAATTCGCGCGTAAATGCTTGTGTTTCTGGACGTGACGCAGTTCCAATGACTTTAAGACCCAAATGCTTAGCGACCTGAGTCGCTATTGACCCTACTCCACCGGCGCTGTTGATGATCAATAAAGACTTGCCTTTGTCCTTCTCTGAGAGCTGTAATCGGTCATACATGGACTCGAAGGTAGTGACTGAAGCGACTCCCATAGCGGCGGCCTGTTCAAAAGTCCAGTTTTTTGGTTTTTTGCCCACTAGAAATTGGTCAATAGCTACGTATTGTGCGTTGGCACCATTTCTTCTCCGATCGCCAGTAAAGAATACTTCGTCACCAATATTCCACAAATCAGCTTTCACTCCTTTAGAGACTATAACTCCTGCACCTTCAGCTCCTAAAATGCGAGGTGGATCTTCTACGTTCGGTTTTGGCGCACGTTGCTTAGCATCAATAGGATTCACTCCCGTAGCTTTTACTTCGACTAACACGTCGTTGTCATTAACAGTTGGTAAACTCACTTCTAAGTCGAGGAGACTCTCCGGGTGTAGTATCGGCAAATATTTGTAGAGTCCAACTGCTTTCATTGTTTTCGGTAATCTTGCCATTTTAATAAGGAACTCGGAGCACTTGTGTAGCAGTTGCAGAAAACAATGTAACTGAAACAAGTTATATAATTGACATTTGTACAATCTCCTTTATCAATATCATTATCACACTGAAATAACACAATGACAACGCAGAAACTACTTATGGTTTTTGCGCGCTATCACGGATTTTCGTTTCAATTGTACTTTTTTTAGCGTGGTAAAATCATCAAATGAGTCCTCCCACCCAAGGCAGGAGGCACTGTGAGACTTGTACTGACTAAAATCCACGGTGTCCTTCAATAGTCCTTGACGTTCCGAGGCCACGGTATTCGTTAGTCCCGCGACCCCGGCAGGCTTTGGCCTTTTAAGGGAGGCCCCGTCATTGTGCTGACACTCTTTGAGGCACGCCTGGAACATAACGCGCCGCCGACCCGGGCATGGTCCATGCATGGGCTGACAGCGAGTCGCCCATTACTCGACGCCCGCATGCCCGCGCCTACGGTGGCCGGAGATCGTCTTACGACGTCTGTCGCCGTGGGCGTCTACCACTGCGGCTGGGTTATGTGGTGGAAGCTGTCCTCCCTCACGCGTCACGCCTCCGCCTTCGCTAGCATGACTGCTTCGCAGAAGGAGGCGACCGCTTCCCTTATTTAAACATAAAACAGCCATTTTCGTAGAGAAGAGAAGGCTAGGGTGAATCTGTGGTACACTTACATACTTATCACGCTCGTGTGTCGGTTGCGAGTACATTATTACATTGCATTTTTAACATAACCTACGTGACTACGAGTATTAACATTCATTACATGAGTATTATAATTACTTGAGTAAGCTATCGTTTTATAAGAAAAAAATCCTTCTGTGTGTCTGTTATCAAGCTAAAAACGGGTCAACCATTTGTGAGAATTGACTTACGCCTTTTTCCCAATTGGAAGGCAAAAACTACAAAATCACCACCTACAATCCTGACATGATTTTGCTTCTTTTACGTTCAGACATCAGGTTGGAGGAGTCCACCACTTTCTGAAGCATTATTATGAAGCAGTAGCTATAAAGGACCCTAACTCTATCTCCATCCCACTCTGAAGTACCACAAGTGTTAGTGCTTTATGTGATCATCGTAGGCCACCAGATCAGGTCATAGGTCTGTTACGAGTATTACGACATGACCTATCGGAAGAGTTACCAATCGCTGCAAATGCAAGTCCTTCCAGGATCCTTGGTGTTGCTACTCACGTCTGCCGTGTAATTTCTCTTTCCTATAAACTATCCTTTAATTCACCAAATTCATCAAACCATCGAAGGTAAGTGGATCTTCTTCTTCAAATAACATCATTACATAATTCCTCAACCACATGTCTTGCAATTCTGACTATCTCGTCATTCATGGCTACATCACCTGGCACCTCGGGTATGTATTCACTTATAGCGTTGAGGCCTCTAGAAAGCCAACCCGATGAAAAATAAGAATAAAATAGTATCCAAAATCCATTATACATACATATAACTCGTGTTTAGTCTATGTGACTGTCGATTTTTGTCAAAAAGCTATTTTGTAATCAACTCTTCATGTTACTTTTTTTTATCGTGGTAAAATCATCAAATGAGTCCTCCCACCCAGGGCAGAGCGGGAGGGACTGTCAGACTCGTACTGACTAAAATCCACGGTATCCTTCATAACCCTTTACGTTCCGGGGTCACGGTAATTCGTACAGTCCCGCGATGTCTTCATGTTACTAGCAGAATCTTAATACTTTTGTTACAATTTTATTTCACGAACTAGCTGTGGTTTCACCCCGTAGCGTGATGATCCAACACAAAAAGATTTTTTCAATTCCTACCAGTAGTTCCTGAGATTGGCTCGTTCAACCAAAAAAATGAATTGACTGTAATTGGTGGAATTGACCTAAGAAGTGATCCGTATTGGGCAGTAAATGTTAACGAGGTAACATAAATCAAACGCCCCTGGGCGTTAAAAGGTTCTTTAGCTAACTCATTTTGGGATAATATTACGTAGTCAGCCAGCCATGCCAATACCATGTCAAAAGATTTCCGCATATTAACTTGACAGTCTCCGCCAGCATTTCCAGAATTCTTACATGTCGACCTGCTGCATGCATCTGTTATATAACTGTTATATAACTGTTATATTATTCTTATACTTCAAGGTGCATACCTTGAAGTATAAGAATAATATAACAGTTCTACTAAGAACTACAAAACTGTTTTTTTTCGGTGGTTTTAAACGTTACGGTAAGTGTGATTAATTGAAAATTACTAATAATTACCAAAATAAGTAATGAATTATTTACTTTTACCGGTTATTTTTTTTTTACTTTTGGTAAATGTGATAAATAGTGGGGCTCTGCCAAGCTAACATGAAATGTGGAAA
The DNA here is from genome assembly GCA_943136025.2 of Agrotis puta. Taxonomy (NCBI): domain Eukaryota; kingdom Metazoa; phylum Arthropoda; class Insecta; order Lepidoptera; family Noctuidae; genus Agrotis; species Agrotis puta. The sequence continues at coordinate 14,087,028 of OW964175.2, read as the reverse complement.
TCAGTAATTTGACTTAGGATACAAGAGCGGACGAAGCGAGCTCGGGACTTTAGGCACCCCGACACGGACTGGTTAGGTCGGCCCCTTCATGTTATGTTCCTTTTAACCTTGCACGCAGAAATAGGAGCCCCGCTAAGCGGGGCTCCGTCTAGCTATCTTGGTAGGTGGTATGGAAGAGGTATGATTTAAAGTACATTGCTTTCACATTATTGATGTCAAATGATGTACCTATATAAAAATATTGTAAAACATTTTTAAAAAGAGTAATTATGGAGTTTCTTGCCCATTCTTCTTCATACAAACCTACCCTTGCGAATGAGTGTAGAATCAATCCCATCCCATCCCATTTCCTTTAATGTTAATATTCGACGTTTGAAAGTGCCTCATTGATGGCCTAATTGAAATAAATGATTTGACTTTGTATATTCAGAGCCAAGATTGACCAACACTCATTTTCTTGTTTGTTTTGTTACTTTTACCACGTCACATACTCAATTATTAATAAAAACCGGTAGAAGTGATGAATTTCACCGTTTTCATCACATTTACCAAATCATGAAGTAAGTATTATTAATTTCTGGTTATTATTAATAATAAACATAGTAATCACATTTACTGTAACATATATATCTTATGTGTGAGAGATGGGGGTGCACGTTTAGGATGTTATGATTAACAGTACTTTCTTGCGAGCCTTTTTTGATCGGAACGATTAAGTTTCAAACTAAAAGGTTGGATGCCCATTTATGTAATTCCCTTTGGATCCATTTATAATGAAGTGAACAACATATCCTATTTGAAAAATAACTCCTAACAGTTCCAATGTGGTTTAATGGGGTTTTATTGACAGTCTGGCCTGCCCCATTTCTGGGCAGAAGCGTGACCCCATTCTTTCTTCTTCTCTCAGATTTATGCTGCATCTCGCCACTTTGAATTAGGTACATGATTTAAAATAAAATTGTAGTACTTGTATAATAAAAATTAAATTAATTTTAATAAACATTGTGTATAATTAACATAAAATATATACTACTTACAAACTATATAATATGGCTTGCGAATATTTATTCACCTATAAAACTAAAATCCTGTTAACACCAGCTTCCCAATCATTTTCTTATCTTCTATCAGTTTGTGAGCCTCTCGTAAGTTGGCCGCGTTAATCGGACTCATCTTTTTTGTCAAGGTACTCTTCAACTTGCCTGCTTCCAGCCACTTCGACACCGTTTCAAAAATTTCATATTGCCTGATTTTATCTTCAGTATTATACTTTGCTCTAGTAAACATACTTTCTGACACCAAAGTTATGCTTTTATCTTTCAATGGCCTTATGTCTACCGGAGCACTGCTGTCGACAATCAAGCAAATTCTACCTTGAGGTTTAATGACTTTCATCAGTGTATCCCAATACGGCGCGGGATCGAAATTAACAAGAATAAAGTCAACTCCTGCTCCAAAGCCATTTGCTTCTAACTGTGGTATCAGATCCTGTGTATGATTAAGAACGAATTCTGCTCCAAATTCTCGCGTAAATGCTTCTGTTTCTGGACGTGACGCAGTTCCAATCACTTTAAGTCCTAGATTCTTCCCGACCTGTGTCGCTACTGACCCCACTCCACCGGCGCTGTTGATGATCAACAAAGACTTTCCTTTGTCCTTCTCTGAGAGCTGCAAGCGATCATAAATTGACTCGAATGCAGTAAGCGAAGTGAGTGGCATTGCGGCAGCTTGTTCAAAAGTCCAGTTCTTAGGTTTTCTTCCCACTAAATATTGGTCAACCGCCATATATTGTGCATTGGAGCCATTTCTGCCTACATCACCAGTAAAAAACACCTCATCGCCAACTTTGAATAAATTCGCATTGTCTCCCTTGGAAACAACGATTCCAGCGCCATCCCATCCCAAAATCCTCGGCGATGCTTCTATATTTGGCTTCGGAGCACGCATTTTAGTGTCAACAGGATTTAATGCCGTAGCCTTGACTTCAACCAACACATCAGATTTCAGAACACTTGGTAAACTCACTTCTAAATCGACTAGACTGTTCACATCGGTTATCGGTAAATATTTATAGAGCCCCACGGCTCGCATTGTTTTCGGTAGTCTAAACATTGTGATATCTTTTCGCGTGTGTAGTGATTGCGAGCAGAAATGCAACTGTGAGTTTTTGATAATACTTGACAAAGTGAAAAAAAACTCACCGGTTTTAAATTATATAAAATGTTATCGTCTTGTTTATCAGTACGAGTATTTCATAACGTTTTCCTAAATTAAGTCAGCCGGCGTCTCGCAAGGCGGCGGGCGTGTGTTTACTAATCTGTAATCCGAACATTGCGCACTCCATGACTATACAACTTCGCGTTAGTCTGTAAGGTCTGGCACACAATACATGAAACGTTACAACTGATAACCCATCTTTCCTTCATGCAAGTTCCGGAAATTCACTGATTAAGTAGAACATTAGTAAAAATTTTCAATTTTCGCTGGAAGTTTGCGTGCTAATGTACATCATGTATTTTGTTTAGTTTTATCATTTTCTTATTTTAGAAGTTACAGGGGGATACACACATTTTACTACTTTGGAAGTGTCTCTCGCGCAAACTGTCCAGTTTAGAAAATAATGATATTAGTAATCTCAATATCATTTTTAAAGACCTATCCATTGATACCCCACACGTATGGGTTTGGTGGAAAAAAAAAATTTTCCTAATATTTTTGTGTGAAAATCGTAATGCGGTTCACATAATACATCTACTTACTAAGTTTCTTATACTTTCGAAAAAAAGTAGCTGTGACATACGGATGGACAGACAGTCAGACAGACGTGACGAATCTATAAGGGTTCCGTTTTTTGCCATTTGTCTACGAACCCTAAAATGGTAGCTTAAAATTAGCGTAAAAATGCATAACATGTTTGGTATTTTCAAATGAAACTAAGTACTTTAATATTATTTTTGTCTTCCATTTCTAACACTTAGTAGATTTCTAAATTCTCACGTCTCATGATTACTTATGAACGATCTTGCGTTAATTATTCGTTTCTTGTTAATAATTATGTTTTAAAAACAAAAACATAGTCAATTAAAATTTCAAACAACTGGTGTTTTGTTACATGTGTTTAAAAAAAAAAACAGTTAATATTTTTTATTGTGACCAATCGTCCCACCATTACGTCTCGTTCGTCAACACCAAGCCTAATGTATACTTGAAATACACATGGCCGCTTGATATTGAACCTGTTAAAAAAAAAACTATGAATAGCTATTTGTGTCTCAATAGGTATGACAAAGTTGTTTTGATAACGTTTACATATTAATCGACTCCAAAAAGCGAATAATATGCGAATGTTGACCTTGAATTGGATCGTACTAACTTCACAGTCCTCACTATTGCATCATCATAGGTACACTACATTTAGCTGAATAATGCTACTCGACACAAAAATGTTGACAAAATTGTCACTGTGTGAGTGAAAAGGTCGCTCGCATTTGCATTTCATCATTGTTTCAATAAATTTCGTTAAAAACAGTCACAGGACATTTTTAGAGAGATAGAAAGAGAGATTTTTTATTTAGGAGATTAATTCTGTTGACGGGATAGTAGTTCTGTTTAAAAAGAAGTAAGGTCTTCTGTCTTTTTAATGTGTCCGTCCGCCCATCATCAGCTGTATTGTAGTCAATGATATGTGACAATGTATATTGTAATATAAACCCACCACACTATTCCCAACAGTGGCAACCAACCAGAAAAGCGCCGAGACAATGAAGCTCGACGTGTCCCGGAGAATGAATTTACCTGTCTTGGATACTGCAACGAAATTAATCAGAAAAGAATAGTGGAGGAGTAGGAAAAAATATATGTTTCCACTTCCCTCCATGCAAGCAGGAGACAGAACAAAACAAGGCCAATAGGCACAAAGGGACATTACAGCTGGGAGAAGCCCAGTTGCCTAGCACCACGGGTAAAATGACTACTAATACTAATGGGTCCTAAATTGTGAGCTGCTAAATTTGATTCCAATAATAGGTATGGCAAAAACGCTTGAACGCACGGAAGTTTGTTCGAGTTTCAACAAGGTCCGAATGACTCCAGATGTAGTCTGAACAGTGTTCAACATAATATTACGTTCGTTCTGCCAAAGAATACACTCCCATAGAATATGATGTGCTGATTGTTCATATTCACAGTCAGATGTCGAACATTGACAAAAAGGCGAGGGAACAAGCTTGAAGGAAAATAATTTACTTTTAAAGTTACCATGTCCCGTGAGAAATTGGGCAACACAGTGATCCACCTCCAGCCACGTCCTAGCCAGCCGCTCACGAACGGATGGAAAGAACTGGTGGAGGTGCCGCCCCTTGATAGAATTATCCCATCTACTTTGCCATTCGGATAAAAGATCCTCCCAGACGTCGCTCTGGGGTTTGAATAATCTAGATATCTTATCACGGTCACGTTGAGGTAGAAAATCAGCATCAGTGGTCAGTGGTCTCAAAGGCTAGTCATCCATCTGCCATTTATTTGTTCTTCCTCTGCGTTATATCGAATGATTATTATACTTGAAAATCTACTCGATATATCTCTATTCTTAGGTAATTTAAGGAATTTATATGAATACTAGGATGTTCCTAGAGGAGGACTAGCGAATAAATGAACGTCATCATTATCATCATCAACATGTCCTGTACCTAATTTACTATCTGTCGCTGCAGAATGGTTTCTTCCAACTATCTTAATACTATCATTTTAATCTCAGTATTCAAACCAGTTGCAAACATCGGTTGCCCGCGACTCTCACGATGTCGTCGGTCCACCTACTGCCTACGCTGCGTCTTCCAGTCCGTGGTCGCCACTCGAGAACTTTTCTTCGCCATCAGTTATCATGGATGCAAGTGGCGAATTGTCGTTCGGCGTGGTGGTCTAAGGGGGAGGCCTATGATCAGTGGACGTCTTCCGGCTGATGATGATTCAAACCAGTTTATAACGACGACCATCTCTCGTTTATCGGACGTCTTCTTCTTCAATACTTCGCCATTCATTGTCATGTTGCTATCTCACGTAATATGATGTTAATGTTTCCTACATCAATACATTGGTCATACGGTCTACCTACGTGTATTTTCGAGGATTTTCCATCATTTTTAACAAAAGTAGCATCTAATCGTTCAGATTTTTATTTATTTTATTTTATTATCATAGAGAACTTACAGGTTACAGGTGTTTGAAAAACAAATGTAAGAAGACCAATTACAAGTTCTCACTGACAGCATTAGATTGGAACAAGAGACAATAGGCAGTTAAATAAAATAATGAGTAAAAGAACTCGGAGTGGAATATTAAAAAAAAAAACATGAAAAATTTCAGTGATTATGAAAAAAACGGTTACATAATGTTTTTTTAGCTAACAGACGCTGGTGATGAATAAGTCAAAAAATAAAATCATCAACACTGATAAAATGACTTTGGCATGACCTGCCAATTCTCTAAAAGCCTTATTCGCAAAATTGCAAATGAACTTTTTCTAAGTATTTCAACACTCCCAAATGTAGAAAAAATACATTTTGATCGTTTGCCATTTTGAGAATTTGGCTTTTAGAGAATTTGCCATTTAGAGAAGTTGTCCTTTTGCGACTAGGTTGCCATTTTAAGAATTAGGCTTTTTGCGCCTAAATCGGCCTGCTAGCTCTTATCAAAGAAGATACAGACTTTGTATAAAATACATCGTCATCTATCTATAACATAAATATCGATTTGGAAAATTGCTGACTAATCAAAAAGAAACATGATGTAGATAAGCGACTAGGTTTTTGTAAAAATGTTCAATAAAAATATAATAATTAAGAACTAAAATCCTGAAATCACCAGTTTTCCAATCATTCTTTTCTGTTCAATCAGTCTGTGAGCCTCTCGTAAGTTGGCAGCATTGATTGGACTCATCGTTTTAGTCAGAATACTCTTCAGTTTTCCCTCTTCCAACCACTTGGAAACTTGATTAAAAATATCATACTGTCTGATTCTATCTTCAGTGTCATACATTACTCTTGTGAACATTCTTTCATACACCAAAGTCAGGCTTTTGTCTTTAAGAACTCCTAAGTCTACCGGAGCACTGCCTTCAACAATCAAACATATTCGACCTTGAGGCTTGATAGCTTTCATCAGAGTATCCCAATACGGTACGGGGTCATGATTAACTAGAATAAAGTCAACTCCTGCTCCAAAACCATTTGCATTCAACTGTGGTATCAAATCCTGTGTATGGTTGAGAACGAACTCTGCTCCAAATTCGCGTGTAAATGCTTCTGTTTCTGGACGTGAAGCAGTTCCAATTACTTTAAGTCCTAAATTCTTTGCTATCTGTGTCGCTACTGAACCCACTCCACCGGCGCTGTTGATGATCAACAAAGTCTTGCCTTTGTCTTTCTCTGACAGCAGCAAGCGATCATACAGACACTCGAAACTTGTTAGTGCGCCTATTGGCATAGCGGCAGCTTGCTCAAACGTTATGTTCTGGGGCTTCTTTCCCACTAAATATTGATGAACAGCCATGTATTGTGCGTTGGCTCCACTTCTCATTAATTCGCCAGTGAAAAATACTTCGTCACCAATATTAAATAAATTAGCCTTTTCTCCTTTCGAGACTACAACTCCAGCGCCGTCCCATCCCAAAATTCGAGGCAGTACCTCTTTAGTGGGCTTGAAAAGACGTTGTTTAGCATCGATCGGATTAACTGCCGTAGCTTTTACTTCAACCAACACGTCAGATTGCTGAACACTTGGTAAACTCACTTCTACATCGACTAAGCTATTGACATCGGTTATCGGCAAATATTTATAGAGCCCCACGGCTCGCATTGTTTTTGGTAATTTAAACATATTCGAATGTTGAGTGAGACGCGTGCGCAGTGGCGGTAGTCAGGTGTACAACTGAGATAATAATTCACTGGTAATGTACTACAAAAATGTATTGTCATGATGACGTTGTATGGGCGTGACGAGGTCTAGATTTGGACTATCTTTAGAACGACTCGTTTTTTAACATTTTTAATAAATCCAAATTGAAACGATGATTTCTTGAAATATAATTTAAATTGTAAATAGTACCTTACAAAGGCAGACTTTCAGGCTAAAGATTCGATTTATTATACGTACCCATAATTTAAGTTTTACAAATAATAAACATGGTAAATATCCCGTATTTAACCGTACACATTATGTTTATATTTTCAAATTTTCAGGAGTTATTTAATTTAAGTATTCTTATCATCTCTTATCAATGCGGGAAGTAAAATAAATACCAATTTAGATAAATATCGCTTGCCGGCACACACCAAGTAATAACCTTGAGGGACACCGGTTGTAATAACAATATGTGATGGCGGGATGATTCAAATTGACAGCATGCAAGCACAAGACCAAGCTATTGCTAGACGAAATCAAAGGCTTTTTCCAAAACCGATTATATCTGAAAGAAGATTCAGTAAGAACCCGATGCTTCGTTTAATGGAATCATATTATTATAAGTGAAATAATAAATAAATACATTGTTTCAGACTTAATAAATTGGTCGGTTGATAAGCTCATTTTTAAACAAGGGTTTACCAAGATTTCAAATTCGTAAACCTTACACTTCATAGTGGATAGAGAGCGAAGTGTGAATTTGCACCAATTAAATGAATATGTCCGAAAATATCTTCCGTCGGGTATAAAAACAAAGACAGTTTGGATGCTTGTACATTTATTTCTAATAAGATATGGCTCCTATTCTTCAATACATTACGCTCGTTACATACAATTATTAACATTTACACAATATTATACAAGCAGATCATAATATATCACAGAGTACGCGTTAACAATTCACAATATGCGAAAAATAAACCTTTTAATATTTTGTAGCCTCTTAATACGTCATATTTAATTTGTATAACAATATTTAAACGATTATGGCTAAAATACTTTACGAATTATTTTGTAAAATGTAACCATTAAACGTAACCGAGAAAGTAATCGAAAAAATAAATAAGAAGGCACCTACCATCGTCCTGAGGCCAATAACTGAACCAATGACAGTATTATTGGTATAATCTGTATGAGAAAGAGTGTAGTAGAATGTTAAAACGGATGTGTGGAGTAAGAACGGATGAAGGAAGAAATTAATAGATCCATAGGAAACATTGAAAGTTGCGCCTGTTGCAGAAAAAATTGAAAGTAGTCGTGTGTCTTGGTATGGACATGTGAAGGGACGCGCAAGTGACTAAGAGAGTGATATGTATGAATGTCAATGAATGGAGAAAGAAGAAGAAGGCCAAAGAAGAAAAATGGATAGATTGTGTGAAGAGACATGAAAGGAAAAAAAATCCATGACGTCTGACAAGAGAGATTGAAGAAAGAAAATAAGTTGTGCTGACCCCAAGTAAACTGGGATAAGGACAGGAAAATTAAGATATAAGAACAGATATTCCAGCTCTTTCTCAACCAAATGCAATTATAGTAATACTACTTCAGGAGGTTATGGTAGGTCATGAAGTATTGGCCTGTTTAGCTTCATCCCAAAAAATAAACCTAAATGGGTTAAACAGAGAATGTGTCGAGTCTACGCGAAGTTACATTGCATTATTTATCGTTAATTGTACAAGGAACTTTATACAGGTGCATGTGTTGGGTAAGAATTTGTCTATCTAATACTTATCTAGGTAACAAGGTGAATAGGCAGCGAATATTTAAATCGTTAGACGTCATTGGGTCACACGAAAAAGCACGTGTGGCCGCGTCAGGTGGCGCATCCCGTATGTAACGATATAATTTTCTTTCAGCGTACTGCATACGGATCGAGACTAAAAACTAATTTCGTAAGTATGGTCATTTCTTGACGCGGTATAGTAAATCTAACGGTTTGAATCTTTGCTTGTCTATCTACATCTGCATTATCTACCTGTAGGTCCCAATTGTTTAATTTTTTCTTTTCCCACTAGGTAAATAACGTGCTAGTTCTCTATTTGGTACATTTTATTTTTAAATGATTGACAGATTTTTGCGCAAGTACTTCACTACATAATATGAAACAAAGTCGCTCCCCGCTGCCTGTTTGTCCCTATATATGCTTAGATCTGGCTGGATCGACATATGCGACAAACATTTCCGTGCCCCTATTGCCCGTGTCGTATTTATCCGACAGAAAATATTCAGGATTTTTGTTGTTTTGTTCGATTTTATTGCATCTATTCTATATCTCTCTATTTATGTAGATAGACAGATATAATACTTTTTATTGTACACCATGATATTTTACAAATCGAAGCTTAAAAGGAGCAGAAAGAGAGGAGAAGAGGAAAGCACGATTCGTAGCCGGGCGCTAGGGGCACGGTAATTGATATTTAGCCAAGCGCTTAAAAGGTTAAAACTACGCAACGGATTTTGATGCGGGTTTTTTTAATAGATAGAGTGATTCAACAGGAAGTTTTATACGTATATTACATGCATAATATAGCCACCCGCCCAGGCTCCGCAAGGCTGCAATCCCTACGGATTGCAGCCATGCGGAGCCGGGGCGGGTGGCTAGTTATATTATATAATGCCTACCTTACACAAAGTTTATTGACCTTTTTGTATCACTACAAGGTCAAAAAACTTGATTAGTTTGACGTCATACAAAATCAAATCTCTTAGCAATGGCAAAATAACTATACTTACAACATGAGTATAAAACATCTTCTGGGATTTTGATTTTCACATTAGGTATGTATTTAAACACACGAGAAGTATTTTTTTTAGCTGTAAGTACATAAAATATGTATACATAAACATCGTTTAATTCTAAAACATAAACGTGGAAAAATAGATGAATAGGTATATAATTTAATTTAATCAAGAATATGAAATGCTGCCTTGTCCAAGATTATTAAATTGAACATAATTATATATGCTTAATAGTAAAACACGACATTTTGATCTAATACATAAAAATATTTAACAGAAATAATAAACATTATGGTTGAATAACTACAATACTAGAATTTCAGATTACATTAACTGGCGAAAGTAAGTATAACGATAAATCTACTTAATTACTTTTCTAATAACTTGTTTTAAGCATGTTTCTTTTTTAAAACGACTGTTTATTTTTTTGGACTCTATGTAATGTCGTGCATGTAGTCATTAGATTTTGCTGCCATGGAGACAGCTGTGCTGTGGTTAATTTGTCATTTATACATCCTTTTAGATAATAACCATATCTAAGAAATAAACGTTACAGAAACAACAGAAAGTGACGGGTATGGACCTGTCCATATCCGTTACTTTTCGTTTCTGTTATGAATACTTTTTTTTGGAGTTCCAACAGAGAATTTAATTTGACCTTGTATAATATACAACTTATAACAACATCATTCAGAAAGCAGGAATTGAATAACATCAAGCGAATAATTAATCTACCTATCAGTTATGTTACAAAAAAAGAGGATGTTATATATAAAACTTATTCTAATATAACTTTATAACTGCGCATTTTTTTAAATATTTAGCCAATGGTAAGAGAACTTTACCTACAAATAACTTTCTTCAAATATTGAAACGACAACATTTTACAATAATATTTGTTTTTCAAACATTCTACGGTATTTCAATGTTTGATATGAATTTTCCCCGATTTTCTAGGTACATAGTAAATACACGATATTTTTATAAACTAGGTAAAAAACAGGTACTGTTTTTCTAATCATTCATAATGGTCATTCGTACAGTCGATCGCATTTCGGTGGTAAAACTTTAACCTCTACTTAGATCATTGTATCTAGTATCGAGGATCAACAGAATAAGCAGACCAGCAGCAGTGCTATTCTTTATAAAAACGGCCTTTTTATGGTGGTAAAATCATCAAAAATAAGTCCCAGAGCAGAGCGGGAGGGACTGACAGACTTGTACTGAATAAAATCCACGGTGTGCTACAATAGTCCTTTACGTTCCGGGGTCACGCTAAATCGTTAGTCCCGCGACCATAAACACAGCCTTGCGAAAGCTCGCCCGTAGCGCTCACCCCACGCTGGGACTAAAGTTTGATATTCATTAAGCTACTAACAGCGACATCACTCGTGCAGCGCTCGCATTCGGGTGAATTCTAAGCCATCTCGTCCAAGAGCACATCTTAAAGTCTAGCGATGAGATTTCTTATAGAAAATAACATAGTTCTTTTCTTTAAATCTTCGTCCTCGTCATTGAAGCTAGTATTTTAAATATATTTTACACATTAATGCCTTAAGTCGTAAATAGTTAGGTAAGCTTTTTTTGTTTGGAAAGAACATTTCTAATGCGAACAGCATTTTTGTAGCTGTAAACATCTGATTTAACAAGACGCCCTTACCAACGGAGCAATCGCAGTCGTGCTCACAAGGTCGAATTCTTCATTGCATTCTAACGTTATTTAAACGTTGGTGACAAACGTTATTTTAGACACTGGGGTGGCGCTGTCACAACGCTGTATCATTAGCGAGATTGATCATGACGCGATTCGTGCGATTTGCAATTTCTACTAACTAAAAATGAAAATCGTCCTAGCTACTACGATATAATGATGCAATTTGACTGAATTACGTGGCCAGCGTGTTTTGTTTTTCATCTATCCGTGGATAACCGCACGTTTTATGTCATATGCCGTAGTGGTAAGGATGATTTTCACTTATAGTTGCAATCGATCGAATTATGTCGCATCGCATGCTCATCAAGAATAGCACTGCAGTTTATTCTGATGTTGTTTCCACTGACGTGTGGTCTATTATACCACAAATTAAATAAATAATTTATAGATGAACATTACCGTTTTCAATTTGATATGTCCTGACCATAAAATCCATTCAAGTCTTTGACAGAAACCATATTTTATTTATTCCTCCTTCCAAATTCTTGACTTTAATACTGATAAATTATTTGTACTGATAAGATTAATTTTGTACAATGTGCAGTGTTCGATGCACAATAATACGTATACCGTTATCAATTTAAATAAATACATTTACGCATTTAAAATAGTTTAAGCACGCTTCTGAAAATAAATGAATATTTTAGCAATAGATATTTCTTGATGTAGAAAAGATCAGCAATAAGGATTGACAAGTTCCAAGCGTTTTCTCTTCCGTTTACAACTAGTTGCATTTTTAACAAACTTCTTATAGAAAAGCGTGTCCCAATAATAATGAAAGTTGCTGTAAATGTCACAGCTATTCAACGAGACAATTCGCGAGACAAATTAGCATGTTCTGTATAAATGCGGACATGAAAACTAGGTCGCATTTTCACTGACGTTACGTCTTGAAAACTTTTTGAATAACAAAACGGTTTTCAGAATCGTGATTGTTCTATTACTATACACTTACTTGTTGTAACTTCCTAACATCAAACATGATATTTTACTTTATTATTTACTTTTTCTAAAAGCGTACAAATATATAAACAGTTATGTTAACATTAATTTGAGACTCCATTATTCCGATTTCTCTTAGCAAATACATACTTTATAACACGTTTTTTACACAAAACACTTATTTATATCTGAAATGTATTTTTGTAACAAATATGGCAAAATGTAACTTAAGCTCTAGGTAACAAGAATTCAATGCTTAACTATAATTAAAACTGACACTGTACCTAATACTGATTTTTGGCGGATTTATTTATACGGGTCGATGTTTTACTGTAGAACTGCTTGATGCCGCACGGCTATATCGAACGAAAAACCAGTGGCTTGCCTCGCCTGGTACAGTGGAATTATCGTTTAGACCAGGGATTCCCAAACATATTTTGTCTATTGTCCACTTTGAGAAGATATTAATTTTTAGCGCCCCCATTTTATCACCTAGATGAAATTACAAATCGCCCCCCGAAGCCTCTACTCTCTCTGAGTCTCTTACCAGCCCCGTTTAGGCCTGCAGCGCCCACAAGTGGGCGTTAACGCCCACTTTGGGAAGGGTAGTTTAGACGATCATTTACCGCCGCACGGCTTGATCGACCGAAATATCGACCCGTTTTAATCCTCTATTGTGAAACTAAATCTGCCTGCGACTTACACATAGCTACCCATAAAACCCATTTTATGTAAATAGCCAACTTATACGTATACCTGCATTTAAACAAATGACAAGAAGCCATGAAATACAGCAAAATCCTCAGGTTCTGAGCCGAAATGACTCGCACGGCCGCGCGCGCTTCACGGCAACTCGAGACTTATGTATGAAAACAATTTGTTTCATTTATTTTCGTCGCAGTTTCTTCCGCAACGTACTGTTGTAGCTCGTAGTGAAGAGAAAAAAAATACTTCAATAAACTTAAAATCCCAGAGTCTTCTACTAAAGCCATCTTCGAGTTTACTGCACAATGTACTTGCAAAAGTCGTGGGCCCCGGTGCATTCGACGCTGGGCCTGTGTGTAGAGTCCCATATGCCAGGGCCACAACGCTGGCACATCCCCACCAGGGTGCAGGGGATCCGGACTAGCTGACGGAACTGATGGAGTAGACCTCTGGCCTTGCGTAGGATGAGGCGACCGTCCATGTACATTGCTGAAAGATTGTACAAAGAAATAATTTAGTTTTAAAAGTACTGTAGCTCAGAATTTTGCCAGCTTTATCAGCAATTCAGCATACCATTGTTATTGTCTCGGACAAACTCATACTTATGTTACATTAAAGCCATTACAACATGATAGCCAATATTACCTGAGACTCTATTGAAAGAACGACACCATTAATAATCTAGCCTTTTCCCAACTTGTATGTTGTGGTCGGGTATAAGTTTAACCAGCTTGTAAGGTACAGGCGAATTCTAGTGTTTTGATGGAACAACTGCTTATTTGACCCCCGTCTCCTAAAATGACGACTTTCCCTAATCATTTTCTTCGAGCACGAGTTATCGATGTTCCAATGAGTGCTATAAATAAAATGAAAGTGAAATAGCAACATACCTAAAGAACTAAAATGCAACAGCATCTCATCAGTATTGAGGTCCTGGGCGATGACGTCATCAGCATACACAGCGATGATGGCCAGGCACAGGAACAGATGGAAGTAATCCGTCTGGTAGTTGGCCCAGCAAGCTTCCCACATTCGAAGGGCTACCGCTTCCGTGAACTCGCGCTTGAAACATCTGAAATGTCAAAGAGATACCAGGTAAGAAAATGCATAGAGGATTAATAGAACTGGTTCTGACCATTTGACGATTGTATACTAAGCATTCAGACAGATACTTCAATATGTCTCTCCTTCTCTCTTAAATCTAAACTAAGTTTAAAAACTTCGGGCACACCGCAATCGCGGCGGTAAGACCCCTCTTTGAGGAGTGGCTGGATAGGCGTCATGGCGTCCTTACCTACCGCATGACGCAGGTCCTCACCGGATACGGAAGTTTCGGGAGGTACCTGTGTCTGATAAGGAGGGAAGAAATGCCTGGGTGTCACCACTGCGAGGATCGTCCGGAGGACACGGTGGAGCATTCGGTGCAGGACTGCCCCGCTTGGGCAGAGCACCGCGCCGTGTCCTCACGACGGCGATAGGCGGAGACCTCTCGCGCCCGGCATTGGTCGAAGCCATGCTGCGGGGCGAGACGGAGTGGGAAGCGGTCGCCTCCTTCTGCGAAGCAGTCATGCTCGCGAAGGAGGAGGCGGGCCGCGTGAGGGAGAGAACAGCGACCTCCCTCCACCCCAGCCGCAGTGGTAGTCGCCCACGGTGTCTGACGTCACAAGACGATCTCCGGCCACCGTAGGCGCGGGCATGCGGGCGGCGAGTAATGGGCAACTCGCGGCCCGACCATGGACCATGCCCGGGTCGACGGCGCGTTGTGTTCCACGCGCCCCTCAAGGAGTGTCCGCATAGTGACTGGGCCTGTAGAGGGCCAAAGCCTGCCGGGGTCGCGGGACTTACGAATTACCGTGACCCCGGTACGTAAAGGGCTATTGAAGGACACCGTGGATTTTAGTCAGTACGAGACTGACAGTACCTCCAGCTCTGCCCTGGGTGGGAGGACTCATTTGATGATTTTGCCACACTAAAAAGCGATAATACCGCCCATTGTGTTACCTATTTAAAATTTCTACATTGTAATACCAATAAGTATGACGTCCATAGCCTTCTACTACTTATCTTTTATGGGACGAAGTCGAATTCTACTACTAGGTCGTACAGGGGAATTCGAATCCTTCGAATCCGATAATAAATCCGGTGAGAAAACTGAAGTGTTTCCCGAAGATTGGCACATTTCTTTCTATGAACTTCATTCCAGCTTTTCGGATCACACGGACACGTTTAATCGAACCGTAAACATCAGTGCATAATTAAATAAAAAAGAAGTTTAATAGTCTCAAAATTAACGAGAAGAAAAATAAAATCCAATTTCGTAGTTAGGTAACGTATTGGTAATTCAAACTGTATTTTTGGAGCTTAATGAACAAAGCGTCCATTATCAAATTTAATTAAGAAGGCCGAAGTGGAATTAGTTCGGAGAAAAGCCTGAAAGGTTTTACAATTTATTCATTTTGAAGAGCCCACCTACTCTTCTTCAGTAATAAACAGATATTTTCCTCGAAAACACTTCAATTTCAGGCTATTTACTGAAAAGCATTTTTCAGTAAACGATTTTCTCCGTACCAATTTTTCCTTAAAGGTTTTTCTACGAGAAGGAAACATTCAAAGGTTGGAAGCGAGCAAAAAAAGGACGAAACACAACAAAAAGACCAGACTTGGGATAAAACGATAAAATCGAATGTAATAGGCAAAGGCAAAATGTCAAAGATCGTACGTTTACTTCGAAGAATAATTAAATTCTATCTAGCTTTGAAACCTCCCTTCAACTATCGACAGAGATTTCGTGTGGGTGTCTGGCAAGACGAATGAAGAATAACAAGTGACTGCGCAATGGAAAGGTTTCGTAATCACAACCTACGATTGCACAAGCCACATTAAAACCCTTGTATAGGGGAAAAAATGTTGGTTAGGGAAAGGATTGTATGGCTTCCAATTTCCAGCCAGGTTATTTAAACGAACTTTAAAAATACAGTTGAAAAGAGAACCTCCTCCCTTTGTTTAAAGCTGGTTAAAAATACTTAAGTTAGAGCCCGTGCCCCGGCTGAGAATTTATGTAAAACATATTTTCCTTTAACTTCGTTTTGTATGATAGAGAGGTAGCTGTTTCATAAGAAATGTTAGCTCTGGGCAAGTACTCGTAGTCATAAGAAAGCACTTGAAATTAATCGTGCATTGATCCAAACGGAAAGTTAAATCATGATAAGAAATGAGGATAATACAAATTTAATATTGATGACGAAAAATTAATCTAACACAAATTAATAAAAGATTAGAAAAAGCCTTCACTAGACACGTGTTGTTGCCTATCCACGGACGAGGCCTGTGTCCCAGCGCTGGGAGAAATTTATGATGATTTTTCAGTCTAACTTAAAGTAATCTGTAAGTGTATAACAACCCTCGCCTTCTTTAATACTTACAAAAGTATCCACCGATGACAGAATAGCAATTCCATGGCGTCGACATGTTTTTCCAAATGCTTGTAGAAATGTGGCAACATTATCCTTATTAGTTCACGCAGGTAGCTCTGAAATGAAAAGGTCGTGCGTAGGAGTTTTCAATAGCGTCACAATAGAAGTGTTAACAGCGTTGTAATCAGTCTGATTCTGATATAAAATGATAAGGATTATAGCTGTGAGGCTTTGAGTCACTGAAGATTATGACCAGTGACGTCTAGGGATCATAATTTGTATTTCATTATTACAAATTTGGTATTCTCTATAAAAACAGCCTTGTGACAACGCGGCCGTAGCGCTCACACCAATGGAAATAGCTAACTTTAGACACGCTTTTTTTTATCGTGGTAAAATTATCAAATGAGTCCTCCCACCCAGGGCAGGACGGGAGGGACTGTCAAACTTGACTGACTAAAATCCACGGTGTCCTTCAACTTTAGTCACGCTGGGACTAAAGTTAGCTGTTCCCTAAGCTACTGACAGCCTGGTCGCGGGACTCTACGAATTACCATGACCAAGGAACGTAAAGGGCTATTGAAGGACACCGTAGATTTTGGTCAGTACGAGTCTGACAGTCCCTCCCGCTCTGCCCTGGGTAGGAGGACTCATTTGATGATTTAACCACGTAAAAAAAAATGCTACTGACAGCGGCAGAAGCGTTCAAAGCTCGCGCTACACGATCAAAACAAAACCGCCTCGTGGAAAAGCACATCGTAGAGTTCAGCGATATGAGATTGCTTACGGAGAATAGCATAGCTTGTCAACATCAGAAAATGCTAATCTCCAGGTCATTAACTTCTCAGCTCTAGTAACTAGAACATAAAGTTGAAAATCTATGAAAGATAAACTGTAGTTTCGACGCTGGGGCCACTCTGACACAAGGCTGCTGTATTATTGTACCTTATAGGACACAAACATTTCACCAGTGATATGAATGTTCCAAATATTGGGGGTGTGCCTATTAGGCTGCTCCTGAGAAATTCCTGGGAAACCCAACAACACTTGGGAGTTGAACCCAGAGCCACATAACCAACAAAAATATAGACTAAAAATTAATATGTCCACTGATTTCTTATTCATGTTAGATAAGCATGTTCTTAAACGCAGGTTACGAAAAGCTTACAAGGCTTTATTGATTTGGCTTCAAAGCAATAAATAATAAATTCGATTGGGTAAGCCGGCTAGACGTGATTATAACTTCATTGAACATATAAACTGAATTTAGGTATAATTAAAGTGGTATTTTTTTGGAAAAAATCCTCGATAAAAATAGGATATCGTCTAGACTTGATAAAGTCGTCAAAGGAGACCATTTATAATTTTAAAAATATAACCGACTTCAAAAACAACCACAAAAAAGTATAAATAACTTTCGGTCTGTGTTAAAAAAGTCGGTGTTCTTGTTTTTTTTTATTGACTTTTTTTGCCACCGATTTCCGAAAGAAAGTTATTTTACCCTTGTAGTTCAAATATTCAACTCAAAAAACTATAAAACTCAAATTGTTATCAAAAACATAATTTTCTTACATGTACACTAGAATTTTGTAATCTGTAGTAGAAGTAACGTTAATAGCATCGCCCAAATAAACAACCAGCGAGAAAATGTAAAAAAAAAATAACTACTGCACCAATCTGAATGAAATGTTTATGGGACCCAATGGCAAGTATACTGCATTAAAAAAAGATCACACAAATCGGACCAGAAATCAGGTCCGAATTATGAACCTCCTTTCCGAATTTGGTTCAAACGATGTATGTATTAAAGGGTTTATCACGATGCAGGATTTTGACTTTAGTTCTTATAATTTTTTGACTTCTTACTACAAAATCTTGTTCAAAAGTTCAGTGCACTGAACACAATTGAACAAGTTAGACAAAGTAAAATTTCACACGGTTTTACCAAATACATTTGCCCAACCAAGGGGCATTTATAATTTGTTGGACGTGTAAACGAGTTAATGAGTATTATTAAGCCTTAAATATTAAGTTAGAACGAAAAGAAATATTACAATAAAGTAAAACAGCCGACACCAACGAAGCCCAACGAAGCTATCATGTAACTATTCGTTTACCTACATTATTGGTCAGTAAACAGTTGTGTCTTACAAGATTGTTGTCCATGTCGTTGTCCGTCGGGGTGCACACGAATATGGCCCTCTGCATCAGACCCACGAAGCACCAGAAGGCTTCAGCTTCACATTTTATCTCGCAGAGCACTGGAGCTAAGAGGTCGCTCATTCCTTGTGTGTAGCTGGAAATCATATTAGTAGCTTACAAGAAATTCAGTAACACAAGTCACTCCTAATTTGGCATAAAACTGTTGAACCCGACTTCGGTATTAAAGAGGCTGAAAATGAATCACCTTCTACAAATGGGAGACACAATTAGATACTGAAAAACAATAAGATGCCAATAACTAGATCATTGTAAACAAGTTTGATACAAATCGTCAGGATCGTTTATCTTTCCCACAGAATGACCTTTTCGATCGCAGACAGATAGCCTTGAATACGAAACGGCTCCATGCGCAGGCAAGGGCCAATGACGCTGCGTTTACAAGTACCTGCTCATATAAGTAGTGCTGCTGGGTGTAATTAACGTTTAATATAAAACAATAAGCGTCGTAATTTCGTATACAAAAGCCGTTGTGTTGTGTCCAATAACTAGCAATTACGAGAACAAAACAAATTAATTTATACTTACCCTAGAACTGGATTGTATACAGCGTAGTTCAACAAAATATTCTTCATAATTTCTACGTTATAATTATTTTCTCCCGCGAAAAATGGATTTCCTCTGTCCGTTCTGACCACATCTTTCTCTATAACACACTGTACATTCTTCCAGAACTTTGCATGCTGCTCAGGAGTCATCTTCTCCAGTCTTCTTCTCGAAATTTCTTCGTATTCTCTTACCCTGATCTGAAGAATTATTTCTCTTTCGTCATACGTAGAATTGTATGGGTAGCAGTGTAAGAGGAAAGGCCACACCTCTCTCCTTAACTCCTTATCTAACCCCCCAAAAAATACGCATTTCCTCAAAAAGAGATCATCTTCGATAACACCCTTTCCGTTCATTATCTTGCCGTAGAACAGTTCGGGAGAGATTTTGGGAAGTTTCCCTTCTTCGGGATGTTGTTCAGACTTTTGTACTTCTGGACGGCATACCATGAAATGACGGTAGGGCAGGTTGGGCTCTTCGGAACCTGATGACACAATGCCTACTTAGGTTAACAGAATTCCAAGAAGGTATAAGTACAGCGTGTATTAAAAAAGTGTGGTCTTACATCAATGAGATGTCGGTCTTTTGGAGAAAGTGTGGTCTGTACCCTACCCTACAATATGACCATACTTGTCTGATACACGCTGTATTTTGCAAGCTTATTATACTGGTATTCTTACCTGGAGTAAGTTTAATGTTATGTAGCAACGAGTGCCATCGATGCAGCACTTGTGCCAGATGATCAAGTCCTCCATGATGGAAATGAAGTATTTTGTACTGAGACTCGCGCGAGGCTACCACTAGCTGTCCACACGTGCAGTTGTCATCGTTGAAGAACAGCCTCAGTGACCGCATCTGACTCAGATCTACTGAGAATCTGGTGACAAGGAGATAGATGAATGTGTTTATTAAACACTAAAAGTTTTTATTACATGACTCTAAACCTAAAATGCGATTCCACCGGTGTGCGGCACAAATTTTCGCCTGGTGGACTCCTAGCAAACACGAACATTCTGAAAATTTCTCGTACCCCTGGAGACTTTTGTGCGCGTAGACTACATATTGCTAGACTTAGTTCCATGAAAATGTTCTTGCACACTCTTGCCGGTGGACACAGAGGCTAAACGCGATATCAGCTTAGTACGCGAACAAATGTGCCGCACACTAATTCAGTGGAATCGTAATATTAGACATACCGAAAATAGTATTGTTTTTATTTAAGCACTCATGTGTATGTCTGCCTGGATATCCCCCTTGGATCATTTCCACTTGGTACAGAAGCCAGCAAATAAACCTACTCCAATCTGTAAAATTTCCCCAATTGCCTCTAAATCTTCTCTGTCTGTCTAAGATATGCCTAATAATCTACATCTGCATCATAAATACCTTTTGTCAGTCATAAACATTTTACTATCACAGACCTGCGTAAGTACCAATCACTACCACCAAAGCACATAAAATCGCACAGAAACCATAAAGAACAAGATAGCTACTTGGATACATATTAGCAGTAAACATGTAATTCGATCTAGATGTGTGCTTTCATGAGGCACTAATACAGATAGGGGACACCGTTAATAACACGGAAGATATGTATAACTATGTTATTACTTTAACACCTGCAATGCTATTCTCTATAAACACAGCGATGACACGCACCGGGGTCTCGGGACTCACGAATTACCGTGATCCCGGTATGTAAAGGGCTATTGAAGGACACCGTGGATTTTAGTCAGTCAAGTCTGACACTCCCTTCCGCCCTGCCCTGGGTGGGAGGACCCATTTGACGATTTACCACGATAAAAAAAAAGAAAAGCACACAGGTCATATTAAGTTGTATAAATATTTTACATGTTTCTCTGCGTCCTGCCACAGTTAGTAGCATACAAATTTTATCCCACCAAAAACATTAAAATAATGTAAAAAAATGCCAAGTCTCTCGATGCAGTCTTTCCATCGTAAAAAGTTTTGAGATCTCATAGAAGCCAAGTCCTATTCAAATTATTTTGTAGTTATAAATCAACATTTAGTAATTGTATCAATAGTTTTCTTTATATTATAATTATAGTGACTTGGCAATGAGCACCAATTAAAAGCTGCTTGCTGCCTGGAATTATGTGCAAATGTTACTGACGAGACCTGTGATCAGATCACTACCGACTACATGCTCCAATGCAATAATAAAAAATAAGTACCTTACGGGCCATCGCTTTATGAAAGTAAATGAACCGAGAGTACACTAACACTAGTGTTTGCGTACACACTTGTGCAATTGTGCATTATAATTTATGTCCTGCGCAGTTTACTAGTCTTGGATGAGACTGACTGCCGTTGCCGAAATTCGGTTGGGACGACACGGATAAACCAAAAGAAAATTAATTTTGTGATATTAATGTTTACGCATGCGGTGTGTGACTTTCAACTCCAAATATCCCGTTTTGTTTCTTCTTGTGCTCATTGCCAAGTCACTATAATTATAATATAAAGAAAACTATTGATACAATTACTAAATGTTGATTTATAACTACAAAATAATTTGAATAGGACTTGGCTTCTATGAGATCTCAAAACTTTTTACGATGGAAAGACTGCATCGAGAGACTTGGCATTTTTTTACATTATTTTAATGTTTTTGGTGGGATCTCATTTATTTTTTGTAAGTGTATTTCTTTCTTTTTTTTTAGGTGACCTCATAATTTCTTGGACTTCAGCTACTGCTTTGCTTAGAACCCATTCTCTATCTCTTTTGTTTCTTTTCAACGAGCTAAATAAACATAAATCTACTAACTTACAAAATAAATATAACTAAACTAAATAACACGTAAACAACTAGATATTGTAACTACCTATGTCTATGTTATATTAATAAACTATTCGCCTAAATAACTGTTTCAGTAACAATAATAAATCTACTATCTAATCCGGCTAACTTAAGTTCTCCGAATATAGCTACAATATTTTTTTAGTTTCGAAATGGTTTTTCATAGGTAGGTGGCGCTATCAAATGAAAATTATCGAATTATTTTAAAGTACTACTTATACTGCGCTCGGTAACGAAACCATAGCGCGATTCAGACAGGTACAACGCCATCTATCGAGCGCGCACACAATCGAAATTTATCGCAATACAATGGAGTTTTAGCTTTATTAATTTAATGAATTATGAACTTTATGTATCAATTAATTATAGTCTATGTATTACATTTTTATTATTCTTTTCTATTCCATGTATTTATTCATCCAATTGAATACTTAAACAACGAACAAAGTTAACAATGCAGTCAAAATCCATACATAATGTTCTTGCCAAACCGCAAATATAAAATTGTTTTCTATGGTATATTATTTTTTAATGTTTTTATAATTTTTCCTTTATATGTGGCTAATGACCTATCTTGGTGCAAAATTTGAAGTTTCTAAGTCTGCTAGAAGTACCTTAGATTTTTGATGATCGGTCAGTGAGTCAGTGAGTCAGTGAGTGAGTGACAAAATGGTGTAACTTTGATCGACCGTAACTCCTAAACTATTAATTCAATTGGCATGTAATTTCGAACTTAAGCTTGTTCTAATGCCTACTATTATTCACCGAAAACCTAAACTCCTAGCTTTGTCCACGTCGAAGATATAGGGGGGGCGAAACAGCCGCGAATCGCATCGAGAAAAGATGGTACGGCCGTGCCCGTTTTGCTCGAGACTTGGCTGGGGCACTGCCGTGCCCCCAGAAAACAATTTCACAAGAAATGTATGGATTGAACAAATAGGTAGTTAATTTAGTGAGAACCAAATAATTTCAAAAAAAAAGTCACTGGGTTTAAAGTTTCCTATTCACTAAGCCACTGACAGCGACACTAGTGCTCACTGCTCAAGGACGCAGCGCTGACGCAGCTTTGAAACTGCAGCCTGTATTTTGAGGGTCTAAAACTTATGCTCTACTAAGCATAAAGTTAAAATGCATCAGTAGAATAGCACGGCTGGATACTTTAATATTCCTCGAACAAATACCTTCTGTCTTCAAAAAATACTCGAAGCAAACGTTACAAGATGTTACATGTAAATTATCCTGGTCGTGTATCTTCCAGGCGAACCGCAATATTTAACAGTCCGGGATAAAGATTAATGTGTTCTACGTTCGCAATAACTTTAACTTAGTTCGAAAATCCCTGGAGACGAAAGGATAGCCTTTCTTTTTCAGCGATTTTGGACTTACCGACTTGAATATCTCGTTTTTGTTCGGTTTAGTTTTTTTACGTGTTTTTTATAAACAAGAAATTTCTAGTGTGGGGCAACGATTCAAAAAAAAAGTTACAATCATGGGGAAGGCATTTGTATGACCACAACAGCGCACAAAGTCGTGAAGTTAAACATAGTATGAAATTCATCTATTCCTAGACCAGCAAAACACTCATTAGGCCCTCGGGGACCACGTCTTACGACAGAGAGATGGCTCATCTCCCAGAAGATGAAACGTTGTAGTTTGATTATGATGAAAGTAATTGTAACTACTGTATTTTTCCTTAGTCTGTATTTAACGCGAGAAAATTACACTAACCACTCAATATGTGTTGTTTATAAACTATCTTTATGACATTACTAGCACTCCGCCCGCGACTTCGTCAGCGCGTGTTTCTAACTTCGAACTCGAAATATTATTGTAGAACAAACTGATTTTCCAATGTTCGCCCGCTAGGGGTTGATTTTTTATTCGATTGGGAAACTATTTCTGTCAAGTTTTGGGTTTATCGAAGCAAGCAGCCTTCCCTTAAAACTTAATCACCCTTTTTCACCAACTTAGGGGATGATTTTCGAAAACCCCAAAACACGTGTTTGTTTATTTTTTATCTAATTTCTATATACTGAGTTTCAAGTTCATCAGTTAGCGCTTTATGATTTTCCCATACAAACTTTAACATCATCTAAATCACCAGAGGAGGGTAGTTTTAAAGAACTAATAATGCCCATCTTTTTTATTTACTTATACTTATATTCGTACCAAGTTTCAAGTTTATAAACCTAAGGGATAAGATTTTACATACAAAGGTTTTCACCCCTTTTCACACCCTTAGAGGTGGATTTTTGCAAAATCCCTTCTTAATTCTCACCTACATAATTAACGGCAACTACCTTCCAAAAGTCAGCTTTCTACGTTTAGCGTTTAATATCCTTACCTTAAAACTTGAATACCCTTTTTCATCAACTTAAGGGGTGATTTTCAAAAAATCCAAAGACACGTGTTTTATTATTTTTGATCTAATTTCTAAATACTTAGTTTCAAGTTCATCAGTTAGCGCATTATGATTTTCCCATACAAACTTTAACATCGTCTAGATTACCAATTGTTACATATAATATTTTCTCCCTCTCGGTTGGGGAAACAACTATAAGGAAACAACAAATTATATAAAAACTGGTTTATTATTATACATAATAAATTTGATGTGACATTTATTGTTTAGTAGCTATGACAAGTAGGTCGAGAAAATTAAATTAAGATCTTAGTTTTAACTAAAGGTGGCTAGCCAGTTTATACTGTAACGGAAAGAGCTATGGGCGTGGGGAGTTGGAGATAAACCTGCCGAGTACTGTTCCGAGAAAAAGTTAAAAGTTAAATTATATCCAAACTAGAACGTTCCATTTAAATTCAAATTAAAATTAACAAATGGGCGCCAGGGACTTGGAGAGTCCCGGATCCTGAAGCTGAAGATGTTCACCTTACATCCGGGTGAATGAAGTACGAGCCCAAGATCCTCAATTTGAAATTCGGTGGATCACCGACATCCAGAACCGGTATAATATAGACCGGTTTACAGGCTCCGGTTTACAACGGGAGCCGGATTAAAATATAAAAAAAAAATAAGGAGTATAAAAAAAAAACAAGGAGTAAAAAAAAAAAACAAGGAGTTAAAAAAAAAAAACCGTCTCGCACGGCGCGACCGCCTGCGGGCTTCGCAACCGTGCCGCTCGCTGTGCCGCTGGCTCCGCAGGTGGCTTCAGGCGAGCCCGAGCAACGGGTCCCGCGTCCAGGCCCCAACGGCCTGCTGGATCCTGGCGGCGGGACGAGCTTCTCAAGCTGCCTTCCTGTAATTTGCCATACGGAGACCCAATAATATAGGTGGAACCAAATTGCTTTCCTCAACGGGACCGAAAGGGGAAATCAATTAGCCTGAGCCTGTAACGGACATCAGGTTCTCCATTCAAATACCGCTCCGGCGTGGCATCCGCCACGTCACCACGGGGTCCACGAATAACCTATAAATTAACACTGTGGTAGACACCGAGAAAACACCTACGGCCTATCTTTAGTAAATAGCGATGTTTAATACTCACAGTTCACTCTGAAGGAAGACACATCAACGGCGGCTGAAGCGGAACGCTCCGATCCTGGTCGCTGGTCAGAACAGGAATCCCGAACAACAAATCCGTTAATTGCGCATTCCTGGCGCAATTAAGAATCCTGCAATAAGTTTTCACGAGTTACGACTATATTCTCTCAACAACCGGGGAAGTGCTCACCGAACAACCTCAGACACCGTTACAATAAAAGAACTCACCTTCGCCAAAAAGTAAATAAGTTTGATGCTGACTGGAAGCCGGCTCGGGCAGAATGTGACGACTAACCATCACTGGCGCGTCGGCCGGAAATCAAGGCAGAATTCGGGTGCCCAAGAAATTCACTTTCCCCAAGTCCAGGGAGAATCCTTCTTGGTTACCAATTACAAACACTCCAAGGAAAACACTCAATTCCTCAAAAATACACCAAACTCACAAAAAACTGTCCAACGTCACGTGTTTAAGCCTAAAGCCATTTCACTAAATTAAATCCATACGATTTCGTGGTCCAATTTATAATTCCTCGTAATTAACAATAACAATTACCCCTGAATATTAATTAGGCAAAATTGACATTTTTCTGTGACAACATTCTGTCACAGACAATTCACGCAAAAACTTCACAGATAATAAATGTTTCGCTGCTTTAGAATGTTCGAGAAAAAAGTCCATATTGAAAAAAACTAAATCACTTCCGTTTACGGATATTTCATTTTATTAATATTTTTTATTTCCGTGATCTTAGAATTATTTAGGTTTGCTAAATCAGGTATTTTATATTTTCTATGATTTGCAAACTATTAGTTAAAAATATCGATTATTTTATAATCGTTAATCGGCGAATCGCCAGATGGCGCCTTGAACTGTCATAATTGACGTCTGATGTAATGTCAAGTGAAAAGTAAACAAGTAAACTTTTGTTTTGATTTAATTAATATTGTAAAACTGTTTAAAAAGTTAATTAGAAAAGTGAATCGTTGTGAAAAAGTGATAACCTAAGAAACTCCGTAATGGACTCGCTATATGTTGTCAGGTAAACAGCCAGGTACAAAAAAACAACGTAACAGTACCTCCCCAACCACCAGAGATTTGACCCACTAGGGCAAATCTCGACGCTGGCCCCCCAGCGTTGAAGCAGACTCCAAAGGACCTAACACGCCTACAAAAATCCACAACGTCCAAGCCTGAAACGAGGAATGGATAACGAACCGAAGAGAAAAAGATGTTATTGAAGCTGGTGTACGATTGATTACCAAAATTTCTCCTGGAGCGAGTCTAATCCATTTACGAACATGTAAAAGGCAAACTCCAAAGGGATTAAACAAAATTTTGAAAATAACTCCCGACGAACTATCCCAGTCTGACTTACTACATCTATGTAAGACAGACCTACCTATTCTATCGTACACCACCATTCACATCTTAAACCAATAGACTACCAACAGTAATGCTGGCTGGTACCCAAATAAAACTGGAAAAAATTAAATTCTACAAACGAATGAAAATTGGCTAACCGTCTTCCCAAAATGGAAAGTAACGGTTTTCGCCCCTAATTAAAAAAAATACCATCTTAAACGTATTCCATCAATGCAGCCTACACGCCCGCCATTATGGCCTCCAATCTCAGGACTATCATTTTGCTGCCTTACCAGCAATCCGGAGTTTTAGACTCCCAACAGGGTTGTTAAACATGCAACAACCACTCCCAAATATGGTTAACAAACGTGGACACAGTAGAAACCTGTGTACCACTACAAACCGTAAAAACAGTGGAAAACACTTAAATCCAACTGTAATATAGCGCCGTGGAAATAAAATCCCACAAAGCTAAAATAAAAACCAGCAACCTCAAGGCATATACAGCCCTCAATGGTTACTGCGACCAACTACGACATGCAAAAAGTAAAATATTTATTTTAAATAGGAATTAAATTTAAAAAAAAGAATTAATCATGGCCACATGGTGGTTTCATATCCTTAATATGCCATGTGCCCAGATTTTTGCCGGAACTACAGCCTTCCAATTCATACACTAAGGGTGAAAGTTTTTTCCTAATAATACATTTTTCGTACTTAGGTGCTAATTTGGCCATAAAGAATTTGGAGGCGTCACTCTGGGGATAAGTTTTCTTCCACACAGTGTCGCCTACCTCAAACTCCGCCTGCCTCCTACTTTTATTATAATAACGAGCACTACGAGTATGTGATTTTATGAGCGCTTCCTTTACTTTATCGCAGATACCACGTAACGTTCCTAGCTGGTCTGCATATGAACTGCGCGAAGAGCAAGCTAGAGTGAGCTGTCCAACGGTATCATTGCCGAAGACATCACCACTACTAACTGCTTCTCTGCCATGTACTAGAAAGAACGGGGTGAAACGAGTAACTTCATTCGTGGAGGTGTTCATAGCAAATTGGATCTTGGAAATGTTTACGTCCCAAGATCGATGATCATCCTCCACGAGTATTGATACCGCGGTCATTATGGTACGGTTATAGCGTTCTACGGTGTTCACGCTTGGGCAATAACGAGGTGTGAAGTGAACTTGAGGTATTTTGTACCTCTGTAGTAGTGAGCGAATCTCGTTGCCCGTGAATTGCGTCCCGTTGTCTGCTATCACCGTACGGGGTATACCGTGTACCAAGAAAACGCCGTCTTCTAGTTTCTGTGCTATAGCCTTACCAACAGCTCTACGTAAAGGAAACAGCAGACAATACTTTGTGAAACAGCACACGACAACAAACAGATACGTGAATCCCGCTCTTGACCGTGGTAACGGACCTACTAAGTCGATGCTTATAGTTTCGAAAGGTTTGGAACAGTCTTTCGCATCGCCCAAGAGACCGGAAGGAGGCTGTTGTGAGTGTTTGTATGCTGCGCATTTATCACATTTACCGACGTAGCTAACCACATCTTTGTACATGTTTGGCCAGTAGTATCGGAGAGCGAGTCTTTTATAAGTTTTAAACACTCCAAAGTGTGGTGCTAATTCGCCACTGTGGTGACTCCTAAGCAGTTCTTCACGATTGCTCTCCGGTACTACCTGCTTCCAATCATTGTCGCTAGCTACACCGAATTTATTTTTAGAATAGCGGTAAAGTTTATCCCCTTTAATAATATAGTTAGGGCACGACCTAGGTGTACTGACGCATTTATCCCACACCCCCTTAAACCAAGTGTCAGTGTCGGACGCTTTAATTTCCAGCACCGGAACGCCACGCGATAAGGCATCTGGAACCACATTGTCCTTACCTTTGCGGTGCTCAATGGTAAAATTGTAAGGTGATAACCGACAACCCCAACGGGCCAACCGCCCAGATGGATTGGTTAAATTAAAGAACCATTTTAAACTTGAGTGGTCGGTTACCACTTTAAATTCAGGACCGCCTTCAACGTAAGGACGAAAGTGTTCCACGGCAAAGACTACCGCAAGTGCCTCACGCTCTGTCGCTGAATAATTGCGTTCCGCCGCATTAAGCGAACGACTGCAGTAGGCGATCGGGTGCTCCTCCCCATCAACAACCTGAGTCAGAGTGCCCGCTATCCCAAAACTGGATGCGTCACAATGAATCTCAAAAGGTTGAGAGAAATCTGGGCAAGCTAATACTGGAGCCGACACCAATGCCTCTTTCAAGGTTGAGAACGCGGATTCGGTCTCAGCTGTCCACTTGAAAGGCGGCGCCTTTTTGCTAGTACTCGTTAGCGCATTCAAAGGGGCCGCTATGGAGCTAAAGTTTTTAATAAAACGTCTATAGTATGAGGCCGTTCCAAGAAACATTTTCACTTGCTTACGAGTTGTAGGAGTTGGAAAATCGACAATTGACTGAATTTTCGACGGATCAGTGTGTAAGCCTCGCTCGTCTACTATGTAGCCTAGATATTTAAGTTCGCGTCGAAAGAAACAGCACTTAGGTAAATTAATTGTCAAATTAGCCTGCGTTAACTTATCTAAAACCCGTTTTAGAAGCAAAGTGTGCTCCTCGAAGGTTGATGAGCAAATAATTAAGTCATCCAAATATACGAAGACCTTATTTTCGAACTCCGGACCGAAAAGTCTGTCCATTAATCGCTGTTGGGTGGCTGGGGCTCCAGTCAACCCAAAGCACATAACTTTAAACTGGAACAAACCTCGACCGGGGACTGTGAACGCGGTTTTTTCTTTGGACGAAACAGAGTCCAGTTCTATTTGCCAAAAGGCCGATTTTAGGTCAATGGACGAAAGATAACGCGCGTCACGCAACTGGTCTAAGATGCGAGAGATGTAGGGTAGTGGATACGCGTCATGCTTACTGACCGCATTCAGTTTTCGGCTGTCCAAGCAAAATCTCCATTCTCCGTTTTGTTTTGGAGCCAACAGAACCGGATTATTCCACGCGCTGTTGCTAGGTTCCACCACTCCCATCTCCAACATCTCATCCAGCTGACGGTTGAGTTCCTTGAGGCGTTCAGGCGACAAAGGGTAATAACGCTGTTTAATAGGAGGAACATCTCCCGTGTCTATTTTATGGCGCAGCAGATGGGTACGACCTAATCCTTTTACCTCAAAGGAGACCTTTTCAAAATCTTTAATTATTAACTCCGCTTCAATCTTTTGATCCGGTGTTAACTCATCAAACGGCTGTAGATGCCTAACCTCCGAGACGCAAGTATGACCTCTTTTACGTTTAAAATATTGAAATGGTAAAGTATTAAAAATTTTTGGTGCCAAATTAAAGGCCTTCCAAAAATCAACACCTAAAATTAACGGTGTGGTAATATCTGGAATAATATAAAATTTAATCACCTTAGTTACTCCCATGAGAGATACTGGTAAAAATAAATAACCCTCCACGGATGCTCGCGAATCATTGGCAGTTACTATGCTGCCCAACTGTTTATCGGCGTGCACAGTTGCACCAGCCCTTATAAAGTGCTGACCAACATCGGAACCCAATACCGAAATGCAAGAACCCGAGTCGAGTAATCCGTAATACTGTTCCTCGTATATAGATATAGTTAAATGTGGACGACTATCGTCCGAAGTCTTATAATGTACTGTATTCACCCTTAATGTACTAAAAAATAATTTTAAAAATTTTAAATGATTGTCCCAATCGGACTTATCAAAATTTTTGCTGTAGTTCCGGACATTTAGTTTTTTGAAATGCAGGTTGGACAGGACTGAACCTCCTTCTGCTTTTTATTGCACGTAGGGCACGACGGTGCACGTACGCCCTTCCTGCCGCAACGGTAACACACAATTTCCTTTGATTTACAATTCGATAACGAGTGCCCCTTAACCCTACAACGAACACAAAACAACGAACCCGAATCTGTTTGCACGGCTTCAATCCTTGAACCCTTCGGGGATTGGTAGGCTAAGTCTGCTGCGACGAAGGAAGACGTCGGTTTGGGCGGCTCGTGGAACTGAGCCTTGCTGTGGAAGCCCGACTCAAGTTGCCTGCACTTCTCCTTCAGCTCGCCGAGCGTGTTAATGGTGAACAAACACAACCCCGAAGTGTATTCTGGTCTCAAGTTGTACTTAATCCGTGCCAACCGATCGTGCTCTGGAACCCTATAAGAAAGCCTATTATACATGTTCTCCATAACTGCTATGAAAATGCAAGACTGCTCAGTCGACCCCTGCGTTCTGTTTGAGATTTCCGATATGAGACGCATGTCGTAATCAGGTGGAGCGAAATCTGCAAGTAACTGCTTCTTTAGTTCCGACCAATTACTAACCACCGCTTTAATGCCACGGTACCATAATAAAGCTCCGTCAGAGAAAATGTCCAGAGCTGACTGATGCAAGGAAGACTCGTCGATACCTCTGGCCTCGCAGAGCTCCTCGAGACGCTCAATGAACGCTTTCACGCAACCTGTCCCATTAAATTTTACACCTAGGCTTTTGACTGTGTCTTTTTTGCAGGAAATGATGACGTCTTTCGTCTGCAAATTAGACAGCACCTCCGGTGCCTCCTCGGCGGAAGTAAAGGATTGGTGGAAGCTCGTGTTGACCGAATCAATTCTTGCTAAGAAACTGCTAAGTTGCTTATCAACGGCTGCGTAATCGGCTTCAAGCTCGGTTGGATAAGATATCCTACCCAAACGATGAAATAGATGGAAAGCCAAAGCCCTGGCGCGGTTAAATTTTTTAAAACTGCTGGGATACTTATCCAGAACTTCATTAATTTCTGGCAATTTGGACTTAATTATCTTTAATTCTGACTCTGGATCTCTATCTGTTTCCACGATTTCATCGGAACTAACCAATTTACTAAGTTCTCTAATTTGCACACGTAGTTCCTCTACGGTTGTGGCAGGTTTAGCGTCCCGGATCAGTACTTCATACATGAGCTCATCTTTCCGAAGCAAATTAAATTTAATAGGGCGTTCCATATTTGAAATTTTTAAAAAAACTGAATCTAAGATAAACTGGCCGTCACAATTTACAAATTCCAACAAAGTGTAAACATTAACTATAATAAAATAAACAGTTACATTAATAGCAATCTTATAGATAACACGATATTAGGGTTCTTATTTATTATTTTTTTTTTAAAAGACAATAGTCTTGGTACAATATATTGGGGCACGTGTAAAAAAATAGAATTGTATAACGCAGCAAGAAGTAAAAAAAATAAAAAGTAAATAATTGTAAAATGTAAAAGGTAAAATTGTATAAGACAGCACAAACATAAACAGGCAAAGGATTCTGCAAGACGGTTTTTCCTTAAAATTAAAATAAATGGAAGGTTCCAGAAACAGTACTCCGGTTTGTAAGGTACAGCAAGAGACGTAACCTCTATCTCCAACTAATACACACGTTGGTCGCCACTGTTACATAAATTATTTTCTCCCTCTCGGTTGGGGAAACAACTATAAGGAAACAACAAATTATATAAAAACTGGTTTATTATTATACATAATAAATTTGATGTGACATTTATTGTTTAGTAGCTATGACAAGTAGGTCGAGAAAATTAAATTAAGATCTTAGTTTTAACTAAAGGTGGCTAGCCAGTTTATACTGTAACGGAAAGAGCTATGGGCGTGGGGAGTTGGAGATAAACCTGCCGAGTACTGTTCCGAGAAAAAGTTAAAAGTTAAATTATATCCAAACTAGAACGTTCCATTTAAATTCAAATTAAAATTAACAAATGGGCGCCAGGGACTTGGAGAGTCCCGGATCCTGAAGCTGAAGATGTTCACCTTACATCCGGGTGAATGAAGTACGAGCCCAAGATCCTCAATTTGAAATTCGGTGGATCACCGACATCCAGAACCGGTATAATATAGACCGGTTTACAGGCTCCGGTTTACAACGGGAGCCGGATTAAAATATAAAAAAAAATAAGGAGTATAAAAAAAAAACAAGGAGTAAAAAAAAAAAAACAAGGAGTTAAAAAAAAAAACCGTCTCGCACGGCGCGACCGCCTGCGGGCTTCGCAACCGTGCCGCTCGCTGTGCCGCTGGCTCCGCAGGTGGCTTCAGGCGAGCCCGAGCAACGGGTCCCGCGTCCAGGCCCCAACGGCCTGCTGGATCCTGGCGGCGGGACGAGCTTCTCAAGCTGCCTTCCTGTAATTTGCCATACGGAGACCCAATAATATAGGTGGAACCAAATTGCTTTCCTCAACGGGACCGAAAGGGGAAATCAATTAGCCTGAGCCTGTAACGGACATCAGGTTCTCCATTCAAATACCGCTCCGGCGTGGCATCCGCCACGTCACCACGGGGTCCACGAATAACCTATAAATTAACACTGTGGTAGACACCGAGAAAACACCTACGGCCTATCTTTAGTAAATAGCGATGTTTAATACTCACAGTTCACTCTGAAGGAAGACACATCAACGGCGGCTGAAGCGGAACGCTCCGATCCTGGTCGCTGGTCAGAACAGGAATCCCGAACAACAAATCCGTTAATTGCGCATTCCTGGCGCAATTAAGAATCCTGCAATAAGTTTTCACGAGTTACGACTATATTCTCTCAACAACCGGGGAAGTGCTCACCGAACAACCTCAGACACCGTTACAATAAAAGAACTCACCTTCGCCAAAAAGTAAATAAGTTTGATGCTGACTGGAAGCCGGCTCGGGCAGAATGTGACGACTAACCATCACTGGCGCGTCGGCCGGAAATCAAGGCAGAATTCGGGTGCCCAAGAAATTCACTTTCCCCAAGTCCAGGGAGAATCCTTCTTGGTTACCAATTACAAACACTCCAAGGAAAACACTCAATTCCTCAAAAATACACCAAACTCACAAAAAACTGTCCAACGTCACGTGTTTAAGCCTAAAGCCATTTCACTAAATTAAATCCATACGATTTCGTGGTCCAATTTATAATTCCTCGTAATTAACAATAACAATTACCCCTGAATATTAATTAGGCAAAATTGACATTTTTCTGTGACAACATTCTGTCACAGACAATTCACGCAAAAACTTCACAGATAATAAATGTTTCGCTGCTTTAGAATGTTCGAGAAAAAAGTCCATATTGAAAAAAACTAAATCACTTCCGTTTACGGATATTTCATTTTATTAATATTTTTTATTTCCGTGATCTTAGAATTATTTAGGTTTGCTAAATCAGGTATTTTATATTTTCTATGATTTGCAAACTATTAGTTAAAAATATCGATTATTTTATAATCGTTAATCGGCGAATCGCCAGATGGCGCCTTGAACTGTCATAATTGACGTCTGATGTAATGTCAAGTGAAAAGTAAACAAGTAAACTTTTGTTTTGATTTAATTAATATTGTAAAACTGTTTAAAAAGTTAATTAGAAAAGTGAATCGTTGTGAAAAAGTGATAACCTAAGAAACTCCGTAATGGACTCGCTATATGTTGTCAGGTAAACAGCCAGGTACAAAAAAACAACGTAACACAATGGAGGGTAGTTTAAAAAAAATAATAGTGTTAATCCTTTTTATTTACTTATACTCATATTCGTACAAAGTTTCAAGTTTATAAACCCAAGGAATAAGATTTTTCATACAACCGTTTTCACCCCTTTTCACCCCCTTAGAGGCGGATGTTCGCAAAATCCCGTCTTATTGCTCCCCTACACGATAGACTGCAACTGCTGTCCAAAATTCAAGTTAGTGCGTTTAGCGGTTTCGGCTGTAGTCGAGTCTTAATAAAAAACCCTGTTCTTTTATATATATAGATTTATGCATATAATTTGTAGGACATCCTAAAAAAATATATAAATATAAAAATATTAATGTTTCTAATTACAATCTCAAGTAATATTATAAAAATTAAGAGTTTGTTTATTTGGTTGAACGCGCTAATCTCAGGATCTACTAGTGTCAATTGAAAAAATGTTATTTGTTGGATATTTTATTTATTGCGGAAGGCTAGAAGCTAATAGACAACACACTACGATCAATTAAAGCCAAGCACCAGGGTTGAAACCACGGGGAGCAACTAGTGTTATTAATAAAAAAATGTGTACTGATGTCCGGAATCAGGTCAGCACGTAAATAAGGCTCTGAACTATAGATCGGTTACTCGACGCCCTATAAAGTGTGTCACGCTCCTTACACGAGAAATTAATTAAGTTATTGAGCTGTAACATGTTCACTGATCCCTTACATGAAGAGCTAATGAAAGGATAAATCCTTAGGGCATTTATGGACGTTATAATAAGAACCACAATACGTTTCTCTCAAGAAATTGTGTTGCAATTTTCACCTACAATATAACATCATGTCTCTACTTTTCGGGGTCGCGGGACTCACGAATTACTGTGACTCCGGAACGTAAAGGGCTATTGAAGGACACCGTGGATTTTAGTCAGTACGAGTCTGACAGTCCCTCCCGCTCTGCCCTGGGTGGGAGTCTCATTTGATGATTAAACAAAATAATACTTACTTTTGAGTTTTTGAGTATTGATATATTGATAATTTTAGTAATTGTATCCTATTATTCAAGCAGAAATGTACTTTTTTTTTAATGTTAGGTATAATATTATTTTATTTGTCAAATAGAAGCCGTTTTAACCTGTTTATTTGATTGTTCTTATGTTTCATCACTACCGACACCATCGTGGACGATACGTTTTGTGCGTTCGTTTAGCTTCATTAAAAATAAATAAGTCCGTTACATACAACAATGAATTGTAAAATAAGTGACGAATTACAAAGTCAATCAAGTCATAGAGACAATGTGGTGCATATTGTCTCTATGGTCCAAAATGCCCTGCCGGGGTCGCGGGACCAAGGGATTACCGTGACCCCGGTACGTAAAGGGCTATTGAAGGACACCGTGGATTTTAGTCAGTACAAGTCTGACAGTCCCTCCCGCCCTACCCTGGGTGGGAGGACTCATTTGATGATTTTACCACGATAAAAAAAAAAAAAAAATGGTCCAAAGATTTTTTCTTTAATTAAATTCCTTATTGTGCGACCCTATCGTCACCAAGCGAATCAGTCTTACGCGTCCCCATTAACCAGTTAGATAAACTAGGGATACCTACGTTTAGATACTCGCTGCAATTAGCAACGTTATTAATTACCAACACTATGTAGGACTGACTTGACTGGCCGCCAGTCCAAAGTATAGGAACCAAGGTACTACTGTTAACTAACAGCTGTTTATAAAACACTAGCTTTTGCCCGCGACTTCGTTCGCGTGGAATAGTGACTTCCGGCAGATTTTTGTTTTTTATTTTATTTTTGGTAATAAAAACTATCCTATGTCCTTTCTCAAGTTCCAAACTATGTCTGTACCAAATTTCACACAAATCGGTTCAGTAGTTTAGGCGTGAAGAAAAGACAGATAGACAGACAGAAAGACAGACAGAGTTACTTTCGCATTAAAATATTAGTTTGGATTTGTAATATTTACTCTATCAACTATTCTGTGCTCTAACCTCATTTCCACTAGCTCAAGTTAACGTTGGTACATAAAATTGTTATGCTTATATTATATTTAAATTATTTTAAAGTGGTATTTGTTTTTTGCATTGTACTCTCTAGAACTCATCATCCAATACTAAATTATTTTATCAGATAGGAAGCTATATTTATTCTGGGTGCTCTAAACTATTAATTAAATTTATAACAACATTAGGTAAGCTTCTTTTTTTATCGTGGTGAAATCATCAAATGAGTCCTCCCAGCCAGGGCAGAGTGGGAGGGACTGTCAGACTCGTACTGACTAAAATCCACGGTATCCTTCAATAGCCCTTTACGGTCCGGGGTCACGGTAATTCGTATAGTCCCGCGACCAACATTAGGTAAGCTACTACAATTTTTGTCTGACTACTCGAAAAACTCGAAAAAAGAAAAACGAGGCCGGCGAGGCGGTGGGTCGGGAACCAAAACTTCCCCCGAACAAAATTGAGAGCAGAATATAGTCATATAAGTGGAAGAAATACAAACGGAACATGAACGACGACAAACTCTTACATAAATGCATGTCTCAATAATAACACTTTGACCTTTATATTTTCTATATTTATCTACAAGAACAACGTGAAATTTTATATCCAACTGCCGCCCGCGACGTCGTCTGCGTGAATGCACTGAAGAAAAAGGTTCACTACTCGTTCCCCGTAGGTGGTAGCGTGATAATATGTAGCCTATATGTTGACCCGACTTCTTAATAATATTCGTGCCAAATTTGAAGTAAATCCATGCAGCACTTTTTGAGTTTATCTCAGACATACATACAGACAAAGAGACAAAAATTATAAATACCAAATTTTTGGATTCGGTAACGATTGTAGATCACACCTTTTTTTTTTTTTATCGTGGTAAAATCATCAAATGAGTCCTCCCACCCAGGGCAGGGCGGGAGGGACTGTCAGACTTGTACTGACTAAAATCCACGGTGTCCTTCAATAGCCCTTTACGTACTAGGGTCACGGTAATCCCTTGGTCCAGCGACACCAGCAGGCTTTGGCCCTCTACAGGCCCCGTCACCATGCTGACACTCTTTGAGGCGCGCGTGGAACACAACGCGCCGTCGACCCGGGCATGGTCCATGGTCGGACAGCGAGTCGCTCATTACTCGCTGCCCGCATGCCCGCGCCTACGGTGGCCGGAGATCGTCCTGCGACGTCCGACGCCGTGGGCGTCTACCACTGCGGCTGGGGTGGAGGGAGGACGCTGTCCTCTCCCTCAGGCGGCCCGCCTCCTCCTTCACGAGCATGACTGCTTCGCAGAAGGAGGCGACCGCTTCCCACTCCGTCTCGCCCCGCAGCATGGCCTCGACCAATGCCGGGCGCGAGAGGTCTCCGCCTATCGCCGTCGTGAGGACACGGCGGTGCTATGCCCAAGCGGGGCAGTCCTGCACCGTATGCTCCACCGTGTCCTCCGGACGATCCTCGCAGTGGTGACACCCAAGCGTTTCTTCCCTCCCTATCAGACACAGGAACCTCCCGAAACTTCCGTGTCCGGTGAGGAGATGCGTCATGCGGTAGGTCAGGACCCCGTGACGCCTATCCAGCCACTCCTCAAAGAGGGGTCTTACCGCCGCGATTGCGGCGTGCCCGGACCTCGGTTGTAGATCACACCTCAAGTATTCTTAAAAAAAAAAAGCAATGTACAGTTTTGACTTTCCTTCCATTTTATTATATGTAAAGATTTGGCTCATTCATTCTACGGTTGCTTAGCATTCAGGAGGGGTGAAGTTTTGAGGGTATAATGAGTTGTACGCGCAATAATGACATTCTTGGCGCGGTATGTGGCGGGAGGAATGCAATCGGTCGGCGCGAAAGCAATAGGGGTGAGAGTATGCGACCTTGGAAACGCCTTTCTATAAGAATCGGTATAATAGAGCATATTGGTTAAATAATTAAATAGCTTTAGAAAGGTCAAATGAGTGCTCGCACGGCGCGTGCGTGTGGGCAGAAGAACGTGGACGAAACTAAGAGTATCATAGTAGATTAGTAGATGGCATTATGCTGCTTTTACTTGCACTTAATAAAAAGGTGTTTGTGTATGTTTTTAAATAGTAGCTGCAGCTATGGGCCCAAAGTCAACGCTGATAATGTCGATCAAAATTAACTTTGGACTCATTTGCTTAGCCCGCCTGTTACTACTTTTGATCAATTGAAAGCCCGAGCTGCAGCGATCAACTACATATAAATATATCGATGGTGTGCTCACATGGCGCAATGTGCGAGGATCTTCACACAGAAGATTGGTTACATAAAGTTACACAAGCACACGAACGACAACTAAAGTAGAGCTGAAGAAGCTGAAATCTATAAGATCACATAATTTTGTTTTCATTAACACAGTGACAAGGTGACAAAACCCTTTGGACTATTTGTGACTTTACGGCTTCTGTCCACTGTCAAAGATCTACGAATTTCAGCAGGAATACTTTTCCTTATCTGTTTGTCTAAACATTCAGATGAGATCTTGCGCACAAGCTTCCTAGTTGCATATCACACAGAAGAACATTAAGAACGGAAGAAAGGGCAGCTGGTATTCACAATCATTGGTGATCTGAGATCTTCTCAAAACAAACTAGATGTTTTGAAAACAAATTACTAGTGTTTGCCTGTTTACAAACAAAGTGGACTAAAATTTCAAACATCTCCTGAATAATGACTTGGATGCGACAGTTTGAAAAGCAAAAAGATGATGAAGAAGCACAAGATTATATCTGCAATGCAATAATGATCAATCCATCCATTGACTGCATTTGGTGGCTTTCTAGACATGACTTGGGAACTTTCTTTTTCTTATGTCTGTTCAATGACTAAGTGACTAATCAATACTAGATACATTAGCAATACTACGGGTCCGTGTGCTAGATTATCCTTCACTACCTCCCATAGAGAAGATGAGTGTGTCCCGTAATAGAAACGCTATTGGCTGATTATGATAGCTTGTCCACAAACACAACTAAGGCGTGAAGTGGAGTTGAATAAGATACAGTCGCTCCATGTAAAATACTAACATTACTACATCGGCATCCAGTTACACTGGAACTGCTGACGACAACATAGTTGGCAAAAAGCTAGGCATTTATTGATGATCAGTACAAGAAAAGTTAGCGAGTTTTGCTTCGGTAAGGTTCCTATAAGAGCCGGCTGAAAATGGTATAAGAAACGTATTTTTTTCTTGAGAGATAAAAAGGTTTTACAGCATTTTAACAAGCTAACAAGTAATCGTTATTGACAACGAGTAGGCGTCCTCGACCCGTCGCTCGTCATCCCTGGAGGGCCCTTGCGTGTCACGGATTTATTTATTCAACCATTTCACTCAACTGGATGGCTATTTATAGATAATTTTCCGTTCTTTTAAATACTTTGGACGTAAATGGAGAGTGTTTTTAACAGCTATTTCTGTTTTATTTAATAATGTTTCCTACTAACTTCTTGCTTATGCCCACGATGTATCCCTGTTTAACTGTGCTTTGGGGATCTCAATACCTTTGTTTATTCAGTACTATCCATTTAAAATTCCAAAACCGTCCGTGATGTGCTGTGTAGGTACCTAACACCTTGAGAGCCTCTGTAGGTTGC
Source organism: Agrotis puta (assembly GCA_943136025.2). Classification (NCBI taxonomy): domain Eukaryota; kingdom Metazoa; phylum Arthropoda; class Insecta; order Lepidoptera; family Noctuidae; genus Agrotis; species Agrotis puta. The sequence goes on along the minus strand of OW964175.2, from coordinate 14,046,982 downwards.
CATTTGCCAACAAATTATTTTATTTTATAGTTAGTGGTGCCTATCTAACAGACTATAAAATACTCAGATTATAAGTATTATATTCGAGCAACCAGTTTACGGCGCTCAAGCCGTGTTTTCTAAGGGGTTGATCCCCCTGTGCGTGGGTTTTCTCTTGACTATTGAAACGAAAATAGAAGCCTCCTAACAGGGGTCTTGGCCTAAGTTTCTGCCGTAAAAACAAACCACCAAAAACATTAAAATAATGTAAAAAAATGCCAAGTCTCTCGATGCAGTCTTTCCATCGTAAAAAGTTTTGAGATCTCATAGAAGCCAAGTCCTATTCAAATTATTTTGTAGTTATAAATCAACATTTAGTAATTGTATCAATAGTTTTGTTTATATTATAATTATAGTGACTTGGCAATGAGCACAAGAAGAAACAAAACGGCATATTTGGAGTTGAAAGTCACACACCGCATGCGTAAACATTAATATCACAAAATTAATTTTCTTTTGGTTTATCCGTGTCGTCCCAACCGAATTTCGGCAACGGCAGTCAGTCTCATCCAAGACTAGTAAACTGCGCAGGACATAAATTATAATGCACAATTGCACAAGTGTGTACGCAAACACTAGTGTTAGTGTACTCTCGGTTCATTTACTTTCATAAAGCGATGGCCCGTAAGGTACTTATTTTTTATTATTGCATTGGAGCATGTAGTCGGTAGTGATCTGATCACAGGTCTCGTCAGTAACATTTGCACATAATTCCAGGCAGCAAGCAGCTTTTAATTGGTGCTCATTGCCAAGTCACTATAATTATAATATAAAGAAAACTATTGATACAATTACTAAATGTTGATTTATAACTACAAAATAATTTGAATAGGACTTGGCTTCTATGAGATCTCAAAACTTTTTACGATGGAAAGACTGCATCGAGAGACTTGGCATTTTTTTACATTATTTTAATGTTTTTGGTGGGATCTCATTTATTTTTTGTAAGTGTATTTCTTTCTTTTTTTTTAGGTGACCTCATAATTTCTTGGACTTCAGCTACTGCTTTGCTTAGAACCCATTCTCTATCTCTTTTGTTTCTTTTCAACGAGCTAAATAAACATAAATCTACTAACTTACAAAATAAATATAACTAAACTAAATAACACGTAAACAACTAGATATTGTAACTACCTATGTCTATGTTATATTAATAAACTATTCGCCTAAATAACTGTTTCAGTAACAATAATAAATCTACTATCTAATCCGGCTAACTTAAGTTCTCCGAATATAGCTACAATATTTTTTTAGTTTCGAAATGGTTTTTCATAGGTAGGTGGCGCTATCAAATGAAAATTATCGAATTATTTTAAAGTACTACATAGACTGCGCTCGGTAACGAAACCATAGCGCGATTCAGACAGGTACAACGCCATCTATCGAGCGCGCATACAATCGAAATTTATCGCAATACAATGAAGTTTTAGCTTTATTAATTTAATGAATTATGAACTTTATGTATCAATTAATTATAGTCTATATTTTTATTATTCTTTTCTATTCCATGTATTTATTCATCCAATTGAATACTTAAACAACGAACAAAGTTAACAATGCAGTCAAAATCCATACATAATGTTCTTGTCAAACCGCAAATATAAAATTGTTTTCTATGGTATATTATTTTTTAATGTTTTTATAATTTTTCCTTTATATGTGGCTAATGACCTATCTTGGTGCAAAATTTGAAGTTTCTAAGTCTGCTAGAAGTACCTTAGATTTTTGATGATCGGTCAGTGAGTCAGTGAGTCAGTGAGTCAGTGAGTGAGTGACAAAATGGTGTAACTTTGATCGACCGTAACTCCTAAACTATTAATTCAATTGGCATGTAATTTCGAACTTAAGCTTGTTCTAATGCCTACTATTATTCACCGAAAACCTAAACTCCTAGCTTTGTCCACGTCGAAGATATAGGGGGGGCGAAACAGCCGCGAATCGCATCGAGAAAAGATGGTACGGCCGTGCCCGTTTTGCTCGAGACTTGGCTGGGGCACTGCCGTGCCCCCAGATTATGATGAGCCCACACTTTTAAGGAAATCTTTGTTTGTAAAAGGAGGAGGTTAATTGGTTGGCTCTATCATCACTTATGCAATGAATCGGGTTATTTATTCGATTTGGGGCTTGCTCTAGCTTAAAGTCTATGTAATTCGGAAGTAGGCTTGCTAAATCTAATTTTTTGTTGTGCATAAATTATATAGATTTGCTTACATATTATTGCGGTAAGAAACATAAACAATAAATTATTTGATTAATTTTTATCGCAACAGATTTATCAGCCGGCTATACTTGTAGATCCGGTGAGATAAACTAAACGCCAATATTATAGGGAAACAGCGTAACGCAATCTAAGAGCCATATTGAAACAAAAACTATATTATGATGTGGATAATAACGAGCCTTTAATTGACTTCGTACAAAATATACATCCACTTACGAAAACAAAAACTACATGGATCGTGTTGGATGTAGGTTTTACGGCTAATGTTGATTGATCGGAATCACTTAAACTGGTAGTTAACATGACTCATGCAATTTTAATTAGGTTACCCTGGCCTTATTAAGAAATCACAAAAACTAGTGTTAGCTTCAAAAATCACAAAAAATACCCACTAGTGTAATATAACAGGTGGCTAGTCAAAATCAACAGTCACCAACTGAATTCTTTATTTTTTACTAAAGTAGTACGTACTTGTACTAAAGGTACGTAACATAACTTATTAAAATCAGTGAACTCACCTTCGACATTTCAAAGGAGCTCGTCTTTGCGGCACTGGTGAGCTATGAACACTATCAGGAAACACCAAATTATGCTTCAAAGCCAAAAATTCTGGAGTACTCATCCAGTTTGGGTTGCCCTCGTCGCATGAACTCATTGACAGTGACCTAATAAACCTGTCCCCCGACAGAGAGTCAGGGGTCAAATCTACGTTCTCTATTGTCGGATTAGCGATTGTTATGTTCACCGACGTCATGGACTGTGATCTCACGTGTTGTTTGTCGTACACAAACACCTCATCCCTGGACTCATCCTTCTCAAAACTACTGAAAACATTATCCTTTACAGAATCTATTGACTTTACTGTAGGCTTGGAACTAGAAGACAACTCGTCCTGAGTCGTATCATTGGGAGTGTATCTTGTATCACACGATTTTATACTTTGTTTATCAGAGTTAGAATTTAAACTTGTAGTTTCTGAAGAATCAGAAAATGCATGTTCGTTGTTAGAGTCCACTTTAGCGCTGTTCATATTATTATGTGATTTCGGTATTTCCTTTGGATTTGCCGGCTTTCCAGTAACGACCAACTCATCGCTCGGACTAGTTTCTACGGCCGAAGGACATTTACGCAGCGTTGAATTCGGAATCCAATTCAGGAAAAGCGTCGGTCGTTTAGCGTTATTATGCTGATCTGTAAAAACTTTAGTAGTGACTGTGAGGTATCCAGGATGGTGTACGATATCTAGTTCATGTCTGGCGACAGTCGGTGGATGCACACACACATTGTTCTTGCAAAACAATATTTCGTTGTCGACGTAATCGGGGGGTTCCTCGTTGTCGTCGAACTCCAAACCGAGGAAGTAGCTCGAGGCTCGTTTCAAAAGTTCTGGCAGCGGCATCTCGCTGCGGGATATGTTCACATTTCCTTTAAATATTAATGCACGATTTATTTACTGCGACGAGTTATCACTCGCGACAACCTCATTCAAGCGAAGCTGTGTGGGTACTACGCGCATGTAAACACCTACACAGCTATGTTGATAACGTCGTATTGATCGGCCAGCGCGAGTAGGACGGCCCGGTATAGCAGCGCACTCGGACCAACGTCACAGCTGTGTCACTCTGCAACTTGAACGGGTAGCACGTGTGTCAGCAGTTGCTTTGCATTGAGAATCGATTGAAGCACTAACGTTCATAACATTTACCTAATTATGCAGTATGATAAGTTATACTGGGCGTATTCCGCTGCTACTTCGATCCACCAGATTCAAGACTGGGACTTTGGTCGTGTCTAGTAACAGACCCTAATTTGAAACATTAAAACGTTTAATACATTAACAGCTGTTGCCGTTCTTAGTACTTCCAAAGCTAATGCGCCACAAAGCGCATTCAGCTAACATGTTCCTGCCTGTGGGGTCAACTGTAACTAACCATTTATTTATTACCTGAAACAAAGTCTGATTTTATAAAGTTAACTTATTTAAAGGCCACGTAGTGACCTACTATTGGAAATCTATTGAAAAGTTTGTTATTAAATATCAATTAATTTTAATTAAAAAGTTTATTTACAATCCTATTATGTAAGAAGAATATTTTACAGTTAGTTGTTGAAAGGCACGCATGTTTAAATGAAGAAGATAATCTTGTTAAGAGTGCGCGAAGAAGGTTTCCAACCTCAGTACTGCTACGAGGAACATGATTCGGTACGTATACGCAGTAGGTATAGTGTCGTTCTACTATCTTCTTCTATGTCTTCTTTCTTTGTTTTATCTCCTAATTATCTCCTATCCTTTCATCTTTAAATGTCTTACCATACCTACTTATAACAATCGTAGGGTAGCTTATAATTTTTCAATGCTTATCCGTGACAATTCAATGTTTTCTTTCCACATCCTTGCGGACCATCAGCCGCGGACGGAGTAGTGCGCGAATGTCCTGATACTACATTTAGTGGTGCAATCCGCCCCATTTTCTGTATTTTGCCAATGACCACGCAAGCGTTAGCAACTTAGAATAAAATATGCAGCATTTATAGAACTTAGAGTTATTTTGGAGACGTATAGAGGTGTCAAGAAGAGATTCTATATTTATAAGGTTGATTTTCCAGTTATTATACAGCTCTAGCTGTATTAAATTTCTCAGAATGTTTTACCACTTTAAGCTAATGTTTATACTTCAAGCTGCACAGAGGCGGTATTTTGTATGTGATTTTGCTTACTACAGCTTTAAGTGATGATATGGTATCACTCTATACTTGATTCTGTATAATGGTACATATATATTTTTTAATCTTTATTTATTTAGAGGCTTTTGATCATACCATGTCAGCCTCATCGGGCCACATATACATTCTTACACTTAATTATAACTACAAGTAATACATTTCACAATCAGTCTGTTATCATACTATGTATTTTTAGAAAAAAAAAAAATTTAATAGCCACATCTAGTCTATTGGTGTTTAATTCAGCCATCAAAACGTCTCTTTCTCTGCTGTTACGGACACATTCCATCAACAAGTCATGTACATCCTCCACTGTTCGCAATTTGGACTATTAACTTGTTTCATTAGGACGCCAAACTTGTTCAGTGGCATATGACCCGTCCTTAACCTATGCTAAAACTATATATTTTCGATTGATTCTCACATCGGCAAACCAGGGAATACGAGGAGGCTCACATTGTACTGTTTTATACTAATTACCTTTTTCTCGAGATCTTTTATCAAAATGTTCATTCCACATGTTATAGCAATTTAACTTCTATTTACCCAATAATTCCGAATAATGACTCTTTACTTCTGTATGTAAGCCTTATAATGGTAAATGCAGAACTTCTAAAAATTGTACATCCTTGTAAGTATTAGAGTTTTATGAGTTCTGTCAAATATGATGTAAAAACACTATAAGGACAAATTAATTCTATAGTACAGCTTTAGTCTTTTTAATATTTGTCACCATTTTTGAATAAATAAAAACAAAACATAATGCAAATCAAAGGATATTTGACAATTGCTACAGCTGCTATCGTATATTTTTCAGCGAAAATAATGACGAGTGTACCCTAATATTCAGTATTTTCAAGCATATTAAATTATTCTAACCTCAAAACCATAAACTTATTACCCATTTTAGTTCGGAATTTAGAACATGTTTGGATACTTGTATCTCTTGGAACCTATGTGATAACTCACTTAATCTTGATTATATTGCGGGCGCCTCAATATTAGGCACAAAACTATACACAATTTCACAATAAAATTAAATCGGCTCGTCGAATCTACAAATTATCATACAGTAAGTCCAAGATTATAACTTGATTTATAATTTTGCATGAAATGTTAATCGGTCGCCATTTATTTTATCTAAAATAGAAATGGTTGGCAAGTTTCACAAATTTTCACTTTGTGATTCTTTTAAAAAACCGATTAAGAATCCTTAACTTACGTTATCCTCTTATAAATGTCTTTAAAATATAACAATCTTTTAAAGACATTTATAAGAGGATAACTATATTCCTGTGGTTTCCTTTATCACCATACTACAGCTCTACTATATTTCAGCCTATTTTTTACTTCTATAGCTACGGTTTAGCCATAATACCGCATTAGGCTGTATAAGAATGTCCCAATTTTACTTTTAAGGGTTGTATAAGTGTTTATACAGCCCTTGTACAGCCTCACTATACAGCCTGTGGTTTAAAAATAAACTAGAATACTGCTTGTCCAGCTTGTGCTCCTTGAAAAACAAGCTAAATTATTATCAACAATATCTAGTTGGCAAGAATTGGCAAATGGAAATGTGGTCATTACGACGCGCAGTCATCGCCAACACAGCTTACACTAGGGCCACCGCACTAATAGGAAATGCCGTTAATTATTGTGTTAATGGACGTATAAACAAACGTTATAGTACTATATTATCGCGAAAATCATCGGGAAATTAAAAAAAAACCGTTAGTGTGGCCCAGCTATTATAGAGTTCACGCCACGACTGAATACTGCAGGAAAGTTAGTCACAAACTCTCAAATTAGTGGTACTACATTTTTAAGATGCAGTTTTACGTAACGTTATTATCTTCTATCCATAGATATTTATTTAGATAGGAGTCGAAATCTTTCAGTACACTCCTTAAAGACTGCACTGACTAGAAACAACAATTCACTTATCTAATCATGCTAACCATTTCAGTAGTAGTTAGTTAGTTGTTGCAAGAATGTAACTACAGCGATAAAAATAGATTGTGATCAGTGAGGGATTACCTGCGAATTTATTATCTAAAAATGATAAAAATAAATAAACAATGTCAGTTAAACATTTAAAAACAACAATATGGTAAAACGGAACGCAAATTATCTTCCTAAAAAACCCGCAAGATGGCGTTTACCTTGCATAATTTATTGACGCATGCGCCACACATTGCAATCAGCTGTCAGAAAGAACATAATCACGTAAAAAACAAAATTATTTGTGTCTTCAGATAATTCCCGTCAATATGGCGGGGCAAAATCCAGGTTCGCCGACTGACTTTCAATATTTTTACGAGGATGAAGTGTATAAAATCAACAATCGCGGTCAAGTGGTCTTCGGTCTGGTACTCGAGAACTATGAAGCCAACTCCAGCGATCAAGAGAGCGACATTGAAACACCTATACAAAAAGGCGAAATTCGTGTGGTCTGGCATCCTTCCGGCACCGAGCGAGTCATATCCGAGAAGTCGGTAAGCGAGGACAATTACAAAAAATCATATTTGATCTCACGCGGTGTTTGGCACTTGCGCACCGAGGTAGTTATTGAAAATATAATAAGCCCTATACAACAACCCCTAAGCCCGGGCTTGTGCGTACTTTCTTGAATAACACATGATTTGCCCTTGAAAATGTTCTAAAGGGGTAAAACAAGGTATGAACTTCATTGAAGTTAAGTCTACCCTCTAGATTTAGAAATAATTAGAGCTGTTCCTCAATTTACTGAGTGTTTCAAAATGTAGAAGAAATAAAGAAGTAGAAAAGCTTTTAAAAATCTGTTACAATACCAATTAATAAATCAATTTATTCTTACTAGCAATATTTTAGCTTTGAACTTGACTGGATTTGCTCAAGTTTATTAGTTTAAAATTAATCAATTTATAGCACATGTTGGTATTTTAAAAAAACATGCTACTTCTAATGTGTTTCATCTATAATCTAATTGAACTAGTCCTAATAGTTATTGGAAATTAAATTATTTATGTACACACAATATAGGTACATAGAAGAGGACATTACATTATGATAGAAAAACACAGAAATATTGTGTTTTTGTATCATAGTTATGTATCATTGTTAGACAAAGTTTTTTTTTTCTAGCTTAACAGTTAAATTCCATATAAAAAAAAACATAGACACAGTTTTTGGAAAAGACTGGAACTTAAGAACTTTACTTATTAGACTCCCCATAGCTATTTTTTTTCTTCATTGTTGTTAGTAGATTTTCTAAATAATTTACCAGTCTATCACCATTTATCTAAAGCTAAACAAACCATGGAAGTTACACAATTAATGAACATTCTTGTTGATTTAAAAAAAAAAAGAATGAATTAACAGTGTGCCAATCAAAAGGAGGTTGATACTGTCCAATCCTCATTTTTATTTTCATGCATTATGACCATAAAGTTTTCTACTATTAAAGGTCAAGAGGGTATGTTTTGAAAATGTGTAGAGGCCTTTACTCATTCCAAATAACTATAATTAGAGTTTTATTATGTCTGCATACATATTTTATGATTTTGAACTTTTAAAATATATCACATAATTTTTTTAGCTTCTAACTGTCAAAGATATACTATTAATAAATATTTTGATATCCTAGGTTGGCCTAGCAGATCGCTCATTGATGCCAGGTGATGTGGTCCGCCGTCTAATTGCTGGCAAGGATACGCAGAGAGGCTACTGCAGAGACATTATAATGAATGCAGCGCTGCAGATTGTGGGCACCAAGCATGTGATACCGAGTGTTGCTAGCGAGAGGCTCCAGCCCCTGGAGGAGTTCACTCCGGATTTAGCTGTATGCCTTGATTCTTGGGTTGGAACTTCTAAGGTAAGCAAACGTTACAAATATTTTCATCTTTTTGTGTCGACATAGGAAGGCATGGCAGAGGGAACATGTAATCACCATATTTTTTTTTATTGATTACCAGGCTGCCAATGAGGATAGCTGAATACTGTTTTAAGTATATTATTTTCAAGTAGTATTGACTTTTATCATTGTTATCACAAGAGTCAGCCTTTAAAAGGTATTGGAACCTTTCCAATCCTGCTCTAGAACATTCTAAGTTCAAAAATATTTTGGGAAGAAGAAAAAGTATTCATATCTTTATTCTTCTTTATTCCCCATGGGAAGAAGATACAATATTAACATTTTATAATGTGAGCTATTTTGTCTGTCCATTGTAGTAATTTGCAATATACAACTGGCCTACTGGCAGAGAATGGTGACAAGTTCACCATATTGAGATACCTAAAAGGAAAAAAATACAGCATAATCATGAATATAATACCTATATTAATCTATGTTTCTATTTTGAAACAGTAATAGTGTAGCAAGGTAACCAGAGGCTGTAAATAGTTTGTTACACATACCCAAATTAATATACTCTCCAATATTGGATAAATAAAAATAAAATAAATAAAAGCTTTATTGTTCAACAGAGTAGTACAGATTCAAATAGCACTAACCTTCACACTAGGATTCCCTGTGTCGTGAAGATTAGTCTCTTTCATCTTACAAGAAATAGTTAACGCTTAAAGTAACATTCATTAGTGAAAAGAATTTGTAGGGCGACAATTTTGGAATAAATAATTACCATTTGTTGAATGAAAGAGTCAATGTTCTAAATTAGAACTTATTCCTGAAACTCGCATATGAACTACCGAGACAAAATAACCAGACCCCTCTTTATCATTGACAATAATTCTTCTCACACAGGCGGTCCACAGCAAACTCCGCCTAGCTTCCGCCGAGGGCTCGCGCCTCGAGTACCCTGATCTAGACACGTGTCCCCTGGAGGACTACTCCATGCGCCGGCGCCGCTCCACACCCTACTCCTCGTCCGAGTTTTACCCTGGACAGGTGGTGTACGGCCCTCTAGGGTCACTGGACAGCGCAAACTGGCTCCACATCACCAAGGAAATGAAAGCCGCTAGGAAACATAAGATGCATGATCATAAGGTAAGCTGAACGTGAAATTTTAAGTAACCTATGCACTGTCTGCTGTATTATAACCAACTGGTTTGATTCTTTCTGGAGGAGTGAAATTTGATATCACAGATGGAAACGTGGAGTGCGGGAGGTGTCATCAATATTTAGTTGGAGTTAGAGTACTCTGTTCAGTTCCAAATATTGGACCAGGACAACTCTAGTTGGCTCGTGTATTTTAAATATTATAAAAATAGTTTAATTTCTTAGTCAAGTTTATTTGCAACAAGACTACACGAGGTTCCTGAGCTTAAAAAAATCGAAGCTTAATAAATGTCCATCTTCTTAGTCGCACGTTTTATAACCGCGAATTGTTTTGTGTCCCCCAGTTCACCGTCGAAGCAGTCGTGACGGAGAGCGTGAGTGTCCACTGGCAGTGCCGTGCGCTGTGCACACACCCCTCCGACCCTGCCACGCCGCAGCAGCCCAAGTTCCTAGTAGAAGGTATACCTTTACTCTACAGTAATACATGTATGATATGCCATCTAAAATTAAGTGTTTAATACGCAGGGCAAGACTGAGACCTAAAATTACATTTTTCTCTTGGTCATAATACATGAGATTAGTTAGTGAAATAATGGTTTTCCTGTCCAAAGACAATGATAGTTAATGGCAGGGTAGACTAGCTCGCAACTCATCGTTCTTTATAGCATCATGATAGAGTTGCGTGCAGACCTGGCAACATGCAAAGGCTTCGTAGAAGGCACATGAAAATGTTAATAAAATTGCAAAATTTCTAAACAGTACACATATGGCATAAATAGTTATGTAACTTCATGTCTGTAATCCCCAAACTTTGCTCATTTAACAAGTTTACCTTTTTCACAGGCTTTTTTATAAATATCTCCACTAAGTTCACATTGTATTTTCCATAAACAGGTGAAGATCTAAAGAATTTGAAGTTGCTGAATGTATTTGAGCCGTGCACATTGCAAGTTGGTGACAGGAACTTCCTTACTATTGGCCCCGAAGACAGCTTTGTTAGCAAGAAGCAATGGAGGAAACAACAGAGTAAGTAGCACTTAACTTCTTATACAATTTACTAGTTGTATCTTTTTTTCTTTCCTTCACTAATTTCCAACTTATTAGGTTGGGCGTGATAGTAGTCTATCAGATATCTATATCTTGAAATCTATCTTGGTTATAAAATTAACCCTGTCCTTTTGAACCCACCCAGACAGGCAAAGAATACGAAACATTCTGAGGAAATCGGAATGTCCTAGATGAGATTGCTTAGATTTATATGACAACTAATATTCAGTATAAGTCTTAGATTATGGAATGTCTAAATCCTAGTAGGCCACTGAGAATTGAAGCCATAATATTAGCCAGAGTTTGATCCCTACGTCACACGTCAAGGAATTACATTTAATTGTGAGCGTGACACTTACTAGCACTTTTATAAAAAAGTGGCTTTACGAAAAACGTTACGTTTTGAACACGTCATCTGGACATTTCATAATCTAAGGCCCTGTGCCTGTCCCTACCGGATTTTGTGAGGAACTTCAGCCTTTCTAACCTCTTTAGTATTGTGTTAAGTTTGCCTAAAGTGCGATTTCCCATCATACCTCGCGTCCTTGTCTTATACGCTGTTCACCTATGTTGTAATCCTGTCTAACCGATTAAATCTAAATATCAGTACATATTTATTGAGTTATTAAAGAAACTCCTTTGCGTGCAGGTAAATGCTACAGGAATCTCCGCAAGCAAGCTAAGCCGGCCAAGAAACCATCGAAGGCCGAAACCAATTCGACTGACCACGTGCCCTCCAGACCTAAGAAGCGCGCTTCGGCACATCGCAAACTTAAGTCTAACGAGGTATGTCTCCTATTTATAAAGCTTCGATCAATCAGACAATAGGCACTTCCAAAACAATTAGAAAAAATTTGTTCTATCACAAACGCTTTTGTCAGCGTTAGCATGATTAAAACAAGTTGTTTTAAAAACACATGTTTCAAACAGTTTGAATTTAAACAGTGTTTTTTTTATCACACGTTTTAATTACTTTTCATGACACATGAATGGATATAAAATGAAAATAAATTAATGAGTCTAAATAGCCTGACATAAAAGGAGTCGTGTTACTACAATGCTAATGCTATGTTATATTTTTGAACTTTTATTTGCATTTTTATTAAATACTTAAAATAAAAACATGAGATGTTTTTTTTCATTGATCTTTTTTTGTAAATATTTAATGAATACGGCGAATTTGAAATGATGTCGTCTAAAATTGAAGCATATATAATTCAATTACAGGTTTAGACGTCGAACTTAAGTGGAAATAATTTTGAAATAGTGTCTAGGTTAGGACACACACACAAAAAAAAACTCTTAAACAATTTGAACTGTTTGTTTTATAAACTTTTGTGTTATTTGAACTTAGTATGTCCGCGTAAGGTGCGGATAAATGGGCGAGGTTTCATATGATTTCATTCAACGATTTTTTTTATGTTTGCCAGTAAGGATCACGACCATAACCTGTTATTATTTTACTCGTTTCTGCTGAACTTGGTTTTTTTATTTGACCACCCTCCTTTATAATATAACGAACATAGAATATTGGAATTCATTTATTCTGTGTTTTGAATTTCCGATATTTATGTCTGGCCCAACTAGCTAATACAAAAAATGTACTTATACATAATTGGCTCAAGTCGATTCCACGCCTAATGCCACCGATCTCCATGTCCAGAACGACATGGAAGTGGACACCACAGAACAGCTGGAGTCCCTAGACGAGGCTCTGAAGATGGACGCAAACTGTCCGAGCATCAAGATCGAGAACATCGGCGATGTGTCCCTGCCCATGGCTAGCAGTCAGGAAGACACCGCTACTGAGGAGAAGAATGACTCCGGCATCAGGTAGGTCGGGTATTGGGGTGCCTAGCTTTGCTGCTTTTTGGGGATGATTTGACAACAGTCCAAAGTAAAAAAAACAAGTCCTCTGATGTATTGATGTCAAAATTAAAGATGGAATAACAATTAAACATTGTATTAAAAAAAAATTCTATCTTATTATAAAACTCTCATGACACGATGTAATTATAGTGTTTGACTCCCAAGGAAGTGAGCACGAGTCAGCTATTAAAATATAAATCTTAAAAATAATATAGGTATTATAAAGTTCGAAGCCATCCTGAGCCTGCTGAGAAGCTGAGCCTGTACTCGAGAGATTTAGAATTAAGGAGTAACAATCGTGTGGGAAGAATTTAGGTAGTGGAGCCTAGATAGAAATAATGCATTTGTCTGTAACTTTCGAAGTATTTTATTCTTCTTTTCGCAACAAACTTTATCAGAAATTGTGTATTTATTATTTATTTTAAGAAAAGGTCTTATTATACCCCCTTCCATGATCATCGTACTCAATTAACATATTTTCGAACCAAACCAAACACCCAACCAACTCACACATAAAACCGCTACCGCTTATCGCTACATCTCCCATCATGACCGAGCCCTCTCATGAGCGTATAACGCTAACTAGATCACACGTCCGCAGTCCTGAGCCGACGCGCGAGGACAACCTGCTCAACGGAGACAGCAAGTCGGACGCGGCGCTCAACGACGACGATTCTGATAACTGGGAGAATACCAGCAGCGATGGCAGTGATACTGACAGGTGAGGAACTGAGTAACATGGTGCTTCTACTCTCAGATCTAGGACACGCCCGCGTTGTGCATCTTTAGGTACAGCAACATATCTCTGAAAATAAAGCTACATCTCTGTTCAAACTCCCCTTTTTTCTACCTTTGACTTTGACCATTTATGTGTGGACGTTGGACCAAGTGCTGCCCAGGATGGACAGCAGAGAGGTTGGGGACCCCTGATTGAACATTGTTTCTATCACTTTAGCGGTGCCACATGGTCATCGCGATGTTCATCAGCTGCGTCGGCACGCGGCAAGCGTTCACCTCAACTGGCCGTGCGCCTGCTGCGCGGCAAGCGCCTCAAGCGGACCGTGCGCCGCGCGCCGCCCGCGCCGCCGCCGCGCCTGGGGGACCGCGTGGTGGTCGAGACGCTGCACACCACCAGCCGCGCTAACGTCGTGTGGCAGGTATGTGACATACGGCAGCACTCCAGCTGGGGGACCGCGTGGTGGTCGAGACGCTGCACACCACCAGCCGCGCTAACGTCGTGTGGCAGGTATGTGACATACGGCAGCACTCCAGCTGGGGGACCGCGTGGTGGTCGAGACGCTGCACACCACCAGCCGCGCTAACGTCGTGTGGCAGGTATGTGACATACGGCAGCACTCCAGCTGGGGGACCGCGTGGTGGTCGAGACGCTGCACACCACCAGCCGCGCTAACGTCGTGTGGCAGGTATGTGACATACGGCAGCACTCCAGCTGGGGGACCGCGTGGTGGTCGAGACGCTGCACACCACCAGCCGCGCTAACGTCGTGTGGCAGGTATGTGACATACGGCAGCACTCCAGCTGGGGGACCGCGTGGTGGTCGAGACGCTGCACACCACCAGCCGCGCTAACGTCGTGTGGCAGGTATGTGACATACGGCAGCACTCCAGCTGGGGGACCGCGTGGTGGTCGAGACGCTGCACACCACCAGCCGCGCTAACGTCGTGTGGCAGGTATGTGACATACGGCAGCACTCCAGCTGGGGGACCGCGTGGTGGTCGAGACGCTGCACACCACCAGCCGCGCTAACGTCGTGTGGCAGGTATGTGACATACGGCAGCACTCCAGCTGGGGGACCGCGTGGTGGTCGAGACGCTGCACACCACCAGCCGCGCTAACGTCGTGTGGCAGGTATGTGACATACGGCAGCACTCCAGCTGGGGGACCGCGTGGTGGTCGAGACGCTGCACACCACCAGCCGCGCTAACGTCGTGTGGCAGGTATGTGACATACGGCAGCACTCCAGCTGGGGGACCGCGTGGTGGTCGAGACGCTGCACACCACCAGCCGCGCTAACGTCGTGTGGCAGGTATGTGACATACGGCAGCACTCCAGCTGGGGGACCGCGTGGTGGTCGAGACGCTGCACACCACCAGCCGCGCTAACGTCGTGTGGCAGGTATGTGACATACGGCAGCACTCCAGCTGGGGGACCGCGTGGTGGTCGAGACGCTGCACACCACCAGCCGCGCTAACGTCGTGTGGCAGGTATGTGACATACGGCAGCACTCCAGCTGGGGGACCGCGTGGTGGTCGAGACGCTGCACACCACCAGCCGCGCTAACGTCGTGTGGCAGGTATGTGACATACGGCAGCACTCCAGCTGGGGGACCGCGTGGTGGTCGAGACGCTGCACACCACCAGCCGCGCTAACGTCGTGTGGCAGGTATGTGACATACGGCAGCACTCCAGCTGGGGGACCGCGTGGTGGTCGAGACGCTGCACACCACCAGCCGCGCTAACGTCGTGTGGCAGGTATGTGACATACGGCAGCACTCCAGCTGGGGGACCGCGTGGTGGTCGAGACGCTGCACACCACCAGCCGCGCTAACGTCGTGTGGCAGGTATGTGACATACGGCAGCACTCCAGCTGGGGGACCGCGTGGTGGTCGAGACGCTGCACACCACCAGCCGCGCTAACGTCGTGTGGCAGGTATGTGACATACGGCAGCACTCCAGCTGGGGGACCGCGTGGTGGTCGAGACGCTGCACACCACCAGCCGCGCTAACGTCGTGTGGCAGGTATGTGACATACGGCAGCACTCCAGCTGGGGGACCGCGTGGTGGTCGAGACGCTGCACACCACCAGCCGCGCTAACGTCGTGTGGCAGGTATGTGACATACGGCAGCACTCCAGCTGGGGGACCGCGTGGTGGTCGAGACGCTGCACACCACCAGCCGCGCTAACGTCGTGTGGCAGGTATGTGACATACGGCAGCACTCCAGCTGGGGGACCGCGTGGTGGTCGAGACGCTGCACACCACCAGCCGCGCTAACGTCGTGTGGCAGGTATGTGACATACGGCAGCACTCCAGCTGGGGGACCGCGTGGTGGTCGAGACGCTGCACACCACCAGCCGCGCTAACGTCGTGTGGCAGGTATGTGACATACGGCAGCACTCCAGCTGGGGGACCGCGTGGTGGTCGAGACGCTGCACACCACCAGCCGCGCTAACGTCGTGTGGCAGGTATGTGACATACGGCAGCACTCCAGCTGGGGGACCGCGTGGTGGTCGAGACGCTGCACACCACCAGCCGCGCTAACGTCGTGTGGCAGGTATGTGACATACGGCAGCACTCCAGCTGGGGGACCGCGTGGTGGTCGAGACGCTGCACACCACCAGCCGCGCTAACGTCGTGTGGCAGGTATGTGACATACGGCAGCACTCCAGCTGGGGGACCGCGTGGTGGTCGAGACGCTGCACACCACCAGCCGCGCTAACGTCGTGTGGCAGGTATGTGACATACGGCAGCACTCCAGCTGGGGGACCGCGTGGTGGTCGAGACGCTGCACACCACCAGCCGCGCTAACGTCGTGTGGCAGGTATGTGACATACGGCAGCACTCCAGCTGGGGGACCGCGTGGTGGTCGAGACGCTGCACACCACCAGCCGCGCTAACGTCGTGTGGCAGGTATGTGACATACGGCAGCACTCCAGCTGGGGGACCGCGTGGTGGTCGAGACGCTGCACACCACCAGCCGCGCTAACGTCGTGTGGCAGGTATGTGACATACGGCAGCACTCCAGCTGGGGGACCGCGTGGTGGTCGAGACGCTGCACACCACCAGCCGCGCTAACGTCGTGTGGCAGGTATGTGACATACGGCAGCACTCCAGCTGGGGGACCGCGTGGTGGTCGAGACGCTGCACACCACCAGCCGCGCTAACGTCGTGTGGCAGGTATGTGACATACGGCAGCACTCCAGCTGGGGGACCGCGTGGTGGTCGAGACGCTGCACACCACCAGCCGCGCTAACGTCGTGTGGCAGGTATGTGACATACGGCAGCACTCCAGCTGGGGGACCGCGTGGTGGTCGAGACGCTGCACACCACCAGCCGCGCTAACGTCGTGTGGCAGGTATGTGACATACGGCAGCACTCCAGCTGGGGGACCGCGTGGTGGTCGAGACGCTGCACACCACCAGCCGCGCTAACGTCGTGTGGCAGGTATGTGACATACGGCAGCACTCCAGCTGGGGGACCGCGTGGTGGTCGAGACGCTGCACACCACCAGCCGCGCTAACGTCGTGTGGCAGGTATGTGACATACGGCAGCACTCCAGCTGGGGGACCGCGTGGTGGTCGAGACGCTGCACACCACCAGCCGCGCTAACGTCGTGTGGCAGGTATGTGACATACGGCAGCACTCCAGCTGGGGGACCGCGTGGTGGTCGAGACGCTGCACACCACCAGCCGCGCTAACGTCGTGTGGCAGGTATGTGACATACGGCAGCACTCCAGCTGGGGGACCGCGTGGTGGTCGAGACGCTGCACACCACCAGCCGCGCTAACGTCGTGTGGCAGGTATGTGACATACGGCAGCACTCCAGCTGGGGGACCGCGTGGTGGTCGAGACGCTGCACACCACCAGCCGCGCTAACGTCGTGTGGCAGGTATGTGACATACGGCAGCACTCCAGCTGGGGGACCGCGTGGTGGTCGAGACGCTGCACACCACCAGCCGCGCTAACGTCGTGTGGCAGGTATGTGACATACGGCAGCACTCCAGCTGGGGGACCGCGTGGTGGTCGAGACGCTGCACACCACCAGCCGCGCTAACGTCGTGTGGCAGGTATGTGACATACG
This sequence comes from Agrotis puta, assembly GCA_943136025.2. Taxonomy (NCBI): domain Eukaryota; kingdom Metazoa; phylum Arthropoda; class Insecta; order Lepidoptera; family Noctuidae; genus Agrotis; species Agrotis puta. The sequence continues at coordinate 14,029,266 of OW964175.2, read as the reverse complement.
GCAGCACTCCAGCTGGGGGACCGCGTGGTGGTCGAGACGCTGCACACCACCAGCCGCGCTAACGTCGTGTGGCAGGTATGTGACATACGGCAGCACTCCAGCTGGGGGACCGCGTGGTGGTCGAGACGCTGCACACCACCAGCCGCGCTAACGTCGTGTGGCAGGTATGTGACATACGGCAGCACTCCAGCTGGGGGACCGCGTGGTGGTCGAGACGCTGCACACCACCAGCCGCGCTAACGTCGTGTGGCAGGTATGTGACATACGGCAGCACTCCAGCTGGGGGACCGCGTGGTGGTCGAGACGCTGCACACCACCAGCCGCGCTAACGTCGTGTGGCAGGTATGTGACATACGGCAGCACTCCAGCTGGGGGACCGCGTGGTGGTCGAGACGCTGCACACCACCAGCCGCGCTAACGTCGTGTGGCAGGTATGTGACATACGGCAGCACTCCAGCTGGGGGACCGCGTGGTGGTCGAGACGCTGCACACCACCAGCCGCGCTAACGTCGTGTGGCAGGTATGTGACATACGGCAGCACTCCAGCTGGGGGACCGCGTGGTGGTCGAGACGCTGCACACCACCAGCCGCGCTAACGTCGTGTGGCAGGTATGTGACATACGGCAGCACTCCAGCTGGGGGACCGCGTGGTGGTCGAGACGCTGCACACCACCAGCCGCGCTAACGTCGTGTGGCAGGTATGTGACATACGGCAGCACTCCAGCTGGGGGACCGCGTGGTGGTCGAGACGCTGCACACCACCAGCCGCGCTAACGTCGTGTGGCAGGTATGTGACATACGGCAGCACTCCAGCTGGGGGACCGCGTGGTGGTCGAGACGCTGCACACCACCAGCCGCGCTAACGTCGTGTGGCAGGTATGTGACATACGGCAGCACTCCAGCTGGGGGACCGCGTGGTGGTCGAGACGCTGCACACCACCAGCCGCGCTAACGTCGTGTGGCAGGTATGTGACATACGGCAGCGTCCCACAGCTGGCCGTGCGCCTGCTGCCTCAAGCGGATCTTCTTAAGACTTAAATCTGCGCTATGCGCGGCGCGTTGTGCACGTCACGTACCCACAGTAGCGACTGGCGGCAGCAGCCCCTGACCTCCCCACTCGCAACTCACTCCATACCGCTCTGTTTCATGGTGTCGCACTCATTCGCTAGCAATTTGAAACTGACGGGATCCTACGTCCCCTGAGTCTAACCAAAACAAAAAAAAAACAAGTTCATTTATATCCCATATCTAATTACAGGACGGCACGATAGAAATGGGCATTCCATCCACACAACTGTATCCGATCCATCACTTGGACGGACAGGAGTGTTTCCCGGGCGACTTCGTGGTCAGCGGGGCAGCTAACGTCGAGGAAAATCAACAGGTTTGTACTTTCTTTTATACGACTTTCATGATTGTGTATTAACGCGTCACAACAACCATATTATTATGTATACGTCGCAGCCTATATCTAATATTGTATTATTGTAATATGTGCAGCTGAAGCACAGAGAGTACGGCGTGGTGCAGCGTGTAGACCACCACGGTCGGACAGCCATCGTGCACTGGTACCGCACCTACACCAGCGCTGACGAGCCTGTGTGAGTACCATCTACTGTCCGTTATGCATTCCATTATTTATTAGGTCCTCAAACGACGTACCTACTTTATTTTATTATCTTAAGAGAACTTACAGGAACTTAAATTGTGAAAGAAGGCCAATACAAGTTCTCACTGACAGCATTAGCTTAGAACAAAAGACACTAGACAGTTAAAAAAATAATAAGTAAAAAAAGAACTCAGAGTGAAATTAAAAATATAACAAAAATAAAAGAAATGTCAGTGATTATTGAAAAAACGGTTACATAATGTTTTTTTAGCTAAACTGACACTGGTGGTGAATAAGTATAGATCATCAACACTTTGGCAGAATGAATTGTACGATCTGCTAGCTCTTATCATATAAGAGTTTTGGCTGTAAACACCATACGAAGGGAAGATACAGTGGTTGAAATTAGCCCAATCTTCCCAATCAGTTCGGATCAATCGGTTGAACCATTAGCTATATTAAACAAGATTGCTATATCAGCTATTTTCCGGAATATTATAACGGAAGAATGTGAAATTTTGTGCAGCGGCTATGATAGTTATTAGACTCTGACAGCGATCTCATAGTTTATCCTCTTTCATCTGCTCGAGCGGGACTTTTGAAACAAAATATTGTTCTATTAGTAAATTTTGATATTTTTGACATCCCAACCGCCACATGCAACAACCTGGCGTCTGATCGGATGATTCACTTTTGCTTTTGAAGGATTTGGATACCTCTCTATCATTGTTTCTAAACCTAAACCGCCTTATTACAAAAAGGGGTTTAACTAAAAACCCAGGTTTAATCTTGTAAAACTACGGTTTAAACAAAGATTATTACAAATCGTGGTTTTGCGATAAACCATGGTCTAACAGTAGTAGCTGTCAAAGGTATGTCAAAGTTTCTCATAGCAAATTTTTCATTGTGTTGTAGTTTTTGTGTTATTTTCACCCAAAATGGATTGAAACAAGGTAGATTTAATTGTTATTACTCATTGTGGATTTAATTGTATAGACAATCGTTCAAATGGCGGTACTAAAGTCGACGTTTTATCTTAGTTTTGTAATACGGACAAATTTAAACCATGGCTCTGCAGATAAGCCTGGACTTGATAGACCAGGTTTAAACCAAGGTTTATTTCGTTTTTGTAATAAGGCCGACAGAGTTTTCTTTAGCTCCACTCAATGTAAGTAGATTAAAAACGCATAGTAAACATTTTCGACACGCTTTTTAGCGACACTGTCAAATAGTGTAATTAATGATACAGCGTGTTGTTATTTAGTTTTTTTTTTTTTCATCAACGTTTTGTATTCAAGGCCAAGAATATTGATTTTTTTAATATTCATGTATACCTACAGTTTTCGTTATTATTAAAATCAGCCGCTTTTTAGTATTTAGCGCCATCTAACCATAATTTCGGATTTATCCATCTACGAACAGTTGGAAAATTCACCTTTTATGCTGTTCCACTACACTACAAGGCAAAGCCCTACCGAAATACTTCCATGCACACCATGTCAAACCAAATACTCACCTACTCCTCATTTGCCGTAGTCCACAAATGCTCCATGAGAGTGAAGTCAGCGTGTACGACCTGAAAGATCACCCAGACTTCCAGTACCGACCGGGAACGGTCGTCATCAGGGTTGCAAACTTTACTGGGGAAGATGTCAACTGCACTGCGGGACAGGTAAGCACGATTAAATCATGATTTACAAGTAACATTACAGTTTGATTCTTTGATTTTTACACCCCCCTTAACGCGTTGACTGACCGTGCATTACAATCATGTAATGCATTTTTGGTTAGCTGTGACGTCCATGCATTACATTTGCCACAGGTAACTGAACTGCATTTTCTGGGCTGGACGTCGAAAATCATAGCTGTAGCCCACAGGCTAGAGCTATGATTTTCTAGTGACGTATGAACAAAGCTATTTGTAAAAAAAAACGATTGGACGTTCGAATCTCGTGGATTATCCAAAATAGACGGGACTGTCAACGTATATACATTAAAAAAATCTTAGCAATAAGCTAAAACACGCAAAATTAAATATATTTGAAATAAAGATTTCGTGTTTTGTCCAGACATATTCATTTATTTATAGGTCATAGACAACTTCCCGTCTGGCCGCGTCAAAGTATGGTGGGTCGACGGACACACGAGCATGTGCTGGCCTCAAGATCTGTACAAGGTAATAGTTATAATTATCAAAGATCAATACCATACAAAATTGCCTCTTATTTTGCGTTTGATAAATTATCAGTTGTTTATTTAATTACAATTCCATTAAAATGTAATTTCCCAGAATTTGATGCTTATCACTACACTCCTGAATCGTGTATTTTTTTTTTCATATCATCTGTTTCAATTCCTGGCTAGAACATCAGAATTGGTCCCAGGACTCCTTTAAGTAATTTTCGTTTTGTTAGTTACGGAACAATTGACTCTGTACTTGTAGTAATCTTTCTTGTAATAGTGAAGCTCGGTTGTCTAGGTACTTATAATGAGGTTATGATAACCAGGTGGGAGAGTACGACAGCGAGGAGGGCGAGCTGTGGGGCTCGGAGGGCTCGGCCTCGGAGGACTCCTGGGAGACACAGAGCTCCGCGCACGAGCCCGACCCGAGCACGCCCACGCCGCAGGAACAGGCGCCGCACAACAACGGTATGTACTGAATACGAGATGTAGGACTCCCGGGAAACGCAGGGCTCCGGGCATGGGTCCGAGCCATAAATGAACATACACTAACAGCCTGCAGATTCAAACAAAACTTTTGTACTCGTTATTTAATTTGTGTTTTTTTTCAACAGATGTCGTTGTAGTTGCTGCTGCTGTAAGCGTGCCGGCAGCAGAGTGCGGCTCGTGCGCGGGGGCGGGGGCGGGGGCGGGGCCCGAGGTGCCGCGCCTGCTGGAGCCGCGCGTGGCCGCACATATCGAGCGCGGCCGCATCGCCATGAGGAAACTAGAAGAGATGTTCGCTAAACACCCCACGTTACAAAGTCAAGAGGTAAAAGTAGTATCTCTGTTAAGGTGGCTACGCTCGCCCTCGGTGGAGGCGGGCGCGGGCGCGGGCGCGGGAGCGGGAGCGGGCGCGGGCCTGCTCCGGCCGCCCGTGGCCGCGCTCGTGCAGCGTCTGCACGACAGTCTGCGGCTGCTGCTAGCCATGTTCGCCAAAAACCCCGCTCTCGAGACGCAGGAGGTAGGTGGCAGGCCCGGCACACCCCGGACCGACACCGCAAAAGTATCTTTTTCTTGTCTCACTAAATTACTTGCATGTAATATTGCTCAGAATTCAATTTCTCCCGCGATGGCCGGGAGCGATGACAGAAAGGATGCTTCGGCATGCCGACGCTACGGGTCGTCTTGTGTCTCGGCGCGGTGGTGGTAGAACTGCGAGCTCGAATTTCTAGTGATTTTATTATTCTAATTTGAGTTGCTGTTTTTCTGCAATGCTTGACATTAGTACTCATTTCAAATGCGTCACATTTACGTGCACAATCATTCAAGTTGGGAGCGTTACGATGTGAAATTCAGCAGGATGGCGCAGCATACATACATACAGGACACCTCGGCATCCCGAAGCATCCGATAACAAGCAGTTCGGGATGCGCTCTCTTATATCGAATGATACTTTTGCCGGCGCCGGGCCGGTGTGAGCAGGCCCTTGTGATACCGTGCAGTCTGATCTGATAAGTGCTCTCTTACAATGCTGCAAACAAAAAGTCACGATTAAATTATTGTAATCATGGTTTTGAGCAATGCTACATTTATATTTTATTTGGCATACATTTATATGTTCGAATTCTGATCGAATTCTGGATACGTCTGAAAAGTCCTGAAGCTTACTCTTAGATTGGAAGCATTGAAGGAGTGAGGAAGTTATTAAAGAAAGTAATTCGAGCTGCCTGATATTCCTGCCTGATCTTCGTCAGCTTACTCATTTTTCTTTACATTACCATATATTTTATTTTGGATAAAGCAGATTTTATTTGAGTATTAAAAGTCCTTGAATAAAACGTATATTCTTTTATTTATTTTTACCCCTTTTCATTTAAATTATTTAATGATCGTTTTTTAAACCCTAATTTATTTTGCTAGAGACAAACATTTAAAACTAACGTAGAAGGGAACATATGTTACAAGTACAATGCATTCCACATCCCATGTCAATCCGTTCAATTATTTCCATAAAAAATATAAGATTTTTATATCAGCTGCTTTAGATTCTATACAACCACCTCAAAATAAATATAATTTTGACTATTGTATCACGTTTGTAATGTATGTTTTTTGTATAGACTATTTTAAGGTTAGTTATAATAACCCTTCTATACAAGACGTACAGCACATTTAAATTTTTCCCCATCAAACATGAACCTTCTGTTTTTGTGATAAAGTTGAGAATCTGTCAAAGAAATTAGTTAATACAAGTCATGTAAGAATACATAAATATTAGCTTTCTAAATATTTGTGTTATTTTCAGATAATGCGCAAGCTGTTAAACTTGTACAAAGATTGCCGATTTTTAGACCGCTTAATGGGAACATCATTCTTCCATGAAGATCACTTTTTGGTAAGTTTTTTAAGTAGAGCTGAATTTAAATACTATATCACAAAACAAAAAATCTAATACTGCTACAAATCGTTTGAATTTCATACTTATCCAAAAGGTCATTTATACAAGAGGCTGATGAAATTAGCATTTTTCAAGGTCAATTCTATATAAGAGTCTCCAAAACCCCACTCTTCTTTCACCCCTAGGGTTTTTTTCACCATCCAACACACAGATAGTGGCCAGTGTTATTTTGCGAACTTGGAGATAAAAACTCACTGTAAAAACTTTTTGGCTTTTGATATTTAGGTTACCGGCGCATAGTCTTACCCAAAATTAAAAAAGAAAAACCACGTAAGAAATGGATTTTCATACACTTTTCTCTCCCGCTCAGATGCGTTTTCTCCCCGCATATTTGTTCGATATGTAATGACGTTCTTTCTACCGTAAATTTGATAAAGTATCAAGGTACTTTCCATGCAGGTGTAGTAAAAATGTTTATCTACTATCATGCTATTAATCCTCTATAAAAGAACCTATAACAATTAGCTTATTGCCAACATTAAAACACTCAATGATATAATGATCATTATATCATCCAAACGCGTGTTATAATGAATTTCAAAAAAAGAACATTCTCATGCAATGACATTTTCACCACCAGATCGCTAAAATTTTGAAAAAAGAACAACTCGTCTTATCGTGTTATATCCCGCCATTTTTTCACTCGAATATGGTATGCGAATATGGTATGTTATGAGAATCTTTTATAGAGGATTCACAGCATGATTGTAGATAAAGTCTTGTATGCAACCGTTATAATTAGGTATTAAAACACTCATGTGATACTATTATCACACTCGGCTACGCCTCGTGTGATAAACCCACATTCGTGTTTTAATACCCCTGATTATACAACAGTTGCATAAATAACTATTATTACACTCCACCAGGGTCTGCTAGAACGCGTGCGCGAACGCGGCGCGATCACACCCCGCGCGGGTGAACGTCGCGTGCACGAACAGCTCGCGCGGCTGTTCGCCCCGAGCGACCCCCCCTCTAGCGAAACGAACCCGTCCTCCCCCCCGCCCGATTCCATGCTCGTGGACGAGGACATGGACAAACCATTGATCTGCAGCGATGGAACGAGGGCCATCGCAGCCGCGAATGTTACTGTGGAGCCGATGCAGGTGATGTATCTTTCTAAAATGATCAACTCGGTACAATAATACAGGCTATTTTTCTACACATAAAGAGCAGTTTTAAAACTTGGCTAGATCCAGTAACTATTTTAACAATGAGATAATTTTCTCCGGTCTAAAATTAGTTTTATAATTTGCAGGTGGAATGTACGGTGTCAAAGAAGCAGCTGCATTTGAACATAGAGGCGGCGCAGGCTACTGGATCGAGCACTGCTGTGTCCTTGTCCGATAGTGCCCTTGGTGATAATCGTGAGTAAACATTGGTTACAAGTTAAAGACACATTTATTTCGCGACGTGATTGGTCCAATATCGCGCATAAAGAATATGTTATCACAAACCTATTTAAATACCATATTTTTTATAAAACACCCTGACTGCATTAGTTTCATGATACAAACAATATGTACTGAGACGTCATCGACGGAGCCCCGCTACGCGAGACTCCTATTTCTGCCTGTATGGTTTAAAGTAACCTAACACGAGGTGGAAGACGGGCCCTAGGGGCCGTTCAAGTATTACGTAAGCAGATTTGTTACAAAATTTTCCCCCCCATCCCCATTGTCAGCAAAAGTAAGCAAAGCTCTTTCCCCCTCCCCTATGCTTACGTAAACATTTTTCAATTAATGTATTGTTTCTGCCCAAACGTATGCATTAAATAAATAAATAAATATTCCACAACTATCACACAACGCCATCTAGTCCCAAGCTAAGCAGAGCTTGTGTTATGGGTACTAGACAACTGGTAAACATACTTATATATATTTCTAAATACATACATATTATAGATAAATTACACCCAGACACAGAACAAATGATCGTGCTCATCACACAAACATTTGTCCTGGGTGGGAATCGAACCCACGACCTCCGGCATAGCAGTCAGGGTCACCAACCACTAGACCAACAGGCCTGTCAAATTAGGCATCAGGCATTATTTGCGGGAATCCCCAAAAATGCGTTTCGTTTTCAAGCAAAGAAAATTTGAGGGTTGCTAATCGTGTAAAAACGTAAATAACTACTGATGACGTAATCATCATCTAGACTCCCCTACCCCCCATGTCATCCAAAATAAGCAAAGCAAAGACCCCCCCCGCCTCCCCGTAGTGCTTACGTAATACTTAAATGGCCCTATAGATCTGCTATCACGTCATTTCCTGCCTTTAATAAGTTTCCAAGCTGATCTTATAAATTGTTTTACCAGCTACTGCTGATGCTGATGGTGAGCAAGGCCAAGGGAAGAACGTGTGCTACAAACTGTGCTCACTCATCCACGCGCAGCTCATCAAAGCTCACGCAGAAGTTAGCCGGTAAGTCGCCACACTGGCTTACAAACAAATATCTGGCTTAATTTACAGAATTTGCAGAATAATGTTAAGGAGAAGCTAAGAAAAGCTTTTTTTATTTATGCAACGGCCGGATCTTAGGGCATATTTCTCCGGACAAATTAAACAAAGTCGTATTTGAGAACTTTCCTTAACACTGACAGTTTGATGTGTGAATCAGCGCGATTTAGATGTACCGATCTCTTTCGCCTTGGTGGAATTTGATTTGATTTTTTTTTTTAATGTTCCACACTAGGAATTCCTCCTGTGTCGTGGGTGCGTTTACAAACATATAAACTTACTGAAACATCCAGACCCGAAACAACTACTTGTAGATCATACAAATATTGGCCCTGTGCGGGAATCGAACCCACGACACGCAGTGCGGTAACCGTGTCTTCAAATTCTTAACTTTTTGTCTATGAAAAACAAACATCAATCATAGAATGTAAACAATCTTAAGGTATGATATAAAAAAAGTTATTGAAAAAAATGGAATTGAATAAAGTGGGGGTAGGAAAGATAAATTTATACACCGATCCCTCCGCTGGGCGATTAATGAAAATCATATTGTACTTGATTTGACATCTACCACTTATTAATTACATTGTGAATGTTTGAAATTGGAGCTTGTTTAGTATTAGTTATAAACTTCTACAAGCTTCATCTTCTAATCTGTAGATAGATCAGCAATCAGTACAACCGTTTTTACTAAAAGTTTTGACCACGCCCTCACATCCCTGTCAAGTAGCAGTTCACCGGGTTACATCACTCAATTGTTGAAATATATATTAGTATATTCCTGAATAGCTCAAACATCAGTTTGTTCGAACAACATTGTTTTGTGACAACATTAGATCCGGCTGTAGCATCAAACTAGCTTTTTTTTTTTTTTGCGTGGTAAAATCATCCAATGAGTCCTCCCACCCAGGGCAGGGCGGGAGGGACTGTCAGACTTGTACTGACTAAAATCCACGGTGTCCTTCACAAGCCCTTTACGTACCGGGGTCACGGTAATGGGTAAGTCCCGCGACCCCGGCAGGCAGCATCAAACTAGCTTAAAACTTATTATTATTTTTGCACACTGGCACCACGGCACATTTATTATAAAAACTAAGACATATGTAAGTTGTAATAAAGGTTACATTTATTTCACAGGAGAAGGCCGCAAGAGTTGGCCGATTTCCTTAACGCCTTAATGAGAAAACAAATGACAAACGGCTCTGAGGAGAATTTAGTCTACCACTTTTCAGTGTGAGCCCTCTTTATTGTTTTTTATTTACATATTTATTTCTGTTATATTTGGGCTTCTGTACATGTATTATGCTTTATTCTCACACAGTTATGTTACCACACCCACATGCATTAACTTGTTTTGATCATACAGGGTGGTGATTATAATCGTAATATTGTAAAAAAAAAAACATATAATATGCAATTGTACAAAAAAAAACGCTATAAGCTAAAGAATCCATATTTATTTTGTTTGTTTTACAATTTTATCATTTGACTAAATCATAATCCTGTATATCTGCTGTATATTCCTGAAAAAAATGCTTCAAAATCTGGCTGCAGCTGGTGTATACGATAATACTGGACTACATTCTAAAATATAAATTAAAAGCTTACAAATATTTTTTAACATATTTAATTAATATAGTAACACCATTCATGTACAGATTTCCAAAAAGCTTTGGTTGTTTATAATTATTTTAATCATTTGTATATATTTTTACGTTATTTATTTTATGTTGTGCATTTCACTATGTCGTACTGTGTCGTTGGGGTCTCACCTGTACAAATATAAATGTTGCTGTAAATAATGTAGATAAAAAATACCTACGTTTTTCATGACTGTTACTAAAAAAAGGTTGAGTGCTTTCTGATATTGATGCTGGTGCAAATTAACAAGCACTTTGAAAATTAAACTGACTCGAAAAGAAAACAAAATTGGTGAAGAATATCAAATTCATTGGTGATGTCTTGATAACGATCAGTATGATAGTCGTTTCATAGTATTTTTTGTTCTACCTTACCCTAGCTCAATACTTATATTAAACAAATGAAAACGATTGTAAAATTCTTTATTTTTTTGTATCATGTTTATTTTGTCTTAAAGTAGATTTAACTTCCTCCTTCCAACTTCTGTAGATTTTAAACTGTTTATCTGTAAAAGATATGGATCTCCTGTGAAAGTATTCTTGTAGCTGGCAACAAATTTTTGATAGCTGCCCATTGTATGTCACAACAGTGCATGTACCTCTGTAAGTCCCGCCCTCTTTTTTTTTTGCGTGTTAAAATCATCAAATGATTCCTCCCACCCAGGGCAGTGCGGGAGAGACTGTCAGACTCGTACTGACTAAAATCCACAATGTGCTTCAATAGCCCTTTACGTACCGGGGTCACGGTAACTCCCCCTCTGACCAAGATTTCGATAAGAAACATCAGAAAAAATTGTAAAGCAGATATTACTTTTCATTTTATCAACAGATTTTAACTTCAATTCGAAATATTAGACCTTTTTATGTTCAAATAATTTGATGATAGTTAATAAACACAGAATACCATCCCCATAGGGATGTCACTACTAAATAACAAAAAATTCTTTGGTAGAATATTTACCCTTTTGGCATTTTGGTAGTATTTTTTAGTAAAACTTTTATTTCCTCGCCAGCGTATGTTACACCTTTTCCTTTTATGTTTTGTATACTTTTTTGTTCGTTTTATAGATGACTCTATAAAAAGTGGTAACTTAATTTCTCTGATTTCCGATTAAACCCAATATTGTTAGTTTACCAATTGTATTGCCATTATATTTGTTTAATGTAAGTGTTGCAAGGCCCTTAGGGGTTCATTCGCTATGACGGAAAGCGTTTGCGGTTCAGGGTGGCGCTAGTAGCTATGAAAATATGTCAATAAACTGTCAAAATCAGTACATTTTAAAATTAGTACCGTATATCGCCGCATACACATACGTAACTTTGTAATCATTTAATTCGCGTTTCGTCATAGTGAACTGCCCAGTTTGAAACCTTGTAAACCCCTGTTGTAAAGATATGCATGGTACTGTAAAATTATTGGTACTGTCTTATCCATTGATCGAAAACCGACTTTCTATCCCTGTAATAACCCTGTTTTATACTAACTTCAATTCCGTGCAATGATCGACGATACATAAAATAGTTAGAAAAATCGTAGGAATATTATTAAACTTAATATAATTAGTCTTTCTTCTTGGTATCAATGGTCTTTTCAAAATTTTCTTGACCATTCGATTTTCTACTTTACAATCCAGATAGAAAAAATGTACCACCGATTCTTTTTAGTTTTTTCGTTTGTTTGTTTCTTCTCTGTATAAAAACAATTTAGTGTAATTAATCGATGATCATTGTACATGTTGTACAGTTATTATAAATACTATAAGCTCACACATCCGTATAACATTATAGTCAGTACGGCGCTCTTGTCGTGAGCATGGCTGAAGAAGCGGAAGCAGACAAAGCTACTGATGTCAAGGATGCAACTACGGCGACTGCTCAAAAGCTGGAGGGCACTGGTGAGATATTAGCAGCAGTAGAGCAACTTGTGTTGGGAGTACCAGAGGGCCTGGACTAGAGGGTTCGTTCGTGTCGTAGTCTTTTAGATTTTCAACTTTATGATCTATAAAGTATCAAGTTGAAAATCTCTTTAGGACTACAAAGCGTTTCCGTTTGGCACTTGTCTAGGAGGGCAGTTCCTCATACCAGAACTTGATTTGAAATCGTCTTATCTTCGTCGATTTTGACTTACGTACTTACAAAAGAATAGATATGGGTTAATTTTATTTTGTTAATATCTAACTGAAAGATTATAAGTTGATTTTTCAATAAAATTACAATCATATGCCATCTATGTCACTGACACTGTTTAAATGAAAGTTTTGATGACGCTTATGTGATGTCTTCAGCCGTCCCCGATACAGCTCCGCTCGCGACAGCAGAGGGCACGGACGAGGCTGAAATGGACACCGCCAGCCCCGCGGCCATCATCGATGAGAACAAGGACGGAGGGGAAGGGTTCTGTATACTGGAGTCAGCCCCCGCCGCCCATAGGTTCCGCTTGTCCATGCTGCAGCCTTCAGAACCTAGGACCTTCTACTCGGCTGTGAAGAGGGAGATTAAATTGCTCAAGAGTGATCTACCGCCAGGGGTATGTATTTTAATCTAGATGTCTTTTCTTGGTCGCGGGACTCACGAATTACCGTGACCCCGGCACGTAAAGGGCTATTGAAGGACACCGTGGATTTAGTCAGTACGATTCTGACAGTCCTTCCCGCTCTGCCCTGGGTGGGAGGACTCATGTGATGATTTTACCACGTAAAAATAAAGATCTTTTCTTTGCATAGTATAAAACAAAGTAGAGTTTGTCTCTCGAATGACTGCACCAAATAGTATTTCTTATTTTTCTGAAAAAAATGTCGATAAACCCACCGGATTGAAGCCGTTGCAGACCGCTATTGGAAAACAAAGATCTACGGCCGATATTTATTTGAACAAAGAAACAATAAGAGAACAGTTTGGTATGGGAATGGTGAAGTCTATGAACACATATTTTGATGTCAATGCGTACAAATCATGTTTTGAGACTGAAATTTGGTATTTTAATGGTACGGTACGGTAGTTTTACTAGGTGTAAAAAAAAGATCACAACTAATTTAATATCCATGAAACTTGATGACGGATTAAAAAAATTAAGTTAAAAATTTGTTAATAATCCAGGTGACCCAACCAAGAGTCTCCACTTTATACCTCATTCCCTCGGTTGTCCATAGGTCTGGGTCCGTGGCTACGAGGACCGTATCGACCTGCTGTCGGTGATGATCGCGGGCCCCACCAAGACCCCGTACGAGGGCGGACTGTTCGTGTTCGACGTGCAGCTGGGCGGGGAGTACCCGCGCGCGCCGCCGCTGTGCCACTACCACTCCTACTGCACTGACAGGCTCAATCCTAATCTGTATGAAGACGGCAAGGTACGCATATTATTACTTCTCTTGCCTTCTGCAAGAGCCGCCAGTCTTAAAATAGCCATAAAAAATTGGCTTTTTGACAATATCAATAAATTACAATTCTAATTGGTCCGTCATTAAGAGTTTTGAAAAATGACGGATGCGTATATTTTCTTTTAAAATCAATGAATATTTCCCAAGATATAACGCATCAAAACTCGAGAGTGGGAACTGGAGACAGAATTTAATAAAATTTAATTAAAATGTGACGTATTGCCAATTTTAAAAGCGTCGTATCTCCGCCAATTTACCTTGTGTTCAGGCAGTTCTCGTCCTACTGAAATGCGATGTGATTACTGATATTCAGCATTTGATGTTTTACAGTGGGCATCATCAATTGAGTGCCCCAGTTGTCTTTAAATTGCTTTCAGATGATGATGATGATCTTGATGATATTACAATCCAAAAAAGGTTGGAAGGGAGTACCCAGATCCTGAAGTTGACTGTACTTAACATTAAAAAAATACTTTTTAAATGTGTTCATCATATTTTTGGGCGCTCATTGCCAATAACCGTCGTATATCCAAACAGTATTATAATGTAGGATTATGCTCAATATCAGAATTACTTTTTGATGAACAATACCTACTGGATTCCTTCATCTTTAGTTTCAAAACTCTTCCCAATTTCAAGCCATAGAAATGTTTATAAAACACACTGTTCCTTCCGTTCAGGTATGCGTATCTCTTCTGGGCACGTGGTCGGGTCGCGGAGTGGAGGTGTGGGGCAAGGACAGCTCGCTGCTGCAGGTCATCGTGTCGCTGCAGGGACTCATCCTCAACGCGGAGCCTTACTTCAACGAGGCTGGCTATGAGAAGCAGAAAGGTATGACACTAATCTTGTACCTATTTTTTTTCTTTGTATGTTTAGAAAGTACTATGCTAAACGCTAAGGTTAACAGTGATCTAACAAAACTAGGACGTGTTGTTATAATGTATCTTATTTGTTTATCCCACAGGTACACAACAAGGCAAAGAGAACTCTCGCATGTACAACGAGATGGTACTCCTGAAACTGGTGCAGTCCATGACCAAGATGCTGATGAATCCGCCCGAGCCCTTCCGCGACGAGATCCTCACGCACCTGCGCGCCACGTCGCCCGCGCTGTGCGCGCGCCTGGAGGGCCTGGTGCGGCTGTCGGGCGAGGGCGGCGCCGCGGACCTGGCGCCGCCCGACTACCCGCTGGTGCCCGCGTCGCGCGGCTTCTGCCTGACGCTGCGCTCGTCGCTGGAGTCGTTCCGCGCAGCGCTGCGGCGGCACGACATCGCGGTGCCGCCGTGCTCGTTATAGCCGACCCAGTAGCGCCCGCGCCTCCCTCCTCGCGGCCACTCAACATGTTGTTGTCATACTATTTATTATTGTGATGTCCTGGAGCTGCTGGCTCTCTGTTGTCTGCTGTGCGTCGCGAGCTCGGAGTCGCCACGCTGTGCATGCGCACTTCGGGCTAGTTGTTCATATTACCGAATAATATGAATCCGACCAGTCCTCTCTAAAATTAATGATAATCAAATTCTAAATGAAATGTTCGATCTTATGCGAATGGTATGATTCTTAGATTTATTAATGCATAGATTAATATTATTTATTTGTTACAAAGTAATGTCTACTTTTAATTCAACATTCGACGTTATAATGTTTAGATTATGAGTACTTATTGAAATTGCATACTTTTTACGAAGCAAAGCTTATTGCTATCATTCGAATATTTGCTACACTAATATTAATATATGATACAATAAAGACAGATAATTTTAGATGTAACGTCTAGAACATTTGGTTCCTGATTCCAATATTATTTAATATTACGATTGAAACTCCTACTTATCAATATTAGGGAATGGTGTGCGAGTATTACGAGTATCTCATCAATGTCTATTTTATGTATGTGTAATGTTGTATTTAAAAAATGCATTCACTCATTTTTATGTAATTATAGTTTTGTTTTTTATTTTATTTTGTTTTTATCGCGGGAAATATTAATTAGTATGGTAATAATGATGTAGTAACACCGTCGAGGTCAAATTGGCGCAGTTTCGCTCAGCAGCAGTACATACCACTGGCATAGGAGACGTTGCAGTGTGCGAGCTCCACACGCCACTCTTTACATGTTCACTATGTTATCGATCCTATATAAACGTTGTTTTCTCTTGTTACCAATGTATGAAATTAATGAAAAAAAAAATATTTACACTCTTAGGTTTAGTGCAAGTAGATGTTTGGATATTCCATTTCCACACGAAATCCATGCGTCACAAAAGTAACGTGTTACTTACGGTGACATCTACAACTTATTAGTATTAATTTTACATTTCCCGAAAATAAATTGCAAGTGCTACCCAGTGATACGCGCTTGAATAGTGATATTTTGGAAAATAGTTTTTAATTTTCTATTCGGTCTTGTTTTAGAAAGAAAAAAAAACTTCCTCGTTAGTGCTTATAGTATTAAACCATACGGCCCACGCCGCGCCGGCGGCAGCACAAATACAATGTAACTTCATGCCAAAGTCAATTGAGCTACGGAAGGCTTTTGTCGCTTGTGTACGCGAGATAAGTGACAACTATGTATAATGATGAAAAAATAAATAATTCTTCAACATTATCTGTGTGTTTGTTTTGTTAACCGCAATTTAGCGTTAGCCTTATTGTGATTCATAAGGTACAGTGAGCAGTACCAACTGGAGCGTGAAGCGGAAGCAGCGTGGATACAACAACGGTACTTTACTTGTTTGGATTATAAAGTTTACGAACTTTGTTGTTCGTAAAAGGAAAAATAGCCATCTTGATTTTCTCTCGAGCTAAACCAAAGTTATGCCCGGGCCATGGCAATATGCAAATAGGCATCTCTGCCTAACTTTTGGGGGCGTAAGTAGTTTTATGGTATACAGTTTTTAACTTTGAGTAACTTCCTAGTTATTTGATCAATTTTGGTCATAGAGTTTTGAAAGGGAATAGAAAAAATAAACACCAAATTGAACACGCACGGGTATTTTATTGTTATAAAAATATTTTGTACTGCTAATAAATTAATAGAGTCAGTCAGTACAATGAACTCCATTTTTTAAACAATAATATATTATTTCCTTTAGCTGGTTTCTTTATCACATTCAAAATATAGCTTAAAAACATGCGTATATAAATAAAAAATTCAAAATAATAAAAAAAAGTAAATAAATCTTACGATTTGGCACCATTTGCACTCAAAAAAAGTAGAAAATTAAACAACTTAAACAATATACAAATTATGTTTGAAAATTAAAAAGAAATACGTAATCATAGTATTGTTAAATGCTCATTTTATTTCTATGTAAATATTTATAACCGCATGAATTCGTAATTCTTTTATTGAAATTAATTTACATTGATTAATAAAAAGATTTTTTTAAATTGTCATGACTGATACCTACATACTGTAACAAAATAGAATGGAAATACAATACTGAATATTCAAGCATTTAAATAACAATAATCATTTCATCACAATTTCATTAAGTCTACACACCAATTAATTAACAGTAAGTTGCCTCAAAAACTTTGCTTCAACATAATGTTGAGGCGAAAATATAACAAACAAATTGTGTACTATTGTGCCATAAATTATCATAGAAAATCACTCTAGGGAATTCGATAAGAGAAGTGCTATTCATAAGGAACCACAATTTTAAATGTTATAATCATATCTGAAGTGCATTCGACGCTCACCCGCACGCATAGCATGACGCCATAGAAACAGATTTTGTCGACGGAAGAATAGACAAAAGAACGGAATGTAGAAATATTTACCTCGTTCTGCATGCATGCATGGCATGGCGATGAATGAAATTTAGAAAAAAAGGGTTTCTATTGTGCAGTCGTCTCCGGATCGTGCCATATTCAGACAGAAATAAAAGTTGTGTTATAGAAATGACTTCGTCTATTCTTGATCATGCTACGCATGCAGGGGACTTAATACGGACACAAGCAGAATCTTAATATGAATCACGGTTCAATTTGTATTAAATAACTACAAATTGACAATTCAAAATATAAACTGAGCACAAGACAGAACGCATTTCTTTATATTTGTAATAATTGATTCTGCTAAAGAGGCCTTTGTAAGCCTCTGTCCTGTGCAATGACTCCTATTTTTTTTAAATTTATTAATACCTACATA
Organism: Agrotis puta; assembly: GCA_943136025.2. Lineage (NCBI taxonomy): Eukaryota > Metazoa > Arthropoda > Insecta > Lepidoptera > Noctuidae > Agrotis > Agrotis puta. Next base: position 14,011,401 of record OW964175.2, on the reverse strand, counting down.
ATATTTCCGTTTCAGCCTTAATAATTGTATTGTTGCAAAACCTCTAAAATAATTGATAGAGTAATAATGTACGGATAAAATAATTGTATCACACAATCGCTTCAATCTCGTATCAAATTATGAGGATATTTTGTGCATGGCAGTAAATAAATAAATAAGTCTTTCAAATAACTATAAGCATTTGAATAGTTAACGATATTCACTTCTTCCTATTCTTTGGGAATAAGGTAACATTGATTGATATAATATAGTAGTTAACATTACCAGAACTGTACTATTTAATTCCATAAAATTTCATTGATTTAAAGGAAGCAAACAGTTTACACAGACTACTCGTTATTAAAGTTATTACAGTTCGAAAATCGATTTCATATTAGACAGTTTTAGTAAGGACCAAAGAGATGGTTAATTAATACGTTTGGTGATTTAAAACGATTATTAGGGCAAATACTAATATTGTTACAAAAATACAAAGGCTGTGCCGTCGACAACTTTATTATAAAAAGCCATAATAAATTTTAAAATGAAAATATCATTGACGACTGCCCAGCGAGGAAGAGAGATATGAACACATAAGCATATTGTCTTTTCACCAGACTTCGCATGGAGTACCTACCTATTGGTTAATTATTACTTGATTCGATAAAATATAGTATTTCGACATTTTAAATTATTAATTTTCCTTAACACTAATGTAAGTTGCCTTGAAACCTCACTCTGAATTTAAAATCTCAAAAAATGGCGTGAACGCTCTTCCATAATTCACTTACGTTGCCATATTCTCCTGCTTGTATCATCTTAAAATTAATGTCATGAGTTCTTCTCGAAAATGTGTACAGAAACTAATATCATGCACACCAATGACCACAGCAAGACGAAAATAGCCCAAGAAACATGGGAAAATGGACTTTTGTACTTATTCACTACTCCTAAACCTAGTAAGTTCGTGCAATGGCGTCTCGCAGACACCACTAAAAACGTCGGAATGAAGTACTGGATACCTGTGCCAGCGTACGAACCTGTAAACTCAATGAGTATGCTGATATCCTCTAAGAAATAGGTCAGCAATACTGGCGGAACCACTGTTACTATAGGAAAAATACACTTTCTTAAAATAAAATTATACGATTCAAGTCTCGAAGTGTCTAGAAACAAGCTCTGTAAATTATTCCTCAGTGTTATAGCTATAATTGGAAAACTAGTAGACAGTGTAAAAACTGGGAATAAAGCGAGGAAATACTCGACAATTTCTAGAAATATGTTTTCATTGTCGGTGGGTACAAAGTTTAGAGTATACAAATCGTTTAAATGTGCGAAGGCGAACGCTCCAGTGAATGCTAGGAGTAGGTAGAACATGGCTATTATCGCGTAATCGAAGAACAGGTGTAGTCCAAGTCTGGTCTTGCCCCTGATTGGTGCGATGAGTCCGGGCAGGGAGTGATGGCACATAAAGGAGTAGACACAGGCGCCGAAGAGAGTAGGCATACCGGTGACATCGAAGGCAGGCGGGTGGCCCTGGGGACCCCGACCAATGAGTAGATGGATCGCCATTGAGATCATTATTGTGAATGCTGCAACAGAATAAACATAGTTGTTGTATTGGTCAATTCAAATAATAATTTTAAGAAACCTACACATAGGACGCGTGTATTGAGAACCAAGAGGAAGCGCGCGCTTGAATGAGTAGACCTCAACATCACCTCTTGCTTCCCAAAACGTGCGTAAGCAAAAAACACGTTAGGACGTCCAATGTGCACAAGTATTTAAAAAATACTAGTACTACGAATTTTCTGCAGGACTTCAGTCGTAACGCGGACTCTGTATTATTGTACTATTTGGCACCTGAAATTCTAAGCTTATCAAAACCGGACTTCCTAACAACCTTATCAATACGCGGTATATCTAATCGGTCAAGTGATAGCGATAAATATATTTATATAATATATTCAAAACTTAGTATTAATTTTCATCTAATACATAAATATAGCGAATGAGGGATTGTATAAATCACACTAGCTATACATATAGTTCACGTGACGTTTTGGACCTGGATCCATTGCCCATTCCTTCACCCACCGTATTATTACTTTTTCAGACTTGCAGAACAAAATTTTGATACTTCGGCTAATTAAGCGTGATGTAATTATAACTTATAGCCTTTAACACTCAGGATTAAAGAAGCTTAGTTCCGGAATTTACATCTTAGACAGAATTAACACCGAGACGCGGAACCGCACATTTTAACAGAGCGACTCAAAATCTAACTTTATTTACTACACAAAAAGGTACACATATCTCCAGCACCAATACTTTATACTAAATATTTTTTCTCACATATGTAAGTAAGTATTCAAAAATTGTAACAATCTGTTTGTAAAACCATCCATTAAAACCGTAACCCTGGAGTTTCTTGCCGGTTCTTCTCCATGGAATCGACCAACCCGAACCGAGCACCTGCTGTCGACGTTTTATAAGTGCCCTCATGGGCCTATGTGAAATAAAAACTTTTGATTTTGAAGTCACTTCGCGTAGCATCTCGGTTTGAACTGACCCTTACATATAAACAAATACCTCTTTACAATATTTATAGATACCGGTAGGTAAGTTTTTCCATCCGCAATCGATAAAGTTATGCATTGCTGTTTACATATCTACCGGCATTGATATGAAACCTCAATAATTGTATTTACATACAGTTTATCTTGTGTAAGCTAGATATCGTTGCTATATATTCTAATAACATTTATTTTAATACATAATCTGGATGTAATGTCCCCATTGCTGGGACAATTTTTTTTCTATTTAAGAATCAATTAATTGTTTATTCAATACTGGCCAGAAATCAGACACAGGACCGGCTTGACATGTTATCCGAGGCAGAGGCATTTCACACCACCAATATGCAAACTGCCGGCTGTTACTAGTACTTTTCGCTTGACCCGGGAATCAGCCTAGGACCCCACGTTTAGACGTCGCGTTCGTGGCCACGAGACCAACGGGGCAACCACACGACCGTGATATTAAGTGGCGTTAGTAAATCGCTGGAATCTTTTAAGTCTTCTTTGATGCAATGGGTAGCTCTCAAAAATTGTTGCTGTCATGCACTCGGTCATCAGTCATTCAGGATCAATTGGTGTGAATGCAATAAGTGGGATATCACTGCACTCGTTATTGAATCAGCGACGTGCAATTTATTAGTTAAACTTGTTACCAGTGTTATGTGGCAAACACGTGAGAGTTATGGCCGACGCAAATTGAATCTTCTCAGCGCCATGTTTATTGAAAGGGGAATTATTATCATGGGAGCTTTATATCCAGGGAAGTAAACCGGCCCATCGAGTGGTATGCCTTTTACTGTTTATTACTGTCACTTTAAAAATGCCATCTGGACCAACCCTCGAAAAAATCGATCATTACAGATCTTTTTACATGCAATTCAAATGTGCTCCTTTCAAGTCAGGATCAATATGAAAACGTAATAGGCTCAAAAAATAAACAAAATCAAGCTAACTAGGCGAATTCTAAATTAGTGTTTTCGTGTTTTTTTAGGCTTACGTCCGAATCCGAATGAAAAAACGGTCCATTTTTTTCACTATGTAATAACCGTTAGGTCATACTAGGCCTGCCTTTATTAAATTAATCAATATGTTATTGTTTTACTATCGTAGTGTCGGCGATAACTTAATTATGAATAGTTTATTTTTATAACACATGCGATAAACTTCGTAATAACCGCAGAACCACATTGTACCTACTCTGTGGGAATGATTAAAGTATTTTCTTTAAAATAAAACTTTGCCTTACACTTGGAATTTCTACTGTATCGGATGGGCTTTCAAACATAACAGATCTGAAACTAGTACTTGTAGATCATACAAATTTTTCTTCCGTCTGGGAATGGAACCCACGTCACTCAGCGAACCAGTTAAATGATGGTGAATTACACGAATACCTCTCGTTTCCTCTATTTAATTAATAACTAATTATATCACCATCAGGAAGAAATGTAGAGATCATAAATACAAGACTATTCAAAACGCCAAAAAAGAGCAGTGTTGGCCCAGTGTAGGTCACGCATTCGAACCCAGCCAGGCACATTGTGTAATTTATTACATCAGTGATGCTCTCAAAACTGTGAAGGAAATGATCGTGGGAACCGGCATGTCCTAGAACCAAAAAATCGCAGATATATGACATTTAACGACCCGCACTGGGCCCACGTGGTGGGTTACAAATCTCCATTCCACAGAGAGGAGGCTTATGTCCCAGCATTGATGCTTGATGCAGCCCGCTGTAGGCTGATTATGCAAAATGCCAACAATACTTAGGTAGCAGTCACAACTCACCAAGCCACCGCATCCCAGACGTGAACAGCTGCAAATACTTGGTCTTCTGCACGTTGAAGAAGACGAAAGGCCCCATGGCCCCCACGAAGGTGAGCAGTGCGACCCGGTAGGTGTCCAGCCGAGTGTACCCGCTGTGTTCCGAAGAAGACGCGTTGAAACAAGGCAGCTCATCCCACACCTTCGAGTCCGTCACGTTCGGAGGAATTGGGGAACTGTTGAGAAGAAGATAAGGTTTAAAATACAGTAACTTCTAAGAAAAGATTTGGTTAGTTGCGTAAAAACAGGGTTGTTGTTTTGTGTTTACAATTAGTTGGAAGCTCCGTTCGACTGGAGGCCGATCTCAACCTAATTTGAAAAAAAAGGTAGGCAGATGATAAGTTGGGAACACCAAAAGACATTCGTAGAAGGTCAACTTCAACTACCCCTTTCACGCTACTAGAGCTCAGCGCAAAACGGAGTTTCCCTTCCATTCATCCGCATCAACCATCGCCTTGTTCTTTACTCCTTTCTCTTTCTCAAAATTCCCCACACCGTCAATCATCATTTAGATTTTAATATCCTGGATAATATCAGGAATCCAGGACATATATGAATCACGTTGTCTACCTACCCTCAATACTACCATTATAAAAGAGTGTCACAGTGCAGCACAAGAAAATAAATCAGAGCAGTATTATGTTCATAGTATTATTGTTCCTATTTACTTTTATTTTAGCATATTACATCATGTCTTTTGTGTAGTTTCTTTTATTTAACACGAAAAAGTGTGATATTAAATTATAAATCTGTGAATATTAAATCCATATGAAAGTAGTTATTCTGATGAGATATTCCGAATTTATATTTAGCAAATATTTCTGTGCCATCATTAGTTAGTTGATGAGATTTTATAGTAGACAAATAAATGGATTACCAAGCTTCCTGAAAATAAAATAAATAACAAAACGCATGACTTTCCCACATTTTTATTACAATAACAGCACAGTCTTAAGATTGTTAATAATATGGACACCAACATCTTCGCTCGGCGCTGTGGCAGTTGCAGCAGGGCCCAGTGGGGCAGCAGCAGCAGCCCTGAACGCAGGGAGTGCAGCAGCGCCTCATGGGCGGGTCACAACCCCCTGGACACCTCGCAAACGTACCATGTTCAAAGCATCGATATGCCCCATACTGGACATTAACCATTTTTACTAAAAAAAGTTTGTCCTTTATCGACTTTTACTTTTTATTAAAAAAGACTTCTTTGTTGTTTTTACTGTTTATCTATAAAATATAATTTGCTGTTTTTTACTTTTTCAGATTTTCTACGTTTTTTTGGTATTTTTTCGTCGCAGCAGATTTTTAGACTGAGGAATTTGATTTGATTGACATATTCTTTTGTTTTCTTCTACGGACGTTTTGTACCGGCCGGTTGTATTGTGTGTAGAACTGCTAAGAGGTTGAAACGGACTACATTTTTCGCGGATAAAGACACATCTTGAATTATTTCTTTTTAAGACAACTAAGCCCCGATTCATGATAATAAAACGGTCTAAAGACCTACCGGTTTAGGCAGTGGCGTAGCTAGGCCAGAAGGGGCCCCGTATCAAAACTTGTTCTGATACGGGGCCCCTTCTAGTTTAAGTGTATAGTTTTGCAGAATAACGACAATAGCATCATGACTCGTGTAACGTTAGCGTGGTAAAATCATCAAATGAGTCCTCCCGCCCAGGGCAGAGTGGGATGGACTGTCAGACTCGTATTGACTAAAATCCACCATGTCCTTCAGTAGCCCTTTACGTTCCGAGGTCACGGTAATTCGTAAGTCCCGCTACCTATTACTTATGAAATTAAAAGAATTTTGAAGGGAGCTAGAAAATTGACAATGCTGATCGTAGCTGACATGACAACTATGTATATAAAGGCTTTTTGAAAAATGACTTTTTTTAAATCGAGCTATGTTAGGAGTTCTATGTTGAAGCTATGCCGCGATAAGTTTCATTATAGTAGAGCAAAATTTTATATTTTTATTTAAATTTATACCAATCGTCGGCGTCCGGGGCCCTTGATACATGGGGGCCCCGTATAATTGATACGGCTGATACGGCGGTAGCTACGCCTCTGGGTTTAGGATACTATAAATGTCACTCGTAATGGGTATTGTCATTATCAACGGATCACCACAAGACACAAGGCGAAAATTAAATTCGTAAATAACGTCTATCAGTTCTCCCATTTCCAGTAAATATCTATTGACAACATTTTGGGAGGTACTTAAATAGCTATCGGGCTTATAATGAAATCAAAACCCAGTTACATTATCTGCCAAAATAAATCCATACCCATCCATATAAAAAGATAAATACTCCACAAGTCAATTAACTGAACTTGATAAATGACGTTTAATTACACATCCATAATGTTTTTGTTCAGTAGGTCAATAAATCAGTGTGCAATTTATATTTATAGCCACACACGCAGGACACAGACATTCGTCTGACGGCCGAAGTTATCTCTTCGGCTATTCGAAACGTTTGCTATAAATTACACGTCACTGTCGTGTACAGCAATTAAATGAATTAAATAATACACCTGACTAAATTGAATTATTTGCTATGTAACGATACAGCTACGTAAATAAAATATCACAGACTAATATTATAAATGTGAATTTCAAAATTGCCTTTATACGCCAAAACTCCGAATGTATCATCCTGTAATTTTGCATATACTTTGTCAGGTTTACAAAAACAGAAATGGGCACCTTTCATCCCGAAAAACAGTATTGTTCCCGAAGAAAACCGTCATAATGAATAATAAATGGTGCCACATTTGTATGATCCGTTTGATTGTTAAATTCTAAATAAAAGCGATCGAGGCCGCGGGAAAAAACTAGTATTTCATAGATTGTAGTGTAGTAACTTAGTTTATATAGTAACAAATAGACTGACGACATTTTCTTTAGAAAACGTAGATCACCTTCGAGGTACTTTCAACGGCAAAGGTTCAATAAAATAACTGAGACAAATAGAGGTGAACTTATTATCAGATAATACGCTTACATTTCGTGTTATGTACACCTCTGCATAACCCTGTGGGTAATACAGACTTGATGTTAGTTATATTTCATTTTGATGAATTAAATTATTACATGTGTCATCATATTTATAAGTAACTGACTGCTCATGTTTTAACCATTTGTTTAAAAATGTGTGTGACTTTAACATTAGTTAGTTTAACTACGGTAGTTATTTATACTGTGGTTGCGTTTAACTATTGATCAAACTGACCGTGACACTATTATTATTTGTCGCGGGACTCACGAATTACCTTTACCCCGGTACGTAAAGGGCTATTGAAGGACACCGTGGATTTTAGTCAGTACGAGTCTGACAGTCCCTCCCGCTCTGCCCTGGGTGGGAGGACTCATGTAATAATTTTACCACGTAAAAAGAAAAAACACTATTATTATTTAGGTACCTATAAGGAATGTTTATTATTTCTTTTGAGTTTCCGATATTTCGGCACTGTTGTCAAATGCCATGATAACAAATCAGGTTATCACTTTATACGTGATCATGGCACTTGTTACTTACGTACGATGTTTGTCGATATTACACCTGCGGGTATAAAAGAGGCCACTTAGCAATACTTATTCCTAATGATTCACTAAGATAGAAGAATAGCCAATGACATTGCTGGACTTTGAAGAAGTGAATGATTGAAATATTGCTTAAAGTGGCCGTTTTAGACCCACTGGCTTAAAAACTTGTATTTCTTTATTTAACATTCTTTCCTACTTTTGTAATAAAAAACCTCATTGCGCATTTACTTTATTGGGTGAACCATTCACGTCAATATATTGAATGAAAGATTCGATGATCGTTACAAGTTGTGCAATGCGCTCGATTACACGCTTCATTTGGTGCGTGTCTATTTATCCTCTGATTGCACATTCATTTATTTACTGATTCATCATATCGGTCAAGGATACAGTTCAAATTATAATACGCAAATAAATACGAGGTGCAACTGCGACGCGTGGCGATAGCATTTTTTTTTTTTGCTTTTTGTTTTTTCCCCCTTTTTTGTTGTCTTGTGTCCCTCATATTTTCTCAATATATTATCTTTTCCTGCCGGGGTCGCGGGACCAAGGGATTACCGTGACCCCGGTACGTAAAGGGCTATTGAAGGACACCGTGGATTTTAGTCAGTACAAGTCTGACAGTCCCTTCCGCCCTGCCCTGGGTGGAGGACTCATTTGATGATTTTACCACGATAAAAAAAAAAATATCTTTTGGTTGGATAATAGAAGATAAAGTTACCTATCCTGGGAACTTTTTTCGGAATCCACGATCCGACGATCATGGTGCTAATACTTATAATAATAAATAAAAAAACAGAGTATTTGTAAGAGTAGTAGTTGTTCATTTTCTAGAGCAGTTCCGCTGGCTGCAATGGCCTGCTACACTTTGATCATCATCATTTTCCTGCCCTTATCCCATTTTGCTTGGAGTCGGCACAACACGTTTTTTTCTAATATTCTCCCCAATCATACGTCACAGTATCCTTTACTCCTTTTTCTTTCATATCATTCCTTAAACAATTCATCCATCTTTTCTTTGGCCTTCCTATTCCTTTCCATCCATCAACATCACGCTCTTAGTTACATGAATGTCATGGTCATCCCTCCTCATCACATGTTCTGCTACACTTTGATGAAGGACGAATAAATTGAAAAAACTTAAAAATTAATACATTATTAAAAAATAGAACTTACCACACAACATCCATAACAGACTTCGCCACAGCCGCCGAGTATATCGACAGGTCACCATACAAGTAGATACACAAAGTGCAATAGAAGGTGGTCCTCCCGATCTTATTGAAGAACAGGTTGGCCATCTCTCCCAGCTCCACCCGCCTGTCGAGGCTGTAGTACCGGGAGGGGATCGTGTCTCCGCACACCAGGGGTTCTTCCAAGTCCCCATGGGTGTTGCGGGATGTCGACGCATCTTCGTCCGATTCGTGGTCTTGGATCTGTGAATTTTGGTGTGATTTAGATTGATAGAGAGATAAAACGGCACAAGACGTCAGGGTAGGAAGGGTTATACATACGCTAAGTCCTTTCTTAACGTAAATATGTCTGTTGTAAGGAAATTTACCAATTCCCCAGATATCGTGTCTTTACCGATATCGTCTAATGTGAAAGCGTACAACAACTATTATTTATAATTATGTTCTTCTTTAAGAGTTCGAAAAACAATCAGATAATCGAAAGAGGCGTCGTTTTGAGACTGTCTGCATCGTTTAATTTTTGTGGGCGTTACTAGGCCTGGCCTTATGAGCGCATAAAGTAATATGTTATCGCAGATGTTAAAGGGGTCTAATATCGAAAGTCGTCTAATAAAATATGGGACGAAAAAGATAAAATGAAAAAATGGGATGCCCCCGGCAAGATGGACAGATGACCTGAAGAAGGAACAAGGAAGCTATCAATGGTTTGATGAAAGAAGCAGGAGATCGTGCGTTGTGGCGCTCCTTGGGGGAGGCCTGTGTCCACCAGTGGACTGAAATGATGATGAATAAAGTGAAAAAGAAACAAATGAAGAATAAGCAACATTCCCACTCATCCTGCAATATGATACATTGCAGGGACTGCAGGCCATTTATAAATAGTTCCATTTGACTGATAAGACTGTCCTGTTACCGCAGGATGTTTATAGTCACAACAATTAATTTAATTAGCAATAAATCAGTGTTTCAAGTTGTACCTGATTACTCATAACTGCATACTAATTAAGATATTGTCTAATTCAATTTACAATTTTTTTTTTTTTATTTGAATACCTAATTTAACATGCTATGACTTTAGTCAACTGAATTATGTATTTACATTTAATTTCAATTTGTAATAACATGCTTAATTATTGTTACCATCATCTGCTTAGCCTTTTCCTAACTATATCGGTGTTGGCTTTGGGTAGTAATAGCAATACCCACCTTGGTAAGACTGTTTATCAGACTTTTGGGCCACTGGCTACCTTTTATCGGGTGTCAAGACACAGAGGATACTCGGTATTTAATTATAGTCACCCATCCACCGACTGACCTCGACAAGTGGGGCTTAACCTTGAAGATCGACTCGTGGGGCTGTTTTATGAATTTTGTGTGAGCTCATAATTATTGTTACATTACTGGTAAAACCACAAATGACATAACTATCATTAAAATAACTTTTTATTTTTAACTTTAATGGAAACAAAACAAGCCATAAAGTGATCATTCATAGAAACTGAATAATAGGGAATTAAGGTTCATTCAATGAACAAATATCTATTTGTTTATAGGGAAAAATATGACTACTCTGTTTTTCGCGTAGTTATATTATTACTCCCATGCAAAGGCCTCCCATTCCTTCCTCTTCTATAGATAGTGTGCTTCCTCTTTTCAATTAAAGAGACTGACTTCATACAAGGCGTCCAGACATCTCTACATAATCAAATATCTAATTTCCAGCAATTACTTCTGATTTTACATTAACAAAGATGTCTCAAAAATATTGTTTTTACTGATAAGACAGTCCATTGTGTCCCTCCATTTAAAAATCTACATACTCTGTAATTTGTATGGTGTACTTAATACACAGTATTCTATTAATTAATCTAGTATGTCAATATGTAATAGGATTGCCATATATAAAATAGAATTCATAAATAACTGGTGGTGGTTATACCTGTCAGAGCTTTTGAGGATTACAGTTGCAATCTTATATAATATAATATAATATACATATAAACCAGTACCTGGCAATCAAAATAAATTCCCCAATTGCAGGCCTTTATACTATTAATACATACATGTTATTTTACCTAATGGATTAACTAGCTTAAAAGCCCAGCTTTGGTTTAATAGTATTAAGTGTGAACATCACCAAGCCATGGCAGAACAATGTTTGGGAATCACTGTTATATAGTATTAGCAACCTACCCTGGCTTCACACAGGTGCTATTTGTGCACTCAGGAATAATGTTGCTTTCTACTCGTGTAAGAATTGTCCAAATTGGTTCAGAAATCCCTGAGATTATATCCTACAAACAAACTTACAAACTCTAACTCTTCATAATATTAGTTAAGATGGCAATACTTACACTCTCTCTCTTGATAGCCTGCAGCCTCTTCCACTTATACACAGCATTAGCACAAGCCATCGTCTCAATGACATAAGTAGCGTTCAAAAAACTCATGAATGCAAGGAACATCAGTGATATTGTGCTGAGACCCCATCCTGCACGGGCGAAGGCTGCTGGTAGTGTTAGGGCTCCAGTCCCAACAATCAAGTTGAATACGTAGATTAAGCCCACCTGGATAAAAATAATTTGTTAGGTAAAACTGCTGTGTTTAAATGGACTTTATTTATGACAAGAGATTGGAGATTTTTGGAGATCTAAAGGGGAGGCCTATGTTCAGCAGTGGACGTCCTATGGCTGAGATGATGATGATGATTTATGACAAACAACAAATCAAATTATTGTTTACCCTCTCAATTAAAATTTAATCTATGAGAAGTAGTTTCATTAAATTACCATAAACTTTCAGAAAAAATGGTCTTAATGATGGTGCAAACCACATCAATATATGATTTTGAATTTTCTTTTTTAATACTTTGTTTTTCACACAGTTGCCTATAAGAGTGAACTTGTTCTGTTATATTTATACATATTAAACAATATAAAATACAATAATAATTTTGTCTACAAAGAATCATAACCTTTTATTTTGATTTCAGTTTATGCTCTTACACATTTCATTCAATATTTTCAAGGTGCCAATCTTTTGCAGAAGGCGAAAAGTAGGTGAGGGACACAGCTTATAACAGTATCGTTCGCTAGGGAGGGAGCAATAACATCTATTCATGGACAAAACAGAACAAAAGAACTAATATCTCCCAAACTGTAGCAATCCTGTTGCTACTCCAAAACAGAAGCACACTTGCCAAACATATGGTCTACAAATAAACTAATTTTCTATTGTTATATGCTTTAAGTTCATATTTTTTAACACTTACCCATACTGAATATTGGTCCCCAGCCTCTGTTAGAGGCATTCTTAACAACCTTCTTACACCCCAAGAGCGACGAGGCATTGCTGTCTGTTGGTACACGACATTGCTGCCGGATATCTGACACAGCAATGAACGAGTTTTCCCTGATCGATAGAAAAATAATGAAACAAATTGATGATAACGAATAAACACAAAAGCAATGCAAATTGCAAATGACAATAACTTTTGACAGTTCTGCTTCTGCTGATCGAATTTTGACATAAGCCAGTCATTACAAAGTACATAAATTAATACGCGTGGGTGACGATTAACCCTTTGACCGCCACGTCAAAAAAACAAGAACGTGCTCTCAGCGCCAAGCTAAGCATAATAAATACATAAGTACATAAAAAACAGTAATGAATTTAGAGATATTTTAATAAGCTACATATATTGACGTTTAAAAGTCTTTCGTGTAGTCGCGACGCGCGACTGTGGCGTGCTGAGCACTTTTTGGCTTGTCATCTATACATGACACTGGCGGTCAAAAGGTTAATTATTATTCTACTACAATTACCAAAATGAGTGTTACGTTTATAACACTGAAATAATCTCAATTTTTATATTTTATTGAATTTACTACATCTGCATGTTTATAAATAATATTTGGGTAAGACGCCAGTTTATCAACAGACTGAAAACGGTCGAATTCTTTCCAATTGATTTTGAACTTTATTTGTTGGTGATAAAGTTGAAAATCTATGAAAGAAATATGTGCTGGCGTCTGTACACACAGATACATTGCTCTCTTGTTTTTCTAACAAAAAAACTCGTTCTAAATAATTAATAAACTGTTATGAATAATTTCGAAAAAGTTTTTCTGAGCGCGACCGCATAGTATAAGTAATTTCTGAAAAAAAAGCTGATGCACGCCGGAAGGCAATCGCTGCATACATTTTTGAGCCGCAGACTGTGACAAAAATTAACGCTGGATCGCTCGCTTCTGATGCTCGCTGGAAGCCACATATTGTATTGAAAAAGCTGCCGGATCATGTCAGAATTTTTCGACATATTTTTCTGATAGAAGTATAACATAACTTTTTTCGGAAGTTGGTAACTGTTTTTTTTTCCACTTGAACCGGGTACAATTTCAAGTTTCAGTTGTTGCTGCTGTCGTACTATCGACTCGTTAAGGTCATGGCACACTATACCGGCACCGAAAAGGCACGACTAGTATGGCTACATAATTCAGCAATTAACTTGTCATTCAATTTTGAGCATTAAATAACGCCTCCTATAATGTTTCTTATTGTGACCGACTAGACGGCAAGCCGTAACCTAAATTCGAGACTACGAGCGACGCCGTGTTGTTGCTGTATGGTACTGCAAATGACTGAATTACGTCCGTTCAAAAAGGTGACTGAAAATCTATGGGAGGGAATTCCCCCAATAGCCAAGCAATAAATATGGCTACTTACATCCTTTGTTTATCTTTGTAACTTGATTTCACGTTTTCTTTTCAATATAAATAGGAACATTTTACATTCGAGTCTAAAACATTTCTATCTGTTGTTGTAACCAAAAAGGGGTAAAACCTAACACATTACTTCGTATTGGGTATACGTAAGTACATATTATTATGAACAACAATTAGAGAAGTAAATAACCTAATTAAATAAATTATACAATTACCTAAATGTAATTAACCTATAGAAATCTAAAAATACTAAATTAAAATAAAACTAAACTATTAAAGAGCATCGAAAAATTCATCCTCAACGCTGTCAGCTGGTAACGTGCGTAGGTAATTATTAAGTAAGAGATATAGTTATATGATGCTTTATTTAGAAACATGCAAGTGTTAAAAAGGAGCAAAATAATTATGGCGTCACCGAACTCTCCTTCCTAATTGAAACGCAAAGTAAATAAGAAAATAAATAAAGTTCAAAACTTAAAATTACTTATCTCAGGCTAACCAAGCAAAGCGAATTTTAATAGCACTGTTTTTTCCGCAAGGATTTTAAACCGTGGTATGGAATTGTTACAATTCCATATGTCACAGAATTCTGTAAAAAAATTCTCTATGCTTAGCCTCAGAAACAGGCAATTCAAACCTTCAAACCTTTTGGCCCCGGATCCATAAGCACGACCGCATACGATAAGTATCTCTAAAAAAAAAAACTGATGTTCGCCGGATGGCACTCGTTGCATTCGGTGCATAATATTATGTTAGTTACCGAAAGTGAATGATATCTATGAATTATATAAGGATTTTGGAAATGTAAAAAAAGTATTTTACGTGTTCGAGTAGACGGAGTCCGGCTTTGCGGGGCTCCAATTTCCGCGTGTTAGGTTTAAAAGAATCTAAAGGGGTGCCTAAGAGTTGTTGGTGCCTTTGAAAGTAGACGTCAAGGGTACCTGACTGCTGACATTCGGTGTGGTTCCTTGGTTTGGTTAGGTTTCACACATTTCTGGGCGATTTACATACTTTTTCTAGGAATTGTATGCAATGACGGATTATATACATTTATACGTTAACTTAATTATACATTTCAAAATTTCTGAAAGTATACGGGGTGCGTCCGGCAAGCGTTCGATTTTTACTGACAGAAACACAAGAAACAGTGTGCAGTCACGCTTAATCGGCACGTCACGATTCAAGTGTTGCTATTTTCAAATTTAATTAATTCTTCATTTTTATTTGTATGTAGTATGTATATTATTATGTACTATGAACTTTACCTTGCGAAATAATGTACTAAATCTTTATTAAATAAATTCTTCTTGATTTTGACATCCTTTTTCTAGCTTAAATTCAACTTATAATTATTACATAAACAATTAAAAACTGTACCCTATTAATTATTATTAAAAAGGTAGTCCAAACTATGCCTTGCTTTTGTAAACCTTTCAATGTAAACTTAAAATTCAGATAATTTATTAACTCCAAGCCCTATATTTTAATTCAGATCTGATACAAACAAAAATGGCTTGATGTTTTTAATACAAATATACCTAAATACACCTAAGTACCTACCAATACACGTTATTGTTTTGGTCGCATGAACTTTTGTTTTTATGTAAATGTCTTATGGCAAGCTAGTGTTTCCAATATTCCCACTAACGATTTGTATTAGGTTTAGCAAGGGTTTAGCATATATTAATTTACTAAACAAAATTATTTTACAAAGGCATCTGTAGTCAATTGACTGTCTATAGTTATAAAGATACACTCAGTATAAAAATAGGTATGTATTCGTACGGTATTATTATAGGTACATATTTATAGATAGATACTATAGATAATACCCTCTGCATATTGAATGCTATATGTATGTATAGTAAATTGCTATAAACCGGCTATGATAAAAACGAGGGAACTTTGAGTTGCCTCCGCGACACCTATGTCCATCTTCTATTGGTAGCATTTCATAGCTCTTCGTGCGAACCCCGACGACGAAATCATTCCATCCAGCCGTCGAAGCCGAGTTCTCGGGGGTTTGGGATTGTGATTTTGTATAAATCTTTAAGCTATGTGCCAACAACATTACAAAACAGAGGTAAGTGCTAAAATAAGCTAGTTTATAGAAATAGTTCTTTATGTCGTCGTTGATCGCTCTGAGCATTTATGGCATCGCTTTCTCAGGCGTATGTTTGTTCTCCCTCCAACAAACGGGATGTCAGCGACATGTTTAATTTTCTGTCTCATTCCTTCTAGTAATATAACACCGTTGTGCTCGGTCGTGTCACGTAAGATTTTTTGTATTTTTGCCTGATTAGAGTGCGATTTTTGAGGAAGTTTTGTAATATTCATGTCAATCAAGTGTTTGTGTATGTGGAGCACTAATTTGCTTCAAAAATATTTACTTTATTTCTATGATATGGGTCGTGCTAACTTTCACTCTAGATATAGATAGGTACCGTGGATGATATAGCATAGATAGATACATGTATACGACTGTAGATATTCAACATCGAGTCGTCGAGTCTCAAGGCCGAAACACACAAATATATAAGTATAAAATGTAAGAAAAGAATATTGGTTTTATAGGAATGTGAAAACTGAAATGGGAATTGTGATACTTATCGTTTTACTCTTTAAAATTTTGGTGCGACCGTAAACTAAGTACTTGCGTCGTATTACATCGTATACATTTTGGAATGGCGTATTGTGAAACACCATCATGATTTTTGATGTAAAGATTGCCTTTATCGTGGCGGCGCTCGGCGCAAATCTAAGTGTTGACTACTATTGATGTTAATATTCCTTGTACTGTATCTACCTATGCTATTTATGCGTTGATCCAATTGACCTTTTTTAAATCCTTTAGATAACCTCAAAAAAAATTGATCATAATACTTATTATTATGATCCACGTATTGATTTTTATTGATTGTTTATGCTGATTGTGCCAATAAGAAATGTGAAATATGAATTCTTTGTCCCACAGATAATCTGAAACGTTACGAGCTGACTGCAAAGCTGCTCTAAAGGATCTGCCGAGCCCGCATTATCTGTGATATACAGCTCAGCCTCTCGTCCGTCCTAAAAGGTAAGCGAAATATATGATCAACAACTCCTAAATTACGATTTGCTAGACAACATAATGTTTAGTTCCTCTAAATTATTTCAAGATAAATGCTAACTAAATGAATGATCACAATAATATGTTATTCTCCACATTTTTATCAAGTATACATTTTTATAAATATAATTTTCACCTAGTATTATAACATTCATGGAACATATTTGGACCGGTTTCAAATATCTTGTTTGAAGAAAAATTTGGTATAAAAACTAATCTAGCACAATTAAAAAAATAAATAAAAGCAGTACAATTTAGTCAGTGATGCAAAAATTGTTACTAAGAGAATGGGAATAATTCTTATTGGCTTTTGTCTTAGATACATTACTTAAAATTTCATTTTGCTTCAAATTTTCATTATAGAATTTAAAGCTTTTGAAAATTTGTTATTGCTTATCCTTATTGTGATTTATATAAGACACAAGTTGGCTGTATAGGCTGCTGATACAATGTTGTGTACTTTATAGGGCTGGGCCAATCGGGGCTAGGAGGCGAGTCCGAAGCAGCTTCCAGCGGTGATCTCACCTTGTCCTCTGCCATAGAGGCACTAAACACTGCTACCTGCTTTATTGACTGCATCACTACGAACCATTGTTACTTAGTCTATAATTGAAACAATATGCTATCTGTGAAAATAAGTATAATGTTAGGTGAAAACTGTAGAAAATTATTCTATTTATAATAATTGTCTGATGTCTAATGTTTCTGTAATATTATGTGTTCGACATCTAATTAAGGATAATTGTTACTCCAATATTAATACTGTTACCGAACCAATGCAATGTAATTACTCCACCTTGATGTTGGTGGTGAACACAAATAATTTTGGTGCTTTTAAGCGAGTCGAGAAGAATGAAAGTCATGAAGCTAGTGTAAAAATGGTAGATTTAAATATTTATAATGTAGAATTTGTTGATAGTGTCCAACAAAACCAAATGATTGGCGAAACGCCTAACTACTGCATTCCTTTAACGATTAACGCCATAACAGTCCAGGGTATCTCATACAGTGACCCATATTTCAGTAGCTTTAACTTAAACTATAAGATGGCGTTCGGAGCGCCGGAGCATATGAACAAGTCTGATTACGCTTTTAAATCCTCAGTTTGTATTATACGAGATGAGCCTTGCGATACGCAACTACTAAACGACAAGTCTGCTCATAATATGATATCCAAAACGAAAACTCGAATCATTACTAATGAAGACAAGTCTGCGAAGACATACCATGACAATAATGAATCGGAAGTTGGTTACAACAAACCCGCCAATAAGACGGCTTTGCGAATGTTCGCGAACGGTGATCTCACCTTCGACGCTATGTTGGAACTCACGAAAAACGAGCATCGAATAATCAAGGATATGAAAATGCAAGAGGTTGACAGTTGGGGTGTGCCCCGACGTCTGCGACTTTGTGGAGGGGGCGAGAGCTCACTCAACGCTGCCACCGGCTGGGGCAGCCCTCCCGCCTCCAACAACAGTAAGTAAACCTTCCCTTGTCTTCTTACTAACATTTCAATTAGAAACAGTAGACTAGAGCAGTAGTTCGTTTTTGATCGACTTTCAAATATTTGGCAGTAACGCTCGTGGCCGACATAAGACCTATATTTTAATTGACGTCGGTGATAAGAGAGTAAAAATAGATATTTTTTCTTTGCCAGCTGGGAATTGGGGCGGTAATTCCAGTGGCCAAACAAATAATGGGACAAACAATACTCAACAATGGAATAACACTGCTCAGCGCCCGCCCACTTCTCAAGCAGACAGTAAGTTGTTTTAGTATCGTCACTAATGATGAAGTCATCAAAATAAAATTTGCTTCTATTGTTGGCAAATGATAATTACAGTGATTAGAAATTACGACTAACATTATGGATGTTCGCGGTTTTGACTAGGTGCATAAGGTTGGGATTGTTTCTTGCAGTGAACAGCAACAAGGGGAATGGTAATCAAATGCCCCCAACCAGCGGCGCGTCTGCACAAAATTGGCAAAGTTCCCCGCCAAACATGCCAAATTCGCAGCCTAACAACAATGGTGCACCTACCAGCAATGGTTAGTTGTCAATAAATATATAAAATGGATTATTTGCATGTACATATTTGATTTTCAACGTCGACTGATTTTATACTCTTTCTCATCAATCAGGTACAAATAACTCGGGTAACGGAAACAATGGCGGTACTAATCCTCCCAACTCTACTGCAAATTCAAATGGGCCCACCTCGGCCAATGGAAACAATGGCAACAACGCCAATAGCACTTCCTCTGCAAAGATTGAGCAACTCAATTCAATGAGAGAAGCTTTGTTTAGTCAAGATGGCTGGGGAGGCGTAAGTGTTTAGTTATTTCAATTACATATTATGAAATTGTGTTTCATTAAAGTACTATGTCATAAGTGTTTATACTTATTTTTAGCAACATGTAAATCAAGACACCAATTGGGATGTACCTGGTTCTCCGGAACCTGGACCAGGAAAGGTGGAAACCCAGCCTGCTGGGGGGCCACCAGCCTGGAAACCAAATATCAACAATGGCGCATTCCTTGGAACTGATTTATGGGAGGCTAACCTACGTAATGGCGGACAACCGCCGCCGCAGCCTGCTGCTAAGACTCCATGGGGCCACACACCCACCACTAATATTGGTGGCACCTGGGGAGAAGATGATGATGTCGCGGACTCCGCTAACGTATGGACCGGACCACCGCCGCCGCAGCAGTGGCCTGCGGGCCCTCCGCAACATGCACAGCAATGGGGTGTGCCTAAGAAGGACGACTGGAATGCGTGGGGAGAACCTCACCGACCTGTCGATCCGCGTATTGATCCGCATCGTTCGAGCGACCCGCGCCAACAAAGCGCTGACCCACGACACGATCTGCGTGGAGGAATATCTGGCCGTCTTAACGGAGATATGTGGAGCCAGCACCACCAGCACACGGCCGGTCCAAACAAAATGATGCCTGGAGGCGTCAACCAATGGGGCGCACAGGGGCCTAAGGACCCGATCAAAGGATCAGGATGGGAGGAGCCATCGCCACCGGCGGCCAGGCGCGCTCCTGGAGGATTCGATGACGGCACGTCGCTGTGGGCCCAGCGCGGCATGGGAGGCATGGCAGGGGCCGCTCGCGGACCGCAGGGCCCGCCAGGTCCCCAACGGATGCCCCCGACGCCGACCAAGCCCGATGCCGTATGGGGCGCACACGGCCAACGCAACGGTTCCTGGGAAGAGCCGCACACTCCAGCCTGGCCCGAACGCGATGCGCCAGCTTGGCCCGACGCGTCTGGGCCCGCTCTATGGCCCGTGCCTAAACCTAAACCCGCTGGACCCGGAACAGCATGGCCTGATGATATCGGCGAGTGGGGCGGACCTAAGCCACCGCAGGGAGGCCCGCTTGGCAAACAGCTACCGAAGGAGATGGTGTGGAACAGCAAGCAGTTCAGGTAAACAAAAGAATTCGTATGAATGAAAATTAGGTGTTTTTATTCATTTCTACAGTATTCTGACATGTTTATCTGTTATTATAGGTTCCTTGTGGAAATGGGTTTCAAGAAAGAGGAGGCGGAAGCGGCGCTGCGCAGCCGCGACATGAATGCGGAGGAGGCGCTGGAGATGCTGGCCAGCGCGCGCGGCGACGGCTGGCGGCGCGACGAGCACTTCCCGCACCACGCGGGGCCCTTCCAGCCGCCGCCCAGCGTGCCGGCCGTGTCGCCCGCCGTGGTGCAGAAGATCCTCAACCAGCCGCCGCCGCCCACGCAGCAGCATCACCAGTCTTACAACCCCAACAGGTAGGAAGAGTCTTTTTAAAATTTTACTTGCATCCCCCCTTCAGCTAAGATCTAGAATTGACCTTGAAAAGAAGGTCAGAATGTCACTTAAACATTGTTAAGGAAAAATGTTTACTTTATATTCTATTTTCTCAACTCATGGTGTTTACAAATAGAAATTACATAAGGATGTAACTTGTGTTTGTAAACATTGAGTCATGGACTTCTACGAATGAACATTGTCGTAATAAAAATAAAAATCGCAGCGGAACGGGCAATGGCGGACAGCCGAGCGCGGCGCAACTGCGCATGCTCGTGCAGCAGATACAAATGGCGGTGTCTGCTGGGTATCTGAACCATCAAATTTTGAACCAGCCTCTGGCTCCGCAAACCCTCGTGCTTTTGAACCAACTGCTGCAGCAGGTAACTTTTTTACATTAATTTAAAACTTGTTTTTTTTATGTTGTTTTTTTTTTAATAAGAGGTTTTAACACAAAGGAGGCTTGTTCAATGTAATTGATTTCTTTCAGATCAAAGTCCTGCAACAATTGTTGCAACAGAATTCCCTTGCAATGACCAAGGGTCACTCCTCCCTCGCGCTGCAGTACTCTGTACAAATTACTAAGTCTAAGCAGCAGATTACTGCTCTACAAGTAAGTTTTGAATGTTACTTTTACTATATTTTATTTAGTTAATTAACTTTGTCATAATGAGGTATTAGTGAAAATGGGCGTGGTTAAGCTCTGGAGCAAATAATTGCGTTGCTTTTCAGTACATTTATGATTTTTACATACTAAAACAAAGTCGCTTCCCTCCTCTGTTCGCTTAGAACTTTCAAAGTACGCAAAAGATTTTTATGCGGTTTTCGTCAATAGACGAGAGTGATTCAAGAGGAAGGTTTAGATCTATAAATATAATACATAATATATTGCACTAGAGCGAAGCCGGGGTGTGCCGCTAGTATGTTACAAGCAGATTAGTAACAACAGTGTTACCAAGCTAACAAAAGTATTACATCCCAATATTAATGTGTTTTTTATTGTTTAGAACCAGATAACGGCGCAGCAAGCTTTGTATATGAAGCAACAAGCTGGCAGCTCAGATTTGTTCAAGCAGGGTCATGACCCCATCGCCCAGTTGCAGAACAACTTCAGTGATATGTCTATTCCAAAAGATACTCAAGGGGTATGTAAAAGTTCATGTTTTTTTTTTAGTTTATTTAAATGTTTTTTTTTTATAAATTTCCATGGTGTACATTTATGTCATGATATCTAATGTGGTTCATATGATGTAGGGGTACGGCAGCAGCGGCGGCAACCAGCAGTCTCGTCTGAACCAGTGGAAGCTGCCCTCTCTGGATAAGGATGGTGAAGGCTCCGAGTTCAGCCGCGCACCCGGCACGGCCAAGTCGACTACGAGCCCTCAGCTCAATCAACTTGGACTGCAACCAGATTCGTAAGTTTCTATTAAAAAGTTATAAAAAATAAACGGTGAATTTTCGGCATAGTTTCGGATCCCCACAACCCAGTTGAAAAATTCAGCCTGTATAATTCTTGATAGGAATTTCTACTCATTTTGATTGATAGATCAGAGACCCGCTTAACAAATCAAGTTAATATGCTACAATGCACTTTACATTTATTGCAAATTTCAAGGTAACTTCTCAATTGCTTGAATTTGCTCAGTGTTGGTAATATTTACACGTTCCGTTTTTCACAATTATTAATATTCAATTTCTATTACCCACAGTACTTGGGGAGTGGGCCGCGGCTCCGAAGGTTGGGGCGACAGCGGTAATGATGTGGCCGACGGCAAAGATGCTTGGCCATCTCACCCATCTCACCAACCTGTCTATGACTTGGTGCCAGAGTTTGAGCCTGGCAAACCCTGGAAGGTGAGACAAAAACAAATGAAATGAGATTTTTTTACAGGAGGTATCCAAATCTAATGTAGTGGTTGGAAACCTGCATGCGGCTTGGTCATGAACAACAGGGTTTATGGAGAACTTTTCAATAGATCAATCTAATTTGCCAGTTCACATACCCCAGATTGCAGGATGGCAGTAGCAGGACCGTCATTCCTTCGGTTACCTGCCTACTGAGCGGTGATGATTGTGACCGGCTTAACCAGACTGAAAAACTTATCTTAGGAACATGACAAAGGCAGGTCCATACAACAAACATTTTACACACAGGGTAACCAAATGAAGAACGTCGAAGACGATCCGAACATGACGCCCGGCTCGGTCGTGCGCTCCCCGCTGTCGCTGGCCGTCATCAAGGACGCCGACATGTTGGGCGGCAAGACGTCCCCGCCCGGCGGCGAGCGCAGCCTGTCGTCGTCCACGTGGAGCTACGCGCCGCCCGCCGGCCAGGCCAAGGACGCGTGGGGCGCCAAGCCGCGGCCCGCGCCGCCCGGCCTCAACAAGGCCTGGCCGCAGCACCGCGCCGTGCCGGCCTGGCAGGCCTCCACCTGGCTGCTGCTCAAGAACCTCACTGCCCAGGTACACACCCAGCGTCACGTGGCTAAATAACAAGATCGCGAGTGATGCCTTTAGGTTGATGTTGGTCAACCTATAGGCATGTGTTTGATATGTTTGTACAGCACACCTATACAATTTTATTGATGAATTGTGTCAAATTCTAACACTGTTTTATTTCCTACAGATCGACGGGTCCACCCTGAAGACGCTCTGCGTCCAGCACGGCCCCCTCCAGAACTTCCACTTGTATTTGAACCAGGGACTCGCCCTCGCTCGCTACTCCACGCGCGAGGAGGCCGCTAAGGTCAGTGCTTATTAAGTTGTATCGTTCATTAAGCTAGCGTTGTGTGTGCGGTCGCTGACCTCCGTCCCTGCCTGCAGGCCCAGATGGCCCTGAACAACTGCGTGCTGAGCAACACCACGATCTTCGCGGAGTCGCCGGCCGAGTCGGAGGTGCAAATGATCCTGCAGCACCTGGGCTCGGGCGGCGGCGGCGCGTGGCGCGGCGGCCAGAAGGACGGCTGGGGCGGGTTCGCGGCGCTGTGGCCCGACTCGCACGAGCAGCGCGCCACGCCGTCGTCGCTCAACTCCTTCCTGCCGCCTGACCTGCTCGGCGGCGAGTCGATCTAAGGAGACGAGAGATCTGTACAGATGCATTTGTCCGTGTCGATCGGGTTTCGGTCCTAATTTCGTTTCTGTCGCGGTCGCGAAGAAATGTCGCCTCGGTCATTCCTGAGGTGCAAATTTTTTATGGTTAGCGTAAAATCTTCGATTTGGATAGTATAAATAGTATTTATCGATCGGCCGGCATGTCGCTCGATCGTCGACGACGCGAGTTTAGGATCGAAGCCTTAGGTGTCTAGTTGTAATTACGCTTTACCGTCCCCCGTATGGGGATCGACTAATTTTATTCGCCTAGTCAGATCATGTCGAACGCGTCACGTGGCGTCGTGCACGCGGCGCGACGCGCTCGCGGTAGCCAACTGTCCACATACTATATTATCTTACTGTGTTTTAAGTGTTCATGTAGAATATTTAGTGTATATAAGAATTATACATATACAATGGCAAATTAAACTGTATCGAGGTTTATAAGGAAGAGTCCGGTCGCGGCGGGCGCGGGCCGCAGGGCGGTGAGACCGCGCGCGGCCCGCTCCTGCAAATCTACCAAATAATCGTAGGTATCAGATAGAGTAGTGCGTCGCGGGCTACCTCAGTCACACGTCCCGTGGCCTTATTTTATAGCGTATATTTATTTTGTTGTGCTCGAGGGCTGTTGCTGTTTCGCCCATCGAGCTGTTGCGTTCCGAGTTTCTTTCGTGTTCGTTTTTATTTTCTCGTTTTATCTGTACTTGTCGTATTTTAATTATTTATTTCTGTTTTGAATTCTCACTCGCATAGAGCCCTCGTTTTCCAGTAGTGATATTTTATTCAGCAATAAACGTGTAAGTGCATTTCGCCCACTAACAAAACTTTTACGATTAGTTGTAATTTTTATAAAGGTAACAAAATTTGAAAATTATGAGATTTGAAGTGCATTCTTGTAGCGGTAAATTCCTTTTAAGCCGTATAGTCTGATGCAAACGAGTATATAGTTATATGCGTTAGGAGCGAGCGGCGGCAGTCGCAGCAAGTACAAGGTGGGACGGTCTCCCTTGGATCCAGTAATCCTGTGATGTAAAGTATCTTGCCTAATGTAAGGATAATCTATTTTGTTGAGAGTATCATAGTAGCGAGTCGCCGGCGTCGGCCCCGCCGAACACGACGTTTCCCCAAATTTTTTCCAGTATTTGTGATTGAAGTGCCACTTTATGTTTAATATAATGAGACGATTATCTAGATTATACGATTAACGTAAGGGTAACCTAATATAATAAATTGAAAATTGTTTTATCATTTTATATTACACATACATTTGTGAGAAATGTTATTAAAGTACTATAATTGAACAGTAATTAAATATTACACTTTTGTGTATAGGTAAGAATAAAGTTCTAACTTAAATTTAGCCATATCAATATCTATTTAAATAAAAGATTTGTGGTATTTTCTATAGGCTCAATTTGAACGTTATTCAAAGTGACATATGCTTTAGATATTCTGTTAATAATATACTTGTAGCCGTAGGTTTGTCGGTATTACATAACTGTAGGTGTAAGTTTACATTTTAAGTCCTATCGTAGAGTTCAATAAGCATACAACTGATATTTAACGGCAACGATTGCACGTGTAAGTTAAAGTTCGTTATCATAAAGTTTATTTACACTTTTATTTACTTTTTAATTTATTGATGGTGTGCCACAGAGATACTCTGCCAAAATATAAAATTACCAATTATTACGGGATTAGAATAGTAGAGCGCTCGCTCGGCCGCGGCCGCGCCGCGCTCTCTGCGAGACTCGCTCCGCGACCCACCACGCTTACGAGCCGGTCACCCGACTTATAATAATGTAAATTGTATCTGTATTTCGAACATCTTCCAGTGTTTTTATGATAAAACGATTTTAGCGTTAAGTTAGATTTAAGCGATTCGCTGTACCTTGTTGAGCCTCGGCTCGCGTACTCTTCACAAATTAATTAATTAAGTTAGGTGAACGCGACTTTGGACGCGACCGTGCGTTCGAACTCTGTTCGCTGCGGACCTGTAGTAGTTAGTGTTAAATGTTTCGATGTGTGATGTGTTCATTTAGAAACAATGTTAGCATTTGTCATTACTACCGTATTATCTTACTATAGGGACCGACGGCTGTTTTGCGTTTACATCATTGCATATTCTTCGTTGCCTTTCGCGATTTGTATCAGATACAGATTTAGTTTGAACGCGGATTCTCTAATCTCTCACGACAGACGTCCGCTTGTATGACACGCGTCTCATCACAACCGGGTTGTGGATACGAAGGCACGGATATGCAGCCCAACTATTTAATTCGCCTTCCAAGGGGCCATAATCGAGATTGTCACGGAGTTTAATGTTAGGTGCCAAAGAGTGATTATCAAAGATGTCCGGAACAACTGATTGCATTTCTCTGCTTGATAAAGATTCTTCCAAAATTTGAAATTATATTCGCGGTACGGGTTAATGATCTGATGTTCCTATAACATTTCGTGTTACGTCTATTCAGCAATAGTGCACGTATAAACAGACAAATGTCAATTCTATGTATTGTTAAAGCTCAATTTAAGTGATGAGGGTGTTTCTTTTACCGATTGATAGAATAAATAAAGAGTATAGGTATTATTTTTAACTGATATTGTTCTGTCCAATTCTACACCAATATTCGATAACGCCTAAATCTCAGTTGTTTACTCTGGTGCAAATTTAAATTTTAATAATACAGCAATAAATGTCATATTTAATTTTTTTATAAAGTTTTTTCCATTTTAAGGTTAGACAAGCCGATCAAACGGAAAGTGTAATAAACCAGTGCCCTTTAGAATACGTCATCCATAGATTAAAGACGAAAGAAGTTTATGCCTTGAAATTTTTAGTCAGTTAAAGTTATCAGTACTTAATAATGGATATACATATTATTGTAAAGTGGACGTATTTTAAATGTGTAGACGTGTCGGTAGCAGTATATTATGGTGTTGAGGTGTATCGGTAGAGGTGCGCGCGCCTCCGCGCATCGCAAGGTTGTGAGTAGCGGCCACCGCGCCGCGCTAACTGAATCTCCTCTCGGTTCAATGACTGCATCATTATTTCCTGCACACAATTATTGCGCCATGTGCAATTTAGTCTGTGTTATTATTATGTTGTTGTGTATTTATATGATACATCTATACTGTAATATGTATATAATGTGGAATTTTATTCGTAAAAATTTAATACGCTTCACGCTTCACTTTTAATAACATTTTTCGTGATTTGTTTCTGTTATTTAGAGTAAATTTACGTACCTACAAGTAATTATAATAACGATCATAGATGTAAATATAAGTTAAATAATGAAAAAAATAAAAACAAAAAAAAATATAAAAAAAATATATAAAGAAAAGCAATTAAAAGAAACCAATGATTGTGCCTCAATGAACTGTGGTACGTTACCGTAACCGATGGCAGGTGTAATCGTTTCCTTTCAAAAATGTATTATAATGAATTGTGCGCCTAGGCACCGCTCTGTGACTAGCTGTAGACAATATAAGGCTGCGAGCAGCGGGGCCCGCGCCCACGCCTTGTGTAATCATTAATGAGCTTAGCTATGTTTTACTTTTATTGTAATAAGTGTTATTTCATCAATCAACATTTTATATATATACCCACATATATGTAAATATTTTTATCTATTTATTATTTGGTTTTCATGAAGTTTACCCGAATTAACGTGTAACCTTAAAATTAGTTGGTTTTTTGAAGTGAGATCACGCGGCGTCGCGTGTTCGAACGATCGCATCTATTCCATAACACTTGAATGCCAAAGTCGATGTCTGTAAGCCATTGGACGACCGCTTGTGTTGTTTACATAAATTGCGTGGATCTCTGACATCACAACAAACTATTGATCGTACAAATAAGAGCCATTAATACTGTCAGCCGACGCTTAGGTCGCTGTAGTCTATCCAAGCTGCTCTGGTGTTATTTTAGCTCAACTATTCAAGTAGTTTGCTCATATTGTTGTTAATTTTAATTTTTTTTATTATCTTAATTATTAAACTTTTCCCTTAGTGTGGAATAAAATTCTAAAGTTATTTTGTAATCTCCAAATTAGCTATTAATGTTCTGGACCATAGCTGATAACTGCAGTGTGTATGGCGTAGGACTCATGCCGCCTAAACTACGCGTAGCGCGTTGTAATTTATTTTATAGCTTTCCTTCGCTTGTCACACTACCGTCTCTGGGACCTTGACCCTTGACTTGAAGTTATAGTATCTTATTAAATTTGGTAGCTTTATTCATTTAGACTCAAATCACACTCTTATTCAAACAGATACGTATATTTCTGACTAGGTTTTGATGTCCGCCTCAGTTGGCAACGCAAAGAAAAGCCAATAATTATTGCACGGCATATTGAGCAACGCGTTTCAAGGGCGCCGGGGTCGGTGGCGTGACAAAGTTCGGCTTATTTCTAGCTTGACACCAGTCGCGATGAAACCATTGTCAGGCAGCACTCACTCGTTCAACTGTGTACTCACATATAGGGACCAAAATATGTATGAATATTATGCAGTTTCATTTTACGCTGAATTTACTACACTCATAAATAAGCTGAACATTGCACACTAAAAGACATTCTCATTTTTCTTTCCATTGTTAATAAATGCGTTTTGCAGTCGCATATAATTACTGACGATGTTACTTATACGACATAATTAAACCTAGTGATAGTTCGTACGATATTCAGGAGGGCCTTTTAATTTAAATAAGATTAAAGTTTTGCTTGTTGTCTTTATTTATATATATTTTTGTACGTTACGACGTTGACGTCCTAATACAATAGAGAACACATTAGGTGATATCTACAAAGAAACTAGTCTTCCTTATTTACGAGGGATCGTGTTGAGATGGCGGGGACGCGTGACGTCGACACAGAGGCAATCATTCCTCTAGTCTTGTTATGTGGTGCGAATAAGTGAATACCAAATATAAAATAACGAAGGCTTTGACGTTAGTGTGTAGAGGTAACGATAGGTCGGCCCGAGCAGCTTGGACCCTGTCAAACTTTACAAGGGAATGGTTGGGTAGTATTATTATAATGCATTTATTTCTCTTTTTTCATAGTCACTCAATCATATATTTAATTAATTGAGCTAATGCCTAAAAATTGGAATATCAGAGTTTATTTAGGATGTTCATATTTTACATTTTAGTGTTTAAATATCTAAAATTTACCTTAATTATAGTGAATGGATTTTTGTATTATTGGAATATATAGCTGTAAGACAAAGGGTGTTCTTGATAAAACACAAACAACTGATTATAAACAAAATAATAAAAAAAATGTACTGAGTGACTTTACGTGTAAACAGAGGGCCATTGATAAAAATGTTGAACTAAGCTAAATTCTCTATGTGGTAATTTAACTAAATGTGATTGCTGAGAATATTTTAACTGCTATTATGTATAGTTGTAATAGAGCAGTAAGTCGCCATTTATCTGTTAGCTCTCCGAGCATACAATGGACATGCACACCGGTAGATAAATTGCGTTGGGCCGGAGCCCCGTGCGCTCCGCCGCACTCGGATACGTCAGTGAAGTTGCATTTGATTGGACGACCACTATGTAGCGTTTATGTATATTTATGTATGTGTATCAAGGCCAACCCCCCACCAACAGTTAATTGATGCAGTAGACTCCAGACTGCTGCTCGCTAACTACACACACTGCTTCTCTAGTCTCTCTCGCATTCATGTATCGCACGGAGCGACGTGCGAGTGATTATAATCGAGCATAATTTAACGATCATATCCTATATGAAACTAGTTTATATTCGTATTATTCTTTCATTAGATCTCTGTTGTACCTGTGTGAAATTGTTTATATTCAATGTTCATTTGTACTATAAGAGAAGTGTACCGGTCTCGAGGACACCGTGCTTGACATATACGTAATCGCGTAGTTCGAACGACCAAATTCGTTAATGTTCCACTAAAGTACTAATAACCTCTCAATATTTAGATATTTCTATTGGCGTCAAAAATCAATACTCTGCGGTCTTAAATTAGTCACTTTTGTACCTTGATTGTACTTGTACTTGAATAATATCCTATGTAAGTGAGGAATGACTAATCCAATTCTGAAATATACTTAATTTAAATTTTGACAGACTGATATCTGTGATTAAGAAAATATTTTTAATATTGTCCAGTGAGTCGGATGAGAATATTTATTTTATTAGAGGTCTCCTACTGCCAGCGGCACATGTTATGTGACGAGACATAATATTTAACTGCTTCGTATATTTTTTTACTTTAGTGATGTATCGAGCTGGAATACATTTGAAAGACCATTTCACGAGTGGACTAGTACCGTCGTCGGTTTATGTTGTACAAAACGAACAAGCTTAATTAGTAATAAAAAGCCCACCATGTAAAGATGTAATGTACCGATCCCAATGAATCAATGATATACAAACTAAGTTAGTAACACTCAGTATCATGACATCACCGCCGCAGGGCGGAGACTGAACACAAGAAATTACTTCGAGTACCACCGATGTCATCTGAAATTTGTTTCCTTAACATAATTGATCTTCGAACGTTGCATATCGTCTACATTTCTAATTCGAATTATTTTGTTGTATTCATATCCGTGATTCCCGTGATGTGCGTTAAGTTTGATAATTGTAAAACCTTAAGTTATCATAATAATGAATACTAAATTGATTGCCTTTAGTATTGTAGTGAGTGACATCTATTTAAAATAATGAACGATTGGCGTTGTTTTATAATAAAAAAATAATATTTTTCGGTACCACCTTTGAGTTAAAGTACAATGTAGTTATATAAAGCATGTTTCAGCGACGTATTTCATTATAACAATATCAACATAACTAATTGATAAGTTTAGCGTAGACTTAGGCTGTCTCGTCTCACGTTACACCAATATTATTAATAATTAATTCTCCTTGGTATTTGTATTGGAACACTTAACAAATAAGCAGATACTAAATTATGACATAATTATATCAATAGGCTAAATATATTTAAAAAAAAAACTAAAAGATTTTTCTGTGCAAATCTCTGTGATGGGAAAATTTATTCTAAAGATCTAGTATTAACTGAAAGTGACACGAGGGTCGTACTATGAAGCATTTTCCTTGCGTTTGCAGGAGGTATATGTACGCTAAACTCATAAGCACATCTTTGACGAACGCACGGAATATTAGTCTGTATTGCATTTCATGTTAGGGCCCGAGTTTCATGGTGACTTTAAAAGTTGAACTTTTCAGTCTTTTCGCGCAAAGGGTTGTGTATTATTTTTTATGTAGTACAAAATGTGTTCGCAATTTGATTGCTGCTGTAGTGTTCCTTATGTTCTTCAAATTAACTTTGTTGGGTATTTATTTGAAACTTGTATTCTCAATGTCTAAAGTATAATGTGTAATAATATAATTATGGTCGTAATAATTATGAGGCATGCGTAAGAAATTTTCACGTAGTAAGTTTATGAACGGCTGCCTTAATAGTAATATGAATTTGTATCGATCTGTACACCATCCTCTACGTATGTTCCGTCGACGATTCGCTGCGCCGAATCGTTAGTGTTCCGTCACGTACCAAATAATAGCGTAGCGGGTGCCCGGGGCGGGCGACACACCGCGCCTCCGCCACGCTCGTGCTACACCTTTACATGTTCTAGATCTATTTTTGCAACTGCCGTGTTTTTAGACATAGGCGTCTCCATTTATATAAGGTGTGCACGGTAGTGCGGACGATGGTGGGTCCACTTCGCCCGAGGCGCCATCGGCAGCGGTTCTATGTTCTTATCTGTATTACCTCATTCAATAACCTCACATAGTATGTCCTATATCAAACTATTTATATATCGACTCCCAGTACTTATCAAACGCACTGCACTGTTATTTGGTACACAATTTTAACAATTTCTTTTAAGTTAATTTAAGGGTTTATCATGAATTTTATCAGTGTATCAAATAGTCGATATATTTTACTGTTATTTTTCTGATACTACCTTAAAAGCAATGTATATTAACAAACAAAGCAGGAGAACAATAATTATTATGTAAGTGTAACAGTTAGTGAATTTAAGTGTGCTATTTTCCATTCCAGAACTCAACGATATCATTGTTCTTGTAATACTTATGTTCGGGTTTTAAAAATGTTATTATTGTATTTAAACTAAACCTTATGTGATTGAAATGCAATGTTTAGAAGTATTTTTATTCTTTATTTTTTACCATTAATTAATAATAGTTAGTAGAGATCTATTTGAGAGTCTAATGTATCAATTATTTGTAAAGTTGGCTGTAACTAATTAGAAGTTACAATAAGTAGACATATTTTAATATAAACATTTGGAGCAAATTTTATGTAGATGACAAATAGTTGTTTTGATCATTATGTGAAATGTTGTCTCGTATTGTTAGCGCAATGTGTACGCACAACGGTGAGGCGGGTCGGGCGGCGCGCGCGTGCTCGGCGTGCATCGCGCGCGGCTTGTCCCGGCACGAGACGCGCGCGCGCCGCCCTACCACCGGGGACCCTCGACACTCACTGCACAGCACTGCTAGACTAATTCAGTTATTGCGTAAGGATATTTTTCTTACATTTCGATAAGAGTAATGTTTATAGAATAGGCAATAAATAATGTTTAACAAAAAGTCCCTATTTAATCGAACTGACGACAGAAACGCATGTTATATTTGTGGCCTCTTTATGAAGTAAGATCTAAGTTACATGTTAAAAGAAAATTAATTTTGCTATGCACATAAATGATACTCAATTAATTGCCAAAAAGTAATATATATTCATAGTTCAACAATATTTCTTTTGGGCATATTTACTTTGAATTTATGCAAAACTTAGATTATGATTAAGTAGGTTGTAGACTATATGTAGAGTGAACGCATATTATATTATTATAATATATCTATATATATTAAAGTAAGGTGAATTTGTGAGGTATCAATTTCTTGTATTGTTCGTAAGTTTAGATAATAAATGGGTTTAGCCATACTTCGGCTGGTTTGATATGTATGTTATCTGATTAATTGTAAAAAAAAATAAAAAAAATCATTAAAGCTTTGTGTTTTATTTATCTCCAAATTTTAACCTGTTTTTAGGGTTCTGTAACTCAAGAAAAAAACGGAACGCGTATATGATTACTGCATGGTCTGTCTGTCAAGAGGGACCATTTTTTCCCCAGGAACGTTTGGAGGTATCAAGTTGAAATTATATTTAAACAACCCTTGGAGCAGGGAAATACTAATCACAAGAAAAGCAATTCATTTCATACTAAATGACATCCACGTCTGCAACAGTTGTTGATTTTGTCAACCCTCTCGGTCGCACTTAGCCGGTTTTTTAAGGTTCTATGTTTAGTTTTTCAATATCGTGCTCCTGAGATTATAACAGCCACAGGTTAAAGTTCGCAAACATGAATGACTAGCAAGTCTATTTATGGAACTCGTTAATGAATAATGTGAGCAAATTATAATATTAATAAGTTCTATCTCAATAAATACGCACGCTACTATCATAAAACATCTTCATGCTTTTTGTGCGGTTTGGTATTAAGATGACCAGAGTATCGATCTGCAACAGGTAACTAGGACCAGTGGCGGATTTGCAGTCCTAGCCGCTCTTGACCTCCCTCCGTGTGTCGCTCCTTTCGCAGCAACCATAATAGACTTTATTATTTACTAGCGAAAGCAGATGAATATGTACTTTACATGGAACGACTGCTTATCGGACCTCCACACAACCCAATAACTGGGTAATAGATGCCATACCCGATGGTAAGACTGGCTATCAGACTAGAGCCGGGACCAACGGCTTTACGTGCTTTCAGAGGCACGGAGAAAACTCGCTATGACAGATGACTATCTGTACCGGGTACCGGGTACTGTGTCTGGGTGACTACCCATCCACAGACCAACCTCGGCAACCGCGGCTTAACCAGGAAGATCGGCCTGTGCGACTGTAATTATTTAGCCACAAGCTCCTTTTAGATTACAGATTTACCTATTTCGTTTAGGAGTTCCCATAGCGACCGACTTGTATCTTTAGACCAGCTCTACAGTATATTATTGCATAATGAAACCACCGGGGAGGACCCTTGACTGCACTGCTAGTCAAATAATTTTGAATAATCTAATGCTAAAGAGCCATAAATAGATAGCGCCGAATCTACGATTTTTTCGAACCGAGACAAAATATGATAGCGTTTCTCCAGCCTTTTTTGATGTGCCTCAGGTTGGCTGGACAAATCTTCAAAATAGCTTGCATTTGACTAGGTCAGTAGGTCACTTTATGTGACGGCTAAACACCCTTATTTCAGAATTTGTGACGCTACAGAATCTTAGATAATCGATCGAAAACGTGTCCAGCCATCTTGAAAAACCACTTTTCGCTGGTCTCTCAATCTCGGTAACGGAAGTGATTTTGACGACTTTTTGCATATCAACGGGCGTCACATAAATTTGTGACGGGCACCGAGCTAAAAGTTTTGTGATAAGTACAGTGGTTTAGTAGAAAAATGCAAAAATCTGAGGCCAGCCATCTTGAATTTACGTATAAAACTTATGGCTGGCACTTCCGAATGTCAATAACGGGGGCGTTTTAGAATATGGTTCCTTTACTAATACTTGGTGACGCAATTTGTGACAGTAATAATATTTGATTTATGGCGTCACATGTAAGGGTTTACGAGAAATCAATAAAAACTTAATGTCCAGCCAACCTGAGTTCAAGATGGCTGGACACATGTATCTCCACTGCCTGATGATCTACGACCTTCGAAATGTGTTCAAAATTTTGTGACGGGGACGATAACGATAACCTGAAATTGTGACGGAGAAACTTTGCGTAGTTTCAAAGATATTGACCATTTAAATGTTTCCATTCAAACATCCATTAATATTATGAGGTGACCATAATTTTACATAGGTACATAAAGGATTTCTTTTTAATCGATTAATTGGCCGGTAGCATCCACGCCTGCTTTGTATTTGATTTCCCCGTGGGAATAAAAGGTTTTCCTGCAGTGAAAAGAGTAAGTATGTGTTAATTCAAAATAATAATTGACCACCAGCGCTGCAAGAGAGAGCCCACTTGTATTTCGCGTTTAGTTTATTATCTTATGTAACTGAAAATGAGAACTAAACTCGATAGCCGGCAGTGTATGTAGGTACTTACTTTTCGAAGTGTTATCACTAATCAGAGTACTAGTAACTATTAATTAATCTGCGGTAAGACAACCTAATTATGAGTTAAGATTCGACCAGTTGTCCTAGTAGTACCAACTTTAAGCAATAGATGGCGACACCAACATCAGCTATCATGGCAGTATAGTTTGTCATACATTTTAGTATATTCAGCTATTTATATGAT
This sequence comes from Agrotis puta, assembly GCA_943136025.2. Lineage (NCBI taxonomy): Eukaryota > Metazoa > Arthropoda > Insecta > Lepidoptera > Noctuidae > Agrotis > Agrotis puta. Next base: position 13,976,191 of record OW964175.2, on the reverse strand, counting down.
TAAAATAACGACCACCAACTTCATTTGCGCCTCAAACACTTAGGCTGCAAACTGGACGACTGCGGGCGCGGGCGCGGCGGCGGGCGCCAAGCCAAGTTGCAAACGATAAACGTGAACGCTTAGTAATCTCCAATAGATTTTCAACTTTATACCCAAGAGTATAAAGTTGAAAATCTATTAAAGACTACTGAGAGTTTACGTTTATCGTTTGTGACTTGGCTAGGGGGGCTGGCTTGTTCTCGGTTTCGCTCAGTTTGTCGCGGTGAAGAGACGTACCCAATGTACGAACGGGCCAGTTTACGCGTGTCGCCGACCGCCGCCGGCCGCGACCGCGCCCGCCGTCGTCCGGTACGCGGCCTTAGGACGGCGGTAAAACAACGTTGTGGTACAAGGCGGGGGTTACGGAAGTGCAAATGCGAGTTGATCATCGTCATTTTCGCCATTTGAAACGCTGTATGAGTACAAATAAATAAATGTGATTTTATTTACAGCAAACAATATTTTTTCATTTAAATACCTTCAGAGCATTAGTTTAGTTCTCCTGAAATAATAATTATATACCTACTAAAAAGAATAGATATCTGCACGTAAATAATCAATAACATTTAAAAATTACACCCCCCCCTTCCTCACTTCTACATTTTTGTCTTCTATTGATTTAAATATCTACAGTTGTTCGTATTAGTATCACCAATACACGGATTTTCGACCATTAATGAAAACACCTTAAAATATACTTGTCCTACATAAAACCTACAATATTGGTTACCCTACTGCAGTGTTTGTATGGGGAAATTTAAATGGTCAATATCTTTGAAACTACGCAAAGTTTCTCCGTCACAATTTCAGGTTATCGTTATCGTCCCCGTCACAAAATTTTGAACACATTTCGAAGGTCGTAGATCATCAGGCAGTGGAGATACATGTGCCAGCCATCTTGAACTCAGGTTGGCTGGACATTAAGTTTTTATTGATTTCTCGTAAACCCTTACATGTGACGCCATAAATCAAATATTATTACTGTCACAAATTGCGTCACCAAGTATTAGTAAAGGAACCATATTCTAAAACGCCCCCGTTATTGACATTCGGAAGTGCCAGCCATAAGTTTTGTACGTAAATTCAAGATGGCTGGCCTCAGATTTTTGCATTTTTCTACTAAACCACTGTACTTATCACAAAACTTTTAGCTCGGTGCCCGTCACAAATTTATGTGACGCCCGTTGATATGCAAAAAGTCGTCAAAATCACTTCCGTTACCGAGATTGAGAGACCAGCGAAAAGTGGTTTTTCAAGATGGCTGGACACGTTTTCGATCGATTATCTAAGATTCTGTAGCGTCACAAATTCTGAAATAAGGGTGTTTAGCCGTCACATAAAGTGACCTATTGACCTAGTCAAATGTAAGCTATTTTGAAGATTTGTCCAGCCAACCTGAGGCACATCTTTTTTGACTTGTAAACTAGACAATGATACTGCCCGCTTGACTATACTGCCCCGATCAGCTCATGCAGTCCTTCACCTGCATAAAAGCATACGTTATTAATTTAGGATTTGTTCGAAAGGTAACTGGGTGTTATTACAATATGTATGGATACTATAGGTGATTAGTTATTTTTCGAGCATGCATTAAATAAGCAATTATATTATTGCACAGTCAGGCAGTGGCTGAGCGATTGGACTGCTACGGGGCGTGTCGCGGGTTCAATTCCCGCACGGAACAAATATTTGTATGATCTACACATAGATAGTAGTTCCGGGTCTGGGTGTTTGTGTATGTGAGTTTCTATGTTTGTAAACGCACCCACGACACAGGAGATATTGCTAGAGTAGAACAACGTTTTTAAAAGTAAATAGATCTGCTCCCAAGTGGTTGGACAGGTGGTCGCGGAACTTACGAATTACCGTGACCCTGAAACGTAAAGGGCTATTGAAGGACACCGTGGGTTTTGTCAGTACGAGTCTGACAGCCCCTCCCACTGTGCACTGGATGGGAGGACTCATTTTTGATGATTTTACCACGATAAAAAAAAAGTCGTTAGACCGGTAGGTATTTGATTTTCACCTTTTTACAGAGTAAAAACCATTTTGTTCCTTTGGTTGCCTTTTTTTTTGTTTGCAGCCCTGGGCTGCAGTCCTTTGCTTACATAGGATCTAAATAGAATCTAACTTCTTTTCAACATAAGATTTCGTTTGTCTTCACCGTAAGGTAAGCAGCATAGTCAGAATTATCTTTTCTTTCATCCTATATTTGAGCATTGTAAGTACAAGTTGCTAACACTTCATTGTGTATCGTTAAGTGCCATCAATTTATAACAATACATAGGCAAGTATTACATAATGGAAGTAGAATCAGTCTTCTATTGAACGATATCACACTAGTACCTAGTTAAATGATTTGACGGTCCCCTTGAATAGCAAAGGTGCTGCGGGCGGTAATAAAGTGTGTAGGGTCATCGTGCGATGCCGGCACAGATCTACGTAGAATGTCTTCTTTAGTTATTTTTATTGTTTATTTTGATGATTTTATTTTTTCTTAGTATCCTGGACAATTTTAGCGTGCACGTTATACATTTTTCTCACATATACATTAAACGCACCGTCAATTCTGTAACCAAAATTTTCTAAGTCATTAATTGAAAAGAGTGCGTGGAATTTCTTGCCCATTCTTCTCCATACAGATTTTTTTTCCGTGTTAAAATGATGCAATTAGTCCTCCTACCTAGGGCGGGGCGGGAGGGACTGTATACTGATTAAAACCCACGGTGATTCTTCAATAGCCCTTTATATTCCGGGGTTACGGTTTCTTGATGAGACAGTCCCGCGATCCATTATAGAGATCTACGCTTGGAATGTGCAACTGTAGTACTTATATTTTCTTAAAATATTATGTTAGCTAGAATGATTTAAAATAATGATGATACCCTGTTTTTACTGTTTGTGAAGAAGGTGGTGAACTTGCAGAACTATGTCCCGTTATGAGCAGGTTCAGTATTTGATCTCCAGGCCCTCTGTGAATTTTTTGTTGCCGATTTGTTGATCTGTTGGTGGTTGACGTTTAGAACAAATAAAAATCCTAAATTCCTTAAAGGCTATGTTACTATTAAATGTGGGTTTTGTAACTTTTGTATCCTGCTCGCCTAAAGAGGATGAACCTCTGTTAATCTTCGGTGAACACTGACGGGAAAAAATCAATACCTTACCAATCAATTACTTAGCTATTTTATTATTTGTAAGACAGTGTATATAAATCATTGTTAATTTTCTTTTCGTAAACCCTGTAGTAACGTAACAAGAGACAGGAGAGCGGCGACGGCGCGCGTTAAATATGCAGCAGGCTGAATAATGCAAGCACTCGAGTCCGCCGTACTCTATACTCTATGGTCGGTTTGCGAGACTAGGGAATTTTATTATACAGACAAGTGTTTACTTTTACTTACGAGCATGGTCGAACCATAACAGCGGTAGGTACCTAGGGGAGAAGAGAGTCTTTCTGATTTTAGAAAATGAGAGCTCGAGTTATTTATGTGAGGTATTTATCGAAGTATGATTCAATTCTGGGTGTAATTTATCTATAATATGTATGTATTTAGAAATATATAAGTATGTTTATCAGTTGTCTAGTACCCATAACACAAGCTCTGCTTAGCTTGGGACTAGATGGCGCTGTGTGATAGTTGTAAAAAAAAAAAAATTCATCTAATGGATATCAATCTAACCGGGGTCCCGGGACGGTCTAAGCAGGATACCTTTTGCTCTGGCACGCAAAAGGCAACCAAAATAACAGAGTGTACTTTTGGTTAGTAAAAGTCTGATACTCGTAGTCTCTTCCGTTCCATCCATGGGTCAGGTCGCATTTGATATTTTACCCAACAATCCAATAATATTTCGTTTTGCCTGACAGCTACTACATCTACAGTGGCATTTTAGGGCTTGTGACGTCATAAAGCCGGTAAAATTTTACCGACCGAGTGACGTTTTGTGATTGTTTAGAAGCGTTGTATCTTCATCAATTTTCGTTTACGTTACAAAAGAAAAAATACGGGTCTAATACTTATTGATTATCTATCTTTCGGATATTTTGTTTTTTGAGTAACAGCCTAATATGTCGTGGTCGACTTCCAGTGGAATCGGATGTAGCTATATATCAGTATTTCACACAGCGTGACCGACAATCTGACTTCACAGTAGGTGGGTAACGATGACGACACGATAGTCGTAAGATTGGTTGGCAGACCTACGAGCTTCTGACCAACAGTAACGACTGTCAAAGATCTACAAATGACAGTTGGGACCAACGGCTTTACGTGCTTTCCGAAGCACCGAGGAAACTTGATATGAGAGATGGTCACCCATGCACAGACCAACATAGGCAAACTTGGCTTTACCTGGAAGATCGGTCTGTGCGACTTTATTATTTAACCAGGAGTTCCTCTTCCCGTTTTACTTTTTAGAATCTCAATACATGAATTATACGACGGCACGATTGGCGCAGTGGCTGACAGATTGGACCGTTGCTCTGGGTGTCGCGGGTTCGGTTCCCTCATGCTACAAAAAATAATTGTATGACCTAGAAGTAGTCCGGGTTTGAGCGTTTGTGTATGTGAGTTTATGTTTGTAAACGCACTCACGACAAGAGAAATTGAGGAGCAACGTATTTAAAATACCTATCTATGTATAATATAAGGAATTTACATGTAGTTTAATGAAATCTATTTTTAATTGAATCTAAAAGAAAACAGAAAATAATTTTTCTTTTTTTAATTGATGATGAATATGAGTTTTCTACTAAAAGCTGCTTATTTTGAGAATTATTTAATGGAATTATTTTTTACCGCCTTAATTGTATTTACTACCCTGTTATTGTCTTCGTATTCGTATACAAGTTCTTGTTATGGTGACTCGTGGCATAAACAATTTCTATCAGTAGCTTGTTTTCTTCGCAGTCGCCGACGACGTCAGCGACAGCGTCGTATGGCTCGTGGCCGAGCACTAAGCGGTAAAGGCAAGAGAAACGCCAAAATATTCATATAAAATTTAATGAACCAATAATTAAAATCTTTGACAATATTGAATATGTATTTACATAATATATTTTTGTTTTAACAAGTGTACAATGTACAAAAATCCACAGCTTTATTTACAAATATAGCTATTTACACTATGCAATAAAATTGGAAGATGTTCGAAGCATTTAAATCTAACCTACAATATTATTAAATGCGTCTTATTATAATTAAAATAGATAATATACATCTATGACAAATTAATAATTAAGTGTAAGTATAAACACTCAAATGTCTTTGTATAAAACGGTACGTATAATAATGAAAATTCTAAGAAAATTAGGTACTTAAAAGTGAAAGTTTAAGATTTTTGATGTTGACAACATTGATATAGGCTCTGAAAAAAGGAGAAAATACACAGAAGAAGAAAATACTAACAGGCCGTATTTCTGTCTTTTTATGAACATTACACATCGAATGGAAAATTCATGTAATAAAATCGGTCTTGGTTCCTAACACTAGGCGTTCGCAAACATAATTAAGCAATATGAATTATTCAGCCTGATTTAACAGAGTGAAAAGCAAACTCTATGAATGTGACTGGTAAATTTATTATCCGTTTAACGAGACCTCAGAACAGATTCTAAGAAAAGATGAAACGAAAATAAAAGAAAACGAGAACCGCTCCGATATAAAATTATCATAAACACAATAGGTGTCTTTTAAATGCGATGCATTTCAATGAAGTTTTACGAGTATGTCAGCTTAAACATTATTCATATAATTATGTTCTAAAATATACCTTAATTATCATTCATTGATGGCCATATTTTGAATTTACCAAGTAGGTACCATTTATTTTGCTTCAAAAGCAGTGAATATTTGAGTTAGCATGTTCGGTTATTTTCGTATCATCGTACAAGAGATCAAATCGAGTTTACTTTTCACAGTAGCCATTGTACTAAACTACTCTTTACATCGTAATTGGCTGACAATGTGTATGTTATCTGGTCTGCTCCGTTTTAGTAAGAGTTTGGAATATGTTCTTGTACCAGAATTCGACAGTCTTGCCCCAGGCACCGAGTGTCACATCGTCGAGTTTGAGCACCTCTATGAACATCTTTACTATAACCTCTTTGAGTTGCTGGAATAGAAAAAAAAAACATTATTAGGTTTTGTTTGCAATGCTTTGATTTAGGACCTCCTCCGACAAGTAAATAGAAGTAAGAACGTAGTTCATTTGGTCTGCAAAATTACAAATGCATCTTAATTTACTGAATCGAATCTATAATTAACCTTTTCGCACAATTAAATGAAATCAAAGGTATAAAAATAAATCAATTTGAAGCCTAAATTGATGTAAAAACGACGTGTTGATTGCTTGATGTGAGATAATGACAAAACATTTTTATTTTATTACATGCGTCCGTTTTCGGCCGTCATGTTTTTCTGTTCTTTGTTCTGCCACAAAAACATGCAGCTAGCATGTTCGTATCTCCAAACGTATTCGTATTGTGTACAATAATGTAAATAGAACCACACCCTCCGTGGTCCGTACATTAGTCTAATCCAATACATTTGACATGCAAATGAGCGTATCGCCCATATTTGCGGTTCGTAAATTGAATTTAATTTAAGCATCGAACGGTTCTCACCGTCATTTTGAATTACGAACATGTTTACCGCATGAAGTGTTACAGAAAGTAATATTTTTGTGAAAATATTGGAATAATATTCATTAGTAATAAGGTTAAGTTAGTAGTGGTATTCGTGCATTATTTTATATCGTTGAACTGCCGTTATGTGAATTATGTCAAATCCAGCGGCGTAGCGCATATTAGGGCCTGTAGAGACTGGTATAAAAAAAAATGAGGGGCGCCTTCGGAAAACCTCGATCGTGTCTTCTTTAGGTGAAATCTAATCTAGGTTTAGCGGTAGAGGAAGTGACCGGTGAGTTAGGAAAAGCAGTTTCGTATTTGAGATTGTGGATAAGATTAAGTCTGTGATACGAGAATGTTACTTGGAGGTTATCATTAACCCTTTCGCGAGCAATACTATTTACACCTCCGATTTTGGTTTTATTTATTCTAAACATTGTGAAATAACATTTGTAAAACAATACTAATAGATTCCCCCCCCCTTGCTCACCTTCTCCCCTTTTTTTGGGGTACGGCAATATCTTTGCCAATGCCCGTTTGTGACTTTTTATTTGGCAAAGAAATTGCCAATGCCCAGTTTGAATTTGTCAATTTTTTGTTGCCAATGGCTTGTTTTCACCTAGTTATCTAAGTTGGTATCGGCTGATACAGACGTAGCTACGCTCCTGGATCATCAGAGGTATATGGAAAAAGAAAATTCACACCACATGGAAACATAAGGAAAGGGCTATGATTTGGAATGTTAGTAAATCATATTCAACAACTTACATGGAAATTCTTCTCCTGAATCTTTCTCTTGCCGTGTGATTCTCCGAGCTTGTTCATCATAGCAGCCACCACCTCCGGCTGGTTGAGGTTCTCCACCGCCAGGTTCAGTGCCGTCATCAGGTTGATGACGTGTGCTTTGAACTGCGGGTTTTGAAGGTACTGATCCTCAGGGGTGTTCTTGACCATCCTGAAGAAGTCTTTGCTCTCCGGGTATGCGACAAAGAATCTGAAAAGTGGAAAAGGTTTTGAGTTATTTTTGGATTTGGTCTTATAGGCTGAATATGGTTTGTATCGTTTCTAATTTAGATGTCGTAGGATGTTTGTATTGCACAGCATACTCTGGTATAGCTAGTTCTGAAATCGACGCCAAAGCGGAGAGGTGCGAAAACTAAACAATCAGATTTCCACATCTCTTCTCCGTTCGGCTCCGTTAGCTTCGGTGGTTTCTCGGCTTCACTTCGCTTTTTAGAAAACTGGGCTTTATTTACTTAGGGTGAGAATAAGAACTTTATAAACATCAAAATTATAATGAGTCGGTTTACAAAACCGCCGCGTTGTCGCTACATGGTTTAAACCAAGTAACCAGGCTTGTTCCAGTGACTAAAAGAGACAGAACTATACAAGTCGCCTAGCGCTACCTCGTTCACTCACTGGAACAAGCCTGGTATTAAGACGTCATAATACTACCGCAGAAATCATTAAAGACCTGCGATTATCTTAGCATAAGACGTACAAATTCATATTTAAGTTTCAAGTCAAACCAATTCCAATTAGGCTATAAAAAGTAACTTTTAAACCTCAAAGTCAAATCTATTATTTCAATTGGTTCAAAAAAGGTCAATAATATGTCAGCGTCAAACTTGAAATCCGGAATATGCTACGGATTACATAGACGTTTTAAAGGCAAATAATAAGCGAAATTTTTTCAAACAGCTTTAAAGTGCCTCGTAAATAATTTGGTCATTTATGTTCGTCGATATAAAGAACAATGGACAAGAAACTTCATGTTTCTAAGCCTCGATCTACTTACATAGTAATACATGTCTAATAATCTATCTTCTTCTATACTACAATAAATCTGTAGAAGGGTCAATTCTGTACATTGAAAATATTGAAAAAATAAATAGCGGGGGGTGTTGCTGGATCGATACCAAACCCAAATATATGATTAAAAAAATTTTTGTCTGTCTGTCTGTCTGTTTGTGCAGGCATCACGTGAAAACTAACGGTTCGATTTCGATGAAACCTGGTATAATTATTCCTTATTATCCTGGGCATTATATAGGATACTTTTTATCCTGGAAAAATACGTAAGAAAAAAAATCTTATTTTTCAGTTTTATTCATAGACGTTGTTCTGTAGAACCGCGAACACACGTTGCATTACCCGCAGTGGATTCAGCGCCGTAATATTTATAAGATGTCATTGTCAGAGTTACTCAAAATGGGGAAATAAACCATCCACGCGAAGACCGACATCCGCGCGGACGGAGTCGCGGGCGGAAGCTAGTTTATAATAATATTGATTCGACTAAATTGCTATTCAGCCCTCTTCCTCTCTTCTAACTTTTGCGTGCCCGACAGGGTCTATATTGTATTTTTAACTTGTTTTTACCATCTCTGTAACATATGGAATGCAATAAAAAATTGAGTATTGAGTACTTGTATTCTACCTAGTCTTTCAAGATACTTCAGTATTATAGGGAGAACTCATCTTAAAACTGCTATTCTATAAATTATAAAGTACATTTTCCATTATGCCATAAAATCTACATTATCATCAAAGTGACCTGTTAACGTCTTTATGCATACTTGGATCAATATTTTTGCGGTTAACGTTAGCTGATGCATGGCTCTAATAGACACAATTTACTAAGAACGTTTTCCACTTTTACACGTTCGATCAATACTTAACTGTCATGTTTCTTAATGGTTAAAGCTAGGTTAAAGCTTTATGATAATATAAAGTAAAAAGTGTGGAAAACAAGTTTTTTGTTCTTCTACAAATTGAGTAACGTAAATAGTTTTTTCAGGGTTCCGTACCTAAAGGGTAAAACGGGACCCTATTACTTAGAGGCCGCTGTCTGTCTGTCTGTCTGTCCGTACATCTGTCATCACTGACTCACTGTTACCAGGCTGCATCTCATAAACCATGATAGTTAGAAAGTTGAAATTTTCACAGATGATATATTTTTGGTGCCGCTATAACAACAAATACTTACTTACTAAAATCAGAATAACATAAATTTTGATCAAATTGAGAGGATTACGGAATTATTCATGCGCGAGTCCAACTCGCACTTGACCGGTTTTTTTATACATAGTTTGGTTTTGTCTGTTTAATGTTTTTTTTGTTTAACATTAATTTGGCTTTTCAAAACAGATTAAGATTCCTTTTATGTTTGGTTTCCTGATCAAATTAGTGATGTGTTTCATAAAGAAGTTTTTGTTCAAAACTTTAATTCGACACAGGAGCTCTAAAAAGTTTGTTTTTGCAGCAGTGCACGTGCCAAATTGGCATCGCTGACTTATGGTTAAATAATACCTCGCAGTGAGTATCGTATTCTTACAATGTGTGGCGTTTGGGTTAGGGCCAAAGAATTTGAGGTGCGGTCGCCAGTTTATAGTGAAATTAAGAACAACATCAGAGGAGTTTTTATAAAGTTCATCAGGTTTTGTTTACTTGCTCACACCGTCCGTCCGTCCAAATTGCATTGTCTACAGTTCTAAACCAATTATCACAATACCATACCTAACTGTCAATTCTCTCACCACAATATCTCTACAAAATAGGGCAGTTATACAAGAGAACCTCATCCTGACCTCAGTTCTAAATTGATTTCATATTAAAAACGGAGACATGTTTAATTAAGTCGTTCAGTTTCCACATTTGAGTGGCATTTAATATCACAAACTATTCGCTGCGCTAGCGGACTACAAATCAAACACAGTGACACATAGCTGGAACACGTTTTATAACGTTTATTAAGTCGTTCATAGCCGCAGCTGTTTGTACAACGTTTTCTAACTAGAACCGTAAAATGTGACATTTATGCTACGAAGACGTTAAAATTTTAGTATGCAGCGTTTTGAAATTTTGTTTTTATTGCTAATACATAGTTTTCAATTGGGAATAGTTTCGTTTCATTGTAGCTAAACCGATAATATGAGTTAACAGTCAACAAACTATAATGTCGACAGCATTTGTGTGTAGACTTCAACGGTCTTACCACAAGAAAGATAAACATCTGTTTAACACTTGACTAAAAAAAGTGTCAACGTCAAAACAACATTTCACGTTGATAAGGGTCGTTTTGCAGTTACACTTTTTTTAGACAAGCGTTCAACAGACGTTTATCTTTTTGTGGTAAGACGGGTAGAGTTCATGACTTTTCTGTGTGACCTAAGGTTTATCTTGTAGATAATGCCTTGTGTATTAAACCAATTGTATCTACCAATACTGTACATATACACTAGCGAGCAAAGTATGGAATTACTTACTAGGAATTGGTCCGGGATGGCGTGATTTTAATAAATTTAAATTTAACGGTTAAATCTTTAAAATGGTACAATATTTATTATTCTTAACTAGTTATTAAGTACTCAAGACCGCGCGGAATCGGATTAAATAAATAATAAAAAATGCCTGTTAAAAATATTACAAAAATGTACAAAATAGCAACCCTGCTTTGTAATATATTAAAAGTAATTAAACCAACATAGATCGTTGTTCAAGACTATAACTATTAACGTAGTAATGAATTTTATTAATCATAAAATATTGTGTTTTAAGTTTATTACCTATACAATTACGCCATTATCTTATAATAATGGTACGGTACCTACACTTTGATTTCAATGAAAAAGGAAGCACAATATTATGTTTATAATGTACAATTCTTAGAACATTGTTAAACATCGGGTATTGGTTTACATCTATCGCCGTCACTGGTCTTACGTTTGAATAAGACATGACAAAAAATGATAATTAATTAGTGAATTTAATTGTCATCTTCTTGGTGCTACCAAGTAGAGCTTTCACGTCTTAAAAGGGCACAGTAGGCCTGAGACGCACAGGGCAACACGTTGGTTTTTAGTCAGTCAAGTCTGGCAATTCGAATTGAGACTGTCAGACTTGTACTGATTAAAATCCATGGTGTTCTTCAATACCTAAGCCCTATACGTTCCAGGATCACGTTGACCTGATGAGACAGTCCCGTGACATCTCAGGAATACGTCTTAAGTAGGAAATGGGAAGTTAGTACGTTAAGTCAACCTAGCAAACTATCAACCGGGGTTAATTGGGTTGACGTATCGATTTGCCGCGCAAATATAAATGCTTCGTTCCACTTCACTTCATCCGTGAATATGAATTTTAAAAAACGAACATGTGAGCATAGATTAAACACTTTTTTGTGCATTTTTGACTATTTCTTTTTTCTCTACGTTTTTTTATGGCTGCGTTTTTGTTGGCATAGTAAATATTTACACTTTTTTGAGAACGTTTTGTTATTTTAAGCCAAACATTTTTTTGTCCAGGGGCCTTATCACAAGATTTCTATATTTTATTTACAGGGTACTTGTAGTATGTACTGCGTTTATTGTATGGAAAAATCAAAGAGCGCCTCTAGAGTATGAACGAGGAACTAATTTTTTCCTTTAAATTAACGCCAAAGTTCCAGATTACATTTAAAAAAAAGAGAAGTCTTGATAGGGACTCAGTTTTTAATTAAGCGTAGTAGTTCAGTTTTCTTCAATTTAACTAAAATGTAAAATATATTTCGTTACTATACCTAACTTAACGGAAAAAAAAAATTAGATATAGGTATTATACATCAGAAATAGATTCACGCCAGACTAATACTTTAATGACGCAAAAACTCATAATTTAAGATTAAAACACTTTGGTAGAATCATACTGACATCATAATATTTCGCATAGAAAAACACGTTTCGATCAAAATAATAACTTACATTATGAAATGTTTTTTATATACTTCTATTTATTCACACCTTTTTATATATATACGTTATTTAAAGTTGTGAAATTGTAAACTCCTGCGTCATGTTCATGAGTACATAATTAAAGGACTAAGTATTTGAATGCCTTTTTGTGTGTGTTTTTGTGTAGTTATATGTATTGTACGTTAAATATAGAGTTATTTTATGTTGGTTGTCAGATTTCAAGCTTCTAATTACCCGTAAACACTAGTTTTAGTTTTTTTTTTAAACTTTGTCCAACATTATGTATAATTAATGTATAGTCGGTGCCTTTATAAACATTTAAACACATTGACAAAAACACCCAATAATAATGTCAAAGTTCCAGTTTATTTTATGTCACAAAAACGTGAAAAGTTATGCTAGGGCTTCAAATTTGGTCGCGGGACTTACGATTTACCGTGACCCCGGTACGTTAAGGGCTATTGAAGGACACCGTGGATTTTAGTCAGTACGAGTCGGACTCATGTGATGATTTTACCACGTAAAAAAAAAGGGCTTCATATTTCCCAAAAATCTGACACCAAGTCTCATTCAGATGTGGAGGTCAACTTGCTCATATGCGCACAGTCTGACATTCGTTACTTGCACTTAAAGAAGGCTTGCCTTGTGGTTGGTAGTTTTAATTTCATTTGATTGATTCTGCAAGTTCTTTTCCTCTTTCAAAATTAATTATTACAATTTAATTGTTAGCTTGTGATGAAAGTAGAAAAACAATTGATTCTTTTGCATATAATTTGAGGAATGAGTTCGAATGATTCTATTAAATTAAATAAATGATACAATATGACATTTACTGCAAATTAATGTACCTAAAAATCTACTATCTTTAAGGTCAATGGTTGATATTTTGATAACCTTTAGATTTTACTGCAAAACGTTTGATCTTACGATTCAATATTACAGAAAATTGATCATTTCAAGAACACGAATTTAAGTAGATAACTGAATATTTAACAGTACTTCTTTAGAGGGTTACAAATTGAAAGAGCTACTGAAACCTGAACACCCTATATGTACACACATCAACATAATCTAGGGATATTTTATATTTCATCAAATATCTAAAAATCTATGAAGAATTTTCTGATATAGTAAATGGAAGAATGATAGGTTATTTTAAGGTGTACAGTAAAAAATAAAAAACATTTCGTGATTTTTTTGTTTTAAATAGAAATGTTAATTATTTTAATCGCCGTAGCAAATTAATATGGTAAAAAACTTCATTTCTTCTTATAAAGCTATTAATTTTAATGAAAATTTAAAAAGTCTTATTAAATCTAATTATTAATAATCAGTTTTGCCACCTCTTACATTAATTACACATCAACATCGATTGTTCATGCTTAAAGTTAGATTGTCAATGTCTTGCTGCGGTATGAGGTCCCATGTTCTTTGCAAGTGGTCGTAAAGTTGTTGTTGTGTCGTCAAATTTGGCGGGAAATCTCTCAAAGCTTTTCGTTGTAACATGTCCCAGGCATGCTCGATAGGATTTAAGTCGGGCGACTGTGCAAGCCAATCCAAAACTTGAATATCGTGGTCTCGGAGAGCGGTCGACACCGGCCGCGTCGTATGGGAAGGAGTATTATCGTGCATGAGTAGAAATTTCTGGCCCATTTGAATTCTGTGTGGGTCAATGACAGGCTCCACTACCTCCTCGTGGTATTTTTGTGCAGTCATGCTACCTTGGATCCAAATGAGCTGGGTTCGTCCGCCAAGACGAATTCCTGCCCACACCATGATTGTCTCGCCTTGGTATGAGTGGACCTCCTGAGGGTGCCTTAGACGGCTAACTATCCCTGGAGTTCTCCAAACGCGTGTTCTTCGTGATTCCAGATGAAACCCAAACCGGGACTCGTCGGTGAACAGCACCAAAGACCATTGTTCGTCACTCCATGGTAAATGCTCCCGAGCCCACGAAAGCCGCCGACCGCGATTGCCACGTCGCTATGCTGGAACACGTAGCGGTCTTCGAGCATGAAGACCAACTTCATGCAACCTCCTTCGCACGGTTTGGTCGCTTACCAGCAGCTGGTGGTCCTCCTGGAGCCTTTGTACTAGTTGCATCGCTGTGATATTGGGTTGTCTTCTAGCGGTTATTTGGAAAAATCGATCCTGTCTCTGCGTAGTAACGCGATATCTACCCGTGTGCCGTTCAGCTACATCCCCAATACTGCGATAACGTGACCAAAACCTTGATATCACGTTTTGGCTGGTGTGTAGGGCCTCAGCAACGAAGCGTTGAATAGCACCATTTTATAGCATGACCACGGCTCGTAACATTTCATCTCGACTCAAATGACGACGTGACATGACTCCTAAAGCTCACACGACACGTTAAATTAAAAAAGAATACCAATCTAATCCCTGTTCATTAATTAATATTAATAAAACAATTTTAATTTTCCGTAACATAACGAATCACTAACAATTTTGCCACCGTATTTTGTTTTTTCTTTTTTTTTTAATATTTATTCTTTAAATTTTGAAAATAGAATAAATGAGGTTTCAATCTGTATACAAACTTTTTATGAAAACTAAAAAGATTTTAAACTAAAAAATCGTAAATAATTTACGATTAAGATATCCCTAGATTCTGTTGATGTGTGTATTCATTCACCCCAATTTTATGTATTCATTGTTTAAAAAATTACAATAATGTAACGTAATGCATATTCCATATCTAATTATATTCCAATTGCTATGGCTACCTTAAATAAATTTACCTAATGCATAAATAAATCGAGAATACGTGCATATAATATGTATAAATATTTAAATATGTATTAGAGTCGATTTGCAAACCAGACAGAATACAGACGAATAAATTATGTCTTAGATATGTTTAAATAATTTATTCTACACACCATTAACATTTTGAAGCGTCTTTTTCTTGTTTTGCTTGAAGAATACTTTTTTTTTCCTGAATTGCTTCTAGCTGAGAAAGCCCCTGAAAGTAAGATATCTTTACAAAGGCGTAGCAATCCTTTGCCTTTTTAAAAGTTTTAGAAAAACATTTGAAAAGGGTGAAACGGGGCAAAGAAGGTTCTCAGAGATGGCCCTTAGCCAGCTCAAATAAATATTGCCAATTCCTAATTCAAATCACTCTAAGTAATCTATACAGCCTTCAGTAACTTTTATATTCATGCAAAAAGGGCAGTTATAAAAGAGCAATTTGGGTATACATTAGCATGTTGAATACACGCGCCTTTACATAAGATCCAGGGATAATATCGCTGACTGAATTCGATAGTGGCACATGTCAAAATTCAACAATTTGAGAAAACGTACAATAAATGTTCGAAGACGAGTGCGCGCGCACAAAAAAGCTCTTACCGACTATATTTTATGGAATATATAGTTCATGTTTGGTTTATAGACATCTACGTTATAGCTTCAGCAGCTGGCAGTAATAGTTTTTAAATTTTTCTTGTTATTTTTATTAATATGAGGTTCAGAAGATGGTGACTCCGAGTTGTGCCAGTATTGCATTGTTTTGTTTACACCTTTTTTTAGTTATGCTAGAAATTATGTTATAAAAGTAAAGAAAATAAGAATTCATTTTCACGAAAAACTAGCTAAGTAGATTATATAAGTATAGGTATTTATATAAGATTAGAAGTACTCATCAATAGAACTGTTAAATTGTAAATAAAAGTACCATAAATGTTTAATAATTATTTATTAGCATACTTTTCAGTCTGACTGACTTATTGAGAATCAGTTTTAAACAAATCAACAAACTAAATTTAGTTATTGTACTCTATGTTTGCACTTATAAAAAGTACTATACTTAAAATATAAAATCCACTTTAGCTTTTTGTTAATTTATGTTATATTTAACATAAATTAACCAACATTATCATAAACTTCTTAGGTTTCAGTTCAATAAAATCTCGAATAAATCAGCCTTACGATTCCCGTAGGAAAATATAAAACACCTATCACATATTAATTAACAATCTCAAAAAATAGGTACCTAATCAAATAGTAAACAAGAACGTAAGTTATTTGAAAGAGTAAACATAAGTAATAATAATATGTTTAAATGTTATATATGTTTAAATGCTATATTATAGGAATTTTTAACTAAATCAATCATGTTTCAAGTTCTGAAAAAAATCTGCATAACATCGTGGAATAGTATTAGCATTAACTAATGACATCAGATCTTGATATTTTCTTTGGGAAATGGGTATCTTATCAGGGTAAGCTTTCTTCAGTTGCGCATCTTGTATAAGTCTTAATTGTTTTCTAGTTCTGCTAGATCTAATATTGACCGTTTTGTAGTTATCATCTTTGTATGAAGTCTTGTAATAGAAGATACCGGGATTCTCTTTTTCCACTCGTAAGACACAAATGTCGTTAAAGTTAAACTTTTCCCCACATGTGTTAACATTAAAATTGGTTGCAGTGGTATCGGTGAGATCTTTCAGGTCAAAAAAGAAGCTATGATCTAATTCATGCACCTTAAATGATTCTCCAGATTTTCGTGCTGTTGAAATTAAAGTAGCATATTGCGATGATAGATATATTGGGTTAGATTTCAACGCTTTCTTGATATTTTTTTCGATTAATGAATGGCTCACATCGCCTTCGTTTTGTGTATGGCCAACAACCAAAAATTTATGTGTAATTCCTTTTATGTTAAAATTTGACACAGCATAAAGATAAGCAGCAATTATGAACTTGTTCTTTTCTTGACCACCACAATTATCGGAATACAGTACAACTTTTACTTCGTCGATATCACTAGAGCAACCAGCAATATCCTGTCTTGAAGCACACATTTCCAAGTAATGCAGTAAGCAAGATCCTATCTCATTAGATCCTTTATGCCCTTCACCTTCATGCCAAATGTAGCAATTAACTGTACCCAATCCTTTTTTATTCAAGTCACATATAGTAAAATTGTATGTGGCCAATTTGCTTTTATAATAAAAAGTAGAAACCTCACCTTTCGGGGTTGGTAAAGCAGACTGAAGATCGAAGCATGCAACTCTGTAATTCTTAGGAATTTTGGTTTTATCTTGTTCTTTCTCCATTCTAGCTACATTTTTCTCTTCGTGGTGTCTCATGTACTCGATTTCTATGTCTAGTCTTTCACCGTAATCTTTATTTTTGTATGATTCACAAAACTGGCATAAATCTTTTTTTGGCTTAAAAAAATCTATATTAAATTCATAATTAAATATTTGTCTATAAATTGAGAAAGTAACGAAGTCACGATTTTCTTTTTGACAATCTTGCTTGTAATTTCTGTATAGGTCCATCAGTGTTCGTCCTCCTTCTATGTAATTTTTAGAACTATCTGCACGCGTGTAGTGACTTTCAACTGTCGGAATACTAGAAATATGATTACGAGCACCGTCTTTTACATCTTGAGGTATTGTACTGTGTTTTTCATGTTTGCCTCTTCGATCTTCTGTAGTAAAGCCTTTCTCTGTCTTTTTAAGTACAGTTCTTATACATCGGTTTGTTATACCTAGAGTAGAAGTAAAAAATGTTTTGCAGACTCTTACTTTCTCTTGAGCCTTGTAAATAAAAAAAGTATGGTTTAATTTGCGAGCTATTCGATTTTCACGTAGAACAGGATATCTATATTTAGGTTGAATCAGTTCCATAGAATTTGCAATGAATTGTCTTTGTCTGTTAAGGTCTTTCAAAGCCCAAAACGATTGAAAATATTCCTTCCGTTCATCTTCGGTTATTTTTAGTGTGCATTTACGTCTGCAAGAGTCAGTGCAGGGAAGCCCTATTGTCCTTGAAGGCACCAGTTTACCTTTCTTTAAAGTTTTATACTCTTGTCCAGAAAATAATTACGTAATTCTTTTGCTCTATTTCTTTTCCACAGTGCAGGATTTGCCTTCCTTTTGCGACTTTTAGGCTTAATGTTTTCTTCCTGCGCAATTTCAGACACACTTAAATACTTTCATCAGACTCAGAAATTCTGGATTCGATCCTATCAAAATTTTCATAATCAGGGTCGGCATCAGAGTCGTCAATCTCTGACTGACTCTCCGAACTTAAAGACACATCAGTTAGAATCGCAGGAGTTGGTATTAAATTAACTTCGGAGGTATGGGGCTCTGGAGACACATTGGTGGGTAAATCATGTAGAATGTCATATCGCGAAGGGCTATCTAATGGAGATAAAAAACTTCGCGACGTTTGTGCAAAACTGGCACAACACAAAAGTGTCACTATTGCATAACATTAAGCGTACGGTAGCCGCGAGCTCATGCGGCCGACTAACGATGTGCCGGTGTTGCATGAAAGAGATGCAACGTTATCGTTTATTCACTAACGACACTTACGCCTCCAACTGGGTAGTTTATGAACTAACGAGTTAGGTCTTTAATGCATAAAATAAAGTACCTAATTTAGAACAAAAATTCATTACTAACTCAAATTGCCACAAATTCGACTTGTGCCACTATTGTATTCAGTCAGCGATATAAGGGACTAGCTTCTGCCCGCGGTTTCACCCGCGTCATGTTAGGCGTTTGGCTCTATATATATTAGACGTTTGGCTCACAAGCATTTATTTGGATAAGGATAATATCATGTTAATGAAAATACCTTCGCAAATAATGAAGCTCTTTAAAATCAAATTTGATTTCCACAAAAAAGGTTATAGTGACTTAACCTTAAAAGATAGATATATGCTCTCGCGGACTTTATTTTAGAACTTTTCATGAGAAATAATTCCGTAGTACATAATTTTTGCGTATCTTTAACCGTTTACGCAGCGCACGCAACGGAAGCTCTCGAAAAGCAATTCATTTTTCCGATTTTGAAACATTTCTCACTGCTGCTCCGCTCCTTTTAGTGATAGCGTGATGTTACATAGCCTATAGCCTTCCTCGATAAATGGACTACTCAATACTGAAAGAATCATTCAAATCGGACCAGTAGTTCCAGAGATTAGCCCGTTCAAACAAACAAACAAACAAACTCTGCAGCTTTATAATATTAATAATAATAACTAGCTTCTGCCCGCCCATTCACCCGCGTCATGTTAGGCGTTTGGCCCTATGGTCCCGTCCCGGTCAGTTCCCTTGAGGAGCACGTGGAACACGACGCACCGTGGCTCGGGCCTTGTCCTTTGTCGGACGGCGAGCTACCCATTACTCCCCGTCCGCAAGCGGCTGGAATGTGCCCCGCGATTTGTTGCCCCGTGGCTGGGGCGATAGGTAGAGGATATCTTTTCCCGCACGCATTCCGACTGCTCCCCATTCACCTCGCCTACCGCCGAATCCCTGAGGTACCTCCCGCAATAACCGTGCCCGGGAGGACTTGCGTCAGGTTGAAGTTGAGGCTGAGGACGCCGTAGCGCATCTCCAACCACTTCTCAAAGATGATCTTACGACCGCAATTATAACTTGCCCAGGCAGTCATTATTTTATTGTAGTATTATTTTGAAACTATGATATCTCCTTAGATATTCATTAAAATCAAACGATGTCAAGGGCAATTTTGTTCAAAATCAAATGCTTGTGATGATTAACGTATTTATTTGGATAAGGATTAATATCATGTTAATGAAAATACCTTCGCAAATAATGAAGCTCTTTAAAATCAAATTTGATTTCCACAAAAAAGGTTATAGTGACTTAACCTTAAAAGATAGATATATGCTCTCCCGGACTTTATTTTAGAACTTTTCATGAGAAATAATTCCGTAGTACATAATTTTTGCGTATCTTTAACCGTTTACGCAGCGCACGCAACGGAAGCTCTCGAAAAGCAATTCATTTTTCCGATTTTGAAACATTTCTCACTGCTGCTCCGCTCCTTTTAGTGATAGCGTGATGTTACATAGCCTATAGCCCTCCGCGATAAATGGACTACCCAACACTGAAAGAATCATTCAAATCAGACCAGTAGTTCCAGAGATTAGCGCGTTCAAACAAACAAACAAACAAACAAACTCTGCAGCTTTATAATATTATATATTAGTATAGATATAATTCCTTATGTGTTACATGTAAATGGAAACATAACATAACTGAGAACAGTTGTAGTCCAGTCGTGAGTTGAAAGTCGTAGGTAAAGATGGGTCGAAGGCAAAAACATTTCTGAACAAAATTGGCATAAACTTGGCGTATTGGGCAAAAGGGCATAAATGAGTTTATGCCAAAATATATGCTCGATTACTGGGTATAGAAACTAATTACTTTGTTTAGTAAAAAAATTGCAGAAACTTAAGTGGACAAAAAGGCATTTATTCGGCGTTTATGGGCATTTATCGGGCGTTTATTCAATGCCTCCAATACGTCCTGGGCTGGAATCCAGATAGAGGCATTATTTGTGCGATGTTCCTCATTTGATGATACTATCGCGATAAAAATATGCTAAAGGAAACTTGTATTTTTGGTAAAAAAAAACCGTGTATTTACTTTACGTCACTCACTCGTGCGCCTCTATTTACATCAATGCGTTATAATCGTGACAGAACATAATTACACTGACATTTTGATAGTTCTTCAGGCTTCTAGTTTTGGACAACCACACTTTGTAGGTATTTGAGTAGGTTTATATAATTAAACTGATTAGATAAATAAATATAAGATTACTAGCTCGTCATTTGAAGCGCCTGCCAGGAAAGAATTTTTAACATGACATTTCCCCATTGTCTTTTACCCAGCACAAAAAAGAAGAATATTTTAACAAAAGTCATAGTTGCCAACGTTGTGTACTATAATTCTATTCATACCCTGTTCGGACTAGCCCTAACTTCAAGTTTGATATTAGTCACGTTTGCCAAAACACGCCCCTATTCCTAATACCAGAATAAGTGCCGGTTTTCCGAGCACGGAATGGAATGTCATCTCTAATGGTAACTTCACACTGGCTTATTATCTAAGTTGAAGTTTCGATGGTAAAGAAAATCTAGCTGGTGTTACGTTCATTGATTAGTCGAGATAACGCAGTTAATGTCACACCACTAGTTTTGGCAACAAACGGTTCGTGTCTATTGTCTAATCTTCATGGTGTCTATGGTGTCTTGGAACGAGCGTCCTTTCTTCGTATTTTGGCGCTAAATTTGGCAACTTGTTAAAATACGTGCTAAACAATAATGCATAAAAGTATTTATATTCTATCGAATTCCCGTGTTTTGTTGAAGATCTCCCTGAGCTGTCATACTGGTAAAAAATCGAAAGAAGTACATAGGTTAACGAATGGAATTGAACGCGATCAACATCAAAATCGCGTTAAAGAGCTGACCTTGTTGCTAGCGGCTAGCCCTTGTGTAATTAGAAAATTATTGAAATGAAATTATATTTATTTTGCAAGTACCTTATTACAAACACTAACACGTTATTTTACAAACTAGTCTAGATGAGGCCGGAGTTTCGTACTTGACTACTCTGAGAAGAACAGCCAAAAGAAACTCAGAGGGCATCTATTTTAAAGTCCAAACATTATATTGGTCAAGTCATACATCATAGGCGACCGTAATATCGGGATAAAAAGACGGTTTATAAACTGACTTAATCCTATGTGTTAATCCAGGTTATAAATCGTCTGTGTGTTAAAATTCATTGAAATTCGTTCAGTAGTTTTTTTTTGTGAAAGAGTAACAAACATCCATCCATCTATCCTCACAAACTTTGGCGTTTGTCATATTTAAGAACTAAGATTGACATTGACAGTTAAAAGCTGTCAATGTCAATCTTAGTTGCGTTCAGATTATTTTTGCGTTATGATTTTAGTTGCGTTCATATTCCTTATAAATTCGCTTGTAATTGAACTCATTTGTTTCTTTACTCTGCCTGCTTCTTCGTACTCGTAGTAGATAGTTAAGTTTGTTGAACTACATTCGCACGCAAAATGGAATATGGAATCACTTACTTGGAATTTATCCGGAATAGCTCCCAAAATAATGTCGTGATTTTAATCAATTTGGTATAAATTAAAAGATAACAGTAAAACCTTTAAAATGGTACCATTTTTATTATTCTTAACTAGGTATTAAGTACTCAAGATCACGCGAAATCCGAGTAAGTGATCCCATACTTTTGTTCGTTAGTATAGTTAATATTTGATTTGTGGTTACTGGTTATGTATGTCTGTCTGTCTACGGATTTGCTTGCCTGTCTGCATATTATTTGCTATAGCATATCAAATGTTTATTTATATATCATTGTTTAACAAATAAAATTAGATGTCAATCTAGGAATATCTGCTTAGTATGTTTACTTCTTTCTAGTGCAGTAGTTTACGCATGTTGGTTTTGATGTTTGATAGTTTGGTACAAATGTTTAGGTATGAATCATTCTTAGGCAAAATTACGTAAATAAAATATGTTTACGAGTTGTAGGTCATGGCTGTGTACCAAACTAGGCACTTCAATTTGTTTGTGTAAACTGACAGTTCTAAGAACCACAAAATCGCAGACATTTGACACAGTGACGGGATCAAGAACGAACATCATTCATTGGCGAATTCACTAACGTATGGTGAGCCTTTAGTTGCCTTGTATGCGGAATCTGAAGAGTGTTAACTGTGGGGATCAAAATTTCTTTTTAGGGTTACTCATGAACCTTGATAATTAGACAGTTAAAATGTTCACATATGATGCGTTTCTACTGCCGCTACAACAACAAATACCAAAAAATACAATAATATAAATATTAAAGGGGCTCTCACTCTCATAGAAAAGACACGACTTTTTTGCTGATTTTAAACTACGATTGCCTTACGCCTTATCACATTTGGTAGTCAATTAAAATCATAATAAAACTTATGGTTCATAGTAAGCTCACTTCTCAGACAAGAGGAGCTGTGGACAAGATATAGACTGGAAGCTCAAACACACTGCTAGGCCTCTCCGCTTACGCTTAGTAAATAAAATATATGGAGCACTAAACTCTCTCGGGTAAAACTTATCCTTCCCGGGCAATAATCTAAAGCAGTAAGGTGCATTCATAAAGAAACGGTTTTTCGGTACGGAGAGGTCGGCACAAATAAAAATTGTATTATGAAACCGGCAAATCGCGACCAAAACCGACTTATCTGTACTCTTCTTCTTATCGTGTGGTTGATGAACAACCTGGTGTCAGAGTTTAAACCGCCCGTAGGCCTCTGACATGGCTTCACACACCGTTGAAAAATCTCTCAGGTGTGCTGGTTTCCTCACGATGTTTTCCTTCACCGTTTTTAGCAAGTGATAATTAATTTATAATACGCACATGAATTCTAAAAGACATTGGTGCGTGCCGGGGTTCGAACCTGCAGCCTTTGACTTGGCAGTCCAACGGTCGTACCACTCGGCTATCACTTACTTACTTATCTGTACTCACACGGTTTTTATTGTAATCTAAAAAGTATTTAATGAAATCTCTCGCCCTGGGTGCAGTGAAAGGGACAGTCAATCTCTTACAGAAAAATACCCCATTCCTTCAAATGCTCTTTACGTTCTGAGATCACAATTTCCAGGATAGACATTCCCGCGACCCTGTACCCAGCTTCTTTATAAAGGCACCCTTAGGGTCGACGCTCGCGAACAGGTGGCACGTCAACAATGTCGGGCACGACAGTGGAGCAATAAAAGTATAGATATACATAATATATACATAATGTGCCGTCTATGTGGGGCACGAGCTCCAAGGTTACGCGTGGCATACCAACGTAAGGACCTGCCGTAATGGAAGAGGGTACATAGAGCCACTTAGCTTCCCGCGTCCCTTGTGTTTAAGGATGGTAGGTATTTTGAATCTAGGTTAGGAGTATATTATGATCAGTTTGAGACTGAATTTTGTCTATATATTGACTGGCGTAGGGGGATATTTCACAATTAAATATTGGCAAATATTGGGGAAATGTTAGTTTACATACTTAGCAGAGAGACTCATTGCACAATTCTGTGTATTATGATTATGATTCTTCAAAATAATCTTCGACTATTTACTCAACTGAGACTTTGAATGTGGCAGTGTATAGCTAAAAGTGTATAAATTAAAAAAAAATATTTACGTGGAAAAAATGAGAGACCGTAACGTCTACATGATATATTGGTGGAAAATAAAAAAAAATAAGATCAAATAGGTTTGCCCCAAACAACTGCATGAACTGAGCTCATATTGAGGTCACAAAGTGCACAGTTGATTAGACATATTTCGTCTACTCCCATTTGTCACCACTGGCTTTACCACTGCCGACACCTGGGTAAAAAAATCCCGTGAGAATTATTCCCGTTTGTTTGAATAGGTAGTTGAAAATCTTAGTTTCTTTTAGGAATCTTGTTTATTGAATCAAATAATTCTATAAGGGATAAACGTCTTTGGATGTTCGCCAACACGCAAGCATACGGAACGTAATCGTAAGTCTCATTAACATAGATATTAAAAACGGCTGGCAATAATGTTGCTGTTTTATTATTTAATAGCGACGGGCTAAGGCACGTTATTGCCCAGCGGTTACTTCGACTTGATTGATTTATTGATGGGTAGAACGTGCTTTACGTAAAATTTGATAGGTACAATGGTTATTCTTTTACGTCGAATGTACGACTTATCAGATTATTTGGGCCTAGGGGGTCTAAAAAAGCGACTTCAAGTATTTAGCTATGCTAATCGTGGCCGCGGGACTCACGAATTACCGTGACCCCCCGAGAACGAAAAGGGCTAGGGCTATTGAAGGACACCGTGGATTTTAGTCAGTACGAGTCTGACAGTCCCTCCCGCTCTGCCCTGGGTGGGAGGACTCATTTGATGCTAATCGTGGCGTTTGAAGCGTGGTTCAAGTCACGGAATTCCTAGCAATGACCATGGTCTGGTCAGGAGCAGATCGGTATTCTCATGAGTGTCTCATGTGTTTATGATGTGAGATTTAATCGCAAGAATATTTGTCTAGCAGTGGGATCAGTAATGAACTGGTTTGACAATAGGGAATGGACGAAAAATTCAGTTTAGTACACAATACATATACACTCAGTGATTGTTTTTAAAGATCGGCTTGGGTCGGAGAACTCGTAGACACTAGACAGTGCTATTAATAAGTGCCAACTTTGGAGCAGTTGATTTGTTGACATTTATAAACGTCTCGATGTTATTTACTACCTGGATTTTCAAAATTATGTGTTTCTTGTCAGTTTTAATGGGTTGTTTATCTATTTGAAGTAGGTCACGATTCACAAAATGTTATCGCGATAAAACTAACTGGATTTCTGGATTTACCAGACGTTTATATCAGATGTTGTTTAAAATACTTATTAAGTTGTCTGCAACTTCGTCTGCGATTTACGATGGAAAGCAGACTAATGGAATTCCTCTCTATTAAATACCACAGTTATCATTGGTGCAGAGGTTCATGCATTTTTTTTTCGTAGGTATAGAATAAAACAGAGACACAGAGCAAGGAACTGAGTACATTGACTTTATGAAATGTTTCCAATGCAATACTCATAATATGCCTCACAATAATTATATTATGGTCTGTCTGTTTCTTCTTCTGTGGTGACCTCTTATGTTGGAAATTAATAATCTTTGTTGCTTTATTCGGTGGGATCTTTGATCTTTGAACCAATTAACAACCAAAGGAGAACATTCGCGCTCCATAATTTTTTGGGCTTTTTCTGAAAGTAGTACTTAGCCATTTGGAGCAATAACTACTATGGCACAAAAGTTGTAGGATTGCTCTTCGCTGAGTTATACAAGTTCAAAGATTCGTCATTGTCATACATTTGTTGATTTTCGAAAGTGCCGAGAAACACAAAATAATTAAAAGTATAGAAATAGCGACTTCTAGCAATTAAACTTAATATAATATCACGCCTGTAATCCCAAAAAGGTTTAATAAAAAAATACCTCGTTTTATGATGCGACGTTCAAGTAACATTCAGCCTTAAGTAAATAAAGTAATGTAAAAAGCCCAAGGGTCAAAATGTAGGTTCCGGCCGGAAAGTTAATAAGGTGCAAAATATCTTACCTCCTAAGTAATTCAGCACCATTATTGACCATGTCTGCGTTGACAGGCGCCCATGACTTCTGCACCAGGTTGATCTCCCGTCTCGTGAGACCTGAGACAGGGTTCACCGCGTCAGGGTCTCCACCCCACCACATGGAACTTAGCCAGCCTCCCATTGTACTCTGAAAAGAGAGAGAAAAACAGTTTAGTATAGGAGAATCGAAAATGGACAGGTGCGAGTAAGACAGATATGGCATAGTCACCCTATTGTATCATCATTATCATATCAGCCGTAGGACATTCACTGCTGAACATAGGCCTCCACCATCACCACCCTTTTGTATGGGTATGAACTCAAGGCGGGAAAGAAGGGAGACTGTGAGGCTTATGTAGACTAAAATCTAAGGTGATTCTTCAATATCCCTTTATTATACGTTCCAGGGTCACGGTTACGGTTCTAAGGGGTAGTTCCTCATGAAGAATATTCCTGAAAATGTTCATAGGTTTGTTTGGTTTTTCTTTTTTCGACTAAATTAAAAATGGCGAATACTTGATGTTCTGTTGCAAGTGAATGCTCAAGTCTATCAGAACGGCATTAAAACATGCGCTGTTTTCCTCCACTGTTAGGGAGCTTACTCATGACGCGAATCGACTCTTGCGATATCGAGTCGATTGCCGATTTCGCACGTACTAGTATTTGCTAATGGAGTGATGCGATGGAATTTTACCGTGAACTTCAATAATCCATCTTAGTACTACGACATAAAGGCGCTACAAACAAAGTACAAAAGAAGTCGCCAGTGACTAGTAGTTGCGCAATCGAATTTCGAACAGAGAATCAAGTGCATTGTCATTAGCACGTACACGCAAATTGATAACGACCAGATTTGTGAAGGAGATTGTCAACACGTGCTACTCCATTAGTAAACACTAGCGATTGTCCATACATTTTCTTCTTAGCTCTGTGCTATGGAGGAGGCGGGCCGCGTGAGGGAGAGAACAGCGAACTCCCTCCACCCCAGCCGCAGTGGTAGACGCCCACGGCGTCGGACGTCGCAAGACGATCTCCGGCCACCGTAGGCGCGGACATGCGGGCGGCGAGTAATGGGCGACTCGCTGTCCGACCATGGACCATGCCCGGGTCGACGGTGCGTTGTGCTCCACGCGCGCCTCAAGGGGTGTCAGCATAGTGACGGGGCCTGTAGAGGGCCAAAGCCTGCCAGGGTCGCGGGACTTACGACTTACCGTGACCCCGGTACGTAAAGGGCTAGTGAAGGACACTTTAGATTTTAGTCAGTACAAGTCTGACAGTCCCTCTTGCCCTGGGAGGACTCATTTGATGATTTTACCACGCTAAAAAAAAAAGCTCTGTGCGATATCTGGCGATATCCGACCGATATCGTCAATCGATGCAATTCTGTATCGCGTCGCGTTAGTAAGCTCCCTTATATGAAGAGCGTTAACGAATAACAAACAAGGTACACCGAGAAGAAACATGCTTTATCATAAAATTATTATTTAAAACGCTGATTTAAGCATTTAATAAAATGCTCAATTCTCATCAATATGCATGAATTCTCGGTTTATTTGAACGCATCTTTATTTTATTAATTAAATACTTTATGACCAAAACAAAGCGGTTTTATTGGTTTCTTTGTTTTGATTGAATTACAAGCGCACCTGCCGCGAAGCTACCTATACTTGTTCATTAAGCATGTTCTAGATGGATTTAATCCAGCATCCCACCTGAGGTGACCTTCAATAGCCTTTTACGTTCCAGGGTCACGGTTACGTAATGAGAGAATCCCGCGACCCTGGCAGGCGTTTTGCCCTCTATTGCTGACAGCTGTTTAAAGTGCGCTGTCGAGCCGGGCCATCCAAGCTGACCTTGGACGGAGCTTGGATTCTATCCGCGTATTGTGTTTCAATTTGGATTATATCAGCCGTCTAGATGGATGGCATCAAGCAAGGTCCTCTTGGATCAAACGCTGGATTAAATCCGTCCAGAGTGTGCCTTAGGAATGTCTTGGGTTCGTTGTTCAGGTAGCTAGTTTTAAGCCACGTTGTGTCCTAAGGATACAAACATACCCGAACCTTAATTAATTAAGATTGAAAACAAACTTGTATTAGGTAGTAATCAAAAACTAGTTTGTCAATATTTAATGAAAAACTACAAGAACTTTTTGTCTTTGTCACCTATTCGCTATAATTTATACAAATTAACTTAAAAACAGTTTCGCTATTCAATTTAAAGCCCAAATTACCGGATGTGCTATTCACAATGTAATTTGTAAAATTACTGTAATTTTCATAATTTTACGGTCTAGCTGAAATAAATATCGTATCTAATCGTGTGAACAAATTGGATCGTAAAGGTTTGTGCACAGTTATAAACGCTGCAAGAAATTGGCTTCACTCTAACATGCTCGTAGATTTAATTACGAGTAGCCATAAAAAATGGCGTCACTCATATAAACTCGGGCTTT
This sequence comes from Agrotis puta, assembly GCA_943136025.2. Lineage (NCBI taxonomy): Eukaryota > Metazoa > Arthropoda > Insecta > Lepidoptera > Noctuidae > Agrotis > Agrotis puta. The sequence goes on along the minus strand of OW964175.2, from coordinate 13,947,359 downwards.
CATGGATTACTTGTAAAACTTTTATTTATTAGGTAACAGTAGTATACAACATTATTTTTAGTATATGCGAAACCTGAATATAGTTTGTTCAGAATCAGCAACTGATTCGATTCCAATATTTTTTACACAATGTTATATTTTTAATCAAAAATATTTTAATTAAATTTTATTACCAGTTAATTACAATATAATCACCGTACGGTTAGGTACCTATTGCCAAGCTATTATCACGAGTGTATAACACAGGAGACGCGGTTTACGCGAGTGTACCGCGAAATGAGCATGTTTTTGAACGGACAACCAGGTAATATACAAACTTACAACTTTGTGATTTTTTATGATACGGTTTTAAAATTTTGTACATAGATTCTTTACACAAAAATACTAGACAGGTGTATCGGGTTTCGCATAACCAAAAAATAATGTTGTATAAAACATATATTATGATGGTCTGTTCGCCTATAACATTGTTAACACGTTGCGGGACGCACTGAATTAGCAGTAGATTTTTTGATGTTGAAAAATGACAGTACGGGCACCGCCATACAATTTTAAAATCTTCTAAAGTGAAGTACGGGCATTACAGCGAAATTTCTTATAGAGGAACAAGGAACACCGTTTTTATTGTCGTATCACATCAATCTCTACGGCTATGAAAGTACTATCGTTGTATTATTATTCTTTAGTATTGTTCTAGGTAAGTACGGATATAGCAGTGCCCGTAACTTGTATTATGCGATATCGCATAATATCGCATAATTTGAAAAAGTCATTACCGCCGTCCCGCAACGTGTTAACGCTCTTCGAATACTTATGAAGAATCACGATCCTTAAAAAAGTCTTCACCAGTCGAACATTTCAGTGCATGTTATTGCTATATTATTATTATTTTTTATGATTATTTGTAATTACAACATTTGTGTATTAGGTTGAATTTATATTAACCACTGAGCATTGTTGCCAATTTATTTATGTTTCTTTAAGAGATTTTGTATTTAGTTCTGTAGGAAACCAGGTTCTTACAAATTAATAAGATGATTTATAGGCTTCTTATAAAATAAAGATTCTATATAATCTATATTTAAAAGTCACTAGGAACGTTATTATGTAGTGAAAAAGGAATAATGATGGGTAGCAAGGAAAACAGTGTTTCAAATTAATAAGTACCTACAATGTATCGATTTTTGCACATAATCAAATCAAATAAACCAAAAAGTTTTCTATTAATTAGATCGAAAATAAATCTCTATAACGAAATTACCCGTAGTAAACATGAGGTGAGGTTATGTTGGTGCAATGTATTTAAGTGTTATACGACCTTTATTTTCTTGGTCAAGTCATTCAGTTTCGCGTTACATTGCCAACAGCTGGCAACAAATACCAATTGATTAATTTACATTTGCAAATGCGGGAGTCAATTTACTGTATAAAATGGACCTTGAGATAATGAGCTGAATGACTACTTTAGTAAGTGGCTTTAATGTATTTAATAGACACATTGTTACTAACAGAATTATCAACTGTTGCCAACTGTCGAAGTTGTTCGGGATATTTATGCCATAGACCGCGCCCTCGCGGGATAGCAGGGTACCATAGCGTAGCCCTGTGGCTGTATTATGACGTCTTAGAACCAGGCTTGTTCCAGTGAGTGAAAGAGACAGAGCTATATAAGTCGCCTAGCGCCACCTCGTTCATTCACTGGAACAAGCCTGGTTTTAAGCCGTCATAATATGGCCCCTGTATTGCTATTGGCCATTCTCTAAAGACTCAGTGCCCCGGCAGCGCTGAAGCTGCATCTTGTTTTTATTAGGACATCTATACAAACTCTTTGGTGAGCTTGTCGTAGAGTCATAAATATAATAGCATAGCTGGAACACAAGGGGCAACGGAAGGAACAGCGTCAATTTTTAATCAATGAGAGTTTGACAGTCCCTACCACTCGACACAAGAGTACTCATTTGATGATTATAATATACAAAAAAATTGTTACATATTTTCTTAGATTATCATCATCTGCCAAGCCTTTTCCCAACTATATTGGGGTCGGCTTCCACAGGCAGTAACGCCTGTCAAAGGTCTACAATTGACAGCCGGGTTGACAACGGCTGTCCGAGCCACGGAGGAAATTCGATAGATGGTCTATGGTCACCCATCCACAGACCAACTTTAGCAAGCGCGGCGTAACTTGGAAGACTTGGAAGATAGGTTTTTGTGGCTCTAGTTATTTAGCTACGAGCTCATTAGACTATAACCGTCTTACTACAAAAAAATTAAACATCGGTTGAACACTAACTTGTCTAATAAAAGTGTCAACTGCAAAACGGCATTTGATGTTGAAATAAATTCATCAAAAACATATATTAAATTCACTTTAGAAAGAAAGAAATAATTGTACTAGATGAAATAAATATTTAAGGGGTCTCTAAAAAAACGTGATTTATTTTTTTGCCGTTTTTATAAATAATGGTAGGTCCCGTACCACTTCATGTAGGAGGCCGACTCGCACTGGGGCGATTCTTTTTACTTTTTTTTTATTTCTAAAAAAAAAATAGAAAAATGCCGAAATGTCGAAAAAATAACCTATAATTTGGCTGTTTAAATAATTTGGAGAGTTGCGACCACAACTTGTATCAACAACATGAGCGAATTGACTTTTTCAAAACAAAAATAGTAATGAGTCATCGAGAATCTATTAGAAGAGCTATGTAGCACACCTTATGATCAAAGGCTAGCTTTTGCCGGTGGCTTCACTTGCTCATTCTCCCTTATATTCTACGACACTCAAGACCAATGCAGCTTTCAACTGATGTAAGAATTTTTGAAAACGGACCAGCAGTTTCTGAGTTTACACATTACAAACATACAAAAATACAAATCTTTATAAAATATGATAATATTCTAGATAATATATAAGTATAGAAAAACATAACATACAAATGCAATACCTACTTATTATAAGTATACTTTTTTTGCAAAGTGTAGACCAAACTTGAATTATTATCGACTATTTTGTTTTTTCGTCTGATTTTATAATTCACACGTAATGAGACGTAGAAGCATCCGCATTGTATCGTATTATTCTTAAATTACGTATTTGCGTTTTAATTTAACATTCTATACTTATAGGTATCAGATGTTTATTTAACAATTAACTATCACTTCATAATTAATTTATGGGACTCTACATCAAAGACACCAAGGCTCTATAACCGTTTTGTAATTGATAGGTCACAGAAACTATACCCTTTGAACTATTAACCAAGTTATTTAGCAAAAGAAGTTAAGGATACAGGGCCCTACATCTATCCTAATATTACATAATAGTACAATTTGTTTGTCCATTTATAACCTTGTATTGAAGTAACACCGTAATTAATGGTAAAATTTGAATATAATCTGGTGGATAGACCAATTCTTGAGGAATGGTATAAGTCTGTAATAATCACGCTAGGATTCTAATAGCCCAAACAGACTCACGACGAGAAGTCACGACGAGATGTCTCTCCGAGACGTTTAGTAAAGTAAAAGAGACGCATAGAAACCTTTCCCATGCACGCTTCGGGTGTTTTCGGGGTTCCTCACAGTGACAGACACACGGTGAGGAACCCCGACTTTTGTGCTTTAGGAGACAAGTAAAAAATAAAGTTATAGCGGCGGCGGCGGTGATAGGATGCGACATGGTGGGTCGGGGGTAAAAATATCACAAGCGGCGGGGTAGAAGCTAGTACATTAATATGGAAACAGGCAACTAAGTATGCGAATTTTCTTTCAAAAGATAAATAATGAGGAGATCCTACCTGCTTTGCTGCCACTAATGCCAAAACCGACGTCAGATAAACGAACAACATTTCAACAAAAAATAACAGAAATTTATATTAAAAACGACCGGTCTATACGAATATATGTAAGTGAGTAACAAAATTGGTCACAAGAGAATGAATAAATGTTACTAAATTCAACCTGTTTCTTAGAAACTGGTTGTATTTCTGCATGATTCAAGGTGCAAGGATTTAGATGATTTTATTATAAAATGTCTCGCGTGTCGTCTCGATCGTGCTTTTTAAGGTGTCATGGGGAAACCTTGGAACAATAGTCATAGAGGGATCTCCTACGATATGCTGCATTACATCTTGTCTTCTATCAACATGTACCTAGCTTGCAGTTCATAACAATCAACCCACTGCTGGGCACTCCTCTCTATGAGAGGAAATGGGCCGTACCGAATGAACTGAGGGAATGGACATTACACGAGCCCCGTGCGGGTTGCTCGATGTCACGTGTCACATCAATCTTTTAATTATTTTTTTAAATTCTTAATTATGACTTCAAATCGATTTTTAATTTTTACTAGTTGTGGGGAATTGCCGTTTATTTTACACAACTTAAACATTTTCCATAGGTAGGTATTTTATGTGTGTAGGTATAAGCCTGTTGATTCACTCTGATTCGTACCTATTTAAAATACCTAATTTACGAATCTGTGTGTCGTGGTGAAGGGCAATTCTGTTTCGTATTTTTTTCTTGGGATTATCAATTTAATAATATTCTTTTAACAGGAAAGGAATAAAAATAGTTATGATAACACTGACCGTATTACTTTGAAAATAAATATGGTTACCAAAAGTCTACATGTCATTTGGATATTGATCAGTTGAAGTAATTTACATTTTCTAAGGTTCTTGTTTTTGAGAAGTATATTATTATGAAATGAATCGCACTAAAATCGATTTACAGTACTAGTTTAAAAAAAATTTTGCTAAAGAGCTAAATATTTTTTGGGAGGCAAAGCCCTCAATCTAGGCATGAAGCAAAGATGAGATAGAAGATGGAGCGAGCTCATCTAGAAGACCTGGTGCGGCGTACTATTGCCAATGGGATCGTCAGGGTACAGGGAACTTGTGGTGCAGTTGGCGGGGATGATCGCTCGGAGGAGGATTCCAACACCCCAAATCCCACCCCTGGTTTTCGTTTATTCGAAAAACTTCGAAATTTACACAAATAAATACTGTGTAACTGAGTGCAATAAAGTAACGTTGATTATATAAGACTTAGGCACACAGTGTGTCAATGTTTGCTTAGGTGGAAAATGGGCCTAGCTAACAGACTGAGCTAACATTCGTGAGGGCGAGTTTTAGGGACATCTGCTTTATTAGTTTTGCTTTCTATTTGTACCACTATATCTAACTAGGATTCTAATTTAGTTTCATCCAACTTAATGACAGAAAAGGTAGGTTTTTTTATTGGGTTGGGATGGTATCTACCTTCTAGCGATCCGTCTTGGGTAACGGCACCATAGGTTACCACCAGCCATGCTATTCTCTATCAGAAATCACATCGCTGAGCTTTACGATTTGCTCTTCGACGCGATGCCTTTGAGATCGTCCAAGCGTGCAGCGCGAGCGCTCATCGCTCGCTGTCAGTAGCTTAGTGAATGGCAAACCTTATTCCCAGCGTGGTGTTGCGCCCGCGCCGCCACACCGTCACTAGGCTGTGTTTATAGAAAAAAGTACTGTTGTAATCTGCGGTGATGGTGACACTGCCAGTGGTACGCCGGACGCCTCACTAGGGTCGCATAGGTGGCTCGTGATCACCATCCTGTCGGAGTCAGGCGCTGCACAGTTTTAACTGGGTTCAGGTAGTTCGTGAGTAGTTGGGCTGTGGGTAAGAGACAGGGCTATACAAGTCGTCTAGCGCCATCTCGTTCCTTGAACGGAACCACTCACGCTTTAAGACGTTATGGTAGGTCACCAGGTTACAGTTCCTTTTGGATAAGCTCGCTCAATATAATGTCTCATCTTTGCCTTAGGGTTAGAATGGGGGTCGCGGGACTCACGAATTACCGTGACCCCGGTACGTGAATGGCTAATGAAGGACACCGTGGATTTTAGTCAGTACGAGTCTGACAGTCTCTCCCGCTCTGCCCCGGGTGAGAGGACTGATGTGATGATACTACTACGTAAAAAAAAGGGTTAGAATGGGACCAAGAGCCTATGCCCCTCCCCTCATGTTCTTTTAATAACTTTGTTTTCCCGGCTTTCTTAAAAAGGAGTCCAATTTGTATAAGAGCAAAATCTAGTAATAAGATTTAATTTTAATAATAAGAGATAACATGGAAGCCATTAATCAGAAGATTTTATGTTTCTTTGGAGAGCAAGGATTCAGAGAAGAAAGTTACAGAAAATGAGATTAAGAGAGACAAAATAAAAGACCAGAGGACTGGTAAAACTTTGTTTAGATAAATTATTATCTCTCACCGTCCCAGTATATAAATATGCAGAGTTCGTAGTGCCTCCGACGTAGTAACTTACGACGCTATCAGGTAAGAGCTAATGAGCTCTCAGATGAGACTAATTAGCACCAGTATAGTAACACCTCCTAGGATGACAAGGTTACCATCATCATCATTAACCTAGACTTCTTAACTTCAACAAAAAATAACGTCCAACAGTGCTGGGCAAGGGGATTTTTTTTCTATAAAGTTTTCCGTCGAAATTTTTGAAGAATTTAATTACTTTTAAAAATAATTGTAGCTGTTTTGAACGCCGGGGTCGCGGAACTTTCCTATTACCGTGACCCCGGTACGTAAAGGGCTAGTGAAGGACACCGTGGATTTTAGTCAGTACAAGTCTGACAGTGGGTGGTAGGACTCATTTGATGATTTTACCACGATAAAAAAAAATAAGCTGTTTTGGACAAGCTGCGGTTAGATTTTGGGAATCACCGCTATTATATTAGTAGGTACTGGATAATATGCCAACTCTTGAGAAAATTCTAAGTCCGTGAACGAAGACACGGGTACGGATACGAATGCACGAACGTAATAAACGTCAAAATAAAATTTGAGGACGGCAAATACCGCCACGACTGAATTGTTAAGTGTCTATGTCATTACATCAAATTGCATTAAAAAGATGTAACTACACCTCCTCGAATTTTCCGCACGTCATGAGTGGTAGGCGAACTCTAAGGAGCTGGATCTGTCAAATCGTTATATCATTCATTCTTAGTTCGGGCTCATTGTCAAAACGCCCGTAACTAAGGCCGAAACCACGGGTTTCGTGCTTAGATATTAGACCCCCTGACACAGGACAAAAAAGTGTCCAACGTCTGCACTCTGCTTTACTAGACCGAATCTTGCGGCTGTTCAAGTGTTCATACAAGCTGCTTCTTACTGTTTTTATTTATTATGTTCTGCCATGAATTTCCCATTGCTGGGCAAAGGCCAATATCTCAATAATATTAATATCTTACTAATATTATAAATGTGAAAGTTTGCAAGTGTGTTTTTGGCTCTTTCACGCCTAAACGACTGAACGGATTTGGATGAAATTTAGTGCAGAGATAGTTCATAACCCGAATTGACCCATAGGATAGTTTTTAACTCGATTTTATGTTCCCGTGGGGTAAATTTCTAGTTTAAGCGGGCGAAACTGCTGGCAACAGCTATAGTACTATAATATAAAGCCTTTGAAAGTTCATTCTTGCCAGCTACGAGTTGAGTCACTGTGCAGTATCATTTCTGCAGGGACTATTCAAATGATAACAGTTTCGAAATACTCTTATCAGTTGTGGTAACTGCTCAAACACCTCAAGTTTGCCTTGGAACAACAGCATAATACCCTAGCTTTACTTGCCTCGGGTTGAATAAACCCTGTTGTTGGAAACCTATTTATTTGTATATTCAATACAGAAACTTTGTCTGCTCTACTTTGCGAAGTTATGAAAGCCTGCACATTTAAGATCCCTTTTGTATACCTTACTAAACGTTCTCGTTAAGCGTTATATGATTTTGTTTATAAAAGTTCAACATTATACATGTTTATGTATTTGCAGGTCGACTAAATTATATTCAAAGATTTTCGAAATACGAGAGCGGATTTATTGGAAATGTTAGCGTTTTTTATAACCGATAAAAATGTGGTTCATATTTTTCTCCGAAGAATACATAAAATTATAGAATGTAGGTACAAAAGGAACAAGATGAATGCCAGGAACGCCTGGCTGATGGCCTTAGAGGAGTTTGCGTGTGTGGTATGTTTTGAAGGCACACCACACACACAACCTCCTCTAGGTTGACCTGCAGGTCGCGGGACTCACGAATTACCGTGATCCCGGTACGTAAAGGGCTATTGAAGGACACCGTGGGTTTTAGTCAGTACGAGTCTGACAGTCTCTCTCGCTCTGCCCTGGGTGGAAAGACTCATTTGATGATTATACCACGTTAAAAAAAAAGGTTGACCTGCAAGACGACATTTACAAAAAACGATGTTACATGGCGACGCTTATTAAATAATGTAGAAAATAAGGTTTTTTTTTTCAACGGCATTTTTTAACCGTTCCCATTATACTCAGATAAAATAATACTATATATTTTTAGAGGTTACTGTACTTAAAAAGAAAGCCATTTTTTTAACGTTGTAAAATCAGTCAATGAGCCCTCCCGTCCTGGGTGTAGAGGACCCTCTCAGTCTCGTACTGGCTAAGATGACTGATATAACTGATAAAACCTTTCATTAATACAAGGTTTTATTATGCTTAAAATTTACAGAATATTTTAGATAAATTGGTGACAGTACTAATGACAAACAAAATTATGAGAAATACAATCATAGAGAAAAAGAGTGAAGAGTTTCTATATATCATTCTCCCGCACTAATTTGTAATGTAATCTTCTAAAAATTTTGGTTGTCTGCGTATGCGACTGGATCGATGAGATATCTCCAGTGGCGGAGATAGCGGTGGTACTTCTTCTTGAGCTCGGTGTTCGCTATGTTCAGACATAGGCCCATTCAACTCTATAGAAGGTGTGACGTCACGGTTTTCAGTGACAGGTGATGTAGGCGGTGTAACAAAAGAATTTTCTTCTTCACAAGTTTCTTGGGGTGCCATATCATCTGATCCCAATGGTGCTAAATACCGATTCGATACAGTAGTCTCTCGTCCATCGGGATATCGGATATACGAATAATCCGGATTACTGTGTAGTAATTCCACCTCCTCGATTACTGGTTCATATTTATTTGATCTGTTCAGTTTCTTCATTAAAACTTGACCACAATTCGTAAGCCAAGTTGGTATGGAAACTCCGTTAGTAGATCTTCGAGGATGTCTAAACATTCGCTCATGCGGTGTGAAATTAGTAGCAGTGCAAAGTAGGGAGCGAATAGAATGCAAGGCTTGAGACAGGACTTGCTCCCAGTTCTCGACTGATAAGTTTTTGGTTTTCAACGCCAGAAGTATTGTTTTCCAGAGAGTTGAATTTAATTTCTCCACCTGTCCATTGCCCTGAGGATTGTAGGCAGTAGTTCGACTTGTGGCGATACCTCTCTCATGAAGAAATTTTTGAACTTCAGCAGAAAGAAAAGCTGTGCCGCGATCCGAATGAATATAAGATGGAAAACCGAATGTCATGAATAGATTATTGAGATGTTTGATCACTGTTTTCGAGCTGACGTCAGTACAAGGAAAAGCGAAGGGAAATCGTGAAAATTCGTCAATTACAGTTAGAATGTATCTATTAGTTGTATTCGTAGGAACTGGGCCTTTAAAATCGATACTTAAACGTTCGAAGGGAGCCGTTGCTTTGATAAGTTTTGCTTGCTCATCATTGGCATTTCGCAGGTATCTAGGCTTTATTTCTGAACAATTTCGACAAGAATTGGTCATGTTTCTGACTTCTTCAAGAGAATATGGTAAATTCTTAGAACGTAACCAGTGGAACATACGTGAAATGCCAGGATGGCAGAGAGCGTCGTGGAGTGATTTAAGTTTGGCTGTATGATTGTCTGTTGAGGCACAAACTCTAGATAAAGCATCGGCAGCGCAGTTTTCTTTGCCAGGCCTGTAAATGATATCAAATTTATAAGCAGCAAGTTCCAACCGCCATCTCTGAATCTTCTCATTTTTAATTTTACTAGAGTGTTTCATATTAAACATAAAAGAAACTGAACGTTGATCGGTGACCAAACGAAATTGCTTACCAATTAGGTAATGGCGCCATTTCCTTAAAGACTCTACGATAGCGTAAGCTTCTTTTTCTATAGCAGAATGATTTTGTTCGGTTGGATTAAGAGTTCTTGAAAAGAATGCAACAGGCCTAGAGTCTTGTGTTAGTACTGCTGCGATAGAATGATCTGACGCATCAGTTTCGACGGTAAACGGTGCATTTCCATCGATCGCATGGATTGATGATTTAGCAATGTCGTGTTTTAGACTTTCAAAGCATTTAGTTTGATCGTTTGTAAAGGGAAAAACTGTCGTTTTAGTAAGAAATTGAATACGTTGCGAAAAGTTAGGAATCCATTTAGAGTAGTGCGCAAACATGCCAAGTGTACGTCTGAGACTCGGTATGTCTTGTGGTGGTGGTAATTCAATAAGTGGCTTCAGGCGCTCATGGTCAGGTTTGATAATGTGGTTATGAATATTGTAGCCAAGAATATTAATATTATCTTGAGAAAATTTACATTTTTGCATACTCAATGTGAGACCGTACTTTTTAACGGCTGTCATAAAGCGGTTTAAATTGTGGTCATGTTCATCACGAGTAAGGCCACAAATAGTAATATCATCAAGGTAAGCATATGTTTTCTCAAGTTTTTCTTTTCTGATAATCCAATCTATTGTTCGTTGGAAACTTGAGACGCCATTTGTCACCCCAAAAGGTATACGTCTGAACTGATATAAATTATTTAGAGCTTCAAATGCAGTATACTTTCTTTCTTCGGGTAAAAGAGGAACTTGGTGGTAAGCACTTTTTAAGTCAATCAAGCTAAACATTGTATTCTTCGCTACTTTTGCGACTAAGTTCTCGATATTTGGCAGTGGATATGCGTCAAGTTCTGTGTAACGGTTAATTGTTTGAGAATAATCAATTACAAGTCGCTTCCTATGCGTTTCACTCTTAGTTACGAGGACCTGAGCTCTCCAAGGTGATTTACTTTCTTCAATTACACCTTCAGCTAAAAGATTACTGATCTCTTCCTTAATAAATTCAGTATCTTCATCAGTGTGTTTCCTGGATTTTATAGCAATAGGTTTGCAATTAGGAGCGACGTTTGCGAAAAGTGGTACGGCTGGCACAGATGCTGCAGCGACAATACACACCTGGAGCGGCTTCTTTGGCCCACCAAAGGAAAATTCTAACGACGCATGTTCTTCGAGAATATCATGACCGATTATTATATCGGCGCAAAGATTTTTGACAACAAGAAGATTCACATTGTCGTATTTGTGATTTCCAATATTAATTGTTTGAAAAGTTTGGCCTTCCACTTGTGATATATGGTTAAGTGAGGCCATTGATATTGTTTGACTGCAGGGCTTCGTTTTAAGTCCGCAAAGTTTACAGAAACTATCATTTATAAAAGAAACAGAACTTCCTGTATCTAAAAGTGCTTCTGCTCTTATACCTTTGATATACGCAGGTACAGTAGCTTTTCTGAGAGACGCAGGTGACGCTGCGATAATAGTACAGGCTGAATTATCCGTGTCTGTTGTAACTGAATAAGATTTTGTGGACGAACTTCTACATACAGAAGCAAAATGTCCTTTTTTGTTGCAAAGTTGACAGACTACTTCTAATGCTGGACAGTTTTTACGCAGGTGTACTTGTCCTCCACAGAAAAAGCATTTTCGTTGACGTGAATGAGTAGCAGAGAGGTTCCCGTCTTGCGTTACTCGTTGTTTGGAGATATGAGCAGTTTCTTTATTAGTTGCGTTTACTGGCAGAATATTAAAGCTGTTTGAGTTTATCTCAGCTGTTTCTAAAGAAATTGCTTGATTGTAAGCTTCATCGACAGTCAAACTAAGATTTTCTAAAAGTCGCTGTCTGTATTTGTTTGATAAGATACCAGATATAAAGGCATCGCGTATGCAGTCGTTTCTGTTAGTTTCAGCGTCGACGGCAGTAAAACCACAGTCTTTAGATAGTTGTTTCAAAGCTTGTAAATAGGAATCTATTGTCTCATCAGAGCGTTGCTTTCGCGATGCAAGCCTGTGTCGCGCGAAAATAATGTTCTTTGGTTTTACGTACAGCTTTTGCAGAACAGTTACAGCTTCTTCATAGCTTTTACTTTCATTTATGAATTCATAAACGTTTGGAGAGATATGGTTTACGAGAAGTTGATACTTAACTTCGTTCCAATGATTGTCCATCGACTGTGCGTCCTTTGCTGATGAAGAAGGAGCGGTCGCATTCTTTTGACTTGTCAAGAAGTATTCAAATGTTTTTATCCAATGTTCCCATGCCTTGGATGCAGTACCATCAGATGGGTCAGCGTCAAACCTTTCTGGCCGTAGATATTTCTCCATATTTTATTTAAGCATAATAAATTGATATAACTGATAAAACCTTTCATTAATACAAGGTTTTATTATGCTTAAAATTTACAGAATATTTTAGATAAATTGGTGACAGTACTAATGACAAACAAAATTATGAGAAATACAATCATAGAGAAAAAGAGTGAAGAGTTTCTATATATCGTGTTACTTCGATTGTGCTTTATAGTTTATTTTTATTTTTTGTAGTAAAAATATTGCCAATACTGGGAATTACTCCTGAATCGTGGGTACGTTTACAAACATAGAACTCACATACACAAACACCCAGACCCGGAACAACTACTTGTAGATCGTACAATTATTTGCTCTGTGCGGGCGTCGAACCCGCGGCACGCGGCGCAGCAGTTGATCGCTCAGAGTCACAGAGTCAGTCTTTACGTTCCAGGGCCATGGTTACCAGGTTGGACAGTTCCGCGACCCCGGCAGACAAACTAAATAAGAAGCTTGAAGTATGTAAGTAAACATATAAATTACTGAGCAAGCATACTGTCTATTTATGTTTGTAGTATTAGAATTATGTTCACATATCTAATGTAAATAGTAGATATCTACATATCATTGCGATTCGGTAAAAATAAATATCATGTTCAAATTAATCATAACTACCGGTTATTGAGGACTTCTAAAGGTGCTTATAAACTTGAGGATTCATTTTTAATGAGCATTCTTACGAATGTTACATTACAGAAAAACAAACGCTATCGTTTAAAGGGCGCTACACACGGCTAAGATACTATAATATTTTATCTTAAGATGTCATATTAATATATATTAGGCCATCATAGACGACGAAGATATGATACTATACTATTTTATCTTAAGATGTTACATTATTATATATTAGGCCTCCTCTCTGCTCGCTCCAATGAACTGAGTAATAAAGAAATAACATTCCAGGTGCACGTGTGCCGGTCCTACGCTGTGTGTGACAGAGATAGAATTTGCCTCACGATTTCGTACCAACGAAATTTAAATCTTAACATCCCGTATTCGCATTTTGTATCTTAAGATATTAAGGTAAGATATATTTTATATCTTAAGATGTTATCCTACTATAATAAATTCTCATATTCGAGGCTTGCGATTGCCAGGCACAAAATTCAATGTTGGCTACCACTAAGAAGTTCCTACAAATACATCCAATTACATTTGACGAACATTCAAAAATTGATTAAAATGACAAATCCGTTTTTTTATACCTTGACGCAACTTTGTAATAAATCCTCGTAAGCTCTCACTTGGTAGCCTCGCACCAACTTTAGTGTCAGCGTTGCCAAAATAATCTTAGACACGATGATGTGACCTAGAATTATAAAACTGTGTATTATTTGGTATATTTCTTTTCTTTAGGGTTCCGTACTAAAAGGGTAAAATGGGAGTTAAGGGGACCCTATTACTAAGACTTCGCTGTCCGTCTGTCTGTATCTGTCAACAGGTTGTATGTCATGAATCGTGATAGTTAGACAGTTGAAATTAGAGAGTATGTGTTTTCATTACCGTTAACGACAAATACTTAAAAGAAAATCAATAAAATAAATATTTAAGGGTCTCCCAAACAACCGATTTTTAGCCATTTTTATAGATATTGGTAAGGAACCCTTCGCGAGTCCGACTCGCACTTAGCCGTTTCTTTTTTTAAAATATACCTAGTACCCAATGATAATCTAGTTGCGTCCATTTATCATCGATTATCACAAGTGATTGAACGTTTTTCAATCATTTGAAATTCGATAGGTACTGACACTGAATTGTTTTCATTTATCGTATAACAAGGATTTGATTGAAATCAAAGATTATGTAAGATTTTGTAAGTACGTTTCACTAGCTTACACCTATTTCTTGGCTGCAATAATATAAATATGTCCTGTGTGTTGACAATTTTTTATCACCATGATAAAAAGGGAAATGCCGTATAAAAACATATATGTATATTTATATATATAAAACATCTTTTCCCTATTAGATTTAGCTTAAAGAAAATTCTTTTATTTTGTGTGAAGTAACTAAAAAAAATTGTTAACATATTACCTTTTTAGCTTTAAGGTAATATGTACTTCGGGCACGCCGCAATCGCGGCGGTAAGACCCCTCTTTGAGGAGTGGCTGGATAGGCGTCACGGCGTCCTTACCTTCCGCATGACGCAGGTCCTCACCGGACACGGAAGTTTCGGGAGGTTCCTGTGTCTGATAGGGAGGGAAGAAACGCCTGGGTGTCACCACTGCGAGGATCGTCCGGAGGACACGGTGGAGCATACGGTGCAGGACTGCCCCGCTTGGGCAGAGCACCGCCGTGTCCTCACGACGGCGATAGGCGGAGACCTCTCGCGCCCGGCATTGGTCGAGGCCATGCTGCGGGGCGAGACGAAGTGGGAAGCGGTCGCCTCCTTCTGCGAAGCAGTCATGCTCGTGAAGGAGGAGGCGGGCCGCCTGAGGGAGAGGACAGCGTCCTCCCTCCATCCCAGCCGCAGTGGTAGACGCCCACGGCGTCGGACGTCACAGGACGATCTCCGGCCACCGTAGGCGCGGGCATGCGGGCAGCGAGTAATGGGCGACTTGCTGTCCGACCATGGACCATGCCCGGGTCGACGGCGCGTTGTGTTCCACGCGCGCCTCAAGGAGTGTCAGCACATTGACGGGGCCTGTAGAGGGCCAGAGTCTGCCGGGGTCGCGGGACTTACCCATCACCGTAACCCCGGTACGTAAAGGGCTCGTGAAGGACACCGTGGATATTAGTCAGTACAAGTCTGACAGTCCCTCCCGCCCTGCCCTGGGTGGGAGGACTCATTTGATGATTTTACCACGCAAAAAAAAAAAAAAAAAAAAGGTAATATGTACTTACCTTATGAAAAAAAAAGTGTTTTTAATAAAGATGTGGAGGATGTCAAAAGAGACAAAATACATACAATAAACAAATGCAAAACGGTTCAAAGATATCAAATAAAATACTATTACTTAAATTAACTAAAATACAATTCACTGAAAGCCCGTCCTTTACTTAATAAATTGGCAACTATAAGTTAATTAAAGTTTCGTAAAAAGTAACGAATAATTTTAATATTTCGGTACTGGATTAATTAAGGTAAAGTCGCAGTTTTGAGTAATGGTGTCACACAGTCCGCTAGGGAGGGTGACGTAGGTATGATACTAGTGACACCATGCAATAGGTGGTTTTCGGAAAACATATTACATTTTGCGTTCGAGGAAGAATCATCAAATGAGCCACCCGTGTTTCTTCGGATGCCCTTTACGTTCCGGGGCCGCAGTATCCTGGATTAAGAAAAAATCCGCGACCCCAGCAGGCATTTGGCCCCGTCGGTGACCCGGGCTTGGTCCTTGGTCGGACGGCGAGCCTACCCATTACTCACCGTCCGCAAGCCCGCTCCGGGCATCTTCTTCTATTTTCTTTTATTATGGAACTCACGTAAACTTTGAAACTTTAGTATCTAATTTTTATTCGACAGGCGAAAAAACTTCCTACAACGTGAATTATGTCGACGTAAAGTTTTTGACTTGACTAAGTTTTAATAATTTTGTCAAGAAATTATCTACGTGCCTCTGTGACGACGTGGATGATGTTTTGGCAATACGTGTTGTAGTAAATTGGATGTCAATCATCGTTCTAGCGAATGCGTAGGCAGCTGATTTTGTCATTTAACTGGACAAAGAATGTGTCGCGTCTATATAGGATTGTAGGCATATTAGTAAAAAATGTGCATAAATAATTATTTTCACAATAACAGATTTCGCACGCTGCTTTGCCCGTGAAAAGGTAACAGACATAGTCACTTTCGCGTATTTTTTTTTGGATTTCTACTACTTCTCGTCTCAAAGAGTGTCAACACAATGACGGGCCCCCACTTTAAAGGGCCAAAGCCTGCCGGGGTCGCAGGACTAACGAATTACCGTGACCCCCAAACGTCAAGGGCTATTGAAGGACACCGTGGATTTTAGTCAGTACGAGTCTGACAGTCCGTCGCGCTCTGCCTTGGGTGGGAGGACTCATTTGATGATTTTACCACGATAAAAAAAGGATTTCTACTACTTTGATACTTACTTACATGCCTACTTACTCAAATTAACGAATAAATTGCACTAAAATAACTCTTCAACGCTGTCTACTAGTAATGTGCCCAAGAATCTGACGGAATTGCTATATTTAATTATAAAATTAAAATAAAGTTTCAATATTTTTATGCAAATATTAAAACACGTGGTAATACTCGTTTTCTTACATCTTATCGAAGTTTCGACTGATAGTTTGCCGCAGTCACCTTTGAACTCGGGGTCTTGACCTAATCATATCCGCCATTTTGATGGACGTATCAATATGTTTATATTTAGCTTCGACCACACACATAACGCACTTTACAATGAGCCGATCAAGACATGAAAAGTAAAGAACGTAATAACTAAGTAATAAAACATTTTTATGCTTGAGACTGACTATACACTAGCCTTCAAAAAGACTTGATGAATTCACTGCCAGATCTGTCACTACTAAATCTTTTTTCTGTCCAAAAAAAAACAGAAAGTATGGTGTACTTAAGGGTAATTAATTGGACTGTGGCGTGTGGCTCCACTCATGCCGCGTCAAACCAATTGAACTCCAATAATTGCATTAACCCAAAATCGACCGCAAGTCTGGACCAATTGAAACATTATTCACGACCAACCATTAATTGATGGAGGCTTCCAATTGAATATTTAAACTAGATTGATTGGAAGTTAATTAAAGCTCATCACATAATATTGGTCCTCGTGAGAGTGATGGGTTGGAAAAATATGTTCAATCAATCAATCAATCAATCAATCAAATTATTTATTGTGGATCATAGGTACAGTAAAAAATACAGTTCTAAAATACAATTATGAGAGTTCGGCTATGTCCCGCCTTACAGGCATACAATAGTGTTAACTGAACAAAAGTAAACTTTTAAGACAATATTTTATAATCATTAAATAATTGTCAGTTTAGTTAATAAAGAAATGTCAAAGTAAATTCGATCATTAACATGCATTACATTTTGAAAATTAATAAAATATTTTAAAACAAAAACAAAAAATAACAAAAATGGAAAAGTATGCATGCAGCACTGAGCGCAACCGTGGCTATTTTTTTAAAAGTGATTTGTCAGCTATGAAATCTTTCACTGAGTAATAGCATTTTTCCACCAACATTTCGTAAAGAGTTTCTTTAAAAATTGTTAATTCTGAGATAGCCCTAACTGAACACGGGATCTGGTTAAATATACACGGAGCCATGCAAAATATACTTTCATGAAGGAAATGTGTCTTACTAGCGATTGTGCATAGTTTATCCTGTTGATGAAGTATATCGATTATTTCCCCAATATTAGCGTTTATTTCTAAGTAAGTTAGATTATTTTTAACACGCTTTTATTAGCTTGACCTGGATGTATGTATGTAACGGAATCTTTTAACTTAATTTTCACTTGATTTTCACCTACTTCCAGCAGTCTGATTAGACGGCGCGTTGTGTTCCACGCGCGCCTCAAAGAGTGTCAGCATAGTGACGGGGCCTGTAGAGGGCCAAAGCCTGCTGGGGTCGCGGGACCAAGGGATTACCGTGACCCTAGTACGTAAAGGGCTATTGAAGGACACCGTGGATTTTAGTCAGTACAAGTCTGACAGTCCAGTACATTAGAACAACCTTAAGTTCGAAATTACATGCCAATTAAATTAATAGTTTAGGAGTTACGGTCGATCAAAGTTACACCATTTTGTCACTCACTGACTCACTGACTCACTGACCGATCATCAAAAATCTAAGGTACTTCTAGCAGACTTAGAAACTTCAAATTTTGCACCAAGATAGGTCATTAGCCACATATAAAGGAAAAATTATAAAAACATTAAAAAATAATATACCATAGAAAACAATTTTATATTTGCGGTTTGGCAAGAACATTATGTATGGATTTTGACTGCATTGTTAACTTTGTTCGTTGTTTAAGTATTCAATTGGATGAATAAATACATAGAATAGAAAAGAATAATATAAATGTAATACATAGACTATAATTAATACATAAAGTTCATAATTCATTAAATTAATAAAGCTAAAACTCCATTGTATTGCGATAAATTTCGATTGTATGCGCGCTCGGCCGTGTTTTCACCTGCAAGTAAACTCGCGCAAGTCTTGCACGAGTTTCTTGCAATAACGTTTACATATAATATCAATTCCTGCAATTGATACATGCAATTACTGTCTCGCGAGAAACTCGCAGATCATACTGTCGCTACTTATCGCAGGGATGTTTACACATGAGAACTAATGGATGTCGCGAAAACTATGACAATCAATGTAGTATCATGCCGAGAAGACGCGTCCGTCTAGCAGCTGCAATAACAATTTTGTTATCAAGGAATAAAAAAAGATCTACTTGGGTTCGACAGTGGATTTTGAGACGACATGAAGCTGGTGCTTACCATAATTTATTGAAGGAACTACAGATAGAAGATGCTCAACAATATTTCAATTTTGTTCGTATGACCGCAGTCGATTTAGAAGTGTTATTACTAAAAGTTGGGCATGTTATAAAAAAACGAGAAACTCATTTCCGAGATTCGATATCACCGAAGGAAAGGCTTCTTTTGACGCTGCGATTTTTAGCCTACGGTATGTATATATTCCGACTGTATTTTTTTTAATGAATTTTATTTTATTTGAAAACTTTCACAGGATAATATTTATTTTGAAGCGCACTGACATCTTTTTGTAACTATATTTGGTGAACATTTGTCTTTTTTTTCAGGGGATTCCTACCATTCATTGATGTATTTATTTAGAATTCCCGTATATATCAAACATTGTTCCTGAAGTATGCAAGGCTTTGTACAATACTCTCCACGAGGAATGTTTAAAAGTAAGTAAAAACAAGTGTTTTAACTTACTTTTAAACATTTTTCAACTATAAACTGTCGCGAGTGCAAGAAATATACGGAACTAAACGGATAAGCTACGAGAACTGTCACGAGATGACGCAAACACGTTTAGACATGTTATTAATTGCTTGTGCGACAACTCGCAGGAAATGACTGGCAAACTGTCGCGAGCGTACTTGCTATGTAATTTACATTTGCAAGTTGCTGTCGGACAGACTGTCGGACATTTCTCGCGGAAGTTTACTTGCAGGTGAAAACACGGCCTAAGTAGTACTTTAAAATAATTCGATAATTTTCATTTGATAGCGCCATCTACCAATGAAAAATCATTTCGAAACTAAAAAAATATTGTAGCTATGTTCGGAGAACTTAAGTTAGCCGGATTAGATAGTAGATTTATTATTGTTACTGAAACAGTTATTTAGGCAAATAGTTTATTAATATAACATAGACATAGTTACAATATCTAGTTGTTTACGTGTTATTTAGTTTAGTTATATTTAGTTTGTAAGTTAGTAGATTTATGTTTATTTAGCTCGTTGAAAAGAAACAAAAGAGATAGAGATAGAGAATGGGTTCTAAGCAAAGCAGTAGCTGAAGTCCAAGAAATTATGAGGTCACCTAAAAAAGAAAAAAAAGAAATACACTTACAAAAAATAAATGAGATCCCACCAAAAACATTAAATGTAAAAAAACGCCAAGTCTCTCGATGCAGTCTTTCCATCGTAAAAAGTTTTGAGATCTCATAGAAGCCAAGTCCTATTCAAATTATTTTGTAGTTATAAATCAACATTTAGTAATTGTATCAATAGTTTTCTTTATATTATAATTATAGTGACTTGGCAATGAGCACAAGAAGAAACAAAACGGCGCATATTTGGAGTTGAAAGTCACACACCGCATGCGTAAACATTAATATCACAAAATTAATTTTCTTTTGGTTTATCCGTGTCGTCCCAACCGAATTTCGGTAACGGCAGTCAGTCTCATCCAAGACTTTTAATTATAATGCACAAGTGTGTACGCAAACACTAGTGTTAGTGTACTCTTGGTTCATTTACTTTCATAAAGCGATGGCCCGTAAGGTATTTTTTATTATTGTATTGGAGCATGTAGTCGGTAGTGGCCATCATGATCCACACGTAACAAATAATCTGATCACAGGTCTCGTCAGTAACATTTGCACATAATTCCAGGCAGCAAGCAGCTTTTAATTGGTGCTCATTGCCAAGTCACTATAATTATAATATAAAGAAAACTATTGATACAATTACTAAATGTTGATTTATAACTACAAAATAATTTGAATAGGACTTGGCTTCTATGAGATCTCAAAACTTTTTACGATGGAAAGACTGCATCGAGAGACTTGGCATTCTTTTACATTTAATGTTTTTGGTGGTTTGCATTTAACAAAAATTCAAATAAAGTGAAAAAGCGTGGGGTGTTTGATATCGAATGTGATGATCATTTTATTAGTTACTGTTTGCAATATCAGAATTATTATACAAATATCATTAAGCACTCCACGCTTTTTCACCTCATTTGAATTGCTGTTAATATCTTAATATTTATATTAATCTTATTCTAAATTAATTATGATAATTGATTGTTGGATTTTATATTGCAGTAACACAAACTCTCTTATACTTAAAAAATATTTTCTACTTTTATGCGATTGCTATTAAAGCGTGTTTTTTTTAACTATTTTTTTTCTAATTAATTATTGTATGCATGTGGTGTTTACCTGTAAGTAACTGATGTACTGTTACGTGCATCAGTTATTTAAATGTATTAATTGTGTTTGTATCAGCGTAATTATTTGTTGGTGAACCTAATAAAAAAAATATGTAGGAATATCTCAACACTGCTTATATAAGTTAAGGTATGGGCACATCTCACGTTCAAATTAGTTTTTTTTTAATTATCGTGGCAAAATCCACAAATGAGTCCTCCCTCCCTGTGTGGAGAGGAAGGGGGACTGTCAGACTAGTACTGACGAAAATACACGGTTTTCCTTCAAAAGCCCTTTACGTTCCAGTGTCGCGGGACTAACGAGCTACCGTGACCCCGGAACGTAAAGGGCTATTAAAGAACACCACGCAAAAAAAAGTTACTGTTATTTGTTTATAAAATCCCGCAACCTCAAATTAGTATCATAGATGTATGAATAATTTAGTAAATACATCCAGATCCTCACGAGAAGACTTCACATTCATTGGATGTTTTAAAAAAAATGCTGACGTTATTATTGGTTGGCTGGCATAATTTCGAGTATTGGCGTTATTTTTGGCACATATTTTATTTTATATTTCGTTAACGATGAGTAAGAACTAAAATACTCGTAAAATATAATCTGGATCAATCCTGAATTCTCATAAGCTTTAGTACGGTGCTATGGTCTTTTATATTTTTGCACATCAAATATAATACAAACACGCATCAAAAATAGCGATCACTTTGAAAAATCGAAATCTTTTTTATTACGGTGTATTGTAGGTACCTATTATGATTTCTTCTTCTTTTTAGATTCTTTATTTATAAAATAAAAAAAATACAATAAAAAACAATGAAGCAGTTCGATTGTTTTACCATAAAATTTTAAAAAGAGATTGCTTATGCTAGTGAACACATTTTTGAAGTGAAAACTTCTTTAGCGGCGTTGAGCACTTTTTTTGTAATGGGTATAAAATCTTAAACTCGCGTCAGGACACGTGACCCTGACCGAAAAAGCGTAGGACGGCGCAGGGCGCTTGCGTGAATGTTCGTGTGACATTCGTTGCTAGGTAACATTGTTTATAAAAGATGTACGTCACATTGGAAAATTATTGAAATACAAAGTCAACCATTTTTGCGAGTTTTACTAAAATCTGTTCACAAGATATTTCCAACAATTACTATTCAAGTTTTCACTTCTGCCGGCACTCCCAGAGTGCAACCCGTCGTTTTTTTTTTTTTATAAGTTAGTGTATTTCAAAGAATACATTCTAGCCAGTATTTCTCAAGTCTTTATTATGTCAACCGCGTTTTGTTCCAGCCATAACTGCGCATTCGTACGTTTAAGTCCAGACATTTGCTTTCTATTGTAAAGCTATCAAATTAATTCTTAGCCAAGCTGCATATTGATGGAAAACAAGACATCTGGCTAGGAATATTTATGACTAATTATGTCCAAAGAGCTATATGCAATTTCTGGGTATTTTTCAGGCAAGCTGAAAAACTTGTCTAATGCTTTTTCAAGTATCCCTTAACACAGAAATGCAGAAGTAGCGGGATTGAATCAAGCCAGACACCTTTAAAAATGCGATATTTTTGGTCCAAAAAAGGTCCTTGAGGCATCTCGAATGCTCTTCGCAAAATTTTCAAAAACTGAATCATCATCAATACTTCTCTGTTTAGTCTATCATACGAGCGCCACAAGTTTCTGTATATTAGGAATTTGAATTGTTTAATATATCTATGTTTGCGCCTGTTGAGGTATCCCGTAACTAAATTCCAACTAAGTAAATGATCTGGCTAATTATTTTTTCTAATCTTAAAATATTTTTGTCCTTGTTTAAAATATTTGATCCACAATTACTGGATCACCCTGTATGCCTGTTAGGTTAGAAGATCCATTTCCATGCAACTCTATATAACTCTATATATATATATACACACATCAAAAGTGTCTAGGGATCAACATATATTTTTGCAATAACTTTTCTCCTGATTGATATTAATTAAAAATTTTTTTAAGGATTCATCAAATAAAGTGTTTTCGTTCGTCACAGTAACGATAAACCAAGTCACCTTTGCATTAATAAAGAAATTTGCCATTTTCCTAATAAAGGGATTTTTGACATTTGAACCACTAACACAAAAGTTCGAAAAAAAGACTGAAAGAACAGTTTTCTTTAAAATTTTATTGGGTAACTTAAACAATTAATAATCCGTGTTTCTACCGCAAACACTAACAACACAAGAACATCGGTTTGGCATACTCAAAATGAGTTCATCCAAATCACGCTGTGGAATGGCCGCCCATGTTCGTTGCAACAACAAAAAAAGGTCTTCTTGCGACTGGATACCCTCCATATTCGGCAGAGCTCTTCTCTGTAGCATATCCCATGCATGCTCAATCGGATTCAAGTCTGGCGACTGAGCAGGCCAGGGCAGGACATTGATGTTAGCTGCGGCGAGAGTCTGTCTTACATCTCTTGCGGTGTGCGGTCGTGCATTATCATGCATTAACTGAAATAAGGGACCGATTTGCACTTGTAGAGGAACGATGACGTCTGATACAATCGTCTCAGCATAAATTTGAGCGTTGAGGTTGCCTCTGATCCAAATCAACTCAGTTCTTCCGCCGATCCAAATTCCCGCCCATACCATGATTGTTCCACCACTATAAGGATGGACTCTGATGAGTCTCGTTTTGGTATGAGACCGGATACAAGACGTATACGACACTGGAGAAGCCCTGGATGCCAACAGCGATTAAAATCCTGCCAGGAAGTCCATCCTTATAGTGGTGGAACCATCATGGTATGGGCGGGTATTTGGATCGGCGGAAGAACTGAGTTGATTTGGATCAGAGGCAACCTCAACGCTCAAATTTATGCTGAGACGATTGTATCAGACGTCATCGTTCCTCTACAAGTGCAAATCGGTCCCTTATTTCAGTTAATGCATGATAATGCACGACCGCACACCGCAAGAGTTGTAAGACAGACTCTCGCCGCAGCTAACATCAATGTCCTGCCCTGGCCTGCTCAGTCGCCAGACTTGAATCCGATTGAGCATGCATGGGATATGCTACAGAGAAGAGCTCTGCCGAATATGGAGGGTATCCAGTCGCAAGAAGACCTTTTTTTGTTGTTGCAACGAACATGGGCGGCCATTCCACAGCGTGATTTGGATGAACTCATTTTGAGTATGCCAAACCGATGTTCTTGTGTTGTTAGTGTTCGCGGTAGAAACACGGATTATTAATTGTTTAAGTTACCCAATAAAATTTTAAAGAAAACTGTTATTTCAGTCTTTTTTTCGAACTTTTGTGTTAGTGGTTCAAATGTCAAAAATCCCTTTATTAGGAAAATGGCAAATTTCTTTATTAATGCAAAGGTGACTTGGTTTATCGTTACTGTGACAAACGAAAACACTTTATTTGATGAATCCTTAAAAAAAAATTTAATTAATATCAATCAGGAGAAAAGTTATTGCAAAAATATATGTTGATCCCTAGACACTTTTGATGTGTGTATATAAAACGGCAATGAAAAAAAGAAACTAGTCGTGTTCGTGTCGTCTGTCATTCTAATCCTTGTTTTTGTGGCCTTAATTGTTGCGGTCAGCGGTTGTGGTTAAGTATTATATTGCAGTAGGTACTGCGATCACGATAGGGGTGAATACGTCAATGATCTTTGTTTAATTCTGTCAACTGTCTCTAAAAATTACCTCGATTCCTAATTAGGCACCCGCTGAAAATGCACCTGAGCTAATGGCACTTGAGATATTCTACATATTTTTTTTTTAACTATCACACAACGCCGTCTAGTCCCAAGCTAAGCAGAGCTTGTGTTATGGGTACTAGACAGCTGATAAACATACTTATATATTTCTAAATAAATACATATTATACTTAAATAAATTACACCCAGACACAGAACAAATGATAGTGCTCATCACACAAACATTTGTCCTGGGTGGGAATCGAACCCACGACCTCCGGCATAGCAGTTAGGGTCACTAACCACTAGACCAACAGGCCTAAAATATATACAGCACCTTCGAATGTATTGACGCATCGTACACATATTGACGTTTGACGTTTATTACATAGTAACTGGCCTGCTGTCATTTGAGGTGCATTATGCCATCTGCCTGAGGCCTGTGTCTCAGCAGTGGGATAGGCTGATGATGATGATTCATCTGCAACATACTTGGATTAGCGTCACTTGAAAAACTTACATTTTCCTTTTAAAATTGAATAATATGAAAAAGATTTTATATAATTTTTTGTTTCTTGAATTTAATTAATAATATTGCATGCTATTTAATCATGAAATAATTATAAATTGAATTTTATTCTGTAAATAAAAAGGCTTAACTTGTAGTCTCTTTATTTATTTTTTAACATGTTTATTAAAATATTAATATTATTATTTACTGGTCTGCTAGGTTTATTTATATTATTGTAATGCTGAAAAAATATACATTGATTTAAATAAGTATTGTGTACTCATCATTTATCTTATCAGCCAAATACCTAATATTTAAACAGCATAACTGTCTTACTTTAGTACAAACAATCTGGTCATATGACTTCATGTCATGTGGTCCGGGCCATAGGTCCACCTTATCTTAAGTTATCAAATTGTTGGGGAAAACATCAGTGTATGACGTCCGGTTATTATACCTAGGTAAATAATTAAATTTTAATATGAAAATAATAACAAATAAAAATATATAAGTTGTTGCAAGTGGATTCTCCCGTGTGTTACTCAAAAATTATACCACTATCTGTGAATGATTATCATCTGGAATAATGCTGGAATAATCGGTACCTATTTATGAGCGAAACATCAAAATCTGTTCAGCGGTTTTGACGTGATTAAGTAACGTTATTATTATTCACACATCAAAAAAGTTTGCGATATGTTTGAAAACTCTAAATATTTTTTGTAACGGTAGATTACATTATCATTTCTAGGTACTTCGTTTTAGATTCTTATTCAAAAATATAGATTTAGAATATAACATAATAAATCAGTTCAATTGCTAGTGATCACAATATTTTTTTGATATTGATGATCACCTATGTAAATTTCATTTTTTTTTCTATCAAGCTTCATGAGCTTGGTACAGACAACAGACGCACAACGCAGTTTGAGTAATGAGGTCCCATTTTACCCTTTTGTACGGAACCTTAAAAAATACCTAGTTAGGCCCTGCCTACTGACGTTGGAATTGTTTAAAATAAACTATTAACGTACTTTACAACACAAATGCTCATGCCCATTGTAATGATAAAATACAAACATATTTTTTTACCATATTTTTGTTTCATTTAGATTCTTTTTTCTATAAAAGCGATTGATAACAAGTGTCAAAATATATTCGAAGTGTGAAAACAAATATTTCTCAAGGTGCGATTAATGAATATTCTTTTCGAGCACAATTAAGTTCTATTAGCGTATCTAATAAAATATAAATGGTACTAATAACATCCTGGATCCGTGTCAAATAAGGCGGGCGCAAATTGGCGCCAAAATACAATATGGCTGCGGTTTGAAATGTTTTATTTCTTAAAGGAAAAATTTAGATATACCGACACTGTTTCGTTTATAATCACTTAGTTAATTTAAACTAGTAGTTTAAATTAGCTATCGTTTATAATAATAATGTAAACAACATGTCTCTACTGAAGGGCTATTTATATTTAACAAGTTTATTTTAAAATAAGGCTGCGGTCAAATAAATTGATGCGTTCACTATGTTTATTTTTGTTAAGTTTGGGTTTTTCGTATTACACTATTAATATTTAGTTTGTTTTGGTTGTTTATGACATATTGTGGTAATATTACCTAAACCGTCTACTTTAACGGAAAATACTGTCATTTTTATCAAAAACGTTACTTTGCCTTGACATTTTATTACGGTTTCAAGTGGCCCTATTACTAAGAATGCTGTCTGTTTGCCTGTCACCAGGCTGTATCTCATGAACTGTGACATTTAGAAGTTGAAATTTTCACAGATGATGTATTTTTGGTGCTGCTATGAAAGAAAGGAGAATAAAATAAATATGTACCCAAGGGTGTTATTCCAAACATTATGGTACGGAATCCTTCGTGCGTGAGTCCGACTTGCATTTGGCCAGTTTTTTAATTAGGAGTGTTAAGCAGCATCCATTTCATTGATACTAATATTATATCAATATATCTGATGCTGTTACTACGTTGATATTCAGTGATTAAAATATTGTTTTCACGACGTTATTTTTAATATCTTTATACAGCTGAACTTTTGTGCACAAAAAATAATAATTTTGCAGATTCAAAATAATGAAAAACAGTTTATCTTCAAGTACGATGTTCGACTCATAGAATAACACCTAATATCATCCATAAAGTATCGTAAAATACTATTAATTTATTTGTAATCTTTTCTCACTTAGGCGCTGCGCAAACGTAGACACTTTGTTGCTGACACGGCACACCATTACTGGGTATCACCGTAGTTCATGAGTATGTGTTAAGTGCAAGCAACTGGACACAAAAAATATTTACGTATGTATACGTACGATACGGTACGATTTCATAATCTAGTACCCATAACACAAGCTCTGCTTAGCTTGGGACTAGATGGCGTTGTGTGATAGTTGTGGAATATTTATTTATTTATAATGGTTCTATAGAATTCAAATATTCATCGGTAGCTTGTACTCGTATCTGACACAAGACACAAAAGTGTATAACGTTTGCGCCCTGTTAAGGTACTAATTCTGTTTATCTTTCTTGTCGGATTTACTATCGCATGGATGGAAAACTATATTTTTTTTCCCCGTTTCTTAATTATTTTTAAATGGGTTTGCTCTTTTTTTTAACGTGGTAGAATCATCAAATGAGGACTCATTTGATGACTCACGAATTACCGTGACCCCGGTACGTAAAGGGCTATTGAAGGACACCGTTGATTTTAGTCAGTACGAGTCTGACAGTCCCTCCCGCTCTGCCCTGGGTGGGAGGACTCATTTGATGATTTTACCACGATAAAAAAAAGAACACACATACAGGGGTAGGATGAAATGCCTCTTAAGTTAACTACACAAGAGTTATCAACAATTATTTATATCTTTTTACTTCTGTTACTTTACACCAGCGCTCTTCCTCATCAACTTGTATTTCCCATGGGACGGTGATGTACATAGTGGGATACGTGACATCGTTATACCGTAGTTTATTTGTATAAGGACATATACATTACATTATTATAGGAAAACTACCATTTGTCAAAATAACGGCCTTTCCCGAAACGCCAGCGTGTTTAAATAAATTGTATGAGGAAATGATAAGTGTATTTCAAGTAGTGAATTAGAACCGGTTCTTGTTGGAATAACCGGGATTTTCGGGATAGGCTTCCAAGGAACCGGGAAATCCCGCTATTTTAATGACCGGGATTTCCCGGTTCTATACCCTAACCTCAACGATGTATATCAGAAAGGCTGTCATATTTTAAGATAGGTACCTAAAAATGTAAAATTGTACTTTCTGTACCTGTTAATTATTATAGTGAAAAAGTAAACAGGTTTCTCATACTTTTGGAAACGAAAGGCGATTTCCGGCCACGCGGCCAGGCGTGGGCTTGCGGACGGCGAGTAAAGGGTAGCTCGCCGTCCGATCGAAAGACCAGAACCGAGTCAATGGCGCGTCGTATTCCACGC
Organism: Agrotis puta; assembly: GCA_943136025.2. Taxonomy (NCBI): domain Eukaryota; kingdom Metazoa; phylum Arthropoda; class Insecta; order Lepidoptera; family Noctuidae; genus Agrotis; species Agrotis puta. Next base: position 13,918,685 of record OW964175.2, on the reverse strand, counting down.
GCGAGAAGCAAATTGACGGGGCTTACATGCTATGTACGGAATTGGTAAAGGGGACTATCAAATTGATCGCAGCGCGTGATGTGACAGATGGGTAAACTTGCCGGCACGTTTGGCACAGTGGCTGAGCAATTGGACTCCTGCGCTATGTGACGCGGGTTCGATTCCCGCACGGAACAAATATTTGTATGATCTGCAAGTAGTAGTTCCGGGTCTGGGTGTTTATGTGTGTGATTTACTATGTTTGTAAACGCACCCACGATACAGGAGAAATTCCTAGTGTGTTGCCCCACACTAGGAATTCGAAACACGTTAAAAAAAAAACTAACTGGGGTCACCTGGGGAGAGTGGTACTTCAAGTTTAATATGAACCACAACTTTTTGAAGTACTTTTGTTTATTTTTACATCTAGTTGGCAAGAATTGGAAAATCTTAGGTTCACAAATAATTTTAAGATAATTTATCTGATTAATCTAACTAATTAGATTTTGGAACATAAGCCTGATGTCTACCTGTTCTTTGCTGCTGTCAATTTTATCCCGTTAGTTTGGTTCTGGTTATTGAGGAGATGATAGTGGAACGCCTTTGAGTACCTAATCGAAGGTGTTCCTCTTGAATTGTCAAGCTGAAGAACACCATCGAGAGAAGTGGAAGGAATTGAATAGAACTTTGCCCACGAGTAGGCAAGAAAGAAAAAAGAGCTCGTCGGGATACCATTCTATCTTAAAAACGTAGGATATATTTATTTATACATAGTACATACAAAATTACTTACTCAAATATTTTTACTCTAATAAAATCGTATGAGAGCATACCTACTTATAGAATACGTACGAATAAGTGCTTTTATGTTCTCTTATCAGCGTGTTATTCAACTTGAGTTCTTGACATTGACCGTTTAGCAATTGCGGGAAAATTCTTATCACATTTCCGTTTCTTTTCGTATATTTTTGTTAAGAATACGATGTTAAAAATAAGGTACTATGTGTACAGTCTGTTTCAATACAAACTGTACTGAGTATAGGACGGCGTTAGTTTCATATTTCAATTTAATGTACGCTTAAGGGTGTGAAAAAAGAGAAAACTCACACTAGCCTCATTTTGTCTTAATTTAATTTAGGATGGATGTATATATAGTATATCAATGTGAACAGCAGGTTTTCTCACTAAATAAGCTGCGGTTGGCAACTTTTGGGCGTGACACATTGATCGACGATGCAAAAAGTGCACAATGTATGGGTAGTGTGGTCAGGTCGTGGATGCGAAAGGATGCATATGGCAGCCCATATTTTTTTTTTGTTTTGTATTGACAAACTGTCGGATGCCGGTCGCTCAATGTATTGTGACCCTTATTATGTCTGCTTATTGACAGTGACAGCGTAAACACGTGGAACTGCTTTGATAAAAACCGTGTCAAATTATTTGTATCAATAATCGTACATTATTGCGCGATACCAGACTTCTTATCGAACAAGTTGATAAAGGTATTGGTACAAGTGCGCGACATAAAATGTTTAATTTTAACAAAATATCACGTGATAATATGCAATTTATTTATTTTTGATATAAAATTTATGGGAAATAGAGAGGAAAGCGTTTATCTAATAGTGGGGCCACTTATGGCCAACAAAAAAAAAAACAAAATATGATCGTAAAGGCCGATGATCAAACGCGAAATGATTTCTTCTGCGAACTTTTTAGCAAATTAATCTTTTTTTAACTTTTATATTTTTGATACCCATCAAGTTTTAACTGACAGAAAAGGAAAGAAAAGGGTTCAAACTGAGCGGAAAATTTTCAGGAGTTCCAAATGTTTACTTTAAAACGTGCATCTATTTATAAAGTTATTAACCGACTTCTTTTAACCATCCTACCGATGGTTAAAGGGATTAAGGGCCTAAGCGAAATTATAATCGAAAATGTGTTATGTGAATGCTATCCTGCTTAAAATTCCCGTTTTTTCACTTATGTCCAAAGAAAGACCTGCGTTTTCCAAGTCCCATCTGCGATTTAGAACTATAAAACTCGTAAAAAAATTGTTTTTTGTCGCTGATACCTTTCTACTGTGGAGACAATTTTATCGAGTATACGAATTGATATGTAGTAGGTAGTGTGAAAAGTAAGTTTATGTAAGTGTGAGTTTTAAGTATGTATGTATAATTGTATACTACGGCCTAATTAGGAGAGAAAACTACATTCTCTACTTTCTAGGACGTGTTTTAAAGTTAGATAACTTTTTCTGTTTGCACATTCAAGTTGGGTCGCAGGATTTTATGAAAAGGGCACCGCGGCCGTAGAACATATGATAGTGGTTCTTAGTCAGTAAGAGTCTGACAGCCTCTTAGCTCCACTCAGGGCTCAATTGATGATATATCACAGAATTATTAGATGATTTAGTTATAAAAACTCGTGTCTATTATTCCTTTATGTTATGTTTAGATCCAAATAAATAGTCAAAAAACGCCTGGCGATTAAGTGGATCTAATTAAGTCAGTAATTACTGATAAGTGTACTTGATAAGGATTTATTTCAGTGATACGTTGTTTCTCTGTCTTGAAGATTCAACAACACCGTTTTTCTGATAAAGAAAATGATAATTATCTTTGTCATATGTTATATGAATACATTTTATAATATGCATTATTACGTAAAGTAAAGATAAGAATTATCCTTTGAAAGTATATAACACAAGTTGAAAGTTTTTTCAGAATTGGACGTAAACATTTTAGGTGTAAGATCAGAATTATCAAAAGGTGATTTTTATACACAAATTAAGTCAGACCGGCGGGCAAGTTGCAAAAAAAAAACCGAAATTAAATTGCAACTATTTATTAAACTTATTACAGTATTACATTAAAATATAAATTGAGGTGACAATTGTTCGAAGTTGGAATCAAAAGTGAGGAAATATGTGGAAATTGGTGCCATCGTCCGGTCGCCGTCGTGTGTCACGTTGTGCGACATCAGCGTTTTCATTCCTGTCGCCTGGCTGATGCAATGTTGATTAGGTATTGCGTGAGTTTCCCTTAATTTGCGGATTCTATGGAGTATTGGTACTTAACATCTCCCTCCCGAAGATCAGCGACTATTGTTTGACAGGTTCGATAATAGCGCTGATAATCTCGGCTGAGGTGCAGCAGTATGATTGTTAATCTCAGCATAAACTTCGCCGCATTCAATCTCACTGGTTTGATGTTCAGTAATCGCTTTTTGCGAGCGCTGGTTTATGTATCTTCGTATCGCGTAGCCAATGCCCAGTGCACTTGCACCTAATAGTACTAAGTATAGCGGTGTGATGGTGTAATACACGCTATGAATATCGGCTTGATTTATTTTCAACGGTGTTTCCATAGATATTTCTTGGGTAGCGACATGGAGGCTGCGGAGATCTGCAGTGTTGAGAGTTAACTTTCGGGCTTCTAGGTTGTAGACGGCTTCGTCTTGGAATGGAATGTTCATAATTTTCAGTACTTGTCCCTTGATACGGTCATCTTTATTTGCCAAGGTGAGCGCTGGGGTTTGTGCAACGCATCCCTTTGGAATGGTGATTAGATAGCTTCCGTGCACGATGTTATATTGTGTTTCAGAGCAAGATAAACGAATCTTCGTGGGTGTAGGAAAGCTCGCTACGTAGTGACGATCGTCGAGTGCTTCCACAGCTTCCGTCTTAAGTTGGGTAGTGGTGAACTGGCAGGATTCGTCAACTTGCTGCGTAGTTATCAGGTGGTGGATGCAGTCCCCTTGATTCCTGTAGCGGTGGTTTATGTTGTCCTCGCAGAGATAGTATTGGCTGGACTTCGGGCATTCTGCCTCTATGTACGTAAAATCCTTGTCATGAATTGCCAGGAGGGGATAGGAAGGGATTAATACTTTGTTATCTTTATTAGGGATTATGGATAATTTATATAGTTCATAGGTAGAGGGAAAGACAACCGGGAGTTTGAAAACCAGTATTAAGTTCTGACCGCTATAGTAATAACCCAACTTAATGATATCAAAATATTCCCTAAAACTAATATTCAGTACTTGTTCTCTGCCATAGAGAGCAATCAACTGTTCTATCATCCTATTAAACATTTTTAACTTAAACATAAGGAAGTGCGTGCTCTTCGCACGTATAAAAGCTAGTAAGTTTTCTAATCTAAGTAGTTCGTCGGATAATGTTTCAATATTATCAGCTAGCATTAATAAGAACTGAGCCAGATGGGCATATTTAACTATGTCTTGTTCACTACGTAAATTACCTATTGAAATACTATCTACGGCGTCCTTGATTTTATTTTGGTTTTCTATTAATTTGTGCAGAATATCCGAATTTTCAGACATCCAGTGTTTGTTTAAACTCACACGATTATTCAGTTCTGTGACGATTTTATTATCATTTTCCTGTAAGGTTTTAATAGCGTTATCATAACGAATGGCGTCGCTGTAGTCTAAGTTTCCGGAGATGCTCTTAATAACAGAACCTAATCCGTCTATAAGGCCTCTTTTAACGCGATTAGACTGAAATAATTCTAGTTGCTCGGATAATAATGAAATTTTACTATTAAGATGCTCTATGTGTGGTTCATATAATGATAGCGTCTTATTATGGAATTCAGGTGAAATATAATCCAGTTGTTTCTTAACTACATTTATATTCTTACGCATGACATCTAAATTAACTGGTTGGATGAATGAATGATAGTGGGAAATGATTTTAGTCTTTCCTAACATGAAAGGTAGTATGCCAGGTCCATTATCCAAACTATTTAATATTATCTCTTCCGCTTGGGCCAGGCTCAGGATCAGTGGAATTATCCTGTAACAATCGGGAACTATTAGGGACCCTTTTCAGGCGGGACTTGGCAACAGGTCCACGTTTCTTTTTAGTATAAATGTGGATTGGTAGGTCGGCTAAAACAGTATCGCGCGTAAATCTGGGGGCTAATTTGTGACGGTTCGCCATAGGGTTCCGTACAAAAATTTGCTGATTTGGGCTATACTCTTGCTCGGGCTCCCTATCTTTATTAAGATTTTCGGTAATACGTGTACGGTCATGAAGCGATGACTCATTGATAATTTCGTAGACTTTTTGCATTTTATTACGGTGTTCCTGTGAATATAATTGTAGAATATTATCCGAAACATTAATATCTAACGGATCACGTGGATCTAAGTGGCCGGTGATTATATCTAAAGGTTTGCACTTCGTAAAACTGTGAATAGAGCTATTGTAACCTAAGATCGCATATGGCATTAAGTTAATTACGGATTCCCCACGGTGCTCTAATTTCAACACGCGCAGGTGTTCTAATAATGTGGAATGTAGTCTTTCTACCATGCCATTTTCATTAGGTGTATATGCCAAAATTTTATGATGTTGAATTTTATGTATTCGTATAAATTCTAAAAATAATTGATTAGTAAATTCCGGGCCTCTATCTGTTACAATAGTTAAGGGAATTCCGTGATGGGTACTGAATACTAAAAGGGCTTGAATGACACTGACTGCTGTTGCGTCCTTCAAGTGATAGGCCTGAGCATATTTTGAAAAAGCATCAATGATTGTGAGATACTTATGCGTTTCGACACTTAAAAGATCAAGGTGGACTATCTCAAAGGGTCTGGTTGGAGGTGGTACGATATGAAACTTTTGTTTTATTGGGTTCCTATCGTACTTGGCCTGACCACAAATATTACACTCATTTATGTATTTCATTATATGCTCCTTCATCTTAGGCCAATAATACTTGCTAGATAAAGACATGTAACACTCGTTAATCCCTCGATGGTTCGTCTTACCTTCGTGGTAATTGCGAATTATCTCTTGTTGTTTTAGGTAATCCTTTACGTTATCTAATTCGACTTTTGTTAATACCAAATCCATGGATGAACTTTTAAATTGATTTTGAATAACGGGAATAATTTCATACATAGCTAATGCGGGTTTAATGAGTATACCGGTCTTTACCTTGGGGTTAACATATTCCTTAACGGCGTTTACGATATCTTCTTCGAGATTATTTTTGGAAATTTGAATATGTGTCCTAACATGCGATTCAAAGGGCTTTGAAACGGAAGGGCGGCTCTTTACGTCATCGACAACTGTAAAAATAATTTGCTTATGATATTTATTGAGAGGAAAATCCGTTATAGGTATTTCCAGTATCGGGTTCTCCGCATCAGTATGTACCGTAGCTGTCCTTGAGAGATCTAAGGAAGGAGGCTTTTCGGTAGGGTTAGCGATAAGCGAACTAGTCTCTTCATTATGTAACTCAATTCGTGATAACGCGTCCGCATTTGTATTATATCGACCTTGTTTGTATACTACTGAAAAATCGAACTCACTTAATTTAAGTCGCCAACGTGTGAGGCGCGAGTTGGGTTCTTTGATATTCATAACCCACTGCAAGGGTCTATGGTCCGTTACAATTTTGAATTTCCGACCGAACAAATACGGCCTGAAATATTTTGTGGCCCAGACAATCGCCAGTAACTCCTTCTCGATCGTGCTGTAATTAATTTCACTGCTATTCAAGGTCCGGGAGGCATAAGCAATGGGCTTATCCGAACCTATAGTACCTTGCGATAACACGGCTCCAATGGCTAAATTCGATGCGTCAGTGGAAAGAATAAATTCTTTAGTAAAGTCCGGGTATTTTAAAATGGGATCATTAACTAGTAAAGTTTTACATTTTTCGAAACACTGAATATAATTTTGATCTAGAGTAATTTTCGAGCCTTTCTTCAAGCACTGAGTCAAAGGTTTTGTGACTTTTGCAAAATCCGGTATAAATTTCCTATAATAGCCAAGAAGTCCTAGGAATCTTTTAATCTCAGTGGGGGTTTTCGGAAGCGGGTAATTTTTGATTGCCGATATTTTATCCGGGTTTGGCTTTATACCATCACTGCTGATAACATGACCTAGATAGGCTGTCTCGAGTTTGAGGAACTCGGACTTGTCCATCTGTATTTTAAAGTTGGACTGTCGCAATCTGTTAAATACTTTTTCCAGGTTGATCATATGTTCCTGTAGTGACGTAGAGAAAACGATGACGTCATCTAAATAGACCAGGCATATGTTATTTTGAAGGTCTTTTAGTACATTGTCCATTACCCTTTGGAAAGTGGATGGACTGTTCTTTAATCCCATTGGCATCCTTAAAAACTCAAAGTGGCCATGCTCAACAGTGAAAGCGGTTTTGGGGATGTCCTTGGGGTCCATCTCCACCTGATAAAAACCACTGGCCAAATCTAGGGTTGTGAAGTATTGACAATTACCTAATTTGTCCAAAATGTCCGCAATGTTAGGGATAGGGTATTTGTCATCTAAAGTTTTCTCGTTTAATTTCCGAAAGTCTATTACTACTCGCCATTTAGTCTTACCCGAGGCATCAGCCTTTTTGGGTACAACCCATATAGGTGAGCTCCACGCAGACTCGGATGGTCGGATTATTCCCTGAGCTAACATCTTACTAATTTGTTCTTGGACTTCTTGCCTATGCACAAAAGGATAACGGTAGCTTTTAGTGTGAATCGGTATCTCATCGGTTGTTTTAATAGAATGTTTGATTTGGTTAGTAAACGTTAAGTTCTCGCCCTCTAAATAAAATACGTCCGCATAACGCGCACATAATAATTCCAAGTTAATGCGCTCCTCTTCATTTAAATGACTAGTGCGCAGACGCGATAGTACTTCCTTTACGCGCTGAGGCACTTGTTCGGTACGTTTGCACTCGTGATTATAAAGTTGCGCACACACCGGGCGATCCATAGAAAATATAACGTCGTTTCGCGTGGGGTTATGTATCTCTACTATGCCCCTGTGGTTCTTTACAGTAGTTAGGCATTCGCTAATATGACAGTTTGAGATAACTTGCTCCGGAATAATAACTTCCCCGTCTTGAGAATTAACTGGTAACCTAACTAATTTGGAAGAATTGGCAGGTATTATTTCTTCATATAAGTTTGCATTACGCGAGTCGTAAACCTGTATGGGGTTGGATGCATTCTTAGTAATTAAAGATTTAGTCTTAAAATCAATGGTAGCTTCCCACTTATCTAATAAATTTGATCCGATTAACCCATCGAAATAATCGTGAAACTTATAGACGAATAGTGTGACATCATCCTTATCATTTATTTCTGGGAAACAAGGTATAGTTACTGAGTAATTACTACGCGTCGTCGCGTGCACATTACAAACTTCAAACGGATCATATTTCAATTCAACATTAGGAAAATAAGTTTCTAATGCACTAGGACAAATAAAAGATTCGTTAGCGCCTGTGTCAATTAAAAGCTTTAAAGGGGGGTCCTTGATTTGCAAGTAAGGTAGTGTGCGTTGGGTTTGCAGATTGACCTCTATTTTGGTTTGTCTGACTTTCGAGACGTCTGAAAATCCTCGCTATTAGTACCTGAAGGGCTTTCGAGTTTATTAGAGTCCTCGGTAGGGGCAGCATTGTGTGTTATTTCCGGTTGTTGGTAGCACACTTGGTCATAATCAGAATAATAGTTCTCAATATAATAGTCATAAGGTTCGTAATAAGAATAACCGCCGTAATAATCGTTATAGTCGTAATAATCGGAAAAATCATTAAAATTCATCTCTCTTGTTTTAAAATAGTTGCTAGGCGGGGGATTACCCGACCTAGACCAGTCATGTCCTTTCACAGCGTTACTGGGTGGCAACGGTTTTGACACATAGTGGCTAACACCACTCATAGGTCGTTGCTGTTGGGGGTTGCCTTGCGGTGCCGGGTTACGGGGTGGAAATCTAAATGCATTATTCTGATTATAATTATTGGGTGCAGCACGGAATATTTGTTGAGTGCGTGATGGACCAGGCTGGTTCTGATGGTTAAAATTAGGTCGCCATTGTGGAGGTCCCTGTGACATCATCGGCTGTCCGAAAGAACTCCTAGAAGGTCCCGGCATATTAAACATAAACGGTTTAGGTGGCGGAAGATTGAAATTCTGGTTAGGGGGTAGTTTTTGTGACGTGGCTTGTTGAGCTAATTTCTTATCAGGAATTTGGCTGTTACGTTGTTGTAAATAAACTACATTTTGCTCCTCGTGAACATATTCCAACGCCTTTTCGATACTTTCAGGTCTCATGCAACGAATACGTGAGCCCAATGGATCTTTAAGACCGCGTACAAAAGATTGAAGGGTTAGCTTTTTGTAAAGGTCCCGCTTCGCTTCGACGGTTGTAGCTATGGTTTCGTGCAGGGTAACATATGTCATGAGTGTACTGAATATGTTCTGACAACGCTCGTAATATTCCTGAGGGCTGTCAGAGCCTTGAGATAATAATGCTAGATCGTTATATAACGCAGTTTCATCCCTTTGGTCCGAAAAATTATTGACAAGAGCTTTACGTATGCCTGACCAATCTGATGGGACACCATTAGAGTTAATCAAACGTGCGGCGGGGCCCGTTACTTTATTTAGTATTCCGTTAATTAGAGCAATCTCATGAAGTTTATTCGGGGTGTCAAGTTTCGTTACAAATTCGTCTATTAATTCGTCACACAACCGGATGAATCTCGTTAGAACATTAACATTCCCGTCGAACTCGGGTACTAATCTAAGAGCCTTAAATATGTGGTCCAAATCGGCCATTTTATCTTCACTTAAATTACAACTTGAATTTAATTGTCTATTGAGGTCTAAAGCACTATTTCTATTACTCTGCCTACTCTCTAACCTAACACTCCGCGATTCTCTCGGATGGAAAATTTTGGAAAAGTTTAAAGACAGGATAACTTAAAGATAAGGAATGAGCAATCCACTAAAAGATTTTAATGTACTCACAGTTTCATTTCGGCCTTCTCGCTCGTATCGATGCTCGGATACCCTTGCTGCTGCTGGTCTCGACGTGTAGATTCGGATCCTCGAACCGCGAACTACCAGGATAATCGTATGGTAGTTTTGTAGGAATCCACGAGGATCCTACCGACTGCGCCAATTAAGTCAGACCGGCGGGCAAGTTGCAAAAAAAAAACCGAAATTAAATTGCAACTATTTATTAAACTTATTACAGTATTACATTAAAATATAAATTGAGGTGACAATTGTTCGAAGTTGGAATCAAAAGTGAGGAAATATGTGGAAATTGGTGCCATCGTCCGGTCGCCGTCGTGTGTCACGTTGTGCGACATCAGCGTTTTCATTCCTGTCGCCTGGCTGATGCAATGTTGATTAGGTATTGCGTGAGTTTCCCTTAATTTGCGGATTCTATGGAGTATTGGTACTTAACACACAGTTTTCCGAACAGTATAAATACAATAATCTATTTATACATTGTCGTTTAAATTCCCGTCGGCACCGAGCAATCGTTTAATCCACTTCGTATAATAAATACCGCAATAGGTACACTCAAAACTGAACCCTTTTCAATAATCAAACGTACCGGAAAAACAAAAAAGTTGACTTACAAACCATAAGACAAACAAAACATTACTTACGAGTCACAATATCAAATGTTGTCTTTTGAACTTTTACGCGCGCGTTTTACGTATGAAATATGTAGAGGTGTGTAATCTACGTTACGTTTTGAAGCACGCGTGCGCTACGACCGGTGTTTGGAGCTGTACTGACGGTTTTGTTTACTAGCAGGAGTGCGCCCGCCTCCCGCCCGCCCATGCGACGAAGCCCTAACAAAATATACAGAAGTTATGGAGTATTGGAGTAATCACATTTGTAGCAAAGTGGGTTTCCGAATAATTATACTTACTTTAATAACATCAGTCGAGTATTTCCCAAAGGGTTTGGTGAAGGTGATATCGACTACAGGCAAAATACGTGTGCTTGTGTATGTGAGTTTAAATGTATGTACACGCACTCACGATACAGGAGAAACACTCTTTGTGGTTTTAACTTTACACGTTGGTTATAAAGGAAAGAAAAAAAACAACGTTTGTTGGCAGACACCACAAGTACAAGAAAAAAAGTTTAAAAGAAAAAGAACTCAAAGCTAATTTCTTTTTTTTTCAATGAAATTACTTCAAAAATAAACAAGAATATGTCTAAACTCAAATTCAAGTTTATTTTTTTATAAATAATAAATGTTTAAGACTAGAATAGGTCTGGGAATCGAATAGCGCGATAGTGTTTTAAAGCAGACCCAGATAAAACCTCATAAAATAAAACGACACATGGCTGGTTAGACTTAGTATGTGTATCTCGTTTATAACCATCATGTTAGGCTAGCCTTAGTCACTTGTGTGGCCACGAGCAGCGATTTCATATGTTTGATATTTCCGCACCCGCCACCGCCACCGCACTAGGCTCTAGTGTGTTTGAGCACTTTAGTGGTTAGCGTTACAGTTAAGTATAAGGTCTAAGATTCGATTCCCAGGTCGGGCTTAGTGTTTTGTGATTTTAATCCTTTCCCGTAGTCTAGTTCTTTATCCGGATGGCAATAAATAAGGTCGCCCCTTGAAATATGTTAAGTGACTAGGGTACCTGACCCTAGTCACTTAGCCAGCCGGGGTCGCGGGACTCACGAATTACCGTGACCCCGGTACGTATAAGGCTATTGAAGGACACCGTGGATTTTAGTCAGTCAAGTCTGACAGTCCCTCCCGCCCTGCACTGGGTGGGAGGGACATATTTCATGATTCATTTGATGATTTTACCACGATAAAAAAAAATGACACTTAGCCAAGTCAAATCGAGTAAAAAGTAAAATAAATATTTAATAGCTTTCATACAAAGAACCGTGATATTTGTGCCGTTTTTATAGATAATGGTACGGAACCCTTTGTACGAGAGTCCGACTCGCAGTTGACCAGTTTTTTAATTTTGATCAGTGTTTTTCCTTGCTCGTGACTGTAGATCTAGCAACTCTGCTTAACCACACGGCGAATAAAGGCGTGATATTACGTAATAGGTATTATTGAATATTCAATAGATATTTTCATCGCGGTTCATAGACGTTTTTCATCGCGGTCGATAGAGGTTTTACATCGCGGTTGATAGAGGTTTTACATCGCGGTTGATAGACGTTTTACATCGCGCTTGATAGTTTTGTAACGAGTTTCTCGGTTACGATGATTGAATTCCAACCGTGAATACATAATCTGATAAGTCTACAGTGTGTAACTGCTTTTATTGATATCGACACAAATAGGCGTGGTGTTTTAATGTTTTTAAATGAGACTACGACAAGTTTTTACGATGCCGACAAAAGTAGTAAATCAAGCAATTTAATTCAATTGGTCTTTAAACCTATAGGTTAGGTTTGTACCTAAGTTTACTTATTAGTGTTTAATCCGACAAATTGGAATAGTTTCGTAGTTTCAAACTTACAAAACATATGTGTACTTTATGAAGTTTAATGTTGAGCTAATCACAAAATCATAATTTTGTAGTTGAAAAAATAAAAACAATGTCCAGCTTGGTTTTATCACATTTATAAAGCGATTTTTATTATAAAACTTATTTCTTTTATTTGGACTGAATTTTATTTCGTAGTATCGCCCCTACGGTGCTACGGGTTACGTAGAGGGCGCATTCCTGCGTAGCCGTAGCGGGCTCGTAGCAACGAAAAGCAAGTTTAAAAAAAGATTATTGAAGTTATGAATATTTCACAAAAAATTTTTTGTTCTTACCTAAGGCCAGCTCACACCGCTAAAATGGGCATTGGGCAAATGTGTGTCCTTGCGTGTAGTAAATAAAGTTACATTTTGAGTCGCCCTATTGAAATGAGCGCACAGCGTCGCGTCACGTCGTGAATTGACCTTTAGTAGTAAGTTCTTTCTACTGAATGCAATTTGAACCGATCCTGAGTAGGTGCAATAGGTAGTTCGGGTCGGCACAAAAATGGGATGAGCCCGACAGAACTATTAAAAGTAAAAAAGTGACACATCTACAACAAAAATATCTTAACATTTAGAAGAGAGCACAGTTGCATATTTGCCTGTAGTAGGTCCGACGATGGACCATGCCGGGGTCGACGGCGTGTTATGTTCCACGCGCGCCTCAAGGAGTGTCAGCATAGTGACGGGGCCCCCTGTAGAGGGCCAAAGCCTGCCGAGGTCGCGGGACTCACGAATTATCGTGACCCCGGAACGTAAAGGGCTATTGAAGGACACCGTGAATTTTAGTCAGTACGAGTCTGACAGTCCCTCTCGCTCTGCCCTGGGTGGCAGGACTCATATGATGATTATACCACGATAAAAAAAAAATAGGTTAAACCTGTGTCTCAGGCTAGACAGTTCCTAAATAATTCTTATTATCTATAATATACATCATCATCTTCCTGCCCTTGTCCCATTTTACTTGTGGTCGGCGCAACACGTTTTCTTCTTCCATTCACGTCTCATTTACTCCTTTTTCTTCCATATCATTCTTTACACAATCCATCCATCTTTTATTTGGCCTTCCTCTTCCTCTCCAACCATCAACATCAACTAGATAATAATTACAAATGTATAGATATAAATATATAGATAATAATTAATAAATTATAAATACATACATTCAAATATAATATTTAATTTGACAGGCCTGTTGGTCTAGTGGTTAGTGACCCTGACTGCTATATGTCGGTGAACTTGGCAGATCATTTCTCAGCAGAGCATGAAATAATGTGAGTTCTATTGGCATGCGGTTGAGTTCTAGAGTTCCCTATACTTTTTAGACATAGTTCTGGCGTTTTGTCTGAAAAAAATGAAAATGAAAATATGCTCTGCTAACTTCCGTCGGCAGATCATTTTTTCCAAAATCAAAATTAAAAAAACTGATTTAGACTCCTAACGGTTATATCTAGAGTTCCTTATACTTTTTCGAAAGAGTTCTGTCGATCTAAGTAAACAAAAAAATAAACTTTGATCCAAACAAAAGAAGAAAAAAAAATTGTTTAATTCAGCGTTTCGGTAAGTGCTGGTTTAAAATTATTCAGGAAGGCAGAGGGACGGGAAATCTTTGGTTTTAGGCGGAGCTATAATAGTGCTACAATAAAATATGAAAGACCAGTCCAGAATTCCTAAGAAAGTATCAGCAGAGCAGGGTCGAAGCTTCACAAGAAGTAAAAAAATAGTTTAGTTCAGAGTTTCAGTAACTGCCAGTTTAAAATTATTCAGGAGGGCAGCGGGACGAGAACTCCTTCGTTTTAGATTAAACTATAACTGTGCTACAAAAAAACATGAAATACTAGCCCGGAACTCCTAAGAAAGTATCAGCAGAGCAGGGTCGAAGCTTGACAAAGAGAAAAAAAAAAATTTTTAATTCAGCATTTCAGTAAGTGCTGGTTTAAAATTATTCAGGAGGGCAGAGGGACGGGACCTCCTTGATTTTAGACGAAGCTATAATAGTGCTACAATAAAATATGAAAGAACAGCCCAGAACTCCTAAGAAAGTATCAGCAGAGCAGGGTCGAATCTTGACAAAGAGAAAAAAATATATATTTTAATTCAGCATTTCAGTAAGTGCTGGTTTAAAATTATTCAGGAGGGCAGAGGGACGGGAACTCCTTGATTTTAGATGAATCTATAATAGTGCTACAATAAAATATGAAAGAACAGCCCAGAACTCCTAAGAAAGTATCAGCAGAGCAGGGTCGAATCTTGACAAAGAGAAAAAAAAAAATATTTTAATTCAGCATTTCAGTAAGTGCTGGTTTAAAATTATTCAGGAGGGCAGAGGGACGGGAACTCCTTGCTTTTAGACGAAGCTATAATAGTGCTATAAAAAAATATGAAAGACCAGCCCAGAATTCCTACGAAAGTATCAGCAGAGCAGGGTCGAAGCTTGACAAGAAGAAAAAAAAATAGTTGAATTCTGAATTTCAGTAACTGGTAGTTTAAAATTATTCAGGAGGGCATACAGACGGGAACTCCTTGCTTTTAGACGAACACATAATAGTGCTACAATAAAATATGAAAGACTAGCCCAGAACTCCTAAAAAAGTATCAGCAGAGCAGGGTCGAAGCTTGACAAAGAGAAATAAAAAATAGTTTAAATCAGAGTTTTAATAAGTGCTGGTTTAAAATTATTCAGGAGGGCAGAGGGACGGGAACTCCTTGCTTTTAGACGAAGCTATAATAGTGCTATAAAAAAATATGAAAGACCAGCCCAGAATTCCTACGAAAGTATCAGCAGAGCAGGGTCGAAGCTTGACAGGAAGAAAAAAAAAATAGTTGAATTCTGAATTTCAGTAACTGGTAGTTTAAAATTATTCAGGAGGGCATACAGACGGGAACTCCTTGCTTTTAGACGAACACATAATAGTGCTACAATAAAATATGAAAGACTAGCCCAGAACTCCTAAAAAAGTATCAGCAGAGCAGGGTCGAAACTATTAGAAGAAAAAAAAAATAGTTTAATTCAACGTTTCAGTATGTGCTCGTTTAAAATTATTCAGGAGGGCAGAGGGACGGGAACTCCTTGATTTTAGACGAAGCTATAATAGTGCTACAATAAAATATGAAAGACCAGCCCGGAACTACTAAGAAAGTATCAGCAGAGCAGGGTCGAAGCTTGACAAAGAGAAAAAAAAAATATTTTAATTCAGCATTTCAGTAAGTACTGGTTTAAAATTATTAGGGAGAGCATAGGAACGGGAACTCCTTGCTTTTAGACGAAGCTATAATAGTGCTACAATAAAATATGAAAGACCAGCCCAGAACTCCTAAGAAAGTATCAGCAGAGCAGGGTCGAAGCTTGACAAAGAGAAAAAAAAAAATAGTTTAATTCAGCATTTCAGTAAGTGCTGCTTTAAAATTATTCAGGAGGGCAGAGGGACGGGACCTCCTTGATTTTAGATGAAGCAATAATAGTGCTACAATAAAATATGAAAGAACAGCCCAGAACTCCTAAGAAAGTATCAGCAGAGCAGGGTCGAAGCTTGACAAAGAGAAAATAAAAATAGTTTAATTCAGCATTTCAGTAAGTGCTGGTTTAAAATTATTCAGGAGGGCAGAGGGACGGGAACTCCTTGATTTTAGACGAAGCTATAATAGTGCTACAATAAAATATGAAAGACCAGCCCAGAACTCCTAAGAAAGTATCAGCAGAGCAGGGTCGAAGCTTGACAAAGAGAAAAAAAAAATAGTTTAATTCAGCATTTCAGTAAGTGCTGGTTTAAAATTATTCAGGAGGGCAGAGGGACGGGAACTCCTTGATTTTAGACGAAGCTATAATAGTGCTACAATAAAATATGAAAGATCAGCCCAGAACTCCTAAGAAAGTATTAGCAGAGCAGGGTCGAATCTTCACAAGAAGAAAAAAAAAATTGTTTAATTAAGAGTTTCAGTAACTGCTAGTTTAAAATTATTCAGGAGGGCAAAGGGACGGGAACTCCATGGTTTTAGACGAAGCTATAATAGTGCTACAATAAATTATGAAAGACCAGCCCAGAACTCCTAAGAAAGTATCAGCAGAGCAGGATCGAAGCTTTACAAGAAGAAAAAAATAGTTTGATTCAGCGTTTCAGTAAGTGCTAGTTAAAAATTATTCAGGAGGGCAAACGGACGAGAACTCCTTGCTTTTAGACGAAGCTATAATAGTGCTACAATAAAATATGAAAGACCAGCCCAGAACTCCTAAGAAAGTATCAGCAGAGCAGGGTCGAATCTTCACAAGAAGAAAATAAATACACACATCAAAAGTGTCTAGGGATCAAGCATTTTTATGCGGATTTCTTGAGATTGAGATGTGGCTTTGTAATAAATTTATGATTTTATAAATTTATATGGATCCTTTTTGGTGCATTTCATAATTTGAATCAGGAACTGTGAATCAAATTCGAGTAAAAGATGAAAATCAGCTGTCAATATTTTCCCTATAAAAACATACAACGCATTGAAGACATTATTAGTGCTACTGTTTCCCTACTACTGATTAAAACCAACGTTATTATGGAGCGGCGACGTCATTTAAGCAGGGAAGAAATGCTCAGAGCCGTGGGAATGATAGAAGCTGGTTCCCGGCAACGTACTGTGGCTTTAGCTCTGAATACAAGTCAGAGTATTATCAGTCGACTTTGGACACGTTACCGAAGCACTGCTACCGTGGCTGAGCGCCATGGAGGACGGTATCGCTGCACCACACGGAGACAAGACCGATACATTCAAATCTTAACTCGAAGAGCTCCAACAATAACTGCCATGATGTTAGCCGTGAGGCTTCATCACTCTTCAGGGAACTTAATTAGCGACCAAACAGTCAGAAACCGCTTGCATGAAGTGAACCTTCATTCCCGAAGACCGCTACGGGTACCACCTATAGCAATGCACAATCGTAGGATTCGATATCAATGGGCTCTTGAACACAGAAATTGGGCAGAAGAACAATGGCGTTTCGTGTGCTTTTCTGATGAGTCTCGTTTTGGTATGAGACCGGATACAAGACGTATACGACACTGGAGAAGCCCTGGACGCTAACAGCGATTAAAATCCTGCCAGGAAGTCCATCCTTATAGTGGTGGAACCATCATGGTATGGGCGGGTATTTGGATCGGCGGAAGAACTGAGTTGATTTGGATCAGAGGCAACCTCAACGCTCAAATTTATGCTGAGACGATTGTATCAGACGTCATCGTTCCTCTACAAGTGCAAATCGGTCCCTTATTTCAATTAATGCATGATAATGCACGACCGCACACCGCAAGAGTTGTAAGACAGACTCTCGCCGCAGCTAACATCAGTGTCCTGCCCTGGC
This sequence comes from Agrotis puta, assembly GCA_943136025.2. Classification (NCBI taxonomy): domain Eukaryota; kingdom Metazoa; phylum Arthropoda; class Insecta; order Lepidoptera; family Noctuidae; genus Agrotis; species Agrotis puta. The sequence continues at coordinate 13,901,039 of OW964175.2, read as the reverse complement.
CTGCTCAGTCGCCAGACTTGAATCCGATTGAGCATGCATGGGATATGCTACAGAGAAGAGCTCTGCCGAATATGGAGGGTATCCAGTCGCAAGAAGACCTTTTTTGTTGTTGCAACGAACATGGGCGGCCATTCCACAGCGTGATTTGGATGAACTCATTTTGAGTATGCCAAACCGATGTTCTTGTGTTGTTAGTGTTCGCGGTAGAAACACGGATTATTAATTGTTTAAGTTACCCAATAAAATTTTAAAGAAAACTGTTATTTCAGTCTTTTTTTCGAACTTTTGTGTTAGTGGTTCAAATGTCAAAAATCCCTTTATTAGGAAAATGGCAAATTTCTTTATTAATGCAAAGGTGACTTGGTTTATCGTTACTGTGACAAACGAAAACACTTTATTTGATGAATCCTTAAAAAATTTTTTAATTAATATCAATCAGGAGAAAAGTTATTGCAAAAATATATGTTGATCCCTAGACACTTTTGATGTGTGTAGTTTAATTCAGAGTTTGAGTAAGTGCAGGTTTAAAATTATTCAGGAGGACAGAGGGACGGGAACTCCTTCGTTTTAGATTAACTTCTAATTGTGCTATATTAAAACATAAAAGACGATCCCAGAACTCCTAAAAAAGTATCAGCAGAGCAGGGTCGAAGCATCACAAGAAGAAACAAAAAAATTGTTTAATTCAGAGTTTCAGTAACTGCTAGTTTAAAATTATTCAGGAGGGCAGAGGGACGAGAACTCCTTGGTTTTAGACGAAGCTATAATAGTGCTACATTAAAATATGAAAGACCAGCCCAGAACTCCTAAGAAAGTATCAGCAGAGCAGGATCGAAGCTTTACAAGAAGAAAAAAAAATAGTTTAATTCAGCGTTTCAGTAAGTGCTAGTTAAAAATTATTCAGGAGGGCAAAGCGACGAGAACTCCTTGCTTTTAGACGAAGCTATAATAGTGCTACAATAAAATATGAAAGAACAGCCCAGAACTCCAAAGAAAGTATCAGCAGAGCAGGGTCGAATCTTCACAAGAAGAAAAAAAAAATAGTTTATTTCAGAGTTTGAGTAAGTGCAGGTTTAAAATTATTCAGGAGGACAGAGGGACGGGAACTCCTTGATTTCAGATGAAGCTATAATAGTGCTACAATAAAATATGAAAGAACAGCCCAGAACTCCTAAAAAAGTATCAGCAGAGCAGGGTTGAAGCTTGACAAAGAGAAAAAAAAAATAGTTTAATTCAGCGTTTCAGTAAGTGCCGGTTTAAAATTATTCAAGAGGGCAGAGGGACGGGAACTCCTTGATTTTAGACGAAGCTATAATAGTGCTATAAAAAAATATGAAAGACCAGCCCAGAACTCCTAAGAAAGTATCAGCAGAGAAGGGTCGAAGCTTGACAAAGAGAAAAAAAAAATAGTTTAATTCAGCATTTCAGTAAGTGCCGGTTTAAAATTATTCAAGAGGGCAGAGGGACGGGAACTCCTTCGTTTTAGATTAACTTCTAATTGATTCGGAGATAATTGACTGTAAGCGACGGACGGACAGACACACGAGTGATCCTATAAGGGTTCCGTTTTTGTATTCAGACGTACGGAACCCTAAAAAAAGTAGTTTAATTCAGCATTTCAGTAAGTGCTGGTTTAAAATTATTCAAGAGGGCAGAGGGACGGGAACTCCTTGATTTTAGATGAAGCTATAATAGTGCTACAATAAAATATGAAATAACATCCCAGAACTCTTAAGAAAGTATCAGCAGAGCAGGGTCGAAGCTTGACAAAGAGAAAAATAAATAGTTTAATTCAGCATTTCAGTAAGTGCTGGGTTAAAAATATTCAGGAGGGCAGAGGGACGGGAACTCCTTGCTTTTAGACGAAGCTATAATAGTGCTACAATAAAATATGAAAGATCAGCCCAGAACTCCTAAGAAAGTATTAGCAGAGCAGGGTCGAATCTTCACAAGAAGAAAAAAAAAATTGTTTAATTAAGAGTTTCAGTAACTGCTAGTTTAAAATTATTCAGGAGGGCAAAGGGACGGGAACTCCATGGTTTTAGACGAAGCTATAATAGTGCTACAATAAATTATGAAAGACCAGCCCAGAACTCCTAAGAAAGTATCAGCAGAGCAGGATCGAAGCTTTACAAGAAGAAAAAAAATAGTTTAATTCAGCGTTTCAGTAAGTGCTAGTTAAAAATTATTCAGGAGGGCAAACGGACGAGAACTCCTTGCTTTTAGACGAAGCTATAATAGTGCTACAATAAAATATGAAAGACCAGCCCAGAACTCCTAAGAAAGTATCAGCAGAGCAGGATCGAAGCTTTACAAGAAGAAAAAAAATAGTTTAATTCAGCGTTTCAGTAAGTGCTAGTTAAAAATTATTCAGGTGGGCAAACGGACGAGAACTCCTTGCTTTTAGACGAAGCTATAATAGTGCTACAATAAAATATGAAAGACCAGCCCAGAACTCCTAAGAAAGTATCAGCAGAGCAGGGTCGAATCTTCACAAGAAGAAAAAAAAAATAGTTTATTTCAGAGTTTGAGTAAGTGCAGGTTTAAAATTATTCAGGAGGACAGAGGGACGGGAACTCCTTGATTTTAGATGAAGCTATAATAGTGCTACAATAAAATATGAAAGAACAGCCCAGAACTCCTAAAAAAGTATCAGCAGAGCAGGGTTGAAGCTTGACAAAGAGAAAAAAAAAATAGTTTAATTCAGCATTTCAGTAAGTGCTGGTTTAAAATTATTCAAGAGGGCAGGGGGACGGGAACTCCTTGATTTTAGATGAAGCTATAATAGTGCTACAATAAAATATGAAAGAACAGCCCAGAACTCCTACGAAAGTATCAGCAGAGCAGGGTCGAAGCTTGACAAAGAGAAAAAAAAACATAGTTTAATTCATTGTTTTAGTAAGTGCTAGTTTTAAATTATTCAGGAGGGCAGAGGGACAAGAACTCCTTGGTTTTAATTGAAACTATGATAGTGCTACAATAAAATATGAAAGACCAGCCCAGAACTCCTAAGAAAGTATCAGCAGAGCAGGGTCGAATCTTCACAAGAAGAAAAAAAAAATAGTTTAATTCAGCATTTCAGTAAGTGCTGGTTTAAAATTATTCAAGAGGGCAGAGGGACGGGAACTCCTTGATTTTAGATGAAGCTATAATAGTGCTACAATAAAATATGAAAGACCAGCCCAGAACTCCTAAGAAAGTATCAGCAGAGCAGGGTCGAAGCTTGACAAAGAGAAAAAAAAAATAGTTTTATTCAGCATTTCAGTAAGTGCTGGTTTAAAATTATTCAGGAAGGCAGAGGGACGGGAACTCCTTGATTTTAGACGAAGCTATAATAGTGCTACAATAAAATATGAAAGACCAGCCCAGAACTCCTAAGAAAGTATCAGCAGAGCAGGATCGAAGCTTTACAAGAAGAAAAAAAATAGTTTAATTCAGCGTTTCAGTAAGTGCTAGTTAAAAATTATTCAGGTGGGCAAACGGACGAGAACTCCTTGCTTTTAGACGAAGCTATAATAGTGCTACAATAAAATATGAAAGACCAGCCCAGAACTCCTAAGAAAGTATCAGCAGAGCAGGGTCGAATCTTCACAAGAAGAAAATAAATAGTTTAATTCAGGGTTTGAGTAAGTGCAGGTTTAAAATTATTCAGGAGGACAGAGGGACGGGAACTCCTTCGTTTTAGATTAACTTCTAATTGTGCTATATTAAAACATAAAAGACGATCCCAGAACTCCTAAAAAAGTATCAGCAGAGCAGGGTCGAAATTTGACAAAGAGAAGAAATAAATAGTTTAATTCAGCACCGTTATAGTTTAATCTAAAACCAAGGAGTTCCCGTTCCTATGCCCTCCTGAATAATTTTTAACTAGCACTTACTGAAACGCTGAATTAAACTATTTTTTTTTTCTTCTTGTAAAGCTTCGACCCTGCTCTGCTGATACTTTCTTAGGAGTTCTGGGCTGGTCTTTCATATTTTATTGTAGCACTATCATAGTTTCAACTAAAACCAAGGAGTTCTTCTCCCTCTGCACTCCTGAATAATTTAAAACTAGCACTTACTGAAACTCAGAATTAAACTATTTTTTTTTTCTCTTTGTCAAGCTTCGACCCTGCTCTGCTGATACTTTCTTAGGAGTTCTGGGCTGGTCTTTCATATTTTATTGTAGCACTATTATAGCTTCGTCTAAAATCAAGGAGTTCCCGTCCCTCTGCCCTCCTGAATCATTTTAAACCAGCACATACTAAAACTTTGAATTAAACTATTTTTTTTCTCTTTGTCAAGCTTCGACCCTGCTCTGCTGATGCTTTCTTAGGAGTTCTGGGCTGGTCTTTCATATTTTTTTATAGCACTATTATAGCTTCGTCTAAAAGCAAGGAGTTCCCGTCCCTCTACCCTCCTGAATAATTTTAAACCAGCACTTATTAAAACTCTGATTTAAACTATTTTTTTTCTTCTTGTAAGTTTCGACTCGCTCTGCTGATACTTTAATAGGAGTTCTAGACAGGTCTTTCATGTTTTAATATAGCACAGTTATAGTTTAATCTAAAACCAAGGAATTCCCGTTCCTATGCCCTCCTGAATAATTTTAAACCAGCACTTACTGAAATGCTGAATTAAACAATTTTTTTTTTCTCTTTGTCAAGATTCGACCCTGCTCTGCTGATACTTTCTTAGGAGTTCTGGGCTGTTCTTTCATATTTTATTGTAGCACTTATATAGCTTCATCTAAAATCAAGGAGTTCCCGTCCCTCTGCCCTCCTGAATAATTTTAAACCTGTACTTACTCAAACTCTGAATTAAACTATTTCTTTTCTTCTTGTGAAGATTCGACCCTGCTCTGCTGATACTTTCTTAGGAGTTCTGGGCTGGTCTTTCATATTTTATTGTAGCACTATTATAGCTTCATCTAAAAGCAAGGAGTTCCCGTCCCTCTGCCCTCCTGAATATTTTTAACCCAGCACTTACTGAAATGCTGAATTAAACTATTTATTTTTCTCTTTGTCAAGCTTCGACCCTGCTCTGCTGATACTTTCTTAAGAGTTCTGGGATGTTATTTCATATTTTATTGTAGCACTATTATAGCTTCATCTAAAATCAACGAGTTCCCGTCCCTCTGCCTTCCTGAATAATTTTAAACCAGCACTTACTGAAATGCTGAATAAAACTATTTTTTTTTTCTCTTTGTCAAGCTTCGACCCTGCTCTGCTGATACTTTCTTAGGAGTTCTGGGCTGGTCTTTCATATTTTATTGTAGCACTATTATAGCTTCGTCTAAAATAAAGGAGTTCCCGTCCCTCTGCCCTCCTGAATAATTTTAAACCAGCACTTACTGAAATGCTGAATTAAACTATTTTTTTTTCTCTTTGTCAAGCTTCGACCCTGCTCTGCTGATACTTTCTTAGGAGTTCTGGGCTGGTCTTTCATATTTTTTATAGCACTATTATAGCTTCGTCTAAAATCAAGGAGTTCCCGTCCCTCTGCCCTCTTGAATAATTTTAAACCGGCACTTACTGAAATGCTGAATTAAACTATTTTTTTTTTCTCTTTGTCAAGCTTCGACCCTGCTCTGCTGATACTTTCTTAGGAGTTCTGGGCTGTTCTTTCATATTTTATTGTAGCACTATTATAGCTTCATCTAAAATCAAGGAGTTCCCGTCCCTCTGCCCTCTTGAATAATTTTAAACCAGCACTTACTGAAATGCTGAATTAAACTATTTTTTTTTTCTTCTTGTGAAGATTCGACCCTGCTCTGCTGATACTTTCTTAGGAGTTCTGGGCTGGTCTTTCATATTTTATTGTAGCACTATTATAGCTTCGTCTAAAATAAAGGAGTTCCCGTCCCTCTGCCCTCCTGAATAATTTTAAAACAGCACTTACTGAAAAGCTGAATTAAACTTTTTTTTTTTCTCTTTGTCAAGCTTCGACCCTGCTCTGCTGACACTTTCTTAGGAGTTCTGGGCTGTTCTTTCATATTTTATTGTAGCATTATTATAGCTTCATCTAAAATCAAGGAGTTCCCGTCCCTCTGCCCTCTTGAATAATTTTAAACCAGCACTTACTGAAATGCTGAATTAAACTATTTTTTTTTCTTCTTGTGAAGATTCGACCCTGCTCTGCTGATACTTTCTTAGCAGTTCTGGGCTGGTCTTTCATATTTTATTGTAGCACTATCATAGTTTCAACTAAAACCAAGGAGTTCTTGTCCCTCTGCCCTCCTGAATAATTTAAAACTAGCACTTACTGAAACTCTGAATTAAACAATTTTTTTTTCTTCTTTTGATGCTTCGACCCTGCTCTGCTGATACTTTTTTAGGAGTTCTGGGATCGTCTTTTATGTTTTAATATAGCACAATTAGAAGTTAATCTAAAACGAAGGAGTTCCCGTCCCTCTGTCCTCCTGAATAATTTTGAACCTGCACTTACTCAAACCCTGAATTAAACTATTTATTTTCTTCTTGTGAAGATTCGACCCTGCTCTGCTGATACTTTCTTAGGAGTTCTGGGCTGGGCTTTCATATTTTATTGTAGCACTATTATAGCTTCGTCTAAAAGCAAGGAGTTCTCGTCCGTTTGCCCTCCTGAATAATTTTTAACTAGCACTTACTGAAACGCTGAATTAAACTATTTTTTTTCTTCTTGTAAAGCTTCGATCCTGCTCTGCTGATACTTTCTTAGGAGTTCTGGGCTGGTCTTTCATATTTTATTGTAGCACTATTATAGCTTCGTCTAAAACCATAGAGTTCCCGTCCCTTTGCCCTCCTGAATAATTTTAAACTAGCACTTACTGAAATGCTGAATTAAACTATTTATTTTTCTCTTTGTCAAGCTTCGACCCTGCTCTGCTGATACTTTCTTAGGAGTTCTGGGCTGGGCTTTCATATTTTTTTATAGCACTATTATAGCTTCGTCTAAAAGCAGGGAGTTCCCGTCCCTCTACCCTCCTTAATAATTTTAAACCAGCACTTATTAAAACTCTGATTTAAACTATTTTTTATTTCTCTTTGTCAAGCTTCGACCCTGCTCTGCTGATACTTTCTTAAGAGTTCTGGGCTGTTCTTTCATATTTTATTGTAGCACTATTATAGCTTCATCTAAAATCAAGGAGTTCCCGTCCCTCTGCCCTCCTGAATAATTTTAAACCAGCACTTACTGAAATGCTCAATTAAAATTTTTTTTTTCTCTTTGTCAAGATTCGACCCTGCTCTGCTGATACTTTCTTAGGAGTTCTGGGCTGTTCTTTCATATTTTATTGTAGCACTATTATAGCTTCATCTAAAATCAAGGAGGTCCCGTCCCTCTGCCCTCCTGAATAATTTTAAACCAGCACTTACTGAAATGCTGAATTAAACTATTTTTTTTTTCTCTTTGTCAAGCTTCGACCCTGCTCTGCTGATACTTTCTTAGGAGTTCTGGGCTGGTCTGTCATATTTTATTGTAGCACTATTATAGCTTCGTCTAAAAGCAAGGAGTTCCCGTTCCTATGCCCTCCCTAATAATTTTAAACCAGCACTTACTGAAATGCTGAATTAAAATATTTTTTTTTTTCTCTTTGTCAAGCTTCGACCCTGCTCTGCTGATACTTTCTTAGGAGTTCTGGGCTAGTATTTCATGTTTTTTTGTAGCACAGTTATAGTTTAATCTAAAACGAAGGAGTTCTCGTCCCGCTGCCCTCCTGAATAATTTTAAACTGGCAGTTACTGAAACTCTGAACTAAACTATTTTTTTACTTCTTGTGAAGCTTCGATCCTGCTCTGCTGATACTTTCTTAGGAATTCTGGACTGGTCTTTCATATTTTATTGTAGCACTATTATAGTTCCGCCTAAAACCAAAGATTTCCCGTCCCTCTGCCTTCCTGAATAATTTTAAACCAGCACTTACCGAAACGCTGAATTAAACTATTTTTTTTTCTTCTTTTGTTTGGATCAAAGTTTATTTTTTTCTTTACTTAGATCGACAGAACTCTTTCGAAAAAGTATAAGGAACTCTAGATATAACCGTTAGGAGTCTAAATCAGTTTTTTAATTTTGATTTTGGAAAAAATGATCTGCCGACGGAAGTTAGCAGAGCATATTTTCATTTTCATTTTTTTCAGACAAAACGCCAGAACTATGTCTAAAAAGTATAGGGAACTCTAGAACTCAGCCGCATGCCAATAGAACTCACATTTTTTCCTGCTCTGCTGAGAAATGATCTGCTAGGTTCACGCACATGACTGCTATGCCGGAGGTCGTGGGTTCGATTCCCACCCAGGACAAATGTTTATGTGATGAGCATGATCATTTGTTCTGTGTCTGGGTGTAATTTATCTATAATATGTATGTATTTAGAAAATATATAAGTATGTTTATCAGTTGTCTAGTACCCATAACACAAGCTCTGCTTAGCTTGGGACTAAATGGCGTTGTGTGATAGTTGTGGAATATTTATTATATTATTATTAATATCATGTCTGTTTGGTTGAGCTTGCTAATCTCAGGAACTACTGGATTTAATTGAAAAAAGCTTTTTGTATTGATACTCCATTTTTCGAGGAAGGTTTTAAAACGTCACGCTACGATCAATAGGAGCCGAGCAGCGGGGATGACACCGCGGGGAACAGCTAGTTTTATTATAGTCAATATAAATGAAAATGTTATGTTGGTTTGGGTACGCTTCAAAAACTCAAAAAGTTCTGCACCGATTGAGCTGAAATTTTAGCATGATATATAATCCGCATCAAGGATTGTTTTTATATATTTTTTGCATCAGTCACATATCCGCGACCTCGAAAAAGCTGCTAGTTATAAATATATTTAATACTTGGAACGTCAGGTGAAAGCTCCTGAAATAAGTGCAGAGTTGCAGACACTGCGCCAAAATAAACATTGGATGGCTGTTTATTTATGTGACAGAGCTTTGAACTGACGACAAAGTTTTAGGTTTTGATGCATTCATTCTGCGATTTTTTATTGAAAAGTTTTCGTGACCTCAACCTGAATAATTCCGGGTTTCCCATCCATTGATGGATGTCATTTGAAGGTGATGGAAAAAAAATGAACGATTTTCAGGTATTTGAATTGGTTTCTTTTGTCTATAAAAGTGTGAAATGAACGATTCGTAACACTTTTTCTTTTGACTAGAAATTGAAATTCAGAATTGAATAACAGGGTCCAGCATCGAACTCGCAAATAAACTAATACTTTGTTTTTCAGTCATCAAATTCTGAAACTCAAAGCATTTATTTCAATTCTACCAATACAGGCACTTTATATTTATCTTTCAACGTCTACTAATAAAATATTTAAATCTATAACAGTTTGATGGGAATGCTCCTGAATCCATCATCAGATACTAAAATATTGAATACGACCATAGAAATAAAACAATTTTAAGTGTTTTGGTCGTTTGGCTCATCATAAACGTGTCGTCGATATACGGTTTTAAGAGCTAAAATAACATATACACCTAGGTATTTTTTTAAATTATCATCATCTGCCTAGCCTTTTCCCAAATATTGGGGTCGGCTTCCAGGCATATCGGATACAACTAAATATCAGTACCTCACATGGTGCGACTGCTTACCTCTGACTCTCAGACTGATTTTCAGCCCTTTGAGCTTCTGACTTAGATTAACAATTGTCAAAGGTTTACAAATGGCAGCTGGGAACATTAATCCAAAATTTAAAAATATACATTGTATTTGGGAACCATTACCGATACTTTTATGCCTTTGTCAAACAGACAGGCGAGTCTGAAGCGATAACGAACCCATACGAGACGTCAGTCCTATAGTTATGTCACGCTATCGGATCGCTTTCGCTTTTCTATGTGACTGCATTCAAACATTTTCATACATTACAAATAAAAACGCCTAGCTTCGCATTCGCAACGCCTGTCTGTTTGACATAGGCTTTAGTGCATAGTATCCATATAGTGAATACGCAGTATTCATTGGTTGCCCGTGACTGTCACAATGTCGTCGGTCCACCTAATGGGAGGCCTGTGTTTGGCCCTCTAGAGGGGGCCCCGTCACTATGCTGACACTCTTCTAGGCGCGCGTGGAACACAACGCGCTGTCGACCCGGACATGGTCATGTTCGGACAGCGAGTTGAGGAGTGTAGCCTTAAAGCTTCATTCAGATGAGCGGCACCTTGTTGAGCAAATATCGGTAGTCGGCGGCAGCGATCAACGCGCCAGTGGCAGCTGGCAAACGTCGAGTCGACGGCAGCCATCAACACGGCGGCGCGGCAACGGCGGCAAAGTGTTGACGAATGCAGTGATATCTCCTGTCACACTGTTTGAAACTTTAATGAACACCTGATCAAATAACCATAGTCATAAAATAACCTTTGACATCATGAAGTGGGTTTATAAATAATTAAAAAATCAAATAGAGGTAAAACTAATGAATTTTCCTGTTAAGGTCACAAGCATGAAGCAAGCCTAAAATGCTTTTAAAACCAGTATTATTGACTTAATTAATTAGACTTTCATTATCGCTGAATGGACTTAGCGTGTTCTTTAGATTTGGTGATTCGTGTATTTATTTCATATCAACACTAGAGGAGCTGTTAACTTAAACGTCAAATATATCAATGTAAATATAAATGTGAATATTTTTTCCTAAACTGGTTGACGCCTTCGTGCAATACGTATAAGCGCCGCGACTGTTTGCTGAATTTGTTATTTGTTTAACGACTAGACAGATCACGCGTTCACGGGTTTCTGTTATTACACAACAAATCTTTTCGTTTCAAAATAGATAAAAAAAGAAGTCATATGATTTTGACGCGTTCTTTTTTTGAATAAATTGAAAGACCGGTAGCTGTTTGTTATTCTGGAAGCTTCACTGTCGAAATGTCACTTTTTTGTCTACTGAAAAAACACAGAATTTTTAAAGTATAATCTGAAGACGATCGCAACTGCCATTGTAGTTGACAATGGCAAAGCCGCTCAAAGGCATGATAAGGGTTTTTTTTTGAGTGTTATAATCATCAAATGAGTCCTCCCACCCAGGGCAGGGCGGGAGGGACTATCAGACTTGTATTGACTAAAATCCACGGTGTCCTTCAACAGCCCTTTATGTACCGGGGTCACGGTAATTCGTTAGTCCCGCGACCAGGCACAATATTTATAGAAAAAGTTTGCCGGGTCTTTATTTCTGATTAGATTTGTTCTGACAGATGGTACGCTGTTGTGTTTTAGTGAGTTCATATTACCGTAGAATAGATTGACAGGTGTCATTTTGACAAAAAAAAAACTACATAATGTGATTCCTGGCCCCGCTTCAACGTGGTGTAATATAATATTTACCTTCCGTTATTATAAATGTAACACATGCGTAATATTTTGTATTACACAACGTATTGGCTGAAAACACGTGATGTTGGGTAATGAATGATATCGATATGACAAGGTCATGTGAAATTATGTAATTTCAACTTGCTAACTGGTCTCGCACCTAAACGGTCTTCACTTCGCGTAACCAGAGGACTTGCTCTTTCTTAGACCAAGGAATTCCCGGATGACATTTCATTGTACCTTGCCATCGTTACTGCCACACTAACGGCATTTCCCGTAATTTTTCGCGAAAGGTTACATGGTAGGGGTTGCTGCCCACTACCATGTAACCTTTCGACGATGTTGGCATTAGTTATAATTATAAACTTTTTGTTAGCTTATGATTTTTCCATCATCGCTACCGCTGATAAAGTAATCAGCTGTAACAGTCGTAAACACATTTGATCTTACCACTCGCCGCCCCCACAGAGCCGCGGCAAGGTCAGCAATCTGGGCTTTGAAGCCTTCAAGGCATGGAAAAAGTAATAGTACCTACCTGTTTCTAAAATTTTAATTAAGTAAAACTATTAACAAAAATAATTAATTATTTTCGTAGATTTTCCTACCGACTGAACTGAAAATCCTAGAATTGTCCCGGAAATCGCATGCCTGTATCTGGCAACATAGCTCGTGATGCAAAAAAAAGAGTTCCTTACGTTTGGTGACCCATCGAAAGACAGTTGTTTTTTTTTCTTTTTGGTGGTCAAAGTTAAGCAACACTTGCCTGATTGGTAGCAGCGTGGTAGCAAGTGTTATTGAGATCTGATTTCGAATACAACGACAGATCTCGGCAACGCAAGTGTTGCCGTGATACCAAATGATGGTTCACTCAATCAACGCGTACGCTATTTGATATGGCCAGTCCTTTCTCTTCCGTTGAAGTAATGTATTTCAAATCAATTAGTAAATTATGCCGTATACGATCTTATCGTACACAGTATCCTTAACGTATCCTGAAGTAATTAATTCCTATTAATTAATTCTTAGTTTGAATACTAGACTGGCCTTAAAAAACTGGTATCTTCACTCGTCTCAGTACGGAAACAGGAAAAAGATGATTATTGCTATGTACTATAGGTATGAGTTGGTGGCTAAGCTACGCATCTTAAATAGGCTCTATACAATATCCCTGACTAATGAATGTCCTACAAACAGAATAGGTACCTTATTTACCTGTTCGAAAGGTTCATCATCATTATCATCATCATCAGCTTATAAATGTTCCCACTGCTGGGACACAGGTCTTCTCTCTGTGAGGGGGAGTGGACCATAATCCAGCACGCAGACCTAGTGCGGATTGGTAGATATCACAGTCTCCGAATTTTTGGTTCTAGGACATGCCGGTTTCCTCGCGATGTTTTCCTTCACCGTTTTGAGAGCAGCGGTTATATATAAATTACACAAACTAATGCGTCTGGCTGAGTTCGAACCCGCGATCTACAACTCGTAAGTCAGAGCTGATAGCATAACACTGAGCCACCACGATTCTTTGGGCCACCACTGTTTAAATCTCAAATAATTAACAGTAATAGAAAAACCAATACATTCTTTAAAGAGGTAATAAATAATAATTTAAAAGCAATTTATTTTAATTCTTATTACTTTTTGACAATTATTTATTACGGTAGAGCACCGAAATCAATTGAAGCACATCTTTGTGATACTTACGTCATGAAACCGTTTAATGAAGATATGAGAAGGCAAAGGATAGATTAGGTATGTGAAACTGTGCAAAATAAACTAGTGGTCATGTGGATGTCTGAAATATTATTTTAAGTATGAAAATAAAAATGCTTTTTACTCTCCTACTCCTTATTTTTTTATCGTGGTAAAATCATCAAATGAGTCCTCCCACCCAGGGCAGGGCGGGAGGGACTCCTTATAATGTTAACTATGTGTTTTATACTTCTTCGTCCGCGTAATTTTCACGCGCAAACATTTTAACCCTTTGTTGCGTAAAAATTGTTAAAATGTTTTTACTATAGATGGCATATTTACAGCGATAGGATAACGTCTAACACTTTTTTTCGGAACAATCCCTCCGCACTATTCCCAAAGCATTGCAATTCCTGAATGCCAGAATCAGCAGTGGCGACCATCAGAATAGCGTCGAGACGATGAAGCTCGACGTGTCCCGGAGAATGAATTTGGCCTTGGATCCTGCAACGAAATTAATCAGAAAGTGTAGTGGAGGAGTAAGAAATACTTGCAATAACACTGACAAGGAGTTACTTATAGGACTATCATTTGCACTGTAGGAGTGAATTTTAAGGGGCCCAGGCTTGATTACCTTTCAAAACAATCGTCTCCCATAAATCAATCGGGTCCCATCTATGTCTGAACCAAAATATTAAAAAAACAAACGAACAAACTCAATTTCGCAATATTAAATTAAAAATGTAATCGACCTTCATTATTTTGGTTGATGCGAATTGCGATGTCAGATTGTATAGGGCACACGTCGACGTGTCTCGTAAATAAAGACCCAACAATAACGTGACAATGCTTTACAGGTGTTTTTTAGCCTTTGACTTCAATTTTATGACCATTGTGGGCACCGTAATGTACTCATTATAAGTATACTAGCACTTTGCCCGCGACTTCGTTCGCGTGGGTTACGTACTTTACTAATTCCCCCTTTTCACCCCCTTAAAGGTTACATTTCCAAAAACCCCTACTTAGTGCTCCCCTACATTATAATAGGAAGCCGTGTGCAAAATTTCACATTCCTAGCCCCAGTAGTTTCGGCTGTACGTTGATATGTCAGTCAGTCAGTTCTCCTTTTATATATATAGATTTAACGACTAAAACAGCTTTACTATCATATTATAGACTGTCACCATTGTATGTTATTCAGTTATTATTCATAATAACATTTAATCGCCTGCATCTACAAAGCAGTATAAATCACAAAACATAATAAAAGACTACTTGATGTGCATCGCAGTGCACACGCGAGCTAATGATCGATTTATATCTGCTAATGAAGTATTGTTTTCGCGCCTTATAGCGATGGTATGCGTTTGGCGTGATTCGAATGCTCAATGGTCCTCGGAAAGGATGTCGACGACCGGTGGCGATTGTAAGTTAATTGAGGATCCTTTAAGGGCTTGGGGGACCTACTTCGTTGGTTTAGTACTTAGGACTTAGATGTTCTCATATTTATTTAAACTTTTACATACAATTGTGGCACAGAAGGCGGACTTAATGCCGCAAGGAATTATATACCAGGCATTATCTATTCATTGTTAAATGTATAAATTCCCTTTCTGTACTTAAGACCTTTATGCCTTATTAAATTTAGCTCATCCTGGTTTTTTCATACCCTACTCTGTAGTAGGCTCTCTCTCGGGGGTACGCTCCTGGGAATAGGCTTCCCTCCACTTACGCCAGTCTTCCTGACACTGTGCGCCAGTTCTATTCTGGCTTTCAGGATTTGCAGTGGTATGGGAATAGTGTGGAGGATTTGTCCCAAAAAAAATAATTTAAAAAGTTACCTGTACGTCGTCAATAATAAGATATTACAAAAAATGCCTTTTAGTTCATTGTAAATTTCGTAATCTGCAATTTTATTGCGTAACACACTTGCAATCCAAATTCAACTATGATTCGACGGGTCCTACGTATATTGGTGTAGTCCGCAAAACAACGAAACGTGGTGGTGGGAGGGATTTCTGGAGCCTATAAAATTATGCTTTATTACATAAAAGACGTGAATCTTAAAGACGTTTTGCTTCATTGGCTTCTGCAATTTAGACATTGATTATAGGCGGGTTGCTTTAAAGACGTTTTGCGATTTAGACTGCAAGTGGCATTCTATACTTTTTGGCTGGCTTTTTTTTTTATTTGGTAAAATCATCAAATGAGTCCTCCCACCCAGGGCAGAGCGGGAGGGGCTGTCAGACTCGTACTGACTAAAATCCACGGTGTCCTTCAATAGCCCTTTACGTACCGGGGTCATGGTAATTCGTGAGTCCCTTAAGAGAAAAAACGTATGTTTACATTACGTGTAGTTTTAAAACGTTCTCCTTCAACGATCAAGGCGCGTATTATTTACAATTCAACAGAGAATTCAGTAATAGAATTAATATTTATTTTAGACACATGTGTAAGTATATACGCTCATTGGCATGTCAAACATTAACTGGGCTAATGTTAATGTGGTAAGTGCGTGATGAGTAATTAGAAGAGCGGGTCCCGGGGGATGAGGTATCGGTAAGTTATGACGACCCAAGTTCCCAACGCGGGAGTCCCAATGTGGGAAAGGGTTGGGTCGTGACATGATACGGTTTGAAGAGGGCAGAACGACGTTTTATAACATTCAGCCCCTTCGTACACAATGCGATGATGCAAGTCTCCGATACCTTTGGTATCCAGGCGACTATCGCAATACAAACCCATAGAGGTTCGTACGGAGACGGTATCGGAGACTTGTGTCGCGTTGAGTGTAAAGGGCCTTACATGAATTCAGTCTATCGTAGATTTTATCTCTGTTACCTAGATTAGGGTCTTGAGCAAACCTATTGATTGTAAAAAAGAAATAAATAAAAGAAACACAATCATGCGGTTTGGAGATGGTTTTGGAGATTATGGTGACTTCCAGTACAGTTTATAAACTGGTACGATTAGTATAGGTACTTGATAAACTTCTGGTACATTTAATAAACGCAGACTTAACGTAAAACCACTTTAATTTTTAGGTGAACTTAAAATTAACAAAACAGGGTGACAACGTGGAATGAGAAAAAAAAGACCTCACAGTTGTCCTGATGATGTTACCGTTATGAATATTAAAATCTAAAATATAGATTATGTAATCGATTACTAAATTCCGTCTGAGAAAACATCGAAAACCTCTTATCTTCAACACACCTGGATATAAGAATAATAATGTTCTTTGGTTCATAAAGTAACAAGGAAGTACTTGCTCTTTATTCAACAACACTACTTTGAAAAGAATAGGTACTGGTGGTCATAGTAATGTATGTTATTTTAGTTTGCTAAGAGGCTGTTTCTTACTACACTTCCCTTTTTGTGGCATCTTCAAATAACAGCTAAAATGCTCTCAAAGCAATACCAAAGGTCAAAATAGTCGTTATTTCATTATAATTAAATTAAATTCATGATTTCTTAAGTGTGTTAGGTGTGAGCTCAGAAAAAACTGTTTTGTGCGCTGTAATCACAAATTGCCTACTTGCTTTACTTATACTCGGTGAATTCATTTTTTTATCCATTTATCAGTTGTGAGAACATTTTTGATGTCAGAAGACACTTATGTACTTAGTAATGAATACCTATACAATATATATATAGATCTAAATGGCGAGTAGGTTAGGTTTGCATTATACCGTAGAGGTGGTAGGTGCATTCGCCACACCTTGGGAAGTCAACCCTGAATTTAATCTAGTATTTGTATATAATACTAGATGTTGCCAGTGCCTTCGTCCGCATGCAATTCGAAAGTAATTCTACAGGAACGTCATACCGGGATAAACGGTTTAAAATGTTCTTGCGCCTTGCCAGGTGTATATCCCGACTAAATGATCTGACTTAAGTTTTCCAGTCTTTAAATATTAAAGGTATAAACGTTTCGGAATGCCTCAAGGACCTTTTTTGGCACCAATAAAATTTCATCTTTAAAAATGTTTGGCTTGGTATAATCCCGCTACTTCTCAGTCAAGGGCTGTATTATGACATCTTAAAACCAGGCTTGTTCCAGTGAGTGAACGAGGTGGCTTGTATAGCTCTGTCTCTTTCACCTACTGGAACAAGCCGGTGTTAAGACGTCATAATACAGCCACAGGTCTGCATTTCTTAGTTTAGGTATAATTGAAGAAGTATGACAAGTTTACAGCGTGCATTAAAATTTTACCCAAAATTGCATGTAGCTCTCCAGCGATGTTAGTGCATGAACATGTTTAATGGCTTGATAAAATAAGTAACTAATTCGGATTACTTCGTATGTGCATTACATTCTGTCTAGACTTAGAACAATAGAATTACTGCTGTAATAAAAAAATACTACTTATTTAATGTTCGTGCTTCGTGAGAAACAAAAATAAAAACTACGCTGCGTAAAGCCTTGTTTTCATTATACAAGTTACTTGTATACAATTTGCAAATTGTATGCAATTTGGGCAAACCAGCATACAAGTTAAAAGTAGGTAATTAAATAAATAAATAAATATTAGTTTATTAATGCAGGTTAGTGTCTGAAATGGTCTCTTGAAGAAGGTATCACACAGATTTGAGCCGACTTGTCCAGTCAGTGCAAGCATTTGGTCAGTTTTTAGCGTGGTAAAATCATCAAATGAGTCCTCCCACCCAGGGCTGGGCGGGAGGGACTGTCAGACTTGACTGACTAAAACCCACGCTGTCCTTCAATAGCCCTTTACGTACTGGGGTCACGGTAATTCGTAAGTCCCGCGACCCAGTTATCGAAGCTGGAAATTCTTTACTACTCACCCCCTTAATAGTTACCTATCGACATAGATAGTTGGGAAAAGCTAGGCAGATATAGATGTTCTACCAAGCTGCTTAAAGTATTGTCGCTAGCTGGTGATAACTTTCGAATCAATTGATAAGTGCTATCATGTATTTGAAAGATTTTAATCTGTTCCACTAATCTACATCTGTATGTTTTTTAATACTGATGCAATAATATCCTTATCTGTTAATAACACTATTATTACTTATTTTGCAAACGGCACAAAAATTCACCGTTTTGTACCGTTTGCAAAAAAACATGACAATGTTATCATTGATTTATTTATTTAACAATTTATGTACTTACAATCGACAAAGTTGAATCATGACCCACTATAAGCTTATATTCTTACAGACATTCAAATACAATTAGGTCTACATTTGCGTAAACATACATATCCACGGTAACGACTTTGATCTTTGTCAATTTGACGGATTCAAACGATTTTGAATCCGTCAATTCAACTTTGTCAATTGTAAACACAAAACAGAACATGAAACAACGCAAGTTTAAAACTATAGTACAAGGGATTGATCTTTATCTTGAATTGCATTGGCCTTTATCTATACTAATATTGTAAAGAATTCGTGGTCAAACGCGCTAATCTCAGGAATTACTGGTTGTAATTGTTTTTTTTTGTTTTTAAATTGATTTCGTGTTGTATGATCCATTTATCGTAGAAGGCTACATGACAACACGCTTCGTTCAATAGGACATCAGGTGAAAAGGCTGGGATCAGCTAGTATTTAATAAAAAAAAACGACGGTTTGCACTCTGGGAGTGCCGGCAGAAGTGAAAACTTGAATAGTAATTGTTGGAAATATCTTGTGAACAGATTTTAGTAAAACTCGCAAAAATGGTTGACTTTTTATTTCAATAATTTTCCAATGTGACGTACATCTTTTATAAACAATGTTACCTAGCAACGAATGTATCCAGCATACAAACTTCTTTAAAAGTAATAAAGTCACACGAACATTCACGCAAGCGCCCTGCGCCGTCCTACGCTTTTTCGGTCAGCGTCACGTGTCCTGACGCGAGTTTAAGATTTTATACCCATTACAGAAAAGTGCTCAACGCCGCTAAAGAAGTTTTCACTTCAAAAATATCAACATACTTTATGCTTCAAGGTAATGCGTTTTCGCTTGTAGTAGTTAGTAATGATAAAGCCTAGATAAAGTAAAATAAGTCATCCCTGGGTGTAGTGGAAGAGACTGTCTTACTCTCACTGACTAAAATCGACCCTATGCCTTCAATTGCCCTCTGCGATCCAGGGACACGGTAACTTTTACAGACGACCCCAACTAATCATTACCTAATTAATAATTCTCCCTATTTCTGTACTCTAATCTAACATTCATGGATCGTACGTTTGTATAAAAGACGCTCCCATCTCATTGTGTGGCCAGCGTCGACAGAATATTAAAACCTCATTATTCGATAATTATACAATTCTCTGATGATAAATCAATGACAATTTGGTGCTTCGGTTCTTCGATTAATAAATTATGTAGGTACACTTGACATGAATGTTTGCTAATAAATAATGTAATTTTAGATCATTTGCACACATAACACATATGTCTAGGTACATGTAAACGTGTGTCGTATTAGATATGCCAATTTTTTTAAAATACAAAACACATTTTTTTTTACAAATACACACACGTGTGTCGTATTTAAACTGGCATGGTCACTAACACTATTAATAGGATTTAAAACGTGATTTTTACAAACGGGAGGATGGGTTTCAACTGTCAAGGACCTGCAACCCAGTGGTTCAAAAACCGAACAATTTTGAATACAAAAGTGACAAATTTTATCGTATAATTAAAAATAAACACAATGAATAAATTATATCATTTTATTATTTGAATAATATAAAATATGCAGAAATGCATTAATCACATACAATATCATTGTAATATAATACTTCCATTTTAATACAAAGAAAGACATGATTAATTGAAAATATTACCTAAATCATCAGGTATCAAGCTAATCTTAAAACTAGGTACATATATCAACACAAAACTTTTAACCTGAATGTCACAGTATAATGTCAGTAGAGAAGGCATTTGAATTACTTAGTACTCTTCATAAATAGGACAAAGAAACTGAAAATGGTTCGTTAACCTACTTGAACTGCATTTGTGAGTTGCCAGTCATTTATATGGAAAATTGATACCACTAAGTAGTATTTAAACATGGCTTTTTATAAATTGTGTTAAATTCACCCAAAATTGGTAAACTAGTTTCAACCAACCAAATGGCTTGAATCTAGTTATAAGTAATCTTCGATCAATAATAGTACTATTATTGATCGAAGTAAGTAATGCTTGAGTTTTGAGCGACAATTTGTAATACAGGACTGAAAAATAAAACGGACTCTTAATTTTTAATCAATGAGTACAAAGTTAAAACACACCAAAATTCGCAACTTCGCAACGTGTGACTTTTTGTGAATTTTAAAAGCGTTGTCTTCCTAAATTTTGCTTCACGAAGCAAAAGAAAAAAAAATTTAGAGTCTTTTTAAATTATGAAGCTAATCTTGAGAGCAAATGCTCATATATAAATGTGACGTATCGACCCCATGACTCGACCACGTCTTCGGGGAACTTGAGGTCGTTCTGCAGAACGTTCACAAGGACATCTTTGAACACCTGGAACAGAGAAACTTTGTTACTGACTGAACGGAATAACAGTTATTGATTACTATTTTACGAATAACCGATAAATAAGATTTTATGCACTTCGGACAATCTTAAAGTATCGAACAGTTCCGAATATAAAAGTAGGTTACATTGCTATATAAATTAATAAAGAAACTAAAACATGCCCTGGTCGACGGCGCGTTGTGTTCCACGCTCGCCTCAAAGAGTGTCAGCAAAATGATGGAGCCAAAGTCTGCCGGGGTCGCGGGAGGCTTTGGCTCCATCATTCCGGATTGGACCCCGGAGCGTAAAGGGCTATTGAAGGACACCGTGGATTTAGTCAGTACGAGTCTGACTGACAGTCCCTCCCGCTGTGCCCTGGGTGGGAGGACTCATGTGATGATTTTACCACGTAAAAAAATAAAATAAAAAGGGGATCTTGTTTGCTGTCCACCCACGAAAAGTAAAAAAATGCTGTTTAAAACCGACAGTTATAAATGTATACTGGTATTGAAAACGTAAAAGATTGACGGCATAAAAGAGATTTCAGATCATTATAATTTGTCTTTACAACATTCGAATGAAAAGTCGAAATTCTTAGGTCCGTATACCAGAACGTCACTCAATACTCAAGCACTACTTAAAACTAGATTGAAGCCATTTGATTGGATGAAACTAGTTTTAAGTAATTCTTGAGTTTTGAGGTGCGTTCTGCAATACGGGTCTTAGAGGATTCCGTCATACTCAGCCAAAATTTTATTTTATCGGTTGAAATTAGCATTTTAATTATGATTTTAAGTTGTTTAAAGAATAAGGTGACTTTGTTACTTGTCTGCTACGCTACGATAATTCGAAATAGTCCCAGACACACACATAGCAAAAGATTTTGGATCATAGCGCAGTGTGGTCCGACGAGCCTTGGATGGAAATCGCCTAAACCACAATCAGAAAGGAAAGGAAAGATCAGAGATCAGAGAGGAAAGAATAATTCAGCAGCGATTGGTACTTGAATCCCCGTCTTTTGAATAAGTTCTCCAGACGCCTTACCAATTGCTCTATCGCAGCTCCACACTACGAGGCCGAATTTTTCATTTCCTTTTTTGAACGTTTTATGGTAACGTTATTCTTTCTTCAAAAATTTAGTACATAATTATAAATACCTAATTGAAATATTTAAAAAATAGAGCGGTTAAAACTAGCCTAGCTAAACTTACCCCAAAATGTCTTTTCTCAATCCTATGTCTTCGATGTGAGTCTCCAAGCTTCTGCATCCACGCGACCACCAGGTCTGGTTTGTCCAGGTGGATGATTGAGTTGTCCAGAGAAGACATGATGTTAATGATGTGAGCTCTGAACACGACGTTGGCCGCCATTTCTTCTTCTGTATGCACATGCGCTAGGTTCTTGAAGAAAAGTTTTGTTTCGGGCTCCGCATCGAACATTCTGTGGGAAAATAATTATGTCGGACAATTTCACAAGAGTTTTGCTTTAATTTAGTAGAAAC
Source organism: Agrotis puta (assembly GCA_943136025.2). NCBI lineage: Eukaryota > Metazoa > Arthropoda > Insecta > Lepidoptera > Noctuidae > Agrotis > Agrotis puta. Next base: position 13,879,070 of record OW964175.2, on the reverse strand, counting down.
CTTAGATTATAAACCTTAAAACGATTCCGTGTTCAAAACAAAATGTATCATTTTTCGCGAAAACTCTACTTTTACTGCTATAAATGCATGAGAGAGCCATGCACTCATTTCAAAGTTTTCCTTGGACTTGTTTACTTGTTTAAATTGATCCCAAGTGAAGTCGGGGCAGGTCGCTAGTATCAACATAAGCACTGGCTAATTTTTTTGAAAAACCAAATAACGAAGCCATATTTATAACATATGGCTTAGAAAAATAAATTATTAAAAGAAAACTTTTATGGCATTTGTTTTTTTTTGGGTTTAAACAGCCAGTACTGAGCATTTTCACAAGACCTCCTTTTTGATCGTAAGCTGACTAGCATTTTGGTTGAACTATGCGCGTCAGTCTCAGCCTTCCTTAATGATCAATAAACATTTTTAAATCACAAAACTAACTTCAAGCCAAAAGTACTTACGGCATGTGGACTGTGAGTAATGGGTGACTCGTCGTCCGATCATGAGAATTGTCCGGGTTGACGGTGCGTCGTGTTTTGCACGCCTCAAAGTGCTATTAGCAATCTATCGGGGCCCATAGAAGGCCAAGGCCTGCCGGATGCGGTACTATCTTACCCGTAAACCGTCACCCCGGATCGTAAAGGGCTATTGAAGGTTTCTGTGGATTTTAATCAGTACAAGTCTGACAGTCCCTCCCGTGCGCCCAGGGCGAGAGGACTCGATTAATGATTTTGCGACTTACAAAACAGCCAAAAGTTTTACTTTTACCTAAAAAACATCAACATTCCATTCGGGTTGGAATTTTCTTGTATCTTCTTCCAAGACTTCTGTACATTGTAGACGTCTCTCAAAGACATGCCGGACACCTCATTCTTCGCATCAGGGTCCCCACCCCACCACCAACGGCTGATGATGTCACCCATGTTACCAGTCTCTATGAAGAATGTAATACTTCACTGATCTTCTTCTGTATTGCTTGCAGGAGTTGCCAAAAATTCTGGACAGACAAAATTAGTGGGTTCGTAAGGAGCCTACATATCAAAGCCACCGGGTTTGTCGGTGACATAGACATAGAACATGGACCGAGCACTATGTGATAAAGAGAGAAAATCAATCAAAGGACCATCTATCTCTTTTCTGTAACATATAGAAATGGATGTAATGTAAAGGAAAGAGATAGATGTTAGTTTGATTGATTTTTAGGGGTTCCGTGGCCAAAGTTAAAAAAGGACCCTATTCCTCCGCTGTCTGTCTGTGTGTCTATCTGTCCATCTGTCACCAGGCTATATTACATGAACCATGATATTTATACGGTGGAAATGCAAATACTCAAAAAAACAGAATAAAATAAACATTTAACAAGACTCCCTTACAAAAAGTCCGATTCGCACTTGACCGGTTTTTTTTCTTTTTAGTGAGTATGGTAATTTTGGCTTTTTTTTTGGGAAAGCTCAGACTATGTTAAAAGTCAGTGCGTGATCGATGAGTCGGGCATCAGATTAGACACGGAGATAGTTGATGGGGCATCGCTTTCCCCGCATTCAGAACTTTAGGTCTCAGGTTAGACCTTTCAGCTCATGGATTGAGTGTAGCCTATCACCAGCAGTGGTATTTTAGTTCCCTTTCCTTTTTTTTATTGTGGTAAAATCATCAAATGAGTCCTCCCACCCAGGGCAGAGCGGGAGGGACTGTCAGACTCGTACTGACTAAAATCTACGGTGTCCTTCAGTAGCCCTTTCCGTTCCGGGGTCACGGTAATTCGTACAGTCCCGCGACCTAGTTCCCTTGCCTTAATTGTTACTGAAACAGACGGGGTTAGTTTTTTTTTTAGCGTGGCAGCAGAGTAATCTACGTTGTGATTGTGAACCTATTCAGATAGATGAAATATAAATTATTGGTACAGATTATATCTTATTATATTCAGCTAAACACTTCAAAAAAATCAGAGTCACCTTCCAGTTAAATTCCAATTTCTTTATATAATTTACTAGCACTTTGCCCGCGACTTCGTCCGCGTGGGTTACGTATTTTCCTAATTCCCCCTTTTCACCCCCTTAAAGGTAAAATTTCCAAATACCCCTTCTTAGTGCTCCCCTACATTATAATAGGAAGCCGTGTGCAAAATTTCACATTCCTAGCCCCAGTAGTCACCATGGACCATGCCCGGGTCGACGGCGCGTTGTGTTCCACGCGCGCCTCAAAGAGTGTGTCAGCATAGTGACGGGGCCTGTAGAGGGTCAAAGCCTGCCGGGGTCGCGGGACCAAGAGATTACCATGACCCCGGTACGTAAAGGGCTATTGAAGGACACCGTGGATTTTAGTCAGTACAAGTCTGACAGTCCCTCCCGCCCTGCCCTGGGTGGGAGGACTCATTTGATGATTTTACCACGATAAAAAAAAAGCCCCAGTAGTTTCGGCTGTACGTTGATATGTCAGTCAGTCAGTTCTCCTTTTATATATATATATATATATAGATTGAAGATTGATTCACTGTAGTAATGTTTGAAAAAGAAATAGAATGATTGAAGTTAATTTAGGCCAAATGAGAAGATACGTGGTACGTATCTAATAATTTATTTAGGGAGGCCAGTGTAGGTGGACAATAGTAAGTAAATAACAGATGTGATTGTGTCACTTGCATTATCGTAGACTTAAGTATGCGGTCTATAGATATGTAAATAAGACGGGCTTCAGTACATTATGCTCAGCTGTTTAACGCAAGGTCAACTTTATTTACCAACTTACATAATACGCGGTTTAGGTACACGACGTTTAAAAACCGGAAAAATAACTTTGTTGGTTATAGGTACAAGGTGTTACTATAAAAGCGCAAGACGTCTAAGTGATGATTCACAAGTTAAAAGGTCGAATAAAAAAATATTTGAGTTTTTATGGATATTTGCTTGAACCAAATTCCTGTAGGAAATGTGCTAATTTTGGTGGCCTGAATCCGCACTCAACATAGGTATTGTGCATACATATTTTTTTAGCGTGGTAAAATCATCAAATGAGTCCTCCCACCCAGGGCAGGGCGGGAGGGACTGTCAGACTTGTACTGACTAAAATCCACAGTGTCCTTCAATAGCCCTTTACGTACCGGGGTCACGGTAATCCGTTAGTCCCGCGACCCCGGCAGGCTTTGGCCCTCTACAGGCCCCGTCACTATGCTGACACTCTTAGAGGCGCGCGTGGAACACAACGCGCCTTCGAACCGGGCATGGTCCATGGTCGGACAGCGAGTCGTCCATTACTCGCTACCCGCATGCCTACGCCTACGGTGGCCGGAGATCGTCTGGCGACGTCCGACGCCGTGGTCGTCTACCACTGTGGCTGGGGTGGAGGGAGGACGCTGTCCTCTGCCTCACGCGGCCCACCTCCTCCTTCACGACTGCTTCGCAGAAGGAGGCGACCGCTTCCCACTCTGTCTCGCCCCGCAGCATGGCCTCGACCAATGCCGGGCGCGAGAGGTCGTGATCGTGAGGACACGGCGGTGCTCTGCCCAAGCGGGGCAGACCTACACCGTATCCTACATCGTGTCCCCCGGACGATCTTAGCAGTGGTGACACTCAGGCGTTTCTTCCCTCCCTATCAGACACAGGAACCTCCCGAAACTCCCGTTTCCGGTGAGGACCTGCGTCATGCGGTAGGTCAGGACGCCGTGACGCCTATCCAGCCACTCCTCAAAGACGGGTCTTACCGACGCGATTGCGGTGTGCCCGATTGTGCATATAATAGTGTTATTAATCAAATTTGTTTATCGAAGCCTTTACGATACCTAATAAGAAGCAGCCGGCAAAAGCAAACGAACGGGATTTTTATTGAGATAAAATAATAATTTCGAGCGTTAGTTAACCATGATAACGCACGACAGGAGGGCGGGCATATCTGTAAGAACTGCACTATCGTAGATGCGAGAATGTCGCAGAGAGAAAGAAATCGTTACTTAAATCGTTAGAAAAGAGAAAGTTTAAAAAGTTTATCCTTATTTTAGAAAAGTACAGTGAAACGATGTAGTTTTTTTTTTTTAGCTTTGTAAAATCTTCAAATGAGTCCTCCCACCCAGGGCAGGGCGAAAGGGACTGTCAGACTTGTACTGACTAAAATCCACGGTGTCCTTCAATAGCCCTTTACGTACCGGGGTCACGGTAATTCGTTAGTCCCGCGAGCCCGGCAAGCTGAAACGATGTAGGTAGTAAACATTTGACCATCCTAGACACACCTTGATAGCAGAGTCCCAAAAGTAAAAAGACCGAAAGATGATTTAAAAATTGAAACGTAGTATAGAAAAAAAAAGTGTTATGTTTACCATGTAAGTAAGTACGTTCTAAAGAATAGCATTCAATTAAGTTCAAGGTTCTAGCAATATTTATCACTTTTTAGTAAGTGTTAATTAAAAACAACAAAATGTAACAATGTCACGCACATCCACAAATACCTATTAAAATAAAATAATTGTAAAAATATTAACTTATTTACCTATTGGTGTTTATTTTTTTCAACACTAAATTCGAACAAAATCTCTATTTTCTATGTCTATGTTTTCTTCGATATCGACGCATGGGCATCGATTGAATGTCCGCGAAAGACTGATAGCTAACCATGATTTCAGATAATCTATAGATAGATTTCATCATTATTTTTTTGCGATTTGAAAAAGCCTCATTATTACAAAAAATTTGCTTCTATCGACAAGTTTCGAGTGCACAATTATATAAAGGTCAAATGAAGTAAGACAATATTCTAGGTTGCGTTTTCAAAGATAAAATAAAATATTAATAAAAAAAAGCAGAATGTGCGATTATTTTGAGATTATTTAAATATAGGTATATGTTAACTCATACAAGGTAACGTCTTTATGAGCCGAGATAATGTTTTCATGAGACAGAGATAATGATTTTAATAAAAAAATCTACTAATAATTAGAGATTATTTGAGAATTTATGGTAGATTATCTACACGAAGCACGGTTACATTCGTGTTTTCGGATAGTTTCCATATAGACATATGGAAATTGAGCATGGACTGAGCATTTTCTGTCTATAAATGATTGTCACACTCACATCTATCCTCAGCATATATCCATCTCTTTCCTGTAAGATATAGAAATGTGCCTCTCTTTTATTTTTCTCTGTCTATTATGACAATTTTATTTGACATAGGCTAGAGAAGGCTCAGTCCATGTTTTAAGTCTATGGGTATTAAGATTTTTCTAAGATCAACAATAACATTCTGAACCTGCACAGGCGTCATTTATTTATAGAATTATTTTTTGTTAACCTCAGCAGAGACTGAAAAATTTTTTAATTTGCGCTATTTGAATTATATTTCGAAAGACTATCCGAATATTTTTCAATCGACTATTTGACACTGACAGAAGACGTTTGCAACTGTCAGCTGTCAGTTAATAAGTCTGTCAAAACCGCATGCTGTTGCTTGTTGATAGAAGAGTTTTTTTTATTTCTATTAAAATACTCATAGTAAAAAATGGCAAATGCCAGCGAATCTGCTGTAAAAAATATTGGCAAAGTCCTCAATGATCCATCGAGGCCTATGAAGGAACGTTTTCGGGCATTATTCACTCTTCGAAACTTGGGAGGCGAAGCCGCTATTGAGTGCATAAGTCAATGTTTTGTGGATGAATCAGTGCTGTTGAAGCACGAACTAGCTTACTGTCTAGGCCAGATGCAAGATCAACGTGCGATTCCTGTGCTTAGGAGCGTGTTGGAGGATAAAGACCAGGATCCCATAGTCCGCCATGAGGCAGGTAGGTTGTTATCAATACTATTCGTATGTTTTGAGATAAATAGTGCGATAATAAATACGTGAGCGATTGCATGCATGGGTTGAGTTGTGATTTGCACTTCATGTGAAGTGACATTCTATTTCAAGACAAGTATAAGACCATTATTAAGTATTTATTTATTACTGGTAAAGAGGCGCAATAGCTAGATGTGAGAGTTAGTTTTCATCAATGCAAAACAGCCCTTTTTTTATATGTTTAAAAGAGTTTCACACTTATAAAAAGAAAGAGACATATTTTCTTGCTTTACAATGACTTTTGTAAGAGACAGAGATTGAGCCAGAATATACTATTGTATGAAATATTACCAACCTTGTTTCTACATAACACACATAAATTAACTTCCAAATTATGACCATATTCCAGGAGAAGCCCTAGGCGCCATTGGTGACCCAAAACTCCGTGAGTTATTAGAAAAATACCAGCATGACCCTGCCATTGAAGTTGCCGAGACCTGCCAAATTGCACTACAAAGGCTCAACTGGATTGCCAAAGACAGCACCAAGGAGGCCAATCTATCAAAGAGTTTATTCACATCCATAGACCCTGCTCCACCGAGCAGTGAGAGTGGTGTAGAGAATCTAAGGAATACCTTGATGGACGAATCTAAACCTTTGTTTGAAAGATATAGGGCTATGTTTAGTTTGAGAAATTTGGGTACTACTGAAAGTATTAATGCACTGGGTGAAGGTGAGTTCAAAGTTCTTATTTTTTTAATAATTTTTTTAGTTTTTGTCCATGACTTCATTGATGTAAATGTTGTATAGAATAAGATGTTTGTATGTTGAAATGTAACTTAGTAACATGCTTATGGAATTAAAAAAAAACATTAAATGGGTCCAGCCGCCCTGGGTGGAGTGGAAGCGATTGATAGACACTTATTTATTCAAATCCACCGTGTTCCTTTAATAATCCTTAAAAGTTCCCATGCTCCATTCAATAGTTTATTGGTAAGGCATTTCAATGACAATATGAACAACCATCTCATGTTGATTGTCCAATACTAAATTAATAGTAGCCTTGAAGTCTTGGCCAAATTGTAAGTTAAAAGCTAGGTAGTTATAAGAATTTAAAGTTCTTAACCTCTCGGGCGATTTATAATTGAAAATTATAAAAATCAACGTCCAATGAGCGACTGTCTGTTATGTACAGACGTGTGTACATAAGGCGCTGGGGCGTTTTCGCTTATGTACACCCGGGTGTACGTAACGTGCCCGAGAGGTTAATATACATTAAAATTCACAACAAATTCCTTAATATAACTTTTCTATCTTTCAGGTTTTAAAGCTTCTAGCGCCCTCTTCCGACATGAAGTAGCATTTGTATTCGGTCAGATGCAGGATGAACGCAGTGTGCCGTTCCTGAAGAAGACCCTAGAAGACACCGCTGAACATGAGATGGTCAGGCATGAAGCGGCTGAGGCACTGGGTTCTATTGCCACTGATGAATGCACAGAGGTGTTGCAAAGGTAAATGTTTGGTGCCATTAAATGTGACATTATTACGCTTCGTAAGCCAGAAGCTCGGTATGCCCTTTCTGTTAAGGATCTAACTAAAGGCTTGTAAATTAAAGTAAGCAGATTATAAACACTTACAATGGTTCTTAAGACAGTAATGTTGGACTAGAGCTTTGTACAGAAGCTAGCAGGTCAACTACCCGAATCTGTCAAATTTTGCCAATCAAATATTAACCATCCACTATTGGGATAAGGTTAAAAATCTATTAAAGAAATTTGACAGATTGATGTAGTTTGATGTACTAGCGTCTCTATAATAAGAAACGTGTGCGCGTCGAAGATCGTGTTCAGTGATGGAGTGAAGTGCGGGCGGTGAGAGCCGCTGTTGGTCCGCGCTGTGCCGCTGCATAGTGGTCCCGCGCCTCATCGCGTCTATGAATCACGCCTTGTGTGCATGAATACTCACATTTGACTCATATTTATAATCACTAGTCCAACCTACTAAAACATAAGCATTGTATAAACAGCCTATAATGTTCTGCTGGCACACTGACCTCCTCTATGTGAGGGGGAGTGCACTGTAATGCACCACCCGGCGAGAGGTGAATGGATAGAGGTTGTTTTACCATGGTATAATCATCAAATGAGTCCTCCGACCCTGCTTAGAGCAGAAGGAACATTCAGACTAGTACTGACTAAAATTCACAGTGTTCCTTCAATAGATTTTTACGTTCTAGGGTCAAAATTTCCTGTTTAGACAGTCCCATAGAGTAGAATATAACCCACCTCAGAGTAGAAGCCTCCCCGGCTTCTACTCTGAGGTGGGGCGTATTATCTTTACTAATATTGTAAATCGTCGGCTTATTGCAAGAAGTCATTATGTGACATATTCACTATTCTGAGATAAACGGTATTTTAGTTTGATTTAGTTATCCCATATCATCCTAAATATTACGATGAATAATAGGATGATATGGGCAAATCAACATAACCACTAACTAAATCGAACTAAAATACCGTTTATCTCAGAATAGTGAATATGTCACATAATGACTTCTTGCAATAAGCCGACGAAATGCAAAAGATACATTTCCCTGGTTTTTATCTAAAATTTTTATTCCATTTATATTTCAGGTACCTGCACGACCCACGACCTGTTGTACGCGAAAGCTGTGAAGTGGCTTTGGACATGTCAGAATATGAAAATAGTCCAGAATTTCAGTATGCTAACACCTTGCTTACTGTTGAAGGCTGATACATTTGTTAACTAATTTAAATAAAAAAACTTTTTTGGTGAGAATGACCTCATGCAAAAATGTTTACCACAAATCCAATACAACACTCAATAATGTGGTAATAAATGTTTGTTTTCTTTTTTTAATTTTTTGAGTCCATAATCATGTCGCCCTACCACCCAGATGTAGTTCCCAGCATCAATAAATTGCAAATCTAATTAGTTCGTCAGTTAGTGTTTTGAAAAATAAGAGACACGTATTTTTTTTCTTTTGTTAAGTCAGTCAATATTCACAAAGATAAAACATATCAAAACTCGAAAGTGGGGGCTTGTGACGTCAGGACGCAATAAAAATGACAGCACGGCGTGACGTACTGTGAATTTTAAAAGCGTAACAAAAGAAAAAATACAGTTAAAATATTTGTTGATAATATAACCGATGCATGGACTAGTTAATTATTTTTTTTAGTATAAAACTCTTCGATTAATAATAGCTCTAGATTAAGGATCAGGAACAAAAAGGAGTCGCATAAGCGGCCACATTTGCACACACGTAAACATCTACACTTCATAAAAAAAATTACAATAGTATTAACAACTTCAGTTTATTATAAACCTTAACGCTCAAACATACAATTTAATTACCATTGCGAAATGTATTAGGTTTAACGTAAACAATTGAAAAATGTTTCTTGAAGACAAAATGTCATCAGTACAAAAGTACTCATTCTAAAATGATACTTAAGGTCTAAGCATCAAGGATTCGAAATACCGTCACAAAACCGTTTGTGGCGGTATTTTTCGGGCCGTTTTTGAAGCGCTCACCGGGAATCTAGTACTATTATTGATCGAAGATAAAACTCTTTTATGTCTACTAGCAATGACAAAGCCAGTGGTAATTTATAATTTCATAGTCCTAGGTACAGTCAGTGGCCTGCATTACTTCACATACTGTCCCTTTTTCTGCGGCCTATGATTGGTCAGGATGTAATCTTGGGCACTGACTGTACTACTATAGTTCATGACATAATTGTTAATATACCATGCTCTACTTGAGTTACTAATATTTTTTTAAGGTAATTGAAATAGAGCCGCATAAAAAAAAGCAATTATTTGATCTTTATTACATGTTTCATTCTATATGAGGTGGTCCAAAAGTTTGAATTGAAATTGAATTCAATCGTTTTTTCTACTATTTTAAAACAATTCTGCAGTGTAAATGTCCAGAGATATTCCAAGTTGTATTAAAATAAATTATATTTTTTAAAATCCCTGTATTTTTGTAAATAAATTCTAGTTAACAATATCTGAATTTTCTTTTTTGTACTTTTTATTTGTGAAACTGATTACATCCGAATAATTTTTTCAACTTCAATTTGTTTTCACAATATCCAATAATAGTAAAATAAAAGTTATTGGATTATTTTATGTCTAAATTCAAATATTGAGTGAACAAACATATTTTTTGACAGTAATATTTATAAGTTCTTGCATAGTTTTGCTATGAAGGAATAATGTTATTTTTATTTTATACGACTCTTGTGAAATGTTTATCGAACTGAAGAATTATAGCATAGTTTTATTGGCGTACTTTTTATTTACATTAGCGATGGCGGTGAGTAACTTAATTTACGCCTGTAATTGATAGTCTATCTCAACCCAAATCCCGATCCATTTTCTTTGATGGCTGCTGCTGAATGGATATTTTTAAGACTGAAGGGTAAATTCGGTCGTTGATTTTATTTACACAGAAAGGTAGAGATCAAGATGTCAAGTGAGATAGATTTATTAATTTCCAATGTAAGAGTAGGAGTTGAAATCTGTCAATGGGGCTTCCACGAGATGCCGCTAGACGACTTGTATAGCTCTGTCTCTTTCCCACAGTGGTGGTACGCGCACTGGTCACTCTGGTCGAAAGCAAGATGGTCTACTTAGCACGGGTATTCCCATACCGGTCGTACCTAATACTGGTCTATTCGCAGTGCTTGGGGCCAAATGCTTTCATCTGCATCCAAAGTGTCTACCATAGAGACTTGATGAATAGGGTTTAAAGTTCCTTAACTTCCATTGAAAAGAGGAGGCTATTCTTCGACCAGACTTTAATTTGTGTGGTAGGGCGAAGCCACAACACTGCGTTGCGGCATCGTATCGCAGAAACGACGACGCATGGCAATACAATTTCGTTGTGTGGCTTCAGAGTATTTTACGATGCGACGCCGCAACGCATTGTTGTGGCCTCGCCCATAGGGTCAATTCACACAGACGCGATGCTGCACGTTTCAATAGAGCGGCTCAAAATCTAACTTTATTAACTACACGAAAAGATACACATTTCATGTGAACTAAACCGTAGACTACTACAACCTAACGATCTCAGGCTGTAGTCCACTGCAGCTGAAGAACTTTGCGTGACGTCAGTTGCGGAATTCGTGTGTGAAGTACCTACTACACTCGCGAGCAAGAGCATGGAATCAGTTACTTGGAATTGATTCGGAATAGCTCCTTAAATAAAAGCGTGATTTGAACGAACTTGTTATCAATTTAAACTTAACAGTTAAAACTTTAATATGGTACCGTTTTTATTATTCTTAACTAGTTATTAAGTACTCAAGATCTCGTGGAATCGGAGTAAGTGATTCCATACTTTTGCTCACAAGTGTAGATGTTTAGGCAGAGATCTCACGCGCCCGATATTGGTAGAGGCCTTTCTGCGGGGCGAGACGGAGTGGGAAGCGGTCGCCTCCTTCTGCGAAGCACTCATGCTCGCGAAGGAGGAGGCGGGCCGCGTGACGGAGAGGTCAGCGTTCTCCCTACGCGTTCCACGCGCGCCTCAAGGAGTGTCAGCATAGTGACGGGGCCCCCTGTAGAGGGCCAAAGCCTGCCGGGGTCGCGGGACTCACGAATTACCGTGAACCCGATACGTAAAGGGCTATTGAAGGACACCGTGGATTTTAGTCAGTACGAGCTTGACAGTCCCTCCCGCTTAGTCCTGGCTGGGAGGACTCATGTGATGATTTTACCACGTAAAAAAAAAGTAGATGTTTCCGCACTACTAATTATAAAACCTCTTTGTTTAAGACCCCAGACTTGCTGGATTCGGAACGATCCTCATTCCTCGGCTTTACTCACGAGCAGTTCATCAGCCCTAGTACTCAAGAACTGGTGGAACAATTGACTTCTGTTATATACGAGAGCGCACAGGGAGACAGGCGCGTGAGACGGTACTTCGATAATTATGACACGCCGTTCTACGGCGAGCATAAAGCGCTAAATAAAACGTAGGTATTATAGAAATCAAATAAATGATTTTTTTTTTGCTTGTTTTGTAGTTTTCTAAAAGTGCACCATACCTTTTTTTTTACGTGGTAAAATCATTGGATGAGTCTTCTCACCCAGGGCAGGGCAGGAGGGACTGTCAGTCTTGTACTGAGTAAAATTCACGGTGTCCTTCAGTAGCCCTTTACGTTCCGGGGCCACGGTTACCCGTTAGACCCGCGACCCCGGCAGACTCGCCATCTAAGAGGGGCCCCGTTATATTGTTGTCAGCTCTTTGAGGCGCGCGTGGAACACGACTCGCCGTCGACCCGGGCATGGTCCATGATCGGACAGCGAGTCGCCCATTACTCGCCACCCAATTCCCGAAGTCCACCATACCGGAGACACGCATACACAAAAATCTAAGCAAACAAAAAGAAAAATTACGGAATTGTTGGCGCAGTAGCTGAGCGATCGACTGCTGTGCAGCGTGTCGCGGGTTCGATTCCCGCACGGAACAAATGTGTTGATGACCTAAATGTTGTTCCGGCTCTCAGTATTTTTGTATGTGACTTTTAAGCCTTTGTCAAACAGACAGGCGTGACGAATGCGAAGCGTGACGTTTTTATTTGTAATGTTTGGAATTGTTTGTTTCGGAATCGCCTCGGAAACGCTTCGCTTTCGCCTGTCTGTTTGACAAAGGCATTAATGTTTGTAAGCGCACCCACGAGACGTTTTTTTTTTAAGTAATGTTCAATCATAAATCACACTCCAACTGCATTTGTATATTTCTGAAATATGCGCACAGCACGGAGCTGGGCCACCCGTGCCTTTTAGTTATTCTATTCTTTTTTAAATAACTGCTATTTTGTTGGTATTTTTTAGCCGTTGCAATGGTATCCAAGTCCAGTTTATCTTGTTTTTCTCTGCATCGCATAAATGCAGCTCTCTTCCAACGCTATGATATTTTGTTGAAAATACCACTTATTAGGATACCTACTTAAATTAAAAGGGGCGGTAGTCCATATAAAAAAGTTGTTGGTAATAATAACGACACAATAAATTAAATAAAAACCACAAGATTATACGAATAACCACTCAACAAGAAAACTATTCCTCCATTCTTATCCCTAAAGATTTCATTTATTTCATGCTGGCAGCATCGTAGTTGTGCACGACGACTGTACATAAACAATGTTTCTTTTATTTATAGGTATAATGTAACGTAACTTGTAAACTTTGTTTATTTCAATGTAAAATGTCAACTCATTAGAGCTGTACAATAGTATATAAGGTATGAGAACTATGTATTATAGTTATGAAACTATAACTCCCTATTGTAATAAACTCAAAGTAGTAATATATTGAAAGTACACGTAATAAAGTAATTAACACTGAGGTAAACATTATTGTCCCTTAGATATTAAGATGTAATGCTGTTTAAGATGTAATGATGTACCATGTATACTTACTCATGTCATACATAAGGCGTATGTGCCATACATTCCAAATACATAGATGTGTTCACTACGACAATCAGACTTTCAATGGCGCGCTGCGCGCGAAGGGCCGGGTTATATTTATAGATTCATGGTTAAGGGAATATGTGCTGTAACCCAGAGTCTGCTTGTCGTAGGTTGCTAAAATTATGGAATTTTGTCGTGCAATAGATTAGGTTATTAGAATAAATAAAACTCTAGTCTTATAAGACTCTTGTTGGATTGTAAAATGGATTTATTAAAAAGTAAATAAACAAAAATGGGCGTGGCATAGGAATGACGTATAGCGAGCCTAGACGCGAGTTTGCCCTATGTGTTCCAAAATTATCGTGCAAAGTTCGTGCAAAATGCAAAGGAGCGCTGGCCAGGCAAAAATTAGAAAGTAGGTATAAGTAAGATAGAGCGAGCCAGCGCATGAACCAGTGTTCAGTATTCTACGAATTAGTCAAAGACGAGGTTATGCCCGTCGAGGGTCTCGCTGTAGGGTCCTATGTCAAAGTCCCAGTGTAACATAAAAGTGATGTTTTAATCAGTAATCCCAAAAACCCTGTCCCCGGTATAAAACCTCCTGGAGTCTCTCTACATAAAAATACAGTCCACTAAACTCTCCACACGCTCACTGCACATTTTGGTCCTTCGTGAGCCGAATCTTTAAGGAATCCAGCAGGATCGTCAAGTAATATCATGGTAATGACACGCAGTCGGAGCGGAGACTCCAGGAGGGGACAGGGCCACGAGGAGGCGTCGGCGACCGCCGAGCCGGCCGCCAGCGAACCTGTGCCAGGGTCCAGCACCAGCACGACCGGCACGGCGGCCGAGACGGACACCGGCAGTGGGAGCACCGAGGCCACCAGTACCGAGGCCACACAAACGACGACGACATCAGGCGATCAAGAGACAAAGACCACTGGTTCAAAACATGGTACGCTCAGGCCCAGCGAAACCAAGTCACGCCGCTCCACAGTGTCCAAGAAGAAGCGTCTCGCTGAAATCGAGGCAAAAGAGCGGCTGGCCGAGATAAAGGTTAAGCAGGCACGGGCAGAGCGGGAGCTGCAAGAAATACACCTGCAGCGCGTCAGAGCCGAAGCAGACTCGAGTGAAGATGAAGAAGATATGGTGGACGACCTCGCCTCCGTACGGATTGGAACGTGGTTGGCGCGACCGGCGCCGCCACCCGGAGGGGAGGATCGACCAATTCCACACGAAGTCAGCGGCGGGAGGACCTGCAGGGAAGCAGCGAGGGACGTCAGCGCCGCAACACGCGCACAGCAGTACGTCAGCGCCTCAATGGGCGCACAGCAGCGAGAAGACGGATTCAGTGAAAATATGTGTAATCCGATAAATAAGGGCAATCTCGCGAGTGATGATAAAGTGTTACACAAAAATACAGTGAGTGATAAAATGATAGACGTGGGGACGCTCGCCGCGGCCTTGGCACAGGCCGCGCGCAGCTCACGGGAGCCCCCCAAGTACATACAGCAGCTGCCGGTCTTCGACGGAAAACCCGGTGAGTGGATAGCTTATAAGGCCGCGTATTGTGACTCACAAATGTATTTTACCTGTGTAGAAAATGTTGCTAGGATTAGGATGAGCCTCAGAGGCGCCGCTAAGGAAGCTGTAGGATGCTTATTATTTAGTCAATCCAACCCGGAAATAATAACGGACGCCTTAGAGAGACGGTTCGGTAGGCCGGAGGCACTAATCTCAGCGGAACTAGATAAAATTAAATCTTTACCTAGGTTAAATGACAACCCGAGAGATATATGTATATTCGCTAGCCGTATAGCGAACACAGTAGGTACGGTTGAAGCTTTAAGAAAAATACAATATCTGCATAGCCCGGAAATGTCGCGATCTATAGTAGAGAAACTAACGCCGATTTTGAAAAATAAATGGTATGATTACGCGGCAAATAAAAAGACCGAAAATATTCCCGAGTTAAAACGACTGTCTATGTTTTTAAACGAAGAAGCAGACAAATGTGGCGCCTACGCACAGCCGGAACGTCAAAATGAGGAAACGACCGGCCCGCGACAAAAACGCAGGATAGAACGCACATTTAACGTAAATAAAGAAACTTCGAACGAATCATGCCCGGTATGCAAGGAGCAAAACCATAAGCTGCCGGACTGTCATAAGTTTAAACAATTAGACATAGACTCGCGTTGGGAAATAACAAAGAAGTCAAATATATGTTTTAAATGTCTACGTAGTAAACACAGGAGGTTCTCGTGCAAAGCTCCCACATGTGACGTGAACGAATGTGGGATGAAACATCACAAACTACTACACAAGGAACGCCAAGTTGAAGCGACGCATAGCGTAGCGGGGTCAACGACCGCACCATCACATGGTGTCGCGCACGAAGCTGTGACGTCGGCGAGAGAAACCGTGTCAACGACCTCGCAACAGAATCGTCGAGCGTACCTCAAGATAGTACCCGTCACTCTGAGCGGACCGAGGACCTGCGTGGACACATATGCCCTGTTAGACGACGGGAGCACAGTCACACTCTTAGACGCGTCAATAGCCGATGTCTTAGGCGTGGACGGACCTGCAAAACCCATGTGGATTCAAGGCGTAGGCACAGAAGTCAAACACGAAAAAAGTCGTACAGTGAACTTCCGCATACAGGGGAAATACAATAAAGATCCACATGAAATAGAGGCAGCACGCACCATAGACAGACTCGACATCGCGACTCAGACCGTCTACAGTGAAGAGATAAAAAGATGTAAACACCTAAGCGATATACATGACGTGCTTATATACGAACACGCGCGACCGATGATCCTTATAGGACAAGATAACTGGCATTTACTCATAGCTACAGAAACACGGACGGGCGCGCGCGACCAACCTGTAGCATCGCGCACTAAACTCGGATGGGTGCTACATGGTTGCGAATATTCCATAAATAAAATCACGACTACATTCTGCGGCAACATTAAAATGGAAGAAAACTCGGAAAACTCCATAGAAGAAAGCATGAAGAACTTTTTTAAACTAGAAGCACTAGGCGTAGAACCTAGGGTACCTAGGGACGACCCACATCAGCGCGCCCTAGATATTCTAGAGAAGAAAAGTCAGCGGTTACCGGACGGCAGCTTCGAGACAGGTCTACTATGGAAGCAGGAGGAAACTAAGATACCTAATAATTATCTAGGTGCCCTGAGAAGACTAGAGACCCTAGAAAAACGCTTGGACAGGGACGAACAACTTAAAAAGCAGTATGAACAACGACTTGCAAACTTATTCGACTCGGGTTACGCGGAGAGAGCACCTAGCTCTCCCACAGTAAATAAGACATGGTATTTACCGCACTTCCCGGTCGTTAACCCTGCCAAGCCACACAAGCCGCCCCGACTAGTACACGACGCCGCAGCGAGATCAGCTGGTCTGTGTTTAAATGACCTTCTTCTATCCGGACCCGATTTGTTACAGTCGTTGCCGGGAGTACTAATGCGTTTCAGGCAAGATAAGATAGCCGTGTCAGCTGATATTAAAGAAATGTTTATGAGAATAAAAATTAGAGAAGATGATCGCGACGCGTTACGGTTTTTATGGCGTGACAACAGGCGTAAAGGGCCGCCTGATGAATATAGAATGACGTCAGTTATCTTCGGCGCGACGTCATCACCATGTACCGCGTTATATATAAAAAATAGGAACGCGAAAGACTTTGAAGAGATGTATCCAGCAGCAGTATCCGCAATAATAAATAATCATTATATGGACGACTATTTACAAAGCTTTCCCGATGAAGAAATAGCGCGGGAAATAACGGGACAAGTGGATTATATACATAAGAAAGCAAACTTTATATTATGTGGCTGGACATCAAATAGTAAAAATGTGTTATGTCATGAGCTCATACCGCCACAAGAAACGAAAGTGTTAGGCGGTGACGACACGGAGAAAGCGTTAGGTTTACGATGGGACACAAACCTAGATTGTTTTATATTCAAAATAAACAAGAATAAGACGCCTACCGTGTTGTTAGAAAACGTACGCCCTCCCACGAAGCGAGAGGCGCTCAGTATCATTATGTCGGTGTTCGATCCGTTAGGTATAATAGCTCCTATCACTATACCAGCGAAAAGGATATTGCAGAACACCTGGAAGTATAAAACTGAGTGGGACAAGCCTTTGCCTGAAGAGTTACAACCCAAATGGAGGAGCTGGATGGAGTCGCTCAGGACTATCGAGACACTTAGGATCCCGCGATGTTACGACAGCTGTGACGTCACCACAAGAGAAGTACATACATTCGTAGACGCGAGCGAAGAAGCTTACGCCGCGGCAGTGTATTGGCGCATGGAAAGGTCAGACGGCAGCGTGCATGTGTCCCTGGCAGCAGCAAAGAGCAGAGTGGCACCGCTAAAACCGGTCTCTATACCTAGACTGGAGCTGCAAGCAGCACTACTGGGAGCGCGCCTCACTCGCACCGTACTGCAGGAACACAACTACGAGACAAGCAGCACAACGTATTGGTCTGACTCGACCACCGCCCTATCTTGGATACAAGCCGAACCGCGCACCTTTAAAACTTTCGTAGCGCACAGAGTGGCAGAGATCGAAGAACTCACCAAGAAGAACGAATGGAGGTGGCTACCATCAAAGCTCAACGTAGCAGACGACGCGACACGCGACACACCTGAGAACTTCGACTCCAACCATCGCTGGTTTAACGGACCAGAGTTCCTGAGAAAAAGTCGGGGTGAATGGCCTCAGAACAAGAAGGTCAACGAACTCAGCGACACAGGCGAAGAACGTATAAAATGTCATGCTGTCCACGAAACGAAGCTGAATGAACATTTGCCAGACATTTCGAGATTCTCTCAATGGAACCGACTGATAAGGACGACCGCACGAGTACTTCAGTTCATTGACCTATCCAGACCGGACAAACACACTATCGAGTACAAGCGCACTAAGAAAAATAAATTGAAGGATCCAACGTGGGAAAAATTAAATAAAAATAAACCCAGCATAAAATTAAAAAAGCAAATCGTTTATAAAAATAATAGTTATATACTTATACCTGCTATTTACCTTCAGCGCGCTGAGCAATTATGGATCAAAGGCGCTCAGGCAGAATCGTTCGCTAAGGAAATAACCGCGATTAATCAAAGCAAAGCGGCACCTAGCGACAGCACACTATCAGTGCTCAGCGTGTATCTAGATAGCACAGGAATCCTACGAATACGCGGAAGGATCACAGCGGCGTGCGACGTAAATGAGGAAATAAAAAGTCCTGTCGTACTCGATGGAAAACATAGATATACGAGATTATATATAGCGTATACACATGAAAGTCTGCATCATGGTGGAACGGAGATAACAATAAACGAGTTGAGACAACGTGTGTGGATAACAAAGTTGCGTCCGTCGGTTAAAAATGTTATTAAAGGCTGTTTATACTGTAGAATAAAGAAGGCCAAGCCGGCCACTCCCTCTACCGGGAATTTACCGTACCCTCGTTTAGCTCATCATGTACGACCTTTTACCTTTACCGGGTTAGATTATTTCGGGCCAATGACCGTGACAGTAGCTAGGCATACAGAGAAAAGATATGGGGCGTTATTTACTTGCTTAACTTGTAGGGCTATACATATAGAGATAGCGAACTCCCTTAGCGCAGATTCAGCCATCGCTGCTCTCCGGCGATTCATGGGAAGGCGGGGTTGTCCTAAAGAAATATGGAGTGACAACGCCACCTGCTTTAAAGCGGCCGATAGGGAATTAGGTGAAAGCGCCTTAAGCGCTTTAGAATGTGAGTCCAATGCGCGGTCTATAAGCTGGAGATACATACCTCCGGCGTCACCATTCATGGGTGGAGCATGGGAGAGGATGGTGAGAGCAGTGAAGGAAGCCCTCCACGTCACCTTGAAGGAGGTTCACCCGTCGGACGAGACCCTCGCAACATTGCTCGTCGAGGTCGAAAATACGGTGAACTCGAGGCCATTGACCCATGTCAGCGTGACGCCGGACGAACCGGAGGCGCTCACACCCAACCACATATTGATTGGGCCCAACTCTCATGTCCCCTCACCGGGTCAGTTCACCGAAGCCGACGTATCAGCGCGACAACAGTGGCGGCGCGCTCAAGCCTTAGCAGACAGCTTTTGGCAGCGATGGGTACGGGAGTACCTGCCTCTCCTGCAAAACCGGCGGGAGCCGTACGGCAGCGGTACTCCACCTAAGGTCGGGGATGTGGTAGTGGTCTGTGACCCTAACCTCCCGCGGAACACCTGGCCCAAAGGAAGAATCGTTAAAGTATTACCAGGGGCGGACGGCGAAGTAAGAGTGGTAGACATACTGACCAAGGGTCACACTCTCCGCCGACCCACCAAGAAGATCGTCGTGCTCCCAACGGAAATCGCCTGATAGGCGACGGCGGGAGATAATGTGCACGACGACTGTACATAAACAATGTTTCTTTTATTTATAGGTATAATGTAACGTAACTTGTAAACTTTGTTTATTTCAATGTAAAATGTCAACTCATTAGAGCTGTACAATAGTATATAAGGTATGAGAACTATGTATTATAGTTATGAAACTATAACTCCCTATTGTAATAAACTCAAAGTAGTAATATATTGAAAGTACACGTAATAAAGTAATTAACACTGAGGTAAACATTATTGTCCCTTAGATATTAAGATGTAATGCTGTTTAAGATGTAATGATGTACCATGTATACTTACTCATGTCATACATAAGGCGTATGTGCCATACATTCCAAATACATAGATGTGTTCACTACGACAATCAGACTTTCAATGGCGCGCTGCGCGCGAAGGGCCGGGTTATATTTATAGATTCATGGTTAAGGGAATATGTGCTGTAACCCAGAGTCTGCTTGTCGTAGGTTGCTAAAATTATGGAATTTTGTCGTGCAATAGATTAGGTTATTAGAATAAATAAAACTCTAGTCTTATAAGACTCTTGTTGGATTGTAAAATGGATTTATTAAAAAGTAAATGAACAAAAATGGGCGTGGCATAGGAATGACGTATAGCGAGCCTAGACGCGAGTTTGCCCTATGTGTTCCAAAATTATCGTGCAAAGTTCGTGCAAAATGCAAAGGAGCGCTGGCCAGGCAAAAATTAGAAAGTAGGTATAAGTAAGATAGAGCGAGCCAGCGCATGAACCAGTGTTCAGTATTCTACGAATTAGTCAAAGACGAGGTTATGCCCGTCGAGGGTCTCGCTGTAGGGTCCTATGTCAAAGTCCCAGTGTAACATAAAAGTGATGTTTTAATCAGTAATCCCAAAAACCCTGTCCCCGGTATAAAACCTCCTGGAGTCTCTCTACATAAAAATACAGTCCACTAAACTCTCCACACGCTCACTGCACAGTAGTAGTGTCAATGTTTACTGCAGAGGTTTTATCCGTAACGCGTCGAGGGAGGTCTGAACAAAATTGGATTGTCACTTGCCGTCGGCAGCCGTTGTCGTGTCGGACCTGCACTTCTTGAATACTTCACGAAACAGTGAGCCTTTTATGACGAGATATTTTATTTAGAAACGGATTACTGGTCTGTAGGGATGAGCTGTGGTTAGAAATTGTTGTAGGTAAATTGTATAGCAGTGGGTTTATATTGCCGTACGTTAAATTGGTTTAGGCTCAGAAAGCCTAATTGGCAAAATGGTTACCCAGTCGCAAAAGGACAAGTTTTCAAAATGGCATTTTTTTTATGAGTAGTATAATTCTTGTAAATGTTTTTTTCGTATGACATGATACAATTGAGTTAATTCGAAAAGTAGAATCAAGAAGAAGAGTAGATCTTTTATTTTTAACAATATCTTCCATAGCCTTTCATACATCAGAACCGTGAGTGCGTACACGCACACAACGCGTGGCTTTGTTCTCCGCAATCTTTATAAGTGACGTCATAACGATGACGCGATGAATTCTATTACACAAAGTACCTCTCAGCTATGCGACTATAAATCTTCTCTAATGATCCAATGGTTGCTGATTGTTCGCTGTTTCAATTTATTTCCGCTTTTCTTCAAAATTTCCTGTGGTAACATCGTGAAATACCTACCTACCATATTTTATGTTGACACCAAGTAAATGAGGTTAAACCTTCCTTCCTTGAGTGTCGGGGTTAATGCTAATAAATATCACAGCACAAGTCATGATTCAACGTGTCAAAATGTATAAAGCAAAGTCGATTCCCGCTTTCTGTCTGTCCTTATGTATGCTTACATCTTTAAAACTACGCAACGGATTTTGATGCGGTTTTTTTTAATAGATAGAGTGTTTCATGAGGAAGGTTTATATGTAAGTAACATGCATAATATAGTAAAGATTGCACCCGTGCGGAGCCGGGGTGGATCGCCAGTTATTTGTAAACAAAATAAAATTTGTTACTAAACCAAGAGAGTGATAGTAGTCCCACTTTTCGAGGGTTCAAATAGGCATGACCTGGTAAGGCCCCTTTTTTGTTTTTTTACGTGGTAAAATAAAGCCTAGGCCTAAGCTAGGGTAAGTAAGGCCCTAGAGCAATTAGAATTATTGTAAGATGTTCCTGTGCGAGACGGAGTGGGAAGCGGTCGCCTCCTTCTGCGAAGCAGTAATGCTCGTGATGGAGGAGGCGGGCCGCCTGAGGGAGAGGACAGCGTCCTCCCTCCACCCCAGCCGCAGTGGTAGACGCCCACGGCGTCGGACGTCGCAAGACGATCTCCGGCCACCGTAGGCGCGGGCATGCGGGCAGCGAGTAATGGGCGACTTGCTGTCCGACCATGGACCATGCCCGGGTCGACGGCGCGTTGTGTTCCACGCGCGCTTCAAAGAGTGTCAGCATAGTGACGGGGCCTGTAGAGGGCCAAAGCCTGCTGGGGTCGCGGGACCAAGGGATTACCGTGACCCCGGTACGTAAAGGGCTATTGAAGGACACCGTGAATTTTAGTCAGTACAAGTCTGACAGTCCCTCCCGCCCTGCCCTGGGTGGGAGGACTCATTTGATGATTTTACCACGATAAAAAAAAAAAAGATGTTCCTGTGGACGCTATACAGACGGAGATACACTTATACACTTATATAATAGAAGATCTAGTTAGCCGTTGGTTTGTTAGTGGTTAGATCAGCTAGTGTGAAGTCCACTTTGGTACCAACTATGAGGTTTGTCAGACTTTTACTGACTAAAATCCACTGTGTCCTTCAATAGCCCTTTACGTTCCGGGGTCACGGTAATTCGTGAGTCACGAGATCATTAAGTATGTGAATGGAATTATTATTGTAATAAACATTTATATTATTAACAAATTTTACTCTACAGTAAATACCGGTACTAAAAGTCATTATTTCAATGCTGCTCACGTAGACTCTGTAGCCAGATGTGGTTCGGTGTGGCCAGCAGTCACGACGCTTCGAGATATTCCCATTGAAATGTACCTGCAACCCAGTCTCATGGGAAATGAAGCAGTATTTCCCACTACTGCGAATGGAAAACCTTCAATATTTACTTGCGTATTATACAGGGTGTCCCGAGAAGTGTGGTTTTAATTTATTTGCAATTCCTTCACGTTAGATGTCGATCGGAACACAAAATGTTGATACTTTTGAACCTTAAAAAATAGTATCGTACGTCTTAGAGTTAAAAAGATTGGAAATGACCTTTTCCATGCCCCTGTTCAGTTTGTGCTACACTTCCTGGGACGCCCTGTATACCTAGTTTCACAGTGTTTTTGTTTTTTTTTTCAAAAATGTAAGTGACCTCGGTAATCCGGAGAGGCAAAAACAAGACCCCTTACGGATTATCGAGGCGTCCGGATTGTAGTATGTCATATTTAATGGTAATAAAACACATGTTTAACCTTAGTTTCTTTAATTAATTTTTTGAATTAAAGTTTATAGACGAAAATTAACATGTTAAAAATTGCAAAGTTACAACCCGGACCTACACACGCCAAACCCGCGTCTCGCGAATCCTCGTAATGCCCGGTCAGATTACCTATTTCGGCGATCACCGAACAAGGGGGAGTCCGGATTAACGAGTCCTTACTATACCTATATTAAGTCTTTGAGGCAATAGGACGGCCCCTATATCTAGAGACTTAACATATTTTCATGTTGGACAATCGTCAAATCAATCTTCCTCCCTGTTCTGGGTGAAGCGTAAGGGCCTGCCATACTTGACTGTTTGACCTGTACCTTAGCCTACCAGCACCGCGGTGCCTAATGTTCTTAAAATTCAAACACGTAAAAAATATTTTACCCGTATTTTCGATGACGTACTTTCATAGAGAGTAGACTGGAGACCCCTGTTTAAAGAATACTCATAAATCCATTAACTGAATATCAGAGCCTGAATAACCTTCCTTATCGATCCATACGATTATTCACCCTTATAAGCGTTCCTGGGAGAGCTAACCAGGACATCCTAAGACAAATCACGTCCTAAACCCCGCCACAGTACAAATAAAACAGTACATCAACGCGCTAAAATCTCACTAGATCTGAGCATATTTTGTCAAAGTTTGCCCACTGAATTATTAACTAGGGACCACGCTTAGTATTCTGTGCCGTCCCACATAACGTATGTCGGTCTCTGACTGTATTTGTACACTTTGGGTCCTCTGGCTTAAGGTTCTTAAGTAGTCCGTTTGACATATAAGGCTTTAAATAGATAAGGAACTTAGTGAGAGCAACTTGAAGTCAGCAACTAAGCCACGTATGGTAATACTGTTTGGAGAAGGTTTAGATTTCCTGACGCGCTAAGTACATGCCTTAGTTTAAACTTGCCTTTAGATTCTAGAAGCTAGGATGTACTACGAGGTTTGTTTCACTTTCAGAGCTGTAAGTTTCGGAACGGATTTTTACAATCCCTTCTTTGTGCAGTTTTTCCGGTCAATCAAGAAAACGCTGTCGAGACAGAATTGTCTACGCCTATATAAAAAGCCTTATACTGTGACTTATTTCTACTTACCATGAAGAAGATTTAATTGTTATAGAATGTGATTTTTAGGAATTGGAAAACAGGAATCAGAAACAGATCGTTCTACTTCCACATTTGATTTATTCCACACCAAACATCGATACGGTAATACATTAGGAAACTCGAGATGTAAATAAATCACGGGAACGCGTCTCAAAATAATTGAATATCTATTTACCCCGTTTTTGCGTTCTCGACTCAATCCTTACTCAGCACAAAGTACTGAAGAGCCTTCCCTTTTACAATTTACATCTCAACTCCGGGTTTTTCGGTACATTTAATCATGAAATTGCTCAAGCTAGACAAGATTCTATGAGAGTTAAATAAAATTTGGTTGCAGGGCAAGAACATTTTAATCCAAGCTTAATTTAATCCAGTTCTAGTCTATTTACGTTTCAGGAAAGATTGTTGTTAATTAGCCGATAGAGTGTGAATTGAAATTCTCGGTACAATGAGTAATAATCGTGTGTTCATTTAGTTTTTATCTTGTGTCAGTGATAACGAATTTTTCACCTTTTTTGTGATCACTATTGTTTTGAAACCAGATTTCTGTCGAGCAAAATACGATGAGGTGTTTCTGCATTTATTTCCAAGAAGACCTTTGTATCCACTTTGCCTTTTTCCCTACTTAGTAGTTTTTTATCACTATCATTGCTGTTATGAGATCTCATGTCTTGCATTTTCCCAAATTTGATGTTCCAGGCCCTGCCTACCATTATGATAAATATGAAGCGATTGCCTATCTGACCTCCTTTCCATGTAAATTGAATGAAATAAATATATCATTATTTCAGTTTCAATTCCCTAAGTAACCACACATGAGTTGTAATTGGTAAATATCAATATTTCACCGAGTAACCGTGGTGCTGTTAAAAAAGTTCGAATTGAAATAAATTTCAATTGGAAACTGTTTGAAGGTCTGCTGTGCTACTTTTAATTCTATAAAAGTAGAACTTGTTATTGTAAAATATTTATCAGGTAAAAGGATGCAGCAGTGGTGGCCTAGTGGTATCGGCTCCGACTTGCAAGTTGTGGGTCGTGGGTACGAACCCAGCGAGTTGCATTACTTTGTGTAATTTTTTTTTAACAGGCCTGTTGGTCTAGTGGTTAGTGACCCTGACTGCTATGCCGGAGGTCGTGGGTTCGATTCCCACCCAGGACAAATGTTTGTGTGATGAGCACGATCATTTATTCTGTGTCTGGGTGTAATTTATCTATAATATGTATGTATTTAGAAATATATAAGTATGTTTATCAGTTGTCTAGTACCCATAACACAAGCTCTGCTTAGCTTGGGACTAGATGGCGTTGTGTGATAGTTGTGGAATATTTATTTATTTATTTATTTATTTATTTATTTATTTCAACACCATTGCTCTCAAAACGGCGAAGAAAAACATTTTGAGGAAACCGGCACGTCCTAGAACCAAAAATTCGAAGACATGTGACATTTACCAACCCGCAATGGGCCTGTATGGTGGATTATGGCCCACTCCCTCACGCAGAGAGGAGGCCTGTGTCCCAGCAGAGAGAAAATGAAGAGGCTGATTTTGATGATATTGATGATGATGAAATGGGTACACTCAAACTCTTTTACCGGGAGCCCCTGGGTTATCACGCATCTAAATAATAAAGATCCAATAATTGTGTGTAAATAAGTAAAATCAAAGGAATTCTGTGAGTAGTGTAATACGCATTCAATGATACAGAAATTTCATTCGGTTGCTCATCAAACGAACGAAGTTTCAAGAACTAATAGGCTGTAAATAGCGTGTTACTATAAAATCGACTTTGATCATGTGTGCGCTGTCGATGTATGCTATTAATCATGCTTAAATAGTAGCAAATTATTTACGCAAGATTGAATATTAACTAAACTTAACGGCACGGTTAGCGCAGTAGCTGAGCAATTGGACTGCTGCGCTGCGTGTCGCGGGTTCGATTCCCGCACGGAACAAATATTTGTATGATCTACAAGTAGTTGTTTCGGGTCTGGGTGTTTGTGTATGTGAGTTTCTATGTTTGTAAACGCACCCACGACACAGGAGAAAATCCTAGAGTGGGGCAACGTTTTTAAAAAAAAATATTATTTTAGACTAGCCGTTGCTAGCGGCTCCGCCTGCTACAAATCGAAAATGATACCACGGGGACATAAAATAGGAATAAAAACTATCCTATGTGATAATCCAGGTTATCAACTATCTGTGTACCTTTCATCCAAATCTGTTCAGAGGTTTTTGCGCGAAAGAGTAACAAACATCCATTCTAACAAACTTTCACGTTTATAATGTTAGTAGGAAGTAGTTTTTATTTTTAACGTTTTAAAATCATCATATGAGTCTTCCCACCCAGGGCAGAGCGGGAGGGACTGTCAGACTTGTACTGACTAAAATCCACGCTCTCCTTCAATAGCCCTTTACGGTCATTCGTGAGTCCCGCGACTCCGGCAGGCTTTGGCCCTCTACAGGGGGCCCCGTCACTATGCTGACACTCCATGAGGCGCGCGTGGAACACAACGCGCCGTCGACCCGGGCATGGTCCATGGTCGGACGGCGAGTCGCCCATTACTCGCCGCCCGCATGCCCGCAGGAAGTAGGATAATAATGAAAACATACTTGTCAACATTCATAGAGGCAGTTTCTTCTAAATCTTCAAATGAGACCCCCCCTGGGTGGAGCGAAACGGACTGTCAGACTTGTACTGATGAAACTTCACTGTGTTTCTTCAATACTTCTTTACGTTCCAGGGTCACGGTTACCTGTTTAGACAGTCCTGCGGCCCCGGCTTTTAGACCCACTACCCTGCTATCAAACTCTTGGAGTAAGAGAGTAAGAGTTCTCCATGAAAATAATGACACGGTTGGCGCAGTGGCTGAGCGATTGACTGCTGCACTGGGTTTGATACCCGCGCGGAATTTGTTCCGCGCGGGTGTATTTGTTTGCCTTACTAGTAGTTCTCGGGTCTGGTGTTTATGTAAGTTTAATGCCTTTGCCAAACAGACAGGCGAAAGCGAAGCATTTCTGAAGCGATACCGAACCGAAGCGAGACGTCAGTCCGATAGTTCTCTCACGCTATCGGATCGCTTTCGCTTTTCTATGTGACTGGATTCAAACAATTCCATATATTACAAATAAAAACGTCACGCTTCGCATTCGCCACGCCTGCCTGTTTGACAAAGGCTTAAATGTTTGTAAACGCCGCCACTATCTAGGAGACATTCCTAGAGAGATGCTTTTTTTTAATCACCAGTTACATTTACTCTCTTTGAGGTTAAACAGATACCAAACTCCATGGACCACAAAATCTTTCCACTTTCGAAATTAAAACATTTTCCATCTGCTTGCTCGGAGAGGTATAAAACAGCTGCTTAACCACTCTGCACGACAACATTTTGACACATGACACATCAGCTGAGTCGACCGGGTGATTCGAAATTTGAGATAATATTGAAGATTTTTGTCAATTTTCAGCATTCGATTTTTTTATCAAAAATATGTTACTACAGTTATTTCACACGATAAGTTTGTGAGCAATATCTCCAAGAACGTGTTGAGGTCACTAAAACTGCGTCTTTCCCCTGTAAAATGTGTGTAACATACAAAATGCTATGTCGTTCCAAAAACTATGTAATTTAGATGTGCTGAAAATATGTACATAAACAAGCTTTTCACGTGATAAAAAATGGTTAAACAGTGAAATAAATGAAGTAACTTACTACATGCATTATTAGATTTCCCAGTATGCATACATAATTTCATAAATAATAACGATCAAAGACTTGATAAAAATTACCAAAAACTATGTTGCAACATGACACTTCTTAGTGCTGACCGCAATCCCAATGTTCATATAACGATTGAAAAGGTTCATTCAGCCTAATCGATACTCGCAATATAATCGAACATGGAAAAAAAAGTAGTACAAAGACATGGACCGATTTATCTGCTTATTTGACTAGAGAAGGTTTACTCCATGCAATAAATCTATGGAACGGAATCTGTAGACTCTTTGGTATAATATTTCAAGTATTATTTCGTTTCGAAAATAAGTTTTTTATTAGGTACGCAATAAATAATTTAATGATTGGGATAGAAATAAATATTGATGTTTCATTGGAGGCTAAACGTGTGTGTCTTTTAAATTTAAATTCAACCATATAGTTTTACCCATATTGTGTCTTCTTTATTTAATTTCAATTTATTTGATTATTTCACTTTATAAAACGAATCTAAACAACGTAAAAAAAGATAAACACCGGTTCGGATCAAATGCTGGAGGGAGAGATATGGGAGTACTTCCAAATGATTCCCTGCAGTAATAAACAATTTAAATTTCCAACGCGCCGTGGATGGCTAAATTCGAAACTATGAGGAATAGCGAAAAATACTGAAAGTAGTCTCGTGGCCGATTTTGATAAAAAATGTAAATTACGTTGCATAAATTTAAATTTTTGAAATATCAATTTCCAGTAATCAAACCATTAATGTTCTGTGAAGTAATTACATGCGACAAACATAAAGTAAAAGGTTTTCTTTATTATATCGATTCAAACTTTAGTCAATGGCCGTAGCTCACTACATGTGTTCACAACATCGTGTTCTCATTTCAATTTTTTTTACGAGTAATCACTTCGCGGTACAAATACAATAACGAAATTTTTGAAATTCGAACTTTGAGTGAATTGGCGCGAAATTTGATTTTGATCTGCGTACGATGACTAAATTATTGTTTGTATAATATTAGTTCATATTTTACCAAATTAATATCACTTTACTGTAGTTTGTCGTATATCATTACGAATTTGATCCTTAACAGCGACACTATGAAATAGTGTAAAAATATAGCACGTTCTTTTTCTTTTCATTTACAAGCTCTATTCCTGACCAGCAAAAATCTAAAGACGCAGACTTAATTTTTGCGATTGTAGGTGCGGGCTTGCGAACGGCGAGTATAGGGTAACTCACCGTCCGATCAAGGACTAGGCCCGAGACGAATGCGCGTCGTATTCCAAGCGGGTTTTAAGGAACTATCAGCGAACTGACGAGGCCAAAATAGTGCCAAACGCGTGCCGGGCTAACGGAATTGTATTAAAATCATTAAAAGGGTACTGCGGTCCTAGAACGCAAAAGGCATATGAAGGAACAGGGTGGTTTTAAGTAAGTAATAGTCTGACATCTCCTTCCGCTCCATCCAGGGAGAGAATCATTTAAAGGTTTTTTAACTTATAACAGTGTGTATTACTGGAGTTAAGTCGCGAACTGCATCACATATCCTTAACAAATACCTATATAAAAGTATTATTATACTGGTGTCAATACTGACGATTACGCAATTTTTCCCGAAAAATATCTGTACGCGCGGCAGCAGATCAACCTACCCAAATCTGTCAAAATTTACCAATCGAACATTAACCTTCCACTATTATATGTAATATATACTTGTATATATTATTTTTCTCTATTGTCTTTTTATATAGTATTTTGCACCTACTATGTTTGATTCTCTGCATCACCCCAAGGTTGACTGGAAGAAAATGCCCAAGGCATTAAGTCCGCCTTTGTACTTCCATGTGCAAGAAGATTTAAATAAATAAATAAATAAATAAAATGCGAGCTAAATGTAGAAGTTTTAATGGCGTGAACAAATCAGATTTTTATTTAACATTCTTAATTAATGCGCACTCATAGGATTTAACGCTCAGAATGTTATTATTTTTTAATTTAAAATGAGGATGTCGTATGACTACAAAGTCTGCCCCTTTAGGACCCGCTACTGAGCCGGCGTAGGTCTATGTGTTCGGGTCCTTTAGGACCCGGTACCGAACTATACGGTTAAACACGGTAAGATGGTGTCGAGAGCAGACTCACCGCAATCGTCGTAATGTATCTCAGTTGCTCGCAGTACTAACCATTTTACCTCACCTTATTAACGGAAACTTTATTACATACTAGTTGTTTCCAGCGATTTTGCCTGCGTGAAACTCGAAAATTTTCCCATGGGAGCTTAATTGGTCGTGGGACTCACGAATTACCGTGACCCCGGTACGTAAAGGGCTATTGAAGGACACCGTGGATTTTAGTCAGTCTAGTCTGACAGTCCATCAAACTGCATCACTCCATCAAATGAGTCCTCCCACCCAGGGCTGGGCGGGAGGACTCATTTGATGATTTTATCACGATAATAAAAAAAAATGGGAGCTTAATTACTAGTATGTTATGTGTTATTCCAGGCTATACCTATATCTGTGATTGAATTACAAAAGTCCATACCGCCATCCTCTCTAACTTCTATTCATATATCCAGACTTTCACATCTTTACTTATATTATAAAGCTTTACCGCCTTATTACAAAAAGGGGGTTAACTATAAACCCAGATTTAAATCTTGTAATCGTGGTTTTGCGATAAACCATGGTCTAACAGTAGTAGCTGTCAAAGGTGTGCCAAAATTTCTCATAGTAACTTTTTCATTGTGTTTTTGTTTTTGTGTTATTTTCACTAAAAATGGATTTAAACTAGGTAGATTTAATTGTTATTACACATGGTAGATTTCATTGTTTAGACAATCGTTCAAATGACGGTACTAAAGTCGACCTTTTATCATAGTTTTGTAATACGGACAAATTTAAACCATGGCTCTGCAGATAAGCCTGGACTTGATAGACCAGGTTTATTTAGTTTTTTTAATAGGGCCGTAAGAGTATCTTTGCTTGAACGCGCTAATATCAGGAACTTCTATAATTTTGTTTTGTTTGTCCTAATATGGGCTTGGAATGACACAGAAAAAATATTTAAAGAAAACATTATTTTTGATAAATCCAACTATCAGACGGACATATTTTGTAACCATTTCAAGCAAAAACTTAAACTTGGATGAATTTTGGCACACCACCCCACCTGTCTAGCCTTTTCCCAACTATATTGGGGTCAGATTCCAGTCGAACCAGATGAAGCTGAATATTTGTATTTTACACGGAGCGACTGCCTATCGGACCTCCACAACCCAGTAACTTGGTAATATAATACCCCTTGGTAAGACTGGTTGTCAGACTTAAGGGCTTCTGACTAACAGTAACGACCGTCAAAGATCTACAATTAGTCGGGTGGTAGTTGGTCGGGATCAACGGCGTTACGTGCTTTCCGAGGCACGGAGAAAACTCGCTATGATAGATAGTCAGCCATCCACAAACCAACCTCGGCAAGCGCAGTTTAACCTGGAAGATCGGCCTGTGCGGCTGTAATTATTTAGCCACGAGCTCGTCTTAATAAATGTTGGCACACAGTTATTTTATAACCTTGATTGCACAAACGATACTTTTTATCCCGAACTACACACGGATACTGCGGGCATAAGCTAGTATTATAACAAATATCTTTAACGCTTTTTCTTGCGATATTACTATGACTTCACGTTTGCACACAACTAGACTAACATAAGAACACATAGTCATTTGAGCGAAGCCGCGGGCATGGCTAGTTTTAAACAATACCCTTAAAGTAATAAAAAACGGCTATGAAACCGTCACCCCTTTTCATTATTCAACAATAATTCCCCTGGAACTTCTTGAAGGAACTTGTCGGCCATAACTTAGGAATTATTAAATGGTCACACACGAGACATTGGAAGCTTGCCAGCGACTGTGGTTTCAAGCACGTGACAAATCTTCAGGTATTAGGGTATACACAGGATTTTTTTTAATGTCGTGGGATAATTTGAGTACGTCATACAATAGGTGCTGATAGACGTCAGCATTCACTTGTAACAAAACATCGAACTGAACAATGAACAGAATCAAGCATAGAGCTAAACATCTCGCTTTGAATATTTCCACAATTTTCCTAGTTGCGGTCGCGGGACTCACAAATTACCGCGACCCCGGTTCGTAAAGGGCTATTGAAGGACACCGTGGATTTTAGTCAGTACGAGTCTGACAGTCCCTCCCGCTCTGCCCTGGGAGGACTCATTTGATGATTTTACCACGATAAAAAAAGCTGTAGTACGATGGTTGTCAAAATTTATTTCTTCATGTCAGACTTGACAGACGCATCGGCAAAAAGCTTGCTAATGCTCGCTAAACCACTCTAGTTTCTTTTTCTGTAATATAGCAATCGCAAGAATGCTCATTACAAGTGAATGCTCAAGTTTTTCATCACCTCGAACATTTTTTTCATTATATTTTTTGAGTGATATATGAGTCAAGTGGTATTAAAGACATACAAACTGATTTTTATGGCTGCAGCCCTGGAATGTTAAGGGGCAACTGAAACAAAAACAAGCTGTTTTTTTTTAATGAGTAAGAGTCGCTTCCGCTACACCCGGTGTGGGAGGACTCATAAGTGCCTACCAACAAAACAGATTTAATAAAAAACAAAATACAAGTATTTTTTTGTATTTTCACCTCGCCTATATTTTTATATTCGCAGAATATAAAATCCAATTTTAATAGACTAAAATGGATTTCGTTGGCAATGTGACTTCCAATTAAATAAATTGGGTTGAAAAAGTACGTATGGTCGTTAATTCCGGTACTATGAACCTCGTTGGGCCGTGTTGGAGAGAAGGATAAAATAATATTTTGTTAATAAAATCGTTCAGTGAAGAACAATTTATTAAATGATGTTATAATTTTTTTATGGTTTTGTATATTTTGAAGGTGTGTATGTTTTGTTTTTATTTATTTGACGTAAACTTATAAAAAAAACTCTATTCTTGGTGTCCACCATAGTTGGAAAAAAACCGACCAAGTGCATACTTCGTGTCCTCACGACGGCGATAGGCGGAGACCTCTCGCGCCCGGCATTGGTCGAGGCCATGCTGCGGGACGAGACGGAGTGGGAAGCGGTCGCCTCCTTCTGCGAAGCAGTCATGCTCGTGAAGGAGGAGGCGGGCCGCCTGAGGGAGAGGACAGCGTCCTCCCTCCACCCCAGCCGCAGTAGTAGACGCCCACGGAGTCGGACGTCGCAAGACGATCTCCGGCCACCGTAGGCGCGGGTATG
Organism: Agrotis puta; assembly: GCA_943136025.2. Lineage (NCBI taxonomy): Eukaryota > Metazoa > Arthropoda > Insecta > Lepidoptera > Noctuidae > Agrotis > Agrotis puta. The sequence goes on along the minus strand of OW964175.2, from coordinate 13,845,882 downwards.
CGGGCAGCGAGTAATGGGCGACTCACTGTCCGACCATGGACCATGCCCGGGTCGACGGCGCGTTGTGTTCCACGCGCGCCTCAAAGACTGTCAGCATAGTGGCGGGGCCTGTAGAGGGCCAAAGCCTGCCGGGGTCGCGGGACCAAGGGATTACCGTGAACCCGGTACGTAAAGGGCTATTGAAGGACACCGTGGATTTTAGACAGTACAAGTCTGACAGTCCCTCCCGCCCTGCCCTGGGTGGGAGGACTCATTTGATGATTTTACCACGATAAAAAAAAAGTGCATACTTCGCACAATGAAGGGTTCCGTAGCTGAAATAAAACTAGTTGTACCAGGGGTCTAGATAAGGTGCCGATAGCCAACTAAAAACGATCTTGTAGTCTAACTAGTTGAATATTGTGGTTTGACCACGGGCCCTAAACGGAATTCAGTGCTGACTAAATGTTTTAGTTTAGTTATCACCAAATATTTTTATTTAATTAAGAGTATAAGAAAATACCAATAAATTATCAAACTCTTGCGTCCTAAAAATCAGGACCACATCGACGCAAACATATTTTCAGAACAGCATTATTCGAAAAGTCCAATACATAGTAAGTACATTGACAAAATCTAGCCTACACCCAGGTATTCAGATGTTCCATTCATCCGAAGGCAGGCACAGACATACAATTCAATAGGCTGGCTATTGTACCCCATTCAATCGACTGACAATAAATTCCAAATCAATACAATGTAACACCAAAGAGGTTTTTCGTCCATTTAACAAATTCGAGTAATGGGACCAATTTTGTTCACCACAAAGCGAATTCTGATAATGATTTTGACGATTTAAAAGAGAATCTAAAAATACGAAATTCTGTTTTATATTTGACTACACGCCATTATCATGTTTCTTTGGGGAAATACTAATAATTTTAAACGTTCAAACAAGGGAATAAAAGATGGTCGCGGGACTCACGAATTACCGTGACCCCGGTACGAAAAGGGCTATTGAAGTACATCGTGGATTTTAGTCAGTACGAGTCTGTCAGTCCCTCCCTCTCTGCCCTGGGTGGGAGGACTTATGTGATGATTTACGTACCGGGGTCACGGTAATTCGTTAGTCCCGCGACCCCGGCAGGCTTTGGCCCTCTACAGGCCCCGTCACTATGCTGACACTCTTTGTGGCGCGCGTGGAACACAACGCGCCGTCGACCCGTGCATGGTCCATGGTCGGACAGCGAGTCGCCCATTACTCGCTGCCCGCATGCCCGCGCCTACGGTGGCCGGAGATCGTCTGGCGACGTCCGACGCCGTGGGCGTCTACCACTGCGGCTGGGGTGGAGGGAGGACGCTGTCCTCTGCCTCACGTGGCCCGCCTCCTCCGATATATACACTTTGACAATCTTTACATAGTTTTATATCAAGAAGTCATTTTCCAGACTAGTGAGCTATTTGAAAGCGTTTTTTTAAAATTTTTCAATTTTTTTTATCTATTTTCTAATTGCACAAAAAGCTGTTACACGTGGAATGTTTGGAATATTTATATTATCATTTTCTGTTTACACGTGTTTGAAATATACGAGTAACTATCTGGAATTTCTGCAGTTATTTGTAATTAAATCATTTTTTTTTTGTGATACTCCTGAAAAAAGGCCGTAAAAAATGGTGTTTCTGATTTCCAACAATTAAGTAATTATTAAACTTGTCAATAAATTTCGCATTGTGTGCAATTTTTGCTGTTTTGGTGCTCGCACTGGCAACCCAAGGCGAAGAACTGGACTCGTTTTCCGATGAATTTATCATTCCTCATAGTTTCTGTATAGGTCCTCAATTCAAGGAATTGTATTTAACAGATTCAACTCCTAACAATCGAATTGGGATTTACATGCCGATTCTAATGAAACCATGATCCCTTTTCCGGGAACTGAGACTAAAGCTTTATTGAATTCATTAAATTCTGGAGTAGACCATTGTTGGAACTGAAACTAGCCACTAACTAGAAACTATTTTGGCGAGAAATTCTAGAAATCTTGATTTGGCGGGTCCCGTAAAGACTAAGCCAAAATTCCGATAGATTACGACTTTGAACCGTGCCTGTATATGAACCTCTATGGATTTGTATTGCGATAGTCGCCTGGATACTAAAGTCGTAAGGTATTGGAGACTTGCGTTGCGTTGTGTACGAAGGAGGTAAGATGGAGCGAGCTCACCTCGAAGGAACTGATACCGACAGGGTAATGGTTGCAAGCCAGGAGGCCCTGATGTGGTGTACCAGCCTTATTGTGTAGTGGGATTGCTCATCTTTCCGGTAGACCTTTAAGAGATGAATTCCACCCATACCAAAACTTGAAACAATCTGAATCTGTAATAGAGTAGAGAGTCTCACCGCCCTGGATGGATCGGAAGGGACTGTCAGACTCGTACTGACTAACATTATCGGTGTTCTTTCAATAGCCTTTTACGATCCAGGGCCACGGTTACCTGTTTAGACGGTCCTGCGACCCTTCAAGCTGCAGCCTTGATTTCGAAGCAGGCCCTGTGGCCCTGTGGTCATCATGCATCAATTTAAACCTTAAGACTGTGTTTTAAGGTTTAAATTGATGCCATTTAATAAAGTCGTTTCAAATTACCGAAAACTTAGATATTCTTGAGTCAACAATGCCGTAAATCAAACTTACAAATTAATACTCGTTTTCATCATTACTTTCATGAAACATCTTAATTACCGTTCACCGATTTTGATCGCAAGGCTCAGCACCGAAAGTTGAAAATTCTTTGATTTTATTTTGGCATTCATTAAGTGGTGACTAAATTTGAATGTTAGAGTGAGGAATGAGGTTATACGAGAACGTTGCAGAAAGAGAGGACGTCATGATAAACATTGAAAAGAGAGAGATAGAAAAGATAAGACAGACGGTTCGGTCATGTTAAGAGGATGAGTAGAGGGCGGCTAAAAAAAAGATAGGTATTCTGCATTATAATGCAGATGTGAGTGGAAACGCCGTAAAGAACACACTAGGAAGACCTTCACTGACCTTACTGGTGAGTTTCTTCAAAAAGGCTTGTATTGCCAGATGTATGAACGTGGATGAGGTGAAAGGAGTAGGTATGGGATCGAAGCAGGTGACGTTCTGAGGTTTTTGTCTACCACCTGGGAAAAAGTGCATGATTTTATGCAGGGCTAACTATTCTATATGGAAATACAATTCGTAAACATGTCACCTACTTAGTTTACCTATCGAGTCCAGTTTTTCACAAAATACCGATTAAAAATCAAATCTCCTATATTACTTGTGTCGAGTCAACTGTACATTACACCTACCTAGAAGGTTTTGGTAAAAACATCACGTTTCGTTGATCGACGTCGGACTCATATTGCGTCGGTCACGTCGGCCCAATAGGTCGTGATAGAGTTTCGGGACTCCTTCAATCTTCGGCCTCAGTCCAAGTAATGGCCTGGCGAGACGAAAATGGCCTGACGTAATATTTTTGTTATTTTTGGCGTATTGGTTACTTTTGTTTTTTCTTTGTATTTTTAATCTTATTATTTATAAAAAATAGAAGGGTCAGTTCACACCGAGACGCGTCTCGATGCGACGATGCTGGAAATGGCTAGCGCCGTAACCTGTAGCGCCGAAAGTCGGATTCGGCTTGAACCGTCTGTCAGTAATTTACTGCTACATGCTACTTATCAAGGTCGGAATTACTATGAAAAAAATACTTACTACAGAACGCGAGCTCAACAGCAGTAGCTCAATAGAGGGATCTCCTTAATTATTAGCCGTTTGGGTCCAATAGATATTTATAAGATGTCATTGTCAAAGTTACTCAAAATGGAGAAATAAACCATCCACGCGAAGACCGACATCCGCGCGGACGGAGTCGCGGGCGGAAGCTAGTTACAAATAAATAGCTAAAAGCAAACCTCAAAACGGCATCAAATAAAGTTACATACGTACCGACCCATCGACCACACAGCCAATAGACTCCTAATAACAGGCGACCGATGTCTGTCAACACATCAGGCAAAAATGTCTTATAACCGTCGTCACTCACTAAGTTCGTATTAGTTTCGACCACGCTCTTGTGAGCCGTAAACACTTTCGCATTACTCCGTTAAAAAATCGACAAAATAGACCTAATATGGCCCCGTGTACAATACGTTTGTGTAATAAAAAAAGCCAGACTTCAAGTTTTCTGAAAGACGGTATCACATTTCATCGGTAAGTTAATAGTTCCTTAATCTAAATTAGATTAAATTTCTGACAATATTTATCGGGGTTCATCTTATACTGGTCATACTTGATGTCTTTATGATTGCGTCCCTTTCTTTCGAAAGTATTTTTTTCGCTATCTCCTTTCCTCGATTCATGTTAGTGATGTTCCAAACCGTACAACCACCTCTGTTGTCGATAAAGCAAAAAAAACCTTTAACTATTTATTTATGGAAAAAAGATTTTTTTAATAATTAGATATTACAAAAACAATATCTGATAAATTGCAAAACTTTAATTTACTAATTTTAGATACCCACACGATCCTGATTTAAAATATAAGTGGATAATTGCAACCAAGCGAGAGAACTGGGTCCCATCTACTTATAGTGTAATATGTTCACGTCATTTTACCGAAGATTGTTTTATCCCTATAAAAAACCGTCGCCGCCTACTAAGTTCAGCAGTACCAACCAAGTATTTGCCTCTTTTGGTGAGTTTAATCACTGTACTTATTTTTTTCTATTTCCTAGGCAAGAAGTATAGTTTCGGAACCTTTCTTCTTCGTTGTCGATAGCGGCGAAGAGATCCGTTTGGCTGCATGTTTTTGGATTAACAGGGCAGGATAGGAGGTGAAGCATTTATATGTATAGGAACCGTTTATATGTATTACGATACATCATTTCTCGATTTTAATTCCTGGAAAGGCATGACGGATGAGGATGTTGAGATGGATGTATGGAGTGTCAAGAATGAATAAAGTAAGGAATAATTTTATAAGGGGAAGTTTGAAAGTGCCGCCTGTTACAGAAAAAATAACAGGGAAACGTCTGTCTTGGTATGGACACGTGATGAGGAGGGATGACACTCATGTGACTAAGAGAATGATGAGTATGAATGTTGATGGATGGAGAGAAAGAAGAAGGCCAAAGAAAACATGGATGGATTGTCTAAGGAATGGTATGGAAGAAAAAAGGACTAAATGTTACTGTGACGTCTGATAGAGTAGAGTGGAAGAAAAAAACGTGTTGCGCCGAACCCAAGTAAAATGGGATAAGGACAGGAAGATGATGATGATTATTATACTTTTCAGAGTATCACGGGTCTTTCAGATATCCCAATGCCCAGCACATCTAAGCCAACTGGATCTCCTTTGATGTCACCAAAAGCTGGAAATTCAAACGTAGTGCAAGACAGTGTCTTGAAATCGCCGTCATTATCTTCAACACCGAAAACTAAGAAACGTTTTCCTGGAAGTCCATCGGATTATGAGACGCCCGTGAAAAAACGTTTGTGTAGAAGAATTATAGAGTTATCACAAAAAGTACAACAAAAAAATAAAAAAATAAAAAATTTTAGAGAAAAAGCACGCTACATGCGAAAAAGACTAGTTTCCCTCAAAAGCATTATTAAAGAGCTCGAAAACCAAAAACTCATAAGTACATGTAACGCAGATATACTGAGCAAAATTGGCGTCACAAATAGAGAACTTGTCAAAAGATAAATAATGCAGTCAAATAAAAAAGGGATTCCAATCAGAAAAAAGTATTCTCCAGAATTAAGAACTTTTGCTCTTACTTTAAATTTTTATTCCGCTAAGGCATATAAATATGTAAGAAAAACTTTTCAAACGTGTCTACCATCTGTTAAGACATTGAATAAATGGTACCAGACTGTTGATGGTAGACCAGGATTTACTAAAGAGGCGACGGTGAATTAGTGGCCACTTTAGTGTTCGACGAAATAAAAATTAAATCTAAAGTCGAATTCGTTCCAGCTACACAGCGCACTTTCGGCTATGTGGACTTTGGTGCAGAAATTCAAACCGACTGCTCCGGTGAATGTACTGAAGCATTGGTTCTACTTGTTGTTGGGTTAAATAAAAGATTTAAGGTACCAATAGGATACTTTTTGACGAACGGCACTAATGCGGAACAAAAACACAATCTTGTTTTGCAGGCTATTTCAATGTGTCATCAAAACGATGTCACTATAAAAGCTATTACTTTTGACGGATGTCCTGCAAACATTGCAATGTTTAAATTATTAGGCTGTAGTTTGTTGGAAAAAAACATGAAGACTTCTTTTCCTCATCCAATAACTAATAATCACGTTTTTATTTTTTTTGATCCAGTTCATATGTTGAAATTAGTGCGGAATGCATTTGAATGTTATAGGGAATTTAAAAATAGTGATGGAGGTTTGATTAAGTGGGACTACATAGAATTACTTTACAACATCCAGGATAGGGAACAATTTCACTTAGCAAATAAATTAAGACTTTCCCACATACAATTTAAGCAAAACATAATGAAAGTAAAACTAGCTGCCCAGTTGTTTAGCCGTAGTGTGGCAACAGCTTTGAAATTCTGCAAATCAGAACTACAGCTAAAACAATTTCAAGACGTCGACGCCACTGTAGAAATGTTACTGCTGATTAATGATTTATTTGACATACTAGACTCGAGAGTTCACGGTAACGGCTTCAAACGAGCTCTTAACAAAGATAACGCATCTGAAGTTTTAAAGAGACTAGAGGAATGCAAAAAATATATTCTTACCTTAAAAGTAAACATAAAAGACACCAGGACCATAAAGCTTATTAATTCGCCACGTTACACTGGGTTCATAGGGTTTTGTGTTGCAATAAACAGTGTTATCGGAATGTTTCATGATTTACTAGATACAAATAATTCTTCTATTAAATATATACCTTTTAACAAGATTTCTCAAGATCATATAGAACTGTTTTTTGCTAATATAAGATCACACGGTGTTAGCAATGACAATCCTACTCCGAGACTATTCGAAGCTATATATAAAAAAATACTGATCCACACGGAGTTAACCGACGTCTCTACTGGCAACTGCGTTCCTCTTGAACATATATCCATTTTAAACTGTTCATCAGCATTGAATAGAATTAATTTGACAACTACTTTGGACGACAAACAAGATGTTAGCATTGATGAACTTGAAAGTCGCGATGACTTAAACCGTGCCCTTGAAAGGATTACTTTGTCACTTTTCACTGAAAGGGCAGTAGAGTACATTGCGGGGTTTGTGTCTAGTTCGTTAATCAAACATTTAAAATGTAAGACATGCATTGGAGCTTTAGTTTCCTTACATCAGGATCAAAGTAGTCTAATAGCTTACAGAGACAAAGGTGGTTTGATATATCCTTCACCAGATGTTATTAAAATTTGTCGTCGTTCTGAAATGACTATTAAAGCATACCTCGAAAAAATTGCCAAAAACCAAAAACGGAAAACCGATGTCCTGGTCAATAAAACCTTAAGCAGTTTCATTGGCGAGGAGTTATTTCCTAATATAAGTTTTCATCAATTCCACTCTGAAGTAACCAATCATGTAGTGGATTTGTCAATTAGTATTATGCAGAAATATATTTCCACAAGGCTTGCTTTTCTTACAAAATCATCTCAGCACAATCATACTGTTCGAAGAATTTACACAAAGTTAATACATTTCAAAAATGATTAGCGGTGATTTTTTTAATGTAAAAACACAATATTTATTTAAAATTCAGTTTATAGTTGTCCACGACATATTATTTCTTATATGCTGTGTGTGCGATGACAGTACTTTCCACACCGCTTACACTACTTTCCACACTACGTTATTTCGGAATTTATCTGTTAATTCTTGTGAATAAGAAATGTGAAAAACATTTCGGCTTACTTTCATCAAAAATAAATAAAAACCTAAAAAATTACGCTCCGTCTGTCCCGAGAGTCCCGAATTAGCTTACAACTCTATAACATCGCGCTGCATTCAATTTCATCTTATAATTATTACGAAAATAATTTCAAAACATTGTTTTATATTCTATCTACATGATTCAATCGTAATTACAATAAAAGAAGGTAATTTAAAGCAAGTATGTAAAAACACATTTTATTAAATACAATTAAAAATATCGATACTTTCTTGTTTGATTTAAAACTGTCCCATCCCTAAGTGAAATGCACTGACCTTGAAGTGACCAATCAGAACGCAGTACCTCGTCCCCTTCGGTGACGTCATACCTCAGCAAGTTGGCAGAATAGTTTTCGTGCGTTTTATCGTGTATTAGGTGTCTATTGGCTGTGTGGTCGATGTACCGACCGTACGTTTTATGGAAACGCTTTTTAATTTCTTTGCTTTCTGCATTAAATTTGAAAAATATTACTGAAAGACAAATAAAACTACGTCTTTAATGGTTTTCAAATTCAGTCATTAATTTCCCGTCAGTCAGACTTCCTCAATCCTGAATAATAACACTTCAGAAATATTAAGCGATATTTTTACAAAACAAATACAAACTGTCATTAATCAAAAGCGAAGTTAAACAAGTTGATCTAAACCTTTAAAAGATCAATAGATCTCCGAACGCCGAATTTCAAACCACGGTTTAAATGAGGCTCAAACTTCGACATCCCTCCTCCCGTTACCCCGTCACACAATTAACTGAAGAGGGAGATAATAATTTATAGATTTGCCTCCAATTCAAATACTCCGGTCGAAAGTTTGACCAACTTTAAATTGGTTTTAATTTAAACGCTGCCCATTTTACATGGAAAACATTGCTGGCGCCCGAAGCGCGTATTTAGGACTATGTTTTGTTTCAAACATGGCTATGATATTCTTCTAAAATACACACTGTAGAAATTATTTCCAGTACTAAAGTAAAGGAAGCTCCAAAACCCTCGATAGGAAGATCTTTTTAAACGTGATATTAACTTGAATGAAGTTTTGGGAAACTTTAAGGATCACGCCCTTTCGGGAACTCTTTAAACTAAATATTTTAGAAGAAAATTCTTGATCGGATGAAAATTTTAAACAAACTTGAAGAGTTTTCAACTTCAGTTTGCTCCCCTCTTGTATTAAAGATGATACCTTAGGCTGGGAACTTGTTTAACAATGACATAACCAAGAGAGGATTGACATTAGTAGAAATAAACTCTTATTTTCAGAATCTCGTCAAGTATGAAGTTGTATAATTGACAAATCACTGTCATAAGGCATTTTCGCCTTTAAGTTTTTGTCAAACAGACAGGCGATAGCGAACCGGACCGAGTCCAAAACGATAACGAACCGATACGAGACGTCAAACTGGGTGCAGCGAACCGAGGCGTGGCAGTTGTATTAGCTAGCCTTTTATGAACGAATTCAAACAGAGCAAATACGCCTTCGCCACGTCTTCGCATTGGTTCGGTCATGCTATAGGATCGCTTTCGCTTTTCTATGTAACTGTATTCAAACAATCCATACATTGCAAATAAAAGCGCCTCGCTTCGCAACCGCCACGCCTGTCTGTTTGACAAAGGCTTAAATGAGGATAATGTGCTTAACAGTCATGTATGCTTGCTATACAAATTAGACATGTGAGCCAATTTTATTAATGGTTCTTATGTCAATCGATTTGTCTTAATCATGTGAGTTTAAAAATACGTCGAGTTTAAAAAAACCACGAACTGTGTAGTACAGTGGTCAACTGTGTAGTACACTGTGTGGAACTGTGTAACAGTATCGTAAAGCTGATTTTAAAAACTTAATCAAAGATTATACCCATTGATACTGTTACCATTTTTAATTTCTACAATTTTAAGATCTAATCCAATTAAAGTTGGATAACGACCATTCTTATTATAATGTTCAAAATGTATAATACCTACTTCTTTAATGAAAAGATTTGGTCCGGTCTAGATTTTAAATAAGCCCCGAATTTTATTGTAGACCACTGATAACTTGTTTTTTTTTTTTTTTAAGTTTGCTTTTTGAGCAATACGGTTTATACAGTTTATAATAAAGGAAAATATCCAGACAATGGAAACTAAATATTTCATGAGCGTGTTCAGTGTTCATCAATAATATTTTTTGCTTGTTAAATTGTGGCACAGTTTCTAGACAAAAAGTATAATAAAATTATATAAACTGTCTAGCCAATATTCCAATTCTATATTTTAAACTAAAAAAGTTTTTCGGAACTCAAATTAGTGTGCCATCCACATTGTTTTGTAACCCAATTCGATAACTGTAGTACAAATATTATTTAATTTTGGCTAAAAAGTTTAAATATATAAAATTAGGCGCATTCACACAGAGCGAGCAGCCTCGCGAGACATTTGCCGCGCGAAGTACACACCGAGACGCGACTCTGCGCGCACATTTCGATAGAGCTGCACAAAACGTAATTTTATTTACTACACGAAGATACCTTTGGAATTTTTGGAAATTACAACCTCGAAGGAGTAAAGTAAGAAAATCATAGGGGGAAATACGAAACCCTCGTGAACGAAGTCGCGGGTGAAGTGCTAGTTCAATTATAAACATTATTTCTTATAGACTGTACTAATTTGGATAATTATTTTTATAGTGTTCTTTATTGTCAGGACAAGTTTTGGGAAAAAGCAAAAAGAAAAATTAGGTCGAAAATTTCCCCAGCGAAGCCGGCACGGTAGTATCCTAATCAGCACTGAATGCAAATTAAATGGAAATAAAATACCGCACCTAACTTGAAATTCAAACCGGCTTGTCATTGTGTTCAGAAATCCTCGATGGAACATTCAAAATTGTATTGTGATGATTTTCGGACGAATAATGCGCGCCACGCCGTATTGTTCAACATACAATAAATTAACTCTGACTAAGCAAAGTTGAATAATTTGTTATGTTAAATATATTATGTATCAACATAATTGAAAACATATTTCAGTAGTCCAGCTTAAATTAATGTTGCTAGGGACACCTGGATACTTATTCAGGAGCCCAACCTCCATATTTAAAAAAAAAACATTGTCTCAATTTGAAGTGATTTTACCACAAAAATTACCATCGCTTAGTCTAGATCCTAGAGCAAGGTACCGTAATATTATGTATAATCAGTCTAAAGTTTCCACTGCTGGGACACAGGCTTATCTGTGAGAGGTAGTGGGCCCAGTGTGGTTTGGTTGATGTCCCTTATCTTCGAAATTTTAGTTTTATGCCTTTGTTAAACAGACAGGCGAAAGCGAAGCGTTTCCGAGGCGATACCGAACCGAAACGAGACGTTAGTCCGATAGTTCTGTCACGCTATCGGATCGCTTTCGCTATTCTATGTGACTGGATTCAAACAATTCCATACAATACAAATAAAAACGTCACGCTTCGCATTCGCCACGCCAGTCTGTTTGACAAAGGCTTTAGGACATACCGATTTCTCACTATGTTCTTCACCGTAATGCGCTGTGTTTGAACCCACGAATTAACTCGTAAGTCGGGGCTGGTCCTCCACTGCTCCTATAATAAGTTACTTTTCAGCATCATTAAACTGCAAATATAATTAGTCTGTCAGTTCGAGGTTTGAAAGATTTTTTCTTTTGTGAAATCTGTAAATATTTTCAAATATAAAAAGCTGGCCAAGCATCAAGTAACATAATATAAAACTTCTTGTAGTTGGTTGTAATTTTGAAATTAAAAAATAAATTCAAAATTGTAAATTGCGGTTTACGATTTATGACGTATTAAAAAAAAACTAATTACTTGATCTCATTCAAACCAATTTTCACCAATTCTAAGTATGGGGAACCCCTAATTTTTTTTAAATTTTTGTTTGAGTGTCTTATGCGATTCACATAATACATCAAAGAATCTACAAGGGTTCCGTTTTTGCCACTTGGCTATGGAACCCTAAAAAGTATCAGAACTCGAGAGTTTTGCGTTTGTGACGTCAGGACGCACTAGACATAGCACCAAGACATGACGTATTGTCAATTTTAAGTGATCGTATCTTGGTCAACTTTGTTTTGCGTAACAAAAGAAAAAATGAGTTTCGAATATTTCGGTTTTAAATACAAAAGGGCCACAAGTCAAGTTTAAGTTTTTAAATAATATTCTAACTTACGGACTAATATTTTTTTTAATACACAAGCCTATTCATAAGGACTCTTTCTGTGCATTCATACAATACTCCAAAGAATTTTTTTATATTAAATCCCTCACAAAATCTTGTATAATTTCAGCCGATGAAAAGCAAAGTCACTACTAACCAATCAATCATTATGGCTACGTCAATTTTCAATTAAGCAAAAACAAAAAAGTAAGGTGGGGACCCTTATTTTAATAGAAATTGAAGGAACATTATAGCCACTGAAGACCCTCGTTTATAAGGTCCGAGAATAATACTGATGATTTAATGTCATGTTGATATGAAAAGATGTAATGGGCTGTCTGACCGAAACGTAAGTCATTGTACGGATGGCCAAAGTGATTTGTGGGCAGGTATATAATGAAATACGGTGACATTATCGATCAATCATCGCTTTGTGAGTGGCGAACGAAGACACAGTGTCATTGTTGTACTTGGGGCTTCCTAACTTCATTATTGCAATCATGGTATTGATGTGAAAGTAAAGTGAATCTACTGAATTCTAGGGGACAAGTGGCACTTTCAATTATTACTTAAACATCGAAGGTTCCAATGTATAATTTTAGTCTTAACATGAACCACCTGAGTTGGTATTTAGCATTTTTTTTTAAAAAAAACCGGCCAAGTGCGAGTCGGACTCGCCTTTAAAGGGTTCCGTAGCAGCAAGTAACATTATATAAAAGTTGGTTGTAACTTTGAAAGATAAATTGCGGTTTACGATTTATGACGTATTAAAAAAAAAATGTAAGTTGGTACGCACAATATTGAGTGATTTACCATGTTATTTTAATATCATGGACTTCTTATAGGTTTCCTATAATCTATAAGGAGAAAACTAATTTCTGTATTTTTTTCAAAATTTTAGGTTCAGTAGTTTCGGAGATAAGGGGGTGGGGGGGGGGAATGGTCAATTTTCGTCTATTTTATTGAATAACTTGGAAACTATTTATTTTAAAATTACAAAAAAATACATTTAAGATCTTCTCAACAAGACCTTTCATTTGATATGCCACACGATGCAGTTTTCAGAATTTTTTTTTTTAATTTTCCCCTTCCCCCCCAAAAATGACCCCCCATATACAGATTTCATCTGCTCACGTCACACTTCTGTGTTTGGGTCACAGGAATTGATATGTGTACCAAATTTCAACTTAATCGGTCTAATAGATTCGGAGATAATTGACTGTAAGCGACGGACGGACAGACACACGAGTGATCCTATAAGGGTTCCGTTTTTGTATTCAGACGTACGGAACCCTAAAAAACGTGGTTAAATCATCAAAAGAGTCCTACTCAGGGCAGATCGGGAGGGACTGTCAGACTTGTACTGACTAAAATCCACGGTGTCCTTAAATAGCCCTTTAAGGACCGGGGCCACGTTAAATCATAAGTCCCGCAACCGTTGGTATTTGGCTTAGCAATTATTTAGACCGTTGCCAGTGAAAACAATCCGGATTATTTTTCTGATCGTCACCAGTGGTGGCAAATGGGAAAAGACAAAGTTGTTGAGATGTTTTCACACAAATTGATTGAAATTGATATTATACATTGAAAAAAAAAACACGAAATATGGCACACCGATAGTTTCTAACTTAAAACTGAAACTAATACTTAGGATTGTATTCCGGTGCCGGCGTAGTCACGCGGGGATACTTAGAGTAACATAGGTATGTACTCGTAAGTTACGTGTACATTAAACTATTTCGGTGCGTGTACCTAAAGGTGCTTACGTATGTCGTACTGAGTGAAAGACGTGCTGGTATCCAGAATTAATGCGGGTTGCGTAGACTATGACTTAGCAATAATATGTCCCTTACAGAGAACATATTATGATTATGAGATAGTGGTATTATAAATGTAGTATACGTATACGTATATTCTTTATGATTTTTTCTTGTACCAATTAATTTATTTTTTGTAATTTTAAAAGTTTACAGTATCTTTTTAACGTGCCTTTACATGATGTATTTTCTACAAAAACTTTTATAAGGATTGTTCTTGACAAGCTTTAGCACCTATTTTACCTTTCCTGCTTATATCCTATTTTCGTTTATATTAAGAAAAAATCACTGCACCTTGATAAATTACATAACAGAAAAATATTTTAAAATGTAACCTTACTAAAAAAACACCAAGATATTTTCACTTATCCGAGACACATTTTTATTTCCAACTTCTATCCCTAATCAACAGTAACACGAATCGAATTAGAACCTTATCACACGGTTCAACAGAACAATAGAGATCTGAAGCATCTTCCAAAAGTTCCAAATTTGAAAGTAATGAGAGTGCGTGATGGAAACGTATCCACGTTGATTGCACGAGAGACGTTGGGCCTGTAACTTTTCCACTTACCATGCTACAGTCATTGATAAGGTGAAACGTGGGCTAGGGGCTTAACTTAAATCAGATTATAAGGGATTGTTTTAGAGATAGGATTCAGTTTGAGAGAGATCGTGTGGTTTTTGATTAGTTTATGTTTGATTCACATCTGTTTAATAATCTGAAGTTTCCACTGTTAGAATATTTACTAGTTTCCACTCTGAGAGGTCTATTGTAAAATGTAACAATGGGAATCTAAAACGGGATTTTTACCACGTGTATTGTTAGTATTGTATTCATCCAGTTTGCAACAGTGCCGAAATATCGGAAACTCAAAACAATAAAAACCATGGTAAACATCCCGTTTTTATTAACCCATGTCAGTTTAAAAAACAAAGTTTCAGGTCACATTCTTCTTCTTCTTCTTATCGTATGGTTGATGAACAACCTGGTGTCAGAGTTTAAACCGCCCGTAGGCCTCTGACATGGCTTCACACACCGTTGAAAAATCTCTCAGGTGTGCTGGTTTCCTCACGATGTTTTCCTTCACCGTTTTTAGCAAGTGATAATTAATTTATAATACGCACATGAATTCTAAAAGACATTGGTGCGTGCCGGGGTTCGAACCTGCAACCTTTGACTTGGCAGGCCAACGGTCGTACCACTCGGCTATCACTGCTGATCACATTTATATGAGATATGTCAAAATGTGGCAAAATCGGGCCTTCGAAGAAGAAAACATGGGATTACCTTTGTACCTGACGGGTTGAAGAAGGGATCGCCGTTCTACCGGACGGGTAGAAGAAGAGATTGCTGTTCTACCTGACGGGTAGAAGAAGGGATTTTGCCTTCGATTTTTACCGGATGGGTAGAAGCGATAGGAAGGCTTTATCGAACCAGCTTTTAGGTTCCATGTTGATATGAACGTAATCTTCTTCTTAGCGTATCGATGGCAAATTGATGATGAACGTAATTATCGTCTCATTCTAACTATTAATAATGCTTTCACGCTTAAACCGCAGTGCCAATTTTAATAAATTTTGGTACTGAGATAATATCTACTCTAGTACTATAAGTGGTTTACCTATTTATAATGCGAGAGTTTTAAGACAAATTACGTACGCGTGTCGTTTGTCGATTCATAGATTCACTTGAACCGACAGAATGATGTGAAATAATTGTGAAAAAACCTATATTATGGACTAAAAACTATTCTTTTTTTGACCTTAAAGATCAAATCAAATCAAATCAAAATCAAAATCTTTTTATTTCGTTATTACACAAATCATGTTATTACAGTTGGTGGCGTCTCCTTTTAAGCATATAGATGCTTGTGCCAGGAGGCGCCGCTCCTTCATATCGTACAGTTATTTTACAACTAGCTTTTGCCCGCGGCTTCGCTCGCGTAGAATTTGGTCTGCCTCATTAAGTTACGTGACATTATTTTTAATAAGTACTTATTTTTTTTTTTTTTGTAACTTCACATCGTACATCCCAGATTTCTAACTTCAAAATTAGTTTCCATACAATCTTTGAACATCTATACCTAATATTTAGAGGGAATCTCTTGAGGTTGGAATTATTTGAATTCTTTTCTAAGTGCTCATTATTTTAGAGGGCCAAAGCCTGCCGGGGTCGCGGGACTTACGAATTACCGTGACCTTGGTGCGTAAACCGTAGCACTGGTAATAACATCCCTCATGTACACAATAAGCTAATAAAATTCCCTATCTCAAAAACTACTGAACCGATTTTGATGAAACTTGCAGTATTCCCTAAGTTGAACGATACCTAGCACAAAAAAAGATATTTAAATCGGACGTGAAGTTCCTGAGATATGCGAACAATGAATCAGTCGATGCCTACTCCTAACTGTTAAGGAGTTGTACCTTCCATCATCAGCTCAGCTACATAAGATGATGATTACCATACGCAAGTACTTAAATTACTTCATAAAATTTACGAAACACGATGGGTGAGCCTATAAAATTTGAGGGTTGCCCTCGATTTCTCCAAGATCCAATCATCAGATCCTGATTTGGTGACAATTCTGGTCTCACGGGAAGCACCAGCTTTCAAACAAAAAAAGAATCATGAAAATCGGTTCACCCAGTCGGTCGTAATGCGGTAACAAACATAAAATTGATAACCTCCTCCTTTTTTTGAAGTCGGTTAAAAACTATCCTATGTCCTTTCTCAAGTTCCAAACTATGTCTGTACCAAATTTCACACAAATCGGTTCAGTAGTTTAGGCGTGAAGAAAAGACAGACAGACAGACAGACAGACAGACAGACAGACAGACAGACAGACAGACAGACAGACAGACAGAGTTACTTTCGCATTTATAATATTAGTTTGGATTTGTGCAAATGATGTTGCTGAACAAAAGCGTAACGAAAATAAATAAATTAATATTACCAACATAGTTTTTTTTTTTTCTTACTTTAGTCTGTTGGTGTATGTATGAGTTGGTGCCAGGTGCGTTTCTGTCTGTGTGTGTGTGCCTTCGTGGCAGTGTGTGCGTAGGGATGTATGTGCGTTCGTGTCAGTGTTTGTTTGTGTAAGTGTGTGTAGTGTATGTGTGGTCGAGAGCGTCATTTATCTTTACTTTTTTTTTTATCGGTTGCGATGTGTTATTAGCTTATAACAGTTTACAATATGCTCGATAGAAGCTTCTCCACTTCATCATAGTTTAATTTTAATATCCACTCAATCAGAAGCGATTTGCATTCCTTAAATGGTTTAGTATAAATATCTATTTGTTTGTTTATTTTATTATATAAATAAGATGATCGTTTATCATATTGTATGTTTGCAAAAACTGTTTTTACAAAGAGCCGTTGCCCTGCAATTAAAAAGTTACAGACGAGTATTACCAATCCACTGAAAATACATGAAAATCTTGTTAACTTTTTTATATCTCATCATAAAAGGAAACGAGAATATGATCAGAAACCGCTATTTTATACACCTCTCTCCCTTGATTTCACTATAAAAAATATCCCTGTAGTGTTGCCAAGGCCAAAAAACAAATGAGGGAGTTCCGAAGCAATAAAATTATACTAACATAATCAAAAGTTCGACAGTTGACGAGAAACATTATGAGAGAAAAGTTGGACTTTGAAAATAATGGCTCATAACGATTTGACGATCTCTCTGGGAAATGCTTGAAATGTTTGTATGTATTCTATAAACGTTGGCAGTTTAATAGAGAACAAAATGTGCATGGCATTCTGTAGAAAGTTATTTTAGTAATTCTAAAGAAAATATTGAAAGACGGCAAAGCCCAGTATGTCAATTCTCAAAATTAATAGCCAAGGTCGCGGAAATGTTTAAAGAAGATACCGCAGCCCAGTAATGCAAAAGGCAATTGATGAAAACAGGATGGTTTTAAGTCGGTTAAGTCTGACTAAAATGTTCTTAAGTCAGTTAAGTCTGACAGTACTGTGCAGGACTGCCCCGCTTGGGCAGAGCCCCGCCGTGTCCTCACGACGGTAATTGGCGGCGATCTCTCGCACCCGGCATTGGTCGAGGCTATGCTGCGGGGCGAGACGGCATGGGAAGCGGTCGCCTGAGGGAGAGGACAGCGTCCACCTTTCACCCCAGCCGCAGTGGTAGACGCCCGCGTCTATGGACGTCGCTAGACGATCTCCGGCCGCCGCCGCCGTAAGGGATTTAAATAACAAAAATTGCTACCATTCAGTAGGGGGTTGGGTTCCGACCCCACAAGTGCTATATTTTTATTGACAGAATTGAGCAAGCTACCTCTTCTCTAAGTTTGTAAAGATCGAAACCGCACATATTGTACATACAATGTAATATAAATAAATATAAATGTGTATATACAGTGTGTCCGGTAAAAACTAAGCCAACTGATCGTGGTAGCCAACTAGTCATGTGCAAAGTTCAGTATGATAGGTCTCAACATTTATATTTATGTTTCACAGTTACGAAAAACACACTCTTGGGTGAAAAATAATTCATTTTAAAAGTAATCTACCCGTCAGAACCGAGTATTCAAGAAAATGCTGAAAATGCTGAAATAAGTGCTGACAATCATTATTTAGTAGACTTGAGACACGTTTCTAGTTTTTTTTTCTAATTTCCCTCGGGAATCTTTGGTTTTTTTGCAGGTAAAATGAAAATGCGCTCCATTTCAAACCAGACGTGCAAATCTCATAAGACACGCTTTAATTCAATAGCAAGGTTTGAAGAAACATTTTTTAAGATTTTTTTTTAAATTATAACGGGTCAAGATGCCTAAATCAAGACGCCCAAACGTGAAACTTAACGGCCCGTTCGTGCTAAGTCACCGCTTACAGCGGCAAGGTCTTGACACTGTAAGCGCTTAAGCCTTTGTCAAACAGACAGGCGTGGCGAATGCGAAGCGTGACGTTTTTATTTATAATTGTATAGAATTGTTTGAATCCAGTCACATAGAAAAGCGAAAGGGATCCGATAGCGTGACAGAACTATCGGACTGACGTATTGCTTCGGACTCGCCTGTCTGTTTGACCAAGGATTTAGCGCGGGCGGCGAGCAGTAAGGTCAATGTTTGAAACACGCCAGAAATGGTTGAACCGATTCAGTACAAAATTGTGGTTGTGTATAGTTGGTTCAATTTTAAAGATAGTATTGAAGCCCAAAGCCGCCCAAGCAGGGGCGGATCGCTAGTATTCAAATAAAATGAAAAGCACTATATAAATAGCACAGCGCCATTGTTAACACGCTCTTAAAAATAAAACATCCGCTTATAACCTCTTCACATAAAATTATACAGACCATTACACTGGGGGCCACTTTAACATATTCAATTCCGTTTTAATATACCATACCGTTATAAACCTCCAATAATTTTAACGTACGTATATTATACCGAAATTTTCATATAACAAGATATCGTAATGACCGCCAAAGGCTAAAAGGATCGCAATAATTTCGGTAATTAAGTATTTCATAGTGGTAATCTTGCGAAATTGTACAATAACACTTATGTACGTACTGGGTAGATGACTATCAGAGAAAATAAATTCCGCTGTGCTATCTATGTAATTAACAGGGCTAGGACCCTTAATATAGCTCGACCTTTCTGTCTTTTAAGTGCGTTACCCTACGCTCAATGATAGTACACTTACAGCCAAAAAAATTGCACAGTAAAAAATCTTATTTGAAATAAAAAAGATAGAGGTAATAAGCACGTGTTCGTAAAATAAATTTAGGTTGGACGCATGTCGTAAAGTTCTGTTTTTTTGGGGTTTTCCTTGACATATCTTTTTGTTTCATCAAAATATTTTTCTTCGAGACTGTTCAGGGCCAAATATTTGGAGGACAGTTACCCGATTACTACAGAATAATAAGGTCTTTATTAATAACCCCTGTGTCCCTCAAGATTCAGATTCCTGTCCTTCATCCCTACTAACCTACTTTCGTGGCAAATTATATGGGATGATAAGCGATTTTTTTTTCAGGGTCACTGTTTTTTTGAACAACGAACACTGGGATGGAATTACGTTCCATTTACATAACCTGTGAAGAATATTCTGTGAGTGAATAAACATTTACAGCCTCTTTTGTAAATATAGTAGATATGAATATGAAAATGGCCGCCTCTTAAAAGTTTGCATGTTATTACGTTTTAACGAGAAAGTCTATTTTATTGGGACAGTGAGCATGAGACACGGCTCCACTCTGTGAAAGAGTATTATCCAACACGCAGGTCCCGTGGGGGTTGGTTGAATACTATTTATATTTTATTTTATCATGAATTCGTTTCGCACTTGTATGTGTACTAATTTATGCCACCAATAACGCATCATTAGATGAGTTTATAAATCTATACAAAAAAAAACAACCTTAAAGCTTGAGCAGCGCTGCTAATATTAATGTTGCTTAAATTTTTCTTTATCAATTATCTACTATATTGCAACAGCAATAGAATAGAATATTCCATGTTACGAATTTTATCGCAATAAAATTCAAAATTCGTAAAATGGAATATTTTATTAGAGAAGACAATTGATAAAGAACAAATTTAGAAACATTGAGATTAGAAACGTTGATAAAGTGGCCATTTTAGATCCGTAGAAAAAAAAGAAACATTTAAAAGTGTGCAATATTTCTCGGCCGCAAGTTCATAACTTAAAATAATGGCGGACCAAAATTAAATACCTAGTATAGACATTAACTTGCGTGAAGATTCGTTTTAATGCTAGCTTTTAATAAAGTACCGCATAGTTTTATTATTCTATGCAATAAATGTCAGCAAAATTGAAAATTTTATCAAAAGTAATGGCGTAACGTGAAATACGAGTATGTCTCGGGTTTCTTTGTTTTAGAGCCAGCGATGAGAAATTGCTGTACAAAAGCTTTTAGGTGCTTCATAAATCTGTTGATTTAGACTGTTTTGAGTACCTAATACGATTATTTCTTTGGATAAACATAAGGGAATGACTTAGTAATAGTAAGCAATTAATAATAGTAAGCAAAATTAATGTAATAATATGACAATGCTTACTTAACGAAAAAAAAAACATTGAAGTTGAAGAGTTTGTTTGTATGAACGCGCTAATCTGAGGAACTACTGGTTCGAATTGAAAAAATCTCTATGTATTGGATAGTCCATTTATCGAGGAAGGCTAAAGGAGGCGAGGAGGTTATATAATATACGTTACGGGAGCCGAGCAGCGGTTGAAACTGCGGGAACATTTTCAATAAAATTTATTCCTTTTATCAACTTCTTAACGTTATTTTCTTAAGATTATTGTTAACTTCCACTGCGAGGATCGTCCGGAGAACACGGTGGAGCATACGGTGCAGGACTGCCCCGCTTGAGCAGAGCACCGCCGTGTCCTCACAACGGCGATAGGCGGAGACGCCCGGCACTGGTTAAGGCCATGGTGCGGGGCGAGACGGAGTGGGAAGCGGTCGCCTCCTTCTGCGAAGCAATCATGGTCGCGAAGGAGGAGGCGGGCCGCGTGAGGGAGAGGACAGCGTCCTCCCTCCACCCCAGCCGCAGTGGTAGACGTCCACGGTGACAGACGTCGCTAGACGATCTCCGGCCATCGTAGGCGCGGGCATGCGGGCAGCGAGTTACGGGCGACTCGCTGTCCGACCATGGACTATGTCTACGGCGCGTTGTGTTCCACGCGCGCCTCAAGGAGTGTCAGCATAATGACGGGGCCTGTAGAAGGCCAAAGCCTGCCGGGGTCGCGGGACTCATGAATTACCGTGACCTCGGTACGTAAAGGGCTATTGAAGGACACATTAGTCAGTCAAGGACATTTTTGTCAGTCAAGTCTGACAGTCCCTCCCGCCCTGACCTTTTTTTTTTCGTGGTAAAATCATCAAATGAGTCCTCCCACCCAGGGCAGGGCGGGAGGGACTGTCAGACTTGTACTGACTAAAATCCACGGTGTCCTTCACTAGCCCTTTACGTACCGGGGTCACGGTAATGGGTAAGTCCCGCGACCCCGGCATCCCGCCCTGCCCTGGGTGGGAGCACTCATTTGATGATTTTACCACGATAAAAAAAAGATTATTGTTAACTTAAAAGCGTGCAAGTGTTAGAAAAGCGTCCACGACGTCACAAAATGGCGCATTTACAGCTTTACTCCTAACGTGGTCGCAAAGTACATCGATAAACTTCAGTAAGATCCTCGAAAACCTTATCTCGCCTTAATTATTTGATGCTGAGGGTCAGTTCCGGCGGCATGTTTCGGGTACATGATAATCATATATTTAGCTACCTAACGAAGAACTTCTTAATTAAATGTATGGGGTGTAAGCTTTTAAAGTTGGGTTTCTGTTTAAGGCGAGATGATTTAGTTGTTTGTAAGGCACTGGGGTGAAATTAAAGCTTCCCTCTGGTTACGGAAACCTAAAAATTAAACGAAATAGCATGATCCAAGTATTTAACAAAATGAGGATGTATGAAAAACTTTACATCGCGATCCACTTTAGGAGAAAATTGGTATTGAATTTTCGTGCATAATAAAACACGTGCCGTACTTTATACGTTAACGTATTTGTATATTAAATGAGCTGGTATTATTGAACATTACCTACTTAAGCATGAATCTTGATACCATAACTTTGAAAGATAATGTATTTTCTCTCATATTATACGTAGGTACATACGCGAGATGAAATGTGAAGTTTCAAATATGGGCAGGAAAATCGGGCAAGAAAACTGTACCATTTCTAATATACATTTATTTTTGAATCCATATAATTTGAAAAGTACATGACCAATATTTTTTTTAATAACTGTCACGACTTGGCCTATTGCCCGTTTTCGGCTTGACGTTGATTTCTGGTTAACACCACTTTTTTCTCTTAATTCATACACGGTGTAAGAGACATCGACGCAGAAACTGTTACCATGGGTCCAGGACGTGATTCTGGACGCCCCCGTGTTGGAATTTTTCGTCGGTTTCTTTCCAATTCTTTTTTTAATATTTGTTTTTTTTTTAATAGTGTGCAGCGCATTAGGTACTGCAGGTACTACGGTACTGGACACAGTATTTAGGTATACGATGACTTTTATAAACAGCTGAGAAAACACCCATTTCTAGTATTATTTACATTACTACTTTTAGTGAAAGTAGCGAAATAATTACTTTTTTATTAATGATATCATTGGGTTAAGTAAGAATAACGATTATGAACAGCCTAAAGTAAAAAAAAACCTCAAAAAAAGAGAAAATTAGGAAAAACCGACGAAAAATTCCAACACGGGGGCGTCCAGAATCATGTCATGAACCCATGGTATCCATTTGTGCGTCGATGTCTCTTACACCCTGTATATACTGAACAAACTCCCCAGCAATAATTTTGTCAACTACTTTAAAAGAAACTAATTCATCAATTGATTCTTTGTTCTTCATCTCTAGCAATAG
This sequence comes from Agrotis puta, assembly GCA_943136025.2. NCBI lineage: Eukaryota > Metazoa > Arthropoda > Insecta > Lepidoptera > Noctuidae > Agrotis > Agrotis puta. Next base: position 13,822,554 of record OW964175.2, on the reverse strand, counting down.
ATTTATTACTTAATAGTCTCTAACCAGCAGTTTCTCTAGTAAAACAATCTCAGTTATTGCTCACAATCGCCGAACAATAACTGTTGGTCAAACTTTTGAGTGGGCAATGAACGAAGTTGCTGTAACATTACACCTAGATAACTAGTTCTAGTTAGTTGCTAATTAACTATATTAAACTCCTATGTAATGGTTTTTTGAGGAGGTATTCCCGTCTGTGCAACGATTTTTAGAGCAACGAAGTTAATAGCAACGATTGTGTTCCAATTTAAGCACTGATCAATGTTTTCACGTGTTGCTCTATCAGGAACAAACAAATGGGAATACAATTCTTACTCTAAACATAGGTTTCTTACAAATCGTTCCACAAACGGGAATATATTTTTTTTCCTGATATCACTTTCTTATAGATCTCTTGAAGATACGAGAAGAATAAAACGGACTACGATGAAGAGAGAACTAAACTGTGTTCGCGCAATATTGTGACGTCAAGATACTGGGATACACAGTTTTAGTGAACAGTGAATCAAATTCACAGGAACCCACGCCAGACACACAGCAAATGACACACGCCATACAACAAATGTCAATCACCTATAGAATAGAATAGAACAGGGGTTATAGAGGGGCACCGTGAGACGCGAGGGCCGACTATTCTCCGGATTGATATTGCGTGGAACCAAGATTATCTACATATAAACTATCAACCAGAAACAATAGGATAGTCTCATTGATCTCTTTTGCATAAAGTATGGGTACTTCTTTTGCTAAACTTAATTTTGAAGTGGCAGTTGACGGATTTAAGTCATTTTCTTTTTCGTTTTTGTCGTGATCGTATATCAGGTGTATTAACCCTAAATCTGCTTCTAATATTGATAGTCGTTGGAGGGTTTTAAGGTAACAAACTCTGTCCATCGAAATTGTAAGTCACAAAATCTTTCAATGTGTATGTGAGTTTATATGTTTGTAAACACACCCACGACACAGGAGAAATTCCTAGTCTGGGGCAACGTCTTTACAAAAGAAAAAAAAAACTTTCCATCATTATTTTAGGCTTCCCACGCTCTTCTATTTAACAATCAATGTCTATTTTAGCTAAAGAATATAATGTAACAAAAGCAAATTATTTCTTTTATCAAATTAGGCATCATAACAGCCACAAAGCTTCGTTCAAAGGGCTCAACAACAATACATAATTTCCAGTAACCAGATTTACGGTGGTTGTGGTAACCACGTGAACAATTTACGGTCCAATTATCCTGTGTATCTATCTTTTAATGGGGAATTTACACGGGTCGATTGTCCGGCGAAAATCGGCCATCTAAAAAACTTTTTGCAAAAAAGAAACCGACTTCTAAAAAACTAAAAAAAGTGAAAATAACTTTTCTTTCAGAAGTCGATATCATATTTAGTAAAAAATTTTTTTTTACATTTTCTTGGGTACAGTCCTAATATTACATTTAACTATTGAAAACTTCCGTAGATTTCTCCAAGATCCCGTCATCAGATCCTGATTGTGATTACCAAGGGACCATCTGTTAAGTCACCATTCAAACAAAAAACCAAACAGTCTAAAGAAATCTACATAAAAAAGAAGATTGCGATGAATTGAGAACCTTCTCCTTTTTTCATAGTCGGTTGATACCAATTTGACTAAAATCGCAAGTCTCAAAGTGAGATACCATCTGACTTTTACTTTAAATCTGTGTAAATGTTCAGTTGCAGGCGATTTTCCACTGCATGAGGTGTGTTCTGCGCCTCTAAAATGAACAAGTCACATGCGTCTGTCTATTTTTTTTTTTTTAGAGAAAAGTTGCCCCACTCTAGGAAAATCTCCTGTATCGTGGGTGCGTATAAAAATGAACAGACCCGGAACAACTACTTGTAGATCATACAAATTAAATATTTGCTCTGTGCGAGTCCAAACGCTCAGTCACTGCGCTAATCGTACCGTCTATGGGATGGGTTTCAATTTTTGCAAGCGTTGCGACTATTGACTTGTCGCAAGGCGAAAATCGACCTGTGTAAATCCTCCATTACTTGTCTGTTCAATGCTAAGCCCGCGGCAATACTATTTTAGACATACCCTAAACAAGTATTTGCGGTACCGCAATTGGGTAATTTAGTTCCGAATATTAGGAATTTAGTGGATTTAGAAATTAAACTGCGGTTTTTTTCATCTCGTTTTTGTGTTTGGTTACAAGGTCTTTCGGTAGTCACAAATGGGCTCAATTCAGCAAAAAGCTGGCCAGTACGAGTAGGTGCCTGCTTTTCACGTTTGTTTATATAGTTCTTTATATGTCAACAATATAGTTTTATTTTCGCAAACTACTGTAGATATCTGTGGTTTAGTGCTCTGAAGCTAAGTCTTCAAGTTCTTCAAACAAGCACATACTTAACATGAAAACTACCCGAGTGTGATTTGTTACTACGTTGCGACTGTACAAAGTAGTAACTCACGGTAAAGTAGGATTACATTGTAAATAAATACTTAGTTCGTCGCCGTATAATCCTCAGAGGGACATTAAAACTTTTACCACAGAGCTCGGTTTAAAACTATAAAATTTTGTTTTGGAACGAGCATCTAGAGGCCTGTCATTTTAATCGTATATTTACATGTTATTATGTATGTAGGTTTCTATGTACAACAAATGTATTTGGGTTTATCGGCAGTCAGTAAAAAAATACTAACCATTTTTTTTCTATGTTTATTAAAATACGTAATTAAATATGTAAAACACTGTGAATGCAATGAAAAGGGAAAAAATCAAAGAGGTTTCACTTAAATCAAAATCACAAAATGTTGGCCGGTTTAGGCGAAAAATATATCGCAAGCCATTTACAAAGAAAGAAGAAATTTCAAAAAAATGTTTTATGGCACCCTGACAAAATTTTGTCTTAATACGGCCAGTTTAACTACATATTTTAAAATAGGTTTTATTATTAAAATAATAAATAATAATATGATCCTGTTCCCGGTGCTGGTGGACTGCTATTTTTTATTTTTTCAAATGTTTTTTATTGCTTTTTTGTAAAAATATTTAAAAATGTAATTTATAAGTGTAGAAATGAATAAAGAATAATATGCATTATTTTAATTGCTAATAAAATAATCGTTATAACATAATGTAACAATTTAAATTAAAAGAATAAATAAGGGCCCGGGTTTAACAACATAGGATGAAATACAAGTAACTTTACTAGACATTTTCACGAACAATCTCCACAAAAAAAAGAAAAATCCGAAAACTCTATGGTTAATTCATCGATACGTTTTTAAATTCGCTCTCGCAAGGGGAAAACAGCGATTTTATGTACCGTTTACCGATACAGTGAGGTGTTTTAGGTGTGCACATCGCTTGGTAGTCCAATCTTTTATTTATTTATATCTTACGGGGAGCAGACAGTCGATGCTAGACAACGATGGACTGACTGTTACACCGAATAATTGCAGCGAACATTTTGTGTTTTTTTTTTGTATCGTGGTAAAGTCATCAAATGAGTCCTTCCACCCAGGGCAGGGAGGGAGGGACTGTCAGACTTGTACTGACTAAAATCCACGGTGTCCGTCAATAGCCCATTACGTACCGGGGTCACGGTAATCCCTTGGTCCCGCGACCCCGGCAGGCTTTGGCCCTCTACAGGCCCCGTCATTATGCTGACACTCCTTGAAGCGCGCGTGGAACACAACGCGCCGTCGACCCGGGCATGGTCCATGGTCGGACAGCGAGTCGCCCATTACTCGCCGCCCGCATGCCCGCGCCTCCGGTAGCCGGAGATCGTCTTGCGACGTCCGACGCCGTGGGCGTCCACCACTGCGGCTGGGGTGGAGGGAGGCCGCCTCACGCGGCTCGCCTCCTCCTTCGAGCATGACTGCTTCGCAGAAGGAGGCAACCGCTTCCCACTCCGTCTCGCCCCGCAGCATGGCCTCGACCAATGCCGGGCGCGAGAGGTCTCCGCCAATCGCCGTCGTGAGGACACGGCGGTGCTCTGCCCAAGCGGGGCAGTCCTGCACCGTATGCTCCACCGTGTCCTCCGGGAACTTTTTGTGGTTGGCAACATTTTGTTTCGATACAAATTGAGTATGGTCAAGGATTCTTTAAAATTAGTGACATTGGCGGTTGGCTGGAACAGGTGAAATTAGGAACCTTTTTCACCAGTGCCAGTTCCAAGGAAAAAACAGTTTCAAAATCCTTTTACAAAAAAACAGCCTGTTGCATTAGAATCAATGACTCTTTGATGGATGCATTCGAAATGTTCAGCAACAGTGACAGGTAGAGAACAGATGCTATCTCTGTCTATTACGATAAGTCAGAGGAGAAAAGCATGTTCCAGACAACAGATGCACATCTCTTTCGATTACAATAAGACAGAAAGGTAAAGAGCATGTTTCAAACTGTTCCAGATAGAGTGCCTGTTTTGATTGTTTGTGGAACAGGCAAAAAGCGGGAACCGTTTTTTAGGTATTGAGATTCCTGTTAGATGTTGTCACTTTTAAATACCTGTTACTTTTAACTGTTTCGATAAAAACGCCTCACTCCTAAGTGACATTCCGTTTTATCTAATTATCCCAAAAGATGAAACCAATGGAAATAAAAAGAAAGATAAAGAATTGGCATTACGGTTGTAGGTAATGTGTATGACTCGGCCATGTCTCGTTCTGCAATACTTCAATCAACATGTAGTCACCCCCTTTTGAACTATTTTATCTTTCACAAACTTTCCATCGTTTCTTTGAACTTCTCTTAAAGCCAGTCTTCAAAGAGGTTACTCAAAGAGGTTATTGCAAAAAAGTCAAGTTGGCCGTTCGATTTCGGTGTCACAGTCAGCCCCATATAAGTGAAGTACAATAACCACCGCTCCCTCCAATTGGTATCTGATGTAAAATGCATCACCAAAAGATACCCTTTACCAACACTGCTTCGGAAAATGGTTTTTGGAAGTACATCGCTTATGTATGGTATACGTCCTTACTTTTATTTTAAATGAAAGACACGTAAAATATTTCACTGTTTTTCGTTGGGTTAGATTTCGAGTCATTGAGTTGTGCGATTTCAACGCAGAATGAAATATCTAAAGCCGCTTGTGGAGGCTCTATTTATTTGACTGTTTTTATGGGAAAACTAGGTTACTAGTCTATAGAGGATGTAGATTGTGTCCCACTGATGGGACACAATCTACATCTGTGTGAGGCAGTGAACTTGTGTACAACATGGCTTTCGTCCTCGGCCAACAGTGGCCACACTCACGTGTGGTTCCGAGCAGTAAATTAGAGTGCTAGAATGATCGGGCGGTTTGTCAACCGGAGCGTATGACCAAGTTTTACACTAAATAAAGTATTTAAGAGCGTAGCGAGTACCATGACCATCACAGTATAGCGACATCCCAAATGTGTTCATTATACCGTACAAACGAAGTAATTTATATACCCGCTCCGATCGTATAAGTGTGAATGTGGTCCACGTAGTATATTGAGCTGTCGGAGCGAGCAGCCCTGTTAATAGCAGTGCTCGTTAACTCCTGCCTCTGCATCATTTTTAACCGTCTGCACTCACCATCTATTTAGCAACGTGAACCTTGATACATGTTGAAGAAAAACTGGCCAAAGATTAATCGGATTCAAGATTAATTTTGGATCTTTAACGACACGAGTGGCATCCTTAAAAAATAAATGAAGATGGGCTGGCCAAATTGTCTGGAATAAGAGATCGACGAAGGCCACCCCGATTTGTCATTCGAAACGGTTAGTGTAGTGGCTGAGGGGTCGACTGCTCTTCAGCGTGTCGTGGGTTTGATCCCCGCACGGATGAGATATTTGTATGACCTACAAGTAGTTGTTGCAGATCGCACCCAAGATACGTTGAAAAAAAAAACAATAACGTGTGCCAAATTGGAACCGACAGGAGAAAAGGAACCCAAAGGAAGACTACAAATGCGTTGGAAGGACGTTCTGAAGAGTTAAGGGAGTTTTGGAGTGAAATTTGTTACGAAGAGCCGAAGAGAGTGGAAGGAGTTGAAGGAAGCCTACCCAAGATAGGTGATAGAGGTAAATAGAGACTGAAGAAGATACAAGGTGATTGGTTAAATACTACGACACTACTTCTTAAAGATTTTTATGTCCCCCTTTTTCACCAGCGGAGACATTCGGGAATTTTCCCGATCGTCACCAGTGGTGACAAATTGGAATAGACGCCGACATCTCATCAGGTATTACGAAACCTAAATGTTTGGACCAGTAACTTGTTAGGTACTATAGAAAAAGTTGAACATTTTTATGAGTGCTACACGCCTTGTAAGTGTTGCCCAAAATAAAATAAAAAAAACACCCAGTGTAACGAAAATAGTTACAAAACAAACAATTCACCAAAGTAAACCAACCGCGCCGTGACCAATACTCAAACACAAAATATTTATTATCTTTAGCTAAAATAGACAAACATTTGACGGACCGAACAACAAAGCTTCAATATTATATAACTTATGTACCATACGATAAGGGTTTATTTAAATATGCTGGAGTTAGCTTTAGTTCTGTTTCAGAACTAGCATGAAATCTACGATTGGCGCGACGGTCTGGATGGCTTCCTTGCGAATTGGCGAGAAGAGGAACAACATCGAGAGAAGTGGAAGGAATGGGGAGAGTCTTGGACAAACCAGGTTAAGAAAAAAAATTATACAGACGCCAGCTTGATCAACCTACCGGAATCTGTCAAATACCAATCGAACATTAACCTTACTGTATTGTAATAAGGTTGAAAATCTACGAGGATTACAGAAAATTGACAGATTTGTGAAAGAAATTTGTGGTAGTTTGATGTGCTGGTGTCTGTAGGAAAGAGGAACTAATTTCATCCATCAAGTTACCCGCTTGCTTTACGTAACAAAAACGTGAAAACTTGTGATAAGGTTTCAGTACCTTATATGTTATTTTTGACATCTAAGTTAGGTATGCTAGTTACACAATTAGCAATTGAACCCAACAGAAACAGCAGTTTTTATTAATAAGTATCAGAAGTTTGAAATATGGCAATTAGTCTTAGGGTGGACGGCGAGTAATGGGTAGCTCGCTGTCCCATCATGAAAAAGGCCCTAGTCGATAGTGCGTCGATTTCCACGAGCACCTCAAAGAGATAATAGAAAAAACTTATCGTGGCCCTGGAACGCTTTCTGTGGCAGAAGATGGCTAAAACTATAAAAAAAAACTAGCCAGCATTGTTTGAGATTCTTTAGACGTTATACATTCTTTTACTACGAACTTTTGTTTAGAAACGTTTACTTAGTTTATTTTTTTATCTCCAACTACCCAACACAACAAAATAAGACGTAATATCCTCAATGGTTTCCTGCCGGAACTACGCACAGATGTACCTCGGCCTTATTAATATTAACGGTCCTGTATACCGCATTATATGTACGGAACGTTGCGTCGCAAATTATGGGACCCTATTAGTGGCGCTCTTTCTCTCCCCAAATTAGTAGCCTACAAGAAAAAAGAAATTGTAATTTTGTATGGAATTTTGTTTAACTATTTACAGGTTTTTGTAATGTTAATGAACTGTATATTTTTCAATAAATTATTTAATTAAGTTGGAAATCATTATTGTAAATTGCTCACTTAATATTATTTACAATAAAATGTTTACATTAATTTCAGTTACGATTAAATATTCAATTAAATTGCTTTAGTAACATTATAGGATTAATGGCGATAGAAACTTAAATGGATCGTTAGAGAAGAGACAAGGTTGATCACAAATTACTTTCTACTTAAGGTCAAGGAGTATAGGGTACATATTCTTATTGCTCAGGCGTGGCCCTGGAACGCAAAGGCAACCTAAAAATAAGGGTTTAGTCAGTAAGTCTGACAGTTAGATTATTATAAGTGGAAAGGATTTAGACGAATAAAGGGTTACATTGCCATTACGTCACAAGAAAGTGCACTGCAGTGCCACTCTCGAAGTTTGATGCGTTATGTTAATACATACACATAAATACATTAATTCAACAAAAGACGTATCCATTATTTTTCAAAACTCTCACTGACAGACTAATTAGATATCCAATTTGTTGATCCTGTCAAAATGCATATTACGGGCGTAAAAACAGAGCAGATCTGGGTTTCCATGTATGTAACGAAGTTACCCAAAATTATACTAAAACTGTGTTACGTACATACTCAATTGATTGTTCAACATCCCCGCAGACAGAAAAAAAATACGTCCGACCGACACGTGTAACCGTTTCTTAAAAAAAATAATAAAATTAAATAAATATCATTCCATGAAAATTGGTACAAGAATCCTTGAAATATGGTTACATTTAATACAGAACTCGCGTTTGTATGGGTTGAAGCAATTACACAGCAGCAGCACAAGTTACCATAGAAATGTCGAGTGGAATCGTACCTAATCCTAGCTTCACACGGCGCGAGATATAACGTGCTGGTCCTCGTCACGCGCGCGACCTTTACAAACAGAAATCGGACTTGCCAGTCGGCGATACGCCGATCCATTGCCTTCACACGGCGTGGGGTGTGACGGGGCGCGAAGCGAACATCATATTTTGTATGTCAATCTTGTACGCGTGACGCTGCGCAGTTTGTGGTAACACGCGCCGTGGGAAGCCAGCATTACGTTACCTCCGTACTTGTGCGTCCCTTGTCGCAACTCGAATTTTCTGACGTCGCGGCGCCAATTTTACCAGAAGACAAAGTCCGATGGTTCCGAAAGCAGTCTATCTCTTTCTACTAACTGAGAGCTCGTGAACTCTTCGTGTAACAGTTGTCTTGTTAAGCTAGAAATCTGTTTAGTGATGAGTATGCTAAGTATAGTAACCATAACCTCTAGGTCTCAGGCCTGGGCAGCAGCAACCGTACATTTTATAAAGTGTCAAATATTTTTTTTCTTGTAAGCTATAAATACTGCGATGTAGTTTATCGACCATAAAGTTAAAAATGAGAGGGGATGTTGGTATATAAGCACAACTTCGCCTACAAGCAATTCGCGGTTTTTGAGATAGAGCCTGGTGACATACAGATGGATGAACATCGGAGTCTTAGTATTAGGATACTGTTTTACCCTTTGGGTACGGTACCCTAAAAAGCTGTTGAATGAACTACTTTCTTTTTCGAGACCTTTTTAGGTATGTGAAAGGTCCATAATATAATGTTGCCTAATGATACATTACAGCGCGCCCAAGATGTAAAAGAGTACCTTTTTGTGTTCAATCAAATATTTCTAAAGCCCCTTGTTTTTGTCTTAACGTTATAATGCTTGCTTTTTTCCTTGTTATGGTAGATTTTCATGTCAGCCGATGTTTTTGTTCATTAGAAATAAAAAAAAAATGTTTACTTAGATATAAAGTGTCTACTGTACCTATGTTGGTATCATTGTGAACTTACAAAGTTCCTCTTTATAATTAACTTAAAAAGAGTGCTTTTATGTGTAAAACATCTGAAAAATAAAAAATACAAACAAGCAAGAGGGTAGACCGATTAGTCTGCTCATAAACATCCACCCGCAATTACTTCAGTTCATCCGCGATCATGGCGCTTGCAACAGCGCCAAAATATCGGAAACTTAAAACAAGTAATAAACATGGTAAATATCCGGTTTTAAATCCCAATAATAGTGTTAGTGACCATGGTCCATGTCAGTTTAAAAACTCGAACACAAGTCGACGCAAGCCTCCGATACCTTATGACTTTGATATCCAGACCACTATCGCAATACAAACCCATAGAGTTTCGTACGTAGGCACGCGTCAATGGATACCAAAGTCGTAAAGTATCGAAGACTTGCGTCACCTTGTGCACGAAGGGGTTTAAACCTCGTTAGGACATATAAGGCTCTATGAGTATTCTACGGAACGCGAGTATTCAATTATTGGTTACGGTCATCGGTGATACGCACTAGATACCAATTGGATGTGAACCGTCGTGATTTATCATTGTTTACACCTGGAATGCATTGCTTTATTAACGCCAAGTGATTTCGAAGTTTGTGATCGTATTATCTATTAGCAAGCCGAGCAGAAATGAGTGCAACACAAAAAACAGGTGAGTCCCAACTATGATAACTCGCAAATTACTCGAACGGTTGTTAATTATATAGAAATAACTTTGTACTGGTTCTTGTAGAATGTGCGTGCTGGGGTCTAAAAATAGAATCACTTTGATAGAATTGTAATACGAATTGCGATAGGTAAAATAGCTCGGGGTTATTTTTAACCGTTTCGATAAAAGCAGATTCTCAATTCGTCGAAATCTTTTTACTGACTGACTGATTAGTAAATTGTTATTTTCTTGGAAAGCGTGGTCGTTACGTGATGGTTACAGGTGGTCGCATAAATCAGTTCAGGATCTGTTGACGGGATCTTAAAAAAATCGAGGGATATCTTCAATAAATGACAGCAAATCATCGCGTTTGCTGCTATCGTATTTCTATGGATTGTTTTCGTAATTAGACAACATAATATTATGCCTAACTTTTTAGAACTAAGATTTTTTTACAAGTCGGTTTTTTAGGGTTCCGTACGTCTGAATACAAAAACGGAACCCTTATAGGATCACTCGTGTGTCTGTCCGTCCGTCGCTTACAGTCAATTATCTCCGAATCTATTAGACCGATTAAGTTGAAATTTGGTACACATATCAATTCCTGTGACCCAAACACAGAGGTGTGACGTGAGCATGTGAGTGGTGGAGCAGACTGTACCCGCAGTTTTCGAATAAAAGATATATGACTGTCATCGGCATTTCTATTCATAACGCAGATGCTTATTTAAACATTAACCATACTTTTAAACTCAAAAATAAATTCCATTTTCAAAAATCAAACTCCCGTCGCATAAAGTTGTTTAGTTGCGTGAGACTTTTTGGTATCACCAATGTTCATTTTACGTTAGTAAAACACTGGGCGACTTGCTGTCCGACCATGGACCATGCCCGGGTCGACGGCGCGTTGTGTTCCACGCGCGCCTCAAAGAGTGTCAGCATATTGACGGGGCCTGTAGAGGGCCAAAGCCTGCCGGGGTCGCGGGACTTACCCATTACCGTGACCCCGGTACGTAAAGGGCTTGTGAAGGACACCGTGGATTTTAGTCAGTACAAGTCTGACAGTCCCTCCCGCCCTGCCCTGGGTGGGAGGACTCATTTGATGATTTTACCACGATAAAAAATAAAATGGCTATCACATTTCAAGATTTTTACGTATACCGTCTGACATGAATTGAACAGCGTTTAGTGATTACATCAATATCTCCAGAACCGTGTTGGCATCCATTATACTATGCTATAGAAATTAGACTTGATTGATCGAACGTTTAATATAACGATGGATGTTACAGTCGCTGGACGCTTACAATTCATTGATATTGATTACGGGGGACACACAATGTTCCATTCCATACACACTTGCCAGTAGTACCCCTGCAATCCTTGGGGGTGGGTACTAATATCTAAGCTCGAAACCTGTAGCTTCAATAAAGTTCACACAATTTAGGCATAAATTCATATTCATTTGTAAAAATACAACATAGTAAATTAGAAGAAGGGAGATCACGTGAAAAATCATTAGCACAAGACAGAAATTCAAAGTGGCCTCATCGGCCGCCTGCAGCCGTGAAATTTAAACAGGAAATAAGGTCTCTGTCTATATAGTAGAGGGACACTGGCAGGGCAGGAGTGGGTTTTAGCGGGTTCGAGTCCCGCACTACCTTGACTGTCTCGCAACCTCCGCGAGATAGTCGAGGTGTCCCGTGGGGATTTCCCAATCTTGCCAAAAAAAAAACTTTTTCTTCAGCCATAGTTTTGGGCGTTTCATATTCTTTATCACTCAAGGACATAAAATTAGTGGTAAGAACAAAAATAAGGTGACAACATGTTTGAAAAATTGTCATGCCTCCATATCAAAAAATTTAACTAAGAAATAAGAAGGGTTCACTCAAAAGTTTCCAGGTTTTTTTTCGTATTTTCGTTGACGGACTAAGAGGGTACAGAGTAGAGCCTGAATTACAGGATTCGATCATCCGGTCAGTAAGCTTGAAAAGGCACTGCAGACTTCCATGAATACAGCAAGAATTTGTTCGAGGTTATATAAATGTAAATACTAGCTTTTGCTCGCGGTTTAGTTCGCGTTAATTAGGAATATTATAGTCATCGTAGCGCCATTTATAGCAGTATATTTTCTGGGATGAAAGGGACCCTGTGTCCGTTCTGTACACCAGTATATACATTGGCTTAGGCATGAAAAGGTGACAAACAAACTAACTTTCGAATGGTTAGATAATTTGAATACAATCGATAATTCGATATTAATTGACGCCACGATAGCGATTGTTTGCAGTAATTTGTACAAAACATTCGTCATACATTTTCTTCTCTATTCGGAATATTAATCATTCTGGTGCCCTGAGACAGTAAGCGGCAAGCCATGACGCAAATGGCAGAACGAATTGGATAGGTTCGAAAAAAATGGAAGGAGGCGCGACTTCCGAAGAAGGAGGCGCCTTGCTCGAAGCAAGATAGAGCAGGCTCGTAAAAAAGAAAACATTCTACTAAATGAAGAGGAGATGAGAGAGACATTTGAACGAAAGAAGTTAATACCTTTTATTTTATTAATCAATTATATGTAATTATCCTGTAAGTTATTAATAAATTAATAATTAAAAAGATATCAAACAAAAACCCGAAGCAATTAAAACAAATATAAAATTACGGTAATTGTAAACATTCGGATTTTCGTCTGTAACCAGTTCATCAATCAACCGTTTTCCGACAGTTTTAATTATGCCCAACAAATTGTTAATAATGATAAATTCAACACGGACAATGAATGTTTTGTAAGACGTATAAAATGGCTCATTTTTCTTATATTGATAGGCAGGAAACTAGGATATGATTGAGGTGTGAATCTATGAAAACATCTCTGTAAATATCGTTTTAAGGGTTCCGTGGCAAACACGGAACCCATGTTCGTCTGTTTGTCTGTCAGTCTACAGTTTCACACAGATACTTGAACTACTAGAAAGTCATAGTTTTGACATGAATATCTAGAATAGTTACGGCGACAAAGTGGTAAAATAAAATCTTGCAAAGTATATTGTTTAGGATACCGACTGATCCCGTATACATAAAGCGTCGATGTTAATTTTTTTCTCGCGTCTTCTATCCCATGGGGTGAGATGTCAGGATTTGTAAAAATATTTTTTCGATGAAGGATCCGTTTGTGAAATATTAAGCTTTGAAGTGATATTTTTTGTTAGACTCCAGTGTCTCTCTACTTCTACCAGCTAAATAGTTGTGTTAAGTGCACTCTCGAATTACCGTGACCCCGGTACGTAAAAGGCTATTGAAGGACACCGTGGATTTTAGTCAGTACGAGTCTGACAGTCCCTCTCACTCTGCCCTGGGTGGGAGGACTCATGTGATGATTTTATCACGTAAAAAAAAAGGTTGCAGTTACTACAAAAGTAAAATATGAACTGGTAAGTTCACCTATATTTTTATGATTATAAAGAAGTTAAAAATTTATACTAGCGATCCGCCACACCGCACACGTGCAATCTCTACTATGTTATGCATGTTACATACGTATAAATCTTTAAATTGAACCACTCTAGCTATTAAAAAAAGTTGCATCAAAATCCGTTGCGTAGTTTTAAAGATCTAAGCATACATCGGGACAGACAGACAGCTGGAAACTTTGTTTTATACTATGTAGTAATACCTACTTTAACTACCTGCCACCTCCATCCTACGAATTAATGTAAGGTTACACAAAAACATACCCAACGTACGGTGAATTAAACTTAAAATTTACCAACGTACGAAATACTCAGTGAATCTGTCAAACCATACGTGAAATACTCGCGCGTCTCAAATTCAGAATCTTCGTTCACAATTTGACGGCAGTCTTAGTTTGATATATGAATGTGTTCCAACCACAGATCTACGAGTAGATGAACCTAGATAAGGTAAGTGTCACGATGTGTATGACAACCAAGCGTGTCATATTTGACTACCTACTAGGACGTCCTAAGCACTAATTTAAGCCTTTGTCAAACAGACAGGCGGGGCGAATGCGAAGCGAGGCGTTTTTATTTGTAATGTATGGAATTGTTTTTAATCCATTCACATAGAAAAGGGAGAGCGATCCGATAGCGTGACCGAACCGATGCGAAGACGTGGCGAAGGCGTATTTGCTTTGTTTGACGTCGTTCATAAAAGCCAGCTAATACAACTGCTACGCCTCGGTTTGTTGCACCCAGTTTGACGTCTCATATTGGTTCGTTATCGCTTCGGACTCGGTCCGGTTCGCTATCGCCAGTCTGTTTGACAAAGGCTTTAGTGATGGGAAAGTCAAATGGCTGAGGGATTAACGGTTTACTTCCCGCACGGAACAAACATATTTTTGTATGATCTCTAATTCGATGTTGTTTGGGTCTTGGTGTTACTTTATGTGTCACCTATAATACAGGAGAAAGTCATAGTATGTACAACAAATCAAAAGTCTGCAATTATAATAGCTGCAAGGCTGCTACGAGTATTACAATAGTGTCAGTATGGTCTATCTATCATTGATTTCATAATTTTTGATTTGACAAGTTTGTTAATCTATTAATATATATAATGGCGTCATTTTGACTATCCAATGGTCAACCACCGACACTCCATTGAAAAAAATGGCATATAATGGTAATCTCGTACAAATGTTTTTTGCTATTTACGAGCTTCTTAGATATAGATTGCTTAAAGACTAATGAATTTTGACGATTACGAACTTTAGCAAAATGACAAAGGTGTTGGAATGATGAATTTATAAAAATAGCATTTTTTTATTTTTTTTTGTCACGTTAAAATCATCAAATTAGTCCTCCCCATCCAGGGCGGAATGGAAGGGACTGTCAGACTTGTAGTGAGTAAAATCCACGGTGATCCTTCAATAGCCCTTTACTTTCCAGGGTCCCGGTTACCTGACGAGACAGTCCCATGAGACTTTGGCCCTGGGTTCGCGAAGTATTGGCTCTTGCGTTATCTAGGTACATCTCTATATCTGTGCTTCTAACATTTTGTTTAGCGGTTTCTTCAGTTTGACATGTTATGTAAAAGACAGTTTGGTAATCTTTGGATTACGAAAACAAAGAGAACCTGGAAAGTACTCGATCTAAGCCTTTGTCAAACAGACAGGCGTGACGAATGCGAAGCGAGGCGTTTTTATTTGTCCGAAGCGATACCGAACCGAAGCGAGACATCAGTCCGATAGTTCTGTCACGCTATCGGATCGCTTTCGCTTTTCTTTGTGACTGGATTCAAACAATTCCATACATTACAAATAAAAACGTCACGCTTCGCATTCGCCACGCCACAATAACTCTGAATGACTCAAAATTTTTGCTTTTACGTGAGAACATCAACAGCTTTAAATACCCTCACACCTATTTTTTGGTTGGTAAAATTATAGAAATAATGAGTCCTTCAGATTGTCAGACTTTTACTGCCTAAAAATCTACACTGTTCCTTCAGTTGCTCATTGCGTTCCAGTGTCACGGTTACTTCAGCAGAACTTCGCACACATTTCACACCAGCCGTTGTACCATTACTACTCAAAAAAAGGTAACGACCCAAACTCTTAATAACAAGCATAGGAACATCTAAAAATATATATATCCAGAAAAATCGGTACACAAACAAAAGGAAGCCGGTGAACTTGACGTAGACGAATAAAAATAAAAAAAATTCTTTGTCCCGGTTTGATGACCTTTGAGATAATAAGACATTTATTCTCGCTTAAGTAACAATAACAATATAGGTACATTTCAAGGTTTTAACCTATCTAAGAAAACCTAACGACGACTAGCGGCGCGATAAGACATTAAAGCCTTTGTCAAACAGACAGGCGTTGCGAATGCGAAGCGTGACGTTTTTATTTGTAATGTATGGAATTTTTTGAATCCAATCACATAGAAAAGCGAAAGCGATCCGATAGCGTGACAGAACTATCGTACTGACGTCTCGTATCGGTTCGGTATCGCTTCGCTTTGACAAAGGCATGAAAGTTTAAAACGGACTTTTTTTTAACTAAGTCAATAGTTCAAATCTAAAAAATGTTTGAAACCGTGAGATGTGAGAAAGGAATATGATTTAAGATCATCATCATCAGCCTATAATGTTCCCACTGCTGGGACACATGCCTTCTCTGTGAGTCCCTCTCGTGGGCCATCCACCACGCGCGCCCAGTGCGTTTGTACATGTCACATGTCTTGATTTTTAGGACATGTTTAAAGATAAAGATTGTTTTATTGGAAGATTGTTTAATATTTTTTTTAAAACGTTGCCCGACACTAAGAATTTCTTCCTGTATCATGGGTGCGTTTTTAAACATAGAAATTCACATGCACAAACACCTAGACCCGGAACAACTACTTGCAGATCATACAAATATTTGTCCCGTGCGGGGATCGAACCAACCGCGCTGCGCCAACCGTGTCACCAATTACTCTTTAACCCGAACTTATAATTCAGCAACTTCATAGTTTCTTAACAACTGTATTTTGTATTTTTTTCCAAATGGTACAAAGAAAACTGGCAAAAAACGAGTGCAAACTTTTTGTCCTTCAACCATGTTTATAAAAAAATAAAATCAGGCTCCTTGAAGTCTTACAAGCTATTCAGAATCAGAACTTCAGCGAAGTTATACTGAACGAGTCAAGATTGTTCCCACTAGGAGCGATATAAGGACTTCCTCACAGAACCTACTCTGGGGCGTAGTTTTATCGTATACTGCCAACTTCGATTTTGTAGAGTGCTCCTAAGCGAGGGTACGAAGTATTTGAGAAAATTGCCCCCGTGTTGTGTAGGCAAAACAAAATGGTGAATCAGTAATGTTTAAAGTATTCTTTTATTAAGATTTGTAAATAAATGGCTAAATGACGCATCGATTTAGCTCAATACTTCGCTAACCCAAAATAGTAAATAGTTTCTGTAACAAATGTTTGTAATACTATATGTACTTATATGATCATTTGGGTTGTATATAAGTATGTAAATAAAGTGGTTATTATTATACCGATTTATATACTATACACTCTTCTTTCTACTTTTTATACTTTGCTTTAAGAACTGTTTTGGTGAAACATCGATAATAAGGGTGAGTTTCTCAATTTTTCCGACTGAAATATATGATAGAAAGAGTTGGTATTAAAATCCATCCAGAGATTTACAAATATACGTAAAGATTTTTTTCATTGAGTATATCTATTTATCACAAGACTATTTCATAATATTGTTAATAGCATGATAAATGTTTATTGAAAATTTTAATTTTGATGTTTTGATTATTTTCTACTGTTTAATACAAACGAAATGGAATTAATTAATTTTATAATAGCATGACTGTGCACTTATATTTTAATATTTTTTTCTGAATATTTTTGCATGCCGCAAGGTAACATGTAACGGGACTATTTGATATTATTATTTAACACCTTATTGGCAATGGGGTCCGAGTGCTCACAACGTTTTCAAGGACATCGCCAGGCGATTAGTCGACTCTTCAGGTGATCAGAGGGCTGGCCTATTCCTAGGCCAATGAGTCAGCATTGCCATACAACGTGGCAATGTTGCCAGCGTTCTGGGCACTGTTCCCGTTGACAGCGATGTGGACGTATTCTTTGACGCTCTTTGAATGTTTTTTTTGGTTTTTTTTGTACATATTCCTAGTAAGTTTTTATTTATAGTCTGTATATAATCGTTAAAAATCACCTTGAAATAAATGATTTGATTAACACCTTATTTGTATACCTACATTTTTAGCAAATAAATTATTTCTATTTCTATTTCAAAGTAGCTAGGTGTATATAGCTAGGGCTATATTTGTAAAGTAAAAATTATAAATACATGAAAGAAAAAACGTTGGAAATTCAATACAAAGGCTATTTGAACTACATAAAAAAGGTGAAAACCAATTAATGTCACACGATCCGCTTTCAAAAAACATGAAATGAGGTGACGATAACAAAAGAAAATTGTTTCTCTCCTCTCTTGAAAATAGGATACTTTTACGAAACTTTCTTAGATAATGTACCAACATTGGAAACGATGTTGGCTAGACGGAGTAAGTACATAATTTAAAAGAGAAAGGTGTATTTTAAAATGAGGGTTTATGTAGGTAATAGAACAGAACCAATAATTTTGTATTTTTAGGAAAATATTGTATTAGTTGTGGAGCATTTTATCTATACTATGTATAATAAATCAATTCAAGGGTCAATTCTGTACATTGAAAAAATTGAAAAAATAAATAACGGGGGCTGTTGCTGGATCGATACCAAACCCAAATATATGATTAAAAATTTTTTTGTCTGTCTGTCTGTCTGTCTGTTTGTGCAGGCATCACGTGAAAACTAACGGTTCGATTTCGATGAAACTTGGTATAATTATTCCTTATTATCCTGGGCATAACATAGGATACTTTTTATCCTGGAAAAATACGTAGAAAAAATCTTATTTTTCAGTTTTATTCATAGACGTTGTTCTGTAGAACCGCGAACACACGTTGCATTACCCGCAGTGGATTCAGCGCCGTAGTATTTATAAGATGTCATTGTCAGAGTTACTCAAAATGGGGAAATAAACCATCCACGCGAAGACCGACATCCGCGCGGACGGAGTCGCGGGCGGAAGCTAGTATTATAATAAAGCTGAAGAGTTTGTTTGTTTGAACGCGCTAAGCTCAGAAAACAAATGAACGACTTTATTCGGTGCAGTTAAGGGTGGTATTACAATGACAAATTAATCTTAATTTGGTGATAGTAGTGATAAATCCATAAGTCACATAGCAGCGATGTTATAGAAGTCTAAGTTTATTTAGTTATGGCAAACCTTTGTGTTAGTTTTACAATAATCACACCTTGTATTACTTATATTAAAAAAATCACGTTATTCTATCTATACTTATAAATATGAAAGTTTTTGAGGATGGATGTATGGATATTTGTAACTCTTCTACGTAAAAACCACTGAATGGATTTCGATGTTTGGTACGCAGATAGTTTTTAAACTGGATTAACACAAAGAATAGTATTTTTTTCTATATTATCTTCCTGTCGGATAATTGTCGAGTTAGTTGCATTTGTAATAATAAGTAATGAAACGTTGGTCATTAGTAGACCGCAACCTAAGAACTTCGTAAAAAATTAACAAAAAATTCTAAACTGTAACAAACCACAGATATGGCGGATTTTATTTTGTTCTAATCAGGAGTATTTTTTGTAGGAATCCATAGATTTATTGATGTGCTAGCTTTTGCCCGCGGCTTTTTTTTTATGGACCTATTAGGTAGTAGTTTAATTGCGCCCAAAATTTAATCACTGGCGAAAGAAAAACAAAATTGATGCCAAGGTCCATACTAAAAGTTGCATACCCCTTTCGTTCAAATCACGTCATTATTTAAGGAGTTTTCCAGGATCAATTCCAAGTAAGTGATTCCATACTTGTGTTCGTTAGTGTATATTATCCAAATATGGAGAACAATATTATCACGCCTATAACCCTTTTTTGAGGTGGTGAAATATTTCGATCATCCACCCTTTTTTTTATCGTGGTAAAATCATCAAATGAGTCCTCCCACCCAGGGCAGGGCGGGAGGGACTGTCAGATTTGTACTGACTAAAATCCACGGTGTCCTTCAATAGCCCTTTACGTACCGGGGTCACGGTAATCCCTTGGTCCCGCGACCCCGGCAGGCTTTGGCCCTCTACAGGCCCCGTCACTATGCTGACACTCTTTGAGGCGCGCGTGGAACACAACGCGCCGTCGACCCGGGCATGGTCCATGGTCGGACAGCGAGTCGCCCATTACTCGCTGCCCGCATGCCCGCGCCTACGGTGGCCGGAGATCGTCTTGCGACGTCCGACGCCGTGGGCGTCTACCACTGCGGATCATCCACCCTGGATGGAGAAGAAGAGAATGTCAGACCTTATTGACTAAACATCCATCTTGATCCTTTGGTTGCCATTCATGTTTCAAAGCCACGGTACTCTTTTAAGACATACTACCCCGGTATGCGTTTGGTCCTGTTGGGGCCCGGTCAGTTTATTGAAAGCTCCATGAGGCGCTGGTGGAACACTACATAAATAATAAATAAATAAATAATAAATATTCCACAACTATCACACAACGCCATCTAGTCCCAAGCTAAGCAGAGCTTGTGTTATGGGTACTAGACAACTGATAAACGTACTTATATATTTCTAAAGACATATCTACATATTATAGATAAATTAGACACAGAAAAAATGATCGTGCTCATCACACAAACATTTGTCCTGGGTGGGAATCCAACCCACAACCTCCGGCATAGCAGTCAGGGACACTAACCACTAGACCAACAGGCCTGTCATGGCTACATGGCGTGATACTTAATCGGACGGCGAGCTACTTAATCACCCGGCCTGGAAATCAAACCCCATTATCATGCTAAGTCACCTTGCCCAAAGAGTAATTTTGCAAGTCTGAGTACTTGCGTAATACTTGAGTTTAATTACGTTTAGACTCGAATTTCGTAGAAATTCCAGACCCAAATAGCACGTCTAGATCTCAATAGTCTGAACTAGTTGAAACAATAGTTATAATGGACAAGAAAAGCAATAAAACAGATTAATTGCTTTTCGGTTCGAATGTGGGGCATTTGTTGGAACTGAAGGCATTTATGTTTAACCCGTTCTAAATTAAATAATAATTATCAACGTGAAAATTTAGTTTTTTTTACCATTCTATACCAGTTTATCTATTGTCGGGCACCAATTCCTAGAATGGGTGACTCGAAAGAATGCTTTTATAAATTAATAAAACGTAAAAATAATAATAAAAATCAATTGGTTAACTGTACATGCTTGTAGTGCGACAATGTACAGTCGAACTCAATATTAAAACGAGAAAACTATAAAAAAGCATTGACAGGGCGATGAAATGAGAATTTTTGATGTTTCTGCATACTTTGCAGACCGAGCCGCTACTATTTATTTTATTCAAATTAGACAATAGAAAACAAATTCCATGTTTTTGAGAACGAACTATTGGGGTTTTTGCTTTAGATTTTATTGATATAATGGTCAGTAATTTAAAACATTGAATAATATACAATACTTGAATAACGAACTGTATTGATTACAATCTATATTTTTAATTAATAATTCGTTCGCATTTTATTAGAACTGGAATTGTTTGGAATTGAAACCAGGTTTCATTGATAAATAACTAGGCTTTATTGTATTACTTATCACAATTGAATAACAAAGTTATAAAATATACATATGAAACAAAAAATGTACTTACCTGAGCGTGTAATCGAAGTTACAAAGAGAAAAAACGGTATTTTAACGCGTCACCATTACGGGACTAAAGCAGCCATTTTGTTTTTTTTTAAACAACAGCGCCCGTGAACACTAAAAAACCATTCCAGTATTGTACGTAACTGTACCACGAGATAACGATAGAACAACTCAAATGAAGATCCTAACGTCGATCGCTACGATGGTAGTGACGTTAACGCTATCGCTTCTCCGCGTCCCTGTTTGAATGCTGATGCACCTGCACTAAACGATAATGACATTGAATACCATTACAGTATTTTAATGCTGCTCGTTTGTATTAATTAAATGGAGGTTCTGCCGAGATATTCCCAGAAGAGACGAGCAAGCTCGATGTTTTGTACATGTGAATTATGGTACAATTTTTAAATATATTTTTGGGTGAAGCGTAATTCGATTTTAACATTGTAGAGTGGGCAGTCAACTTCGGTTCGTCGTCGGTTGCAACTCGGTCTTTGACGGCACGGTTGGCGCAGTAGTTGAACGATCGACTGCTGCGCAACGTGTCGCGGGTTCGATCCCCGCACGGAACAAATATTTGTATGATCTGCAAGTAGTTGTTTCGGGTCTGGGTGTTTATGTTTTGGAGTTTATGTTTGTAAACGCACCCACGACTCAGGAGTAATTCCTGTTTTTTTTTTACCTCTTGCCTTTGTCTGACTTAAACTAATGTTATTTTTAATCTGAAATCTACGTTCCGACTGTTTTAGGTTTTAACCAATAGTGTCATTCCACTTTGCAAAACAAACTATAAAATATTTCACTGCAAATAAATAAATAAATAATAAATAAATATTCCACAACTATCACACAACGCCATCTAGTCCCAAGCTAAGCAGAGCTTGTATTATGGGTACTAGACGACTGATAAACATACTTATATATTTCTAAATACATACATATTATAGATAAATTACACCCAGATACAGAACAAATGATCGTGCTCATCACACAAACATTGTCATTTGTGGGTGGGAATCGAACCCACGACCTCCGGTATAGCAGTCAGGGTCACTAACCACTAGACCAACAGGCCTGTCAATTAAAACTTCACTGTAACAATTTTTTTAAAGTTAAGTTGTAATCATGTCTTGTCTACGTTAATCAAGCACACAATTTCTTCTCGGGCTATGAGTGCAGGCGGTATCATCTTGTTACTTCCTTACGAATGAATCACCGAGGCGCAAATTCTATTAAACTTTAGCCGCTTAAGTGGACTAGACAGACGGACGGTAGAAAGCGACGGCGACGCCTTACATTCAGTTTCATCCATTTTATATCATTTTTAATACCACCCCGACAAATTTTCCCTCGAAATGATTAAATTATCGTACCAACACTACGGAGAGCAAATAGTGTTGGGACACACAGTTGGCGTCAATCGATTATCGCGAAATCGAATGCGAGGAAGTCGTGAATTTGATCGATAACTGTCGATTCGCAACTTGAGTAACAGTACCATGTCTAGATTAACTGTTTTAGCACGAAATGGATCTTGGAAAATCGTATACGGGTCTTTTGATCTTTGTGTCTTGTTACGTAGTGAGAGTTTTCGAATTTAAAGTTTTGTTTTAACAATGTTTTATAGCTGTTTTTGTTTTGTCGACATTGAGCTCGAAGCCGGAATTTTTTATTAGTGTAAGGCACTTTCTTACGAATTACCGTGACCCCGGTACGTAAAGGGCTATTGAAGGACACCGTGGATTTTAGTCAGTACGAGTCTGACAGTCCCTCCCGCCCTGCCCTGGGTGGGAGGACTCAATAGATGATTTTACCACGATAAAAAAAAAAGTCACTTTCTTAGTGAGGCTTTTCTTCTCGGGATCGGAATTATTAATCGAATTTCCTTGTATATCTTGTCTTAATTATACAGGGTGTCCCAAAACTCAACGTCAAGCCGAAACGGGGTGACAGGATTGATCATAACCATCACGAGAAAAATCTGAAAAAAAATCTATCCCGTGCAGTTTGAAAATTATGGGCATTTTAAGAAAAACCTAGAAATGTGATCAAACTGTACCATTTTTCGGTTATTGTGGTTATTCTTTTTTATTTTTGTTCATTTGAACTTTGGAAACGTAATCCTAAATAACATTTCTAGAATCCCAATAAAAAATAATGACACAATTGCCTCAAGTTTCCGAGAATTGAGACTATTTGTTAAACTACGAATTTAAAATTTTCAAGATTCGTCGACTTTGACAGGCCCTCCTATAAAAAAAATGTACTAGAGTGCCTTGGCAAGTGGCATTAAAAGTTGGCGCATTTAATCAGAATTCTAAAATGGTACAATACTTGTTAGTTCCATACAATAGAAAAGAGTAAAAAAATTAAAACCTCAAGTAACCCGATTTTTGCTATCACATTTTACTCAGTTAAAATGTTTTTAATTCGCACAAGCTCTAGGTAGGTTCTTAATTTTAAGACAAAATGATGAGAGAGATGGATAATGGGTATGGGTACGCATTTCGCAGTGCAAGTAAGAGATTTCCTTGACCAGGAATATCCGGGAAGGTGGATTGGACGTTCAGGCACTATCTTGTGGCCCGCCCGTTCACCAGATTTAAATCCCCTGGATTTTTTCTATTGGGGAGTTCTCAAAGAAAAAGTTTACTCAAAGCCCATTGATCACGTAGCCGACCTGCGTGAACGCATTTCTCAAGCAGCTGAGGCGATCAACTCTCGAAGATATGCCCGACTTATAAGTAGATCTTTTTTAAGAAGATGTAGGGCTTGTATTGAGGCTGATGGTAAACAATTTGAACATTTATTGTAATAAAAATGTTTTTTCTCTATCTGACTTTTAGTCCAACAAACCTAATTATTTTACTAACTTTTTTTCACTTTGGTAAAAGTGGCGTCACTATCTGTCTCGCTCACTCATGACAAACATACCCATTATCCATCTCTCTCATCATTCTGTCTTAAAATTAAGAACCTACCTACAGCTTGTGCGAATTAAAAACATTTTAACTGAGTAAAATGTGATAGCAAAAATCGGGTTACTTGAGGTTTTAATTTTTTTACTCTTTTCTATTGTATGGAACTAACAAGTATTGTACCATTTTAGAATTCTGATTAAATGCGCCAACTTTTAATGCCACTTGCCAAGGCACTCTAGTACATTTTTTTTATAGGAGGGCCTGTCAAAGTCGACGAATCTTGAAAATTTTAAATTCGTAGTTTAACAAATAGTCTCAATTCTCGGAAACTTGAGGCAATTGTGTCATTATTTTTTATTGGGATTCTAGAAATGTTATTTAGGATTACGTTTCCAAAGTTCAAATGAACAAAAATAAAAAAGAATAACCACAATAACCGAAAAATGGTACAGTTTGATCAAATTTCTAGGTTTTTCTTAAAATGCCCATAATTTACAAACTGCATGGGATAGATTTTTTTTCAGATTTTTCTCGTGATGGTTATGATCAATCCTGTCACCCCGTTTCGGCTTGACGTTGAGTTTTGGGACACCCTGTATATAAAAAGAGTTTTTTAGTTTATGATAGAACAGATTATTGTTTATTTTGTGGCCTGTATTAAACTCGTGAGTAATTAAACATTCTTCAAACAAATTAACCACAATCATGGCAGATGCTTCAGCATTATAGTAATATAAACTTTTTGTACCTGTTTGTTTAAAAGTATTTTATTATTAAAACCTCGGCATAATGAATTGCCTAGGGTGACTGCGGTTAGGTCTTAAGGCGAGGTTTTCCTGAGCACCGCAGGCATTCAACGCTTACCGCAGCGCCTGCAAGGACTAGCGGATACGTAATGAATTACGATGCGCGATGACACGCGCGCCAAAACTTGCGAAGTCTAGGTAGTAGTTACAGAGTAGAGCAAAGCAGTAAATCAACTTGAAAAAAAATAATTATACATACAAACGTGCCTATAGTAATCATATAGGCACGTTTGTATGTATAATTTTTTTTTTGTTGCGGTATTATTTTGGCAATTTTGTTCAAAATGAAATACTTATGACGATTAACGTATTTATTTGGAAATATGGATTAATATAATGTAAAACTACCTACGCATATATTGCATTATTTTTGAACATACAGAATAATTTAGTTGGAAATATGATATTTACAATCTTAAAATGTTACAATGTTAAAAAGAAAAAAAAATTAAGGACCCTTGGACCATTAGATAAATGCCGTTTGTATTCGACTATCATTATATTAAGTTGGTGATATGTTCGTATCGCAAATAATTTTGGTATTACGTTTGAATGGAGAAATTACTTGGCGCCGGAACCAATCAAATAGAAGCTAATGAAAGCTAATATTATTTTTTCTCTAAAAAGTAACGGATATCATCAGTAGAATTGTTTTCATTAAGTACATTATAGTTACATACTCCTCAATTTTAGGGTTATTCAAATGAACAAGCTGTAAAGTAATTAACGGAGACACCTGACGCCCTTCCGTATGCTCTATTCACCTATAATACAAATGTTGATTTTGATTAGTTTGTAATAATTACCACTAAATACTTTTTTAATTAAATAAAAAAGTGGAGTAAATGACTCACTCGTTATCCCCTGAATCATTAGTCGATATATGCGCACTGCGCTTGGCCTGCAGCTGCATTGCTCTAAAATATAAAAATCTAGGTAATTTTAAAGCGTGGAGGTGTATCAGGGGTCACGGCAGTTAATAACTAATATTTTTGTAGGAAATGATCATACTGTGTACACTTCCACACTATGACCACTACCTATTTCACAATTGGAGACAGTTAACCATTATAATAAGTGCGTTCACGGTGGCTTTATGAACTCTGACATAGGGTCTAAATTTAACTGTCTTAAATATTTGATGCGGTTGGTAAATCCGCTAGAAAAATAAACCATTATATTATATTCTGTGGTTATAGTCTAGGAGCCACTGAAACATCCCACCCGTTCTCCACAAAGCTAGATTTTTAAAAATTGTATTATTGAAAAGTAACGTTGTAGCAGGCATCTATGTGGTTGCATTATCATTCCTCAAAACGGAGACAAAGTTATTTTGTTTTTGCTCTCACAGTATGACTATAATTTTAAATTCTAACTTTGTGAAAAACAGGTAAGTCGGATGGTTCAGTAGCTCTCCTACTATTAGTAAAGAGAAATAAATATACAAAGAAGGTTTTAATAATTTTTCCAATGCATCCTTACCTTTTTTGTTTATTCAGCCTTCGAAGAGCCGGCGATGACAACTTCTTACTTTTTCTGCCCATTTGTTTACAAAATTATAACCTTATAAAATGAAGAATATTACAAGTATTTTGAAAATTACTATATATACAGGTATTATTATTTAAAATAAATGTTTGTCTCTGTCAGTAATAGAACTAAGCGTGGTGGTGGGTTTGCAAAAAAATTGACGTACATCCGACCTCCGACACGGTCCAAGACCGACTAAATGCCACGGGTCGAGTGTATGAAAAGATGAAATCACCTAATTCTGGACTTACTGGTATGGTTTCTCATCCTTTTACAATAATACTGCTAAATTCTATCTAATTTTTTATGCTCTTTAAGATGGTATAAATTTTATTATTCAAAGCCTAGTATAACTCAAATAAAATGGTATCCAAACCATGAGTTGGACCTGTTTTTGCGATTTAATTGTATGCAGTAAAGTGCAAGCAATCGTGTATCGAAGAGCAGAAACCTGTAGACCGAAGACTGAAATATGTACTATGTTTTTTTCAAAATTTAAATCCCTTTTATTAAGGAATAATACACAATACAAAATGACGGTTTTGCGTCTCACATCGCCTTAAATATTATTTTAATTAAATGGCCAATATTAAAATATTGGACGCACGCCAACATGTTGTGTTGAAATATTAATTTGAAGCTGTAAATTGATTAAGATTGCGTATTGGTTGCAACCGAACCCAATTTGGTAATCAAATATTGAAAAATAATATGATTTCTGTGTCCATATTTTATCATTATTGCAATTTTACGCCTTTGTACAGGTGGAAGAATTAATTAACAATATCTACATTTATAAATACTAAATGTTAATATTGGCTTTCATGTTTGCGGTTTGTGTGACGTGGGGCTTTTTTGTTTAAATTATGAATTGAATTTTGATGCAGTCTTCACCAATACTTGAATGATTTTTAACTCACATAATGGTAGAACTTGTCGAACCCGCGATACGGAGCGAAGAAGTCCATCGGTCGGTCACTGTGATAACCGTGCCGTCAATTTTACACTGACGCTAGTAAAGTAATAATTGATGACATAAATATTTTCTATTACACTATTTCTATACATGAATAAAACCACATAAATATAGTATTGCGTTTATTAATGTTACTTGGGAGAGTTAGTAAAACATTATTAATAAACTTAAATAATATTGCTATTTCTCATATTTAATGATGAAAAGGAATGGTAAGTGATACTTAGTTAGTGCTCTGTAAAATATGAGATCTAAGGGCTTGTTCAGACCCGTTTAACAGAAAAGCTTTATCGTATATGTTTTTATTGGGATATTATAAATTGCATATCAAATAAATAATCGCCTATCAATACATACTCATCATTTATATTCTTTTTTACATCAAATAACTTACTTCACCACAAATAAACTAAATGTTTTACAAAACTCAAACTGCAGATAATTTGAAATTATACATCAATATGACATTACTTTTTTTCTCATAATGCAATACAGTTAAATTTATGTTTGTACAAAAATACTACATACATAGCATAAATACTGACTGCACAGCAAATTTTCCATATTTCATAGCAAAATAACTATCCCAGTCGCATATTAACCAGTAAGTACACGCTGGCACCCCGACTCGGACAATTTAGGTTAGAAGAGGATGGCGGGGTCTTTCAGACCCCGCCATCCTCTTCGTGGTTATTTTTTTTTTAAACCACCCAGAAGTAGGAGCCCCGCGAAGCGGGGCTCCGTCGACATGCTGGGAAGCGTGGACGCCCCGCGAAAGCAAGACCCGCTTTAATAGTTCAATAAATTACTGGTATGTGGTAATTAATAAATAATAAGACGACTGTGACTAATAAAATGCTGTTTTATTTAGAAAAACTGCTGTAAATAATATAAAAATAGAAGCTATATTTAAAAGAAAAAGAGTTAACATGTATAATGTGCATTAAGATTATTAGCTGTGCATTGATGAAAAAGCTTTTGCTTTAGGAAAAATCGCTGTACGCTGCAAAAATAAATTGTAGTGTGTTTGGTGATATTTTGAGTTGAATATTTTGCTGTGCAATCAGTAATTTTGATGGGAATTCGGAATCTTATTGCATAGAAAAAGGATATTTTTTGATTTGCGTTTAAATACTACCCGTTTTTATTCGGCGACAATGTATGTTGTTGTATGAGCGAGTTCACACACAAGACAGAGAGACAAGAGACTAAAAAATAGAAGTATATAATTTTATTCTACGTATATTTTACGTTGTGTGAATTTTAAGTTGTACTTCTTATGCGCTACTACTGAGCACGGTGTTTTTGACAATGACAGTGTTATTGTGTTTTACGATCATTAATTTATCACTAGCAGTCTAGATTTCTTTCTTTATTTGGGTGGTAAAACATGAAAATAAATCCTCCCGCCTGGAGTGGAGCGGAATGGAAATTCAAACTTTTATGCCTTTGTCAAACAGACAGGCGAAAGCGAAGCGAGTTCGAGGCGATACCGATCCGAAGCGAGACGTCAGTCCGTTAGTTCTGTCACGCTAACGGATCGCTTTGGCTGTTCTATGTGACTGGATTCAAACAATTCCATACATTACAAATAAAAATGTCGCGCTTCGCATTCGCCACGCCAGTCATTTTGACAAAGGCTTTAGGGAGCTTACCCATGGCGCGATGCGACCGATTCCAACTACAAAACTAAAAATCAAACCTAGCCCTTCGGCATATGACATAAAATGCGAATTGTATCATTATATCGTATTAACAAGTTTGATTGATACACATGTAGTTGGAATTGGTCGAATTGTAATCGCATCGCGTCATGGGTAAAGTCTCTTACTGCCTAAAATTCGCCCTGTTCCTTCCGATGCCCTTTGTGTTTCAGGATCACGGTTGCCTGTACAGATGGTTTCGTTACCCTTTTTTTTATCCTGGTAAAATCATCAAATGAGTCCTCCCACCCAGGGCAGGGCGGGAGGGACTGTCAGACTTGTACTGACTAAATTCAGGACGCCGTAACGCCTATCCAGCCACGCCTCAAAGTGGGGTCTTACCGCCGCGATTGCGGCGTGCCCGGGTTTCGTTACCCTGGCAGTTGTTTGACCCTATAGTGGTTATCGGTTTGCTGAAAGTTCCTTGCGGATCAGTTTTCCTGCACATAAAGTTCAATGTAATCCTTACTAGTACAGGAAGACCAGTTTCTTTTTTTGTCGTGTGTATTTGTGCCATCACCAGGTTGGCAGTAGAGCGGCTGGGAAAGATTTGGGGGACAGGAGGATTACCAAGAAGACAAAGGTTATTAATTGAATGATTCGTCTACTGTGCAATCAGGAATATTGAAGTTCTTCGGTCACATCTCTAGGAATGAAAATTCGATGGAAAGACTGGTGGGGAGGCCGATCACCAACTCGCTGGTCTGACATGATAAAAAGAGCTACTGAGTCTACAATGTACCAATGTACTCCGAAAGTCTCCAACCGGCAAAAAGGGAAGCACATCGCTGAAAGAGGAGGAAATCAATGACCCACCGAACATCCCTCCGTGTACCTCGTCAGCGCAACCTCGACCACTCTAAAAAGAGAAGATTTGTGACCGCCCTCTGGTGTCAGAGGTTTTTAATCCGCCTTTGGACACACCACAGGCAGAGGCTATTGAAGTCCAAAGCTATATCAGAGGAATGGCTTTGGACTAGCATATTTATTATATTAGTCCAGGCTTCTCACGATTTTTTCTGTCACCGATGTCAGGGATTTTCAAGATCAACTTAGAAAGTACCTATGTACATATGAATTGAAAAGACACATTGGTACTTGCTTGGGTTTGAACTCGCAACCTCATGCATGAGAAGCGAGTTGCTAAACTTTCGGACCATGACGTTGTCGTAGATCAGTAATTATATTCATGTCCATTTGTAAAATAAGTGAATGAGTGAGAAAATCACACAATCTTCTCGTAGTAAATGAAAATACTTCAAGCATTTTATATAAATGACACAGCAAAAGGTAATATTTCAAATAACTACAGCCAACACAAACGAAAATTCGGTTTACACACAATTTATTTCGAGAGTCGTTTAACAACACAACAGGAAATGTTTGAATGTGTTATTTTGGAGTTATTTCATTGAAATTTGTGTTTTATTACCGACACATGAAGTTGACATTGAAATGACAGGATGTTGGGTGCGTAATCTATTCATAATTATGATCCTATAATCTTCTTTTAATATGCAAAACCATAACTCTAAAAGTCTCAAACCAATTCATTTGACAGCACGGTTAACACAGTAAAAATTCTATTTAGTATTTAAATTTAGAATAA
Source organism: Agrotis puta (assembly GCA_943136025.2). NCBI lineage: Eukaryota > Metazoa > Arthropoda > Insecta > Lepidoptera > Noctuidae > Agrotis > Agrotis puta. Next base: position 13,791,682 of record OW964175.2, on the reverse strand, counting down.
TACAAAAATAAGAAATTTCAATATTCATTTTAAGATTGTATAAATACTCCTTAACTTTTAAAATGTTTCACATTTCCCCGGTACAAAATACGAAGCTTGAACATTTCGTATTTCTGTTATTCCTAGATCACTGCATTTTAATAACTTAGTTGGAACTAGTTACCAGGAAGTGAGTTAAACTAACTTTCAAACTTCTTCATTGGAAGAACCATTAAAGTTTACAATTGTATACAAATGCTGCTGCTCGACTCGAACTTAGTTGCATGAAGATATATTTTACTTTAGCAAAGTGATCAATCAGGTAAATTGATAATTTATCAGTTTTGCCTTGCTTGTCCAATGAACATAGGTAGCTGAGCGTTAATTACTGGATTCTATTCCAGACAAATCGTTATTTGGTTATGGTCACAACTTCTTCAGCTGAACATATGGTTCGATATTAGGTTACGCACCTTGTAATTGCATTTTTTTTCAGCTATACTTTCTCAGTAGCTGCTTAGACTTTGGAATTGTGCTTGTCACACACAACACACACACACACATTCTTACACACACACACACACATACATACATAAACACATTTATAGCACAGGCAGATAGCACAAAGGGTACACCTGCGTTCTTGCTTGTGACTGTTTAATTTTTGGTATCCATACACATTAGTTTTTTTATGCCTCCATTATTTCAATTTCCGTTTCTGACCTTGATTATGAAAAACAATTACAAAATGGTCTCACCATTGACGTGAGCATAATTTAATAATTAGGTGCTATTCAACGGGCACGCCGCAATCGCGGCGGTAAGACCCCTCTTTGAGAAGTGGCTGGATAGGCGTCACGGCGTCCTGACTTACCGCATGACGCAGGTCCTCACCGGACACTGAAGTTTCGGGAGGTTCCTGTGTCTGATAGGGAGGGAAGAAACGCCTGGGTGTCACCACTGCGAGGATCGTCCGGAGGACACGGTGGAGCATACGGTGCAGGACTGCCCCGCTTGGGCAGAGCACCGCCGTGTCCTCACGACGGCGATAGGCGGAGACCTCTCGCGCCCGGCATTGGTCGAGGCCATGCTGCGGGGCGAGACGGAGTGGGAAGCGGTCGCCTCCTTCTGCGAAGCAGTCATGCTCGTGAAGGAGGAGGCGGGCCGCCTGAGGGAGAGGACAGCGTCCTCCCTCCACTCCAGCCGCAGTGGTAGACGCCCACGGCGTCGGACGTCGCAAGACGATCTCCGTCCACCGTAGGCGCGGGCATGCGGGCAGCGAGTAATGAGCGACTCGCTGTCCGACCATGGACCATGCCCGGGTCGACGGCGCGTTGTGTTCCACGCGCGCCTCAAAGAGTGTCAGCATAGTGACGGGGCCTGTGGAGGGCCAAAGCCTGCCGGGGTCGCGGGACCAAGGGATTACCGTGACCCCGGTACGTAAAGGGCTAGTGAAGGACACCGTGGATTTTAGTCAGTACAAGTCTGACAGTCCCTCCCGCCCTGCCCTGGGTGGGAGGACTCATTTGATAATTTTACCACGATAAAAGAAAAGGTGCTATTCAAGTTTATGTCAGTGAAAGATAAAATCATAATAATATACCAACTATCTTTACTGCACTTAGTGTTGAATAAATTGACATGCCACGATGAAACACTGCAACCCCTGCCAAGTTTAAGAGGTGTCTTATAACTCTCTTGAATACAAAAGAGAGTACTCACAGGTATTATGCTAAATTGTTTTTACTTTAAAAGGTACACTAGATAAATATTACTTATATAAACATACTCATACTATAAAGAAAACGGTTTTTTCTGTCTTTTACTTATTCAGACTTTTAAGGCCCCACTATCATTCGGAATTGGTGGGGCTCGTTAGAGCCTAACTGCGTCTTCGGACGCCAGAAGGGCTGCTTCGGAAGGCTTCGACCGCCTGCGTGCAGAGGCCGAAGCTGGTTTCCAGTAGCTTCGACAAAAGTAAGAATAGTTCGGGTGGCAGAGCTCTACACCGATGCCGAACGAGAGTGGGCGCCAGGCCTTAGGCTGAAACAATTTTTTGCCAAAAGTACAACTAGTGTGACCTGTGTCTAGATATAGGAAACATTCTGTGGCATCGTACGGTCTTGCACGATAATCTTAGACCTGTAAGGGGAAGTCGTAAGATAGGCATAGGACGTCCACTGTGGACAGAAGATGAAGATGCTGATGAAGACCACAGAATCGTGCTGGATGCAAGCCGCTTCCAACAGTTCTTATTGGAAATCTATAAGAGAGGTCTATGTTCAGCAGTGGACGTCCTGCGGTTGATGATGGGGAAGCAGCGCGCACACGCTAGTGCACGAAACTCTTAAAAATAAAGAACGTTCTAAATTCAAACAGTACCAGCCAATCACATTTTATCGAACATTCTGCTAAGTTATGACTAAGTTTTCACCTCTAACCTCAATTAGTCTTTGCCCGATAGATCGAAGCCGGGACCTGTCCCGACTGCAAAAGCTTCGCGATAGATTGAAGTCGCGACTTCAAAAGCTTGCCGCGTCAACAACAACGAAGCGGGACGAAAACTTTCTTTTTTATTCCTTTCAAAGAATATTTTGCACTTCAAGAAGTTTGCCGCAGTCTTCGTAACCACGGTCCTTACACGGAGAAGGTTTTAATTAATATTTCCCGCTTCTGTTTTTCTTTGAGAATAACTTAATGAGTTCCCCCTTTCAGGTTTTATGTTGTTTTGTTTGTTCTTTCATTTTTGTCTAGGTTTGTCGTGAAGGAGAGTTTTTATGTAAATTTTAAGTTAATATTTTGTATTCGGGACTTAATTCGCTGTTTCAATCGTTTTTAAGTGATTTATTGAGGTCAAATTTCATTTAAATATAAACAACCGTTATTAAAAAAGAACAAAACGCTCATGAACAAAGCCTTAAAAACCAAAATAATGTTTAACAGCAAGAAAACAATTACACAAGAAATAATTAATCATCAAAACAGCCCACAATAAATAATCACAATTCACTTACTTCATAACCGGTGAGTTACACCACTAAGATTAAAACTAAACGTAATTAATCGTTAAACTTTCCTTAACAAAGATAAACGTACTTCGGTTAGGTGGGTTTGTGTTTTATGTACTTTATTGTAATGAGCGGTGCAAACTCTGAATTCAGTAACTGCAATAAATTTAAGGTACAACTGAGTTTTGCCTCAATAGAATTTGAATTAATAGATGCGACGTTTCATTTGCATGCCTGTATAAATAAGATTGATCATCTATGCGAGATGGCATTTGACCAGATGATTTAGAATTATATTCACACTAGCTGTGCCCCGTGGTTTTACCCTTGGTGCTTGCCTCCTATTTATCGTAGCGTGATGTTTTATAGTCTATATCGTTCCTCGATAAATGGACTATTCAATACAAAAAGATTTTTTCAATTCGCACCTGTAGTTACTGAGATAAGCGCGTTTATCCAAACAAACTCTTCGGCGTTATAATTTTAACTATAGTAGTTTAAATAATCGGCTTTCCTTGGCTCGGTGCATGGGGTGGTGGCTTTGGTTACTAAAATTCTCTCTCCCAACGGTGGCCAAGTTATCATCCCTTATGCTTCTGAGGCTTGTGAAGCATGGCGCGACCGAAATCCGGGCATGGACTCGCCTTGTACTCCTACTTCTCAGCGGTGCTGGGACGAGATTGGCTCCAGAGGGGTTTTGGACAGCCTTTTAAGACATGCATCAGGGTTTGATCTGGCGAGGCTTAGGGGTGTATCTGGTCTGGAGGCTGGTGCTTGGCTTCATGCTTTGCCTTCTCCGAACTTAGGCACCCTTCTGGATGATGAATCCTTGCGTGTGGCCGTGGGTCTTCGCGTGGGCTGTGAAGTAGTCGAGCCTCAAGTTTGCATCTGTGGATCCACTGTCGATGCTTGTGGTTATCATGCGCTCAGTTGCGGTCGTTGCCTGGGTCGTTTTCCTCGCCATCATTCTCTGAATGATATCATCCGTAGGGCTTTAATTTCTGCTGGTGTCCCTTGCTTGTTGGAGCCTCCTGGTCTTTCTCGGTCTGACGGTAAGAGGCCGGACGGTTTGACATTGGTTCCGTGGCAAAGGGGCAGATGCTTGATTTGGGATGCTACTTGCGTCAATACATTCGCTTGTTGTCATTTGGCGCGAACGTCGTTAGCCGCTTCTGCTGCGGCTGAGACCGCCGCGGCGTCAAAACATATCAAGTATGCTGTCCTTCAGTCACGGTACTTGTTTGTTCCCGTGGCATTTGAGACGTGTGGTGCTTGGGGAAGAGAGGCTAAAGTTTTTGTGAGGGAAATTGGTCAGCGACTTAGGACCAGTGGTTTGGACCATCGCGCCGGTTCGTTTCTGGTGCAAAGACTGGCTAAACGCTGCTTGTATTCTGGGGTCTTTTGTGCCAGGAACGTCACGGGGTGGTTTATTTGATTAGGGCAGTTATTTTTTTTTTGGGGTGCTAAGGACAGGAAACCTCCTCGAGTGCCCGAGGCTGGAAGTTCCTTTCCGGATACGTCCGGGGGGAAGCCCAGATTCTCGGGACGGTGCGCCCCGGGATGCGGGCAAGTACTCCCCTCCAAGGGGTCTCCTTGCCCGTATGCCAATGTCCTGTCGCGTCGCTCCACCACGTGTCCCTCTGCTCAGCAGAGGGCACAGTGGTTGGAGCAAGAGCGGGCACGGCGTGCACTTACCCTGCCGCCGGGCAGGCAGGAGGAGGTATTGCACTCCCACCTCCTCTTGCCACCGCTATAATCTCGTAGCCCCGAAGATTGTCAGGATCACGTCTCTGACTTTCGACGGGGGTCGAGGGCCTTGGCTTAACCGCCCGGGCCGCGAGGTAGAAAACCTCTATAAAAAGTCACCCCGAATCTCAAGCGGCGGAGCACCGCGAGGAGATGTATGGCTGACGGGAGTTCCTTTGAACAAATCAGTCGCTAGTGCTACCCTCGCCAGGGTACCGGCCGACCCCCTGGCGAGTAATAAATGTCGTAATGACGTAGGCTTACCTGAGTACAGGGGTCTCTGCTCAGGTGGACCTTTATATCCCCCACACTCGTGGGAACTAGATGGATGAACACAAAAAAAATCCCCCCCAACAACCGGCAGTCGCCGCAAAGAGCCAGGGAGGCTCACGTGCCCGTGAGGTGGAGTCGCTGGACTTGTCCAGCACGTCCGCCTCACCGGCACCGACGGAGCGGGCACAGAGTGCCGCTCAAAAAAAACGGATGGTGCTGACGCCCACCTCGAGGTCGGAGTCCGACAGCGCGTCAGACGCCATGAGCGCTCAGAGCCCTGGCTCTGGGCGCGGAGGAGGAAAGGGGGCCGCCGAGAGGAGGAAACTCTTCCTCAAGCGGCCCCATTCGTTGTCCTCGGATGACGAGCCTGCCTCGGGCCGGAAGATCCCGACTAGTGTTCGGGGTAAAGGCCGAGGCAGGACCGGCGGTAGAGGGTGCCAGGAGGAGCCCACCCTGGAGGAGGCGGTGAAGGCGGCCGTCCGCAGCCTGGCCTCCACAAACCCCGGAAAGCGGGCGACAAAAGATCGGGCCGCAGGCGTGGCCACTGCCAAGATTATGGCGGCAGTGGCGGCGGCTAGCCTCGGCCAGGCTCCGCCCGCATCGACGGATGGGGACGAAATGTCCCAAATGCGGGTGGAAGTCGCCCGCTTGACGGCTGCGATGGAGGTTCTCCAGAAGGAGAACCTCCATCTAAAGACGGAGCTGGCTGGACTGCGGAAGGCAGGCCGCCGGGAGGAGGTCCCGCAGAAGCGGAACAAGAAGCCGCCGGCGCAGGCCGCGCCAACAGAGGACGCCGTCCTAAAACTGGTGCGGCAAGAGCTGGCGGCCTTCGACCAGCGTTTTGCGGTCCTCGAGGGCCGCATCCTGCGCCCCCCGCTTGCGGCGACCTCCTACGCGGCTGCTGCGGCTTCCACGCCGCCTGGACCGGCTCCAGCGAACCGGACCGTGGCGAGGCCAGCGAAGGCGAAGCAGGCCGCGGCGGGGGCGGGTCCGGCGAGACCAGGTCCGGGCCCATCCAGGGCGGCTCCGGTGGCACCGGCCAAGCCGGGCTCCGCCCCAGCTTCGACCCCGGCGAAGCCACAGAGGGGTGTCCCGGCGGCGGCGGCGGCGGCAGGACGGCCGTCTCAACCCGCCACGCCTTCACAGCCTTCACAGGCTCCCCCAACCGACGCCGAGTGGCAGACGGTTGGTGAGAAGGCTGCAAGGAAGAGGCAAAGACGGCGGCAGCGGCAACGGGGAAGGCGAACCGTCGCGGCAAGACTCCGCGCCCCCAAGACCGCGGCTGTAGTAATCACTCTACAGCCGGAAGCGGTCAAGAGGGGCGTAACGTACCGCGACGTGTTCGCAAAGGCGAGGGAGGCAGTAAACCTCCGGGAGCTGGGAATCGACGGGGGCCTCCGGGTGCACGTCACCGCGACGGGGGCCAGACTCCTGTCGGTCCCCGGCGCGGCCAGCGGCCCTACCGCTGACGCTCTGGCTGAAAGGCTCAGAGCGTCCCTAGACGCGGAGGAGGCCCGGGTGTCCAGGCCCGTTAAGCGCGCAGATCTGCGGATCATGGGTCTGGACGACTCGGTCTCGGAGGGGGACGTGGTGGCCGCCGTCGCCAGGGCTGGGGAATGCCCTGCCGACCAAGTCAGGGCAGGCATCCTACGTCCTGGCCTCGCGGGGCTGCTGACCATTACAGTCAGCTGCCCCGTGCCGGCGGCCAAAAAGATCGAGGAGAGCCGAAGGCTCCTGGTTGGCTGGGTGTCCGCGCAGGTGAAACTGCTGGAGCCCAGGCCTCTGAGGTGCTTCCGCTGCCAAGTGGGTAACCACGCGGCATGCATGTGCACCTCGGAGGTCGACCGCAGCGACAACTGCTTCCGCTGCGGTCAGCCCGGTCACAAGGCCGGCTCGTGTTCCGCCCCGCCGCACTGCTTCGCATGTGCGGCGGCTGGCAAGCCGGCCGATCACCGGGCAGGGGGCAAGGCCTGCGCGCCCCCCGCCAAAACCAGGAGCAGAGGTAGGCCCTCTGTCGCCGCCGTTCCCGCCGCCGCCGCAGCTCCCGCTGCCGCCGCCGCCGCCGCTGCCGCCGCCGCCGCCGCTTCTGCCACTGCCGCCGTGGCTGCGCCCTCACAGAGGGCCCTGGAGGAGGCCGCAATGGACTCCAATTAATGGCTCCATTGCGCTTCCTCCAGGCGAACATCAACCACTGCGCCGCTGCTCAGGATCTCCTGCTCCAGAGCATGGCGCAGTGGTTGATTAATGTCGCCGTGGTCGCCGAGCCGTACTTTGTCCTGCCCAGAAATGACTGGGTGGCGGACCTGGACGGCTCGGTGACCCTAATTTCGTCGGCCGCCGCCGGTACCCCGCCCCTCGATCGCGTCGAGAGAGGGCACGGGATCGCCGCGGCACGGTTCGGGGAGATCGCTGTAATAGGCGTTTACTTCTCCCCGAACCGAACTATCGCCGAGTTCCGCGACTCCCTATCGGAGCTAGGAGACATCGTCGTCGCATACGGTTCCCTCCCCGCGCTCGTCCTCGGGGACTTCAACGCCAAAAATGTGGCTTGGGGTTCCCGGGCCACGGACTATACGCGGGGTAGGATGCTCGAGTACTGGGCCCTGGCGCAGGGCCTGGTCATCGAGAACCGGGGTTCTGTCCCCACGTGCGTGCGGTGGAGGGGCGAGTCGGTGGTGGACGTAACGTTCGCCAGCGCCGCCCTGTCGCCGCGCGTCACCGACTGGCGCGTTTTAGAGGAGGTGGAGACCTACTCCGATCACCGGTATATCCGGTTTGACGTCTCCGCCCAGACCTCAGACGCGCCGGTCCGACGGAACCCAAGTGGTCCGCGATGGGCGCTGAAGCAGCTGGACCGGGAGCTATTCCTGGAAGCCTCGATCGTGCAGGCCTGGGTGTCACCACCGGACAGGCCTGCTGACATAAACGACGAGGCGGAGTGGTTCCGGGAGGCCATGTCGGAGATCTGTGACATGGCCATGCCCCGGGTCCGGCAAGGACGCGCCCGGCGTCAGCTGTACTGGTGGTCGCGCGAGCTTACATCGCTGCGCGAGGCGTGCGTTGCCGCGCGACGCCGGTACACCAGATTCCGCAGGCGCCGCACCCGACCTCCGGATGCGGCGACTGTAGAGGCGGAGCTGTACGAGGGCTACAGGGCAGCGAAGACCGCCCTCCGCGACGAGATCTGGCGGGCCAAGGAATTGGCCCGCAAGGAGATGCTGGAGACCCTGGACGGGGACCCATGGGGCCGGCCCTATAAGTGGGTGAGACAAAAGCTCCGCCCCTGGGCTCCCCCGTTGACGCAGAGTCTCCAGCCTCAGTTCGCGGAGGACGTGGTGAGCGCCCTGTTCCCATCGCGGGGAGAGCATACTCCCCCGCCCATGGCTCCGTCTCCGACGGAATCCGACGGTGAAGCTGACGCAAACGCGGACCACAGCGACGACGATGTCTACGACGCTCCAGAGGTGACCGAGGTAGACCTGAGAGTGGCGGTACAACGGCTCAAGGCCAAAAATACCGCCCCAGGACCCGACGGCCTGCCAGGAAAAGCCTGGGTCCTGGCCTCGGGGACTCTCGGGCCTCGACTGGGGGGGCTCTTTAGCGCATGCCTGGAGAGGGGCCGGTTCCCGCTTCGTTGGAAGACGGGGAAACTGGTCCTGATCCAGAAGCCCGGGCGCCCTGCGGACTCTCCGTCCGCATTCCGGCCCATCGTGCTGCTCGACGAGGTGGGCAAGCTCTTTGAAAGAGTAATTGCAGACCGCCTCGTCGGGCACCTGAATCGGGTGGGCCCGGACCTCTCGGAGAGCCAGTTTGGCTTCCGGAGGGGGCGCTCGACGGTGGACGCCATCATGCGCGTGAGAGCCCTCACGACGGGGGATGCGGTATCCCGGGGCAGGGTCGTCTTGGCGGTGTCCTTGGACATCACCAACGCCTTCAACACCCTGCCCTGGAGTTGCATCAGGGAGGCACTCCGGTATCACCGGGTGCCGACCTACCTCCGTCGCACGGTCGAGGACTACCTGACGGACAGGGCCGTCATCTACCCCGGTCACCGGGGAGAGTGGAACCGGCGAGAGATGTCGTGCGGTGTTCCACAGGGATCGGTCTTGGGGCCGCTCCTGTGGAACATCGGCTACGACTGGGTGCTGCGCGGCGACCTCCCTGACGGCGTCGGCGTAATATGTTACGCCGACGACACGCTCGTCCTGGCGGAGGGAGAGTCGCACCAGGCGGCGGCCGACCTGGCGACGCAAGCGGTGGCGACAGTCGCTCAGAGGATCCGGCAGTTGGGACTCGACGTGGCGCTGCATAAAACAGAGGCCATGTGTTTTCATGGCCGTCTGAACGCGCCACGTTCAGAGTCCCACATTACGGTGGAGGGGGTTCGCATCGGCGTCGGGAGGACGATGAAGTACCTGGGACTCGTCCTCGACAGCCGGTGGAACTTTAGGGAGCACTTCCTACGTTTGGCCCCAAAGCTGAACCAGGCAGCAGGCGCCCTCAGGCGACTCCTGCCCAATCTCGGCGGGCCAAACGCCTCCTGCCGGAGGCTGTACGCCGGTGTCGTGCGGTCCATGGCCCTCTACGGGGCCCCTGTGTGGGCCCTAAGCATCCGGACGCGACCACTCAAGCTGGTCGCATGCCAGAGGGTCATGGCTATCCGGATGATCCGGGGATACCGCACGATCGCCGGCGAATCAGCCAACCTCCTGGCGGGATTGCTGCCCTGGGATCTGGAGGCGACTGCCCTCCAGCGCGTCTACGAATGGCGCGTGGAGGCGCAGCGCCGGGGCGAATCCCCGCTGCCTCGACAGGTCGAGGCGCGGCGGGAAGAGCTCCGGCGCGATCTCAGGGCAGTATGGAGGGAGCGACTGTCGCAACCGAGGTCCGGGCACGCCGCAATCGCGGCGGTAAGACCCCTCTTTGAGGAGTGGCTGGATAGGCGTCACGGCGTCCTTACCTTCCGCATGACGCAGGTCCTCACCGGACACGGAAGTTTCGGGAGGTTCCTGTGTCTGATAGGGAGGGAAGAAACGCCTGGGTGTCACCACTGCGAGGATCGTCCGGAGGACACGGTGGAGCATACGGTGCAGGACTGCCCCGCTTGGGCAGAGCACCGCCGTGTCCTCACGACGGCGATAGGCGGAGACCTCTCGCGCCCGGCATTGGTCGAGGCCATGCTGCGGGGCGAGACGGAGTGGGAAGCGGTCGCCTCCTTCTGCGAAGCAGTCATGCTCGTGAAGGAGGAGGCGGGCCGCCTGAGGGAGAGGACAGCGTCCTCCCTCCATCCCAGCCGCAGTGGTAGGCGCCCACGGCGTCGGACGTCACAGGACGATCTCCGGCCACCGTAGGCGCGGGCATGCGGGCAGCGAGTAATGGGCGACTTGCTGTCCGACCATGGACCATGCCCGGGTCGACGGCGCGTTGTGTTCCACGCGCGCCTCAAGGAGTGTCAGCACATTGACGGGGCCTGTAGAGGGCCAGAGCCTGCCGGGGTCGCGGGACTTACCCATCACCGTAACCCCGGTACGTAAAGGGCTCGTGAAGGACACCGTGGATTTTAGTCAGTACAAGTCTGACAGTCCCTCCCGCCCTGCCCTGGGTGGGAGGACTCATTTGATGATTTTACCACGCAAAAAAAAAAAAAAAAAGGGCAGTTATTTTAGTTTATTTTAATTTAATTTTATTTTTATTTTTTGACGAATCTTAATGACTTAATATGACGTTATTGAAATTTCATTGTTATAATTATAATGATTTTAATTAAGAATTATAATAATTTAGAATTGTATAATGTTTTTACCTTAATTATTGTATTTATATTAAGTATAATTAAATTAGAATAGGATTTTTTTATTAATTAGACAATGGATTATAATCGTTTAAATAAAACTAGTAACCGAGGTATGCTCCACTTCATATACTTATCTAATTATAAACATCAGGCACTTTGTCAGATATTATGTAACAGCTTTTTGCCATCATCACATTTTACCCGACTTGAGAATCGAACCCAGAACTTCATACTCAGCAGTTAAACTTATAACCTCTATACTAATAAACCAGTCTATTCTTTTTCTTTATATTTATACTTCACCTATTGCAACAAAGAGAATTATGAAAGGAAGAGGTTACATTTTAATATAACAGAGTCAACGCGAGCTTATCTTTCTTTGGAAGAAGCTCGCAAAAGATACAAGGGTGCCTACCCTAGTAATAATTCAAGCGGTTACTGAGGTCATTAGAGATGTTGCTATTATAATTACTACAGGTGGGGTACATTTTAGATATAAAGGATAAAGGAAAAAGTAGTTCAAACAAGGGTAGGGGATTAGTCTGAACTAGAGATGTCCACGAATTGTAATTTTGCCGACGAACGAATACTGTAGTTTCGACTAAGTTTTCGGCCGAAGTGCCGAATATCGAGCGGCAGAATATTCGGCGAATATACGGAGGATTAAGTACATTTTGCGGGTGAAAGGTTTGACCTGTAGTATCGTTCAATCAACACCTTAGCCAACAACGGATCACAGGTGAACGTATTTATATAGATCCCTTGATCTAAATAACCACGACCAAAGTTATCTACTACTTACAGTAATTGTTGTGAAGTCTTGTGTCCAAGAAAATCACGCTTTTTTTAACGTAGTATATTCATCACATGTGTTCTTCCACACAGGGCAGAGCGGGAGGGACTGTCAGACTCGTTCTGACTAAAATCCACGGTGTCCTTCAATAGCCCTTTACGTTCCGAGGTCACGGTAATTCGTGAGTCCCGCGACCAAGTAAATAACGCTAATAAAAGTATTCAAAATTCCGGGGTAATAAACTCGCAGCGGGAATGGCACATTTGTTTAGATCAAATTATGTAATCAATATTGTGAGTTTTTGTAAGAAAAGTCACTTGGAAAATATAGCAAAAGCGTTTAGTAAAAAATAATGACATTTTCTTTTTTTTTCGGCGACTTTTTATTCCGGCTTTAACTTGCTGGCAGCCATTTATCGATACTCGGCCTTAAACCGAATAGTAAAACATGAGCCACTGCAAAGTTATGTCGAATACCGAATAGTCGCCGAATATTCGTGGCATCTCTATTCTCGTTACGAAAAGTCAACGTCACCTGTGCAACCTGCCGCTGAGCAATGAGGATTTGAGTAGCTGAATTATGTATTTTGTGTTTTGGTTTGTTTCTTCACGTTTTACCAAGCTAGATAAACAGCTGTGGTATCATGTTCTTAATTATCTATGCATGTTTAAAAATAAACTGTTTCCCGGTTTTGGAAGTGACTTAGTAATTGACTGCTGGGCTGAGTGTCGAGGGTTTGATTCCCACACGGTAAAAATATTTGTATTATCTTCAAACAGTTGTTTGTAAAGGTGTCTTTAAATGTTTGTAAACGCACCCACGATACAGAAGAAATCCTAATGTAGGACAACGTTAAAAACAAAATGCCGGGAAATAATAATGTGTTTTATGCTCGATCGTTATCTGTAACCTATAAACGCCTGAATTTGCCATCCTGAGTCTAAGATCCAACCACATGTTATCAAAAGGAACCAACCAAAATAATTCAACGAAATATTTTTAACTGAATACGAAATTAAAATCCAACATACACAGTTGCAGACTCCATCCAAATTCAGTGCCTAGGTTAAAATAAAAAAGAACAACTGCAAACTACTACTTTTGGCAGCCCTAATTCCGTCCTGTCAGGCGCACAATTTTTCACTTCGCCAATTTGTCGCAACACTACAAAATTGTCGGTGTTCCCCTCTACCATATATCTAGCAGTCTTGTTGCTGAACAAAAGTGTTCCCAGCACTTTTTGCCGCCGTTTGTACCAAAAACGTTTGGTCGTTAAGGTAAGGTAGTTTTTGGACAAATTGCCGGCAGGTAACTGGTAAAATATGTGAACCGAATGCTTGGATATAAGTGGTAAATAAAGAAATGGTTGGGCCCGTCTATTTTGATATGGTTCTTATAAAATGGGGCACATATAAAAATAGCGCTTAATATAGGGTTGTTTCACACGGATCATAATAACAAAACGTGGACGAATGTTTTCAAAACAATTAGTGGAATTCACACGGACGCTCATGATTGCGGGTGATACTGACCACATTCATCTGATCAGCGATGCGATGTCTTCATCCCCCATACATCTCTAATATATTATTCGACATTTCTATATGTCTACCTTTAATCTATTCCAACTGAATGGATTTCAACGAACCTTGATATTTATGATGACCTTATAAACCTGGATTACGATATACTACGTTCCCGTAGAATAATTTCCGGTATTCCGGGCGTGTGCCTGTTAACTTATAATGCCAATATAAGCGCCGTCTAGTTTGCAAAGCCGCGGGCACAGATAGCGTAAAAATATTAAAGAAACGCAGAAAAATAGAGGAATCAATAATATAATATATATAATAAATTGAACTAGCTTTTGCCCGAAAGGCAGATTGTTAAAAACATTCCACGAAAGCGTGATACTGATATAAAAGGTACTTACCTCAGTTATGAAATATCTGTCTGCCACAATTTCATCATCCGTCCAGTATATCGCATCGTTTTCAGTTGTACGGAGATGATTACTGAAGCCTTAGCATGGGCTAGGGACTTGCTGTGGCCTCTAGTCTCGAAAAAAAAAAGTTCATATGATAATCGATGACGTACGATGTACGATCCTAATTGGAGACGCTATTGCGAGCGAAGCAACGAGTAAGATTTAGTAACAAAATAGACAAGGTAATAAACACAAATATATGTATATTGATAATTTCAAGGCCAGTGTAATAACTTTGGCACAAATAGTTTCATGACTTTTAAGTGCAAAATTATGCTGTCTAGACGATATTATTAAACGTAATATTTAGTATTATTATGTCAAACATATTTGTAACTATTAACAACTAATTACTGTCTTGCTTAAACAAATTAAAATAACAGATTTATTATTATTAGGTCTTACTCGATGTCTAATCATAATATCTTCATCATTATGTCAGAATGTATTGAATTAAGCAGTTTATACCAAGCTATAGGATGTAATCTGAAATTATAGATTGTCCAGATTCTTAGTTGGCCACTGGGAATTGAAGCCAAAAAAAGAAGAAAAAAAGCTAAACTTCTTACCATTTTTAAGCATGGCAATTTTTAGAATATAGAAAATAAATATTTCTATTCTTTAATAGTGTACCAATCGTGTCATACTTGTACAAAAAAACAGTCATTTTATATTGAAATAATAATGTAATAAGTTTCTTTATCCTCGGTAGAATACAAATAGAAATGGTCTACACGTGCTGAAAACACATTTAGTCAAGTTCCTGAAAATACTATAATCAAAATCCGATCACGGCACAAAATCTCCACAGTAAAATAAATACGATTTATGATAACAAAATCCTTGAACATAATTTAGTAAGAAGAGTAAATAACAAAGAGTTTTTATCAAACAACAGAAACTATGTAGTGTTGTGAAGTATCCTTGACCGACTTCACAGATCTGGCTCATAAACAAAACATCGAGCAAAAGATTTGAGTGCCTCCAAAGTTTTGTTACGACATAAACCTTATCCTAACTTATACATATAATGTGATTGTCTGTCTGTGTCTGTGAAACATGTCGATTTGGAAATTGGATCGAACAGTATCTTTTCCAGGAATCAATGAATTTTTGAACGATACTTAGTTATTTTTTATACATAAGTTCAAAATTAGCGACACGTCCCGACTTCGCATAGGTATGCATGTATCTAGCTTATACTTTTTCAGGATCATTTTTCGTATAAAATCCGTGATTTGAAAGATCTAAGCATACAAACAGCGGAAAGCGGTTTTGTTATATACTAAGTAGAATATATGATAATGTTTCTCGCGTAGTACAGTGAAACTTTTGACTTACCATAAAGTACTAAGGAAAAAAAACACTGAAACTCAGAGGTCAGTCTCGTGTAAAGTTCATGTGATGGCCAGGTCATTTGAGGACAATGTAAGTGTCTGAGGTGGTCTCTTGAGGAAAATCACCACACAGGTTCGAGTGGATCTGTCTAGACAGTTTTGCATGCGTTAGTTATAGAGTAGAATAGCGAAGTTTCGGAAAATAATGTTTTAAATGAATACTTGATGCGATCCGTCCAGACGGCAGATGTAATCTAAAATTGAAACACAGTTTGCGGATGGAATTCAAACTCCTTCTTGGTCACCTTGCCTAGGTCTATCACATCGTTCGTGGGACTGTACGAATTACCGTGACCCCGGAACGTAAAGGGCTATTGAAGGACACCGTGGATTTTAGTCAGTACGAGTCTGACAGTCCCTCCCGCTCTGCTCTGGGTGGGAGGACTCATTTGATGATTTTACCACGATAAAAAAATAGTCTATCACATGCTTAAACGATTTAACGATCAATAATTTTCTTAAATAATTCAATTTATCAGTAGTTGACATATTTTTTTCTTATCCTAAATACAAAACCGTTTAATTTCGTAGATGTTCTAATCTGTTCTTAAAAGAAGAACTTAAAAAAGTATTCTTTACAGACAAACCCAAAACTAAAAGCTAGCAAGTCATAACATAATGGTAACGGTTCACCTGTAACATAGTATTTTATGGCGCTCTAAACATTTTTGATACTTTCAACGTATCATGAAAGTATCAAATATATTGTCGTACCTACTACTGCTCTATAAAGCGCTAATCGACACTTAGTTCTCCATTTGTTAGATTGACCCGCTATGTCAGAAATGTTATTGTTGTTTTATCTCTGTTTCGACTATTGTTAGTTTGTCGGGATGTGTGTTTGTTTGTTGAGACCAAAAATGCTGTACACAAAAAGCGAAAAAGTGTCCTTTTAACTGTTTGCACAACGCCAATTTCTAATTTCTTCACATCTTCAATAAGCGCGTAAAAAATGTAAGGTGATAATTTATAAGTGATAGCTCTTTCTTTTTTTAAAAAAACGTTGCCCCACACTAGGAATTTGTCCTGTATCATGGGTGCGTTTACAAACACATAAACTCACATACAAAAACTCCCAGACCAGAAACAACTACCAGTAGATCATACAAATATTTGCTCCGTGCGGGAATCGAATCCGCGACACGCAGCGCAGCAGTCCAATCGCTCAGCCACTGCGCTAATCGTGTCGTCTGCAACGGTGATCGCTTTCCATCAGGTGGGTCGTATTCTGCCTTGTCACCTATATGGTATAAAAAAAAAACAAAGTTTGATTTAATTGTTAAACTCAATTAAAGAGTTTTGGTAACAGTAGTCACGATGATAATATCAATAAATTGCAATTCTAATTTATCCGTCAGTTAGAGTTAAGAAAATCGTATCTTTCTCTTTTTTTAAATTAATGCACATTTACAGTTAAAACCTATCAAAATTCTTGTGACGTCAAAAGCAAGTAAAAATTGTAATTGCTTATGACGTATTGCCACTTTAAAAGTTTCGTAGGTGTGTAAATTTTGGTTAACTTATCAAAAGAAAAAATAAGAGGCAATATTTTTTATTATTATTTTTTGGTCAAATAGGCACCCTATTTAAGCTTTTCCTCGATCCTGGCAAATCCCTTGTTAGTTTAGGCAGTAACTACTTTCTTGAATCACTCCATTAGTTGTATTATTACTAACTTATAACCCTTATGCCTTTGTCAAACAGACCGATAGCGAACCGGACCGAGTCCGAAGCGATAACGAACCGATACGAGACGTCAAACTGGGTGCAGCGAACCGAGGCATAGCAGTTGTATTAGCCGGCTTTGTATGAACGACGTCAAACAGAGCAAATACGCCTTCGCCACGTCTTCGCATCGGTTCGGTCGCGCTATCGGATCGCTTTCGCTTTTCTATGTGACTGGATTCAAAGAATTCCATACATTGCAAATAAAAACACCTCGCTTCGCATTCGCCACGTCTGTCTGTTTGACAAAGGCTTTACTGAGTTTTTTAGGTCAAACAGGCACTCACTTTCTTCTAAATAGTCTGGTATTCAACTATTTTCGGTTTGATAAGATGGCGACCCTAATATAGTTGGGAAAATACTAACTGGAAGATTTGGTTACTAAGTTTTTATCAAATAGAATTCTCTAGACTTGTTTTGCACTACCAAGATACAAACTTCTTCGACTGATTTATTTCCTCAGAACGAATCTTCTCTGCAAAATTATTATTAAAAGGCACGGTTGGCGTAGTGATGGTATATCTGGCGTAGTGGCGCTTCGGTTGGCGTAGTGATGGTATATCTGGCGTAGTGGCGGTTCAGTTGGCGTAGTGATGGTATATCTGACGTAGTGGCGCTTCGGTTGGCGTAGTGATGGTATATCTGGCGTAGTGGCGGTTCAGTTGGCTTAGTGATGGTATCTGGCGTAGTGGCGGTTCTGTTGGCGTAGTGATGGTATATCTGACGTAGTGGCGGTTCGGTTGGTGTAGTGATGGTATATCTGGCGTAGTGGCGGTTCGGTTGGTGTAGTGATGGTATATCTGGCGTAGTGGCGGTTCTGTTGGCGTAGTGATGTTATATCTGGCGTAGTGGCGGTTCTGTTGGCGTAGTGATGGTATATCTGGCGTAGTGGCGGTTCGGTTGGCGTAGTGATGGTATATCTGACGTAGTGGCGGTTCGGTTGGTGTAGTGATGGTATATCTGGCGTAGTGGCGGTTCAGTTGGCGTAGTGATGGTATCTGGCGTAGTGGCGCTTCGGTTGGCGTAGTGATGGTATATCTGGCGTAGTGGCGGTTCGGTTGGCGTAGTGAGGGCATGGTTGGCCTAGTGAAAGTACTGTTGGTGCAATGGCTAAACGATTGACTACGGCGGCTTCGATTCCTCCACGGAAGTAGTTGTTCATAGTTCCTACAAGTAGTTGTTCCGGGTCAAGACATTTTGTTTACGCAAGACACAGGAGAAATTCCTAGAGTGGGAATCATTTTCCGTTCCGTGGCGTGGCGTGGGCGAGCATAGCCGCGGTCTAAACCTTCTCTATTTGTACAAGACGTAATAGTTACGAGAAAATAAAAATTATAGACCAAATATAAGATTTTATACGTCATCTGTTCTCTTGGTACAACTTAAGCGATCAATTTCCTAACTATTGTCGATTATACAGGGTGTCCCAAAACTCAACGTCAAGCCGAAACGGGGTGACAGGATTGATCATAACCATCACGAGAAAAATCTGAAAAAAAATCTATCCCATGCAGTTTGAAAATTATGGGCATTTTAAGAAAAACCTAGAAATTTGATCAAACTGTACCATTTTTCGGTTATTGTGGTTATTCTTTTTTATTTTTGTTCATTTGAACTTTGGAAACGTAATCCTTAATAACATTTCTAGAATCCCAATAAAAAATAATGACACAATTGCCTCAAGTTTCCGAAAATTGAGACTATTTGTTAAACTACGAATTTAAAATTTTCAAGATTCGTCGACTTTGACAGGCCCTCCTATAAAAAAAATGTACTAGAGTGCCTTGGCAAGTGGCATTAAAAGTTGGCGCATTTAATCAGAATTCTAAAATGGTACAATACTTGTTAGTTCCATACAATAGAAAAGAGAAAAAAAATTAAAACCTCAAGTAACCCGATTTTTGCTATCACGTTTTACTCAGTTAAAATGTTTTTAATTCGCACAAGCTCTAGGTAGGTTCTTAATTTTAAGACAAAATGATGAGAGAGATGGATAATGGGTATGGGTACGCATTTCGCAGTACAAGTAAGAGATTTCCTTGACCAGGAATATCCGGGAAGGTGGATTGGACGTTCAGGCACTATCTTGTGGCCCGCCCGTTCACCAGATTTAAATCCCCTGGATTTTTTCTATTGGGGAGTTCTCAAAGAAAAAGTTTACTCAAAGCCCATTGATCACGTAGCCGACCTGCGTGAACGCATTTCTCAAGCAGCTGAGGCGATCAACTCTCGAAGATATGCCCGACTTATAAGTAGATCTTTTTTAAGAAGATGTAGGGCTTGTATTGAGGCTGATGGTAAACAATTTGAACATTTATTGTAATAAAAATGTTTTTTCTCTATCTGACTTTTAGTCCAACAAACCTAATTATTTTACTAACTTTTTTTCACTTTGGTATAAGTGGCGTCACTATCTGTCTCGCTCACTCATGACAAACATACCCATTATCTATCTCTCTCATCATTTTGTCTTATTAAAATTAAGAACCTACCTACAGCTTGTGCGAATTAAAAACATTTTAACTGAGTAAAATGTGATAGCAAAATTCGGGTTACTTGAGGTTTTAATTTTTTTACTCTTTTCTATTGTATGGAACTAACAAGTATTGTACCATTTTAGAATTCTGATTAAATGCGCCAACTTTTAATGCCACTTGCCAAGGCACTCTAGTACATTTTTTTTATAGGAGGGCCTGTCAAAGTCGACGAATCTAGAAAATTTTAAATTCGTAGTTTAACAAATAGTCTCAATTCTCGGAAACTTGAGGCAATTGTGTCATTATTTTTTATTGGGATTCTAGAAATGTTATTAAGGATTACGTTTCCAAAGTTCAAATGAACAAAAATAAAAAAGAATAACCACAATAACCGAAAAATGGTACAGTTTGATCACATTTCTAGGTTTTTCTTAAAATGCCCATAATTTTCAAACTGCATGGGATAGATTTTTTTTCACATTTTTCTCGTGATGGTTATGATCAATCCTGTCACCCCGTTTCGGCTTGACGTTGAGTTTTGGGACACCCTGTATAATAATGGTTTGTCTTGAGTTAGTCGTTAAGGGCTACTTTTATCTCGAAAATTAGTTTCACAGCTATCAATACGTAATACTTTTTGTTCCTTTAAGATTTATCTATGTATTATATAATTAATATGATGTGATAGTTCTCATATGGTGACTACTGGCTACAAAATCTAATAACAAAAGGAAAAGTTTATTTTTTTTTCAAATCCGCCCAACACTACAACCTACTTACTGTAAAAAAATACTTTCTTTGTAATATAAATAATATAACTAGCTGTTGTCAGCGGCTTGGCTTGTTACTCGTACAACTCAAACATTATCCCACTGAAACATAAATTCGAGAAAAAAGGCTACACAACATCAAATCCCAACCTCTCAATACACATGCACTTTATGCGCTCTCTTTACACACTCCGATACTATTCGTACAATCGGAGCCGTTCACTTTCGAGCTCGATTCCTCTCACGTGTAGAGCTCACAGGTATCCCCACCTTTGTTTCCGGCTTACTGAAGTCCTTGGCTTTGTGGAGCTGAAACCCGACGTTTCAGCTTTCATTGATTGAGGTTCGCTTTTGTCATGTGTGTGATTTATTTGTAAAAGGCAAATACTTTGTCTGTTTGTTTTATGTTCGATTTAGTGATGGTGGATTAAGTTCATTTGTAATGAACTTCACAAAATTGAAGAAATAGGTAAATGCAACATTTCATTTGTTTATGCAAAATCCGATACACCTGACTAGTATTTATGTGTAATAATCTAGGTGCAAAAGAAACATCAAAAATTTATAAGCTTGTTATGTTACCTGGTTGTCTGTTCAAAATCATGTTCATTTCCCGCGTCTCCAGTGTCGTACACTCATTGATAATAGTTTGGCAATAGGTATCTAACCGTACAGTTATTTTATTGTAATTAACTGGTTATGAAATAAAAATATTTTTGGAACAAAACACGACATAGTGTAAAAATTTTCGGAATCGATTCAGTAACTGATTCTGAGCAAACTATATTCAGGTTTTGCATATACTAAAAATAATGTTGTAGATCACAGTGATCACAGAATTTGGTGGCCTAGTGGTGTCGGCCTCGACTTATCAGTTGTAGGTAGTAGACGCATTACTTTGTGTATTTTTTTCATCACCACAGCTCTCAAAACGATGAACGAAAACATCACGAGGAATGCCGGTTTCTTCACGATGTTTTACTTCTTCATTTTCCGCTCTTGAATCAAAAATTTTAAGACATGTGACATCTACAAACCCGCGATGGACCCGCGTAGTGGATTATGGTCCACTTCCTCCCACAGAGTCTGTCTTTAAAGTACAGTTAAGGACGAAACAGCGGCCTCTAGTGTGCAAAAAGAGACGTAAAAATGTTTTAAAATATATTACTTGCATAAATCATTTCATTCTGTCATTCCATTAAATCTTTTCTTGAGTACCGTGGTTTTTTGAGCGATTATAATTTTAATTAAGGTTGGATATTTTAAGCCTGTGGTCTACATATATCTCATTCATAACCAAACGACAGTCGTAAAACCAAGAAATACTAAACACAAAAGAAAACAGCCCACACAAAAAAAAGAAAACAACAAACATCACAACAACAAATGTGTTTTCCTTCAACAAAATTACCCAAATAAATTACTCACCACATAAAATTACCTGAACAACAAAAATTACCTATGTCCGACTTAGTATTCAATAGCCAGCTCGTACCGATGAAGAATGGTAGTAGAACAAATAAAAGAACCGTTTTCAGTGATTTAGGACCCCTATCTGGGTACTAAGATCGGGGGTCAGTCAGACCCCAAGATAAATATAATATGTTGGGTTTTTTGCCGGGGAATGTAATGGCTTTTTTTTCATGAATGAATTTTTATTTTTATTCGTTGGAGCTCAATTTGTATAAAATTACACTAAAGGGAAATTTTCTACTATTATCAACAAAAAAGTTTGGTCGTACGTTGAATTTTACTGTTTTATACGAAAACGGCTGAACTGATTTGAATGTTTGGTGCTTGGATAGTTTAAGTATTTTAAAAGTTAGGCTTTGTGCTGTAATTCTATCAGCATTTATTTATAATGTGAGTACTATGGCGTGACGTAAAATGTTTTATTTTTTTTGGATTATTTTAAATCAATTACAAGTTTTTCCAGCTATACTACAAACTACCACCCGTATGTGCTCAAATGGGAACACCATACTTGCTCTAAACATAGGAGACTCTGTATTATAAAAAAATTAAAATTGCTATAAGATAATAGGCCAACCATAATTTAAGCGAAACCATGGACAAAACTTGTAACATATAATTGTGTTAGTAATAACTCTCTGAACCTTCCGAAAAACTATCTTTCTTACCTACATGACATAATAACTGTGGCATTAAATTCCGTTTTGGTCCGAAACAGGCCCGCACGTACGAAACGCCAGGTGGCACACTAATGTGTAAAAAATAAAACGCCGACCTAACTAAGCAGCGTATTACAAAGTAATTTAGTAAGGTAAAGTATGATGATGTTCTGTGAAACGTGCCCCGTGGACCCTGAATAACTGACCAGGGGGGGCCCCGTATCAAAACTTGTTTGAGGCCCTTCTAATCTAAGTGTATAGTTTGACGGCACGTTTAGCGCAGTGACGGAGCAGTTGGACTGCTACGCTGTGTGTCGCGGGTTCGATCCCCGCACGGAACAAATATTTGTATGATCTGCAAGTAGTTGTTTCGGGGTCTGGGTCTTTGTGTATGTGAGTTTCTATGTTTGTAAACGCACCCACGATACAGGAGAAATTCCTAATGTGAGGCAATGTTTAAAAAAATAAAAGTTTTGCAGAATAAAGACAATCTGAGATCTGATCAAAGGCATTCTGACTCGTGTAACTAATGCTATTACTGATGTCATTAAAGGAGTTAGAAAATTGAGAATGCTGATCGACTGATCGTACCTCATTTACGACAACTACATATAGCCTTTTTGAAACTAGTGCTATGTTAGGAGTTCGATAATTGAAGCTTTATGGCCGCTATAAGTTTTCATTTAAGAGCAACATTTTATGTTTTTATTTTTATAATCGTCAGGGGCCCTTGAGACTTGGGGTCCCCGTATAATTGATACGGCTGATACGGCGGTGACTACGCCTCTGCCAGGGGTCTAAGCGCCAATTTGGTCAGAAAAATAAAACGGATGTTTTTTTTTAATAAAATATGAATGAATAGCATTTATTTCAGGCCATATCCATAGATGAAAATTTGTAACAATAAATAAATATTATATGCCAATAGTCGTGTCGGCCCATGGCTTAATTCCCAAGAGCCTCGACCAACATTTAAGGAGGCTCTTGTTAGGCAGCTGGATCAAGGTCCTGATTCAGAAAGCAGTTCCTTTGGACACGGCGCATATTGTTAGAAGGTTCCTTCGTTCTGACCGTAGCTTGGACGCTGTTCCTGATACCGGTGGGCCACTATTGTGTATATGTAAATGATAAGTGGAAAATGAATAAAGAAATAATAACAATTAAAACAAAAATGATTAAAATTTAATCAGAAACGAAATAAAATTATGTTATTGCAATTAAATAATCAATCTAGTCTAGGCGGGAGGACTCATTATCAAATGAGTGATTATGTGATGAGATGATCACATCTACAACGATAAAAAAGGCTATTGATTAAGATTGTTTTGGACTGGTTGTTATTCATCTTCCACGGTAATTACCGATAGTCATTGGGAGGACTGAAAACAAGTCTTATCGTTTTATATACTGCTATCTGGGTTGTATGGTTCAGATAGCCAGTTTCTAAATTTAAAATACTGCTATTCAGATGCACGTGGTTAGACTGGAGTCTAATGTTGTTGGGAAAAATGATGTTCACGTATGTTTTGAGTTCAGTTTTTATTACTTTTTATGTTCCATGTTCCAATTCAATTATAATAATAAATTGCAATAGTTTTCATGGCAATATTCCAGTGCTTCCATGTCTGTCCATTTGGACAGTCCACTAGAAAGCCCCATAAAGCCAGAAATGGACATTTACGCAGACAGATGGGCCGATTTAAATGAATGAATGAGTGAAAGAAGACATACAGTACAATGCATGAAAGCATTCTTTCAGATTTTCAACTAACGACCCAAAATAGGGTTGAATATGGAAAATGGTTTGTTGAAATTTCAACTTTTATGAAAATGGTCTTTCTAGAAACTGTTAAAGGTATCGTTTTGTTAAATGACGTGGTTTCGACGGCGAACGGAACCTTACAAAACGTGTTTTCGATGGCACGGTGCTTTAACGTAGACAAGTGCTACGAACGCTACGCTCGTAGCAGCGTAGCAGCCTACGAACACACCACTTTTATTTTTTATTTAGTATACCATAATTGTTTCTATTTTACATAAAAAACTATTCGAAACCAGTATTTTTTTGGGAGGAATAAGTCGTAATTATCAGACCAGTTTTTGACCTTAATTTCCAACTAGAATAATTAGTCAATTGCGGTCCAAATTGTGTCAGCAGACTTTTCATTAAAAATGTCTATCACGTACTGAGCCTATTTGTTTCTGTCTGAAGAATCTGATTGGCTGATAGCTTTCAATTAGTCTGTGTAAAGACGTGCAATTAATTCTGATAATTACTGAATCGACATATGTGTCTCGATAGAAACGAAAGGAGCATTTTAAATTAGTTAATTTTAAATTGATTAAAATAGACCTATTTATACAAATATTCGTAACTTACTTTTTCTTTAGCGGGTTAAAATCATCAAATGAGTCCTCCCACCCAAGGCAGGGCGGGAGGGACTGTCAGATTTGACTCCCTAAAATCCACGGTGTCACGGTAATTCGTAAGTCCCACGACCTCGTAAGTCCCGCGACCACAAATAACTTACTTGTTTATATTTATAGGAATTTAAATAAACCAGTATAAATTTTAATAACTTTAAAAATAACTGTTAGTAACTATCTGATGCCAGCGGCTTTGCTCGCGTGTAACTTAAACTTTCCCAAGAGGAAAATTCCCGTAGAAATCCTGTGTTTCTCCTAAATAAAATCTATTTATGAGCCAAATTTCATAGCTATCTGTTAAACCGTTCCGATGCGATTGAGTAATAATCATCCATCCAAAATTTTGCATTTTTAATATTACTAGCTATTGCCTGCGGTTTCACCCGCTAAACCCCTTTTTTTAGCGTTGTAAAATCATCAAATGAGGACTCATTTGATGATGGGTGGACTCCTATCCAGGGCAGGGCAGGAGGGATTGTCAGACTTGTACTGACTAAAATCCACGGTGTCCAGTCAAGTCTGACATATGGGTGGGAGGACTCATTTGATGATTTTACCACGTAAAAAAAAGGAATAAAAGCTTTTTAAAATGTCCTTCCTTCTAATAATATGAGTCGTGACCAGAGCCACTGCTTTCTGAATTAGCCTTTTTTGGGTGATAAAGAAACTACACTTTCAGAAAAGATCGATAAATGTATGGAGCCTGAATGATCTAAGCTCTTTTCATGCAAACCCGTTCATTTATTTTTTTGTGTGAAAGAGTAACAAAGATCCATACATAAAACTTTCATGTTTATAATATTATACGCTTTTCTTGTGGTCGCCACTATTGATTTTGGCTTTTAAAAGATGCAGTGGTTTAAAAAAAAGGCACACATTCACAAAGAACATTTTCAAAGTAGGAAAACGTCACACTGCTATCTGAAAACGATAACTTTATTTCATTTTTGTTCAAAGAATATAAAATCCAACTGTACCAGAGATAAATGGGAAGCAAAATAAAAACAAACACAGTACAGTCCATACCAAAACGAAATTCAAAAAGCAATTCTATAATTTTAATGAAAAGGTTCAAAATGCAACTTCATTTATTGAAATTTAATAACAATATTCACGTATTTGGAATACTGCCATGTATATTGGGGACTGCAAGTGACGTCACCTACCTCACGGCACCTTTAGCACAGTGGATCAGTAGGTCAACTTCGTAAAAATAAAATAAAGGTAAAACGTAGTGTTGGCAAGCGAAATGTTTTTAACGAAATCTGTAAATAATGTTTTGGTTATACAATAATCTTCCTAAAAGGATATCAACTGTGTTAGTGATTTTTTAAGGAGGTTTGTAAATCACCGCCGACCGCATCATCGTTTAAAAGTCATCTGGTAAGTTGATCAAAATGTAATTATGAAAAGTGTAGATAGAAAACAATGAATCGGTTTTAAAAGAAGTTGTTTCGGGTCTGGGTGTTTGTGTATGAGAGTTTCTATGTTTGTAAAGGCACCCATGATACAGGAAGAGACTCCGAATGTGGGGCAACGTTTAAAAAAAAACACAGAAGGAGCTAAACAGATTTGTTAACTTATTTTCATCCACCCGCATTTTCCAGTTCACTCGCGATCTGCATTTGCAACAGCGTCGTAATATCGGTAGCTCAAAACAATAAACAATGGGAGATATCCCATAAGTGACAGTTTAAATTAAATTAAAGTCTTCTACCAATTCCCCTGCTGTGCACCACTCGAGCACCCATTAACCAGTGTCGGACCATGGCCGAGGCATTCAATATTAACGGCCTTAAATCCTCCCAATTATCCATGACACGACACCAGTCAGGCCATTTGACCTCCGAATTAATGTTTGATCGTCATAGGACCTCCCAATGGGCCGCAGACTGTGGATACAGTGATGTATTGGACGACAGATCGACGATTTATGTCTGAGAATGTACGGATGCTGCTCAGATGTTAATGGCGTTAGTGGTGTGTTGATTCTGATCTCAAGGGTTTGACAGTTTTGTTTTTGTTTTAAGCTTTTGCATAGCTTTTATCGCGGGCTTTGAGCGCGGCGACCGAATAAAGAAATTCCGTAACGAAAATAAACCTAACACTGTCACTGTCACATCTGTCATGTCAACGTGAAAGAAAAATAGAGCAACGATGGGATGATATTCTCGTTAAATATTCGCGGTAGGTGTTTTCATAAATAAATAATTATAATTGCATAAGTTGATAAAAAATGCTATGCAATAGCTTTACTGCGGCAGTCCCCGAGTGCCACACGTATTTTTTTTTAAAGGTTGCCCCACACTAGTTACTTCTCCTGTGTCGTTAGTGCGTTTACAAACATAGAAACTCACATACACTAACACCTAGTCCCGGAACAACTATTTTTAGGGCATACAAATATTTGTTCCATGCAGGAATCGAACCCACGATACGACCCGCAGCAGTCCAATCGCTCAGCCAATGCACCAATCATGCCGTTAAACAATGTTTTTTTAACCGACTTTAAAAAGGTAGAGGTTCTTCCTCTAATTTTATGTATTCACATCAATTACTCCGAGGTTTCTGGTCCGATTTAAGTGATTCTTTAGAGGGTGAAGCGGAAGGGCCTGTCAAAGTTGAATGACTAAAAATCACTGTGTTAGTTGCCCTTAAGCCTTTGTCAAACAGACAGGCGTGGCGAATGCGAAGCGTGACGTTTTATTTGTATTGTATGGAATTGTTTGAATACAGTCGCATAGAAAAGCGAAAGCGTGACAGAACTATCCGACTGACGTCTCGTATCGGTTCGGTATCGCTTCGGACTCGCCTGTCTGTTTGACAAGGCATTAGCGTGGGGCTTTTCCTAACTCTATTCATTAAATATATCTACATACTTCGTTTTATAGGAGAAATATGACGGCACGGTTGGTGCAGTGGCTGTGCGACCGATTGCTGCGTGGGGTGTCGCGGTATCGATACCCGCACGGAACAAAAAAATTTATGACATACAAGTAGTTGTTCCTTGTCTAGTTATTTGTGTATGTGTGTTTCTATGTTTGTAAACGCACCCACGATCCAAGAGAAATTCCGAGTGAGGAACATTAAACAAACAAAAAAACTGTTCTAAGTAACCAAAACTAGGGTCCCTATTAATTCTAATCTTGCCTAGACTAGACCCGTTTAAATAAATAAAACGTCCAATAGACTTACTCTCCCCCGATTGGTTTAACGAAATGGAATTTAGTATGCAGCATACGTGATGAGTGTGGTTTAACCTCAAGTAGTGGAGATAAGCATTTTAGGGTTTCTATGAATTAAACCTGTGGTTTTAGAAGAACGAGAGAAAATTAATTGAAAACTTTAGTGTAAGTGTGTGGTATTTAAAGTGATTGTACTGTGTATCCCAGCTCATTTTATAATATTAGTAGAATGGTGATAAGATACGTTAGATAATAATTATTAAATGCGTCTCGATTTAATTGATCTCTAGAGATCACCATCTCTTCACAAATAAACATAAGCATACGTAGTACTCTCCGCAGTCGGGTAAAAAGAAAGACGAACAAAGTTAAAATCAATCAAAATATTTCTTTTCACTTAAGCCCATGGCACTTACAACAATTGTGTAACGATATAGACACGCCCCGCATCAAAAAGAATTCATTCGTGGCGCGGTCTCTAAGCATTGTCCGTCCGCAAATTAGATTTTGAGGTTAGTTACGTTCGTACATCTGTATCCGGACCCGTGTCTTAGTTAACGGACTTACAAAGTACCCCTGAACCTATACATAAGTTTATGTCCATTAAAATAGCGTAGTACTTCTCATAAATGGTACAATGTAAAGCTATCAAAACTTGGAGATGTATTCAGAACTAGTCTCGGACGATCTTAGACAACCTAGATCTTAGATAGTTGCCTCACATTAAATTCAATATGCTTCTTGTGTATACGGAGCGCCTAAAAAGGTAAGTTTAGCTAAATCATAATGTGAATTACGGTAAAATGATTATGTCACATTACCGTACCATTTACCCTGCCGGGGTCGCGGGACTCAGGAATTACCGTAACCTCGGTACATAAAGGGCTATTGAAGGACACCGTGGATTTTAGTCAGTCAAGTCTGACAGTCCCTCCCGCCCTGCCCTGGGTGGGAGGACTCCACGAAAAAACCAAAAACCGTACCCTTTACAGCATTCAAATTAATAAAATTAAACTTGATTGGTTCGTTAGTTATTTTAATATAAGGCTTTCGAAAAACTATCGAAAGATTTCCAAGTCGTTAAGTACCTATTCGAAGTTGCCATCATAGTTTCTGACAAATCTGAAGTTAAATTAGTTCAACCCCGTCATATTTCACGGAAACGGTTTAACGGGTTTTTATTATGTTAATGATAAAATGGTGAATACTTGGAAACATGTTTATTTGGTCCTGCATATGAGATCTCGGTCGGTTCGACTCCAAAGTCGGGCAAAGTTGGGTTTATTCATTAGGAATTTCGCAGTAGCATCCACAGAGTCGGGTTTTTCGCCCGGTTAATGGCACTGTTAATGCGCTCACCTCTAAAATACGGGAGTCCGACAAAACTGACAAAATGAGGGTGACCTTCGTACTCTGTCTAACCGGCGGCGGCGCGTCGATAAGGCATAAGAGAAAAGCACGCCTCGGCGTTGTGTTATGTTCTCTTAATCAATTTTTTTTTTTTATCGTGGTAAAATCATCAAATGAGTCCTCCCACCCAGGGCAGGGCGGGAGGGACTGTCAGACTTGTACTGACTAAAATCCACGGTGTCCTTCAATAGCCCTTTACGTACCGGGGTCACGGTAATCCCTTGGTCCCGCGATCCCAGCAGGCTTTGGCCCTCTACAGGCCCCGTCACTATGCTGACACTCTTTGAGGCGCGCGTGGAACACAACGCGCCGTCGACCCGGGCATGGTCCATGGTCGGACAGCGAGTCGCCCATTAAATTAAAAAGCATTAAATCAAATTAAATAGCATTTAAATGTAAAAGTTTGATTTGATCAAGATTTTTTTTACCCAAACAGACCAGCCTATAAAGGTCTCATTGCTGGGACACACGCCTCCTCTCTACGAGAGGGAGTGGGCCATAATCTACCACGCATGATGCGGATGATGCGGGATGTAAAGGAAAACAAAAAATATCTAACTAAGGATCTAAACATACATGGGTCGCATGAGCTTTCGAACACAAAGAGCGATTTAAAGGACCGGGTGGTTTTTAGTTAGTCAAGTCCCTTCCGTCCGGAGCGGGAGGACTCATTTGATGATTTTCCAGCCCAAGTAAAAAAGATTCCCTAAATGCGTAATGATAAAAATAAAAGCCTATGCCTATGTATATGATGCAGTGGCTGAGCGATTGGACTGCTACGCTACGTGTCGCGGGTCCGATTCCCGCTCGGAGCAAATATTTGTATGATCTACAAGTAGTTGTTCTGAGTCTGGGCGTTTGTGTATGTGAGGTTATACTCGTGTGTTTGTAAACGCACCGACGATATAAGAGAAATTCTTAGTGTGGGGCAACGTTTTCTGAAAAAAAAAAAATAGATATTACCTAGTCTACAGATGACTTGGTCGAGGAAGCGAGCACAGCTGCGGATATTGAGATCTGCGTTCGATTTCCAGCCAGGATACAAAGCGTTAGGGTTTATGGTTTTCAATTTCGATCAGTTTGTTTGGATTATAAAGGAAAAAATACGATGTGGATATTACGAATTGTGTTAAATACAAGTATGTGTGTGTATGAATGTCTTAGGTGTGTGTTTTTGGGTATATTCTTACTGACTGAACGACACTGAAAGTAATAAGTAATAGCCACCAACCACAGTAGTCGCGCACTACTGTGGATGGTTGGTACTATTGTTGGTCCACCATGACGTCTTAAAGCGAGAGTAGTTACACTGTGGGAACGAGATGGCGCTAGACGACTTGTATAGCTGTGTCTCTTTCCCACAGTGGAACTACTCTCGCTTTGTGAAAGTGAATCTCCGAGCCCTGCGCGTAGAAATGATATAAAAACGCTCAGTCAGCGCCCCTACACCATTAAACGAATCTTTAAAAAAACATAAGATTTTACAAAATAATATCAACATTCTAAAGCTGGTATTCAGGTGCACTCATAATTGGTAGCCAACTAGGTTAACGAACTTTAGGCACCTTATACGTATTGAAAAAAACAAAACAAATTAATCAACACACAAGATGTCTATCTATCGACACAGAATAGTTCTATGTATTTCTAAGTAGCTATAAAACCACACACACACAAATATCTTCATACACAGCGTTCCAAATTACGTAACCTAACTAACCCAACTCAATATTAGGTATTCTAGAGACCTATCACAAGAGATAGCACAATAAAATCCAAGGGAACAGTAAAATTAATCAAGAAATCACAGTAAAATAAAAGGATAAATCAGCTGAAACCGGCAAACAGGACAAAAACATAAAAACATGGAGAAAAAACGAGGTTATAACATGGATTCTTTCGATTTTCGTTTACATGTATTGAGAAACTTGTATTTACATGAACGTCTATTTTATGTGCTCAGTAAAGCCATTATATAGGAAAAATAAGAAGTATCTAGCTTTCGATTTTCTTTTCAAAAATGATAACTGAGTGATTTTGGAAAAGGCTCGGTTCAGAGCATCGGTAAATACATCTGTTTTTTTTTAGCGTGGTCAAATCATCATGTGATTTGACCACGCGAAATAGCGGGAGGGACTGTCAGACTCGTACTGACTAAAATCCACGATGTCCTTTACATTCCGGGGTCTTTACATTCACGGTAATTCGTAAGTCCCGCGACCATCAGTAAATACATCTTGAGATACAACTAACGTTAATTCTCAATCTTGATTCCGTCTTACATTCTGCAAGAAGCATATCGTAAAACGCTTATGGGAGGCTTATTCTAGGAAAACTGCTCTATAAGCGTTCAAGCAGTTGTGTTTATCACAGAGCATTGAGACACATCGGCAGCTGTTACTAGAGAAATTGTCAAGACTTCTGCAACAATACAAACGACATACCTTCCGTAATACGAATTGATTTTATTTTACTGTTTCTCGCCACTGCCTCTATGGCATTCCGTGCTCTATGGAAAATAGTCAAAACGGCACTTCTGTAGATGTCTTCTTGTTGGCAAAGTCGTAAAATCTCTAAACTGGAACGTGTATAGAACTACGTCACGTTATCCGCGAGCCCAATAACTTATCTGATAGACATTTTTATGTAAGGACCGAAAACTATGGCGGTACAGCCCCATTTGACTTTGCCATACAACTATAAAACGTACGGAAAATATGTATTGTTCGCTAGTGCCCTAGTGGTTAGGTTAGGATTCAAATGTGTGTTAACAAAATACTACAAGTATTTTTTATTGTAAAATATTTAAAAGTTTTACTATTAAACTTGAACTTTTGTTTACTTGTAGCGGTTTTTAGTTAACTCAATTTCGGACGCCTTTTTGGGTCTTATTGAAGTTAAGTTATTAGAATTAATGGACTTGCGTTCGTTTTTAATAACCATATAAGTCCCATTGCTGGGCGTATGACTACCCAATATCTTTCCAAGTACTCTTTTTGAGCGCTCCGACTTGAACCAGACTTCACTGTGCGTCACTTTCGTTGACGTCGGCCGATTTTTTACGTTAGAAAAAGAAAAATAAAGAACACACAACCCTCTGCCGTCGGGTAAAAAATTGATCATTGTGTAGTATTATGACCGAGTTTTAACAGTAGATATATTATAACATACATTGTCTTAATAGACATTTAGTCTAACAAGCTAGATAAAGATTTAAAAGTCCGATTAACACTCCAAAATATATGAAATTCCACTTCAAAAGACCGAATATTTTCTGACAAAATTACGTATATTTGAACTATTAAAATTATACTGCCTTACGTCTCCCTTCTCATCTCGTGACGAAATATCATTATCTGCCTGCCTATGAATACATAATGGATATTATTATACCTAAGGGCGTCTGAAGGTTATGTAAAATAAATGTAAGTGTGTACAGAATAAACAAATACGGCAATCAATCATGACATTATTCTTCAATCTATCAAAGCATATGAAAATGTTTTGTAATTAAAAACAAAATGGTTTTGTGGTGGACCTTTTTTGTTTTTATTTTTTAAGTGGAATTTTATAGGTATTTGGGTTTATCTTTTTTACGGTTGATTGATTTGGCAGATATATTACTGCTCGCCCGCGACAAGGCACAAGTACTCTAGATATCGTGCCGTCGACAAACGAGGCTCATGACTTTGAGGTTTTTGTGACGTCAAGTAGGTAAACGGGAATGTCTAACTATCTATTTAGTTCCTCGTTCGTACACTAGAGGCGCTACTTAATTTTTCATACTTCAAGTACGCTGTAAATAAAATACAGAAATCCTGAGCTAAGGCCTCAGTATAATAATGTGACAGAATGTGAAAGTTCTTATTTAAAGTTAACAAAATCCAAGACTCCAAACGAAAAAAAGGTTTTTAGCTAGTCTATTAATTAAACAATGTCATTACATATTAGTAAGTAAATGATCTAATAACACGACAGTAAACATAATTTAAACAACACAACACAATCTAGGATTACTCCTAATCTGTCACATGAGCCATCAACTATTTACTGTACAAGCAACCGGATTGATTAAATGCCACCCCCCACCTCTACCCCCCAGAATCAGGACATGTCGCCTTTAATTAGAAACATTACCAATTAACGCCACTACAAACACAAGGCTCTTATTGGCAATCGTGATTCGGCCATCTTCGGCAAACATCGGCAAGAGATAATTATTCCTTGGGAATGAGTGTAATGTTAAAGGTATTATAAGATATAGGTAGAAATGCCTTCAAAAAGAAACATACACAGTCCAAGTTATTGATGTTCAGAGGGTCAAGAACTGCATTTACGTGGTCAAATGGTTCCTTCCACTTCGGGGCAGGACGGGAGGGTCAGTCTAACTCGTACCGACTAAAATCTACGATGTCCTTCAATAATCCTTTAGGTGCGCGTTACTCTTAGAGGCGCGCGTGGAACACAACGACCCGGGCATGGTCCATAATCAGACGGCGAGTCACCCATTAATCGTCGTCCGAATGTTCAAGGACAACGGCATTGGAAATACAGGCTAGCTGTAATCTGTGGTGATGGCTGAGCGATCCCACTAGCGGTGGTAAGACTCACCAGGGCCACCAAACTCGCGACTGCTATCATGACGGAGTCCGGAACTATAGTTTAACAAACAGTTTCGAATTTCGTCGTCGTTTCAAATCCGACTTAACCTCAGCACACCGACGGAATACCGTGATTCCGTCAGTGCGCTGAGGTTAAGTCGGATTCAACGGGAATCAATCTTCCTTTTAGGTGAGGTCGCTCCATCTTTGGCAACCTAGTCCCTGAATCTAGCCCGTATTCAATAATTGGGAAGATGAAAGTGCGAGCCAAGCAAATATGCGCATGGGCTCTGCATACGAAAATTAAGAGCACTACGCCTAATTACTCTTTAGGCAACTAAAAGGACCACAACTGAAGTTAATTAAGATACACTTTAGAATTTTAGAGGTTACGGCGATATATGAATACTTAATAGTAGGAATTTCATAAAATAATAAAAGCTTTTAGTTCGCAATGATTTTAACACTACATCAAAATAAACTATTCACACATGTTTGTGTTTGTACGTAAATAAATTAAGAGCTAACAAATTATTCGTATAAAAGCCAAAATGTTATTCAAATTGAATAACGGATTATAAACATATTACATTATGTTTAGTTCAAAATAACTCCAATTTATTTCAATGTTTGTGACCGCAAAATTTTGTAATTATAGTGATCCTGGTAATTAACATAAATGCGGTTATTAAAGCGTTTAATTAGAGTCTAGGTTGATTTAAATCTCGCGTTACTAAAATGTTGCAGTATTATCTGTGCCGCGGGCATGCGGGCAGCGAGTAATGGGCAACTCGCTGTCCGACCATGGACCATGCCCGGGTCCACGGCATGTTGTGTTCCACGCGTGCCTCAAAGAGTGTCAGCAGAGTGACGGGCCCCCCCTCTAGAGGGCCAAAGCCTGCCGAGGTCGCGGGACTGTACGAATTACCGTGACCCCGGAACCTAAAGGGCTATTGAAGGACACCGTGGATTTTAGTCAGTACGAGTCTGACAGTCCCTCCCGCTCTGCCCTGGGTGGGAGAACTCATTTGATGATTTTATCACGATGAAAAAAGAAGTATTTTCTGTGCATTTAATTAATTTATAATACTTCTGCGCATGTAATCGCATGGCAATTAAAACGGGTGGGTAGAGATGAACTAGGTATACTATGCTTGATGTAATATACTATACTATACTTCACCAGTTGAATTTAAGTCCCATGTAATAATTTCCATCAATGGGGCACAAATCCAGACTCCACGTAGTCTGCTTATGCTCGACCAACTGATGTGCGATTTATGGAAGTGCATCAAAACTGTATTGCGACTTGCCATACCTACTTCAAATACACACTTGTGCGACAAATTCAAGTTCACACACTAGGAATTTCACCTGTGTCGTGGATGCGTTTACAAACATTAAGTCACATACACAAAAACCCAGACACGAAACAACTTCTTTGATTATACAAATATTTTTTCAAAGCGGGAATCGAAACTGCGACTCGCGGATTATTACTACTATTATTGATTAAGCAACTGCCCCATAGTGTGATAGAAAAATCTACTCAAACAGAAAAATCTAGCCAGCGAAGCAGAAAAGTAGTATTTTTTCGGTTTCGACAGAATTTTGGCTTGGGTGGGGACTTTATGAAGAAAAATAAGTGTGTTATCTATACATATAATAAATCTTTTGAAGGGTCAATTCTGTGCATTTAAAATATTGAAAAAAATAAATAGCGGGGGGGGTGTTGCTGGATCGACACCAAACCCAAATATGTTATTAAAAATTTTTTTGTCTGTCTGTCTGTCTGTATATGCAGGCATCACGTGAAAACTAACGGTTCGATTTCAATGAAACTTGGTATAATTATACCTTATTATCCTGGGAATAAAATGGGATACTTTTTATCCTGGAAAAATACGTAGAAAAAAATCTTATTTTTCAGTTTCATTCATAGACGTTGTTCTGTAGAACCGCGAATCTCCTCAATTATTATAGGCTTAGCCGTATTTGGGTCCAATAGATACTTATAAGATTTCATTGTCAGAGTTACTCAAAATGGAGAAATAAACCATCCACGCGAAGACCGACATCCGCGCGGACGGAGTCGCGGGCGGAAGCTAGTCAACAATATTATAGCGATAAATCAGGGAGCGCCTTCCCTGATTTATGATACAACAATGGTTTTCAATCTCGTTTAAATCACAGTAACACATTAGGATTCTCTGTGAACTACCGCAACAAACACGATTAAGTTGACAAACAGGCTTATACGAGGATAGCTAACTGATGCCATCGGCTTCGCCTGCGTGTAACTCGAAAATAATCATCCGATAGGTACGTATTATCGGATTAAACGAAATCCCATGTTTCACAGTATATCATCATCAGCCTATTAATGTTCCCACTGCTGGGACACAGGCCTCCTCTCTGTCAGAGGGAGTGGGGCCATAATTCATAACGCGGGCCCAGTGCGGTTTGGTGGATGTCACATGTTTTCGATTTTTTGATTCTAGGACATGCCGGTTTCCTCACGATTTGAGAGCAGTGGTGATGAAATAAATTACACGTAATGCACCTGGATGGGATCGAACCCACGACCTACTACTCGTAAGTTGGGGCCGATACCACTGGCTCACCACTGCTCTACACTCCACTGCAGCCATAGTATATATAAACTATTTTTTTTTACGTGGTAAAATCATCACATGAGTCGTCCCACCAAGGGCAGAGCGGGAGGGACTGTCAGACTCGTACTGACTAAAATCCACGGTGTCCTTTAATAGCCCTGTACGTACCAGGGTCACGGTAATTCGTGAGTCCCGCGACCACGTGAGTCCATTTGAGCAATTTTCATAAGGATGAGTGGTCGACAGCAGGTACGGAAAAAATGTTCGTGTGATCTGCAAGTAGTTGTTCCGGGTCTGGGTGTTTGTGTATGTGAGCTTCTATGTTTGTAAACGCACTCACGACACAGGAGAAATTCTCAGTGTGAAAAAGTCAGTTGAAATAAAAGCGTGTTAAAAAGAAAACGAACATAGCTCAGAAGCTATGTTCATTGATTGATTAACAAACATATACCTATTATGTACAAACTCATAGTCTTCGGTGATATACAGGGTATTTTTTTATTGATAGTCTGTTTTTTCCCTGTCTTTCTATATCAGTAATATTTAACAAATATCATGTCATAAATTGATGTGTCCTCGCACTCTGGATGAATTTGACTCACTAAAAACCAGCTGTTTCATTGCGCTCCAGGGCCATCACATTCAATACAAATACAAGTGTAAAGTGTGTCACCATTATGTGAATATATAAAAATGTGTTTCAAAGTAAACAAATTTTATAAAATCATTTTATTATAAAAAAATTATATCTTTAGTAAATGTTAATATGGTAACGTCACGCCAGCAGCTGGGGAACCTGCCCCAATCTGTCAAACCTTCCATTTTTGTGATTAGGTTGAAAATCAATTAAAGAAATTTGGCAGATTGAGGTAGGTTGATGTGCTGTCTGTACAATTACATTAAAACTGAATAAAATAATTTAATAGTGTAACATACACTAAAAACAAGAACATTTCCACAAAATGCGAAGTAAACAGACAAAGTTTAAACATGAAAATTATAGCAAAACATCGTAAATTATGGCAACACAGGAAAACAAAAGCAAATTATATTCTAAACACGGTGCTAACAAATCATTCACTAAATATCATAATAGCCGAAACTTTTGTACACATAATAAGTTATTCTACTACTGTTTTATTTCTTTTACTCCTAAACTTTTGCTGCCAGTTACCACTAACTAAATATATAAAAAAATATTTATATATTTGTGAACTGAAGAATTGAGGAAGTTTCACCAATCGCACTCCGTCTTTTTATTTACGGCCGTTACATTCAAATGTTTACATAAACATAAACAAGAGTTTGATGACATTTTGATCGGTTTCCGAACGTTCACACTATCTTATTTTATGTTATTTTATCGGGTATGGGATGAAACAAATCTTTGTACTATCGGACAGTCACGAGCAATAGTATGTATACACTAAGCAGTATTCAAAAGCGATGTTCTGTTACCATATTGATTAAAATTTTGCCTTTTCATTAGACTTCTGTTTTGGAAGCCATATTATTACGAAGTAGGTCTTATTTCAAAATGGAAACCAGTATTTTACGAGTAAATTGCGTTTGAATCTTGTTAAGTGTTTACATGTTATTGCTCGTGGCTGTACTAGTGATACAGGGTGAATGTTTCAACTGGACGCCGATATCTAAGTCCGAAACTATAAGGCATATCGAGAAATACTCAAAGGAGACTCGAGGCTGATTTTGATGAAAACTGTATATAATGATGATAAAGGAGTATAATGATGAATAAATAATATTTTGTTGATTTCGGTGTGTGTGCTGCGTGTCCTTGGATCGATTCAAAAATGTGACCGATCATTTATTATTGCAATACGTTATTGTTAAAATAGGAATAATTATTAATCTTACCATTGATTAAAAATGAAAAATACTTTAACAATTAGTTAACCAAACCAATGATCTAAAAATTTGCCCTAAGCAAAAATATGTAACAAAAATAACAACGGTCACTGACCTAAAACATATTTTTCACGCCACGTCAATCAAGTTTCGCTTTATAATTTGACCTTAAATATTAATCCTAGTATTTTATTTTCAGATACTAATTAGGATAATACTAGGGATTATATCGACAAACGTGAGCTTACACGGATTAGCACTGAGTCACGTACACAGTGCCTAGACACGCTTTGTGCATACGATAATACAAATACCAGGGACAAAGACATCTTGCATGCCGTGTGAGTTTATGTGGAATAATCAAAATCGAGCTTTATGGCATTTGGCTATAGACAGTAATTTGAATGGTGCTAGTGAAAATGCAGAAAAGCACAGATTGCATTACACTGCCTTTTTTTGGGTGGTCAAATAGTTAAATGAGTTACTCCCCCGCCCGAGTTGGAGCGGGAGGGACTGTCTGATTTGTTTTGCCTTAGCCTTTACTGACCCACTGCTGGGCAAATTCTTCCCACAGTTTCTTCCAGGAGCTCTTTTCCTGGGCCGCTTTGAACTCATCAGACTCTTACTTTTTTTTTTTTTTGCGTGGTAAAATCATCAAATGAGTCCTCCCATCCAGGGCAGGGCGGGAGGGACTGTCAGACTTGTACTGACTAAAATCCACGGTGTCCTAGCCCTTTACGAACCGGGGTTACGGTGATGGGTAAGTCCCGCGACAGGTCCCGGCAGGCTTTGGCCCTCTACAGGCCCCGTCACTATGCTGACACCCCTTGAGGCGCGCGTGGAACACAACGCACCGTTGACCCGGGCTTGGTCCACGGTCGGACAGCGAGTCGCCCATTACTCGCCGCCCGCATGCCCGCGCCTACGGTGGCGGAGATCGTCTTGCGACGTCCGACGCCGTGGGCGTCTACCACTGCGGCTGGGGTGGAGGGAGGTCGCTGTTCTCTCCCTCACGCGGCACGCCTCCTCCTTCGCGAGCATGACTGCTTCGCAGAAGGAGGCGACCGCTTCCCACTCCGTCTCGCCCCGCAGCATGGCCTCGACCAATGCCGGGCGCGAGAGGTCTCCGCCTATCGCCGTCGTGAGGACACGGCGGTGCTCTGCCCAAGCGGGGCAGTCCTGCACCGTATGCTCCACAGTGTCCCCCGGACGATCCTTGCAGTGGTGATCAGACTCTTACTTACTTAAAATTCACCCTTTGTTAAATATTGATAATTGATGTTGTTGTAAATTGTTTCTTTGATTGCCCCTCGCGTTATTGGTTGGTGTCCTTTTAGCTCCACGATCCGACGAGGGCTCTGCCTTTTTATTTCGTGGTAAAATCATTAAATGGGTCCTCCCACCCAGTAAGATAACTGTTTGTTTTAGTATTAGATGACACGATTGGCGCAGTGGCTGCATGAGCGTAACAGTGCTGCGCAGCGTGTTACTGGTTCGATTCCTGAATGGAGCAAAATATATTTTTATGACCTGTAAGTAGTTCCGGTTCTGGGAGTATGTGGGATCTATGTTTATGCACCCCCGACACAGGAGAAATGTGACTAGTGCGGGGCAAACATTTTTTCAAAACAAAAATAAAGAATAAAATAAGTATCTGGGTATAATCTAACACAGGTATAGATCATAGTCTAAATTATCAAATGAAATAACTATTATCCTAGATAATTTAGGATAATAACAATTTTCGATTTATACACGAACGAAATCGCCAGCAGAAAATACAAATCTTCCTTATTCCTTACATACAATTCGTTCATCAAAACCCCAAAATAAATCCAACGTTACTACCAAGAGGAGAGCATTTCCTTTG
This sequence comes from Agrotis puta, assembly GCA_943136025.2. Classification (NCBI taxonomy): domain Eukaryota; kingdom Metazoa; phylum Arthropoda; class Insecta; order Lepidoptera; family Noctuidae; genus Agrotis; species Agrotis puta. The sequence goes on along the minus strand of OW964175.2, from coordinate 13,751,624 downwards.
TAAACCGACATTTTAATATGACTGTGGTCCCTCTACCCGCAATAGGCCAACTTAAATACGTCGAGTCTAATGACTTGAAAGTAAAAAGTACTTTTTCGGTAAAAAAATCGGCGAACTGGGAACAGGCGGGGCTCATTTCGAGTAATTCGGTGAAAGGAATAGATACAAGAGAAGGCAAAAAGTTAGGGGACATGCGTTGATCTGAATAATAATAGTGCGGTTGCCTTTTTGAGTGAAATTTTCTGAGGTTGCTGGAAGATTTTTGAGTCGTTTCTACAGGATCTTTTTTATGTAGGTATTTAAGTAAAGCTTACTATATATTACTAGCTGATCCGTGCCTACTTCGAAGACAAAACAATTTTATAAAAAAATGTGAGGTTGGATATAGGAGTACGAAAATAATTTACTTGATTATATCGCAAATTGTCTCTGACAGATATAAATATTGAGAAAAAGATGTGAATAAAAAAATATTTTGACAAAGACGCCCTTTCCAGTCGTCTTCATACATAAATTAACTAAAACAAAAACATTGTTTTTGGTTCATGGTCCCTAAATTAGTACTCGCTTTTTTACGTAGTAAAATCATCAAATGACTCCTCCCTCCCTCACAGGGAACTCGGAACGGGAAGGACTGTTAGACTCGTACTGACTAAAATCCACGGTATTCCTTCAATAACCCTTTACGTTCCTGGGTCATGGTTACCTGTTAAGACAGTGCCACGATCCCGGCAGCCTTTAGCCCTCTATGGAGGGCTCCGTCAGATCTTGAACACCTAATTTTAATGCCTTTGTCAAAAAGACTGGCGAAAGCGAAGCGTTTCCGTAGCGATACCGAACCGAAACGAGACGTCAGTCCGATAGTTTTGTGACGCTTTTGCTTTTCTATGTGACTGGATTCAAACAATTCCATACATTACAAATAAAAACGTCACGCTTCGCATTCGCGACGCCTGTCTGTTTGACAAGGGCTTAAAGGGGAATCTAACACAATTATTTATGCTCTTGTTTTAATTCTCCCATACCTACCGTTTCACAATAACACTCCATACCGTCAATGTTGCTCTCACACGAGTCACACCCAGATTCAGAGATTCCGAAAGCGGCAAAACAATCACTTACTCGCTAACATCCCGGAGGAATCGCTGAGTCCGGGACACGATCCCGGATTAAACGTTTTGACCAACCTGTTGTGACCGGTCAGTGTTAACATTGCCCACTTACAGCATTACACAGTTAGGAAATGTTGGATAATAGTGTTGATATTCATGTGGATGTGAAGATCAAGTTCCTATGTGATTTATTGGTCTTTTATGGTGGTGGCGCGAGAGGGACTGTCGGACAGTAGTCTGTCTAATCCACCCTGTTGCTTCGGTTTCCCTTTGCGTACCAGTGTCGCGGTAACCTTTACAGAAGGTCTCGTGACCCTGGCAGGAATTTGACCCTGTAGAAGTCCCCTTACAGGAACAAGCAAGAGAAAAATAAGTACTTAACGCGAATGTGAGCACGTTTCGCAGCGGCTGAAACATCGAATGCTGCGCTGGATGTTAATGGTTTGATTCAAAATCAAAATCAAAATCAAAATCAAAAGTTTTTATTTCACATAGGCCCATGAGGGCACTTATAAAACGTCGACAGCAGGTGCTCGGTTCGGGTTGGTCGATTCCATGGAGAAGAACCGGCAAGAAACTCCATGGTTACTCTTTTAAAATATGGTATGGTTTTACAATCAGATTGTTACAATTTTTGGATACTTCGAAATGTGAGAAAAACGTAGGCCTGGTAACAAGGGGGAAGTCCTTTTTAAAATTAGTGCTACAAAAAAAAAAAAAAAAATCCCGCATAGGAAACATGTTTGATTGACTTTAAAGTAGTTGTTCTGAGTGTTGTGCATTAATTAAAGTGTTTTTTTTTTAACATATCTATGACATAGGATTAATGTCTTGGGTGGGGAAATGTTAAAAAGGAAAGTAAAAATAATTTTCGATAAATTGTGGTAATTTAAGGATCATGTCTGTCTGACCTTTCCAAGATTGTAGGCAAAGCAGTTAAAATGTATATACGATAAACGTGATAGTTGGTAAATAGTTGGTTTGGATGTTTAAAACTAAAATAACTTTTTAAATCCATTCAACTAATTATCAGGCTATTATTAGGCTCATGGGCAGTCAGAAGTGACCTTGCAAAGAAACTGGGTTGAAAAATATGGAATTCCCAAGTTACTATCACCGTTGCATTCGTATCGTATATCAATTGGAAATATGGCATTAACTTTGGTATTTCCATCATTACTAATTATCTCACTAATTAGTTGAATGGATTTAAAAAAATTGTTTTAAATTAAACACACAATCAACTACGCAGAATAAAATTCTGAATCAAAATTCACATTACATTTGTAAACTGTTTTGTAGATACGAGTAATTTGCAAAGTTGCACACCAAAAGTTACAATTTAAATCACAGAAAATATCGTAAAACATACCCTTTTTTTACGTGGTAAAATCATCCAATGAGTCCTCCCATGGAGGGACTGTCAGACTCGAACTGACTAAAATCCAAGGTGTCCTTCAATAGCCCTGTACGTTCCGGGGTCACGGTAATTCGTACAGTCCCGCGACCTCGGAAAACATACGCTATGAATGTCATAGAAGCAAAAAAGATGGAAGATTTAATACAACAAAGATAAAAATATTACACAGCTTTTAAATTATCTATCCACGAGAGCATAAAGCAGCGTAAAACATTAAAAAGAGTCAACATCAATGAAACTAAGTAAATAGCTCAGTCGTTCTCGACAAAAAGCTTTATTACAAGTTTTTTTGTGTTAAAAATGTTTTACTACTAACTTTTGAAATGAAATTAGATAGTTCCTTTATTGCAAAAACGAGTCAGAGTCGTTAAAAAAGTATAAAATCAGGAAAAAAGCCACAAAACATCGGAAGGAGTGAAAACCTCGCACTTGAAACAGTTTCTTAATTAAATTTACTTTAGCAGAGAGCTCTGCAATTGGAGTGCGGCCAAAGAATAAGCGGATGATCGTAATTATTAAAAAATTGCTGTTCTAGTTTCAAGCTTAAAAACTGTGGTTTAAAACTTATTTTGGCGTACGTCCGAATGGATGAAAAACAGCTAAAAGTTTTGTAACGCATGGAATATTGACTGTCCTACGGCGGCTAGATTAATGTTCTATGTATAATTTTATTGCGCTGTTTTTATGTGATTTAGTTTTGATGTGATGCAGAGAGCAAAACTGGTCCAGCAGCCCCGGATTTACGATTTTTTGAACCGGGGCAAAACTTGTTTGTAGCGCCTTCTCTCCAGCCTTTCAGATCAATTGTAAAAACCTTAGAACCGTTTATATTTTGTGCCTTGACCTGATCAATAGATTTTTGTTGCATTCAACTTCTGAACAAGCCATGAGTTAAATTTCGAGATATGATCAGCCTTTTGCCATCCACTACTGATCGTAAGGCCCAAAGAGTGACAATCCTCCTGGTCCTGGGCAGTACGCATCCATCCGCTGCCAGCTACATTCTTCAAATAATCGACGCATCTTGCGAGAGGGGTTACTTTTGGCACTACAGAAGCGTCTTAGGCTAAAAACAACCAACTTTGAGCGAAAAGACGTCGATTTTTTGTGTTTTCTCCGGCATTTCATATTTTTGTTTTCAATCAAGCAATTTTGTGGGGGGAGCAGGCGGGGCAGGCGCCCGGGGCGTGTGCCCCGCCTGCTCCCCCCAAAATCCTGCCCTGTCCTTAAGACAACTAGGCAAGCAAGTGATGGAGATTTAGAAGTGTTTCGTATTCTTTTTATATACGGAACGATAAACTCAATTTTGTGAGACCAATACGCGGGAACCGCCGCAATTTTTAAACCACGACTTTAACAAGATATAACATAATCTTTTCTGTATGCCTGAGTCAATGTCAATCTAATTAAAGCATTTGAATTTTCCATCACATTGTCTCTGACCGTTCGGGGTCACAGCGGCCAATCTCAAAAGAGATTTAGCCATCAGCGCTGTGCATCTTTTAGTGCATAAGACAAGACGTGTAGACCAGGTACAGGTGCCCTCTATGCTCCTGTCTGCATTGTCATATTCCGATGGGACGGTAATTCGACACGACCGTAGAGGAATCAGGTGCAGGGCTAATGCTTTCCGAGCTACGGGGATGCTATACCGTCAACTGCCAAACTTCTGGCAGCTACAACTTCCAACTGAACAGCATTCTTTGCCCAATCTCAACTTGCAGTCGTATCTGCACCTATGTTACGAGTAGATAACTGTTACTAAGAATTTAATGTTCATCCATCTGTCTTGTCATGTTCATTGGTTAAACTTACCATGGCCACGTGGTACAAACTATGACCGGATGATTCATGAAAAATCACGTTTGTTGTATTCCCATAATTATAATATTTATTTTATTTTGTTTTTACGTATTTGTGGTTACAGCGGGAACAAAACTACATCATCTGTGAAAATTTCAACTGTCTACCTTACGCTTCATGAGATACAGCCTGGTGAGTGATGGACGGACAGACAGACAGACAGCAAAGTCTTAGTGATAGGGTACCGTTTTACCCTTTTTTACGTAGTTAAATGAACGCATAAGTCCTCCCACCCAGGGCAGAGCGGGAGGGACTGTCAGACTCGTACTGACTAAAATCCACGGTGTCCTTCAATAGCCCTTTACATACCGGGGTCACGGTAATTCGTGAGTCCCGCGACCTTCCGTTTTACCCTTTGGGTACGGAACCCTAATAAAAACCTATAGAGACATATTCCTCTATCGCTAATTTCCAAGCCCCATAACGTCTTGGCTCAATGTGAAAAGAGAACAATTACTCCAGACACTTCAGTCACTGATGTAACGTAATGGAATTTCGAAATTGAAGAAAACAATAATCAATGTGCTTCAAAGAAGTGCACGTGTTGCCAACAGAATAAAAGAAAAAATATTGATGAAGTTACAAAATAAAAGATGTTAAATTTAATATTACTAGGGGTTGTCCAGTCGGGCACGCCGCAATCGCGGCGGTAAGACCCCTCCTTGAGGAGTGGCTGGATAGGCGTCACGGCGTCCTTACCTACCGCATGACGCAGGTCCTCACCGGACACGGAAGTTTCGGGATGTACCTGTGTCTGATAAGGAGGGAAGAAACGCCTGGATGGCACCACTGCGAAGATCGTTCGGAGGACACGGTGGAGCATACGGTGCAGGACTGCCCCGCTTGGGCAGAGCACCGCCGTGTCCTCACGACGGTGATTGGCGGAGACCTCTCGCGCCCGGCATTGGTCGAGGCCATGCTGCGGGGCGAGACGGAGTGGGAAGCGGTCGCCTCCTTCTGCGAAGCAGTCATGCTCGCGAAGGAGTAGGCGGGCCGCGTGAGGGAGAGGACAGCGTCCTCCCTCCACCCCAGCCGCAGTGGTAGACGCCCACGGCGTCGGACGTCGCAAGACGATCTCCGGCCACCGTAGGCGCGGGCATGCGGGCGGCGAGTAATGGGCGACTCGCTGTCCGACTATGGACCATGCCCGGGTCGACGGCGCGTTGTGTTCCACGCGCGCCTCATGGAGTGTCAGCATAGTGACGGGGCCTGTAGAGGGCCAAAGCCTGCCGGGGTCGTGGGACTTACGAATTACCGTGGCCCCGGTACGTGAAGAGCTAGTGAAGGACACCGTGGATTTTAGTCAGTACGAGTCTGACAGTCCCTCCCGCCCTGCCCTGAAGGGGAGGACTCATTTGATGATTTTACCACGATAAAAAAGGGGTTGTCCAGTGACGAATTTAACCATACTTCTTCGTCTTTAAAGGAACGCTATCATCGTTCTCTTACCATATCGATTTTAAAAGTTTTCAAAGACATCGCGGTGAACGAATCGGCATTGCCATCCAACGTGGCAAATGCTGGGCACTTTCCCCGTTGACAGGATATGGATGAATTTTTGACGCCCTGTAAATTTTTTATTTTGGTTTAATTTTAGTAATTTTTTTAAATATTATACTTTTAATGTTCAAATGTAGTGTGTAAATTTACTTCTAGAATTACCTGTAAAGTTTTAAAATATTCACTTAATAAATATAATCAATCACATCTAAAAAGCTGGACATATGACTTTCTCAGTCTGCGCCACATCACCCTGCCTTTTGACGTCCGCGTCCAGTTTGATCCAGCCACTTTGGAGTCATCCCACACTACGCTTGCCGGTACGCGGTCTCCACTCCAGGAGTCGTCTGCTCAACCGGCAATTCGATCCTTCGACAAACGTGGTCATCCCACTGCCTCTTCAGTTTGCTCTGGTTCTTTGTGTGATATTCAGTGTGTATTAAACGATCAAACGCGTGATAATGTGTATAATGCTGTTTTCTGACAAAATCATAGTAGCATTCAAAACTTTCTGCACTCTTTATCCGTATAAACTCTGAGAAACATACTCCTCCTGCCACGAAATTCTGGTGAAGTGTTACCAACTTTTTAGGACATCACCATCATCTCTCTATTTATTAAACTCTGTATGTTGTGGTCGGCGTCCCATATAATTGACTTTAGCTCCGAGTAAAATACTGGTATGAAATCAGTATTTTGGAACAACTACTATGTAACTAACAGTAAACTTAACTGGGTTCGTCCAAAAAGCGGTTACCAAGTCTGTTCTATTGAGAAAACCGCAAAAACAAAGGGCTTTGCCATTCCTGGAGACAAAGTTCAAATAGTTCTAGCTTTAATTTCGCTGGACTTCCTTAAATGTGGAACACAGACGTGTCGAGGTACGAGATACCTAGAATACAACACTTCTTCTTCATTCTCAACAGAAATTGGAAATAGCAATACGGCAACCTTACTTATTATTAACATTCGCAGTTTTTTTAAACCTTTCTAGCAATTTCTCCTGTGTTGTGGGTGAGTTAACAAATAGAAAAACTGATATGTACAATAACTAATTCCGAACAATTACTTATAGGTCATACAAATTGTTGTTCCGTGCGGGGATCGATACCGCGACAACCCGCGCAGCAGTCGTTCGTTCAGCCACTGCGCCAACCGCCGACGGTCAAGGTAAAATCATCAAATGAGTCCACCCAGCCAGGGCAGAGCGGGAGGGACTTTAAACATAACTGTGGCCCTGAAACGTAAGGGGCTATTGAAGGAACACCGTGATTTTTAGTCAGTACGAGTTTGACAGTCCCTACCGCTCGACCCAGTGCGGGAGGACATGTTTGATGATTTTACCAGGAAAAATAAAATAAATAATTTAGTGGACCTTCGTCCTTATTCTGTATTTGGTTTTACTACATATTTACTAACACTTTTTTGTGTCTTAAATATAAAATGAGTCTATATTGATATAAAAATATTTAATTAACAGCCTCTGTAACAATCTTTATTAAAATAGTTTAAATTCAAAGAAACACTTAATAACATTCGAACAAAACTAATAAGAAACTTAAAGCCATTTTCAAACTAAACAATTAAGTATGCAAAGTTGAGAGCAGTTAAAATTATTATTTACTAGCCGCCCGCCCTGACTTTGTTCGGGTTCAAATTTCTGAACTTCCCAATGTGTTTTTCTGAAGTGAAAACTTCTTTACCGGCGTTGTGCACTTTTTTTGGAATGGGTAAAACATGTTAAACTCGCGTCAGAACACGTGACCTGATCGAAAATTCGTAAGACGGCGCAGGGCGCTTGCGCGAATGTTCGTGTGTGTTTATTACTATTCAAGTTTTCACTTCTGCCGGCATTCCCAGAGTGCAACCCGCCGTTTTTTTTTTTCAGAAAATCCTACTATAAGTGACCTCTGAAAGTGAGTGTAACACATAATAACTTTAACAAAATAATTTATTATTAGAACAAGGCATAAAAAAACTTTTTTAATCTCATTTATATTCATAGAGTGATACCTGCATGCGAGGTTATTCATGAAAAGTACGTAATTCATATGTGAACTGATGAAAAAGGTCGCGATTTATGTTCCAAAGTTCTTTAGTGATGAAAATACTAGTTGTAATCTCAGCTTGTTAAATAACTTTGAATTTTAATGAGCTGTTGTTTGTGAATTCCCGGTTTAACAGCACGCGTAGCATGGCGCCGTACAAACTGGTTTTGTGAACAGAAGAAAAGACAAAATGACAGAACTTATAAACATTTCTACCGTTTCAAGCATTTAAATGTGTTAAATATAATTATATAGAAGAAATGATTCTATTCATCAATTGTGTAGGGGCCGTATTATGACGTCTTAAAACCAGGCTTGTTCCAGTGAGTGAACGAGGTGGCGCTAGACGACTTGTATAGCTCTGTCTCTTTCACTCACTGGAACAAGCCTGGTTTTAAGGTTTTAATACGACCGCAGATCATGTCATACTTGTGCATAAATAGTATAAAAATAACAATACTCGTAAAATAACTCTGTCTATTCGTGGTACAATAGAAAAAGAATTGGTTATGATACGCGTGCTTTTTTTTTTTATTGTGGTAAAATCATCAAATGAGTCCTCCCACCCAGGGCAGGGCGGGAGGGACTGTCAGACTTGTACTGACTAAAATCCACGGTGTCCTTCACTAGCCCTCTACGTACCGGGGTCACAGTAATTCGTTAGTCCCGCGACCCACAGGTACCTCCCGAAACTTCGGTGTCCGGTGAGGACCTGCGTCATGCGGTAGGTAAGGACGCCGTGACGCCTATCCAGCCACTCCTCAAAGAGGGGTCTTACCGCCGCGATTGCGGCGTGCCCGATGATACGCGTGCTGGTGTATTTATTCTGCTAAATGATTTAGGGACCGCAGCATATCTTCTACATATAATGACGGGGCCCCCTTAGAGGGCCAAGAGATGGACGCCGTGGATTTCAGTCAGTACAAGTCTGACAGTCCCTCCTGCTCTGCCCTGGGTGGGAGGAACCATTTGATGATTTTACCACGATAAAAAAAAGTATTTTTTCTATACTTTTTGTTTACTCGTGGTTACAGCCCCAACTTACGAGTTTTAGGTGCTGGGTTCGAACAAAATTTTCGTGGGTTAAAAGTTTCATCAAAATCGGTTCAGTCATTTCGAAAAATAAGGCTTTGAAATTTTATGTGAAATGCCATACGGCGTACATGCTTTGCATGTTTCTCTATACGACTGTTATCAAACTCATCACACCAATAAGAATGTTAATCGTAACCAAGTAAAGTTTATTTTCGGATGAAGCGTGATTGAGCTAAGACTAAAGCCTTTATCTAACAGACAGGCGTGGCGAATGTGAAGCGGCGAGGCGTTTTTGTTTGTAATGTATGGAATTGTTTCAATCCAGTCACATAGAAAAGCGAAAGCGATCCGATAGCGTGACCGAACCGATGCGAAGACGTAGCAAAGTCGTATTTGCTCTGTTTGATGTCGTTCATAAAAAGCCAGCTAATACAACCGCCACGCCTCGGTTCGCTGCACCCAGTTTGGCGTCTCGTATCGGTTCGTTATCGCTTCGGACTCGGTCCAGTTCGCTATCGCCTGTCCGTTTAACAAAGGCTTAAGAACGCTCTATAGATTTGAACGACCTTATCGAACAATGTTGAGATCCGATTGAAAATATACTGGTAGCTGAAAATGTATGGTATAGCTTTAACACTAAGAAACAAAATGCCTTATTCTGCTTCTATTTACTTCTTGACCCATGACATTAATAAGATAATACAATTAGGGACGTGGGCATCATTAAAGGCTAGACCACGACCTTCCACTAACAAGCAGAACGAACCGCAACTAAACCCTTTATCCGATATGTTGTCACGAATAGATAATAAACCTTAGTTAGACTTCGTCTTAATATTATCACTGTACCTATCCACTCGCACGTCAGCGCTCGCGAGCTGTCATGTGGGACTTACGTCACGGCGCAACCGACTTTCAGCGGTTCTAAAATGTCGCGGATCTTCCCTGATAAAAACGTTTGCCAAACGAAAAGTATTGAAGCAATTTCAAAATAAAAAATACCTTTGTTTGCGTTAGAGTATACAGAATAAACTGAAATAAAAATATATGCTCCAAATCTACATGACCACCCATTAAAAAAATGTTAAACTTAAAAAGTAAATATTTTTTACTGATTTCCAGGCAAATTTATTTTTCGTGATTAAAATATGCTGTCGGTAACACTTATAAATAATTGTGAATAAAGTAGACTATATTTCCTTCAAGATGATAGCAAAATATTTTTATTACATTCATGAGAAGTAGATAAAATAAATTGGTCACTGCAGTGCTAGGCAGTTGAACGCTGCGTATCCTTTTGCTAATTTCGTTGAATCTGTTAAAAATATAAACGTGATTGTTTTGTTCCGTATGAATAATTATTCTAGATAGTTTACTTTTATGAAATTAGGATATAATTTCTCTTCAAAATAACTTCTACAGTTAAAACAAACCAAAAACCGTATATCGTAACACAAACGGCACTCGACAACTTCTTTGGTAAATTTATCAACTTTGGAGAATAAAAGAATATGATAATTATACACCATTGTAACGTGTACATTATCTACAAAAATGTAATATATTACATTATTAGAAATATGAAATAAAACAAAAGTTCCAACGACATCATTACGGTGACACTTTCACGCACTCACACACGAAATACTCTTGACTTCAATTTGTTGTACCAATCACAGATCAGTGAAAAATGAACTGGAGTTGGTTTCAGTGCCATCTCTTATTATTTCTGTGTATTAAAAACTACAGACAATGTAGAAAAGAGCCATAGTTGAACCAGAACTCCATACATCCGTACATTCCTCATATTGGCACTGTAGTACCAATGACGTAAGACCCTAAAAAATATTTTGGCACTGTAGTACCACATGACGTGCAAGTGGATAAGGAGTGTACATCAGGGACTAAAAATAAGTTAAAATAAGTAAAACCCGACTACGAAAAAATCGCGCACTGAAAAGTATAAAACAAGAACAATCTGTGTTACGGAATTTTTTAAGTAATAGCCGTGGTTGTATGCCACCCAGCCAATAAAGATTGTGTGAAACAACCGCAGGGGCGCAGGTGGCACACGACCACGGCTATTACTGAAAAATCACGCGCGAGCAAAAGTTACGCACAGCCTTGCGGGGCAAAGAAGAAGGGAAAAAGAAACGGGTTTCTTGGTAAGTCAAGTCTAGATATAGAAAATAGATCCATCCCGCTCCGCCCAGAGTGGGAGGAACTCTCTTGACGAATTTCTATGCAAAAGTAGAAGTATCATCTCATCAACTTAGGTTTTAATATTTATTCAAAGTTAAGAGACGTTTTATAATTAAAGCGATGAATCAATTCCTTTTATAATTCAAATTAATTGAATTCAATGAATATTCTGCGAAAGTAATTAACAAAATTATCCATAGATAAGTCATTTACATAATTTATGTTACGGAATCTTGTAAAATAGGTCGAGGAAAGATAATTAGAGTTTTTTCTTTATGGACTTATGATCCGATTATGATCATATTTATTTTAATTAGAAGCATGATCTTTCTTGAAATTGTTTGTTCAATTCTAGAACAGTGTTTTAGATTTTTAGTGTCCCAATAGAGCAGGGGTGGCCAACTTGATTAGACATAAGATCTACTGTTTACTAACGAAACCCCGTGCGATCTACCAATTACATACTTCTTGAAATCTTAAATGAAACAGCATAGATTAGTACACCATCATGTAGTATTTTTTATTGAACAGTTTTAGGAGTTTCTTTTCATATCACATGTGAGATTGTTTCTTTAAATTTACTTAATACTTTGGAATGGAAGTCTGAGTTGATGATGTTTTATCAACATAATATAGGTCTACGATCGACTGGACTAATAGCCGCGATTGACCGGTCGATCGCGATCGACCGGTTGGCCACCCCTGCATTAGAGGTTAGCGAGGTGTTCCGCGCTACACTCGAGGCTAAGGCCAAAGACGAGCAATAACACGCATAATATGCGCTTCAAAGTTAAGCCAGCCACGATTCCCAAGGTTCAAGAACGGATGACCATCTTTCTATCTATGCTAATATTGTAAAGCAGAAGAGTTTGTTTGTTTGGTTGAACGCGCTAATCTCATAACTTATTATGCCAAGTACTCCCGTGACATGTAAAGTAAAACAAAATGCACACAAGAATAAACACATTCTAAAAGTAGAAGAAATCCTAAGACTTTAAAATACTATAGTTGATTTTGTCTTCTAATCAAAATGGAGAGAAATCAGTAAGCTGTATTTTGCATAAACTTTTGATCCAGTCGACGCCGTGGCAAGGTTCATTATTTTTTAATATAAGATTTTTTATTTATTTTAAGGCCCCTTTTATTGAAAAAATATTTAGGACTGAGATTTGAAATGTAAATTACAGAAATACATAGACTGTAAGAGATTTTGTAGAAAATAAATATATATTTAACTTAATGATAGTATTCTGACAATATTAGTAGGTACTAGAGTGGAAATCACGTATGGGCAAACACAGTTTGGGAAGCTCTGCTGCATGATGGATCGATGATTTGAAGAAGATGGTTGGTAGCGAATGGATAAAGACTGCCCAAGACTGGATGCTGATAGAATTGAGTAGTCACTTATACCAGAAAATCGAGCATTCACCGTTTTTAATATTGTTGAACTGAACAATGACTGACGAACTCAGCCGAGAATAGAGCCAAACATCGCTATGAACATTTTTATGATCTTTCTAGCGATGACCATAATTATTAAAGATCCAGGCGAAGGCGTTGGATGGGGAAACCGTATTATGGAATTAAAAGAACAGTAAGCCCGTTCCTACACAAGGTGACGCAAGTCTCCGATACCTTAGACTTTGGTATCCAGGTGACTATCGCAATACAAATCCATAGAGGTTCGTCCACAGGAAAATGCGTCAATGGATACCGAAGTCATAAGCCATGTGTACGAAGGGGCTAATTTTTCAGTAATCGCAGTCAGCAACATACAACTTTGACTGGAATGAATTTCCTCGAACGAAAAAGAGTTTTCCGCGGTGATATAAACTCGTAATGACCAAAAGTCGAACCAAATCAAAGCTCATACAAGAAAGAGGAACAAGGTTAAGCCGAAATAGCCAAATAGCCTTACAAGAACACTCACATACTTAGCAAAACACTATACCAACAATCATCCTAAGAAGTTTTGTATTCTAACCCTTGGGACTGGAACGTCGAAGGAAACTTTTCACTCCTCTTTTAAGGGAGTGATCACGCTTATCGACCTTCAATGTCGACTTGAACCGGACGGAAAGAACTTTATGTGTGTGTGAATAGTATGGCAGGGTTGGACATTTATAATATCAGCGATGATATACATTTGGGACGTTTGGGTGCTTTCATAAAGAAGCAAGCAGGTATGGGTTGGTACTGATCGGGAAAGTTAAAAGCGGCAAGCCTGCCAAGTGCATAATACATTGTTTCTATAGCACTCATCAGGTTCATTTGATAACCAGTGTCGGGCACTAGTTGTCCGACATTAGGCTGAAATGGGCCTATTTGGCAGCCGTGAGTCATATTATTCATACAGTAATTGTGTTTAGTTTTAAAAGTTTTACATTTAGTCTATAGTAATTTCTTTTTTTTCTTAAACGAAGCTTCTCGTTAGCAGTATCAGTATCAGCACCATTCAACTCAGCCATTTTGAAGGGAACTAAATAATCCGACATACGCGCCACTTTCAGCGAGACATTTAAGTGAGCATAACGTACTCTTGACCTTCAGGGTACATTTAAATCAATAAAAGTCGTACCTAGTCACTAATAGTTTTGTAGCACATAGTACTCACATAGTATAGGCTAGGTTTAGAAAAAGTATTTTGCGAAGAGGCATTTTCCTGTGAGCACCGATTTTTAGAGCACGTCGTAAGCCAATCACGGTACGTGTCTATAAGTGTGGTCTCTCTCTAATAATATCACTGCCAAGCAATTTAGGCACCAGTAATTCTTTCATATTAGTTCGTTGCTAAGGGGTATTTTGTTTACGAACATGTAACGAGTTAAGGGGGGAACTGGTTAAATCATTCAGTTACTTGTAAACCATATTAGTGGTCCCACACCTAAAATATGACCTAGACTAGACTTAAACCAAGTAATGCGTCGGAAGGGTCCTAGTATTAATATCTAGATACTAGACTCTTCAGACGCTGTCTAGACAAAGTGACACTCTACAAGCGATAACGATGATGGAGTGATCTAAAATGTCCGTGATCTAAGCTAAAAAACAATAAAAACTGATTAAGTGCGTGTGGGATAGTTAAAGGTTCCGTAGTTGAAAAAGACAGGTCAAACAGACAGGCGAACGCGAAGCGTTTCCGAAGCGAAGCGTGACGTTTTTATTTGTAATGTATGGAATTGTTTGAATCCAGTCACATAGAACAGCGAAAGCGATCCGATAGCGTGACAGAACTATCGGACTGACGTTTGTGACGTTTCGGAAACGCTTCGCTTTCGCCAGTCTGTTTGACAAAGGCATTATAGTTGAACTAGTTCTTGCTTTTGGCCAAATTTCATGATTGTAAGTCAACGGGAAGTACCCTATTCGTTTTGATTACACCGCGAGCGTTAAAATATGCGACAAAACAGATCAAAGATATTTTAAATGAAAATATTATGTATCTTTTGATTGCTTTTTTTTCTGTTTCAAGGGATTGTAGATTTGAGTATTTGATATTAATTTCAGCTTGATAACACGCGTGCCTGAGTTTTGACAGACGAACAGGCGGGCAGACGGACAGCAAAGTGATCTTATAAGGGTTCCGTTCTTCTTTTGAGTTCCGAACCCTAAAAACGATGTCGTTGGACATATACAAAACGGTTTTAAACTAAACACTGATGTTCTGGAAGTTATATCGCGAAATCGAGTGTATTAATAAGTTGCCTAGAAAGTAGAATAATATTTATTTATGCAACTGTTGTATAATCAGGGGTATTAAAACACAAATGTGGGTTAGTATAGTATATCATAGTATCACATGAGTGTTTTAATACCTAATTACAACAGTTGCATACAACACTTTATCTACAATCATGATGTGAATCCTCTATAAAAGATTCTCATACCATAGTGAAAAGTCTAATTGCGAAGCATGTGAAATAAACAAACCTTAATAAGTAAAAGAATTATTTATTGTAATAATTATTTACATTTTGGATCGTAAATGTATTTAGCGCAGTCGGTAGACATGCACACGCAAACATTATCTTATTTTTTTGTTTAGATTTAAGTTAATGTAGTTTATTTAATTTTATGTGTATGTTCTTGTGGATAACTTTTGTTTTTTCATAATACTGCTTAAAAATGATTGTGATCAAAAATAAATCTCCGTGTGTGAGTTGTCAGTCCATTTCAACTTTCCCAGAAAAACGAAAATACTTTTTCTCCAAACTTGTACCTATAAGGTACGAATAAAAATGAAATTTTTATCAAGCTAGTCCGTTACTCGTTTGCTTTAAAACTGTATTTTTAGAGCGGAGAAAATCGCGACGTAAAAATTTTCGCTACGATTATATTTGACTGAAAAAAAGGAAATCGTCCGACGAGTTTTTGCCGGAGTTTCTCTACGCGGGCATCTGCCGAAAATGTTTACTACGGTGTTTATGAGAGATGGGGAAATATTCCGACTTGAGCCCCCGCTAAGCTGCCGGACCCCAATTCGGTTGAACCCCACTATCGTTTAAATTTTCAGATAGCTCTATCAATACCGGCTTATTGTTTCGGATGTAATACCTACTATCAGATTGTTTTGTGTTCTATGAGGTAGTTCTTTGGTCCCGGGACTCACGAATTACCGTGACCCCGGAACGTAAAGGGCTATTGAAGGACACCGTGGATTTTAGTCAGTACGAGTCTGATAGTCCCTCTCTGCCCTGGGTGGGAGGACTCATTTGACGATTTTACCACGTTTAAAAAATAAATGAGGTAGTTATTTCATTTGGTCATAAGTTGTATTGATCTAGAATTGAGACATATTTTTTTGTGCGAACACCAACGCTCAAAAAATGAACGTTCTACTAAAAGAAGTGCGTAAGTAGAGTATGGGAAAAAACTGTACAGTTTGATTTTCACATACACACATGTAGATTTATCGGTGCAGTTTGAACCGTACCGTGCAATCGTAAAAGTTTTTCGTAACGTGTGTATATACACTTCCGAAAAATTACAAAGTGATATTTCAAAATCGAACTGACGTATGTTAGTCAGTTTTATTTAGATTGATATTTTTTATTTTATAGCTTAAATAAAAGATTGCGTAAAAGAATTTAAACAAAGAAAAATGAGACTGCTTTTCATCTATAGATATTAATCGACTTCGATAGAGTACTCGCGAACTGACAGCAAAATGTTTCGAAGATTATTGATATTGAACCCGGCCATTTCCATTTCTTTACGTTGCCATTTGCACTTGAATGGAATTAATTTTCAAGAACTTCCCTCTAGGGACTTCACAGGAATCCGTCTCGTGATCGTAATCCGTCCGTCGGCGACCGTCAACCGACGTGGTTGTTCGAATGCTAGACTTTTCAGCCACAGAGGTAGTAATTGAAGTAATCTGGAGTAAAGCGAATCTGATCTTATGCAAACACAGAGGAGTAAAAGAGTAAAGGGATTTTAGCAAGTCTGACAGTCCCTCCCGTCCCGCTCTGGGTGGATGGAGTCAATTGATAATTTACCACGATAAAAAAAGAGGAGCAAACGAAATTCATGTTGTAAAGCATGCTGGCTGGCTGAAAATGGCTGGCATTTCCTTGTAGTCATCGCCATAAGGTCTATCAAGACCACCACCACTGTATCATCACCACATTATTATGTATTGTTTCCTATTCCTTAATAATAATAATAATTTTTGTGTTGTATGTTCCGTATTTCTTTACAACACGAGAATGTGTATTCGTCTTTAGACGTATTTTGTCTAGACAATGTAAGTATAATAAACAGCTATTTTCTTCCATATTGACCCTGACTTGTAAATAGAGACATATGATAGCTCTGGTACACACGGCTTCACATCAAGCTGTACGAAACTAGTATAAACTGACAGTTGAATGTGTGGAAAGATCATACAAAGCGAGATCATAATAAACTGGTTTTGTATGGTTTGATGTTTAGTCGAGTGTATTTGTGTCAAGGACACTCTGATGTTTGTGTTTTGGCAAGGAACGTGTTTTATTCTTTTACTACGCTCCTAGTACATGTTCTTATGATGTCTAGAAAAGTGTCCATTGAGTTAGAAAAATGATGGAAGATTCTTTTCAATTAGGTTATCGAATAATCAACGTCCATCAACCCGGGCCTGGCCCTTGATCAGGCGGAGAGTAATCCATTACTCGCAATCCATAAGCCCGCGCCTACGGTGGTTGGAAAGCGCCGCACGATATCTGAAGCACCGGGCGTCTCCTGCTGCGGCTGGGTCGTAAGGTGGAGGCAGACTTCTTCCTTACGCATTCCGCCTCCTTCGCTAGCATGACTGCTTCGCTGAAGGAGGTGACAGCTTCCCATTACGTCTCGCGTCGCAGCATGGCCTCAATGAATGCCGGACGTAAATGCCTCCCGGATCACCCGGAGGACACAGCGGAGCGTTGTGTTTGCATACTGGTGACACCCAGCGTTTCTTCTAGTCCAAAACGACACAGGAATCTCCCGAAACATCCGTGTCCGGTAAGGATTTTCGTCACGGGGAAGGTAAGGCGGGTGTCTTTCACGCCAACTGCTCAACGAAGGATCTTAACACCGCGATTGCGGCGTACCCAACAGAGATAACCGTAAGATATACAAATCCTAACCAAATATTGTTACAGAGCAATCTCCATTCAAATGATCCCACTAACATGTATAATTGTAAATCAAGTGCAAATTGCATTCGTGTCGCAATCTGTGGCGTAACAGGTGTCGCAAATATTCAACGTTTATTCTTGAACAAGTGCCCTTAATTGTCGAGGGATTTGATTATGATTTCTCTGTCTGTTCCGTGGCTTAGAAAGAGATAGGGATGTTTACAGATAAGAGGATCCCGTTGATTTTTTTTGTGTTGTCTTTTTTGCATATATTTAAGGTTACTTTTCCTAAAATGTCTATGAAATTACTGGCAATATTCGTTTCATAAAGGGCAGGCTTGTGTCCCTGAATTGGAAAAATTAATGTTGATTATGCTTTTTTATGGGTGATATTAATATACAGACAAAATACTCAGCAGATTTGAATCATAAATTCAAAGACATGCCATCATCATCATCATCTTAGCCATAGGACGTCCACTGCTGAACATAGGCCTCCCCTTTAGATCTCGACATGACAGTAGACATGTGACATCTACCAACTTGCACTGGATCCACGTGGTGTACCTATCACAGAGAGGAGGCCTGTGATATTAAACGGTTGATTATACTTTGTACACAAGAAAAGTGGTATTAAATTTCTCACTTGTAGAATACACAGCACAACTTGAACACGTGTCGGCATAATTTTCAGGGACGTTCAACGTTCAGAATTCATTATGAAATTGTGACAATCAACACGGTGAGGTGACGCCCGCTTTCTAAAACAAACAAACTTTCATTCATCAGGACTCTTACATAATTAAATTAGTACTGATTGAATTTTTAGTTCAACGAATAACGAAATGGCTGCGACTGTGATTTGGGTAAAAGTACCTGAAGGTAGCGAATGAATTAGTTTATTAATTGAAGTTCCAGAAATTTATTAGGAGCAGACCGCTGTCTAAATTTGGGCCCAGCTTATGGCCTACGTTTGATAGGTAGTTGTATGATATAATGTTAGGTACTCTATTGTGTTCCACGCGCGCTTCCAAGAGCTGAGCCGTCCAAATGGGTGACCGCGACCCTGGATCGTAAAATTGAAGAACACGTTGGATTTTAGGCAGTACGTAGTTAGTTTATAGTGGTCTGATAGTCCCCTACGCCACCCAGGGCGGGAGGACTCATTTGATGATTTTACCACCATAAAAAAGGTGTAGTTTTGCCCTGAATCGAAGACGACCTCGTCATAACGGACAGCCTCCATATTGCATTTTAGAGAATAGCATAGCTGAGCGAAGGAATTTATATAAGACCGTCGCAAGTGCTGGTGTGTTAAAAATGATAAGAAATTACGGTTCGTTTTTAAAAATGAATAGGTATAGTTTTCTAATATAAACCTGCGATATGCTCCACTGAAGCATTCTTAATACATCTGCAAATTTAATTGTGGTTGTAAATAGTTACAAAATAAATTCAATTAATCGCGATAAACGAACTAGAATGTATTAGTATCGGGATTTAACCCCTCGACCGCAACTGTGGCCTGTGACCACAAGCGAGGGTTAAAGGTTATACGATAGAGATCAGCATTATTTAATCAATTTAATCATCTGTACACAAGAATATAAGAGCATTTATAATTTTAATCATAAACGCGATCAAATCTAAAGCTGACGTCCCACGGCACGTTACATCATGAGTCAAGCTGTGCCCTCTCCCATCGTGTGAATGCCCACTGCATTCACACGATGGGAGAGGGCACAGCTTGACACGACATTGGCACGACTCGGGTTTTTGCGTCCGATTCGTAAATAGGCGCCTTCACAATAATGCCCTTGTCAAACAGACAGGCGAAAGCGAAGCGATACCGAACCGAAGCGAGACGTCAGTCTGATAGTTCTGTCACGCTATCGGATCGCTTTCGCGTTTCTATGTGACTGGATTCAAACAATTCCATATATTACAAATAAAAACGCCACGCCACGCTTCGCATTCGCTTCGCCAGTCTGTTTGACAAAGGCTTAAAAGATAACCATGACGAGATTGGCAGTTTCATTGTACATTTCTAGCGAAAATAGCGATAGCGGACGATATGTCAGTATCGTGTCGTCACCGGATATCATCAAAGTGTTATCACGCGCCGTGAGAAGCTAGTCTAAGGCAGCGGTTCCACTGAGGCGGAGCGAAGCCAAGCGGAGACGAGCTGTGCCGCGATTCACCAATCACATGGCTGATGCACATGGCTGGCCACGTGACACATGTGTATGCAAGCTTCAAGCTGTATTCTTATTCGAGTTGCCAACGAAGAACAGATTGGCGACATCTCGCGGGCCTGGTATAGGGTTATGTTAAAGCTCCAATTCATCTGGCCGTATGCTACCGCACCGTCCTCAATAACTGTAGCTTAGTTTTTCATCATCCCATACGGCCGGGCACGCAGACGGCGAGTAATGGATGACTTGCCGTCCGATCATGGATCAGGTCCGGGTCGACGGCGCGCCTCAGTGACCTGTCAGCAATCTGACGGGCTCTCTTAGAGCCTGCCAAGAATCTCTTATCGGGTAACTGTGACCTTGGAACGTAAAGAGCTATTGAAGTTATACCGTGGATTTTAATAAGTACGAGTTTAACAGCCCCTCCCGCCCCGCCTTGGGCGAGACATTTAGTGATTTTATCACGATATAAGAAAACCCCATACGGAATACAACATACAAACAAAATACTAACATGAAATCCGTTTTGTGATTCCACATACATTCAAACAAAGGTAAGTACTTGACTGGCACAGGTACCGCAGGCTTTATGGGCGCAGTTGAAAGGTCAAGCGCGAGGTGAATATTTTAAAATAAATCAATAGCTTTTATACGAGACCCTACGAAATGTTGGGATTGTGAGTGACATTTTTGTTGTTTTTTATTTATAAATGTACTTTTTTATATTGCATAGTACAGTGAATAATTTGCTCTCAAACATTTTCAAATAATGTTTTAGATAATGTTGAAAACAAAGAGCATAATATGCAAAAGGTTGAGTGGTTCGAATTTAATTTGGCATCAAAAATACTGAACAGAATTATTTCTCTGGGCTAGGTCATAGGATTTTATTGGGTTTTTTTTCTCAGCAGGTCGATCCTATAAGACAATTTCTGAAACATATTCGTGGCCGAGTCTAGCATTTTTTTTGACGGCGCGTTGTGTTCCACGCGCGCCTCAAGGCGTGTCACCATAGTGACGGGGCTCTCCTGTAGAGGGCCAAAGCCTGCCGGGGTCGCGGGACTCACGAATTACCGTGACCCCGGAACGTAAAGGGCTATTGAAGTACACCGTGGATTTTAGTCAG
Organism: Agrotis puta; assembly: GCA_943136025.2. Classification (NCBI taxonomy): domain Eukaryota; kingdom Metazoa; phylum Arthropoda; class Insecta; order Lepidoptera; family Noctuidae; genus Agrotis; species Agrotis puta. The sequence continues at coordinate 13,730,521 of OW964175.2, read as the reverse complement.
TACGAGTCTGACAGTCCCTCCCGCTCTGCCCTGGTAGGGATGACTCATTTGATGATTTTACCACGTTAAAAAATGCTAACTCATAAATCTACCCAATGTATTATGTCTAATTTCTTTAATAGAATTTCAACTTTATGTGAAAAGAAGAAGGGGTGTTAACCTATTCCGAACTTTGAAATCCAAATCGAATAATTATGGTTATATGCGATTGTGGTTTTATAGTTTGTAATAGGTTGGTGCTCGAGTCGGTACAGTCACGAGCAATAATATGTATACACTTAGCAGAATGAAAAAGCGATATTCTCCTATCATATTGATAAAACTTTTGCGTTTTTTGAACTTTATATTTTGGTAGCCATGTTATTACGAAATGGGTCTTATTTCAAAGCAGAACTCAGTATTTCATGATAAAAAGAGTTTTCACGAGTTAAAATGACTGTACCTAATTATGACAGGCCTGTTGGTCTAGTGGCTAGTGACCCTGACTGCTATGTCGGAGGTCGTGGGTTCGATTCCCACCCAGGACAAATGTTTGTGTGATGAGCACGATCATTTGTTCTGTGTCTGGGTGTAATTTATCTAAAATATATACATATTTTATATACGTATACGTATATATACGTATTTAGAAATATTATATGTATGTTTATCAGTTGTCTAGTACCCATAACACAAGCTCTGCTTAGCTTGGGACTAGATGGCGTTGTGTGAAAGTTGTGGAATATTTATTTATTTATTTATTATTCAAAACATAAATAAGTGCTCGTTTTGTACCAGAACATAAAAAGTTAGAATTGTTTGCACTTACGAATGAAAATTACCAGTAAAATAGTACAGGAATAGTTTGAAAAAATATATATTTATTCCAAAACAAAATTGAAGTGTATTTTTACTGAACAAAGCGTAAACAGAACCGGAAATAGAGTTTATTTACATTCTAAACAATGAAACCAGAGCATATAGAATAAATGAAATCATGTAAACATTTCATTATTTCGGCTTTGGAATGAATGTAGACCAAAAGAATGAAATACAGTCAAAGGAAGGTAAAAATATTGTTGTGAACAATTTTCTAATTGACTTTGTCGGACCCGAAATATCAAAGATCCATATTGATCACGAGACCATTGGATCAGAGGGACTACTCTCTACACACGAAACTCGTAGTTTCGGCCAAAGTTTAGGGAGTTTTCTACTGCATATCTTGGACATAAGATTAATTAAGAGCACGAACTAAATATTTTTGACAACACAATTTGACAGTTGTATAATTGTCAATACTCATTAGTTTAAAAATAATAGGGAGTAGGTTTCCCTCAAAACTTTCGAGTTACTTACGTATGGGCCCGTATCTTCGAAGACGGGCTTAAAGAATAGACTTCTCCTAAGTAAAAATCGGTCAGTAAGAAATTAAAGTGTTGCAGACAGCTTTCAACTTTGAAGAACGACGACAAATTACATAAATTTCCTCCATTGCGTGTTCCAGCATTTTCTATTCATAAATTCATAACACTAACGTCCGTAATGGACGATTTTCCTCCGATAGTCTCATGGCTCTTTTTAATGGTTCAAATTGAAATGCAAATGTCTTCGCTCCGTTTCTAGAACTCAAATAGGATATTAGAGAATATAGTTTTTCAAATGTGCAGCCGCTAGTAGGGTTACATTTTCTTTTTTTTTTATCGTGGTAAAATCATCAAATGAGTCCTCCCACCCAGGGCAGGGCGGGAGGGACTGTCAGACTTGTACTGACTAAAATCCACGGTGTCCTTCAATAGCCCTTTACGTACCGGGGTCACGGTAATCCCTTGGTCCCGCGACCCCGGCAGGCTTTGGCCCTCTACAGGCCCCGTCACTATGCTGACACTCTTTGAGGCGCGCGTGGAACACAACTCGCCGTCGACCCGGGCATGGTCCATGGTCGGACAGCGAGTCGCCCATTACTCGCTAGTAGTAGGGTTACATTAGATTTATTAATCGTGGATTGTTTTACAGTGACGATATAGGTAGTGACTGGCTGAGTTTGACTGCTGCGCAACATGTTGCAGGCTCGATGCCCTCACGAAACAAAAACATTTGTACGACCTACAAGTAATTGTTCTGGGTCTGGGTGTTCATTTAAGTGAGTGTCAATGTTTGTAAATGCACCCACAATACCTGAGGAAAAATTCCTAGTTTGAGGAAAAGTTAAAAAAAAATATTTTACGCAATGGGGCCCCTGCTCCATAACTTACGAGCTGTAGGTTATGGGTTCGAAGCCACAAAGGCTCTTTACGTTGTGTAAATTATTTTATCACAAGGAGGCGTAAAAGGCCACTTTAGCAGGATGGGAGGACATGTAAGGATAATAAAACTCTTAAATCGGTATAAGAAAACACTGTAAGGAATCGGGTATCCAAAAATGCATTAGGCCCACGCGGAGGAATGTATGACCTGTGACGCAGTAGTTTGAGTGTTTTGGATTGATAATGGGGGTTAAATTAAATGTAAGAGACTTAAGTCTCATAAGAGTCATAAGTCATAGGTTTGTATCGCAATACATGTAATGATTGTAAAAGACTAAAACGGCCTTAGTAGAGTCCTAGGTTGACAAGAAAACCGACACAATATCTTGATAAAAGGCTAAATAAATGTCGTTTCATAAATTTTTATTTTTAATTTAACTTTCATAAATCTATAAAGCGCTGTCTACTCGCGAAGCCAAGCGTCCTCCTTTTTTTTTTTTTTTTTTTTTTTATCGTGGTAAAATCATCAAATGAGTCCTCCCACCCAGGGCAGGGCGGGAGGGACTGTCAGACTTGTACTGACTAAAATCCACGGTGTCCTTCAATAGCCCTTTACGTACCGGGGTCACGGTAATGACACTCTTTGAGGCGCGCGTGGAACACAACGCGCCGTCGACCCGGGCATGGTCCATGGTCGGACAGCGAGTCGCCCATTACTCGTTGCCCGCATGCCCGCGCCTACGGTGGCCGGAGATCGTCTTGCGACGTCCGACGCCGTGGGCGTCTACTGCTGCGGCTGGGGTGGAGGGAGGACGCTGTCCTCTCCCTCAGGCGGCCCGCCTCCTCCTTCACGAGCATGACTGCTTCGCAGAAGGAGGCGACCGCCTCCCACTCCGTCTCGCCCCGCAGCATGGCCTCGACCAATGCCGGGCGCGAGAGGTCTCCGCCTATCGCCGTCGTAAGGACACGGCGGTGCTCTGCCCAAGCGGGGCAGTCCTGCACCGTATGCTCCACCGTGTCCTCCGGACGATCCTCGCAGTGGTGACACCCAGGCGTTTCTTCCCTCCCTATCAGACACAGGAACCTCCCGAAACTTCCGTGTCCGGTGAGGACCTGCGTCATGCGGTAGGTCAGGACGCCGTGACGCCTATCCAGCCACTCCTCAAAGAGGGGTCTTACCGCCGCGATTGCGGCGTGCCCGGACCTCGGTTGCGACAGTCGCTCCCTCCATACTGCCCTGAGATCACGCCGGAGCTCTTCCCGCCGCGCCTCGACTTGTCGAGGCAGCGGGGATTCGCCCCGACGCCGCGCCTCCACGCGCCACTCATAGACGCGCTGGAGGGCAGTCGCCTCCAGATCCCAGGGCAGAACAAGCGTCCTCCTGCGAGAAAGAGTAGGCAAATAAATATACGTGAAATATAGCCAATACTTAATTAGAGTTAGCCAATACCTAATTTTTGTTATTTTTTTGCCGATATCAATATATATAATAGAAAAAATGTTCATTCTAAAACTCATAAGAAATCAGACGCCGCGTGCTAACTATGACCTGGATTTTGTAGCAGTTCATACTTTACGGTTTTGAAGGGAGCGTTGATTGGTACTTTTACAGGGTGTAAATTTGAAACTGAACTAATGAGGGTATTTCGATCGTAAATCGGCTGTCTTTTAAGTGTCAGTTGAAGTGGAGATGTTGATGACTTTGATATACGAGGAACACTGGCCAATGATTAATGTTAGTAGTCGTGCTAATTAGCATTGGTTTTGACCTCTGTTTCACCAGAAAACTTTAAAACTGTTTTTCGCAGAGATGATAAATATGTACGGGAGAGTTAAGGTGCTTATAAACTTGAGCATTCACTTAACGAGCATGTAAAGTAACATTTGCAAGAATGCTCACGTAATGAGCATTCTTGCGAATGTTACATCATAGAAAAACAAACGGGAGCGTTTAATCGAGCATCCTACTAGCCGACTGTCATCTAATCAAATCTGACATCTACATGAAGAAAAAAATTTTTACTTACTTATGGATGGGATGTGCAAATCAGCCTTCAGATTAAATTTTCTGGACCACGACAAGCTAATCTTTTTTATGGCTGGTACGGCGGCAACTAGGCCCCACACATTTTGCTGCGCCTTTCCAAGCCATAGCTAAACAAAGTTAAATTATGAGGTGAGACAGAACGATCAGTATAATAAGTTGGTTTGGGTCATTCAGATAACGGTGATGTATTCAGCCGGCCCTCTAATGGCTGGTCATTATGATACGGCTGCTAAACAGATTAGAAGGTCACGCGATTATTTTATTTTTGGAGAAATTTCTTTCGAAAAATTGGTGTCTAATTTTATGCCGTTCTTTTTACTACAAAAATATGTTTTTGTTTCTGTAGAAGTGCTACTAAGTTTAATTTTAGTTTATTACTAGAGTACTCTTTATAATACTGCGGTGTGTTTCGCAGGTTTGATTCCCGTCGTCTGCGTAGGGTGTATGAAAATTTAGATGTCTAAAACTTATCGTTGTTTATGGGCTTTTTTTATCGTGGTAAAATCATCAAATGAGTCCTCCCACCCAGGGCAGGGCGGGAGTATGGGCTAGAAGAATAAATAATTGATTTCCATTTGTTTTTACATGCAAATGTTTAAAAAATTACAGTTTGACATTCTATTGACTTAATTCATAATTTGTTGCCCTGATTTTGACTATAAAGTTATGCGGCATGTTTTCCACTTGATTTTTGTCCATCATGTGTTTGCATTTCATAATGACTTCTGTTAACATTAATAGTTGAAGTAATTAGTACTCACGCATTATGGGACATTGCCATTTCTATCTCTCACTTTCTAATTTTCTTTCAAATGTTACAAAAGAACTATACTGTAACAAATCCAATACAAAAACCAAAAACCCAGGGCCAATTCTGAAAACACGTAAACAGGAAAACACATAATTATAAACACTGTAAGAACTCCTCAACTCTTTTCGGCGAAATTACCGTTAAATAAACGAATAATAAAAGTCATCCATCATGTTTTGTTGCAAACTAACTTTATGTGAACTTTTACACATTGCGAAATAAAAACAAAAGGCATGTTGAAAAGATCCGGCGACTACCGAGCACGTGAAACAGTGAGCGAATGTTCAAAGCGAGTGTTCGTTCTGTTATACGGAACCATGAAACATGGTTTTTAAAAAGAAAAACGATGGGTTGCAATCTGGGAGTGCCGGCAGAAGTGAAAACTTGAATAGTAATAAACACACACGAACATTCGCGCAAGCGCCCTGCGCCGTCTTACGAATTTTCGATCAGGTCACGTGTCCTGACGCGAGTTTAACATTTTTTACCCATTTCAAAAAAAGTGCACAACGCTGCTAAAGAAGTTTTCACTTCAAAATCCATAGATCACATGAACCGCCTTACTGTCAACGTCAAAACGACATCTCACGTTGATATAAGGATCGTTTTGCAGTTACACTTTTTTTTAGACAAGCGTTCAACATGTTCGGCCTTATTACAAAAACTAAATAAACCTTGGTTTAAACCTGGTCTATCAAGTCCAGGCTTATCTGCAGAGCCATGGTTTAAATTTGTCCGTATTACAAAACTAAGATAAAACGTCGACTTTAGTACCGCCATTTGAACGATTATCTAAATAATTAAATCCACAATGAGTAATAACAATTAAATCTATCTTGTTTCAATCCATTTTGGGTGAAAATAACACAAAAACTACAACACAATGAAAAATTTGCTATGAGAAACTTTGACATACCTTTGACAGCTACTACTGTTAGACCATGGTTTATCGCAAAACCACGATTTGTAATAATGTTTGTTTAAACCGTAGTTTTACAAGATTAAACCTGGGTTTATAGTTAAACTCCTTTTTGTAATAAGGCGGAATATGTTTATCTTACTTGTGGTAAGAGGGCAAATGTTTAATTTGGGCTCAGGCCTTAGAAATAACTGGCACACACAAGAAATAGAAGAGAAGAGGTGCTAAGGGTTCGCAGCAGGTAACCCTGATCCTGGAATGTAAAGGACTATTGAAGGATTACCGTGGATTTTAGTTAGTACAAGTCTGACAGTCCCTCCCGGAGGGGAGGAGGAGGACTCATTTGATGATCTTACCACAATAAAAAACAAAGGTTCGGCGATCGAGAGCGCTGGGAAATGATGCTCTTTAAATGATGATACCTCAATTTAGATAACATTTTAAATAAAATTAATTTATAGTGATTGTTAATCGTTTTCCTTATTTATTCCATATTGGAAATCAGTGTGTCGTTTTCATTGAAATATTGAGCGAGCGAGCATTCACGGAGTTCCCGCGAACATCTCTCAACGAGCTAGTTCGCTCGCTTTGATGTTTCTATTTACGGGGCAAACATTCGTTTGCTCGCTCTGAACTGTTCTGAGCACAAAGTGGAACCGCGGCTTTATATCGTTATATGGTAACACAAAATTAAAGGGAGGAGCTCGTGGCTAAATAAATACAGCCGCACAGGCCAATCTTCCGGGTTAAGCCGCGCTTGCCGAGGTTGGTCTGTGGATGGGTGACCATCTGTCATAGCGAGTTTTCTCCGTGCCTCGGAAAGCACGTAAAGCCGTTGGTCCCGGCTGTCATTTGTATATCTTTGACAGTCGTTACTGTTAGTCAGAAGCTCTAAAGTCTGACAACCAGTCTTATCATGGGGTATCGTATTACCCAGTTACTGGGTTGTGGAGGTCCGACAGGCAGTCGCTCCATGTAAAATACTGATATCCAGCTGCATCAGGTTCGACTGGAAGCCGACCCTAATATAGTTGGGAAAAGGCTAGGCAGATGATGGTAACACAAAATAACAATTGCGAAACTTACCTTTTCTCTCAATTTGAAATATTTTCTAAGAAACGACTTACCCATTAATGTTTTTGTTTGAAAAGAAATGTTTGTTCGACAACGTAAATAAATGAAACAATGAATGTTGTTTACATGACAAAATTATTAAATGAAATAACATTGATTTGGGATTGTTTTATCCAATTACCGCGTTGGGATTTGTCCAAAAAACAGTTGATTATTTTTAGTATTCTGCTGACTCATCAATTCATCATCTGCCCAGCCTTTTTCCACTTATGTTGGGGCCCAGTCGCACCACATGTACCTAAACCTAAATATCCCGAGGTCGCGGGACCAAGGGATTACCGTGACCCCGGTACGTAAAGGGCTATTGAAGGACACCGTGGATTTTAGTCAGTACAAGTCTGACAGTCCCTCCCGCCCTGCCCTGGGTGGGAGGACTCATTTGATGACATTACCACGAAAAAAAAAAACCTAAATATCAGTATTTTAAATGGAGCGACTGTCTATCTGATCTCCACATCCCAGTAACTGGATAATACTACGATACCCTTTAGTTAGGCTGGTTGTCAGACTTCTGAGTTTCTGACTAACAGTAACGACTGTCAAATATCTTAAAGTATGAGCTGTGATAAATGACGTGATTTTTCAGATACTGAGGAAACTTGCTATGATGGAAAGTACCCACCCATCTATAGACTTGTCTAGGAAAATACAGCTAACCTTAAATTGTAGATCAATTCGTGCGGCTGTTATTGTTTAGGAAAGACTTACTTTGAGGTCCAGGAATACAGTTTATTTAAACGTGAAAACCATACAAGTACCTACGAAAGATTTAACCGGAACTCAGAACAAAAATAATAAAATAAACATACATGCCAAAACACAGGTTTCCAATGAAGCTTTACAGAGTTTTTTTGGCTATTACCCGCGACTTAGTGCCCGTGGAAAAGTTATTCCAGAATCGATCCGGAGTTCGTGCGGGCCATAGCCAATTAGGACGCAACCATAAGTTGGCCAGTGTGCCGAGCATGCAAATCCTTTCAACTGTTGAAAGCGTGATTGAGTAACGAACTTCAAAAGACGCGAACCTTGTATTTCTTAAAAATCACCTATTTAGGGTTAGGTTTTTTTTTATTAATGTGTCCTCTAAGAAGCTTAAGATTTAATGAATGAATAAATGCATGCATAAAGTCTGACATTCTGCAATGAATGAATAAAGTCTGACAACCATTCTTATGAAGAGGTATCCCTCTTGGTAAGACTGGTTGTCAGACGAAAATGTGATGATACTATCGTATATCGTACCCCTATACCGCGTATGCTGACGATTCTCAACGCGCTCGTGGAGACCAACCCTGGATTGGACTTGTTTGCTGATGAATGGAAGACGATCATGTTGGAATGTTTGCGGTTTTGTGAGACGACAGAGTGAAAGAATATATTAATTTAGTATTAATGGCTAACGCTGTACTAAATGTCTATTAAATAAATAAATAAATAAATAAATAATCTAGTTAAAAATGCATGTCATCACATTTTTCAAATATTCAAATATATTCAAATATTTTTACTGCGAACTAAGTGTAGGTATACAAAGTTTGTAGATGTTAATATTAAGAAGTTCTTAGAACTTAGTTGCCTGTTTAGGCATTGCAATTTACACAGTTTTTTTTTTTATATATACTAGAATACAAGCAACATTACGCTAAAAAAACAATTTTAATTTTATAATATTAATTATGTTAGGTTAATTACAAGTATTTTGTTCGTTAGCCTCTTCTATAAAACTTGTTTCTCGACCTCGTTAAGGCAGTGTGTTGTGCCTATGTCCTAACATTTTGCGGGGATTCTGGCTGAATAAACGAATATTAAGCAAAAGAATCCAGTCGGTACATGGTTGTGTCAAAAAAGTCAGTGAGTTGAATGTTAATTGCTCAATAAAGCCTTTGTCAAACAGTCAGGCGAGTCCGAAGCGATAACGAACCGATACGAGACGTCACTCCGATAGTTCGGTCACGCTATCGGACCGCTTTCGCTTTTCTATGTGACTGGATTCAAACAATTCCATACATTACAAATAAAAACGTCACGCTTCGAATTCGCGACGCCTGTTTGTTTGACAAAGGCTTAATAGTATCTACAAATTCAGTTTCAGCCGAATAGGAATAAAAGTAGTCGAATAAGCCGTATACTGAATAATAACACAATACTAGTTGCAGATTTACTTGGGATCATACTGAGCATTAAGCTCGAATAACCTTTAAGAACTTTGCATCCCTCAGTATAATTTATTCTTAAACATGAAAGGCGGAAGTTACGATGGATACATTTCGTGAATTACGTATTTTATTTCATTGTTGTTTACTTGAGTGATGCTCATTTATTTTTCATTCATGCTTTTCATTTTGTGAGCTTTTCATATTGGGTGAGTAAGGGTTAAATTCGTTTGATCAATGCTGTAAAGGTTATGGAGAAAATTTCACATTATTTTTACGACCTTTATAGCGAACGCTCTAGTCGATAGTCCTAATATTTTTTACTTTATGAGGAAGTCAGAATCGACAGTAGGCCAGGCAAAAAGCTCGCCAGAACGTTCGTTAGAAATAGAGTGCTCGCTAAAACGCTTTTGTTTGTTTTTCTGCAATGTAACGTTCGCAAGAATGCTGATTGCAAGTGTATGCTCAACTTGCTACAAAAATATACAAACTGGGTGTTTTGACAGCTGACAGCTGTTGGTCAATATTTTAGGGACGCTATAGTGCTTACAAGTGGTCCTAGTGTTTGTTTAGGTCTCCTAAGTTTGAGAACTGAACTTACGTAAATAAGCACTGTATATTTCTACGGGTAAGTGTTTAACTGGGTTCGTCATCGAATGCTTGTGACGCTTTTATATTATACTTATTTATAATAATGAACACAAGATCGTCTTTCACCACCGAAGGGTTAGGCAGAAGTGTACATATGAGTACACCTCATCATCGTCATCAGCCTATAAATGTTCACACGGCTAGGACACAGGCCTCCTCATTGTGAGAGGGAGTGGGCCATAATCCACCACGCAGGCCCAGTGCGGGTTGGTAGTTGTCACATGCCTTCGTTTTTTTGGTTCTAGGATATGGCCGGTTTACTCACGATCTTTACTCAAAGTAATGCACCTGACAGGGGCCGAACCCACGACCTCGTAAGTCGATGGCGATACCACTGCTCGAGTACACCTACATTTGACTAATCGTTATTCAGTCTAAACCCCTTCGTACACAACGTGATCCAAGTCTCCGATACCTCCGGGGCGAATCCCCGCTGCCTCGACAGGTCGAGGCGCGGCGGGAAGAGCTCCGGCGCGATCTCAGGGCAGTATGGAGGGAGCGACTGTCGCAACCGAGGTCCGGGCACGCCGCAATCGCGGCGGTAAGACCCCTCTTTGAGGAGTGGCTGGATAGGCGTCACGGCGTCCTTACCTTCCGCATGACGCAGGTCCTCACCGGACACGGAAGTTTCGGGAGGTTCCTGTGTCTGATAAGGAGGGAGGAAACGCCTGGGTGTCACCACTGCGAGGACCGTCCTGGGGACACGGTGGAGCATACGGTGCAGGACTGCCCCGCTTGGGCAGAGCATCGCCGTGTCCTCACGACGGCGATAGGCGGAGACCTCTCGCGCCCGGCATTGGTCGAGGCCATGCTGCGGGGCGAGACGGAGTGGGAAGCGGTCGCCTCCTTCTGCGAAGCAGTCATGCTCGCGAAGGAGGAGGCGTGCCGCGTGAGGGAGAGAACAGTGTCCTCCCTCCGACCCACCCGCAGTGGTAGACGCCCACGGCGACGGACGTCGCCAGACGATCTCCGGCCACCGTAGGCGCGGGCATGCGGGTAATGGGCGACTCGCTGCCCGACCACGGACCATGCCCGGGTCGACGGCGCGTTGTGTTCCACGCGCGCCTCAAGGAGTGTCAGCAAACTGACGGGGCCTGTAGAGGGCCAGAGCCTGCCGGGGTCGCGGGTCTTACCCATCACCGTAACCCCGGTACGTAAAGGGCTCGTGAAGGACACCGTGGATTTTAGTCAGTACAAGTCTGACAGTCCCTCCCGCCCTGCCCTGGGTGGGAGGACTCATTTGATGATTTTACCACGCTAAAAAAAAAAAAAAAAGTCTCCGATACCTACCTTACGACCTTGGTATCCATTGACGCGTGTTTTGTACGAAGGGCCGTATTATGACGTCTTAAAAACAGGCTTGTTCCAGTGAGTGAACGAGGTGGCGCTAGATGACTTGTATAACTCTGTCTCTTTCACTTACTGGAACAAGAATGGTTTTAAGACGTCAAAATACGGCCGCACACGCAGAAAAAAACGGGTCAACAAAGCCACAATAAATGCTTTGTTGATAATTTCCTGTCGGAGCAACTAAATATTTTGTTACTATTACAGAAAGAACTTAGTTGAGATTAGCAACTTTTTTATTGTGCGCTGATTTCCCGTCGTTTAATGTGCTAGGAACAATTTAGCTTTGTCCTTACATTAAAGTTAGTAAAAAAATGGATGTGGTAACAATAAAACGTTTTAGGTGTGTCAATGTGAACATTGTTAATAAATTTGACAAAATAACTATAGTCGTAGCATTAAACTACCAATTGTCGTTCAATATATATGTGGCTGTGGTGACAATGGAAGGTTGCAAGTGTGTCAATGTGAACATTGTTAATAAATCTAACAAAATAACTATAGTCGTAGCATTAAACTACCATTGTCGTACAACATACATGTGGCTGTGGTAGCAATGGAACGTTGTGAGTATGCCAATGTCAACATTGTAAATAAATCTAACAAAATAACTATAGTCGCAGCATTCAACTACCATTTGTCAGACAATATATTTTGGCTGTGGTGACAATGGAAGGTTGCAAGTGTGTCAATGTGAACATTGTTAATAAATCTAACAAAATAACTATAGTCGTAGCATTAAACTACCATTGTCGTACAATATACATGTGGCTGTGGTAGCAATGGAACGTTGTGAGTATGCCAATGTCAACATTGTAAATAAATCTAACAAAATAACTGTAGTCGCAGCATTCAACTACCATTTGTCAGACAATATATTTTGGCTGTGGTGACAATGGAAGGTTGCAAGTGTGTCAATGTGAACATTGTTAATAAATCTAACAAAATAACTATAGTCGTAGCATTCAACTACCATTTGTCAGACAATATATTTTGGCTGTGGTGACAATGGAAGGTTGCAAGTGTGTCAATGTGAACATTGTTAATAAATCTAACAAAATAATTATAGTCGTAGCATTCAACTACCATTGCCGTACAACATACATGTGGCTGTGGTAACAATGGAACGTTGCGAGTATGCCAATGTCAACATTGTAAATAAATGTAACAATATAACTATAGTCGTAGCATTCAACTACCATTTTTCATACAATTATATGTGGCTGCGGTAACAATGGAACGTTGCAAGTGTGTCAATGTGAACATTGTAATTATATCTAACAAAATAATTATAGTCGGAGCATTAAACTATCCATTTTTCAAGCAATATATATGTTGCTGTGGTAACAATGGAACGTTTCGAGTATGCCTATGTCAACATTGTAAATAAATCTAACAAAATAACTATAGTCGGAGTTTTAAACTACCATTTGTCATACAATATACATGTGGCTGTGGTAACAATGGAACGTTGCGAGTGTGCCAATGTGAACATTGTAAATAAATCTAACAAAATAACTATAGTCGTAGCATTTAACTACCATTTGTCAGACAATATATATTTTACTGTGGTGACAATGAAACGTTGTGAGTGTGCCAATGTGAACATTGTAAATAAATCTAACAAAATAACTATAGTCGTAGCATTTAACTAACATTTGCCGTACAATAATAATATCGCTGTGGTGACAACAGAACGTTGCAAGTGTGTCAATGTGAACATCTTTACATCCATACTAATATTATAAATGCGAAAGTAACTCTGTTTGTTTGCTACCTTTTCACGACTAAACGGCTGATCGGATCGTAATGAAATTCGGCAAGGAGATAGATTATATCCTGGGGAAGGACATAATTAATTTTTATCCCTAAAAAACGCGAACGAAGTCGCGGGCAGCAGCTAGTATAGTGTAACATGAAGATGATTGTACTAGGGATGGCGATTCTTTCCGAAAAAGATCGATTTTTAAATCGATTCGAATCGTAACTTGATGAATCGATTCAATAAAGAATCGAGGTCTAAAAGATCGATTTCTAAAAATCGATTTTTTTTTTCAAGTTGCAATGTAAATATATATCGGTTTTATGAAAAATAAGATACCATAATAAACGATCACTTAGTAGTAAAATAGGGTTTTTTTTAGTTCAGGGAATTTGATAACCACAATTATTTTTATAACCATATCAAAGTACCAGGTAAAAAATAAGACATAATTTTACTTTCTCAATGTATTTGTTACATAAGGTAATAATTTTAACAAAAAAAACTCACTTTAAATTATAACTCTAAAACTACTGAATAGATTTTGATGGGATGGAGAATTTAAATGATGGATCACATGGAAAGCACTAGCTTTCAAACAAAAAAATGATTTTCAAAATCGGTCCAGGCGTCTTCGAGTAATAACATGAATACAAATGAAAATCACAGAAAATAGATAAAATAACTTACAGCTCCCAATGCTTAATATCTAAGCTTTTTAAAAACAATGTGTAGCAATTAATGACGCAATATCAATAAACAGATACGACAGATACAAAAAGCAAAATGTGTTTTTTTTTAATTATTAAAGAGAGGCGAAGTCAGGAAACTAAGCACACAGCCATCTCGGGAATAGAAAAAATCGAATTTCGATTCTCTAGGGTGAAATATCGATTCACTGAATCGATTCAGTGCTGCATATCGATTTAAAAAATCGATTTATTTGGCCCGAAAAATCGATTCTTCGATTAATCGATCTCGAATTGCCATCCCTAGATTGTACGCTGGCGCGCGTGGTCCACCGCGCTCGCCGGCCCGCCATTTGTATTGTGTGCGTACGCATGGGCGGCAGTGACTGTGAATAGTGATTGTGATCGGTCGAAGAAAATGGAAGAATTTCTTGATTCTGCCCGTTTGGGTCATCTAAAGGACAGTTTCATTGGTAAGTTTTCATGTTATTTGCTTACTTATTAGTTTTTTATCACAGATGAATGAAATGGTCCGAATCATCATAAGTAGGTACATAGAGATACTTGAGATTTGATTCATCATCTGTCTAGCCTTTTCTCAACTATGTTGGAGTCGGCTTCCAGTCTAACCGGATGCAGCTGAATATCAGTATTTTACATGGAGCGACTGTCTATCAGACCTCCACAACCCAGTTTGTACTGGGTAGGTAATACGATACCCCTTGGTAAGATTGGTTGTCAGACTTTTTGGGCCACGGACTACCTGTAATGACTGTCAAAGATCTACAAACGACAGCTGGGACCAACAGCTTAACGTGCTTTCCGAGGCACGGAGGAAACTCGGTATGTAAAGGTCACCCATCCACAGAACAACATAAAAAATTGTTGACGCCATTTTGTTTTGTTATGTTTTGACTTGAATTACACTAGTACCTATCTACCTTTTTTTTATAGACCAAGGAGTCGATCTTAACATATTATGCATGGCCAACGACCACGAGCTATCAGTTCTGACATCAAGCATTGTAGATAAAATTAAATTAAGGATTGCAATACAAAATGTAAATGTATACCTACCACCATTCGTTTGTATTTTAAGTTATTAATGCCTTCTTTTTAAAACTCGCTAAAATGATACACTCATAATGTAGTTGCATAGAAATAGGTAGTTTTAGGAGTAGAATTAAGTAGTTTAGTAATCATCATTTGGTAGTAGCTTTGCTTTCTGTTCCGTAGGCCGTGGGTTCAATCCCCATCACCGAGAACAAATATTTGTGTGATAATCTGGATGCTCTGTCTGGGTGATATTGTATTACATTTATGTATGCATGTAATTTTTTTTTATACATAATGGAAACCTACATGGAAGTAGTTTCAGCAGTTAAGAGTTCTGTAGTACTCATCATCCCATCCTCTATAAGTAATTCTATAGCAGTATTACTCTTAAAGTACCTAGTGATACTTAGTAGGTAATTACATGACAGAATAAATTAATTAACCTAGTACTTTTTTTTTCAGCAGTATCAAAAGCCTGTGTTACCTCCTGAAAAGGTAAAATTGTTAGAACGACAAGGTCATATTTACATACAAAAGGTAATCAACATAGAGGAGAAAGAAACACTTCGTCCATTCATTGACTGTCTGTTGGTTACATTTTTAGCTTTAACGCATTGCAGTAAAAAGTTATGATCATCTTTTTTAGGAACTTCAATCATCAACTGCTACAGCAGAAGCATTTCAGTTGAGTAGTACTGGATCATCACAAACAACATCAAACAGATTACTGGAGGTAATCATATTTTCTCTCTTTCTACTCTCCCAGCTTAGAACCCGATTCTTTTTTATTTAATTATATCTACTTAATACTTAATATTATACTTGTTTCTTAGCAAATTAACAGAAACTAAAAAAATAACATTATGAGTCTGTTTTTTTATTATTCTTATTAGTTAGAAGACATGTGTTATTCATTCATTTTATTTTTCAGATTGGAACGGATAGCAATGTTTCATCTCCTGTAATATTCATGACAGATGATGGGCCACAAAATACGTCAATTCAGCAGGTAAACCATACTTCAAATTAAAACTATTATTAGTATTCAGTTGGTTTCTAACCATCTTCAAAAAAAGGAGGAGGTTTCTCAATTGTCGTTTATGAACTGATTTTGATGATTCTTTTATTGTTGGAAAGGAGATAATAAATGAATAATGACTTGTTTTTGAATGAAATGAAATTAATATTGACTTTTTTATGTATTTTGTACAGGACTGGAATTCACTGGCATTCACATTAGACAAAGAGTTGGAAAATTTGGATCGTCAGAATATTGGAGCAGACGGCTGCAAAAATTTAGATTGGGTTATTGGGTTACTACTGGTAATGTTAGATTTTATTGCAAGGAGTGTACTAAATTAAACTGATTATTATGTACCTACTTATAAGAGAGTATGTAATTAATTTTATTTTAATTTAACAATACACAAATACATACCCTAAAAATAATATGTTGTTTTTATCATAATTTTGACCACTGTTAGGTACTCTCAAAACCGTTTACTTTAGGTGTTTAGAATTTCATTTCAGTAGCTATTCTTATAACAAATATAGTGCCATTGTTACTACGAATAAGCCTTTGTTTCACTAACATATTATTGTACTGCCTGTACCTATGTATCTAATACTCATTTGTGTTTAAAACAAAAACTAGTTTATTGTTATATTTAAGTACATACCTATGTTGACAAACTATAATTTTATTCAATGAGAAATCAAATGAGTATTAGTTACTGGTACTAATACACTAGTAAAATACAACTTTATTTAAATGCAGGAGAGCTATTCTACTTCGCGAAAACAACTATACTTCCTATGTTTATATGAATGAGCCTTTGTTTCAGTAGCTAACTCTCCTTTGCTAAAACAACTACACTTTCTTCGTTTATACATAAAAGCTTTTGATCAAGTAGCAATATTATTTAAATGCAGGAGATATGTACTCAACTTCGCCAAAACAATTATATTTTCATTGTTCATATTAAGAAAAAGTTTTAGTTCGAGTAGCTTCTATAATAACAACTGTATTTTCTTTATAACTACGAATAAACCTTTGGTTCAGTAGCAAATATATTACATTATTTGCTAATATATTTATTAGCTACTGAACCAAAGGCTTATTCGAAGTAAAAAAGAAAATATAAAAATTGTTTTATATGGAAGCTACTGGAACAAAGGCTTTTTTATATGAACAAAGGAAGTATAATTGTTTTGGCAAAGTTGAGTAGCTCCTGCATGTAAATGATATTGCTACTTGAACAAAAGCTTTTATGTATAAACAAAGAAAGTGTAGTTGTTTTAACAAAGGAAAGTCAGCTACTGGAACAAAGGCTTTGTCATGTTAACAAAAAAAGTATGGTTGTTTTAGCTAAGTAGCGTAGCTCCTGTATGTAAATTACATTGCTACTGGAACAAAGGCTCTTTCATATTAACAAAGGAAGTATAGTTGTTTTCGCGAAGTAGCGAAGCTCCTGTATTTAAATTACATTGCTACTGGAACAAAGGCTCTTTCATATTAACAAATGAAGTATAGTTATTTTAGCGAAGTAGCGTAGCTCCTGTATTTAAATTACATTGCTACTGGAACAAAGGCTCTTTCATATTAACAAAGGAAGTATAGTTGTTTTCGCGAAGTAGCGAAGCTCCTGTATTTAAATTACATTGCTACTGGAACAAAGGCTCTTTCACATTAACAAAGGAAGTATAGTTGTTTTCGCGAAGTAGCGTAGCTCCTGTATTTAAATTACATTGCTACTGGAACAAAGGCTCTTTCATAATAACAAAGGAAGTTTGGTTGTTTTCGCGAAGTAGCGAAGCTCCTGTATTTAAATTACATTGCTACTGGAACAAAGGCTATTTCATAATAACAAAGGAAGTATAGTTGTTTTCGCGAAGTAGCGAAGCTCCTGTATTTAAATTACATTGCTACTGGAACAAAGGCTCTTTCATATTAACAAAGGAAGTATAGTTGTTTTCACGATGTAGAGTAGCTCCTGCATTCAAATAACTTAACTACTGTAGATAATTATGAGTTGATTAAGTCAAACAACTTAAATACCGTGACTAAGCTTTAATGGTGGTTACAAAGGCAAAATATTTAATTTAACTAAGTAAAGCTGTTGCGCTCATAACTTAGTATTGTTATTACAACAAAGTGACAGTTAAATTGAATTAGTTCCACAGACAAAAGATACATTGTTGTAGTATCAATATTGTAGTATCAGTATTTTGTTGAAGAAATGTTGTCGCTACGACAATTTACTTCTTAACAAAAGAAACATTGTTGTAGTATCAATGCACATTATTGTTGTACTGAGATTTAACTTGACAATAGAAACATTGTTGTAGTATCAATACATATATTTGTTGAAGGAATATTGTTGTACTGACAACTTAATTCATGACAATAAAAACATTGTCGCAGGAACTATACACTATGGTGGGCTCTCCCCTGTTAAAGTTTTATTGTTGGAGCCAACAATATTTTTTTCTGGGTGCAGGTATCTGTACTGGAAAGTCCTGTCATAGGCCTGACAGTTTCGAACATAACCTCAAATATGTAAACCGACATACATGAATTAAAAAAGTACTTTTCCTGTTATAAGCATCGCATATTTCATTTGCGTATTTATTATGATGTTATTTTGCTAAGAAAGTAGTTAATGCGCTGTCGACAACTTTACTCTACTTCTTAACAACTTAACTGTAATAAGCTGGACTTGCTATTTAAACTCCCGGATAAAGTACTTAAATTGTATACTTTTTTACTTTAAGAATACTAAGACTAGTTGTTGGTACTCAGCTGTTAACCACTTAGTTTAAGTATAAGTCTAAAGACAGAAAACCGGACTTAAAGTTTATGTTTTTTATGAAAGTACAGACAGTAAAAAAAAAAAACGACGGGTTGCACTCTGGGAGTGCCGGCAGAAGTGAAAACTTGAATAGTAATTGTTGGAAATATCTTGTGAACAGATTTTAGTAAAACTCGCAAAAATGGTTGACTTTTTATTTCAATAATTTTCCAATGTGACGTACATCTTTTATAAACAATGTTACCTAGCAACGAATGTATCCAGCATACAAACTTCTTTAAAAGTAATAAAGTCACACGAACATTCACGCAAGCGCCCTGCGCCGTCCTACGCTTTTTCGGTCAGGGTCACGTGTCCTGACGCGAGTTTAAGATTTTATACCCATTACAGAAAAGTGCTCAACGCCGCTAAAGAAGTTTTCACTTCAAAATCAGGTATTATTGTTGTGTGATTTATGGCCACCGTAGGCGCGTGCTAGCCCTGGTGGTGTTGGTTGTTCCAAGCTCACTTCAAGGAGCTGTCAGTAAACTGACCATAGGGTCAAATGCCTAATGGAATCGTGTGACTGTCTGTGATGGTCACCGTAAATCTGGAACGCAAAAGCGAACAGGGTGTATTTTTAGTCAGTAAAGCCTTTGTCAAACAGACTGGCGTGGCGAATGCGAAGCGTGACGTTTTTATTTGTAATGTATGAAATTGTTTGAATCCAGTCACATAGAAACGCGAAAGCGATCCGATAGCGTGACAGAACTATAGGACTGACGTCTCGCTGACGTCTCGCTTCGGTTCGGTATCGCTTCGGAAATGCTTCGATTTCGCCGGTTTGTTTGACTAAGGCATAAGAGCCTGACAGTCCCTTTTCTTCAGGACCCATTTTATGATTTTACTACCCGAAAAAAGATGTTATTGTTGTGGCGATGGAGACTTAATATCACGCCCTACTCGTCCTATTATTTGCGCATTACAGAGACTGATGGATACTACTAAAAGTACCAAACTTTAGGGCTGATTCAATTTAGATTGCCTGCAACAGGCTAAAAGATAATTTTGGCTACTACGCATCAAAGTAAGTATGATGCGTAGTTCACATATTTTCGCTAATATACAGAAACCCCACACAACTGTTAGACTCCCCATACCACTCCAACTCTTGAGAGCCAGAATCAACAGTGGCGATCAGCAGTACCTCGATGGTGTCCTGGATAATGATTTTAATTGTCTTGGATCCTGCAAAAAGTTGAACGGAAAAAAAATTGCGGAAGAGGAGGAAAATAATTGGTTTTAGGAGAGAAAGTGGTTTTAAGAGAAATCAAGGCTAATAAGCACAAACGGACATTTACAACTAGAATAAGCCCAATTTGCCTACGGATAAAATTAGTTATAATATTTACGAAGATATATATATTTATTTGGAATTGTAAAAAAAATTGACAGGCCTGATGGTCTAGTTGTTAGAGACCCTGACTGCTATGCCGGAGGTCGTGGGTTCGATTCCCACCCAGGACAAATGTTTGTGTGATGAGCACGATCATTTGTTCTGTGTCTGGGTGTAATTTATCTATAGTATGTATGTATTTAGAAATATATAAGTATGTTTATCAGTTGTCTAGTACCCATAACACAAGCTGTGCTTAGCTTGGGACTAGATGGCGTTGTGTGATAGTTGTGGAATATTTATTGAAAAATATAGTTAATAACAGAAAGTAATGAATAAAATATTAAATAACGACACTAATTTTTGGTGAAAAATTATTAACACAAAATTTTCTTTTTCTAAGATCGTCCTATTGTTATTTGAAACTCATAGTAATTGCCTACTAGTCTCACTTAAAATTTTCTTCAGGAACAGAAGTGCCTCTTCATTTTTTACTCTCCCTAAAGGGATTTCGATCCTGGATTTGCTTTTCGTACTCGTGAATATTATTAATTTTGCGAAAATAGTGGTGGTATTCAATGTAATCGTATTAAGGCCTAGTCACCGAGTAATAGGTAATATTGCTCGACACACGGCAAAGGCTTATAAGTCAGAGAGTCTTTCAGATGTAAAATGGCAATATTTTTTAAACCGCTTTAGTAATCATTTTGAATAGAAAAACTATTTTTAACTTAAGAGATTTAACATTTTTTCAGTTAGCGGGTTCAAAACTTTTTAACACAGTAAAATATAGTCTCAATATTTCTTTAGAATAATCTACAAGCGAAAAAATTAAAGTATATGTAACTAGCGGCGCGTCTTTGCTTCGCAAAGGTAAAAATTTTCGAGTTTCTCAGTAGATTTTCCGTTTTAAAATAAAAATCTGGTCCTGAAACTAACGAACAAAACATAAAAAATGGTGCAGTCGTTCGGCAGTTATGCGCGAACCGTCAGTTTTTTTTTTACGGGGTAAAATCATCACATGAGTCCTCCTACCCAGGGCAGAGCGGGAGGGAATGTCAGACTCGTACTGACTAAAACCCACAGTGTCCTTTAATAGCCCTTTACGTTCTGGGGTCACGGTTATTCGTAATGTCCCGCGACCAAACAGTCCTGCGACCGTGAACAGTCAGACTTAAACGATGTTGTTTCTAAACTATAATATTACTAACTGCTGCCAGCAGCTTTACCCGCTACAACTCGAAAATTCTCTTACAGGAACATAAAATAGGGATAAATATTTGTCCTATGTCTTAATCCAGGTTATAAACTATCTGTGTACCATATTTCATCCAAATCCGTTCAGAGGTTTTTGCGTGAAAGAGTAACAAAAATTCATCCATCCAAACAAACTTTTACGTTTATTATATTCGTAGGATAGGTTGTAATGATAAAGATATCACTAGCAATTCGAAATTTGAATTTGTGTTCGATTGATAGCAATTGATAAGCCCGCTCCTTTATACGTCGGGCTTAAACATAACTGGCAAAATTTACTATGCAGTTCAACAGGCTAGTGTACTGCATAAATAAATTGAAAATCTGTATAGTCCGTCAGTTAGAGTATTGAAAAATAATGGATACGTATTTTTTGTTTTTTTAAATCAATGAATATTGAAAAAGAGAAATTGCTACGAAATTCGGGAGTCCGGCTTGTGACGCCATTATGTCTGTGAAATGATACCGACAGAGTGACGTTTTGTGATTTTGAGAAACGTTGTATCTTCGTCAATTTTGGTTTAGGTTACAAAAGAAAAAATACGGGTCTAATATTTTTTAGGACTACTTAATTATTTTTTTTAATAAAATAGCCTATTATGAGTTGCTGACACCATTATTGTAACATCATGCACCCCTTATTAAAACTTGCACGCTTTCAAATAAGCTATTATCATTATGAAAATAACTCTTACAAGAAAATAATTTCATTAAACACTATTAAAATTTATTTGCACAAAGAACCTATTTTATTACTAAACGTTATTTTTATGTGATTGTTGATAAATGGAGGTCACTGACTTATCCTTCTTAATTGAACCACATAGTACGTACTATTGGTACACCTCTGCAAATCCAGGCGATTCTGAGAACCCAGGCGTTAATTTTAGACTATAAATATTCCAAATTCAAATACTTAAACTAAAATATTGATACAAAGAGACACCCACACCTATATCACTTTGTTTAGGATCAGACGGATCAATATTGACCTAAAATAAATAAAAACAAATGACGAAGCCATTTCTAGGATTTTTTACGGTTCCGTTGTTTAGAGCTTTTTAACGAACGCCTTTGTTTTAGTTGTCTATAGTATATTTCTTGCTGTGTGACATTTTTTGTTTATTTACGTTTATTAATCAAAACACAAAATGCTGGGCTTCTGTAAACATAATTATATTGTGGATGTGTTCCACGAAGGCTGATTTGAGGCAGTTCGGAAAATTAATTCGGACGGAATTGGGTTAATTCTTTGCTCTTTGTCTAACACAAAAAAAACTAATATAGAACTTTATGGTGCTAATTCTCGACGCTTGAATAGGGTAACTTCATTGACTGAGATTTTTTTTTCTTTTCTTTTTTTTAGCGTGGTAAAATCATCAAATGAGTTTTCCCACCTAAGGCAGAGCGGGAGGGACTGTCAGACTCGTACTGACTCAAATACACGGTGTCCTTCAATAGCCCTTTACGTTTCGGGGTCAAGGTAATTCGTAAGTCCCACGACCCCGGCAGGCTTTGGCCCTCTAGAGGGGGGGTCCCGTCATTTTCCTGACACTCTTTGAGAGTCTATTAAGCTTTGGATAATTATATGGCACTGGGAGCTTTCTGCTTAGACAGAAGCATAATATATATTGCAAATAAACCCTTTTTTTTTTATCGTGGTAAAATCATCAAATGAGTCCTCCCACCCAGGGCAGGGCGGGAGGGACTGTCAGACTTGTACTGACTAAAATCCACGGTGTCCTTCACTAGCCCTTTACGTACCGGGGTCACGGTAATCTGTGAGTCCCGCGACCCCGGCAGGCTTTGGCCCTCTACAGGCCCCGTCACTATGCTGACACTCCTTGAGGCGCGCGTGGAACACAACGCGCCGTCGACCCGGGCATGGTCCATGGTCGGACAGCGAGTCGCCCATTACTCGCTGCCCGCATGCCCGCGCCTACGGTGGCCGGAGATCGTCTTGCGACGTCCGTCGCCGTGGGCGTCTACCACTGCGGCTGGGGTGGAGGGAGGACGCTGTCCTCTCCCTCACGCGGCCCGCCTCCTCCTTCGCGAGCATGACTGCTTCGCAGAAGGAGGCGACCGCTTCCCACTCCATCTCGCCCCGCAGCATGGCCTCGACCAATGCCGGGCGCGAGAGATTTCCGCCTATCGCCGTCGTGAGGACACGGCGGTGCTCTGCCCAAGCGGGGCAGTCCTGCACCGTATGCTCCACCGTGTCCTCCGGACGATCCTCGCAGTGGTGACACCCAGGCGTTTCTTCCCTCCTTATCAGACACAGGAACCTCCCGAAACTTCCGTGTCCGGTGAGGACCTGCGTCATGCGGTAGGTCAGGACGCCGTGACGCCTATCCAGCCACTCCTCAAAGAGGGGTCTTACCGCCGCGATTGCGGCGTGCCCGTAGAAAAAAATAACACATTCATAATTCATACAACATAAATTCAATCCGTCGCCGTCGTACCACAAGAACCTACACAACTGTTGAAAACTTGTCTAAAGAAAGCGTAACTACAAACCGACCTTTATATAAACGTGAAATGTCGTTTTGACGTTGATAGTTATTAAAGACAAGTGTTCAACAGATGTTTAACTTTTTTGTGGTAAGACGGAAAATATTTGGGGTCGCGGGACTAACGAATTACTGTGACCCCGGTTCGTAAAGGGCTATTGAAGGACACCGTGGATTTAAGTCAGTACAAGTCTGACAGTCCCTCCCGCCCTGCCCTGGGTTGGGAGGACTCATTTGATGATTTTTACACGGTAAAAAAAAATGCTAACTCATCAATCTACCCGAATATATTATGTCTAATTTCTTTAATAGAATTTCAACTTTATGTTAAAAGAAGAAGGGGTGTTAACCTATTCCGAACTTTGAAATCCAAATCGAATATGGTTATATGATATGCGATTGTGGTTTTATAGTTTGAAATAGGTTGGTGCTCAAATGTACCGACACCAGCAATAATATGTATACACTTAGCAGAATTAAAAAGCGATATTCTCCTACCATATTGATAAAACTTTTGCGTTTTCATAAACCTTCTATTTTGGAAGCCATGTTATTACGAAATGGGTCTTATTTCAAAGTATAAACTAGTATTTCACGTTTTGTTAAGTGTATATATCTTATAGCTCGTGTCTGTACTTAATTATTCAAAACATTAAAATATGCTGGTCTTATTTCAAAGCAGAAACCAGTATTTCACGCTAAAAAAAAATATTAACTTGTTTGTAGAAAGACGGTAAAAGTTTATGTACCCTTCGACAGTTCATGTTACACTATTCATTCAAAACATAGAACTTATATCCATTAAAAATATGTATAAACCAGCCCCATTTTTTACTGCTCCAAGGATGTTGAGGTCAGCCATCTTGCAAGTAATTAAACAAAGTGACAAGAAGACGATGACTGGCGTTTTTGGGACACTTCTGGTAAAGGGGATCTTCGTAGAAACGGCGGACGTTGCGGAATGGATTATTAAGGGCGGATCCGATGGTATTAGGCAGGGTTAAGGATTACTGCGGTTGAAATCAGGAGTAGTGAAGCATAGTGACTTTCAATGTGGTTTTAATCAAAGATTTTTTATCTATGACCGTGCGAGAGCCAGCCAACATTTTTGATTTTCAGAAAGTTGAAAATGTGTTATAAATAGACTGCTTCTATAGATGGATGGAAACGAATTATATTACGTTAATACAAATGATGATGTGAACTATAAATTTAAAAAAAATGTATGTATCTTGATTATGCGTTCATATAGTTTCATTAAAATCGGTTCAGTCATTTAAAGAAATGTACACACAAAATTTCTCTCTCTGCTCTTCATTAATATTATAAAGTTGAAGAGTTTGTTTGCTTGAACGCGCTAATCTCAGGAACTACTGGTATGAATTGAAAAAATATTTTTGTTTTGGATAGCTCTTTTACATACAGCCGAAACTACTGGGGCTAGGAATGTGAAATTTTGCACACGGCTTCCTATTATAATGTAGGGGAGCACTAAGAAGGGGTTTTTGGAAATTTAACCTTTAAGGGGGTGAAAAGGGGGAATTAGGAAAGTTCGTAACCCACGCGGACGAAGTCGCGGGCAAAGTGCTAGTTCTTCATAGAAATACCTCATATAATATTATTTTCATACAATCTCACAATATATAAAGGAGGACGAAGTTGTTCATAGTTGGAACAGGAATCCTAATTGAACAAGTTGGGCTCTGTGGGTAATTCTGTGAGGTGGGAAGAGGGTTAAAAGGGGGAGGGGAGGAAACAATTTTCTCTACGAAGTCTATAGAGGATTTAATAACATATAAATATCAATAGGTGGAGTTGAACTTTGTTTTTGGTGTAGAGTTGGGGGAAAGTAAATAGAGTACTGGCAACACCTTTACTTATTTTGTTTGATTCTAAAAAGAGAAATTCACTTTTTGGAGAGTGATGATCGTATATCGATGAAAATATAGCAAAAAAAAAAATCCAGCCAAGTGCGAATTGGACTCGCGCACGAAGGGTACCTTTTTTGTCTTATAAAAACGTTGCCCCGCACTAGGAATTTCTCCTGTGTCGTGGTTGCGTTTACAAATATAGAAACACATACACAAACACCTAGACCCGGAACAACTATTTGTAGGTCAATCATAGGTGTATAATCCAGGGCTAATGTGGATCCTTGTCCACTTCTAGTCTTCTGAGTAGAAGACGGTTAATCCCACTATTTTCGAGAGACAAAAAATAAGTATAACATCGATATCTAAGCAAGAAATTGTTACTTTTACATTACGAAGTTCAAAACTTATACCATCGGAAAGCTAAGAATACCGTGACCCCGGAATATAAAGGGCTTTAGAAGAATTCCCGTAGATTTTAGACAATACAAGTTTGACAGACCTTCCCGTCCCGCCCTGCGTTTGAGGACTCGTTTGACGATTTTCCACGATAAAAAAAAAAACACTTTGCAAATCATTTAAAGTTTAAAAAAAAAATAACAGTCCAGTATCATATTTTATATAAATTTACCTAATTCGTGCAATATTCCTCACGTTTTGAGAGCAATGGTGACTAAAATAAGTTATGCAAAATAATGCGCTTGGTCGCGGGACTTACGTAATTACCGTGACCCCGGAACTTAAGGGGCTATTGAAGGACACCGTGGATTTTAGTCAGTACGAGTCCGACAGTCCCTCCCGCTCTGCCCTGGGTGAGAGGACTCATTTGATGATTGTACCACGTTAAAAGAAAGTAATGTGCTTGACTGGGTTCGAACTCGCAACTCGTAAGTTACCACTGGGTCACTACTATTTTAAAAATAGATATTTCTAGCAAAGATCCTTGATATCAAAATAAAAATAGAATAAACTTATTTTCCAACTATGTGGAAATATTGGCTTCACCGAAAAACATAATTATTACAGACAGCAACGTGAAGTTACCCTGAAAACTCAAGATTCAATGATCCAGTGGTTTTGGCTGGCATTGATGAATTACTTACAGACACAGCGTTCATAATATTTGAAAAGATTATTATAATTTAGGTACCTATCTACTTCAGAATAAGGCTTTATATTTTGCGGTAACAGAATTTTGGTGCAGTTTAGTCTTATTTAACTACTATTATAAATGTGAGCTGGTGGAGACGTATGTTGAGGATGAAATTGACTGCTCACCGCACTAAGGTATCAAACAAAGACTTTCGTCGATCGAAGTGCAAATTCTTAAAATGTTTGGACATATCCGCAACCGACAAGACTTTTTTAAATTTTATAACGTGGTAAAATCATCAAATGAGTCCTCCCACCCAGGGCAGACCGGGGGGGAATGTCGCACTCGTACTGACTAAAATCCACGGTGTCCTTCAATAGCCCTTTACGTACCGGGGTCACGATAATTCGTGAGCCCCGCGACCCCAGCAGGACTTTGGCCCTCTAGAGGGGGGCTCCGTCATTTTGCTAACACTCTTTGAGGCGCGCGTGGAACACAACGCGCCGTCGACCCGGGTATGGTCTATGGTCGGACAGCGAGTTGCCCTCACCGACAAGACGGACAGATCTCATTAAAACATCTGCAAAATGTACCCTTGCTAAATGTACACGCAGTGCTACCAATAGGGCGAGATGGAGAAAACTCGCAAAATCCGCAACCACTCAAGCAGACTATCCATGACCACTTCGCCAGAAGTGTACTACTATTAAGAAGAAGAATAAATTTGAGAATGGATGGTTGTATGTTATCTTTGACGCAATAAACTATTTAATAGAGTTATGCAGGCTTATGATCAAGGGCTTGGTGCAGAGATAATTATAATCTTGGACCCAGTACGCATAACTAGGCTCCTCCATTTGAAACCCTGACCACCAGCCGCTTGGACTCCACTCGCTTGTTTCCGATGTCCTGGCGATACTTTTCCTCCTTTTATTTACCTTTTCCTAACAAATGTATCAAAAATATTTGAAAAAACGAATTTATTTTATACGCACATTTGGGCACTTGTTTTTGGGGTAGAAAACTTTTTTGCGATTTCATATCAATAAAAAAATATTCCACAACTATCACACAACGCCATCTAGTCCCAAGCTAAGCAGAGCTTGTGTTATGAGTACTAGACAACTGATAAACATACTTATATAATTTCTAAATACATACATATTATAGATAAATTACACCAATATGATGATGATTATTCCTAAAGATAACTCCTTAAGAAGTTTCCGGTAAAAAAATAACTAAAGTAATACATTCCATCATTATTTAAAACTTTTCACATAACTGGGTACGCACACAACCCTATCATAGGCTTGTTTGTATAAAGCAACCATTTTGACTTTTACGACGTAGGTACATACGTGGATGCCAAATAGGCTCATGAAAAAGAGATCCTGCGTCGATACGGGGAATATGTAAATGTTTTTTTTTTTATAAATATATTTGAATAATATGTTTGAAGAACCGACTCGTGATGATTATGTTACAAGACAGGTTGGTTCACAAATCAGGCTTCGGTTTGAACCCCATTGTTTTGTGGAAATATTTTGGTATTACGTTTCCTTTAGGTTATCATGTCTAAGTTGAAGCCTGAAAGGAGCATGAGCCGAATTTGATTGAATAGAAAAGAAATGGACGTAAAGTGATACAATATTTCTGAGAGCAAAAACGAAAACAGATCTTTAACATCAACTAAATTCAACAAATAAAATGAACGGTTCCAAACTGGATGTATTTATAATTTTTTCCTGGAAAATGAGGCACATTAAGGATCAAAAAGGTAGGAGTTCAGACGTTTGAAATTACTTCTAAAAGGGTTCCATTATACGCTACATGTATTCAATGAATTATGTAAACATTCGTCACGGTTACGGGTATTGACATTTTACGACATGTAACATAATTAGGCCAGAATTCCTCTTAACCCCTTTGTACACAACAGGACGCAAGTCTCTGATACCTTACGACTTTGGCATCCATTGATGCCTGCCTGTGTACCCCGATACCGCGTACGCAACGTACGCGCCGCTAACGTCAGCATCTGAATGGTGCTATTTACAACGAATATTCGTACGCGCGGCCAACGTACGCAAGGAATGAGGAATTCAATCTTTACATTCCAACGTATGAATAAGTGGAACTGTCGATGTTTGAAAGAAAGTACGTCAAGCTATAAAAATATTTGATGTCGTCCCAACATTAATTTAAATTAATGACAGGAACTTGGAACCGCCGAACTTTGCCAATATGGCTG
Organism: Agrotis puta; assembly: GCA_943136025.2. Lineage (NCBI taxonomy): Eukaryota > Metazoa > Arthropoda > Insecta > Lepidoptera > Noctuidae > Agrotis > Agrotis puta. The sequence goes on along the minus strand of OW964175.2, from coordinate 13,701,555 downwards.
AACAATTTTAATAATCCACGAATGACGCGACCGCGACGCCACGAATGGACGCGTTTGCAATTTTTTTCATAGCTTTGTCGAATGTTTAACGCGTTAAACTTGGGCGATGACTCACATTTTTGGTTGAATACATGCCTATTATTATTTTTCCGTTGGAAAATTTATTAAAAAAAATCCTTTTGCTTTATTTTAAGAGGAAAGTTTTATTGTTGTTTTTTTTTTTCGCGGTAAAGAATGTGTGTCAATAGAAACAGTAAACACACGCGTTTATACCCTCGTAGGCATTGCATGATTCTGCTGATTGAAGCAACAATACAAAAAAAAATAATCAACATGTGTACGAACGGATACAAAAATATTTTCTTATCTGGAGAACAAGAAAGATGTTATGCTGTAAGGATTTCTTCAAACATTGTGTCCATGAATCATGTTTTTCACTGGTTTATGTTTTTCTACGGAGAAAAGAAAATGTTGCCTCCATTTTATAACGGTAAGGCGCTTGTTTGTATAACATTGACTTCCGCGATTTCAATTTGGTAAACATTGTAGGATGATGAAAACATGACTTATTTTCGGAGGCTCTTTCAAAGTTTCGAAGAATTCTTTTATCACGCAATTTTATATTTTGATCGAGAAAGCTTAGATTTTAGCTTTACATTTACGTGATGAAATTAATCAATCGTCATCATTTCGCCCTTTTTTTAGGTTATAAGTGGATGTTTATTTCGTTAGATTCAGCTGTTTATCAGTATTTTACGCAATTGTCTTTATGTATTCCACAGCCTGGTTACTACTGACTATCACAACTAAAAGTCAATTCATTCAAAAACCGAAATATTGTTCATTTGGTTTGGAAGTTTACCATTTTGAGGTTGAAGACCATCAGGGGTCTAAAAAAGTAACTATAACAGAATCGCAAGATGCAATAAAATTATTTTATTCCTACTATCTATCCTACTTCCTGATCATTAGAATGAAATATTCCATTTTACGAATTTTATCTCAATTCATATTATTATGATACTGCTAAAGACCGTCAGCAAAAGCAAAAACAGAAAAGGGACGCTTTCAATATGAATGAAAACCTCGAGTAAATAAAAATTTCAATAAAGTATATAATATCTTATATCAAACAGACTTCAATATTATATTTTTTTAATCTGCATCAGCGGGAATAAAAGTTCGGTTTACTTGTGCCGTAAGGATCAAAGGGACTCACTGATTAATTGAAAACAGAATGATTCGGCTGCAATATGAAATCACCCAGCAATGCGTCGTCGTTCATAATTTATTGATGTGTTTACAGAAAAATATTTTTCATTCCTGAACAATAGTGTTGTTTTTTTATGCTTAAAAGATATTGTGACGAATGTGGGACGCAGATTTATTGGAAAAGAATTGAAAGGCAAAGTAGTGAGTGATTCTGGGCTGAAATGAAGATTTTTTACAAGCATTTTGTTTTTTAATTTATTTATTTACTAGCGACCCTCCCTCCCCGGCTCCGCACGGGTGCAATCTCTGATATAATATCCGTGTTTTATACATATAAACCTTACTCTTGAATCTCTCTATTAAAAAAAAAGCGCATCAAAATCCGTTACGTAGTTTTAAAGATAAGCATACATAGAGACAAACAGAGAGCAGGAGTCGACTATGTAATGATTTCCGGCTTCTAGGTATATGTCCCATGATTGAGGTCTTCCGTGTAGAATGATTCTTCTGGCGCTTTTGCTGCCTCAGGGAACTGTTCACGTTCATCATTCGCCTATCTCCTGAACCTTATCATGGTTAAGAACGGTTCTGTCTTCGTACTATATTATGTTACGATTGTAAGGTGATTTGAGTGAATAGGTTCTTCCAGAAATTCCTGCCACACAATTTGGTCTGCTGCGGCCACCCAAATAGCATGAAACATCTTCTCAATGTCCGCTGTAAACGTATATTCTGTATTATCTCCGTTTCGTCAATAATGTTGTAGTTCTTGTTGAAGATTGGGACTTTTGTACATGAGGTCGTTTAGACTGCATCCTGTTGATGTTGTTGCTGACGCATTGAACACCACTCTGTACTTTGTTGTTGTTGATTCAGAGCGTTGCACGCCGTGCTGAGGTAAGTAACACTCGATCTACATCTCGTACAACTTGTGGGTTGGGTCTTTTACTTGGGCTCCCACTGATCCCGAGAATCAATTTAAAGCATTTTTTTTTAAGAAAACGTTGCCCCACACTAGGAATTTCTCCTGTGTCGTGGGTGCGTTTACAAAAATATAAACAAACATACACAAACGCCCAGATCCGAAGCAACTACTTGTAGATCATACAAATATTTGCTCCGTGCGGGAATCGAACTCGCGACGCAGCAGTCCGATCGCTCAGCCACTACGCTAAGCGTGCCGACATTTGCAATTTATAATGCAATTGTAGATTCTTTCGTCCAGCAGTGGATTGATCATCAACCTGATCATCATCATCATTATTGACTTTGATGCTTTTAAAGCTGCTGTCGAGTATAGGTCTCCTCCCTATTGTGTCAGGTTTCCCTGATCTGCGTTAACCAGACTTTCTTTGTGATCTTCCAAATACATATATCCATCTTATCGTTGATCTGTTAACATTTCTTCCACCGGCTCTTAGTAAACAATCAGTGATAATGGATTTACATTAAAAGGCGAATAATTAAGGATAATATAACAGTATTTTATTAATTTTATTCATGTTGCCGTTAAAAGTGCTTTTATATAAAAAAGTTTAACATTCGACACGTGAGCGCCGAAAATTGTATCTCAAGTTACTTTGATAAACTCATTCCGTTATCAATTACAGGATCCTTTTAACTTCTGAAATATAATTAACACAGATACGTACTTAATTTTGCACAGGTTTACGAAGTTTAATTTTCTGATCGAATTTGTAATCACTTCTTGGTGGGTAATTTTAGCACCGTCTAATAAGCAATTTTTCCTCTGTAAGTTATTGAGGTATTTTAATTTTTCAAAACACCTTTGTAAGGTTATTAAAAATATCTTATAGATTATTTACTATTCTATTAAAAAAAGTGTTTTTTGGCGGTATTACGGTTTTTACTTTTAGCAAAGCCTAATAACAATGCTGTCTACAAACGCATTGTAAAATTCAAATCACTTTGGAAAGGCATGTTTTTCCTGCTTTAACTATATACTCCAAAAATGCCTAAGTTGATGTGATGGCATCAGAACTAAATATAGAAGTAGGTTGTAGGAGATTCCTGTCTCTGGAGCCCTAGATTTATATGAAATATGATGAGTAATTAACAAAGTTAGTGATAATAAAATTTTTACAGCCTGTGTTGAAAATTTTGGCTTCTTCTTCTTCTTCTTACCTACGTCTTTTTCTCAAAATATAAAAACATTCTTTTTTTGGTCTTGCAAATTCCTTTAATGTGGCTAACGCCGCTACTCTTTGTGGCAGTCTTGTAATTAAGTAAAAACAATAAATGTGGAAAGTGCTTACATTGCCTTGCATGCGAAATCGTCGCGCAAGAAGTTAATTTAATCCAAGACATATTTAGCTTAGCAAGCCGAGTGCACATTCTCGGACTTAATGCATTTTATGACTCATTATGACTAGTTATATTTTACTTTTTGCTTTTCTGATATATGAAATTTTCAACGCGAACGCGACGTTTTATGAATGCAGTTTTAACTTAAAAGTAAAGTAATGATTGTTTCTTTGGAAGTTCTGCGTTAGTAAAATGTATAACCGTCGAGCTAGCGAAGAAGATGAATAGAAAATGTATAGAATAGGAAACCTTTGAGCATGATAGAAAATCATGTACAAAGTTTCATCCATCCATCCAGGATGCATCCATCCAGGATGCATCCATCCTGGATGATGATGATGATGATCCTGGTGAACCTTTGTCCCAATTCCAAAGGCTGATGAAGAGATTTCTGTGGCAGAGATGAACCAAGAGTAGGTACCTACAAAAACATTTATATTATGTTTCAAGTTCCTCGTTCTCCAGTAATATGGGGCAAGTCTATAGCCATCATACTGGGCCGATCAAAATAAACTGGGATAAGGGCATGATGATTGATGAAACAGTTGGACTTGTGGCATTTGAAGTGATATCAATTTATCACTTCCTTCTTTCGATGAATGTAGTAAAATATTTTTGTTCGGACAACTGTTTAAATAGTTATTTAGGTACTTTATGTTAATTTGGTTTTCGTACGTGTAGGTAAAAAAATTAAAGATATGCTACATTTGTTCAAATATTACTCTTTTCTTAAACATATTTCGTGTTCAGACATAAGTGGTAGGTATGATTTTTTCTGTAAAATACTGAGTTAAAGTATAGCATAGAATAGCGGTAGTTCAAAGTCGAAGGTAGTTTTGCGATAAAAAGTTTGGATTAAATTCTCATCTGCCTAGTCTTTTTCCAAAGTATATTGGGGTCGGTCTACCAGTCCAGTCCAGTCCATTACAGGCCAGGAGGGGTTTAGGGGTTGGGAGGTTAAGACCATCAAACAAAAATTTCCTCTCTCAAAGAGATTTTAGTCAGTACGAGTCCAACAGTCCTGGAGCGGAGAACTAATTTGATGATTTTAACACCAAAAAAGGTGAAGTTTGGTCATTATCCCATTGGAGAGTCAAACCGAAATAAAAAGTATTTTATGTACTCGTATTAAACCAGGTCATAATTTTTTTTTTTTAATTTAATGTTATGTTCGCGTTTGACCGCTGTCTCGCCTGATGGTAAGCGAAGACGTGGTCGAAGGTGAGGCACGCTTGCCTTGAAGTAATGTGTGAACAAAGTTTAATCTAAATCTGTAAAACAGTTTTTGTGTGAAAGTGTAACAAAGTGTAACCGCTGTAAAGCTATTGCACAGGATTTTTATCAACTTATGCAATATTATAATTTTTTTTTAATGAAAAATAAGGAAAAAATATCGAATATTTAACGAGAACATCCTCCCATCGTTGCTCTATGGGAAGTTACTCTACTAATTAGGCTATGGTCAGCCACGTCAATCAAGTGAAATTTCAAGAAAAATAAAACATTCATTCAAATTTTATTAATTCACGTTGACATGGCATGTGACATCGACAGTGTTAGGTTTATTTTCGTTACGGAATTTCTTGATTCGGTCGCCGCGTTCAAAGCTACGCAATAGCTTAAAAACATCTATATTCACAACTTTCGCAACAGTAGTATTCTGGACCTTTCTAATGCACGATGTGGAATAAAATCGGTAATAAAATCAGTTGCACACATGAGTCCCAATGCTAACAGCTAAAATTCGCTCAGCTAGCAAACAGCTGTGACTTGGACGAAAATAAACTTGCCCAGCAAGCATTGCATTTGCGCTAGTCAAACGCATACTTTGTTTCAAAAGACCTTGTTCACAAAGTTTTAACACATTTTTATAGCCGAAACTATTTTATGTCTTTTTAAAATTTAAAATATTTTTCGTGAGCGTTTGTGACAGTGCTATTAACCCCCAGTGATGATTTTTTGTTTTTTGTACGAAATATTCGTTTTAGTACGAAATACCGAATGTTTGTATCGTTCTATTTCAAACGAACTTGTGTTTGATTTTAAAAATATCTATATATTTTACACATTAAAGTTTTTTTTTGCTCTTTCAACGAATGACAAGACTAAAAAAAATATGTCAAATCATGTCAGCCGTTGAATCAGAAGTAAATTTATTGTGAAAAGACAGCATTAAATAATAAATAAATAAATATTCACAACTATCACACAACGCCGTCTAGTCCCAAGCTAAGCAGAGCTTGTGTTATGGGTACTAGACAGCTGATAAACATACTTATACATATATTTCTAAATACATACATATTATAGATAAATTACACCCAGACACAGAACAAATGATCGTGCTCATCACACAAACATTTGTCCTGGGTGGGAATCGAACCCACGACCTCCGGCATAGCAGTCAGGGTCACTAACCACTAGACCAACAGGCCTGTCAGCAGTGCCTGTATTGGATCTTAACATTATCACAATTAACAATTTTACAGCGAGAATTGTCTACGTATTCAAGTAAATTTTAAACCAGTCACCAAAATAGATTTGTCACCAGATTTGATACAGTGAATTTAAAACAATAGAAATTCGTCACAAATCAAAACACAGTGTGACCTCTGCCTAAATGTCATTGTCGTTCGTTGTTGCAATTGAACATGGTCAGAACAATCCGTTCAGTGTAAACCCAGTGTCAGAACTTCGGAAGCAGTTCCCGAACGACCGTTGGCATTCGTCATCCATTCGAATCGACAACATGTACGAGTTATCGAACAAACCGCAACAACTCAATCCGCTATGCTATGTTTGTGAATGAAATGTCCTTTGGTCATGGAATTGAACTTAAGTAACATGTTTGTGTAATTGTTACACAATATGATCAATTTTATAAATTCTGTTATCAGTGTCCTACAAAAAAAAAAAAACATCAATATCATGAAACATATTTAGGAGAAAAAACATTTGGTCAGGTTTTACGTGCTCAAAGATATAGGTAGGCTACGTGTTACTGCAACAACAGTCGAAGACGAAAAATTAAAAAGATGGCACGAGTAATTGTTATAAAAATACGCGGGTTTATCGAAAAAGGGCTTCGGTAGTGGCATAGATTAAGAGTAAAAACAAAGTACGGGTTGCACTCTGGGAGTGCCGGCAGAAAACTTGAATAGTAATAAACACACACGAACATTCGCGCAAGCGCCCTGCGCCGTCTTACGAATTTTCGATCAGGTCACGTGTCCTGACGCGAGTTTAATATTTTTTACCCATTCCAAAAAAGTGCACAACGCCGCTAAAGAAGTTTTCACTTCAAAAAAAAAACATCAATATCATGAAACATATTTAGGAGAAAAAAGTCAGGTCAGGAGTTACGTACTCAAAACTACCGGTACGCTACGTGTTACTGCAACAATTGAAGACGGAAAATTAAAAGCATGGCACGAGTAATCGGCATAAATATACGCGGGTTTATCGAAAAAAGGGCTTCGGTAGTGGCATAGATTAAGAGTAAAAAAATAATTTAAAAATAAAAATGTTTATTGGACTCACACAGGCCAACAAAAAATATCTAAAAAGAATAATAATTGTTTCAAAAAAAGAAATGAAAAACATAGTACACACCATTGGTATGTGCTGTTCCTGAATGGAGTATAATGTACACGGTGCTCAAATCAAGTATTCCAAACATTCACCAAGAACGTTGCGTCCAGTTTTGTTTCATTATTTTGCTGTTTCTAAATCTGCGGAATTTCATGTATGTTTTTATGTTAATACTAGCTTTTGCCAGCGGCTTAGCCCGTTACAACTCGAAAATTATCCCATGGGAACATAAAATCGGGATAAAAACTATCCTTTGTGTCAATCCCGGTTATAAAGTATCTGTGTACCATACAAATTCGTTCAGTACTTTTGGCGTGGTGAAAGAGTTACAAATATTAGTAGTAGGATTAGTAAGAGAAAGATAGTGAGATAAAAAGTAAGGTACGAGTAAGTACTCGTAAGATAGAAAGGAGTAAGATTATGTTGCTAGAACTTTTTAAATTAGATCTACCATATATGTAGAGAAGTATTCATTTTCAGTATATACTGACATCATATTATATTCTACATCTGCTCAGCCTACATCTGTTTACCAGACAAAGTCCATTATATTTTCACGTTGATTAATTTGGTTGTTAAACATAATAAAGATGTACCTAATATGCTTGATCAAGTATTGTTGGACGTCTCTTCATTATTATAATTTAATGATTTAAAATATTAATTCTGGACGAAAATGAACAAATATATTTTTCACTAATGAGACTGTGTTGCCCGTCTTTTTCATGCTCAGATACCTCTTTATGCACGTACGGTCACAAGCAATATTATGAATACACTAAGCAGTATTCAAAAGCGATGTTCTGCTACCATTTTGATTAAACTTTTGCCTTTCATCTTTTGCCTTTTGTCTTATTTCAAAGTGGAAACCAGAATTTCACGAGTAAATTGCGTTGGAATTTTGTTAAGTGCATACGTGTTATTGCTCGTGACTGTACGAGTTAAATAAGGCAACTTTAAGGTCAGCCCCCTTGAATATGTTTTTTATTAAACAAAAGAGATAATCACAAAAAAAAACAGTTTGGAACGAATAACAAATAGCCACAAGACCAAATCAGATACAGAAGCAATTTCATTATTTTAAATAATACAATAAGTTAATACTAATTAAATAAATAAATAAATATTCCACAACTTTTACACAACGCCATCTAGTCCCAAGCTAAGCAGAGCTTGTGTTATGGGTACTAGACAACTGATAAACATACTTATATATTTCTAAATAAATACATATTATAGATAAATTACACCCAAAAAATTGACACCCAGAAAATTTTATAATTTGAATTAAATTATACAAAAAGTTAATACTTATTGTATAATTTCAATTAATGAAATCTATCATAATGTTTGTGGTTAATTTTATACACATATAAATTTAATCTATTAGATGTTCGGTGGTCGCAGTTATCCGGGTCCTAATCCCTCTTTGTTATTCATCTAGAACTATCCCGGGTACACGTGTAGGGTAATACCTAAAGGTAATATTGTACGGACAGGGTTTGACCTACTAGATTATACTCAGTGACCGTAGTGGTTGTCATTATATTCTATGGGATGAATGATAGGATAAGGTAGGTAAGTTAGGAAGGTAAAATAGGGCTTTTTCCTTTTTTTTTACGTGGTAAAATCATCACATGAGTCCTCCCGCCCAGGGTAGAGCGGGAGGGACTGTCAGACTCGTACTGGCTAAAATCCACGGTATCCTTCAATAGCCCTTTACGTACCGGGGTCACGGTAATTCGTGAGTCCCACGACCAAAGTAAAATAGGGCTTGCGGACGGCGAGTATTAGTTAGCTAGCCGTCCGATTAGGGATTAGGCCGCAGCGGAGTTGATGGCGTGTTCCACCCACCAACTATCAGATTCTCGATTAAAGGGAGTGAAACCCGGGTTAAACCTACTATCTAATACAAGCAACTCACCCCGACCTCGCACGTGTAATAGAGTACATTATGCATACATGTTTTGCTGTATCTCAAAAAGATTCGAACAGCGTCGTCGATAAAGCTCGCAGGAGACTTGATTTTCAATATTATCGTCATATTCAGCCAATATACAAGAAACACTTAAGAATAAACAAATCTGTTCAGAAGTTTTTAAATTTATCGCAAACAGACAGACGGACAGGCGTGGTGGGGAATTTGTTATTATTTAAATTTTTTTTTAATCGTGGTAAAATCATCAAATGATTCCTGTTGTCAGGGCGCGACAGGAGGGACTGTCAGACTCGTTGTAACTAAAATCCACAGTGATCCTTCACTAGGCTGATGATGCCCGATAATCTCACGCTCAAATTTTTAAACATTTTACGGTGATAAAGCCTCCACCAAAAACATACATTAAATAATGTAGTGACATGTTTTCACTGCGTTTCGGTAGCTAAATAAATGTTAAAATAGTGGGAAACCGAACAGTAGCGTTGAATATTATTCAAAGGATTGCGAAAACCGCTTACATTTGAGAAATAAAAAACATTGGCGTATTTAAAAGCTACTTTTGTTGTTTTTAGGGCTTTACACTTGTCTGTACATTCAATTCGGTATAATTGTTGTGAAAAAAGCGTTTTAAAATAATATTTTGGAATTGTCATACAACATACACAGCATCACTTGACGCCATTGGTGTGTAGAAACTAATTCCTTTTTTGGAACAATAATTATTCATTTTCAAAGTTGTCACGTCTTAAAGCCTTTGTCCAACAGACAGGCGTGGCGAATGCGAAGCGCGACGTTTTTTAAACATGTTAGGCTCAGATTGGCATAACTATGCCAATAGACTTTTTCGCGAATACATCTACAATTCTACTGGGCTAAGCTGAATCATGTAAAACTAGACATTTTTGTACCACTCTCAAAATATAAATACGTAGAAAAAAAAGCAATATCCACCATTTCAAACAGAAACATGGCCATGACGAAACCATACGGTTGTAATTAAAAATTAACCTATGCTATATCAGATTTCAAATTCCTTAGAATCTTGTCATACTTTATATGGATATAATTACCAAGTAAGTAACATTCTAGGTATTTCACTCCGGGCATGCGGGCAGCGAGTAATGGGCAACTCGCTGTCCGACCATGGACCATGCCCGGGTCGACACGCGCCTCAAAGAGTGTCAGCAAAGTGACGCCCCCCCCCCCCTCTAGAGGGCCAAAGCCTGCCAGGGTCGCGGGTCTGTACGAATTACCGTCACCGCGAACCGGAATTTTAGTCAGTATGAGTCTGACAGTCCCGCCCGCTCTGCCCTGGGTTGGAGGACTCACTTGATGATTTTACCACGTTAAAAAAAAAGGTATTTCAGTAAGATTAAAAATATACGTTTAATTACTTATTAGGCACAGAGTAAGTTTAATTTAGACCAGAAACCACAGCGAATTAATCTGAATAAAAAACTTTTATCAGTGTCTATTCTAATTATTATTCTTCAAGCTTTCTGGCAGATACGTATTACGGAAGTAAACGCGTGTGTTGTAAAAAAGTTATAGGCTCTGGCGGTTCGTGGTGACGTTTACAAATAGCCGCCATTTTTCGCACGCATCTGATTAAAGTTTCGCAAGATGCGGTAGGATTGGATAAGAAATGATGCAAACTTTTGAGAGGAATCATTTCTTTGTTAGAAGCTGCTTTTTCTGATGTTTCTTTTAGTTCTTATCCATTTCCTTGATGTATGTATAGTTGTATACTTCTGTGCATTACTTATACTACTTAATGTGTGTTTGGACGATCCCATCTAAATTGGAATCATGACAATTTGAAAACCAAACTTACTATAGCATTTATAAAACGAGTATTAGCTAGAATTATGATTATTAATGGGTTTACGATACATCATTATCATCATTGGTAGCCAATTCACCCAATTTTGGGTTTAAAATATCAGACTTAATTGTTGAGTTAAAGTAAATACTAAAATGTAATGTTGCTTCTGGGATTGGGTTCCCTAAAATATGTAATACATCAAAACATCATTTCAAAATCCTCAACGGTAAAGGCTTTAACATTACAACAATTTTCCGGCCTCTAAAGTTGAAAGGTTGACCACAAAACATTGACAAATACGCGGCGCGCGACCCACATTACAATCCCACATACAACGTGCCCTTTACCTTAAGATAATCCCCTTTCATCTCACTAGATACGACAGTACCCTAAAACGTGATAAAGGATCTAAATCAGGGCTGGTCAAAGCATCAAACGCACCGTTTCTTGCTTTAACGTTCGATTTCTATTCACCGTATCACGGATCCTAATTCATTTTGCCCTTTCATGTAAACTATTCAATGATTTTCGTGGCCGTGTGAGATAGTATTTCACAACTTCTCATGTGAAAATACTGTGGCTTTTGTTAGAAATAATTTCATGAGGAAAATAATGGAATTTTGGGAACAAATAGACATGCCATCGCACGCGAGTACCTATTGTGCTATCCGTTTCATGTTTGAGCAGATTTCATGCGAGCCAAGCTTCCTCTATGGTTTTACTGCGGTATTTTTACGAATAAACTATGTACAGATTTGGGCTGTAGAATTTGAAAGAAAAAAGCCATGGTTATAGCGACTTCCGTAAAAAAAAACATAAATATCTTTTGTGGGGAATTTCGAATATGTCGAAAGCACCCGAGTCTTTGGTTTTATTGCTTACAAGACACTACCGAACCATTAAATAAAGAGCTGCATAAGTATTCAAGTTAAAACAATTGCCTCATTTATAAAGCTTTTAAAAAACGACCCCAAACCGTTTATTTGGGACGAGCGCCACAAAATCGTACTGAGTATCCATTTCCACGGTATCATTGTACAAACTGACCTGTTTTGCCAAAAACGGAGAAAGTCACGGTTGACCTGATAACGTTTGAGCATTTCCTTTATAATGGCTTGGACTATAAAAATAAACAAGTATTAGGGACGTCATTTATATGCGGGAATAGTGCGTTTCGATTTGTTTTTTTCCTCAAAATGTACCTCAGATTTTAAGGGGAAAAAACGCAACAATTCTCTTCTACACATTTGTTTTGCAATACTTACTGACTGGAATAGTGGAGCTTTTCAAGGATTTCTCTCGGGGACTATGCGAGTGGAGAGATCGGAAAAATCGAGCCGAAGAAAGGATATAGGAGAATGGAATGAAGCTGCAGTTAAGTTCATAAAATCGGCTTGAAAAGCTACAGTTTGCATCGATTTTGGAATGATTTTTGTACGGTGTATTTATGATAACCTGATTACCTTAAATAGTAGATTATACCCGTTTTCATTTATGAAGTTATAATATAATATAATCACATTATGTTCAATACGATAAAAAATTCCAATTATGGATCGTCATCGTCTTTCAGATTGAAAACCGCGACCGTGTTTTTACGTGATTTTTTTTTGACGCTGTGATTTTTGAATATTGAAATCACAATATTGGATGCCAAACGAAAATAATCTGCAATAGAAACTGACCTCAACGTAGAAGGAAAAATGCTGTGCGAATGATAAAGCGAAAACCTATTAAGGCGCATACATATAGGTCAGATACCCCATATATACGCAAACAAACAATAAGACAGAAAACCCATTTTCCCATCAAACTGGCTACTTTACCCGAAATAAGTGCTCGATACATTTATTTCCTTTTACGGATTCAGCGTCCATATCCAAACATGTTTATGCATGTGATAATATATTGATATTAGAGGCCCACAGAAGACAATAGGGGCCATTTTCGCTTACAGTAAAGTAAATAGTTTACTCTGGACCGCAATCATGAAAAAGCCTCCTATTTTCAATGTCAATAAAGGGTCAAGATAGTTTTGTTTAGAGGCGACCCGAAATAAATGGTATAAATGAGGGTAGCATAGTCTTTTTTTTTTTTTTTTTTTTATCGTGGTAAAATCATCAAATGAGTCCTCCCACCCAGGGCAGGGCGGGAGGGACTGTCAGACTTGTACTGACTAAAATCCACGGTGTCCTTCAATAGCCCTTTACGTACTAGGGTCACGGTAATCCCTTGGTCCCGCGACCCCAGCAGGCTTTGGCCCTCTACAGGCCCCGTCACTATGCTGACACTCTTTGAGGCGTGCGTGGAACACAACGCGCCTTCGACCCGGGCATGGTCCATGGTCGGACAGCGAGTCGCCCATTACTCGCAGCCCGCATGCCCGCGGGTAGCATAGTCTGGGGGAAATATGGCTTGTTTTATAAATAGACACCGTTTGTCCAAAATGCTAGACGGCGGGTAAGCCCCTGTTTTGTTTATTATATTCAGCAGTATGTTTATGGTTTAGCATTGTGGAATAGTTTTGTTTGCATTCAAGTAACAATAGCGTAATATGACAAGAAAGGTTGTCTCAGGCCCTTTGAACAAAACGCGACGTAAGTCTGCGATAGCTTACGTTGTGTACGAAGTGGCTAATGGGGGCCACTAACTACAACAATGAAGAAACGACCAGATAAAGTGAAATTCGTGTAGCAATAACCATGAATGACAAAAGTTACCGAAAAGTATGTCAATCCTTCCTTTTTTGTAGGATTAACTTTGATTTGATACCGATTATCATAGTTCTTGGCCTTCAGATAAAAAGATTATCTGAGTACTAAACGTTTTAAATCGATATTGTGATTTTAGGCACGCTTTTCCAATACTCAAACATTTTTAATTAAACAATAATGAAATTATCACTTATGTATATACACACATCAAAAGTGTCTAGGGATCAACATATATTTTTGCAATAACTTTTCTCCTGATTGATATTAATTAAATTTTTTTTTAAAGATTCGTCAAATAAAGTGTTTTCGTTTGTCACAGTAACGATAAACCAAGTCACCTTTGCATTAATAAAGAAATTTGCCATTTTCCTAATAAAGGGATTTTTGACATTTGAACCACTAACACAAAAGTTCGAAAAAAAGACTGAAATAACAGTTTTCTTTAAAATTTTATTGGGTAACTTAAACAATTAATAATCCGTGTTTCTACCGCGAACACTAACAACACAAGAACATCGGTTTGGCATACTCAAAATGAGTTCATCCAAATCACGCTGTGGAATGGCCGCCCATGTTCGTTGCAACAACAAAAAAAGGTCTTCTTGCGACTGGATACCCTCCATATTCGGCAGAGCTCTTCTCTGTAGCATATCCCATGCATGCTCAATCGGATTCAAGTCTGGCGACTGAGCAGGCCAGGGCAGGACATTGATGTTAGCTGCGGCGAGAGTCTGTCTTACAACTCTTGCGGTGTGCGGTCGTGCATTATCATGCATTAACTGAAATAAGGGACCGATTTGCACTTGTAGAGGAACGATGACGTCTGATACAATCGTCTCAGCATAAATTTGAGCGTTGAGGTTGCCTCTGATCCAAATCAACTCAGTTCTTCCGCTGATCCAAATACCCGCCCATACCATGATGGTTCCACCACTATAAGGATGGACTTCCTGGCAGGATTTTAATCGCTGTTGGCGTCCAGGGCTTCTCCAGTGTCGTATACGTCTTGTATCCGGTCTCATACCAAAACGAGACTCATCAAAAAAGCACACGAAACGCCATTGTTCTTCTGCCCAATTTCTGTGTTCAAGAGCCCATTGATATTGAATCCTACGATTGTGCATTGCTATAGGTGGTACCCGTAGCGGTCTTCGGGAATGAAGGTTCACTTCATGCAAGCGGTTTCTGACTGTTTGGTCGCTAATTAAGTTCCCTGAAGAGTGATGAAGCCTCACGGCTAACATCATGGCGGTTATTGTTGGAGCTCTTCGAGTTAAGATTTGAATGTATCGGTCTTATCTCCGTGTGGTGCAGCGATACCGTCCTCCATGGCGCTCAGCCACGGTACCAGTGCTTCGGTAACGTGTCCAAAGTCGACTGATAATACTCTGACTTGTATTCAGAGCTAAAGCCACAGTACGTTGCCGGGAACCAGCTTCTATCATTCCCACGGCTCTGAGCATTTCTTCCCTGCTTAAATGACGTCGCCGCTCCATAATAACGTTGGTTTTAATCAGTAGTAGGGAAACAGTAGCACTAATAATGTCTTCAATGCGTTGTATGTTTTTATAGGGAAAAGATTGACAGCTGATTTTCATCTTTTACTCGAATTTGATTCACAGTTCCTGATTCAAATTATGAAATGCACCAAAAAGGATCCATATAAATTTATAAAATCATAAATTTATTACAAAGCCACATCTAATTCTCAAGAAATCCGCATAAAAATGCTTGATCCCTAGACACTTTTGATGTGTGTATGTAACGATAGGCAATAAATATTAATTTGTTAAACTTGTTGATACATAGTTGAAACGCATAGTAGAAGCAGCCATTCGTTAGAAGAAACTGAGTGCCGTGAATTTAGAGTAATTAGACTAATTAGCTTAGTGGCAGACAGCTAAGGAGTGGAATTCCCTGCTGGTCTGTGTTTTCTGTTAGCTACAACCTTGGGGTCTTCAAGTCAAGAGTGAATCCGGGCACGCCGCAATCGCGGCGGTAAGACCCCTCTTTGAGGAGTGGCTGGATAGGCGTCACGGCGTCCTGACCTACCGCATGACGCAGGTCCTCACCGGACACGGAAGTTTCGGGAGGTTCCTGTGTCTGATAAGGAGGGAAGAAACGCCTGGGTGTCACCACTGCGAGGATCGTCCGGAGGACACGGTGGAGCATACGGTGCAGGACTGCCCCGCTTGGGCAGAGCACCGCCGTGTCCTCACGACGGCGATAGGCGGAGACCTCTCGCGCCCGGCATTGGTCGAGGCCATGCTGCGGGGCGAGATGGAGTGGGAAGCGGTCGCCTCCTTCTGCGAAGCAGTCATGCTCGCGAAGGAGGAGGCGGGCCGCGTGAGGGAGAGGACAGCGTCCTCCCTCCACCCCAGCCGCAGTGGTAGACGCCCACGGCGACGGACGTCGCTAGACGATCTCCGGCCACCGTAGGCGCGGGCATGCGGGCAGCGAGTAATGGGCGACTCGCTGTCCGACCATGGACCATGCCCGGGTCGACGGCGCGTTGTGTTCCACGCGCGCCTCAAGGAGTGTCAGCATAGTGACGGGGCCTGTAGAGGGCCAAAGCCTGCCGGGGTCGCGGGACTCACAGATTACCGTGACCCCGGTACGTAAAGGGCTACTGAAGGACACCGTGGATTTTAGTCAGTACAAGTCTGACAGTCCCTCCCGCCCTGCCCTGGGTGGGAGGACTCATTTGATGATTTTACCACGATAAAAAAAAAAAAAAAAAAAAAAGTCAAGAGTGAATAGGTTACTTCTAGGCAAGCGTGCTTCTCCGTCGACCACATCTTCGTTGAACATCAGGCGATATAGTGGTCATACGTGAAGCTATCGCAAAAAAATATCTCAAGGTCTTATTTAAAATTCCGTTTAAACTTGAAGTAACATTACAATGAATCTGTGATTAGGCGGCATGTAATTTATTTCTCCGATTTTCACCAAGCCTATAAGTAATGATCTCCGGCCACTGTAGGCGCGGGCATGCGGGCAGCGAGTAATGGGCAACTCGCTGTCTGACCATGGACCATGCACGGGTCGACGGCGCGTTAAAAGAGTTTCAGCAGAGTGACGAAGCTACCCTCTAGAGGGCCAAAGCCTGCCGGGGTCGCGGGACTGTACGAATTACCGTGACTCCGGAATGCTAAAGGCTATTGAAGGACACCGTGGGTTTTAGCCAGTACGAGTCTGACAGTCCCTCCCGCTCTGCCCTGGGTGGGAGGACCCATGTGATGAAAAAACTCCTTAATAAGTAATGCGTACGTACGGGACTTGGGTAGCTTGTAATTGGTTCACTATGCATGATACTGTTGCCACCACCTCTTTGAGGACTCATACACTTTCATCCATGGATTCCATTTTGATTTAACTTTGGAGTCACTGATGAACAAAAAATCTATCTATCTACAATATCAATCTTCGTTTTTGATTGGTATACTTTTGTTCTATATTGGAACAAAAATAGGGTGGTATTTTTTTTCATTAAATTTAATTCATAAAAAATAATTTTCATCGTATGACAACCAATATTTTATTTTGATTACTCCTTTAATGTAACTATTATAAAATTTGAAGCACTTATAAAGGTGCATGGCAATTGAAACGCAATTTATTTTTAGAAATTGAATGAGTGATGTGATATTATAAAAAATTTTTTGGACATTTTATCATTATTTAATGACAGCTAGGTATTCCCATTTCGTGCAATTTAAAGGGAGTATGATATTTTTGGGGCTGCATTTTTTGTAAAAAGATGATATAATGGTTTTGTTTCGAATAAAATAATGTACCTATTTTACACAGAACATAAACATTCGACCTATGATTGAAAACTAAAACGAGTAGCTACCTCAAAAATAAACTATACGTGATACCAGCTAGGTTACAAAATGTTAAAACGGGGCCCGAATGAAACATGCGAGCCGAGGTGAGGCCGGGGAACCGTGACGAACTGTGCAAGTGCCCCAGCCAGAAATTCAGATTACAACCATGAGGTCTTTCACTTCTTGCAAAAATATATTACAGTTTCTGTATGCCTGCTTTAACCAAATCACTGTAAAAGGCCATTAATACATCTGCATTTCAATGTTAGACAAACGAAATTATGTAAAAAAAACATACTCCTCAACTTCCGTACACCACACAAAAGCATTAACAAAAAAAAAAATAAACACGGGACATGACGAAAAACAAACAAAAACAATGGTTTCAAAAAAAAAAACAATACACACAAGCTCCTCAATACATTGCAATAAACCAGTGCCAATAACTTCTTAAATTCACGCACATACAGTGGAATCTCGCCGCGCCGAGTGTCTTTCTGTGTAAGCATTTAAATCCTCAATGTATTTGCGAGGCAGTGCAAAGCACTTTTTTCTCGAACGCTCCACAAAAACGACATTGTGTGTAAGAAACAAAAGATGGACGGCAGTGCACTTTCTACTCACCTAAGGTCAACACACACGTATTACCTAATTTTAACCGGGGTCAGCATTGCCTCAACTCGAATGTGGAGATTGAAAACAAGAAAAAAGACCTTGTTGCTTGTCCCTAGGAATAATTCCTATTTTTGTGCATCACAGTCACATTCAACCTAACAAACACTCAGGCCCGGAACTGCAAACTAGAAGCCATACAAATATTTGTTCCGTGCTTACCTAATGATAAGACTATATTTGAAATCAGCTGATAAAAGTTTTTACACGGTGAGTTCTTACATCGCTAACGGCGACTAAACAATTCGTTTAGGTCAAGACGTCGACTAACTACGTACGGTATGGCTCTACTTAAAGTGAGCTGGTGATCCTGTTAAGTCGCCAGCATTACGTCTTTCACATAAAGTAATCTTCTCTAGCCAAATATCCAATAAAATAGTCATACTTGAGAGAATAAGAGAAAAAGGAAGCTCTCTCCCTTACAATAACTATAGATTTTATTTCTTTGTCTTGCATAGTAAGAGATAGATTGTCTTATAATTGCTTCTCTTTATTTCAAAATCGTTTAACTTGAAGCAGATAATGCTCAGTCTTTGTCTATGAGTAATACCGATCCCATGCTTATATGTGTATGACGGCCCTTAAACGAGCGCAAACAAGTGAAAGAATCGATGTAGGTTAGTAGTAAACACCTTTTGTAAGGTGTCTCTATTCATCATTGTGGTGTCGAGTTCTCTTTCGAGCGGAAAATCGAGAATAGGAGTCATCACTAGGCCAGTGTCCAGTCCGGGGTCGCGGGACAAACGGATTACCGTGACCCCGGTACGTAAAGGGCTAGTGAAGGACATCGTGGATTTTAGTCAGTACAAGTCTGACAGTCCCTCCCGCCCTGCACTGGGTGGGAGGACTCATTTGATGATTTTACCACGATAAAAAAAGGCCAGTGTCCAGTATCAATAAATTGAAAATCTATATAATTAATATAACAATTAAAATATATTAGTAAATAAAATATAATAGAAACGTAATTTTCTTTTGTTAACTCTGTGAATAATATCGGTTGGCGCAGTGGTTGAGTGATTGACTGCTGCGCAGCGTGTCGTTGGTTCGATCCCCGCACGAAACAAATATTTGTATGGCCTGCAGGTAGTTGTTCCGGGTCTGGGTGTTTGTGTATGTGTGTTTCTATGTTTGTAAACAACAAGGGAACATTAAAAAAAAACGGTACAAATATTTTTTGAAAATCTAACTTACGAATAAGATTTTTTTGGTACAAAAGCCTATTGAATGGTGGAGTATCAATATTTGTGTGTTTCGTAATAGTTATTTTTTTTTTCCATTAAGAATCATAATGCTTATACTCTTAGGATCATTGGAACAATCTTCACCTAATTAGTTCCAACCTGAGTTCATCTTCTTTGATCTCTTGTTATAAATATTTTTTCTTCTTTAGTACTAACCTTTTTCGTGGTTAATTAATTATGGTGGTTATTTAAGGAAAATCTCTGCCCAAATAAATATGTATGTAAACATATCCACAGAAGTAAAATATAACTTTTTCACGTCTTACTGGCTGAAGGAAAGTTGATGAAAAGTAAAACACAAGGAGATCATGATTTGGCATAAGAGCTACATGATGGAAAAGTGCTTGAGGAACCCTGAAAACTTGCTCAATACTTCTTCATTTAACTCTAAACACAGAAATGCATGCACACCAGGCACAAAAATTTGTAAAAAAAACAACTAAATGATCCGGCTTATTAATTTTCCCACTCTTTTTAATATTCAATTTTATCGGTATAAAGGTTTGGAAATGCCTCAAACACTTTTTTGGGACCAAATAAATCGCATTTTTAAATAAATCTGGCCTTCAAAACCAGTTTCTCTCAGCCAGGTCTGTATTTCTGTGTTTAGGGATAATTGAAGAAGTATTGAGCAAGTTTTCAGCGCGGAACTCTCCAGCTAATCATAAAAAAGCAAATAATAAAAAGTTAGGACAAAGAACATTTGGTGAAGGAGAAAATACAGATAAAAAAAACAGTTTATAAAATTATAATGTAGCATTTAATCACATCTATTATACATGTTATCCGTTGCCGATTTTTGTCATGTAAATTAAATCCCACCAAAAACATTAAAATAATGTAAAAAAATGCCAAGTCTCTCGATGCAGTCTTTCCATCGTAAAAAGTTTTGAGATCTCATAGAAGCCAAGTCCTATTCAAATTATTTTGTAGTTATAAATCAACATTTAGTAATTGTATCAATAGTTTTCTTTATATTATAATTATAGTGACTTGGCAATGAGCACCAATTAAAAGCTGCTTGCTGCCTGGAATTATGTGCAAATGTTACTGACGAGACCTGTGATCAGATCACTACCGACTACATGCTCCAATGCAATAATAAAAAATAAGTACCTTACGGGCCATCGCTTTATGAAAGTAAATGAACCGAGAGTACACTAACACTAGTGTTTGCGTACACACTTGTGCAATTGTGCATTATAATTTATGTCCTGCGCAGTTTACTAGTCTTGGATGAGACTGACTGCCGTTGCCGAAATTCGGTTGGGACGACACGGATAAACCAAAAGAAAATTAATTTTGTGATATTAATGTTTACGCATGCGGTGTGTGACTTTCAACTCCAAATATGCCGTTTTGTTTCTTCTTGTGCTCATTGCCAAGTCACTATAATTATAATATAAAGAAAACTATTGATACAATTACTAAATGTTGATTTATAACTACAAAATAATTTGAATAGGACTTGGCTTCTATGAGATCTCAAAACTTTTTACGATGGAAAGACTGCATCGAGAGACTTGGCATTTTTTTACATTATTTTAATGTTTTTGGTGGGATCTCATTTATTTTTTGTAAGTGTATTTCTTTCTTTTTTTTTAGGTGACCTCATAATTTCTTGGACTTCAGCTACTGCTTTGCTTAGAACCCATTCTCTATCTCTTTTGTTTCTTTTCAACGAGCTAAATAAACATAAATCTACTAACTTACAAAATAAATATAACTAAACTAAATAACACGTAAACAACTAGATATTGTAACTACCTATGTCTATGTTATATTAATAAACTATTCGCCTAAATAACTGTTTCAGTAACAATAATAAATCTACTATCTAATCCGGCTAACTTAAGTTCTCCGAATATAGCTACAATATTTTTTTAGTTTCGAAATGGTTTTTCATAGGTAGGTGGCGCTATCAAATGAAAATTATCGAATTATTTTAAAGTACTACTTATACTGCGCTCGGTAACGAAACCATAGCGCGATTCAGACAGGTACAACGCCATCTATCGAGCGCGCATACAATCGAAATTTATCGCAATACAATGGAGTTTTAGCTTTATTAATTTAATGAATTATGAACTTTATGTATCAATTAATTATAGTCTATGTATTACATTTTTATTATTCTTTTCTATTCCATGTATTTATTCATCCAATTGAATACTTAAACAACGAACAAAGTTAACAATGCAGTCAAAATCCATACATAATGTTCTTGCCAAACCGCAAATATAAAATTGTTTTCTATGGTATATTATTTTTTAATGTTTTTATAATTTTTCCTTTATATGTGGCTAATGACCTATCTTGGTGCAAAATTTGAAGTTTCTAAGTCTGCTAGAAGTACCTTAGATTTTTGATGATCGGTCAGTGAGTCAGTGAGTCAGTGAGTCAGTGAGTGAGTGACAAAATGGTGTAACTTTGATCGACCGTAACTCCTAAACTATTAATTCAATTGGCATGTCATTTCGAACTTAAGCTTGTTCTAATGCCTACTATTATTCACCGAAAACCTAAAGTCCTAGCTTTGTCCACGTCGAAGATATAGGGGGGGCGAAACAGCCGCGAATCGCATCGAGAAAAGATGGTACGGCCGTGCCCGTTTTGCTCGAGACTTGGCTGGGGCACTGCCGTGCCCCCAGATCATTTATTTATTTATTCTTTACAAGTGAGTTTGAGTTATTATAGTGTAAAAACAAGAAAAAAAATTGCAAAAACTTTTTTTAAATGCTATGAATTCAATGACGTCATGTAGAGTGAGGTCATAGGCAATGTTGCCTGGACCTTTTTATTTATTTTTCAAAAGACTTGAGTTTTCAATCTGCGGAGCAGTACTCAATTAACATTTTTTTAATAATTTCTTGACAAGGTCATGATTAATGATGGTCCCTGAGAATTAATTCAAAAGTCTTGAATCCCACAAGGACATAAAATAAGAAAATAGTAGCATTAATAGGAGTAGAAGAAAAAAAAAGATTATTTTGGTTATGTAAAGTTAAATTAATCCTAAATTGATCAGCTCTTTTGCTCACCATTTTGATCTAGACTTTTGACTGGAAAAACGTGACAAAACAAACTCCTTGGTATCAAAACTATCTATTAGGTTATAAGAATCAAAATACATCATCAGTATATCATCGTTATCGACAAAAAAATCACTTTTTCTAGGCCAGCTAGACAGCCTGTAACAAAAATACACAATGTGTTCATAATAAAATAGTCTTTCAAAAGACCATCTTTCTCAATAATCTTTATATCAACGCCATTTTAGGGATACTGGGGCGCCAACTAGGTCTTTAGTATTGCCAAATCTCGATAAATGTATTTCCGATAATCTGAACTATCTAGGTCGTTCGTCTCACAATAGCCCCGGGAATTATTGGTAGATAGGATAGTGTGGAATCTATGAATTACTTATTATTGAAACTGGCATATTAGGAGTACAATAGATAGGGCTGGCGCAGTTTCTGAGATCGGTTGCTAAGCTGTGTGTCGCAGGTTCGATAGTTGTACTGAATAAATGTTTGAGTGGTCTATAAGTAGTTGTTGTTGTGTTGTGTGTTTAAATGTTTGTGCACAATTTGTTTATTTTTTTTAATGCACGCCATGATACAAGAGAAATTTCTAGTGTAGGGCAAAATTTTATTTAAAAAGATAGGTATAATTAGAATTTATTGTTACATATGGTGACCTATTTTGTTTTAAATTTTTACGCAAATATCATTTTTTCACATAATTGTGTAAACCCCCGACAGTCTTAATAGAAAAAGTGGAAAGTTCTGCGTTCTATCGGTACCTGTGTATTTATTAACAAAAATACCTTTGAAAATAGGATGCTTGTGAGGTTTCATGTCTATTTTTAACCGACGAAAAACAGGAGGAGGTTCTCAATTCGACATGTATATATGTATTTTTTCTCTATGACCACACATAACTTTTCCAATCGTGGTGCGATTTCAAAAAATATTTTTTTTTTCGAATGAGTTTGACTCAAAGTTGGCCATTTAAATTTCAAAAGTGAAATCGGCCTTTAATATGATTACCAAATAAATACCAGCAATATAAATAATATGACACTGTAGACAGCGTTATTAAAGGCTTATGTAATAAAACACCAGATGAAAAATTAAATATAAATGACAAATTAAATTATGATATTTACACAGATTGTGACTACTTGTGTGAGAAATGAAGGAGAAAGATAAGAAGAAAATCATGCCTATTCGCCGCAATACAGGATTAACTGTTGCTAAGATAGATAAAGCTGAAGATAAATCAACACCATCTTATGCTAATGACATTAGATCATGACAGTAAATGAAAGGCTTGAAAATATAAAATAAAAATGAAATAAGAATGTTGAAGTTTTTTTTTATTCTCACATTAATTTTCTCTTTCGGTTTTGCAAGATAAATAAGTAAATTTAATTTATTTTAATGTGATGTAATACCATGCACTTTATAACTGTTTACTCTGTATTTTTAACCGACTTCCAAAAAGGAGGAGGTTCTCTATTCGACTGTATGTATTTTTTTTTTTTTTTTATGTATGTTCACCGATTATTCGAAGACGCCTGAACCGATTTGAAAAATTCTTTTTTTGTTTGAAAGGGTATACTTCCAAGTTGGTCCCATAGAAATATTGTCATGATCTGATCACGAACTTCGGAGATATGGAACGGAACTCTTCAATAATAGACAGCAAATCTGTCGTGATTGCTGCAATCGCTTGGATGTTTATTGTTTACACAACTTCATAACATAACATCACGCCTGTATGCTCTGAGGGGGTACGCAGATGTGTACAGTATTCCCATATTTCGACAGTTTGGTATGTTAAGTTTCATTTTATTGGGGATAAGCCTATTACCATGAAAAATATTGTTAATAATAACAATGTAAAATAAATGCATAGCAAATATTTGTATAGGATATTACAACTAATAAAAATAATTGAAAAAAAAAAAAACTTTTTTTGCAAAAATAAAACCGTCTTTAAAAACACAAAAAAAAGTGAAAGTTATTTTTCACTTCAGAAGTAAGTCTAGTCAATTGTTGACCGATTTTCAAAATTATTTTTTCATTGGAAAGAGTATACTCCCGAGGTTAGAAAGAGTATACATGGTGACAATGGGAGCACCCATTGTAACCATGTCAGGATCTGATGATGGAATCTGGAAAATACTACCAGACTACTGAAGAATACTGTCAGACTTGTACTGACTAAAATCCACGGTGTCCTTCACTAGCCCTTTACGTACCGGGGTCACGGTAATGGGCAAGTCCCCGGCAGGCTATGGCCCTTTACAGGCTCCGTCACTATGCTGACACTCCTTGAGGCGCGCGTGGAACACAACGCGCCGTCGACCCGGGCATGGTCCATGGTCGGGCTGTGAGTCGCCCATTACTCGCCGCCCGCATGCCCGCGACTACGGTGGCCGGAGATCGTCTTGCGACGTCCGACGCCGTAGGCATCTACCACTGCGGCTGGGGTGGAGGGAGGACGCTGTCCTCTCCCTCATGCGGCCCGCCTCCTCCTTCGCAAGCATGACTGCTTCGCAGAAGGAGGCGACCGCTTCCCACTCCGTCTCGCCCCGCAGCATGGCCTCGACCAATGCCGGGCGCGAGAGGTCTCCGCCTATCGCCGTCGTGAGGACACGGCGGTGCTCTGCCCAAGCGGGGCAGTCCTGCACCGTATGCTCCACCGCGTCCTCCGGACGATCCTCGCAGTGGTGACACCCAGGCGTTTCTTCCCTCCCTATCAGACACAGGAACCTCCCGAAACTTCCGTGTCCGGTGAGGACCTGCGTCATGCGGTAGGTCAGGACGCCGTGACGCCTATCTAGCCACTCCTCAAATAGGGGTCTTACCGCCGCGATTGCGGCGTGTCCGAATACATACGTACCTACGATAATTTATACAAAAAATGGAAAAATAAAAAACTTTTTTAACAAAAAAAAAAACCGACTACCAAAAATACAAACGCCCTACCTAAAACCACTAAAAAGAGATAAATAAACTTCTATTTATCTATTTCAGAAAACAAAAATGCACGTATTTTTCAAACGAATTAAATAAAAAACTTATTACCTACCAATTCTAAATCAACTTACAATATTATTTTATTTAACAAACAAGATATTATGTATTTACAAACAACCTATAATGATTTATTTACAAAATTACAATGTGACCATTCTTGTCTAAACCTAATTAGCTATAAATTTAATTATAATATTTTTATAATGTTGAGTGCTAGGCACCTACTGATCTGTTTGAAGTCGGTGCCAAGCCAAAAAAAAGAGAACAATAATACTTAGTAATATAATACACACAGGGTTATAATTAATAACATCTAATATTTTTATTAATAAACAAACCTACAAACACGTAAGGGACTATCAAAAATACAAAATTTATCAACAGCACTATAACGCATCAAAACTTAAATGCATTCAAGACGACCGTCAAAGACGCCTGCCTGCACGTGTCTGCCCGTTTGGGTTGAATCGCTCAAGACTTGCCGACCCACGATCGCGCGTTCGGTCGCAAGTGCAGGGTGATTTGGTGTGATTTAGATGTAGCGCGATGGCGTGACGGGGCTAGACGTGCGTATCCTATGGAATACCTATTTGGCTTGGCACCGACTTCAAACAGATCAGTAGGTGCCTAGCACTCAACATTATAAAAATATTATAATTAAATTTATAGCTAATTAGGTTTAGACAAGAATGGTCACATTGTAATTTTGTAAATAAATCATTATAGGTTGTTTGTAAATACATAATATCTTGTTTGTTAAATAAAATAATATTGTAAGTTGATTTAGAATTGGTAGGTAATAAGTTTTTTATTTAATTCGTTTGAAAAATACGTGCATTTTTGTTTTCTGAAATAGATAAATAGAAGTTTATTTATCTCTTTTTAGTGGTTTTAGGTAGGGCGTTTGTATTTTTGGTAGTCGGTTTTTTTTTTGTTAAAAAGTTTTTTATGAGAAGAAGAATTGGTTGAGTCAATTCTTCAAAAGCAGTATTTCAATTTTGTTTTCTTGCATTTTCTTATTTACAATTTGTTATAGTATTCTAACACGAATTCTGCTCCTCTTTCAGCAATTATTCCAATCGGTCCGTTAGGATTACCACTGGTATGAGTGGGCATAACACTTGCATCTATGACGCGGAGATTCTTAACTCCGTGGACTTTCAATCGAGAACTCACGACTGACTTCTTCGGGTTTGGCCCCATCTGACATGTTCCTACTGGGTGGTATATAGTAAGTACCATCTCTACACAAATACACTTCCAGTAATCTGTACTATCTAATTCATAACGGTCACACGCTGGCCACTCCATCCGTCCTAAAGATCCATTAATTGATCTGAAGTATGTTGAATTCACTACCTTAGTAAGCATTTTGATACCCCTCGCTGCTTTGTCCAAATCTCTGTCATCACTAAAATAATTTGCATTGATAATTGGATGATCTTTAGGGTTGTTCGAGTTTAGAAAAATATTCCCCGTTGAATGCGGATGTAAAAGATTAAATGCATGGAAGTAAACTGCACTTTTTTTGTTCTGTTTAACGATTGGATCGGCCACTTGGTTTTTAAACCTGAAACTTTGTGTCAAGAATGGTGCAATTGTGGAATCATTTTTCCAAAACATAATCAAATGAGTTTGGAACTCCGGGTATGTTGCATTGGGGTTGTCATTAAAAAATGCTAAAATGTCAGCGGCATTAATTTGCGCCAAATATCCAGAACGATCGTAAAGATAACGGATAGCATCGTACCGTTGTTCAGCTTTGTTCTTTTCACCTGGCTCATCACCATAAATAACTATAGGTATAATACAATGATCTTGTAGATTTTGTCCTACCATAGGCGAATCAACTATCACTGGAATTTTCTTTGAACGAAGATGTGTTTTAGGGCCTACACCAGAAAGCATTAATAACTGTGGAGAGTTTATTGCACCTGCGCTTAAAATTACCTCTTTTTTCACAAAAAATGAAAATTTCGTTGAGTTGCGTTCAACTTCTACCCCAAAAGCAGTTTTGGATGATGGTTCAATTAAAACTTTTGTAACCAGAGTATTCTTTATAATTTTCAAGTTTTTCCTGTGAAGTACAGGATTCAGATATGCTTTGCTATGACTTTGCCTTTCTCCACCAGCAGCTGTAGCTCTCATAATACCTGAACCTAAGGACTGTGCGATATTTAGATCTGGAACAATCTTAAAGCCGGTTTCATTCCAAGCGGATAAAATATTTTCCATTAAAGGTGTATTAGTGCTATTGAAAGAATTTACGACCAATGGTCCGTCAAGGCCGTAGTGATTCCTGACTTCCGAATTTTCCAACAATTTCATATCTTGTAAGCTTTCTGCTTTCTTATAGCACCGACGGACTTCTTCTGGACTCCACTCTAGATTACCTAGATCCACCCAATTTTGGAAGTCTTGGTCATTTCCTTCCAAGTAAATCATAGCATTCATGTTGCTGGATCCGCCAATCATTTTTCCTCGAGGCCAAAGAATTGACTCGTTGATGTGAGCTCCGTTTGTTCTTCCAATGCTGGCAGTTTTATAACCCCAATCAAATCGAGATCCAATCATGGCTGTGTACAAACCTGGAATATATAATGTTTCTACTTTAATTAAATCAATTTCAATATCGTCACAAATTAACATCAACTATTTTTCATCAATATTTGTACTTACGTTAGCTTCCATTGGTGCATCATCACCTGCTTCAATGAGTAGTACATTCCAGTCGGGCACAGCGCTCAATCGATTTGCCAGAACGGAGCCGGCTGTTCCTGCTCCCACTATTATGAAGTCAAACGTATCGAAATCTGTAATAGAATTGCACTATTTTAACAAGGGAAAACTATCGAGGAGTACTTGGAAAGGGTGTTTAAAAGTATATTCATTGATTTGTAGGTGATTTTGATAAAAAAAAACAGAGAAAAAAACAATGATAAAGCTCCTGTTCGTTTTGATTTGGGATTTCTTCCATACATACGAGTACGTACCTAATACACGATGTACCGTAATACTCGTACCGTTACATACGTTTCTTTAGAATTATTTTCAGCCTACATATCTAAAGAGAATAAACAAGAACTCAAGTATTAAAGAATTTAGTTACCTTGAACATCGGCATCGGGTATAAGTCCTTCAGAAATGAGACATTGTGCTGCTGTGAAGAGCTGTACAGCAGCAGCAAAGGTTTGAGGAGCAGCTCCTGTCGTTGGAGTCAGACATGTTACGCCGAGGCTGTTAACGGAAATATAAGTTCTTATAAACATAAACATGATTGTAACAACGGCGTAATTAGCGCAGTGGCTATGAGATTAGACTACACCGCTGCGTGTCGCGTGTTTGATTCCCGCACGAAGCAAATATTTGTATGATCTACAAGTAGTTTTTTCGGGTCTGGGTGTTTGTGCATGTGATTTTATATAAGCACACCCACGAGACAAGAGAAATTGCGAGTGTGTATTTAAAAAACTTTAAATTGATTAACTGGAAAAATAAAACCTCAAACATAAAACTACAGAAAACGTGATGTTTGTTACACAGAAATATTATACCGATATTTTTTACCACTTTCTCGAGGGTTAATTACTGAAAATCACCCAGGCAACGCCGCGGGCATAAACTTGTTATGCATATAGGTATACATTTATACAATGCTTGGTATACGTTAATACAATTATAAATGGTGGCAGCATGTGAAATAAAAATACAAGAAGAAATAACGATATAAATGGTAATCTCCTTGTTAATATTCTAAGTAAATATTATTGTCGGTACTCACCACTCCATTTTGCAACTGAAATTGAAATGTGAGTGACAATTGAAGTATGAGCTAATGCTGTTATCACTCGGTCTTAAAGTAACTTAATTATTTGGGTTTGTACAGACCTAAAGTAATAAAATTTGTAAATAGTCGTAAAAGGTAACGTACGTATCCCTACGTATAATAGACGTAAGATATTATAATTTCTTATTTACTCTTGGATTATCATTATTTCTGTACTGTTTGCTGATCCAGGCCATACGGACTGAGGTCATAGACATTCAGTATACATGACAAGGCTACTTCTAAAAGATGTATATCATCAAGTTCACTGTACACAGAGCTAAGGAGTGAAATTCTCTGCCGGATCTGTTTGGAGGTTTCACTTAGGACTATGGACCACATGAAGAATGTAGAAGTGAATTCACTAGCACAGTGACTTGTAAATGTTAAGTAGGTCAATGTTAGCATGTCCGGGTTGAGTCGTGTTTAACGCGCACCCTAAAGAACTATCAAAAATCCGACGGGGCCACCCCATAGAGAGTTAAACACCTGCCGGGGTCGCGCAATTGTCCAAACGTGTGACCCCGGCCCGTAAAAGGCAATTGAAGTAACTATATGGGTGGATTTAGTCAGTACAAGTTTGACAGCCTTTTCGCTACACCCAGGGTGGGTTGAACGAAGTGTAGGTGGTAAAATCATCAAAAGAATCCTCATTTAATGATTTTACCACCTACAAAATTGGTAGATTAATGATGTAGGAGGAACATCGCTCTGTCTAAGTATTAGATGGTGGAATCGTTTTTAATCAGGATTAAAAATAGGATACTCTTTAAACACGCGGGCGATGACGCGAACATAAACTAGCGTTGACAACATAGATAAAATAAATTATGAAAACAAAAAAAAATGTAAAAAAAATAAACTGATAGGATGATAATGATAACAGAATAAAATACAAACAAGTCAAGGTTTGCTGATCTTACTCTTCAAGACATACAGACAGGAAGTACAGATTACCTTAGCAGTGGGGAAGAAGAGGCTGAGAATTAATAACAAAGGGATAAAGAAGAATATTATGCCTTGTTTGTTTTTCTTTTTGTTTTCTATAATTGGACATTTATCATTAGCAAACGCAGTTGAACACCAGTATTTTATATCATCATCCTCATCATCAGTCACACAAGACTAAAAATCCACCTTGTTCCTTCGTTACCCTTTGCGTTCCTTTTCCGTATAAAGCTACTGTAAAACACCGTGGGCTTTACTAAGTATGAATCTAACAGTCTCTTCGCCCCACCCAGGGTGGAAAGACTTATTGCATGATTTTACCACGTAAAAGAAAAAGGGCCACGGTGTGCTTTTTAAGACATCCCTACGAACCCGGTAGTCGTTTGGCCAGGTCAGAGCCCTGTCAATTTGCTGATAATTTCCAGAGGTATTTACGTGTGGAACACGATACGCCGTCTCCCTTTAGGTTATTGTCTTGTGATTTCCTACCACCGTAGGCGCGAGCATGTAGAGGGTGAGTAATGGGTGATTCGCCGTCCGATCATGACACCATACCTGGGTTGATGGGCTGCTCGCTGCGCTTCAAAGAGCTGTCAGCAATCTGACGGTACTCCCACAGAGGGCCAAAGCTTCCCTGGGTCGCGGGACTGTCTTATCAGGTAATCATGACCCTGGAACGTAAATGGCTATTGAAGGAACACAGTGGATTTTAGTCAGTACGAGTCTGACAGTCCCTCACGTCCCAACCTGGATGATTGCACGACGTTAAAAAAAAGTCCTTGGCTTTCCGTTTTTTACACGGAGGTACTCGAATACTGTCTACTAGAGTGACATAAAAATTGGAATCAAATTAAAGCCGAGTTTTTATGGAAAAGAGTGACAATAAAAAAGAGGTATTTGTCTTCAGCGCAGGTCTTTGAAATATTTTGGAAACGGAAATGATAAAAAATTAATGAAAGTCTGTCTGTGAAGGATTTAATGAGCAGTGAAAAAAGATAAAAGGTTTGTATTCAGGCACTCATTATTGCTAGGTCAGAACAATTTAATGATTTAAACGAGTCTAAGTGTTTTTTATCTGAAACTGCTGGAATTGTCTTTAAAAACATTATACATAAGCCGTTTAGTACAAGGCACGCTAGCGGCAAGTGAGCTTTGGCGCAAAGAAAAACTTATGAAAATGAAATCTCTATTTGCAGTTATTGACAAAAGAAAGGCAGACATCACATAGTTCATAATCTGAGTACAAGAAGACAAAATTCATGTTATTAAACTATTCCAATTTGTAGTTGTCAAAAACAAGTTCTTTTAATATTTACACAATAACAATGGTTTTCTTCAATTAAATCACAATTAAATTAAAACATCAAAATTATCACAACTTTTTTACAGATAAGTTTTGATAGACAATAATGTTCGAAAACAGAATTGTTTGCATTTGATACATCTGCTTAAACAGACGATGTCTATAGCTGCGATGCCGATGATCTTCATGCTTCTATTTTTCATTCGTTGTAATCCTGTAAAATAAACTCAGCTCCTCTTTCAGCAATCATTCCAGTTGGTGCGTTAGTATTACCACTAGTTATTGTAGGCATAATACTAGCATCTATCACGCGGAGATTTTCAACTCCATGGACTTTTAAACGCGAATTCACGACAGAAGTCTTCGGGTTAGGTCCCATCTGACATGTTCCTACGGGATGATACACTGACAGTGTCATCTCTAAACAGACGCATTTCCAATACTCTCTGCTATTTAATTCATAACAATCACATTTATTCCACACCATTCTTCCTAAAAATGCGTTGATTTCCTTCAAGGCTTTCGTGTTCACTACTTCAGTTAGCTTCGTAAGACCTGTGGCAGCTAATTCTAAATCTCTGGGATCTTTGAAATAGTTCAAGTTAATAATTGGATAATCTCTAGGGTCGCTTGAATTTAAACTAATGTTTCCTCTGGAAGACGGATGAAGAAGATTGAACATCAGCATATAAATTGCATGCTTTTTATTTTGTTCTATTATGGGATTAGCAACCTCGTCTTTGTATCTGAATCGTTGTGTCATGGCCTGTTTTATAACGGAACTGTTTCTATAGAACAGTGTAAAATGACTTTGAAACTCTGGGTAAGTAGCATTGGGTTTGTCAGAGTAAAATGCAACTACGTCTGCAAAACTATTTTGTGCCAAAATACCAGTACGATTGTAGAGATATTGTATCACACTGAATTGTTGATCGGCTTCGTTCTGATAGCCTGGCTTATCAACGTAAATGATTACAGGTATTGTACAATGATCTTGTAGATTTTGTCCTACCATAGGCGAATCAACTTTCACTGGAATTTTCTTTGAACGAAGATGTGGTTTGGGGCCTACACCAGAAAGCATTAATAACTGTGGAGAGTTTATAGTACCAGTGTAGGTTGTGTGGGTGTCGTTGTAAAGGTCCGTAGTAAATAACAAGACGACTCACAGTGGAAAGAAGAAAAGAGTTTATTCCACACACACGAATCACGCACACAGAAGAGTTCACAGACAGAAGGATAAAAGTCAGATAGATAGGATAGAAGATAAGCACAGAATAAGCGGTAAGCAGAAAGCACATACGAATATATAAAAACGCGGCGGGTAGCTATAGCTGTTTATAGTAATTGATAGCTAGCTCGCACGACGGGTGTTGTGGGCTTACTGGTCAACCGGCATCGGACTTGCGCGAGCGGCGGGAGCGAGCGCGACGGATGATCGTCCGTCTCGCTCACGCGCTAGGTACACACGCAGTGCGTGGCTGGTCGAGTCTCAACGCCAGGGCCAGAACAAAAGGCTACGTCACAAGCTTCGTCGCTCACCGATAAGGATTTAACTAATATGACAAAGTTTGTCCGTGTCTGTTTGTTTGTACATATTAGTTAATCTTGTAAATATTAAATACTGTATGATGATTATATTAATGTAAATAATTTTGATGTTAGTAATGATTTTATATAATGCTATTGTTTGTTTATTTTAGTTGTAATTATATAATATTAAGTTAGGTTAGTCTTATATAATAATTATGTTAAATAACATTATAAACACAATAATAATGTGGTAGGTCACCACATCACTCCCCTCCAGAGACCGTCAAGGGCGATAATAATCGGGAAATCGAACGCGGCGTCCTGACCGCGTCGTTCTGATGACGTCATCATCGGCATCACGTAAGTCCCGTTTTTCCGCGCTTGGAGTGTCCTGTTGAGTGTTATTGTGAGGAGGTATTTGTGATGTGTGGTGATGAATGTTTGTGATAGGTGGTGAGTATGGTGTATCTGGGTCACGCAGTATGAAGGCCGGTTTAATTCGGTCTATCGATACGGTAACCTGTTTACCGTTAACCACAATCTTAAAAACTTTATCCCCTCGTTGAATAACCTTATGTGGACCAGAATATGCCGGTTTGAAACCACCACCGGTAGTGCAGTCCTTAAGGAAAACGTGAGAGGACGTTGCTAATTCTTTGAAAATAAAGATTTTATTTTTGTTGTGCCTGGCTGCCGGTGATGGATTCATTTTGCGAACTAAATTCTTGATTCTGGTCAAGTAGTCCGTCGTGTCCATAGCCTCATCAGCCTGAGGGTCAAAGAATTCGCCTGGTAGACGCACTGGCTGGCCATACACCAATTCAGCGGCAGAAGCTTGTGCGTCTTCTTTATATGCGCTGCGAACGCCTAACAGAACTAGTGGAAGAGATTCCACCCAACTGACATTAGCGTGGCAGGTTATTGCAGCTTTGAGTTGGCGGTGAAATCTCTCCACCAAACCGTTACAAGCTGGATGGTAGGCTGTTGTTCGGCGGTGTTGAAAACCAGCAATATTGGACAAACATTTAAAAAGTGCTGACTCGAACTGTCCGCCTCTATCGGTTACGATATCCGATGGGCAGCCGAAACGAGCAATCCAACCGCTCAGCAGAGCCTTTGCCACCGTCTCAGCAGTAATGTCTGCTAATGGTATTGCCTCAGGCCATCGCGTAAAGCGATCGACGGCGGTGAGACAATACCGAAACCCTTGGCACAGAGGCAAAGGACCTACTAGGTCAATGTGTATGAAGGCAAACCTTGAAGAAGGTAGTTTGTAATTGCCTATTGAGGAAGAGACATGTCGTGTGATTTTTGCACGTTGGCAACTCAAGCACGAACGTACCCACTCACGACAGTCTTTTCTAACTCCAGGCCAGACGTACCTGTCTGCGACCAACCTTGCGGATGCTTTGGTACCTGGGTGGCTCAATGAGTGCAGGCTGGTAAAAATCGACCAGCGCAGCTCCTTGGGTACAAACGGTCTTGGTGTGGAGGTGCTGGTATCGCAGTACAATTGACAGCTGGAGCCTGGAATACGCACCTGCTGCAGATGCATGGATGTGTCACCTGTTAGCAGTTGCTTCAGCTCAGGGTCCTCGACTTGAGCAGCGGCGATCTTCTCAGCATGCACAGGTTGAGCAATCTCCTCTACGCGCGAGAGGGTGTCCGCCACGACATTGTCTTTGCCCGATATGTGTCGGATGTCCGTCGTAAACTGGGCTATGAAGTCTAAATGACGGAACTGTCGCGGCGAACTGTTCTCTTTACGAGAGTGATAGGCATATGTGATTGGCTTGTGGTCAGTATAAACGACAAAATGACGAGCCTCTAACATGTGCCTAAAATATTTGACACTCTCGTAAATAGCCAGCAACTCGCGATCGTAGGGAGAGTATTTGACCTGTGCTGGTGTCAACTTACGTGAGAAGAACGCCAGTGGCTGCCATGCTCCCTCGTTCAGCTGCTGCAGAACTGCACCGACGGCTTTGTCTGACGCATCCGTGACCAACGCCATCTTTGCGTTGCAATCAGGATGGGCCAGTAGTGCTGCCTGACAGAGACTGTTTTTGCAGTTCTGGAAAGCCTCATGTTCCTGTGGAGAAAAACTTACAGGGTGAGAACCCTTTACTGAACCGGTTAAGAGAGCGTTCAGGGGTGCTTGAAGAGTAGCTGCCCTAGGAATGAACCGACGGTAAAAGTTGAGCATCCCAAGAAATCTCCGCAGCTCTCTTACGGTTTTGGGAGCGGGAAAATTTTGTATGGCTTCGACCTTGGAAGGCAGTGGCTTGGTACCCTCGGCTGAAATGTGGTAGCCTAAGAAGTTTACCTCCGACACACCGAACACACACTTTGAACTGTTGATGACCATACCGTATTCTTTGAGCCTGGTGAATAACTGTCGCAGGTGGAGTTCATGGGTCTTCTGGTCTTTTGAAAAGACCAGAAAATCGTCCAGGTAAGCGTACGTGAAGTCCAGACCCCGGAGCATTTCGTCCACGAAGCGCTGGAACGTCTGTCCGGCATTTCGAAGACCGAAAGTCATGTACGGAAATTCGAAAAGACCGAACGGCGTGGTGATAGCGGTCTTCGGGATGTCGTCTGGGTGGACCGGGATCTGGTTGTATGCTTTCACCAGGTCAATTTGCGAGAATACTGTACAGCCAGACAGGCTGTGCGCAAAGTCTTGGATGTGCCGGATAGGGTACTGGTCTGCGACGGTCCGTGCGTTCAGCATCCTGTAATCGCCACAGGGGCGCCAACCATTGTCCTTCTTTGGCGCTAGGTGCAGGGGCGATGACCAGGGTGACTCGGATTGGCGACAAGTGCCACACTTGAGCATGGCGTCAAATTCATCCCTGGCAATTTTCAATTTATCAGGGGCCAGTCGACGAGGTGAACAGGATACTGGTGGCCCAGGTGTAGTGCGGATGTGGTGTACCGTGTTGTGTTTGGGAGTGCGATGTATGCCAGGTGGACGGGTGATGTCGGGGAATTCCCGTAGTATGTGTATGTACGCGGAATCACCAAGACTTACTTTCACCGAAGAGACAGCATCAGAAGGACGGGCAGGCAAAGCAGGGGTCGCTAAGGTAGTGCACGCGTCGATTAGCCGCTGTCTTCTAATATCTACAATCAAACAATAATAGGACAAAAAATCTACACCTATAATTGGCTTGGTAACATCTGCCACAATAAATTGCCAAACAAAGTCACGGCGTAAGCCTATACTTAATTTTAAATTCACATAACCGTAAGTGTTAATAGCACTACCGTTAGCCGCACAGAGTTCAAACTTTGTTTTGGTACGGCGCTCTTTCATAGCCGACCTTGGGAAAACACAGACGTCACTACCGGTGTCGACTAAAAACTGCATCTTCGTGTGGTGGTCGGTCACGAATAAGCGACCTGTGCTTTGACAGTCGCCGGTCGCCATTACCGACTGCCCGCGGCTTTTCCCGCGTAGTCGCACGGTTTTACGCACCTGGTGGCCTTCTCACCGAACTTGAAGTGGTACCAGCAGTTCGGCCACTTGCGGTAATTTGAGTGCGACCTCGTTGACGCTGATCGCCCCCGGCTGCTACTCCTGCTGGATCTGTGCCTCGGTCGCGACAGTCTGTTGACTTGCGAGGTCAAGGCTTGCACTTGCCGAGTGAGTTCGGCGATCTGGCTGTGCACCTGGTCCACGCTGCTTCCGGGGATCGCCGCCGGCGATGACGTCGTTGCCACTTGAGGACTAGCTGGCACCAGGTCCTGTATGCGGTCAGCCAGCTCGGCCACTTCTTCCAGACTCGCCTTGGCCTGCGACGCAATGATGGTCTGCGTACTGCTTGGAAGTCGGCTGGTCCAAATCGTGCGTAAAAAATCTTCCGGCACACTCGGTCCCGCTAGGTGGCGCAGGTGACGCAAGAATTGTGAGGGCTTCCGGTCTCCAAGCTCCTCGTGCGTCAAGAGCTGCTGCACCTTCTTCTCCTTGGACGCCGACAATCTTCTCACCAGCTCCGTCT
The DNA here is from genome assembly GCA_943136025.2 of Agrotis puta. NCBI lineage: Eukaryota > Metazoa > Arthropoda > Insecta > Lepidoptera > Noctuidae > Agrotis > Agrotis puta. The sequence goes on along the minus strand of OW964175.2, from coordinate 13,664,539 downwards.
TCAACCGCTCGTACTTGTCGGGGGCAGCTGGAGCCTCGACGATGTCTTCCACGTGGGCTGCGTATATGGGGTCTAGACCACCCATTACGTGGTGGTATTTAGTAGCGTCGGAGGTGATGTTCGCTAGTGCGAACTGGCTCTCCAGCTGTGCGAACCATAGCGCCGGTTTTTCTGGGTAAAATGGAGGTACCCTCACTCCGACGCGATACACGTCGACTCCCGAACCGTCATCGTGACTTGCACTTTTCGTTTCCGAATCTCGCTGCTGACTCATGGTGTTCTGTCGGGGTCACCAATGTAGGTTGTGTGGGTGTCGTTGTAAAGGTCCGTAGTAAATAACAAGACGATTCACAGTGGAAAGAAGAAAAGAGTTTATTCCACACACACGAATCACGCACACAGAAGAGTTCACAGACAGAAGGATAAAAGTCAGATAGATAGGATAGAAGATAAGCACAGAATAAGCGGTAAGCAGAAAGCACATACGAATATATAAAAACGCGGCGGGTAGCTATAGCTGTTTATAGTAATTGATAGCTAGCTCGCACGACGGGTGTTGTGGGCTTACTGGTCAACCGGCATCGGACTTGCGCGAGCGGCGGGAGCGAGCGCGACGGATGATCGTCCGTCTCGCTCACGCGCTAGGTACACACGCAGTGCGTGGCTGGTCGAGTCTCAACGCCAGGGCCAGAACAAAAGGCTACGTCACAAGCTTCGTCGCTCACCGATAAGGATTTAACTAATATGACAAAGTTTGTCCGTGTCTGTTTGTTTGTACATATTAGTTAATCTTGTAAATATTAAATACTGTATGATGATTATATTAATGTAAATAATTTTGATGTTAGTAATGATTTTATATAATGCTATTGTTTGTTTATTTTAGTTGTAATTATATAATATTAAGTTAGGTTAGTCTTATATAATAATTATGTTAAATAACATTATAAACACAATAATAATGTGGTAGGTCACCACACCAGCACTTAAAATAATCTCCTTTCTTGCTTTAAACGTAATTTTTTTTGAGTTATGTTCTACTTCAACTCCATTAGCTTTTTTAGAAAAACGTCCAATCAATATTTTAGTCACCAGGCTATTTTTAATAATTTTTAAATTCTTTCTGTGCAGTACTGGATTCAAATATGCTTTACTATGGCTTTGTCTTTCTCCATTAGCAGCTGTGGCTGCCACAATGCCTGAACCTAGCTTAGTTGCGACATTCAGATCTGGAACATTTCGGATACCGATGTCTTTCCAAGCAGATAGAAGTATTTCGGTAATAGGTCTGTAAGTGCTGTTGAACGTATTTATAACTAAGTGTCCATCAAGTCCGTAATGATTTCTGATTTCTGGATTTTTCAACCTATCCTGGTTTTGATAACTTTCTGCTTTCTTATAGCAACGACGTACTTCGTCTACTGCCCATTCAGAGTTACCTAGGTCGACCCAGGTTTGAAAATCTTGATCACTCCCTTGCACATAGAGCATAGCGTTCAAGTTGCTGCATCCGCCCACCATTTTCCCTCGTGGCCAATTTATAGTTCCGTTCGTATGTGCTCCTTTACTTACTCCATCATTGTTTGTCATGTAGTCCCAGTCGTATCTGGTTTTGAACATGCCTTTGTCGGATCCTGGAATCTAAAATTCTTTACTTTAGCACAACAAAGTACGAAATTTTACTGAACTTAAATATTTGTATTTTTTTTTATACTCACAGCAGCTTCTATTGGTGCATCACCACCAGCTTCGATTAGTAATATTTTCCATTTTGTTACTGCACTCAGACGGTTTGCCAAAACGCAACCAGCGGTCCCGGCCCCGACTATTATGAAGTCAAATGTTTCATCATCTGCAATGAGGTAAGAGAAAGGAACGATATTACTACAAAAACATTATAAAACGAAATCCACTATGTCTGTTTGTCTGAACGCGGTAAACTCGAACACTTCCAAGCGGATTTTCATACAGTATTCACCAATGGATGGAGTTATTGAATACCAAGTTTAAAATGTTGGAATAAAATTAATTAAGAAAGGAAAGTAAGACTGCCTCATTCGTGTTGTGTTCACTAGCGAGACTGCTTAGCATGAGGTCCTGTGTTCGATTCTCAGGTCGGGTAAACTGAAATTTGGTGGATAGGGGGCGAACCTATTGCAACCTGGCTCTAATCCAGAGTCCATAGCCACTACTGAGAAATTCCTAATAAGAAAATGAGGTAAAAATTCTCATGCTTAGCAATCGTTTATGTGACAGGCAGTCGAGGCAGTCACTAACTAAATACTACAAGTAAACTATTAAAAGGTATACTAACTTATAACATCAGCATCTCGTTTCAATCCTTCCCCTAAAGCGCATTGTGCCGCTAACAAAAACTGGAAAGCTGTTGCGAAGGTCTGAGGAGCAGCTCCTGTTGTTGGAGTCAGACATGAGGAGCTGGCGTTGTAACTGGAAGGGTTAAAAATGGAAATTAATATTTAAATTACAAATAATATTTGAAAAGAGTCAAGATAAACACTGAACCAAATGTTTGTATTATTGTGAAATATTATATTTGACTTGATTATTTAGTTATTAAAAACCACCGAAAGATTTTTTTTTTACATTTTCAAAAGTTTTTGTAAAAATATTTAAAATTATAATTCGATAAGGGAAAAATAAATAAAGTTAATGATATATATTTAAATTTAAAGCACTAACCACTCCATTTCCTTGTCAAAATCGATGAAGAGTGTTAGGATAACGTTCGTCAGCAACTGTTTTATAGCAAAATTCAAGTTTACTCAGGCAATAACCCTGCGATAATGGGTGTGTCATGTATACGTCTCAGAGACGTATGGTACAATTTAAAATAAAAATTAAATTCATGTTCCTTACAATGCTTTTTTTTTTTTTTTTTTTGCGTGGTAAAATCATCAAATGAGTCCTCCCACCCAGGGCAGGGCGGGAGGGACTGTCAGACTTGTACTGACTAAAATCCACGGTGTCCTTCACGAGCCCTTTACGTACCGGGGTTACGGTGATGGGTAAGTCCCGCGACCCCGGCAGGCTCTGGCCCTCTACAGGCCCCGTCAATGTGCTGACACTCCTTGAGGCGCGCGTGGAACACAACGCGCCGTCGACCCGGGCATGGTCCATGGTCGGACAGCAAGTCGCCCATTACTCGCTGCCCGCATGCCCGCGCCTACGGTGGCCGGAGATCGTCCTGTGACGTCCGACGCCGTGGGCGTCTACCACTGCGGCTGGGATGGAGGGAGGACGCTGTCCTCTCCCTCAGGCGGCCCGCCTCCTCCTTCACGAGCATGACTGCTTCGCAGAAGGAGGCGACCGCTTCCCACTCCGTCTCGCCCCGCAGCATGGCCTCGACCAATGCCGGGCGCGAGAGGTCTCCGCTTATCGCCGTCGTGAGGACACGGCGGTGCTCTGCCCAAGCGGGGCAGTCCTGCACCGTATGCTCCACCGTGTCCTCCGGACGATCCTCGCAGTGGTGACACCCAGGCGTTTCTTCCCTCCCTATCAGACACAGGAACCTCCCGAAACTTCCGTGTCCGGTGAGGACCTGCGTCATGCGGAAGGTAAGGACGCCGTGACGCCTATCCAGCCACTCCTCAAAGAGGGGTCTTACCGCCGCGATTGCGGCGTGCCCGGACCTCGGTTGCGACAGTCGCTCCCTCCATACTGCCCTGAGATCGCGCCGGAGCTCTTCCCGCCGCGCCTCGACCTGTCGAGGCAGCGGGGATTCGCCCCGGCGCTGCGCCTCCACGCGCCATTCGTAGACGCGCTGGAGGGCAGTCGCCTCCAGATCCCAGGGCAGCAATCCTGCTAGGAGGTTGGCTGATTCACCGGCGATCGTGCGGTATCCCCGGATCATCCGGATAGCCATGACCCTCTGGCATGCGACCAGCTTGAGTGGTCGCGTCCGGATGCTTAGGGCCCACACAGGGGCCCCGTAGAGGGCCATGGACCGCACGACACCGGCGTACAGCCTCCGGCAGGAGGCGTTTGGCCCGCCGAGATTGGGCAGGAGTCGCCTGAGGGCGCCTGCTGCCCGGTTCAGCTTTGGGGCCAAACGTAGGAAGTGCTCCCTAAAGTTCCACCGGCTGTCGAGGACGAGTCCCAGGTACTTCATCGTCCTCCCGACGCCGATGCGAACCCCCTCCACCGTAATGTGGGACTCTGAACGTGGCGCGTTCAGACGGCCATGAAAGCACATGGCCTCTGTTTTATGCAGCGCCACGTCGAGTCCCAACTGCCGGATTCTTTGAGCGACTGTCGCCACCGCTTGCGTCGCCAGGTCGGCCGCCGCCTGGTGCGACTCTCCCTCCGCCAGGACGAGCGTGTCGTCGGCGTAACATATTACGCCGACGCCGTCAGGGAGGTCGCCGCGCAGCACCCAGTCGTAGCCGATGTTCCACAGGAGCGGCCCCAAGACCGATCCCTGTGGAACACCGCACGACATCTCTCGCCGGTTCCACTCTCCCCGGTGACCGGGGTAGATGACGGCCCTGTCCGTCAGGTAGTCCTCGACTGTGCGACGGAGGTAGGTCGGCACCCGGTGATACCGGAGTGCCTCCCTGATGCAACTCCAGGGCAGGGTGTTGAAGGCGTTGGTGATGTCCAAGGACACCGCCAAGACGACCCTGCCCCGGGATACCGCATCCCCCGTCGTGAGGGCTCTCACGCGCATGATGGCGTCCACCGTCGAGCGCCCCCTCCGGAAGCCAAACTGGCTCTCCGAGAGGTCCGGGCCCACCCGATTCAGGTGCCCGACGAGGCGGTCTGCAATTACTCTTTCAAAGAGCTTGCCCACCTCGTCGAGCAGCACGATGGGCCGGAATGCGGACGGAGAGTCCGCAGGGCGCCCGGGCTTCTGGATCAGGACCAGTTTCCCCGTCTTCCAACGAAGCGGGAACCGGCCCCTCTCCAGGCATGCGCTAAAGAGCCCCCCCAGTCGAGGCCCGAGAGTCCCCGAGGCCAGGACCCAGGCTTTTCCTGGCAGGCCGTCGGGTCCTGGGGCGGTATTTTTGGCCTTGAGCCGTTGTACCGCCACTCTCAGGTCTACCTCGGTCACCTCTGGAGCGTCGTAGACATCGTCGTCGCTGTGGTCCGCGTTTGCGTCAGCTTCACCGTCGGATTCCGTCGGAGACGGAGCCATGGGCGGGGGAGTATGCTCTCCCCGCGATGGGAACAGGGCGCTCACCACGTCCTCCGCGAACTGAGGCTGGAGACTCTGCGTCAACGGGGGAGCCCAGGGGCGGAGCTTCTCTCTCACCCACTTATAGGGTCGGCCCCATGGGTCCCCGTCCAGGGTCTCCAGCATCTCCTTGCGGGCCAATTCCTTGGCCCGCCAGATCTCGTCGCGGAGGGCGGTCTTCGCTGCCCTGTAGCCCTCGTACAGCTCCGCCTCTACGGTCGCCGCATCCGGAGGTCGGGTGCGGCGCCTGCGGAATCTGGTGTACCGGCGTCGCGCGGCCACGCACGCCTCGCGCAGCGATGTAAGCTCGCGCGACCACCAGTACAGCTGACGCCGGGCGCGTCCTAGCCGGACCCGGGGCATGGCCATGTCACAGATCTCCGACATGGCCTCCCGGAACCACTCCGCCTCGTCGTTTATGTCGGCAGGCCTGCCCGGTGGTGACACCCAGGCCTGCACGATCGAGGCTTCCAGGAATAGCTCCCGGTCCAGCTGCTTCAGCGCCCATCGCGGACCACTTGGGTTCCGTCGGACCGGCGCGTCTGAGGTCTGGGCGGAGACGTCGAACCGGATATACCGGTGATCGGAGTAGGTCTCCACCTCCTCTACAACGCGCCAGTCGGTGACGCGCGGCGACAGGGCGGCGCTGGCGAACGTAACGTCCACCACCGACTCGCCCCTCCACCGCACGCACGTGGGGACAGAACCCTGGTTCTCGATGACCAGGCCCTGCGCCAGGGCCCAGTACTCGAGCATCCTACCCCGCGTATAGTCCGTGGCCCGGGAACCCCAAGCCACATTTTTGGCGTTGAAGTCCCCGAGGACAAGCGCGGGGAGGGAACCGTATGCGACGACGATGTCTCCTAGCTCCGATAGGGAGTCGCGGAACTCGGCGATAGTTCGGTTCGGGGAGAAGTAAACGCCTATTACAGCGATCTCCCCGAACCGTGCTGCGGCGATCCCGTGCCCTCTCTCGACGCGATCGAGGGGCGGGGGTACCGGCGGCGGCCGACGAAATTAGGGTCACCGAGCCGTCCAGGTCCGCCACCCAGTCATTTCTGGGCGGGACAAAGTACGGCTCGGCGACCACGGCGACATTAATCAACCACTGCGCCATGCTCTGGAGCAGGAGATCCTGAGCAGCGGCGCAGTGGTTGATGTTCGCCTGGAGGAAGCGCAACGGAGCCATTAATTGGAGTCCATTGCGGCCTCCTCCAGGGCCCTCTGCGAGGGCGCAGCCACGGCGGCAGCGGCAGAAGCGGCGGCAGCGGCGGCGGCGGCGGCAGCAGGAGCTGCGGCGGCGGCGGGGACGGCGGTGGCAGAGGGCCTACCTCTGCTCCTGGTTTTGGCGGGGGGCGCGCAGGCTTTGCCCCCTGCCCGGTGATCGGCCGGCTTGCCAGCCGCCGCACATGCGAAGCAGTGCGGCGGGGCGGAACACGAGCCGGCCTTGTGACCGGGCTGACCGCAGCGGAAGCAATTGTCGCTACGGTCGACCTCCGAGGTGCACACGCATGCCGCGTGGTTTCCCACTTGGCAGCGGAAGCACCTCAGAGGCCTGGGCTCCAGCAGTTTCACCTGCGCGGACACCCAGCCAACCAGGAGCCTTCGGCTCTCCTCTATCTTTTTGGCCGCCGGTACGGGGCAGCTGACTGTGATGGTCAGCAGCCCCCCGAAGCCAGGGCGAAGGATGCCTGCCTTGACCTGGTCGGCAGGGCATTCCCCAGCCCTGGCAACGGCGGCCACGACGTCCCCCTCCGAGACTGAGTCGTCCAGACCCATAACGCGCAAGTCAGCGCGCTTAATGGGCCTGGACACTCGGGCGTCCTCCGCGTCTAGGGACGCTCTGAGCCTTTCGGCCAGAGCGTCAGCGGTAGGGCCGCTGTCCGCGCCGGGGATCGACAGGAGTCTGGCCCCCGTCGCGGTGACGTGCACCCGGAGGCCCCCGTCGACTCCCAGCTCCCGGAGGTCCACCGCCTCCCTCGCCTTTGCGAACACGTCGCGGTACGTCACGCCCCTCTTGACCGCTTCCGGCTGTAGAGTGATTACTACAGCCGCGGTCTTGGGGGCGCGGAGTCTAGCCGCGACGGTTCGCCTCTTGCGCTGTCGCTGCCGCCGTCTCTGCTTCTTCTTGGTAGCCTTCTCTCCAGCCACCTGCCATTCGGCGTCGGCTGGAGGAGGCTGCGAGGGCTGTGGAGACAGCCGGTTCGCCGCCGCCGCCGGGGCACTCTTCTTTGCCACCGTGGTGGGCTTAGGAGCTGCCGCTGCCGCCGGGATCTCCCTCACCGGGGCCGCCCTTGTCGGCGCCTTTTTTGCCGGCGCGGCTCTACCCGGGGGCTGTTTGGGCGGCGCCGGAGGCTTCGCCGCGGCCCGCTTCTCCGGGGCCGGCTTAGGCGGCGCGGAGGCCGCAGCAGCCGCGTATGAGGTCGCCGCGAGCGGGGGGCGCAGGATGCGGCCTTCTAGCACCGCGAAGCGCTGATTGAAGGCCGCTAATTCCTGCCGCACCAGATTTAGGACAGCGCTGCTGTCCTCCGCTGGCGCGGGCAGGGCCCGCGGCTCCTTACCCCGCTTCTGCGGGACCTCCTCCCGGCGGCCTGCCTTCCGCAGTCCGGCCAGCTCCGTCTTTAGATGGAGGTTCTCCTTCTGGAGAACCTCCATTGCAGCCGTCAAACGGGCGACCTCCGCCCGCATTTGGGACATTTCGTCCGCTGTCGTCGGTGATGCGGGCGGAGCCTGGCCGAGGCTAGCCGCTGCCACTGCCGCCATGATCGTGGCCGTGGCCGCTCCCGCGGCCCGGTCCTTGGTGGCCCTTTTCCCCGGCTTGTTAGAGGCCAGTGAGCGGACGGCGGCCCTGATGGTCTCCTCTAGGGAGGGCTCCGCGCTGCCTCTTCCTCCGGTCCTGCCTCGGCCTTTACCCCGCACACTGGTGGGGATCTTCCGGCCCGAGGCAGGCTCATCGTCGTCGGACGACGAATGGGGCCGCTTGAGGAAGCGTTTCCTCCTCTCGGCGGCCCCCTTTCCTCCGCGCCCAGAGCCAGGACTCTGAGCGCTCATGGCGTCTGACGCGCTGTCGGACTCCGACCTCGAGGTGGGCGTCAGTACCATGCTCTTCTCACTTTGAGCGGCACTCTGTGCCCGCTCCGTCGGTGCCGGTGAGGCGGACGTGCTGGACAGGTCCAGCGACTCCACCTCACGGGCACGTGAGCCTCCCTGGCTCTCTGCGGCGACTGCCGGTTGTTGGGGGGGGGGGGGATTTTTTATCAACCATATAGTTCCCACGAGTGTGGGGGATATAAAAAGGTCCACCTGAGCAGAGACCCCTGTACTCAGGTAAGCCTACGTCTTGCGACATTTATTACTCGCCAGGGGGTCGGCCGGTACCCTGGCGAGGGTAGCACTAGCGACTGATTTGTTCAAAAGAACTCCCGTCAGCCATACATCTCCTCGCGGTGCTCCGCCGCTTGAGATTCGGGGTGACTTTTTATAGAGGTTTTCTACCTCGCGGCCCGGGCGGTTAAGCCAAGGCCCTCGACCCCCGTCGAAAGTCCTGCCTGCCCGGCGGCAGGGTAAGTGCACGCCGTGCCCGCTCTTGCTCCAACCACTGTGCCCTCTGCTGAGCAGAGGGACACGTGGTGGAGCGACGCGACAGGACATTGGCATACGGGCAAGGAGACCCCTTGTAGGGGAGTACTTGCCCGCATCCCGGGGCGCACCGTCCCTAGAATCTGGGCTTCCCCCGGACGTATCCGGAAAGGAACTTCCAGCCTCGGGCACTCGAGGAGGTTTCCTGTCCTTAGCACCCCTTCCTTACAATGCTACTAAATTTATAGTTATTCTGTAGATATCAGTAGTTTGTGGATAATGTGTTGGTTGTACAACAAGTGTATTTGATTTATAAACTCAAAATTAATTTATTTTATCGTTGTACTTCTGTGTGTTATCCCAAATAATATAAAAATGAAATAAAACATTTTCTTTCTTATGTATTTTTTTAAATCGAATATTTAAGGTATTTGGTGGGTTTCATTTTCGATAATATTTTTTTACGCTTTTTATCTTTACTTCTGTGCTGTAAATGTTACCGGATTTGTATGATATCTAGGAATCAACAATCACAACTCCTAGGAATGTATACAATTTTGAAGCTATTTTGGAAATGTATTAAAAGTGTTTTACGTGTTCAGTTAGACGGAGACGGACAGAGGAAACGTGTAGACATGTCACTTTATTCGTAGTTTGTTTAACTGTTTTGAAATAATTTTTATTATTATACACTGTAAAGACCTAGTAAAGAGTTGAGAGGTTAAAAAATAAACATTTTCATATTTTTTTGTGTAAACAGATGTTTACACAGACACCACGTCATTTGTAAATTAATTACTTTTCATATAATATTTTTCTATTAAGTGTTAATGTTGACGTAATATTTTTTCACATTATGATGATGTCAAATTATCATCAATTAAGTTATTAAAGTCCTCCTATTGAAGTCCTTTCTAAGCCGTCCACACGATACCAGCATAAACATATTTACTTTCCAATAAATCACTTTCTGAAACATTTTATTCATCAATTTCTATAATGTTATTTAATCTTTGGCGTATATGAGATACGTCCCACTTCTTAACAGTCCACACCAAGTAACAGTATCCTGTGGTGACGGCTGAGCAAACCCACTAGCTGCAGTAGAATTCACCAAGGCGGTCTGGATTGCAACAACACCGGGTGTCGGTGCGCAACTTTTCCAACTTAGGTTTCATCATTGCTTCTGACTGACGGGTCCCCCTTAGACTGACGGGGTTCCCTTAGACTGAAGGGGCACATTTAGGCCCCCCTCTTTTTTATATTATTTGCGTGGTAAAATCATCAAATGAGTAATGGTCCATGGTCGGACCGCGAGTTGCCCATTACTCTCCGCCCGCATGCCCGCGCCTATGGTGGCCGTAGATCGTCTGCCGACGTCTGTCGCCGTGGTCGTCTACCACTGCGGCTTGGGTGGAGGGAGGACGATGTCCGCTCGCTCACGTGGCCCGCGAGCATGACTGCTTTGCAGAAGGAGGCGACCGCTTCCCATTCCGTCTCGCCCCACAACATGGCTTCAGCCAATGCTTGGCGCGAGAGGTCTCCGCCTATCGCCGTCGTGAGAATACGGTGGTGCTCTGCCCAAGCGGGGCAGTTCTGCACCGTGTCCTCCGGACGATCCTCGCAGTGGTGACACCCAGGCGTTTCTTCCCTCCTTATTCAGCCACTCCTCAAACCCTCTTTCTTACCGCCGCGATTGCGGCGTGCCCGGACGGGGGGGCCTTAGAGGGCGAAAGCCAACCGGGTTGCGGGACTATTTATCAAGTAACCGTTACCCTAGTTTTACCACGATAAAAAAAATTGCTTTTGAGCTCGACTGAGGCCAGAGAAAAAAAGTTACACGGAACCCTAATGTCGTGAATATGATTTAAGTGTGGCAAGGTTTATATTTATTACCGTAGATAAGTAACATCTAATGAGTCGTCGCCAAGTATTGTTAACAACAATTTGTTACTTCCGGTACTTACAATTTTATTCAGTAATTAAAATGCCAGTGATGTATACCTAATGCTAGCTATACACGTTCCAATATCAGCATGCTGGCAGTCGCGTGCAGAGTAGGGTAACGGGTGACTCGACGATCCTATCGTGGACCATGCTCGGGTCGTTGGCACGTCGTGTTCCACGCGCGCCTTGAAGAGTTGTCATCAATCAGACGGAGCCCCCCTTTGATGCCCAAAGCCTGCTAATGCCGCGCGACTGTCTCATCAGGTTACCGTGACCCTGGAACGTAAAGGGCTATTGAAGGATCACCGTGGATTTTTAGTCAGTACGAATCTGAAGACTCATTTGATGATATTACTACGATAAAAAAATACATATTAAGTATGGATTAGTGTTAAAAATATAGAAGTATTCATTATCATGTTGTCAAAATACTGTTAGCGACATAAACGAAAGGATAATACAAACAAAGATTATGTTCCGTAATCTCGTCCTGATGATTTGATACAAGTAGTAAGCAGTCCTTGCTTGCTGCGTTGCCACATTATTAACAGATGGGTGTTTTCTTAAAACGAAATGCTCCCATCTCTATTTCAAGGTAACAACCCTAGTGCTCCAACTTTATCTGTCATTGTACTTTTTTGTGCGTTGCGTTGTCACGTCAATCCAAAGTTTTCTCGAAATATATATTATAATAAGTGAAAATTGTTAGTAATGGATATAAGAAAGGGTCAACGACGACCCAGTGACTACAAATTCTCCATCGAAAGACTCCATAAAGAACTAAATAGACTCAAAAAAGGAATTGAGCGAAGTCGCAAGTGCCGCTGTTCCGGTAAGTCGTACAAAGCGTTTGATCTAGCTAAAATCTGCTTAAACGTATTAAGCATCGGAATTAACGGCAAATTAACCCTAGAATTATCACGAGAGGCTAATCATGGGTATAATAATTGTTAATGCAATTCACTAGACTATGGGCGAGTCCATTATTCGGATATGTAAATTAACCGGCAAAAACAAGCTAAAATCTGCTTAAACGTATTAAGCATCGGAATTAACGGCAAATTAACCCTAGAATTATCACGAGAGGCTAATCATGGGTATAATAATTGTTAATGCAATTCACTAGACTATGGGCGAGTCCATTATTCGGATATGTAAATTAACCGGCAAAACAATAAAGTTAATGTGTTCATTATATGTACGTAGAGTACTCAACACCTGCCAATACAGAGCTATTACGAGAGGATAGCCGGCGGTGTAACTGTAGGTACCCACCTTGACATAATTCAGTGCCCTAGAGCTTTTACGAGAGCTCAGCCGTGGGAAGCCATGAGTACTTACTCAACACTTGCCAAGAGAGCTAACACGAGAGGTTAGCCGGCAGTGTGGCTGCACCTACCTTAATATTCAATTCAGTGTCCCTAAAGCTTTTACGAGATGTAAGCCATGGGAAGCCATGAGTACTCAACACCTGCCAAGAAAGAGCTATTACGAGAGAATAGCCGGCGGTGTAACTGTAGGTACCCACCTTGACATAATTCAGTGCCCTAGAGCTTTTACGAGAGCTCAGCCGTGGGAAGCCATGAGTACTTACTCAACACTTGCCAAGAGAGCTAACACGAGAGGTTAGCCGGCAGTGTGGCTGTACCTACCTTAATATTCAATTCAGTTCACGTACCTGGAGCCCTACACACGCTCGGAGCCACGGTGGATCCAACAACCATTCATGTGTACATATGTTAATGCCGGAGACTGAAGAAATCTGCAAGATCCTGAAAAAGGAAGGTCTAGTACTGGGAAAGAAAGGAGAATACTTAAATTACAGGCTAAATTAAAGGAAACGCAAGATTTTGTAAAGGAAAAAAATATTATTAAGCTTTTTTCCTCATATGTTGTACCCAAGGGTTAAAGCCTCCTCAATCTCTTCTTTCCCCTTTTTTATGGAAGGAATATGACATCCTAAATGATTGTTGATGAATACTGAAGAATTAGCTGAAGCCATGACTCACAGTGGGCTTAAACAAGAGACTAAGTGTCAAAGAAGTCATCTTGACCGCTACTGTCTGCAATCGGGCAACTGTTAAATAGTTAATATATACTATCTCAACAGAACATGAGGGAAATAGTGTGAGTAACATCTTACACAGTGACACCCTAACTAGAAGGTCACTAACCCCCCTAGGTCTAAACAAAGAACTAAAAGAATTATGGAAAATTCAATAATTTCTGAATTAATCTGAGGACAAATTACAAGATAAGCTGGCTGTCTGTCAAACAGTAAAGAAGTCTGCTGCTAAAATCAAAACCATTAAGACTCAAGTTTAACAATATTTTAAGCTTCCCGGGCTCTCAATGACTACCATTGCCTATTGAGTGGGCATTCTCTACTGAGACATCAACAGCACTACCAGACACACCGTAGAACCATTTCTTTGTCATTGGGATAGTATCAACACTAGTCCCACTACTTGTGACCAAGATATAAAATCGCATTTGAATGTGAACACTCAAATTTCACAAAGGCTAATCTATAATTTTTCCAAAAAGGAAGTAGTGTTGCTGTAAAACCATATAAAACCAGTTGCTTCTAGTATTTTTTTTTTTCATCCTAAAGCAGAGGGGACATGGCGTTTTAAGCTTAATAACTTAATATCAATACATAAGTATTAATACACACACATTTAAATTAGGACATAAGAATGGCCACCAGACTGATAAGTCTAAATGGTTTTATGACAAACATGGATCTTAAAAATGCATATTGCTATCTGTGGAAAAACATTCAAGGAATATTTAAGGGTTAAAATTCATATTGTGATATGTGAAATTACTTCTCTTCTCCTTAGCCTTAGTATAGCATCATATGTTTTCACTAAATTATGTCCTACTTGTGGTCCCAAAGACCTAAGCCAGTTTTTCACCTAGATTATTCTAGATGATAATATATAAGTTTTGATAGTAAATATGTCAAATTTAGAGATTACTGTACAGTTACTGAAAAACTTAGGTTTCATAATAAATGGGGAGAAAAGGTGTTTACAACCCAAGCAAAAATATAAATTCTTAGGTGCCACCTTGCTTTCTATATCACTTACTGAGACTAAAAATGAAACAATTACAGAAACATCCGAAAAATATAAAATTAGATCTCAAGTGTAAAACTATATTGCAGAATTACTTGGATTACTTATTACAGCATGCCCAGCAGCGGAATATGGTTGGTTATATACAAAAGTTCTTGAAAGAAATAAAACAATAGCCTTGTTTAACAATTTTGCAAACTGTTACCTAGACAGCAAAGGCATAAAGGATTTACAACGGTGGACATCCTACTTTCTCACTAAAAGAGTTCTACTTTATATCACAGATTTCCTCTGATTCCTTGCTAACTGACTGTGGTCTTGGTTGTAATGACATGAAGAGTCATGGAGTACTGGACAGACCATGACACAATGTATCACATCAATTACCTTGAATTGATTACAGTTTTTTATAGACTTGAAAACATTGCGTCAAATCTATCTAATTGTGAAATATTGCTGAGGATAGACAACATTACAGCCATATCATGTCAATAAGATAGGTGGAACACAGCGCCCCATCTTATAGTCTAGATTAGCATGTTCTATTAGCTTTGAAGAAACTTCTTTTAAAGCATACAAACCCATTGTACGGTTAGCTCAGTGGCTGAGCGATTGGACTGCTGTGCAATGTGTCGCGGGTTCGATTCCCGCACGGAACAAATATTTGTATGACCTACAAGTAGTTGTTCCGGGTACACCCAGACCCGGAGTTGTGTATATGAGCTCTATATTTGTAAACGCACCCACGACACAGGAGAAATTCCTAGTGTGGGGCAACGTCTTAAAAATATAAATACAAAAAATAAATAAATACAATTGTTGAAAAGTTAGGTAGCCTTTAAGTTGACTTATTTGCCAGTTGAGTTAATGCTAAGTACCAGAATCATGTTTCATGGTACTCGGACCAGATACCTTATCCATTGATGATTTATTCATCAAGTGAGATGCAATATTCTTTAATACATCTCCCCTGTTTGCCCTATTAAGTAGGTCCCTTCAAATAAAAAGAGAGGGGGGGGGGTGTAGTAGTATGTACCTAGTGTGGTGGTTGTCACAACCTTGTATCCACCTTTTGAATCTATAGTTACATCTGTGAATGTTGTCCTTGCATCTCACCAGACTTGCAATATCCTTCCAGAGTTCCACATCCCACTTGATACTTATACAGCAACTGTATTATCAGGGAAGCTTTCATGAGGAGAGGAATTACATTGTACTATAGTCTTTTCAATTCCATAAGATCAACATTGTAGCAACAACTGGTTATAGGAACACATATAGAAGTTAATGATAGAAGGAATATTTCCAAAGGATGATGTCAATCAAAACTTTACTGCTCACTGAGTGCAAACCCTGCCATTTATAAGGATAGAGAACATTCATATAAATGAAGGAATTGTTAATATTAAGATTCTAACCTCTGTTAAGACATATGACTGTAATTCAGATGTCTTTTACCATTATAATTTATTTATTTTTTTAAAAAGAAAACAAATGACTGTTCTGTTGTCCTATCAAACAATATTGTTACCCTACTTAGATGCAACTAAAAACATAAGAATTAACAATTGTGATAATTAATAATATTACCATAATTATATTATTACCAACATTAATTAAGAAACCTTGTCATTCAGCTTCATCAATGTCATAATAATAATATAAGTGTAGCAACACTAGTAAGCTGGCAACATTATTATTAAAAATGTCGTATTATCTGTGGCCTGTATAATTGTCTAAATAATGTCGTCTCCACTGTATTTAATTAAAGTCTTTCAACAGTATTAACTATTTTATTATGATTCTGTCACACCTTTATTATATAACATGGTGTCAGAAGTTCAGTGAGTCAATGTAATAATCTATTCAGTGAGTGCAAAAACAAAAAATTAAAAAAATGCCGGACCAGCCAGGAGCGTTGGCGTCGTCGTCTTGTAGTCAAAAGGCTCAAACTATTCAAGTCAGAGGGTCAATACCAGAATTTAATTACAATGCAAGTAATAAGGCGCAAGAATGGAAAAGGTGGATGAGCCAGTTCAAAATTTATATACGAGCTACGGGACTTGAAAATGAAGGTGACAAACGAAAAGTAGCCATCTTGCTACATTATTTAGGCAGTATGGGCCTCGAAATTTTTAATTCTTTTGATCTAGATATTGACACAATTGGATATTCGTCATTATTAACGAAATTCGAAGAATATTTCACGCCTAAATTGAACCTCACATATGAACGCCATAAATTTTTTACAAGACAACAGCAAATTAACGAATCAATTAATGATTACATTACCGTGTTACAAAACTTAAGTCTAAACTGTCAGTTTGACACACTAAGAGAAAGTCTAGTAAAAGATGTTTTTATTTGTGGATTAAATGCAGACAACATTGAAATTAAAAAACGTCTAATCCAAGAAAACAAGACCACCCTTGATGAAGTCGTTCAATTGGCCCAGGCTATAAAGCATTCCACAATTCAGACAAACGAAATATCAAACGAAGAAAACGTTCTTGGAGCAGTATACAATCAAAATAGAGGAAAAGGTTATAACAGGGGCAGAAGCAATAGCAGAGATGAAGGTCATACCAGGAGTCGTACCAGGTCAGGTCAAAGAAACAGAAGCGACAACAGGTCAGAAGTTTGTACTAGATGTGCTCAAAAACACCGTTTTAAATGTCCAGATTCTAATGTAGAATGTAATAATTGTCATAAAAAGGGTCATTATGCTAAATGTTGTTATTTTAAAAAAGCGAATAATAAAGGTAACAAGTCTTCGGTAAATGTAGTTAAGTCACAGTCTCAAGATAGTAATAATAGTCAAAAAGTGGAAGAATTATTTATGGGTTCAATTTATGCATTGGGTGAAGTTTCAGTTAATAGTATGGAATCTTGGAATATTCAAATTAAAATTAATAATCATGTCATAACTGGTATGCTAGATACTGGTGCTCAAGCAAATGTGATGAGTATGAGTACATTTCAAAGTCTAGAACTGTCTGAAAATTTAATAAAGCCGTCTTCAATTACAATAGTAACATTTAGTAAACAAAATCTGCCTGTTAGAGGTCAGACTGTCTTAGGGTGTTTTATAAATGAAAAGCAAAGTCAGATTCCTTTTATAATTTTGGAAATTAATTGTGCTACTGTCATAGGGCTGAAAACATGTTCAGAGCTTAAAATTATTAAAAGAATTAATACAGTCTCATTTAATTCAGAAGTTGAAAATAATTTATTTAAAGAATTTAAGGATGTATTTGAGGGTCTAGGTTGTGTCAAAAAACCATGTCATTTAGAAATAGACAGATCAGTCAATCCGGTTATAGAACCACTTCGTAAAGTTCCTTTTAGTCTACTTAAAGAATTAGAGTCAGAGTTAGCTAGGATGGAAAAATTGGGTGTAATAGTAAAAGTCGATGAACCAACTCGTTGGGTCAGCAGTATAGTCATCACCAAAAAACGAAATGGTGCGCTCAGAGTTTGTCTTGATCCACGAAATTTAAATAAAGCCATTTTGAGACCACATTATCCATTTCCTAGTATAGACACAGTCAAGTCAAAATTAAAAGGTGCTACAGTGTTTTCAACACTAGATGCAAATTCTGGATTTTGGGCAATTCCACTAGATAGTGAATCGTCACAATTATGTACATTTATTACTCCGTTCGGAAGGTATAGATTTCTTCGTTTACCATTTGGGGTCTGCTCAGCACCAGAGCTCTTTAATGCCATTATGGTTGATCTATTCAAAAATATTCCAAATATAATTATATATTTTGATGATGTACTAGTATATGCGTCGTCCCAGAAAGAACATGACACAATTTTAAGAACTGTGTTAGAAAGGGCTAGAGAAGTCGGAATGAAGTTCAATATGTCAAAGTCTAAACTAAACAAACAGTCAGTCACATACATGGGTCATTTATTTGATGCACAAGGAATGCGTCCTGATCCTAATAAAGTCACAGCTATTGTAAATATGTCAAAACCTAACAACACAAAAGAATTAAGTCGCTTTTTAGGAATGTTAACTTATCTGTCGCCTTTTATTAAAAATTACTCTGAGAAAACTAAAAATTTGAGGGCACTCCTTAGGAAAAATGTAGTTTGGCAGTTTCATGATATTCATGAACAGGAATTTAAAAATTTACAAAGTATAATTACAAAGGCTCCAGTTTTAGCATATTTTGATCAAAATGAAAAAGTAATTTTGTCATGCGATTCGTCACAATCAGCTGTTGGTGCAGTCATGTTGCAAAATAATAAACCAATAGCATATGCTTCAGCAACATTAACAGATAGTCAACAACATTATGCCCAGATAGAAAGGGAATTACTCGCAATTGTCTTTGGATGCCTAAAATTCCATCAATATATATATGGACATAAAATAATTGTTCACACAGATCATAAGCCGTTAGTACCCTTATTTAAAAAGTCCTTAAATAAAATTCCTCCCAGACTAGTACGCCTAATGTTAAAAATTCAACAGTACGACTTGGATGTCATGTATGTCCCAGGCAAGAAAATGTATATTTCTGATACCCTATCGAGAGCACCCCTACCAGAGTCTATGTATGAGCTAAACGAAAATGTTGAAGTTCATGTCGGAGTATTAATATCAAGTCTTGAAATATCTAAAGATAGGCTCAATAAATTTAAAGAAGAAACTCGTACTGACAAGTCATTGACTAGTCTTATTCAATTTGTTAAGGAAGGGTTCCCGTCTGACAAAAATAATATTCCTATTGAGGTTCGTCCATATTTAAAATTCATGGATCAAATATACCTCGCTGACGGACTTGTCTTTAAAGGTGAAAGTGTCATAGTGCCTCAGTCTCTTAGAAAAGAAATGTTGGAAATAATCCATCAGGGTCATTTTGGTATGTCTAGGTCGGTTCAATATGCTAAAGAATCTTTATTTTGGCCTAATATGGTCAATGATATTAAAAACGTAGTCAGGTCTTGTGCAACATGTCAGCAATTCAGTAATAATAACAGTCGGCAACCATTGTTAAGTCATCAAATAAAACTACTTCCTTGGAGCAAAGTAGGAGTTGATTTCATGGATTTTCAGGGACATAAATATCTGGTCTGTATAGATTATTTTTCTAAGTACATTGAATTAGCTTTAATGCAAAGAACAACAGCTCAATCTGTAATTAAGGAATTAAAATCAATTTTTTCAAGGCATGGTATCCCATCCATTATGGTCTCTGATAATGGTCCTCCATTTGGTTCAATTGAATTTCAAAATTTTATGAAGTCATGGGACATTGAACATGTTACTAGTAGTCCAAATTATCCTCAGTCAAATGGACAAGTCGAAAGAGCAGTTCAAACTCTAAAAAATATGCTTAACAAATCAAGTCATGCAAATTCTGACATTTATTTAACTTTACTTCAGTATAGAAACACAGCAACAGACAGTCTGGCTTCCCCATCACAACTATTAATGTCTAGGAAATTAAGAACAGTCATTCCAACCACAACAGAACAATTAAAACCTAAAGTAACCAAACCTCAATTGTATTATAAATATTTGCAAAATAAGTCAAAGTCATTCAAAACTAAAGGTAAAAATTTAAGTCCATTGCATATAAATGATGATGTAATCTTTAAGTTGCTTCCTTCTGATAAGAAATGGAGTAAAGGTGTAATAATCAAAGTAGGTCCTGAACCTAGAAGTTATGTGATTAGTAGTAATGGAAGAACATATAGGAGAAATAGGATACAAATTAAGAAATTTTATGATAATACTTGTGTGGCTACTGACTATTCTACTAGTGTTGATGATAATAACTGTGCATATGAAAATAATACAGACATTGATTTCGAAGTGCTTCCTACAGACATTAGTCCTGAGCAGAATAATACTGGTGAATTCAAAACCAGATCTGGTAGAGTTGTCAATAGGCCAAAGAGGCTAAATTTGTAATGATGTGTCATGAGCATCTCATTTAGTATTTTGTATAAGTATTTTGTGTAAGTGTTTTCTTGTAATGTTTAATTATTGTACTTGTCATAAATGTAACTTGTGTAAGTTTGCCATTTAATTTAAAAGAGGGGAGATGTCATAATAATAATATAAGTGTAGCAACACTAGTAAGCTGGCAACATTATTATTAAAAATGTCGTATTATCTGTGGCCTGTATAATTGTCTAAATAATGTCGTCTCCACTGTATTTAATTAAAGTCTTTCAACAGTATTAACTATTTTATTATGATTCTGTCACACCTTTATTATATAACAATCAACATCTATTAGTAAATGGATTAAACAAACACTATCTGTTAGTGGTTTAGATGTCACTAAATATGCTGCTCATAGCAGATGCAGCTCATGCCTTACGCATACAGCCACTCCAAGAGCTTCTGATTCAGGTGTTAATATTAAGATTAAAAAATCAGCAGGTTGGGACAACAACTCAATATCTACTATATTTTGTAAAAGGCTTATCATAAGTGATCCAAACTATTTTGCTTGGTGTGGCCTTAATGATGATTCTGATGTTATGGTGTAAAATGAAAAGATTGATTATAAGTATTTCAATGTAGAACTTAGACAAGTCAAATTTTATGTTGACTGATTGTAACATTCTTCACATTGTTTAGGTTGTTGTCAAAGTTGGCTGTAATCTGACATATTTATCTTCGTTCGGAAATCTAACTGTATTGTATTGAGTATCAGCATTTTGGGACGACGTTCCATTTCACATAGATTTAAATTGCAATATTTGATATTACTATTTTGGCATATTATTATAATGGAAGAAAGCAATAATATTACATACCGTAAAATACAAAGAACCAGTTCTCTAAATGATATCAGCAAAGACAGTTCGACATTATTTGATGCGACTATGATGAGTCTGCCAAACACATCATTAAATACCAGCCAAACTGTACTAGATCTTAACGAAAAAATTAAGCGGTTATCGGACGATTTAAATTATATTTCACAAAAGACTGATTACAAGAATTTAAATGTTTAGCCAACATGTAGAAGGCAAATTTTATGTTGACTAATTATAATAGTCTTCAAATTATGAAAGGGTGGTTAAATAATTTGAACGTGTTATCACAACTTTCTTCTTTAAACATCTACTTGTATCAAATCATCAGGACGAGATTACGGAACATAATTATAAAGATCGGACTAACTTACCAAGTGACGTCCGATCCTCAATTATGTGAAGTAATCTCGTCCTGATCCTATTCCCGACCCTACCCAGAATATGTTTCAGATTCTAACCCTGCATGAAAGTTGTGAATTCTTTGAAACAATGACAGATAAAGTTGGAGCACTAGGGTTGTTACCTTGAAATAGAGATGGGAGCATTTCGTTTTAAGAAAACACCCATCTGTTAATAATGTGGCAACGCAGCAAGCAAGGACTGCTTACTACTTGTATCAAATCATCAGGACGAGATTACTTCACATAATTGAGGATCGGACGTCACTTGGTAAGTTAGTCCGATCTTTATAATTATATGAAATGGCCAACTCCGTCGTGTCGGCCATTCTACAAATGTGTACTGAACCTTTTTTATTAGCTTTGTCAACACTTTTAAACAACCCCGTTTAAGTATATGAGGAGCGATTTTGTTTAAAATGCTTTTTTGTTCGCTGAACCCTAAATTTATTTATGACTTTATTTCATAAGTACTTGGGGTCTAGATGGCACATTGAAAAAGTGAAAAGATTGAAAGTACTTTTTTTGAGTTTGATTCGGTTTTGACACCCCCGTTACTTGAAAAGCTTTTTATAGGGTTGTTTAATTACATCAGAAAGATCAGGTGTATAGTACTGTCATGAGCAATCTATATATATAAAAGGAGAACTGACTGACTGACATATCAACGTACAGCCGAAACTACTGGGGCTAGGAATGTGAAATTTTGCACACGGCTTCCTATTATAATGTAGGGGAGCACTAAGAAGGGGTTTTTGGAAATTTAAACTTTAAGGGGGTGAAAAGGGGGAATTAGGAAAGTACGTAACCCACGCGGACGAAGTCGCGGGCAAAGTGCTAGTAAAATATATGCATTATCAAAAAACAACTAATGCGATTCTCTCGTGAAATACTTGTTTCAACTTTAAAATAAGAACAATTTCGTCATTGCGTGGTATCCAATATATTAGAAGACTCATGGAAATGAAAAAGGTTAATCATGTAGGTCATACAAATGCTTGATACATGCGGGAATCGAACTCGCGATACAAAGCAATTGCAGAGAAAACTTTCAGTGACAAACAGGTAGACACTGGTTACGATAGTATATTAATCAATAAGAAGTATTCAAAAACTATGAAATATATGAGTAAAAACAAAATAAAACTGAATTCTGTACAGTTCAGATTAATTCAAAACAAAACAGTAAAAAGGCCTAATTTTTGGCATAATTTTTTTTTTCGCCAGTGATTAGTATTTGGCCACAATTAGATTACTACCTAAGAAGTCCATAGAAAAAAAAATAAGTTTCTAAACCGTAATCAACCAGAGATATGGCGGTTTTAATTTTGTTCTCATCAGGAGTGATTTACCAACCAGAGATATAACGGATATTATTTTAATCGGGATAAAATAATATCCGTTATATCTCTGGTTGGTTACGGTTTAGATTTTTTTTTATTATTTTTTACGAAGTTCTTAGGTTGCCAACAAATGACCCCAACATTTCATTACTGGCGAAAGAAAAAAAAAATTATGCCAAAAATTTGCATAAATATCTAAATAAATCTTTGAATAACAAATAAGAACTTTGCAGTGAACAGGCTGTCAGATACAAATTATGAATGCAACTGAAACGTACTGAAATAATGGGATTTTCAGATTTTTCCGGCATCATAGTTGTGACAAGAATTATCATAATGGTGGCACTGGGCGGGCATAACGTAGTACCTACAGAAGATCATTAAAGGAAAAAAATGTTGGAATAAAAAAAACCGTTTGGAACCGATCAATTGCATGTAGCATTCAGGGTTGTGATGGGTCTTTTTTTTAATTGAGAGGGTGCTTGGGTCCCATCAGTGGGATTTTTACATCATAATAATGAATGAAAGAGGCGTATCGCCAACGCTTATTTCTTTCTCACTCTTTACACTTGCGCTGGCAGCATAAAATCCACGCAAGCTAGCTCATATACCACTGCGCTTGCGATCCCTGTACAGTGTCAAATCGACAAGTTTGAATTATGACCCACCTTTGCTCATTTTCATACAGACATTCAAATATAATAAGGTACACTTTCCCATAAACATACATACCCATGATAACGACATTGATCTTTGTTATTTTGACGGATTCAACCTGTTTATTGCAAAAATGGGTCATGATTCTTTGTCGATTGTACAAGTAGGTACATACGTGAAGCTTGTCGGTATGTATGTGTTTTCGCTGACTGCACAGACTAGATCTTCTGTACCTTTCTATTCTGTGGCAAGAATGTGACGGACTGCGATGCTCTTTCGTACTAAATTTTACTCCTACAGGTATACGAGAATACATTGTGTGGTTCAGAATATAATTAACTAGTCAAAAAGCTAATTATAGAAGGAACTTTTGTTAGTACCATGTAGGTAAACATATGACCAAGTTAATTAATGTGTAGATTTTACGATGTGAAATAATTAAGTAGCTCGCTCTGAAAATAACAATAATAACAACATCAACGCTATCTTTGCTTCTAGCATCGTTATTAACCGGTTTATATTGTTAAAATAATTAATTCACACAATCTTGTTTCAGTTCTTCTTACTTTTTTTTTGTGTTATATATTCTTACCAGTAAGTATCATCAATGTGTTTGATGTTTTGTTTGTTGCAGTTTGTGTTATTCAATCACGTCAGAATATCTGAACGGGTCTCCATAAAATTCTTATAGGGATAGGTTTGGAATAACACAAAAAATTGTCATTGATCTCGGTGTCACAGTCCCGTGAATTAATTTTCGAAAAACACGCAGTCGAAGCAGCTGGCAACAGCTAGTCCCTAATATAGATCCCTTGCAAACTTAAAAACCACTAACATCCGAATATCTTCAAAATAATCCAGTACGGAACCTCAAAACAATTTCTCCCGGGGTTAACAACCACTTTGGCAGCGGTAACAGTACAGTTCCCTACTTACCTGTACGCTAATGAGGTGCTACGTCTTTAGAACTCAGCATGTACGGTAAACGATCACATTTGCCTTACACAAATGGCTGTAAGAAGCCACGCTCCACTGCTTTCCTTGTTACGCTAAGGGTCCAATGGAGAGGAGCGGAGCGGAGCGGAACGATGCCACGTTAAGTTTTCATATTTATTTACGAACATTGCAATCGCATACTTTATAAAGAGGAAAGAAAACTTCAGACATCAAGCCTATTCTTTGTAACTGGCAAATAATAAGACTAATAAGAATTTTATAATCGTTAACTTTGGCGTATTCGTTGAAAGCAAAGAGAAATCTAAAATTCGCGACCTAATAGTGTTGTGCTTAAATTTTAGCTTTAAAGTCACAAATAAATCCAGGCTTGGATGCAGGATATGAGATTGTTTGATATATTTTTTTAAAGCACTAGGTTCACCAGAATACGTATGCATGCCGGAAGTTTGAAATAAAGCCCTATAATGAATTTGAATTAATGTCCAAATAAGTTTGAAGTATAGATATGGATGCATAACATAAGCTAATCTGACATTAACTTGCACACCTTTCTCTTTCTGCAAGTCTTGTAAATTTTTCATTACAAAGCGATAGACGCCTCTGAAGGTGCCAAGTTCGTAGCCCAGAGAGATACAGAGTTATACAAGTCGTATAGCGCCATCTCGTTCCCTCAGCGGCATTACTCTCGCTCTAAGACGTCATGGTAGGCCCCCAATTCTGGAGACTACTCAATTCAGATCATCATCAGCACGCTTTTTGTTTTTTTTTTAGGGTGGCAAAATCATCAAAAGAGTCCTCCCGCCCTAGGTGGGGCGGAAGGGACTGTCAGACTCTTACTGACTAAAATCCACCCGTGTTTCTTCGGATGCCCTTTACGTTCCGTAGAATGATTGTGGATTAGAAAAAATCCGCGACCCCAGCAGGCATTTGGCCCCGTAAGGGGCCTGGTCCTTGGTCGGACGGCGAGCTTACCCATTACTCACCGTCCGCAAGCCCGCTTCGCCGCTGTGCCCTCTGCTATTCAGAAGGACACGCGTTGGAGCGTCTACCCGACAGGCTATTCGCATACGGGCAAAGAGACCCCTTAGGCACACAGTGCCTAAGGAAGAGTTTTTGCCCGCATCCCAGGGTGCACCGGCGCGAAAAACTGGTCTTCCCCCCGGACGTATCCGAGAGAGAACTCCAGTCCACGGGCGCACGTGGAGGTTTCCTGTCTTAGCACCCCATCATCAACACGCTGAGAAG
Organism: Agrotis puta; assembly: GCA_943136025.2. Classification (NCBI taxonomy): domain Eukaryota; kingdom Metazoa; phylum Arthropoda; class Insecta; order Lepidoptera; family Noctuidae; genus Agrotis; species Agrotis puta. The sequence goes on along the minus strand of OW964175.2, from coordinate 13,639,341 downwards.
AACAATTGAACATCTTGTCAGAAGTCAGTGGACAGTTACGCTGTTGTTTCACTCCGCTCCTCGTGACCGCTCTGCTCTGCTCCTTGCGACCGCTCCGCTTCGCTCCTCGTAACCGTTCCGCTCGTCATTTACCGCTCCGCTTTACTCAATAACTTCGCTCCATCTAGTCTTGTACCCTGAAAAGCGATGGCACACTAATTTGTAACAAGTCGGCATTTTTAAAATGGCGCCGACATCTGGGTAGCGGTACTGAATACTAAAGTGAACTGTGACAATAATATGGTGTGTGTTTTTATTTAGTTTGTTTCTCCCGTTTTATTAAGTTAGGACGCTTTGTTATTGTTCTCGGGTCTGGGTATAAAAGGTACTTAAGGAGATAATTTATTAAGTTAGTTGCTGGTCATGATCATCTGGGACTTTTATTAAAAGTGGTCTGAATGTATATCAATAAGTTTACTACCACAATTAGCACAAAGAAATGTCAGGAGTGGCCTGCGTCTGTGAGCTGAGTGGAAGGGAGGTCTCGGTTCCCCGAGACTTTGCCTTTATTATATTTATGTTGCACTCTCTTTTGAATGCCAAGCGCCGATGATTGCAGTGCCGTCATTTAGTTTATAAACGGTAACGGAAAAAATGTGGTAAATATAATATACTTTGGCTTCAGAAGTTGGTGACTAAAGAGGTGAATCAAACAAACAATGGTCTCTTCTCTTTTTGGAAGTTGGTTAATAAAACTATGTTGTTTCTTCTACTAGGACGCAGATCTTATCTTTTTGAGAGGGAATGGATCCATCGCGTGTGGCCATTTTGATATGAATGTGAAAGCCACATTTCATCGAAGTTTTGCTTCTAAGAAATGCTAGTTTCTCGATTGCTGAACTAATCATGTTTTTTTTTTAAATTATTACTGTATTTTGTCCCATCTATTTGACGAGAATAGTTGTTGAAGGCTGATTAAAAATAAAACGTAGTTTGGGCTCCACTGGGACTATCCTAGCACCCTACACATCATTTCTTCTATAACCCATCTGCTTATAGTCTACGCGACTGATTGCACGATAAAACAAGAGAAACAAAAAACTGTATTGCCCCACTGTTGGCAAAGGCCTCCCTCCATTCCTTCCTACGTTCTCGACTTTGCGCCACCTCTTTTCTAATTCCCAAAGAAGACATCCAGTTGCCGTGGCCCCGTCTCGTTTTTTCAAGGCATCAATCTTGAGCTTTGCGTGCCCACAGCTCGTTTGACATGCGACAGACATGTCCCGTTCAGGCCCATTTAAGTTGGACAGCCAATGATACTTTCTTTTTTTTACGTGTTAAAATCATCAAATGAGTCCTCCCACCCAGGGCAGAGCGGGAGGGACTGTCAGATTCGTACTGACTAAATTCCACGGTGTCTTTCAATAGCCCTTTACGTTCCGGGGTCACGGTAATTCGTACAGTCCCGCGACCAACAAACCAGTCGCCACTAGGCCAAAACTGACGTTATATAAAGTTTTGGTAGCTGTTTATTTATGGCTTAAATCCTCTGGACAATATTTAGCCAGAGCAAAATCCACTATAGTGTGGTAAACATGACCTATTGTTCATCATCGCCTATTGTCGTAGTCAAGGCAACCGTGGGAAAGTACCCTTCCTATCGATTTTCTATCTGAATAAACTGGTAACTCTGAAAATTATCCACAATAGACTACAATATACACACGCTTCGGTTCTCCTAAAAGCAGATTAATTCTGTGCTCCCTGCATGATTATTATGAGGAACACCTATATAAACCAGTCAGTTTTGGAACCCAGAACATACTTTACCTAGCTTTTTTTTTTAACGTGGTAAAATCATTAAATGAGTCCTCCCACCCAGGGCAGAGCGGGTGGGACTGTCAGACTCGTACTGACTAAAATCCACGGTGTCCTTCAATAGCCCTTTACGTACTGGGGTCACGGTAATTCGTGAGTCCCGCGACCCCGACAGGCTTTGGCCCTCTACAGGGACCCCCGTCACAATGCTGACACTCCGTCACTGAATCACTGCTAACCATAATGCAAATCACAAGGCTATCCTTAATCGAAGACCAATCCACCTTACCCAGCGATTTACAGTTACCCTTGACCGCATCCTTTCATACAATATATTAAGGAAGAAATTATTTATTCCCCCCAATCCTTGTAAATGTATCAGCGATGCGTAACCCCGAGATGATTAATACGACCTCTCCCTATAGTTTATTACTCCTGTAAAGATATTGTGTTTCCTCCCAAAGGTTTAGCGCCCCGAAATTGTCATTCGTCAGGATTGATTTCGGGTAATTATCCTTCATATAGTGTGTTGGGATATTTGCGATATGTCTTGTCATTAGTCATTGCTTCGGATATGGATTAATTGGCATCGTTTGACGGATTAACTGGGGTATGTTATAATGTTGATGATGTATAGATATGCTTCAAATGTGGATAATCCAAACATGTTTAAGAAAGTTTTAGCATTTTTTTTTGCCTTAATAGAGGCCAAAAAAGAATTATTAGTCCTAAAGATCGATTATTAGAAAGTATTTGACACGTAATTTTTGTTTTGTTCCGGAAACCAAAATTGACGAAGATACAAAGCTTCTAAAAATTACAAAACATCACTCGGTCATAAGCCCCCACTCCTGAATTTCGAAGCGTTTTATCTTGGTCAATATCCATTGATAAAAAAATAAAATACGTGTTAATTATTTTTCATTACTCAAACTGACGGACTAAACAGACTTTCAATTTATTTATGCAGTGAACTACTCTATTATGAATACTATTATTTCTGTAAGTATAAAACACAGTTGCTTCAGTCCACACTGGGCGGGAGGACTTATTTGATAATTCTACCTTTAAGACTTTCAGACTCATACTGACTTAAATCCACGATGTTTCTTCCAGGGTCACGCTGGGGTGCTAAGACAGGAAACCTCCACGTGCGCCCGTGGACTGGAGTTCCCTCTCGGATTCGTCCGGGGGGAAGACCAGTTTTTCGGGCCGGTGCACCCTGGGATGCGGGCAAAAACTCTTCCTTAGGCACTGTGTGCCGAAGGGGTCTCTTTGCCCGTATGCGAATAGCCTGTCGGGTTGACGCTCCAACGCGGGTCCCTCTGAATAGCAGAGGGCACAGCGGCGGAGCGGGCTTGCGGACGGTGAGGAATGGGTAAGCTCGCCGTCCGACCAAGGACCAAGCCCGGGTCGGTGTCGCGTCATGGTTCACGCGTTACGGGGCTAAATGCCTGCTGGGGTCGCGGATTTTTTCTTAATCCAGGATACCACGGCCCCGGAACGTAAGGGGCATCCGAAGAAACACGAGTGGATTTTAGTGAGTAAGAGTCTGACAGTCCCTTCCGCCCACCCCGGGGCGGGAGGACTCATTTGATGATTTTGCCACCCTAAAAAAAAAAGGGTCACGTTGACCTGATAAGACAGTCCCGCGATCCCGGTAAGAAACCATACCATTGAAGAACCAACGTTAAAAACATAACTAAAACATGTAAGAGAATCTTCAAAGTTCATCTAAAACATATCTATTATTTGTAACCGCAACAGCAACATAAGTTATTATCTCAGCTAAAATATCCGTTCACAATGAAAATATGGTTAATACCGTACTGAAGTAGGTACCCAGAATAAATTAGGGTAAGGGGCCTTAACGACGACCTTTCAGTTAAGGGATGGCGCATATTCATATAATCACTGAGATTAAATTCGATGGAATATACCGGGGATTAACGAACGTGTCCCGAAGGTGTATTTTTATTATTATTAATATCATACGAATATTAACGAGCTCGTGGCTAAATAATTACAGCCGCACAGGCCAATCTTCTGGGTTAAGCCGCGCTTGCCGAGGTTGGTCTGTGGATGGGTGACCATCTGTCATAACGAGTTTCCTTCGTGCCTCGGAAAGCACCGAAAGCCGTTGATCCCGGCTGTCATTTGTATATCTTTGACAGTCATTACTGTTAGTCAGAAGCTCTAAAGTATGACAACCAGTCTTATCATGGGGTATCTTATTACCCAGTTACTGGGTTGTGGAGGTCCGACAGGCAGTCGCTCCATGTAAAATATCCAGCTGCATCTGGTTTGACTGGAAGCCGACCCCAACATAGTTGGGAAAAGGCAGCTAGATGATGATCATACGAATATTAACGAGAAAACATTGTGGGAAGATGGGGTATGTTTGGAGATTACGGTTGCAAGTTGAAGTGGCAATGGGCAGGCTACATCACTCGTAGAACTGATAAGCGATGGGGACGAAAAGTTCTCGAGTGGCGACCACGGATCAGAAGGCTCTGTGTAGGCAGGTCTCCCACTAGGTGGACTGACGACATCTTGTGAGTCGCGGGCAACTGATGAATCTAAGTGGCGAATGGTCGTTCAGCGTGGAGGTTTAAGGGGAAGGTCTAAGTTCAGCAGAGGATGATGTTACGTTGGAAGCTCACCAGAAGTAGATGGAGTGAGGACTTTAACAGGTATCTGGGTCCAATTGGATGGGGAACAATGAAGGCAGGGTATTTTGGCAAGGTCGATGGGCATAAATATCGGGTAACCGTGACCTTAGAACGTAAAAGGCCATTGGAGAAACACCGTGGATTTTGGTCAGTACTAGTCTGACAGACCCTCCCGTCCCACCCGGGGCTGACTCATTTGATGATTTTACCATGTAAAAAAGGGTGTTGTGGCACAGCTTGGTCACTACCAACGACGACGACGACAACGACAGCACACAGCACAGTGACAGTACAATCCATTGCTGGACGTGGACAAAAGTTGAATGATTGTTTTTCCGTGCTGTTCCGTACGGTAAATCATTTTAATTGAGGTCTGATTTATTTGCTGGTTGTTTTTATAATTTGATGGTATGGTTGGTCCTATAGCTAAGTATTTGAATATTGCGCTGCGTGTCGCGGGTTCCATTCATACATCATGAAACACAATTATTATTTGTATGATTTAAAATTAGGTGTTCCAAGTCTGGTTATACAAAGTATGTTAGTTTAAATGTTTATTCCCAATATTAGTTTTTGTTTATGTCAAATTCTCAACGCAAGGCAGAAGTCTGAATTTAGGGTCCAATTTGTTCCCCTGTGACACAATTGCAAAATGTATCTATGTATTAACTACTTCGGGAAATGACAGGCATTCAACAACATTATTTCCTCAATATTAATATGAAAAGTTATCAACTTATCTATCAGATAATAATTTCTCTGAACCCTTTACTCTTCCGGTACGTGTGGTGGTTGCTATGGCAACGAACCCGATATTAATCGGGCGGTATGTATAGTCACGCCTTTGAGTTTGACATAGTTACAATCGGTATTAAACAAATCTGCCCATAGGACTACTAATACGCCATATGAAATTGATCGTAGCACGCGATGTGATCGCAGCGGGTTCGATCCTCGCAAGTAACACATATTTGTATGACCTACAAGCAGCTGTTCTGGGTCTGGGTGTTTGTGGACGTGTGTTTCAATGTTTGTATACGCACTCATGTTACAGGAGGAAAACCTGTGTCGTCAAAAGTGTACATCGATGTATGTTAAGATATTTTTAACAGTTTTCCACTATCATTAATTTCTCCGGTGTCATAGGTGCTTTTACAAAGATTTAAACTAACATACAAAACACTCAGATCCGAAACAACTGCTTTTGGTCATACAAATATTTGTTCCGTGCAGGAATCGAAATCGCATTACGCAGTGTAGCAGTCAATGACTTAACCCCTACGCTAACCTTGTTGTCAGAGATAATTGATAATAATACATATTATAAAATATAACTGAAAATACACCATAGACTTTTAGTAATTACGAGTCTTGTCCGCTCTAACCAGGGCGAGAGGACTTTTGGAAAACAGTTTAAACTGTTACTCTTACTCCTCCTAAAAGAAAAGTTACGTACTCGTAACATTCCACAAAACAAAAGCTTTAAGCCTTTGTCAAACAGACTGGCGTGGCGAATGCGAACCGTGACGTTTTTATTTGTAATGTATGGAATTGTTTGAATCCAGTCACATAGAAACGCGATCCGATAGCGTGACAGAACTATTGCACTGACGTCTCGCTTCGGAAACGCTTCGCTTTCGCCGGTTTGTTTGACAAAGGCATTAAGACTTAAACCCGATTGTTTTTCAAATTAAAACGTTCTGTGAGACCCATATCCCCGAAGTCAGTCACCGACTAAGCTCTTTTAAAGCTTGATGGAAATCTAAGGATTCGAAGATCAGTCTGTATTTATTTGTGTAAGACAATTGCTGTTAAGTGCCTCATTTAAATATGAATTTGTTCAGTTAATGTAAGTTGGCGTGGGCTAAGATTTAATTCCTTCATGAAACAAATATTTCATCATCTGCCTGTCTTTTCACAACTACGAGTACGTTAGAGTCAGCTTCCAGTCTAACCAGTTGAATATCAGTATTTTACATGGAGCGACTGCTTATCAGACCTCCACAACCGACCAACCAACTGGGAAAAACAATACCCTATGGTAAGTGGTTGTCAGATACGGGGGCCCGTCTTTAGAGGGCCACCAAAGTCTGCCGGGGTCGCGGGACTAACGTATACCGTGACCCCGGAACGTAGGGGGCTATTGAAGAACACCGTGGATTTTAGTCAGTAAAAGTCTGACAGTCCTTCCTGCCTTGCCTTGTGTGGGAGGACTCATTTTTTTTAATTTTTCACGCAAAAAAAAACTGGTTGTCAAACTTTCAGAGCTTCTGACTAATAGTGACGACTGTCAAAGATCTACAAATGACAGCCGGGACCAACGGCTTGACGAGCTTTCTGAAGCGCGGAGGAAACTCGCTATGACAGATGTCACCCATTCACAGACCAACCACGGCAAGCGCGGCTTAACCCGAAAGATCGGCCTGTGTTGCTGTTTTGTATGAGCTCAAAATAAAGGGAGAGTTTTTGGTTCAGTGATTGTGTATGTTGTTTGTTCAATTTTTTTAACATGAAGCTATATTGCAGGAAGGATTTATAGTGCAGGGAAATATATTTTTTGAGTCTTCTAGAATCATAAGACAAACTTATAACTCAATTAACTACCGAAAAGTATATACTTAGGAAGGTCGGTACTTGTCGTGCAGGTAAAACTTCAAGAAACCGGCAGTCTATCACCTCTCAATCAGTGTATATTATGTGCGAGCGCATAAGATAACATGGTTTCTATTTTGCATGCACCGATGAGTACCAACCCGTGCCGACCTGTCTGTACTAACAACCTTATAGAGGCACCTTGAATATGGGCCAATAACTAATTAATTATAGCCACAAAGAATTAGCTTATTTACGGTAAGCTTCAGAGAAAACTGACTTTTAAGCTGACTTACCATAAAACTCAAAATACCAAAAGGCAGTGATGGCAATAATAATATGGCTTAAAACGTAAGAAGTAAGAGTTAGCGAGAATTTTGTTAGTGTTGCCACTTAAAGTGCTTATCTAACAACTCAAGCAGCTTTTACGAGCAGATTGAAATTGCCAGGAATTAAGTTAAAATGTTTGATGTTGCCAGCACGGGTGGGATAAAGTCCAAGCTGCCTTTACGTACACTTAGATATATTAATTAGCTGACGATTAATACAAAGGGGGGAGCGGCCCCCCTTTGTATAAATCGTTGAGATTTTATTTTGACGGCAGGATTGGCGCAGGTTCGATTCCCGCACGGAGAACAATTTGTGTGATCTACGAGTAGTTGTTCCGGGTGTATCGTGGGTGCGTTTACACACGTGGAAACAAACAAAAACATCCAGATCCGGAACAACTACTTTCAGATCGTTCAAATATTTGTTCCGTGCGGGGATCGAACCCGCGATACGCTGCTCAGCAGTCGATTGCCACCCGTGTCATCGAATTTAGTACTCATACGCACCTGCTTTCACTAGGCCACACAGCAATAGTCTCTATCCTTTCTAATAAATTCCACGTAACTCCTTTACGACTCAACGGTTGAACTCCTCATAAGTGACGGAAGTATTTTACGTCCACACCCACAGCATACACTAAGATGTCCCCTATTCCTTAACTTTATTACGGTTCTTATTCCGCCATTCCTAAACACATTCTAGCGTTTGTTCCCCGTCTGACCTCGTGCCCAGGGAATCCTAATAAATGTAAATGTGATGCGGGGGTATTCAATTACAACCCCTACTTGACACCTAAAGCTTTTCACGTACGTTTTTGCGTATGTCCTGTGGTTTCAAAGACGTGTGGTTGATTTTTATGTGCTCACAGATTTCAATGGTTACATCATCACCAGCCTATAAATGTCGCCACTATTAGGACACAGGCCTCCTCTCTGTGAGGCAAAGGGTTAATTGGCTATTTGTCTGAAAAATTATAATTAGTCCGTCACTTAGATTATCAAAAAATATTCGACCCCTATTTTTTCTTTTGTTTCGTAAACCAAAATTGACTGAGATACGATGCTTTAAAAATTGGCAATACGTCACAATTTAGTGCAATTTCTATTGAATTGTGACGTCACGAGCCCCCACTCTCGAGTTTTGATGCGTTGTATTTTGGTGAATATTCATTGATTTTATAAAAGAAAAAATACGTGTCCGTTATTTTTTTAAACTCTAAATGACGGACTAATTATATTTGTAATTTATAGCCAATTATAATATTAGTTAGGGTGGCATTTATGAAGGCAATCTACATTTGTCGCAAAAAAGATTATTCATTTCTTCCCCACAAACTAAAGTCGAACAGCTCCCTATTAAATTTCCATCCTGGTTACACTCGTCCCACTCGAGAGTTTCATGTCACTGTAATTTGAACACAATGAAACTCCGGTTCCGACTTCCAGCATCCTTAGGTAATAAATTAAAGGTCTAATCTCGAGCTTGTCTCCCTGGGCCGTCTTCATGAATCACACGTATTTTGTAGACAAAGAAATTGGGACTCCCGAAGGAAAGCTCTTCTTAGTTAATAGAAAATCATGACAAGCACTGTTCCTTTAAGTGATGTTCATTGGAAAGGTCTAGCGCGTTTACGAGTACTCGCAACGTAACGTATATATTTTCGCCAGACGATCTCCGGCCATCGTAGGCGCGGGCATGCGGGCAGCGAGTAATGGGCGACTCGCTGTCCGACCATGGACCATGCCCGGGTCGACGGCGCGTCTTGTTCCACGCGCGCCTCAAAGAGTGTCAGCATAGTGACGGGGCCTGTAGAGGGCCAAAGCCTGCCGGGGTCTCGGAACTAACGAATTACCGTGACCCCGGTACGTAAAGGGCTATTGAAGGACACCGTGGATTTTAGTCAGTACAAGTCTGACAGTCCCTCCCGTCTTGCCCTGGGTGGGAGGACTCATTTGATGATTTTACTAATTTAAAAAAAAAACTTATATATTTTATCTAATAAATAAATAAATAAATAAATAAACGAGCGTGACTACTAAGTCACGCTCTTTTATTTATTTTTCTTTCCTCAAAAATCATCATTATTAATTACTAAATTAATAATGATGATTTTTGAGGAAAGAAAAATTCAGTTGAGAGTGGGATTTGAACCCGCGTCTTCTGGATAAGTACTCCAGATGCCTTATCAATTAGGCTACCGCAACTCACATTCAGAAGCTGTATCTTCTATTCTCCCTCGTTTGAACGTTGTACGGTAACGTGGCGACATGCGTTTAAAAACAAAATATCATTTGTAGCTTTTTCAACGCAGAGGCCACCAACATCAATAATTATTATTTCTCCTGTATCGTGCTATATTTCAAGTGTTGACAATGTGTTATAAAATTACGTTATTGCCTTTTCTACAGTAATTACAGACCACATTTTGTATTTTTGATTCTATTTACGAGGAATGACATTTTTTCGATTGGCGGCGCTAGTGGACTGTAAGAGGCCCCTTAAAGTGGCCGGAAAAAACTGGATACCCATGACATAAAACTGCCAGAAGTGAAAGATTTGGAGAAGACTTTTTAGAAGAAAATATTAAAAAAAAACATAAACAATTTTCATTACCATGCACAGCGACGTGGATGACCCAATTTCAATTTTTTTTTAACTTACAAAAGCAACAATTCCGTAAAAAACTATTGAAAATCATCAGTTAGAAATTCCAACTTCTTTCCATCTAATTATTAATTCCAAATTCCATCTTTGTAGCAAAAGTTTTGTTACAATAACAAAAATGTTATTATCCTGTTTCCGCCCGGGATCGAACCGGGGACCTTGTGCGTGTGAAGCACACGTGATAACCGCTACACTACGGAAACTTGCTGTTTGAATCATGAATTTACCAGTCAGTATTATTTTTAACTTTAACTAGACCAACTTTCACTTGAAGTTATGTAATACGACATTTATGATAGAACAGTAGACTCGTTTTTATTTAGCCTCGTCTGACAACACAAATTTCTAAGCTGCAGTTGACACAGATAGATTTAAGATAATATTAGGACAGAGATAAAAATGTGTAATCGACCAATATTTAGGCTTGATTAGCTCCTCCAATCTGTGCATTAATAACTCTTTTTTCTTTTACGTGGTAAAATCATCAAATGAGTCCTTCCATCCAGGGCAGAGCAGGAGGGACTGTCAGACTCGTACTAAAATCCACTGTGCCCTTCAATAGCCCTTTACGTTCCGGGGTCACGGTAATTCGTACAGTCCGGTGACGCCGGCAGGCTTTGGCCCTCTAGAGGGGGGCCCCGTCACTCTGCTGACACTCTTAGTTAGCATTAATAGCTGTAATGTATATTGACAGAGAATAACAGCTCAATTCTAGTGAATCAAATGCTGTTACAAGCGTAATAAGCTGTGTTGAAATGTAATAAGTAACATAGACATTCATCATCATCATAACAGTCCACTGTTGGACATAGACCTCTCCCAGGGAGCGCCACAGCGCACAATCTCCTGCTTATTCATCCAACCACTACTAGCTGCCTTCTCAGTCATCGATCCATCTTGCCGTGGAGAGTCCCAACCTACGTTTACCTACGCGCGGTCTCCATTCGAGAACCATTTTTTTTAGCGTGATAAAATCATCAAACGAGTTCTCCCACCCAGGTCAGGGCAGGAGGGACTGTCAGACTTGTACTGATTAAAATCCACGGTGTCATTCAATAGCCCTTTACGTTCCGGGGTCACGGTAGCTCGTTAGTCCTAGAGAACCTTGTAAGCAAGCAAGCAAAGCAAGCTGAAGTGGTAGTGGACTCATTACCACTTCAGCTTGCTACTGTTTTGGACAATATCTATAACTTTGGTCTTACGCCATAACATATACATTGCATAGCCATTCAACGAGCAATGCTACCAGCCTTCTGTGTACTGTCTTTCCCGGATGACAGCGATGCGAGTACTTATCCAGAAGACGCGGAATTTTTCTTTCCTCAAAAATCATCATTATTAATTACTAAATTAATAAAAATCATAATTACTAAATTAATAATGATGATTTTTGAGGAAAGAAAAATTCCGCGTCTTCTGGATAAGTACTCCAGATGCCTTATCAATTAGGCTACCGCAACTCGCATTCAGAAGCTGTATCTTCTATTCTCCCTCGTTTGAACGTTGTACGGTAACGTGGCGACATGCGTTTAAAAACAAAATATCATTTGTAGCTTTTTCAATGCAGAGGGCACCAACATCAATAATTTATTATTTCTCCTGTATCGTGAGTGCGGTTATAAACATTTTAACGTACATACACAAATACCATACAAAATATTTATACAGTGTGAGGATCGAACCTTGGACGGTTAATTAGGTACATAACAGGTAAGTAACATTACACCTGTAATTCCTGAAATGTTAGGCAGAGGTACAACCAAAAGTGCTTACATCCACATTTTGATTCATATACGTATATACACAAAGGAGAATTAATTTAAGCTAACATCTATACTTAATATTATTTTGACGGCACGTTTGGCGCAGTGGCTGAGAAATTGGACTCCTGTGCTATGTGTCGCGGGTTCGATTACCGCGTGGAATAAATATTTGTATGATCTGCAATTAGTTGTTCCGGGTCTGGGTGTTTGTGTATGTGAGTTTCTATGATTGTTAACGCACCCATGATACAAGAGAAATTCCTAGTGTGGGGCAACTTTTAAAAAAAATATATAAATCTGAAGAGTACCTATGTTCGTTTGGTTGCACGGGCCTATTTCATCAAAATTTTGTTATTTTGCGTTGGATAGTATCTAATAAAACCATGCTAGGAACAAAAGAAGCAGCGGGCTTGAAAACACGAGGAATAGCTTGATAAATAAATGTCCACTCGATAGTCCGTGGTCGCACAACAGAGACAGTACTAGTCGTCAAAGTACTCCTCCACGTCGCTGTCATCCGGGAAAGACAGTGCGCAGAAGGCTGGCAGCATTGCTCGTTGAATGGCAATCCAATGTTTATGTTACGGCGTAAGACCAAAGTTATAGATATTGTCCAAAACTGTAGCAAGCTGAAGTGGCAGTAGACTGGTCATGTCTACCGTAGAACCAACGAAAGGTGGAGTAGGAAGGTTCTCGAATGGAGACCGCGTGTAGATAAACGTAGGGTGGGACGCTCCCCGGCAGGGCCTGGATGAAAAAGCGGGAGATTGTGCGCTGTGGCGCTCCCTGGGAGGGGTCTATGTCCACCAGTGGACTGCTATGATGATGATGAATGTCTATGTTACTTATTACATTTCAACACAGCTTATTACGCTTGTAACAGCATTTGATTCACTAGAATTGAGCTATTATTCTCTGTCAGATTTACGTGGTAAAATCATCAAATGAGTCCTCCCACTCAGGGCAGAGCGGGAGGGACTGTCAGACTCGTACTGACTAAAATCCACAGTCTCCTCCAATAGTCCTTTACGTTCCGGGGTCACGGTAATTCGTGCAGTCCCACGACCCTTTAGATTTACCTTAGAGCTATTAATGCACAAATTAGAGCAGAATCAAGCCGAAATATTGGTTGATTACACATTTGTATCACTGTGCTAATATTATCTTAAAGCTATCTGTGTCAGCTGCAACTTAGAAATTTGTGTCGTCAGACGAGGCTAAATAAAAATGAGTGTACTGTTCTATCGTAAATGTCGTAATACATAACTTCAAGTGAAAGTTGGTCTGGTTAAAGTTAAAAATAATACTGACTGGTAAATTCACAAATCAAACAGCAAGGTCCCCGGTTCGATCCCGGGCGGAAACAGGACAATAACTTTTTTGTTATTGTGACAAAAATTTACTTCAAACATGGAATTTGGAATTAATAATTAGATGGAAAGAAGTTGGAATTTCTAACTGATGTTTTTCGCCATGCATAGTTTTGTATGGAATTGTTGCTTTTGTAAATGCTTGTGTATGAAGTAAAAAAAAAATTAAACTGGATCATCCACATCGCTGTGCATGGTAATGTAAATAGTTTTTTTTATATTTTCTTCTAAAAAGTCTTCTCCAAATCTTTCCACTTCTGGCAGTTTTATGTCATGGCTGTCCAGTTTCTTCCGGCCACTTTAACGAGATCGTGTGTCCACCTACTTGATTAACTATCCCCACGTTCCTCCTTCCCCTCCGTGGTCTACACTCCAACACTTTCCTGCCCCATCTTCCATCCAGTCTATTTTATGACCATTAATTTCGTTAAATTATTATTCATCAACAATAATGAAGAATCAGCTTAATAGTCTTAAAATCAAGTCATTTACTTTTCTGATAATAAAATAAACTTTAAGTGCTGAACTTTATTTCAGCACCGCTGATAAATTCAGTATCGTCTGTGACGTCACTTAACACGACATTATAATTTTAAATCCTGAAGTGCTCGTAACTTTAATGAGATTAAAAGTTTATGATCGGTCCACTGTGCTGAAAATACTTTAGGTTATAAAATATTTATCTGCTTCCGAGCTTACGGTGAATATTATTAATAATAATATTTAAAACTAGCACTTTGCCCGCGACTTCGTCCGCGTGGGTTACGTACTTTCCTAATTCCCCCTTTTCACCCCCTTAAAGGTTAAATTTCCAAAAACCCCTTCTTAGTGCTCCCCTACATTATATTAGGAAGCCGTGTGCAAAATTTCACATTCCTAGCCCCAGTAGTTTCGGCTGTACGTTGATATGTCAGTCAGTCAGTTCTCCTTTTATATATATAGATGATTTAGGCGCAAAAAGCCCAACGCTCAAAATGGCCAATTCTCATAACGCCTGGTTCTCAAATTCTCGAAAAGTCCAATTCTCAAAATGATATTTTTTTAAATGGATTTATTTTTACAATTGGAATTATATTCTTGAAGGAGCTCGTGGCTAAATAATTACAGCCGCACAGGCCGATCGTCCGGGGTCAGCCGCGCTTGCCGAGGTTTATCTGTGGATGGGTGACCATCTCTAAAGTCTGACAACCAGTCTTACCATAAGGTATCGTATTACCCAGTAACTGGGTTGTGGAGGTCCACTGATATCCAGCTGCATCCGGTTTGACTGGAACCGACCCCAATATAATTGGGAAAAGGCTAAGCAGATGATGATGGAAGTATATTCTTGTAAATAAAAGATTTCTACTCTACTTATATACTACTTATATCTCCTGATTACACCTGGAATGGTCCATCAGTCCGGTTAAGATAGACTTATGATCTTGAACAAGTTTTTTAGCACACACAGTCTTTTGACACGTTATTTCTAGTAATGAGCCCAAGATTTAGCTGTGTTGGCGTGTTTATTATTTGATCACTATTTTGTGTGTTAACAGATTCAGACATTTTCTTTTCTAGGTTGTTACAACTTTCTTTGAAATTCATGAGTAGTTTCAGAGAACGTCCATTAATATGTTTATAATTACGTCGCAAAAAGTTTTTATCGGTGTTTTTCTATGAAAAAGAAAGTTAATAACGAGTTAGCTTTAAATTTTGTGTTTTTATTAGGTTTATTCGCCAGACTCGTGTCAAAACTACCATTAATGTCTCTATTAAATCGACAATCAAATTGAATTAATATGGAAATTGCATTCACCTCATTCATCAATATTTTAATTCTTCAAAAACTGAAAAAGCCAGATGTCCATAATCGGATGTTGTCCATTATTGTGAGCGACGCACACTGAATACGCTCAGTTGTCGTTCTTTTGATTCTAATATTAAATAGCACAATGCCACTTTATTATTTTTTTAAATATTATAACATTATTTTTAGCAATTCATTTTGAACGTTGAAAATATGTAAGGGAACTGTGTACGTTTATAAGACGGGGAAGCGAGGTATTGTTAATGGCCGCTTGCAAATGACGTCCTGATCAACCGGGCACGCCGCAATCGCGGCGGTAAGACACCTCTTTGAGGAGTGGCTGGATAGGCGTCACGGCGTCCTGACCTACCGCATGACGCAGGTCCTCAACGGACACGGAAGTTTCGGGAGGTTCCTGTGTCTGATAGGGAGAGAAGAAACGCCTGGGTGTCACCACTGCGAGGATCGTCCGGGGGACACGGTGGAGCATACGGTGCAGGACTGCCCCGCTTGGGCAGAGCACCGCCGTGTCCTCACGACGGCGATAGGCGGAGACTTCTCGCGCCCGGCATTGGTCGAGGCCATGCTGCGGGGCGAGACAGAGTGGGAAGCGGTCGCCTCCTTCTGCGAAGCAGTCATGCTCGTGAAGGCGGAGGCGGGCCGCCTGAGGGAGAGGACAGCGTCCTTCCTCCACCCCAGCCGCAGTGGTAGACGCCCACGGCGTCGGACGTCGCAGGACGATCTCCGGCCACCGTAGGCGCGGGCATGCGGGCAGCGAGTAATGGGCGACTCGCTGTCTGACCATGGACCATGCCCGGGTCGACGGCGCGTTGTGTTCCACGCGCGCCTCAAAGAGTGTCAGCATAGTGACGGGGCCTGTAGAGGGCCAAAGCCTGCCGGGGTCGCGGGACCAAGGGATTACCGTGACTCCGGTACGTAAAGGGCTATTGAAGGACACCGTGGATTTTAGTTAGTACAAGTCTGACAGTCCCTCCCGCCCTGCCCTGGGTGGGAGGAATCATTTGATGATTTTACCACGATTAAAAAAAAATACAAAAAAAAAGCTATTATCAGCGGCTTCGCTGGCGTGTCGAGGAAAGAAAGGAATTCTATGTAACATTCTAGACTATAACTTATATCTGCATCTCATCCACATTCGTTAAGCCATTCTGACTGATTGAGTAACTAACGTTCATACATCTATTGAAACATACAAACTTTCACATTTCATATATTTATTATATAATATTATTAAAAATGTTATTTTTTAATGTAGGTAAATAGACAAATAAATAAATATTCCACAACTATCACACAACGCCATCTAGTCCCAAGCTAAGCAGAGCTTGTGTTATGGGTACTAGACAACTGATAAACATACTTATACATATATTTCTAAATACATACATATTACAGATAAATTACACCCAGACACAGAACAAATGATCGTGCACATCACACAAACATTTGTCCTGGGTGGGAATCGAACTCACGACCTCCGCATTGCAGTCAGGGTCACTAAACACTAGACCAACAGGCCTGACACAGAAGTATGGATGAAGAAGACATGCTACGCCGACCCCTATTCATATGTATGTGTGTGTGTGAGTAACTAGTCACACTCATCCATTATCCCGCATCCTAGACTGTAATGGTGATTGGAACACTTTTCACAAAGGACGTATCCCAATAGTAACTTAGTTAAATACATTTTTTTTCCTCTTTATTTATTGGGTTTTATCACGCAGTAGTGGTAATGCCACCCCAAAGACTAATGATTATGGGTATAACAAATTCACAATCATCTGCCTAGCCTTTTCCCGACTATATTGAGGTCGGCTTCCAATCAAACCAGATGCAGCTGGATATCAGTATTTTACATGGAGCGACTGCCTGTCGGACCTTCACAACCCAGTAACTGGGTATACGATACCCCATGGTAAGACTGTTTGGCAGACTTTAGAGCTTCTGACTAACAGTAACGACTGTCAAAGATCTACAAATGACAGCCTGGACCAACAGCTTTAACTCGCTATGTCAGATGGTCACCTATCCACAGACCAACCTCGGCAAGCGCGGCTTAACCCGGAAGATCGGCCTGTGCGGCTGTATTAATTTAGCCACGAGCTCCGAGCACGAGCACGAGGTATAAAAAATTCACAAATAAGAGTATAATCGTTTTCTAGCAGCTCTAGTGTTAGATTGCAAAATTCGTTTAGCAATTTTCGCTTCGCCATGCCAGATTCGTCGACTAAAATTCCAATGTCTTTTTATGCCAAGCGGCGAACTTTAATGCAAAAAGCAGTGCACTGGCAGGCAACATAAAGTTTGTCTTTATTCAATTATTGGCTGTCAAAGAAAGAGCAACTGTTGTGGACAGTTTCAATTCGGTTTGTTTTTTCTCCCGATGTGAAACGAAACAGAGGGGTTATGGATTTTGAAGGTTATGCCAAAATCTTCAGATAATAAAGACTTTTTTTACGTGGTACCAAAATCGACTCCTTTACTTATAGGTAGGTACTGTAATCTTATCTTATACTTAATTTATCAAACTTTTTTTTAAACTTTTCAAGGTTGTTGTCGTCACGAATGATTTATTGCTGATTCGGAGATTATTTTGGTCGTCCAGAGTCCAAATTCTGTTCTAAATAATAATTGATTATTCTGAAATTTTACTTTTCAGATTTCTCGACAAAGTGGGTTTTAAAAGAACCTTTTTTTTTCTTTTTGATGTAGTGAATTGCGTAGACTCATTTATTTTTTATCAACATAGATACTGGAAAGAAGATAAATAACAGGAGATTTTTCTATATGCATAAACTTTTTGCAATTATTCTAATAAACTAGTAAACCTACTAATATGTTCTAAGAAAAATATAATGTTTACAATATTTTTAAAAATAGCAATCAAAACACAAAATATGTATTTTTAACGTGACAACGTCTTCAAATTCGATGAAGCTGGCTACACGCACAAAAAAACATGACTCATGCGGCGTTACCTCGCTCTGAGGCGTTCCATTTAAGGCTTGAAGTGCAAGCGAGAGCGCGGAACGAGCGATAAAGAGGCACCATCGGCCTCCGCGTTCTGTTTTATTATGACATTGTCACGTTCAACTATCGTCATTAACTGACTTTACAGACAACCGATTTTTTTTTAAAAGAGTCAATACACCCAAAGACGTCCTTCGTATTCAGTAACTTACTCCAAAATTATCAATTATTCACACTCAATTTCAACTCTATAACACAATGAAACTAACACTAAATTAACACAACAACGAGCAACTTACTCGGGGCAATAAAAAACCATCGTGACACGAAATTGCTTCTAACAAGAGTGACCCGTCCCGTGGCTGTCGGCTCCCTCATTTGTCAAAGGTGACATGACGAAATAAATATGTCATAGCGTGTACTAAAAGTGAGTTCAGTTGTTATGTATTTTTTTATCGTGGTAAAAACATCAAATGAGTCCTCCCACCCAGGGCAGAGCGGGAGGAACTGTCGGACTCGTACTGACAAAAAACCCACGGTGTCCTTCAATAGCCCTTTACGTTCTGGGGTCACGGTAATTCGTAAGTCCCACTACCCCGGCAGGCTTTGACCCTCTAGAGGGGGTCAAAGCCTGCCGGGCTGCCCCATCATTTTGCTGACACTCTTTGAGGCGCGCGTGGGACACAACGCGCCGTCGACCCGGCCATGGTCCATGGTCGGACAGCGAGTTGCCCATTACTCGCTGCCCGCATGCCCGCGAGTTGTTATGTAATTAGGGCAAGTTTCACCAATGGAATGAATGGAACAGGCCTAGAGTTTAATGCCTTACTATTAGAGATGTGCTATGTAACTGTGCTGTGAGGATGTAAAAGTTGAGCTACGAAACTGTGTGTCAGTTTCCACTGATGCTACGCTATGTAGCTGTGCGAGCAAAATGTGCTATGAAGATTCGCCGCCACAAAGTAGTTGCGCTAGAACGATGCGTAGCTCGAGCTATGCGATGTATCGATAGTTATAGGGAAGAAGATCCATAGCACGCCTCCATAGCACGCATCCATAGCATGCAGCCATAGCACGCAGTCATAGCAAGCAGCCATAGCACGCATCCTTCCATATAAAACACATCTTAGTTGAATCCGTTTCCACCAGTGCTGTGCCATATGAACCAATGAACATGATTGGTGGATCAACGCATCCGCAGTAACGTAGCATAGTGTAAATCTGGTGGAAAAGCAGCCTTAACCTGTCAGTGTTATATTGGCTATTGTTACGTCGATCGTATTGCGAGACCTATCTACGAGCTACCAAATCCACAGAAAAGTCCCATTAAACAGCTCACAAGCAGCATTTTCAGTTAGTAATGCCCTAGTGTAACGGTTGATGCCGAATAAAAACGAAATGCCTTTAATTATCGCAATGATGGACGTTTATACGAACATTTAAAGTCCAATATCACGATATTTCGCCAGAAAACACGCCAGAAAGTTACGTGATAATCTAGATCTCATTGTGCCAGTAATTGTACAATCATTTTCTAAACTGGAACAAAGAAAGTCTGATTAAATTAGAGATTAAGAAAGCAAAAGCTGCTAAAATTAAAACTTAACTGTAGAAGTTATCAAAGGTCTTGACAGTCATAATATAGATATTTATCGGCTACATTACCATTTTACATAATTATTAGATGAAGATACTGCTTCAAAGGTGAACCTTTTCAATATTAATAAAATTAACCCTTTAAATACTTGGAGGTTAGAAAAAAGAGAGCATAAGTAAATAAATTCAACCCTACAATATTTATAACAGAAAAAGGTGCCACCCCTGTCTCATAAACAAAATAAAATGTCATTAATTTTGTACCAGACCTTGCATGTAATCAGATGAATTATTAACGACAGTATATCGATATTTATAACGATAATTCATTGAATTTAATGACGTTGTAATTTATGATGGACTGTAAATTATAACTGTCGATTGATAATGGTTGCAATGTATAAACTAGCACCTCGCCCGCGACTTTATCTGTGAGGATAGCCTATGATTTCCAATAACCTCTTTGGAGCCGAAAGGGGTTTGAAAGTTTTGGCCATTTTGGCAATTTTTCAGAATCGACCCGGGCATGATCCATGGTCGGACAGCGAGTTGCCCATTACTAGCTGCCCGCGTACCCGCGCAGTTAGAAGATACTTAGACAAACAAAGCAATTACAGGTTACAATCTGCTAAAGCGCCAGGTTTCACTTAATTCGCTGTAACACTCGTATGAGTCGAAAACTGAGTGTCTACTTTCTAAGTCCGTCGTAAGGCAACGGATACAGATGTACGAACCTAACTGATGTCGAAATCAAATTGCGGTCATTGCGGATGGATAAAACCTCCACGACTGAAGTCATTTTGATGCGGCGCTAGTTTATATTATGTCAATTAAACAAAAAAAAATGAAATACAATAAAATGAAATTGCACTAACGCAGAAACGACGGGTTATGTGCACAGACATTAGATCCCAAGAATTGTGGACAAACAAATTTTTTGTCTTATTTTTACCCTGCAGGTATGCATATGAATAATGCCAATATAATTACATCATAAGACTGCTGTTCAAAAGTTTTTTTTTTCTTTGCATATAATTAGCCGCAGGGTAGGTATCTCGTCTAGAATGAAGTTGCTTAGCATTGATTCAAACTGATCGACAATCAGGCATGACACAAATAAGTTTCCGTAGTGTAGCGGTTATCACGTGTGCTTCACACGCACAAGGTCCCCGGTTCGATCCCGGGCGGAAACAATTACTTTTTGTTCTTTAAAAATATGTGCTTTATATTGTTTAGTAAAAATGTTGAGCTAGTCGATCGTATAACTACAATACACATATTTTTTTAGGAAAAATGAATCTATAATACCGAGTATCAAGTGTATAGTACCTATTTAAACTTTTTTATTACACAGCTACCCACTTACTGTTAAAAAAGGTTTTATCCGATAAATTTTAAGATCAAGAATTAGATAATACCCTGGCTGGTACTTTAAGTACCAACTTGCTTATAACTGCTTTATAAGGACTAAAAAGTTTAGAGTACCAGTCATAACTTTATGAGAAGCCTAACTGTAAGTCGGTAGTTGAAAATAAAGTTCTGAGGACAATTTTACCTGAAAGCGCTTCTTAGGAGTTTAAGATTACTTTATGCCCTGAATATTAAGTTTTGAAACAAACGAAGATCAGAGAGGATCAGGATTTGATAACTGGCGTAGACGACTTTTAATGTATTCGATGAGATTCAAACAGTTTTGTTTTTATTTTCCATAAATTATGGCAATGATTTTCATTTTTGCTTTTTTAGGCTACTCATTTTGGTTTTGAATTAGTTTTGGAATTCCAATTTGAAATTGAGTAAATATAATAAAAAAGGGGATAGTAAAAGCAACAATTTCGTTTTCCCTTCAGAACTATTCCTATCTGTCAAATATTTGATGTTCGTCCTGTCGTTCAGAAATCAATTCGACTAATATCGTTCATATTTTTTATTTATTGATTCTGAGGCGGTATGAAGTTTTCCGGCTCAGCAAGTATTTTATATTGATAAATATAGTAAATTATATAACCATCGTATATATTAATATTTGCCTACAAATTATGATATCGATATTAAACCTTGTCACGTAATGATTAAGTTGGATATTGCTATTATCACTTAACTCTTAATGAACTTCAATGTTCAAGCTTCAAATAATCCGGACACGGAAGTTTCGGGAGGTTCCTGTGTCTGATAGGGAGGGAAGAAACGCCTGGGTGTCACCACTGCGAGGATCGTCCGGAGGACACGGTGGAGCATACGGTGCAGGACTGCCCCGCTTGGGCAGAGCACCGCCGTGTCCTCACGACGGCGATAGGCGGAGACCTCTCGCGCCCGGCATTGGTCGAGGCCATGCTGCGGGGCGAGACGGAGTGGGAGGCGGTCGCCTCCTTCTGCGAAGCAGTAATGCTCGTGAAAGAGGAGGCGGGCCGCCTGAGGGAGAGGACAGCGTCCTCCCTCCACCCCAGCCGCAGTGGTAGACGCCCACGGCGTCGGACGTCGCAGGACGATCTCCGGCCACCGTAGGCGCGGGCATGCGGGCAGCGAGTAATGGGCGACTTGCTGTCCGACCCCATGGTCGGACAGCAAGTCGCCCATTACTCGCTGCCCATACCATGGTCCATACCATGCCCGGGTCGACGGCGCGTTGTGTTCCACGCGCGCCTCAAAGAGTGTCAGCATATTGACGGGGCCTGTAGAGGGCCAAAGCCTGCCGGGGTCGCGGGACCAAGGGATTACCGTGACCCCGGTACGTAAAGGGCTAGTGAAGGACACCGTGGATTTTAGTCAGTACAAGTCTGACAGTCCCTCCCGCCCTGCCCTGGGTGGGAGGACTCATTTGATGATTTTACCACGCAAAAAAAAAAAGCTTCAAATAATGTTGTTGCTATCACACACTCGACAACAGTCGTGGATATTCTGATTACAGTAAAGAAACATGTTTAGATTTATAACTGGTTGTTATAAGTCTAAGCACGTTTCTCTTCATTTGTTCCTCCTTTTTGCCTATTTTGAACTTAATGTAACCTAAATATAAATAGCAAAAAAAAAAACTCTTGTCTATTGGTAATTTGCTCAAAAGACTTTGCCACGATTTATTGTAATGCTTAGCCTTTTTTTAGCGTGGTAAAATTATCAAATGAGGGCGGGAGCCCTGGGCGGAACGGAAAGGACTACTAGACTCGTACTGATTAAATTCCCAGGTGTTCTTTTTAACCGATTTCAAAAAGGAGGAGGCCTGTTTAGTCAGTTCCGCGACCGTAATGCTTAGCCTCCAGACTCCATGTCAAAATTTAAAATTTATAAACGACGGGTAAACACACACGAACATTCGCGCAAGCGCCCTGCGCCGTCTTACGAATTTTCGATCAGGTCACGTGTCCTGGCGCGAGTTTAACATTTTTTACCCATTTAAAAAAAAGTGCACAACGTCGCTAAAGAAGTTTTCACTTCAAAAACATAGTCTCATTGGCCTGAGAGTTTCCATTTAGGTACAACTCTGCCTATCATCAGGGACATCCAATTTCTAGTTATTTCTCTAAATGCAAATCAAGAAGTCCAGTTAATCACAGTTCAGTGCTATCTATTTAAATACAATGACTTCCACCTGTATATAGTTACGCAATGTTTGTCCTACGGCAGCCAAAGATTTTAACCAATAGATTACCTCTCACCGTATTTTGGATCCCCAAAAAAGAGTTTATACTAATAAGTCCCCAGTATTGACTGGAATTTGGAAGTCAGACTAACAGTCGGTTCGTGTTTAATCATACGGTTGGATTTGAAGCCGACCCCCAAAAGGTACAGGTAATTCGGAAAACCTAGCTAGAAGATTATTAAAATAAGCGAGCATATATGACTTGATAATCTGCTATAAGGTATTTAGGGCAGCTATCAGTAGGTACCTACTCCACAAATCGTCACGTAGTTGTTAACTAGGTTTACTAATCAAAATTAAATTTTGACATTTCATTTGTTTGCAAGAAACGCCACTGCTGTTGCTCACTATACACACAATATGAGTAGGCTAGTAAACACTATTTAAAATGTCACTGTCGACGAAACAAAATGGTGGCCATCTTTTGATGCCATCAGATAGAACTCGACGATTTAAATCTTTGGGTTCTGTTCCATTCACGATTCATTTGATCTTGACTTTTAACTCAGCCGAAGCTCAAATGTTTTTTTTTTCTTTCTCCGTTTTTTCTATTCGCTAAGCTTCCATTTCTCTGGTTTTATTTCGTTTTTAATGTTGATTGACGCGAATAAAGTATCTTTTGCGTGTTTTTGTGGTTTACGTTACTGGCATTAAGTACTCCCAAAGTGGCTATTTATTTCTTCAAATAAAACAACATTAGATGTTCGCATTAAAAAAAATATGATTGATACTAAAACGTATTAGTATGTGTAAACGTAACTGTCTTTAATGCGATTTTCATCAAAAAAATATTCGCAGATTATGATACAGTACACTGAGCTCTACTCGGGTATAAATAGAAGAAATCCTGATAAAAATACTAATACAAAAAAAAATACAGGTCACTGAAAAAAAAAACATGATAAAACGAAACCAAAAACAGACAAAATCTGGTCAGTGCTGGTGAAAATATGCTCGTATTGTGTGTGTAATTTTTTTTTGTGCATGAAAATACGAGGGATACGATTTTTTCAAACACGGGACCTAGCTAGAGCAAGCGCCCCCGTAAATCCCCATAGTTCAAATTTCATTGTAATCGTAAAAGCCATTTTCTAGGACTGGAAAATTTTGTAGAAAAATATCGCTCGTAAAATAATATAGTATGTATATTTATCAGTGTATCTAGGGCGGGTCGCTAAGTACATAAAATAAACCCATCAAATTATCGACAACCAGTGAAACGATAAGAAATCCCACATGTAGATACTTCCCAAACAAAACACTAGAAAGAAAAACAAGTCTCCTATACCAGATTTAGTTTTAGCAAGGCAAATGCTACGTAGTATCTACAGAAGAGGCTTTATCTAAGCAAGACTTTAGTGCGCGCCCAACAAAGCTACTACGTTTAAAGTAGTTCTGTGGGTAAATTGAATTTTATTTTGTTCCTTTCTCGCTTCAAAATAGGGTTCTTCTTCATTTGACATTGGCTTAAGTTATGTGAATGTTTTAAATAAGAAACTAAAGCTTAAAAAAGAAACCGTATGTAATTAATTCACACCGAGAGGCGACGCGACGCGTATGTTTCAATAGCGATTAAAATCTAACTTTATTTATTACACGAAAAGATATACATTATTTTGACGGCACGATTAGCTCAGTGGCTGAGCGATTGGGCTGCTATGCTGCGTGTCGTGAGTTCGATTCCCGCATGGAGCAAATATTTGTATGATGTACAAGTAGTTGTTCCGTTCCGGGTCTGGGCATTTGTGTATGTGAGTTTTTAAGTATGTTTGTAAATTCTGAGCAAAAGCGCGAGCAATTGCCATTAAATAAGGGTGTCAATTAAATGGTTAGCATAGTATTGTTATTTCTGTGAGCAGAAAAATATAATCGGTGAGCAGAAATAGCTAATTGGTGAGCAACTCATGGTCAGCAAACATTTCAAAATCAATCAGCAATTTATGTCATTCTGGATGGCTGTAATTATTTTTGTACAGCATATTAATTATATAAGCTGCAATCAGCTGCTCATGTTTAATAAAATTTTGGTAAGCACTCAGAGTGTAAGCAAAAAAATGCATTTTGTGCTGCATATAAATGTAGCAAAAATACTTCACTTGTTCACCGATTATATTTTTCTGCTCACAGAAATAACAATACTATGCCAACCATTTAATTGACACCCAGCATGTCGACGGAGCCCCGCTTCGCGGGGCTCCTACTTCTGGGTGGTTTAAAAAAAAATAACCACGAAGAGGATGGCGGGGTCTTTCAGACCCCGCCATCCTCTTCTAACCTAAATTGTCCGAGTCGGGGTGCCAGCAAGTCGTGTCACGCGCCTGCTCTTGCTCCGCCCACTTTTAACGTACATTGCCGCTTTTTCAAAAAAAACGCAATCCAAGTAGTTATTTTGCTCACCATGTTTTAAATATGCATACCAATCAAATATACTGCTTATAGACATGTTTTTCTGCCGCTCAATCATGAAATCTTGCCGCTCAAGTAGTTATTTTGCAGACTGAATGTTTATTATGCAGACTCATGTTATTGTTGGCTGCCTATGTATGATTTAATTTTTGACCATTATCAAAATTAGTTGCGGAACAAGAATTGCTGCCTGATTTTTTTTATTGCAAACAAAATCTTTGTATGCTGACCAAATTATTTAAATGCTGCTTTTGGATGGCTTGCCAAATTTTATAATTGCTGACCAATGTAATTACTTCTCATATAATAAATCGAATAGATGTCGGTTTCTGTTGCATTGCATTCAAATTGTATGTTATTTTGAATTTTAGCATAAACAAAATGAATGTAATTTGAAGTGCTACTATGAATTTAATGCCTATGGTATTAATTTAAATATTATCACCATGATTAAAATACAGTCCCGGGTCGATGGCGCGTTGTGTTCCACGCGCGCCTCAAAGAGTGTCAGCATAATGTCGGGGCCCCCCTTTAGAGGGGCCTGCTGGGGTCGCGGGACTCACGAATTACCGTGACCCCGGAACGTAAAGGGCTATTGAAAGACACCGTGGATTTTAGTCAGTACGAGTCTCTGACAGTCCCTCCCGCTCTGCCCTGGGTGGGAGGAGTCATTTGATGATTTTACTACGCTAAAAAAAAAACAAAATGCATACCGTGATGATATTCATATATATTTATACTTGATTAAAAGTTGAAGAGTTTGTCTGTTTGTTTGGTAGTTCTTGTTAATCTCAGGCATTACTGGTGTGAATTGAAAAAATCTTTGGGCGGGCATTGGATACTTTATTTAACGAGGAAGGCTTTAGGCTATATAACTTTCATGCTATGACTACAGGGGTGACGTGAAAGCCAGATAAAAATATTTTATCCCAATCCTTTCTGTAATTTTGCGTGACTGAATAAAAAACTCACATTTATAAAAATTAGATAGAAGTCAGATGTAAGGATAATGTTGTGGTCAGCATGGTATTCTAATGATGAAAGATGCAGCTGAATACCAAAATTTTCCATAGAGCTACATAACTGCTTATCTTATCTCCACAGTACAAGTCGAACCAATTTAGGCATATTTTGGAACACTAAGGGACATCGAGTACTACCCTGCAAAACTACGGCTTGTCGCTACACCGTTTGTTATTTTGGCTAATGAAGCTTCTAACAAGAAGGTCGCATTCAGACTTCCAATCAGTTTTGATCAAGACTGTGGCCGCTCGTACAATAACTTGTAAACGTGGTTGCTTAGCGCGCGAGGTCTCTAAGCCCTCAGATTCAAAGCTAGTAAGCAGCATGGCGGCAGGGGTACGTTCAAAGAAGCCGCCCACTACCGGCTATTCAAAGCTCTCTTGAACGCCCCGCTGTCCACTAGCCGCCTTTATTATAAACTCGAAATTCATTACCACGCTGATTTAGTTACTAGAAAGACTTCAGATAATCTTGTAGCAAAAAAGGAGAAAAAACAAATGAATCGGAGCTCCAATAGGACTCCAACGTAAACACTTCATCAACACGTCTATTTACACCTAAATCATGAAACAATCATCTATAAATACGTGTCGATATGTTCCCAGACACAAGTAATTCCAATTACGACGCTAATGACTCCTTCAATCAATAGGGCCTTGGAACTAATCCATGTAATGCCGAGCATCTTATCAAAGCGTCCCGGTCCGGTACAACAAAGGGAGTTTGCCGCCGGTTACACAAGGGTGTTCGTCTGTTTAGGCCACAGGAATCTAAATAATGGAATGGAAGTGGTATTGAGGGGATTTGGTTGGTATTGTGTTGCTAACGATGAATATTCAGTACTAAGTAAATTGTTGCTAAGGTATTATTCTAGAAGTTCTTTCTCTTCTTACTTATTTTGTGTAATTTATTTTAATCAGCAATGCTCTTCTTTTTTTACTCAGTAAAATCATCAAATAAGTCCTCCCGCCCAAGATGGAGTGGAAGGGACTGTCAAATGCGTATTAACTAAAACCCAGCGTGCCTTCACTAGCCCTTTACGTGTTAACACAAGGGATTGGCACCCTATAACGGCCCCGTCAGATTGCTGACAGCACTTCAACACGACGCGCCGTCCACGATAACAGGGGTGATGGTACCGCACTCGTATTATTCTTACTTATTTTTATTTGTCACGGTGAGGCGGTTTTCACCGCGTAACACACAGAACGCCCCAAGTTCGATCCAGGTGAAAACAGAGCTTTATGCTTTTTCTATAACACACATGAATATTTGGACATCAATTTTGTAATTTGTTATGAAATATGACAGGTAAAATATGATCATAATTCAATTTTTCTTTTGATAAATGACGTCATAACTGTCAAATGGGTATTTAATCTATAACTACCCGATGATTTGTGCCTTGATTTTCTGCCTAACCTTGATCCTGAGCCACAGGACACCTTAAATCTGCGTTGTTCAGCGGAGGCGGTGAAGAAGATCTTGTGCCGGTGCGGAGTGTTTCGCGCAAATTTGCGGAGAGCACCGCTCATCCGCGCGGTGGAACGGCATACATACGGTACGGTGTGTTAGGCATCATCGGCTTTCATAAAACCTAATGCAACACAAGATACTTTATTACCTGTAGCGCTATTCTTTAAAGACAGCGTCGCGGCATCAGTACGGCAACGGGTTGCCTGTAATGATTTTTTTCAATTTTTACTCTAAATCAAGAGCATGAGATTGAAAATATATTACAAGCTGATTGACGAGCTCATAGTAGAGAATTGTCATAGCTGAATTCGCGGACGAGGACTTTTTTTACTTGGTAGTTATTTAACTGATACATTTTGTGCTTAATTTTATTGATCTTAAAGCCGAAATTCGAACAAAGTAGTAACATGCTTATAAATATGTTTTGAATCAGCTGTTCCCCGCGGTCTTGCCCCCGCTGCTCGGCTCCTATGATCGCCTTCCTCGAGAAATTAACTATTCAACACAAAAAAAAGTTTTAAATTAAGACCCAAAGTTCTTGAAATTAGCGCGTTTAAGCAAACAAACTCTTGAGTTTTATTAAATAAAGTATAGATTCTACCAAACCGCTACAATGACGTCACGTTTCCACTGACTAGCAACATCTATTTACTTATCAAGTTCCCTGTGGTTAATCCAAGATATTAATCATTCGTCTATGTACGGAACAATGAAGTTTTGCTAAAACCACGGCATGTTTCATTAATTCGGTTTGTCAGAATGCTTCTCTCTAGTTTGGGTTTCGGGGAATTACTGGGCTTGATTAGGCTGCGTCTTGTTGGTGAGGGCCTATTGAGGTAGATGAGGGGTTTTAATCAAATGTTATCTTGAAAACAAGACGTGTGTGGAGCCCCGAAATAGGATGTAGCATTCCTTGGCTCAGTTGGTACCCACGAGATGAATGAACTAATTCATTATTTTTTCATAGATCGATTGGACCCGCGGGTCCCGTCTGAGCGGGATCAAACAACCAAAGAGCCCATTCTTGCTCTTCTGCGGGTGTAAAACGGCCACTTTATGCAATGTTCTTTTTTTATAAACCTGTACTGTCCCACTGCTGGGCAAAGGTCTCCACCATAACCTCCCACTCTTCCCTTTGTGGGGCTTTCTCATTTTTTTTAACACGCTTTTTTTATTTTTTATTAATTAATTGTAGGTTATAAATATGCCGCCGAGCCGCGACGCTGCGCAAGCATTTCAATAAATCGACGCAAAATCTGGCTTTATTTACTACACCAAAAGATACACATTTCTAGCATCGTCGCGTCACGTCGCGTCTCAGAATGAACTGACCTAAAAGAGTCTAAAGGTCAGGGCACATTATACCAGCACCGCAACTGCACAGATGCAGCACGGCGTCACCTCGAATTTAGACTACGGCTAGCCGTTAGCGTCTTAACTGCGCGTCGTCCACGAGGTGTAAACTCGCAGTCCGCGCGCCGTCTGCGAGGTGCAAGCTTGCTGTCACCGTAAACATAATTCTTATAAGGCATTTGTTTCGCTAGCAACTCGGAGCCGTAAGCACGTGGTCAGCGCGCTGTAAGCACGCCGTCTTCTTGCTTGCAGCGCGCGGGCTGCGAGGCGAGTTGAATGGTAGCGGTAAGCGCGCCGACTCTCCGCAGTTGGCTTTTTCATATTGACATAATGAAATATATTATACGACACATGATTAAGGCTCTAATTTGAATGACAAGTTAAGTGCTGGTTTGGAGCCGTGCCGTTGCCGTGCCGGTATAGTATGCCATGACCTTTACTCTGTCATTGACAACGAAATGATGTCACACACCACCCTTGGAGAACCAGCAATTAGTGGACATTGAAAAACTTACTTCTTAGTAATATTACAAATACGAAAGTTTGATATATTGTGTTTGTTTTCGCGCAAAAACTACTGAACGGATTTACATGAAAAGTACTCCCGACTTGTTACAGAAATAGTTTGCAACCTGGATAAACACAGGATTTTTTTTTTTAATGCCAATTTTATGTTCCCGTGGGAAAGCAAAATTTTGAATACCCATGTTTTTTGTACGCTTTACATAAAAAACAAGCCTAATTGGTAAGGCGTCTGGAGTACTTATCCAAAAGACGCAGGTTCGAAGATTACGGAGTAGTTGGATAAAGAAACTTTAAACCACAGTTTGACCTTCAACCAACTTTGGTTTAGAGTTTAAGAAAATGTTTTCTTGTACACAACTTCCCTCCCTAGGGACAGATATCTGCCAAATTTTAAGCAAAGCAAGTTTAGGAGTAGGTAATCTATGAAGCAAGTCAACGAACTGTTTAATATTCATAGCATACAAGATAGTACGAGATTGAGAAGCTTATGTATCTACATACAAGACATAATAAAGTACAACATATTTTGTATTTTAGTGAAATATCATAGGCTGGGTTCTAACCAAAACGATCGTCTATAAACAAGTATTTTTTTTTTAATTAATGCATATTTGTTTTGTTTAATTTGTAGATGTTACATTGCCAATACAAGTTCAAAAAAGTAGTAAAAATACAACATAGCAATAGTGTAGACTCAAATGGTTTTATGCTAGCAAGCTATCTAAAAAACTATCAAAATTCCTGAATGTTTATTTATTTTATTTTCATTTTACATCCATCCGCCATAAATAGTAGTTAAAATGTGATAAAAAATGTTGTAATTTAAACTGTTTTAAACATGATTGTGTTTTAAACAACTTGTATTAGTCTTGCCAACCCTGTAAACACGTTATAATAGCGATGTAATCTTGCCTCGAAACAAAGGCTTATAAAGCGATTGATACATAATTCGATTATTAAAAAAAAAAATTATAAGCTACAGTGCCGATGCGTTTGGTTTCACGGAATTTAATTTACACATTGATTGCGCATCTGTGTAACAATTCAGTCATCAATTATGCGAACATCGCGATCGTTGCAATTAGGGCACGAGAGATTATTTACTACATGATTTTATAACAATATTTGGAGTAGGCAAATATAAATCGAAGTTAGGCTTTCACGTAGCAGATTCTATTACATTGTTTTCTTTGAAGAAAATGCAAAGATTTTTCTAGTTGCGATTAAAATATAGTAACTTTGTTATGGCAATAGGTATGATAACAGTCTAAAAAATTTGAAAATCTTATTGGTTCGTTTAGGTTCGAAAAGTTATGGACTCTTATTTCTTCATTTTTTGAATCAATGAGTATTAGAAACTATAAGTATAGAAAGTATAGAAAGATAAAACGCATCAGAACTCGAGAGTGGGCCGGTTTTGGACCTGTCATGCCCGGGTGCATACAAGTCGAAACGCATACTATTTTTATTAAAATTAAGTGAATAGAAAATAAAACGTATGTATATGTTTTTGACATGTTCTGTAATTTTATTTTATTTTTTTATATTATTTGACATGTGTTGACATGAATTACGTCGTAATTTTTTGTTCTGTTTATTTTTTTTTTGCCGTTTTTGTTTTTTTTTTTTCTTTCTTTCACTATTGTGAATATGAGAACAAATGTGGGTCATTTTTATCTTATATTTTATTATTCAGTATATTTATATAGTCTGACAGTTTGAGTAATTTATGTGGCCTACGCAAATGTCCCTTCTTTGGTATTGTTCGTCGTTACGTTGAGCTCCTTAAGTTATGAGTTGAGCTACACGATTACCGACAAATGCTTGCACTGACTGGACAGGTCCACTCAAACTGGGTGATTCTTTCTTCAAAAGACCACCTCAGACACCTGCATGGTTCTCGTAAGTTTTCATCTCATACAAAATGTCTGGACTTTAAAAGAGACTCTGACCTCTGAGTTTGTTTCGGCTGTTTCTTCTCAGAGTAGTCAGGTACGAAACACCGGTCTCATCTAGTTTAAAAAATTATAATAAGAAATGTGATTTGATGTGTAAAAGAGTTTGTCAAAACCAATTTGCAAAATAAATATCATTTATCATTTATCAAACAACTAGCCAGTTACTAAGCAGGATTAATAGAGACCAAACTGGGAACGTAACACCAAAGATACTTTAAACAAAAAGGTGTCTTAAGCAATTAATTGGGGAACCTTAATTTTTAATGAAAGAAAAAGGGCGAAAGATCAAATCTTGTTGAAGGTCAAAGGACAAATTAACTCGAGGACAAAGAAACTTCAAATTAAGTCTGAATTTTAAATCCAAAAAGAATATTCTAGAAGGCGAAATTTCCTAAGAAGTGAATTATTTTCATCTGATTTCCTAGCGATTCAATTAAAAACGATCTTTACTAAGATTATAAAACAGAAGGACGAAGGTCAAGACATCTGAAGACGATTGACTAACAAATCCTATCTCAAAATCCGAGATCCTCAAAGCAGTTTATCTTCACAAATAATCTTCAAGTAATTTCGATTGAATGGCACTGAGTTCTTTGTATAAATACTAGCTTAGCCTTTGGTTTCTCTCACATTCTAGGGTAATTAATTTTATAGGTATTGAAAAGAACTAATAAGACCAAACGTAGATTATGAGCTAGCTGTTGTCAGAGGCTTTTGTCGATATAACTCTGAAATTATTCCATCGGAACATAAAATCGTTACAAAAACTATTTTATGTGTTAATCCATGTTATAAACTATCTATGTACCAAATATTTTTAATCAATATAAAATAGTACTAATTAAAAGTATTTACCTAACTAAAACTAGAAATTTAAGAATAAAACTAAATAAGTACTTACAACAAAATACTAAATTTAAACCAAATTGTACATTATTAATTTAGATATTATTTGTACCAAATTATATCCAAATCCGTTGATGATGAACAAAATGAACTACAAAACGATATGAATTACACGTACTTTGTAATGCTTTTTTTTCGGTGTTATAGTTTTAAACCTTTATGTATACTGCCAGTTCTTGTTTTTGGCTTAATTTCATGATTCTTGTTAAAGGGAAGTACTCTAAAGGTTTTGATTACGTGATGAGTGCGAGCGTCAAAAAATACAGCAAAACAGCAGCGTATCTTTTGATTGCGTTGACTAAGACGTTTGATTTCTTGTCTGTTCCAAGATTTTCTATATTTGGTCGCGGGACTGTACGAATTACCGCGACCCCGGAACGTAAAGGGCTATTGAAGGACACCATGGATTTTAGTGAGTACGAGTCTGACAGTCCCTCCCGCTCTGCCCTGGGTGGGAGGACTCATTTGATGATTTTACCAAGCTAAAAAAAAGGTTTTCTATATTTATGTACTTTAATATCAGCTTGATACCTTCACGCGTTCCTGAGAAAAAATAACTACTAATTGATAAAATTGATAAAATGATCCTATAAGGGTTCCGTACCCCGAAAAAAAAAACGAGACGGTTTGATCTCTAGATCTTATTTAAAATTTTGAGTGATCCATCAAAGTTAACCCTGTATTAAAATATTTAATGTATATTATTGATCTTTGTACAAAAAAAGCACCTCCATATTTTGAAACGTACCTCTGAATTCATATTTCGATTTCTTATATCAATAAAACATTTTCAAAAGACCTTCATAATGATAAGTACGTTCGTAATAAAGCTATAAGACATATAATAGCGTGAGAGGTCCCAGAGAGCCATTATAATTTAAAATTCGTTATATATCAATTACACGGCGAACGTCTGCAGTCGTGATCATTACTGCTAGAGGTGGGACTTTAGTATTGTTTTTAGTCGATTGTGATTAGAGGACAATCGACTAAATGTAACAATTAAACTACATCTCATATAAGACAAATATCTTTATTCATTTTTTCACTTATTCATTACATTTTTAAATATTTTTACAATAAAGCAATAAAAAACATTTAAAACATAAAAAAATAGCAGTCCACCAGCATCGAGAACAGGGTCCGGGCTGCCGGTGGTCAGGGCTCTTGAGAAAGGAACCTCCTAACAATACGCGCTGTGTCCAGAAGTAATGCCTTCTGAATCAGGCGCCTGATTCAGCTGCCAAGCGAGAGCCTCCTCAGATGTTGTTAGAGGCTCTTGGCAATTAAGCCATTGGCAGACACGACTATCGGCATAATGACTGCTGTATTCACGTCCCACATGTCAACAACCTCGCGAGCCAGATCAAGATAGTTGAATTGTTTATAAGATAAATTATTGTTAATAGTCTCTTGATGCAAAGATAATAAATAACGTCATACAGATGTAACGTTCTGTGCTTAATATAGTTTAAAATCTTGTAATTTTTGTATGGTTAGAGTCAGTGGGTAGCAGAAAGTTTTTTGCTTGCAATTCTTTAAAAGCATATTATTAAAAATTCGACAGGGTACATGAAGTTCGACGACTAGGTTCTCTTATAGACAGAACATTCGAGACAGAACAATTATAAAAAAAACGACGGTTTGCACTCTGGGAGTGCCGGCAGAAGTGAAAACTTGAATAGTAATAAACACACACGAACATTCGCGCAAGCGCCCTGCGCCGTCTTACGAATTTTCGATCAGGTCACGCGTCCTGACCTGACGCAAGTTGAATATTTTTAACCCATTCCAAAAAAAGTGCACAACGCCGCTAAAGAAGTTTTCACTTCAAAAAAAAAACTCTCTTTGTTAGTGATAGAATATTTCGGTACTATCCTTTGGCGCTTAATAATATTCAACACTAAAAAGAAATAAAATTAAGCTTCCTTTTTAAATCTGTTCGCCGGTCACGGCTTTATCGATCGAGTAAATCGATTAGTCGATTTACTCGACTAACGTTCCCTGGCGGCACATCACTAATTATCATTATCTCGCTCCAGCAGGTTTTAATGACCCCTCGTTCTCCGTACAGAAAATGCAACGCATTATGAAATCTCGCCGTCTAGAATCCTATGATGTGCCGCGAAAAAATAGAAAATGATTTTAAAAGGGATTTTCCAGCTGTTCGTGGCAAAAATCATTTTTGCAACGGAAAAAGTATGCTAGATGGATTTCAAAGCGGTCATTTATCGGTATTTATACTGGAAAAAGCTGCAAATGTGCCATTTTCTTTTTTCATAGTACCTTGTCGAAACAATAGGCTATTTTATATATTTTATATATAGTCGGTCGGTACAGTTTTACAAGCGTTATGACGTCACTCCCGAATTTGGAAGCGTTTCATCGGAGTGAACATTTATTGATTTAGAAAATCAAAAAAAACGGGTCCATTATTTTTCAATATTATAACTGACGGACTAAACAGATTTTCAATTTATTTATGCAGTAAAATACCCTATTCTCGAATTTTTTTTTAAATAAAGCGTGATACAGTTTGGAATCCCCCCCTCCGCGCGATGCGAAAAAGCGCTTCGTTAGTAAGTAGATAATTTTAAAACCTACTCGTTTTCTAAGGCTTGTAAAACAGGTATCGCTGCAGATTTTTGGAGTTGCGTTGTGGAATCGACAAAATGTGGATGTGGTTATTGTTAATCTTGTGATGTGGTCGGCTGCTAGTTCGTGTAATCACTGGTTGTTACGTTGCTTTTGTGAAATGGCGGCGATGTGGTCTGTATCACAAAAAATCCATTTACTTAAATATTTATAAGACATTACAAACATCTAAATGACTAGTCCAAAAAAACACGCTGTTCGATTCTCAACTTTTAACACTAAATCTAGCGTTTAAAATCTAGCAACAAGTTTTAGAACTTACGAGTATAATTCGACTCCTATTCCCAGCATTTCACTATGATATTTCACACCACACCTATAGTTGAGTGTACCCGCATTTTCGAACAAGATGCAGCGATCCGCGAGATCAAACTGTCATCACGTTTTTAGGGTGAAGCTCAATTCCAACGGATTAGGATTTCTTTACACAGCTCATTCAGGTGGTTTTTGTTAGTTTTTCACTTGAAAACGATGAAGGAGTTACAATATGAAATTCTGTCTGTGTTATGTACATATATGTTGAGATCCCAGCAGTTGGTTATGGGTTAGGTTGAAATAGGTATGTATTTGCTGGTTACCGTTGAATTTCGATGATGAATGTATTGACAGTACAGTTTTGAACGAGTCACATTATAATTTTTCACAATTTTTTTTTATCATGGTAAAATCATCAAATGAGTCCTCCCACCCAGGGCAGGGCGGGAGGGACTGTCAGACTTGTACTCTCTTTGAGGCGCGCGTGGAACACAACGCGCCGTCGACCCGGGCATGGTCCATGGTCGGACAGCGAGTCGCCCATTACTCGCTGCCCGCATGCCCGCGACACCCTGTATATTAAGAGAAAAGTGAGATTGAGCGTCGTGGCGATCAGGACATCATACAAATTATGTATAAATGTTTTCAGCGAAATAAAAACCCGTTTGTTCTAACGGAGCCTTCATAAATATTTTTTTAATTCTGTGTTTAGTATTAGTATTTGTTGGTATAGCGGCAACTGAAATACAACTGTCTAACTATTATGGTTCATGAGATATATAACAGACGCAGCCAAATAACAGACGGATAGACGGACAGACAGAAGAACTGTGGGGTGTTAGTTATAGGGCGCCAACCTTTTGGGAACTCTAATGCCTTTGTCAAACAGACAGGCGAAAGCGAAGCGAGTCCGAGGCGATACCGAACCAAAGCGAGACGTCAGTCCGATAGTTCTGTCACGCTATCGGATCGCTTTCGCTTTTCTATGTGACTGAATTCAAACAATTTCATACATTACAAATAAAAACGTCACGCTTCGCATTCGTCACGCTTATCTGTTTGACAAAGGCTTAAAAAAAGATGTCGTCGCGTTTTTTTTGAATTTTAACTAATCATACACAATATTACCGACGTCATAATTACACTCGTATAATCTAACAAAGCGCGGTAAGTACTACTTACACAAAGGTTCAATTAGGTTCCTAAATTGAACTAAGTAAAGTATAATTACGTTGTATTGTTTGAGCACCGCAGGTTATAATTTCGTTGTCTGACATGTCCACCCCTAATCACAGGATAACTAATATTGCCACACGTAAACAGGTTTTGTCCCAGACTCATGTTCGTCTCTAAAGGCTTTGATAAACTGTGAGGCTGAGATAAATAGTCGTACCTAAGCAATAGCTAAGCCAAAGTCAGTGCTTAGCGGCGCTCTAAGCATCCATTTCGTATAAATAGACAGTTTTTTTATTATTTACTTTCGGTGGAAGCCAACTTAATACTGAGCCAATATTTTGCTTAGCCATAGTGTCGATTTTCGAGAACTTAGAACGCTATAAGTATGGATTTGACAATAATGTTTGTTAATGTCAAATGTCAATAATTTCCACGGTAACGATGAAATGAAATTAAATGAATCCTAATTCCTAATCCTAATCCTAACTAATATTATAAATGCGAAAGTAACTCTGTCTGTCTGTCTGTCTGTCTTTTCTTCACGCCTAAACTACTGAACCGATTTGTGTGAAATTTGGTACAGACATAGTTTGGAACTTGAGAAAGGACATAGGATAGTTTTTATTACAAAAAAATAAAAACAAAAAATAAAATTTATGAAATGCTCTAACGGAGTATAGATAATTCCTTAAAATGTCAATAGATGGCGGTGATCGTGCAATGGTGTCGATCGTTACACGAGTTCGAATCATGTTATTATTTTAATTAATCGGAAAAGTAAATAAATAGTAAAAAGGTACGAAAAAAATAATATCAAAATAATAAAACTTTTAGTACAAAGAAAATGCCCGAACGGAGTTTAGATAATGCGAGTTGTCACTATGGATTGATAGATGGCGTTGGTTTCAAAATTGTATTGTCGGTTGTATGATAGTTTTATGTGGACTGGTCCTGTTTCGTAAATTTTAATTTGTTCCGTTGTATAATTGGTGTTCCTGTGATGCTTATGAGAAACTATATAACTAGATCCACCAAGACTATATAACGGCATACGGTTACAAATAACCTATTTAGGACGGAATGTCATTAAAGCCGTTATTATGACTGGGATGGCAAAAGGCGAAACTTTTCCCCCCGTATTCCGTAACCCCGTATTTCCATCATTCCAACTGATCTGCCATTCCAATTCAAAAGAGTTCAGTTTCCGCTGTAAACTGCGTTTGCAATGACCATAAATAAAGCCCAAGGGCAAACGCTAAAAGTTGCGGGGGTACATCTTGAAAAAGACTGTTTCTCCCATGGACAACTCTACGTTGCGTGCTCTGGAGTGTCGAAACCACAAAACTTTATATTTTTGCAAAGGATGGCAAAACTAAAAACGTGGTAAACAGAAATGTCTTGGTGTAAGAAACTTTCATAATCTCTTAAGCCTAAAATAATAGAAAATTTGTCAAGGGAGAAACAGTCTTTTTTCCTTTTGGACTGAAATGCCAAATCAGTAGAATGATGAGAAAAAAAGGGAAAAATAACATTTTCGCCTTTTTCGATCGGCAAAACGGCTTTAATGCCCTAAATGAGTATAAGTACATCTCTTAAATTCAAACGCAGAGCTCATTATGTTGATTTTAAAAAAGTTCCCTAGAATATCGTCTACATTTCATTTTTAAAGAGATCCCGCGAGATCGGGAGCTATCAAATCAAATCAAATCAAAAGCATTTATTTCAAGTAGACCAGTTACAGGCACTTTTGAATTGTCAAAGACATAAAAAATATAATTATTAAATACTACAAAATTATGGTGCTACAGTCCCAGTCACAAAACATAAAAACTGTGAAAGTACCGTATGTTCGTTCCAAGAAATAGATCTCTATGGAGAAGAACGGGCAAGAAACTCCATGGACACTCTTTTTAGATCGCCAAAATTATTACAAAACCTTTGTTACATCATTCATTTTTAGATGGTACATTATGATGGTAAAACACTATGTGGGTAAAACCAAAAATCTGCTGGAAGTCACTATTCCACGCGAACGAAGTCGCGGGCAAAAGCTAGTACTTTTTATAATATGATTATGTTTATAAATAATGATCAATTTTATTTTTACTAATTGATAAAGGTTCAGTATAACATTAAAGCAATAATAAAATAAAGCGAATTCGGTTGTTTATGAAATTAGAACTAATCAATATATTGTGAACGCTTCTGAAACATGACAGTAGAGTATTACTTTCGCTTGAACTATATGGCTTAGCCGGTACTATGCCAAGCAATGCCCAAAGCAACGTTTATTTATTCCGAATCAGTTACTTTAGCTTAGGTAAGTCAAAGTAGTACTTTCCGAAGTAATACTTTTTACAGATTCTTAGAAACGACTGTTTATCTCGGCCAGAGTTTGGCGTGACGCGACGCTAGCGTGGCATTCTTACTATGAAAATAACTCTGAGCCCCTTATTACACAACGCGACGTAAGTCTGCGATACCTTTAGACTTTGGTATCCAGGCGACTATTACAATACAAGTCCGTAGAGGTTCGTATACAGGCACGCGTCAATGGATAGCAAAGTCGTAAGGTATCGGAGACTTGAGTCGCGTTGTGTTTGAAGGGGCTGACGCGACGTCCCGCTAAACATTGCCGTCGGCGTTAGCGTGGCGCGTTTTGTGTGACGACGACTTTCATAGTAAGTAAGCATGCCGAGAAACCGCCTACGCACAGCGTAGCTAGCGTCGCGCCACGCTAAGCTCGTGTTTTGGCAAAGCCTTAACTTCTTGGGTACACCTTTTATTAGGTGCCACGGTAATGTTACGTGTCTGATTAAGATTACACATGATAAGTTTTAATGACAAAGTTGATTAAGGTTTTAGGGCAAGGAATTCCACATTGGGGCCCGCTTCATTGGCACCTGAGATATTTTACATACGGCAGCTATCAATATTTTCAGCTTGCAGGTTGTTTAGTTTATGATCCTGTGTTTTATCCCACAAACACCTATGGATCGTACTAATGCTGGGATTCTGATTTATAGGGCACCTGAATGAAGGGCATTTTTCATGACTTTTGCAAAACAAATGCGAAACGGTTATGAAGACATCAAGAATCGCTATAAAGTCGCGTGAAAGCCTTTGTCAAACAGACAGGTGATAGCGAACCGGACCGAGTCCGAAGCGATAACGAACCGATACGAGACGTCAACCTAGGTGCAATGAACCGAGGCGTGGCAGTTGTACTAGCTGGCTTTTTATGAAACATGTCAAACAGAGCAAACATCGCCACTTCATCGCATCGGTTCGGTCACGCTATCGGATCGTTTTCGCTTTTCTATGTGACTGGATTTAAACAATTCTATACATTACAAATAAAAACGCCTCGCTTCGCATTCGCCACGCCTGTCTGTTTGACAAAGGCTGAAAGGCTTTCTATTCCATATTAGTAAACGTAACAATGACACAGGAAAAATTTCTAGTGAGAGATCGTCATCTCATTACCTAAAAAAATTAAGCCCACTCCCTCTCACAGACAAAAGGCCTGTGTTGTGATGATGATTATACTAATGCTATAAGATAAATATTAAACTTTTTCTTTTAAGATGAACGAGCCATTTTAAATCCCAGATAACTAACGTAAGAATTTTCTTCCTTTGTATTTCGTTCATGATTTATCGCGATTTTTTAATAAGAATCTCGTTTTTCAGCACAAGTTCAAGAAAAATAACTTCTTTTTACTACCAATAAACTGTAAAAAAAGAAAAATGTTACACGCAATACAGTTTTCAAAGCTAATAAAACGTTGCTACATAAAATGTTTATAATACAAAGCAGAAAGAATATTTACAGACGCTTTGTTAGTATTGTCAAGAAATGAAGATCAAAATATTACGTATTGCGCAAAGTGCTGTATTTTTTGCTGTGGTAAAAGAATTTGTGGCTATTTAGTAGATATGTACCTAATTCTGTGAACATAGTTTTATATTTATTTGTACTGTATAGTACAAACATTAGGATAAATAATATTTTATAAAAGTATTCTCAAATTTGGTGAAGCCTCGTAGATACTTGCCGGGGTCGTGGGACTCACAAATTACCGTGACCCCGGTACGTAAAGTGCTATTGAAGGACACTGTCGATTTTAGTTAGTACGAGTCTGACAGTCCCTCCCGCTCTGCCCTGGGTGGGAGACATTTGATGATTTTACCACGATAAAAAAAAGACGTGCGGTCTACTAGACCGCATAGATAATAATAATTCAGCCCATAGTGACCCATTGCTAAGCAAAGGCCTCCCTCCATTCTTTCTAATTATCGTCTGTGGTCAAGTCCTTCATGAACCAGTTCAAGTCAACTCGCCTCCAGCCGGAATTGTGGGACTGTTTCATCAGGATGAGACAGTACCGTGACCCGGTAGGTCACGATTATCGTGATCCTGGAACGCAAAGGGCTCCTAAAGGATCTCTGTGGATTTTAATCAGTACAAGTCTGACAGTAATTCCATTTTACCACGATAAAATCATTCTCGAACCATCTCGCCATATTCGCTCGGGCCTGGCACTTTGTTTTTCCCTGCAATTGTAGGGGAACAGTGTATAAGACGGGAC
The DNA here is from genome assembly GCA_943136025.2 of Agrotis puta. NCBI lineage: Eukaryota > Metazoa > Arthropoda > Insecta > Lepidoptera > Noctuidae > Agrotis > Agrotis puta. The sequence goes on along the minus strand of OW964175.2, from coordinate 13,597,813 downwards.
CGCGAGGTATAATAGGGCATAGACTCTTTAGGCATAACGTAGTGCAAGCGCCACCAGGACGTCATTTGCAAGCGGCCATTAACAAATGGCGTCCTGTTGGCGCTTGCGCTACATTAGTATTGTGTTAAGTGTGTGATTTCCCATCATACCTCGCGCCCCCGTCTCATACACTGTTCCGTTAGACATTCGTAGCCGGCATAGAGACCACGACCGTATAGAGTTCTGTATAATATTACCACTGAATATTTTCGACTATTTTCTTTAAATACAAGCTAAAACAATTTCCCCAAACGATAGCTTGCTCTTATAAGGCATGATTGTGCCATTTTCTGCCAAGCTTCCCAAGGAGCTACCTATGCTGATTGCATTAAATATGTAAACTTCTAAACGGGTTTTTCCTTTATACCTACTGTATTTTTCTGCGATATCACGAAAGTGGCCATATTACGTAGGAACCAAGAAACGTAGTTCTCTACCTACTCCATGCATAGGTTGCTTGGGCACGCCGCAATCGCGGCGGTAAGACCCCTCTTTGAGGAGTGGCTGGATAGGCGTCACGGCGTCCTGACCTACCGCATGACGCAGGTCCTCACCGGACACGGAAGTTTCGGGAGGTTCCTGTGTCTGATAGGGAGGGAAGAAACGCCTGGGTGTCACCACTGCGAGGATCGTGCGGAGGACACGGTGGAGCATACGGTGCAGGACTGCCCCGCTTGGGCAGAGCACCGCCGTGTCCTCACGACGGCGATAGGCATTGGTTGAGGCCATGCTGCGGGGCGAGACGGAGTGGGAAGCGGTCGCCTGCTTCTGTGAAGCAGTAATGCTTGTGAAGGAGGAGGCGGGCCGCGTGAGACAGAGGACAGCGTCCTCCCTCCACCCCAGCCGCAGTGGTAGACGCCCACGGTGTCGGACGTCGCAAGACGATCTCCGGCCACCGTAGGCGCGGGCATGCGGGCAGCGAGTAATGGGCGACTCGCTGTCCGACCATGGACCATGCCCGGGTCGACGGCGCGTTGTGTTCCACGCGCGCCTCAAAGAGTGTCAGCATAGTGACGGGGCCTGTAGAGGGCCAAAGCCTGCCGTGGTCGCGGGACTAACGAATTACCGTGACCCCGGTACGTAAAGGGCTATTGAAGGACACCGTGGATTTTAGTCAGTACAAATCTGACAGTCCCTCCCGCCCTGCCCTGGGTGGGAGGACTGATTTGATGATTTTACCACGATAAAAAAAAAATGCATAGGTTGCAAATACAGCTCATACTGCACTCTTTCAATATAGAACAATAATTGTGGAAAGTTGATTAAACGAATTTTATTTATAGAATCACTAATATGTACACGCATTCTATTTATGATATTAGTTTGTGTGGCTTCTGCGCAGCGTGTCGCGGGTTCGAACCCCGCACGGTACAAATATTTGTATGATCTGCAAGTAGTTGTTTCGGGTCTGGGTATGTGAGTTTCTATGCTTGTTAACGCACCCACAATAGAGTAGATAAAATGCTAGGGTGACAGGGGCGGGCACGCCGCAATCGCGGCGATAAGACCCCTCTTTGAGGAGTGGCTGGATAGGCGTCACGGCGTCCTGACCTACCGCATGACGCAGGTCCTCACCGGACACGGAAGTTTCGGGAGGTTCCTGTGTCTGATAGGGAGGGAAGAAACGCCTGGGTGTCACCACTGCGAGGATCGTCCGGAGGACACGGTGGAGCATACGGTGCAGGACTGCCCCGCTTGGGCAGAGCACCGCCGTGTCCTCACGACGGCGATAGGCGGAGACCTCTCGCGCCCGGCATTGGTCGAGGCCATGCTGCGGGGCGAGACGGAGTGGGAGGCGGTCGCCTCCTTCTGCGAAGCAGTCATGCTCGTGAAGGAGGAGGCGGGCCGCCTGAGGGAGAGGACAGCGTCCTCCCTCCACCCCAGCCGCAGTGGTAGACGCCCACGGCGTCGGACGTCGCGAGACGATCTCCGGCCACTGTAGGCGCGGGCATGCGGGCAGCGAGTAATGGGCGACTCGCTGTCCGACCATGGACCATGCCCGGGTCGACGGCGCGTTGTGTTCCACGCGCGCCTCAAAGAGTGTCAGCATAGTGACGGGGCCTGTAGAGGGCCAAAGCCTGCCGGGGTCGCGGGACCAAGGGATTACCGTGACCCCGGTACGTAAAGGGCTAGTGAAGGACACCGTGGATTTTAGTCAGTACAAGTCTGACAGTCCCTCCCGCCCTGCCCTGGGTGGGAGGACTCATTTGATGATTTTACCACGATAAAAAAAAAAAAAAAAAAAAAGGGTGACAGGGGGCAACGTTTTTTTAAAACAAAAGAAAGTTAATCGCATTGAAATGAAATCGCAAAATTATGAAACATTGTCGAATTACAAATTCTAATTAAAAAGTTCCTTAGCCACAAACTATAGCATAGTGACGGGGCCTGTAGAGGGCCAAAGCCTGCCGGGGTCGCGGGACCAAGGGATTACCGTGACCCCGGTACGTAAAGGGCTAGTGAAGGACACCGTGGATTTAATACCACGATAAAAAAAAAAAAAAAAAAAAAAAAAAAGCCACAAACTATGGTCGCGGGACTCGGGAATTACCGTGACCCCGGTACGTAAAGGGCTATTGAAGGACACCGTGGATTTTAGTTAGTCAAGTCTGACAGTATGGGTGGGAGGACTCATTTGATGATTTTACCACGATAAAAAAAAGCCACAAACTATAAGTTTTTAGCCAGAATAAAAATTAAAGGTAATGTTTAAAATTATGCTTTCAGATTGGTATACAGACTTCTAATGTGGAAGCGAAAAACGCGACAATCACGTTCTTTGATGAAATGGATACCGTAATATTAAGGTAGCAAGGTTCAATTTTACTTCATTAGTTATCGTTGTGTATAATATTAGTAGGGTCTATTGTGGGACTATCAATTTTACGAATTTTCGTGAAATGTTTAAAATCCATATTACTATGACTGTAACATTTTTAGACCCCATGCTGCTTTTACTAGTTTTCTTCCCAAGGGAGTTTTGTGGTGAAAAATACAGTTTTAAAACCACGGTCTTTCTAATAGTTAAGGTTTTTGTTTCACCGGGCCGCTACTTCTCCTACCATCACACTTACATATTAATATTTCTGACGCCAAACAGCATCCCAGAGTTTTGGTTTAAAGTACGGCGGTTAATTGCAGACACACGAGAACATGTCACTGGCGAATTAAATATGCATTAATTCCCCACAATATGCATGAACACCCACGTTTGTGTGTTAAGTGCCAAGCGTTTAACATAGCGCGCACCGGATTGGCAATTTAAACTTTTTAATAATTTGCAATTTTTTTTGTAACGTCCCCAATGCAAACTACCGCACAACTTTTAATTTAATCCGGCTGAGTTTGACACATTTTGTAATAAAAATATATCATGTGTGAAAAGGGAGTAACATGGTCTCATTAATTTACTTCGTAGTAAATTACTGGCTAAATACTGAGGCCCTAGCATGAATTCTATGTATTCGCCCGTACAGCCTACTTGAAGTATCATGATGTTTTATTAAAGCCTTTGTCAAACAGACAGGCGTTGCGAATGCGAAGCGTGACGTTTGTATTTGTAATGTATGGAATTGTTTGAATCCAGTCACATAGAAAAAAAACCGAAAGCGATCCCATTGCGTGACAGAACTATCGGACTGACGTCTCGCTTCGGTTTGGTATCGCTCGCTTTCGCCCACTTTCGCCTGTCTGTTTGACAAAGGCATTAATGTAAATTGTATTCCTATTTTAAAAATGAAAAAGCGCATCTAGTTTTTGCAAAAGAGGAACTAAAAATGTTTGTTACGTCGTGCAATATCAAAATAATAATTTAAAGCTTTTCACGGTTATCACCAAAATACTCTTTGTTTTTTGAAATCTTACTTACCTTACTGTACCGCCTTACAATAAAAAGATAAACATCTGTTGAGCTACCGTTTTGACGTTCCCAGGTTTTTAAACAAGTGTCCAACAGCTGTTTATCTTTCTTCTGGTAAGACAGTTACTGTCTGTGTAAGTGTAACTGCAAAACAATCCTTGTAGCAACGTGAAATATAGTTTTGACGTTGACAGCTTTTTAGTCAAGTGTTCAACGGATGTTTTCTTTCTTGTGGTAAGACATTTAAACTTATCTTGGACATCACTGACATTGGTGAAGGAAAAGATTATGAGAAAATCTGGACTTGTGCATAATCAAAATAGAAGTCTATAGCTGTATCAGAGGCTTGTAGGTTTCGCAGAGGCAACTTAAATAACTCTGACACCAGAGAATGGACGCCAAGGGAGACGCCCACGGCTAAGATGTCGCGAGGCGATTTCCGGCCACCGTAGCCGTAGGCATGAGCATCCGGATGAAGAGTAATGGGTGACTCGCCATCCGATCATGGACAATGCCAATGTCTCAAAGAGCTACCTGACGGGGCCCCCCTTAGAGGACCAAAGCCTGCCGGGGTCGCGGGGCTGTCTCATCAGATAACCTGGAACGTAAAGGGCTATTGCAGGATCACCGTGGATTTAAGTCAGTACAAGTCTGACAGTCCTTCTCGTCCCGCCATGGGTGGAGGACTTATTAGATGATTTTACCACATGAAAAAAAAAACTTGATTCACTAGAAACATATTTCCCTAAAGAAATGCAAAAAAAAACCTATTTTTCCGAAAAGCCCATAGTATGTACAATTGTACAGATTACTACAGCTCACTGTTTAATACGGTTCAAATTCTCCAATTTGGTCGCGTGGAAAAAAGGAAAATCAAGTTAATTCACCAATTTTACTTTGTAAATTCGGATTGAAGTCAAATGTACCATGTCATTCGTGATTCCGCTACTCCCAAAGGAGTTCGTGAAATCCCTGATTTATTCGATCCCCGTATCTTATGCATTTCCGTTTATATTTTAAAGGCATCGTGATTGGTTTATGTGCAAGTAAGAAAAAGTTGATTAATAAAAAGCGTAATCTTTTGTTCGTAATTCTCTATTTAGTTTTTTTTACGCAGTTTCCATAAATTAAAAAAAAAGTCTTAGCGCACTTTTTGATTTGCCTTACAGCATAAATTCGACTCAGGCATTAATGCCTTTTTCAAACAGACTGGCGTGGCGAATGCGAAGCGTGACGTTTTTCTAAGATAATCGGTCCAGGCGAGGAGCAAACGTACAGACGAATGCGAACACTTGATCCTTTTTTGAAGTCGATTTAAAAAAATGGAGTTCTCGTACAAGATAACGTTTAACATTTTATTTCGATTATGGGTTCCAAATGGAATGCTAACCAGCATGATGGTCCGAATCAACACGTCTTAAAAAGTATTGCTAAGAAACCCTATTTAAACGTTGTTTAACACGTGCTTAAGTAATTAACGTTAAGAAATAACGCTGTCACTGTCAGACAAATTTCAAACTGATATTGCAAAATAGAGACAGAACATGTCTGATTCAAAGCACGTGCTAACGATTATAGTCAACTTCAGGCATTAAGTAAGTAATTAGAGGGAATTTGTAACCTTTCATTTGTTCTGCCTATTAGACCGGGGCTTAATTTTCCCATAATAAGCCATCCCACAATTTCTTTACAATTTTGTTTATTAATATCTATGTTTGATGTAATATCTATGTATCTCTATCAATGTTATATATAGACACAGGCCCCTTCTCAGTGAGAGAGAGAGAGGGAGGAGACTGTAATTCACCAGGTGAGACCACTGCTGGTTGGTATAGGTCACATGTCTTCGAATTTGTGGTTCTTGGACGTGTCAGTTATGGAGTGGGATGTTATGTCATTCCCGTGGACTCATTTCATGATTTTACCACGATAAAAAAAAAGGTTAGGTTAGAAAATAGCCTAGCCTACTATTCTTCTAAATAAAAATACTGTTTAATTATTATTGTATCAGATTAGAAAAGTCCTGACTTGTAAAACCAATTTGTTTTTGTTGCAGTTCCAGAACAGCACGTCTTGTGGCCCTCCTGGAATCTTTGGTGATAAGCATGGCTAAAGGTGACAGACCAGTCAGAAGATACTTTGACTCCTACTCGACTCCTTTCCACTCATTCGATAATATGGTTTTCAATAACACGGCGCCAGTCATGAGAGTCCCTTGACTATTTTCGTATTAAAAATGTATTTGTTACTCTCTTGTAATTTATTTCCTTTTCGTCAAAACTTTTGAGGAAAGAAAAATTCAGCTGCTTGTGGAAATCCAACCCGCGTTTTTGGGATAAGTACTCCTAACGCTTTACCAGTTAAGCCATCGCAACCACTCGTTTTGAAGCTGAATATTTCATTTACTTGTTTTGAACGTTTTACACTTATTCAGAAGACGTGGGTTCGATTCCCACTCGCAGCTGAATTTTTGGGGTCTGGGTGTTTATGTATGTGTGTTATATGTTTGTAAACGCACCCACGATACAGGAGATTTTATATATTTTCTAGTCTGTAGTCGTTTCAAAACAAACAAATAAAGAAAAAAAGAATACATTAAAAGATTGCAGTCTGTAAGGACTACCCTAATATCAATATACAGTCTGCCCTGGGTGCAGCAGTCTTTAGCGAAAAGTTATGGCCTCGTGACTTGTTCCTATAAAATCCATTTAATGCTAAAACAACGTTGGCTTGCAAGACACACGGGGTGAATCAAGGAGGGACTAGCATAAACATGGCTGGTGACTGGAATAAGGAGTGCATGTGGAACTGTAGAAGTAAATATGTCTGAGGCGACAGGGTTGTAATGAGCTCGAAGAGTCCGGGAGACAAGCTCGGGTAAAGAAAACTTTTAAAAGTAGACTCGGGGATGACCAACCCTGATTTTTAACCGACTTCAAAAAAGGAGGAGGTTATCAATTCGACTGTATTTTTTTAAACGTTTGTTACCTCATTATGAATCGACTGGGTGAACCGATTTTCAGGATTATTTTTTTGTTTGAAAGCTGGTGCTTCCTGTGTGGTCCCATTGTCACCAAGTCTTGGAGAAATGGTCGGTGGCAAAAAAAGCAATGAAATAAAAAGAAAACAAAGCCATCGACTTCCGAAAGAAAAGTTATTTTGTAGGTTGTTTTACCCTTTTTTGTTGTCGATTTTGAAGGCTGTTACATTTTTTTTGAAAAAGTTTTTTTCTCTGTTGTTTTGTGAGAAAACTATCTGATTTACGCTGGAAGTTAACAGAATCTATCCCAGTTGGATCTATGTCAATCAACGATCGAATTTGCCTATCTCTGTAGAAATAAACATGTTTTTTTTTTTGCTCAAGTTTGGCACGATCCGTAAACGACTGCTGAAGCACAGTTTTTTTTTTCATTTTTAGACATCAATCTTTGTACACTATGTCATTTTGCCTATTCTTTCATCAACTAAGCCCGTTTCTATAGTATCACGCTACGCGTGCTAGTGCCATATCTTTTTTTTTCTGTATAAGGACTAATGATTGAACAATATGGCGTTAAATCATTCTATGAACTTCTATTTGGCTTGTATGTGCAACTCGCACTGCATTTTTTATTGATCATTTTTTGATGGCAGCTGTCTAAAAGCCTACAGCCATTCATCAATTTACATTTTTTTGTTATTCACGTTGCGGTTGTGCAAAAGGAATACTTATCGACCTTGTTCATGCCGCGATTCGTGCGATTTACAATTTCTACAAACTAAAATGAAAATGGTGGTTACTACGATATAATAACGCAATTTGACTGTAATGCCTTTGTCAAACCGGCAGGCGAGTCCGAAGCGATAACAAACCGATACAAGACATCAGTCCGATAGTTCTGTCACGCTATCGGATCGCTTTCGCTTTTCTAGGTTCAAACAATTCCATACATTACAAAACGCTTCGCATTCGCGACGCCTGTCTGCTTGGCAAAGGCTTAAGTCAGTCGCCGTCGTGCCGATTGTGTTTTGTTTTTGTTTGGTAAGGATGATTATCACTTGTAGTTGAAATCGGTAGAATTACGTCACATCGCATAATCAGTAAGCACGCTTAATTATTAGCAGATAGATGGTGGGGATGATTCATGGCCTGGGTGAGGTAAGCTCCGCGCGGAAAAGCGTATTTCATGTTATATGAAACCAACCGCGTGTACAAGCGGTGACATCCGCTTCTCGGCGCGGTAAAGCGCCAAAACATTCGAATTGCCAGACCGCGCGGTTGAGCGGTGGCGTGAAACAATGAACCTCTACTATTTTATTAGACACGATCATTATAGTATCATCAGCATATTATTATGATGATCTCACTACTGCGAAACGAACCTCTTCCTCCAAGCTGAAAGAGGTCTAACGACAAAATTGCAATCGTTATTCTTCGTTTCGAAATAATCGTTTTTATTGAAAATCGAAAATCTATATACGAGTATTATATTTGCCCTTCTGTATATATGATTTCGTATATTCTACCATAAACACAAATTTAAATTCCAAAACAATATTTTTGAAGTGAAAACTTCTTTAGCGGCGTTGAGCACTTTTCTGTAATGGGTATAAAATCTTAAACTCGCGTCAGGACACGTGACCCTGACCGAAAAAGCGTAGGACGGCGCAGGGCGCTTGCGTGAATGTTCGTGTGACTTTATTACTTTTAAAGAAGTTTGTATGCTGGATACATTCGTTGCTAGGTAACATTGTTTATAAAAGATGTACGTCACATTGGAAAATTATTGAAATAAAAAGTCAACCATTTTTGCGAGTTTTACTAAAATCTGTTCACAAGATATTTCCAACAATTACTATTCAAGTTTTCACTTCTGCCGGCACTCCCAGAGTGCAACCCGTAGTTTTTTTTTTTTCCTAGTTTTTTTTTAAGCAATGTATCCTACTTTAACATCACACAGAATGCGTAACTGATGGCTTTGTGATGGATCTTTTTACACCCTACAGATGGGGTTTAATGGAAACTATAGTTTCCCTTGCAGCTGTGCCCATGCACTAATGTGTGTACATAATCACTTCACATTATAAACAAGTGCCTACGTTGTCTGGAAGATATCAGCCATAAGACCGCCATGATGGCTATGGAATTAGTAAAGTAATAAAACTGTTATGTAATGAAGTGCTTAGAATTTCGTACTTTAGACCAATATGTTTTTTAAGGTCGGAATTGCCATTAGGTATTTTTTTCCGACTCATAACTTTTATACACAACTTTTTTTGATGATTGTGCTAAAACGTTAGCGTACAATATCTATGCTAATATTGTAAAGCTGAAGAGTTTGGTTGAACGCGCTAATCTCAGAAACTACTGGTTCAAATTGAAAAGTGTTTTTTATGTCTAATAGTCCATTTATCGAGGAAGGCTATAGGCTATGAAACAACACTCTACGACCAATAGGAGACGAGCAGCGGGGTTAAAGCCACACAGTTAGTAGTGTATATCTAGCTATCTATTATGCCTTTGTCAAACAGACAGGCGAAATCAAAGCGAGTGCGAAGCGATACCGAACCAAAGCGAGACGTCAGTCCGATAGTTCTGTCACACTATCGGATCGTTTTCGCATTTCTATGTGACTGGATTCAAACAATTCCATACATTACAAATAAAAACGTCACGCTTCGCATTCGCCACGCCTGTCTGTTTGACAAAGGCTTTAGCCCTTTTAAGTAAGGACACTACCCCACCCAGTCTCCACCCCGGATTAAGTTGAACCTGGAACAACTTTATTTTCTATGAAAACCTAAATCGTTGAATTCCATTTCCCAATAATGACTAAGTAAGCACACGTCTTGTTAATGACGAAAAACCTTGACATTTTGTGCCATTGTCGACATTTTCTGCTGAAAACACACATCACGTGCGCAGCTAAGTATAAAGAAATAAATAAGCGTACAAAATAAGATTATATACTACATTTTCAACAGGGTAATTTTGTTTAGTTTATCCTTTTATTCTAATTTTATTTTATGTACTTACCTCTCATAGAAATAATGAGATATATAACGACGGAAGAAAAAGGAAGTCATTATATTCTGTAAAGAGGGTTACTTCCTCTCTTATAGAATTATTTTGTACTAAATAAAACAAATAACTGTCTGAAATATATATTCCTTGCTGTAGCTAACTCGTTCAAAACTCAGGTTATAATTTTTGAAAAGAATAATATTATGTGTGTCTAAGTTTTAACATTTTGTTACTCCCGAAGTTATTGTAAGTAGTATTACATAGACTTACGAATTACCGTGACCCCGGAACGTAAATGGCTATTGAAGGACACCGTGGATTTTAGTCAGTACGAGTCTGACACTCCCGCTCTGCTCTGGGTGGGAGGACTCATTTAATGATTTTACCGCGATAAAAAAAATAGTATTACATAATTTGTGACATTATGACTGAACTTACATTACTTTTTATTGTGGAGTACAAGGCTTTTGGCTGCTAACTTTGTGTTGTTAAGGAACCTGTTTGTAACTTTAGCACAAAAACTCTAAAGAGAGACAAATATTTGGCCTCTGTTTAGGACGTTGTAATCTTTTAAAATGCTGGTTGCATACTTTTTTTTTTGTTTAAAATAAAAATAAAGTAATTATTCAATGTTTGTCTAAATGTAAACTAATTACATTATAAAAGAATAAAACAATTTTTTCTGTTTAAAATGAACACAATCAAAAACTTCTAGACTGGTTTTCAGAATTATTTCTTAATTATTTAAAAAATTTATATATAAATGTAAAAGTTTTAACCTCAAATGCAACAAGACATGTCATTGACATGTCTATTTTTGTAATTATATTATATTCTTCTATGAACTATGGGGTCGTAAGGTTCTCTAGGTTTCTCGAATGGAGACCACGCACTGCCAATCGCAGCGTGTGACGTCCAGCTTGATGCCTTTTTCAAACAGACAGGCGAGTCCGAAGCGATAACGAACCGATACGAGACGTCAGTCCGATAGTTCGGTCACGCTTTCGGATTGCTTTCGCTTTTCTACGTGACTGGATTCAAACAATTCCATACATTAAAAATAAAAACATCACGCTTCGCATTCGCCACGCCTGTCTGTTTGACAAAGGCTTGAAGGTGGACAGACGATCTGATGAAGATCGCAGGATCGCGCTGGATGCAAGCCGCTTTCAACCGGTCCTATTGGAAATCCACGGGGAGGCCTATGTTCAGCAGTGGACGTCCTACGACTGATATAATGATAATGATAGCGCGCTACGTAATTTCAACACACAAAATTGAACAGCAAATAGGTTCATTATCAACAGCAAATCTTCGAACTACACCATTACACTTTGATACACCTATCAAAAATCGACCAGACAATATTTACTCCTTCGGAGCACGAAACCTCAGAACATTACTTCTCCTAAATTACCTCATCAAACCGAATGGCTCTCAATGGGGAAAATCAGACCTCACGTACAAATAAAAGAAACAAAATGGTATATCAAATATCAATGTGACGTCATATCCGGGACTCGATATTGCAGTTTTCAATTTAGGAAATCCGTATACATGTAGTTTTTGTTGTTATATGTATTCCAAGGATTATTAGGCTGTGTCCATTAGGTATGTGTCGGCAGTTTTTAGATTGATAAAAAATATTGACAGACTTTAACGAACTTGAATAAAATATCTGTATTTATTGTACAATTGAAACTGCATAATTATTTGAGGATTCAGCAAAGTATTTAGTTATGTAGTCTTTATTGTTACCAAGAAAAAAATGTTTTAAATGATTTTACATTAGTTTTTTTATATCTTTTTCTCCAATTTATCAAGATCTAATTGCCGCCATGTGTTCCTTCAATAGCTTTTTACGTTCCGGGATCACGGTTTTGTGATAAGACCCGGTGTCTTATTATATTACGCTTTTTTAATTTTCCACTAAAGGAACGCTGTAAATCCTTTAAGTAAGCTGTAAATAAAAATAGAAATATTGGGATAAGGCCTCTCAGGCCTTTATTGTATGAAAAATTGTAAAAGCGCCTGTAGTGTACGAATGAAGAATTAATTTTTTCGTCATCAAATTAACGCCAAAGTTCCCGTTTACTTGACGTCACAATAAAGTGAAAAGTCATGCAAAGGCTTCGGTTCCGCCAGTGTGGTGTGAGCGAGAAAAGAAAATTTATCCAACTTTAAATATAGTAATATATACAACATTATTTTTTGTTTATGCGAAACCCGATACACCTGCCTAGTATTTTTGTGTAAAAAACTGTGTACAAAATTTCAAATCTGTATCAAAAAAAATCATAAAGTTATAAGCTTGTTATGTTACCTGGTTGTCCGTTCAAAAATCTGATAATTTCACGGTGGGACTCAGTACCCTCGCTCAACTCGCGCCTCCTCTTTCATACACTCATTGATAATAGCTTGGCAAAAGGAACCTAACCGTATAGTGATTGTATTGTATTAACTGATGATAAAATTAATTAAAAAATTTTGGAAAAAAAATAACATGGTGTAAAAATTATTAGAATCGATTCAGTTACAGATTCTGAACAAACTATATTCAGGTTTCGCATATACAAAAAATGATGTTGTATATAAGTAAAAAGTAAAATGGTTGGTGACAGTATGTCTATGCCTTACCGATCACGGTCCGCGCACCGGGCATATGGATGTGCCAGGGATTACTGTTATGAAACTTGACTGAATGGAATCGAGTCATGTATTCGATGTAGTACCCGTTTTTCAGGATTTTAAACCATGTACGGACAAGTTTTTCCCGAGTATCGTAAATTGATTCATGTCAATATTTATTCTTGTTATCACATAAACATCGGCGTCATGCTCACGAAGGAGGAGGCGACCCCTGCAGGCTTTGGCCCTCTAGAGGGGGCCCCGTCATTTTGCTGACACTCTTTGAGGCGCGCGTGGAACCCAACGCGCCATCGACCCGGGCATGGTCCATGGTTGGACAGCGAGTTGCCCATTACTCGCTGCCCGCATGTCCGCGACCGTCTTACAAAAAAGTAAAACATAGGTTGACCACTTTGTCTAAAGTAAATGTCGTTTTGCCACAACATTTGACGTTGATAAAAGGGTCCTTTTTGCAATTACACTTTTTTTTAGACAAGTGTCCAACAGATATTAACTTTTTGTAGTAAGACGGTAAATGTTTACATAATATTATAGAATAGAATAGAATAGAATAGAATATACTTTATTGTACACCAAAATGAATAAATACAAACTTACAATATTGTTAATTCTAAGGGTACAACGGCGGTCTTATCGCTAATAGCGATATCTTCCAGACAACCTTAGGATGGACTTAAAAAACTATAATCAAAAACAAGGGTAGGCAATGATGCACAACAAATAACAGATAACATAATAATATTAATACAATACACATAAATATCAATTGTAATATAAAATACACATACACATTTAAATATATATATATACAGGGTGTCCCAAAACTCAACGTCAAGCCGAAACGGGGTGACAGGATTGATCATAACCATCACGAGAAAAATCTGAAAAAAAATCTATCCCATGCAGTTTGAAAATTATGGGCATTTTAAGAAAAACCTAGAAATTTGATCAAACTGTACCATTTTTCGGTTATTGTGGTTATTCTTTTTTATTTTTGTTCATTTGAACTTTGGAAACGTAATCCTAAATAACATTTCTAGAATCCCAATAAAAAATAATGACACAATTGCCTCAAGTTTCCGAGAATTGAGACTATTTGTTAAACTACGAATTTAAAATTTTCAAGATTCGTCGACTTTGACAGGCCCTCCTATAAAAAAAATGTACTAGAGTGCCTTGGCAAGTGGCATTAAAAGTTGGCGCATTTAATCAGAATTCTAAAATGGTACAATACTTGTTAGTTCCATACAATAGAAAAGAGTAAAAAAATTAAAACCTCAAGTAACCCGATTTTTGCTATCACGTTTTACTCAGTTAAAATGCTTTTAATTCGCACAAGCTCTAGGTAGGTTCTTAATTTTAAGACAAAATGATGAGAGAGATGGATAATGGGTATGGGTACGCATTTCGCAGTGCAAGTAAGAGATTTCCTTGACCAGGAATATCCGGGAAGGTGGATTGGACGTTCAGGCACTATCTTGTGGCCCGCCCGTTCACCAGATTTAAATCCCCTGGATTTTTTCTATTGGGGAGTTCTCAAAGAAAAAGTTTACTCAAAGCCCATTGATCACGTAGCCGACCTGCGTGAACGCATTTCTCAAGCAGCTGAGGCGATCAACTCTCGAAGATATGCCCGACTTATAAGTAGATCTTTTTTAAGAAGATGTAGGGCTTGTATTGAGGCTGATGGTAAACAATTTGAACATTTATTATTTATTATTGTAATAAAAATGTTTTTTCTCTATCTGACTTTTAGTCCAACAAACCTAATTATTTTACTAACTTTTTTTCACTTTGGTAAAAGTGGCGTCACTATCTGTCTCGCTCACTCATGACAAACATACCCATTATCCATCTCTCTCATCATTTTGTCTTAAAATTAAGAACCTACCTACAGCTTGTGCGAATTAAAAACATTTTAACTGAGTAAAATGTGATAGCAAAATTCGGGTTACTTGAGGTTTTAATTTTTTTACTCTTTTCTATTGTATGGAACTAACAAGTATTGTACCATTTTAGAATTCTGATTAAATGCGCCAACTTTTAATGCCACTTGCCAAGGCACTCTAGTACATTTTTTTTATAGGAGGGCCTGTCAAAGTCGACGAATCTAGAAAATTTTAAATTCGTAGTTTAACAAATAGTCTCAATTCTCGGAAACTTGAGGCAATTGTGTCATTATTTTTTATTGGGATTCTAGAAATGTTATTAAGGATTACGTTTCCAAAGTTCAAATGAACAAAAATAAAAAAGAATAACCACAATAACCGAAAAATGGTACAGTTTGATCACATTTCTAGGTTTTTCTTAAAATGCCCATAATTTTCAAACTGCATGGGATAGATTTTTTTTCAGATTTTTCTCGTGATGGTTATGATCAATCCTGTCACCCCGTTTCGGCTTGACGTTGAGTTTTGGGACACCCTGTATATACATTAGAGAGAAAGGAAATAGTTTATGACTAAGCTTTTAAAAGAAACCAGTGACTGGGCTTGTCTTACTGACAGCGGCAGTGCATTCCACAAACGGATAGCCTGGACTGTAAAAGAGTCATCATAAAATTTTGTGGAGTGCACAGGCATCAAAAGTATCAAATTTTCCGATGACCTCAAATTTCTAGTGTGCGCATCGTGTAGAAACTTAAAACGCTCTTTGAGATAAGAGGGGGTAGCGGGATTAAAAATAATGTTAAAAAGCATTGTTAAAATGTGAGTATTCCGACGAAGGCGGATGGGTAACCACTTGAGTTTATTGCGAAATTCTGAAATATGATCATATTTGCGCAAACCAAATATGAATCTTATACAAAAGTTTTGAAGTCGCTCAAGCTTATCTAACTGTACTTCTGTGAGATCTGGATAGCTGGCATCGGCATAATCAAGGATGGGGGGAGAAGGAGGGACTGAGCAAGCGCAGTCTTAGTGGCAGTCGGAAGGAAATTACGTAGTCTTCGCAATGACCCTGCCGATGCAAACAATTTGCGACTTACTTCCTGCAACTGGGAAACCCAAGAGAAGTCTTTGTCTATGTAGATACCCAGATCTTTAACCGTATCACTATAAGGAATTCTAGAACCTTCAAAAACAATCTGAGGAAGCTGCAACCAATTGATTCTTGAGCGCAGACGCGGGCTGCCAACAACAATGACTTGCGTCTTCGCTGGATTAATTTTTAAACCATAAGCAGTACTCCATTCAGAAATTCGTGCCAAATCCTTATTTATCGTACTAACAGCCTCAGACAATTCGTCTAAGGGAGCTTGAGAATAAATTTGCAAATCGTCAGCATATAGGTGGTAGGATGAAAGAAGGTTATTGGAAATAGAATTTATGAAAATTGCAAAAAGAAGAGGAGATAGAACGCCTCCCTGTGGTACGCCGGCAGTGGTATTGCACCAAGAAGACGACAGTCCTTCGATGCAAATACGC
Source organism: Agrotis puta (assembly GCA_943136025.2). Taxonomy (NCBI): domain Eukaryota; kingdom Metazoa; phylum Arthropoda; class Insecta; order Lepidoptera; family Noctuidae; genus Agrotis; species Agrotis puta. Next base: position 13,581,834 of record OW964175.2, on the reverse strand, counting down.
TGTCGGCGGCCACACAGGTAACTTCGAAACCAATCAATTGCCGTTGGAGATATGTTAAGAGAGCAGAGTATGCCGAGTAGGATGTCAAAATCTACGGTGTTAAAAGCATTACTAAAATCTAATAAGGACAGGACCGTCAGATTTCCATTTTCCATACCCGATCTTATATCGTCAGTAATTTTAACAAGTGCTGTTGTAGTGCTGTGTCCTGCGCGAAATCCGGATTGGTAAGAATTAAGGAGACTGTTTTTACAAAGGAAGGCACTAAGCTGGTTATGAATGAGACGTTCTAGGACTTTGGATAGAAACGGTAATATGGAGATAGGACGGAATTCAGAAAAAGACATAGGATTACACTTTTTAGGGAGAGGGGTAATTTGGGCTTCTTTCCAAGATGAAGGAAAAACACCACAGGAAACGGAAAAATTAAGGATATGGCCGATAGCAGGAAGGATTTCATCCAGGATAGGAAGGATCATCTTACGACTGACACAGTCACTACCAACAGCATTTGAAGTGATTGATAAAATGCTCTTCTTAACATCACAAGCCGAGAATTGATTAAAAACCAAGGGAGAGTAATCGGGAGTAGGAAGAGATGAAAGATTATCTAGAGTATTCGCTTTAATAGCGCTATTAAAATTAGATGAAATTGCGAAATGTTTGTTAAGTTCTTCAAGATCTACATCTTTAGGAATAGAATCTTGGCGTGACTTTCCAACTCCCATTGATCTAAGAAACTTCCAGACTTTTGCTGGATCACCATTTTCGACAGAATTATGAACATGGTGGCGTTGCGCATCCCTACAAACCAAATTACTGCGATTGCGGATTGCAACGTATTTTTCACGATTTAAATCGTTAGGTGTACGCTTGAATCTGGCCTTTGCTGCCGCTTTTCTGTGCAAAATATCTTTTAAATCTTTTGTTAACCACGGCGCTGGAAGATGTTTCATCTTTACTAGGCGTACAGGTGCATGGATATCATAAAGCTGGATTACGCGAGAATTAAAGATATCAAGCTTTATGTCAATCAAATCCGCATCAATAAGATCAGACCAGTCAATGTTGCTGGCATCCTCACGAAGGCTTTCAAGATTCATACCACCAAAACTGCGCTGCATCAAGGTTTTAGGTTTACACTTGGGAGGGCGAATTTTATAAGAAAGGAAGATGAGATCGTGATAAGAAAAAGCGTCAGCTGAACATTGACCATGCATAGCGACATGTTGATTTGAAGAAACGAAAATGAGGTCAAGTAAGGAAGGAGTACAGTTGGGAAAATGGTGAGTAGCAGTTAAAGGCAGAAGAGATAAATTGCAAGATTGAGAAATGGAGCGAAGTGAGGAAGAACGAGAATCTTGTTTAAGAAGACAAGTATTGAAGTCTCCCATGAGTATGGAGTGCTTGTAGGAAGGCATCAGATTTACAAGGAGAGTTTCCAAAGAGGAAAAATAGTCTATGCGCAAGGAAGGGCAATAATAGACACCAAGCAAAATCTTCGAATGATGAAGATTTATTTCCAAAAAGAGATGCTCGCCAGCATTCGACGGTGGTGGCTGTGTTGACATATCGATGACAGAAAAAGGAATGTTTGCACGAAGATATATGGCAACACCGCCACCACCACCACCTGTGCGATCATTTCTAATTAGTTGGTATCCGGGTAAGGAATAGGATGTGGACGGAAGACATGGCTTAAGCCAAGATTCAGAAACTAGGATTGCATGGATGTTTTTACAGGCCAGATTTGCCAGCATATCATTGTAATGAGCCGGAATACTTTGAGCATTAATATGCACCACATTGAAATTCTTCGGAACTCCAGAAAACTGAGACTCAAGCGTGTCAGCAAGAGTAGGAATGCTACTGAAGCTATCATTACTACCACTGCTGGCTGATGCAAAACTATCATCATCACTGAGTACAGAAAAATCAGTCATTAGAAACACTGCTCTGTGCTAAATAGATAAAAATATGTATATATGAATATAATATATAAAAGTAAAGTTTGTAAATAAAAAAAAAAAAAAAAAAAAATATAAAAAGATTTTAAAAAGTTTTGGTAGGTGTAAAAATGTCCACCCGCCAGTCATGTGAAAATAACAAAAACAAATAAAACATAAAACAAAAAATACAATCAATGTTGTTGTCGTCGCTCGGGTTACAGTTTAGCAGAAAACGGAAAAAATAATAATAATAAGCTAAAACACACTAATAAACATATTATTAAAAAAGAAAAAGAAAAAAAACAACATAAATTTTCTATGTCGCCATAGACAATTATGCTCAAAAATATATTTTAATAAAACCGGAACGCAGCTATTAACATGACACTTGACATTTGTCAAGTGTCAGAAAAGCTTACTCGTGGAATCTGAACATAAAACTTAAAAGTATAATTATCAAGAAATATTAATCACAACAAGGGTAGGAGTAAAAGATATTAAAAAGCAAAATAAGAAGGTAAAGAAACAATAACAAACAGTAGTGAGACTGTTACCCGAACGACGCCGTGAACCATTCACTTCTTAGCTGCAGCACGCCTATTTCGCTTAGGTGGTGGTGTTGAAGCAGGCCTATTGGTGTCCGGCTGGCGTACCAGTTCACCACAATCAAGCTCAACCGTAGCAATGGCGTTAAGTTCACTAAGGGTGACGACTCGATGCTTGGTTCCATCAGGCCCCAGAACAAAAACACTGCCCTGCTTCGTCCAGCAGCTGTTGACGCCAAACTTATCACGTGCTGCCATGAAGACTTGATGCCAAGATCTGGTCAAGAATTCTGACATGGTTATACCGGTGCCCTTCAACTTCGTTTTTGCAAACCAGATCTTGTCCCGAACATCAACATCCTGGAACTTGACCAATATCGGTCTAGGCTTCCCAGCGCCGCCTTGATTGCCCATTCTGTGACACCGACGAATAGCAGCAACAGAGAATGAGTCAAAGTTAAGTCTGTTACGCACCACCTCCGCAACCAAAAGAGATGTGTCCTCTTCATTGTCCTCTGCAACACCGTGAACCAAAAGTAACTTCCTTCGGCCCCTCATCTCCAACATATCAATATCCTTGGCAAGGGCTTCCACCTGCCGTTGAAGACAATTCAGAGCCTCCATAACAAAGGACTTGAACGCTGCATATTCTGCAGCAAGAACAAAAGAGCTGCTGCTACTGGCTGTGGAGTCGGGTGTCGTCTTGGAGAGTTCAGCTTCGAATTTTGACATTCTGTCATGAAATTGTGACAATAATTCGGACATTGATCCCTTTAGTGACTCCATTCTTGACTGAAGTTTTTTGCTTTTACTTAGTGTTAATTAAAGTGAGTGCAATTGAAGAATAACACACAACTGGCAGGTAGTAATTGTTATTAATTATAAAACATTAAGTATAATGTATAAATACTATTAAATTTAATTATTTATAGAGAGCAAAATTTTTCGTGCCTATTTATTTAACTACCCCCAACCAAAAAAAAAAAAAAAATATTATGCTTATTTCGTTTTATCTTTTGAGTGCAAAGATAAAGACACGGAGTTTTACATTAAACGATAATTTAGTATAAAAACAGGAAACAAAATATTAATTAAAGCTTCTTTAATCCAATGAATAATGGTCATCCCAAATCAACGGCAATATCGTAATAATCAAATTAAAGCGAACTCCAATTATTATTTCATTTCATAATTAAGTAAAATGTAACAAAATGTGAAGTTGCGGTATCGCAAGCATTTGATAAATTGTTTTATAAACATTGTAATAAATACAACCTGGATGAACCGGGTTTTATAACCCGGTTCATCCAGGTGTTATTAAGTTTTTTCATCACTTTGCGATGTATTGAGTATTCAATACAATTTTTTACATTAGTCTCAGTAATTAGATATAGTCTCAGCAGTAACCCGGAATATATTTTTGTAGTAGATTACGTCTTATGTTGAGGCTCATCCCCCATCATATGGGACAAAAAGTCAGGTCAAAGTAGGTCTATATAGTTCTTCTCCTCGAATCGATAACTCATATTCTGTCCAGCAAACACGTGTTGCATGACCAATTCTAAGTCTTTTCTGCCAAGAATAGAGAAAGCTATTTCTGTACACTTCGATTTCTTTTTTTAATTGAGAATGGCATAAATGACATGCTAACGCGTTTACCGGAAACGACGTAGAATATTAAAAAAAAAGTTGTATTCATCATGTTACTATAATACGAGTAAATACAACGTGAAATCATTTTTAAAATACTGACTGACATATGTTTTAAATCCTTTGAACTGCATGTCCCGCAAACCGACAGAGCCGGTGAACCGCTGACCAGACCTTCCATCAATCAATCGAGCCAGTCAAGCGCAGTCCACTCTTGGACATGCTGTGTCACCGTCCTTTTAGTGATACGATCCAATGTGGTGAATTTATGCGAAATTTTAGAGCAGTGGAAATAGAGTGGTATTCTACATAGAGTACCCACTGAAATGACACTTCAATTATTCAACATACAGCACGGATCAAAATTTTTCGCAGGTGCCCAATTGCGGGCAGCGAGTAATGGGCAACTCGCTGTCCGACCATGGACCATGCCCGGGTCGACGGCGCATTGTGTTCCACGCGCGCCTCAAAGAGTGTCAGCAAAGTGACGGGGGGCCCCGTCACTTAGCACTTTGCTTTGAGGCGCGCCTCTAGAGGGCCAAAGCCTGCCGGGGTCGCGGGACTGTACGAATTACCGTGACCCCGGAACGTAAAGGGCTATTGAAGGACACCGTGGATTTTAGTCAGTACGAGTCTGACAGCCCCTCCCGCTCTGCCCTGGGTGGGAGGACTCATTTGATGATTTTACCACGCTAAAAAAATGTTTTTTATTGAATCAGAATTGCCAATCAGAATGTCTGTACTGAAACCTAAATATTTCTATTAAGATAACAACACCCTGCGAGGATCGTCCGGAGGACACGGTGGAGCATACGGTGCAGGACTGCCCCGCTTGGGCAGAGCACCGCCGTGTCCTCACGACGGCGATAGGCGGAGACCTCTCGCGCCCGGCATTGGTCGAGGCCATGCTGCGGGGCGAGACGGAGTGGGAAGCGGTCGCCTCCTTCTGCGAAGCAGTCATGCTCGTGAAGGAGGAGGCGGGCCGCCTGAGGGAGAGGACAGCGTCCTCCCTCCATCCCAGCCGCAGTGGTAGACGCCCACGGCGTCGGACGTCACAGGACGATCTCCGGCCACCGTAGGCGCGGGCATGCGGGCAGCGAGTAATGGGCGACTTGCTGTCCGACCATGGACCATGCCCGGGTCGACGGCGCGTTGTGTTCCACGCGCGCCTCAAAGAGTGTCAGCAAATTGACGGGGCCTGTAGAGGGCCAGAGCCTGCCGGGGTCGCGGGACTTACCCATCACCGTAACCCCGGTACGTAAAGGGCTCGTGAAGGACACCGTGGATTTTAGTCAGTACAAGTCTGACAGTCCCTGCCGCCCTGCCCTGGGTGGGAGGACTCATTTGATGATTTTACCACGATAAAAAAAAAAAAAAAAAAAAAGATAACAACACTGCCTTGCAAACAATACACAAGTATGTTTATTAGTTGTCTAGTACCCATAACACAAGCTCTGCTTAGCTTGGGACTAGATGGCGTTGTGTAATAGTTGTAAAAAGAAAAAAAAACTTATTATCGTATAACTAAGTGATTGTGGATACCGGTGCGTGTAGGTACTGGGTCACGGGACCGTTCCGGGAACGAAACGGAATCGGAGCGAACGGAAGAGGAGATGCGGTTCCGCATTTAAAATAATTCGCGCGAGGTAGGGACTTTTAGAATGTACGATTTTTTTTTTGACATCAGTTCAGTTACAAGTTCGCTTTATCGTGTACGTTTTTATTAGGCTGTAGCATTTCTAATTAAATAACTGAGTTCATACTTATAACAGTATTAAAATACTGAGCCGTTTTAAATTTATTTTTCCGACGTGTGCGTTAAAAACGGTAGTTGCTCTAAATGCGACGTGAACACAACTCCAATAGCAACAAATCCGTTAAAACGAGTACGGGTGCTCTGTGTGAACGAGCCCTGACATCACGTCTTTATAGTGAAAATATAACCTTATCTTTATATAAATTCAGGATTCTTTTTTTTAAATACCAAGTTTTTAAAGTCTTTCAATACTTTCGTATGAGAGTACATCAAATCATAATTTAATCATCTTTAGAAGCCGCAATTCAATATTACTATCTTGCTACACACAATTTCGTTTACCACTATTGAGTGGTAAACGAAATTGTACGAAACTTAGCTCTTAAGACCTATCTAATATTAATTAATAAATTAGAGATAAGTGGTCCTCAAACTTATTATTTTTTAAATAAATTACTCACCGAAATTTGGTAAAAGTTACAGACTTGATTATAATTTAATGTCGTGTCTCATTTCGTATCTAATATGTGTGTGTGTGCTATGTAACTTAAAAGTTTTTTTTTTTTGTGAATTGTTTAAAATTTCTGTAATTTAAATGAAAACGAGATGTTGGTGGCACTAGCTTTTACAACTACAATAAGTTTTAGTCGGAAAGTAAGTATTGTTTAAAGTCGTTTGCATTTCATGTCTAATCGTATCGGATCATATAAATAATCCTTAATTTCACGGTGTATTATTTTCATAAACACTAAAATAGCAGTACCCCTTCGTTTTCTCGCTGACTTAAAATTGTTATAGAGCTTTCCGCAATTAGAGTCACTATATTTATTTTAAAGTCACAGAAGTCACAGAATAATAGAACATTGTTTACTGACAAGAAGATCCATTATCCTGTAACACACTTTATATTTCATACTAAAAGCGGTGGTTGTAGGTTCGAACCCAGCCAGAACAATTACTTTGACTAATTTGTTTTATCACCTCTTCTCTCAAAACGGTGAAGGAAAACATCGTGAGGAAACCGGTATGTCATAGAATCAAAAAAATCGAAGCCAACCAACCAGCACTGGGTCCGAGTGTTGGATCATTCCCTCTCCCAGTGACGAGGCCTGTGCCCCAGCAGTGGAAACTTTTTGCAGTACATTGAGTCTCATTGACTTAATAGGGTTTATAAAAAAAACAAAAAATAAAACATCTAGAAAAACTGTCTTCACTCCTCCAATGGAATGTAGTAGGAATGTCTAATGACACTTTAGGCCGTATACAGAAAGAAAGCTGGAAACTTATAAGCGCTTACCGGCGCTTGACAGCGTTGGTAACCCGCGCAGGAAAATATATGAACGCGCGCCGATAAGCACTGAACGGTGCCGACAAGCTTCAACACGCGCGGGTTAGCGCTGGGCGCTGCCATTTAAAATTAATAAACAACTTGCTTGGTCTGCTTCAATCTGCTTCCTTTGTGTAGAACGGACCAGCGCTGTCAAGCGCCGGTAAGCGCTTATAAGTTTCCAGCTTTCTTTCTGTATACAGCCTTAGTCTATACGTTACCGTTATCTCAATAAATGCAGTTCTGCCTCTACCGACTGTTCTCTGATTTACTGCATCCTTGAGGCTCGGATAGATTTATGTGTCGTAAGAAAATGGTGGCAAACTAGTTGAATGAAAATTTGAGAGAATTTTGTGTTGAGTACCTAAGGGAAGTATATTTTATTAAGGTGCTAATAAACTTGAGAATTCACTCGCATTGTGTATTTTTGCGAATGTTACGAGTACATTACAGAAAAACAAACGAGAGCGTTTAAGCGAGCATTCTAAAGTTCGTTCTGGCGAGTTCTTCATGGAGAAATATTTATTGTGCGTGATCGCTAGAAGATCGTGAAAATGTTCGTAGCGATGTATAAATAATAAATAAATATTCCACAACTATCACAGAACGCCATCTAGTCCCAAGCTAAGCAGAGCTTGTGTTATGGGTACTAGACAACTGATAAACATACATATATATTTCTAAATACATACATATTATAGATAAATTACACCCAGACACAGAACAAATGATCGTGCTCATTACACAAACATTTGTCCTGGGTGGGAATCGAACCCACGACCTCCGGATAGCAGTCAGGGTCACTAACCACTAGACCAACAGGCCTGTTCTCTGTCTGCCTGTGGCTCTATGCTTGGCTCTGTCCATTGTTCAGTTATACAAAATTAAAAACGCCGTTTGCTAGATATTCTGTTACAAGTGAATGTTCGTCTACGAATATGTTGAGCGTAATTAAAATTCTTGTGCTTTGATTCTATCAATAGTCTTTTACAATAAATGTAGGATCCATAAAAATATCCAAACAAAATATATGTTGTCTTAAATTTCTAAACTGTGTATCCGAATGTATGTACGAGTGAGACGGAAATAGGAAGTGTGTTGTGTGCTCGCTTACCCTAAAAAAGGGAAAGGGAACTTCCGGATGGCGGTGGCATGTAGAAATGTGCTCTGTGCAAATTTTGTCTTTAAAAATTAACTTCAGTTTTAAATAATAAACTAAGATATCTCCAAGCCCGATTTTCATTCGCTCCCTCATACCACAAATTTGGGGGCTCGTCCGGGATGAGATAAGAGATCGGGCGAATCGAGAAGTTTGTGGTGTGCAGGAAGACGCGCGTGGGCACATGGCGGCGAGGCAAAATTTGTAGTGATCAAGGTGCAAAATATCTGTGGTGAGAGGTGAAAAACTGTGGCGAAGGGCGAAGGCAGCGGTGGCGAGATTATTTGAAGTTGATTGTTTGAAGAAAAGTACATAAAGAAGAATATAAAATGACTAAACCAGAAGAAAATATGGCGGCGGCGGTTGTGCCGGCAGCGTCGTGGTGCGAAGGCTTGGTGCCAAAGTTTGATGGCGTAGATAAAGTTTACACGTCCAGTAAGTGGGCGCAAGATGTTGAGGATCACGCGGAGATCATGAAGTGGACACCAACGCAGACACTTATTGTGGCCCGGCGTTCACTCACAGGCGTCGCGGCTTTGTGGTTGAAAACAGAAAAAACACATCGTACATTTGACGAATTAAAGACAGCGGTGGCGAAAGAGTTTCCTGACACCATCAATTCTAAAGAAGTTCATGAATTATTGTCCTCGAGGAAAAAACATAAAGACGAGTCGTACTATGAGTACATGCTGTCCATGAAGGAATTGGCTAAACGGGGGAAGATCGCAGACTATGTCGCGATACAGTACATAGTGGATGGAATTACGGATTACGAGAGTAACAAGGCCATATTGTATGGTGTCACTACCTATTCCGTTTTAAAAGAAAAGCTGACCATATACGAACAAATGAAAAAGAACTCTGCTAAGGCGACCAAACGACACGCAGTTCCGGCAGCTTCCTCGTCGGCTCGTGGTGATAAGAAGGAGTCGGCTTCACGGCCAGATCGAAGGTGCTATAAATGTGGAGATAAAGATCATATTTCATCATCGTGTACCAAAGGAGTCAAATGCTTCAAGTGCGGGGAATTTGGTCACGTGGCGCCGCAGTGTACCAACACAACCGAGCGCGTTCCAGGTAAAAGCAGCGAAATTAAACACCAAAAGTCAATGTGTGCGAAGTTGGAGCAGGACGGCAACACTGAGGACAACGACGGCGGCCATGTTGGTTTAAAATGTCAGACTGTACTAAATGTAAACAAAGCTCGCGGCTCAGTGAAATGTGTCGAAATTAGTGGTTTAAATGTCGAAAGTCTAATTGATTCGGGCAGTGATCTCAACCTTGTGACGGAAGATTTATTTTTTGAACTCAAAGACTGTTTATATATGAAAGAAAACATTACATTGACAGGTTTAGGCCGTAGTGAGGTTATAGCGGTAGGAAAGTTCAATACTTGTATAAAACTTGATGAGGCTTGTTATGATGTAACATTTTATATTGTACCTAGAGACACAATGCCGTATAAGATGATTTTAGGTCAACCTTTCTTAAATTTAGCCAGAGTGATTATTGATAAAGGTGTTTTGAACATTGTGCCTCAGGGCGAGGGTGACCTATTAAGTTGTTTGCTTTCAGAAGTACATTCCACTTCCCTTAACTATATCCCTTCAAATATCCAAGCAGCTGCTCAAGTTTTGGTTGACAGTTACGTACCCTGTCAAGTTAAGGAGGCTCCGTTGGAGATGATCATCATTCTGAAGGATAATATACCAGTGGTGCAACGTCCCAGACGCTTGTCAGCACCAGAGCAGGAGGTAGTGGAGCTTCAAGTTCGAGAATGGATATGTAAAGGTATTGTGAAACCCAGTTTTTCAGAATATGCCAGTCCATTGGTTTTAATTAAAAAGAAGAATGGACAAATACGGGTTTGCGTGGACTATAGGAAGATTAATGAGAAAATGGTGAAGGACCAATTCCCTTTGCCAATCATCGATGATCAGCTCGATAGGTTGTCCAAAGCAAAAGTTTTTAGTAAGCTGGATTTGAAAGATGCCTTTTTTCACCTGAAGATTAGGGAAGACTGTACTAAGTTTACTTCGTTTGTAACTCAAACCGGACAGTATGAATTTACAAGGGCACCATTTGGTTTGGCCATATGTCCTAACTACTTTACCAGATTTATAAATGCAATTTTTCGAGATTTACTGTGTGAAGGGTTCTTACAGATTTTTATCGATGACATAATAATTTCAGCAGTGACGTATGAACAAGGGTTAGATAGATTAAAGCAGGTTTTACAGGTGGCAGCTGACTATGGATTAATAATTAACTGGGAGAAGAGTGAATTGCTCACCACGCGAGTTGAATATTTGGGTCATATTGTGGAGGATGGAACTGTAAGGCCTTCAAATGATAAAGTAGAAGCAGTGATGAAATACCCAACACCGAAGACAGTCAAGCAGGTACAAAGTTTTATTGGTTTAACATCCTACTTTCGTAAATTTATCGAGGGCTATGCTGCTATAGCCAAGCCACTTACTGATCTGTTGAAGAAAACCAGTCCGTTCAACTTCACAGGAGAGCAGGAGCGTGCATTTTTAATATTAAAGGAGATTTTATCGAAACAACCTGTATTGAAACTTTACAATCCCGGTCTGGTAACTGAGATGCATACAGATGCTTCACAACAGGCGTTCTCTGCAATTTTACTACAGAGAGACCCCAATGACCAGCAACTACACCCAGTGTACTATATGAGCAAGAAGACCACAGATGCTGAGAAAAAATATACAAGTTATGAGCTGGAAGCCCTGGCAGTGGTAGAAGGTGTCAAGAAGTTTAGAAGATATTTATTAGGTATACCATTTAAGATAGTTACAGATTGTTTAGCATTTGAGATGACACTCAGGAAAAAAGATTTATCCACACGAGTTGCTAGATGGGTTCTTCTGTTACAGGAATATAATTATACTGTGGAGCATAGAGCTGGCACCAGGATGAGACATGTGGACGCTCTCAGCCGTAACCCCTATGTAGGAGTGGTTACCAGAAAGATCTACGAGCAGATAAGAAGAGCCCAAGAGATTGATGATGGTGTAAAAGCTATATTGGATCTAATAAAACAAGAACCGTACTTAGACTATTATGAGCGAAATGGATTGTTATATAAAGGAGCAGAAGGATTATTGGTCATACCGAAAGGTTTGGAATATGAAATTTTAAGAAGTATCCATGGTAATGGACATTTTGGGAAGAAGAAAATGTTAGAGTTGATAAAAAAGGATTTCTATATAAAAGACATAAACAAGAAGATAGAGGAAGTATTAGCCGCTTGTATCCCATGCTTACTGGCAATGAAGAAGACGGGACATCAAGAGGGGTTTCTTAATAGCATTGATAAGGGAAGTATACCGTTGGATACCTTGCATGTCGACCACATTGGTCCACTTTCAGAAACTAAAAAGCAGTACAACTACATTCTGACAGTAGTAGATGGATTCACCAAATTTGTATGGTTGTTCCCAACGAAGACCACGAATTCTAAGGAGGTGATTGAAAGACTTAAGATTCATCAGCAAACTTGGGGAAATCCGCAGAGAATAATCTCCGACAGAGGTGCAGCTTTCGTGAGCAATGATTTTGCTGATTATTGTACAATAGAGAATATTCAGCACATTAAAGTGACTACAGGAGTACCGCGCGGCAATGGGCAAGTTGAGCGTATCCATAGGATTGTGGTGTCAATTCTCACTAAATTGTGCATAGAAGATGATAAGTTATGGTATCGTCATGTTAGTAGAGTACAGAGATCAATAAACAGTACTTTCCAACGAAGCATTGGTATGTCACCATTTGAACTTCTTACAGGATGCAAGATGAAACAAAAAGAAGATTTAGAGTTGTTAACCATGTTAGAAGCAGAGTACACAGAACATTTTGTCCAGGAACGAGAAGATTTAAGGGAAAAAGCTAAATTACAAATATATAAAATTCAGGAAGAAAATATGAAAACTTACAACAGAAAAAGAAAGGACAGTATAAAGTACAAAGTTGGAGACCATGTGGCCATCAAGCGGACCCAGTTTGGTACTCACATGAAGCTGAGACCCAAGTTCCTCGGTCCATACAAAGTGACCAAGATATTAGGGCGGGATCGTTATGAGGTGATGAAGGTAGATGGTTCTACAGAGGGACCAGTATGTACTACTTCTGCTGCTGATCACATGAAGGTTTGGCCAGATTAAGGCAATGTTTCATCATTATCAAAGTATCACCCCTGCCCTGAAATAATAGTATTTTAACAATATGATTGTCTTAAGTTTTATGTTAGCTTTGTTGTTGTAATTACGGTTTGTTTTAGCTTTATTGATGTAAAGTTTAAACAAGTTGTCAGTTGGTGTATTGTTGTGTACTGGCATCTCATTTTAGTTAATGATGTGTTTAGTGGATAGCACAATACTAGGTTATATTCTAGATGTTTAATTTAATTTTAAGAAACATTTTTTATTTGTTTACTTTTAATAGAAGCTACCTTTTTAAGTAAGATGTTTGCAATTCAATTGTAAATTTAATACCTGCCTGCCTGTGTAGTTTTAATATTTAATAGACATAAAATACCATAATATGGTTCAGTGTGTTCCAAGTTTACTTTCTTTACTATATTGTAACCATTAAGCAGTTTTGGAAATTCAAGTTGTATCAATCGATTGTTATATTCTGCATTAGATGTCCAACATGTTGTTGTGATTAGATATGTTTGTAGGTGAGGAGTCTGAGGCCAGACTCTTATAGGATGGCCGAGTTGTAGGATCCATAAAAATATCCAAACAAAATATATGTTGTCTTAAATTTCTAAACTGTGTATCCGAATGTATGTACGAGTGAGACGGAAATAGGAAGTGTGTTGTGTGCTCGCTTACCCTAAAAAAGGGAAAGGGAACTTCCGGATGGCGGTGGCATGTAGAAATGTGCTCTGTGCAAATTTTGTCTTTAAAAATTAACTTCAGTTTTAAATAATAAACTAAGATATCTCCAAGCCCGATTTTCATTCGCTCCCTCATCCCACATAAATATTATTATTTGACAAAAAGAAGCATGGTCAAAAATGAATACCGAGTATGCTGACGTTATTAAAGTACCTGCTTTTATTACCTGCAGCTTTCTCATACATACACACTTTAGCATTTATAATACCTAGTCTAAAAAGGGATTAACCGATGTTACTGAATCTTTGCAGACGACCTTCAGAAATACTAAGACACGTGCTGGATTAAACCATCGATTGTGACTGTGGTTCAGATCAGTCTTGAATCAATACAACTTGGGAATGAGAAATAAATACAATCATGGCGATCAGAGGAGAGACCTTTGTTCAGCAACGAAATGAAAGGTTTTTTACAGTACTGGTATAAATAAATCCAATTGGCTATGAAGAAAACACGTTTATTTTCACAAAATAAGTAACGTAAGTTCTTCAAAAATTATCTGTCAACCAACTAGATCTACTACCCTAATAAAGCAAGTGTCTCATACAAACACAATTTAATTAAACAACTTACTTTAACACAACAATACCGAGATACAGAATTATACCGAAAACAAAACAGCGAAGTTTTATTTACAGACAAAAACAAATGAACGAGCTAAATACGAACGAACAACATTCCTCCAAAAAGCGCTTTATAATTTTAATTAAAGAATGCTACAGCGATGCAGCGTAGCTTTTGCAAGCTACACCAAACTACCGAGTTTGCGGTTGTACCGAACTTTTGTAATGTGTACACAATACGTGAATTTATACGTATGTATGGACTGGTTTTTATGTGATTGTTTTTATCGTGGTTTCTGACGTTTTTATTTGCTTGAATTATGAATTTATGGCACAGAATGCGATAATAGCTTCGTGTTCATGTTTAATGGGTCAGAGAAGATGAGGGTTTATTTTTATTTAACTTAAATATGTAGTGAATAGTATCACCTTTTTATACGGTAATGCATTGTATTAGATCTTTCTACTTTTCTCTCTATAAACTCGGCGTATAGCTAGTAGCTAGCTCCTATTGATCTCAGCGTGATATTATATACTTTATAGTCTTCCTGAATAATTGAACTATCCAACACAAAATATTTTTTTAATTACACTCAGTAGTTCCTGAGATTATCGTGTTCAACTAAAGAAACAAACTCATCGGCTTAATATTTTTATCTTCGCCCCATACTAGGAATTTCTCCTGTGTCGTGGATGCGTTTACAAACATGTAAACTCACATACACAAACGCCCAGACCCGGAAAAAGTACTTGATCATACAAATATTTGCACCGTGCGGGAATCGAATCCGCGACACTTGACAATCCAATCGCTCAGCCACTGCGCTAACCGTGTTGTCGTCATATTAAAAGTGTAGTATTAATAACCCTGGAACGTAAAGGGTTATTGAAGGATCATCGTGGATTTTAGTCATTACAAATCTGACAGTCCCTCCCGCAGTCCCACCCCGTCCTGGGTTGGACGACTAATTTGATATTGAACCACAATAAAAAAAAATATAGTTTCGATAAAAATCCTATAGAACTCGGCAATGTACAAGTAAGTAACACCCGGAGTGGATTTTCTATTTCCTAGGCCGCCACTGACATTGACAAAGTAACAGATAGTCGCACCGCAATAGTTACGGGACAAAATTAAAGAAAATGCCCAATATGGAGACGAATGGTGGCAATCCATCTTAGACCTTAGTTCTTGGAAACTAATGAAAGGACTGCGAAGTTTTATAAGAGTCGTATGGACTCTTTATTGAGTTGAGGTATTGGGAAAGGATATTTTACGTGTGATAACATTCGTATGGTTTTTTAACGGTTAAATGCGGTAATGTCAGGAACAACTGGTACGTATTTAAAAATATGTTTAAGCTATCGCATAGCTTTTATCGCGGGATTTGAGCTCGACCGAATCAAGAAATTCCGTAACGAAAATAAACCTAACACTGTCACTATCACATCTGTCATGTCAATGTGAATGAATGAAATTTGAATGAATGATTTTTTTCTTGACGTTTCACTTGATTGACGTGGTTGACCATAGCCTAATTAGTAGAGTAACTTCCCATAGAGCAACAAATTGGATGATATTTTCTTTAAATATTCGCGATAGGCGGTATTTTTTTCATAAATAAAATAAACATAAATCCAATTTATTTATTCATTAATTCTCAATCATTATTACATTATTGATTATTGATTATATATTATTGATTATTACATTATTTTCTCTTTTTTTTTTGTTTGCCATCTCATATTTAATTTATTGATATTGTATCTTGTTTTTCCTGTCTTCATTCAGAATATTACTTTTATATGTGAGTTTTAATTCTTATGTAAATGTTGTGCACGTCTATTATTGACACTAACACTAGAATAAGACCTCAAAATGTAAATTAACCTTGTTTGTGTTTGTGTTGTTGATGTGCCTTAAATAAATAAATAAATAAATAAATAAATAAATAAATAAATAAACAAATAATTATAATTGCATAAGTTGATAAAAAATGCTATGCAATAGCTTTACCGCGTGCAGTCCCCGACTGCCACACGTATTTTTTTTGGATAGTTTATTTATCGAGGAAGGCTCTATAGGAAGGTTCTCTCATTTTTTACTGCACTACAGAGCCATATTTCTTATTTTTATACAGTAAATTTGATAAATTAATTAAAACTTGTAAATATTTGACAGCTATTTGCAACGTTGACAATTTTCAGAATACGCGCTCTTAATACTAGCAATTACCTCGAATTCTCTGAACACTTTTGTAAAATCATTTAAAGATAAAGAAGCAAAAAGGTTGACCTCAACAGAAAAGGCTCTTAGTATCAAAATTGCATTTACCTACCTTCAATTTGGCACAATTTCATTGTAGTTTTTCATTCGTCGCTGCAGTCGAGTGCAAATTAAAGAAACGCCCGATGTGGAGACGAATAGGGGCGATCCATCTAGCCTCGCTGCTCCCACGACAAGAACTAATGAAAAACCTAGCTAAGTTTCATAAGTGTCAAGAATTACAAACCGGCCAAGTGTGAGTAAAAGGGAAGGGTTCTTTACAATTATCTATAAAAACGTTAAAAAAAACACGTCTTTGTATAGGAGCTCCTCTTAATTTAATCATTTATTTTGAAGGTGAATATATTATAACGAATTTTTTTTAACGATGTTAAATCATCAAATGAAGGACTCATCCCACCCAGGGCAGAGCGAGAGGAACTGTCAGACTCGTACTGACTAAAATTCACGGTGTCCTTCAATAGCCCTTTACGTTCAGGCTTTGGCCCTCTACAGGGGGCCCCGTCATTATGCTGACATTCCTTGAGACGCGCGTGGAACACATGAGTGCCCCCTTAAATATTTATTTTATTGTGTACTTTATTATAGAAGGCAACAAAAATAGATCATCTGTTAAAAATTCAACTGTCTTACTATCACGGTTTATGAGATACAGCCTAGTGACAGAAGGGCGGACAGATGGACAGTGGAGTCCTAGTAATATGGTCCTGTTTTACCGTTTTGGTACAGAACCCTTATAAGTTTTGCAAAACATTTTGTATAGAGCCCGTACAAAATGTTTTACAAAACTTCGCATCATGCCAATGATAAGTAAAGATTACTTACTCACTTAAATGTACCTAATAGTTTGTACTACAAACAATAATGAAGACAATTTTGTATTTTAATGCAGGGTATAAACTATCTGTGTACCAAATTTCATCCAAATCCGCTCAGGAGTTTAGTGTGAAAAATTAACAAACACACACATATTAGTGAGAAGTAAATAGTCAGGAATATAATTATCGTTCGTTAATTTGATTTAAGATGCCGAGAAACATAATCACGATACTGAATTAAAACAAAACGTCTTCGGAAAATAGGTCACACTGGTCTCAATGCAAATAAATTGAGACAGTTCAACAGCCTACGAATAGTCGCGAATCGGAAATCAAGCCCCGTCCCTTAGAATGGAACACGGACACTCCAAAGCCATTTGGGTCATCAAAACAAAAACATTTGCTTACGAGAACAGCTGACACAAATCCCCTTTACACCAACATTCTATTCAAAATATATAAGGAGGCCGACGGCAAAGAATAAAGATTTAGGTACAGAAGCGATAAGAATGTTAAACCGCTTGACAAAGCTCATACTTGCAGGTGTTTTACAGTCCTTTTTTATCGTGGTAAAATTCTCAAATGAATCCTCCCCACCCAGGGTGGAACGGGAGGGACTGTCAGACTCGTACTGACTAAATTCCACGGTGTCCTTCAATAGCCTTTTACGTACCGGGGTCACGGTAATTCGTGAGTCCCGCGACCATCCCGTTTTACCCTCTGAGTGCGCAACCCTAACTAGGAACTACCAGAATTCATACACAGCTACTAGGGCGCACGTATCGTCTGCGCGGTCGGTGGAACTTCGAAGAGCACTTCGATCTCATGGTTCACCGAACCAAGAAGGTAGTCTTCCTAGGGTTGTGTCTTAACAGGCGTTGTACGGGGGGGTTTCGGAATTTGGTCTTTTAATAGGTCTCAGTTCCCTCCTCCATGTGCTAATGTTGTGAGTGACCGGGCGCGTTTTAATGGATGCCCCTTTACAGCAAAAAAAGGCGTACACAACATACATCAGTTTCGCTTCTACACAATTTTATTACTCTATGCCGATGGCAATAAATAAGGGTGTATATCAAACCAGATCTCAGGAGCATCGTTAAACCTATGCCGTAATCACGTTAGCTCGTAAACCGCTTTACTGGCCCACCGCAAACAAATTAAACATTTTTACTGCTAATAAATGGTAGGGATAAACGTTATAACGAAAATAGAAAGTGTGTCAATACACATTGTAATTGGAAATGTTTTCCGGATGACAAGTTGTGTACTGGATACAGGGGGCCTAATTTTTTTTTTGTCGTGGTAAAATCATCAAATGAGTCCTCCAACCCAGGGCAGAGCGGGAAGGACTGCCAGACTCGTACTGAGTAAAATCCATGGTTTCCTTCAATAGCCCTTTACGTTCCGGGGTCACGGTAATTCATAAGTTTTGGCCCTCTAGAGGGGCCCCGTCACTTTGCAAGGGTGGTTTACCATGGCGTATTAAAGCGAGAGTGGTTCCAATGTGGGAAAGAAACAGAACTATACAAATCGGCTAGCGCCATCTCGTTCCCTCAGTAGAACTACTCTCGATTTATGACGTCATGGCAGGCCACGTGGAGTTGGAACTGTCTTAAAAGGCCCTGCGGCCGTATGACGACAAGAGACAGAGCCATAGAAGTCGTGTAGCGCCACCTCGTTCACTCACTGGAACAAGCTTAATGTTTGGTTTTAAGACGCAATGGTTTTAAGACGTCATAATACGGCCCCTGGACTGCAAAGAGCAACTGAAAGAATAGGATAGTTTTTTGTCAGTCAAATATCCAAGTTTGACAGCCCTTTCCTCTTTCCCCAAATCGGACGGAATCAGTTGTGGATTCTCCATAAAAATAAAAAAAAAGTGTTTAGAAACTTGTAGAATCTTTCAGGCTACTTTCGGAACCTTTTTTTTACGTGGTAAAATTATCAAATGAGTCGTCCCACCCAGGACAGAGCGGGAGGGACTGTCAGACTCGTACTGATTAAAATCCACAGTGTCCTTTTCCACGTTCCAGGGTCACGGTAATTCGTACAGTCCCGCGACCACTTTCGGAACCTTAAAAAAGAAATTTATCCAATAAAACTAGTCTCAATCACTTAAAAAAGTACGACTTAGAAGAACGGGAAACCTAGTTTATGTACTTTTTATTCAAAATATTATTACAGAATTCGGGTTACATAATTCATGTTAAAATTTTATAAACATGAGAGAACGAAATGTAAAGACGCACTCGTTAAATTTTTATTTTCTAACTGTTTAATCCAAAAAAAAAACTAAAATAAAATAATCACATTAAACCGCTGTAGCTACAAGACCAGTCCCTACTGATGGCGCCCGTTCACGATTATAACACATGAATCAGCAACATTCAGTCCAATAACAATTTAACCGGCTATAAAGATATCTTGAACAAACACTTAAACCATCAAAATGAAGATTAATTTAATGTTTAACTAAGGATATAAATTGATTTCGATAACGACTGAAGGTAATTTGAGCTTCAGTAAAATTGAGTGTCGATGCTCAGTATTACTTTACAACGTAATTTTAGATTCTATCACAAGTTTTCCGTACTTTACTGTACTTTGTACTTGAATTAATGTAAGTTTATTGTCTGAAATAAGGAAAAGCGTTTTCAGTTTACCAAACAGGAACTAATTTTAATCGTCAAATTAACTTCAAAGTTTTCGTTTACTTTACGTCACACAAACGTGATATCTGTCGTGCTGCAGTGCTATTCTCAGTCTATAAACACAGCTTTGCAACAGCGCGGCCGCAGCGCTTACGCCACGCCGCTAAAGTTTGCTATTCACTAAGGAGAAAGAATGAGACGGAAAATAGTGCAACAGATTGACAGTGACATTAACGCTGACCACTCGCGCTGCACGATCGGACGATCTCAAAGCCGCCTCGATGAAGAGCACATCGTAGAGTCCAGCGATGCGATTTTTATAGAGAAATAGCATAGCTGGGCCTCGGAGGAGCCAAGACTACTGATTATTTTTAAGATATTGCATAGCATTTATCGTGGGCTTTGAGCGCGGCGACCGAATCAAGAAATTCCGTAACGAAAATAAATCTAACACTGTCACTATCACATCTGTCGTGTCAATGTGAATGAATAAAATTTGAATGAATGAATATTTTTCTTGACGTTTCACTTGATTGACGTGGCTGACCATAGCCTGATTAGCAGAGTTACTTCCCTTCCTATGAAACGATGGGATGATATTCTCGTTAAATATTCGCGCTAGGTGATTTTTTTTTTCTTAAATTAAATAAATAAATAATTATAATTGCATAAGTTGATACAAAATGCTATTCAATAGCTGCGGCAGCCTCCGAGTGCCACACGTATTTTTTAAATCTTTTTTTTGTATCCGTTAGGCTTTTATTTGGATCAGTCTCATTATAAACAGCCCAAAGGCTTGCAATCTGTTAATTGACAAACCGATGCCATTATGTTAATTATATTCTGGCTTTCAATCACTGTGACAGCTGTAATTAAAATATCATCAGAATTGTATGCTTACATTTAATTTTCACGAGATAATTTTTAATCTGATAATGGTACCCAAATTAGTAATTTCGGCAGCTTTGGGAAATTTTGAATTCGTTGATTTATTTATAGGTAAATAATATTAATGTTATATAAGAAATATTAGTTCCCAAACAGCGGTTGAATATGAAATGGTTCAGTAAAGAAAGGATAATAGGGTAGTATGAAAAACTATGGACTTATACGTAGAACTAGCTGTTGTTAGGTAACAAAATATATCAGTCCATCCATAGAAACGAAATGTGAAATAAACTTCTTAATATTTCTAACCTTCATAGTTTATAATCTGTTTTTTTTTTTAATAGCATGCTCTGTCCCACTCCTGGACCAAGGCTTCCCTTCACTCCTTCCACTTCTAGCGAGCCCGTGCGTCCTCCTTCCAATTCGGACGGAACCTGTCCAGTTCGTCCCGCCATCGCCTTCGCGGTCTGCCGCGACCCCGTCTCACTGTCTCAGGGCTGCAGTTTGAGCTATTTTGGCCCACAGTTTGTCCGGTATCCGAAACCCTTGTTGAAGGATAACCTGGATTGATGGATGGAACACATTAAATACTTTTGAACCCCGTACGACTTTCATTTGGAATAATTTCTGAACTTAACGCAGGCAGCTCCGCGGACATAAGCTAGTGAGTCACATTTCATGATTAACAGTCGTATGTCTGTATATTCTAAGCTATAAACACAACAACCGTTGACAAACAAACTGTATACGAACAGACAATATTAGACATAGCCAAGACGCATACAGAAACTACTTCAAATTAGACAGAGAGAGAAGCAAACCTCAGTATTTGTCCACTAGCAACACCATGGACAATGTGCATATTTGGCAAGTCCACAAGACAAACATTTACCAGTGAGGTAAACTCTGTAGAGGAAAGATTTTTCTAGAAAAACTCGCTTAAAATATTACATTATCACACATTGCAGCGAGTGTGACCTAAATTTTGAGAAATAAATTGAATGAACGATATAAAAATATAGCCTTTTCTTTTCTTTAATCATAACTAGTGGCCCGCCCAGACTTCACACAGGTTACAAATTGTTACGTTACCCAATGAGTTTCGGGCTTGCGGACAGGAGTAATGAGTGACTCGCCGTCCGATCATGGACCACGCACGCCTCATAGAGCTGTCAGCAATCTGACGGGAACCCTCTTAGAGGGCCAAAGCGGGACTGTCTTACCAGGTGACCGTGACCCTGGAACGTAAAGGGTTATTGAAGGATCATCGTGGATTTTAGATAGCACAAGTCTGACAATCTTTCCCGTCCTGTCCCGCCCTGACTGGAGGGACTCATTTGAAAAAAAAAAGCCAATGGGTACCTGAAAATAATCTTATATGTGAATCTTCTCCTGACGATAACAATTACAATACAATTTTTATTTAACTTGTCCAGTCGTTCGGAAGTTATACACGTATAACAGACAGACAGACATAAGTGAATTTATTGTATGCTATGTAAAGATACGTAACATTTATATAGCCGTGGATTATCTGATAAGTCAAAAAGAAGTGCTTACATTTGCGGTAGTGTACTTCATTGTAAATAGGTAATGTTGATCCCCACTTCAGGCGAGAGAGGACTCATTTGGTGAAATTCCAACCCAAAAAGGTTTCAGGTAAAGAAAACTGAGGTTGTATAAAATATAAATAATGCTCAAAACATCTAAAAGATAAGATAGGTGAACGTAAAACAAGCGTGCCAGAAAAGTCACACGTGAAACATTATCGAGGCGTATAAAATACTTTACTTAATACGCCACACAATTCATCAACAAATGAATTAAATTCCGGGAAAGAGGAATTTATGTTGCCAGTCAAAACTGGATATAATTGTCAAGCAAAATTGGTCCGTATAAACAATACTTTCTTGTATGTTTGTACTGATTTTGATTTGTATGAGTTCAAGGAGATTTGGGAGACGTATTGCTGGGAACGGTTTATGGGACTTCAAAGGTATTATAAATTCATTAGGCTAATGGAAAGTTATATTTTGAAGGCTTTATTATACTTGAAAATACTTAATACGTCTTTTTTTACGACTACACGTGGAACGTTTAAGTCACCTTAAATATCTTGGAGGTAGTCTTCTTAACATATTTTACATCAATAAGAAGATTGCGGTGGTTTTTTATCGTGGTGATTAAACAGGTTAGTTATGTAATAGATAACGCGCAAAGTTAATGTTTTTATGGAAAAGATTTAGTCAAAAAGTTGATAGGATTGGTCATGAGTGACGTCTTCAGTGCCTGAACGATATTGAATAAATTAATTTTTCCTTTTTTTCAAACGTTGCCTAATCTGCATAGTCCTCGTATGACTCTAAGATGGTGTTATGAAGAAAGAAGCACTAAACTATAAATTTCTCCTGTCGTGAATGCATTTATAAACATAGAAACTCACGTACACAAAGAACAAGAGCTGGAACAACTACTTGTAGGTCATACAAAATTTTTTATACTACACCTGCGTGCAAAGTACCTTGATACTTTATCAAATTTACGGTAGAAAGTACGTCATTGCATATCGAACAAATATGCGGGGAGAAAACGCTTTCTCTCCCGCTCAGATGCGTTTTCTCTCCGTACCAAGGTACTTTCCACACAGATGTAGTATAAAGTACTATGTATAACTCGAGAGAAAGTGCGATTCCCGGTCTCGGGTGTTTTAAAGCCCTCGCCTACGGCTCGGGATTCAAACGACACCCTCGACGGTTATCGGTCACTTTTTCCTCTTGGTAAACAATGTACTATTGTTTCGTGCGGGAATCGAAATCGAATTATTATTTTCAAAAAAACTTTTTCAGCGGCATTTTAATATTCTAGAAAGTAGGGTTCAAAATAGTCCTTTTTAAAAGATTCACTTTAATGTACTCGCGCATTCTCAGGAATAACCTAGTCTAAACTAAACTCGTACATTTTTAAAGCCGGCTGCACGTGACATGTAATAATTTAGGGAATTCGGTACAGAACCCAGTTAATACCAGTCGACATCGGTACTGGATGATGCTGGCCATCAGTAATTCAACAGGATGCCTGTAATCTCCTGTTGTGTATTTATGTACGTATTTTTATTCACAAAAACTAGCAGTGTGCATTTTCTGTGAAAATGTTTTTCTATGAAAAGTAGTGATAGCATAAAAAATTGCGGTGAATCAGAGTTATTTAAAACTGGATACCCTGGACAAGTGGACATACAACCTGAATAGGAATGAAAGGGGGTATGAGGTAGAACGTAGAAGGATATGAATGTAAAAGGGCCAAATGATGCTTTGACATCTGACAGAGGAGAATGGGAGTAGAAAACGTGTTGCGCCGACCACAGGTAAAATGGGATAGGGCGGGAAGATGATGACCATGGGCATCCTAACCAACAGTCCTAGAAGCAGCAGAGCTAATCTTAATGAACTCATATCAATAACCGATAAATGATAATTATATTTTTGTGTTAAGGCTCGCGACACGGGTCGCGTCGTTTATCTAAGCAGTGACTATACCTGCCTAACCACCTGGGGGGGCGTGGACTCATTAAAGCCTTTGTCAAACAGACAGGCGTGGCGAATGCAAAGCGAGGCGTTTTTATTTGTAATGTATGGAATTGTTTGAATCCAGTCACATAGAAAAGCGAAAGCGATCCGAGAGCGTGACCGAACCGATGCGAAGACGTGGCGAAGGCGTACTTGGTATGATTGACGTCGTTCATAAAAAGCCAGCTAATACAACTGCCACGCCTCGGTTCTCTGCACCCAGTTTGACGTCTCGTATCGGTTCGTTATCGCTTCGGACTCGGTCCGGTTCGCTATAGCCTGTGAGTTTGACAAAGGCTTTAATGATTTACGGAACGTTAAGGTTAACTGAACGAATAGGGTATTATAGCGAGCTGTCACATATACCCCGATAACCTTACCTATACCGGAAAAACCGATACTTTGACTTGGATTAGAGTCAAGAGCAAATACATCGCAAATAAAGAAAAATGTAAAGGTTTGAGAAAAGCGGTCAAGTCAATATTTACGTTAACCTTAAAGTTACCCTGTGTAGTATTAGCTCGGTCGGAATCAACATCCATATTGCGTAACGCACTTTCTATCAAGATACTTAAGTTTATAACCTTTGGTCGCGGGACTTACGAATTACCGTGACCCCGGAACGTAAAGGGCTTTTGAAGGACACCGTGGATTTTAGTCAGTACGAGTCTGACAGTCCCTCCCGTCCTGCCCTGGGTGGGTGGACTCTTTTTATGATTTTACCACGTAAAAAAAAGAACTACTGTTCACTTGTCCTATCCTGTCCTTGAATCATAAGGGTTCATATCAAGAATGTCATTAATATAAAAATGGATTTAGTTATCCGAAATTGCGTGTAAACACATAAAATTGACAATGTGCCAGGCGCTTTTTACAAAAATACATTTACAAATACAGATTGCTTTTTTATATTTCGTTCAAAATACTATTAAATTCTGAAATGGCAATACCACGCGTTTTATCAAAGTAATATTTTTTCATGGATTGCCTGAGTTTTATATTCAGAATTGAGAATGAATAAAATGTTGGATATCTGGGGTAGATCATATATATTTTTAAAAAGGTTATTTCGATGCGTTATTTTAAGCCAGAGCTAAGTTGAACTAAGCTCGTTCTTATTCATAGGAATTGACAATAAAAATACGAGTAACAGATGTTTTTTTTTTCCGTATTTTTAACCGGCTACAGTGATAATAAAGCAACTTGTTGTTCAAAAGAAGTTGGAGGTATTCTTCAAAGTGCACCAATTGTGAAACGTACCAAATGAAGTGAACCTATTCTTCGAAACGTCACCTTTTGGTGCGCTAACAAGAGGAAATGAAAAATGTTAATTATAATTTCTTTTATTCCTCGCACCAACGACGAAGAGCATGAAGGATACACATGATATGAAAATTGATTTACTGTAATGGATAAAAAATTACATCACAATAGAGATGGGACTAGAATTGTGATTTACATCGCTATCCAACTTCAAGAATGCATTTTGAATAAAATTCTAAAATTGCGGTGTTCTGACGCAGGTATATGCGACGTTTGATCGTGATTTTTTCCTTTATTTTTGCTAATTAAGTATCGATTAGCATTTTGTTATGAAAGTTTTTTCTTGTTTACTGGTAATATTTAAACGAATAGTGAAAGAATGTTATAAAACTTTAACGATCGCATAGAATTTATATTTGCTTTCTTGTTCATTATAACAATTTAATTTTCCTTCTTCCAATAAATATGATCTCATGCAATAACACAACTAAATAAAGAAAATATTATATTTTTTAGAAGCACCTCTTCTGACAAGCATATTTAATACGTTTTTTTATTACTGGCAGGTGAATCATTTCATTTAAACTGTCCCAGCACTAGCGCACGCCACTCAACAAATTAACGGTAGACGAGTACATGGTGCAATCTGTGTTGATATAGAAATGTACGAAGTTTGAGATTAAATCAGCGTCATCAAAGGTCAAGAAAGAGTCCTCCCGCCCAGGGCTGAGCGGGAGGGACTGTCAGACTCGTACTGACTAAAATCCAAGGTGTCCTTCAATAGTCCTTTACGTTCCGGGGTCATGGTAAATCATAAATCCCGCGACTGAAACTACATTACCTGAAGGAATTTGTTTGATTGTATATAGGCAAAACTGGTTAGTTAATTGATTTGACGAATCCTACTATTATCCTATTATTATTTTAAACGTGAAAGTTTGTTTGGATGGATGGATGTTTGTTACCCTTTCTCTCAAAAATCAGTGAACGGATTTGGATGAAATTTGGTACACAGATAGTTTATAACCTTGATTAACACATAGGATAGATTTTATCCCTGGATAATTTTCGAGTTGTAGCGGATGAAACCGCTAGCAACAGCTAGTGATATAATAATTTAGCAAAACATAGCAAATTTCACACACCCATTCCACGAATTCAATCAATGAGTTTTCTTATTTTTTATTAAAAAAAAGAAGTTGCCCCACACTCGGAACTTCTCCTGTGTCGTGGGTGCGTTTAAAAACATATAAACTCACATACACTAACACCTTATTTTGTATGTACCACATATTTGTTCCGTGCGGGGATCGGACCCGCGACACGCTGCGCAAGATGCGAATGCTCAGCCACTGTGCTAAGCGTGTCGTCAAAAATTTTACAACTATATTTTTAATATCCTGAATACACTTTGTTTAGAATCAATAATAATAAAAATCAGTAAAATAAAATTAAGAATCAGTAAAACAAAAGTACTAGACAGGAGTATCGGGTTTCGCATAAACAAAAAATAATGTTGTATAGCAAAAGCGGAACAAAACTGTGGTTTCCGTTTAAAATTATTTTTCGAAAACTAAAATCTTGAAATACGGAAAAAGAATAAAAATTATTTCATATTACGAAGCCGAGTCTGAAATTGAACCTACAATCCACGCAATCACGGCGAGATTGGAACAGGCACCTTGTATTGTGAGAAACATAGTACTTTTTTAGGCCGAAGACACACATCCATGCTTGGCTCTTATACCTTTCACAGATATTAGACACAAGGTAGTAGGAGCACAAAAGAAAAGTTACTGCAACCATACTATACAAGTAACACTTAAAGTGTCACATGTTTATCAGTGTGCTTTTTTTAACTTGTTAAAATCATCAAATGAGTCTTCCCACCCAGAGCAGGACGGGAAGGACTGTCAGACTTGTGCTGACTAAAATCTAAGGTGTCTTTTAATGCCCCTTTACGGGCCGGAGCCAATGTTATCTTATAAGACAGTCCCGCGACTTACCGTGTGTCCCAGCCTTATATTTCTCTTGTTCCAATTGTATTGGAACCTTTTTCTTAAGACTTTGATGACTTTAGTATTGTTTCCCCATAGTTCCATATTTCCTTCGTATAGTATATTATTCCTCTCCGTCTAAAGGCTAGGAAAGAAACAATTTCGAATTTTGAAAGAGGTCTGAAGCCGTCGTGGCAGACCTCGTAGAACATGACGACGAGATAGGCAACACCAACGGCCAGTTTTCCATATTGGATCATCATCATGGGCTCCAGTCGGCAGCATGTACTGGTTTACTAGCTGGAACTGTCAGCAAATTGGCTAGTGGGACAGTCTGGTAAGGTTACAGAGGTCCTGAAACGGAAAGGGCAACTGGAGCTACAGTGGGACTTTCTAGGAACTAGGAATTTCTCCTGTATCGCGGGTGCATTTACAAACATATAAACTCACATACACAAACGCCCAGACCCGGAACAACTACTTGAAGATCATACAAATATTTGCTCCGTGCGGGAATCGAACCCGCGACACGCAGCGCAGCAATCCAATGACTCAGCCACTGCGCTAAACGTGCCGTCAAGTTAAGCGACTGTCACACTTGACTGATTGAAAACTAACCTGTGGGTCTAAAACGGCCACTTTAAGTAGTATTACTAATGATTCACTTCGTGCATTTCTAGCAAGGTCATTGTATCATCGTTGTACTTGTTCTTGTGTTGCAATCATTGTAAACTGTACAATCACATCATCACGAAGTGTATCATTAGGAATATTGCTAAGCGGCCGTTTTAGACCTGCAGGTTAGTTTTTAGTCAGTCAAGTGTGGCAGTCGCTTAACTTGACTCATTTGGTGATTTAGCAACCCAAAGAAAGTTCCAATTTACCAAATCAAAAGCATTGTCTTGAAAATAATTCAAAATAACCGAAATAGAACACTCCTCTTACATTCAGAAACGTTTATTAAACCATCGAACAATACGAACAGAACAACGAAATGCGGGATTAATATTTCCCTTTAAACCAGAATATAATCCACCAATAACTTTACTTACCCAAGCAATGCAGATAACACGAACTTAGGAAACACAAATTAATGGAAATCTTGAACAAATTTCAAAACGGATTCGTCTAAAGCCACAATCAGCTTTTTGTGGGACAAATAATTGTGGAGAAGTTAAAATAACCAGAGACATTATCCCAAGATTTCTGTATTTTATTTACTGCGTACTTTTAGTATGTATTTACTTCGTTTATTGTATGGAAAATACGGTTCTTTCTTCCTTCTTTCTTTCAAAAAAATAAACTAATCACCCTCAATAACCACCACTAAAAAAATGTAAAATAACTTATCTTTCGAAAGTCGGCTTTGTTTTTTTAATTCATTTTTGCCATTTTTTAGTTCTTATCTTCAACTCTGATTCTTGTCAACTACGTAATCCGCAGGGTATTTGACTATTTCGTTACCTACCGGTAGTAACATCGTTCAAGCACAAAATGCTCATAAAATAAAAACTACTAAACCGAACTGTATGTATGTATATACATTTTTAAGGAACCAAAAGACAGATTGCATCGAACAAAAAAAAAACTTCAAAATCGGTTCACCTAGTTGTAAGTTGGGAAAAAACATAAAAAATTATTAAGTTTTTAAGCATTAAGTATATGGTCTTGCGTTGCGAATTTCAAAGGACCACCGCTAGTCGTTAGGAATGTAAAAAAAATTAAGGTAAGAACCTCGGTCGCTCGGTTGGTAGGAGAATCGGATGTTTTGAAATCGAAAGTAAAAAAAAAAAATAGCAAATAGCGTTTAATTTTTTTTTTACGCTCAATACTTTTTAAGTATTTAGGTCTGAGTCTCGGGGGTTGGTGACGAACATGCATGTTGTCTCGTCGCAAGTCGCATCATAAGATGTCACAAACGGGGCGTGAAAGTTAAAACTGATCATAGTATAAATATTGTAGCAATTAGTCTCAACTGTAAATGCAAAACAGCATTGAGTTGCAACTTCCATTACTTTTATAGTTAGTGAGATAAAGTGTCAGAACACGATCACTGTTACCGAGTTAAATAGAAGTTTTCAAGTTTTAACGATAAACAACTTTAAGCGGAATCATTAAAAGCGAAGTTTGTTTAATGAAGTGAAGTGAGCTTTAGATTGTGAAGTTAAGTTTTTGAAATTTCATTAGGTGTACAAATTTTTCTGGGGTTTGAAGTTCAAGACAGGAAAGTGTTTTAGAAAGAAACACGAAATACGCTCGTACTTACTGACTCTCTGACTCTGACTTGCATCACATTTTTGGTAACACCCGTATCGTTTAGATTCCATTTTCGGTATAAATTAAGGCATATTGGGGCTTGCGACGTCAGAACTTTTTTTTTTGCGTGTTTAAATCATCAAATGAGTCCTCCCACCCTGGGCAGAGCGGGAGTGACTGTCAGACTCGTACTGACTAAAGTTCACGGTGTCCTTCAATAGCCCTTTACATTCCGGGGTCACGGTAATTCGTAAGTCCCGCGACCCCGGCAGGCTTTGGCCCTCTAGAGGGGGCCCGTCATTTTGCTCACACTCTTTGTGGCGCGCGTGGAATACAACGTGCCGTTGACCCGGGCATGGTCCATGGTCGGACAGCGAGTTGCCTATTACTCGCCGCCCACATGCCCGTTTGCGACGCCAGTACTTTACAAAAATTGTACTAAGTTGTGGTTGAGTCAAATATAATGATAATAATCTAACTGATGGATAAATTAGTTTTCTTTTCTGTCAATTACCCAATTAGAAATCTAGTGAGTGATTCATAAGATTGCAGAAAGTTTTTTCACTTCACCAAAATGAACTTTATGTATCGGCAACTACGATATAAGAGTAAAATTTGTATAGGATGAGTTTTGACCCCAAGATCTCTTGACAAACAAATTGATTTCCTGCGGTATTATCATTTATAAAAATATTTGCCATGTGCAAAATCTCATAGGTTGATCGGCTCGTTTTAAGATTAAATATATACGTAGGCGCGACCCATTTCAATAGGCTTTTGTAGTGCAAATGTAGCAAAAATATTTTACGTGAAAAGGAAACCTTGTAAGGGTCTATTAAATTTTATTTGTCGCGGGGCGGGCTCTGGTCCCTTTTAAGAGAACTTCAGAAATCGCTTGGTTAGCTACTTATTCCAATATATTTCGAAGGTATTTCAATATAACCGTGTATAGAAGATGAGGTTGCCTTGCAAATAAGTTGGATTCTAAATGTAGTTTGTAGCTACCGGGATTTCTTGATCAATGGTTGCTTATGAGAACTAGCAGTTTATTAGATGATTAACATAATTATAGATACTTCTTTGGTTAATGACATGATGAAGGCAGAAGATAGCGTCCTTATATTTTGATAAACGTTAGGACGTCAACTAATTTTTTAATTTGAATTACCGATGATATGTCAACAAATCTCGTGCTAAATAATTACAGCTGCACAGGCCGATCTTCTGGGTTAAGCCGCGCTTGCCGAGGTTGGTCTGTGGATGGGTGACCATTTGTCATAGCGAGTTTTCTCCGTGCCTCGGAAAGCACGTAAAGCCGTTGGTCCCGGCTGACATTTGTCGATCTTTGACAGTCGTTACTGTTAGTCAGAAGCTCTAAATTCTGACAACCAGTCTTACCATAGGGTATCGTATTATCCAGTTACTGGGTTGTGGAGGTCCGACAGGCAGTCGCTCCATGTAAAATACTGATTTCCAGCTGCATCTGGTTTGACTGGAAGCCGACCCTAACATAGTTGGGAAAAGGCTAGGCAGATGATGTCAACAAATAGTTAATTATGAATGACATGCTACTTAAAATTTTCCGATTACTTGAATGAGCTTCCTTTCATGGCAAAACAATGATTTTTCCGTCACTTATACTTAGGTAAAGAAAACACTAATTCTAATGAATTGTCTTCTTTTAAAATTTATTGTGTGATGACCTGAAACACAGTTTTTAATTAAACCTAGATCAGGCACAGCAAACACTACATTAAGAAAAATTGTACCTCTATTGTGATTATGTAAACCTTTATTTTGACTTTATTCTTGAATAAAAAATATTTATTTGTTATTTACAATGCGGGCTATATGGCCAATGAAATGAAAGAATCGCGTGTGGGGCTGCGGTAGCTTAGTTGGATAAGCGTCCAGAGTACTTAACCAGAAAGACGCAGGTTCCAGTCCCGCTCGCAGTCTTTGTCTTACCGAATAAATCTGTAAATGTCTTGAATTACTGTCCTGCACAATTCAAGAACAAAGTTTTCGTCCCCTCCCAGTGTTCCCATTCACATAATTATGCCCACAAATGTATAGCTACGAGTATACCCGCATTATCATTAAAAACAGATTCTAGACATAAACTGCAGTCCAGTCATGGTTTACAATAAAATGCACTAACGGAGCCATAAAATAATAGCTTGTTTTTTTTTTTAATATAGTTCTCCCTTACAAACTATCATTACAGGTTTGTTGGATACTATAGCATTGGAATGTTATAGCGTGACTTATCTACTAAATTATTAACGTTGTATTTCAGCCATTTTGTGTTTAACTTTGTCTTCACTGCCCCCTCTAAAAAACCTGAGAAATCGAGATCTGAAAACTACGGCACAGTTAGCGCAGTGGCTGAGCAATTAGACTGCTGCGCTGCGTGTCACGAGTTCGATTCCCGCACGGAACCAATATTTGTATGATCTGCAAGTATTTGTTCCGGGTCTGGGTGTTTGTGTATGTGACGTGTCTTCTATGTTTGTAAACGCACCCACGACACAGGAGAAATTCCTAGTGTGGGACAAAGTTTTTTTTTTTTTAACTATCTATATAATGGGGTTTATATCTAAATATACAACAACATAGCTTCCACGATTATTAACCAGCCAAGCCAAGCAATTACACCAAACAAGCCAAGATCATCTAAAATTAATCTATCACTAAAGCCAGTTTCCTGATTTACATAACATAAGACTTAATTCCAACAATCTCATCAACACAGAAGCCAACACAAACACAATATCGAAGTAATCAACATGTTGGGATGCAGTAACCAGCACTAATGCAACTATAAGTGGAACAGAACTACTCTGACCCACCAGTTAGAACAATTAGTTGGTAATTGGTTGAAGTCGATCGAGTTGAATGCTATGTTCTATCTTCATGATAAATAGGTAGCTGGTAGATATATTATGGAATAGGATTTTTTTTATCGTGGTAAAATCATCAAATGAGTCCTCCAACCCAGGGCAGGGCGGGAGGGACTGTCAGACTTGCACTGACTAAAATCCACGGTGTCCTTCACTAGCCCTTTACGTAGCGGGGTTACGGTAATCCCTTGGTCCCGCGACCCCGGCAGGCTTTGGCCCTCTACAGGCTCCGTCAATATACTGACACTCTTTGAGGCGCGCGTGGAACACAACGCGCCGTCGACCCGGGCATGGTCCATGGTCGGACAGCAAGTCGCCCATTACTCGCTGCCCGCATGCCCGCGCCTACGGTGGCCGGAGATCGTCCTGCGACGTCCGACGCCGTGGGCGTCTACCACTGCGGCTGGGGTGGAGGGAGGACGCTGTCCTCTCCCTCAGGCGGCCCGCCTCCTCCTTCACGAGCATGACTGCTTCGCAGAAGGAGGCGACCGCTTCCTACTCCGTCTCGCCCCGTAGCATGGCCTCGACCAATGCCGGGCGCGAGAGGTCTCCGCCTATCGCCGTCGTGAGGACACGGCGGTGCTCTGTCCAAGCGGGGAGTCCTGCACCGTATGCTCCACCGTGTCCTCCGGACGATCCTCGCAGTGGTGACACCCAGGCGTTTCTTCCCTCCCTATCAGACACAGGAACCTCGAGATACTTCCGTGTCCGGTGAGGACCTGCGTCATGCGGTAGGTCAGGACGCCGTGACGCCTATCCAGCCACTCCTCAAAGAGGGGATAGGTTTTAAGTGTTATTTGAGTCGGTGAAAACAACACATAGGACAGAGAGGGAGGCGATGTAGGAGTCCTTTGCTCAGCAGTGGGACATGGCAAGTTAATAAAAAAAAGTTGTCGGTGGTCATTGTCAACCACTTCTAGAAGAAATGAGCCTACCACACGTACAAGCTTCACCACAGTTTTGCCTGCGCAAGCTTCTCGCATGAAAAAACAATACACGGTCGGCAACACTAAAGCCTTTGTCCAACAGACAGGCGTGGCGAATACGAAGCGAGGCGTTTCTATTTGTAATGTATGGAATTGTTTGAATCCAGCCACATAGAAAAGCGAAAGCGATCCGATAGCGTGACCGAGCCAATGCGAAGACGTGGCGAAGGCGTATTTGCTCTATTTGACGTCGTTCATAAAAACTCAGCTAATATAACTGTCACGCCTCGGTTCGCTGCACCCAATTTTACGTCTCGTATCGCTTCGGACTCGGTCCGGTTCGCTATCGCCTGTCAGTTTGACAAAGACTTGAACGCTTGAGGCTTGAACACACACAGGCAAGTACGCGCAGGCCGGGCTTGCGCAGGCAAAACTGTAGTGAAGCTTGAGCGTGTGGTAGGCCCATTAGACAGTGACCACTGACATTGTTATGTGTATTTATTTTCAACCATAGGCCTCAGAGGAATGTAATCCCTCTCTGTCTCAAAGAGAGAATAGAGACAGAGAGAGACAGAGAAGCTTGTGTTCCAGCTGTGATAACATTTATAGACTGCTTACGCTATGCTTAAGCTATAATAAAGTAAGTACAACGACAGCAAAATTATTGTCAAATGGCCGTTGCCGATAATCCAATTATAACCTGGCGCCTGTGAGGTAGTTTTTGCCGAAACTTCCTTCAATTTGATTATAATGCTAATTTTACAAGTACTACATACAAAATATGTTTTTATAAAGATATTTCTTAAGGCCTATTTATTTTTTGTCAGAAATAGATTTTCATCTATTTATCGTCGATAGTCAAACATTTTAGTTCAACAATTCTAGAACTCAGTAACAATAAAAAAATTAAAGAGACAATAGACACCTTGTTCTCACGCCAAATAATTACGTTCCAAACACACCCACACACCACATATTAACAAAGAAAATCACGCCAAACTCAGCCTTATTGCCAACCGTTAATTGATACCAGGCGCGTCACCAGCACGCCATTAAAACTAATCGTGTACCATTACCGCCGAAGAAAATGGCGGGAGCCTTTGTAAAATTAAAAATGTAACTTGTTACACCGCCTGTAATGGGTGCATTACATTTTAGTAGTACTTTCCCGAAATGTTGGCACGGTTAAACAGACAGGACAGATTGTTTACAGATTAAAGTTAAAGTGAACCACAGAAAAAGGAGTAACTAAAGTGTGAAAACAGTGGTTAACAGTGACGAACCTCTAATCTACTTGTTTTTAAGGGGCCTTTTACAGTCCACTAGCACCGCCAATCGAAAAAATGTCATAACTCGTAAATAGAATCAAAAATACAAAATGTGGTCTATTATTACTGTAGAAAGGGCAATAACGTAATTTTATAACACATTGTCAACACTTGAAATATAGCTGTTTAAAGTGCTAAATCGTGCATTGGTAACAAAAACGGCCGTTTATGTTTTGAATGCACACATTTTTTCGATTGGCGGTGCTAGGGGACTGTAAGAGGCCTCTTAACCGAGTTCAAAATGGAGGAGGTTCCGAATTCGATTTTCGAATACTTTTTGTTTGTTACCATTACCATTTAGAAAGTGAGAAAGCCTTCCAAGCTGTTTTGGGTTTTTTCTAAATTCAAGTCGCTTCCAACCGGTCCTGCTGGAAATCTATGGGGGAGGCCTATGTTCAGCAGTGGACGTCTTACGGCTGATATGATGATGATGATCTAAGCTATTTTGCCCTTATAAGCAATCTTTTTATGCCATTCTGTCCTATAAATTCTGTTCCTTGTTGTAAAGGGGACGATGGCACTGCTTTTCTCATATTAAGCCGCTGTGAAGTAAAAAAAATCATTTTTCTATACGTGGTAAAATCATCAAATGAGTCCTCCCACCCAGAGCAAGACCGGAGGGAATGTCAGACTTGTACTGTCTATAATAAACGTTGTCTTTCAATCCCCTTTTACGTTCCGGTTTCACGGTTACCCGAGAGTTCCACGACCCCGGCAGGCTTTGGCCCTCTAAAGGTTGGGGGTCCATCTCTTTGAGGCGCGCGTGGAATACCACGTGCCGTCGACCCAAGAAACAAAAGCATAGAGACGAATTTGAGCATGCCAAACTTAAATACATACCTATTACAATTCTAAAAGAGTTTGAAGTTACATTTTGTAACAAAACCCTGTTTATTTAATACATGAACACATCGAGAGCAGGACAAAAGCTATCTAGAAGACTAATCAGACGATCCTATTTGTGCTAGCTAGCTAAGCGCACATGAATGGAGTGATAAAGAGCTGGTCATGTCAATGAACACAATAGGAAGGCAATCATCTCGCACAACGTTATACAGGCCGCGTTATTGAACTGCAGTGTCGAGGATAGTGGCAGTAGGACCAGTGGGATTAGATTTTTGATCAGAGGCAAAGAGAAACTAGAACTCCTGCGCACTGAAGGAACACATTAAACACTTTTTGGTATCGAACTTTGACTGGATAGTATAGTGTAGTAGGGCGCGAGCGACGTTTTTAAGCTATTGCATAGCTTTTATAGCGGGCTTTGAGCGCGGCGATCGAATCAAGAAATTCCGTAACGAAAATAAACCTAACACTGTCACTGTCACATGTATAAATTAAAACTAAAGCTACAACTGTTTTTTTTTAATGTAAACCTTTTGTAATTTTGGTTCAACTTGGTATTTTGATACTAGCTACTACATATTTTAACAAGATTTTCTAAAACTACCCAAATATATTACTCTTTTATTTTCGTTTAGCGACCAGACTAATTAGTCTTAGTCTTGACAAAGAGCTACCATTCCTTATACTAAGCCCATCATTATTTTCTTCTAATGAAGTCCTAGAAAGATAGGAATGTTCTTAGGAGACTGGGATTTGTTCTCAATTGTTTCTTTCATAGGACACAAGAGTTTTAAACAGTGAATGAAGAAAAAAAACAATGTCAAATGCCTTTGTCAAACAGACAGGCGAAAGTGAAGCGAGTCCGAAGCGATAGCGAACCGAAGCGAGACGTCAGTCCGATAGTTCTTACATGCTATCGGATCGCTTTCGCTTTTCTATGTGACTGGATTCATACAATTCTATACATTACAAATAAAAACGCCTCGCTTCACATTCGTCACGCCTGTCTGTTTGACAAAGGCTAAAAAGTTTGATGACTCTTCATGCCATCGAATTTCAAACGAAGAGTGACAAAAAGTATTTTACAATTTTTGTGTTGGTTCAGGAGACAGTTTTTATTTTTTTAAACCATATCTGTGCAGGCTAATTACGTTTGCTGCGATCGGAGGATCGAAAAAAAAACGATATTAATTTAATTTAATATTACAAAATTAATCCTATGAATGACGATACCAGGTCGAAATAGGACAATGGAATGATCATTCTTACAATTTATTGGACAAACAAAAGTTTGCGAAATCGATAGATGTCATAGGTGCATTGGCAAGTAAGTAGCAGTGCGGATGCAACATCAGCGATCTTCATATTCAGCGCTATGAGTTTTGGAGACCAAAATCAATAGCCCTTTACGTACGACCCCGGCAGGCAGCTCTTTGAGGTATACCTGGAACACGACGCGCTGTCTACAATGGTCAACGCATGCCTGACACAGTGGAATATATGGTTGCAATATCGGGGCTTAGCCGGAGCATCGCCGTGTCTCCACGGAGATGATAGGTGGCGGCGACCTCTCGCGCCTGTTGTTGGTACAGCGGATCTCGTGAAGCGATTACCGGCCACTCTAGGTGCGGGCATGCGGACGGCGAACAATGGGTGATTCGCCGTCCAGACCATGCCTGGATCGAAGCCGCGTCCTCTGTAGGGGCCAAATGCCTACCGGAGTCATGGGAATGTGTAAGCAGGATACCACGGCCCTGGAACGCAAAAGGCATGTGAAGGAACTGGATGGATTCTAGACAGTAATAAGTATGACAGTCCCTTTCTCACCACTCTGAGCAGGGGGACTCATTTTGATGAGTTTTATACTCCAAAAAAAAGAGGTATACCTTGTTCCATTTTAATAAAAAGGAAACCTTTCAATTAAAAACCGATATTACGAGTTATCAGCATCTTTTACACTTAAAAGCGAACAAAAAATCAATCCAATAGCTAACCACTAAAACGCTGTAATCCTGAATAAAACTGAAGAGCGTTCAACTGCACCAATTAATACTTTCAGACTTTAAGTTTAGAATGACCACGCTCAGCGCTCTCGTTCAATTTCGTTCATTTCGTTCAAATCGGTCGGATGGAAACTCGCGTGAATTGTTCAACAGATAAATTTTCTAAACAATGTTGTTGAATATAAATTGTTGGGAAGTCGCGATGCACGGTGGTGGTTGAGGATTATTGGAAGAATGCGAATCAACTTTGTGCACATTATTTTTATAAACTATAGATATTATTGTGTTGTCTAATTCTCGTAATTTCTTTGTAAAAGCAAATTAAAAGAAGGTTTTACACCACACGTTATATAATTTAGTCTTAGAATTATATTTTCACACATTATTTCACTTGTATATATCTAGCTATAAAACTCTATTTTTATTTTCTAACGTTTGAAAACATCGAGCAGGATGCAAGTGACTTATGCCTTTGTCAAACAGACAGGCGAAAGCGAAGCGAGTCCAAAGCGATACCGAACCGTTATGTCACGCTATCGAATCGCTTTCGCTTTTCTATGTGACTAGATTCAAACATTACAAATAAAAACTTCACGCTTCGCATTCGCCACGCCTGTCTGTTTGACAAAGGCTTTAAAACTCCAAAGTTAGTTGTCGTTCGTTTTTTGCCGGTCGGCGAGAAATCGCAATCTGTGGGTGACTAAAATCGACCCTATGTAATATTAGTTCTTACCAGGATTAGAAATTATTAAAAAAAGGTATTGATCTTTGCGTTTCAGAGCCGCGGTGCCCTTTTAAGATACTTCCGTGACTCCCAATAATTTTTTTAAAAATTTAGTTAGCTTTTACAAATACGACGAAGTTGAAAAGTAATTTCTTTTTCATCTTTTTTTTTTGACTACCCACATATCGGTTTTCACAGTAAACAGTCTAAGATAACACATTATTCTTAACTTGATAAACAGATCAAGGTCGTAACGTATTAGATTACTGAGAAAATAATCCTCTGTTTTTACGTCATGAACATAATTAGATAAAGGTGCTGATGTTGATAGACATATGATGCATTAACTTGTTAATTTTTCAACAGAATTCAACAGAACATCGAGCATTTGCCGTGATAGGTTAATTTTTGAAGTGAAAACTTCTTTAGCGGCGTTGTGCACTTTTTTTGGAATGGGTAAAAAAGGTTAAACTCGCGTCAGGACACGTGACCTGATTGAAAATTCGTAAGACGGCGCAGGACGCTTGCGCGAATGTTCGTGTGTGTTTACTATTCAAGTTTTCACTTCTGCCGGCACTCCCAGAGTGCAACCCGTGTTTTTTTTTAATCATTGCCATCACCAAGAATTTCTCCTGTATCAACTCACACCTAAATCCGAAACAAATACTTGTAGATCATACAAATATTTGTTCCGTGCGGGAATCGAACCCGCGACACGCAGCGCAGCAGTCGATTGGTCAGCCACTGTGCCAACCGTGCCGTTCAATTTAACACTTAAGATACTGCGTTCCATTCCACGTTGGCAAACCTTGAGTTTTGACTTTCGGATGTTTGTCAAAGACCAAGTTTGTGCACCGTAGGTCAGGATGGGGAGAATACACATGTCCATTAACTTCTGCTTCAGAGACATGGGCAGAGTGCCCTTTAAAAGCTTCTACGTCAACCAGTAACTCTTCCAGTCATTTTCTGTTCATCTTACGATCTCTTTGTCTTGTCTTGCCTGGAAAGAGATTACTTGGCACAAGTAGGTGTAATCTAGAACATATTGTATATTCTCCCTGCCTATATGTATGCTCCTTTTGGTGCTGTTGGTCATGAGTTTGGTCTTCGATATGTTCATCTTGAGTCCAACCTCAAGGTTAGTCTAAAATATTAGTTGGCTGGTCTAATACCTAAAAGAAATGACGGGTTGCACTCTGGGAGTGCCGGCAGAAGTGAAAAATTCAACAGTTATAAACACACACAAACATTCGCGCAAGCGCCCTGCGCCGTCTTACGAATTTTCGATCAGGTCACGTGTCCTGACGCGAGTTTAAATTTTTTTACCCATTCCAAAAAAAGTGCACAACGCCGCTAAAGAAGTTTTCACTTCAAAAAACTATATAGGTTATCCCTGGATGTACAGAAATTAAATCATGGCAGAAGACAATTCCAAACTATTTACTTCTAAGATACAAATGAAAAGAAATTCTTTTAATTTATCGTTACGCAACCAATCTCTATTAATAGTTTTGGTTCAACTCTAAAAGAAAATAACAAGAAAATTTCCTAATTCCACAAAATTAATGAGCCATAAAAAGTGGATTACTCATAAATAAGGTTTCCAAACTAACGGAGAAACTTTTTCAAAGAGCTCTATTTTTGAACCGTGTCAGAGCTTCGGTATAAAAGTCAATAACTTCTTGATAATTTATTCAAAAGTTGGACGAGTTCAATTTAAGTTAGAAATTATTCCGATCAAATAAGTTACGGACTATCTGATCTAATCTTTGATGCTGTGAAAAGGGTAACGATTTCAAGTTTTTAATTTTAAATTTGTATTTTTAAAAGGCCTTCGCCCAACAGTGGGACATTAAAGGCTTTTTTTTACGTGGTAAAATCATCACATGAGTCCTCCCACCCAGGGCAGGGTGGGAGGACTGTCAGACTTGACTGACTAAAATCCACGGTGTCCTTCAATAGCCCTGTACGTACCGGGGTCACGGTAATTAGTGAGTCCCGCGACCGACATTAAAGGCTAAGTAAAAAATTGAAATATTTGTTATATTGTGTTTTGGTAGCATAGATCTTCATTATCAGGAAGAAAATGTGAAAAAAAAAGTAAAATGTCATAAAAAGCAAGAATTATGTGGAATGTTTCTAATATATCGAATTCCTAAGAAAATAAGATTCAAAACAATTAGAACAGGAAAGGAGTGTGTACGGGTTGTAAGTAGTTAACTCCGTACACTGATTTGTTAGAGGATTTTTAGGTTAATATACAGAAACACTTTTCACTAAAATACACAAATTGAGTATATTTTTGTGAAAGTAAATTACCAATGTGGAAGGCGATTATTTCTCTTAATTGTTGATAGCTACCGAGTTATAAGTTCACTACATTGGAATTCGTCCGTCATGATATTTTATTATGCGATAGTACCTATGAGGCGCATTTTTGGCGCATCGTTGGCATCAGTAGCCGTTTTGAAGTGAAAACTTCTTTAGCGACGTTGTGCACTTTTTTGGAATGGGTAAAAAATGTTAAACTCGCGTCAGGACACGTGACCTGATCGAAAATTCGTAAGACGGCGCAGGGCGCTTGCTCGAATTTTCGTGTGTGTTTATTACTATTGAAGTTTTCACTTCTGCCGGCACTCCCAGAGTGCAATCCGTCGTTTTTTTTTATTAATTTTGAATAAATTTACCTAATAACTTTAGTAAAAATGGGCATTAAGTTAGTCGTAAAATAAACACTATATATACATTTGAATGTAAAGTTTTTAATTAATTTATTTAATATTAGCAATGAATATTTAATTCACTAAAACCTTTTAGGCTAAAAATAAAGCAGTCATTTGAAAATTCTCTACGTACATACAAAAGCTGAGTGTACTGCGTTTGTTTGCGGTCCACGGGGACTTAATGCTACACCAAAACCGTAGCACGTCGTAGCAATCCGTAGCATTTCGTAGCACACCATGCTCGTAGCCACTGGGGAACAAGGTCTACTCCACCAAAAGTTTTAGACTAGTTATTGTTACGCGTTGCGGCTGCGCAGGAGCGCGCGTGTTCGTGGATGTATGGGGTAGTAGATACGTTTCAAAGTTGCCCGTTTTTGGAACGCCGTTTAATAAACGCGAGCTACGTCGTGCGTACGCGATTGTACGCGATGCCACGTCAGAATTTTGATGGAGTAACACATAAAAACATAAAATACAGTTTATCCCAGTATTACATTCCCGTTGGATAATTTTAGAGTCACACGCAAGCAAAGCCACTAACAACTGCTAGTCTATACTATAATATTATAAAGCTGCAGAGTTTGTTTGTTTGTTTATTTGTTTGTTTGAACGCGCTAATCTCTGGAACTACTGGTCCGATTTGAATGATTCTTTCAGTGTTGGGTAGTCCATTTATCGAGGAAGGCTATAGGCTATGTTTTTTTTTTTGTTTCAAAATTAGGGATCCGTAATAAAATTGCTTTTTATAACACAAGGTGTAAAATTGAAAACCTATTTTTGCGTGCGCTGCAAAAACTATTGACAATAGAACAAAATGATGTACTACGGGTTTGTAGATCCCATTAAGACCTACAAAAAAATCCGCGAGATCATATATCTAGCTATCATGGTTTAATCACAATAACCGATTTTGTGTTCAAAATAATTATTAAATCGTCTGAAGAAAAAAAAACTACGTTACATATGTATCGTAATATTGATCTTTATCGAAATTAAGCATTATGTTATCAAGGGTATTTATGTAGAAGTAAAATACTTTTTGTTTCATCTCAATCGGATATTTCGTTTAAAAGTTATCACGTTTGTAAGATGTTAAGAGTTGGTACCTATTAGTAAGTTATGGGCCATAGAGTTTTTTATCAACATAAAATCCTGTAATAATCTTTTTCGAAATATATTTGTTGATGATTGTAAGTATAAGATCTTAAAGTTTACCCAGATATCGTCAAAATAGAAAATAAAGATTATCAATGGATGTGTCAACGAGCAATATTGGCGGCGAGAAACAGTAGTTTTGGCGAAATTAACGATTTAATTTTAACTAAACTTCCAGGGGTTATAGTCACCTACACTATTGATAATGTAATGGATCAAGAAGATGCAGTCCATTTTCCACAGGAATTTCTTAATTCTCTAAACCCGAGTGGCCTCCCGCCACATTCTCTCAAGTTAAAAATTGGTGCCCCAGTTATTTTACTTAGAAATCTTAAGCCACCAAATTTAGTTTCGGGAGGTACCTGTGTCTGATAAGGAGGGAAGGAACGCCTGGGTGTCACCACTGCGAGGATCGTCAGGAGGACACGGTGGAGCATACGGTGCAGGACTGCCCCGCTTGGGTAAAGCACCGCCGTGTCCTCACGACGGCGATAGGCGGA
The DNA here is from genome assembly GCA_943136025.2 of Agrotis puta. Taxonomy (NCBI): domain Eukaryota; kingdom Metazoa; phylum Arthropoda; class Insecta; order Lepidoptera; family Noctuidae; genus Agrotis; species Agrotis puta. The sequence goes on along the minus strand of OW964175.2, from coordinate 13,539,126 downwards.
GACCTCTCGCGCCCGGCATTGGTCGAGGGCATGCTGCGGGGCGAGACGGAGTGGGAAGCGGTCGCCTCCTTCTGCGAAGCAGTCATGCTCGCGAAGGAGGAGGCGGGCCGCGTGAGGGAGAGGACAGCGACCTCCCTCCACCCCAGCCGCAGTGGTAGACGCCCACGGCGACGGACGTCGCAAGACGATCTCCGGCCACCGTAGGCGCGGGCAAGCGGGCAGCGAGTAATGGGCGACTCGCTGTCCGACCATGGACCATGCCCGGGTCGACGTCGCGTTGTGTTCCACGCGCGCACAAGGAGTTTCAGCATAGTGACGGGGCCTGTATAGGGCCAAAGCCTGCCGGGGTCGCGGGACTCACAAATTACCGTAACCCCGGTACGTAAAGGGCTACTGAAGGACACCATGGATTGTAGTCAGTACAAGTCTGACAGCCCCTCCCGTCCTGCCCTGGGTGGGAGGACTCAGTTGATGATTTTACCACGATAAAAAAAGCCACCAAATTTATGTAACGGGACTCGACTTCAGGTTAAAGGACTTCGACCAAACTGGGCTAACAGGTGAACAGCTGCATTCGGAAAAACGAAATTCATCAATAATTTAGTAGTAATATTTAGTAAACATTGGTCTATTTCGGGAGTGTCAAAATAAATAATATTAAAAACGAATAAAAAAGATTTTCAATTGATTATTTTGTGAATGGTGACAGTTGTGGTGCAGCGTCCAAAATGCTTTTTTTTTTTAATAATATTTATTCATGACCATAGATACAAGTCTTTCAGTCGAATACATTTTGAACTTAAAATATTACATTAGTTAGTATTACATAAAATTATACTCAGAGCGTCCAAGATGCATTCAGTCAGGGTTGCCAAAATAAAAACCCAGAAAAAATAACGATATTCGATGTTTCGATTCTAGAGCTTCAAAATATTAAAATATTTTCCTGGAAGACCGAGCTATATCTAGCCGTTGGAATATTTATCATTACATCATCATCACACAAATAAAAAACCGGCCACGTGCCTCACGTGATCTCATTCAAACCAATTTTCGCTACTCGGGCGGCGAGTAATGGGCGACTCGCTGTCCGACCATGGACCATGCCCGCAATTACCGTGACCCCGGTACATAAAGGGCTATTGTAGGACACCGTGGATTTTAGTCAGTCAAGTCTGACAGTATGGGCGGGAGGACTCATTTGATGAGATACACCACACGTATGGGTTGTTTTTTTTTATATCTCAATTCTACGTGTTCGGGCTGTGATCTCGTCCCAGGATGTTTCCGAAATAAAAGTCGCTTGGCTGACTTTATGAATTATATTCTTGAGAAATAATGACAAAAAATGTAATGAAATCCCCATGCGTGTTGACAACGCCTGGTCCCGATGTACGCCCGCTCTCGACGGTCTGTCTGGACGAAGTGAAGTGAAGTGGGGGCGGCAGCGCCGCCACGGTACACGCCTAACCGCGCAGATATGGTCGGCGCGCGAATGCGCGCCAACACTAAGTATGGGGAAACCCCATTTTTTAATTATTTTTTTTATATTTTTCTGTGAGAATCCTAATGCGGTTCACATAATACATCTACTTACCAAGTTTCAACAGGATAGTGTTGTAACATCACTATATTAGTGTTATAGTAAGCATGTACACCACTACGGATTGTCTATGTATCCGGTCTCACTGTCATGTCCGTCACTGACTTGTACCTCTCCGTGTGTACTGCTGTGTCTGAACTGTATAATGTCTGTCTGTTAATAAAACTTATAATCAAGAAGTAATTTCATTTATCACCAACATAACATGGTGTCAGAAGTCTAAGGAGCCCTAGTGTCGAAAATCCAAAAAGTCTGCCGTGAAAATGCAAAACCCAAGTACGAGTGGCGGCGTGGTCAGCACTCAAGATGGCGAAAAAGGATTAAATTCAAGTCTAAAGCAACTGACAATTTCGTCCGATCCAGCCAACAACAATGCGGAAAGCTGGAAACGTTGGTATCAACAATTGGAGCTATATTTGCTAGCAACAGGCCTGGACAAGTCAAGCGAGAAGCGAAAAATCGCAATTTTACTCCATTTAATTGGAGAACGAGGTGTAAATATATTTAACACATTTAATATCAAACTCGATGGCAGCACGTTCAACGATGTCAAGTCAAAATTCGATAATTTCTTCGAGCCGAGAAAAAATGTCACCATGTGCAGATATTTGTTCTTCACACGCAGGCAGGAGAAACCCGAAAGCATCGAAGACTTCATCACGGATTTAGAAATCAAAAGTAAAAATTGTGAATTTGGCACGCTGAGAGAATCGTTAATCAAAGATATTTTTATAGCAAATCTTAACAATGAGTTGTCACATGTTCGTCAAAGATTGCTACAAGAACCTGATCTGACATATCAGAGGATGCAGGAACTAACAAGGACGCTCATAGTCGCACAACAGGATGCCGAAAGAATCGTCAAAGACAGTAGTGTTCCTGGTGAAAATATCATGCATCTTAGTCGGAGGAGCCGTGGTCGAGGAGACAGCCGACAACGAGCTTCCAGTCGCACGTCAGCTTCAAACAGTCGTCAGTCAGCGTCGAGCAGTCGCAAAGCATCGAACAGCGAACACAGCAGCTCTAAGAAGTGCAGTCGCTGTGGGCAGTCTCATCGCTACAAGTGTCCAGCGAAAGGCGTTCAATGCAGGTCATGTAACAATTTTGCTATGCTAACTTAGCAATTACAAAAGAATATAGCACAAAATTAGCAAAGGAAACCAAAGTCGATGAATCCTTGCAATTATTGAAAAAATATTATAATGAAGGTTGGCCAAAAAGCAAAAACCATGTCAGTCCATTGGTAAAACCATTTTGGAATATTCAAGGAGAAATCCATGTAATTAAAGATTTAGTGTTCAAAGGTTCAAAATTAATAGTACCACAGTCTATGCATAAAGAAATGTTAGACAAGATTCACAAAGGTCACCAAGGTATAAATAAATGTTTAAAATTAGCAAAAGAATCTTTGTATTGGCCAAATATGTCAAGTGATATTAAGAATTTAGTAGAACAATGTCTTGTATGTGCAAAATTCAAACCTTGCAATCAAAAGGAACCACTACAAAATTTTGAAATAAGTAAATATCCATGGCAACAAGTCGGTATTGATTTAATGCATTTTGATAATTTAGTTTATTTAATTGTCACAGATTATTACTCTAAATACATAGAAATTGCTTTATTAAATAAAAATAGTACATCTCAAAATGTTATCACTCATTTAAAGTCTATTTTTGCTCGTCATGGAATACCATTGTCATTAGTGTCAGATGGTGGACCTCCTTTTCAGTCAATTGAATTCAAAAAATTTATGTTAGAATGGGACATAGAACATATTGTTACTAGTCCATATCATTCACAGTCAAATGGTCAAGCAGAAAGCTCAGTCAAAATTATAAAAAACATGTTAAAAAAATGTAAAGAAAACAAGTCTGACCCATACATAGCTTTATTACAATATAGAAATACACCGAAAAATAATTTGTCTTCACCAGCACAATTATTAATGTCTAGAAACTTAAGAGATAACATCCCAGTGTCATACAAAAGATTAAAACCAAAAGTAGTAACTTTTAAGGATTATAAGGAGTCAGTCAAGAAAAATAATGAAAATAAAACAAAGTATTATGATAAAAATACAAAGTCTTTGTCAATATTGTATTATAATGATCATGTCTATTTTAAAAGAAATCCTAAAAGTGACTGGGAACAAGCTATTGTTAAACAAAGAATGTCAAATAATAGGTCATATGTTGTTGAGGATGTCCATGGTGTTAGGTATAGGAGGAATAGAATTCACTTAAGACATAAGTATTCACATAACTTCACAAACCCTCCTATGCAATCCAACTCGTCACAGGGGAGAGAGGAAGGTGACAGACAGGAGTCGTCTGAGCATAAAGATTCCTCATCTCAAAAATCCTCAAGTGTAACAACAAGGTCAGGTCGTATTGTCAAACCTACTAGAAGGTTAATAGAGGAAATAGACTAATTATAATTAAGTACATAATATGTAAGAATGTTATGTAAGTTGTAACTATAAGTATTTTTAAGTATGTATAATTGTCATAAGATAGTTACATAGCACAGTAAGTCTTTTAAGTATTTGTCAGAGGTTTAATTAGAACTCAACAGGGGGGATGTTGTAACATCACTATATTAGTGTTATAGTAAGCATGTACACCACTACGGATTGTCTATGTATCCGGTCTCACTGTCATGTCCGTCACTGACTTGTACCTCTCCGTGTGTACTGCTGTGTCTGAACTGTATAATGTCTGTCTGTTAATAAAACTTATAATCAAGAAGTAATTTCATTTATCACCAACATAACAGATAGCTCTTATATTTTCGAAGAAAAGTGGCTGTGACTTACGGACGCACGGACAGACAGACAGTCATGATGAATCTCAGAAATGTAAGGGTTCCATTTTTTGCCATTTGGCTACGGAACTCTAATATAGTTTATGTAGAACAACATTTTTTTAAGTGATAATAATCATCAGCTTGCCTACGTAGAAGAAACGAAGAAAACTTCTATCGGAAAAAAAAGGTAACAATTGTAATAATTCATTTGGGTTTTGTCCGTCATGGTAGCGGGTATTATTAACGCGTGCTTTTGTTATTAGAATGCAGTATAAGCCATAACCAAAAGAATTACGCAAAGCAAAATAACTCGGCACTATGGAATCGATTTAAATCGTATAGTTCGACTGATATACCTAGTGCAGAGAACTGGCAACCCTGATCCAGAAACGATTGGTGATCGATTGTCAATGTCAATGTCATTCGCACTGATATGAGACATGGCTTCTAAGCCTTTAGACTTTGAATAAATTAAACATGGCTTTGTCCTTATTTGAAAAAACAAAACAGACATGGCGTTGGCCTTTTGAAATTGGACAAATCAGACTTGGCTTAGATCTTCAAAAATACAAGGAAAATTCATTGGAAAATTCAAACAAGACTAGGCTGTATGGCTCTGTTCCTTTGCCTGCCTTTTGGCGAATTTTATAAACAACAACAAGGCTGCATGGGCTAGATCCCTTTGCCTTCCCAAAAGGGAAAATGGAATTAAAAAAAAAACAACAACAACAATGTCATTCGCTCTGTTTTCCCGCCCTTGTTTGAATATTATTGCGAATATTATTTGGATTTTGGATATTTTTGACGACTTGCGCTATTGAAAATGGATGCTGATGATTTTTTATCTAACGACCCTGGTTCACTCTTGGACTCCGTACCCGCTTTAAACGTTTACCCTGGCATTTCTTCGGATAATGAACCCGTTTTACATGACGACTCGCGCGTGAACATGGACTTCCCGATGTTGCCTAGTGAATCTATGCATTATATGCAGTATTTAAGCTGGGCAAGATATGAAAATATAACTCCACCTGCTCAGTTTTTAGACCACGTTTTATTAACTTACGAAAACGAATAATTTTACAAATAAATCATTTATTTTAAAGTGTTGAAGTTTTTTTTAGTTTTTTCTTATATAAATCAATTTGATACAAAACTTCCTATATATGTGTTTTCTACGTACTGTAAGCTACTCCATAAAATCAAAAATAGTGCGATATTTTTATGTTCATGTTCAAGCCCAAACGCCATACAAAGTGGTCGAAGTCCTTTCTTCGCAATAACGTGATCGTTGCAACAGTTTTGACTGGTCTAGCGGTTGGTCAAACAGTACTTATACCTCGGATCCCAATGATTCCAAATGATTTGCCTTTTCATTTTAAAAGAGTCCCATTCCCAATTAAATTATCTTCTGCCGTAACGATAAATAGATCACAGGGGCAAACATTTAAATATGTAGGATTAGATTTACGGCAAGACTGTTTTTGGCACGGCCAACTATATGTCGCGTTGTCAAGATCAGGTTGCGGAAACAATCAATATATTCTTCTGCCACAAGAAAATAAAACGAAAAATATAATTTACTCAGAAGTACTTTAAAATAATATTTTAACCCGGTTTAAAGTGGACGGACACTCCCGCCTGTAGTCTTATGTGTCGAACAGATAGACAGCTATTGCCTGCGACTTATACAATTTAACTTAATCTATATTTTTCTTAATATTATAAAGCTGAAAAGTTTGGTTGTTTGTTATGAACGCGGTAATCTCGGGAAATACTGATCTGATATGAAAACTGTTTAAATATTCAATAGTCCATTTATTGAGGGAGGCTATAATATAGGCAATATTTTATCTCGGTATTTCCACGGAAACGAGAAAAACGCGGGTGAAACCGCGGGGCACAGCTAGTATATTATAATTATGTCATTTAAACTCAACAATTCTAGGAGACGACGAAAACTTCTCGCACTATTTAAAATTCACCTTCCTCACAGTACAGAAAGAAAAATATAAAGGCTTCCTTTGTCCCAATGATTTATCTTTCCTTGTCTTTCTATTCGTAGTTTGGTAAGTCGGTCCGGGGTGATTAAAACAATGCGAAGCGGTTATAACTTAGACAAGCCGCTCGTTAGTATTCCAGTTGAAAAAAAAACTTGTTCTACAACTCTTTTAAGTGTCAAACTCGATAGAAAGAAATATTTCTTCAAGTCTAGAATGATCGTGTGCTGAGATTCCGTTTCTGAGTTTTTAATGTGGATTTTGTTAGGTAATTTCTTTTCTTTTTTTTTTTTTTTCTTAAATGTAATATAGGTTTAGGTCTTGGTCTCAGTAAAAGTAATAACTTAGTAATTAAACAGCTTTGGGGTGCTAAGACAGGAAACCTCCACGTGCGCCCGTGGACTGGAGTTCCCCTTCGGATACGTCCGGGGGGAAGACCAGTTTTTCGGGCCGGTGCACCCTGGGATGCGGGCAAAAACTCTTTTAGGCACTGTGTGCCTGAGGGGTCTCTTTGCGCTTTGTAAGCTCGCCGTCCGACTAAAGACCAAGCCCGGGTCGGTGGCGCGTCGTGTTTCACGCGTCACCGACGGGGCCCCTTATGGGGCCAAATGCCTGCTGGGGTCGCGGCTTTTTTCTTAATCCAGGATACCGCGGCCCCGGAACGTAAAGGGCATCCGAAGAAACACGGGTGGATTTTAGTCGGGAAGAGTCTGACAGTCCCTTTCGCCCCGCCCAGGGCGGGAGGACTCATTTGATGATTTTGCCAGCCTAAAAAAAAATGGGATGAAAAGTTCTCAAGATGTGACCATGGACCGGATGACGGAGCGTAAAATTAATGAACTTTTATTTTTTTTAATCAATAGTTATTCACAAAGATATATTGCATCAAAACTTAGGAGTAGACTCGTGACGTCAAAATTATGAATAATTATACATATTTGTTTTTTTAGTCATCTTGAATTCTTGACTATTGAGTAGTATAAAATGAAATATTTAAAAATAATCGAAAAGTTTCCACAAAACGAGGTGCAAGTTGAGACATTTTCCGGTTTTTTTTTTGAGATGTTCTTTGCCCGGACCAGAAAGCCGTCGGGCTTCCTATGACATACATGCAGCAGTGCACAAGTGTGTGCTAACAAAGATGAATTTACTTTTCCCCCACTCTCATAATCTGATGGATGTTCCTAGTCACAACTTGGGAGTTTGAAAAATGTCGCTGTGGTATTTCCTCGGAAAACACGATAAGCTGTTAGTTCTTATTTCTGAAAATGATATTTCCGTAGTTATGTCAGAATGTTTGAAGGAATAAATAGTATGAAATATAAAGACCACAGTCCGTCAATGAATTCCATCTTATAACACGCACAGTGGTAGACGCCCACGGCGTCGGACGTCGCAAGACGATCTCCGGCCACCGTAGGCGCGGGCATGCGGGCAGCGAGTAATGGGCGACTCGCTGTCCGACCATGGACCATGCCCGGGTCGACGGCGCGTTGTGTTCCACGCTCGCCTCAAAAAGTGTCAGCATAGTGACGGGGCCTGTAGAGGGCCAAAGCCTGCCGGGGTCGCGGGACCAAGGGATTACCGTGACCCCGGTACGTAAAGGGCTATTGAAGGACACCGTGGATTTTAGTCAGTAAAAGTCTGACAGTCCCTCCCGCCCTGCCTTGGGTGGGAGGACTCATTTGATGATTTTACATAAAGATAAAAAAAAAATCTTATAACACGCACATAAGGTCTATAATAGGGGGAGCCCAAAAGTTTTTCAGATGGCATCATTATCATCATCATCAGCCTACAAATGTTCCCACTGTTGGGACACAAGCCTCTTCTCTGTGAGAGAGAGTGGGCCATAATCCACCACGCAGGCCCAGTGCGGCTTGGTGACACATGTCTTTGAATTTTTGGTTTCGAGGACATGACTGTTTCCTCACGATGTTTCCCTTCACCGTTTTGAAAGTAGTGTGATGAAATATACTACACAAAGTAATGCTACTCCTAATTCGGGAAAATGCTAAATGAAAAACCCTCTGTGCTTCCCTTACACCTAATTTAATCATAACGACTGTTCCAAAAATCCCATACATTACACCCCAGATAATAGTTTAACTCGCCAAACAACCCTTGGTATTATTATTCATCATCCGTTATCTCCAAAGCAGGTAAACAGATATCCAGGTGAAATTAGTATTGTACGTACGAACTATTGTTATGTGACCGAATCCCGAAATCTGTGGGCTTGGAGACATTTTGCTGGGCAACCGTATTACAGTTGATGATAACGTGTTCAATGCTTATTTGTTCGGGATAACAAGGTGATAAGTGGAATGTCCTATTAATGTTGGTTATTTTGTCACTTTTATTTTTCCTGGGAGAACGGTTTTGGTGTGTTAATGTGTGTGTGTGTGTTTCAATTTCAACAAATTTTCTGCTTGCGAAAGCAACTAAAATCAAATTATAAAATCCAGTACATAATATTGATAGACTACTTATTTTTTATTTATAGCATTTGGACAATTTATTACCTGGGTTGGGAAAAGCTTTGATTTTCTGGTTACGCGCCCTTAACGTAGCAACATAATGCAGCTTACATCAACCATGTGTTAAACTCGTATCCTACTCGTATAACTTGGAGGCCAGTTCATTTAAATGAGATGACATTCGTGTTTGGTAGCTCCTTTAGCAATATCCTCGTAGTATGATTTATGTATCGCTTAATTCCCGTCTAGTAACACCCTTTACTGTCACACTGTTACTGTTTGGGAAAAATAGTTAATCATCGAGTAACAGTGTTGCTAGTTGGTATAAATTAATTCAAATCGGTTATCACAATTATTTGTTGACACAATGAGTAAGGCGTGTACTGGACGGGAATAAACCGTATGTCAAATACATGCTCACGTATGGTGTGCATAGCACTCTCGTATCCAATACAATGACACAATTTTAACCTCAACTCAGATGAAACCACAGGCTGATCAAATACTATCACAAACTAATACGCAATGCGTAAATTAATCAGATATATCGACAATGATAGGCAAATTGTATTTGAAACTGGTTTGTTTAGTTTCGTGCAAAGCTTAAACATAAGCAAAATCACAAATTATTACCAATATTTGTTCATGCATGGAATTTAGGATCATTCCAATGTTTTAAACAAAGCATATTTACGATAATATAAGCGTGAAAATCTTTATTAGATAGAATTTCTTTATTCGGTCGCCGCGTTAAAGCCGAACTCATTACCCCCTCTGCTCTATAATGTTACATTATTACACCATAAGTAGCCTACACAAAAGCATTCAACACTTTAAAATAAAACCTCATTACATTACATGAGAATACAAAATGCTATTACAAGCATCTGTTGCAGCACTCTGAATAAAAATGTAAATTCGTTTTCGTTTTTATTCTACAATCTAGGGATAAGAGATGGTTGCATTAAAGATAGTGGGAGATTTTTTATCTTTCCTCTTAGGAGTTTTAACGATATGATTATTATTCTAGAAGAATTTGCTGAGTGATTTTTAATGGATTCGTGTTGCACCTGTAATGCCACACCACACTTGAAATGCTGCTAATTATCGCGAGATGGACATTTATACGAACATTTAAAGTCTAGTATCGCGAAAATTAACTGTGTTTACCGTTAGTATAGCCCCCGCATAAAAAATAATAGAGAGGTGTACCTAAAGGGACACCTATTTCGCCACTTATGTTTTTTGAAGTCCTGCGTTGGTCTAGTGGCCACAAGCGTGGTTCGATTCAAGGCAATTTATTTGCATCTAGGGCAAAGTATAAGAAATTATATAGTGATATTCCACGAATTTCAAAAATATGCATTCTGAAAGCCCAATGAAGTGCTAATATAAGATAAACATTTCAATGGTTAATAAAAATATCTAATCGTTTCTTCTGAGTTCTCCATCATGCTTGTATTAATCATTGGAAGATGACACTTTATCTAGGTCTTTGATGTTCTTATCTTCTCATGTCAATCATTTTTATATTAGTATAGTATAGTATAGTGCTCCAGTGATCAGTCAATTAATGATAGTGCTGTCAGATTTTCTTACCGAGCAACCAGCGTTAAAATGCTCAAACGTTTACGAAGAAGCGTTTTTGACAACTATTGCGTAATGCATAGAAAAAGAAAAAGATGGCGACGAGTAGTCCAGAGATGCTTTCTGATGCTGCTAGAGATGATTCTAGTATTTTTAAAGTTTGTACTATATAAAAACAAATAAAGTTGTTTTTAACTGACTTTTAAAAGAAGGAAGTTCTCAGTAGACTCGTATATTGTGTTCTATTATAGCACTATACTGCGACGCTGTATGTCACTTTTTCTGGCCTAAATACGTGACTAATCGAACGCGATGGAAGTCAATATAACAGGAATTCAAGTCTAAAGCCGGTAGCGGTAGACGGTAGCATGGCGTGTGCTTGGCGGGAGCATGGCGTGATCAGGTTAAGCCGCCGCCGCGCCGTTCTTTGTCTTTGCGCCAATGTTGACGTGGCGTGTTACGTCCAGCCAAGCTTGGCGTGACGTCAGCGCTAGCTTGACATGTTTTACGTGACAACTTACATAATAATATATATTTTCATAGTTAGTAAGTAACCCAAGCACACCCCACGCAACCATCACGCCGCGCCAAACTCCCTGTTTGGGAAAGGTTTAATAATTTCATTATAATTTTCTTGCATTTTCTAGAATCAAATGCCAAATGCTTACCCCGAGTGCTAATACTATCTGTAAACCAAAACAGAAGTGGGTATTGACCCTGCGTCCCGCTTGCATAAACAATGAGACACCATTTATCAAATCTGATACTTAGTCCTGTTGTTGGCATTGTTTTTGATCACTGTATGCGTATTCTGAATCATTTGGAAAAGGTTCTAATGACATTTTCATGAATTTAGTCGACACTACTTAGCCCAGTCAACTAATGCTCAAAACAAGGTATAGAAAGAAATTCTTCGAACACAATTTTAGATTACATAACTTTCTTTGGACTAGTTAAAAGATGAACATATCAAAAGTTCCCGGCCCAAGCCCTTGACCTGTGGGATTTTGTCTTTTATTTCTCGGGAAATATGAGATTATTTCTTTAATCTAAGGGCTTTGTAGCTTTGTCCAGATTTCGAGTAGACCACAGAGAATTGAAGCCAAAAACAAAGAAGAAAAAAAAACCCCGTTGTTCGATTCCTACGTAAAACAAGTGAACATCTCCAAGGAAAAGTTTTAAATGTGTGCATGGCGCTCACTCACACATTTATAAAAAAGTGGCTTCACTAACAACGTTACGTTTTGTTTTAAGCACGGAATCTGGACATAAAGAAAAGCTGTTTAAAAGTCTTTTTTTTTTAAGTCTTGTTCATACATCGATATATCCGCTCTTGAAAGCCTGTAATTTTGGGAAAAATTATTAATTTGTCTTTTCATACTTGTAAAGTTGTTTCTGAAGTCTCCAGAGGTCCAGAAAGCAGCAGCGGTGTTTGTCAAACAATTCTTCCACCGCCGTCCATGTACAAAATCAGACGAAACCTGCATCCTGAGGTGATATGGAGCTCTAACTCATTAGTTGGGTCTCCCTTAGTGCCCATAGGTATAAGTAATTCGTAGTAAGTTATTTTATGTTTATTTTTTTGGGTTTGTTTCGTGGTAATGGATTCCTTTTGTTTACAAAAAGTTTTTTTTTTATTGATGTAAATGTAAGTCAATATCAAAAGGCTAAAAATGTTGATGAATCGATAACCAACATCGGTGGATATTTGAATTGTTCGATTAAAAATGCGTGTAAATTCGATTTCCTTCCAAAGCTCGCTAGCTATTTATTTAATTAATACTTTATTCAGTAAACTGAAAAAATCTATCTGTAAAAAGGGCTGTTGACTGACTTTAAATGTACAGCGAGCTACAGAAATTCTTTTTTTTAAAACATCGAATGAGTCCTCCTACCCTGAGTGGAGTGGATGGGACTGTCGGACTCGTACTGACTTAAAATCTAAGGAGTTCCTTCAATAACCCTTAACTTTCCAGGGTTCGGTCACGGTTACTTGTTTGGACTGTCCCGCCACCCAAGTCGATGGAAGGTCTTGATTCAAACAACTTTATTGTTCTTATAATCTTTAGTTGAGCTCCTTGAGTTATGAGTCGAGCTACACTATAGCTGTCAAATTCTTGCACTGACTGGACAGGTCCACTCGAATTTGTGTGGTTCTTTCTTCAAAAGACCATTTCAAACACTGACCTGCATGGTCCTCGTATAGCCTGATCTACATAATATTCATAATAATGATTATCTACATAATAATGTCTGGACTTAAAAAGAGACTGTGACCTCTGAGTTTGTTTCGGCTGTTTTTTCTCAGAGTAGTCAGGTACGAAACACCGGCCCCTCCTAGTTTGTTATAAAAAACGTGTAAAAGTGATGATATAACCTAGGTACTTGCATAAATAGAGATCATTTCACCATTTCAATCCCACACTGGAATTACTCTCGATTTACGACATTATGGTCCACCAGATAGTCCAATTCGAAGACTGTGGGTGAAAGAATTAAAGAAAATTGATTCAGTATTTTTTGAGTTTATTAAATCTTTTCTCTTTATTCTTTCATTATAAGTGTAAACAATATGTTTCACAATCAATTTACCTTTGTTTTAATACTACTCATATTTAAAGTGCACAGTATGATATTCATAACGACATGTACTCAGAAAACTGAAAGAACGCATTAAATAAATGTACGTTATATACCAAACACTACGAGTGTAAAAGGGTTGTTTAATGGCGGTTGTAGCCTTATCTTTACGACCTTTTTCCTCTGGGACATGAGCCAATTGAACATTTTCAACAAAAAATGCCAAGAGAAAGTGCATCGGTCTCATTTTACAGTATATTATTAAAAAATACACTGGTGAAACAACATTTATCACTTTAGAAGGATAAATAATGGAGGTATTGTGTTTCTAAATTACCTTTTTTTTTGTTTTTTATTTAATAAAAAATACACATTTTTAGGTACTCAACTCACTGCTTTAGGGCATAATTTATCACAACATTATGTTTTTAGCTTTTAAATTCAATTTCTATGAAGAAAGCATTTTATTAACTGATGAAAAAGCGCGGTGATTTAACCGATGGAATAAAAACCTCATGGCAGAAATCTCCACTGAAAAATCCTCAACAGTGAGAATCGATACTAGTTTTACAGAATTTCTGTCAAATAAATTCAGTATTTTTTTTTCGTGGTATAATCATCACATGAGTCCTCCCACCCAGGGCAAAGCGGGACGGACTGTCAGACTCGTACTGACTTAAATCCACGGTGTCTTTCAATAGCCCTTTACGTACCCTCCTACTTGGCCCTCTATAGGGGGCCCCGTCACTATGCTGACACTTCTTGAGGCGCGTGTGGAACAAAACGCGCCGTCAACCCGGGCATGGTACATGGTCGGACAGCGACTCGCCCAAAATAAATTCAGCTTAATAAGGATTTTTACAAAAACAAATAACAACCTTTATTTTTAGTGAAAACTTTTAAAAGTTTATTTAGATTTTCATTTATTTTAATAGGCCTCATTAAAAAACCGTCCCAGGGAATGTTATTACACCTATTCGTTTTTATTGCCCGTTAATAACATGTTTTTACTATTTTAAAATGTATTATTTATTTCTTTTGACTCACTTTGCCATTAAATTGTTAATATTGTTACATAGCTTCATTAAATCAACAATTAATTTGTGAATTACAAGAGACCTAACAATTGTCACCTGTTAGGCATTACTATCTAAACCAGAACGTCACATCCACTCGTACATGATTGAAATTTACCGCAGGGATTAATTACGTACGCATTACTAATTATATAAATTCGCCTCTGTTCTGCCACCAACAATTGGGTCGAAAACTATCCTATCTTTCAAGCTGAAACCAACACACATTATCGGTTTATCGCGAATTGGTAACGTGATAGGGATCAACTATGCACATTAGTGAAGTAACGAATATTTTTATCGTCTTTTTTTTACATGGTAAATTCATCACATGAGTCCTCCCACCCAGGGCAGAGCGGGAGGGACTGTCAGACTCGTACTGACTAAAATCCACGGTGTCCTTCAATAGCCCTTTACGTTCCGGGGTCACGGTAATTCGTACAGTCCCGCGACCAGTGCATAGCTTTTCCCCAACTGTGTTGGTGTCGGCTTCCAGTCAAACCGAATGCAGCTGAATATCAGTATTTAAATGGAGCGAGCCACCCAGGGCGATGGAGCGATTCTCTGGGAGGACTCACAAGATGACTTTACATCGTAAAAAAAAACGCAGTTATATAGAAGACATTTCGGTTCCAACTCGGGTAACCATCACCAAGTACTATAAGGTTCAATTAGGAAATAAGGTTTGTTATAGCCGTATTGTGACATCATGCACACTTTTTAACACCTGCACTTAAAACAAACAATTTTCATATAAAAATAACTTAAAAAGAACAATAGAGATAAATACACTTTTGAAAAAAAAATTGCTCAATATATTTTATTGCTTAACAACAGTATTTTTACAAGTGACAGTTGACAGATGGAGGTCATTGACACTTTTCTTCCTATTCAAACCGCATATTTATCATTTCTTTCATCACTCAATCTACAATTTTTAAATTATTAATTCGAAACAAGTAGTTATTATTCACTATCGAACCCATCAAAAGACCCGAAGTGAGATATGAATTAATTTCCAATATATTCGGCGACATAGTACTAATAAATGTCTAGTGTACTGAAGGAGCATTGCTTGTTGATATTTAGTTTATTGCGATATGATATAGCAATGGAGTTACTGTGATTGAGCTGTAAATTTGGAACTGCAGTATCGTATAAGGATGGAAATTAATTATTATATTTCGGTTGCAATCTTGAGGCCGATCTTTGTCTGTAACCAATCAATGTTAACGTCCGGATTTGCCTGTACGAGTTTTCAAGATGTCTAATCAGAAGCTGTCGTAAAAAAAAACAGGTGTCCTACAACAACGTCTTAAAGCAAGAGTAATTCCAGTGTGGGAAAGAGACAGAGCTATACAAGTCGTCTAGTGCCACCTCGTTCCCACACTGGAAGTACTCTCAGGCCTTCAGGATTTGGTTTATTGGACTCGAGGTTGTGAACATAGCAAATACAACCATTCAAATCACGCGTCTAATTCAACAATGTACGGATACAAAAGGCCTAATATTATTATCTCATGTACTTACTTAAAATCGATCTTAAGTTTATTTAATTTACTTAAACTTATGAATTGTGCTTAATAGGTCTACAAAACAACAGTAAAACGTGATGAAACCTTACTTAAAACGATATTTCAAAGGGTCATTACAATTACCAAAACTTTAACTTAGGTAGTGATTACTTAAGGCAATTTGTAAGCCAACTTCAAGTTAAGTTTACAAGTAAAGTTACCGTAAATCATTTTGAGCTAAACAGTTACTTGGAAGTGCTAGTATCTACTGATTTATCGTTTTATTAAGTAGTACACGTTTTGTGTGCCCCGTTTCCACAATTTCTGTTGCCACTTGGTACCCATACCACGAATACATAGGGACTCATATGCCACGTGTAATAAGAAGTTATGTAAAGTTATAGTTGCGTGTTTGTTGTTAGGCAGTTTTCTGGATAACTTTGTAGTTGTTATGTTATTCTTTTTTTTTTCAAAAGACATGGTTATGCTGCCTGTACTATCAAGCTCCGTAGTGATGGAAAATTGTCCTTAACTTTTTAAAGGCTTATAAAAGCAAGGTTTTGGCTCTATTGGCTTTATTTATTTTCCGGCTTTATACTTAAATTGAAGGAGTTAACATTTTTTTAGAGGTTCATGGTTACTAGATTGTTTCGATTAAGTACCTTAAGTTTCAACTGACGCAAAATATTTCAATGTTACCAAAAAAAATTAATCTAACTTAAGTGTCATCAATCTATTTATAATCAGTTTTTTGGGAGACCTGCCTAAGCTGCGTATTCCCGTCAGTGGTCGTCATACTGATATTGCCAGCCTGCAACGTCATTTGGGGCAAAGGCCTCGCGATTTCCACTTATTTCCCTCCAGCTCTGCCTTGAGTGGGAGGACACATTTGATAATTTTACCACGATAAAAAAAGGAGTACGTAATCAAATATATTTTTCCTATTAAAAATTTAACATCGGAGATTCAGCGCTCGATTCCATCAATAAAGATAGTTAAACCATTTTTCTACGTTCGAATTTATATGCGCACCTGTGCCTTTGTTTCCGACGCATGCAACCCGAATCACTTTAGGGTGGCCTCCGTAGAGCCCGCGAATTTCAAATTTTCAAGTGTTTTTTGCAATTTGTTTATCAGTGACAAGTAGTAACTTGATCAAACAAAGATTTGGTCAAAGTTTGGTAAAATTTCCGAAATCTAACTTATTTTGAACTTCGCGGGCTACTACGGAGGAATCGCCTTAAGTTAGAGTGAACAGGCTTCTTCTGGGTAAGCTCTCGCAGTCATAGACTTTATCCTTGTCATCAAGACTTTTTTTTTTATCGTGGTAAAATCATCAAATGAGTCCTCCCACCCAGGGCAGGGCGGGAGGGACTGTCAGACTTGACTGACTAAAATCTACGGTGTCCTTCAATAGCCCTTTACGTATCGGGGTCACGGTAATTCATGAGTCCCGCGACCACCTCTGACCAAGACTAGAGGAAAAAGCAAACCGATGCATCAAACAACTAGCTGTTCCCTGTGGTTCTCCCCACTGCTCAGATCCTATTTGTCATAGCGTGATGTTATATAGACATAGACTATGGCATCATCATCTGCTTAGCCTTTTCCCAACCAAATTGGGGTCGGCTTCTAGTCAAACCGGTTGCAGCTTATAATCAATATTGTACATGGAGCGACTGCCTATCGGACCTCCACAGCCCAGTGACTGGGTAATACGATAGCCCATGGTAAGATTGATTATCAGACTTTAAAGTTTCTGACTAACTCGCTATGACTGATGGTCACCCATCTACAGACCAAACCCGGCAAGCGCGGTTTCAGCCGGGAGATCGGCCTGTGCGGCTGTAATTATTTAACCACGAGCTCCCCCTCTTATATTTAGACCATCTAAACGACCTCCAAACGACCTCATGTTAATATTTTTCAATTCGAACGAGTAGTTCTTGAGACAAGAGCGTAAAAAAATGGTGCCAGAACCACAGTATTAAGGTGACAACACATCAGCAAGCTCACGCAACACTTTGGTTACATTGTCACCAAACCTCAACTATGCTGTCACCACACAGAGGCAATGGAATTCAAACTACGCATAATACAACACACTTATCATCGTTGCGGGTTGTGGTTCTGTAGGATTTCACGTTGTGATGCCACGCTGGCTTAGTGTGATCTCACTCTTATTTAATTATCTTGCATATAAATCAGTTCTGATACGAGTATTATGCCTTTGTCAAACAGACAGGCGAAAGCGAAGCGAGTCCGAGGCGATACCGAACCGAAGCGAGACGTCAGTCCGATAGTTCTTTTACGCTGGATTCAAACAATTCCATACATTACAAATAAAAACGTCAACTCGTCAAGCTTCGCATTCGCCACGCCAGTCTGTTTGACAAAGGCTTTATACCGTTCCGGTTCCGTACCGTTGTCTATACAAAATGTCAAAAAGCATGTCTTTTGTATGGGAGTTCCCTTTAATAATGTTTATGATTCCGTAACAGAAATACATCATCTGTGAAAAATGTTAACTGTCTATCACGGTTCATGAGGCAGACAGACAGACAGACAGACTTGATAATAATGTCCTGTGTTACCGTATGCCCTTTGGGTACCGAAACCTAGTTGATGTAATACATAGTAATTATGTAATGATTTTCATATATCCACACCGTCCACCTCTGGTCTAACCTCTATACCGAAGTGGCCCTCTAGACTTCCGTACTCAAATACTTCTAGGCAATATTATCTGAAGCCTACGTCCTTCATAACTGCGCTCTTGGACCAGCAATATGGCTGAATATTAAATACTGGATATGAACATCGGAGATTATTATTGCGTCTTGAGTTAAGAGCAAATATACGCAATATGTTGCGTGTTTAGTTATTTTCTTTGGCGACGGTTCAGATATTAAATGATGGCAGTGTCTTGTGGACTTTTCTTGCTTTTTCTTGCAGGTCAAATGTTAACGGTGCTAAAAAAAGATATAACGAAATTCTTCATTGAAACCACCTGCAAAAAAAACAAACCTTGGGGAAAACACAATGTTTTTTTTTTCTTTACTGCCAGTTTTTTTTTTAGGCAAAAATGCCACAACGATGTTTTACAGCTGTATTAAAAACTGCGTTTAGTTTTTATGTAGGTCGTTAAATGTTAACCTATTCCGATAACGTGACCTTTGCAATTCATTTTTCACTTTTTTCGACCTTTCACGTCAATGTTTGTAGACCTAGTAAGTCAGTAAAAGCCAACTAACATTTTTAGGACGAAAATGTTTGGA
The DNA here is from genome assembly GCA_943136025.2 of Agrotis puta. NCBI lineage: Eukaryota > Metazoa > Arthropoda > Insecta > Lepidoptera > Noctuidae > Agrotis > Agrotis puta. The sequence goes on along the minus strand of OW964175.2, from coordinate 13,520,200 downwards.
CCCGATAAGTTTTTCTTTGAGTTGATTGACAGAGCTCCAACGTTTTCTTTTTTGTCATAAAACGCGCTACTATAGGATTAACTTTCAATTCAGAATTTATAACATTTTTCAATTAAAACGAATGCAATTATTTTACGGAATTTGGCAATATTTAACATGAGCAATATGTAGATGTTTAATGGATCGAACCCGCGACACGCTACGTAGCAGTCGATCGCTCAGTCACTGGACCAACCATGTCGTCAAAAACAACAACAACAACGTTACAACGTTAGTATTCAAGAACCTTTTTTTTATCGTGGTAAAATCATCAAATGAGTCCTCCCACCCAGGGCAGAGCGGGAGGGACTGTCAGACTCGTACTGACTAAAACCCACGGTATCCTTCAATAGCCCTTTACGTTCCGAGATCACGATAATTCGTACATTTCCGCGACCCCGGCAGGCTTTGGCCCTCTAGAGGGGGGCCCCGTCACTTTGCTGACACTCTTTGAGGCGCGCGTGGAACACGACGCTCCGTCGACCCATTGTTCAAGAACCTGGCAAAAGTTGAAATTATCTACATTTTAAGTTTTGGATGTTAATTTTATTTTTTTCCTATAAAAATCTACAAAACAAAATACTTGTGAATGATGTCCTGGTGTACTTAAATCTGATACTTTTCTCAGAAACAAGAACTCACTTTGTTCCAGCGATTAGGTACCTTAACAGAACGAAATGCATTGAAATTCATACAACATTTTCAAACAACTGCTCAGGTGTTACCTGCCTCATACGTGGCAGGCTTGGACATAGCGGAGTCTAGCTTAAATTTTAATCATCTCTAATGTCTAGTAAGCACGTTAAGCCAGCAGTCCAGTTGACACACGAATATTATGAACGTTTTACATTATTGTAAACTCAGTACAGACGTTTAATCCGTTTGTACTAGGGGCTATTATTTTGCTTTAAGTTTTAGTTTTGACGTAAATCCACGTCTCTGTTGTTTTAGAAAAAAGTGTTGAATGAAATCCGATGGAAGAAATGAGTTGTACATGGAAAAGGTGGGATGAGATGCATTCGTGTCTTGGGCCAACCTTTAAGGCGCTGTGGCTTGAGACGGACATGGCATGGCCTTAAAAATATTGTGGCTTGGGACGACCAACTTTCACAAGCTTTAGAAACTTTCACGACTTTTTAGGCGTTTTGTGACTTGGAAAGTCACGACCTTTGAAGACTCCCACCCGACCAACGCCAGCATAAGAGAGGCTTCCATTCAAAAGAGAAGTATTATATTGAGTAGTTAGATTTTTTTTGTTTGCACCTTTGGATATCCAATTCAAACAAAAGAGAGAGATAGAAAGACAACAAATACCATGACTACAGAGCGTAATATAATATCCTTGAATGTTTATCTCAATCTACACTTCCTCGCTTATTAACCTCTCGGGCGATTTATAATTGAAAATGATAAAAATCAACGTCCAATGAGCGACTGTCTGTTATGTACAGACGTGTGTACGTAAGGCGATGGGGCGTTTTCGCTTATGTACAGCCGGGTGTACGTAACGCGCCCGAGAGGTTAATGAAGGCACATACAATTTTTTCAGTATATTATGGTATAACTTATTACTGGTGTAATTTAAATACCTGTCACTAAAAGTAAGTTATGGCTTTATAAACAACGTTAATACTTAGTATGGAATGAACATTTCAATGTATACATTGTTTGCTGAGTACCTTAGTAAATAAATTATTTTAGAAAATTTCCACGCTCTGTTTTTTAAAAAAAAAACGTTTATTATAAAATTGGCGTTTATAGGTAAATTATACTTTCGGAGAGATGATGGTAATTAAGATCAGATTAGGTTAATTAAGGAACTTAAAATAGAGGTTTACCTTTTTCTATCGTGGTAAAATCATCAAATGAGTCCTCCCACCCAGAGCAGAGCGGGAGGAACTGTCAGACTTGTACTGACTCAAATCCACTGTGTTCTTCAATAGCCCTTTACGTTACGGGGTCACGGTAATTGGTAAATCCCGGCACTCCGGCAGGCTTTGGCCCTCTAAAGGGGACCCCGTCATTATGCTGATACTCTTTGAGGCGCGCGTGGAACACAACGTGCCGTCGACCCGGGCATGGTCCACGGTCGGACAGCGAGTCGCCCATTACTCGCCCCCCGCATGCTCGCATAGAACCCTTAATTTTTTTGAAAATAATATTAATTTAAAGTGTATGTACCCATTACTAGATGAAGGGAAAGGACTAACGGGAAGACGTAGTGTAGGGAGGCTTTCAAAAATCGAAAACTCCGCGGACGAAGTCGCTGGCGGAGTACTAGTTTAAAAAGTGATATCAAAAGGTAAAACATGGGATTCAACGGGAATGAAAAATGGGATCCATCGGGAATAACTGAAAAATGGAATCCAAAAATGGTTTCAACGGGAATAAATCCTAAGTACTTTCACTGCTGTATCTGCAGTAGTGGTACAACGAGGTTATTCCTTGTCATGCCACTGTTGGAACAGGTTGGTGGCAAAAAGTGGAATTCACCTTAGTTGCGGTCGACACCACTGGGCTACCTATGGATTTACATAATAAGAAAGAAAGAAAAGAGATTTATTGGCACACACAAACAACAAAGGAAACAAAATATAAACAAGAAAAAAGGCTCCTAACCCAGCATGTGCTGCGACATTTTTAAATCTGTCACAGCGCTAATAACTATAAACTAGTTATTGCATACAGTTAATAAAATATGTTATTGACAGAATTGTCAATTTTTTGTGTTTAGAATTTTCTTTTTTGTAGAAAACTAGACAATACGTATAACGAAGATAGGACAAAATTATATTGAGACAATATTTTCATAGTAATTTAAGCATGAAATGAAGTATAATAAATAAGCAATTTAAGCACATAATATGTGTGAATTTTGAATCAAAAAGGTAAATTAGACTCGCATCGTTAACAGACTTAAAATATTTGCAGTTGTTTTCGTAAACCTTATAATTTCGTCATTATTTTTTCATAAAAACTTGTTTGTTCTTTGTGCTACCAACCCGTTATAATTTAATTTGTTATACCTTTTGTTCATATTAAATTACTTACTGATAGCCGTGGCAATGTTCTATCAATTACTCGTAAAAACAAAACAGTAAACAAGAAGGAATCTCACATACGAACGACAAAGTATCATAGTTTCGACTATCACAGTATAATAAAATAATGAAACGATAGCCAAACTAGGCCCGCTGTAGATAGTGACGGGGCCTGTAGAGGGCCAAAGCCTGCCGGGGTCGCGGGACTAACGAATTACCGTGACCCCGGTACGTAAAGGGCTATTGAAGGACACCGTGGATTTTAGTCAGTACAAGTCTGACAGTCCCTCCCGCCCTGCCCTGGGGGGAGGACTCATTTGATGATTTTACCACGATAAAAAAGGCCCGCTGTAGACTCAATTACAGTTCAAATGTTAAGGTTTTTTAAAGAACTATTTAATAAAATATAAAAAATAGTTCAGTTAAAAACTCTAACACCTCATATTATTCCCTAATTAGAACAATATTTTAAAATTCACGTTTCTCGTTTAGCTTGTTATCGATAAAATAAATATTTATAAAATTTACCGTAATTAACATGAGTAATAATTGTATTGTTAATTTAACAAACCGGTATCAAATTATTATAATAACATGGTTAAAGAGATAGAGCTAAGTACATGCATTCAATTAGTACGTACTAGAATAAATTTAAATTGATAAGAATCTTGCATTCACATTAATATTGCATCATTTCCGTATTTCCTGAAGAATTGGACCAAGGTTTAGTTAAGAACATAAATCTACGTTATATCAGATAAATGTATAATATAAGGCAACATTGTAAGGTGCAGAGATTTTTTGCTTGAACGTGAAAATCTCAATACTGTTGGTTCGAATTGTTTTTTTTTTTTTGTCGGATAGTTTATTTAACGACGAAGGCCATATTACGTAGTGGGCGACTCGCGGCCCGACCATGGATCATGCCCGGGTCGATGGCGCGTTGTGTTCCACGCGCGCCTCAAGCAGTGTCAGCATAGTGTCGGAGCTTGTAGAGGGCCAAAGCCTGCCGGGGTCGCGGGATTAACGAATTACCGTGATCCCGGTATGTAAAGGGCTAGTGAAGGACACCGTGGATTTTAGTCAGTACAAGTCTGACAGTCCCTCCCGCTCTGCTCTGGTTGGGAGGAAGAAGATTTGAAGATTTTACCACGAAAAAAAAAGGCCATATTACGTCCTACTTCGAGCCGAGTAGCCGGGTTGAAATAAGTAGGAACAACTAATAAGTTTATAAATCTCGGAGTAACAATAACCGTAATAATTATTATATCACAAGCTAACTTTTCCCAGCGGCACCGTTCACGTGGACGTTCAAAATGTTCCCATGGGAACGTTAAGCGTATCCTTTATGGTAAAAAACTATCCCTGTCCCGAATTTTCATACAAATGTCCGTTGTCCTTTTCGCTTTTATAATATAACTAAGTAACTTACAAGGTCCGGGCACACCGAAATCGCGGCAGTAAGATCCTTCTTTTAGGAGTGGCTGGATAGGCGTCACGGCGTCCTGACCTACCGCATGACGCAGGTCCTCACCGGACACAGAAGTTTCGGGAGATACCTGTGTCGGATAGGGAGGGAAGAAACGTCTGGGTGTCACCACTGTGAGGATCGCCCAAAGGACACGGTGGAGCATACAGTGCAGGACTGCCCCGCTTGGGCAGAATACGGCCATGTCCTCACGACTCATTTGATGATTATACCACGCTAAAAAAAAAGTAACTTACAAGTTCACTTCATTTTAAGACCTATTAGTTAGCATTAGCCATGGTTTATTATAGCAGCTATTGCCTTTCGGCATGTTGTTGTGCTCCAGTTACGATGCAATCTTGATTGAATATCGACAATCTAAACACGTAAACGCTACACATGGCCTGCTTCGAGAGAATAGTGGAGGAACGTTACGCGCGTTCTGATCGCTTCCATCGCGCGTAAATGCGACTAAAGCGCTGCTGTTAAGCAGCGATTCAGAAACGCACGATTGTATCACTAAAAAATTTCGCGGTGTGCAAGTGTGAGAAAACCCTTAAATAACGGTTGTCAACATTGGAAGGCACCTTTCTATGTCCTTTGCGATCCAATGTCCAGGACGCTACGTACTGGTCAGACAAATGTGACTAATCGATTCAATTAAAATAAGCATTACTTTTGCTTCAATAGCTTATTTATTCATCTCGTAAACAAATTAGATACAGCTGATTATCTTATGAACATCATAATTAAAGTAAAATCTTGACTTTGTATTCAATAGCACCTTGTCGGTCAAAACATTATCAATTCTGAAGTAAAACCTTCATTTTAAAATATACCGCACTGTGCTAAAAATAGTGTTTCATGTTGCATAACAAAAGTGAATCAATTTATTCAGTATGTTAAGTTTAACGTTCTCACATGCCGTTATATATATATATATATATATAGTATAATTAGTACAGTCATTCTTACTTCAGTGGGACATAGTATATAACGTGTGTTTTTTACAAGTTTTTAATTGTGCCCGTGTATAAATTACTACGAAGTGTGTGTTTTTTATTCGCAACCACGGTACAGGAGAAAAATATATATTTTTTTCACTTTAGCAATTCCTTCTTGTATTTATAGTGGTATATTTTTTAATATATGCAGATCAAGGATTATCTCTGAAAAATGATAAGGTTGGTAAAAATAAAATGTTTCTGCATTAAACAGCTTCTTTGATCTAGTGTTCCCAAGCAAACATTTACTTTCGCATTTATAATATGTATTAGTTATAAAGCGTAATAATTATTCGCTAGCTAGAACTCATTTTTTTTTATTTGTTTTTTTTACTCTACGTCACATCGATCTACATCAGAAAACTACAGGCAAACGAATTTTTAAAATATTTATTTAGTTTTCGCTATAATTATGATAATAAACAATTTCTGCCTTACTACAAAAAACTTAAACATTTCTGTTTAACACTTGTCTAAAAATAGTATAACTGCAAACTTTTTTTTGCAGTTGACAGTAATCAATCAATCTTTGTAAATTAAACCTACGACACAGGAGATATTCCTAGTGTGGGGTAATCTATATGGGTAGTATTTAAACGCAAATCAAAAAATATCCTTTTTCTATGCAATAAGATTCCGAATTCCCATCAAAATTACTGATTGCACAGCAAAATATTCAACTCAAAATATCACTAAACACACTACAATTTATTTTTGCAGCGTACAGCGATTTTTCCTAAAGCAAAAGCTTTTTCATCAATGCACAGCTAATAATCTTAATGCACATTATACATGTTAACTCTTTTTCATTTAAATATAGCTTCTATTTTTATATTATTTACAGCAGTTTTTCTAAATAAAACAGCATTTTATTAGTCACAGTCGTCTTATTATTTATTAATTACCACATACCAGTAATTTATTGAACTATTAAAGCGGGTCTTGCTTTCGCGGGGCGTCCACGCTTCCCAGCATGTCGACGGAGCCCCGCTTCGCGGGGCTCCTACTTCTGGGTGGTTTAAAAAAAAAATAACCACGAAGAGGATGGCGGGGTCTTTCAGACCCCGCCATCCTCTTCTAACCTAAATTGTCCGAGTCGGGGTGCCAGCGTGTACTTACTGGTTAATATGCGACTGGGATAGTTATTTTGCTATGAAATATGGAAAATTTGCTGTGCAGTCAGTATTTATGCTATGTATGTAGTATTTTTGTACAAAAATAAATTTAACTGTATTGCATTATGAGAAAAAAAGTAATGTCATATTGATGTATAATTTCGAATTATCTGCAGTTTGAGTTTTGTAAAACATTTAGTTTATTTGTGGTGAAGTAAGTTATTTGATGTAAAAAAGAATATAAATGATGAGTATGTATTGATAGGCGATTATTTATTTGATATGCAATTTATAATATCCCAATCTATATACATATTTTTTTTTTTTTTTTTTCGTGGTAAAATCATCAAATGAGTCCTCCCACCCAGGGCAGGGCGGGAGGGACTGTCAGACTTGTACTGACTAAAATCCACGGTGTCCTTCACGAGCCCTTTACGTACCGGGGTTACGGTGATGGGTAAGTCCCGCGACCCCGGCAGGCTCTGGCCCTCTACAGGCCCCGTCAATGTGCTGACACTCCTTGAGGCGCGCGTGGAACACAACGCGCCGTCGACCCGGGCATGGTCCATGGTCGGACAGCAAGTCGCCCATTACTCGCTGCCCGCATGCCCGCGCCTACGGTGGCCGGAGATCGTCCTGTGACGTCCGACGCCGTGGGCGTCTACCACTGCGGCTGGGATGGAGGGAGGACGCTGTCCTCTCCCTCAGGCGGCCCGCCTCCTCCTTCACGAGCATGACTGCTTCGCAGAAGGAGGCGACCGCTTCCCACTCCGTCTCGCCCCGCAGCATGGCCTCGACCAATGCCGGGCGCGAGAGGTCTCCGCCTATCGCCGTCGTGAGGACACGGCGGTGCTCTGCCCAAGCGGGGCAGTCCTGCACCGTATGCTCCACCGTGTCCTCCGGACGATCCTCGCAGTGGTGACACCCAGGCGTTTCTTCCCTCCCTATCAGACACAGGAACCTCCCGAAACTTCCGTGTCCGGTGAGGACCTGCGTCATGCGGAAGGTAAGGACGCCGTGACGCCTATCCAGCCACTCCTCAAAGAGGGGTCTTACCGCCGCGATTGCGGCGTGCCCGAATCTATATACATATAATAAATCTGTAGAAGGGTCAATTCTGTACATTGAAAATATTGAAAAAATAAATAGCGGGGGGTGTTGCTGGATCGATACCAAACCCAAATATGTGATTAAAAACATTTTTGTCTGCCTGTCTGTCTGTCTGTCTGTATATGCAGGCATCACGTGAAAACTAACGGTTCGATTTCGATGAAACTTGGTATAATTATACCTTATTATCCTGGGCATAAAATGAAATACTTTTGATCCTGGAAAAATACGTAGAAAAAAAAAATTATTTTTCAGTTTTATTCATAGACGTTGTTCGGTAGAACCGCGAATCTACTTAATTATTATAGGCTTAGCCGTATTTGGATCCAATAGATATTTATAAGATGTCATTGTCAGAGTTACTCAAAATGGAGAAATAAACCATCCACGCGAAGACCGACATCCGCGAGGACGGAGTCGCGGGCGGAAGCTAGTGTTTAAATAAAAATCTTTTGTTCACAGTAACGACGCATGCTTTTCCCCAACCACGGGGGCAGCCCCTAACACTTTCATGGATGCAATCAACTTTATCTTGGCGGCACAGTGTCTTGTGCAGTCCAAGGACTGGCCTCCTGAAGCTGAATTAAAGGGTACGTAAAACATTTTATTCATTTGAATTAATAATAGGCAAAAAAACTGTTTGGTCCAGTTAAATCTTTTCTACCTAACTATTAATCTTCGCCCGCTCGTATTTCTAACTTTCCCTGTGTGAATTTCTACTCCCGGTCATTTTTATGGGAAAACTTTGAGACTCCTAGCACTTGCAGTGACAAAGTCTCATACAAACTATCAACCCCAAAAAAACGCTTCAATTAGGGGTTCAATTTCGCAAAATCCCGTCTGAGCGTGCTCAATAAGATGGCATTTTCCGAAATAACCAACCAATAAGCACATACGTCATAAAAAAACCCCGTGCACAATTTTAAAATCCCAGTACTTGTAGTTTCTGAGATTTCGTGGTGAGTCAGTGAGTGACCTTTAAACCCGGTATAATTTTACAAATAATTATACAAACAAAAACCCAAATCGGCGCACCCAAATGTCCTATGATGCCATAGACACAGATATTATCGACTTATTCTATTGGGGATTCATGTCGCAACGTGAATCTGGCATTGTGCATACAAAGTTAAAGAAACAACCTACAACCTCCTCCATAGTGAGATCCTGATACTATCTATCCCTGTACCCAAATTCATTGAAATTAGTTCAGTGATTTCGTCGTGAAAGTGTTACAAACAAACGTTGTCGTACGCATTTATAATATCAATGTGAAAATAGTAGAGTCACAATTATCTGCATAATAAGTTCTTATGTCTACATAACATAATATTGTGTAACAAGTCGAATTTTATGCAAACTAGTTCAATGTTAATGAATTATTTATTTACATTCACAGTTATTATGTCTTATTTCTGTAATACCTACTATACAGGGTGATTTGTGATTCGATGCGGTCTTTGAAATGGGTGATACTAGACCTAATTTGTATAACAAACTTGTATTCACTAGATGCAGTCGTTCATATTTTATCAGAAAAGTATGAATTCTAAGACGTGAACATCGTTAATTTCTAACGATGGTCATAAATAAGCACTTAAAACGGAGAAGTGATTTAAAAAAAAAAAAAAACTTTAAAGTTATATAAGTATATCCAAAACACGGCGTCGGACGTCGCAGGACGATCTCCGGCCACCGTAGGCGCGGGCATGCGGGCAGCGAGTAATGGGCGACTTGCTGTCCGACCATGGACCATGCCCGGGTCGACGGCGCGTTGTGTTCCACGCGCGCCTCAAAGAGTGTCAGCATATTGACGGGGCCTGTAGAGGGCCAAAGCCTGCCGGGTTCGCGGGACCAAGGGATTACCGTGACCCCGGTACGTAAAGGGCTAGTGAAGGACACCGTGGATTTTAGTCAGTACAAGTCTGACAGTCCCTCCCGCCCTGCCCTGGGTGGGAGGACTCATTTGATGATTTTACCACGCAAAAAAAAAAAAAAAAAAAGTATATCCAAAACCAGTCAGTTTGGACCCCATGTTGTCGGGTTAAATTGTTGGAAATAAGGTCTAGTATTACCCATTGCAAGGATTGCATCGAATTACAAATCGCTCTGTATACATTTTTTTTTTGTTTCTACGAGTATTTGTTTTGACAATTAGTGCCTGTACAAATTAGTGTGTGCAGTAATTGCCTGTAACTTGCCTACTTAAAATAAATTATTTGAATTTGCGGTTTGTACGTATGTTTATTTTTAGATGCTATAAAAAATTATAAGAGAATAACAAATTCTGTTCTCATTTTAATAATGATAGTGGGTTTATCAAAAGATTCCCAACTCAATGGAAAATGTTTGTGAGAAACATTAATACAATACGTTATCTATGTATATTTTAATGCGCATTTTTTTTTAGAAAAATACTCATGGAATTACGCACGTCTAAGGCGATCAAAACAATGAAATAAATTATTATTTACTTATTAGTAAGAATAAATGAGAAATATTAAGAAGAATTAATACCTAGCGCGAGCGAGCGATGGGATACGACTCGGTGCGTCGGGGGCCAAAATAACCTAACGAACAAAGTTGTGAGCAGAAACTAGTCTAGCACAGTTAAGTCTGTTTCCCGAATTGGAAACCCCGTTCAATGCGTTTTCATTCATTAAAACGGTAACCATTCCGTGGCCACTGTGGCCACCTACAGCGTGCCTAGAAACCCCCATAATTTATACATTTGTGTGCTGTTTATACACATGAAGATATGAACACACATGCATAAATTGCTGAAGGGCAATCATGAGGCAATTCGGTTTGTCTCAGTTTTGTAGTAAAGTGAACGTGACGTCACACGGCGCGACAAGCTGTTTTAAGCATTATGCTTGGAGTTACGATTTATTTTATATTTTTATTTTATTACATGGTTAATAAATGCGTTTGTTTTGTATATGCGTTGTTGTGGTTGGGTGGTAGGCTTGGCTTAATTCAGTACTATGAGTGACCGCGCCTGATTATATTGGGTGCGTTATTATTGTCTGGCTAGAGACTAAGGCAACAATGGTTTGCTTTAAAAATCTTTTACATTAAATTTGAAGAACCTCTTAAAAAGTATCTTATTAATATTAGCTTAAACTACTCGTATTGTGAATATTATGTTCAAAGCATTTACCCAATTAATGTTTGCATGCTAATATGGCAGAATGTACAAGGATTCTGTAAACCATTCATCCACCTTTTGTTAAAACCTACATTCTATGCAAATAAATAAATATTCTATTCTATTCTATTCTATTCTAAAGTTTCTATACGAAAAAGTGAACAACTAGTTGCAATAATTTTGTATCTAATATTAAATTTGAATTTTATTTTGAAATTGCAGATGGTGAAGAATTTGACTTTATTATCGTTGGAGCTGGCACGGCTGGTAGTGTAATGGCCAACAGACTGAGTGAGATCGAAGACTGGAGTGTACTACTAATCGAGGCAGGTGGAGACCCTCCTATAGAAAGCGAAGTAAGTTGATATTTACACATATTTATATTTTGTTTAAATTTGCCCCACCAGGAATTTCTCTTGCATGGGTGCGTTTAGAGAACATGCAAACTCAAACAAAATGCCACTGTGGAGACCCTTTGCAAGATATACAGGTGTAGGCGGTTGTGAAAAATGGGCAAGATCAGCCAATGTTAAAACTGGTGGTGGCAACATATTGGTCTGACATAGATTGACTTTTATCAACACGTCAAAACGAAGATTTTGCTAGTCACAAAAACGTGGTCGTGGGACTTACCCATTACCGTGACCCCGGTACGTTAAGGGCTAGTGAAGGACACCGTGGATTTTAGTCAGTACAAGTCTGACAGTCCCTCCCGCCCTGCCCTGGGTGGGAGGACTCATTTGATGATTTTACCACATTAAAAAAAAAGAAAAAAAAAGTCACAAAAACGTAGTCGTTATAATATTATTCTCTGTCTCCCACAGATACCAAGACTGGCTACTAGTCAATATGGCTCAAAGTTTGACTGGAAATATACAACAGTGGACAATGGAATCACCAATCAGGCTTACAAAATAGGCAAAGTAAACTGGCCAAGAGGGAAAATGCTTGGAGGCGGCAGTAGTATAAATGTAATGGCATACGTTCAAGGACATCCACTTGATTACCTGTCCTGGTATAATGAAGGAAACATTGAATGGCATCCAGATATAGTTCAGCAATATTTTAGAAAAGCTGAAAACTTACGAGATCCTATTCGTTCAAAGAATCCGGCAGTATACAATCATTATGGGCATGATGGACCTGTAAATCTCAGCAGTTTTAATTATACAGATGTTAATTTACGGGAAAATTTACTGTCAGCTTATGCAGAAATTGGAATACCAAATGTTGAAGATTTAAATACTGTAAATAATTTAGGTTCCGCCAGATTTATGTCAACAACAAGTGAAGGTAAGCGAGTCAGCACAGTCACAGCATACCTTAACCCTATAGCAAGGAGCAGGAAAAATTTGAAGATAGTTAAGAATGCGTATGTTACCAACATTATTTTCGATGGAATAAACGCACGCGGTGTGGAAGTAGACTTCAAAGGTAGCAGGCTAAGAATAAAATCAAAACTTGAAGTCATTGTCAGCGCGGGTTCTATAAATACTCCTCAGCTTCTAATGTTATCTGGTGTAGGACCTAAAGATCATCTTACAGCGAAGAATATAAAAACAGTGATCCATTCGCCAATGGTTGGTCAGAATTTACATGACCATACTGTGGTTCCTATATTCGTCATTGCTGATGGTCCAGAGGTTGATGATCAAGCAACGTTAAATTTTGAAGCACTGAGATATATTTATGATCGACGTGGTTATTTAGCATCTCACAGTTACAATGAGGTGACTGCATTTTATTCCGCGGACCCTTATGCTTCGTATCCAGATTTTCAGACTGTCATGGCACTCTTCAAGAAAAACGAAGAAACAATAAAATCATTTGCTTCAAAACTGGTCGAATCTGCAGAGAACTCAATATTGAAGCAAAGTGTAAACAAAGCCGTTTTCCAGTTTAGCCAAATTTTATTGTATCCTTATTCTAGAGGAAACATTTCATTGAATTCAAATGATCCGTATGAACACCCTCTCATATACTACGATAACTACAGTGATTCTAGAGATTTAGATTTCCAAGTTCTTGGAATAAAAATACTGGCAGAAATCGTCAACACGTCATACTTTAAGTCTATTGGTGGAAAATTGGGCAGGATTGATTTGACAGCTTGTGATGGTTATGAATTTCGCTCTACGGACTATTGGAAATGTATTGCTATAAATATGGCAACAACTATTTACCACCCAGTTTCTACAGCTAGGATGGGTCGGGACATAAATTGCTCTGTCGTCGATAGCCGTTTGAGAGTCCATGGCTTACGGGGCCTTCGAGTGGTAGACGCTAGTGTGATGCCCACCATCACTAGAGGAAATACCAATGCTCCGACCATTATGATTGCAGAGAGAGCAGCCGATTTAATCAAGCAGGATTATGAAAAACTGCCAGTTTCTCCATTTTATAGTATATTGTACCACTAAATTAAACTAGGATTTATGATGCCATAATCTGTGTAATTAATCATAGAGCTAAGTTTAGCAAGATCTTTGATTTATTGTTTTATGTTCAATTTCAATGTCGTGTCATTTTCAGTTATTACGATTTATTTATTAAAACATGTACTCGTACTATTCAAATAAACTGGCTATTATTTTAACTAACACCAAAATTTAAATTTTAATACAACAACGTTTTTGAGGTTTCGTAGTAAATAAGGAACCCTTCGGCTGCGGTTTCACTGAGGCGGACCGGAGCAGAGCGGAGGGAAATTCACCAAACACATGGCTTGAAATCCACATCTCTTCTCCACTCAAGCCATGTGATTGGTGAATCGCTCTCTGCTCTGCCTCAGTGGAACTGCAGCCTTCTAGTTTCGCCATGTCCGGGCGTCTGTCTGCCTGTCATTCTGTCTGTCCGAAGCACCTTGATCTAAATTGTGAATTAAATAAAACAGTTTACTAGTGTCAAGTAAAAATACCAAGAGACCACCCAAAGGGATACCAAAAATAAATCAAACCGTATAACTAAAAATATCATCACCAATCCTAAATTACGGGCAAAAGCCGGAACTGAGAGTAATAAAAACAATTGTTAACTAAAAAAACAGTACGGCTTACACGAAATTAAGCAACACAGTTTTTCGCGGTCTCAATTTTAATTATTTCCGTAATTTTGTCACCGGATCTGTGGGTAGCGGTGCGACGTCGCTAAAATAAACAATGCCAGTACATTTGCTTCGCGTTCACAGATGTGGTGGAACAGGGCCGTATTTTGAATGGAGAGGGAAAGACTATCGAGGGAACAATTATTTTCTTGTACCCTTTTTTTTACTGCACTGTACCGTCTTGGGTAGGAATAAACATCGCGATAGGATAGACCCTTGGGCGTTGTAAGAAGAGACTGAAGAATTAAATCATGAAGATGAGTAGCTACACTTTATGCCACAAGATGAACGATAAAAATGGAGCGTTTTAAGACGTCAGTAGGAAAGGAACGGCGAAGGAGGGGAAGATTGATCGATGTCTATGGGGAGCCCCGTGTTCAGTAAGATAAATTGCAGGTTGATATGACGATTTTATCGAGGTTGTGGTTGTCTATGTCGACATTTTTCAGGGTTTCATGTAAGTTATTGTACCGAGATCAGCTTTTCTTTTAATTTTTGTATTTAGATGTCATCTGTTAATATTTGCTGATTAGTTATAGAATAATACTAATTATCTTATAATTAAATTACTATAGAGCATTATAATGATAATAAGTTTATTTCGTGGCAAATACTATTGCTGAATATGATGCCCTGTCAGGCAAGGTATTTTCTTTTTTCAAAATTTATATGGAGAATGACTGCAAAAAGCTATTTTTGATTTCAACTTTATGATTTAAAAGAATAATGGTCAAAATTCCACCAACGGGCGACTACTAGTTAGAGTAAAAATATGGTAGAACAGTTGGTCTATGTGTACAGGAATGAAATAGTATTTTACTTGAAAGTAAAACTACTTTTTTTTCCTACTCCTCTACACTATTCTTTTCTGATTAATTTCGTTGCAGGAAACAAGACAGGTAAATTCATTCTCCGGGACACGTCGAGCTTCATTGTCTCGGCGCTTCTCTGGTGGTTGCCACTGTTGATTCTGGCTTTCAGGAGTTGCAGTGGTTTGGGAATAGTCTGGTGGGTTTGTCCCTTTAAATAAAAAAAAACTATGTCTGTACCAAATTTTACACAAATCGGTTCAGTAGTTTAGGCGTGAAGAAAAGACAGACAGACAGAGTTACTTTCGCATTTATAATATTAGTTTGGATAGGTGGAATGTTTTTTTTCTAATTTGGGTTGGCGAAAAGTTAAAAAAAAACATGTACAAAAAGCCTGTACATCAAAATACCCCAATCTGTCAAACTTTAAAAGATTTACAACTTTATCACAAACGCAGAAAGTATTCATTCGATTCGAAAAATACAGATTGGGTAACTGTGCTGTACTTAAACTTAAAAAAAATCGATATACTTGATTGGAATTGTCGACCTATGTACATGACCCGATTTTTAGTTAGTAAATTAAAACTACACTAAATTTTGAAACTACCTAAAAAGACAGTAACGACGACTGTTAAACTTTTTATGTATAAGGTGATAAACGAATTAATACGATTTTTACGATGTTAACCATACTTAAAGAATGCACTTTAAGTATTATTATTACTTTTAGTACATTCTGAGGTGAGGTGTATAACCTACAAGTGAATTTTTTGCTGCGATTAATTGCTGCCGAGGATTCGCTGCCCGCACGGAACAAATACTTGGATAACCTATAAGTAGTTGTTTCGGTTCAACGTGTTTGTTTGTGTGTGTGACTTCAAATATTTGTAAACACACTCACGACACAGGAGAAATTCCTCGTGTAAGAAACGAATTTTTGTTTCAAAATTTTAATTTTCAAGGTCGATAAATCACCATCACCAAGATTAAATGACAATGAAATATTTCATTTGTAAATAAATAAGTTAACAAAATTATTTAACAATCACGCGGAACGTGCAACACCTGGCGTTTGAATAAATTTGGCCAGCCCAAGGTGAAGGAGATGACAAATTCTTGCGTAGTGACAACCAGCAGGGTCTACAGATGAGTTGAGGGCAAAAACCTTTATGAACAAAATGGGCGTAAACTTGGCATATTGGGCATTTTTGAATTTACACCCAAATAAATCCCCGCACGGAACAAATATTTGTATCATCTGCAAGTAGTTGTATCATCTGTTGTTGTTTGTATCATCTGCAACATAGAAATTCACATACACAAATGCCCAGACCCAGAAGGGTCTGAGCATTTGTGTATGTGAATTTCTATGTTTGTTAACGTACTCACGATACAGGAGAAATTTCTGGAGTGGGGCAAAGTTTTAAAAAAAAATCGGGCTTTTATTGATTGCTCCCAATATGTACAGGGCATAAACCTATCTCTAGCTGGGCCAATCTTAAATTGGTAGTAGCCGCTGTTAATATTATGAATCGTCAATCAAAGAAAATTTGATTAGTTTTATAGCAATCATTATAAGATCCTCAGTATAAAAATTTTGTTAAAATGGCCT
Organism: Agrotis puta; assembly: GCA_943136025.2. Classification (NCBI taxonomy): domain Eukaryota; kingdom Metazoa; phylum Arthropoda; class Insecta; order Lepidoptera; family Noctuidae; genus Agrotis; species Agrotis puta. Next base: position 13,503,745 of record OW964175.2, on the reverse strand, counting down.
TATTAGGCCTCCGAGTTAGTTGTCACTCAGTTAATAGTTATATTAATAGAATTTTCTTTCCAGTTCCTTACTAAGATACAAAACAATCCATAAACTCACCCACTTGCGGCCCTGTCTATCCAAAATCGTGTATGCAATTACCAACACTATTCCTAACCTGCAGCGACGACATTAGCGTGTACAATTTTGACGGCCGCTAACGAAATGTGCCACCAGCCATGCATGCGACATCGCCAAGGGAAATAAATGCTTGTTGATTCGTACAAAGAGGGAGACATGAGCAGTACATATGCAGTTCTAGTTCACCAAAACCACCACATTTAGGCAATTTTTGTATTTTCTCATTTTAGGAATGGTACTATAGTGACCTTTTTTAAACCCTGAGAGAGGCCACTCGCAATTTCAAATTTCGCTTTTTGGGCAGAACTTATTTGGCGCCTAAAAATGCCTTTATTTTAAGCTCCCACAGGTGTATTACGAGGCATATGATACGAGTGTAATTGGGTAACCTGTAAAGCCAAAATAACTGGTATACAGTATTCTGTTGTAGTGGTTTTTGTCTTAGTAATGTCAGTTTACACGAAAATAACACGAAACGAAAGCTCCATGGCTCAGTTTCTGGTTTATTTTATTTGCTTTTACATTAAGGCGTGTTGGTTTTGCCAGTAATTACTTAAAAATGTTGTTGTCGGTGACCGCTACTACGGCTTTCGATCGAGATTAGTTTAATCTCGATTTAGAACGGAATAAGATTCGAGTTTACAGACTTTCAAAATTATTCTAAGAAAAAATTGTTAGTTTAGTAAAAGTTTAGTATAAGTAAATTATTTAGATCTCCTGACAGTTTTTAGTGATAAAGTCACATTCTATCGGAATGGGAGAAAACAGGTCAAGAGATATTTTAGTACACAAATATGTGTGCAACTCAAATGAATTCTTCATTCCCTATCTATTTTAGGAGGGTGTCATCACCATCATCAATTAATGCATCCACCCGCCTAGGGATTGAAAGGAACTTTCACTTTTTCTAACTAAAAAACTCACGTTGTTCCTTCACATGTCCTTTGTGTTCTAAGGCCGTGGTATACCGCTTAGACAGTCTCACAATCAATTCTTCGTTCCCTAAAATTTAATTACTAATTAACTAGTTCTTCAGACTGTTTTCAATCCGGTTAATTTCAGCAGAGACAAGCCAGCGGTACGGGCAATATTTCAGTGCACAAGTGTATGTGTACACAGGTGCACTATCTCTTTCTTAATTACCTACATAGCCCAGTGGGATGTCATCCTACACGGCAGGACACAGAGCAAAAATATACATAGTAAACATAGTTTTTTTTTTTTTTTTTTTTTTATCGTGGTAAAATCATCAAATGAGTCCTCCCACCCAGGGCAGGGCGGGAGGGACTGTCAGACTTGTACTGACTAAAATCCACGGTGTCCTTCAGTAGCCCTTTACGTACCGGGGTCACGGTAATCCCTTGGTCCCGCGACCCCAGCAGGCTTTGGCCCTCTAAAGGCCCCGTCACTATGCTGACACTCTTTGAGGCGCGCGTGGAACACAACGCGCCGTCGACCCGGGCATGGTCCATGGTCGGACAGCGAGTCGCCCATTACTCGCCGCCCGCATGCCCGCGCCTACGGTGGCCGGAGATCGTCTCGCGACGTCCGACGCCGTGGGCGTCTACCACTGCGGCTGGGGTGGAGGGAGGACGCTGTCCTCTCCCTCAGGCGGCCCGCCTCCTCCTTCACGAGCATGACTGCTTCGCAGAAGGAGGCGACCGCTTCCCACTCCGTCTCGCCCCGCAGCATGGCCTCGACCAATGCCGGGCGCGAGAGGTCTCCGCCTATCGCCGTCGTGAGGACACGGCGGTGCTCTGCCCAAGCGGGGCAGTCCTGCACCGTATGCTCCACCGTGTCCTCCGGACGATCCTCGCAGTGGTGACACCCAGGCGTTTCTTCCCTCCCTATCAGACACAGGAACCTCCCGAAACTTCCGTGTCCGGTGAGGACCTGCGTCATGCGGTAGGTCAGGACGCCGTGACGCCTATCCAGCCACTCCTCAAAGAGGGGTCTTACCGCCGCGATTGCGGCGTGCCCGGACCTCGGTTGCGACAGTCGCTCCCTCCATACTGCCCTGAGATCGCGCCGGAGCTCTTCCCGCCGCGCCTCGACTTGTCGAGGCAGAGTAAACATAGTTTAAAAAAAAAAAAAAAAAAAAAAAACTCTGACCACGGTTGAACTGCAGGTCTAAAACGGCCACTTAGCGCTATTCCTGATGATTCAAATAATGAAGAATGACGAAGCAAAGTGAGGAGTGCTTAAAGTAGCCGGTTTAGGCCCTCGGACGTAACTATTAAACATAGTAAATATCCCGTTAAAATTCTAATGTGTGAGTGACCTTAAAATATACAAATAATTTCACCGATGATTAGGGACGCGATTTCGACAACGGAACCGAGTTTTTGCTCTTAATTGAGTTTATTTTTCCAATTTTGATTTCACCAAGCACAGTTTAAGCAAAAACATCGTATATATTTTCGGCGCCGCCGAGGCCGACCCAAAAAAAGGCGGAGAGACGAACTAGACGCATGACATGAGGGCTGGTTCGAAATGGCCCAGGAAAAGAGTTCCTGGAAGGAATAGGGGGAGGCCTTTTCTCAGCAGTAGGACAGTGCAAACTAATTAAATAAATAAATAATATTTTCAACGGGACGGACATAAACTTTTCAGTCCATATGTTCTTGACTCTATCATCAATATTATTCGCTCGATCTAGGTCAATAATTTCCTTTTATTACTCTTGCAAAAAAAGGTATAATTATCTAAGTAACATGATATTTAAAAAAGAAGAACCTAAAACTCGCAAAGAATTTAATCAAAAGAATTAAGAAAAGTCCGTAGTAGTGGCAAGTGTCGGTTTTCTCTTAATTATAAGGAAAGGAAGGGTCCGTGTCGCCATAAATCAGGTTTCGTGACGAAAATGCGGCTTTCAATTTATATAGTAAACCCATTACATAATACAAACATTAGTGGATTAATTTACTGGCTTTTAATTATGTCAATTAGAATTTCGTTAGGGGAAACGATTTATGGCAAGAAAGGATTATAAAAAAAATAACTTAAGACTAAAATTAAAATATTTACAAAAATTACTAAATTAAAACTAAAATTTATAGGGCGTCAAAAAAATTCGTCCACATCGCTGTCAATGGCGAAAGTCTACAGAACGCTGGCGGCATTGCCACGTTGGATGGCAATGCTGATCCTTTGACCAAGAAATAGAAATATTTAAATCACTTAACATTATGAGATCTGGACATTCTTCTCCCTAATCATTCCCATTAAAATTATACACAACTTCTCAGACAAAGGGGCAGCTGGGATGCTGTTACAGGCTCCCACTTTACTTCTCTCATCAATCAAATTGTTCCTTACTACTGATGGAATTGGTCTACAGATATTTTTAACTTGATACTATTTTCCGTTATTCCTATCCTGTGGGGTGTGTATGCCGCGTATACGAAGACACGTGCTTATGCAATTATTTTAGTACTTTAATTGTTTGGCATTATAATATCATGACGTAGGTTAATATTATGTGTAATCATTATTTCAATTATATTGCAGCATATTTTTGATAGTCAGTCTACAGACCTACTAACATTGACGCTGCCAAATTCGAACCATGTATTTTTAGATCCTTAATCCGGTTTCAGTAACCGCTGAAAAATCAGGATACAGTAAAAAATGGACCAGTCGCTGGTTGATAAATGACAAAAAAATCTTTTTCACACCTCGTGCGCGCATATTGATAAATTACGTTCCGACGTCCCAGAAAATCTAGTGTGTCCCAAATAAACCGCCCGTACGAATACTGTGTAAGATTTATAGTCATTTTTTTCTATGGCCATAGTAAAAATTAAAAAGAAGAAAGACACCTTCGGAAACTGTGAGGAAGGTATTATAGTACCAGGCTGTCAGAATACGTTGGTAGTGGAACTAGAAGCCAAATGCCGAACATCGCCCGAATTCGAGACACTCGGTAGATTTATGCTTCCCTGGTAGTTGTCCATGACAAATGGAGGTGCCCATGGCCGTGTCTGATAATGCGAACATTTAGAATTTATTGGAATGAATATACGAATGGAGATGATGGTGGTGAATACATATAATGTTTCCTTATAAAGAAAACTTATCCTCTATGCTATTCGGTTTCTTTAAAATTTCTTTCTTTCTTTCTTGTAACTCATTAACAGCAAACCGAAACAAAATAATTAAAAAAAAACAAGCAACAAAAACAATTTACCGCTTTATAAGCATAAAACTAACAAGAGCTGAACACAATAGCCCTTACAAAAACATTTTGCGCGAACAAAGTCACGTAATAACGCTGAAGCTATGAGGCATGAACTATTGACATGAGAAAATGAACAACTCCGAACTGACTTCGGCACGATGCCAAATTTTAATGACGACCGACGCCTCCCGCGGTCGGAAATTATTTGCAAATAAACGTTAGCCTTGACTCTTTGCCTTGCAAACTTAATTTACCCTACCAACTCTCTTACTGACAACCCTTCGTCTCAAACAGACCTTATCCTCAAAGAATAAAGTTCAAAATAAAAAACCTTCTGCGTCTTTTAGGGTTGTCATTCTAAACAAGTTCTTGTATCTCAGCGCCAATCTAAAAATCGATCAAATATTACGTTTAGATGATTGTACAGTACACCATTAAGTAAACGTAATAACAATTTTCATTATGGATGTACAGATCGAGCTTCGTTTGTCCTTAGAGACCTTTGGTGTTTCTAAATGTTTTGTAAAGCAACGAGCTATAAAACGATAAAATAATAAGGTTTTCTCACAGATAAAATTAATGGAGTAATTTATCGTAAATTATGGTTTAACCATTGAATTTAAAAGCATAGTCATTCAAAAATAAAGCCAACTATTTTTCGGGTCGCTCAGAAAGATTTCTACATACATAATTATTTAACTTAGTGAAAGCTTTATAGAAATTAGTTTTTAGGTTGAACATAACTTAACTATAAAGCCTTTGTCAAACAAACAGGCGAGTCCGAAGCGATAAATAACCGATACGAGACGTCAGTCCGATACAAATGAGATATCAGTCAAATATACCTTTTTCTTTTTTTTTTTTTTATCGTGGTAAAAATGAGTCCTCCCACCCAAGGCAGGGCGGGAGGGACTGTCAGACTTGTACTGACTAAAATCCACGGTGTCCTTCACTAGCCCTTTACGTACCGGGGTCACGGTAATCCCTTGGTCCCGCGACCCCAGCAGGCTTTGGCCCTCTACAGGCCCCGTCACTATGCTGACACTCTTTGAGGCGCGCGTGGAACACAACGCGCCGTCGACCCGGGCATGGTCCATGGTCGGACAGCGAGTCGCCCATTACTCGCCGCCCGCATGCCCGCGCCTACGGTGGCCGGAGATCGTCTCGCGACGTCCGACGCCGTGGGCGTCTACCACTGCGGCTGGGGTGGAGGGAGGACGCTGTCCTCTCCCTCAGGCGGCCCGCCTCCTCCTTCACGAGCATGACTGCTTCGCAGAAGGAGGCGACCGCTTCCCACTCCGTCTCGCCCCGCAGCATGGCCTCGACCAATGCCGGGCGCGAGAGGTCTCCGCCTATCGCCGTCGTGAGGACACGGCGGTGCTCTGCCCAAGCGGGGCAGTCCTGCACCGTATGCTCCACCGTGTCCTCCGGACGATCCTCGCAGTGGTGACACCCAGGCGTTTCTTCCCTCCCTATCAGACACAGGAACCTCCCGAAACTTCCGTGTCCGGTGAGGACCTGCGTCAGGCGGTAGGTCAGGACGCCGTGACGCCTATCCAGCCACTCCTCAAAGAGGGGTCTTACCGCCGCGATTGCGGCGTGCCCGAGTCAAATATACCTAATACAATAAAAGAACATGAGGAAAAGATGGACGAGATGGAGAAAGGGTGGACGTTTGGTTGATTTCAGACACCCATAACATGCATTCTAGTCCTGAAAAACGTGTATTGTTAAGAAATAAAATCGCACGTGTTACTAAAACCAGAACTGAACTGTCACATAAAAGTTTAACTACGGAACACCACGGTTTAGTTTGTGCAGTTTAATGGCACTATAAACACGACTTATTCCACTTTTTCCTAAAGAATGGAAACTATTTTCACGAATAAAAAAATGCGTTAAAAAATTTTTGTTCTGGTATCCAGTCGTAAGTCGGTCAATCTAGCTGTTAGCAAAAAGCTGTAAAACAAAGACACATAACGACTAAAATCGCATACTCAACTTCTGCTATTAAACTGGATATTTTGAGAAAACGCAAACGAGACCTATTAGCGTTTTAAACAAACAGTATAACTTTTAATAGGCAACGCAAGACGGAATTAAAGTTCGGGCAATCAAAATTCTCCTTGTTACTGTACAGGCTACGTTCGAAGCCATATAAGTCGAATTTATGAGTACTCTAACGTCAACAATCTTTTATTAGAAAGCCTGGAGTGAAAGTAGGTCTTTATTGATTTTGATACTCATATTATTTTAAGCCGTCTTATTCATATTATATTAAGCCAATTTATTTTACTTGGAACATAAAACTTAATAGACAGAAAACAGACATGGGTTAGATCGCCACGGCGCCGTCGAACGAAGTTTGACCACTTGTATCCATCGGTTGCCCGGGACTCTCACGATGTCGTCGGGTCACCAAATAATAGGCCTGCCTACGCTACGTCTTCCGGTCCTTGGTCACCACTTGAGAACTTGTCTTCCCCATCGGTTATCAGTTTTACGAGGGTTGTATCTTCTTGCACTTCAACTTTATTTTTTTTAGTATAGCACATTTTTAGGTCGAAAAACATCATAAAGGTCACCACGAAACAGATTGTGCTTAGTTTCATCTGTCAGTATTCTGTTACGTATATAACTAACCACTACGAAAACAATGTGAAAAAAAAGATTCTTTACTACCGAGACTTTTTAGACTACCGTCCGGTGCCTCTATTTATAGGTTACCTATTTGTTTTCGAAAGTCGGTCACGGACAACATTAGATGTTTTGAACCGACATATTATCGAACTGCTGATCAATCGCTGTAGGGTTTTTCGCACAAACGTTTCATCGCATTAATAAAGCATCGATAGAGCAAAACATCGTAAAAGTGAATTATGGACATACTGAGTTCAATAAATAATTATAATAAAAATCGAATCATGAGCTTTCGAAAGCAAGACCCTTATCCTTTTTTTTTAAATTTTATTCGTGTATTAGTTTTTTTTGTGTTTATTTTATTTTAAATGTTGTGTGTTTATTGGGTCTCTTTGCGCCAAATAAATATTTTTTTCTTTCTTTCTATATTTCCTATCTTCTTATTGCATGTGTGCCTGCGGCTAAAAGACGACACTATACTCCAAACAGTTGGTAGACAAAACCGACACTAAATTGTTGTTAAAAATTCATGCTTACTTTGTCTGGTGCGGTAAACGTAAATACACCAGGAATTTACCTGGTACGTATTTATTATATAACTACCCGTATTTGTTCCTTGAGTGTCTGTGAATAAAGGATAAAGAGTCTACTGCACAGTCTTATCTTCAGTTCCACAGCCTTTTTTTTTTTTTTGGTATTGGTGTGGCTACCCTCTAGGTAATGATGAATTTAACATGCCACTCTGGAATTCCTAATGGCCTCTGATTTTGCATTGGGGCAGAGGAAAACGTATTCATTTCAAGTAGGCCAGTTACAAACACTTTTGAATTGTCAAAAGACAATAATAATACAAAAAAAAATGGTGTTACAGTCCCAGTCACAAGACATATTAATTGTGAGAATACTGTAGGTGCCCCATTCAAAAGCGTAGAAGCTGCCATTCAAAAGCGGGCAAGAAAATCCATGGTCACTCTTTTTCAATAGCCAAAATTATTACAGCAAATTAAGAATGTTGTTGGTAAATATTCTTTCTACGAGTATCTAGTTTCAATATACTAAAGCAGCTAGGATAACGATTTAGAGACGATACCTTTTCACACGCGCGTTCAGGCTGCGGATATTACGTTTTATGAACTTCTTCTTCTTCTTCGTTTGTTGATGTACGCATATTATCGACTGTCTGACAAGGTTGCCTCAAGGAGATGCCAACAAACTTGACGGGGTACCCTAGAAGGCTGTTTTAAAAGGCCACCACGGCTTTGGAATGCAAAGGGCATGTGAAACAAAGCCATGAGAATTTGAAATGAGATTTTATTTTAAAAAATATTATATAATATCTGAAAATATAAATTTTAAAATTATTTGATGACGATCGGTGATCAAAAGTTTTAATTAAGCGAATCTCGAACTTCGAATTAAAAAAAGAAAACTGATATAAAAGAATTGGGACTAAAAAAATGCGTATTACAAAACGTTTCTAAGTTATGACTGAGTTTAACCTACAAACTGCTCGTTTTACGAGTACAACCATACTTTCGCCATTTTTATTTTTGCCAGTAAAGTGTAACAAATCAAATATTTTCTTTGCGTTTCCAACCAAAGTTGGAAACAACCACTGTTTTTATAGCCAACATGATTTACATGTAACTATAAACCTTAACATACGTGTAATATGATCCAAAATAATAAAAGTCTACAAAATATACCTACAACTTGCGAATACCTCTTTGGTCAAGTGGTTGCAACTGCTTCTGATGAGCATTAATTAGATCATCAGTTCGATTTCTAGGTCAATCAAAGTGTTATTGAGCTTTTTCATAAGGCCTGTAAAAATGATATTAATTTAATTTATTTCTAAAAAAACTTAGTTTATTATACAAAATATATCTTGGCAGTAATTAAACTATATATCTATGTAAATAAACAACTACGACAAAATGTGTTGCTAAGTGTAAAACTCGAGAACAGCTGAATTGGTATACATTTAGTTAATTTTGTTTATTTGTCAGGATATACAGTAACAAATAAACAAAAGGTTCCGTAGTTTATGTAATGCATGACTCTATGTATTTGTGTATTATATTTACCATGTTTTTTGAATATCCCGTTTTAAGTTCTCATCACAACATCATGTGAGTTTAAAAATGATACGTATTCGTTTTTAAACTAACGCAAATACATAGAGTCATGCATTACATAAACTACAGAGCCCCACCTGCTACGCTACGATCCTTACACGCACTTTACGCCTCATCCAAATTCATACATTTGGTCATACAATCACGCTGATGACCTTTCTGAACAGAAGCACTTAGTAAAAAATCAATATTTGGTAAAAACCCCGTTTTAAGTTCTTATATAGACATAAGTAGTATTGTGCTCTGTAGTATCATAAAAATATTTATTTTATTTTTACTTTTTATTTTCTTCATTAGTAAATTACACCCCTACGATCTGAAGCAGGTCGGTGTTTTCAAATAAAAAGGTAAAGCTATTGTAACCAAATTAGGCAATGCCTGTAAATTTCCCTTGAGGTATTATAGGCTTTATGTTAAGTTAGAACTTTGTATTAATAAGCCTCTTCGTACATAGCGCGACGCAAGTCTAAGATGTCTTACGACTATGGTATCCAGACGACTATCGCAGTAACTAATGGATACCAAAGTCGTAAAGTATCGGAGGATTGTTTCGCGTTGTGTATGAAGGGTCAAAGAGCAATTCGTGTCAATCAACTTTCACCAAAAGTCGTATGTATCTGCCCAGGAATTTTCGATTTCGGGCGCAGCTTCCAATCTAACAAGATACACCGAAATATCAGTATTTTACATGAAGCGACAGCTGGCAATTATCACTTTTGATAATTGAGAAAAGAAAGAAAAAACGAATTTTCCTTTTTAATACAATTAGTTCCGTCCGAAACATGTCATTCCACTGATAAATTTGATTAACACGAAACCGGCTTTTCACCATCGTAAAATAAAATTTAATTAGTAGACTTTGAAAGAACGGTTTTGTACTATTTGCGTTTCATTGAATTTTTTTTTGCGGGACTCCTGGTCACAGCGCGATCTGATTTTCCAAACAAGTAAGTGTGAGATTGGACAAATTTTATCTGCTTAGCCTTTTGCCAACTATGTTGGGGTGTGCATCCAGTCTATTTGAATACAAAAAATAAATAAAATTTGAGTGTAAAATATGGAGCGACTAGGCAGCCGCAGATAGGCATCTGATCTCTACAACCCTCCGATCCTTCTTCGTAAGACTGGTTGTCAGACTTTCGAGCTTCTGACTAGCAGTAACAATTGTCAAAGATATTACAGTTGGGACTAGTAGTTTTACATGCTTTCTGAGGCACCATATGCTTCCATATGAGGACCATCGTTTTTCCTATCCCTACTTATCATATATCTCTTATTCACGTAAAATGTTCCCGTGGAATAAGTTTAAATTACTATGGGTGAAGTCGCAATAAATGCTATCATATAATACGGATTTCTGTGGATCCCAAAAAACGAAGCTTAATATTCTAAAATATCGACTAACAAGGTTGTTATTATTTACGAGTACCAAAGAGGAAAATATTGTGTAAACAGTTTCGAACATTCAAATTGCTTCCAAACTCACTTCCTGATTAGATTTCTTTTTCTATTGACAAAAATAACAAAAAAAAAAGGATGAGTAGGAAGGGACCATTTTGGACCACAAATAAGATATTTACTAAATCGTCTGACCCTACTTATCTTTAAATTTACCTGCCGTGAGGGTAATCAAATCGAGACGACTGAACCTTTTGCACACAAATGGTTTTTCTAATTTTATATTGAACCCTTTTAAGGAAGGAAAATCTACTAGTTTACTAAATCCAAATTGGAGTTAGGAAAAATAATTAATTTGTTACGTATTTATTCAATAATGTTTATTTAAACCTTTAAAATATTACAGCTACTAACAGAACAGAGAAGAGAATATATCAAGAACTCAACATTTTGTATGTCATATCAGCCGAAAGACTTCTCACAAATATCAATGCGTAAGACTGTTTATTTGAATGAGTGAATATTTGTTACTCAATCACTTAACACTTTAGCGGATATTCTGAAAGACTCAGATATAGGTTATAGTTTAAAGTACTTGCTACACATGGAATAATATCGATTATCCCGGTATTGCGTGGGATAATTTTCGAGTCACACCATTAAAACGCTTATGGTTACATCATTAATGGTCAGCACGGTGTCCACTAGCAGTAGACAACTTGTTGACAACGAGTAGACAATGGATCCGCACAGCACGCGTCACATACACCGTAGGAACAGGTTTGGTCGACGGCTGACAAGACAAAATGACAGAACGTAGAAACATTTTTATTACTTTAAACATGGTAATGTTTTAAATGTAAAAAGTGAGACCCCATTCGCATGAACGCTTTTTTTACGGGCGTTACAAAAGCGCCGAATTGAAACATAAAGGTAAATTGAATTTAAATTTCGAATTGTGCTACGTGTGCAGCAGTGGACAATCTGTCGATTACGAGTAGACGCTAGATCCGCACAGGTGCAATTTGAACATAAACTATAACCAGATAATTTATAGCCTATAGTAGTATAGTGTAGTATGTAGGTGATTTTTTAAAAATTTTGGTTGTTTTTGAATTTATTCATCACAAAAAAAAATGTTTTTTATAATATTATGAGTACGAGTACTACAGCGTATGAAAACTTTACCGAGGGAAGACGAATTGGCTAAAAGAAGTCTGATACCGCAATATAGATAAGATGACATCCATCTGTAAGAGAATGTGGGTTGAATAAATATGCAGCTTAATGTAAACCTCAGTTTAGGCGACACCTAATTTGTTAAGATACCTAAATTCTCGGCGAGTCGCATTCACAAGATTTTTAGTAGTTTCAACATTTTCACGTATTGTTGTTATATCTCACAAGTGTTACAATTAAAGCGTTTTCGTGGAAATGTAAAAAAAAAACTGGTTAAGTGTGAGTTGGACTTCAACGATACGGCAAAAAAAAAACACGTATCGTGTACAGAGACCATTGTTTTTTTATATGTTTTGTTTTAGCGGACATAGTAAAATACTCAGTGTAAATAATACGAGTAAATACACACATTTCAGTATAATATTTTATGCATTCCGTGTAGTACACATTCCGTGTAGTACGCATTTCGGGCAATACGCATTCCCGTGTAATCAGCTTAACGTGTAATACGCATTCCGTGTAATACACATTGCCTGTACGCATTTCGTGCAAACAAGAGTTTAACTTTTATGGTTCAAAAGATACAGCTCCGTAATAGAAGGACTAACGGGCTGACGTCAGAGTCCTAATAAAAGGGTTCCGTTAGCAACCCTTTAGAACGGAACCCTAAATAAAAAAGCATCATTTTATTTTCTACCAGGACATCTACTTCATTAAATCCTCGCTATATAAGGCTGTATATATTTTATTTTTATGACTACATTCTGTCGTAAAAGTGAAATGAAGGCTTTTTGACCTTTCATTGCATTCCTGAATCCTGAACAGCGACGCTTTTCGATTTCAACTCTTCTAAATTAAAAAAAGGGGATTTTATTTGATAGCTGTCTCGGGAACGAGTGGGTGGGTTTTTTCTCAGCGATTTGGAAACCTTATAGTAATTTATAAATACATTCTTTATATCGTGGTAAAATAAACAAATGAGTCCTCCCGCCCAGGGTGGGACAGGAGGAACTGTCAGACTCGTACTGATTAAAATCCACGGTGATTCTTCAACAGCCCTAACGTTCCAGAGCCAAGGTTACCTGACGGGGTTGGCTTCTAAATAGAATACATTTTAGCACAAACATAGTTTGAATTGCGATTTTAAAATTGTTTTTATACTACACCTGCGTGGAAAGTACCTTGATACTTTATCAAATTTACGGTAGAAAGTACGTCATTGCATATCGAACAAATATGCGGGGAGAAAACGTTTTCTCTCCCGCTCAGATGCGTTTTCTCCCCGTATCAAGGTACTTTCCACACAGGTGTAGTATAAAGCACTATGTATCACTCGAGAGAAAGTGCGATTCCCGATCTCGGGTGTTTTAAAGCTTTCGCCTATGGCTCGGGATTCAAACGACACCCTCGACGGTAATCGGTCACTTTCTCCTCTTGGTGAACAATGTACTATTAAAAAACAAAACAATTGTTTCACATTGTCCGATTTTCGTTTAAAAATTCGTCAATCTTGCCAAAGAATAATGTATTCTAGATTTAAAAATCGGCGTATTTACATCATATTCGCCAAGCATGCTAGCGTCTCAGATCGTTTATCTATCGACCCAGACATGAGCTTCTTTAATCTGTCAAGTCATGACTAATAATGAGACGAGACAAAATTAATTATCTTTTGTTACGTCATTCCTGGGATAATCTGGGCGCTTTGCGAATTACAATATTCTTCAATCTTATCAAAAGTAATTTCAGTTATGTTTTTTCGTTCAAAAATAGAAGAAAAAATATTTTTTATGCTTGTGACGAGTCGGATGAGCTTTGCGATTTGCGACTCGTCGCTGTTCTTCGCAATAAGTCGCAAATCGCCTGAACTCGTGAAGGCGACGTTAAAAAAGTATCAGGTAAGTAGGGAAACAGTGAATTAGACGAAGACGCGAGGTATGATGGGAAATCACACTCTTTAGGCGTACTTAACACAATACTAACTTAGCGCAAGCGTCAACAGAACGCCATTTGTTAATGGCCGCTTGCACTACGTTAGTGTTTTGTTAAGTATGCCTAAAGTGTGTATGTCCCCATCATACCTCGCGTCCCCGTCTTATACACTTTTCCCCTACATCTTTTATTTTTACTGTCGAAATGTACTGACTGGTAGACTTATCTAGCCGCGAAGCAAAGATAAATCTTATGATGGAGCGAGCTCACGCAGAAAGAACAGGGCCTTTAGCCAAACGGCAAGCGACAATCGTTGACGCTCAGCAGTCGCCAATACATTTCCAACTGTATACCCCCGGCACCCAGTCGGCTAAAGTCCATCTCTGTATTTTCTTGTCCATTTCCAATAACAGTTATAATTGAAAAAAAAAAACAATATCACATTGTTGCTTCGTTTTTCTTTCATTTAAAACGTTTCTGAAAAAAGTAAATTGCTGAAGAAACTAAACTGTTTATATTTCAATATCAAATGTCTCACTGTGCATTTAAAAGTAGATGACAAATGAGTTTATGCTCTATTGCATTAAATTTAGAGTTACTATTTGCAAGAATAGATCAATATTTAAACAATACCGACCTAAAACCGTTTGGCAATCATTTATGTTTATTTAACACTAAAATGTATGTTTAACAAGGCGTGTTGTTAAACAATTAGAGGTATTGTTTTTTATGATGACTAAAAATCATCATCTGACTAGCTTTTTTCCTATTATATTGGGGTCGGCTTCCAGTCGAACCAGATGCAGCTGAATATCAGTATTTTACATCGAGCGATTGCCTATCGGACCTCCATAACCCAGTAACTGGGTAACACGATAATCTACGGTAAGACTGGTCAGACTTTTAGAGGTGCTGACTAATAGTAACGACTGTCAAAGATCTATAATGACAGCCGGGACCAACGGCTTTACGTGCTTTCCGAGGCACGGAGGAAACTTAACCCGGAAGATCGGCCTGTGCGGCTGTATTTATTTAGCCACGAGCTCCTCTTATGATAACTAAAGATACATTTTAAAAGAAATTAGATTTTTAGATTATTATTTTGTTCTGCATTCTGTCTATTTTGTGCAGTTACTTCTAGGCGGGCTCATTCTATCTGACAAATCGACAGTTCGCAAAACCACTTGTTTTAAATAAATAATAACCTTCTGTTTAGTAAATTTCGAGATTCAAACAAAGATCGCTAAATCAATCATTCCATGTCAAACTCGACACTAAATGCACGATGCACACATCATTACAAAACAAACACATCATTATTATCCTCTCATTTAGAAATAAAACAACAACGTAACAAAGAGAGATATTACGAAACAAAAAGAGACATTAAGAAGAAAGGGTAATGAGTTTATTTATTAAAGTGAGTAAGAATGAGTCTTACTCACTTTAATAGAACACACGAGCTTCGTTCGGTTTCTGAGAACGCCTGCATTTGGAGCTCGTTCCAGTCATACATTACGCATTGTTGTGACTAACTTGAAATGGATATTTGGTTGATAAGTCCGTACGACTTGCTGGATAAATATAGTTTTTATTACTAAGACTCCGCTGTCCGTCTGTCTGTCTGTCACTAGTCTGGATCTTATGAGCCATGATGGTAAGACAGTTGAAATGCTCACAGATAATGTATTCTTACTGCCGCCATAACAACAAATACTAGAAAATAAAATAAACATGTAAAGCCGGGTCCAGATTGGTGTAACGTGTAATGTAATGATTACGTGTAATACCTTTAGCGTCAACAGTGTGGACGGCACACGAACTCAATGATCAACTTTTTAGATCTGCTGGCGTTCAGCAAAACTAATGAAAGCGTTGCACTACCATTTGCGTATTAGCACTATATTAACGCTTTTATTAGGACGCTGCCAATGATGTTATTTCAGATTTTTATCTTTAGAATTATTTCCAGTACCAGTTTTCTTGGTTATTAATGTAACATTTCTGAAGTAATCGATATCAACACAAACAAAAAGAAATCATTGAAAACCGAGAAATGCGGAAACAATAGTCACCAAAAGAAATATTATATGACTTTTGTTGACTTATAAAAGAAAGTATTATTCGATATTTGTCTTCATTGTTTATTTTCAGAATTTCTTTTATTGGGACGTAATGGCAATTGTATTAGGAGTAAATATTTTTTATTGGGTTACAATGCCCCTTCATTGGTATCGAGGCCCTTTGAAAATATTTATTGGAGCAGTTGTAGACGTTAACATCGCCTCTTTGTCGTAGCAGTTAGGGTCATATTCGTAGTGCTATTGTACGTACAGGTACTATGTAAGCTATAAGTAAACTAGACACGCGGTAGTGTGTCAAGCCAAGCTAACCGATCTAGCGAGCAGAACCGTGTGTGTGTCGCGTGTATTACAGGAACCATTTAGAGTCACTTTTGACCACTCATTGAACTTGGCAACGATTTAGATCTTTTTTCTTTGACGTTGAAGACAGTACCTACAGCACCTTTCACTGTCACTTCTGCCAATAACATATTCCACAGAGCGCGTACAGCTTGCTTGATTTATAAATAATATCCCTTGCCCTTTTTTAGGCCCCTCCCAAAAACAGTTTCTGGAACTTGCTTTAAATAACTTGTTAAATAAAAAATATTTGTATACCTGATATCAAAAGCGTATGTAGTCCCATCACTTGGCATCTAAACATTAAATATATATATAAAATTACGTATAAAAGACAAGCTCAGTTTGAATTTAAACTATTTAACAACGACATGAGAAACATTCTACGAGGATGAGTTGGTAACCGGAGTTTCTAAACTATCCGTCTGTCGGTTTTACATGTTAATTAATCATATATTGCTGCATCGTGGGCATATTGTTGTTAATCATAATCGTCACTCGCTCTTTCTGAGGTTATGGCACGAGTTTTCACGTTTTTAAGATTTTGTTAAAATTAGTTCCTCGTAGGTACACTAGAGGCGCTTTTTCATTTCGTCGACGTCGTCATATAGCCCGGCCACCAATGACATATTAACCTGACTTCCTCTCAAGCGATAAAATTAGAAGAATGCATCAGACAGCCGCGCGTGCGGCCGGCGGCCGAACAATCCAGTAACATAAATTCCTCGCGACGTGTGACTCATCCATGCGCCATTACGCCATTTTAAAACGAATGTAGTTTCTTTCATCTTGTCATCTTTACTCAATATATCATCATCATCATACAGTCCACGTTTTATTGAAGAGCATCCCAAACAGTTGTATCATAAAGATTCGTGGATACGCAGCGATAGTTTTTCAAATATGAAGTAAACAAAAAAAATTGTTCAGTCATTTTCTCCCAACTGAAAGCTTTGTTTGTATTGAAGCTTTGAAATCGATCACGAAGAAAAAAAGAATTCACTAACCTTTTGACGTGGCCCAAGTACTAGTACTTCAAGTACGAAGTACAGTCAGATGCACAGGATTTATTTTAGGTTTCTGGGTGGTTTAGGTTTCTTCAACTGACATTTCTCAGCGAAACCTCACAGTCTGGTAATGATATCAATGTAATCTGCCCATCTTATCTCTCAATGGCTAAATCTTTGCATTTCTGCCCTCCATACTCACTTGACTACAGCCGTACTCGACCTTTCATCACCACGCCTAAAACAGTTTAAGGCCACCACACAGTTATAAACACTGCTCGTTAGTAAACTCATAAACTTATGAATTCAGAACTAATAGGGAGATAGGCTTTACTCAATAGTTTTAGCCCGTATTTTCTTCGACGGACTATAAAGCCTTTGTCAAATAGACAGGCGTGACGAATGCGAAGCGATGCGTTTTTATTTGTTATGTATGGAATTGTTTGAATCCAGTCACACAGAAAAGCGAAAACGGTCCGATTGCGTGACAGAACTATCGGACTGACGTCTCGTATCGGTTCGTTATCGCTTCGGACTCGCCTGTCTGTTTGACAAAGGCATAAGAGAGTGGACACCCTGGTCTTTATTACTCTCCGTCTGCAAGCCCGAAAATAGCTTAAACCTACATTATTTTTCACACTAACGCTACTCCTTATGCTTAAAACCCGCAGACAAACCGCAAAGTACGGCACTAACCGTCCGGTGTATTCCGGTCTGGCCCGGATTTGTATCAGGCTGGCCGATCAAATGAATAGCGGTCGTTACCGAAACCTCCACACATTAGTGGGTTGCACCTAAAATAATTTGCCTTTTCGCCAAATCCAAGATACCTATACTTAAGCATGTTACGGGTTAACACGTTATTGGTTCGGTTTGCTGGCTGGACAGACTTTTGTTAATGTTTGTGAAAAAATAAGGTACAGAAAAATTGCAATTTTTTTTATAGTCTTCATTCAAAAGTTTCTGTGTATCGAAGTTTTATCTCCGAATTCGTTTCGTATCTAAACGTTAAATTCTCTTACATATTTGCACTGCCCCGATGCCCCCTTGTTCGCCTATTATTATTTTTTTATTAATTTAAAAAAAAAAAACATTGCCCCATACTAGGAATTTCTCCTGTGTCGTGGGTGCGTTTACAAAAATATAAATTCACATACACAAACGCCCAGGCCTGAAACAACTACTTGTAGATCATACAAATATTTGCTTCGTGCGAGAATCGAACCCGCAACACCCAGCGTAGCAGTCCAATCGCTCAGACACTACGCTAACCGTGCCGTCGTATTGAGTGATGTTTTAGAAGACGCGGTGGCGCAGTGGTTACTGCACAGCGATGCTCAGTCAAAAGCGTTCACATGTACATTCTTTCCAAAGATGTGCTTCAGACTGTTATGTTGATGATAAATGAAATATACTTCTTGATTATAAAGTTTATTAATAGACAGACGGTTGAGACACAGCAGTACACACGGAGTGGTACAGGTCAGTGACGGACATGACAGTTTGACCGGATACATAGACAATCCATAGTGGTGTACATGCTTACTATAACACTAATAAGTCATGTTACAACACAGACGTTGCAGAATATAATAAAATTATCCTACAATGTTGTGACTACTGGTACCCAGGTCTTCTTTCTGTGAGAAAGGATTTCATAGTTCATCACGCAGAATGCTGGTTAGTGGAAGTCTCTTAGCTATAAATTTTTATTGTAAGACATATCGACGATGAAGAGTCAATATATAATATCTAACATTTTGGCCATTTTTGTTTTATTGCATTATTTATTGTAGAATAGAGTAATGCACATGCTGACAAAGATCTTAGGTCTGTTTCTTATTAATTTTGCAAGATAAACAATTATTGCAATATATACTAAGTGGTGTTACGTCATTTACGATGGCAATAAATACTAATAAAATCTATCTAAAATATATCTAAAAACTAATAAAATCATTGATTAATATATTAATATTGTAGTCATAAGCATAATATTGTAGTCAGTTTACATAAAACATTTAAAAAACAAATATACTAAAAAAATAATTAAACGGACTGGAAACGTTTTTTTCGCCTCCTGTAAAGTTGCGTTTTTGCAGTTATTATTTATTGACTCTTCATCGTCGATATGCAAAGAGCTGTCAGTAATATGGCGGGACCCCACAGAGGGCAAATTGTGCCGGTTACGCGGGACTGGCTTAACAGGTAACCGAGACCCTGCAACGTGAAGGGCTATTGAAGGCACTGTGAATTTTAAAGAATACGAGTCTAACAGTCCTACTCGCTTCGCCCTAGGCTGGAGGACTCATTTGATGATACGACCACGATAAAAAAGGCATATGTTGGTTTCTTTATTTTTTGTTATCCTAACCTTATAACTTATGGTATATCTTACTACATTACACAATGAAACAATAGAATCCTAAACATTATACTTGAAAATACATTGATTCTTATTCATCCCCCTCTATTTATAAAAAGAAATAAAGGGTGTTGTTAACTTGCTCTCTGTTCTCAAGTTTCGTTTTCGCTGTTAGCAAGCGATTTATTAGAGTCGAACGCCTTTCAGACTCGGCTGGCCATAAATCTAGGTTTTGTTTGAATTCATCTTAAATAAAATATAAAAAGTTAACGACCGATCTGATAAAAAGGTGCGTTGTGTTACGCTCTGTAAGTGTAATAAAATCTTACGTTCTAAGTTTTATTTTTCAACTATAAATAAATATTAGGACTCAGTTGAAGATAAAATAAAGCGTTTACAAAGAAAAAAAACTGTTTAATTAAAACTTATAATTAGGGCCGACTTAAAACCTGCCCCAGCTTAGTTAGGGTGCAATACGCTAAAGAAAAAAATTAAAAGTTAGGAAATTTAAAAAAAATTACTCATTTGCGAATCGTACAAATGCATTTTTTTTGCATCATAATTATGCAGCTGTGGTTCTTTGGTCACGTCAATCAAGTGAAACGTCAAGAAGAAAAATGCTCGATGTTCTGTTACAAGTGAATGCTCAAGTCTATCAGCACCTTAGAACAAAACTGGTTCACCTTTCCATAATCCAAGTGCACCTGGTGGCCCACCATGACATCTTAAAGCGTGAGTAGTTAGACTGTGGGAAAGAGACAGAGCTATACAAGTCGTCTAGCGCCATCTCCTTCCCTGAGCGGAACGGTACGCCACCTGTACCCAAAGTCCTTAAAAAACGTCCTTCCATTGTGGCCACCCTTACAATATAAGTTCAACTGACGACGGAAACTGTTAGTGCCTTGCTCTGCCTCTTCTTGAAGTCCTACAGTTACTTATTACTTTTACTCCAGCTATTTATGTATCGGTTCCGGATTTCCTTGGCAAGGTACTGTTTTATAGGTTAAGTGGTTCCCAAACTTTTTTTAAACTTAATATATTGTTTCGGCGCACTAGCTAGTCGATACCAAGTGATACCTGGTTGAAAACACCACCGTAGCCGAATAAGTGAATCTGATTCAAAGACTGTGAGAGAGTTCAATGAGAATATCAATTAGACTATTTTTCAGCAAGCGTAGCATGGCACCGTAAGAGCGACAAAATTACAGAACGTAGATTTATACCATTCTAAGCATGGCCATGTTGAAAATAAAAGGTTTTTTCAATGGTGTGCGAATTGTGTCATTGTTTGAAAAATAACAGTAAAATTATATTATGACTTTGTAAATTCTTGCTACAATAGAGATCGATCAATGGTCATGCTACGCGTGTTGGTGAATCTTGAGCATAGACAAATCCTGGATCAACGCAAAGATCCGGAGGATGGACAACACTCGCGTCTCACAGCATTTATTATTTGTATTATTATTATATTTAAGGCGCGGTTCACAGTTTGAGAGACTGTGTGATTAAGTCTTTGATCCCAAGTGTTTTCCGGTCCATTTTAGAAGTTTGCTTGATCAAAGAAAAGTTTTAGTATTTGATATGATTGTTGCAAGTTTCTGGTTGTGTATTATGATGAGTTTGTATTGCTGGGGATTTATCAGAAGGAATGTGACTACTGGAGTCACATTTCGTGCCTAGTTGACGGGGTCACTCTAGAGGCTAAGCTTCTCTTCACAGATTTGAGACTTAGTGCCAATTTAAGATTTGTGCTCAGTCTTCATTTGGCAAAAAGTTTGCTTTTGTGCCAAAATTAAGGGATAATGTAACAACTATAAGATGAATCCAAAAGAATAATTAATAATAAATAACATTACTTCATTGAATCCAAAATGGGACCATTTCTAGAAATACCCATGGTAAAAACTGCGGTCTAGAAATTACTAACTTTGGTAAAAAAACAAAGTTTTCTTTTCAACGAAAAATTCAAGACTGTTTACTTAAACCTTATCCCTAGTGAAAGAAAAATAAGTGTTTCGTTCAAGTTGAATTTTATTTAATTTTCAACTTTAAGATTTAATTATTTCGTTTTCTTTAAGTTAGTTTTTTAAATTATTTTATTCTCTGTTTGCTTAGGGTTTATTTTTTAATTAATCAGTTAAAATATAAATATTTTAAACAAAGAAACTGTAAAAAGTTTTATTTAACTAAGCTCTATTTAAGTTTATGAGGTATTCCTCGTAGCGCTCCCGTTTTGAAGCGCTCCCATCTAAGCGCTCCAGTTTTGTTCCTCGAAGCGCTCCCAAAAGGAGCGCTTGGAGGAACGATTAAAAATATTAAAATTTATTTCCTCTAAGCGCTCCCATGATTAACTTTCGGATAGTGATGGGACTATACTAACTGAAATTATCGATAATAACTAGATAGGTAATAAGTAGAACACATTGTTATAATATACAACTAGCGGCCCGTCCCGGCTTCGCACGGGTTTGGTAATTTTATTTTATTTTTTGTTTTATTGTAAATCCTTTAGTCCACCAAATAGATGAATATAATCTGCCGACATATGCACCTATTTTTTTTCGTGGTAAAATCATCAAATGAGTCCTCCCACCCATACTGTCAGACTTGTACTGACTAAAATCCACGGTGTCCTTCACTAGCACTTTACGTACCGGGGTCACGGTAATTCGTTAGTCCCGCAACCCCGGCAGACTTTGGCCCTCTACAGGCCCCGTCACTATGCTGACACTCTTTGAGGCGCGCGAGGAACACAACGCGCCGTCGACCCGGGAATGGTCCATGGTCGGACAGCGAGTCGCCCATTACTCGCTGCCCGCATGCGCGCGCACATATGCACCTAATCATATTTTTCGTTTTTTTTTTTTTTTTTTGTTATCTTGGTTAAATCATCAAATGAGTCCTCCCACCCAGGGCAGGACGAGAGGGACTGTCAGACTTGTACTGACTAAAATCCACGGTGTCCTTCACTAGCCCTTTACGTACCGGGGTTACGGTAATGGGAAAGTCCCGCGACCCCGGCAGGCTATGGCCCTCTACAGGCCCCGTCATTATGCTGACACTCCTTGAGGCGCGCGTGGAACACAACGCGCCGTCGACCCGGGCATGGTCCATGGTCGGACAGCGAGTCGCCCATTACTCGCCGCCCGCATGCCCGCGCCTATGGTGGCCGGAGATCGTCTTGCGACGTCCGACGCCGTGGGCGTCCACCACTGCGGCTGGGGTGGAGGGAGGTCGCTGACCTCCCCCTCACGCGGCTCGCCTCCTCCTTCGCGAGCATGACTGCTTCGCAGAAGGAGGCGACCGCTTCCCACTCCGTCTCGCCCCGCAGCATGGCCTCGACCAATGCCGGGCGCGAGAGGTCTCCGCCAATCGCCGTCGTGAGGACACGGCGGTGCTCTGCCCAAGCGGGGCAGTCCTGCACCGTATGCTCCACCGTGTCCTCCGGACGATCTTCGCAGTGGTGACACCCAGGCGTTTCCTCCCTCCTTATCAGACACAGGAACCTCCCGAAACAATATTATTCGTTGTTTAGAAAGCTTATGATTTCTCTCCATTATGTTTCCCATTACTACCCCCCTCCCCGCACACCTCAATGTTTTGTCTGAAGTTTTTCGTAGGCGAGTAATGGGCGACTCGCTGTCCGACCATGGACCATGCCCGGGTCGACGGCGCGTTGTGTTCCACGCGCGCCTCAAAGAGTGTCAGCATAGTGACGGGGCCTGTAGAGGGCCAAAGCCTGCCGGGGTCGCGGGACCAAGGGATTACCGTGACCCCGGTACGTAAAGGGCTAGTGAAGGACACCGTGGATTTTAGTCAGTACAAGTCTGACAGTCCCTCCCGCCCTGCCCTGGGTGGGAGGACTCATTTGATGATTTTACCACGATAAAAAAAAAAAAAAAAGGAATAAGGCAATGAGGTGTCTATCGTTTATGTCAATGGTAGAAATGACTTTCCTTGTCCTAGGCGGGGCGAGAGAGTGTCAGACTCTTACTGACTAAAACCACATACTGACTAAAATCACCTGCTCTGAGCCGGGACCCAGTAACGTATTGCGCTCAACGGTGATGCTACCTATGCGATTGATAAAATGGTTAAAACAATTTTATAATTAATTTTTGCCAAAAATAGCGATACTAACTTCTTAACTAAGAGTTAAAGATGCGGCGCGCGTGGCGCGTGAGTCCTGCACACACACATACAAACCGTAACCCCGCCTCCCCATTGTATCCTAGAAAGTCGCGTTTACCGAATTCACACGAACCCAGCCGAGCATTGCCTGAACTTTTGTTTACGTAAAATTGCGTTTTGTTGCTATCGCAATCATTATCGATATAATTCATTACGTTTACTTCATGCTTTTCCCTATTTTTAAACGTGGGAGCGCTTCGAGGAAATAAATTTTAATATTTTTAATCGTTCCTTGAAGCGCTCCTTTTGGGAGCGCTTGGAGGAACAAAACGGGAGCGCTTAGATGGGAGCGCTTCAAAACGGGAGCGCTACGAGGAATACCTCAAGTTTATTTTCTGTTGAAACATACTTGAAGCTACTCGCAATTCAGATATCTTGAGATAGTCTTTGGCAAATAACTTAGCGTGTTTAACCGACTCAAAAAAAGAGATTTTTTTATTATTCCAATGCGACCAGCAGTTCTGTGGAAGTAGGAATAAAATCTTTATTCTACGTCTTGCAAAAGCCTGAAGAGTCTTATATACTCGTTTTACTTTGTAAGTAAACGTACAATGTATATCCTTTAAACTTCTATCTTGCTCAACTTGATATTGTATGCAACTTGTATTCAAAATGTAACCCAGTCAGGGACCATTCCACATTCAATTTTGTGTGTTGTATTATTTGTGCTCTCTGATTTTTTTTTAAATACATCAAGCATCAGGAAAGTAATTTTAATGTCGTTCGGACCATTTTATATTATGATTGTAAATATAATCTGTTTTCCCATAAAAATATTGTTATCTACTAAAAATTACTACAAGCTTTTTATTTTTAAAGAAAAAAGTTGCCCTTCCTCGGTACCGAAGGATACACAAACACCAAAACCAACAACTTCTTGAAGATCATACAAATATCATTTGCAAGCGGCCATCAACAAAAGGTGTCCTGTTGGCGCTCACACTACGTTAGTATTGTGTTAAGTTTGCCTTAAGTGTGTGATTTTTTTATCTTACCTCGCGTCCCCATCTTATACACTGTTCCCCTAGGTAGTTTGAACTTGTCATTTTCTTTCAAATGATGTGCAAATTGAACGCGCAACCGTTTTAGGTATGAGCCATTGACAAGACTTGACTTGTATACAAGTAAAACTTGCATGCAATTAGCACACTCTCGAAAACATGTTTCTAATTCAAGCAACTTGTATATAAATGTGAAGTGATGCGCGCTTTTACGATCATAATAATATGTCTGCTTAGACACAACTCACCATATAGCGTGAAGTCAACATCCTGGCTTTCGTATGTTGCCGACATTACGCACGCACCCATTTACTTTTATTAGGACCGGCTGAAGCGAAGGCACCAAATTTTAAGATATTAAGTCTATGTGAAGTCGGTGGAACAATGTTGTGTTATTTGATGAATTCTACACATTTATTTCAGTACAGATGTGAGGAATGGTGGGTGAAAGTTTGTATGAAAAACCGACAGAGATTTTAAAGAATAGATACTGTTAAATTTCCTGGAATTCTACCATTCTGATTGTATTTGTTTATATATTAGAGGCTTTGGCTAGAAGGACAAATAAAGCCGGCAATAAAATTGAGTTTTTGTCTGAAATATAATCGGTTTAATTATGTTCTTTTGGTCAATATCTAAAAACTTCCTGCCGAACATAATTTCATGTAAGTTGTATGATAACAGGCTTTGTCTTATTGTAGATTTAGAATTTTCGCAGAAACCCTATGTTCTTCTGGTCGTACTCATTCATTTCTCATAGATTTCGAATTTAGTATAAATTAAGCCATCTGCACTTGTTTTATGTGGTCAAATCATCAAACAAGTCTTCCCACTCAGCGCAGAGCGGGAAGGACTGTCAGACTCGTACTGACAAAAAACCACGGTGTCCTTCAATAGCCCTTTACGTTCCAGGGTCACGGTAATTCGTACAGTCCCGCGACCCCGGCAGGCAAGCCATGTGCACTAACATAAGGTAATATACATTGGATAAAAGTTACTTTAATGGTCATATAAAAAATATTTCCATTTGAAAATTCATAAAAACCTGTACGAGTCTTGTAAAAGAAAAATATTTCAAAAGAGGCGGTCTTGTTACGAATTTTATTAAGGCACTAAATATCATGGATATTTAATTTTATATGTAAGAGTTTCTTTAAATGTTAGGATCCTAAGTGAAATTATTTGGAAAAGAATTGGAGTTACTTCGTAAGCTAGATAAAATAGTAGTGTGTCCACCATATTTTTTTAAGATTTCTGACTGATGGAACCTAAGAGACCGTTTTTTTTGTGGGGGATAAAAATCATCAAATGAGTTAAACATCTATTTAACACTTGTCCAAAAAAACTGTTAACTGCAACACGGCATTTTACGTTGATACAATCGTCGTTTTGTAGTTACACTTTTTACCCGACTGCGCCAGATGGAGGGTTATATTTTTAGACAAATGTTCAACAGATGTTTAAGTTTTTGTGGTACAACGGTGTCTGACTAAACTCGGTAAGACATGAGTTCTGGAAAGGTCGCAACAAGCATAGCGTGAGAGTGTGACAGGCCCACCCAAAGACGGATTACATTACATTTTCACGAAAAAACAAATGGATGGATCGACAAATTAGAAAATTACAGAATTTAGGACGTCGTAAATTAGGAAAGGCCTATGACCATCAATGCACAGTAATAGGCCTGGTTGATTCACTCAAATACATTGAAAAGGTGCTGGCGATGTCAGTGTGTCCATCATCATCACCTGTCAAGCTATTTTTTGGATTTTTATCCAACTAATGTAATACCAAGTTTTTAGAACCTTAGAACTTAAAAACGGTATTTACGATCTTTATTACTCGTATTTACTTTGAGTTTCCTAGCCATATTTAGCCATGTTTCAAGTCATGGAAGAACTCTGTCAGTACGAAAAACACGTTTACTGAAAGCTACCTCGACGCCCATTGTTACAGTACTGTCTATCGACAGTCCACCTCAACAATAAAAAGCAAAAGAAAGTATAATGAGAACATTATACTTCTTTTATGTTAATCCTTATCCATAACCATAATAATGTACCCTCCGACCTTCGTTATGACGTCACGGCATTCAATAGCCCCGGCTTATACACGGTCACTCAAGCCTGACAGTTTTGTATGATCATGGCAGTTGTCCAAATAGGGCTTATTCATTAACATATATTTATATGAAGATTACAATTTGTATTTTTTTAAGAGTGTACTTCATTAATAGCAGTAGCAAGTGCTATTCTTCTGCTGGGGTTGCGGTACTGCCTACACAGTAATGCTTGTGTCAAACAGACAGGCGAAAGCGAAACGTTTCCGAAGCGATACCGAACCGAAGCGAGACGTCAGTGCGATAGTTCTGTCACGCTATCGGATCGCTTTCGCTTTTCTATGTGACTGGATTCAAACAATTCCATACATTACAAACAAAAACGTCACGCTTCGCATTCGTCACGCCTGTCTGTTTGATAAAGGCTTAAGGGAGCTTCCCCATGACGTTAGTAGAAGTTGCAAATCGCACGAATCACTTGATGGGTAAGCTCCCTAAACGTTAAGGACAACTGAAGGAGCATGGTGAAGGAACGGGGTGGACTGTCAGTAAGAGGTTCCATTGTTTTATCTACGCATTTTGAATCTACAAGATAGAGTGAAACAATAATGTGAAAATGTATTATGAAAAACAGTCTTCAAAAGTTTCGGATAACGATTTTCGGTATTTCCTTATAAAATACGAATACAATTTTGATTATTACGGAAAAATATCATATCTATTTGTTGAAAATGATATGATAATAAACTGTCACCCTTGTTCATATTCAAAATTACAAACCACTTTTATCAACTTAAATAAAGTATGAGCAGAACATCTACATCAAAAACAAACATTTTAAAATTCTAGTAAAACTCTCCATTAATACATTCCAAACAAATCTGGGCCACGGATCCCAGCAGTCATAAAATCCGAAAACCTAATTCGGAGTAAACCTTTTGAATGTCAAGAAAATTGATGTTTGCTGACTAAATCTAAATCCACTAACTCCCCGAGGGCCAGAGGTGTTTCCAAGAGTCCCACGTTCCTATACGTGATATTTGGAGGTAGGCATCCAATTTCTAAAGCTGATATTTTATCGGGCTAACGTGTTACTACGTTACTCTCGGCTTGGCTAAGAAGTAAGTGTATACATATTTTTTATCGCATTGGTATACGGATTGGTGTAAATTGGGTTTAAGGTAATATTTTCGAAAGGGTATTGTGTATTTTGTGGTTGATACTATCATCTAGATGTTTATCGACGATGTCAATTTCTTACCAGAAGCAGTTGAACGGTATGCTTCGCAGAACATTTTTTTTTGTATTGACAACTTATTGTTTTGTTTTATAAATTATATTTTTTTGTAACAAATGTATGATCTATCCAATCAACTCAGAAACTTGAGAAACACGATAATCTTTGGTAAGACAGTTTGTCAGGTAGGTACTTACTGTACCAAAAGTTTCAGTACAAGACAGCGCAGACACTCAAAACGATAAGCAAAAATCTTACTTTACAACCTAACCCTTACTACTGCTGCTCTTCAATATGAAAGCTTAATACCCATCCTTTACCAACATCACGTTACATGAGACCCCGAGAACATTTGCATAATACCTCGAAACCGTCTTCCAAGATCTAAAAACCTGCAGAACCCATATTTTTAGTAGCATTAAATTCATTTAAACTTGTCGCAGACCTCGACGGCCAAAAACCAGTTGTCACGAGCATTCGAGGCTTTGAAAATTCTTGCAGAAGGAATAAGTTTAGAGGAAATGTCAGGTGGTGCTAGATCGTAACGTGACCCCATTTCTTAACAAAAAGCACAATGACATGTTGAATAACGTAGTGCAGAATGTGCTTCAACGAAGTTTGGTGGTAGTTTTACTTTTGGTGAAGTTTTTTGCGCTTTTGGAATCGAATATTTTGATAAAACGTTTGTAGAAGAGTTGGGGGTTGGATTTTTTTTGTAGTATGAACTATTCTTTGGAAAAGCTTATGGAAAGATATGGATTTATGTTGTGCGCAGTTGGAGGATTGTTGAAATCCTTCTGTTTGATTTCAATTGTTTTTCCTGTGTGTTCGATATGAAGTTCTGCAAAAGATTTAAAAGTACTAGAAACTATCTGCAAACAAAAAAAACTAAGCCTACTTATTAAAATTCACAGCTTTAAAATACAAAGTATAGCACGCTAGAAACAAAGGAATCGCAAAACGAAAAGTAGAGCAGAGCAACAAGAAACAATGCACTTCATTCAAAATGATTATGAATTAACAAACACACTACCAGCAGCTCACAACAGACAAACGGCTTTTACATTTACGGAAGAAGAAAAAACTACAATACGCCGACTAGTTCGGGCACTCTGCCAAAAGCCGAAACCCAGGTGTCTTCTTAAAATGGACAATTCAGTTAATAGCTCTCCAGAGCCAAAGAATTGCCGAGGCAGACCCTTAAATTAAAAAACCTAAGTTAACACCTCGGCTAGAAACACAAGTGCTCTTTTAGACAAAACTTTTACTACAGCATCTGAATTCTTTAATGTAAAATTAATTGAATTCCTTGTGGACGGTTTTAAAGTGGGTGATAAAATTAAAAAGAATTAAGGGGAAAAGGGAGAATGACAAATGGTTGCCGAGTAGTTTTTACCGCAAATGAAATTGCATAATGAGTTTTTCAGTATAGGTATATCCCAAAAATTTATAAGATGTAGAGTAAAATTTAAAAGGGTAGGTCATACCAGCGACATGATAAAAAAGATGATTCTGTTTATTAAATAAGCATTTGTGACATTAAATTTTTAATTGTGTACGTTGATACGGCTAGAATAGAGGTGACTTCTAAAATACCAACTAGTCAAGAAGTAAAGAATAAACGAACCGCCCAATTACAAGGCGCATTCGCGCACGAATGGTTGCGTACCATTAATTATAAAAGGGCCAAAAAATCATTTCTGCTGTATGGGAGCCCCCTTAAATATTTATTTTATTCTGTTTTTAGTATTTTTTGTTATAGCGGCAAAAGCCATTCATCAGTTATAGCCTGGTGTCAGGAGGACAGACAGACGGACAACGGAGTCTTAGTAATAGGGTCCTTTACCTTGTAGGTAGGCGAACCTAAAAAAACATAAATCACCCAGCAAAAATGAAATGGAAAAAGGCCAGATGAACGATAAGCAACTGAGTTTGGCGTCTACCTAATCAAAACAACGCCACTACAAACATAATAGCAATTAGTTACAATCACATGTTACCAACTTGGTCAAGGTCTTCGTCAAAAGACGGATTATGTTTTCTCTTCAACAGAGAAGAAAGGAACCATGATGGATTGATTGATGCTTGCTCCTTGCATATTAGAAATTACGGAAGAATACTTAAGATCCGGCGATTAAGGGTGTCTTACGAGGAAAAAGCTGTTAATTTCCTCATCATTTGTCAGTTCCTTACGTGAAAACAAATTTACTCCAAAAATAATTTGATGCTTTTAAAATTATTATATTATTTTAATGTAATATTTAACCAGCGGCAATACTTTTGATTGCGTGTTCTTGGGTTTTTGAAGTGAAAACTTCTTCAGTTTCGCTGTGCACGTTATTTTGTGGATATTGAGCAAATGAACAATGTATTGAATGAGACGGAGTCGTCACGCTCAGCTATGAAATGCTCATTTGGATAAAATCGGCTTGAGTCGGCTAGTAGACCCAGCGAAATAATTTCCACGCATCATTAGACTGCGACCGAAGTTTTTACGTCTGTCGCGTGTTCTTTTACCATTGTTTTTCATCTAGAAGTTCCTAGCAGCAGCCACAAAGAGTAAATTTATGCCCAGTTGATCATTATAGGCTATCCCCTATTACATGAGACTCAAAAGTAACTGGCAAATGTAGGTGTACTATCGTAAACAATTCAGTATAACCACAGGTATAACTAAAATTACAGTTTAGACTGTTTTTTTTTACGTGGTAAAATCATCACATGATTCCTCCCACCCAGGGCAGAGCGGGAGGGACTGTTAAACTCGTACTGACTAAAATCCACAGTGTCCTTCAATAGCCCTTTACGTACCGGTGTCACGGTAATTCGAGAGTCCCGCGACCTCGGCAGGCTTTGGCCCTCTACAGGGGCCCCCGTCACTATGCTGACACTCCTTGAGGCGCGCGGGGAACACAACGCGCCGTCGACCCAGATTACACTGCTTGGATATTTTAACAGGAAAAAGCATAAATGGTTTAAACCCTCAACCCCAACAAGCACGTTTCACACTTCCCAAACTTGGCCATGTCATATGTGACCGACCCCCTTAACATTAAAGGAAATTAAGGTACACGCATAGAGGCAGTAAACATTCAAATTACACTAGGGTCTCTGTTTATTGCCAAATCTTGCCTCAGAGGTCAGAGGAACGAGGACTCTCATGAATAAGGTCCTGTGGTTCAGACACCTTTGAGCACGTGATAGGTTTACTGAATTGCTAATATGCTTGAAAACTGTGGTAAGGATTTTTTGTATGTGCAGGCGTTTTTGGAAATATTATACGTAGGTATGCATGTTATATATGATATGCATATTGATTGTAATTTTTTCTTGATTGAATTCTATAGAATAAAAAACCAAGTAGGTAGTAGATAAATAAATCTCGAACATTTTTCATTGATGTTGGTAAACCCTTTAAAGTCTTTGTGTCTAATACAGTTACCTGGACTCTCTAGACTTTGATATAAAAATGTATTAGATTGAATTCTACAGAAAAAAAAAACAAATAGGTAGTAGATATATCTCGAACATTTTTGATTGATGTTGGTAACACTTTCAAAGTCTTTGTGTCTAATACAGTTACCTGGTCTTTCTAGACTTTGATATTAATAACAGGTTATGTACCGTCAATACTAAGAGTGTCAATAGAAATCAAAATTGAATACCACGTATGCGACTGTTTCAAATTTACTTTACTTGAGCCTAGATAAACAAAACTTATCCAGACACGCTTGGTGTGAAGAATCTTTTACAAAGAGTACTTAAGAATCCTTTCTCGCGACGAAAAAAGAAGCTTTTATTTCATCAAAAGTTTAAGATTTAGATGAAATTTGAATAAAAATGAAAAATATGAAACACTAACTACTTTTAAAGTAAAACATTGTGGCTGAAAAATGAGCATGCTTTTAAAATTTAACTTTTTGTATATTCATGTTTAGTAAAAAATATATATATTTAAATAATATGTTATTTCTAAGAATACGCCATTGTGTTGAGTTTTTTTACATTGCAGATCTGGGTTGTTATTTTTTATAACAGACATGTCAGCAACATTAATAAATTGCCAACCCATGTAGTCTGTCAGTCAGAATTTTGAAAATCAATGAATATTTACAAAGATACAAATACAAAATTCGGGATACTCGTTTATAATTATATAAAACGATGTGACTTTCTGTCTGTAATTTTTCTTTGTACCTAAGACTATCTCAGTTTATGCAACAAAAGAAAAAAGCTTTTAAATACTGCCGTCCACTAACTAAAAGGCCGTTAAGCCACAGTCGCTCGTTTTTCACTTTTTAATGTAGTCTTATACAACTTTCGATGCTCTATCTTTTGGTCTAAGAGTCATTTTTCTATGATTAATAGTTTAGGAGATATAGGAAGATTGCTGTGCAGTTAAACCACATAAAATGCATAATTAAAAATTATAAAATGAATTTAAATAAATTTAAATAAATATAAATGAATTAAATATATAACATATTGTGCAATAACACTTTGCCTACATTTATAATTTGCAGCCTTGTTCCTAGACAGCATATTTTTTAAGAGACATCATTTCACAATTTTAGCGTTTTCTCGAAAACTACTTTTTGCACTTAACGGCCTTTTAGTTAGTGGACGGCAGAATACGGGTCAAGTATTTTTTTTATAATTTTACTGATGGACTACTTGAATTTTTCAAGCAACTTGCCTATTCTAATTGATGCCTCTAATTAAAAAATAAGTTTTGACTTAAGAACCGTAGGAAGAGAAGAACTACCTTTTACCGTCATATTCATGCATTCACGGCATTTAAACTTAATCGTATCAGACTAAATGCTAAGAGAATCTATTAACGTCGCAAGCTTACTAGAAAAAGAGACGATACACGACTACCTATAGCAATGTTTTCCCCTCCTCTGCATTTCAAATTGCATATTTGAAGAGAATCATGTCGTGAAACATAACTATAATAACCTCTTGGGCACAAACTGCAAGCAATACGCGTTTCACGACAAATTAAGATGTGGTCATGTCAAATCACAACCACACCACGACAAGAACATCCATGATTCATACATTTTTGGTAACAGCTCTTTGAAGCTTGTTCAACGTTTCCGACTTGTTCCATGATCTGACGGCGAGTCACCCATTACTCGCTATCAACATGCTCGCGCCTATGGTGACCGGAAATCGCCTCGCGACACCGGCGGAGATTCACTCTCCACACGCCACTCATAAACGGATTTCTACCGTGAAATTATTTTTCAAATACCATGGCGTAAATCCGGCAAAGAGTTTTGCCGCTCAGCGGGAGATCGTGAGGAATCACTGGATCATCCGGATAGTCTAGCGCGGCCTCAGGTACTGAATGAGTTTTGGGTCAAGCAACACGTGTAGCTTGTGTGACCAATCGTGTGTTGCATCGCCCGATAGACGACGCTAGACAAAAAGGCTGAAAGTGTCATGCACATCATTATGTCCTAAGGGGACTGCACTAATCCCAGTTCGAGCGTAACAAGCATGCCCCCGAATAACGTGAGCGCATGATGGTGTTTTTGCTTTAACATAAAAGCGGTGTGAATGTTGCTGAAAGCGCTTGTTTTTTTTCAAACTGCTTTTTTTCGTGTCAACCCTGTTCCTTGATATTTTTACTCTGTTACTAGGATATATGGTATACGCTATACGGTCGTGTCACTATGTTCTTATGTACGAGTATGAGTCTAAAACAAATCAAAGTAAAAAAAATAATTAGATCCACTGACTTTGAAGCAATCTATGGAAGTCTATGCATCCATCATCTATGGATATATCCGCTAAAAAAGGTCAGTTCAGTATTGTTTTGTTCATTGTTCTTTACGGTTTTCTTTAAGTAGAAGTTAAAAATGATCCCACGGGAACCACAGAAGTTCTTTAACAGTTTTAGTATTTATAAATAGCAATAAGAAGGCAAAGGTAAAGAGTATTATTTAAGTTAATTGAAATATATAAAACGAGCGAGTACAATCTGAAGAAACAACCTCAATTCGCCTAAAGCGTATAAACTGATTGAGCCATTTTTCTTTCTTTTTTTTTAATTTTCAGTAAAATCCATCATTTCGTATGATTAACTGTCGATATTGACTTCATTTCCGAAAACGGAAAAGCCGCATTATATTATTTTGATAATATCCTTTATCCTGCCAGGACACCTTTTACCGAATAAAAGTAAACGTTATAACAACCGATTACCGTTCAATAGAAAATGTTGCATGTCTCACTCTAATAGCATGACCACACAAAATAACATGGGGCCATGAAAGACATTCCTTTGAGCCGCCATGACGCAACGGAAAAACGCGCATTTACAAAATTTTTTGAACCTGAAACCTTACGGATCACAGAACCACCCAGGATGTCCTCAAAAATAATGAGGAATTCGCAAAAAGTACTTTATGCGAACCGACATTAAAGATTCTGGTTCGTCCTGGCATATTGCGTTCCTCGCGTATAGCGGTCAAGCGAAGCCCGCAATTTAATGCTTTTTATTGGTCCGCCTTTCCTGGGAGTAGGGTTGCCATCTCTGAAATTTGGAAACCAGGACAAGTCGCGTGAAAACCCCGTATTTTAGAGTCCAGAACCCGGACATGAGTCGAAGTGCGCACAGTGGCAACTGCGTCGGGAGGGGTGGGGGGACGGCGAAGAGCGCGTGTGTCGCGGGCAGCCCAAGACTTTAAATTTTTAAACCCGGACCACAAATGAAGCCCCCCGCGGACGCTCCCCGGATGCCCTTTAAACTAGGACAAATCCGGGGAAACCCGGACGGATGGCAACCCTACATGGGAGGGACAGGAAAATTTACCTGGCGAACTGGGTTGGTCACGTACAATCACATTATTGAACGTTTATTACGTAACGGACATTGAAAATTACGAGGTACGTATGAGCGGTCAAATGTTTAATTTTGAGAGACCATTGTACTGTTTCTATTACAACGCGCCTGCTTTTGGCAGTGTACATTCAATTTTAGGGTAATGGTGTAGTTAAGTAGGCATTCCGATTCTGTTCTTTAACGATCGTTAGTTTACAATTGAATAGAGTTGGCTGGTCTTTTATGTGTTGGAATGGCAATAGCTTTGATGTAAATATACCTAAACAAGGGTTTAAACTATTTAACTGTTTAGTTATGATTTGATTATGTAATTGATGATTAAACTAGCTGGTCCCCGTTTTTTCACTGCTAGGCCTTAGCTATAGCCTATAGCCTTCCTCTATAAATAGCCTATACAACACAAAAATACTTTTCTATTCGAACCAGCACTTCATGAGATTAGAGATTCAACCAAACAATATTGGTGTAGATAGTAGTTTCAAGATTTGTAATATTCGTATAGATTGTATAAGTAGTTCGTCAATATTCTTTGATTACCGTCATGGAGATGGCGGCTTAATTTAGATTTCAATTTATTATTATTTTTATATATCTAAGACCACGTAATAGCAATCTAGATTCTAGAACAACAATAGATTTATTTTCCGCAACCGGTTTCAATAATTCTAGGAAATTATTATTTGTGTTTATTTTAGGTATCTTTTGCCCGCGGCCTCTTGCGTTATACAATAGGTCGGTAAATCCCACGAGAACGTTCTAAATATCGTTTATGACCCTCGGGGATAATAAATCCTTCCATTAGTGATTTTTTTTTGGAAATAGATTGGTAGTTCCGAAGATCGTTTGGAAACTTACAAAATTAAATATAGATTGACTAAACAAAGAGTTCTATGACACACAACTGGAGAAGTTTATGTTTCTGGACGTCTTCTGCTTGCTTTACACGGCGCGTGATACGTGATAGTTTTTTTTTTCTTCAGGAACCCTTTATTTTGTGTGTTCCAACACGCACTTTTTTTAGCGTTGTAACATCATCAAATGAGTCCACCCACCGAGAGCAGAGCGGGAGGGACTCTCAGACTCGTACTGAATTCCATACATAACAAATAAAAACGTCATGCTTCGCATTCATCAGACTCGTACTGAATTCCATACATAA
Organism: Agrotis puta; assembly: GCA_943136025.2. Classification (NCBI taxonomy): domain Eukaryota; kingdom Metazoa; phylum Arthropoda; class Insecta; order Lepidoptera; family Noctuidae; genus Agrotis; species Agrotis puta. Next base: position 13,467,857 of record OW964175.2, on the reverse strand, counting down.
CAAATAAAAACGTCATGCTTCGCATTCATCACGCCTGTCTGTTTGACAAAATCTTTAAGGAGAATATGAAGTAAAAAAGTCAAGGAGGCCTACTGTGACATTTCCCGATTTTGTGACGTAAAGTGGAACTTTGACGTTTATTTGCAGGAAAAAAATAGTTCCTTGTCCATACACTAGAGGCTCTGTTCAATTTTTTCATAGAATAAACATAGAAAATATTTCAAGTTTAAAAAAAATACAGAAATCTTGTGATAAGAACTCTGATTGATTCTCAGTTCCTTTTTTTTTGCGTGGTAAATACATCAAATGAGTCCTCCCACCCAGGGCAGAGTGGGAGGGACTTTCAGACTCGTACTGACTAAAATCCACGGTGTCCTTCAGTAGCCCTTTACGATCCGGGGTGACGGTAATTCGTGAGGCCCGCGACCCCGAATTCTCAATTCCTAGAGTTAATTTTTTGAATTATTACTTAATGACCGACACACCTAATTTTCAATTAATAATTTGATTCAAAGAAGTTGTAAAACTCTAGAGTTACTTTTTATGGTTTCTTTAATGAGCGCTCTGCTCAAAATTCATCGCAAATTATCAATTCTGAAACATGGTTTCAGTTTCAGTGTCATGAAAGATTCATTGTTTATTTAACTCAAATGGACCAGACATTGAATCATAAATACAATAATCATTCGTGGATACTAAATACATTCGAAGGGTACAAAATCGGATCAGGCATGCAGGAGTAAGATGGTGGAATAGAAAAAGACAACAATCATACATGAACCCCGAACACAATACACTCGTTTTTTGAGCAGTCGTGTAAAAAACGTCAGATTGTTTTACATTGATTGACTGTTTTTCAGAAAGCCTTTTAGGATAAATATTAAGGCCCACTTGCACCACAATCACTAAACAGGTTTAGCGCTAAACTGATTTAAAACATCGTTCTGTCTCTGTCAACTTCAAACAATTTGACAGGAATACAGTGATTGTGGTGCAAGTGGGCCTAAGTATTTGAATGATTAATTAATAGTTAGGAGGTTCCTCTCTCTGGAACCCTATCTCTCTCACTCTGGAACGCTTGGACCCTGTTCCCGATGCTGAGGGGCTACTTTTTGTTGATGTAAGAAATATTTAAAAATATAACAAATAATTGTGTATAAAAATAAATAAACGAAGAAAGAGATTTTTGAAGTGAAAACTTCTTTAGTGGCGTTGTGCACTTTTTTTGGAATAGGTAAAAAATGTTAAACTCGCGTCAGGACACGTGGCCTGATTGAAAATTTGTAAGACGGCGCAGGGCGCTTGCGCGTATGTTCGTGTGTGTTTATTACTATTGAAGTTTTCACTTCTGCCGGCACTCCCAGTGTGCAAGCCGTCGTTTTTTTTTTTTCTAAAATGCCGTCTTCCATGAAATATCAAAAGTCAATTTTCGTCAGAAATTTCGTAAAAACTACAGCGCTTGTACATTTTAAACGGAATCAAAATAACGTCTGGTTACAGAGTGTATTTAAAACGAGTGTTTTGGTCGGGCCGAGCTCTCTCCATAATTAATGTTTACTCCCACGTGTTTGCATTACTGTCATGATACGTTACCTGATATTTTGCTTCTATTTATTTCAGGGGAATTTCATATTTAAACTAGGTTTTATCAACTGGTTTTTTTGCACATAGAACCTTGATTTTGATTTAGCCTTAGAGAGTCATCATTTGCCTAGCCTAATGCAGCTTAATAATCTACAAATGGCAGCCGGGTTAATTGCTTTTATTGCATTCTGAAGCCCAGAGGTAGCTCGTTGGGACCCATTCGCAGACCAACCTCGGTAAACGTAACTTAACTCCGAAAGATCGTCGTTTCTAAAATTCACCTTAATGGGAAAGGGAACTTCGTAAATCTTCTGTATATATAAAAGGAGAACTGACTGACTGACATATCAACGTACAGCCGAAACTACTAGGGCTAGGAATGTCAAATTTTGCACACGGCTTCCTATTATAATGTAGGGGAGCACTAAGAAGGGGTTTTTGGAAATTTAACCTTTAAGGGGGTGAAAAGGGGGAATTAGGAAAGTACCTAACCCACGCGGACGAAGTCGCGGGCAAAGTGCTCGTTATTATTAAATGTTCGTGGCATCCTCCGCTTAATAGAGGTAAACAGGATGCATTTCACAAGTATTGATTATATTGTGCACTAATTGCATTCTACAATGTACGAGTATAACGTTAGACAAGGATAGCTCCTTGTCTAATTAACTAGAATGTTGCGTTGTTGTGTCCAACCAAGACTTTAGGTTAAACGTTTTGAGACCATTTGTAGTTTTTTTAACGTCATCATATGACTCCTCCTACACAAGATGGGAAGGAGGAACTGTCTAACCCGTATTGACTAAAATCCACAATGTTTTTTAACAGTCCTTTACGTTCCAGGGACACAGTTATCTGATAAGACAGTCCCGCGACAAAATTAGATGGTCAATTATTCAATTTAAGAGACCGTTTCAAGGTATAAAGAACAGGGTGTACCTAAAGTTTCTCATCCTACTTAAAAAAATGAGGATCCTCGGATGAGGCCAGACCGAGTTTGTGTCTGGTGGACTGCTGACTGCACCGTCATCGTCAGGTTTTTTCAAATTTTACTTATCTATAGGTTCGGTGTTTGACGAGAAAATTTGGTCGATTGCCATGTGTTTCTCAGTCTTATCAAAATAGTTTTAGTTGGAGTACGGGACCCAAAGTAGTTTTTGTAGTTTTTTTTTTTTTTTTTTTAATTTGTCACTACAATCCTTTATACATAACCTGTTCCCTAAAAATGCCTACACTGGCTTAAAAATTGGTTATCAAGTCGAAAGGGACTTATTTTTCATCATCTTCTTATAGGTAGAGGTATATTATTTTCAAATTACTTAAACAAGAATGATAATACAAAATCGCCAGGTTTACGTGAAACAGGAAGAGATAATAAATTACATAAAAACATTCGAAGGGAAGGAGCGAATTTCTTTCAAGAACACATTATCTTCAAACTCAGTCGATGAATATATTATAAGAAGCACAAGTTTAGGAATTTTTTCACAACTTCTTCAAAAAAAAAGGTCTCAATAAAGGGTATTTGAATTAAAACTGTTATATTCTTGCAAATAAGCAAGAAGTTTATATATAGAAAATAGGTTATTTTACTCAAATATTTTTTTAGTCCGAAATATAGATTTTATCAAAATATTTGACCCGTATTTTTTCTTTTGTTACATAAACCAAAATTGAAGTCAATATTGATTGATTAAAAAAAAGAAAAAATACGTGTGCGTTTAATTTTCAATAATCTAACTGACGGACTAAACAGATTTTCAATATATTTATGCAGTAAAATACCCTTATTTTGATTTCAAAACAAATCCCCATTTAACTGAATTTGATTTTGATTTAAAACGATCATTTCTTTAACAATTTCCCAACTATCTTTCTAACCTATTGGACCTCTATAACCAGTAACCTGGAGCTATGTTTGGGTGAGACTGGTTATGAGTTCTGTAAATATGTATTGCGATAGTCGCCTTGTGTAAAATCATCAAATAAGTCCCTCCTGTCCCGGGACAGGAGGGACTGTCAAACTTGTACTGAATAAAATCCAAACCCACCTGTTTTTTTATTACTTCAGTAAAACGGTAACTAAACTCAGCAAAGGCGAAAAGGTGGAAATTACTTATAATATTAGTTTATTGGGACTTTAAAATTAAATTACCATATAAAAAAATACCTAAATATACATACTATATTTGAAAACTAAAATTAAAAGTAAAATATTTACAAAAATGATTTTCCTGTTTCTTCAGTTGCTCTTTATATTTCAGGACCACGGTAACTTTTAACCCTTTAATTCGCAACGTTGCACCGATGCAACTATCCAAACAAAAAAATATATTGCAAGAACCATCATTATTTTTTCTTATTTATATAAGTTTTAATAATGGATATACTGCTGCCTTCTATGAAAAAAATATTGAACCAACTCACGCGCATCATTGCGTAGTTGTGAACAAAATGGCGTCACGTCGACACTGCGCTGGTGGATGACCGGTGAGTTTTAATAAATATAAATAGTTTTTATGCATTTATTGACAACTATTACTTGAAATATTATTGCTTATGAGTGTTTACAATTGTGTCATATAACGCCAATGTCAAATTCATATTCTACTATGAAATATAAGCACATATTTACCGACGTTGCACATTTGCGACACTGCGAAGCTTTAGCATAAGTACTTTTAATTTCGTACGTTGCACGGGTGCCACGTCGCGCTTTTACTAACACTGAATAATTATTATTTTCTTTGCATGGGTTTTGTGTTTTTTTTACATTTATGGGAGTTGACGGTATTATGTTTTTGTATTGACTGTTCTGAAAGTTTGCTAATGTACGAGTAAGCTAGATTAATAAAATAATGAATGAATATCGCTATTACTAATATGGTCGTTTTGTCGTTTTTTACTAAAACTTGTGTTACCTAACTTATGTTTGGTGTTGGTGATTGCTGCATGTTTGTTTTTTTACTACCAGGGAAGGCTTCAAAATGTCAGAGAGCAAGACAAATTTTAGCTTTGCTTCCACCAGAAGCGGCCTCGTCTACCGATAGCTCTTCGTCTGAAGACGAAGTTATTATTCAAAACATCACCGAACGTCAAGACGATGTACCTTCTGACTTCAGCTCAGAACCAAGGTCCCTTCGTTCGTCTTTAGAAAACTTGGATCTTATTCTTGATAGTCCAGTGCAAGAAGAAACCTTTTCGACATTATCTGATGAAGAAACGGTTCCACTGACTCCAGTAATACGTAGTATTTTTCCTTCGCACACACCACCCAATCCGCTCCAAAATTTAAATTCAGTTTCGTCAATTTTATCACCACTGAATACTCCATTAAGCCAAAGAGTTCGCTCAAAAAGGAGTGCTAACTATGAACCAAGAGTTGTAGCTAAAAGAGTAAAAAAGTACAAGAGACCTCTTTTTAGTTTCAAGTGGCAGCGTGGGAAATTGAAATATCTAGCAGAGTTTGATATTCCTGATCTTAGCACTAGCAGTACCGCAACAGAATCTCCATTAGACTATTTTCTTTTTTTTTCTGAAGATATAATAGATTATATTACGGAGCACACCAATTTATATTCTGTGCAAAGCAAAGAAGGTAAATCTATAAACGTTACTAGAGATGATATGCGTGATTTTCTAGCTATCACAATTATGATGGGTATTGTAAGAATGCCGTCATATCGAGACTACTGGAGTAATGATTTCAGATACCCTCCAGTCGCTGATGTGATGAGTCTGAAAAAGTACGAGCTAATGAGAAAATATTTGCATTTCGTGGATAATTCGGATCTGAATAACGATCGTTATTTTAAGGTTCAGCCGATATTAGAAAAAGTAAGGACTAATTGTTTACGACTAGAAGAAGAAGGAAGATACAGCATAGTTGAAATGATGGTTCCTTACAAAGGTAGTAGACTACTAGAGCAGAAAATAGACGACAGTACTTGCCAAAAAAGCCCAAGAAATGGGGCTTTAAATTATTTGTAAGGGCTGGAGTTTCTGGCTTAGTGTATGATTTTCTTCCATACGGAGGTGACGATACTTTCAGATTTATTTCTTTTTTTTTGATTATGAAGACAGTCTCGGATTAGGAGCCAAAGTAGTTATAGCTCTCTGTAAAACGATTGTTAACTTTCCTAATGTAGAATAAATATGTTTTTTAATATATTTTGTTTTTCATTTATATCTACATTTTATTCTGTAACGTGGGCACTGTTGTAAATATACAACACTGATTTCAACCTGTACATGTTCTTGTGTTTCGCAATGTAGCACATTTACAACATACTATATTTGGATATATATGTATAGCAGATTTTTATTTTTATTTTTTTGAGCACTTGTAAGATCTAAATAAACAATAAATGAAAAAATAATAATAAATAAATGCAATATTTTTTTTTGAGCTTTAAAGGGTTAAAACGTTTCCGTGACAGTTGATGTATCACTTTGATTAACATTTTAAATTATTTAGGTATTCATGTGATCAATCCCCTAGGACAATGAAAGTAGCAATTGTTAATAATAATTATAATCCATCACAATTTGCATTAATTTTCTGCCTTGTTCCCTCATCAAGATAAAATAAACAAGAGTAACCACTTTGAAACACTGACCATCTAAACAAACAGTCAACCCTTAACATATACGAAACCCGCCACAGTTAATAAATCACAAAGACAAAGATATTAAGCCCAAAAATCGAGAACAAATGTTTGCTTAATTTTAATTTCACGCTTGCAAAATGCAGCTATAAATTAAGATAGCGGTGACCAAGTGATTTATGAGTGTGGAGCAAGCTTTAGACACTAAAAAGATTTGTACAGAAAGTCGACTGCGTTCGTAGTATGAAACGACAAAATGTGCTTTCAGCACACCCACATAATACTCAATTTTATACAGCGAGAAAATCTCGGTATGTAGTCACGCATGATTACATGTATATCTAGTTGATCGCAAACGCGTGTGAAACGCACGTCATGTGACAGCGATTCTAGACAAAATAAGAGAGAGATATTATTGTATTTAAGAGCGCCACACCACGAGTCATCGTGTCGCAACTTTCGACAAGTTGCAAAAATAAATGAACCGCAAATGAATCAGATCATCCGAATCCGTGAATGTAATTAGAAGCGCAGAAGAAAATGCGGGTGTAAAACGGTCACTCAACAATATTTCTAATGGTTCACTTCGTAAATTATAATAGCTAATGATGTTGCTGGAAATTAACGAAGTGAATCATTAAGAGTATTGCTTAAAGTGGCCGTTTTAGACCCTGCCTGATCCATTTTTGATCGTATATTCATCGCTTGGTTCTCTGCATCATACTGGAAGAAAATGGCCAAAGCATTAAGAGTATCTTTGTTCAGTTTTTATACATAATATGCATGTAGTTATAAATAATAAATAAATTATTGAAAGAAATCCAGTCGCGAGTGCATTTGCACAAGATGTGGGTTAAACATTTAAATGTGTGCGTGGAGTTGTCAAGCAAATACTAATCATGCTTGCTTGCTTAATGTACTGACGCCAGCAGATCAACCTGCACGAATCTGACAAATTTTACCAATCGAACATTAACCTTCCACTATTGCGATAAGTTGAAAATCTATTGAAGAAATTTGACAGGTTGAAGTAGGTTGACGTGCTGGCGTCCGTACAATCGACGACTAACTGTGACCCATCATGAGCTTATTTTCTTACAGACATTCAAATGCAATTAGTTCCACATAAGCATACGGGAATATTGCATAAAACGAGGACGCGGGGTATGATGGGAAATTACACACTTAAGGCAAATTTAACACAATACTAAAGTAGCGCAAGCGCCAACAGGACGCCATTTGTTAATGGCCGCTTGCAAATGACGTCCTGACGGCGGCGGCGCTAGCGCTACGCTAGTGTTGTGTTAAGTATGTCCCCATTATTCCTCGCGTCCCCGTCTTATACACTGTTACCCTACGTATCCATGGTAACGGCCTTGATCGCTGTTATTTTGACGGATTCAAACGATTTATTGACAAAATGGGTCATAATTCAAAGTCGATTAGTACTGTACGTATCAAGAGTGTCCATGTGTGTGTAGATGTCAAACCAATGTCAATCGATACGCGAGGGCACTTGCATTATCTGGTCATGAAACGTGTCTTTGTATGTATGTATTTTCACTATTAGCTAACCTTCTGAATAATTTTGTACTTTATATTGAAAGCTGTTTCTCATGGCCAGGACAAAGAGTCTGTTGTGCTATCTCGTCGATATGAGTAAGGCGTTGTGTGGAAGTCCTGGGGAAGTTTATGAAGTTGCAGGTTTATTATCCTCTTAATTTATTTTGAAAATAATACTTATAAGGGACTTGACTAACTCTCTTGTCGCCATTTTCCCGTTACCAAGTTATTATGTCGACGCAACAATACAAGATGTATTTTCCTTCCTTTCAGGCATGAGGTCTTCTAGCAATATACTTACGCTGGTAATTAACCCTTGGGGTGCCTGGTGGGTCTGATAGACCCATCACTTTAAAGAATCGTCAATATTTTTGAAAATTCGTAACTACCGCCGCTGTGTGCCTGAGTAGCTTCGTGATATAGACTGGCGGCTAGATTGCCGCCCCTCCCGCAGTCCGCAACGCGCACGCGTTCGAGTAATACGTGTTTTATGTGCGCGCGGGTCTGAGAAACCCGACCAGGCACGCGGCGTAACTTTTAACTGGTAAGTTATTATTTTTGTTTTCATTATTTATTTTGCACTGTGTGGTTAATTATTTATCTGTATAATATTTTCGCAGTTAAATATAGCCAAGCGATTAACCAATACCGAAATAAGCCAAATTTTAGATCAAGATTTCCATGAAATTGAGGATGACGTGGTTTATGATGAAAGTGGAGCCGAATTCGATCACGTGAGTGTTCAACATGATACAGATGATACTGAGGAAGAAGTACAAGGTCATAATGAACCAAGTAGTGACAGTGATGATGAGATGTCTCAGCCTTTGAGCAACTTTGCTCACAGATCAATATACCTATAAAGGAAAAGATAGATACAATATGGTTCGGTAATCCTCCGAGTGCTCGCGTTCGTACTAGAGCAGAATTTTTTTTTTACTGGGACACCTTGCGCGAATCCTCATGCAAGAACTTGATTGCTTTCATCTGTTTGTGACTGAAGACATGTTGAATGTAATTATGGAACATACTAATAGGAAGATCCGCAATGATAAGTAAAATGATAAGAAAAAAAACTTTATAAAATATATTGTCCTATTTTTTTCCCTTTTTTAATTAAGATACAACATTGAATATAAATTACAACCTGTTGTTATAGTTTGTAACATCAAAAGAAATAAAAATAACCATTTATGTTTACGGGTCTGTCAGACCCACCAGGCATGCCATGTGATTTTTACCTACCAGGCTCACCAAGGGTTAATAATGTATCTTAGTTGTAATCTTGATCCCAATCCTTGTAAATGTTTGTAACAAATCCGTGACCAACAGCCTATCCGAGTTTTAAAAATATCCAATCAGAACCAGCCATCAAAAATGGATAGGGATTTGGGTTGAAATAGAGTTTATCATTCATTTTGGGCGTTAGTCAATACAGTCTAAAAACGCAGTTATAGAAACGTGTTAAAGAAGATAATTAACCCTTTAACCGCCCGAGTCGTATATATCCGACAAACATTTCCGTGCCCCTATCGCCTGTGTCGTATTTATCCGACAGAGAATATTCACGATTTTTGTTGTTTTGTTCGATTTTATTGCATCTATTCTATATCTCTCTATTTATGTAGATAGACAGATAGAATACTTTTTATTGTACACCATGATATTTTACAAATCGGAGCTTAAAAGGTGCAGAAAGAGAGGAGAAGAGGAAAGCACGATTCGTAGCCGGGCGCTAGGGGCACGGCAATTGATATTTACTTTTAAATTAAGTCTACATAATAGAAGTAATGAATAAAAAGAGCACAAGTACACATGTAAATTCTAGAAATTCAAAGAATGCAAAACAGTTACACTGCGGCAAGAGCCAAAAGAATTCAAATATAAACTTCCTAAAGTGTTATTTCCTCAGTTATTACGGCCTAGAATCTAGGTCATGCAGATTTAAGAACTGTTCGAAAAGAGAGGAAACGGCTCGGTTGAACCACATCCGATGTTAATTGATCAGAGAAGGTACCTACTGGCATTTTCAAAGTGGAACAAACTCTGTCTAAAAATACTTAACTGCGAGCAAAAGTTGAGGAAACCGATGCAAGTGCCAACAATTTCCGCAGTTTCAAATGTTGAGTCAGTTCTGTATTATAAAATAATTCTGATATGCAGACTCATTTCGCACAGACCGACAAGTTTCATAACAAAACAAAGGAAAACTGAAATGTTTGAACCGTATTATATTTCATTTGCAAAACTAAGTTGACGTACTGTTGCTGGTGCTTATAGAATGTATAAAAACTAACTGCTGCCAGTAGCTTTGCCTACGTGTATAGCGAAAATTATCCCATGGGATCGTAGTATCGGGATAATATGTATTCTATGTATTATTCCAGAGTTTAACCTTACTCTGAATCAAATTTAATCAAGATTCGTTTGATGTTATTGAGTAACAAAAAGTCACATTTTGTTTAAACATCAATTTTTTGTAAAATCACCAAATATCTGATCGACTGTCAGACTCGTACGGACTGAAATTCACGGTGTTCCTTCAAGTGCCCTTTACGTTCCAGTTACCTGTTACCTGTTTAAATATTCCTGCGACCCCGCCAGGCGATTGACCTTCTACGGGAGACCTGTCAGATTGTTGACCGCTCTTTTAAGCTCGTGGAACACGACAAGCTTTCACAAACAGCCTCTAAACATTCAAACAAGGAAACATCCACATTATAGTAAGGATAATGTATAGCTACTCTTAAACGTGGGTTCCAGATCGCCTATAATTTTTTACTCGATTGTGTCTACAGCTAAAATATTTTAATGAACGATTTGAAATTAGACAACTACATACAAACGTCACTAAAGCCTTTGTCAAACAGACTAGCGTGGTGAATGCGAAGCGTGACGTTTTTGTTTGTAATGTATGGATTTGTTTGAATCCAGTCACATAGAAAAGCGAAAGCGATCCGATAGCGTGACAGAACTATCGGACTGACGTCTCGCTTCGGTTCGGTATCGCCTCGGACTCACTTCGCTTTCGCCTGTCTGTTTGACATAGGCATAACAGTTATACATATCCTACTATTATCCTTTCAAAGTTATTCTTTCTAACAGCAAACTTATCGCAATGGATATAAAGATCAGTTTTCACGGTCAGTGTTTTTAACAATGATGCAACTTTAGACAATTACTTCGAGAAGACTGTAGCGTTCGCTATGTCATATAAAATTGCTTGGCAACATAATATATACGAGTACCTTTAAACTCCAAGAACTTCTTTGTTAAAACTATGCAGCGTTCAATTTTACAATGTTTTACAAAGTATATTACAACATCTAACACAAGTATGTCCTCTGTTTCCGAATTCTCGCAAAGACAGAAACCATCTCCGATATTGCACATACTGAAGTCAAAAGAAAGATAAATGTAGAAGTTCAGGACTATATAGCAAAAACGCTTGCGTATTATTAGACAATTAACGTCAAACGCAGGCGCTGATTACAGCAGTGGTGGCCCAGTGGTGTCGTAACCGTCTTACGAGTTGCAAGTCGTGGGTTCGAACCCAACCGGCATTACTTTGTGTAATTTATTTCATCACCTCTCAACAAAATCGTCCCCTTGCAAGGAGGCATGTCCTAGAACCAAATTTCAAAAAAATGTGACATCTACCATTCATACCATCTGTGACGGCCCGCACTGGGCCCGCGTGGTGGATTATGGCCCACTCCGTCTCACAGAGAGAAAGCCTGTGTTCCAACAGTCGGAACTGATAATGATGATGATGCATGCATTGACTGCTGCACATAATGTACCCGTGTGGATCTTTTCAAAATCTATGAACTTTAAAAGTGACTTAAGACAGTTTTGATAAAGCTTCTAGAAGTATGATAGGAACAGGAAACACCAATATCCTTTGCTTTGAAAGATTTTTTGAAGTGAAAACTTCATTAGCGGCGTTGTGCACTTTTTTTGGAATGGGTAAAAAATGTTAAACTCGCGTCAGGACACGTGACCTGATCGAAAATTCGTAAGACGGCGCAGGGCGCTTGCGCGAATGTTCGTGTGTGTTTATTACTATTGAAGTTTTCACTTCTGCCGGCACTCCCAGAGTGCAAACCGTCGTTTTTTTTAGGGTTCCGTAGTTAACTAGGAACCCTTATAGTTTCGCCATGTCTGTCTGTCTGTCTGTCTGTCCGTCCTCGCTTAATCTCTGTGACCGTTAGCACTAGAAAGCTGAAATTTGGTACCAATATGTATATCAATCACGCCGACAAAGTGAAAATTGGAAAAAAATGTTTTTTTAGGGTAGCCCCCCTATATGTAAAATAGAAAGTGATTTTTTTTTTTATTTCAACCCTAACGTGTGATATATCGTTGGATAGGTATTTAAAAATGAATAGGGGTTTACTAAGATCATTTTTTGATGATGTCAATAGTTTCGGAAATAATCGCTCCTAAAGTCAAAAACAATGTGTCCCCCCCCCCTCTAACTTTTGAACCATAAGTTTAGAAAATATGAAAAAAATCTGGAAAGTAGAACTTTATAAGGACTTTCTAGGAAAATTATTTTGAACTTGATGGAAAGAACAGTTTTTGTGCAAAAAAAACAAGAAGGTGGTACAAAATTCCTGGACTAAGTTTGTAGTATAATCAATTATTTAATCATATATACAAGCATTTTTTTTAACTTCGTTTACGTATTTCATTATTCTGAACGTATCTTCTTTCAAACAAAAAAAGAATTATTGAAATCGGTTCGCGCATTCCAAAGTTATCAAACGCATAAAATGTTAAGGTAAAAACCAGTTCATAAATGGTTCGATAGATGGCGTTGCGTCAAAGTTCAAAATGTCAACGTAACAAATAACCTTTTTATAACACACAAGTTTAAAAAAAGGCTATTTGTTAACACTTATTGTAACGGACGGGAAACTACGGAACCCTACACTGAGCGTGGCCTGACACGCTCTTGGCCGGTTTTTTAATTTGCTTTTGTTCTTGGCCTTAATCAAGCTCTGTTGCAAACATAGGGCCTACGACGGGCTACTCTTATCCCAAAGGAAGGGGCGGTGCCACAGTAAAAAACTAATTGGCGACGCATTCGAAATTGATTTATGACGAGTAAGCGTTAACAAATATTTTTATGAATGATGTACGGTCAATACTGTTAAGTTTACTCGTGAGACTCGCTATTCTCATCACTCTGAGATCATCCTATGTGGATGTTAAGGATATTTGTATTGGTACGTCCATGTGGATATTACGTAGGTATAGTATTCGTACATTTTCACAGAATTGGACTTCTACATTATATCTACATAATATTTTGTGCTGCAGAGTTACGAGAGTAAGTTATAGGTCATAACTCGTTTATCGACCTCATCGTTGAACACTGATCCAGACTTGCAGCCCGCCCTTCACGTATCTTGTACTGATATATTGTGTTATGAGTGACAAACATAGCATCGTATATAGATGTTATTGCTTCTACTTCATCGAGCGCATTGGTCGTGTCGCTTGTTCAACGTCAAAACTTGTCGTGTTTGCTGTTGCTTCAAATTTTATGTATGATTCTTCTGTTGTTTTGTCATTACTTACCTCTTTTTGATTCATCGTGGTAAAATCATCAAATGACTCCTCCCTTCCTAAAAGAGATTGTTAGACTCATACTAACTTAAGACCACGGTGTTCCTTCAACATTTCTTCACCTTTAAGTTTCCGACTACCTGTTTACGCAGTTTTGCAACCCCGACAGGCGTTTGGCCCTCTATTTGGACCCCGTAAGCTCCGACGCGCTGGCCATTATCAGACGGCGAGACCCCCATTACTCGTCGTCCGCATGTCCACTTAATACTTACCTCTTTGAGTTAAGATTAAGAAAGTTGTAAATCCGGTATAGTAATTAAGCGTAAACGTGATCATTAGCCAAGGGCTATCGTTTATTCATGTAGTTGACTATTTTTATTTTACTTTTTTTCTTCTATTCTTTTGTTTTTGTGTTCACAAGGATTGCTAATTTAATGAATTCTTGACATTGATAATAAACTATGTCTTATGTACTTTTTATCAGTTCCATGCATGATCATTAAAATCAATCCTTTCTATCATCGGACTGCAAAATATATGGCAATGTGCCACCACCACTTAGAATGTATTTTCAAAACGCGCCGTTATGAAATTACTTTCTGAGGTGATACCAGAGTCAAGTCCGCTATTAAAATAGTGTCAGAATGGTATATGATTGATTTCATATTTGATTTTGACAATCTAATGATTTAATGGCGTCGTTATGACTTTCAATCGGTCAACCACTGACACTCCAATGGAAGAAATACGAGTAACTAATAAAAGTATCTCGTATAAATGTTTTTTTTTTGCTTTTACGAACTTCTTACTACATTAGATTGCTTAAAAACTAATAAATTATAATAATGTGAAAATGTATTTCAATGAAATCTGGGATGAATAAATGTCAAATATAATTTTAACACAATTATATTACGAGACCATTGACCAACCAATGATCAACTAATAAATTTAGCCAGATTACAATCTTTTAGCAAAATGACAATGGAATCGTGTTGGAATGACAAATTTATAAAAATAGCAGACTTGGGCCCCTGATAGCTACCTACTATCTTGGAGCCTATAAGCCAAGTGTGCCGAATTTAAAATCTAGAACGTTCCTTATTTCCCACTATTGGAACGCAGTTCTTCTTATCTATTTCTTCCTCTTCCTCACATTCATAAAATTCATTATCATCAGCCTGTACATTCCTACTGCTAGCATACAGGCCTTCTGTGAAAGGAAGTGGGTCGTAATCTACCACGCGGGCCCAGTATGGGTTGGTAGACGTCACAAGTCTTAGAATTATTGGTTCTAGGACCTGCCGGTTTCCTCATGATATTTCCATTACCGTTTTCAGAGAGCAGTTTTGATGAAATAAATAAAACTAAGTAATGAACTTGGCTGGGTTCGAACCGACAATCTAAAACTCGTAGGTTTGGGCCGATACCACTGGGCTCTCTAACATTGGGTGTCAATAAATAAAACATTCTCAGTAATGTGCATTACTTTAATATTAAATCGATGTACCACATAAAAAGTTATCTGTACACGGATAATTATTAGTTTTACAATTTAAAATATTAACTAACGTGATCTGGATAGGCTTTACAGTCAGTCGTTTTGAAAATATTGTTTCTCATTCAACTGTGTTAATTTGGGCGACAAATAAATTACGCATATAATTATAAATAACAATAATATATAAACGATTCCCGTAATTTTATAACAATTCATAGTTTTTAATTAAAACATTCATTTTCAATAATATTTGCTCAATTTATTGACAAAGGAAACAATTTTGGTAAAAAAGGTTGTGTATTTTTGAAAGCACCCGGTCGTATAAAGTGCTTTTCAGACTTGTATGGCACGGGCTAAACGCAGTAATGGTGTGAGAATAGAATTTACAATCATCGATATAGTTACTACGTTTCATCACATAAAGTGACATCAAGACTTAATACCCACGGGATAGTTTAATCAAAGTATTTTATATATATAACAAAAGATAGGTGCACTTGTTCTTTCATCACATGTTCTATTAAATTTATTTCCAAGGTTCATATTATTTTCTTTGAATCAACAATACAATTAAAAGGTCAAAGATAAAGTTATTAACAACACAACTCAATCACAAACCCAACCCGATACAAGATCCCAGAACCAACAAATTGACTTCAAACCTTTAAACTAATTATGACCAGTACGAGCAAAATAAAGCTCGAAAACCGAAATCTCAGCTCCGATAAAATCTATTTCCAGTTGAAGTAGCTAGAGCTAAAGCAATTTCCTGGTATCCCACAATTGGTTCTGCAGCAAATCTCCGCTTAGAAATAATCCAGTTATTCTGTACATCGGCGTCGTTAGTCACGGAGAACATTAATTGGTCGCCGAACACGTCCAACTCTTGCACACTAAGGTCTAGTTCTCACTATCGAACGGCGGTTATGCCGAGAACCGAACATGATGTTCAAATTAGACCGGATTTGACAAGAATACTGGAAACTCAAATCCTGCCGAAAAGATTCTTAAAGAGAAGAGAAAGGAAAAGTGAATCGTGAGCTTACATCACATTAGGCCAATTCAGTGACTTTGCCGACGCTCCATGATAGATGAGACAGCGTCCGACGAAATTCTCGGTATTTTTGCCGGATCCGGCTACATGTGAATAGCTTTATTAACGTACTGCCCCTTTTGGTAGTTCTATTGGCTAGGCAATATTGTAGGAACGGGGCCTAAAAGGACGAGGAGTGTCGTCTAATTTGTGACATGACGTCAAAACTAGCTACTGTCGGAACTTTGGTTGCAATTTACGAGCTTTGGTTCATATTTATTTTTTAATTGGAGTTAACGATAAAAAACTGCATGCTACATGTGAAATTGTAAAGACAGAATTTTCATTGCTGGACTTTTTGATGAAGGTTCGAAAACGTTTTTAAAACTGTTCGCAAATGAAAGTCTGTTTTAATTGATCTGGATAGTTTTACGGATACTGAAAATTAAAGTGATTATTTATTTATTTAACAATTTATGTACAGACGCCGGCCACATCAAGATACCAATCTGTCAAATTTCTTTAATTGATTTTCAACCTTATCACAATAGAGGAAGGTTAATTTACGAATGGTAGAATTTAACAGATTTGGGTAGGTTGACCTGCTGGCGTCTGTAAACTGTACACACAAAAAAGAACATGAGACAACGCAATATTAGAACTATAGTACAAGGGGTCTGCTTATTTCTTAAGAAATTCTTCCAGTAGACCCATTAAATAAAGGAGAAACGTACCTATTTACTTTATATTTTGATATTCGACAATTATTGTCCGTTGATCATAGTATGTTGCAAGACAATCAATTATGGACCAAAAAGGCAAATTAACCAGCAAGTCTAGCTAATAGCTTATCTGACGACTTTTGTTTTATCTTTCCAATAAAGAAAGTGGAAAATGAAAATAAACTATACTATACACTGACGTACCTACCTATATATACTGACTCCTTATTCCCATGGAAATAGTCAGAAACCACGGAGCGCCACCTGCTACGACCCTTTCGTCTCGCCATAATAATATAATATGTATGAGTAACATAAATAACACTATAATCCCAAGATTATTATATTCCGACAACTATAAATATCGAATGGCTGAAATTCAAACACAAATGGTGTCTCTCGTCTCAAATCAATTATTCAAGTAAACACCACTGCACGGCCCTAATTGTTCACAGATATGTTTCACTAGTCGAGTCTTGTTAGCGCTTCGTTAGACTAAGACTGAAGTATCGTATAACCTCTCTTTGTATATTCCTGAGACATCGCAAATGAATTTAGTATGAATACTATTTCTAATAATAATTTATTTATTTATATTGGTTGTCTGTGTAAGTCCGAGTATCTGCGGCCCACCCAAATATACTTTCTTCAGCATTGTTCGTCGTGTCATTGAGCTTCTTTAGTTTTAAGTCGAGCTACACGATAACTGACAAATTCTTGTACTGACTGGACATGTCTACTTAAAGTGTGGTTCGTTCTTCAAAAGACTATTTCAGATACTTGTATGGTTCCCATATGACTTGACCAATATAGCTCTGAGTTTTGTTTTAGGGGCTGTTTCTTCCCAGAGTAGTCAGGTACAAAACACTTGGCCTAATTTAGACCGGCGAAAGCGAAGCGTTTCCGAAGCGATACTGAACCGAAGCGAGACGTCAGTCCGATAGTTTTGACACGCTATCGGATAGCTTTCGCGTTTCTATGTGACTGGATTCAAACAATATCATACATTACAAATAAAAACGTCACGCTTCGCATTCGCCACGCCAGTCTGTTTGACAAAGGCTTAAAAATTATGTGTAAAATGATGTTTTTAACGTGTAAAAGTGATGTTTTGATGTACAAAAGTGTAATTTACAAACCAATTTTGACAAAGATTTATGTTATTTATCGACTAATACAAAATTTGTTTACTTTGATTTCTCGACGCTGTTTTCGCCATATGCATCGTCGTGTTTTTTTTTGTTGTTTTTGTTCATAACAATAACTTTACTATTGTACTTCAAAGTATATACTGAACGGCCAGTTTCTTCATTAAGACTTACAAGTAAAGTAACATGTTGAATTGTGCGAAAATCTCCCAAAAATTTGGAGGAAGTTAGGATGTTGTGTTGTGGCATTTCTATTAGCTTAATTAACCTGTAATTTAAATGAGTATACATGTTTTGTCTTTAATCAGCAATGGTTGATTAAAAGTTACTTAACTTTTGCTGTTGATAAGGCAATTATCATACGAGTATTAAAAAGCATACGAATAAATCAGAGCAATTACATAACAGTTCAAGATACCTAATTGAATTTGACTTAAAACTAGGTATCTAATGACTTAAATTCAAATTGAAAGCAAATTCAGATTCTGCATTAGCGATTTCTTATAATAAAACTGAGCAATTGTATAGTCTTTGGAAATTCCTGGAACGTAGAGTTTTAGCACGATTTTTTGAACCAATACCTGCTACTATGTTACATTTGTATCTGATCTACTAAAAATACACTGTTGGGAGTACATTTATGGACAGATGAGAGTAATAAAATGGTGAATCGATATAGAATGTATTTATGTTTCTTGTTACGATTCGATAATTGGGAAACAAAGCATCAAAACGAAATGACGATAGTTGTTTGGTACTTAGAGACTGCTACAAAAGTTATAGGTTTTTTGTTTAATATGTACAATTTTGTGATAATAATACTTCTCATTTTTGGTCCTATGTCTGAAACAAAAGAAGCAGCTATAAAAGGACCGTTACAGATGGGTCGGTCATGCAGAAGTTTCTGCTGGAGGTTTTTGATATTATTTTTGTGTTTACTAATATCATCAAATGAATCGTCCTGCCCAGGGTTCAGCGGAAAAACTGTCAGACTCCTATTAACTAAAAATCTACCCTGTTTCTTCAGTGGCTCTTTGCGTTCTAGGATTGGTTTATGTTTACCTTTAGATGGTCCCGTGACTCTAGTGTTTGGTCTTATTCAATCAGTTTGTTGACAACTCTTTGAGGCGTCTATACACTCCTCAAGAATATTTTCACACTGTATCGAAACGAGCAAGAATTAAAAAACTTAGTACACCGATTTCTGCATGTTCTCAAATCAAAGCACTCCTCAATCTTATGATAATGACTCATTAACAGCTGTAAATGTCGTGTTTAGCTCTGCTCTCCCGGCACTGCAAACCAAAGCCGTGACAGTGCTAATGTAACTGGACATTGGACAGCTGGACATATTATCATAAATTGTCCCCCTCACAATTCGAGTTTACAGCTCGTTGTCAGAGCAACTAACTGTGCCATATCCGACGAGTAATTAACTAGCCTTATTGCTCGAGTTTGTATTTGCGTCGTTGAATTCTAGGTTTGTGATTTCATTATTGTAGTGCCCGAATCTACTTGTGTTAGTGATTGCATTTGCATTAACTGGCTTGTTTATATTGTAATGTTCTATAATGTTTGAGATTATTGCACGTTTGTTAATAATGGTCTAGTCAGTATATTTGCTTAATTCTGAATTTGCATCGGCAATTTTTAGGTTTGAGGTCTCATTATTGTGTTTCTCGAATGTACTTGTATTAGTTGCATTGGATTGATTTACTTTATTTATGTTGTCACCTTCTATTAAATCTGAGATACCTGCACCTTATGGAACTGTAAGCACCTCATTGTGTAATATCTGAAGAACAATTAACAACATTACTGCACAGGTTTAGTGTGTGCTTTATTTGTGTCGTTAAGTTCTAAGATTGTGACAATATAATTGCAGTGTTCGGATCTACTTGTTTTAGTGACTGCATTGATTTACTTGTTTACGTAGCCACACCTGATTTACTTGCACAATAAGAACTGTGAGATCCTAATTATGTTACAACTGGCAATTATCAGTGTTACTACTCAAGTTAAGTTTGTGCTGCATTATTGTCGTGAATTTTCTAGGAATGTGTTTTCATCATTGTAGTATTGGGATCTATTTGAATTAGCACTTGTATTAATTTGCTTGTTTGCGTTGGCACTTTTTGTAAAATCACAGACACTTGCACATTTAGAACCGTGAGAACGTGTTCTATCTGACAGTATTACTGCTAAGGTTTTGTTGGTTCTGTATTAGCGTTGTTGTGGTCTGAGTTTGTGAGTATATCATTATAGTACTCGTATTTTGAATTTAGAGTACTTATGTCATGTTCAAGCTTTTTGTTTTTATCTTCTGGTTTGTTATTATTAACATTTTCTGCTATATCTGATATACTTGTATATTTGGGGCAAGAAGTTCTGTGAGTATCGACTTTTAGTTTGGTATGACCAAAATATGGAATCTCATTCCGGTATTGACTTCTAAAGCCTACTTGAAATCTATCATCTCTAATAACTGTTCCGTAACGTGTGATTAATTTTAAAATTTTCATCAAGTTAATTTGTCAAAATTAAACAGATTTCCATAATTAGCCCAATTAACACAGTCAAATCGTCATCATTATAAAATCAAACACAAACTATAACACCATTTACCAACCAATTATAAATTATTTTCACAACGTTTCAACTCTTATTTTCTTCCATAACTAGTAGACACAAAAAGCAATTATCATAATTATGAATCAACAAGCAAATATTTGATTTAAAAGGAAAATATAATATAATAATTAACTCCATATTTGCACATCTGCCACCTATCATAATTAGCTATTTGATTGACGAAATGGCACAAATAATTAAAACTATGAACATAAAGATATTACAGTTACTATATCTAGCAATGAATGACATACAAACAAAGGATATAAATATTATTTAATACATACATGAATTTACAAATAGTTACGAGTTTCTTCTCATAACTATTCTCATAGAAGATGCTTCTCAAAACAAAAAAATGTAGTAAAATTTTGTGTGTACCAAAGCAATTTTCACGAAAACTAAACGTATACAGCATGTTAAACAACAAATATATTTCGGCTTTTTAGCACGATCTTGACAGGAGCTGGCATGAAACCAAAGTACTATAACCCCTGGGAGGTTGGCCATACAACCTGATATTATGCAGGGATTCATAATAACTGAACATACAGATTAATAATACAACAGCTCCAAACTACGCCCAACTCCCTCGAGAAACAATGTGAATACATAAATGAACACACTGATTCGTTCGACATACAAAACAATGCTTAGTTATCAAAGGTCAACACAGTATAACAAAGTTCTGCTAACAACGATCCATCTCTCAATTCACAGCGGAGGAACAACCACACTGTCTTTCTGTGTCTACAGTTGGAAAACTGCTCGCAGTACAATAGGAAAGTTTTCAATTAATATCACAGTTTCCGTATTTAAAAGTAGAACATTACAAACTTCACTGGTTAGTCCGTGAACTATATACACTCCACTACACGATTCAACTAGAAACAGTAAGTTCTGGATACGTCCGAACACTGGCTTTTGTCTTGTTGTCACCCGAAGTAGTACTGGGCGTTCGAATATCGATATAAACTCCTTGTGTTAGGGTCCGTTTCAGATTGTATTTGAACTCTTGGCAGAGTTTTGACCGCAACTCCGCGCCCTAACGTGCCATGCGGCATAGTTCGGAGAGGCATTTCTATGGGGAATTCAGCCACCTGTCCGTACATATTAGTGCTCACATGCGGGTACGTATTGGGTACTGGTCGGCCGACATACTTATTGATTTTCGGACTTAGAGCAACGTTAGAGTATTGTATGTCTTGCTTGATTCCCGAATCAACTGTGTCGACAGGCCCAGATAGACTGGTTATGTTAATATCGTTATCAACTTCCGATATGCTGTCATTGAATCCGTTGGGGATTTCCGTCGTGGCTGATACGTCTGGGCCTTTTGGTTGATCGGAAGTTTGTTTAGTCATGACGCAGCGAATGATGCCCAAGATGATGCATAGGAGAAGGCTTCCGGCTACACCAGCGATTATGTACACGTACATCATGTCGAATTGATCTGTGGAAGAGAAAGAGGTATCAATATCATGTCAATGTGGATGCATACCCAGAGGGAGGACCCCCGATAAATAAATTCAACTTTCAGAACTTAAAACCATTTATCAAGTTTTAAACGTGAGCACCTAAAGTGGGTGAACCTTTAGTTTACTATCGAAGCGCTTCCGTTGTGGCAATTCAAACCTCATTCTGATTGGTGTCATTTTGTACAAAATTCTCTTTACTATTTGCTGTTCTTAAGTGAAAATCGTGACCCTAAGCCAGAAAAGGCCCGAATTCCGACTAGAGATTAATAGGGTCATCACCGCTAAAGTAAATGGGAGATCATTTCAGCCAAATAAATTACAGGCTTACAACCGCTATTCTATTTACTTAGCTTTACAAAAGGTCACAAGAACTACAAAAGAAGCATTATTATAATTAATTTTGGTTATACTACCGTTGATAACGGGTTAATTCAAATAATTATTATTATTATTCACTATCATAATAATAAGGCTTGATTGCTTTGCTTTTAATATGCAGCACAATTTCTAATCAGAGTTATAAACGTTGATTAATTCCAACGATATGACATAATATTAATAAATGTTGTTGAAAAGGCCCATTAAACCCGTTTTATGCTGATCTTAAGCCTGTATAATATTTCTTAGACAATGTAATATTGGCTCAGCACTTATCTTTGTTTAGACAAGGTAGCTAATTATGCATACTCGTATAACCGAGTGCTGTATGTAAACTACTGGATTCAATGGGGTCTTGAAATAATTCACAGCGTTGGAGTAGCTATAAATTATGGAGCAATGTTATGCTTGGTCCGTGTTGAACTTGAAACTTTATTGTTTTGGAGTTGCTTGCATGAAATGAGAGTTTGAGTAGGAATTGCAGATAAATGGCAGGTTATTTTGAAGGTCTGGAAACCTGCATTAGCAGTGTATTGGTGGATAGTGGCACAGATTCTGGCAAAGAGATGACGGTGCGGCAGACGGAGCTAATAAGACATCGATGACTTTGTGAGTACGCGAATTCACTACTGGCGTCGCCTCGTGGCGTGTTTCAAACATATCTATATATTTGATCTTATCGATAGCTGCCCCGCGCTAAATCACCGCTGACATAAATGTCTTTACAATGTGCTTTTTAATAAGTATCATAAATTGAAGTATATCATTGGAAAATAAAATGAAAAGATTTAGGAGACGCATTGTAAAACACAGAAGACTTTAATTTAAACATAATGATGAAGTTTAAAAAGAAGACGATGATCGTGAAGTCCTTACAAGTTTCCGGCTTCCAGTCTAACTGGATCCAGCGAAATACCAATATTTTACCTGGCTATCTGACTTCCACAAAATTTTTGATGTTGCGTTATTTAATTTAAAGTTGCTGCCATTAGATTTTATAGAATTTACGAGTACCTCCCGAAATCATACTTTAATGAATTAAGTTCACTTTTGTTACAGTCGAGCACAAAACGCGATCTACCACTGTCTGTGACCCCTTTTGAGACTAACTTGGGAATCGATACTAATTTAATATGTGATGAAAAACCGCTGGTTTCATTGTTTCTTCGAATCACATTCGAAGAAACTTAACGTAACAAAACCATGACAGTGAAGTCCAAGATAACTTAGAAGGTAAATAACTGCATAGTTATTATAGTCAATGCATATTGAAAAAGACACATTGCAAGACAAGACCAAAGAGCTAAGGCTGATAAATCTTTCTTCTTTTTTTTAAAAAAATGTTGCCACACACTAAGAATATCCCCTGTGTCGTAGGTGCGTGTGCAAACATAGAAACTCACATACACAATCATCCAGACTCGAAACAACTATTTGTAGGTCATACAAATATTTCTTCTGTGCGGGCATCGAACCCGCGACACGATGCGCAGCATATTCCCAAACGGAGCAAATATTTGCATGATCTACAAGTACTTGTTCCGGGTCTGGGCGTTTGTGTATGTGAGTTTATATGTTTGTAAACGCACCCACGACACAGGAGAAATTCCTAATGTGAGGGGACGTTTTATAAAAAAAAAATCTGAGTTAAAAAATAATTATAACTTAATTAATCGGATCAAGATAGGCAATAGATTTAATAACGGAGACTAAACAAACCTGAGGCTTTGGCTCAAACCCGAGATTGGTAGTAAACGTGAATATTGTGGGTTTGAGAGGAGTTACGACAGAATTACTGTGTAATTACGTAGTAAACTAGACTGGAGACTACCTTCGAGGCAACTGGAGACAATATAGTTGTCATGTTTTTCTGACATTTTGTGGTTAGGTCTATTTTTCATGAGACTACTCTTCGACTTGAAAAATAAGGATATTTGATAACTGCAAAACTATATAACTTGCTTCTTTGAAATTAAACTTTTCGATATTTAAAACAACTTCACTGAGTAATTTAATTAAAATTTTATTAGACGAATCATTAAATAAATGAAATATTCCACAGCAACAGAAATATTTCACAGTCTTGAAATTAATTAACACGGAGATAAGTAATCACAGAAATTGATACGTACTGCGAAGGCAGATGCAATCTCGAAATTATTTCAATTAGTTGATTAATCTCCCTTGGGAGTTTATATTTACCAAATACGCTTTTGGCTGATGGTAAATAAATGAAGGACTGCAACAGTTAATGGTTGCATGAAGAATAAATAAAAATAGATTTTTGTACAGGTGAGCCTTTCTGGCGTAGCCGTGAGACACAAAATTAGTTTTCTATTATTGTGTCCTCTCTTTCTAATTATTGTTTGATTTTTATTTTCATGTTGTGTATTTGTTCATACTATAATGCCTTTGTCAAACAGACAGGCGAAAGCGAAGCGTTTCCGAAGCGATACCGCACCGAAGCGAGACGTCAGTCCGATAGTTCTGCCACGCTATCGGATCGCTTTCGCTCTTTTATGTGGCTGGATTCAAACAATTCCATACATTACAAATAAAAACGTCACGCTTCGCATTCGCCACGCCAGTCGAAAAAAAAACGCCAGGTGAAAGCGAAGCGTTTCCGAAGCGAGACGTCAGTGCGATAGTTCTGCCACGCTATCGGATCGCGTTTCTATGTGACTGGATTCAAACAATTTCATACATTACAAATAAAAACGTCACGCTTCGCATTCGCCACGCCAGTCTATTTGACAAAGGCTTAAAGGTGACAAGCAAACGTACTGCTCGCCTGATGGTAAGCGGCCACCGTAGAGACAAAGTATAGAGACGGGAAGTAAGTTATCTTCATACAAACGCACTGCGCGCGGCTTATATGTGTGCGCCGTAGTATCTATGCGTCGCCGCACGCACACTTAACACAATTCAGACTCAGTTCGTGTTCACGCCAGTCGGGGCTAACACTGCACGAGTTTCGCGCGTCACGGCTTTCCGGCATCGCTAAATGAAATATGTGTGATAATCGCAGCAGAACGTATTGTGTGATTCAATAGATAATGTTTGTATTATTTGTGTGTGTATTAATTAAAAATAAAAATAAATATGGTCCTTTATGTGTAAAAATAGTACATTATGCCTATTAAAAAATACAAAGCTGACTAGTATGTGTATAAACTACTGCGCAAATAATTTAAGCACAAGCTCTTTTTTTTTAGCCTACAGGTACTATGCTAACACTCCTTGAGGCTCGTGTGGAACACAACGCGCCGTCGACCCAGGCATGGTCCATGGTCGGACAGCGAGTGGCCCGTTACTCGCCGCCCGTATGCCCGCGCCTACGGTGGCCGGAGATCGTCTTGCGACGTCGGTCGCCGTGGGCGTCTACCACTGCGGCTGGGGTGGAGCGAGGACGCTGTCCTCTCCCTCACGCGACCCGCCTCCTCCTTCGCGAGCATGACTGCTTCGCAGAAGGAGGCGACCGCTTCCCACTCCGTCTCGCCCCGCAGCATGGTCTCGACCAATGTCGGCCGCGAGAGGTCTCCGCCTATCGCCGTCGTGAGGACAAGGCAGTGCTCTGTCCAAGCGGGGCAGGTCTGCACCGTATGTTCCGCCGTATCCTCCGGACGATCCTCGCAAAACACAAGCTCTTAGTCTATGTTACCGCCTGTGCCACCTAGCGGCAACATGAAGAGTCGGGAATGCGACGTTGCCGCTGTGGTTGCGAACGAAGCGCGGACAGCCGCGCCCATGCCAAACAACTCGAGCCGCCGCTCGGTTTATTTTATCTATTTTTATTTTAAATAATGCTGCTCTGTATCTTGAATACATTTCTCTATTTGATAGGAAAACCATTGTTGAACTTTATTGACTAATAAGAGATGTGTTATCTTTGGCAAAGGCCGGGCTTAAATAGTACTATCACCAATTATTATTATTACAATAAAAGTAAAAAATACAACTTCCCGACCCTTGCCAATTTTTTAGGTACTGAATTAAAATTTAGCTAAAAGTGACAACCCTAAGACTGTAGGCAATTATATCGCAGATTGGGCCGGAGATAACCTACTTCCCCTCTTTATACTATGGTAGAGAGGTATCGCTTGCATGTTGCCTTGCCACTTTTCACGCTGTTTTTGAGGGTGTGAGGAAAGTAGGAAGTTCAAATGATGACGGGAAGCATTTGTCCAACAAGGGACGATTAACTGATAATTTAAATAAAACAGTCATCATCTAACTTCTTTCTAATTTTATTAGAGTCAGCTTAGTTTTGCATAGTCTGACAGTGCTGTGACTGATTGTCAGATTTTCTAACTTCTCACTGTCCGAAATTACTGTGAAGATCTGAAACACCTCCAGGATCAGGGGCTTAAATTTGATTTCTGACGTACATGGATGGTTTACACAAAACCTTATAGAATATTTTTACCATCTTTAGGCAGATGATGCCTTGGTGGTGACACTGAAGGCTCATCTCTGTTGATGCTGGTGATGTTCAGGCTGGTGGACATCGAAGGTCGTTGAGGTGGGACTGCTGCTACGGCTGGTGCGGGAGGCACTGCTGATTCTCCCCACCAGCGGTCGTTGCTCTCATCTGAAAGGAATGTTCTGATAAGTATCTAATTGGTAAGCTGGATTGCTGTTCTTGGGCAAAAAGGAAAGTTTTTGGTGATTATTAAGATAGAGTTACTACTACTATAAATGAAAAAGTATGTCCTTTGTTACTCTTTCACATTTGGTCAAAATTCAAGTCAAAATTTGTTCAGTATTGAAATATTACTGAACGAATTTTGACACACAAGTGGCGGATTGTGATTAGGCGTGGTGGTCAAAGGAAAAGACATTTGATTAGCCGTGGACGACATGATGAGATGGACAAGATTTAAAAAAAGTTAAATGTCTTTTTTATTTTTTTTTATATCTTTGTATGTTACTGATACTTAATGATCTATTTTGGTGTTTAAATTAAGTGATTTATTTCTAATTTTCTTTTATCCAGAAAGCTTTATAACGTTAAAATATTTAACCAAAACGGGGTTTTCAAAACACTACATCAGAGTACAATTTTCGAAAGAACTTTTACTGGATAAACCCAATATTTTTCTTTCACTTCACTTCGCATAAAAGACGAAACTACCTTCAAAAGGTTTTTTACCATCGAAACGGGTCCTTCAAAAGAACGAGAAATAAATTGAGATATTGAGAAACAGTGAACGAGATTGATACCGAATGAAATATGGACATATCGTTCATTCCACGGGTATGCAGAAGTGAATGGACAAAGGTTCAAGAATGTATGCAAAACCCTATAGAATACGTGAATTGGGTTGTGTCCAAGCCTTTGAAAATGTTGGGAATAAGACGCTTTTGTTTAGTGGGTATACCGCATTATAAAGTTTAATTTACGGTGTGTACTTACTGTTCAAGATAAGATTAGTATATTATAAACTTATTCGGTTGACTAAAGTATTTTGTATCAATAATAAAAGTAGAACAATGTAATAGTGATTCTAAAAAGCTACTAAAAACCCACACAATTAAAAATACAAATCAGTATTTTTTTTCTACGTTACATAGATACGTTAATTGAAAAATACATTTGTAATTACATAGATTAAACTAAAACAAATAAAAACAAAATGCAGTAAACAGGTAATACAAACTCGATGGCAAGTGTTTTTTTTTAACCATTTAACTTGTCTGTGCGCTATAACTATTAATTTTAGATAAGTTTCTAAAAAAAATAATTAAATCACCTGTGCAATTCATAAGTAATAAAGTTGGTTATTCTTAAACCTAAAAAAAAACAGTATCTAAAACTTAGTTTACAAGAATAGAAAAACTTATTAATTTGTCAATGTTTCGTCTGGGTGTGCTGTGTATCTGAAATGTGTCAAAATATTCATCAAAAATTGATAAATGATGTGAGTTGATTAATGAGAGTGCTACAACACCTTACCTGAGCAAAAAACTAAAGCAGATGTGGATAAAGATTTTGAATAAAAATAATAAATCCACTAAACCACGTCATTATTTTTTATTCATTTATCTAAACATATTAATACATTTAATATATTTTTTTAAAGAAACAAAAATATAAAAATAGTGATTCGCCGGTTTGGGAGCAGGGTCCAATCTACCGGTGGTTCCGTCTCCAGAGACAGGAACCTCCTCACAATGCGAGCCGTATCGAGGAGAACTGCCTTCTGAATCAGGCACTTGATCCAACCCCCTAACTTTTTATTATTATTACTCCTTTCTGTCCCACTGGTGGGCCCTTTTCCTTCCAATATTTTTAAGTCTAACTTTTCTTTTCTCAAAAACGAGTCCAAAGTTTCTCTTTTCTACTAAAAACATTTAAATCAAGATACCACTTTCATATCATAAAATATGAAGTTCAAGACATAATACGATTACTTCAGCTACTTTGTCCAACTTTTCTTGTCAGACTAAACTTAATAAACGTCGATTTAAGACAGCAAGTTGAACATTTCAATAGAAGAAGAAAAGCAATTGCCTTCCGTACTAAGTTAAAGTCGGAACGCCGCACCTTGAAGAGATACTGGTAATTTTACCGACAATATTAAAATTTCCATTTTGATCTTGAAGGAAAATGCAGCGAAGTTTCTAGACGTTGCCGCTGGGCATTCTTTACGAGCAATAAGGGTTGGCGGAGAAATAAATATAAATTACAAAGAAGATAATATTGTTAGTGTAAAATTCGAGGGTAGGGCAGCGGGTCTAAAACTATCACTTTAGGAATTTCCAGCAACGTCTTTAGCAATTCATCTGAAATTTGTAACATACTTACACGCCCTCGTACAATTACATTTCTCGTCTGAACATAGCCCTTTAGCCTGGACTGAGCATTAGCTGCTATTGCTATTATTATAACTTTTTTTTATCGTGGTAAAATCATCAAATGAGTCCTCCCACTCAGGGCAGAGCGAGAGGGACTGTCAGACTCGTACTGACTAAAATCCACGGTGTCCTTCAATAGCCCTTTACGTTCCGGGGTCACGACAATTCGTACAGTCCCGCGATCTATTATTATAGCTTAACATTAATATTATATACTGTCTATGAAGTGAGAAAAACAATAGTAGAATTATCTATCTCTTTCTTGTAAAACATGATAATGATATTAGAATGACATTGTTAAAGTGGCCTTTTAAACTCGAAGTTGTATCTGATGTCATACACCTAATTATTGCAATATACTATAATCTAGTTTCAACAGTCATGATTTACGACGTCTCATCTCTAACGTCTACACCCAAATCACATGCTACAACAAATAACAATATTTATGTTTCCACAACGACATTGGAACGTAAGAAAGGGAGACTAAAATAAAAAGAATATAAAGAAACCGTTTTAGGCAAAAAACCTAACTCATTTTTCGAAATCGTACTAACAACATTTATAATAGCGTTAGAATATGAGTCGTCACGAGCGTTCGTCTCAAGGAAACCTTTTATCCCATAATCCGTTTTCACACTGACAAAGTAAAGAAGCGCCCCGTTGGGAGCCAAACAAATCTTCGTGGATTGCAAGAGTCCAAATTAAGAGAGGATTAAGCAAATTTCTTCGTTTGTCTCTTATCTCATACACTTTGAATGTCGGATAATACACTTAGCGAGGATGATTTTGATTGTAATCTTACGCTTGCCTCATAATTCGTTGATAGATTTATTTGGAGGTAGTAAGAGGAGCTTTAATCTTCTTCTGAATGGGTAGTACTTTTGTTACGGCGCGCGGCGAGGGCTTATCTAATATTATTATTCATAAATTCAAATATGAAGACGGTTATCACAAGAAACTGATCGTCCGCGCGGACGCCTCGTGCTCAACGACAATCCGCGCTGTGGTCTGTCGCTATTCCTCCGCTTGACCGCGCGGATGACCGATATCGTGTAAGGGTGCTATTGAAACATGCTGTCGGTACGGACTGGTAAGTAGCCTGCTTCTTCATACAAGCACCATAAGAACCGTCTAGGCTAAAACTTCATACGGTATCAAGTTAACCGTTAAGTTACTTTTCCTCATTTATTTTACAAGATGCTTTCACAAACTTTTTGTAAATAACGACCACAAAATGTCAATACATTATTCGAACATTTTGAAAATTTGGGTTAGACATTATAATTGCATTACATTCTCCGGGGATAATACACAATTATTTTCCCATTTCACTAGAGTTCCCAACTATTTCATAGACCAAAAGTTTGCGTACTATTTCAATGTTTATTTAACTATACAATCTAAAATAATTAATTATATACTCAGTTCGCTGTATTTAGCTCAACAAAATTTATAAGCTATAAAGTTTCGAGGTATATGAGACCCTTAAAGTTAAGTACTTAAATAATTTTAAGTATAAAACGACAGCGGTAATGAATAAGTATTTATTTTTGCCCTAAAACTAGGAAAATGAAGCAAAAGATGAGACATAGTAATTCTTTTTATCAATTTATTTAATTTACTTGAATCACTTCTTAAGACTGAGTAAAAGTTTAACATTCTTTTTTCTTTTCGTGGTTAAGAAAGATAAAACCAAAACAGATGTAAATCTAAGTTGTCCATCAAATTGCCTTATTTACCGTCACCGTTATTGCTGGTGATGTGTCCAATGGTAATGATATTATATTTATCAAATCAGCGGTAGTAATTATAGCGGTTAAATAAACCCAATTTGATAACAAGAATCAAATAGTATTATCTCAAGTTCCGCTATTAAATGTAAACTTTACAAGTAATGGGTAATTGAGATTTTTTTTTAAGTGGTAAAATCATTAAATTAGTCCTCTCACCCAGGGCAGAGCGGGAGGGACTGTCAAACTCGTACTGACTAAAATCCATGGTGTCCTTCTACGTACCGGGGTCACGGTAATTCGTGAGTCCCGCGACCCCGGCAAGCTTTGAACTCCGGCAGGATTTGTAATTGAAAATATACGAAATGTTTTAGGATGGTTGTGGGTCTACCATTTTATAATACGCTCAGCAAAGGAGTTGAACTTTCTGCCTGCGTCTGTATTTCCGAACGCATAAAAGCCTTATCTCCGCAAAGTGAATGAACAGGCTTCTTCTTGGTAAGCTTGCTCCATCGTTAACTTTGTCTCAGTTACCCCTGACTTAAACTCAAGAGCAAACCCAGATTATATTAAAAAATAGCTAGAACCGTTATCCGTGGTCGTGGGACTTATGATTTACCGTGACCTCGGAACGTAAAGGGCTATTAAAGGACACTGTGGATTTTAGTCAGTACAAGTCTGACAGTCCCTCCCGCTCTGCCCTGGTTGGGAGGACTTATTTGATGATTTTACCACGTAAAAAAAAAGACCGTTATCCGTGTATGATATGATCACTGGCTTACTGCTTGAGCACTCCATACGTTACGGTAAGTGTGATTAATAATTACCAAAATTGAAGGTAATTAAAAAGTAATTAATTATTTACATTTACCGGTTAATAATTACACTTTACCTTTGGTAAATGTAATAAATAGCGGCACTCTGTCGAGCTCACTTGATAGGTGGCAATTTAGAAACATTAATTTGACTTAGGATACAAGAGCGAGCGCAGCGAGCTCGGGACTTGGGGCACCCCGACAAAAACATATAAAAAATATATACAGGGTGTCCCAAAACTCAACGTCAAGCCGAAACGGGGTGACAGGATTGATCATAACCATCACGAGAAAAATCTGAAAAAAAATCTATCCCGTGCAGTTTGAAAATTATGGGCATTTTAAGAAAAACCTAGAAATGTGATCAAACTGTACCATTTTTCGGTTATTGTGGTTATTCTTTTTTATTTTTGTTCATTTGAACTTTGGAAACGTAATCCTAAATAACATTTCTAGAATCCCAATAAAAAATAATGACACAATTGCCTCAAGTTTCCGAGAATTGAGACTATTTGTTAAACTACGAATTTAAAATTTTCTAGATTCGTCGACTTTGACAGGCCCTCCTATAAAAAAAATGTACTAGAGTGCCTTGGCAAGTGGCATTAAAAGTTGGCGCATTTAATCAGAATTCTAAAATGGTACAATACTTGTTAGTTCCATACAATAGAAAAGAGTAAAAAAATTAAAACCTCAAGTAACCCGATTTTTGCTATCACATTTTACTCAGTTAAAATGTTTTTAATTCGCACAAGCTGTAGGTAGGTTCTTAATTTTAAGACAGAATGATGAGAGAGATGGATAATGGGTATGTTTGTCATGAGTGAGCGAGACAGATAGTGACGCCACTTTTACCAAAGTGAAAAAAAGTTAGTAAAATAATTAGGTTTGTTGGACTAAAAGTCAGATAGAGAAAAAACATTTTTATTACAATAAATGTTCAAATTGTTTACCATCAGCCTCAATACAAGCCCTACATCTTCTTAAAAAAGATCTACTTATAAGTCGGGCATATCTTCGAGAGTTGATCGCCTCAGCTGCTTGAGAAATGCGTTCACGTAGGTCGGCTACGTGATCAATGGGCTTTGAGTAAACTTTTTCTTTGAGAACTCCCCAATAGAAAAAATCCAGGGGATTTAAATCTGGTGAACGGGCGGGCCACAAGATAGTGCCTGAACGTCCAATCCACCTTCCCGGATATTCCTGGTCAAGGAAATCTCTTACTTGCACTGCGAAATGCGTACCCATACCCATTATCCATCTCTCTCATCATTTTGTCTTAAAATTAAGAACCTACCTAGAGCTTGTGCGAATTAAAAACATTTTAACTGAGTAAAATGTGATAGCAAAAATCGGGTTACTTGAGGTTTTAATTTTTTTACTCTTTTCTATTGTATGGAACTAACAAGTATTGTACCATTTTAGAATTCTGATTAAATGCGCCAACTTTTAATGCCACTTGCCAAGGCACTCTAGTACATTTTTTTTATAGGAGGGCCTGTCAAAGTCGACGAATCTTGAAAATTTTAAATTCGTAGTTTAACAAATAGTCTCAATTCTCGGAAACTTGAGGCAATTGTGTCATTATTTTTTATTGGGATTCTAGAAATGTTATTTAGGATTACGTTTCCAAAGTTCAAATGAACAAAAATAAAAAAGAATAACCACAATAACCGAAAAATGGTACAGTTTGATCAAATTTCTAGGTTTTTCTTAAAATGCCCATAATTTACAAACTGCATGGGATAGATTTTTTTTCAGATTTTTCTCGTGATGGTTATGATCAATCCTGTCACCCCGTTTCGGCTTGACGTTGAGTTTTGGGACACCCTGTATACCTCCAAATGCTTATATTCAGATGCTTTCAGATGCTTATAATCCTCGTACGTGGTTTGGTTCCGTGCCAGTAATTAAAAAAAACCTAAATTTCTATGATACTTTACCAACATTAAGGCTGCGGTTCCACTAAGGTGGAGTTAAGCGGTGCGAAGCGAGCTGTGCCGCGATTCACCAATCACAGAGCTTGAATACACATGTGTCACGTGGTCAGCCATATGATTGGTGAATCGCGGCACTGCTCGTCTCCGCTCTACTCCGCTCCGCCTCAGTGGAACCGCAGTCTAATAATTACTTCATCTTTTATCACAACAATTAAGATGTAAAATAATTTAACAAGTACCCTCGAATGGCTATGAACAAAGTTTCAAAACACTTTTTTCATTTTAGCGGCATGTTTGTCCTGTAAAACATTGTACTCCTTTATTTTGCCAAACATTTTCTTAGGGTTTAAAGTAAACAGTACGAAGTATTTTAGGTAATAAAACTGTCGACTTAGAGCTTTAAAGATAGACTTTATTTGGTCTAGGGTTAATAAGTTAAAATGTTGAGTCTATAAAGGAGTCAACATTTTAACTTCATTTTACTTCACTTTTTCGGGAATTTACGGTTTATGGTGCTTGTAACATGTACTCTTTATATTATTTGCGTCAGTTGATGCAATATTTTGTATGGAAAATCAAGTTTTTTATGAATTTTCTAAGGATTGTTTTTGATCATCAGTTTATGGTCGAAATCAGTATCATAGAAGTTTTCTGCTATTCTGCTGTCTATCTCTCTCTCTATCTTATTTTTGAAATGTCTCATCGAGCAGCTTTGTAAACATAATTTATGTAAATGTACGACACTGCTCGTACGCGCGCGTTGGGGAGGTTAAGTGGACGTCACGTCGCAAACTAAATTTTTTGGGTATAAAATTAAGAAAAATCCCTCCTATTCTGGTTGCGCAAGGCACAAACTTGACTGACTAAATTCGATCCAGTTCTTTCACCTGTGATTTACGGTTCATTTTGATATCTAACCGATGTACACTGTCCGTGTGGAGTGCATGGTTTAGCGGATGACTGCATGAACTTTGAAGCCACAGTTTGCAGGTTCGATTCTTATACGGTAAAAAACGTTGAAACCGTCGAGGACTTATGAATTACCGTGACCCCGGCACATAAAGGGCTATTGAAGGACACCATGGATTTTAGTCAGTACGAGTCTGACAGTCCCTTCCGCTCTGCCCTGGGTGAGTGGACTCAATTGATGATTTTACCACGAAAAAAAAATGTACACTGTCCGTATCGTGAGCAAAAAAGTCTAAAAAACTGTTCAAATGAATACTCTTAGGTACTAGATGTTCTTACACCCGTACTAGTTTACAAAGGTTTAAACACTGTCACGGATAACACGACCTTCTCTAAACATAACACGTTTCAGTCGAACCGCAGCTCGCGTCAGTAGCTCAAAACTTAAAATCGTGAACAAGAGTAAACACCTGACAGCGAGAATTTATACTCAGATTACCTTACATTGTGAATTATCCTTGGAAACTTTATGGCACAACACCTTTATGGGCCAGCAATAAACAGCGAACACCTCGGGCCATTCAAGGGGTCGTTGGGAACGTCGAAGTTTGAGGTAAATGTAGATAAAGACGAGCCAATAATTTACTTAGCATAATTTGATGACACTGTTCGCGCAGTGGTTAAGCAATTGACTGCTACACTGTGTTTCACGGGATTAATTCCCGCATGAAACAAATATTTCTATGGCCGACAAGTAGTTGTTCCGGGATTGAATGTGTGTGTACGTGAGTTTACAAAAAAGGTTATAAATGCATTCACAATTTTTTCATTGTAGGACGTGTCTTTGTCCTCACGATGTTTTCCTTCAACTTCCTCACACAACGTAATGCTGGGTGGCTGGCTGGGTTCCAACCTACGACCCACGGATACCCCTGGGCTACCACTGTTCAGATACCAATCGTTTGGTTGCCATGATATTCAGAGCAAGCGCATTTTACAGGAAGACCGCTTGAACAAAGAAAGAAGATTTCTGAGTTGCGAAAGTGACTTTTGCCATACAAAATCTTTGTAATCGTGGTAATCATGTTTGAACTTTAGCTTTACTCCTGTGTCCCCGAATCCCTGACGATCCTGATGATCGCCATTTGTTTAAGTGTTCCTCATCGAATGTTTGTTGTGTAGCTGTTACTTTGATGCTTCGTGTTAGTCAGATGCTGTTTGTGATTGCGGATGAATATTATTTGGTTGGTTTGATTGGCTCACAAATTCTTCCGAGAGGCTCCACTTCAATACCATTGTTATATCTCAAGAAAATAAATATTTTGCTCGCAATTTCACGCACATACGAAAATTTTTCTATTACCGTTATTATCTTATGTCTGGTTTTAAAATAAAACTTTATAAAACATTTGTATGGTGGTTCTCACTTTTTTATAAAACAAGTTTTAATTAACCAAGTTTTGCATAAACTTGTTTTCAGATTTCGATTTTCATCAAGCTAATTTCACTGTAATAAAATAATCGTCGTCCTAGCTTTTATTAAAACATAGCGATAACAGCTTCTTCACCTTTTAATAAACCAAAATTTGTTTCAATTTTTTATATTAAAAACACACTGATAGCGACATCGACATTAGTAGTCAACCTTAGATTTTGCTTAAACTAGAGTCGATGAATCAAAATTGGAAACATAAACTCAATGAAGAGCAAAACCTCGGTTTCCGTTGGTTAAAATAGAGGTTTTTTTTTTTTTTTTATCGTGGTAAAATCATCAAATGAGTCCTCCCACCCAGGGCAGGGCGGGAGGGACTGTCAGACTTGTACTGACTAAAATCCACGGTGTCCTTCACTAGCCCTTTACGTACCGGGGTCACGGTAATCCCTTGGTCCCGCGACCCCGGCAGGCTTTGGCCCACTACAGGCCCCGTCTCTATACTGACACTCTTTGAGGCGCGCGTGGAACACAACGCGCCGTCGACCCGGGCATGGTCCATGGTCGGACAGCGAGTCGCCCATTACTCGCTGCCCGCATGTCCGCGCCTACGGTGGCCGGAGATCGTCTTGCGACATCCGACGCCGTGGGCGTCTACCACTGCGGCTGGGGTGGAGGGCGGACGCTGTCCTCTCCCTCAGGCGGCCCGCCTCCTCCTTCACGAGCATGACTGCTTCGCAGAAGGAGGCGACCGCTTCCCACTCCGTCTCGCCCCGCAGCATGGCCTCGACCAATGCCGGGCGCGAGAGGTCTCCGCCTATCGCCGTCGTGAGGACACGGCGGTGCTCTGCCCAAGCGGGGCAGTCCTGCACCGTATGCTCCACCGTGTCCTCCGGACGATCCTCGCAGTGGTGACACCCAGGCGTTTCTTCCCTCCCTATCAGACACAGGAACCTCCCGAAACTTCCGTGTCCGGTGAGGACCCGCGTCATGCGGTAGGTCAGGACGCCGTGACGCCTATCCAGCCACTCCTCAAAGAGGGGTCTTACCGCCGCGATTGCGGCGTGCCCGGACCTCGGTTGCGATTAAAATAGAGGTTAAAAAAAAAAAAAAAAAAAAGTTTTAAATCGCGTTCTCATTCATCGGTAAAATCCCACTTTAGTGCCTTAGACGGTATGTTTAGACGCCTAAACAAACTGTACAAACTGAATATTATATTATTTATTATTATTAAGTTTGTACGTACTCTTAGCCATAAAAAGCACGAAACAACTTTAGGCGAAAATAATTAAAGACAGTGTGCCTTCGTTTATATTTTAAGGACGAAAGGACCAAAAGTGAAGCGTCACTTAAGACTCTTAGTACTTACTGCCATGTAATAGAATACTATCTTAGTTTGCCAGACAAAGTCCATCGTTAAAGTTATCAGTGAACTTCACAATTAAGCATGTTTCGGACCATTCATTAATTTAAGTAGAAGAAAATACTGAAATTAAGCTTTATTTTGGTCCAACATAATTCATGTTGAATAAGACAATCATGTTATACCTGTAACCTGTCACGGGCTAGATAAAGATGTACAATCGGCAAAGTTGAATCGTGACCCATTTTGACAATAAATCGTTTGAATCCGTCAAAAAACAAAGATCAAGGCCGTTACCATGGATATGTATGTTTACGCGAATGTTGACTTAATTGTATTTGAATGTCTCTAAGAAAATAAGCTTATGGTGTGTCATGTTTCAACTTCGTCGATTGTACCTAACAGTGAAAACAGTTTTTTTTGGGGGCATTGACGTCTCACTATTCACCCAGAATTGCTTTTCATCATCAAGCTAAAATACTGAAAGAAAAAAAAAATAAGAACCTATTGAAAAAGACCTGTCAGTACATTTTTCAATTCCTAGTAAAAAAAGGTCAGATTCACTTGACTTAAGCCCTACTGAGTTTTAACAGTTGCTATCCAAATATAGCTACCTGAACAGCTCCTCCTGCCAAGTATCAGGCATCTGGTGGCTTAATAGGTCTAAAAAAATAAAAAGCACTTACCAACTTCATCGTGCTCAAGATCGGACACGTCGTGAGCAACCTCGTCCTCTTCAGGGGCACTTTCATACCTCTCCTTTAACACCGTACGTGGAACTGCGGAGAAATATAAACTTTATGAATAGTGACGTAGAACACGTTTTATAAGGAGGCGTTGTGTTCATTAAGGGGATGTTAATTTTAGACTTTTAGGGTGCTCCATGTTTTAGAGTATTTTTATATTTCAAGTGCGTCAGAGTTTTTATTTGGATGAACAAGCGGTTTCAGTCGAACGTGACCTGGTATTGACGTCACTTATCTTTTCACTAAATCCCCGCCATTTTATTATACTGTCTCAAGAATTTTATTTCGGAATCTTATTGAGTTTTGTAGACGGAGGTTTGACAGCTTTATATTCCTTTGCGTTCTCGTCTATATTTGGTACTTATGTAGTTGTAAAAGAAATATTTGAATAGATAAAGCGCTGAAGGGATGATGAACAGTGAATTGTGTTTCGCTCTTACTTGAAAAATATTTTTGTAGAGCCGCACCGCTTTTGTGTGAAAAAGGTTTTTAATTTTATCGGGTCGAGATTAAAAATACGTACTACAATTTGCACAAAGGGCTCGATGATTTACATTTAAATATGCGATTTGTCAATTCAGATTTGCTGACTTAATTTGGTACGATAGTATTTAAATAAGAGCTCGTTTAGCATTACTTTAAAGAGGCGAGGTTCAAAGTGGCTTAATATTGATGAAATGTCGAACAACGATTGAATTTTTTTTCAAGTAGATAAGTTGTTCTTATCGATTTTGTTTTATGGAGTTGTTTGCGAACTTCTTATATTTTTATCTAAGTACTATTAAGGTTGTTCCAAGTCCTTTATTGTTATCTACTAGCTGCCCGCCCTGACTTCGGTCGGAAAAAGTGACCTATTAAGTACTTTTCGTAGATTTTTAAGAAAAAGTACGAGTACCTAACGTAACTAAAATAAACTACTTTTTTCTAATATTATTATGTTAGAATACTTTTTTCAGGCGGCTAAAGAAACATGATTGCTTTATGTAAGGAACATTGATGCTTAACGCTTCGGACATTCATTCTTTTCATTTATTATTACAGATTTAGATAAAGCGATATAAATGAAAAGCCAAAGCCTAACTGCCTATTTATCGGCCTTAAACATTAAACACTGAATGGGAAACTCGTTGATAATTATTTATGATTGTCATGTTAAACCAAAACTTGGTTCTAGTCTCAAGAACATTTACCTTCCCAAAGTACAGTTCAATTCAACTACACAAATTCTTCCACTATCTTTGTTTTTTCTTTTTTTTTTAATTTTAAATTATTATTTAACAAACGATTATTTTCAACAAATGATCTCTTTAACATAAAACATTATTATTAATATTTAATATAAGCTTGTGGCTAAATAATTACAATCGCACAGGCCGATTATTCGGGTTAAGCCACGCTTGCCGAGGTTGGTCTTTGGATGGGTAACTATTTGACATAGCGTTTCCTCCGTGCTTCGGAAAGCACGTTTAGCTGTTGGTCTCGGCTGTCATTTGTAGAGCTTTAACAGTCGTTACTGTTAGGCAGAAGCTCTAAGAAGTCTGATAACTAGTCTCACCATGGGGTATCGTATTACCCAGTTACTGGGTTATGAAGGTCTTTGGGGGTAGGAGGAACAGAGTGGAAAGTTCCTCACTACCGCGGTGACATGGAAGGTAATGATGACATCACGTCGGGGTCACCAGTTATGGGGGTAGGAGGAACAGAGTGGAAAGTTCTCTCACTACCCCGCTGAAAAGGAAGGTACCTTCCGACCAGACGGGTGTTGTGTCTGGTGGGCTTTCTGCCCGACATTCATTGTCGGAATGTTCTATGTCTTCTAAACTCGCAGATAACTTTGATTGCGCGATGTAGACATTTTTCTGATGTAGTTCTTCCGTCGTTGCAGAGATGGCGCTAGTGTCGTTTTTGTTGACAGTTATTATGTTCGCTACAGGTCCAATACGTAGTCGCTTCATGTAAAATACTGATATCCAGCTTCATCTGTTTCGACTGGAAGCCGACCCCAATATAGTTTAAAAAAGGCTATGCAGATGATGAATCTCTTTATTTTTAAAATTCAAAATATTCTTTTTCTTTTCAATTTAATTTGGATTTTTGGTGCAAAGTAATATCCGTGGGACACTTACCGAATTCTACACAAGCGAAGTCGTTGTTATAAGTCTAGTATTATTATATTAACAAAAAAACAGTCCATATTTTTCCAATGGTATTTTGCATTATCAACGGTCCGATTAACAAACAGAATTGTGAAAGAAATAGACGATATTGGTCCTGGAATGCAAATTTATTTCGGCCTCCGTTACAAAAGGATACGGAGATTTTTTTTACCCGGTCCAGTTATTTTCATATCTTTGTTTCAATTTTTGCTCGGTTTATTTACTGAGATAGAATATTTCTCTGTGAGTACTAAGAAAGAGATACCATTCTTTGCTTTAATTCTTTTTTGGGAGGAAGATACACACACAACAAATAGTCCAATTCACTTAATATCTGAAATTTTGATGTTTTTTAAGTCCAAAAGACGTAGAGGCAGGTAACACAAGAGGTGAGAGGACGATCTTCTACAGGGGTCGAGGAGATTAGCTGGACACCGTAAAAAGTGGCACGACTAAGAATGTAAAAATCAATTAATATAGGCTATTTTTATTTTAAGTGGAAAAAGCGAAGTTTCTAAATTAAATTACGGGCTTATGCCCGAAATTAATTTTCTATCTGAATCCAAATCTCTTTTCTTTCTTTATTGGACATCTTTCAGACACGAAAAAGGCAGATTATATTATTGATTTCCAGCGTTACAATCCTGAAAATCTGCCTAAATATAATGAAAATAAAACAAACCTAAGGCAAATATTCATTCAAAATAATAACAAGATTACAAATTAATTAATACGATGTTGTACTTACACTGATAACAAAATACATAGGTGTAGTTACAACTTTACAAGATTGGCAAATTGCCAGCGGCAGAACATTAGCCTAACAATGTTAAAACTGTTTCTGTGAATGTAAACGGCCTGCTACTAATAATTTATTAACGTTGAATAATGTTTCGGGAGGTCCTTTTCTACGTGACTGTACCTATTAATAATTTAGTGTTCATTCATGAGCTCTTGACTTTTTATATAGAGGAACAGTAGCCTTAGTAAGACTTTTCACGTTTTTGTGACGTAGACGGGAACTTTGACGTTCATTAAGAGCGCGTATTCTGAAAGTTGGCAACGTCGCAAATAGCTGTCAAATATTTATAAGTTTTAATTAATTTGAAAAAATAAAAATTTACTGTATGAAAATACGAAATATGGCTCTGTTCTGCACTAAAACACACATAGGAATGCAATTAAAACACTGAATTTGACTTTGTAACCGTTTCAGGTGTAAAAAATGCATTTGTCAAGTTTCCAAATACTTTTTTTACATCTAAAACTATATATTCGGAGTTACGGTATTCATTATTGCATTCCCTTATCAATTTTTTAGTGCACCACAGAGCCATATTTCTTATTTCCATACGTAACATTGCTAAATTAATAAAATCTTATTAATATTTGACAACTATTTGCCAACTTTCAGAATACGCGTTCTTAAATATAAAAAAAAACAGTTCCTCATTCGTTTCGTTACCTTGACACGTTTTTTCAATTTTCCATGCAATAAACGCCATAAATATACTTCACGTACGCTGAAAGTAAAATACTGAAACCTTGTGATAAGGCTTCTGAAAGTATGTACTTAGAGTATTTGTTTAGTTTCTGAGTGATCTAATATCACGCATTTTATCGTTCTAGTAACAGTACAAGAATATTTTGGCCAAGGTTCAAAATCATCGTGGGGCTATCTAAGCAATTTACCATGATTCTGAACGTAAAGAACAATTGAAGGAACACGGTAGATTTTAGTTAGCAAGAGTCTGACAGCTGCTAGAGAGTATGGTATTTTTTTGCGTTTTTTTTAATGTTTGGCTATGGAAGGTTGAGTCCATGCTATAAGTCTATGATCTGTAAAATGGCTTATGACAGGTTTTTTTTTCAACTTTAGATTAGCACTACGAATTTCTCCTCTGTCGTGGGTGCGTTTACAAACATAATTATAAACTCATATACACAAACGCCCAGACCCGAAACAACTACTTGTAGATCATACAAATATTTGTTCCGTGCGGGAATTGAACCAGCGACACGCAACACGCCGTCGCAGCAACCGTGCCGTCAATTGTCGTTTTGATAGCTTATGTATGAAAAATACTGTTGTATCTTCGATATGACTGAAAGAATCTCACTTCCTCCACTTTTCCTTAAAAATCAAAACACTCCAATGCTGTTTCGCAAATAAAATTTAAAGTTTATTGATTTTGTTAAAATTCATAATACCATTCTACAAGACAGTGATTCCAACTTGAGCAGTTTCGAGTTTGTAAAGTTCTTCACGGTACACAAATGTTCGGAGCAAACGAGAATTTCTATGCACAACGTAGCATGTATTGTCGTTTGAGTCCAATTCCTGTCACATGTGCACAGCGTTTTATAATAAAATGTAAGACAAACCAAAGATATTTTTGAGAAAATTCCTCGACATAGTACACAAAATCGTTTCTGAAAACGAAGTTTAAATAAAATACATTTGAGTTATTTTTCTTCTATGACATAAGTTTTGTCAGGCTCTATATTATTTTATCAACTTATTTGATACTCCATTAATCACACATTTGCAAAATATAATTTCATTCAGTTGTTTCGAAAAATACCATTGAAATAATTTAGCATACACACACAGCCTTGTGAGTCGAAGTGAGCAAATACATGGGCAATTAAGTGTCGCAGGCACCTGCACTAATGTTCAGAACGGAATTCTGTACACAGGTTTATTGTGGAACTCCTTTGGTATGCTGAAGGTATTAAAATTTGATTTACCTGTAGTACCTACAGAAAATCAAGGCTTTTTTCCAGAATATAAAGCTTTTGAATTTATTTGGGTAGTCATTTTGTGATCTAGATATTGCAAATAAAAAATGAACGAAGATTGAAGATGAGAATTAACATTCATTCCAAAACTAATGACTAATGTTGAACCATTTAATCGCATAACTTTGCATTCCATTTATGGGGTCATTGTACTTTAAACGAGCCTTGTCATCTTTATACAAAGAGAAGTATCTCAAGAATAGTAAATCTAAATAATGTCGTCATTCGTTTGTTTCGTCTAAATTTACTACCCACAAATACAAGCATCACTCAGAAAAATAACATCCCACAGGAAAATAAAAAATAATAAGCGCACTTATAAAGGACGACCAATTTAGGAGATACCTCTGTAATAAACCAACCAAATAAATGTAAG
The DNA here is from genome assembly GCA_943136025.2 of Agrotis puta. Lineage (NCBI taxonomy): Eukaryota > Metazoa > Arthropoda > Insecta > Lepidoptera > Noctuidae > Agrotis > Agrotis puta. The sequence continues at coordinate 13,424,508 of OW964175.2, read as the reverse complement.
TCAACATTTCATTACGAAATAAACATCTCTGAAACAAAAGTGGCTGTAAGAAAACTTGCACATTATGATAAAGAGGGCTTTTCTTAGAGGACCGCTGAAAGGCATCCACTATACTACCAGATAATAAAAGATGGAAGGAGTTTCGACTGTCCGGGTTCGCATTTTTATAACTTAGATTTATCGCTGGCGAAGCGGGTCTTGAAGCTATAATAACTGGAAGCGCTTTAAGCGTATAACTCAATCGATGAAAGCAGTATTTATGTAAAATTGCTATCGTACCAGCAGCTATGCATGTCAATGATGCCATAAAGACGAAAGATATAAAAAGTTTATCCTTGGAGTTCCGAATTTAAAATGTTGGCCCTATATAACAAGGAAGCGCTAACAGAAAATGATACGAGACATAGTTAAATTTTGGTCCCTAGTGTTTTATGCTTCGTTTTATTTCCTACATGCCAATTATTCTGCAGTGTTAAACAAGGGACACAGAAACCTTTGTTAAAGTTTGTTTATTATCACAAAATTGAATTATGTTGACTGACAAAACCGTCGAAAACTTCGCTTTATTTTGTTAAAATGTTTTAAAACACTATACGTTACATGCGAAGTGGGCGGTGGGCATTATCAAATCGATCGCAGCGCGCCATGCGACAGAGATATGAACTAACTCGGGACTCTCAAGTGATGTGTGGCAAGTTGAATATGCACCATAAAGTTTTTAAGTTAATAGGTTTAACTTATATCTTAATGAAAAACAAGCTGAAAATGTTTATCAAAATTTCTAGTTTTCAAAACTTGGCAAATTTCATGTGCCTAAACATAATGAGGGTACTAGGTGACGGTTAAATTTATGATCACCATCGGTAATGCATCGGTCGGCTAATGGTATTTGAGATTTGCTGTGCTTCTATGAAAAGCAAATGGAAATTGAATTGATCCGCAGTCTACACTGAACATGGACACCCCATTTGTTTATTTTGCGCTCACTGCAGCTTCCGTTTAAAAGGTTTTCAGTTTCATTTTAAAATAAACCTTTTAACCTATAATCCTGATCTGGTCTGATGATCAAGAAACGGATTAATCTAATTGCGAACGTCGAATGGTATTAGGTTCGGGTAGGATGAGTAATTTGATTTGATATACATATTGTTTCAGAAAGGTAGTGGGAATGGCCCCAAATATGAGTTGGAGATCATCAGTTCGAACAACGCTAGAATAAGGTTATTCCTACTTATTCAAAAGATTATATCTAAGTACCAGCTTTATGGCGTCGGACGTCGCAAGACGATCTCCGGCCACCGCAGGCGCGGGCATGCAGGCGGCGAGTAATGGGCGACTCGCTGTCCGACCATGGACCATGCCTGGGTCGACGGCGCGTTGTGTTCCACGCGCGCCTCAAGGAGTGTCAGCATAGTGACGGGGCCTGTAGAGGGCCATAGCCTGCCGGGGTTGCGGGTCTTTCCCATTACCGTGACCCCGGTACGTAAAGGGCTAGTGAAGGACACCGTGGATATTAGTCAGTACAAGTCTGACAGTCCCTCCCGCCCTGCCCTGGGTGGGAGGACTCATACGATGATTTTACCATGATAAAAAAAACCTGCTTTATACCTATTAATTTTATCCATACCACTTTAGGTCTACCCTAACAACATTTTTTGAACAATTATTGTTTGTTCAGAAAACTTCAATATCATAATAATTTACACAAGTTCTTTTCAAAATTATTCTTGCTATACTTTTATAAATACTATCTGTTGCTAAAATATCACACGAGAATATAAAATTGGGACAACAACTATCCTATGTGTTAATCCAAGTTATAAACTATCTGTGTATCAAATTTCATCTAAAACAGTTCAGTATTTTTTGCTTGAAAGTGTTTCAAACATCCATACATGACATGCTCACAAACTTTCACGTTTGTAATATTAACAAGATAAGTAGGATAGTAGGATTAGGATTTGAATTTTGTTGTGCTTACTAACGTACTTGTGCTAAGAATATTTTTGATATTCTATTCTCTTCCTCAAACCTCTTATAATTAATCCTATTATGATCATACATTACTTGGCTGGTAGCAAGAATTTAATAAGTTATTCTTCTACAAGTTCTGGTACACATATCAATTTCAAATTGCTTTCGGCAAAACGGCCTAAAGCCTTTGTCAAACAGACAGGCGTGACGAATGCGATGCGTGACTTTTTTATTTGTAATGTATGGAATTGTTTGAATCCAGCCACATAGAAAAGCGAAAGCGATCCGATAGCGTGACAGAACTATCGGACTGACGTCTCGCGTCGTTTCGGTATCGCTTCGCTTTTGACTGTCTGTTTGACAAAGGCATAATAGATTCAGTCTGCCATAGAAATTACGTTTTATCTACACTAATATTATAAAGAGGATGGATTTGTTCTTTGTGTGTGTGTTTGTAAAGAATAAACTCAAAAACAACCGCGCCGATTTCGAAAAATTTTTCACCATTAGAACGCTACATTCATCCTGTGTAACATAGACCTTCTGTGTGAAGCCAGGACGGGCCGCTAGTCCTCAATAAGTTGCAACGTCTTCTATTATAAATGAACAAAATGTCTTGTATTTCCGCAATTTAACTTTACGAGATATTTAAAGGAAAGACAGAATCTCCAAAATGCTTTTTCATAGTCTTAATTCTACCAATGACTCGCCCGAAGCTAAAATTTCCGAACGAGCTGAATCAACTCCTGACAAATCTTTGGATTTTATTTCTTTTCTAATTTACCTTTTACTATATAAGGAGAGAGAAGAATCTCTAAGAATGTTAGTATTTATGACTTTGGAGACAAATTTCATTAGACTCATAAAGTTCTAGGCAATTTTGGTCCTTTCGATTGTCAGTTAACCAGTTGGAACTTATCGTCTGAATTCGCTTCTATAACTCTTTTACGATTAATAAAAGCTGTGAGAGTTTCTCTCTTGACTTTATATCTGTGATGGCGAAGTCGCGGGACACGTAATGAGGATCTACGTAAACTTGGAGCATAAACAAGGTTAGATATTATACGTCCTGTCTCGAGTTACACGTGTCCTGTTGAATTACAAGTAGCTGGTCTGGACTTGTTTTGTTTTTATTTTCTTAGTTTAGTTATTGTTGCTTCTTTAGTTGGTCGTAATAACATAGTTGTAGTTCTATCTCGACCATGAATATATTTTGTTCATAGTTTTTGTTGTTTACATGTAGGTAGATAGCGTAGAAAATATGTTTTTTTTTCTACAAAGAAATAATGGTGCAAAAAGAATGTAGGTACTAGTTATCATTTATGTCTCGGTGATCTTGTTAAGACCATACAAGACAATATGCAAAGTAGTTAAGTGTTCAAATTTTGGCAAGAAATAATCTGACTTTAAAAATTCGGTTCTAGCCTAGCGAAACTCTCAGATCCCAATAACTATGAGACCTACATAAAAGTTGTTCGTGGCATTTTGACTTCTATAAATATAAAACGCCTTAATGATTTAAACTTTAAATGACCAGGGTGAAAGGGAAGGGACTGTAAGACTCGTATTGACTATAATTCATGGTATTCCTTCAAAAGCCCTTTACGTTCCAGAACTACAGTTACCGTATGAGACAGTTCCACGACACGGACATAAGGTTACCTTTAATTCCGAAAAACGATTGTTTCCTTTAAAAAAACAATAACATTCTATAAGGTAACAAATGACTCCACAAGTACAATCCGAATTGATTGGGAAATTCGAAATTAACGCGCTCAAAGCCACGGGTAAAAGCTATTACGAAAATAATACACATACAAATTCATCACCCGTCTTTTGCAAAACCACGTAGTATAGTACAGAATTATACAGCTTATTATGTATACTGACTCAGATAATAATTTCCCTGTGTATTCTTCTTAGGGTTCCGTATCCACAGAGTAAAACGGGACCCTATTACTAAGACTCCCTGCCCGTCTGTCTGTTTTTCGGCTGTCACTAGGCTTAGTCTCATGAACCTTGATATTTTTAGACTGTTGAAATTTGCACAGATGATGAATTACTGTTGCCGCTATAATCCAAAAAAAACAAATTAAAATGTTTAAGGGGCCTCCCATATGCTCGATATTGATAACGGCAATAGGTAGACGCTTGAAATATTCGCAGAATATGTATTTATATTTTCACATTAAAAATAACTAATTAAATTAAAACATAAATATTTAAAAAGGGGCTAACATACAACACATACACATACAACGTGATTTTTTGCAATTTTTTATGGATACGATATTTTTTATTGGTACGGAACTATTCGTGCGCGACTCTTACTCGCACTTGGCCGGTTTTTGTAACATCACAGTCTTTCTACAGCTTATTTTTCTTCTATGTAGATACTCAGTCATATACCTAATCTCCCATCTTCAAACAGAATACATTTTCATTCCAAGAACAATAAGTATCTTTTCCGCTTGAGCGATTATTTTTCCCTTGCCAAATGCAATAGTCGTTTCTGAGAAAATATGTTGATAGATGCTGACAATATGTTAGTATTCGTGGTCACTGGCTTACTACACTGCATTGTTTTGTGAAACGAAACAGATTTTACTGGATGTTTCTTTGTTTTCAACCGTTCGGTTGACAATATTATTATCATTGTTCTCTCAGCAGAAAGTATCTTCGGTCTACTGGTATGATAATTGTTCGTAATTATATAACAGTTAAATTAACAAATCCAGTTATTATACATTATATCATCTGCTTAGTGTTTCCCCAACTATATTGGAGTCGGCTTCCAGTCAAACCGGGTACATTTGAATTTTAGTATTTTACATGGAGCGACTGCCTATCGTACCTTCACAACCCAGTTACTGGGTAATACGATACCCCATGATAAGATTGGTTGTCAGACTTTAGAGCTTCTGACTTCCAGTAACGACTATTGAAAATCTACAAATGACAGCCGGGACCAACGGCTTTACGTGCTTTCTAAGGCACGAAGGAAACTTGCTATGTCAGATGGTCACCCATCCACAAACCAACCTCGGCAAGCACGCGTTAACCCAGAAGATCGCCCTGTGCGGCTGTAATTATTTAGCCACGAGCTCCTCTGTTACTAAACATAATAACCAGTTATTAATATATACTAATATTATAACGCTAAAAGTTTATTTTGGTTGAACGCGCTAATCTCAGGAACCACTGGGTTGAATTGAGAAATGTTTTTGTGTTGATTAGTCTATTTATCGAACAAGGATTATATATATTTTTTAACGTGGTAAAATCATCATTTGAGTCCTCCCACCCAGGGCAGAGCGGGAGGGACTGTCAGTCTCGTACTGACTAAAATCCACGGTGTCCTTCAATAGCCCTTTACGTTCCGGGGTCACGGTAATTCGTGAGTCCCGCGACCCCGGCAGGCTTTGGCCCTCTACAGGGGGCCCCGTCACTATGCTGACACTCCTTGAGGCGCGCGTGGAACACAACGCGCCGTCGACCCGGGCAGGGTCCATGGTCGGACAGCGAGTCGGATATAGGCTATATAACATCACGCTACGACCAACAAGAGCCGAGCAGCGTTGGTGAAACTACGGGGAACAGTTTAATACTATTTTAAAATTATGATTTTTGTTTTCTTTTCATTTCCTTTTTTTTTTGAACATGTAATATGTTCAAAAAAAAGAAAATGAAAAGAAAACAAAAATCATTCACACACATTATAGTTTGTTTATAATTTTAGTACTGTAGAATAAACTTAGTTTTCTGAAACAATTTGTTATGTTACGCTCTGATTAAAGTGAAGTGATTATATAAATATTGATACTGTCCGATATCTCCTAAATATTCATTGAAATAAATAAATTGAAGAAAAATTTTGTTCAAAATGAATACTTGTGATGAATAACAATGACTAATTATTAGGTACTCTTTATAAAAACTCCTTCCAAAATAATGCATTATTAAAAAATGTGTCCCTACATTAGGCATCGCTCTTTGCCTACACAGGCATAACAATTATAAAAGGCTACTTTACTATGTAAAAATATTTTTTTTCTTTTGTTACGTAAACCAAAATTGACGAAAACACAACGTTTCTAAAAATCACAAAACGCCACTCGTTCGGCACAATTTTACAAGCCTTATGACGTCACAACCCCCATTTCCGAATTTGGAAGCGTTTATCTTTATCAATATACACTAATTTCAAAAAACAAAAATACGTGCACGTTTTATTTTTCAATACTCTAACCGACGGACTAAACAGATTTTCAATTTATTTATGCAGAAAAATACCCTATTGCAACGGAGGGTCTACGTACCGTTAACCGCAACTCTAGGAAATTGAGGCTTACGAGTGAGTTGAGGCCATAATCCTCAAGATACATGAGATTGTGGCCTCAGTATACAACATGCCACAGGGCAGACGCGGCCTTATGGCTGGAATTGGTGTGATACCACGAAATTGAAGAGGAATTTAAAATAGTATGAGATATTTCAGTTTTAATTAAGAATTTTGGAGAAAGTCATGAACATCTCACTTCTTATCTTTCTTCTTACTATTTCACTTTTCATTATCTTAGTAACCTTACGTTTTACTACCTAATAATAAAATGCGAAAGTTTGTGAAAATGTACGGATGTTTGTTACTCTTTCACGCTTAAATTGCTGAACAGATTTGGATGTAATTTAGTACACAGATATTTTATAACCTGTATTAACTCATATTATAGTGTTTGTCCTGATTTTATCCTTCTTTTGGGTTAATTTTCGAGTTATAGTAGGCAAAGCCACTGGTAGAGAAAATAATTATCCGACATACTCGTAGATTTTGATTCTTTCTATTGTAATGTGCACCCAGCATCGCGCTTCGTTATGTGCTGACTCTAAGCCTCTTCGTACACAAGCAAGATACTTTACAACTTTGACATCCATTGACGCATGGCAGTGTACGAACCTCTATGAATTTGTATAGCGATTAGTCGCCTGGATACCAAAGTCGTTAGGTATTGGAGACTTGCGTCACCTAGTGCACGAAGGGGCTAAGGGATCGCAACATGAATCACTCATGCCTTTGTTAAACAGACTGGCGAAAGCGAAGCGTTTCCGAACCGATGCGAGACGTCAGTCCGATAGTTCTGTCACGCTATCGGATCGCTTGCGCTGTTCTATGTGACTGGATTCAAACAATTCCATACATAACAAATAAAAACGTCACGCTTCGCATCCGCCACGCCAGTCTGTTTGACAAAGGCTTAAATCTTCCTATCTTAGAAGAGGACATCAGTAAGAAGATCAATAAATGACATTTTTAAAAGTAAATATTGTTGCCCTGGGTGGGAGGACTCATTTGATGATTTTACCACGATAAAAAAAAAGCTAAAGTGTCAGGTATCTTCGCATCTGAGTATTTGACTCTCTTACCCTGAATATTTGATGAGGCGGAAATTAGGCGAAGTATGTCCTCACTTACTTTGCTTTTAGGAACATTGTTTTCATTAATTTGTGAATTTAATAGAGAGTGACAGAGTGGAAGGCTTGTATGTAGACTTATCTTGTGAGAAAGCTTCAGCAAATATCGTTGAAGAATATAAAGTAGCATGGTGGAACACACGAAACTTATTGTAATACGAAATGACATAATCCTCTCTTTTGAAAACAACTTTAGATTTCAGACTTGATGGATTTAACAGAGGCCTTAGCACAAGATTTCCGCATTTTACCGTACAACGTACTTGAACTATTTAGTACGTTAATTGCATGGAAAATGAAAAAGCGCCGCTAAGAGTATGGATGAGAAACTATTGTTTTTATCAAATTAAAGTCGAAGTACACAAAAACGTGAAAACTCGTGAGGCTTTACATATTGTTCACAGCTGATACACGTAAAAGGTATCTGAATCAATCAAACATTTGTCACAAAAGACCTAACACTAAAATTCTTCAGAAATGTTTGGTTTGCTCGTGTACTCCTTTATACTCGTAAGAATTCAGGATTGTAGCAAGAATTCTCGTAACCATGACAACAAGAGATGCGGCTTAACCTACTTAGGTACTTCGTTTTCATACACGTAACCGTCTTCACGAAAATATTACGTGAGTCGTTCAACACTTCATATTTTATTAACAGAATATTAAAATTCACCGCTTCATCGAGCCGGATGCGGATAGATACCAGATTAAATAGCTTTCGCGACTGAAATATTAAAATTGCCCCGAAAAAATACAATAACTTGCAAATTTTCGGTGAAACAAAGTAATGTCCCAACGCAAATCGTGATTTACGTAACCACGGTTCCATTGGAAACCCGGTAAAAGAAACGTTTCCGCCAGCTGACCCCCAATAAATAAACATTTGACAAGGAAACATCGTGGGGAAAAAAGAAAAAAATATTAAAAAAAATAAAGAACAAAACTTTTTGACTGATCGACAAGAAATAACTTTCTTAACTGGAAACAGAGGGTCCGTTTCTTGTCGGCAACAAAAAATAGATTGTTTTGTGAACAAATTCGAAATTCTTAAGCATATTTACTTCCAAATCGTTTCGTATCTTACAAAAGCAATATCTGTGTACAAAATGGAGATCTCAGATTGAAATAATGTCGGCAGATGTTCGTAAATATTAATAACTAACAAGGATTGGCCCTGAGGCGATGTTTGCTTGTAAATGTTAGTGGTCCCAAGTGACAATAATGTAAGACGTTCTAAAGCTATCCGTTTTGCTAGACCGTCTTCGCGTTGTTTGCAACTTACTCCATTGTTGTGAGATATATATCTTTCGCGTTTTCAGTACGGATAACTAGGATTCTCCAAATTTCAGACCGTAGTTGCTAAGTTTATGTTACTAGCAGTGGTATAATGCGAGTGTCTTGTTTATTGGTTACGACACTTAGAGTTGCTAATTTTCGTTTGAATAGTTTTGTTGCATAATTTACAAACGAACAATAATAACTAAATACGCACTGACTTAATTCATAAACTTATCTCTACAGCTCGTAGTCAAAATTGATTTTGAAGTCACGGGGAGAACATTTTCTTTAACGGTAACAATGGTGACCAAGCCCGGGTCGGTGGCGCGTCGTGTTTCACGCGTCACCGACGGAGCCAAATGACTGCTGGGGTCGCGGATTTTTTCTTAATCCAGGATACCGCGGCCCCGGAACGTAATGGGCATCCGAAGAAACACGGGTGGATTTAAGTCAGTGAGAGTCTGACAGTCCCTTCCATTCCGTTCCGTGTGTCCGTTACCGTGGCAATTCCTACAGCTGAAAATGATAAAAACTGCTGGGTATACTAACGTTGATTAAATTTCTAAATCAAACCGATTTGTCATTTGATGGCCATTAATGTAATTGATGGTAATTGTTTAAAAAAGTTTACCAATAACGCCTTGCTGAGAAAACAATATTACGAAGTTGAATTTTGACCGCTCTCAAAAACTGGAAGAAATCATTATGTGATTTTGTTGAAAACGTCAATGACCTTTGTCACTGTCAAATGAAAATTACATTTAGCAATAATTTTGTGCACATTAACTGTCATTAATATGTCTCTTACTTGTTAATGTTTTTCAAAACATCAAAATCATACTGTTTAAACTGGTAATTATTTATTTAAGAGCGTGCAAGTATTAAAAAAGCATACATGACGTCACAATATGGCGCCTAAACAATTTCACTCAAAACGTGGTCGCAAGTTATGTTTTTATTTCTTCCTATTTCGAACAACTTCAAAGGGAGCTATTTTCAATGAGTGTTTCATCAGTGCAGATCCCCGTACCTAAGTCTTTAGGGCACAAACGGTCACCATAGATTTGGGAAACAAATAGAGTAGAAGGAATATTGCCATTACGCTTTGCAGACAAATTGGATGCCATCCTCCATGTCTAATCCCTTTGTCTTCTCTGTTTTAGTGTACCCTAACTTATATCAGATCTATAGGTATTTGTGCAGACCACTAGACGTAGTGTTCAATTAGCAGTTTTAAATAATTGTATTAATAATAATAATATAATAATAATATACTTTATTGACACAAATCATTCCAATAATTACTTATTCTCTAGAAAAAGTTCACAATAATTAAAGTCGAACATATTGTAATTAAAAAATATTATGGTATAAACTAATGTAAGGCCTGACTAGATTTTTCTTCTTACAATTATCTTTATTTTGAATGCGAAAGTTTGTGAAGATGAACGGATGGATCAATATTTATTTGAACTTAATAACGGATAGTATATTCTTAGGAGAACGCTGTTAAACTATTCTTTAAATGCACTGGAACGAACACGCGACTATGAGATAGTGCGTCATAAACTTATACCTTTCAGCAAACACGTAACTACATACTAGTAAAAAATAAAACCAAATAATCAATATTAACCACAAACTAAAAAATCAATAATATCTCGCCAATCAGAACAATCTTAGTAAACCTGTTACTGAAAGTTGTCTTTACAAGAATTTAGCCGTTTCCTTTGTTAACTGAAAAAATGGACAGATATTTAGTCTTAGTTCACATGCTAAAATTGGATTGAAAAGAAAAAAAAAAAAATTGTCACTGACACATAATATTGATAAGAACTTTATTATAATCAATATTATCTTATCTTTATTCTCATCTATAACAACATTTTACAAAAAAAAAAACTAATAAACATTATGTACGTTTTGTGTAATTATATTTTGTCTCTTTCCAGACCAGTCCCTAAAAAATCACTAGCAAGGATAACAAAAAATATGAAAAGATTTCGGAACTTCTATCGGTTAGGTTTGGGTTTGTCGAAAACAACTGTTTTGTTTTACAATTAAGACTTTTGAAGGTTTCCACTTCTAAGAAATAAAAACAGACGGACTGAAAAAAGACTAGGAGAACCGAAAAGAAACTCGATGAGGGAACAAAGAAAGGGGTAAATTGTAAAACTAAATCAGTACAAGAAAAATACTGCAAAGTTTTTGTTTAAAAAGTGTAGTTGATTTTACAAATTGGACTATGCCAATGGCTGAAAACCGCTTACTTCACATCATCCAACAGGCGCGTACTTAACCATTATACATTACACTTTCGGCCATAAAAAAAAACAACCTAAATAATAAAACGTCCATTAAAGCTGCACGGTGTTTAAAAGCGTTTTACGACTTAATTGCCGAACTTACGAGTTTTAAAACATTCTCACGAACTTACCACAAGTGTAAACAACTTTGAGGTAGGTTCGGCTCCCGGCTCGGCAAGGCTTTCCGAACATGTTGCTGTCGGCAGAGAGAACACATCTTCTTTTGCCGTGGCACTCCCTCATGGCCGTCTCCGTCGCATATGGCTCCAAACACGCTGAGAAAAAAAGGTTTTATTAGCCGTCTAATGATTTGGAGTAAATATTTACAGTCTTATTTTAAAAATGGGGTTTGATTACAGTGAAGACTTTGTTTTATCTCCATTGCAGTGCATTGACAGTTATTTTACTGTACTTTAGCTGTAGTAAAGTAGTAGTGTATCAGGATTCTTTGTGCAACGTGAATAAGGATAACTTTATATCAGAAGGAAAACAATTTCGAAAGGACTGTAGGCTCGCTTGCCCCACCACTTTTAAAACATCGGTAATGCTTCCAATTTTCTTTTAAAACCTATAATGCTAGCTGTCTAAATAACTTTAGCGTTTTGAGTAGTGAGCTATAGATATTTTTAAAGGATCTAGCTATCTATAAATGTATTTTTACAGTCCACTATGGTCTGCCTCAGTTGCGAATAAACTTGAGTCAAAAAATCCTGCTAAACAAAAGACAACCTTAAACGTTAAACAATTGTGATATCCTACATTTTATCAAGCTCAAATGTTACGCTTATACTCAATAATTCACACCACTTCTTGTACGGTTTAATTAATGGATCACGTGGTTAACATAACTATAAAGTTCAGTAATTAAAATTCATCATGTAGGTGAGTACAGCTGATGAAATGCAACAAATAATTATTATTTAAAACAGTGAAAGAGTAACCGACACCGCGCAATTTAAAAGCAATGCATCCGTAATTACGACGCCATTTTAGTTTAAAATCAAAATAATTGCGGCGGCCATTGTGAGCATTATTCAACATGGCAACACAATGATATTTTAAAAGTGAAAATCACGGCACAAAGGCCCAGATATCATGACAGAAATATAAAAAAAAAAATTGTAGACATTGTTTTTTTTTAAGATTTTTCGATAGTTGGCGTTTTTTATTTTTGAGAAAGAAAGTGTTAATAACGTGATGCACCGTTGGAAATATTCAAAAGCAACAAATTTCTTCATGTGTCACTTATAACTTTTTACTCTCTCACTCACTTAAAATCATTAAATTTGATTAAATATATACATTCGTAGACATATTTTTAACTTACATCTTGTGATACTTGCAACAGTGCCGAAATATCGAAAACTCAAAACAAAAAACATGGTAAATATACTAATAATATAAAAATGCTTCAGTTACATAAGATGGGCAGCATAATGAGGGCCATTATCGATTTGATGTTTTCCAGCTCCGTTTACCGCTCACTTGGGGTTGAATAATGCCCACTTTTACGAAGTATGGGGAGCCGTTAGCGCAACTAAAATTAGAGAGACGCTTTTAGAACGAACAATGGAACGGCGTGTTTGTATGAATATCCGATCGGATAATTTGATTTATTATTCCAACGTAGTTTCCTTTTAACGATTCGAATTTCAAATGTTCAAATTGACATGTCATTCAGATGTCACATCCATAGATTCGTTTTTGTTTAGTTCTCAATGAAGAAAAAAAGTAGAATGTTCTGCTTGTTCTATTGTTAGAATTCAATTATGTTTTGATCAAATAATTAATACCGTTGTTTCTTCTTGTGCTTGAATGGTTTCAGTACCACTGCGCACAATCGTCTCAACTTGGACATTGTGCCGCAAATAGGTAGTAAGTGGGCCAAACACAATAAAATGGCAAAGTCGGTCACCTAAGCGAAGCCAGATAAGATATTTTCTTGAATTATTTATCAAACCAGTCTCAAGTACGTACTATTTAAACTACAAAATAAACCTATCTGCAGAGCATTATTTTTAACTGCGTCTTAAAACATTACAATGGATTACGATAAATTGCAAACAATCAGAGTGTTATTCGCTTTTCCCTACGTTTCTAAAACGTAAGAATCTTAATAATTTATTCAATAAACAGGCTTCAATGGGCTGAATTTACACGTTAAAATTAAATTAGCGATTCCGACCGAGGAACGCTTTCATTTTGGAATTAGGTTTCCTTCAGAATGAATTCGAGATGATAAAAGTACTAAAGTGTGCTTATTAATTTTCTATCAACGTCTATTGTTCGCCATTATAATATTATATTGCAACATTTCGAGAACATTTAATCTCGATTTATTTATTCAAATTCCGTGAGGTATTTTTGAATAACTCCTCATTTCAGTAGTAGATTAGTCATATCTGACAACTTTAAATACTTAGAGATGACAGGTAACTGACACTTGACATGAGTGATCGGTCTTTCTAATTGGTGAACAAATGCACCGTAAGTGAATCTCTGATTGAAGTACTAAATGTCTTTCATATCACATCAATGCTTTTGACAGATTCGGAATTTGAAATAACAAGCACTCAATTGCCCTGTAACATCAAATAGAATCGATGTGTGATGGCACTTCATCCATCATTCGAGACACGTGAAAATGAAACAAAAATATCGCGGCAAAAATGGTGAAAGAACAAAACAAAACAGATTAGAAATAACGTGATGAGTTTTCCAGGTGAATGGAGTTCGGCGACGAAAAGGAAAAGATAATGGACGAAAAAAGGGAGTTGGCGCGTCGTTTAAGGTCACTCACATTGTTGCTAACCGCTGCTTGTATCTTTTGGTGAGATGAGGTCGGAATTACATTATTATCGCTGAGTATCTAAGACGTTAGATTACTACTAGATTATTGGATTTACCACATATTGATTTAGTTTCTCGACGAAATAGGTATCTGCTTTCTACTGTATCAAATAAACTTCATCACGATGTCTTGATCATGTTTATTTTTACTGTTAGCACTCATCACCCTATATTGATCCCACTGCTGCAACACAGGCTTTCTCTCTCTCATCTTTGTGAAGGAATGGTCCTCATGGGCACAATGCGAGTTGGTAGATGTCACATATCGGTAGTAGATACAATGGCACGGTTGCCACTGTGGCTAAACTTTTGGCACAATTGCTGAGCAATTGCCTGCTGCACTAAATGCCGCTGTCCTGTCGGTTTGATTTTCACACAGAACAATATATTGGCATGGCCTACAGGTTGTTGTTTTAGAACTATTTATGTATATGAGATTATACAAAATAATATAAAGCTTTCTCGATTATACAGGAAAAATTCATCGAGTGCGACAAATTTACAAAATAAAAAAAAACAACGGGTTGCACTCTGGGAGTGCCGGCAGAAGAGAAAACTTCAATAGTCATAAACACACACGAACATTCGCGCAAGTGCCCTGCGCCGTCTTACGAATTTTCGATCAGGTCATGTGTCCTGACGCGATTTTAACATTTTTTACCCATTCCAAAAAAAGTGCACAACGCCGCTAAAGAAGTTTTCACTTCTAAAAATGAATTAATATGTTAGGCAAAAATACACCTATAGTTTTAATTCCGCGAGACGAAAATTCAGGCCTGGTTGCAGGATGCAGTCCCAACCTCATGCAAATGCACAAACAGGATGCTGTGATGTAATTAAAACTAGATATTTTTTCCTAACATTTTGATTTTATGGATTTGGGCAATGTAACGCCTGATTCTATAATTTAATAAAAAAAGAAAAGATGTGAAGAAAGTTCTATTTATCAACATTTACTTACTTTCCTCCTTCATCCCTCTGGGCTGTGGACACTGGATGGAATCATACTCTGTTCGGCCATACTGAGCTGAGTAGATTGCCACCCTGGAGTGAGGGTTACAGCTGAGGTGGAGGACGTCGTTCTCACAACCAACTTTGCTTCGAAACTCGTCTGTAAACAAAAACGATTTAATGGTTATTCTGTCATTTGTCAAAGTCACTTTGTATTGGAGTGTCATAAGGAGGTTTTAGCGTTTGAATAATGTTGAATAGCAGAGCTACTGTTGGATAATTCTTTTTTATTTATGTGAAGATGTGGTAAAAACAAAAGATTCAAGAATATTGTAGAAATTAGATATGGCGATCTTCAGCTACTAAGTTCATCTAAGGCACATTATTGTAACTTAGAGATATTGCAATAAAATATAGCGTATACATGACGCTTGTAATATTACTAGTAGGTGTTTGTTATAGTAATTAACTGCAATACTGTGTAAGTCAATGAGATAATTGTAATGAAAACTTTATTTGCATTTTCCTTGTTAGTTCCATATTCATTTTAAAGAAAAGCTGAATTCGATCTAAGAGTCCCCAAACAAATAAGTACTAGTTAGAGTTACAGACTCACAAAGGGACTTCGAAATAAATCGATTCGAATTCAAATCGCGTTTCACGTTTCTATCAAAAAGGAATTTGTCATCTAAAACGAAGAACGAAGAGATTTAGAGAGAGTATTAGAAATAGATATAGTTATAGTTGGGTCAAATAAATTCATGTTGTAGATATGAAAAATATTTCGCATTCCATTTGCGTTCAAGTGCGTATTTACATGGTTATCTGGTAATAAATATTCTGTATTAAATGTATTATTAAAATGTATTATTTTAAAAGTTTGAGTAAAAGATTGTTGAGTACAATCTTTTACTCAAATTTTGTAAACACTGGCTTTAAACTGTCTTATATTTTTATCGAGAACAGATATGTAGAAGACCCTTAAGTGTTTTAACCAATCTGACTAATCTATAACAATATCAGGATAAATTGGAAGCTAAAAAAAATGTTGGAAAATTGCTGACCGATGATAGACTAAAGGCTAGAGATTGCTCTGCAACAAGTAATTATAAAAAATAATAATCCTCGATACGTGAGCTGCATGCTGAGCATGAGATTAATTATTATCAAACCTGGGAAAAGATCCTCTTAAATTGTAAATAGGAACCGATCAAGTCAACTTGCAAACCACAACCTTAAAAATCGATCCGTTCGTTTAGGGGCTACGATGCCACAAACAGACAGACACGTATAATTTACGACACCCCTCCTTTTGCGTCATGGGGCAAAAACTTTCTCTAAACTACTTAGATAAGTAAATGCTTTAGGGTACTCACAAGGACGGCATTTGTAGGCGACTTCAACGAATCTTCGGGAGCCCGGGCATGGGTCGACTCCAAATGCCTTCGGGCTCGTGTGGAATTTACACTGTCTCTTCTTCTGACATGCTTCCACCACGGTCTGCAACAAGGAGTACTACACAAATTAGTTAGTATGCCTATTCCGTCAGAACTTTGGTGAAAGCATAGTTGCTATGCCCTCAAGGTTTCATAGTTAGATAGTTCCAAAACAGTAAGTTGATAAGCAGAAAGTTTCAAACAAGTTGTTGGGATACTGTTTTGTGGAAATTTTCGGAATTCTATAAGTGGAATGATTTATGTAGAAATCTTTAAAGGTTAAATTAATAATGTCAAAGTTGAAACTTATACGTAGAACAATGTACAGCCGCCAGCACATCAACCTACCTCAATCTGTCGAATTTCTTTAATAGATTTTCAACCTCATCACAGTAGAGGAAGGTTAATGTTCGATTGGTAAAATTTGATAGATCTGGGTAGGTTGACCTGCTGATGACTATACTAACAATGTACGTAAATTTACAGATGAAGCAAACATGATTAAAATTAATTTGGGCATCTATGTGTTACTCCTACGACCATTCTAAGTACAAAAATACAAAATAAACAAATAGGTACTATTGAATCGTAATTTTCATCATCAGTAAGCGATTTAAAACGAAATACATATTTATCAATCTAAAGGTATTTTCACGACAAATGACACATCCCAACAATTTATTGTAGCAATCCTTTTTGAATCGAAATCACATTTTACTGGCAAATAAGGATATATTTCTATTTTATTGCGGGCTGTGTTAAAACATTAAACGAAACGATATAATAACTGCTATTTTACATTTAGCAAAATCTATAATATTTTTACAATGCCAGTGTTCGTAAAAAAATAACAAAATTCCTCGATAGAACGTTTATTGTAATAATAAAAATATAAAAATCATGGCGTATTTTCTTGAGCTGAATTGTGTGAGAAAATATAGTGAAAATACGAAATGAGAAAAATCTCGCGTTCAATGTGGAATATGAGTTGTTGACAGTATTGGCAGCTGCTCGTAATGCCGACTTATTGCCTAAACATATCAGAATAAGTAATAAAAATGTGTAAAAAGGAACACTTCACTATTTGGTATTCAACTATTAACCGATGTTTGAAAAAGTATAAACTTTGAATGATGCTTAAATAGGTTATTCACCAACTCGACACAAGACACCGGTCACACGTGTCCAGTTGGTGAAATGCAAAATTAGTATCGCTTATTATGTCGTCATCTGGACACGCCAGAATTTTTATCGCGTGTCCACATAGTGAAACTTAAATCACTTTTATATTTTCGCCAACAACACCCAGTTTCTTTACCAAAAAAGGCTAAAGACAGCCACGTTAATAGTCACCTCGTGTTGAGCATGACGCCTCCGCCAAGACCAGAGGAGTGGCTCTCAACGACATGATCCTCAAAGGTTGCATCTGCTTTAATCGCTGCCGGGTATCATCATGCGCTTCCGACAGCATCTCATCGGGGTCACAACGGACATCAAGGAGATGTTCATGCAGATCAAGGCGGGCAAACCGCAGTTGAATACTGGGTATCAACTGGAAGACAAACTCGGACGAGGTGATGTTCAACCTCAACTTAGCAAGAATACTTTTGCCACTAATCGAAGGAAAGCAGTCAACGAGTTTGGCGCCGAGGAACAGCGAGGGACGACCGCATCGATCACGACTCTTGGCGGAGCAGTGGGAGTCGTGGATGGGACACTTGAAAAGTCTCCACAACGTAGCGATCCCGCGCCGGTATCTACACTACAGCAACGCCGCCTCACTTGAACTCCACGTCTTCAGCGACGCCAGCGAATCAGCCTACTGACGGTCCTGTTCTGGAGGGCAGTAACACCTGACGGCGAAGTGGGTACATCTCTCATTATGGCCAAGCCAAAGGTGGCACCGCTCAAGTGGACAAGCAAACCAAAACTGGCGCTATGAGCAGCAGTGATGGATACACGCCTCGCAGATACGGTCATAGAAGAATACGATAGGAAGCCCAACAGGAAACTGTTCTTGACCGACAGCTAAACAGTACTGACCTGGATAAGGAAAGGGTCACGTTCTCACAAACCCTACGTGGATCACCGTCTCTCAGCAATAGAAAAGAGCTCCAAGGTGAACAACTGGCGCTGAGTTCCGACGAAGCAGAATGTTGCTGATGACACATCAGGGCCGGGAAAACAAAAAGTGTAATAAAACTGGTTACATGTTGAAGATTTAAAGGTAGAGACTTTCTAATACTGTCAGTGTCAAAAATATATACCTATTGTTTATAAATTCACAAATGGTGAATAATTTTAAAATTACATACTTAATTACCCGTTCTGAGCAGTAGGACGTTTAGAGGCCGATGATGATCGTGACACAAATCTCTCGAATGTGCTTGACTGTACTTTATCTTGAATTCGGATAAAATGCGAACATGTGTCCAGTTGGCGAAAATATAAAAGTAATTTAATTTAAGTTTAAGTATGTGTATAAAAATCTTGGGGAGACCAGATGACGAAATAATAAACGATACTAATTTTGAGTTTCACCAACTGTACACACGTGTGAATTGGTGAATAACTTGTTTAAATGCGGATGAATTGATAGGATTGATTTGATTGCAGTATTTTGTTTTGAAATTTGAATATTCACATTCAATTCAGTTGGTTAGTTCAGTTGGTGCAAATATTTATGTTATAGGCCACCGTATTATTCTTTAAATGAGTCTACTTGAAAAATAGCATTCGACGAATATTATAACAAAATGAAAGGCAAACTTTTGATCAATTTAAAGCAAAATTGGTGGCAAATGTAGTGAATATTTTACCGTGATGTTATTTTAGCAACGAAGCTAAACGAATGTACGCTACCTTGAAAAACTTGACGCCATAGCTATGTGATTCCAAATAACCAAACCTTGAAAAAAATTAAATAGTCGCAGGACCTATAAAGAAATGCTTCCCAGAATTATTTAAAAAAAAAACTGTTCCCCCAATGCCAAATAAAAACGGTTTTCTATTTCATCTTGTTTATAAATCTTTAGTTCAGTTTTTGACAAGCCAGGTGTGTTTTTTTTATTTTTTTTTACTTGTTTCCTTTTTTTGATATTTGTATATTCGAACAGTATTCAAATAGTCAAACGGGGCGAATATTCGAATAAACAAATTGTAAGCCCATTATAACGTTCCGATGACGGATTTAAAAGAATTCGTTGGTAGCAGTGTTGCCAATTTAAGATTTAACATTACAAAAAAAAATGCCTTTAAGCTTATACTAACTAACTACTACTGACTACTCCTTAGTTCCAAATCACTACTCATCAAACATGTTGGTTATGTTAACGCTCCATTGGAAATTCAGGCCGAGTTTCAAAGGATTATAATCATGTAAAATAGGCAGACAAATGCCAATATAATATCGTACCATAATTTTGAACCGGTGAAAATATTTAATACAATTACCTATAACTGTAAATCATAAATACATATATAATGATAATATTAGTTTTGTTCCATACAAACCGTGTATACAGATACTGTGTACCCTTTTTTTTTCTGCTACCGGCGGTCAGGTTTCTGATCTGAACTCCTTATTTAACTGTCTAACAAGAGCCTCAACATGTGGTCTGCTATTCGTCAAGGCTGTTGGCAATTTAGTCATTGACTGTCACGACAATCGGCACAATGATCGCTGAGTCTACATCCCATAATGTTGACAACCTCGTGAGCTAAGTTAAGATACTTGATTTATCTGTTCTTTGTGACTTAAAGCATTATCATTTTCAAATGGTTACATAGCTTAGCATTATCAGCCGCTAAGACAAAAGTTTTGAGAGATTTTTTGGGTTGTAGGATAAAGTGGTTTGCTCACGATGATTTCTTACATCATTTTGCGAGTTATGCAATACCGCCATACTTTTCGTAATGTGCGACCTGCGCAGTTTGTAATGGACATCCCAGTTTGCTTCGAAGATAAAAATTGATTTTCCAGATTTTGCTGTCTATTTAATCTTAGTTTTTTTTTGCATCGACAATATTGGGTTCACATAGAAAAATGTAAAACTTAATTTTCTAATGTAGAAAAGTCTTTCAAAAATTCATCTAACCTGTAAAGCACTAGGCCATATACACGATGTATCTCCAACAACTTCAACAGCAACCGGTTGGTACTCGGCCAGGTCTGAAGCGCAAGACCCTTGAGTAGCCGAAGCCCCATACTGGGCCACTTGGATGCTGATGGTGGTCCCTCGAGGACAGATGAGCGTCACCATCTCTTCATCACAAGCGGCCTTTTGGTGCGTTCGAAGAGTGCCCAGGAGAAGTTCTGAGGACAAGAAAAAAATGTTTGATTAGTAAAAAATAATTATGCTTTACGTAAGTCAACATCCTTATTGAGTCAACTCAAAGGATAATCGAGTATTTTTCCACAGCTAGGTTGAGATCCTCCTGCCTTGTTTTAGACGAGTCGTAGATAACTTAGCTAATGCTAATAATTATTCCATAATTATAAAATATTATTTAACCAGGATACGGCTCTCTACGAAAGAAGTGAAGAAGACCGAAGACATAAGAATGATGTTAAGAATTTGTTTTTCCAATAACATCTAGCACAATACTAAAGAAATACCAAACAAAGAAATGTCTATCTTGTTCCTAGTAATTGAACTAATAATCCTTACCACAGATGGTATTTATATCGTCACCAACCTATTTAGGCTGTAACGAGACTCAGTATCAGAAACAAAGCTAAATGCCAAAATTAATTTAGGTAAGCAATTATCATTCGTAGTTATGGGCCTCTGGAACCTTGTAATTAGCTACACAGTGGTTAGTATATTCATTGAAATTAAAGAGCAACCAACAATTGACTGTAGTAACATAAATAATTATGGTTATTTGTTTCTTGATCCCGTTATTTAACCAACTGAAAACGAAATTAATATTAATTTCGACGAAGACAGACATTAGATAAGAATTGGAAATTACATTTAATATTGCATCGAAAGAAAAATATTGAACGTTTCACAATCATCAATCACCACAGTTAATGACACACAAATAAATTATAAGAGAGATAAACGTAGAAACATAAATCGATTCCAAGAATCTTCATTAACACTAATTAATTTCACATACAAATAGCTATCAATAACTAACAGAAAAAATTGATCAACCATTCAAATCTCATGCTTAAACAAATAATAATGTTAAAGGATTCTATTAAGTCTTACTACACTGTGCATCATATTGCAATAACCAACAGAACTTCTATATGTAATTTCTTTTTTAATTTTTCTTCTTGCAACATAACCTGAGCTTTAAAACTGCCGACAGGTCTATTTACCTCAGAGCTCAGCTGTGTATTGAAAAGTAAAATGAAAAATACCACAGGGGTCCCCCAAGGACGTTACATGGGCCCAACAACGATTTATCAATCTTCATTCTACCCTCTGGAGTTGGTTTTCAAATTTTATTTGCGTTGGCCAGACGATAATGTACTCATTTTCTCTTTTGACAGTTTTTAGACATTTTCGTAATCAAGTTTGTGAATGTAAAGTTGTTTTTCTTAAAATTACTTAAACAACAAAAGAAATATTTGAATGGATTGTTTAATTGTGTCCTTTCTTAGACAAACTCTATAATTTAGTCTGTAGTGTTAAATGTTGGTACTATTTTAAGTTTATTCATTCATGCTCTTGGCGTTTAATTACAGTCTTTGACACATTTACTGAGACTTGACTAAATTATTACAGTTTATTCAACTTTCAGCTTTTACTTGGAATTTACACTCTCATGAACAAGAGCGACTAAAAGTGTTAATTAATTCTATTTTGTATTCTTTTATAATTTATATAAAATATTTTCATTAGAAAAACCTGAAATTCTTTTCCCCTTTTAGTTTTCCTTCTTCAAAATACAATATTACAAGTACATAATGGTCAACGTTACCAATTAGAGTCAGAAAGCCGACATTCTACTATCATTTCGGATAGTAATAACGCTAATTGGGTTTTTATTAGCAACATAACAATTCGAGGACTATGTAGGAGCCCGTAAGAGGTCTTTGAGCTTCTCAACGACTTGTAACGAGCCCTGTTATGGCCAACCATGATGTTATGGTTTGACTAGTGTGACCTCTGTATTAGTTTGGCTGTTAAGAAAAGGATGATGGCAATAAATGGAGGGTGTATTTTTTTTCGAAAATGACTTGAGCTTCTTTTGTTTTCGTGCGTGACAGTAGCTGTTCCGGTATTGTATAGAGGGGTTTTGATTTACTTATTAAGATGTCAGCAGCAAACATGTCGGACAGTTTTATCGTAAAAATACTGGCTGATTTTTCCTTCAACTTGTTGAGTAATTTCTTTAGTTCTTTAGTCTAAACAAGGATTTTTCTAGTTTCTCTAACTTTTTCTACTAATATTACTTTACTCTGTTGCTAAATGCTCTGAAATCTACAGATCTCAGTTTATGTGTGATCATCACTTAAGACGTCTTCATCACTCAATTTCTTTTAGCGCTGATGGGAAAAAAATGTAGTGCACGCACATGGTTAAAGTGGCACTACTTCAGTCGACATTTTTTTCAAGAGGAATGAAGAACTAGACTTCTTTTGAAACATTTTTTTAAATGTCATTTACGGGTGCACTCTGAACATCAAGTTCTACACATCAAATATTGGCCCAAATGCTTTTTTTTTTTTTTATCGTGGTAAAATCATCAAATGAGTCCTCCCACCCTAGGCAGGGCGGGAGGGACTGTCAGACTTGTACTGACTAAAATCCACGGTGTCCTTCAATAGCCCTTTACGTACCGGGGTCACGGTAATCCCTTGGTCCCGCGACCGGCCCAAATGCTGGGTATATTCTTCGTCCATGTCATTATTACTAAAGATTTTGCCCGTGCTGTAATGCTATTCTCTAAGAAGATAGCCTCGTGTGCAGCGTTGTCTCAGCGTTGAAACTACATTTTACTTACTATAACTGCTGATGTTACTATTTAGCCGCGAGCCAGTAGCATTAAACAATATCCCTCAAATTACCTTTAACACACCACTAGAACTTCGAACATAAAATTCTACGCTTTCTTACCCAAACAACACAGAACAGAACCCATCAAATAAAACCCAACGACCTCTTCCAATATAATAAATAATAACGACCTATCAAACGTATATCCATACTTAATACTAATTTATAATGTCCAATAAATCTAAAGTACTGTTTACCTTATCTTTATAAGCCCACACGTGCAGATAATAAAGCTTCCAGATTATATTTTATGACTTCTGGTTCTGGTCCGAGTTGATGTAAAATGTATGGAAAAGGACTACGTGTTTGAGGGATATCGTATGGTCTTTGAAAAGATAAGGTTTTATGTTAAATTTTTAAATATTGTAGATAAACAACTTTGCTCAAACACGTGTCAGACCACGCATAGGGAAGTACCCTGTAAGTTTTGATTTACTTGCGAAAGGCCGTATTTTTTGACTGCGTTACTCTATTCATAGACGTATTAATAGACGAATAAAAGTGTTTCTGAGAAAAACGATATTAACAGGCTGAGCAGACAGTAAACGCAGTGATCGTATAGGGGATCTCTAATGCCTTTGTCAAACAGACGCGCGAGTCCGAAGCGATACCGAACCGAAGCGAGACGTCAGTCCGATAGTTCTGGCACGCTATCGGATCGCTTTCGCTTTTTTATGTGACTGGATTCAAACAATTCCATACATCCAAACTTCCAAACTAATATTATAAATGCGAAAGTAACTCTGTCTGTCTGTCTTTTCTTCACGCCTAAACTACTGAACCGATTTGTGTGAATTTTGGTACAGAAATAGTTTGGAACTTGAGAAAGAACATACGATAGTTTTTATTAAAATTTTAAATTTTAAAACAAAAATCGGCCGAAAGTCACTAATCCACGCGAACGAAGTCGCGGGCAAAAGCTAGTTACAAATAAAAACGTCACGCTACGCATTCGTCACGCCTGTCTGTTTGACAAAGGCTTAAAGATGGAGTCGGCTTCCAGTGTATCTGAGAAAAAATATAGTTTTGATAATACCGACATGACATTTTAAGGTGCAATGCTTTTGGCAACAATCGCATAACTAAGGTATGGAATTTCTTGTCGAAGTCTTTGTTTCCTAATAGCTATAACGGTACAACCTTCGGGTCTTTAAGTCAATGGTGAATAGGTTCTAGGCAAGTGTGCTACCGTCAGCGTCGCCTACATCTGATTTTTAGGCTAGAACGTGATTCATATGCGAACACAATAAAAAACATTTTTTAAAGAACGCACACAAAAGTACAGTCACTTTTATTTTACTTACGTACCTTTTTATTCATATCAATAGATATTAAACCTTATTCTGTGTTTACTTACTACAAATCTTTTTCAATAACTCAAGCTTATCCAAAACCTCATACAAATCTTAATAATCTCTTGAGCTTACCAAAAAGCGCGCAACTGTTAAATATTGGTCGGTATAATACCCGAGGTAGCCAAACAACGGACCATTAGGGGGATGTGGTCTATTTATAGGCCTCGCCTTATAGGCTCGTGTTTCATACTCGATGGGAATCATGCACGTGGTGCCTGTCAGTTTGACAGAAAGACTTGACGGAATAAGTAAGGGTTTTTTTTTTCTTTTTGTTTTGTAATGTACCTACGTAGTTTTTGAGGACGAAAAACGATCTCTCTGCACGATTTTATTATTATTGATAGAGTGGGTCCTTTGGTCGCGGGACTTACGAATTACCGTGACCCCGGAACGTAAAGGGCTATTGAAGGACACAAGGATAATTTTGTGAAGAAAATTGATCATTCGAATCGGAAATACTTATCAATGTTTAAAGAGAGTCATAGACGTTCCAGTCAAGTTATTTTGATCAAATTGGCTGGTTCAAACAGTTTTATCAAATTGTCATTGAATGTGATCGATACCAGTTGTAATGGTATGCGTGACATTTTCGATATCACAAATAGATCTCGCAAACAGATATTAGTGCTTCTCCTTAGCAATTTAATCAATTGAATCATTGCAGAATTTAACTACGAGTTATGCTGGTATGTAGTACAGACTAAATAGTAAATTGGGATTTGATTCTACATTTGAAAGCTGTATTACAATATTTTTTTTTAATTGTTAGTATTCTATTTTGACAAACAAAAATCATAATTCAAAAAGCAAATTCTTTTCGAAATTCAAACTCAAGTGAGAGTTTAACTGCATCACAAATCAGATCAATGGAACAATGAAGTATTTAAATATAGAACTGTAAAATAATGTCATATTTCATTCGTGATGAGAGGCGTAATACGTCGCACGTGGCGACCGTCATGGCCGAATGGGAGGCGCTAGACGGTATGCTCAACGCACGAGGATGACAGTTTAAAAAAAAATGTTCTTTTCTCATTATGAGAAATAAATATGTTTTGAGTGTACGATCTCTAAGTAAGGAGGTGTGGTAAATGAATAAATGCTGTCTTTAAGATAAAAATGCAATTTGTTTTAGTACTTATAACTGTTTTAGGTAAGGACGCCAGCAGGTCAACCTATTCCAATCCTTCAAATTTTACCAATCGAACATTAATCTTCCACTTTTGTCATAAGGTTAAAAATCTACAGATTTAGGTAGGTTGATGTGCTGCCGTCTGTACATGTGCCAGCTCATCAGCCTACACTAATCTGTCAATTTTTCCAAACGAACCTTTTTTGTAATAAAGTTAGAAACCTATCAAATAATTTTGTCAGATTTGGTTATATTGATGTGATGGCGTCTGTATTTGTCTGTGTTATATAATAGAATAGAATAGCTGTATACTGTCCATATACGAGTAAAACAAGCTGGATTTAACAAGCTACAATTTACTACCTATACGAAAACACAAAAACAGCGCATTCGGAATAAAAAAAATATTATTGACGCTATCTTTTTTTTAAAAGGACAGAAACTACTGAGAATGGAAACAAAAAATCGTACCAGTCCCCTTTTTTTTTTTTTTTTTTTTTTTTTTTTTTTTTTTTTTTTTTTTTTTTTTTTTTTTAAGGGTGGCAAAATCATCAAATGAGTCCTCCCGCCCTGGGTGGGGCGGGAGGGACTGTCAGACTCTTACTGACTAAAATCCACCCGTGTTTCTTCGGATGCCCTTTACGTTCCGGGGCCGCGGTAACCTGGATTAAGAAAAAATCCGCGACCCCAGCAGGCATTTGGCCCCGTAAGGGGCCCCGTCGGTGACCCGTGAAACACGACGCGCCACCGACCTGGGCTTGGTCCTTGGTCGGACGGCGGGCTTACCCATTACTCGCCGTCCGCAAGCCCGCTCCGCCGCTGTGCCCTCTGCTATTCAGAGGGACACGCGTTGGAGCATCCACCCGACAGGCTATTCGCATACGGGCAAAGAGATCCCTCAGGCACACAGTGCCTAAGGAAGTGTTTTGCCCGCATCCCAGGGTGCACCGGCCCGAAAAACTGGTCTTCCCCCCGGACGTATCCGAGAGGGAACTCCAGTCCACGGGCGCACGTGGAGGTTTCCTGTCTTAGCACCCCGTACCAGTCCCCTTAACAAAATAAAATAAAAGGCTGCAACGGACAATTATGTTTTTAATTAAGGAGTCGTGCTATAAAGTCCGAATAACCGTGTCTTTCATACTTGATGCGAACCGTAATACCGTGCACATGGCAACACTGTCAGATAAACAAAATGGATGAGCTTGGACTACAATGCAATACTCAGCTGCATGAACTCGACATAGGATATGCAGAGAGCGCATTGCTGCTATATTAAATTTAAAGAAAGACCCATCTTTGCGCTTTGTTGGCTTTAATTGTATCGAAATAAAATGCGACCATTTTAGTCAGGCTGCATTTTTTTCGTGGACGTGGATGGCTTAATCGAGAACTATGAAGAACATCGAGTAATGCAAACTGGAATCTCGGACCCTTTTTTTGAAAACTAAATCTGTGTCTTTGGGTTTCTGAAAACATTATATTCTTTGCCAGAAATCGAAACTGTTAATTTTGATAACACCATTCGATAGTGTCGCTTAAGAGATCTGAATTTTGGGAAGATCCTCTATTGGCTTTTATGTCGACTTATTAAAGTAAAAATCCTATTAATATTGCTGTTTGACATAAAAAGAAAACATGAATTTTAAATACATTTCTAGTACTTACCATCATTTAAGCCTTTGTAAAACAGACTGGCGTGGCGAATGCGAAGCATGACGTTTTTATTTGTAATGTATGGAATTGTTTGTATCCAGTCACATAGAATAGAGAAAGTGATCCGATAGCGTGACAGAACTATCGGACTGACGTCTCGCTTCGGTTCGGTATCGCCTCGGAAACGCTTCGCTTTCGCCGGTCTGTTTGACAAAGGCATTAGAGTTGCCTATTTTAATCTGTCATCGCTTTTTAAAAATACATTTAGAAAACCAAGAAAACGGTTCACCTATGAGCACTGTCATTTATTATTTCACTTCTTTTCGTCCCCTTCCAAATCTATTAACACATTCATTAATTTAAAAAACAAAACACATTCGAAAGCAAAAAAAGAATCAGATTCCAGAGCCAAGATTAATTCTTTTAAAAATAAAGCTTCAAAAAAGGCCACTTATCTCATTATTTCTGTACGGCCAGCATTATGTTTTAAATATAGAACAAGGCGCATCTGTTCTGGGTAGGATGCGCGCATAAAGGGCGTATAATACGAACGTGTACAGTCTTTTCGTTGATTCTCCCCCTGCCCTTGCATCGCGTCAAAACTATCTTTACCTTTATACATATAAGGTTGTTATTAGTTTGTAGTCACTGACATTTTCGTCAAAGTTGTAGTGATCCTTATTTCTGTCGTTGTAAGGTTGATTTTAGGTTGGGGCTGTCTTCAGTAATATCTCTGTAAGGACTATACCTACTTAATGAGAGATGAACTTGATGAAGACACAGTTAGGAGCCCATCAATCCTTGTCACTTTAATGTTGGATGGCAACTGAGGCGGTATGTGACATCGTAGTTTACAAGAAATGTGCTTATTTTTGGTTTTCTTGTACCTGGTAATGTGTTATGTTAGGGGTAGAGAGAATTTTGCTCTCACAGTATTTCGAAAATTCCTAATTTTTTTTTTAAAGGACGAGGTCAATTTATACGTAGTAAGTGATTGTCATTAAAACAAGTATTTTTTTTAATATTCAACATTGGTCTTAAGCGGAGTATAAATAAAAATCTCATTTTTCGCGCCATGCATCAGCATACATTTAAAATTATTAACACAAACAGTTAATACAGCAGTAACAAATATTTGTCATTAAATATTTAAATCGACCTTCAAATAATTAAAAACATAAAATTGAACGAAATTTCTTTTAATGTTTAAACAAAAAAAAAACTTAAATACAAGCGAAAGTTTCAAAACGAAATACTACAAAAATTGCTCTTAAACCATGTTTTTATTTAAAAAATAAAATGTGATAGCATAAACAATTTTTTACCTCAACTACCTGCCTGTTGTATGACGGAAAAGTAAAATTATTAAATATTAAAAAGGTGCGTGCCGGTGTAAAGGCTGTCAAAGGGATTTTTCAAAAGGCCATAGATAAGGGGCTGCTTGTAAAATGTCAGGAAAAAAATAAAATAAAAGGAAAAGACAAATTTGTACTAATTAATAGACACCTTAAAAGTATTGTTAGTAGAATTTGCTTTAATAAGTCTGGCAACCTTTTGTTTTCGTTTGCAGGAAACCGTTATTTTTTTACGCGGAATGGTTTTGATTACTTTTCCTTTTTAATGAACAAATGGGTAGGTAATATTTTCCAAAGGTTCATTGCACGGTTGTCGCAGTTGCGGAGCGATCAACTGCTGTGCAGTGTGTCGCGGGTTCTATTCCCGCACGGAACAAATATTTCTATGATCTACAAGTACTTGTTTCGGGTCTGGGTGTTGGTGTATATGTGAGTTTCTATGTTTGTAAACGCACCCACGATACAGGAAGCAATTCCTAGTGTGGGGCAACGTTTTTTTTTAAATAACATTATTTTTATGAATTTTACAAGTTTATGAATCAGGAGGAACTCGTAGTCTTGATTATAGAATAACCAATTGGAGAGGCCTTTTTTTTAGCGTGGTATAATCATCAAATGAGTCCTCCCACCCAGGGCAGAGCGGGGGTTTAATAACCCTTTACTTTCTGGGGTCTCGGTAATTCGTAAGACCCCGGCAGGCTTTGGCTCTCTAGAGGGGGGCCTCGGTAATTCGTAAGTCCCGCGACCCCGACAGGCTTTAGCCCTCTAGAGGGGGGCCATATCATTTTTCTGACACTCTTTGAGGCGCGCGAGGAACAACGCGCTGTCGACCCAATTGGAGAGGCCTTAGCACTAGTTTGCTAAAGGCTGATGATGATGGAAGCCGACCCCAACATAGTTGAGAAAGCACGACCTTCTCAACTATGTTGGGGTCGGCTCTCTCAGACCTTCTCATCAGGTAACCGGGACCCTGAAACTTAAAGGGCTATTGAAGGAATTGGATTGTAGTCAGTACGTGTCTGACAGTTTGGTGGGAGGACTCGTTGATGAATTTACCAAGTAACATAGTTGAGAAAGAGCTAGGTAGATTATGAATGAGAAACATTTTCCTACTGAATAAATGACTTTGAGATTTTCTCCAAAAATAATGGTACCTACAAGAAAAGCCTAGCACTTAATGTAAGCACCAGGCATTGTAGGCAACCCACATCAAAGTGATTCGATCTCTTTCTTTTCTTGCTTTATCATTGTCCGTCCATCCTTGAAAAGACCTTGGAAAACCAGAAAAACGTAAAATAATCAGGGGTACTACTATCTAAGCACAAAACTCGTAGCTTCGACCGACGTTTCGGACGTTTCATATTCTTTGTCACTTTCGGACATAAAATTTGTGAAACGAACTAAAAATTGGTCACAACGTGATTGGACAGTTGTCCCGATTCTCAAAATGTTGTCAGAACTTATGAATTTAGAACTAACAGGGAGTAGGCTTCACTCAATCGAAAGTTTCGAGTTACATTAGTGAGGACCCATATTTTCGTTGATGGACTAAGAAGGTAGACCCCCAGACTCAAATGCTTTTGCTCTCGTCTTTTAAATATTTTTATAGAGAAAATAATTTGACTCTTCGATTATTTTGTATTTGTTAACTAAATATTTCAGAATAAAAAGCTTCAATTATCAGAAGAAAGTTTTCTGTGAATAGGGTACGCCACTGTTATAGCGGTAAACATCATAATCATCATCAGGGAGGCGTGGATCGGTAGGAAACAGGATAGCATTATAACAGCTAACGAACAAAATAGACTTAAGATGAAAATTAAAACAAAAAAAAAAAACTTTTGTCATCTTTTGAAATTACAAAATACTAGGCATGATGCATAAGCAATCATAATGAATGATAAACAGATGCACAACTAAAGTATACGCATCATCCAAAGAACTCAGAACGCACATACAGTGAATGCTTACCAAATTTAGTTCAAAAATAATAATTACCATGAAAACGCTCTCAAAGAACTACCCAATTCATACTAATTAATGTTTAAAAGCTTACTCAGATCCTCCATCTTCACACGATTTTTATTTTTACGCTCTCAAACGTCTCTTTGTGGTATCCGATCCGTAAACACGATTCTCTTTGTACTTACTCTTAATTTTAACACCAGATGGGCTTTCTATTGAATTGGAATCTATTTTTGGTTTAAGATTTACTTCCTTTTCGAGATATTATAAAGGTCTTAAGGGAGATAATTATGAAGAATAAATTAGCTTTTGCTGCAATTTTTTCAGTGTGGGTGTCGGAAATTATTCTGCTGCAACTTATTCCCAGGTTCCTTCTCAGTCCCTGGTATTGTATTTTAGTGAGTAAGAGTACGGTCCCCTTTCGCTTCACCCAGGGAATGCGTGCTCTCGACACTTATTTGATGCTAAGCCAAAAAAACAGAAAGACGGTGATTGTATTCTGTGTACACAAACCCAGGTAAAATAGTCTACAAGCGTGTAACAATTAATTAAAAGTAGCAGCGACCTTCTTTTGTCTTGTGGGAACTGGGAATTCATCGAATGACTCTGTCCGCGGATATTCCCACCACCTGACAGACACTTGGCCCTACCAGATTCCGTCAGTTATGCTGACAGTCCTCCGACTAGTCGACTCAAAAAAATGTTGCATATTAAGATCTGAAAAGTTAACAAATAGAAACGAGTGAAATATCTTCAGTATTGTATTTTAAGTAAAATAAACACACAGTATGTCTATAAGAAGAAGAAATGAGAACTTAGAGTCTGCACAACCACTGCATGTGTCCCTAATCGGAAATAAGACTCGAATTCGACTCGACGACGGGATTTAGCGAACGACGGTAACTTTTTCTCTAGTTGCTATTAAAATCCGGTGACTACGATTTTATGGAGGGATACATCGTAATATTCTTTTTTATAATAGGTATCTTTTTACCCTTTCCATCGGATTATAATATACTTTGTGACTTAAGCAAAGTTATTTTATTTTACTACTAACATAAATGCCAAAAGTTCGCTCGGTTTGGATAAAATTTGGCACATGGATAGTTTATGATTACGACATAGAATAATACGTAGAAGCCTTTTTATCGCAGTAATATGATTCTGTGGTCCAAATATTATTTATCGAACAATCAGGCAAAGCCGCTATTAGAAGAATTTTCTTAAGAAAAACATAATCCAGATAAATGTTACTCCATTCATCACTCACTCATTCATTACAAATGTATGAGACAGTTCATAAAATATTGTTTTTGTTACTTCTACTCTTATTCTTTCTGAAACCTTTTGAGGTCAAAGTTTGGACAACTTTAATTGGTGAAATACAATACTTATTTTAGTTTGAAATGCTTCTTTTAAAAGAGTTTTATTTCGGAGTTTTCCTGTCTGAATTATAAGTATTTATAATAAGAAAGTAATCTAGTATTATTAGGTTCTTCAGAAAGTTAGTAGGACCGTCACAGAACTACAAATGACAGCCAGAGAACAACGGCTTGACGTGCTTTTTGACGACCGTAAGAAACTCGCTATACAACATTAAAAGAGTCAATATGGAGTTTCTTGCCCATTCTTCTCCATACGGACCTACCCTTGCGAATCGGTATAGAATGAATCCTATTCCATGCCATTTCTTTTTTAATATTTGACGTTCAGAAGTGCCTCTTCAATGGCCTAATTCAAATAATTTGACTTTGGCCAAAAAGATATAGGTGAAGCATAATTATAAAGCGGGTAGAATATAAGGCCGAGAACTCACTGATCAGATAATGCTAAGCTACACAAGTACTAGCACAAGTCGTCGGAATCAGCCGTGCGAAATGGGTCAGGCAAGTGTCGACGCAGACACTATCTAGGTTTGACGTATGCACTAACATAAAACTATGTTATGCCTTTATTCCCTGAGGTATGACGGCACGTGTGATCGTATTTGTGGCGATGGATCGTGGTTTTGGTTTATTTGTATCTATTGTGTACTGGGAACTATTTTTATAGTCTTTGAGATAAAGATTTTAATTGTAATATGGAGTTTGGATTATGTTTGATTGATGTATTGTAATATTTTTACTCTATCGTGAGGCTATGTCCGAAATAATTTATTTTATGTGTTTTATTTTATTAATAACAAATTTAATAAAAATACATGATAGCGACACAGTTACGGCAATATATATAAGACTAGTAAAATATATGAGTGAGACCTTTTCATATACGAAAAAATCTTTGCTCAATAAAGCAGCCAAATAAATTAAATTGTACATTAAAACTTACCCCGGTTCAACTTTCGGTTACAAGGTAAAATACAGTTAGAAAAAACTCCCCGGGCTAATATAACTCCGCCATAATAAGAAAATAAAACTTTTCCACAACATAAAGTCGCCGTTTTATTGCGGAAATCTTAATTTTCCTAATAATTAATCTCAGATTGTAGGAACTCCTTGCGAAACCGTTTAATTTCGAGGAAATGAAAAAAAAAAAGTTGTAAGTGCTTACCTACATTTGTAACTGCTACATAATTTCAAGCAAATGAACCTGGACTTGTTTTAATTTGTTCCTTTTTTAACTTTCCAGTCATTATGAATGAATAACATTTAAAGGGTTGTAATTGTTCTTAATACAAACATTTACGGAGATGTTTTCCGAACAATTAAATGCTTCGCTCGACAAACAAACCATCAGAATGCTTCAAAAGGATTCGTTCATCAATACATGTTCTTTTGAAGTCAGCCATTCGGAGAAATTACTCAAAGAGATAGTTTTACGATTAGGGAAGGGAAAAAAGCTGTGCGACATGGATGGACATTTATGCGTTCGGAATGTATGGGCCCATGCTCCACGAGCCATCAAATCGTTTTACGACTTACATGGCCAATCGTAGAACTGCCCCCAACGACTGATTTATAACGTTTCCGTTGAAAAACATAAAGAATACAGCTGCAGACATATTTAGCGGTTAATGGGACGTTCGAATTTTAAAATGTTGCTTTAAACAATTTAATGTTTCTTCTTGGAGGCCTATTAGCGTTGTTTCTTGTTCAAAAGATGTAATAATCATGTGTAGCACTTAAAAATTGATAACATATGGCAACTATAACAAAATGAAAATGTTTCTAATTGTTTTTTTTTTTCTATATCACCCAACCAAATAAAGTGTCTATTTCATTATTCTGTTTCAGGATTTGTCATCTCACTACAGTGTAAATAACATAATCAGAAAATCCAGGCATAATATTTTATACCGAAAAACGGCCATCGACCTCGCAGCAGCGGTACTTGCACGAAATCAATAGCTTCGTCCGTACTTTCGGGCGATCTTTATCAGTTACGGACATTTATGATTAGGTATGAACTTCATAACTAACTTCCAGATGTATTGTCGGAATTTATGAATTCATAACTAACGAGGGGTAGGGTTTACTCAAAAGTTATGAGTTATTTTCGTATACGACCGTATCTTCGTTGACGAACAAACAGAGTAGACATCCTGACCCATGTAAATATAAATGAACTTCATGCCTTCAGACAGTATTGATACTCTAACTGAAGATAGAGAAGATTTACAAACTGAAGATAATAAACCAATCAATCCTAACTAACATTATGAATGCTAGTGTGAGTTTGTTTGTTACGGTTTCTTACCTAAATCGCTAAACCTATTCCGATTTTTTCAAACATAAAGCTAGATAGAAAAACAACTTGAAGTGGACAAAGAAGACTGAAAGGTACTATAATCATCACATTCAATTTAAAAACACCATAATTATATAGAATTACTACAATTATCAATTATTCTTTTGGTTTTGAACAGTTTTAACATAATAATATTGTAAAATATCCGTTAAAAAGCTTGAAAGCTATTTGCATAAATGTTCCAGTTTCACAAAACGACTAATCTATAGCTTTCCGATGACAGTTGGCGCGACTGACAATGAAAACAATTTACACTATCGGTGAATTCAGGCCTGACGGCCTCGCCGCAACTTTTTACAGCTTGAGCGTTAAAAAAATAAAGCGAACCGCAACTCCGACTTTATTCGTCACAGCTGCGGTTTTGTGACTGAAATAAAGATAATAAATGTTGCTGAATTGCTCTTTTGACGCTTAAATGACAGCATCACATAGGCGCGAGGAGTTGGTAAACATTTGTGAAATAATAAAAATTACTCTATAAACAAATCTTCATATTCCAAAAAAATCACTTCTCTGGATTATATATATATATTCTTAGAAGATTTGCCAGCTGAGAGGGCGGGGATATCGTCCGATAGTGGTGACGCAGCGAGTAGAGGGGGCGACACAACGTGAGCGGTGCGGTCTCGGAGCTCGACCACTTTGGCTCGAGAGCTCGGATGCGACGGACGTTAATTGGGAACCGTGTAGTTTAAATTATTTCGGTGTCTAACGGCTTATATAATAGTGCTGATTTTGTGATTAATTAATTAAAATCTAATAGTTCTAGGTAGATTTGCTTTTTCTTTTTAAAAAATTAAGTAGACTTCTGGTCGATAAGATCAGAAGTGGGATTCGCTTTAAAATTACACGCGACTTTGATCGTTCGCCATCTATTTTTGCTGTGAAGTGTTAAGTTTGAGTGCAATTTAAAAAAAAAAAAAAAAGTACCACGTGTTAATAAGTGTATCAGTTTTTAATTTTTTTGCGTGTTCAGGCTAACTGTGCCCACGTGTTGGCTATATTGAGTTTTGTTTTTATCGTTAATTAAGTAACGTAGCGTACTAGGTTATAATAATTATGTCGGATCATGAACAAACACCGCGTGAAAATTCATCTAAGCGTAATTCTCGCGACCACCGTCGTAATGCGTCGCATAGCCGTCGCGATGTTCATACGAGGCGTCGAGACCGCAATCGTGAGACACGTAGCAGGTCCTCTAGGCGTCGCCGCGATAGATCAGTGAGTTTTGAAAGTCCACGTAGGCGCCGTGAGTGTTCTTATGGGCGTCGGGACAGCCTTCGCCGTGACCCTATAAACGAAGTTCTTGATCGATTGAACGCTTTAGAGGAACGCTTGCCTCCAATAGAAATACAGACGTCTACTCCCATGTCGTCGCATCCGTGCACGAAGAGCTTCACGCCGGCGCCGATATCGGTGGCCACCGAGGAACCTGTTCCCAGTATGGAAACACGTGCTACGGGGACCGCCGCCTCCGAGGCGTCGCGTGATGCTGACGCTGCGGACAGGATTGTTGGTGCACTTTCGTCCCTGATTCAAGTAAGATCGAACCATTATTATATCTCGAATTTTGATCCCAGTATACATGACTTTGATGTGTGGTGTGCTGAAGTGGATAAGGGGCGCGAACTAAGTCATTGGGGCGATCGGGAATGCTTGGGACGAATTGGTGGCTGTTTGCGTGGTGATGCGAAAACGTGGCTGAACGATTGGGTGACCAATGACCGAACGTGGACGAATTTTAAATCTGAATTTCGATCATTGTGTCCGCGTGAAGTTGATATGGCCACTGTACTATATGAGGTCATGGGCACTAATTCAAACAAGTTCGCCACGTACGCAGAATATGCCCGAAAGTCCTTATTGCGATTGAACATCGTCAGGGGGCTTTCGGATGAACTGAAAGCTGCCATAGTAATCCGTGGTATTTCTGATCCCCAAGTTAAAGCTGCGACCACAAACGCAAAACTGGGGTCAAAAGATCTCGTAGAATTTTTGTCGGTATATTCGAAACCTAAAAGTGCACCAACCACTACAGGCAATCCTGTTCGCACGTCAAATTCAAATACCTCTGATCCGCGTAAACGCAGGGCCGCTGCGCAATATGGTCGGTTGACTTGTTTTTCCTGTGGAGATATAGGTCATAAACAGGTTCACTGTCCCAAGAGGTCCGCTAAGGAATCGAACTCTGTGGATTCTCAAGCAAAATCCGAGCACGACTCACGTACAATCAAGTCGGTTTCTAAAGTCGCGAAAACTTGTACGTACTGTCACAAATCTGGGCATTCTGTCGAAACCTGCTTTATTAAAGAACGTTCAGAATCTAAATCTCAGAACAAAAATAAAACCAGTAACGTAAATTTTTGCTCAGAATCTCCTCCAGACAAAACAATGTGATATCTGCAGTCATTCAGAACGTACCTGTCGATGTCTTAGTTGATTCCGGTTCTGATATTTCCCTTATATCTGATTCCGTTTTGAAGCATTTTAGTTTGAATAAAATTCCTACCTATCACCGTATGCGAGGTATTGGAAGTCAGGACATAGAATCTACATCATTTGTAAACACTATTATCGAGTTTCCCGAGCTTTCTTTGGACATAGACTTGTATGTCGTATCCCCGAATTGTATTCAAGCTCCAATTCTGATAGGTACAGATGTTTTAAATCGTACCGGGGTTACATATATTCGAACAAATGACTCTCAACGCTTGATTAGAGTATCGCAAATACAAAATGTGTCAACTGTAGAGTTCACTAAAATAAACACGCCCTTGGTTGGCGATGAAAAAGAGTGTTTGCTAGCTCTGTTAAATGAATTTCCCAAAACTTTCACCACTGGGACAGCGACCTCTACGGTTAATACGGGTAGTATGGAAATCAAGTTGAACAGTGATATTCCAATTAATTATCGGCCTTATAAACTCTCTGCAGATGAAAAACGTCGCGTTCGCGAGATTATAAATGATCTGTTGAGTAAAGGCGTGATCCGAGAGTCGCAGTCCAATTACGCGAGTCCTATAATTCTTGTTAAGAAAAAGGACGGGTCTGATAGGATGTGCGTCGACTACCGGGCTCTAAACGCTGTCACTATTAAAGAACGGTTCCCGTTACCGCTTATTGACGACCACATTGACAGATTGGGAAGTTTTAAATATTTTAGCAGTCTAGACATGGCCACCGGCTTCCATCAGTTGCCGATGAGGAATGACGACTCTATAAGCAAAACTGCATTCGTAACGCCTGAAGGGCATTATGAATATTTAAAAATGCCTTATGGGCTCGCTAATGCTCCCATCGTTTATCAGAGAGTCATTACCAAAACTTTAAAGCAGCTTATGGATACCGGTAACGTGCTAATTTATATTGATGACGTCCTTATAATGTCCAATTCTGTCGATGATGGCCTGCAAACTTTACGCGAGGTGTTAAAAACCCTGACTGACGCCGGGTTTTCAGTAAATCTAAAAAAGTGTACGTTTTTGGACACTGAGCTTGAATATCTTGGTCGAATTATTGGTCATGGTCAGGTACGGCCGAGCCCAAGTAAGACTGAAGCTCTGGTTAAGTCTCCGAAACCATCTAATGTAAGAGAGGTTCGTCAATTCCTGGGATTGGCGGGCTATTTCCGTAGGTACATAGCAGGCTATGCCTCAAAAACCGCTTGTATTGCCAAGTTGCTCAGGAAAGGCGAACCTTTCAAATGGGGAGCGGAACAAGACCTGGCACGTGACTATGTTATAAAAAGTCTAACAGAGGAGCCAGTCTTAGCAATTTTCGATCCCAATTTGTCCACTGAGCTTCATACCGATGCGAGTGCTATCGGTTACGGTGCGATTTTAATGCAAGAACACGAGGGTAGACGGAAGCGAGTTGTCGGCTATTTTAGTAAATCCACACAGGGCGCAGAGTCTCGTTATCATAGCTACGAACTCGAGACGTTAGCAATTGTTCGCGCATTACAACATTTTCGGCACTACTTAATTGGAATTAAGTTCAAAATTGTTACCGATTGCAACTCTTTAAAGTTGACCGAGCGTAAAAGAGACTTATTGCCACGTGTCGCGCGCTGGTGGATCTACATGCAGGATTTTCACTTCACATTAGAGTATCGAAAGGGTTGCCTCATGCAACATGCAGACTTTTTGAGTCGACAGCCCGCTACTGTTCTCCAAATACAAAATCCACGAAATTGGGCGAAGATTGCTCAGACGGCGGATTCGGAAACTCAAGGCTTAATGGAAAGGCTGAGAGATGGCCAATTAGATTCCTCCCGGTATGTAATAAAACATGATTTGTTATACTATAAGTATGTGACTACTGGTGAGGATGCTCGTTTTTTATGTTTTATTCCAAAAGGTCATAGACTTAGCTTGTTAAGAGTATTCCACGATGATCACGATCATATTGGAACGGATAAAACTACAGAGCTTATTTTGCGTTATTTTTGGTTTCCCGGTCTAAGACCATTTGTAAAAAAATATATCGGTCATTGCATTGTTTGCTTGTCGCACAAGAAAGTACCTCGAGCCCCTAGCCAACCGATTGAATCCTGGACGAAGCCCGAAATACCGTTTTCAGTGATTCACACTGACGTTCTTGGACCTTTAACGGAGTCAAACGGGTTCCGGTATATACTCCTCGTTGTAGATTCTTTCTCGAAATATTGCCTCTTGTACGCTCTATACAGGCAAGATACACTCGAATTGAAGCGTGTATTTTCAAACACAATCTCACTTTTTGGTACTCCGTCAACAATTATTTGTGATCGTGCCAGGATGTTTGAAAGCGCTTCCTTTCAAAGCTGGGTCACTGAGTTAGGCTGTGACGTGCATTTTATCACGCCGGAAATGCACCGTGAGAACGGGCAGGTCGAGCGTTACTGCCGGACGGTCCTCAATATGTTGCGTATCGAAGTGAACAACAAGGGTGCTCAGTGGTCTGATACATTATGGAAGATTCAACTAACTCTGAACATAACGAAGCAGGCCACGACTCGCACCTCGCCCCTACAGTTGCTGACTGGTGTCGAAGGCACGACACCAGTCCTGAGATCTTTGGTGCGAGATGTCGCCCTGAATGACTCTCACTCCAACCGAGAAGCGCTGCTCACACTGAGGAGACAGAGGACATCTGAGTTGCTGGCTGAAAATCAGCAGCGACAGGATGCATATGTGAACGAGCGTCGTCGACAGCCACGTACATTCACTGTCGGCAGTTTTGTTTTTGTTAACAAGGGATCTCAGAGCACTGGGAAGTTGGACTCCGGGATGCGCGGCCCCTATAGAGTTGTGCAAGCATTACCACATCACCGATACGAGCTTGAGCTGTTGGCTGGTTCTTACGGGAAGAAGACTCAGACTGCCGCAGAACACATGGTTCAGTGGCGTGGTGAGTGGACCCCGGATGCGTGTGAAGCGTTTTTCGGTGATGGTGAGTAGTTTAAGTAACCCCGACCAGTGGCTACTTGCCCCGACCAGTGGCAATTGTTGTTATAGCCCCGACCAGTGGCTACTTGCCCCGACCAGTGGCAATTGTTGTTATAGCCCCGACCAGTGGCTACTTGCCCCGACCAGTGGCAATTGTTATTATAGCCCCGACCAGTGGCTACTTGCCCCGACCAGTGGCAATTTTTCTTATCTATCTGGAACCCTGCTAGAGGTTTCCAGGACGATGTTGTGGATGTTTCGGTAATGATTGAGGTCCGGAACTCTTTCATTGGCGATACAATTCACCAACTTCTGTCTATTTTGATGCAATTGCTCGAAATTTCATTACAATGGACAGTTAAGAGTTCAGCCTCGCAGAATAGCTCGTAATAGTTTCTGATCCATTATGTTTTAGATGATGAGTCTACCAATGAGGACCAAAGTGCAGAAGACCAGGCAGTAAACAGCCCTTGTGTGGTGGATGGGACGAGCGAGGACCAGCAAGCAATGAGAGAAAGCCAAGCTGACGAGGACGTGCAGCTGTCAGGAACGGCCGTCTTAGAAGATTTGCCAGCTGAGAGGGCGGGGATATCGTCCGATAGTGGTGACGCAGCGAGTAGAGGGGGCGACACAACGTGAGCGGTGCGGTCTCGGAGCTCGACCACTTTGGCTCGAGAGCTCGGATGCGACGGACGTTAATTGGGAACCGTGTAGTTTAAATTATTTCGGTGTCTAACGGCTTATATAATAGTGCTGATTTTGTGATTAATTAATTAAAATCTAATAGTTCTAGGTAGATTTGCTTTTTCTTTTTAAAAAATTAAGTAGACTTCTGGTCGATAAGAATATATTTTTTTTTGACATGGCCTCTCGTAGCACAACAACTCTAGAAGGTTGATGCTACTTAACCGGACAATCCTGCGGTGGCCAAAAATTACTTTAAGGCCCCCAGCCAGGGCTTACAACTAAGGTTCAATTAAATGAACGTCACTAAGGGCACCCCCTGCGGGGTTCGGGCCTAGGCTTAGTGCGTCATTGAGGGGGGGGCAGCAAGGGTCAGGCTGGGTCGAATTATTATTAGGGGAATTTAAAGCTACTTGCTCAGCTTCGCGAGCTGGCTTGTCGAGCAAGGGTCGGGCAGTAATATTACTGGGAGTTCGCGGTGGGCCTCGTCGGCGGGGCCGGAAACGCGGTCGGTATCTGTATTTGTATTTTCGAATTGTGCTAGTTTCCCTACAGCTCTCTTGGAGGAGGGTTATGGGATCGTCTGGTTCTAACAGGGTATGCCTAGGGCGACGGATTTTCCCTATTCTAGTTGGGGTGTATCGGGCGGCCGATGAGATGAGCGGGTTGGGATGCTTCTCGGCTGAGTCGAGAAAACGCTTTGTAAGGCGTTTCATAATCTGTTTTATTGTAGGGATTTTGAGATCGACATGGAGTCGCTCGTTCCTAATAAACCAGGGTGAACCCGTGGCCTTTCGGAGAAACCGGTTCTGTAGGGTCTGCATCCTATGGATGTGATGGGATTTTGCATGCGCGAACACTGGGCACGCGTATGTCAGAATGGGCCGAATGCATGCGGTGTAAATACGCAAGAGAGAGAGAGAAGACCTGTGTCCCACCAGTCGATGATGATGAGGTACTGTACAAGAAATAACATTTAGATAGAAGAGGACAAGGGCACTGC
Source organism: Agrotis puta (assembly GCA_943136025.2). Lineage (NCBI taxonomy): Eukaryota > Metazoa > Arthropoda > Insecta > Lepidoptera > Noctuidae > Agrotis > Agrotis puta. Next base: position 13,382,902 of record OW964175.2, on the reverse strand, counting down.
TTATTTCATTACGAATTAATCTCTTTCAGCAGACAAAAGACAGAAAGAAAAAAAAATTAAAAAGTTCTAATGTAAAAAGTCTCTGAATAATTTAAATCATTTATTTCTTAGGTTATAAGTTACTTCGAAATTACTAAGAAGTTGAGTGACAAGTTGTTGAATGTTGCCATACAAATGACTTGATATCCCCATAGATTACAGGGGATAGTGTTTTAATAGATAAATAGAAAGTATAACTTGATAACAGGGACATTGAGCATTACTATAAAAAAGCAAGATGGCGGCATTAGTTCCCACTAACACGCTAAACAAAAGCGCAACACTATAAAGCCTTTGTCAAACAGACAAGCGAGTCCGAAGCGATAACGAACCGATACGAGACGTCAGTCCGATAGTTCGATCACGCTATCGGATCGCTTTCGCTTTTCTATGTGACTGGATTCAAACAATTCCATACATTACAAATAAAAACGCCTCGCTTCGCATTCGCCACGCCTGTCTATTTGACAAAGGCTTTTAATGGCCGAGTTTTTTGTCATTTGGGTTGATGTAAACACCTCATAAACATCCCAAAGAGATGTAAACACCAAAACATGAAGCAGGTGTGTTGTAAATGTTGATAATAAACTTACGAATTTATAGTTCAAATGCCCTGTTTTGGCTTACCTTCTGTCCTTGTCTCCGCACCCTTAGGACCTTACATGTGTACCTCCAACCACAAAGCTGTTCAGTCGGGCGAGGGAAGCGAGCCGTGAATAATCTTTGCAAAATACGAACCCGAAATTATCTTGGTCTGATGGTTTTTATGTCTGCGATATTGGACATAGGATTTGTAATATGTGACATACATTTAGGATATTATTATCCACTAGCTTATGCCCGCGGCGTTACCTGCATCAAGTTTGGTTATTGTGCCTTTTTTTTATCGTGGTAAAATCATCAAACGAGTCCTCCCACCCAGGGCAGAGCGGGAGGAACTGTCAGACTCGTACTGACTAAAATCCACGGTGTCCTTCAATAGCCCTTTATGTTCCGGGCTCACGGTAATTCGTACAGTCCCGCGACCTTGGTAATTGTACCTTAGGAACATCTTACCGGGATAAAAAGTTTCCTACGTGTTAATCCAGACTACAAACTATCTGTGTTTTAAATGTTGTCTAAATGATTTTTGTGTGAAAGAGAAAAAACATCTATCCATCCATTCGACCGCATTAACTTTCGTATTTAAAAAATTAGATTACTATTGTTTAAAAATATACATTTCAACCTGCTACAATACCTACAAATATGAAATTCAACGTGTCTCATTATTCTGATCCATTGAAATCTTGATCCTTTAGTCGACTCGGTAAACAAAAAAATCTTTGCCTCGTATTTTTTGAGCTCTCATAATAGCATTGCTCTTTAAATTTTTCGTAATTGCCGACGGAGTACCTACCTTCGCACTTAATAATTAACTTAACAGTAAATAATTGGAGCGTTTGGAAAGAATTATCAACTTTGTTAAATTTTCAAAAAATAGTAAATTAATAATGAGGGGTTACAAAGGAGTAATGAAGTTTTTTAAACTTGTCATTGGCTTTTGTTTTTTTATTTCTTAATTGCATTATATTTGAGTATATTGTATATTTCGGTGTATATTTAAATGTATGTGTCGTTTACAAACCTCTTTTATTTATCAATAATAATATGTAAGAAAGGTGAAGCAAAGAGGGTGACTCATGAGCTAATGAATAATGGAGAAGTATACCTAGAATTTAAGACACATGCTTCGCTAACCCCTTAAAAAATTGTGATAACAGAAAATTATACTTATTTATTCAATGAAATAGTGACTATAGTAAATAGAGATTATGTAGATGCCTCGGTTGATGAAGGTGTACAATGCTGTTCTTTTCTATAAGTGATCGGACCTGATTCTTTACTTGTATTTTTAGACACTGTATTTTGCGGCGTACTGATTCAAACTTACTAGAAGATATCAGTTTATCCTTGTGGGTCATTTGGGTCAGACCTTAGACACAGTTTACTTATAATAAAATATTATTGGGTCTTGGCTACACAACCGTATAAAATTAACCGTACCAGCAAAATGTTCGCACAAAAATAGTCTGACTTTTAATGTACTAATACAGGCATTTAGTAAGTCATTAATCTTGGTACCAAATGAAGTTAATTTTCGGCAAATTTTACTTGTTTTGTCAGAACGTCTAATGAAGATCGTAAGACATGACCTCACGAGTTGAGGTCATCAAAAACAAGCAGACAGCGTACAAGGAATTTCATCAACTTTCTCATTTATCTGCCTTTGAGAATTGTTTTGATTTGTTTACTGAACTCTTCTGTTATAATTTATGTTTATATTTATTGTTTTGATATTCTGTCTATGCGGCTTTATTTCGTCAAGGTGACATACTTTATGGACATAAACCTTTCAGAATACTTAATGTTGTCTTGAAGAAACACTCATACCTATCTATTTTTTTTGGTTGGCAAGATGAGAGCGATCACACATAAAAAGTAACTTTGTTAAACACTCCGTCTGGATATTTATGTAAATTCAGGTTATTATTTTTGCTTCAAAGATCCCTAGGGTAGTAGGATAAGCCATTCTAAAACTTAGCTAGCATAAAATAAAGTACAAAATCTATAGTAATTTTATACTAAGCGAAGAGATTTCAGCAAAAGTACGATTAGGGACAAGAACTAAGGCAAAGAAATGGGACTGTTATGTTAGCGCGCCGATGGAGGAATAGGGGTTAAAAGAAGCTTTTATATAATTTTGTATTTGTGGGCGTTTATCCTCGAACGGCTTGGCTGTAATCCTGACGAATGTTCATAGTTTGATGTATTGCTGAAAGCCTAGAATATATTTGGCGACATGCCGAAATTTCACCCAATAATCGAACCTAACTCACATTATTTACTTAATAATGCTTACTTTAACGTTTGTTTGCAAGAGTTATAGGCATATAAAATGTCAACTATTATCATTTTTCTGGCCGTTTTTCAACTATATTGGGGTCAACTTTCAGTTAAGTCAAATAATATCAGCATTTATTTCGAGACTACGTACGTTACTGTTTCCCCTCCTAAATTCTGCATTTGACCGTCTTCTCATGGAACCTACTCTGCTTTCACATTTATTATATTAATAAGGATATAGCGACTGACAATAATAATAGAACAGAATTAAAACCAAGTAAGGAAATCAATCAACGCACTAAGACAATTACCAGTCTCCGCAAAGTTAAATCCCAGCTTTAATACATTACTTTAATTACTGCGACCCGAATGCGTGCCGAAGAAAACTTTACTTAGTACAATTACGGGTTTCTCCCAACTTAGTTACCTCAGTTGGTTGTGTATGTTGAGCCAAGAACACATGGGTATTGTCGAGATCAACTTGGAAACTCCGAACTCAATCAAGTTCTTCGGGCCCAAAGTACTTGATTGCCAAGGATTTGCAAACGAACAAATTCATTCATTCATTTTCGTTCGTTCTACACTTTCTTATTTCATGTAGAGCTTATTGTGAACCAGTGTTGTGTAAAGGAATTATAATGAAGGTTTTGTCGGGACTTGGAAAGTACAGAAATACCTACATGTGGGTTTCGTTATAACGAATTTCATTCTTTATTTTTCTCTGAGATAAAAGTCAAGGAAACGCCGGTACCTATCACGACTTAAATAATTCTGTCATGCGAGTATGACCGAAAAAATCTGCACAAAGCGCAAATGAAAAAGTGGAGTCACTTAGCCCTGTAATAGGACAATAAGGATTTTAAAAACAAGTCCTACTATCGTTTAACGCGCTCCTAAAAGCATTTATGAGCTTTTTTGGGGCAGGAAATCATCAAATTACTCCACCCGCTCTAGGTGGAGTAAAAGGGACTGTCAGAGTCGTACTGATTAAAACCCACTTTATTTCTTCAATTGCATTCTTGGTCTATGATAGGTCTAGAACATTACCGTAATCCTGGAACCACATAGGGGCTTCATATGCTAGATATGATTAGAAAGTCTATAGATCGCCAACAGAACAAAATGAAATAGGTGTTATTGCTGTTTTTTTTTGTTACCATGAGAAAAGATGTGATTTTACGACAAAGCAAAATATGTAGTGTAGGGCGCCTGTCCAATTGGTTTGAGCGATGATCTGCGACACGCAGCCGTAGAAACTGACTGAGGATAGTTCAGGACCGTGCTTAATGACATACATTATGTAATTAATAAAAGGGTGTAATTTATCTATAATAATATGTATGTATTTAGAAATATAAAAGTATGTTTATCAGTCGTCTAGTACCCATAACACAAGCTCTGCTTAGCTTGGGACTAGATGGCCCAAGAGTGGACTATTACAGGCTGATGATGATGATGGTGATGAATGTATTTTGCATATGAACTCATCAACTCATTTGTCTTCAAATGTTAACGTACCTATTTGCATAATATGTGGGAGTGTTTACACTGGAATCATAATAAAGCCTTTGTATGTTCTTGAAAAGTATATAAATATGTAGATTTTGTTTGAACTTCTCGTTACCGTGTAAACGTGTAGAAATTGGAATTTAAACCTTCTTTTCCCGTAGAAAGGTTTTCAATTCCAATTTCTGTTTTTTCGTTGTTAGACTTACAGGCTATTTTTTGTGATTATTTTTAAAATAAGCATAACAGTATTATTATGATATTTTCCTCATAAGAAATGTAGTAATAGATAACCTAATACGAGTAGTCTTTAGTCGATTCACTGAAGGTATAGCCCGGTCAAAGACAGACCAGGGACATTTTAGGGATGCAGAAATCGACCGACTTACCTTCACAGAGCTGATTTGTGAAATAGTTGGAACGCAAATTACAATATCCTGTGATACCATATTAACTTTCAAATATAGTAATTAGTTCGTTGCTTACGATTTTGTTATTATTTCTTTGGTTAAATCATTGAATATTTACAATGATAACATCAAAATTCGAGAGTTGGGCCTCGTTACATCACAAGCAAGTAAAAATTATACCTGCTTGTGTCGTATTGCTAGTTTGAAAAGTGTCATATCTCGGTAATTTTTGGTTTATTTAAAAAACACTGAAGCCTTTGTCAAACAAACTGGCGTGACGAATATTGTCGAGGCGTTTTTATTTGTAATGTATGGAATGTTTGAATCCAACCACATAGAAAAGCGAAAGCGATCCGATAGCGTGACAGAACTATCGGACTGACGTCTAGCTTCGGTTCGGTATAGCTTCGGAAACGCTATGTGATAGCTGGAGTTAAAAGCTTCAGATTTTTATAATACGTAACTAGTTTATGCTTTCCCTACTTATCTGGTGCAGTGTACGTGAATTATTATGTACACTAACCTTTCAGGAATCACAAACGTACTTGTTACTTAATTAAATTAAGACTAAAATGAGTTTGAACATTCTGTTTACTCAGCAATCCCCATCTTTGAGTAAATGAACCTCTTTGAAGTTCTCAAAATGGATTCATTTCTTTTGAACAGCTTTGTAAATAAAAACATAAATCATAAGCGGGTCCGCCTTGAAGATTTTTGTGACTTTTATTTGTTCTCGTAAAATATTAAAGCGTTTAGGATGACAGGTACTGATTTATCAGGCTCTCAAATAGTTTTGTACACAGCCTGTATTTCTGAATGGTTTTCTCGTATTTCATTTGATAAAATTTTCTTGAGTAGCAATAAGAAATGGAATAAATTATCATTTCTGGTCTGATCTTGTGTTGATAGAATCCTTTTTTTTATTATTTGAGAAGGGTGTGTACTTGACTCTAGCCAAGGTCAGGGGTGAAAGAGACTTTGATGAAGGAGCCAGCCTACTTAAGAAACTTGTTCACTCTAACTTGGAAGATATTAAAGTTTGTATTCAGCACTTACCTACACAACGCGACGCAAGTCTCTGATACGACTTTGCTATCCAGACGACTAACGCAATACAAATCCATTGAGGTTCGTACGCAGGCACGCGTAAATGGATACCAAAGTCTTAAGGTATCGGAGACTTGCATCACGTTGTGTATGAAAGGGCTTCTTCGGAAATACAAACTTAGGTAGAGAGTTCCACTCATTCGTGCATTCTGAAAGACATTTTGAAATACTTTATGCTAATCATCTACTATTGGGCAAGAAGTAAGTGAATCAATCTGTTTGCAAAGCAATTCTAAGTTTAGTTAGACAACCTGTTAAGCCAAGCCCCCTATTAGCGGAGTACGTAGTCCAGCGAATGAACGCCTGACTTGTAAGCGACGAGTTACTGGTTCGATTCTCTCCCAACCTGTTTATTGACGGCGACTCATAGAGAGCGTTAGACTGGTAACCGCATAGTTGAGAAGGGTCGCAGGAAGTTAACCATGACCCTGGAACGTAAAGGGCTATTGAAGGATGACCGTCGATTTTAGTCAGTACAAGTCCGATAGTACCGCTCGCCTGGATAGTCGTTTGATGATTTTACTACGATAAAAAAAGGCATAGTTGAGAAAGAAATGTGCAGTTGATGTCAAAGTTTGAAATTATTGCGTAAAATTCTGGTTCGTATTTGTAAAACCTAATTATATATTTTTTTGTTTCATAAGATGATAATCTTGATGTAGATTTACTTTAGAAGTACTCTTTTGCCGAACCCACTTCGAATAACACGATGTTTTTGTTACGTCATGTTTACCTAATTTACCTAAATCCATCCATCCCAACAATGGCGGAACAAACTCTCTCCAAATTCAAAGAAATCCAACAAAACAAACTAAAGAAACAAGGAAAGGGAATAAAAAAATCGAATAACAAATCATTTTTCCTCTCCGATGAATCCAAAATGTATATCCGCAATAAAATGCTGCTATTTTTTTCACTGAGACTCGTAAGGATTACGTAGCGCTGAAGTGGTATTTATTGCCTTTTTACCTCAAGGTGGCAGGAAGGCCACGATTGAAATGAACGATTGCTCGCACGCTACACGTTATACCTCGCGTTCAGTTGTTTCAAATCCTCAGATTAAAAAGTTTCTTGAAGCGAGTGAAAAATGGCTTAATATTGTGACAACAAGCGAAATTGGATTTCGAGACGATGAAAATGACGCAGATTTGTACGAAATTTGAGGTTTTATGAGCTTTTATTTTTTGCTTTTCCTTAATATCTATAATCATAAATAACACTTAATTATTTGTTTTCGAGACGTGTGACTTTTTGTTTAAAGAATAAGCATTGCCTCGGTAAAAGATAATTCTTCGGGGCACGCTTCCTCATGGCAGCAATTCTTAGTGTACTTTTTCTCTGTACATTTCAGGCTTTTTTTATATTTATATTTATAGTTAGTTAATTTAATTTAGTCTGTTTATTGTTTTTTTTACATTTATTGCTTGTAATATGAGACTAAACAAATAAATTGGTGGGCATTAAAATATTATTTATTTATTCTGACACTTTCATTCACATTGTAAGCTAACGCTGTGGGACTGTGTATTTCAATCATACGTATCAAATATTTTTTATTGAACTAAAAAATATTCAAAAGTCGAAATAAAACGAAATGAAATAGGCCGAATATATGCAGCTCTAGGCAAATATTTAGGAACCAGTGGTGTACAACGTTTGTTTAAAAAACTGTAAAATAAATATGTACAGTATTAATGAACACGCAAGTAGGTACTAGCTAAGCGGTTAATTATGATAAATTGTAGATTTATAATAAATATACTTCATGTTTCACATTGTTTTCTATAAGCCCTAGTTTTCTAGAGCTTAAATCTCTCAATGTATCTCAATTACATAACTCAATTTTAAAACTCATTTTTTTTTATTTTGTCAGAAGAATAGCGACCCAATTGTTCTTAACCCCGCTCCGCCAAAAACGGATGGAGCTTTATTTGAGTGTCAAAAAAAAAACAACTATCAAGGGATGCGTTTGACAAGTTCTTTCACTTTGTTTCCGCTACGAAACCCGTTTCAGGCTGTCATCTTCATGAGTATTACTCGGACGGTTTTCAACTGTCAGAGAGTATAAATGAAGTTATTCAGACGATTTCGCTTCCAAAAAAAAAGTTTTTTTTTAAATTAATCTTTTTTTTGGGATTGTGTACGTTGTTGTGATATTGCTAAGTTATTAGAATCATAATTCGCCTACATATTAAATACAAAGTAGAAGGAAAACAAAAATTAGTCTATGAAAAACAGGTGTTATATGTCAATTTTTATGAACGATTTAGTACGAGTCTGACAGTCCCTGCCGCTCTGCCCTGGGTGGGAGGACTCGATTATATAACTATGATGATTTTATCACGTTAAAAAAAAGAATCCTACCAAGGTCGTAGAAATGTCCTACCTACTGCGGTTGCGGAAATGTGTCAAAAGGTTACTACGGCCCTGAAACACGAACGGCGACTGAAGGAAAACCCGGTTTTAGTCATCAGTTCCGCAACTTGCTTAGGGCGGGAGGAAAAAAAGGATCCATTTTCACTTGAAACTGTAGGTACTGTACTATAATGATTCATAATGTGACAATAATTGCAACAACACCAGAATTATTTTAAAACTATAATACTCTGACATAATTATACATATTTGTACGACGTTGCCGCAAAACATAGAGATTCTAGCCACTTTTAAGCCTATGTCAAACAGACAGGCGTGACGAATGCGAAGCGAGGCGTTTTTATTTGTAATGTATGGAATTGTTTGAATCCAGTCACATAGAAAAGTGAAAGCGATCCGATAGCGTGACAAAACTATCCGACTGACGTCTCGTATCGGTTCGTTATCGCTTCGGATTCACCTGTCTGTTTGACAAAAGCAATAGTGTAACATCTCTCACACCGTGAAACTACCTATGTTTACAAATAAAAGTTTCTTATTCTTATTCAATAATACGAGTAATATTATACCGTAGCATTCACGATTAATCTTGAAATTACCCACACAAACTTTACTGCCAAATTCAGACGACCAACTTACAACGCACTTTATACTTTCCCTTAAAAACGTAAAGTGACATATGACAGCCTCACAAACAACATTACGTGTTGCCATAACTTACCCGCTTGTTGTATGAACTTAGTCAAATATCATCCCTATTGACCGTCCTTTCGATCAATCATTTCCCGGGATTCCGTGTCAAAGCGGAACCTTGAACAGAATATGCGGAACCATGGATGTGACATTAATAAATGTGTGGAAATGAATAATTTATACAAAGCGTTAACAAAAAGTCAACAACAATAGGTAGGGTTTTCGGTAAAATATAAAATAACCAAAAATATGCTATAGGGAACTTCAAGCCACATGGAATTTTGGAATTTTCTGGTATAAAAAAAATTATATGATTTAAAAAAAAGTTTATATTTTAAAAGACCATAATTATAAAACAACCTAAAGAACATACTCCCACATCCAGTTGATAAGGCTTGTCGTGAATAGGGAGTACCATATTCACGACAAAACAGCCTGCAAAAAGTGATTCCCTTATAATTTTATATATACTACTACTAATTGAGTTCAATATTGCCATAACTACTAGGGGAACAGTGTATAAGACGGGGAGGCACGATAGGAAATCACACACTTAAGGCAAACTTAACACAATACTAACGTAGCGTAAGCGTCGTTGGACGCATGAGTAAATGTAATGAGTGTATGTCCCCATTGAACCTCGCGTCCCCGTCTTATACACTGTTCCCCTACTACTTATTCATTTCAAAGCAACAATCGTCTTTTACTTCTAGGCACTGTTTTCAGATCTAAATATTGCCGATATTCAACGGCATTTCCCGTTGGTGTGGCCCTGGTATATAACAGTTGCAAGTCACAGTTTTCCATCATTTAGAAACCTTCAAGTTTTTAACATCCTTTTTCAATTCACAGAACGGTGAACGAAACACTCTAAAAAGTTAAATCGAAATTGCGTTTCGTTTCGAACTTGTTCGTTCGTTCGTCGCTCTGCGTATCTTATGTTGCTACAATTGTGTGGGTAACTAAACGTATTCGGTAAATTAATTAATAGTTTTTAGTGTATTCGGAGCGCATTTTACATAACTTTGCATAATTTATTCCAGTTATTCAAATAATAATATTTAAATGTTCACTGTTGAAATCGGGCGTGAGCTAAAAAAAAAGAGAAAATTATAAAATTAGAATACGAATTAAATCTTCCCCTTGTTCCATTTAATGTTATTGAACTTTAAATATTTATTCGATTATGAACCGAGAAAATTATTGTTCCAGAATTAAAAATATCGTATAATAATTGAAATTAATAGAACTACTCGTAAAACGTTCACATTAATTAGGCGAATTTGTGCTGACTGAAAATCCACCGGGCTTGTTCTACAAAACAATTGAAGAGCTTACTCATTAGCAACACTGATGGTCTAAAATTCGACGTCGTATTGTGAAATCAGCAAGTTTAGGCTTTGCCCAAATTTAGCAAGCCTCTGGTCTGATTTTATAATTAGATACTGGTGGTATGATTTCAAAATTGCAACCGACTGCTACAATATTAGAAACGTTATGAAATCGCTAGAATTGAGGTGAATGCTGAAATGACGGTTCCTTAATAAAGAAGTATGGAAGAAGCTGCGAAATATTTGTGTCTAAAATATAAGTAATTACACTAGCTGTTCCTCACGGCTCCTATTGACCGTAGCGTAATGTCTTATAGCTTATAGCCTTCCTTAATAAATAGACTATCTAACATAAATATAACTATTCAATTCGAACTAGTAGTTCTTGAGATTAGCACGTTCAACCAAAGAAGTAACAAACTCTTCAGCTTTATAATACTAGTTACAGATAATTCGCATTTCTTTCAATGAGGTCAGAAGACACAGACAACAGTGTCAACCAACAAGCTAGATAGATGATCACAAAGAAGTTTAAAAAGTGCGAACTCATGTCCTCCTACACCACCACAATATATAGAAAATATGAGTATCATACATACAGTGACAACGCAGTATATGAAAAGGGAAGTTTTTCTTTTATCTATATATATAAAAGGAGAACTGACTGACTGACATATCAACGTACAGCCGAAACTACTGGGGCTAGGAATGTGAAATTTTGCACACGGCTTCCTATTATAATGTAGGGGAGCACTAAGAAGGGGTTTTTGGAAATTTAACCTTTAAGGGGGTGAAAAGGGGGAATTAGGAAAGTACGTAACCCACGCGGACGAAGTCGCGGGCAAAGTGCTAGTATTCTATACAATTTATCAATTTTATTTAACCCTTAATTACGCGTACGAAGATAATAACATAACTGCTGGCAGGGGATCTCAGGTGACTAAAATTGTTCGTTTTTGTTTTTGTATGTCAGGGTCTCAGGTGACCAAAATTGTACGTTTTTGTTTTTGTATGTCAGAATATAAGTCAATAAAACCAAAAACCTCTGTAAGAGGGGGTGTGCCGTAATCCACAACGCCAGCCCAATGCGGGTTGGTAGATGCCCTATTATGTTTGCCAATTTTTGGTGCTAGGATATGCCGGTTTCCTCACACTATTCTTTTTCATCGTTTTGAGATGAGTGGTAATGAACTAAATAACACAAAATAATGCGCCTGACTGGGCCGCCTGACTGGTGACTCGTAAGTCATGACCGATACCACAGGGCCACGACTGTTCCAAATCATTATAGGTCTTTTAAAAAAGATCAATTTTTGAAGTGAAAACTTCTTTAGCGGCGTTGTGCACTTTTTTGGAATGGGTAAAAAATGTTAAACTCGCGTCAGGACACGTGACCCTGATCGAAAATTCGTAAGACGGCGCAGGGCGCTTGCGCGAATGTTCGTGTGTGTTTATTACTATTCAAGTTTTCACTTCTGCCGGCAATCCCAGAGTGCAACCCGTCGTTTTTTTTCTACCTCAAACCTGGCAGAAACCTTGATGAACAAAGCAAGGTCTTAAAACAATTGCCTCCAGAGTGGATGCTCCACAATTTATGTGTTATCATATACCAAGGCAACATAGCGAGCAGCTATAAAATATAAATAATGTCCGCCGTGATAGCCCTGTCGACTTCACCGCGGGAAAACTCGAACAGCGTACGTTGTGCAGCCATTTTTTTTTCTAGTATGAACTAGATTAGGCTATACTCGTACCGCGAGTATCATGAAACGTGGTGGACTAAAACTGAATCGATTTTTTTTTGCTCATACATATTCTTGTTGATGGTGACAAACTGTTTCGTGGTTTACTAAATCACAAAATTCATAAAATGTTTTCGTGATTTTCACCAGTGGGTTGTTCCATATTGTGTGCAACTTGAACAAACCTGTATACAAGGTTCAAGTTGCAAGTAGGTAGTTTGTACATTTTGTTTCAAGTAACTGTCAACCTACTCAATTGAGAACTATGCAAGTAAAACCTGCATGCAATTTGTGTGTGCAAAAACATGTTTCCAATTCAAGCTACTTGTATGCAAATGTTATGTCATACTTTTATGTAGGACTTGTTTAATGGAATCGCGCTTTTAATTTTAAATACTAAATCAATTTAAACCTCTATTAAAACATCTAAGTTAACAAAAAGTTAAAGTGACTACTTCACTTCTGAACATCGATCTGAAGTGAAAGCAAGTAAGTTTGCCTTTTCAAAGATGTTCCAGGAATCTGTAAAAGACACCTCGATGACCACAACCTTTCAGTAAACTTGCAACACTAACTTAGTGCTTCGCTGAATAGTTTTAATCACTAGCCTAAGTGTGCAATTACAGTGGCGCGGGGCGGGCAGCCGGAGCGGGTGGCGGGACACAAAACAGACTAGATTTCCGCTCACACGCCCCTCCTGCACTTGGTGCACCTTAGTCTAAAACTATGTGTTTGCGTTACCCGCCAGTGGATGACGCTGCCCGTGTAATGTAATTGTACCATGCGGCCACTGTAATTGTACACTTAGGGTGATTTTCCAGATATGACGTTGTCGTACGAAGAGGAAGCGATCGACTGCTGCGTAATGTGTCGTGGGTGCGATCCCCGCACGGAACAAATATTTTTATGACCTACAAGTAGTTGTTTCGGGTCTGGGTGTTTGTGTATGTAAGTTTCTATGGTTGTAAACGAATTCACGATACAGGAAGAAATTCCTAGGACGGGGCAACTTTAAAAAAAAAAAACAGCGGCGTATCTTCATAGCACAAGCTTACTCGCGTCGTTACATAGCTAAGGATCAGTAGAAACGTTTAAATAGTTTCGTAGCTTAGCTTTCATAGCTTAGCACAGCTACAAAGTACATCTTCTGTATAAAACCCCTTGGCTTAGTAGTTAAAACTAAGTGGCAAGTTAAATCATAAGTTGGTAACTTAATACAGTGTGTTGCTACACCTGGGATTCCCACATTTGTATTTTATTGGAGAGCGTGGCTTTGCTTGAATTTATGCTTATGAATTTCAGGCAAATGTAGTGTACGTAAACTACTGTGTATTTGGATACTTAATTTATATACACTTGTTTATGTAGTTATAATTTTCCTGTTACAGAAAAAATGAAAAGGAATCGTCTGTCTTGGTATGGACATGTGATGAGAAGGAATGACACTCATTTGACTAAGAGAGTGATGAGTATGAATGTTGATGGATGGAGAGGAAGAGGAAGGCAAAAGAATAGACGGATGGATTGTCTAAGAAATGATATGGAAAAAAAGGAGTAAATGATACTTTGACGTCTGATAGCGGAGAATAGAAGCTAAAAAAACGTGTTGCGCCGACCCCAAGTAAAATGGGATAAGGTATCTTCCTGACCTTGATGATGTAGTTATAATTTAAAGTCAGCAAGTTTTCATTTTATATTATGTTTGGATTTGCTATTTTTGGGGTTTCATCCCCGCTACGCGGCTCCTATTGCTCATAGCGAGATGTTATCCAAAAACAAGAATACTTTTTAACAAAAACCAGTAGTTTCTGAGATTAGCGCGTTAACGAAACAAACAAACAAATTCTTCAGCTTTTTTATATTAGTACCTTTAGATTTCTTTGCGTAATACCTCTCTGATGTATCTACATAGAAAATGATGAAGCCCGTAATACTTACATCTTCCAACGCAAATTATTCCTGAAAGTTGTCCCCTTAAATAAAAAATTCGCCGTCCCGTATCACTCAAATTGGCTACTAGCAAATCTAGTCAAGTTCTACGATGAATTTTCCAATTTGGAAATTGAAAAATTAGACTGACGAAAACGTAATGGTGTTACCAGCTAGTCCCGTGATTAATATTTCAGACGGAGTTTAAATCGTATTTTCAACGTCCGTTTTGCTTGTTAGTTCCCGTAAAAATTGTCTCGAATTCCGAATTGAATGTTAGACTACATTTTTATTTAACACAAGCATAATGTTATCGAACTGTTTGTCCTAGTGCCCACACTACGCACTTCTTCTTTTTATAAATTTTAATGTTGCCCCAGAAAAAAAAAGAATAAGAAATAAAAAAGAATACAGATAGTTGTTAATTTTTTAAGTTAGTGAATTTGTGAAAATCCATCGTTTACCCTTCCACGCCACGGTATTCTGCTTTGATGGTCTCGCGACCCCAGAGGGCAATAGAGGTCTTGTATGTAATTGTTTTTTTATTTATTTACCTTTATTTTCAAGTAACTTATGACTCATGTTAGTAACAATTAGTATTCCTAATCTACACATTTAACTTATGTCTATAAAATGAATGTAAAGTGTGTGAATCCCTGCTACAGGCTCAACACCGAAGTAAACAGCTTGCAGCAGCGGTTCACACACAAATAGTCCAATATGCAAACAGGCAAATCCAATTATTGGGCATCCATCCAGGGACCAAACGTGGTAAGCGCGGCTTAACAATAAGGATCGACCGGTACCGCCGGTATTACTTAGCCCTCTGAATATGACATTAAAAAAATATTGTTAATTTTCAAATCAACAAAGGAAAAATCTGCAAAACATTTTTAATTATCAACAAAACAATTTATTAATTTTAATAGAAATTGCCTTTCATAAAGCTACCCACATCACATACTTCATTACAAATGGCAATTTGGCATTTGAAATCAAAACAAACTCAGCTATTCCATAATAGAATTACAATTTTAGAAAATCAATTAACTTTCACAGACGAAGGTAAAATTAATATCTGTTGCAATGTTTTATATTTTATGAAGCCTATATTGCCCTTGTTTAGCTTTGGACCCAATCAGTTTCTAAATTATAGTCATCATTGGTTTTAATTAGGTTCCACACGAAATTGGGGCCGGGAAATTGTAATTCCAATTTGCCTTTCTAATTTTGCGTGTTCGTAGGTACCTATAATATTTGTGATTAGAATGTTGTCTTGGTTTTTTTTTGTACGCCCGATGTCAATCTGTTAGGGGAACAGTGTATAAGACGGAGATGCGAGGTATAATGGGAACATACACTCTTTAGGCATACTTAACACAACACTAACGTAGCGCAAGCGCCAACACGACGTCATTTGCAAGCGGCTATTAACAAAAGGCGTCCTATTGGCGCTTGCGCTACGTTACTATTGTGTTAAGTTTGCCTTAAGTCTGTGATTTTTTATAACTCGCGTCCCCGTCTTATACACTGTTCCCCTACTTCTTTCTACGTATTTCATTGATATAATCGTAAATGTAGCAGCAATCTACATAAAACTCTATGTTACTGACAATTAGACTTACCAAGGGGTATTTGTATTACTCAGTCAGTGGGTTGTGGAGGTTAGGTAGATAGTCGCTCCATGTGGAATAAATAATATTCAATGTGAATACTAGTATTTGTAAGATTGGAAGACGACCCCAGGTCAAACAGGTAACTGTGTCACTGGAACGTAAAGTACTACCAAAAGAACACCATGGATTTTAGTCAGTACGAGTCTGAAAGTCTCTTCCACCCAGAGCCATAAAAAAAGAAGCCGACCCATAAACAGAGCCTTTGGAAATGTGTCGCAATTAAAATCACTCTTATTAATAAACGATTCTAGGTTTTCTTCAAAGACCGACTTTTTAGAAGAAGTTACATAATTATAATAAAATTTAGCACCTCATTATGGTTGATAACTTATTTTTATATGGGCAGGTATTAATAAATTTTTGTTTATTTGGGTTTATTATTTAAATTTTAAATTAAAAAAAACATTGTGTACAAAAAACATTTTTCCGTTATCCTAATATCCCATGGAACGAAATAAATAAAAAAATATTTCTTTGTTCACTGTTTATCGGGATTATGTTCTGACATAGTAATACAATGTAAGCTTGTAATTCTTCTTTGAATAATTTAAACATCCATTTTCTTACTATATTTAAAACTAGCGGGCGCCCGCGGCTCCGCCCGCGTGAATGTCGGTTACCGCTGCAAAAAGCCAACTCAGGAAAGACACGGTCAGCAACATGATTCCCAGGTCTATTCACAGACACCGACACTAATATCGACGACGCAGTCATCACAAACACTCGACACACATAGATATAGTGTGTCGCGGACTTTTTTGTAGATGTTTATAAGATCAACAATTAATTAGAACATTTTATGGTTCTATCTTTTATAGTTTAGGCAGCGAACGCAAAATAAGTAACTTTGCTGGTTGATTTTTTAACACCTTGTGGCCGAAAAACCCATATATCTTACAGAACCCTGTTTTCCTCCAAAATAAAATATAGCCTATATTACTCGTGGATAATGTAGCTTTTGAATGGTGAAAGAATTTTTAAAATCGGTCCTGTAATTTTTGAGCCTATTCATTCAAACAAACAAACAAAGTTTTCCTCTTTATAATATTAGTGTAGAGTACCAAAATAACTAATTTCGTTCAACTATAGAGAAATAAAATGTAAACCATTAATATAATTAAACACTACCAAAATAACTAATTTCGTACCTACTATTGCTTCAACTATAAAGAAATAAACTAATAATATATTAGGAGCTCGTGGCTAAATAAATACAGCCGCACAGACCGATCTTCCGCATTAAGCCGCGCTTGCCGAGGTTGATCTGTGGATGGCTGACCATCTGTCATAGCGAGTTTCCTCCGTGCCTCGGAAAGCACGTAAAGCCGTTGGTCCCGGCTGTCATTTGTAGATCTTGACAGTCGTTACTGTTAGTCAGAAGCTCTAAAGTCTGACAACCAGTCTTACCATGGGGTATCGTATTACCCAGTTACTGGGTTGTGGAGGTCCAACTGGCAGTTTCTCCATGTAAAATACTGATATACAGCTGCATCTGGTTTGACTGGAAGCCGACCCCAATATAGTTGGGAAAAGGCTAGGCAGATGATGAATAAGGTCAAACAGTCTGAACGTCTATTCGCATCAACAGCCAAATATTGTATGAAGCTCGCGCGCTTTTTTTGTGTGTGGCATCTCGCAGGTCAACCTCTAGTAGGTTGTGTACTGCTCAACCGGACTTTTCTGTGGATGCCTTAAGATTTTAAGGCCTCCAGGCGCGCGGACCCACCCGCCTTTTTATACCTCCCGCGGCAACCGATACACAAAAATATTCCTTATAGCATGATTCTGTATTCACGCACGATGACTTATTAGCGTATTTCATGTATAACTTTGGTGTTTCTACAACGATTTACATGATTCTTTTTTTTATTGAATAGATAATAATGTTAACTTTTTTTAATTAGCGATGAGTGAAAGTGTTATAAACGTAAGAGTAGACAAATAGAATCAGAAAGCTCCGAATTGCTAAGCTATCCGGAGTTTCACGTGTTATTGTGAGTCAAACATAAAAGATAGACATATGCTGTCAAGGAATATTTTTATATAATTTTAAGGAGTACATTTCCGTCATTCATACATGATTTCTATATAGCTTTAACCATTAAGGCTGCACACGCCACGGAAGCTTAAAAAATGGGGTAACTTCTCCCGTTTTCCCAATATTTCCCTTCACTGCTCTGCTCCTATTGATCGTAGCGTAATGAAAAGTATACTATAACCTGCCCAGGAGTATGAAGAATAATTGTGCCAAATTTCGTTAAAATCCGTCGAGTAGTTTTTGTTTCTATAACGAACATACAGACAGACAGACAAACAGACAGACAGACAGACAGACAAAAATTTTACTTATTGCTGTTTTGGCATCAGTAGCGATCCCTAATCACCCCTTGATAGTTATTTTTTAAATATATTTCATGTACAGAATTGACCTCTCTACAGATTTATTATAAGTATAGACTAGCACTCCGCCCGCGACTTCGTCAGCGCGTGTTTCTAACTTCGAACTCGAAATATTAGTGTAGACAAACTGATTTTCCGATGTTCGCCCGCTAGTAGGATTTTTGAAATATAAATAATTACGCATCCTTTATTCGATTGGGAAACTATTTAGGCCAAGTTTTCGGTTTATCGAAGCAAGCAGTAAAATCCTTCCCTTAAAGCTTAATCAGCCCTTTTCACCAATTTAGGGGGTGATTTTCGAAACACCCAAAAACACGTGTTTGATTATTTTTGATCTAACTTCTATATACTGAGTATCAAATTCATCGGTTAGGGCGTTATGATTTTCCCACACAAACTTTAACATCGTCCAGATCGCCAATGGAGGGTAGTTTTAAAAACCTAATAACGCCTATCTTTTTTATTTACCTTTACTCATATTCGTACCAAGTTTCAAGTTCATAAACTTAAAGGATAAGATTTTACATACAAAGGTTTTCACCCCTTTCACCCCCTTATAGGAGGATTTTCGCAAAATTCCTTCTAAGTGCTTACCTGCATAATAAATTGCAACTACCGTCCAAAATTAAGGTTATACGTTTCTTGGTTTTAGATCCTTTTTTTTAAACTTGAATATCCCTTTTCACTAACTTGGGGGGTGATTTTCGAAAAACCCAAAAACACGTGTTTAATTATTTTTGATCTAGTATTAAAATACTGATTTTCAAATTCATCGGTTCGCGCGTTTTGATTTTCCCATACAAACTTTAACATCGTCTAAATTACCAATGGAGGGTAGTTTGAAAAAAATAATAGTGCCAATCCTTTTTATTTACTTATACTCATATTCGTACTAAGTTTCAAGTTAATAAACCCAAGGAATAAGATTTTTCATACAACAGTTTTCACCCCTTTTCACCCCCTTAGCGGAGGACTTTCACAAAATCCCATCTTATTGCCCCCCTACATGGAAGACTGCAACTGCTGTCCAAAATTCAAGTATCTGTGTTTAGCGGTTTCGGCTGTAGTCGAGTCTTAATAAAAACCCTGTTCTTTTATATATATAGATGGATGGATAATTGGAACGGAAAAGTTAACAATCTGTTTTTTTTTTAAATACATTAAGCACACAGTTGTTTACTGTAAAATCAGAGATAGACTTTTCTACTGTTTTTTTTTTTCAACCAGGCATAAATATTATAAATCTGTTTCCGGAAAACATTCCTGCTAAGTATGTATTACATTCTGTGAACGTTACATAAACGATATTGACAAATCCTATTGATGTATTGTTGGGACGTGAGGTGACACGTGTTTTCGCGCAGAATTCGCTTATTTTATCATCGATAACTCGGGCATGAACGATCGAATGAGAAGTACTTTATTCATTACTCTGTTGTTCGTATATTTGTGTAGCCATTACAACGCCAATGGGAAGTTTTCTTCCCAAAATCAAAATTTAAGAAAAAGAAATTATCGCGCGCGGTGAATATTTAAGGAGAGTTCCATCGTTGCTCTATGGGAAATTACTCTATGGCTATGGTCAGCCACGTCAATCAAGTGAAACGTCAAGAAAAAAAATCATTGTTTATTCACTTTGGCATGACAGATTTTATAACGACATTTGAATGAACTCCGTAGTAGGTTTTAGGTAGGTTTTCAAATAATGCTTATATAATTTTGACAATGAAAATTCGACCTTTTACGTAACCTTCACAAAAGTACAATTATAATTTTAATTTAGAAAAGTTGAAAGAAAAACACCATTTTCTCTGAACAAAAGTCTCTTAACTGTACTTGTACTGAATATTTTAACAATTTTCAAGTTACAATCTAAGTTCATTTTAAGACCTAACCTTCGAGTGAAACACTTTTTAATCTGCCTTTTCTAGCCACTTCTGGGCAAAGACCTCTTCAACTATGATTTCTTGTCCCGTGAGACTCTAACAAAAATAACATTGCAATATCAATATAAATAAGTCTCCAGTATATTTCTATCGTCTCATCATGTCCCGGACAAAAATATTCATCTCAAGCGACCCCCTTTCTCGACCAACAGAGATTCACAAATACGAGTAGCAACCCACATTCACAGTTCAATCCATACGTGGCCGTTCAACAGCGTTCCCAAAGGAGGTTGCCCAAATGCGGATTATCATTTCTCGGTCTTGTACAAGATTCTCACAAATCTGACACTTACCTTCAAAACACGTGTTGAAAGAAACTTTTGACGTCATAATTATCTTTTTCACACAGTGAAATGTTTACACACGTACTTCAGAATTTAACAAGCGTTATCCATGTTTAATAACATGCTTTAAAAGGGAGAGGGAAGAGAGAGGGGGGATTGAGAATGTGGAACGTAATTTTCTGCAACATTTAAATTTTAAACGAATGTGGAGTGGGTTCCTGCTTTAGGAGCAAGAATTTATAATATTACGTGAATAGGTAAAGGGTTGGGCTTTTATTGTTTGATTGAAATTGGGCGTCCCTCATTAGGTAGTTGACCCTCATTTTGTAACCATTTAGGAAAGGTTTTTAGTGAAGAAGCTTTCAGTAACTGCTAACTTTTACACGTCCATTAACATAGTTTGTATTTAAAACATGATAAATGTAGCGAATAGCTAAGATTTTTTTTTTAATTAAAACATTGATTAATAAATTTCTATTTCAATACCTACTTTAATTTAAATTTTAAATTTATAATGTACTAGCAAGTGTTGTGCAATTACCCATATAAACAAAATATGTATGTTTAAGGAAAAACGAATCTACAGAACATCCACGATCAGTATATTCCTATGTTCTAAAGATACTATTTTATGACGAAGTGCTATGTTAATATTCCCCGCAGCAACGCCATAACCCATACTATAACTTAGCCCATTCAATTCAACGCACTATCGAACCTAAGCCGCCACTGAAAGGAAGTTTTAGATCCTAGCATTAACGTTCGTCAAGTTAGATAGCGATCCCGAAAGCCAGACTTTGCGCACCATTAGTCACAATGGATATTAGACCATTTGTATTAAAATGGGCTCTTCTGTAGAGGCCGAAGAGATCGCAAAGTATCCATTTCTATTGATTTTACATTTACATTTTCAACATTTTCATTTACTTGAAATAATGTCGTAGTAGAGACGTTGTGATGTACGTGTTAGGGTTAGTTCACACCGCAACGGAACGTAACGCGACGTGAAGCGATGGTGCTCTAAATGTGTATCTTTTCGTGTAGTGAATAAAGTTAGATTTTTAGTCAGTCTATTAAAATGTGCGCGCAGGTGTCGCGTCTTGGTGTGTATTAACCCTTACCAAGTATAATTATGATTTTCGAAACATAGGGTAGATTTGATTACACTTTGTACATTAGTACATTGTAATTAGTCAGAAATCAAATGCAATTAAAATCAAGTAAAAAAAAGATTTTGAGGATACAATTACTTTGAAAAGCCGGAAAGGGGGCACCAGTAGCAAGTTTTGTTCCGATCAGGGCTGCACCCATGCTTTAAAAAGTGTGTACATAATATGTGGCCGACGGTGAAGTATGCTTGCCTAAAAGAAACCTATTCACTTCTGACTTGAAGACTCCAAGATTACAGCTGTCAGTAAATACCGACCTCGGCAGAGAATTCCACTCCTTAAAGTCTTTGTCAAACAGAAAGGCGTGACGAATGCGCAGCGAGGGTTTTTTATATGTAATGTATGGAATTGTTTAAATCCAGTTACATACAATAGCGAAAGCGATCCGATGGCGTGACAGAACTATCGGACTGACGTCTCGCTTCGGTTCGGTATCGCCTCGGACTCGCTTCGCTTTCGCCTGTCTGTTTGACAAAGGCTTAAAAGAATAAACCAAAAACCCAATTTAAAAATTGTAACGTCTACGAATAACCTACAAATCAAAAGGACATTGACGCCGACCGAAATACCCACTGTTTCGGTCGGCGTCGAAGTTTAAATTCAAAAGCTCTTATGGAAAACCAGGCTTAGAAATTTCACATGTCATATAAAATGTTAGTACAAAAGAGATCACAAGCGAACTTTCCATCCAATATGCTCTCAAGACAATGTAAAATGAAACTAATATCGTTTACAATAAAGGTGTGAGTAATAAAACAGACATAATCCAGGTTTAATAAAACTTCTAGAAATTTGTTCCCGAAGTCTGATTTGTTCGGAAAAGTTTCGAAGGGCTTAAATGGTGGAGAACGAGATTAAGTTACGAAAATGTAGGTAGAATTTTTGTTATAGGAGTGTAGACATCGGAGTAGGCAGTCCGCTTGTTTTTGCACAGGTGCAATTTGAAAATAAAATATCGAAATGTTACACGTTTATAAAGTAGCTTAATACAATTGAAAACCTTTGAAAATCGCTCTAGTAATTTTTTGGTTTAATCATCATTAGAAGGAAAATACAAATCTTTTCCATAGATAACAGCCTTTTTTTTTAGAAAAAAATAATGATACAATGTGGGCGACAACAAAGAAAAGTAAAATATAATTCTTTAAAGGGGTTTTTGTATACCGACGTAACTTTGTTAGCTCCTCATAAATTCGTCTTCCATTAAATTTATGAACAAGTTGTAAACTCTTTCAAAGTCAAAGTCAAAGTCAAATCATTTATTTCAATTAGGCCATCAACGAGGCACTTTCAAACGTCGAATATTAACATTAAGGAAATGGGATGGGATGGGATTGATTCTACACCCATTCGCTAGGGTAGGTTTGTATGAAGAAGAATGGGCAAGAAACTCCATACTTACTCTTTTTAAAAATGTTTAACAATATTTTTATATACATCATTTGACATCAATAATGTGAAAGCAATGTACTTTAAATCTAGACTAAATATTATTAAAAAAAAATGAATAAGAAAAAAAAAATTAGCACAAAGGTACATGGTGTTCACATTTTAACAAAATATTGCAATTACCTACAGCTATTTTACAAATATAATATAAGTGTGTGAGCATTCAAATTTCAACAAGCTTGATTTTGTTTAAACCCTACATTGTACTATGGAGCAGGACCAGCATGTTTCCAAACATTTTTATCTTGAATATAATCTTCTAATTTATAATATGCTTGTTTACTAAGTGTATTTTTTATGTAACTTTTAAATTTTCTTTCATTTAGAGTTAAAATTTCGCTAGGTATTTTGTTGTAACATTTAACACAGTACCCCATAAAAGATTTTTTGACTTTAGACAATCTAAAATAAGGTTGATCAATTTTATCTTTATTTCTAGTATTAAAATTATGTCTATCGCTTATTTTATTAAAAAGATGAAGATTTTTCCTAACATGCATTATATTTTCATAAATAAATTGACAAGGCACTGTCATTATATTAATCTTTTTGAATAGTTCCCTAAGAGATTCGCGACGACGTAGATTGTAAATAGCTCTGATGGCTCTCTTTTGCAAAATAAAAATGGATTCAATGTCAGCTGCCCGGCCCCACAGTAGAATGCCATAAGACATAATGCTGTGAAAGTAGCTGAAGTAAACCAAACGCGCAGTTTCGACGTCTGTTAACTGTCTTATCTTTCTAACAGCATAAGCGGCTGAGCTAAGACGGCTCGCTAGAGATGCTATATGGGGGCCCCATTGTAATTTATCGTCTAACGTGATTCCCAGGAAAACTGTCTGATTAATAAATTCCAATTTTACTCCGTTCAAAAAAACGTCGCAATCGCTACTTCTAACATTTGGCAAAGTGAATCTAATACATTTAGTTTTCTTTTCATTAAGAACTAAATTATTCAGAGTAAACCAATTTTGAACCTTAGAAATAGAGTCATTAACATTTTCTAGGTTATGTGCACGTCTATCTATTTTAAAAATTAACGATGTATCATCAGCAAATAACACCATCTGTGGTTGATTTTTTAGTAAATGGGGTAAATCATTAATATAGACTAAGAAAAGGAATGGACCCAAAATAGAACCTTGAGGCACGCCCATAGTCATTTCAGCCCCTGACGAGTTTACACCGTTTATCTGAACTTTAACCTGTCTATCTCTTAGGTATGAATTTATTAAATCAAGAGCTGTATTTTTAATTCCATAGTGTTCCAGTTTCAGCAACAGCGTTTCGTGGTTTACGCAATCGAATGCTTTTGAGAGGTCGCAAAAAATTCCTATGGCATCTTGCGCTTCCTCCCAGGAGTTAAAAATGTTCTTCAATAGGGTAACACCGGCGTCAGTTGTACAACGACCTTTGGTGAAACCGAACTGTTGATCATGAAAGATGGAGTTTCTATTGAAGTGACATAGCATTTGTGCAAGCATTAACTTTTCAAACACTTTACTGAAAACTGGCAAAACTTATTTAATATAACTGATGAAGTGTTACTTAATTAATACAGCCATTATTCGACAAGTAATTTATAACAATGACACTTTAAAAACTAATAATTTTATCGATATTTAAGGAGACTTCAAAGACTGGTTGCTCTTTTTTGGAAAGTAATGTTCATTTTAATTACATTTTTTCTGATCTTTACAAAAATCCTAAACCAAGCACTATATCCCGAAACAAATCTAATTCGCATAATATCAGATCACAGTTGCCCGTTGTGTAGTCAAGATAACATTTAAAAAAACGACGGGTTGCACTCTGGGAGTGCCGGCAGAAGTGAAAACTTGAATAGTAATAAACACACACGAACATTCGCGCAAGCGCTCTGCGCCGTCTTACGAATTTCGATCAGGTCAAGTGTCCTGACGCGAGTTTAACATTTTTACCCATTCCAAAAAAAGTGCACAACGCCGCTAAAGAAGTTTTCACTTCAAAAAAAATCGTACATCAAATTTGACAAATCGTTAAAAATGTAAAGGATTTTAAGAAACTGTTACTTAAGTACAGTCTTCCCTCCACTCCAGCCGCAGTGGTAAACGCCCACGGCGACAGACGTCGGCAGACGATCTCCGGCCATCGTAGGCGCGGGCATGCGGGCCTAGAGGGCCAAAGTCTGTCGGGGTCGCGGGACTGATGATTTACCGTGACCCCGGTACATAAAGAGATATTGAAGGACACCATGTTTTAATCAGTAGTCTGACAGTCCCTCCCGCTCTTCTCTGTGTGGGAGGACTCATTTGATGATTTTACCACGTAAAAAAAAAAATTAAGAACTATAGCTAATTGTGATTAAAGATTTGTATCCTTAATGTTGAACCACTAACGTTTATTGTTGTTTTTCTCGGGAACAGTTAACATCAGTAAACAAGTGGCCTACCACGACGTCTTAAGGCGTGGGTTCCGCTCAGGGAACTAGATGGCGCTAGACGACTTGTATAGCTCTATCTCTTTCCCACAGCTTAACTACTCACGCTTTTAGACCATGGTTGGCCAATAGTACTTTAAAAAAAGTAAATTTATATTCTTATACCTTTTTTTACTACTTTTTTCGGGATGAATGGTTACGTCCGTCTATTTACACCGGTCAACGAATTTTCAAAATTACAGGTATTTCGTTTCAGTGGTTTGGGCCTGAAAAGGTCATAAACTTTCGCATTTATAATTATATTAGTTAGATAATGTAAATATTAAAGAAAGTACCTACTACTTAGTAGACCCTTTGGGATTATAATACATGACCATCCTTCATACTCCTTTTTCAGTTAGGTACTTCATCCTACAAGCAAATATCGTCGTAACTTTGAATGAAATAGGGTTTATTTTATCAAGCATTTAATAATATTTAAGAAAATATACGCAACCGTTATCCTAAGTCTAAATTAAATTCTCATAAACGTAATCTAAAGAATGATCCTAAATAAACATTATAAAATTGCTGTTCCATACAAAAATATTGCTTTAGGCTTCTCAAACACAAGATTTTATCATCAATATTCTGTAGGTGTTTGTAATTAAGAACGTGACTGATGGGTTTATTCATAAATTAATAAAAAATATTTATGTTGAGGGATAAACAATAATTATTTTTCGTCCCCAAAGGATTCAAGAAGGCCACTCAAAAGAATAATTAATTCTGACGTTATTAAGACTAATCAGATAATTTTGCTTGGATTAACAAAATACCATAAAGAATCGACTATCTGATTAAAACTAATGATGAATCGACAATACATTTTTTTAAACCCCATCTAGATTTGCTTTTCTAATTCAGTAATAAAATAATTCACAATTCGATGAATTACTTATCTACCTACGAGTATTAATTGAAAATAAAATAATATTCATAGGTAAATATGTACGTGAAGCAAAAACTGAGAATAAAAAAAATATTCATTCACGTTGACATGACAGTAACAGTGTTAGGTTTTTTTTTTAATTACGGAATTTCTTGATTCAGTCTCCCCGCTCAAAGCCATTTTAGTGATGTCCGTTGATGTCCCTTTTCAAGAAAATTAAAGAAGTTTACCATAGTTATACGCAAGAAATTATTACTCTATCCGGATATGTTTTCTGTGACGGCTGCTTCTGGTTGAACATTTTTTATAAACAGATACGAGATTATTTTCAAGTTATTTTAATTTTCTATGCAATAGTCTCCTGAGTACAGTCTTAGAAATGAAAAATGCGTCTTAACTTGTTAAAGAAAAAAAAAAACTTACACAGGTAGAACCTAGACTTACCTAACAACTGTACTCTAAAGCAAAAAAGTTTTTCTAGTAATTGCATCACTTGCATGCCAAAGAAACTTTACAGAAATTGTAATAAATTGAAATAGTTGAGAACTCCAGACACATTTCTTTATATTTTCATACTTTTAATAGCATCTTCACATCGGTATGCAATAAACTTGAAGAAAAACCGATGCAATATTTACAATAAAGTAAAAAAAAAACAATAAAGCGGAGTACGGCATCGCGAGTTCCATTTTAACTTTGTTGAAAAAGTTCGCGGGCAAGCAGGTACAGCCAGAAGCAGTAATATGTTCATGCAAAATTCAGAAGCGGTTTTCTTAAACCTAATTGACAGATATTCGGGCCTCTGAATACAGTAACAACAGTCGAAGGTGTGGCGGTGAAGGCGAACAAACTCGATGTACAGATTTGGTTTAGTTTTTTTTTTTAAATAAACGTTGCCCCTCACTAGGAATTTCTCCTGTCGTGGGCGCGTTTACAAACACATAAACTCACATACAAAAACGCCCAGACCCGAAACAACTACTTGTAGATCATACAAATATTTGTTCCGTGCGGGGATCAAACCCGCGACACGCAGCGCAGCAGTCCAATTGCTCAGCCACTGCGCCAAACGTGCCGTCAAATAGTCTCTTATAGATAGTCACTTTGGTGTCCGTAGATGGTCACTCATCCACGGAATGACCTTTGCAAGCGGGGCTTAACCTATAAGCTTGCCCCATGTAGCTTTTAGTATTGATAAATAGTATAGTTTTCAAAACTTTTTACAAAAAATTAAAATTACAATCAATAAGATAGGAAAACAATCTTGTAAAAGTTCCGCTTCTAGCATGTGCTACGAGTATATTACTGATTCTGCCAGTACATTACCTCGAGAAAACTAAGGGATGTACTTACCGAGATTATCGGCTCGATATAGGGGGAATATGGCAACCCATAACACCACCAAAAGACCTGTTCTCCTCTCCATTCTGCACACACTGTCAGTTTCGCTTATGTGAGTCAATTTGTGATGATTTTTTGGTTTTGAACGCCATTTTTGCACTGTCTTTGGTAAATGCTGGGTTTTGAAGACTCATGCGGCTTTAGACTGGACCTGGAACAAAGAAAATGTATGATAAGATGAGGGGATTCTAAATGAAATATAAAATCACGACGATATATAAGTAGATACCGTCTCCTTAGCACAAGCTACGAGTTTGTGCAAACATTATGAACTAGCTGTTGCGAGCCCAAAATCCCATTGGATGATGAAATCGGGATAAAATATCCTTGTGTCAATCCAGATTGTTAATCTATCTACGATTTCAAACAGAAATCTATCCATCCATCCGCAAAAGCTTTAGCAAAATACCAGAGAATATTTAGACCAAAAAATTGTATAGCTTCTGATCTGAATTCGGGATTTACCAAAGAACATTTTCGGAATTTTCAGTACGTACCGTAAATGTTACTTTCTGAGTTATTCTAAGCCATCCATAATTTACGACTTGGAAAAATATCGCAAGGAAACTTAAACTAATGGTCTCAAATTGCCAACACGTACTGAGCTAGCGTGTTGATCAATGCTCGCACATTTTTTGTATGAAAAGAACCCAGAAATTTCATAAAAAATATACCTAGTTTATTTCCTACATACAGTCAGCAAAAGAATATGAAATGCAGGCAGCGTATTTTAAACATTTTTCTTGAAAACTATATGCATACTTTTTCGCAGTATGCTACATGCAGCCTAATAGTTTGGTATACAGACACATCGAAACCTACAACACATCATTGAAAACCCGTTTAAAACTTGCTGTCTGCATACTTAACTCTTTTGCTGACTGTAAATACACACATAGAAAAAGTTTGCGATCAGTTTGAAAAATCGAAGACTTTTTTGTTACGTCAGATTACATTATGATTTTTTCTTCTTTTTAAATTATTTATATAAAAATATATATTTACAATATAAAACTATCAAACACGTCAATTGGTTTTCCATATAATTTAAAAAAAGAATATCAGTTAATGCAATCACAATCTTTTTTATTGCGTGTACATAGAAATTACGACTTTTTCCCTTTGAGTTAGGCAGAAAATAGAACGTCATTTGTTACGATCGTTACGTACTGATTCTGCTACATACATGTTTATATACGTCGGCGGTTGAGAGTAAAGCTCACTTGACCTTTCAGAAGACCGTCACCAATAAGGTCAGTGTGTGACTAGAAGACGAGGTCACAATCGACTTGTCTACTCACGTCTGCCTTATAAATAGTTAGCCGCCTTTTATTCATACTCTCATCAAGCCCCAACTATCTAGAAATATACTTTTAACACATTTATATGTAGTTTCTGTATTCACAACTCTTTTGGCAGATTAAGGTCAGTTAACACCGAGACGCGACGAAACGTTTCAACGACAACACTCGAATTATGTATGTTTTGGTGTAGTAAAAAAAGACAGTTTTTTTTTTAAATGTGCCGCGTCTTTTGCGGGGCTTTGCGTGGTCGGTGAAATGTGTATCTTTTCGTGTCGTAAAATATAACGTTCGATTTTGAGTCGTTTCATTGATGTGCGAGCAGCGTCGCGTCTCGGTGTTGATTAACCCTTATACTCTGACTGATCTGATCTGACTCTAATTATTACGTTCCCCAAAAAAACTGAACGGTTACCCGTCTGGTACCTACCACTATGATGGTAGGTCACACATCCACAGACCAATCTCGGCAAGCGTGGTTCAAACAGGAAGATTGATATGTTTAGCCGCTATTATCACCACGAGCTCCTGTACATTCTAACTAACCCACTAATATACAAACTTTAAGGTTTTAATGTAAAATTAGTATAAATTATCATATTTTATTAAATAAAAACACTTTAGAACAGAATTGTACACTGAATGAACTCCTGAGCCATTTAAAACTAGTATGATGTGCTAACGACGCCATAATTACTACTAGCCACCTACTTTGAACCTCGTCAACACTATGTAAATTAAGTTAAATGTCCCGCAATGATATGTCGGGTCCCGTTTTCCCGTTCCCGGGTCCTGGATTCGCGGGAAACTGTGAAATAAGGCCAAATTATTCCTCATAAATGCTTAAAGACTGCTCCACTATGTAAATCTCACGTTAATGGGGCCACGCAACTACGCGGTAATTGTTTTATAAAATTAAGAGCAGTTGCATAAATCTGAGATTCATTAAGTTCTGTAGTCGATGTTGTTTTGGTATTTAGTGGAGTTGTAGGGATGGTGATAAAAGCGTGTGATTAAAGTTAAAAGGAAGGGGCACAGGGCCTTTCGGGAATCCTGCCATTACTTCATAAATTAATCTATCTAACTCCCATTTAACTAATACGACAAAGTTGGCGCAGTGGCGGAGAGATCGACTGCTGCGCAGCGCGTTCGATCCCCGCACGTAACAAATATTTTTATGATCTGCAAGTAGTTGTTCCGGGTCTGGGTGTTTGTGTATGTGAGTTTCTATGTTTGTAAACGAACCCACGATACAGGAAGAAATTCCTAGTGTGGGGCAACGTTAAAAAAAAAACTAAAGTTATAAATGCGAAAATTTGTGAGGAGGGACTACTCTACTCTTTGTTACTCTTTCACATAAAACTTACAGAACGTATTTAGATGGATATAGAGAAAGGTGGATATGGATAACACATGTGATACGAAAGGTGTCACATGTGTTCCCAAACAAAGGTTTGCCAGTATTAGGTTCCCGTGACATAATTATCGGAATAAACGCGGGCGAAGCCGCTGACAAGGGCTAGTAGCCCAAACGAGGTTTACAAATACGATCCTGGAAATACACAATGTGTAAGGCGGATTTAAATCTTAGCAGAATAGAATATAGCATAGCAGAGTTACAATGTGCAGTATCTGTGAAATTAATTATCTGTCTTGTCTTGCATTTCATGTCAGATTCACATTGCTCAACGGGTACGAAACGTAGATCCGTAACAAAGGAAACCTTACACCAAATCTAAGTCTTCATTAACCGCTCTCTTCTCGGAATATACTGGCTTACATACCAAACTTAACAATTTTTAACAGGAAATTCGGTTGGTCTTTTCTACATACGAAAGCTCTCGCTTGGTTTCTTTCTGGATAATGACAATAAATCATTTTTTTTAGATGAATAAATATTAATTTCTGCTATGCGCCTATATTTTCGTTTTCAATGATACGTTATTTTCGTAAGCTCTAGAACCCTCAAAAAATGCTCGAAACTGCCTGTAAGATGTCAACAGAAGCATATCCTTCTTATCCAGTTTATCGGTAACCTCATGCAAGCAACACTGGGTATTTATTACAGTTAATCGCTACTATAAGAAAAAATAACAGCCTAAGTTCTTTTATGTGCTAAACTTTTAATTTTATCTGTCTAATGATCGATTACATAACTTCCAGTAGTACCTTCAGAATTAATGCTTTTTTTTCTTGGTAAAAACACCAAATGAGTCTTCCCGCCCAGGGTGGGTCGGGAATGACTGTCAGACTCGTACTGACTAAATTCCAGGGTGTATATTCAATAGCTTTACGTTCCAGGGTCACGGTTACCTGTTTAGACAGTGCCGCGACTGTAATTAATACCTTTGAACAACCTCTTGGGATATTTGTAAATACCGGCGTCGCGATGTAGGCGGGTGTTCATTTGCGAATGAAATCTGATCTAAAGCTCAATTAGTTATGTAAATATACAGCAAAGCAACTCCACAGTATCTTATATTATAGAAATATTTTAATCCCACTTCACTGAGGGAAAGAGTTGGAGCTATACGGAATGAGTAGTACTGTCTTTTTCGTGGAAGAACATACGGTTAAGTTTTAAGACTTTGATACCTACCTACGGTGATATCCTAGGTCTGAAACTGCAAAACACCTGATTTTTAAATCGTAATTTGTTTTTGTTTTTAATCGCGGTTAATAAACGCGCGATCAGAAATATATCATAGTAGTAACTGTGGGGGGTGCTAAGACAGGAAACCTCCACGTGCGCCCGTGGACTGGAGTTCCCCTTCGGATACGTCCGGGGGGAAGACCAGTTTTTCGGGCCGGTGCACCCTGGGATGCGGGCAAAAACTCTTTTAGGCACTGTGTGCCTAAGGGGTCTCTTTGCCCGTATGCGAATAGCCTGTCGGGTGGATGCTCCAACGCGTGTCCCTCTGAACAGCAGAGGGCACAGCGGCGGAGCGGGCTTGCGGACGGTGAGTAATGGGTAAGCTCGCCGTCCGACCAAGGACCAAGCCCGGGTAGGTGGCGCGTCGTGTTTCACGCGTCACCGACGGGGCCCCTTACGGGGCCAAATGCCTGCTGGGGTCGCGGCTTTTTTCTTAATCCAGGATACCGCGGCCCCGGAACGTAAAGGGCATCCGAAGAAACACGGGTGGATTTTAGTCAGTAAGAGTCTGACAGTCCCTTCCGCCCCGCCCAGGGCGGGAGGACTCATTTGATGATTTTGCCACCCTAAAAAAAAAAAAAAAAAAAAAGTAGTAACTGTGGTAGTACTGAAATAAAATTAGGCAAAACGTCACAAGCGAGTTGCTGTGTATGACACTCTTATGTGTGTTTATATAAAGCGTCTCATTTCACGTTTTTTTTTTTACGCCCACACAATAGAATTTTTTTCTGGGTCGTGGGTGCGTTTACAAACATAGAAACTTACATACACAAACACCCAGATCCGGAACAACAATTTGCAGGCCATACAAATATTTGTTCCGTGCAGGATCGAACCCGGTCGAACTTTTGACTGAACAGTAGAGATGTAGTGATATTATCTGTCTATGCAATCGTTTTATCCTACCTGTTAAATGTTCTATACCGGCCTAATATAATGACATATGTTAAATGTATAACTGGTAGTAAATCACATCGTAAATTGCCGTTTTAACCATGATTCCCTGATAAACTACTAAACTCGTACTACTACTAGCTTCTGGTAATTACGGGAGTGTAAATGGACCACTCATTAAACACGATATAAATCTTGAATGTAGGCCGTAAGTAAAAGAAAACATCCGTAAAGTCACCTCTAGCGGAAAATAAATGCGAAAATGATTTCAGCATTTCTTCCTCAACAGTTAATCTTACTATTTTCCTTATCTAATATTAAATCTCGATCTTCGCTATGATCAACTTAAAAAAACATTTATCCGATTGTGAATAATATTTTCTTAAGTACTGCCTCGCCTAGGTCGCGGGACTGTACGAATTACCGCGACCCTGGAACGTAAAGGGCTATTGAAGGACACCGTGGATTTTAGTCAGTACGAGTCTGATAGTCCCTCCCGCTCTGCCCTGGGTGGGAGGACTCGTTTGATGATTTTACCACGATAAAAGAAAGTACAGTACTTTTTTTTTGCCTTTTCCCAACTAAGTTGGGGTCGGCATCCAATTGATTGCAGTTGATTATCAGTATATTACATGGAGCGACTGTCTATTTGTCCCCCTCAACCAAGTGACTGAATAATATCAATATGAGGTACCTAAAGTTGATTAGGTAGGTATAAGAAAAACTTCCTCAAAGCATAAATATTCTTAATCATTCTTCGGATATTCTAATTAGTTTTAGAGTAAT
The DNA here is from genome assembly GCA_943136025.2 of Agrotis puta. Taxonomy (NCBI): domain Eukaryota; kingdom Metazoa; phylum Arthropoda; class Insecta; order Lepidoptera; family Noctuidae; genus Agrotis; species Agrotis puta. The sequence continues at coordinate 13,349,574 of OW964175.2, read as the reverse complement.
AAAACTTAATTACCTATTAGGCATTTGTAGTGTTTCTTACCACGAAAAATGGTTATACTTTTGAACCGTAAAAAATAGCACCAAATGTCTCAGAAGTAAAGATTAGAAATGACCTCTCCCGTGCTTCTTTTCTATTTGATCCACCCTTTCCGGGACACACTGTACAAATAAATACGTAGGTTATATTACTTTGGGCAAAGATGTAAAAAATGATTTTAAATGTTCTTTTTGTTACATCAGTTTCAAATGAAACAGATGTAAAATTTCATTCATATCTTTAATCAAAACCTCAGCAATTTTATGTTATTTAAAATTAAATATCAACAGTTTAACATGTTGTTTTGTAATAGTATTTTGCAGTAATTTGGTTGCCAGTTGCGCTCAGATTCTTTTTGTAAGTTTATTATGTTACTAGCTTTTGCCTGCGACTTCGTTCGCGTGGAATAGTGACTTCTGGCAGATTTTTGTTTTTAATATGTAATAGAAACTATCCTATGTCCTTTCTCAAGTTCCAAACTATGTCTGTACCAAATTTCACACAAATCGGTTCAGTAGTTTAGACGTGAAGAAAAGACAGACAGACAGAAAGACAGACAGAGTTACTTTCGCATTTATAATAATAATTTGGATTGAAAAAGTGAACGTACAGACGTTAATATTGAGAGTATTGTGGGAGCTACGTCTGTCAACAAACTGCTCTGTAGTTTGGCACAAATAAAATGTACTGAATTTGACTTAATGTTCCAAATAAACACTTTTTTTATTATTTGTACATATTTCAATATTATTATGCCTTTTTTATTTATATATTTTTAAGTAAAAACAAATAACACAAACGATATCATAATGTATTACGTTCCCGTGAGATAAATTACGGGAAAATCATCTGACAACACAAAGAGTATAACATAAAGCTTTTATGTATACATTAATTTAACTAGGAACTCATTAACTGTGAATTTGATATTACTGCTTACCTTTGCTATTTCACACGCGGGAATTAATGATCCATTACCGCAGTCCTCGTTTAGGTAAAATATCAAATTCCGGAAGTCCGTAATGGTTTGGAAAACTAAGTTAGTTTACAAAAGAAACACGAACGTCTAACATACTCGTAAATATTATAAAGTAGACTCCTAAAACAAGTGCCCGATTTCACTAAAGCTTCTACACACGTACCACAACCATTTCACATCGCAGCGATGTGTGCCACAACAACACCACGACAACACCGTTTTAGGCAGTACGAGTCTGACAGTCCGTTCCGCTCCACCCAGGATTGATTTGATGATTTTACCTCAGTAAGAGGCTTTCCCACTCTACGAAATGTCGCTGCAGCGAACTGTCCCGTGACCGGTTAAGATGCTGCAGCTTTTTGCAGTTGTGTTGTGGTACCGGTAAAGTATGGATGCGGTTTTTATTCCTTCGATGTGACCGGCCACTAGTTTGCAACGGTGTCGCTGGTGACTGCGTTGGGGTCGCGAAATGTCTGCGATATGGTCAGTATTACTTACGCGGTCGATAAACTTCGCAAAATATAGTGCGTGTGACTTCTACTATTTATTACAATACTAATATGCACACTCCCGTGATTGTAGTTGTGGTAAGCGTGAATGTGAATCGACCCTAACATGAGACGTTACCTGTGTGAATAATTATCGAAATGAAAGCCCGTGGTTGATATTTTAAAGCTCTGCTGAGATTTAAGTTGAAAATCGAACAGCCAACTAAGAATTACATATTGCGGAGGGTGAGTGAAAATATTATGTAATACTCGTAGTCATTTAATGAACTCTGAAATTAATTAAATTAATGCTGCTTATTTACCGGTTCATATTAATTTTCCATTTAAACGAAAATAATTGAAACGAGTTTTATATAACAAGAGTTATTTATATGTTACTACTGTAATTATTAACTAACTTTTGCCTGCGGCTTCACCCGCATATAGTTAGGCAATTGCAATGTACTACCATGATAAAAGCATCATGTATGTTAAGCCAGGTTACAAAGCATCCGCGTATCAAACTTCACGAAAACCCGATCGGAAGTTTTTGTGTGAAAGAGTAAAAAAACGTAAATCCACGTTTACGAGTAAATTAGTAAGATTACTAAACATACAGGGTGAATTTTCCAACTGGTCGTGTATGGCCAAATCCGAAACAATCAAATCAGGAATAGGGAAAAATACTGAAAGGAGTCTTGGAGCCGATTTTGATGAAAACTGTACGTCTGCATTATTCGATTGTTGAAAACTCAATATTCATCGGCCTCTTTTTTCAATAATAAATTTAACATTCCCTTAAGTTTTCCGTACCTATGTAATTAATTTCCAGAATTTTGATCCTCAATACTGGCACGAGCGAATAGTGTAATAGTTAGTACAGCTTGTGTTTTTTCCTAACATCAAGGAATTCGATTACTGGGCAGGAATTTTGCATTTTCAAAAATCGAATTATGCAGTTCTGGTTTCCATCAAAATCGGCCTCGAGACTCCCTTCCCTACATTTCGCTATTCCTCATAGTTTCAGTTTTAGCCATCCAAGCCCAGTTGGGAAATCCATCCTGTATAATGTAATGGCCCAAGAATTTAATATTTCTATAGGTAGGTATGTATATAGTATATAGCGGCAAGGTGAGGGATGATGAATAGCCTTCCAAAACTGGTTAAAACAAAAGAAGTGTGCTTCAAAAACCCTAGATACTAATGACTTATTTATTGGGTTGCCTCAAGCTTTATTTTTTTCATCTTACAACATTCTGCTTTCAATTCCATCGTACCTAAATCGAGAAACTCATTACACACAATAACTTTTGTAATCTGTCATGATTATTCCAACTTCCCATTTTGGCACTGTTTCAAATATAATATATATCGCTTTCCTGGAATAGAAACACCGAGTTTTGTAACTTTTTTCAACGGAAACAGAAGAATTTATTTTATTGGATTCTGACAGTATCATATGAAGTAAGTTTTGCTAACATCTATCGCACATATTTTACACATCGTCGAGAAAATAAAAGATAACTCTAGAGGAGAAAACACAACCATAAACACATTTTGACGGCACGTTTGGCGCAGTGGCTGAGCAATTGGACTGCTGCGCTGCATGTCGCGGGTTCGATTCCCACACGGAATAAATATTTGTATGATCTACAAGTAGTTGTTTCGGGTCTGAGCGTTTGTGCATGTGAGTTTATATGTTTGTAAACGCACCCACGACACAGGAGAAACTCTTAGCGTGGGGCAACCTTTTTTTAAAAAAGAAAAAGAAATAAAAAGAAATTTAAAACATAATTGTTAACTTTTCAATAATACTGATAGCTGTTTATCTTTGTATGTTGTAGATTTGTGGTCATCTATGTATAATTGTCTATTGATGTATATATTCTTTTGTTTCGTAATAATATGTTACGAGTATCATAGACTATCTAAACAAAAATTCGTATACCTTTCGATGACGGCTTTTTCATTTGTGCAACAGAAAATATTTCCATTATTTTATAAATAATTGGTCGATTGAAAAAAAAAACCCACTACATATCCAAAGCTGCAATGATTTTGAAACGGCAGAACACATTTCTGAAAAAAAATAATGGCTAAAAAACCCGCTTTCAAATAAAACAAACCGCATTCAAGTCAGTTCACCCGTTTGAAAGCCACGGTGCCACTGAAAGCACACACACACACACAGCGATCTATCCGAAGTTAATAAAATAAATCTTAATACCTAAGCTGAAGTGTGGAAAGTCCAGTACCGACATCATAGAAAGCATAAACAAATAAAACAGCAAGTCTATTCCACAGTGTTGTAGCAACAGATAAAACACAATTCCTAGCTAAGAGAATCCCAACCGTTCTTGGCAGCTGTATGCAAGAGCGGAGATTTAGAAACTTGATACCGATCACAATACAGTCCAGTTGCATTGGATACTTTTACTGCAAACTCGATAAGGCCCCTCGTCTACGGCGACTTTCTGTAGTGATGCTGTCGCGCGTTTGTCGCATTTGCAACGCGCGACAGAAACGATTGCAACGCGCTACAGTATCACGACTATAATATCAATGCAAACGCTCGACCGCGTCGGAAGACATCGAGGAGAAAACGGAGGGAGGGTGGCGCGTGACTGAATCTTGTTTGTGTCGCAACAAAAGCGTGACAGCATCGCGACTGAGAATCGTGGTGTGAGCGAGGGCAAACAGCTAGCGCACGCATCACGACTGTATCGATACGAACGCGCGACAGCATCACTACAAAAAGTCGCAGTGGGCGAGGAGCCTTAACTGAAGGCAAAACATTCGAATTGGAAATATAAATAAGGTTTATAAAATGTAACGCTGTATTTATGATACCTATATTGTCAAGTTCAGTGATCGCGATAGTCCGGTTCGTTTCGGATTTTACGTGGATTATATTTGGCTTTAGACTTTTCCGGTTAAAATTTTAAATATTTTCCTTCTTATAAGTTTAAGATCAGCGCTGCGATTTATCTCATTTGTTATTTTATTTGCGGTTTTAGATTACGAAATCATATTTTTGGTAGTAAAATACTTTGGTCGCGGGACTAACGAATTACCGAGACACCGGAACGTTAAGAGCTATTGAAGGACACTGTGCAGGACTTATTTGATGATTTTACCACTATAAAAAGAAAAAGAAAATAATTTTCATGTTATTGTGTGTGCCAAGAGAATCGATTTCCAATCATTGATATAAAAGCAATTGTGCCTTTAGTTACGACGAGACCTTTTTATGTCCTTAGAACGTACTACTTGAAGTCACAAGACTTTATTATTCTGCATAACATAAAACATGAAAAACGTAATTTTGCAGAATATTCCTCCTCGTCCATTACACATGTTCCAAATTTCATTTCGGTGTCTACTATCTGGTTTAGCGTAAGAACAAAAGAGGGTGATTCTGCAGAGTATCAAAAGAACAATTCGGTTTCAGGCAGTTAACTTCACAGATGTTTCCAGAAAGTTGTAGCCTTTAATGGTTCTGGCCTAGTTTTAAACAGACCTGGAATACTTTTATGCTAATTTTATTCTGTCTTCTCAAGGTTCTTGATGTGGAAAATTTGGTATATGCTGCATTTTAACGAATGTTCATAATCTTTGTTTCTGCTTTATGTTTTCTTCTTTTTATTTTTCAAACGTGGTAAAATCATCAAATGTGTCCTCCCACCCAGGGCAGAGCGGAAAAATCTACGGTGTCCTTCAATAGCCCTTTACGTACCGGGGTCACGGTAAATCATAAGTCCCGCGACAGGCTTTGGCCCTCTAGAGGGGGGGAGGGGCTGTCATTTTCCTGATTTATGTTTAGCGATTTGATTGTTTTGACAAAGATTATACCCACAATCATCAACAGTTGAACGACAGTCAGCTACTTGGAATGAAAATAATAGCAGTTGTAATAATAATAAATGCAGTGAATGATAATAAAAGATTTTGTAGCCACAACATCATGCCGGGGTCGCGGGACAGGTCGGGGTTGCGGGACTTACGAATTACCTTGACCCCGGAACGTAAAGGGCTATTGAAAAACACCGTGGATTTAAGTCAGTACGAGTCTGACAGTCCCTCCCGCTCTGCCCTGGGCGGGAGGACTCATGTGATGATTTTACTACGAAAAAAAAAAGCCAACGGCATAGCAACATCATTCATTTTCATAAATATACAGCATGAATTTTTCAACTGGTCGTAGATGACTATATTCGAAATTATAAAGAATATTGAAATATACTCAATGGATTCTCGATTTTTTTTAAATCATTATTCTTGGCCAGGAATGGAACCCGTTGATTATGAAATAAACACACTGTATTATGAAACCATCCGATAGTGTCGCTAACAAGGATCAGCTTCTGGGTAGTAAATAATAAAATACGGCAAGCTTAATGGAAAATTCACCCTATACAAAAGGAGTACACACAGGTTTTTCAGTAGCTTTACAGATAACTATTTTCAGATTTTTAGAAAAGTTATTAAATGTCTGCCAATCCAATTTTCTATTAATATCGGTACGGTATATAGGACTAACCAAAGGAACAGATAATATTAACTCTAAAAACCAAAATTCCAGTAGTCATCATGCAGTACTCCCATTAACATACTCAGTGGCTTCAAAAATCCTTCACCAAATCCCAATTAACAATAAGTATACATATATTATATTAGTTTCCACAGTTTCAGCCATCCCTGTCGGAGTTTTCGAAGCACTTCGGCAATCTTCGTTATTTATGCACCCTCATCTCGTGAAGTATTAAATCCAATGAAAATAAAATTCATTAATTAGGGTAGATTAGAAGAGTAAGGGTAGATAATGTGGAGCTTATTATTAATTCTATTGCGCGGTTGGTGACGTAAAGTGCTAAAGAAGTGATATAGAAGAGCATTAGTTAGCATTTAATTTTGAAGTGAGGCTGTACGGCTTAAGTAGATTATGATTTAGACAAAAAGAAATAGACATGGGTAACGATTTTAACAAAAAAAAAAAGATTAAGATGTAGACTAGAGGTCGTACTACTATTAAGTTTGAGGTTATTCATCAAGTCTAAATAACCAATAAAATATAATATCGAAAACTGTTTCTAAGACTTTTTAATTTCTTATTAAAAAAAAAAATCGCTAATGAAATTGATAGGACAACCATCACAGTCGCGACGACGAGAAAATAGAACAAAAAAGGTTATTCTGTTAATCGATAATTTCTAAAAGAAAGATTTTTCTATGCACTCAAACTATAACAAAATCTACACATGGCATGGCAACAAAAAAAGAAACAAGATTACTCAGATAACTAATCCTACAGTACGTCTTACAGAACAAAATCCCTTAGCCTACAACATTTTCTAATTGATATAACACTTATTATTCAGGACACGTCCTGAGAACCACAATACACACTCCCCACAGTATAAACAGAGCATAAACTTTAATATAAACAAAACAAGGGCAAAGAGGCCTAAAGTTCAAGTCGCGATTACTTGCTGTATAATGTGTTCTTCGGTGTGTAACATTGTTATTTTAGTAAGACTATTTTAGTCAGATTCGTTTCAATGTACTGAAGAGAAAATTAAAGTTAAGGGTCAATTCACATCGAGACGCGACGCTGCGCGCACTATATAATAGAGTCACTCAAATTTCACCGATGACGCGACTCGCCCGTTTTCAATAGCGACTCAAAATCTATTTTCATTTACTAAACGAAGAGATACACATTTGCAGCATCGTTGAGTCACGACGCGTCTCGTCGCGTCTCTGTGTGTACTGGCCCTAAGATGGTAAAATTTCTCTATTAAAACTCCAGTTTTTACCAGAAAAATAACTATACTGAAAGATATAAAGGAGTAAAGTTTTTAAGGCTGAAGTAATCTCTGGAACTATTGAACCGATTTTAAATATTCTTTCATCAATGATATCTGTGTGATATAATAGGCGACACATTTTTACAGATGAAGCCGCAGTCGGAGTGCTAGTTCATTCTATATCATAATATACATAGTACAAAGTAAAGTTTATTTCAACCGTCTGTACACTTGAATTTTTCAAAAAACATAATTAGGGTCAGGTCACTAATAACATTTTAAAGAGGAAATAAATCTTTGAATGATATGATGAACTTTTAATTACTTTTTCCTGAACAAATCAATTGAACTGTCAAAAAAACGTTTCTATTTTTTTAACGGTCTGTGTAGGTAGGTATTTTCCTGTCTTGCTATCCACCAATGGTGACTGAGAAGAATAATTCAAAAATGTTGTGTCACTCTCCAATAATGCAGACCATCATCAGCCTACACGGTCGCGGGACTCACGAATTACCGTGACCCTAGTACGTAAAGGGCTATTAAAGGACACAGTGGATTTTAGTCAGTACGAGTCTGACAGTCCCTCCCGCTCTGCCCTAGGTGGAAGGACTCATAAGATGATTTTACCACGTAAAAAATAAAATTAAAAAAAACATCACCCTACATATTTTCCCACTGCTGCTGCACAGGCTTCTCTGTGAGAGAGAGTGCCGCATGATACACCACGAGGGCCCAGTGCGGGATTACAGATTTTTGGTTCTAGGACAAGCCGGTTTCCTCACGATGTTTTCCTACCTTTGAGAACTGTGGTGATGGAAAAATAATCCTTTTTCTGGCTAATTCTTGAACATGGTGCCTGCAGGACCATTTCTACAACCGGTATAGTACAGGCCGGTTAAAAATACCACAACTTCAAAAAAAAAACAACAATAACAAAACGAAACCATGCCCTTAAATTAAACCCAATTCCTTTTTATATAAAAAGTCATTCTTTGTGACCAGCGCTAAACCATTTCGTTCGTAAAGTCGCTCCTACGATTGCCTTCATTTATTCTGATGAGTTTTTATGGGAGGAGTGTGTTTCGTAAACACAGCGGGTTCCGTATTCAGTAAGTGTTCGGTGTATTTTCGGATGTTTATTTAACTTAGCTCTGTTTTTTGTGGCCCTTAAGTTTGTAGAATTCAGCAGCACTGGAGTAAATGAGTTGGTTTTCGTGAAATTCTTTTGCAGTGCATATTTTTGCTATAGCGAGCGTAAACATGTTTTACTTTAAAATGTGTTCAAGTTGAAAATGTTCATACATTAAACGCAATTAATTAAGTTATAACCAGAGATCGGAATTAGGTAAGTTATGTATGTTATGTAGTGCTTGCATCGAAATGTTGATATTAATATGGATATTCCCGAGATTTCTAATGGACAATCTCATGTGGCCAATAGTGTGGCCAACAAATACAAATAAATAATAATAAAAACCTCAGAGATAGATTAGACAAATAAATTGTTTTACAGCAAATAACTTTTTTATTTAATAAATCACGGGATTTTACAGCCTTTTAAAATTAATTCCAGGATTTGGTGCATATCCACTTTATTCTTTCGCTGATGAACCTAATTCCAACCTATGTTTATAACTAATACTTCACAAATTAAATAAAAAAAAAAATTAATCGTATACTTTTCTCACTCATTATTTTGTAGTTATAGTTCTGACTTTGTGATCATTATTTATCCTGAAAATTATCCCATATTTATTACAACGATTTGAAATAAATATGAGCACAGTCAGTTTAGTGTTGCCACTACTACAACACAGGCCTCCTCTCTGTAAGAAAGAGTGAGTTAGGACTACAGAGTCCTAACACGTACGTGTTACATTTATTTTATACAGATATTTGCATACCGTTTAATTTAAATATATTTTTTCGCAGTCAAACATAGTTTTTATATTTACATTAAAAATCATTCGTACATATTTTACTAAAGATATATACGTAGCATGCAAAAGAATTTTTTAAATAAATAAGATAACATCTTATATGTATACATAAAATACTTTACGCAGCTTTCATACTAATATCACAATTTACTTCCAAACCGCTTAAAGTAAAGAAATAATAGACTGGAATCAATGTTTATATTCACATTCCCAACTCCCCATAACAATCAAAACATTGGCGTATTATTTCAAACGAAATGGGAATATGTTTTAATAGTACGAGTAGGCATTTTCTGATGAAGTCATGTAGAAATTGTATGAGTATATTACTGAAAACAAAAGAAAAACCCTTCCAATTGCGAGTCGGATTCAGACACGAAAACGGCAAAAATATGATGTCTGTAGTATGGGAGCCCAGTTAAATAATAGTTGATTTATTTATTTAATATTTGTTATAGCGGCAACAGAAATATATCGTCTGTGAAAATTTCAACTGTGTAACTATCACGGTTCATGAGATATAGCCTGTTGCCAGGCACACAGACAAACAAACGGATGGGTAGCGGAGTCTTAGTAATAGAGTCCCATTTTATTTTTTGGGTACGGAACACTAAAAATATTGTATTCTTTGAGAAAACCCTAAATTTGCGTTTCTTTTTTTTTTCTCTAGCAAAGAAGAATTTAATGTCGTCTCTTAAAGGCCACCATGTCCCACCGCCGGCGATTAGCGAGTCGATGAAAACGAGTTGGCGAGCAGCTAATAACAAGTGTATAGATCCGATAGTTTTGTCACACTATAAATATGTCGCGGGTTATAATCGGCGAGGACCCGAGTGTGTCGGTCGATTAATCGCACCACTCTCTCCTGCGCAATACTGTGAGTTTGAGTAGTTCTAACCGCCAGACATACTGATGGACATCGCTGAGAGAGTGTCTCTGTCTATCTTTGATTTGAAACTCTTGTCGATCAGCGATAAACTAGTAGTTCGAGTCGTCGCCGGCAGTTTGAACAGTCACTAGCGAGCAAAAAGCTTAGTCGCTTCTTCGCCGACGGTGGGACCACTACCTAAGAAGATTGTAACTCTTGTTTTATGCATGGGGATTCAGCTGTAATGCAGTAAAGACAAAATAATGTGAATTAATTGGCTTTACATTGAAGTTCTTTGTCACTGAAATTTGCAGCATTATTTATGAAATATGTATAAAAATAAGGAAAATGAAAGAGTTTGGGTACCCCGGGCCTTTTGAGGATACATGATCATGTTTTAATGTTAGCTGTCTCTTGAATTTTGATCAAAAGAATAATTTTTAAAGCTTAGGTATAATTATATACTGATTTTTAACAGAATTAAATAATTTGTGATACGTAATACGATAATACGTTTATTTTAAATACAATACAGTTCGCCTAATGGTTGGAAGCGCAATTGCTAAGCATGTGGGCCTAGATTCGACTTTTCGAGTCAAACGAGCACTCGTGGGCCACTGGTATCGGCTCCCGACTTACGAGTTGTAGGTCGTGGGTTCGAACCCAGCCTGGCGCATTGTGTAATTTATTTCAGCACCACTTCTCTCAAAACGGTAATGATATTCTCTGAAAACTATTACTCATTTGGATTCGGCTTATGCATGTGAATTTTCATTAAAATCGGTTCAGTAATTTCGTTAAATAATGATTTGAAAGTTTTTAACGCGCTTTTAAAGTTCAAAGAAAGAAATAGACGGTAAAACTGCTGAGAAAAAATTATGTTCTCATTTGACTAACAATTCTTGCAAGGTAACATGCAAATCTTCCTTGAGATATTTTCAAGTGCCTCATTGCCATGCATTTCTTGATAAAGTTTTTACTTTTTAAGTCGAGCATATTCTTGTATTCTATACGTTATTTTTATTGTTGCTTAGTTATGAGTTTGTCTCACTTAAACTAAAAAATGGCTCGACCGATTTGAATAATAGTAACATTATTTTGTTCAAATTCTTTAATGTCTCGGGGCAAGTTTAAGACCAACTTCTATTTATGTAAAAAGAAACATACATAAATCTACAACATTATTTTTAGTATATGCGAAACCTGAATATAGTTTGTTCAGAATCAGTAACTGATTCGATTCCAATAATTTTTACACCATGTTATATTTTTTTTCAAAAATATTTTAATTAAATTTTATTGCCAGATAATTACAATACAATCACCGTACGGTTAGGTACCTATTGACAAGCTATTATCACGAGTGTATAACACAGGAGACGCGGTTAACGCGGGTGTACCGCGAAATGAGCATGTTTTTGAACGGACAACAAGGTAATATACAAACTTATAACTTTGTGTTTTTTTATGATACGGTTTTAAAATTTTGTAAATAGATTCTTTACACAAAAATACTAGACAGGTGTATCGGGTTTCGCATAAACAAAAAATAATGTTGTATAACAAAATTATAATGCTGATGAGTTTGTTTATGATTTAACGGTTGAACACGCTTATTTCAAGAACTACTAGTTCAAATTGTAAAAATAATTTTGTTTCAGATAGTCCATTTATCTTGGAAGGCTATATAATATCACGTTACAATGAATAGGAGCCGAGCAGCAGGTGAAACCGCGAGGAACAGCTAGTTAATTGCAATTCAAGTCACTACTTGAAAATTTTGATGACGTCAATGTTTATTTTAGAATATCCAATCTTAATATGAACTTTTCCACCACGCATTTGAGTCCTGTATCGCAGATCATTCCATAGTTTTCAGAAGTCGGTAAACAGGGTACGAAGGGGAACAGTGTATAAGACGGGGACGCGAGGTATGATGGGAAATCACACACTTAAGGCAAACTTAACACTATACTAATGTAGCGCAAGCGACAACAGGACGCCATTTGTTAATGGCCGCTTGCAAATGACGTCCTGATGGCGCTTGAGCTACGTTAATGTTGTGTTAAGTATGCCTAAAGAGTGTATGTCCCCATTATACCTCGCGTCCCCGTCTTATACACTGTTCTCCTAGATATTTGAAATTTTCCTTATTTCTCGTTGGTATGGCTAAAGAGACCGAGATTGAACTGGCTGGAACAAAAGACTGGCGGAAGTTAGGATTTCCTGTACGCGGAATGCATGAACAAAATGCATGAAAACACTGGAATAAAAAGAAAATTTCATTTCAAGTAAACTAGACCAGAATGACTGTTGCGTATAAAAAAATTAGTGTATTTTTGGTTGGAAATAAACAGTATTTTGTGAAACTAAAAGCAATAAGTTTCTAGAATTTATTTTGAAGTCTGTGTTGTTCATAAGTGGTTTGGTGTTTAGGAATGGAAATCAGGTCCAAACCATGGTACTGAAATTGATATCATGGCGTATTTACTCGTATTAATAAAACAGTAATTTAGTATGAATAGAGACTTTTTACTCTTTCACACAGAAACTACTTGACGGATTTAGATGAAGTTTAGTGGAGAGATTATAGAATGAAATAACACGCGGGCTTAACCGTTAGCAATAGTCAATACAGAAATAAAATAACTAGTTGCCAGAGGTTTTGTCCGCTACATCTTGAAAATTATCCCACGGAAACATTAAATCGGTATAAAAACTATCCTATGTGTTAATTCAGGTTATAAACCATTTGTGTACCAAACATAGAAAAACGTCCAGTAGTTTTTGGCTGAAAAAGTAACAAACAAACACACGCACACACACACATACATACTCATAAACTTTTGCATAATAATTACTTTTGTATAATATTAGTAAGATCAACATAACATTTGCTAACGAATACTGTTTCATACAAACATAATCAGCAAAAAAACTATGCAAACTCATGCAGCTCTTGATAAACACTTTAATTTCCTGTTTCCACTCATATTCTATTAGGAGAACATTAATAAAGCTTAAAATTTGAATATTGATTTCAATAATTAACTTTCCTAATGAAGTGATAAATCGCTGTTTATTTATTCAGTTACATATTGACTTTGTGCATTAATTAACACATAATTTGTTACTTAATTTTGATGCAGTTCCATATAAAAGGTAAGCTAGCTTTTAACCGACGTAAAAATAGGAGGAGGTACTCAAGTCGACATGTACATAATATATTTGTTTTTTTTTTATTGCCACTAAAGGAGTGTACCACAGAACGCAAATGAGAACCGAATCTGAAATAACACACAAATATACCATTCATCCCAGTTTTTTACTTTTCTGTCATTGAATCATTTTAACACAGACGCGGGCAAAACCGATGGCAAAACTTAGTTGTAAAAATAATCCTTTAAAGCAGCTTCATTGAAATTTATAGTTTCTGATCCATAAAATCTAGCGAAACGCTTAAAGCCGGCGTTCTCATGAAATATGGCAAAGGCATTGATTCTCGGCTCGAACGTTGAAGAGATTAAACACACCTTTAAGCTACTGTAAGTGTGTTGTAGATATAAGTGCCGATGATGTCACTTAGTACAGCAGTGAATAAAGGAGGAAAAAAAAAACAAGCGAAAACGTTTTAATTGCATTCGTTTTGGTCGTTCAGGATCAGAACGTCCCTTCCCCCAAATGTCCCTAGGTTTGTTCCGAAATGTCCCTTTCCTAAAATGTCCCCTTCCCTAAACGTCCCCTTCCCGAAATGTCCCTTTCCCAAAATGTCCCCATCTTATGATAGTTATATATTTTCGTATAAGGGTGCGGCCACGTTCTGGTGTCACAGATAATTAAGCCGCTTCTATACGCGTGACTGACTCATCAGGTAACCGTGACCCTAGAACGTAAAGGGCTATTGAAGAATCGCCGTGGATTTTAGTCATTTAAGTACAAGTCTGACAGGGGCTGTCAGACTTGTACTTCCCGGCCCGCTCTGGGTGGAGGACTCATTAAATGATTTTGCCATGACAGAAAAAAAGAGCTAACGAGAAAAAAAGCATAGAAACCAAAAATCACAATCTCATTAACAACAATAGACTGACACGCAAAAGATTCTTGACTTAAAATGAGTAAATCTATAAGTTCAGCAGCTTAATACCCAACAGAGTCATTGCTCCCGTAACAGTTTTGATTTCAGGTCACGCAAAACCGCTTCCTTCACACTTACTGAACTACATAACATAGCAAAACAACATATATTACTTCGACACCCACGCCTGTCACAAACGTTGCCAATTCAGCTTCTGAGAGCTCTCATAGACATATAGTAGAGATATCTCTACTTACATACTATAGTACTATATTCTAGCTAAGTAAGAAAAATGTAGCCTAGAAATAGTAGTACTTTTAGATGTACAAGCTCATTATCTCACTTTTAGACATAGTTTTTTGTAGTACGGTCTGTGAGATTTATTTTAATCACTTGCGTTGCCATTAGCAACACAGATAAGTGCAATCGCGAAAAATGGCCGCTATGGTTGAAAGGTTAATTGAACTGTAATGATAATTCATATTTAGTCGAGTCAAAACACATTTGTTTTTAGCGTGATATAATCATCAAATGAGTCCTCCCACCCAGGGCAGACCGGGAGAGACTGTCAGACTCGTACTGACTAAAATCCACGGTGCCCTTCGATAGCCTTTTACGTTCCGGGGTTTACGGAAAATCGTGAGTCCCGCGACCCCGGCAGGGTTTGGCCCTCTAAAGGGGGGCCCCGTCATTATGCTGACACTCTTTGAGGCGCGCGTGGAACACAACGGGCCGTCGACCCGGGCATGGTCCATGGTCGGACAGCGAGTCGCCCGTATGCCCGTATGGCCGGAGATCTTCTGCGATGATACTAATTGTATGATACACATCTTCGTAGCCTCTATTCAGTGTGTCAGAAATTAGTTGTGGTGTACAGTTCAAAATCAGTATTTTACTTGGAGTGAAGAAAAACTAAAATTGGACATCAGTTATCATTCACAAATATGAAAAAAGAAATGGACACGATGGGTTGATGGAACGATAAAGTCGTTACCACTTTTACATCGGTAATCACAAATTAATTGTCTGAGCATTCCACTTCATTCGCATCAGTAAGCCATGTTTGTAACATCTGATTGGATTCTCCAAGCAGGTGAGACAAGAGGGTATTTCTAAACTGTCTTTTGATCATTCGATAGAGATGCTGATCATACTAAATACTTTACTGTCAAATATCAAAGGAACGGTTATTGTCTGATTTTAATTGGCTTATTTTCAAAAATTAATTGACTTGACTTAAACTACGAGTAGGGTTTTACTATTCCTAATAAATCACAGTTTTAAAAACCGGTTACAAAAGAACAGTTACTTTCATACCATGTAAAAACAATGAACAACTGTTACGAATAAGACACACTAAGTTGTTCTCACTGGGTACTTCTCTTTCCAGCTTAGGTTTCGAAACAGGATGTCACAATATAAAAGTAACATTTTTTTCTAAATCCAGAGATATCATTTATGTCATTTATGTGTGAATAAAAAAAAACAAGTTAGTGTATTTATAAAATGAATTTGCTATCTTTCAGTTTGTTTGTCACTGTTACAGTCTGCTTTTTTAAAATACTTGTTATATTTCACTGTTACTCTACTATAAATACGCCTCACTCAATTTTGAAATAATTTATTCCTATCTTTATGATGTCGATATTTTCTAAAGCAAAGTCTTTATTCATCATTTAGTATTCACGGCAAGCAAAGGTCTCACGTAATAACTTTAATTTGCAAATTTTCAGGCGTAGCAAATAAATTCTTTTAGTCAGATTCAAATCTTAATGTCATGAGTCAATTGATAACTGACTTTTTTATAATATTCGTTTTATTTTACGTGTTCTTTGCACAAAAACTTAGTTCCAAGAAAATCTAATATTATTAATCGCAACTTTATATTTCGCATAAATAAAATTATATTTTATTTCGCAATTTTAATCGTAGTTATGTTGTGAGTGTACTTTTGTAGCTATTTTTTTTAGTTTCTCCTTTCGACCCAAAGCTTTACTGGTAGATAATGCATTGTGGCATTAAGACCGGTGTATGTATCACCATTGTTCATTAAAGCACAAATATATTATATAAAAAAGCGAAATTGAGGATAGATGGATGTTGGTTACTGTATCACAAAAACTACTGAACGGATTTCTGTGAAATTAGGTAAACTTCTATTATTATTTTAACAAATAATAAGACTAGGATTATGCGTTTTATTCACTCCCGTATTAGAAACGCTATAATTTTGAGAAAGTGAGAAACCTTCACGAAATGTATCAGACGGGAAACCGCAAACCACCCATCCAATTACAAGCCCGATTGACAGAAGCTTAACCACAGTTCACTGAACAAACTCACGATTAAACTAGATCCTTTAAACATTTCTCGATCCAGTTACAGATTGCTTAATTCAGAATTATTGTTCCCAAAGCTTTTAAGTGATTGGACATCGAAAAACAAATGAGTGAAAAGCTTCTTTTATTTGTCACTTTGGAACCAACGTTTTGAGTGAATCAACTCGAGTGAACGATTGCGTAATTTGGTCTTTATGTAAATTGAACATTGGTAAATTCAGTCGGTCCATCTTAGAATATTTGTCAAAGAGCATAACATTGTAAACTAAGCAAATACAACTTTGAAGTTGGTTAAATCGTAAGGTGTTACGATCTGAACCAATAACTTTGGAAGGATCAAATTTACATCAAAGGAACAATTTAGGAAGCTAGTTACCGACACTTTAGTAGTTCAAATACTAAATTCTAAACAGAATTCTAAAGTTTTCCCTCTATTATCATTTTCTTTATTGATTTTCAATACACTTTATTTGTTTTTTTAGTTTCTTTTTACGAAATTTTGTAAATTAATAACATTTAAAATGATGTAAAATTCTTTATTTAAAATATATTTGTTTAAATCCCTGGTTGGAGTCCTTACAATCATTTAAGGCATCCCCAGAAAAGTCCGGTTAAGCAGCTCACAACCTCCTCTTGATTGACCTCAAAGATGCCACACACAAAAAAGATAACAAATAAAAATGACAATAACATGACTGGTTCTAAGGGTTTCCAGGAGAAAGGTTGAAAAGGCGTAAAAAAGAAACTTTACATGATATCCGGCGGGGTCGCGGGGCTCACGAATTACCGTGACCCCGGTATGTAAAAGGCTATTGAAGGACACCGTGGATTTTAGTCACTACGAGTCTGACAGTCCCTCCCGCTCTGCCCTGGGTGGGAGGACTCATGTGATGATTTTACCACACAAAAAAAAAATAACATGATGTCCGGGATATTTATATAGCACAAACCTAACATCAAAGATTATTCATGTCTGATAAATAGATAGTAAGTACATCATACACAATATATTTCACAACTTCCGCGAATGCGATCGATTTCTAGAAAATATTTATAGTAGCTTACTTAAGTCTGCTGTCAGCTTCAGAGAAATCTCACGCCTTTTGGTAGTGAGACTTCTCTAAAGCTTACCATACCAGTGCCTTAACATATCTTTTATGCGCCCAGTGCCAGCTATGTGTCTGTAAAGAACGTAGATGGCGTTGTTTATCATATCATATCACAAAAATAATGAAAATATTTCGAGCTGTTTCGGAGACGTGCACGAACACTGTGACACGAGCTTTTTGTATGGATTTATCATTGAATACATTACTTACTACTTATGTGACTAAGACAGTGATAAGTATGAATGTTGATGGATGGAGAGGAAGAGGAAGGCCAAAGAAAAGATGGATGGATTGTCTAAGGAATGATATGGAAGAAAAAGGAGTAAATGATACTGTGACGTTTAATAGAGGAGAATGGAAGAAAAAAATGTGTTGCGCCGACCCCAAGTAAAATGGGATAAGGGCAGGAAGATGACGATGACATTACTTACTACTTACTCTTCAAAATAAGTAATGCCTTACTTTTACGCCTCTGATAAGAATAAAATTCTCGCTCTCCCATTTCTCCTGTCTTGTAGATAACGGATAATTCACGTGACGAGCCAACCTTGCAGACTCGTGTGAAATGAAATTATAAAAGAGCCGTAAAAAGTGAAATAAAACAGAAATAACTTATTTCAGGTGACGCTGACTTTTACTGTGTCACAGATAAAAATATTTGGGCAGGTAAGACAATTGGATTACATTTTCAGTTCTTAAGAGCGTGTAAACCACGGAGTACCAGGTCTAGTTCATATATTAAAGAATTACCGACCGAATTCAGAACCTTCTTCTTTTTGAAGTCGGTTAAAAACTGGACTCACATGCGTTTTCCCCTTTTCTGAGGCATTTTGAGGAGAATATGACCAATTAAATCCTCTGTACGAAATGTTTCTCAAACTCATACAAACACAAATACTAACCTACATATAGGGTATGTTACTAACACTATGAATTTATGTTAGTAAACAGGATACATAGGTTTATAAAATTAGTAGCAAGCATATTCGAAATGTCTTACTTACAAAAATATAATTGAAAATCGTTATTTTTTCTAATCGGTCTCATATTTTAGCTGTAACACTATTTACTGATGTTTAACTTCTCTAATAATCTTTTAAGACTTATATAAAAAACAAAAAATAAAATTTATTCTTTAAACATGATGCGTGTGGTCGCGGGACCAAGGGATTACCGTGACCCCGGTACGTAAAGGGCTATTGAAGGACACCGTGGATTTTAGTCAGTACAAGTCTGACAGTCCCTCCCGCCCTGCCCTGGGTGGGAGGACTCATTTGATGATATTACCACGCAAAACAAAAAAAACATGATGCGTGTAAAGTTCCATAACTTTCGTAGCACAAGAACTTGAAAGTATGAAATTTCGTTCAGCGTACACAGCCTTAACAGTAATTGAGAATACTGTTTTAAGACATTCCAAATGTTTCTTGTGAAGATCAAGTCGACTTGAGAATTAAGTTCAAGGAGCTCGCCATTATTTTAATTGTCTCTTGATCTCATTTTATCTTTAAAAGACGGTTTTCTCTTCCAAGTATTTAAAGTTACGTTAAGTTGTGTGTGCTTTTCTGCTGCTTTATACTGTACCCTTTTAGTGTTCGTAAGTCTTAATCTGTTAGTACGTCAACGAATATACGGAAATAAATTCGAAACATTCGAACAACCCCTACTATCGGTCACAACTGTCCAATCATGTTGTCACGAATTTTTAGTTCATATCACTTACTAATCTTTTATGTCCGTACGTTATAAAGAATATGTAAGTCCAAATAGTAAGAATTTGTAAAAATGTTGTCAGAACTTATAAATTCGGAATTATTGATAGTAAGGCTCACTCAAAATTTTTGGCCCAGGCCTATATTTTTATTAACGGATTATATTTAAGAGTAGACCCAATAGTCAATGTCCTTACACAGTGTGCCACAAATACTATAACTAATTTACCTAAAATTATCATTATTTTCAATCTCCCTCTCTGATCTCAAATGCTAACAAAGAATGAGAAGAAGACAGACGCTTCTTCTATCTGCCGTTATATCAGCATTTATATTGAACCACATTTGTTTTAATATTTAGTTTTGCAAGTAGTTTAATTTAAACACTTTTACACGTCGCCTTTTTACAAACTAGATGAGGCCTCCTAAAACTCAGATTTTTTTTTTTTTTAGCATGGTAAAATCATCAAATGAGTCCTCCCACCCAGGGCAGGGCGGGAGGGACTGTCAGACTCGTACTGACTAAAAACCACGGTGTTCTTCAATAGCCCTTTACGTTCCGGGGTCACGGTAATTCGTACAGTCCCCGTCAGGCTTTGGCCCTCTAGAGGGGGGCCCCGTCAACCTACCACTATCTAGAAAAGGTACTATTTCTAACTAAATTCTTAGCTCTCGAGTTCAGATAATAACAATCTATTTATTTTTATTAAAGTCCTTGTTAAGTGTCGAGGTCGCCAACGACATTTTTCGCACTAATTGCTGTGCTAGCTAAGCGTAAGTACCCACCTCCGCAATTTTCAAGCTTTAGACTTTTCATCGTCATCAAGAGAATAAATCGATTGCTTGTAGTTAGTGAAGATTCCCAATTAGAGCTCAAAAAAGTAGTACAAAACAATCCTAATCTTGCTATTTTACTACAATTATAATTAAACTAGCGATCCATCCCGGCTCCGCTCGGGTGCCATCTCTACTATACTATGCATGTCACATATATATCAACCTTCCTCTTGAATCACTCTATCTATTAAAAAAACCTGCATCAAAATCCGTTGCGTAGTTTTAAAGATCTATGCATACATAGGGCGAGACAGACATCGAGAAGCATCTTTGTTTTATACTATGTAATGATATGAAAGTTAGTGGAGGACGCATGGATGTTTTTTACTCTTTCACGCAAAAACTGATATTCGATTTTTTTGTCTAAGTCAAAGACAAATCATTTATTTCAATTAGGCTATCAATAAGGTACTTATAAACGTCGAAGATTAAAATTCAAGGAAACAGGATGGGGTTGAATTTAATTCTACACCTATTCGCAAGGGTAGGTTAGTATGGAGAAGAATGGACAAGAAATTCCATGATGAAATTCGGTACTCAAACAGTTTATAATCTGGATTAACACAGAGAGTACGTAGACAAAGCCGTGGGCTAAAGCTAGATTGAACATAAAATTGTACTCAGACAGTTCGAAAAACCATTACGTCCTGATTAAGGAATATCTGTTCGAAAGTTTTGAATGAATCTCGATTCTAATCAAAATTAAATCTCCATTCAGGCAGACGGTCTTCATATTTCTCTAGGAATTCTAAAATTAATTCAATTAAAAACTTACTACTTGCGTAATTATATTTACTTCTCAAATCTTCTCTATACTTGTAACTATGATTCTCATATTACTTTTATTAGCAATATAATCATCACTCATAAATGAGCACCAAAACAAAGCACAAATTTGAAAAATTTGAATCAGATTCTCGAATAACAGATCTAATCCTAAAATCTATTTCATGTTAACACCCTGGCCTGAAGCAAGCTTGTCAGTTTTACGCGACAAACTGAAATACAGCATTATTTTCTCACACAAAAGGTATTGAACGAGCTTCTACGTGTGTATTTGCATGTAAATAAAGCTACGTTTTATGTATCCGCCAATTTAACACGGCTGACAAGTTACGCAAAATTTTTTACCTCCGTTCTGACCGAACAATTGTGCGTTCAAGCGCACTGGAATTCTTGAAAGGGTCCTAATTTAATGAGAATTATAAAGGAAAACATGCGAGGCTGTGGTGTTATCTTAATTATGATTTCATGCTTCTATTTAAGTCCGCATTAATCTTAATTTTACCTCAAAAATAATTATCTTGCAGGAGATTGCTTCAAAGTAATCTCTTACCTTATTATCTCATGTTAGATTTGAGTGATTTCTTTCATTATTTTTAGGAAATATAATCTAGAGTGGCCTGATGACATTTTCTAAAAATAGCCCGAATTTCTTTGATTCAAAGGAATAGGGCGCCTTAGTCCCTTGCTTTTAGGTCCACCATCAGATAATCAAGTTAAAATGGGAGAATTTAATTTATTGTAAAATAAGTTTCATCTTAATTAATACTAGTAACATAATATTCGGTTAATACACAATCAACGTACCTTCCACCACAGAAATTAAGGCGAGGTTTTCCTGAGCACCGCAGGCATTCAACGCTTACCGCAGCGCCCGCAAGGACTAGCGGATACGTAATGAATTACGATGCGCGATGACACGCGCGCCAAAACTTGCGAAGTCTAGGTAGTAGTTACAGAGTAGAGCAAAGCAGTAAATCAACTTGAATTGATTACTATAGGCACGTTTGTATGTATATTTTTTTTTGTTGCG
Source organism: Agrotis puta (assembly GCA_943136025.2). Lineage (NCBI taxonomy): Eukaryota > Metazoa > Arthropoda > Insecta > Lepidoptera > Noctuidae > Agrotis > Agrotis puta. Next base: position 13,327,567 of record OW964175.2, on the reverse strand, counting down.
GTATTATTTTGAAATCAAATGATGTCAAGGACAATTTTGTTCAAAATGAAATACTTATGACGATTAACGTATTTATTTGGAAATATGGATTAATATAATGTAAAACTACCTTCGCATATATTGCATTATTTTTGAACATACAGAATAATTTAGTTGGAAATATGATGTTTACAATCTTAAAATGTTACAATGTTAAAAAGAAAAAAAAAATCAGGACCTTTGGACCATTAGATAAATGCCGTTTGTATTCGACTATCATTATATTAAGTTGGTGATATGTTCGTATCGCAAATAATTTTGGTATTACGTTTGAATGGAGAAATTACTTGGCGCCGGAACCAATCAAATAGAAGCTAATGAAAGCTAATATTATTTTTTCTCTAAAAAGTAACGGATATCATCAGTAGAATTGTTTTCATTAAGTACATTATAGTTACATACTCCTCAATTTTAGGGTTATTCAAATGAACAAGCTGTAAAGTAATTAACGGAGACACCTTACGCCCTTCCGTATGCTCTATTCACCTATAATACAAATGTTGATTTTGATTAGTTTGTAATAATTACCACTAAATACTTTTTTAATTAAATAAAAAAGTGGAGTAAATGACTCACTCGTTATCCCCTGAATCATTAGTCGATATATGCGCACTGCGCTTGGCCTGCAGCTGCATTGCTCTAAAATATAAAAATCTAGGAAATTTAAAGCGTGGAGGTGAATCAGGGGTCACGGCAGTTAATAACTAATATTTTTGTAGGAAATGATCATACTGTGTACACTTCCACACTATGACCACTACCTATTTCACAATTGGAGACAGTAAACCATTATAATAAGTGCGTTCACGGTGGCTTTATGAACTCTGACATAGGGTCTAAATTTAACTCTCTTAAATATTTGATGCGGTTGGTAAATCCGCTAGAAAAATAAACCATTATATTATATTCTGTGGTTATAGTCTAGGAGCCACTGAAACATCCCACCCGTTCTCCACAAAGCTAGATTTTTAAAAATTGTATTATTGAAAAGTAACGTTGTAGCAGGCATCTATGTGGTTGCATTATCATTCCTCAAAACGGAGACAAAGTTATTTTGTTTTTGCTCTCACAGTATGACTATAATTTTAAATTCTAACTTTGTGAAAAACAGGTAAGTCGGATGGTTCAGTAGCTCTCCTACTATTAGTAAAGAGAAATAAATATACAAAGAAGGTTTTAATAATTTTTCCAATGCATCCTTACCTTTTTTGTTTATTCAGCCTTCGAAGAGCCGGCGATGACAACTTCTTACTTTTTCTGCCCATTTGTTTACAAAATTATAACCTTATAAAATGAAGAATATTACAAGTATTTTGAAAATTACTATATATACAGGTATTATTATTTAAAATAAATGTTTGTCTCTGTCAGTAATAGAACTAAGCGTGGTGGTGGGTTTGCAAAAAAATTGACGTACATCCGACCTCCGACACGGTCCAAGACCGACTAAATGCCACGGGTCGAGTGTATGAAAAGATGAAATCACCTAATTCTGGACTTACTGGTATGGTTTCTCATCCTTTTACAATAATACTGCTAAATTCTATCTAATTTTTTATGCTCTTTAAGATGGTATAAGTTTTATTATTCAAAGCCTAGTATAACTCAAATAAAATGGTATCCAAACCATGAGTTGGACCTGTTTTTGCGATTTAATTGTATGCAGTAAAGTGCAAGCAATCGTGTATCGAAGAGCAGAAACCTGTAGACCGAAGACTGAAATATGTACTATGTTTATTTCAAAATTTAAATCCCTTTTATTAAGGAATAATACACAATACAAAAGGACGGTTTTGCGTCTCACATCGCCTTAATTACGGAAATCCAGCCAGTCTTTAATTAAATTCCATTCAAAACCAAAATTCATTGGGAAACACACCGCACTAATCAACGGGGCACATTTTCAAACAAATCACGTATTAAAGTTTCACATTTTACCACTGAAGTTTAAAATACGTTCACGTAAAATACGCGGTTGATTCGTCCAGTGTGACGGGACACGGGATACACGTGCGATCTCGACGGGAACGCGCGAGCGACTGACACTCTTTAGATGCTTCAGCCTGAATCAACGCGGCAAAACTGCGCAGAGACGCCGTCAAGGGATATTTTATGGTGTTCTGAAATATCGGTTAGTACATCACTATAGTAAAGTTCCAATTAAAAACAATTTCTACAATCACTATGTGGAAATTCAAGAAAGTAAAGATATTTCCAAGACATATTTGAAATATTGAAAGCGTAACTTTTGTTATTGCATGAAAACTACTAGACTGAAACGAAATTGTTTTACATTACTGTGAAAGTTCACATGTAACACGCTTTTGTTCTACTGTTTTGAAAGTTGGTACAAACTCCTGAGTTTGTAGAGATTTTGGGAAGAAAATGTTGTATTTCGATTCAGACATTTAATTTTGTGAACCTTATATTGTTTGCTAGCTACGTAGGCAGATTAATTGTGTCACGCACGGAAACTTTTAATTTATTTCTGATTTAGTAGCTTGATGTGGACTTCTGGAGCTTGTGACTTAATAAATCGTCGCACACAATAATCTTCAGGTGAGTGGGTGACCAAGGGCACAGATAATATAATACTAGCGTATTGCTCAGGGAGATGCCAAAACCGTCAAAGACCGCGAGGCTATTTCCAGCTACCGTAACGTAGGCGAGAGCTAGCTCACTGTCCGATCAAGGACCAAAGGATCTAAAACGGCCTCTTCAAGCTATATTCCTAATGATTCACTTTGCAACGTCATTGGCTATTCCCCTATCATTAATTCACGAACTGAATCATGAGGATTATTCCTTATTGGTCGTTTTAGACCCATAAGCTAAATCGACAGCGCATCGTGTTTCAAGTGCAACTGAAAGAGAAAGAAGCAGTCAGTAAACTGACGGAACCTGAGAAGACTATACGCGTCCTGGGGTCGCGGTAATGTCTTTAGATAGACGCGGCCCTGAAACACAAAGAAGATTTGAAGAGCCAGGATGGTTTTTGTCAGTACAACAGTCCGTTCCACTCCACTTAAAGAAGCCGGAGTTATTTAATAATTTTCCACCCCACGAAAAAAGGGGTTTTGTACTACCCATTATGTGAATTGGCCTTAACATATTAAATTGATCGTCAATTGGGGTTCAGTAGGATACTTAAGCAAAATTAGCAATACTGAAATGTTATATGCATGTGTGTTACGTGTATGATTTCTCCATGTCGGGAAGTCGTACACTTGTAATTTCTTCGTAACTTCGTCGGTGCATGGTATGGTTATTTTATGTTATTGTTTTTTATGGTTACGTTTCAGTTAGTGCTGCAGATAATGGTTTATTTTCCGAATAATACAATGGTACACCAGCACGCGTACACTCCAGGTAGCATGACTATGTAGAAACTAATCTTGTCGACGTAAAAACAGACAAAAAGACAGAGCAGAAAGATCCGTCCTCTTATAGTGGCCCTACCGTTAAGGTCAAATAAAACAAAACAAATCTTTTAATGCCAAAAGGGCCTTAGCATAATACCAAGTGGTAGCACAAAGTTTGCCACCTGACGCTGATTTTCAGCTGCAGCCCACGAGTGCCATACGTTCGAAATCAAATACTCATATAAATACAACGTGTGAAGTACAAAATACTGAATAAAAAATAAATAAATAAGTAAAGAGTGATGAAGAGATACAGATCGTCGCGTTGACTGACCCTTTTTTTTTTAGGGTGGCAAAATCATCAAATGAGTCCTCCCGCCCTGGGCGGGGCGAAAGGGACTGTCAGACTCTTACTGACTAAAATCCACCCGTGTTTCTTTGGATACCCTTTACGTTCCGGGGCCGCGGTATCCTGGATTAAGAAAAAAGCCGCGACCCCAGTAGGCATTTGGCCCCGTAAGGGGCCCCGTCGGTGACGCGTGAAACACGACGCGCCACCGACCCGGGCTTGGTCCTTGGTCGGACGGCGAGCTTACCCATTACTCACCGTCCGCAAGCCCGCTCCGCCGCTCTGCCCTCTGCTGTTCAGAGGGACACGCGTTGGAGCATCCACCCGACAGGCTATTCGCTTACGGGCAAAGAGACCCCTTAGGCACACAGTGCCTAAAAGAGTTTTTGCCCGTATCCCAGGGTGCACCGGCCCGAAAAACTGTCTTCCCCCCGGACGTATCCGAAGGGGAACTCCAGTCCACGGGCGCACGTGGAGGTTTCTTGTCTTAGCACCCCGTTGACTGACCCTTACGATCAAATTTGCTTAACACGTAGAAGATTACAGGATGATGATTATGATGTTCAATCTTCATGTTTTAGTCCAATTATTTCTAAAATCTACTCCCAGTTCAACTGTCTCCCCAACTCATGACATCGTTCACCATTCTGAAAAGCAAACCACAGTGTTTGAACTACATAATTCAACGTATTTCAAATTCAGTAACTCTTGCTCCGTCAGAATATTGAACAAAGAAAAGTTCTAGCTCACATATGCTTTTGGTTAATTAAAACCATTTATTCAGATTTCATTCTTCTCGAAGTAAGGTAAGTTTAACTTTGGCTTTTAGAGTTCTGAAGTAGGTGGTAGACTTTGAGAAATTAAGAGATGAAATGACTATGAAAATCGTAACACGTATCTAAAAACATTCAATATTCAAACCCGTTCCTGAAAACTGCATAAAAATCAGAGTAGTAGATTTGGAGATAAATGGCAACATAATTAATTATGTTTGTAGAAACCAAACGCATATACCGTGTCGTCGTACCGCCACGGGTTAAAAGAACATGGATCATTTTGTAATTTACTACTAACTGTACTAATTTGATTTAATTTTGTGATGTTAATATTGAATAATATTTCTCCTTTATACGTTTTATTAATTTATTTTCATGTAGGTATTATATTTTTGCTTTTAATTGAGTCTTATCTATTTTCTTTTCAGGATACTTAGACAATGCGCATCGGAATACTCGTAATTATTATATAAGGTATTGAATGCAAGCTACGAGCTGGCGCGTTTCTGTACCGCTACCAGTTTAAAAAAAAATGCCTGTAAAGTATTTGCCGATTTAAACTCGCCAAAGATAACAGTACTTGTAGTATCGGTCAAACCATATTGGATTATTTCTTTTTTTTCAGCTCGCTATTTCGCAGCGCACTCTGCATTGGTTAAAAACTTCTGAGAACTGGACCAGAGTAATTTGCAAGGCTAGTATCCCGGCAAATGGACTATATTGCTCTGTGTCAGTTTTCAAAGCTTTGTTGTCCAACACTTAAGTGCTCGGCGTTCAAGTTTGACGTGTGCAAAACCCAGATTTAGTCCAACTTTCATGCAACAAAAAGGCGGCTAAGTAATTAGAATCGCAGTTTTAGACGCCCACGGCGACGGACGTCGGCAGACGATCTCCGGCCACCGTATGCGCGGGCATGAGGGCAGCGAGTAATGGGCAACTCCCTGTCCGACCATGGACCATGCCCGAGTCTACGGCGCGTTGTGTTCCACGCTTGGCTCAAAGAGTGTCAGCAAATGACGGGGGTCTCTAGAGGACCAAAGCCTGCCGGGGTCGCGGGACTCACGAATTACCGTGACCCCGGAACGTAAAGGGCTATTGAAGGACACCGTGGATTTTAGTCAGTACGACGTCTGACAGTCCCACCCGACACACTTAAACTTGAAGATCGACAGACAGTGCAGCTGTAATTATTCAGCCAAGAGCATCTCCTAAATGATGTAAGAATTATAATACCGTTGAAAATTTGAGAGAATCTGTATTCTCATTATCATAGGTCACGAACCTGCTAATGACTGCTATAATTAACGATTAAAGGCAAAATTACTGTACTTGGCAAGCACAGCAAAGAAATAATGGCTGCCTGTTTTCTATCCTTCTTAAGCTAAAGCCAAACGAGAGTAGTTTTTGAGTTATAAGTCGCTTAATTTAGGTTGCCAATACAGTGCAGCAAGTCATTTTGAGAGAAGAGGTGTAAATCAAGCAGGAATTTTCTATGAAACCGATTGCAGCAGATATTACGCGACTGAAATTCAGCCTCCGAAGTTACGCGGCTTACAACTAAAGAATGTACGTTCAATTAACTTTAGCCCAAAACGCCAAGATCTGTGGATGTTACTTAGCGCTCCGAAAATGGCTACTTTGAACTAAAAGTTTTAGTTTTGGTTGTGATTTGCTAAAAGTACAATATACCAATAATTGGAAAGATATGAGAGAAGAAAGCTCTTGCCCAGCGAGACTGAACAGGCTAACTTAAATAAACTGACAGGCCTGTTGGTCTAGTGGTTAGTGACCCTGACTGCTATGCCGGAGGTCGTGGGTTCGACCCAGGACAAATGTTTGTGTGATGAGCAGAACAAATGATCGTTCATTTGTTCTGTGTCTGGATGTAATTTATCTATAATATGTATGTATTTAGAAATATAAAAGTATGTTTATCAGTTGTCTAGTACCCATAACACAAGCTCTGCTTAGCTTGGGACTAGATGGCGTTGTGTGATAGTTGTGGAATATTTATTTATTTATTTATTTAATAATGCACCCGTCTCTGTCTTACATTTCTTTGTTGATAGTTAATTAACCACATTGATCATATCAGGTACTAGGCGCACATAGACACTGGAAAGGTGGTTAAAGCAAGACAGAAAAATTAACATTAACAGATCCAGGAATTATGAAAACACCAAGTGAAACCTTTTCCCCTTCAAATTATTAATTTAAATGACTACCCTTAACCTTTTTGCATAATCTCGTGTGAACATGGTAAATTATTTTACCGAGCAAGATTATTTTTCGCATTGGCGGTTTCATTTTCCAAGAAAATTACTGGAAACGGTAAAAGCGTTTAAATATAATATTTAATAAGACCAGTTAATTTGAGTATTCTATTAGTGGATTTCTCGGAATTCCCTTTGAAGGGACAATCTGTCCGTAAGTTAATAAATCAGTGTAACCGATCTGCTTAGTTGGAATAAACATTGACCTTAAAAATATAGCTCAAATGCAAGACGGTCTCGTGTACCGAAAATTTTGTACCAACAGGAACTTCGATGGTGACCCATTCATCGACCAACCTAGACTATTGCGGCTTAACCTTAAAAATCAACCCGTTACTGTTATTACTTAGCCATGAGCTTAACCATAGATCATCATGAGACAGTGAATAAATTTTGGAGTCAACTGTCGTACCACAGTGTTTTTACATTATCCAATTATTGTGAGACTGTTTGTCAGAATTCCAGACCTGAAACAGCGCCTTAAAATCGTGTCACCCCATGCACCCGGCATTTGAGGGAGTAACGATGTAATCTGACGAACAATCTCATAAATGTATCATCCCTTTTTTTTTTTTTTTTTTTTTTTTTTTTTTTTTTTTTTTTTTTAGGGTGGCTAAATCATCAAATGAGTCCTCCCGCCCTGGGCGGGGCGGAAGGGACTGTCAGACTCTTACTGACTAAAATCCACCCGTGTTTCTTCGGATGCCCTTTACGTTCCGGGGCCGCGGTATCCTGGATTAAGAAAAAAGCCGCGACCCCAGCAGGCATTTGGCCCCGTAAGGGGCCCCGTCGGTGACGCGTGAAACACGACGCGCCACCTACCCGGGCTTGGTCCTTGGTCGGACGGCGAGCTTACCCATTACTCACCGTCCGCAAGCCCGCTCCGCCGCTGTGCCCTCTGCTGTTCAGAGGGACACGCGTTGGAGCATCCACCCGACAGGCTATTCGCATACGGGCAAAGAGACCCCTTAGGCACACAGTGCCTAAAAGAGTTTTTGCCCGCATCCCAGGGTGCACCGGCCCGAAAAACTGGTCTTCCCCCCGGACGTATCCGAAGGGGAACTCCAGTCCACGGGCGCACGTGGAGGTTTCCTGTCTTAGCACCCCAAATGTATCATCCCTTACGAAGGATAATTAACCGAACTTTCCATAGTGGTGTTATAAATCACATTACCCTTGAAAGGGTTTAGCACGGCTATTGGAATCTTGTCACTAGCTTAAATTCGATACCCCCATATTTTTTGGGTAATTTATAGATTCTGTATACCGTAAATCTTTTTTTAATTGATTGATATTAATGTTGTAGTTTTGTAATTACTATTCTAGACCGAGTACATACCACCAGACTCCATAGTTGGAAAAAGTCTATGACGTCGAGACGAGGGTAGGTAATACGTCTTTTTATCATGCTAAAATTTTCAAATGAGTCCTCCCGCCCAGGGCAGAGCGGGAGGGACTGTCAGACTCGTACTGACTAAAATCCACGGTGTCCTTCAATAGCCCTAGACGTTCCAGGGTCGCGGTTATTCGTAAGTCGCGCGACTCTAGAGGGGGGGCCCATCATTTTGCTGACACTCTTTGAGGCGCGCGTGGAACACAACGCGCCGTCGACCAGGGCATGGTCCATGGTTGGACAGCGAGTTGCCCATTACCTGCTGCCTGCATGCCCACGCCTATGGTGGCCGGAGATCGTCTGCCGACTTCTGACACCATGGGCGTCTACCACTGCGGCTGGGGTGGAGGGAGGATGCTGTCCTCTCTCTCACGCGGCCCGCCTCCTACTTAAAGAAATGAATGATTATACGGTTTATTTATGAGAAATAAATAAACCGTATAATCATTAATTTCTTTATAAACCTTGAAACTAGTTTTGATAGTAGTATTTATTCTTTTATAAACCTTGAAACTAGTTTTGATAACTGACTAGCGATAGCCCGGATTACTAGGGAGCCCCCGGGGCTGGCCAGTCCGACCGTGTCCTATCTTACACACTTGTCTGTAATATTATAATGCTCCGAATCAAAGGGAATCACCAATAAGATCGGTTCGGCTTTATATCCTTCTATTGCGTCTCCTTCCGACATTTTGACACACTGACAGCCTTTCATCTTTCGTTAATCGTCTTATGAACGGTACTTTATGATTTAAAGGTCTGTGGTTTCTGATTACCCTTTGGCGGTGGGACTATTTCATGTAGTTATGTACCTGAATTAAATGTAGTTAGGTATACAACTAGCAATCCCACAGGCTTCGGAAGAGCTACTTAGGTCGCAACCACCATACTATCAGAGGCCGGGGCCAAAATGTTTTTATTGTATTCCGTCGTTGCGCAAGAGTTCCGCTATCTTTAAGGTGAGCTCAATTCATTTTAGGTTTCATCTTTACTTCTAGGTTGAGTTCAGAACAAAACTCATTAAAAAAAAACTGGTGCAACACAAGCAAGGATGTAACTTGATATAATACTCCTTTATTTACTACTGATGAAAACCTCGATTCTCTCTCTGTTTACATTTAAATCTCGCAGCAACCCGAGATCGTGTGTAACCATACGATTTCCGATGTTTTCTTTTGAGGCAACAAACACTGTCGAACGAAACTGAAGAGAAAAGTTATTGCAAACCTGGACAATCGGAAAATTGAAATTTTTTTAAACAAAAAATAAACTGCTCTCTATATTTCGTACCGTTTTAAGTGTAAAAGGTATTGAATACTGGAAAGAAAAAATTGGTAGTTTTTTTATAAACTTTTGTCCTAAAGCGGTCCGATAGGCAGTCGATCCTTGTAAAATACTGTTATTCAGCTGCATCTGGATCGACTGGAAGCCGACCGCAATATACTCGTAGTTGGGTGGACGTTGCGTTGTGTTCCACGCGCGCCTCAAGGAGTGTCAACATAGTGACGGGGCCTGTAGAGGGCCAAAGCCTGAAGGGGTCGCGGGACTCACGATTTGCCGTGGCCCTGGTACGTAAAGGGCTATTGAAGGACACCGTGGTTTTTAGTCAGTCAAGTCTGACAGTCCCTGCCCTGGGTGGGAGGACTCATTTGATAATTTAACCACGATAAAAAAATATATATATATATAACGGCGCGCCATAAATTAATTGATTTATTTTAACAATTTTTATAAGTTGTAATCGATTATTTTTACTCTGTGGTGTAAGCATTACTTCTTTATTGGTAATTTTAATTTAGAGCGGGTAACACCGAATGGAGTTGTGAGTGTCATGGCGGTGGTGACGGTCACTTTTGACGCGACCGTCAGCCGAGGCACATGCACAAACCCATTCCGCCTTATTACAAAAAGGGGTTTAACTAAAAACCCAGGTTTAAATCTTGTAAAACTACGGTTTACACAAACGTTATTACAAATCGTGGTTTTGTGATAAACCATGGTCTAACAGTAGTAGCTGTCAAAGGTGTGTCAAAGTTTCTCATAGCATCTTTTTCATTGTGTTGTTGTTTTTGTGCTATTTACACCCAAAATGGATTGAAATAAGGTAGATTTAATTGTTCTTACTCATTGTGGATTTAATTATTTAGACGATCGTTCAAATGGCGGTACTTAAGTCGACGTTTTATCTTAGTTTTGTAATACGGACAAATTTAAACCTTGGCTCTGCAGATAAGCCTGGACTTGATAGACCAGGTTTAAACCAAGGTTTATTTATTTTTTGTAATAAGGCCGATAGGCTCTAAAGTAAAGTTTAATTATTTTCTTCCGTTATTTAATCAGTAATTATTATTGTAATCATTAGTTATTTTGGTGAAGTTTTGTTAAAATATTAAAAGTTAAATCAAGTGAGATATTTTGTGATTATTATTTTTCAACTACCTGCACCTACACGCCCATAATGGAGGACCAACAGATGACGGATAAACAGCGACACGTGGTGTCTCAGCCGCTCGAAAATCCGTCATATATATATATACTCGTAGTCGGAAAAAGGCTGGGCAGATGATGATGAGCTGCTGTCTTAAAAATTTTCAGAGCTTAAAGTTTTTCAAGTCTAACATCGTTTCTATCACTTCTGTGGAGGTATTTTCGTGAAATGTAATGGAGGTGGAACAAGATTGGTCACATCAAATAGCGTGCGGTGGTAGAGTAAGCCGTCAAATGGTAGCAACTCGTGCCAAGATCTATCTTTGGATGAATGAGGAAGGTTACACGACGCTTGTTTAAGTCTGTGTGTGGATAAAATTGTTGTGTCAAAGTTTAAGTCGAACCTCAAAGATGTTTTGAGGAAAGAAAAATTTAGCTGCGAGTGGGGCTCGAACCTGCGTCTTCTGGATAATTACTCCAGACGCCAATAACAAAATTAACTAAAATACAACGCTTTTAAAATTGGCAAAACGTCACAATTTAGTACAATTTTTACTGAATTCTGACGTCCGTTCTGAATCTCCAATTTTGATACGTTTCATATTCGCAAATATTCAATGATTTATCACAAGAAAAACCGGCCAAGAGCGTGTCAGGCCACGCTCAGTGTAGGGTTCCGTAGTTTCCCGTCCGTTATTGTTTGAAAAAAGATACGTTCAGAATAATGAAATACGTAAACGAAGTTAAAAAAAATGCTTGTATATATGATTAAATAATTGATTATACTACAAACTTAGTCCAGGAATTTTGTACCACCTTCTTGTTTTTTTTGCACAAAAACTGTTCTTTCCATCAAGTTCAAAATAATTTTCCTAGAAAGTCCTTATAAAGTTCTACTTTCCAGATTTTTTTCATATTTTCTAAACTTATGGTTCAAAAGTTAGAGGGGGGGGGACACATTGTTTTTGACTTTAGGAGCGATTATTTCCGAAACTATTGACATCATCAAAAAATGATCTTAGTAAACCCCTATTCATTTTTAAATACCTATCCAACGATATATCACACGTTAGGGTTGAAATTAAAAAAAAAATCACTTTCTATTTTACATATAGGGGGGCTACCCTAAAAAAACATTTTTTTCCAATTTTTATTTTTGCACTTTGTCGGCGTGATTGATATACATATTGGTACCAAATTTCAGCTTTCTAGTGCTAACGGTCACAGAGATTAAGCGAGGACGGACAGACAGACAGACAGACAGACATGGCGAAACTATAAGGGTTCCTAGTTAACTACGGAACCCTAAAAAGTGTCCATTATTTTTCAAAACCAGGGCCTAATTAGATTTGCAATTTATTGATGTTAGCACACATGCTTATAATAAATATTTTTTTATAATAATTACAAAGATTTATAATGTATACGTAGATTTATAATATATTAGATAATTATAGTGACAAGAGGTTATATTGAGTCACCAATTCACAATCACCCTCTTCCAAAAATACAACAATCCGTTTGCAATTATTATCGAACAATTATTCCGATACACCAATATACGTGGACATCCAATTAATTGTACAATTAACTTACATTAATTAATTCTGGATTGTTCAATTAAGGGCCGGCAGCGCCATCTGTCCCAATGCAGGTAGTTCATACAACTGGTACGATATGAATTGTGTTACCAAAAATTGGGAAAAGAATCGTACATTTCATTTTTTTATGCATTTTTTTTTATTTTACGTGGTAAAATCATCAAATGAGTGCTCCAACCCAGAGAGGGAGGAGAGGGCAGAGCGGGAGGGACTGTCAAACTCGTACTGACTAAAATCCACGGTGTCCTTCAATAGCCCTTTACGTACCGGGCCCCGTCATTTTTGCTGACACTCTTTGATGCGCGCGTGGAACACAACGCGCCGTCGACGCGGGCATGGTCCATGGTCGAATAGCGAGTTGCCCATTTAATGCATTTGGCATATTATTTGAATATTTTTGCATATGCCTAAAGAAATATCGGGCACGCCGCAATCGCGGCGGTAAGACCCCTCTTTGAGGAGTGGCTGGATAGGCGTCACGGCGTCCTTACCTTCCGCATGACGCAGGTCCTCACCGGACACGGAAGTTTCGAGAGGTTCCTGTGTCTGATAGGGAGGGAAGAAACGCCTGGGTGTCACCACTGCGAGGATCGTCCGGAGGACACGGTGGAGCATACGGTGCAGGACTGCCCCGCTTGGGCAGAGCATCGCCGTGTCCTCACGACGGCGATAGGCGGAGACCTCTCGCGCCCGGCATTGGTCGAGGCCATGCTGCGGGGCGAGACGGAGTGGGAAGCGGTCGCCTCCTTCTGCGAAGCAGTCATGCTCGTGAAGGAGGAGGCGGGCCGCCTGAGGGAGAGGACAGCGTCCTCCCTCCATCCCAGCCGCAGTGGTAGACGCCCACGGCGTCGGACGTCACAGGACGATCTCCGGCCACCGTAGGCGCGGGCATGCGGGCAGCGAGTAATGGGCGACTTGCTGTCCGACCATGGACCATGCCCGGGTCGACGGCGCGTTGTGTTCCACGCGCGCCTCAAAGAGTGTCAGCAAATTGACGGGGCCTGTAGAAGGCCAGAGCCTGCCGGGGTCGCGGGACTTACCCATCACCGTAACCCCGGTACGTAAAGGGCTCGTGAAGGACACCGTGGATTTTAGTCAGTACAAGTCTGACAGTCCCTGCCGCCCTGCCCTGGGTGGGAGGACTCATTTGATGATTTTACCACGATAAAAAAAAAAAAAAAAAAAAAAATGCCTAAAGAAATATGCAACAGAAATCGTCAGACTCGAAGGTAAAAGTTGTTCAAACTACGCCCAAACCTTAGCGTCAGACATAACAAAAACTCAAAAATAGACTGTCGCGTTAAGGCCACATTACTAATGAAGTTGTAATTAAGACTTTCCTGAAACTTCTCGTATCCAATATCAATTAGGAGTTTCTTAATGTAAGTACTCGACGAAACAATAACCTTCACAAGCCAATGAGTTAGGGAGCTTACTCATGGTCGCGGGACTGTAAGAATTAGAGCTCTTACACACGAGCGGCATGTTCCCAACGGCAGAGGTAACTGCAGCCGTCGACGCGCGTTGGCGGCAACCGTCGACGCGTCGACAGCAGCAGTCCACACTTGCAGTTGTAGTGTGACGTGTCCGCCATTTTGTCAGTCGACTGCAAATAGTTCAAGAGTGCGCACGCGTCGTAAATTTGTAAAATGACTTCTACTGACGAAATTGATAATGAATTGCTAATTATGACAGTAAAGAAAAATGCTTGTAATCGTAATCGGTATAGGTTTTGGAATGTTTAGTAAGTAAAAGCAATAACAGTGTTTCTTCTTCGGAATCCATTTTACAACTGACTCCTATACTAAGAGAGCAGACGACGGCTGTCGCTGATCTTCGAAGTTGAAATGTCGACGGCTGCCGTCGACGCGTCGACGGTTGCCGCCGGCGCGCGTCGACGGCTGCAGTTACCTCTGCCGTTGGGAACATGCCGCTCGTGTGTAAGAGCTCTAAGGGAGCTTACTCATGACGCGACGCGATACAGAATTGCATCGATTGACGATATCGGTCAGATACTGTACAAACCTCCGGCCGAAGAAAATGTATGAACCATCGCTAGTGTTTGCTAATGGAGTCGCATGTGTTGACGATATCGCTCACAGATCTGCTCGATATCGAACTGCATGTACGTGCTAATGACAATGCTCTAGATGCTCTGTTCGAAATTCGATTGCGCAACTACTAGTCACTGGCGACATCTTTTGTATTTTGTTTGCAGCGCCTTTATGTCGTAGTAGTGAGGTGGATTTTTGTAGTTCTCGGTCGTATTGCATCGCATCACTCTATTAGCATATACGTCCGACTTGAATCGGCAATCGACTCGATATCGCACGAGTCGCATCACGTCATGACTAAGCTTCTTTAGGCTCAGTTCACACCAAAACGCTACGCGACGCGATGTGAGGCGATGATATTGGAAATGTCTATCTTTTCGTGTAGTATATAAAGTTAGATTTTGAATCACTATATTTGAATGTGATTCGGTGAGATTGACCCTTATTTTGGCATTTAGTTAAATTGTATATGATTATTTTGTGTTACCCTTATGTGCCTACACTTGTAGCGAGTATGAATTACTTTTAAGGCACGAAAAATAACAAATTGTGTTAAGGTCGACAAAGACATTGACTTTTTTATTATTGTAGTAAAATCATCAAATGATTCCTTTCACAAGGGCAGAGCGGGAGGGACTGTCAGACTCGTATTAACTAAAATCCCTTTACGTTCCGGGGTCACGGTAATTCGTAAGTCCCGCGACCCCGGCAGGCTTTGGCCCTCTAAAGCGTCTAGCAACGTCTGTCGCCGAGGGCGTCTACCACTGCGGTTGGGGTGTAAGGTGGACGCTGACCTCTCCCTCACGCGTCCCGCATCCTCCTTCACGAGCATGACTGCTTTACAGAAGGAGGCGACCGCTTCCCATTCCGGCTCGCCCCGCAGCATGGCATCGACCAATGTCGGGCGCGAGAGGTCGCCGCCTATCACCGTCGTAAGGACACGGCGGTGCTCTGCCCAAGCGGTGCATTCCTGCACTGTATGTTCCAACGTGTCCTTCGGGCGATCTTCGTAGTGGTGACACCCAGGCGTTTCTTCTCTCCTTATCCGACACAGGTACCTCCCGAAACTTCCGGTCAGGACGCCGTGACGCCTATCAAGCCAATCCTCAAAGAGAGGTCTTACCGCCGCGGTTGCGGTGTGCCCGAAAGACATTGACGTAAAGACAATTTTATATCAGTTCAATTTTATAATTAGAATCACATGTTTCTGATCATGTTTCAACGATAATTGATTGATTCAGAAATTATGAAACGTTATCAAACAAAAAGAGAACGTAACACTTCACAGTTGTTATGAATAAATAACCATCATATAAATAAAACCTTTTATGTACTAAGCACGGGATATACATACACATAATAGCTCCTAAATAAGAAATATTAAAGCCCTTGCTATAAACATGCACACCAGTGAAAAATATTGCTTCGCATATTTTCCGAAGTCGCACGGAAATCCAACGAAAACCCGAAGCTACAGTATCAAAGGGAAAATATTTGATTTCTTTAGCAATAAACACATGCTTCGCAGTTCGTTGCCTCTACTACACGTCTCGAGTTGGCTTTCAAAGGTTCTTTCAATCTAACACCTTCCCCATTCGAGTTTGATTACATTAAGTTCGTACTTACGATTTGATCTGAATTTGATTTGCGAATGCCGCCGTATTTGATAGTAACTGACAGTGTGACATGTTTGTCGAAAAATGGTGACAAAATTGACTTTATTTAATCTGTGGCTTATTTTTAACGTCGTAAAATCATCAAATGACTCCTCCCATCCAGGACAGAGTGGGAAGGGCTGTCAGACTCGTACTGACTAAAATGACGGGGCCCTCTCGAGAGGGCCAAAGCCTGCCGGGGTCGCGGGACTCACAAATTACCGTGACCCCGGTACGTAATGGGCTATTGAAGGACACCGTGGATTTTAGTCAGTACAAGTCTGACAGTCCCTCCCGCCCTGCCTCAGGTGGGAGGACTCATTTGATGATTTTACCACAATAAAAAAAAAGACGGAAAATGTTGATCTCGCTAAAACTCAAATATGGCACGAGCGAAATGAATAAAAAAACATGCACTCGTGACAAGCCATCGACAACTAGTATTGTAAAAAGAAAAGATTCGATGAATGGATAAACAAAAAAATAGCTTAACCGATTTTTTAAATAACTCATATAAGTATAAAAGCCACGTATACGTAGCGTTTCCGTGGGATAAATTTTAAAGTCAAACGCGTTTACAATAAGTTAGTTTTTAAATATTCAAAACAACATTCAGTACATTCGACTACACATAACATATGAAAGAAGAATAGTTAAACATAAGAATGAGGAACCTGAATTCCCGATTTTTTTTTACTTTTTATATCTACGGCAACATAAATATATAAATGCCTAAATTTAAGTTTACATCAAATCGCTGAACTTTGTTTTTTTTTATTTATTGATAAATTCTATCTACACAAACCATATTTTTACAAAAAAGACACTTTAAAAATAAAAATGTTACACTGCGTCAAAATATTCCTCCACATCGCTGAACTGCACATTTTTTCGTTGATAAAAAATACGTATTTACATCACTCGATTCAACTAACATTTCAAATTGACCAATTCCGAACATTCAAATACCTGCCAAACAATATTAAAAAAAAATGTGACACATTTTTTCATGCTATGCATTCAGTATGGTTTTTAAGTAATCAAATATGTACATACAGTGGCAAACAAATATCAAAACATACAAATAAAATAATAAAAAAACGACTTTTGTTAGAACAAGGGTCTGCACCTATCATTCTAAAAATATGCTTTTGTAAACCAACTCAACTTTTCTTGTTACTACTGTGTGTTTGCAACTGTACAAACACGTCAGTGACGTAAAGTGAATGGGAATATCGACGTTAATTTGGATGATCAAAGTTAATAGTTACTCGCTCGTACACTACAGGCGTTTTATCATTTTCCACACAGTAAAAGTCGTAAATACACTAAAAATGACGGACACAATCATGTAATCTTAAATCGCGAATTGTCTTTCAAAAATTACATCTGCTGAAAACATGAACCTGTCGTCGATTTTTATGAAGGAACCATGCAAATACACGATTGCGTATGCAATATGAATATCTATCAAAAAAATATATCTAGGGAAAAAAAATACGACTATCGACTAGAGATCGTGAAATGTTCATATAAATAGGTTCTATGCTTTCTCTGTTCGTTGTTCAGTTCGACTTTAACAACGGCGAATCCTTCTGTAACAAGTGAATGCTCATTGCTCAAGTCTATGAGTACCTTAAGATAAACCAAGAAAGTACTTATGCATTGCAAATAACTATTGGTATTTGCCCCGTATTTAACTCACAACCTTGTGTAACGCGAGGTAGTTTAAGCGTCTCTAACATGCAAGTATTCGCATTACAATCATTCTATTAGACATAATATTCACACAACAGAATGTTAGTACCATATGTTCAATATCCTCTGACCGGATCTCACATCGATCATTTTTTTATTTATTCATCGGAACTTTTTCCAATAGGAAGTGCTGTTACTTTGGTAAATAAAAAAACGGGTTGGACTCAAATAGCGGATATTAATCGGCACACAATCGTTCAATGGGTTCATTTCAAAAAAATTAATTCCAATTTCCTATCTTTCAATTATGAAATGGTTTTTACGGATACGCTTTTGTTCAGGGCTTGGGAAATTCCCAATTCCATTGTGTTGGTATATTTTTTAAATCCGGACCGTAAAAGTTTGACTCCTGCAACGCGTTTAATGTCAGATCATTTCGTTCTCTTTTTCGTAAATACATACATAATAAAATACATTTTTAGAACAAGGTCCCCAAAATCTGTTGTTTGTATGTAATTGATAACCTCAAAAACTAATGAACGACTTTATTAAAAGAAAGGTTGTAGGTATACCTACAATAAATAAGGATTTTATGTATATTGACTGTAACATAATAATTACTGTTGTCACGTCAGTCAGAAGTCACGCAGTCGTAAAAAATCTCGAAAGAAAACTACTAAATTCCTTACGAAGACACACTAAAGTTATACACTGAGGAATTGTAGATCCACAAAAGGGCTATACTATTAATAATACCCAATAGTATGTCTGCATCTCTTCTTATAATTAACTCACAATGAATACTTTTTTTTTTTCAAAATGTCACTTAAAATATTACGTTATTTTCTAGGATTTTTTCTACTGTTCAATATTAATCAAAATTTTAATCAATGCATTTCTTAGCTTCGCCATTTAATATAGATCAAAATTGTCAGTCACACTATACAATCTTACATAATACTATACAATTTGTTTCTAAGAAAAACTAAAAGTCGAAACGAGTGATGGAATGAGTCGCGGTGGGTCGAGGAACAAAACTTCACGCGAACGAATTCGCGGCTAAAAAGCTAGCTTTCATATAAATGGAGAGAAAAATGTAATGATTTATATCCATTCGCCGCCCGACCGCCGCCGCGTACGGACGTCTCCCTGTGTGTGCTCCGTGCCAGTGCTGTGTTCTCAACTGAGATTTCGTCGTGTCCTGCTGCGACGTGTCAAGAGAGTAGTCAAGACTACTCGAGTAAAAATTGTCCTTTTCAGGACAATTCTTACTCATCTTATTTCCTAAACGCCTCGCGTGTGTTTTTGCCCCTTCAGGGAAAATCCACAGTTTCGTGGTTCTTGGTGGAAACCTTACGGTGCCAACGAAGCCAAGAGGGTGGTGCCCCAATCCATCCCGCCGAACCCCTTCAGGGCGAGGTTAATTTATTGGAGTCGGGAGCTAGGACCTTGGCCTTGGGGGGACTCCTAGTCAAACCTAGTCTCCGGTTTCGTTCACAGCTACACACCTGGTGTCGGTTGGGAGTGTCTACCCCTTCGCACCAGACCCAAATAGGGCCCTGTTGCACATTAAGATTGGCAACAGGTTTACAAGCTTAGGGCACACCGTAGGTACACACCTCCCTGCCATACACAATCCCTCGGCAGGGAGGCTACTCACCCCCGGGCCCACCCACCCGGGGAGATAGGTTTGTTAGGGTTAGGAATATTCCCCGAGAGCTTCACTCTCATGTCGGCCATTTTAAGCTGACAATATGGACAAACTCGTAAAGTTTGTCGAGACCCTTCTCAAAGACCCTTACCTAAAGGGTAAATATGACTCCGCGTTCGCTGCTCTTAAAGCAGAAAGCGACCTCGAAAACATCACTAATTTTAGTGATGCGCTCGAGAGCCCACTGTCTCCCCCGCCCGCCGAAAAAGGCATCCCCATCAAATCGACCTCCCTGTCTGTAAAGACAAAGACCCCCGCCTCTCACGGCCCCTCTCCTAAAACCGCTTCTACAAAAGC
Source organism: Agrotis puta (assembly GCA_943136025.2). Classification (NCBI taxonomy): domain Eukaryota; kingdom Metazoa; phylum Arthropoda; class Insecta; order Lepidoptera; family Noctuidae; genus Agrotis; species Agrotis puta. The sequence goes on along the minus strand of OW964175.2, from coordinate 13,307,932 downwards.
GGCCCTTGTCCCTAGTCCTTCTGTCGCAAAAGCGACCTCTGCCCCTACTCCCTCAACATCCAAGCATGTTGTTGAGAAAATGGACACATCAGTGCCCATTTCGGACTCTGAACAGTCCGACTCCGCATCCTCCTCCGATGAGGACTTTACAGTCGTCATCGGAAAGAGGAAACAAGGGAAACACTCCCAAGCCGGCAAGGCGAAGAAACCCCTTGCAGCCCCACCTACCCCCTCTCCTCCGGCCTCCCCTCCGGCCTCTCGTCCGGTTTCCCCCACCCCTCCGGCGGCCCCCGCCAGCCGCCCCTCCAGCCCTATGGCAATCGCTCCCGCGGCTTCTGCCAAGAAGCCTAGGCCCCCACCCCCGATTTTCATTCAGGAGAAGTCCAAATGGACAGAAATCTCCAAAATGTGTGCGGATCGAAAGATCCAGTACACAAAAGCGACAAATACCCAACAGGGTATTAAAGTCATTATCCCTACGTCTTCGGACTACAGGGAACTCTCTCGCCTACTCCGTGGAAGGAACGTAGCCTTCCACACTTACTCCCTCCCTGAGGAGAAGCCCACCCGTGTGGTGATAAGGCGGATCCCCAAGGAGATCACTACCCAAGACGTCTTAGATGACCTCCTTTCCCAAAACGTCCCCGCCTCTGCCGTCCACCGCCTTCACAAGGCGAGGGGTGGCGAACTATACGACATGGTGTTGGTAGTTTGCGACCCTGTCGAGACCGGTCCCCATCCCATCTTCAAAATTAAGTCAGTGTGCTCCCTGACAGGCATTTCTATTGAAAAGCCATTCAAAGCGCACACGGTAGGACAGTGTCACCGCTGTCAGCTATACGGCCACAGTCAGGCCCATTGCTATGCACCACCCAGGTGCGTCAAATGTTTAGGCGACCACAGCACGGCTGATTGTCCCCGTCCTAAGGACAAGTCCCTCTGCACCGAACCCCTTAGCTGCGTTCTGTGCGGACAATTAGGACACCCGGCTAACTACCGCGGTTGCCCCAAAGCCCCCAAATCCGCTTCTCCCAAACTGGCAAAGCGCGCTGCCGCCCGCCAGCAGAGGGAATCCCCATCTGTGAAGATTCCTTCCTCACAGATTCCCGAGAGGCTTAGCCCTCAGCGACCCTCTCCGTGGAACTCATTGAACCACCAAAAGGCCTTCCCAGCCTTAGGTTCAGCGTCCCCAAAACCCACCCCAGGGCTACTCGAAGCCCCCGCCCCCAAACCCGCGGCTCCCGTGACTGCCCCTGCACCTTCGCGCAAGGTCGCTCCAGCAGCCCCGCAAACCATCCCTCCCGCGGTACCCTCCGGCCATGTGCCCGACGTTGACCCTAATGACATGTATGTCATAATCAACGCCTTCAAAACGGTCCGCAACCATCAAGATATTTTGAGATCCAAGGCGAGACAATTGGCAGCCCAACTCAGGGCTTCCAATGGTAGTCCCGAGGAGTACTCTAAAATCTTCGACGCTCACCCCGAAGTGGGTGACGCCCTCTTAGCCCTCCACCTTGTTTAGTCAGTCCAATGGCTACTAAAAATAAGAATGTCCTCAAACCGCGATCCCTTAAGTTAGGCTTCTTCAATGCCAATGGCATTAGAGGTCAGCGTGATGAAATCGCTACCTTCCTCCGCGACAACCAGATAGACATCCTTCTCGTTCAGGAGACTTTCCTAAAACCGCACCACCGTGACCCTAAAATTGCCAACTATCAATTAGTTCGCAACGACAGGTCACGCTGCCACAAGGGCGGTACGCTCATTTACTTCAAAAGGACCCTGCATTGCATCCCTCTTATCCCTCCTCCCCTCGAGTCTCTCCTCGAGGTTTCAGCCTGTCGGTTAGGCATGACCGGCCACCAACCCATCACCATTATATCCGCCTATTTTCCCCCTGCCCTCGGCGCAGAGGATCACAATTTACTCACCAAAGACCTCACATCCCTCTTCGGCCTGAGCGACTCCGTCATCATGGCGGGCGACCTCAACGCCAAACATCCCGCTTGGAATAGTACTACTACCACCCCTAGAGGGAAGGTAGTGTTCAATCTAAGCTCCTCACTAAACTTTGATCCCATCGCTCCTCTTGAGCACACCCACTATCCCGGTGACCCCAACCACCGTCCCGACGTGCTCGACATAGCGCTCCTCAAGAATGTCAACCTCAAATTGCATTCCATTGAGACGCTACACGAGCTCGACTCAGACCACCGTCCAGTGCTCCTGCACTTAGTCCCTCGCTCGGGTCCCTCCGACCCCAGCCAGCCTCCTCCAACCAAAGTGATAACTGACTGGAAGAAAGTAAGCGATAAGCTGAAATCAACCTCGTCACCTCACTTGGACTCTATCCCCGACCACATAGTCTCCGTCGCGGACACGACGGCCGCGATCAACTCGTTTACAGAACACGTGCAATCCGTACTGACGGATTGCTCACGGGAAGTCCCAGAGATGAACGATCATCGCTGGAAACTTCCTGATGACGTACGTGAACTGATAACCGAGAAGAACGCGGCCATCTGTGCCTACAGCAACTTTCCATGCGACTCGAACAAGGCTCACATGCGCAGTTTACAGCGTGCTGTAAAGAAACGCATCGCTGAGCTTCGTTCGAACCGCTGGAATGAGATGCTGAGCGATCTCGAGCCCACCCACTTAGCCTTCTGGCAGCTGCAACGGAAGTTGCGTGCCACTGAAGAGGCCACTATGCCTCCCCTCAACCGTCCCGATAAGAGCGTCGCCTTTGACGACTCTGAAAAAGCCGAATGCCTGGCCGACAGTCTGGAATCCCAGTGCTCTCCCAGCACCCAACCGGTAGACAAAAGTCACCTCCTCAAGGTAGACTCTGAAGTCCAACGTAGGACCTCCCTCCCTCCCGTAGAAGACCCTGATGATCCTCTGCCTCCAGTCACTCCAGACGAAGTGCAGGACATCATAAAACGTCTCCGACCCCGGAAAGCTCCCGGGTCGGACGGTATCAATAATAGGGTATTTAAAATCCTCCCCGCCCAGCTCGTTATGTTATTGACCGCCATCTTCAATGGCGCTCTGAGCAACAACATCTTTCCCCAGGCATGGAAAGAGGCCACTGTTATCGGTATCCCTAAGCCAGGCAAGCCCAAGTCTGAGCCCACGAGTTACCGTCCCATCAGTCTCCTGAACGTTCTCGGCAAAATCTACGAGAGACTTATTTATAAGCGACTCAGAGATTTCGCCGATGCCAAGTGCCTCATTCCTCACGAGCAATACGGCTTCAGGACCGGTCACTCGTGCATCCATCAAGTCCACCGTATAGTCGAGCACATTAGCGCTGGGTTCCAACGCGGTGCAATGACTGGTGGTCTATTCTTCGACATAGCGAAAGCCTTCGACAAGGTCTGGCACAATGGCTTATTATATAAGCTCTACCAAATGGGTGTGCCAGACCGTCTCGTGCTCATCTTGCGAGACTTTTTGTCAGATCGCACATTCCGCTATCGCATCGGGAATGCCCTCTCCTCCCCTCACCCTATCCGAGCCGGTGTCCCTCAAGGCTCAGTCCTCTCGCCCCTCCTATTCACGCTGTTCACTAGCGATATTCCCAAGAGCAAAAAGGCTCAGTTAGCTCTCTTCGCGGACGACACGGCCATGTATTACACTGGCCAAAGTCCAACCGCTATAGCCCAAACCCTCCAATCCGCAGCCAACGCCCTCGGCGACTGGTTTAGGAAATGGAGAATTGAGGTTAATCCTGATAAAAGTCAGGCGGTCCTCTTTAGATCGCCGCTCAAAAGACTTCCCCTCCGCCCTCTCAGTCCGATAACCATGTACGGTAAGCCTATCCCTTGGGAGAAGCAAGCCAAGTACTTAGGTGTCATCCTCGACAGTAACCTGTCCTTCCGCGCCCACATAAAAGCAGCCCGTAATCGGGCTGCCTTTGCCGTAAGCAGGCTCCACTTCATGATTACAGCGAGAAGCAAATTGTCGCTTAAATGCAAAATTCGCCTCTATACCGCCGTAATCCGTCCCATCATGACATATGCCGGTGTCATATTCGCACACTCCAATCCCCGCCACCTTTATAAAATGCAGGTCCTTCAAAACCGTTATCTTAGGAAAGTCACGGGAGCCCCGTTCTATGTCCGAAACGATAGCCTCCACCTCGACCTTAAAATCCCCACTATTCTCCAATTCATGAAACGCCTATCCAAGCGTTTCTTTGACTCTGCCATCAGGCACCCCAATCCCCTAGTCGCAGCGGCCGCTCGATACGAACCGTCTCGTATCAGCAAAATTCGCCGACCGAGGCATACTCTTGTCACCCCCGACGACCCCATCACTCTCCTCCAGGAGAGCAGTAGGGAAACTAGCACGCTCAGAAAACACAAGCGTAAACCGATCCCGTCATTTCGTCCTCGCCGCCGAGGACGACCGTCGCGACGTCCGAATCAATGCCCCCCCCGTCCCTCGCAAGAGCCAGCCCGCGATGCTGAGCCGTAGAGTTTTAAAAATCAGTCCCTAAATAATGAACCATTGTGATCCAGCCTGTCCCTTGCTGTCCTCTCTCAGTGACGCCCTAAGCCGAGGTCCGAACCCCACAGGGGGTGCCCTTAGCGTGCGGTCACTTAGTTTGTAGTTTTATTTAGTTTGTAAGCTCTGGCTGGAGGCCTTAAAGTAATTTAAGGCATCTCTACAGAAAAGTCCGGTTAAGCAGCTCACAACCTCTTCTAGGTTGACCTGCGAGATGCCATACACAAAAAAAAAAAAAAAAAAATGATTTATATCCATATTGACAACATAAGCGGTCACAAATAGGTATTTGTTAGTGAAATTCCTTTATTAATTTTTTCACTTATTAATTACATTTTTAAATATTTTTCAAAAAAGCAATAAAAAAACATTTAAAAATACAAAAAATAGCAGTCCACTAGCATCGGGAAGCCCGGGCTGCCGGTGGTCAGGGCTCCTGAGAGAGGAACCTCCTAACAATACGCGCCGTGTCCAGAAGTACTGCCTTCTGAATCAGGCGCCTGATCCAGCTGCCAAGCGGGTCCTCTTCAGCTGTTAGTGAAATTATTATTAGTTTGAAATATTTGAGACCCTTATCATCATGTCACCCTTACCAAAACACCACATCTGCCAGTCTTACGATTCTATTATGCACTAGAGTTCCACAGTCGACTCTCACACGACTGAAGAATAGATTTCTTACAAAACCCGTTTCTATATTATAGTGTCACGCTACGCCGCGTCGCCGGGAGGAAATCTCGCGGAAGTCCATCCGAGGATTCTGCAATAGTTACCATAATCCGTCTGAAACGTTACTGCTGAAATAAAAAAATATATTACATCGACAACCCTATAAATGGCGGAGGTAGTCGCAAAAACAACTCTATTGACACAACACAAAATAAATATTTCATTTTGTGCAAATGCCAATACTTTTATTTTGCGTGGTAAAATCATGATATGAGTCCTCCCACCCATGGCAGGGCAGGAGGGACTGTCAGACTTGTACCGACTAAAATTCACGCTGTCTTTCAATAGCCCTTTACGTTCCGGGGTCATGGTAATTCGTTAGTCATGTAACCGGATGTCAATACTTGGCCATTTTAAAATTAACAAAATATTAATACACTAACTTCGCTGTATATAAAATCTCTGGATTTTTATTTTATCCCAGATAATTCATTCGCGGATCGTTGAAGCAGGCTACCGTAATCCTGGAACATAAAGGGCAATTGAAGGAACAGGGTGGATTTTAGTCAGTACGAGTCTGACAGTCCTTTTGCTCCACTCAGAGCTCCCAGGACTTATTTGATGATTTTCCATCCAAAAAAAGGGACATGATACGAGTATTTAACTTTTGCAGCCTAATTGAACACATAGATATTAAAAAAAACAAAAATACTGATAATATAATGTAAGTACCTACTTACATTTCGGCAGTTAATAGGTGTGTGGGTGTTCATTTAATTATTTACTTTATAATTTAGTTAAAAATACGAGTATTGTGTACTTCCCACGTCCCCTTTGGAATATTTTAAGAAATTATTTTTAGACCTGTCAACACAGAGCCTTGATGACACCCACACCAAAGGTATTTTTAAATACGGAGATAATATCAGAAGCTCTCAGGTTTAAGCTTGTATGTTATTAAGAATTTTGTTTTTTTTTTTTACAAAATGCAGAATAAGCAAACCCCAATGTTAATAAATTTAATTCAAATTAAAGGTGTTTACGGTTTAGGCGCAAAAAGCCTTATTCACAAAATGGGAAATTCTCGAAAAACCTAATTCTTAAAATGGCCAATTTTCAAATGGCCTGATTCACAAAATGGCAAATTCTCGAAAAGCCTAATTCTTAAAATGGCCAATTCTCAAATGGCCTGATTCACAAAATGGCAAATTCTCGACAAGCCTTATTCTCAAAATGGTAAATGATCAAAACGAAAAATTTTCTACAGTTGGAAGCATTTATTTAAAAAAAGAAAATAAAAAATCTTTTATTTTCTCTTCGATTTAATTAATTTGTTCCATATCATGCGAAAAAATTATGCACCCAATTGCAGAAAAATTTCCCTTTGATCATTTGTTATGAATTAGGCTTTTCAAGAATTTGCCATTTCGAGAATCAGGCCTTTTCAGAATGGTTCATTTTGAGAATAACAAAAGCTTTTTTTGTTTAAATTGTCATTTTGAGAATTTGTCCTTCTGTGACTCAGTTGCCATTTTGCAAATTAAGCTTTTTGCGCCGAAACCATGTTTACTAATACGTCTACAGTTCAACACCGCGAACCTGTGGCCGCGCATGTGCTATCCCAAAATAATGTAGACAAAATATCCTTTAACAATATACCTCAAAATAAACTATCCAAATACGTATCAGACTCAGCAAAGGCTTCATTTTGATGAAACTACCAAAATAGATGAAGCACAAATAAAACCGATGCCTCGTTCAGATCACATCAATCGCTGTCCCAAAATATCTGTTAGTCGTTTACAAAATTTGTAACCCCCCACAGATAAGAGACGGGTCAGTAATGAAGCCAGTTCAAGCGGAAGGGGGCATGATAACGTAATTTCAAGCCAGTAGCTGTATACGGGTATATTTCGTCTTTCTATCAATCTAACCATATTTACGATGGCTGTTTACTTGTCTAATCTTTGGGAGTGATGTGGAAGCAGTTATTTGTTTTGTTTTTGGTTGATTTTATTTGTTATGTTTAAAAAGAACAGCGCTGTTACAGCGATCAAGCGTGAATTTGGCGATTGTAAGATTAGTTTTCACTAGAAGTCCTAGTACCTATGCCTTTTCACGTTTTTGTGACGTAAATTACTATTGGAACTTAAGATTGATGATAAAAAACCAAAACAGTTCCTCATTCGTCCACTAGAGCCGCTTTTTAAATTTTCCATATACTTACACGAGTACGCTGTAAATAAAATAAAGAAATGAAAGAGTGACCTTACTCAGAAGGAATTGGAACCCTTTTAAACCGACTTAGTAGACTGTCTTTCGCTGTACTCCGATAGGATAGTCATCATCTGCATAATACGATGCCCCATGGTGAGACTGGTTGTCAGACTTTTAGAGCTTCTGACTTATAGTAACAACTGCCAAAGATCTACAAATGACAGCCGGGACCAACAGTTTTACTTGATTCAGAGGCGCGGAGGAAACTCGCTATGGTCATACATCCACAGACCAAACTCGGCGAGGGCGACTTAACCCGGAAGATCGGCCTATGTGGCTGTAATTAATTAGCCACGAGCTATGTAGTGGATAGTGGTCTACATGTTTGACGGAAAACGCATATAGTGTTATTCGGTGCAATCGGACAACATGATTGTTGTTCCGAGTTGTTCCGACTCCCGGTATGTTGTCAGAACTTTTGAATTCACAACTAATAGGGAATACGGTTCACTCAAAAGTTTCGACCCGTACCTGTATTTTCGCTGACGGACTATAAGTGTCGTCGGTCGATTTATTTATATACTAATTTTATACAGAGGTAAAGTTTGTAAATTAGTTTGTAGGAAGTAATCTCTGGAATTAGTGAACCGATTATAAAAATTCTTTCATCAGAAGAAATTCACAATGTTCTTTGGTGTCATATATTTAATTTTAAAATTGGGCGGATTACTAGTCTTGAATAAAAGCCGTCTTACCATCCACAATTTTAGTCATCAAAATAAAGCTAGGAAAATGTTCAAGGGCTTTCCTAAAACTTTTTTAATTTTCCTAGTTTCGTCTTTGTACTAAACACAACACACATTCGTTATACAAAACTTTTAGTCCTCTCGAAAAATCTTTTTCAGCAAACAATAAGAAAAGTCGGCACAAACAGAAAAATATATTAAAATAATAACTCAGCGTCGCCTGTCGGCACCTAATACTTCGATCTCAGGAAATTCAAGGTTTCTATTACCCACCAGTTTTACGTAGAATATAAATTTTAACGTGAAAGGAACGCGAACCCGTATCTTTTGCCATCAACATGTGTAGAGTTGAGTGCAAATACGTAAATGTCATCTCGCCTGGTTTCCTGAAGGTTTTCTGGTAAAGGTGTGCTCATAGTCCACTCAATTAAGTATATCCAGAATAATAATGGTTGAAATCCAAATCTATACATATTATAAATCTGTAGAAGGGTCAATTCTGTACATTGAAAATATTGAAAAAATAAATAGCGGGGGGTGTTGCTGGATCGATACCAAACCCAAATATGTAATTAAAAATTTTTTTGTCTGTCTGTCTGTCTGTCTGTCTGTCTGTTTGTGCAGGCATCACGTGAAAACTAACGGTTCGATTTCGATGAAACTTGGTACAATTATACCTTATTATCCTGGGCATAAAATAGGATACTTTTCATCCTGGAAAAATACGTAGAAAAAAAATACTTATTTTTCGGAACAGAACGCGAGCTCAACAGCAGTAGCTCAATAGAGGGATCTCCTTAATTATGTGGCTTAGCCGTATTTGGGTCCAATAGATATTTATAAGATGTCATTGACAGAGTTACTCAAAATGGAGAAATAAACCATCGACGCGAAGACCGACATCCGCGCGGACGGAGTCGCGGGCGGAAGCTAGTACACTCATATTTTAGTAGTTATATCGAAGAACTAAGAACAAACCCATTTATAATGTTCGTAAATAGTTACATTTCGATACAAGTTCGTTACTACATTCGCGGAATTTTCAGCCGACCCCTAGGCGCGGGTGATACCATATCGAATGACGTTTTAACGTACGCTACCTGTAACGTGTGGTGACGCGGCGATTCCAATAACAGTGGTAAGCGTCACCCAGAAGTCGCGGGACTTACCTATTACCGTGACCCCGGTAGGTAAAGGGCTAGTGAAGGACACCGTGGATTTTAGTCAGTACAAGTCTGACAGTCCCTCCCACCCTGCCCTGGGTGGGAGGACTCATTTGATGATTTTACCACGATAAAAAAAAAAGCGTCACCCAGAGCCGCTTGGCTCGCGACCTCCATCTTGTCGGAGTACGGCGCCCAATAGTTTTTACTGTGCTCCGTCGATGCGCAGGAGTTCCAGTTCGTTCTGGGTGAGCCCACCCCATATTAAGCCTCATCTTTGTGTCTGGGCTAAATTAAAGCCCAGAGCATTCCAATTTTAAATTAAAAAAAAATAATACAAGTTTTTAAAATACAACTTCTACCGTTTTTTGAAATGCAGATATAACTTGTAATTTAAAGTTTATTCAGACACATCCTGAGAAACAAAAGCGAGGAAGTAAAAGTGTCTCAGTAAACGATAAACTGTGTTAGGAGTTTGCAACAAAGTTAATCAGAATAAAATAAGGGGCGTTGGAAAAACAGTTTTCGACTTATTTCCTTGGTAGTACGAAGTGGAGAAAAACCTAAAATGGTTTCGCAGTTTATGGCAAAATAAGCAAGAGGTGATTTCGCTGAAAGACTTTTAGTAGTTACTAGCTTCCGCCCGCGACTCCGTCCGCGCGGATGTCGGTCTTCGCGTGGATGGTTTATTTCCCCATTTTGAGTAACTCTGACAATGACATCTTATAAATATTACGGCGCTGAATCCAGTGCGGGTAATGCAACGTGTGTTCGCGGTTCTACAGAACAATGTCTATGAATAAAACTGAAAAATAAGATTTTTTTTCTACGTATTTTTCCAGGATAAAAAGTATCCTATGTTATGCCCAGGATAATAAGGAATAATCATACCAAGTTTCATCGAAATCGAACCGTTAGTTTTCACGTGATGCCTGCACAAACAGACAGACAGACAGACAGACAGACAAAAATTTTTTTAATTATATATTTGGGTTTTGTATCGATCCAGCAACACCCCTCGCTATTTATTTTTTCAATATTTTCAATGTACAGAATTGACCCTTCTACAGATTTATTATATGTATAGATTTTGAGATTAATCTGAAAATGTAAATGAGTTTAACTTTGGCATAATATCTGTCGCACAGGTTGACGATATGAAAGAGAACGTTTCAGAGGACTATCTTATTGATAAATTATTGACTTATTTGTTTATTTACGAGCTGACCCGTGCCCAAATCGTTGGGCGCCATACATTTTTTTTTTGTAAATGAGGTATAGGTGGACGCATAATAAAATAGCGATTTGATTTTAGTGTTTAAGTACAACACCTCGTTACTGTTTTATTGCCTACTTCTACGTGTATTCTTCCATCTAACTTGACAATGTTTTCGACTTGAGCTTTAACAGCATTTGTTTAGGGTAGGATAACGAACCACTGAACACATTATGTTTTATTTTATTCTCCGAAGCCAGCATACATAAGGTCTAACTTAATTCATTACTCTCCATACATTACTTTTGCACACATTGCAACTTGAAAACACTTGCGAATCCTACACAAAGGCACATCGTTAAAAATCATAATAAAAATATACTTTTTACAAAACAAATGGAATGTACGCATGCGCTCATTCGTTTGCAGTATTAAAATATGATTTAAAAAATGTTGTTCCATCAAAATTTTAAAGCGTCGTTAAAAAATTCGTTGTTTATATCGGTTTTAAAGTTGAATAATTCGTTTTGTTATGATGTATATCGATCGCTGAAACGTAGTTTATTTTATTGTTTATTGGATTTATTTTAAACATGAAGTTGGTAAGTGTTTACGTTATTCTAGTATTTTTTTTTTTAACTTTGTATTTCGGAACGAATTTATCTATACTTATAATAAATCTGTAGAGAGGCCAATTCTGTACATGAAATATTAAAAAAAAATAACTATCAAGGGGTGATAAGGGATCGCTACTGATGCCAAAAATGCAATCAGTAAAATTTTTGTCTGTCTGTCTGTCTGTCTGTCTGTCTGTCTGTCTGTATGTTCGTTATAGAAACAAAAACTACTCGACGGATTTTAACGAAATTTGGCACGATTATTCTTCATACTCCTGGGCAGGTTATAGTATACTTTTCATTACGCTACGATCAATAGGAGCAGAGCAGTTAAGGGAAATATTGGGAAAACGGGAGAAGTTTCTCCATTTTTTAAGCTTCCGTCGCGTGTGCAGCTTTAATGGTTAAAGCTACATAGAAATCATGTATGACGGAAATATTTTCCTTAAAATTATATAAAAATATTCCTTGATAGCATATGTCTATCTTTTATGGTTGACTCATAATAACACGTGAAACTCCCGATAGCTTAGCAATTCGGAGCTTTCTGATCCCTAATTAAAAAAAAAATAACATTATTACCTATTCAATAAAAAAAGAATCATGTAAATCGGTGTAGAAACACCAAAGTTATACATGAAATACGCTAATCAGTCATCGCGCGTAAATACAGAATCATGCTATAAGGATTATTTTGGAAAAAAGCGCGCGTGCTTCATACTACATTTGGCTGTTGATGCGAATAGATGTTCAGACTGTTCGACCTTATTGACAGACAATAATTGTTATTTACAAACCGTGCTTATCAGCGCGACTTTTAGTCTTTTTTTTTTGGCGTGGTAAAATCATCTAATGATTCCTCCCACCCAGGGCAGGCGGGAGGGACTGTCAGACTTGACTGACTAAAATTCACGGTGTCCTTCAATAGCCTTTTATGTACCGGGGTCACTGTTATTTGTGAACTTGGCTTTGGCCTTCTACAGGCCCCGTCATTATGCTGACACTCGGAACTCCGCGGCATTACGCGGAACACAACGCGCCGTCGACCCGGGCATGGTCCATGGGCGGACAGCGAGTCGCCCATTACTCGCCGCCCACATGCCCGCGCCTACGGTGGCCGTAGATAGTCCACCGACGTCGGTCGCCGTGGGCGTTTACCACTGCGGCTGGGGTGGAGGGAGGACGCTGTCCTCTCCCTCACGCGGCCCGCCTCCTCCTTCGCGAGCATGACTGCTTCGCAGAAGAAGGCAATCGCTTCCCACTCCATCTCGCCCTGCAGCATGGCCTCAACCAATGCCGGGCGCGAGAGATCTCCGCCTATCGCCGTCGTGAGGACACGGCGGTGCTCTGCCCAAGCGGGGCAGTCCTGCACCGTATGCTCCACCGTGTCCTCTGTACGATCCTCGCAGTGGTGACACCCAGGAGTATCTTCCCTCCCTATCAGACACAAGTACCTCCCGAAACTTCCGTATCCGGTGAAGACCTGCGTCATGCGGAAGGTAAGGACGCCGTGACGCCTATCCAGCCACTCCTCAAAGAGGGGTCTTATCGCCGCGACTGCGGCTGGCCCTTTTTTACTTTTAGTCTTTGAATAGTTTATTTTTAGATTTGTTTTGTTGTTATTTATGAAATAGGTATAAGAGGTTTTGGTAGTGTTTAAATATATTATTAGTTTACATTTTATTTCTTTATAGTTGAAGCAATAGTAGGTACGAATATCAGTTATTTTGGTAGTGTTTAATTATATTAATAGTTTACATTTTATTTCTTTACAGTTGAAGCAATAGTAGGTACGATATTAGTTATTTTGGTAGTCTACACTAATATATTTAAGAGGAAAACTTTGTTTGTAATGAATAGGCTCAAAAACTACTGGACCGATTTTAAAAATTCTTTCACCATTCCAAAGCTACATTATCCACGAGTAACATAGGCTATATTTTATTTTGGAGAAAAATAGGGTTCCGTAAGAAATTTGGGTTTTTCGGCCACAGGGTGTAAAAAATCATCCAGAAAAGTTACTTATTTTGCGTACGCTGCCTAAACTATAAAAGATAGAACCATAAAATGTTCCAGTTAATTGTTGATCTTATAAATATCTACAAAAAAGTCCGCGACACACAATATCTATCTATGTCGAGTGTTTGCGATGACTGCGTCGTCGATGTTAGTGTCGGTGTCTGTGAATAGACCTGGGAATCATGTTGCTGACTGTGTCTTTCCTAAGTAGGCTTTTTGCAGCGGTAACCGACATTCACGCGGGCGGAGCCGCGGGCGCCCACTAGTTACTAATAAAGTGCTGAAGTGATAATAAACACAAACAGACACACAAAATTGTATCTCTTTCAAACATATTGCACCACAGTTGCCTTCGTTTACTACATTACAGTAAATCGAATAGGCTAAAAGTCTAGTAGTTTGGAAGGAGTATTTTGACGAGAGGTCATTAAGCAAAGGTATCTGGTATAAGACCATGCAGCCGTGCCTGTCACGTTCACCGTGGTTTGCCGAGTCAGTTTTGCCAAGAACAGATATTGTAACTGCCCTTCGACTGCGTTCCGGGCACATCCCGCTAAACAAATTCGCTTTTCTGATGGGAAAATCTAACACACCAAATTGTACAGAGTGTGACGTAGTTGAGGATGTGTACCACGTGGTGGCCGAATGTGCCCGGAATGAGGCTGAAAGATTTAACTTAATGCTCAAACATAATTTAAACCTTCGAGAATTGGGCATGTGTAATTTGGTTCTTGCTCGCCCTCTGTCGGATGAAGCAAAGAGTATCTACAAATTAGTTAAACTAGCAATAGAACGTAGAAAGTAACTTAATTTTAATATTTTTTTTTTATTGTGAGGCCTATGAGGGTGGCATGATCATGTCTGATCAAACCCTCCATAATTTAAATAAAGACAAAAAAAAAAAAAGGTTAACAGTCTAAAAATACGTGTTACATAATTCAGGACTTTCGTGAGAATTAAAATTTCAAAAATATAATAAGAAGTAGGAATTCATTCAGACGTCTTTTAAGCCTTTGTCAAACAGACAGGCGTGGCGAATGCGAAGCGTGACGTTTTTATTTGTAATGTATGGAATTGTTTGAATCCAGTCACATAGAAAAGCGAAAGCGATCCGATAGCGTAACCGAACTATCGGACTGACGTCTCGTATCGGTTCGTTATCGCTTCGGACTCGCCTGTCTGTTTGACAAAGGCTTAAGTGTTCCTAAAACCAAGAATTTGTAAAAAAACTTAGTTTAAATCTCTCCATTAGGATTCCTTTGTAGATAAAAAGGTTATTTTCTTAAATTACCATAATGAATACTTCTAATTTTTAAAATGTCAGTTCATAAAAACCCGATGCCTTTTCTAAAAAGGAACCCTAATTCACTTTATAGGGTATCATGTTTTCACTTCTAAATAAAGTTAGCGTACTTTTAAAAACACTTGTAATTTTTACAAAGAGAAATTTAATCTACAAATGTATTTTTGTCATCACAAATTAGAAACATAAGGGGAAAAATGGTGGGCTATTTTGTTTCTTCATCTATGTCAAAATTTTGCCTTTATAATATTTGCCAACGCTCACTGGGCCTGCATGTTAGATTATGGGCCCTTTCTTATAGCAAGGAGGCTTGTGTCCCATCGGAGGTAATGCTAAATGCTATTGCTCCTACGTTGCGAACAATATTTCAGTTAAGTTAATGCTTTCTAAAATTTTGGTGTGGGTTTAATAATCTGGTTTGAATTCTTAATGTCCTTATTCCGATTAACATTTTCAATTCGCCTTAGGTCAGCTTTTTTTTATCGTGGTAAAATCATCAAATGAGTCCTGAACCCAGAGCAGACCGGAAGGGACTGTCTGACTTGTACTGACTAAAATCCACAGTGTCCTTCAAAAGCCCAGCTCAGCTTTTACGTACCGGGGTCACGTTAATTCGTGAGTCCCGCGATCCTGGCAGGCTTTCTAGAGGGGGGGCTCGTCATTTTACTGACACTCTTTGAGGCGCGCGTGGAACACAACGCGCCGTCGACCCGGGCATGGTCCATGGTTGAACAACGAGTTGCCCATTACTCGCTGCCCGTATGCCCGCGCGCCTTAGGTCAGCTTGGACCACATGATTTGACATCGCATAGGACTGTTTGCTTTTAATATTGCATGTAAAATATATAAAATTCTTTTTGCGCAACTCAAGTTGAATAGGAAAACGGTTCATTTTAAGGACACTTTTTGAAAAAAAGAATAAGTGGGCAATAATAACTTTTCTCTGATTTCTAGACACAAATCCTAACAGCAGTATGCCTGATCCTCTTCCAAGAATCCAAGGCAGTACGTCTACATAAGTTGTTTCAATTTATCGACGGGTTCAAGGCAGAACACAATCTTCGTGGGTTTCTCCATGTTGGCAATGACTACGGCATCTTCTTACGTGCTCCGAACCCTCACGACAAGTACCTTATATACGAGTTATATGAAGTTAAAAACGTGCCTGATGTTGATAACTACACGCCCAAGATACTGGCCATAACTAAAGTACCTTTGGATTACTTGAAAGATCAGTTGAAAGTTTTTAGACAAGAACTGTACAGATCTAAGTATTTAGATAACAAGATCGTTCCTGGAACTCAAGTTAAGACGCTGAGGGAATGGCAAATTGACAGGGCTTTGAAGACTAAAGACAACAAAGGCCAGTTCCACGATAAAGTGCCTGTGTTGAGGACGATTCTCTGAATTATGGAAATACATTCATCTTTTATTTTTTGATTTGTTTAATCTGTATTTATAAATATTCTAAATATGATAGTTGTATTACTCTCAAAACTTCTTGATTTTATAATGCTGGTTGCCTTAAATAACTCCTTCAAACTCACCATTTTTTATGTATGTCGCTGCAACTTGGATGAGACACCCGGACCATAGTTTAGACTAGTTTAGAACTCTCTTGTTCTCATTGTTGTAGAGAGAAAAATTTAACTACGTGTAGCATTTGAAATTGCGACCAAATGACTAAAAAAAAATAGGCGCTTATTGTACAAATACAAATATTTAAAACCTCTTGTGAATAACCGTGATGTTACTAGGTTATGGCTTGTCAAGAAGCATGTAAGAAGATCATACTACGTAATTATCGTATTTCATATTTTAAGTCGTTCAAATACTTGTGTCGAAAATTGTGTTTTTTATCGTATGTTGATAACGTAAGATAAAAATCTTCATCTATTTTTTTAATTTTTACAGTCTCCAAACCCTGATGTAGATCGTTTTTTACACATATAATGTTCAACCACATTTTAGAGCTAAAATAAAATAAATCTAAAAGGTGTCAATAATAATCTCTCCCAATAAATATTCAATTCACATTAATATCTCGCTGTCCTACATTCGTTCCAATGAAAGGGGTATATTTTCCTTATCGGAACAGTTTTGATAAATAATTCTTAATATTCACTACTTGAGCCTCATTGGCGGTCATCCATCATCCGAATGGTTCTCGCTAGCGAGCTGTGCTAAGAGTTTTTCGTCCCCTACCATGAGATGACGATGAAAATATAGTTTTGGTGAGTGAGATTTTTTGTACTGTTACATGATTTCTCCCGTTCCACCCTGGAAGGACTCATATGATGATTTTACCACGTAAAAAAAGGTTAGTTGAAGTGTTATTGGGTTTTTTAAATTGGTAATTTCTCAGTATCCACGAATCTGCAGTTGTGCCCGGATGATGGCAATAATTAGGTATTTGAACTACCAATCAGTTGAGATTTTATGAGCTGTCAAATAGCTATATTCCCAAAGATTTTGGTATGACTACTAATTTGAGAAATCAATGATCTTACAATGTATTGATTTAAGACCATAAAAATCTAATTTAACAACGTTGCCGCGACTACTAACGCCATCTATCAACGCACCAGGACACAACATTTTTTATTTACGAATGAAAGCACGTCGGCATCGACGGCCAATCACAGCATGTGTGTAATTCAATCTATTAAAAAAAACTGCTTTTCTTAACAGTACAGTTTGTTGAATTTAATTTTTCAGGTTTAAAAAAATAACTGACATAATGATGTCAGTTATTTTTCAAAACCTGAAAACCCTTCATCACACCTAATGAGGTGTGATGAAGAGTGTCCAAGAACGAAAATCTTCACCACTAAGCTTTGTGAAAAGACACGAAATTCATGTGACATCAATTTCATACTGGGGTCAGCGTACAGTTTATCTGAAAAATTATACAGAAAATTTTAAAACCTATCCCAGTTAAAATACACTTTGTTCAAGCGTAAGATGATTGTTCTTTACACTTGTGATGATGAAAACTCGGGGATAAAGAAATAAACCGTCTGTTCGAGTGTGGTGAATCACTGATTTATTTTACTTAACCAGGTGGCCAGGTGGCGTCTTAAAGCGTGAGTAGTTCCGCTGTGGGAAAGCGACAGAGCTATACAAGTCGTCTAGCGCTATCTCGTTCCCACAGCTGAACTACTCACACAGTTCTTTAAATGATCGGGCGTATGCAAGCGCTGAGTAAGCTTAACCTACTTAATGTTACGAAATATGCACACCGTATCCGCCCTATTAAAGCGAAAAAGCTTCGGTATAATGCTACCATCGCTGAATATTCAATGCACAGTATTAAAATTTTTGTAAGTAAGTAATGATGCATTCTTTAATAGATTTATGCGGTCATTGGCCTACGTTGCTTGACCCACCTTCTGCTGTAGTATGTACGGCGAGTAATGGGTGTCTTGATCATGATCATGGACCATGACCGGGTCGATGGTGCGTCGTGTTCTACGATCTCAAAGAGCTGTTAGCAATCAGAGAAGGGCTATTGAAGAAATACCGTAGATTATAGTCAGTACGAATCTGACAGTCCTTTCCGTCACGCCCTGGGCGGGAGGATTAGAATTCAGAAGTTTATTTGCCAGCTTTCAGTTGCTATCGGCCCCTTTTTCTTGCGGTAATGTCCGCGGCCCTGCTAGAGGCAACTGAAAGAGCAGGGTTATTAAGTCGATCAAGTCTGACATTTCTTTCTGTTCTACCCAGACTCATTAGATAAATTCCCTCCCCAAAAAAGGGTCACGTCGCTTTTAGAGATCATTTCCATAAGGTGATTATGAGGGTTTTACAAAGCAGTATAAAAATAAAATGACCCGTATTGTTTTGTGAGACTCGCAGCGTTAAAAATGTCGTTTGTGGACGAACATTAACTTACTTAACACTTGGCAAGTTTACAGCTCATATTTTAATTTTACACAATAAAGTGCCAAGCAATGAGGTTACATAGATGGATAATGTATTTCTCAAGCCAAACTGCTGAATTAGCCTTTGCTATTAAACTTCAAATGAAAGAAAGTTTGTTCAACACATTCTCATAATGATATTATGACTAAATAATAGGTGCATTAATGAAGGTCAAAAAAGCATAATAATTCTCCAGGGCCGGAAGAAACTGGATAGCCATGACACAAAACTGCAACACAACATTGAGTGACCATACGTATTCTCTGTCACATATTAGGTACTTTTTTATTAGCGTGGTAAAATCATCAAATGAGTCCTCCCACCCAGGGCAGAGCAGGAGGGACTGTCATACTTGTACTGACTAAAATCCACGGTGTCCTTCAATAGCCCTTTACGTTCCGGAATCACGGTATTCGTTAGTCTCGCGACCCCGGCAGGCTTTGGCCTTCTAAAGGGGGGCCACGTCATTGTGCTGACACTCTTTGAGGCGCGCGTGGAACACAACGCGCCGTCGACCCGGGCATGGTTCATTGTCGAACAGCGAGTCACCCATTACTCACCTTATTATTTTTATGTAAGAATAGTAAACATTCATCCATCCTCACAAATTTTCGTATTTATAATAGTAATGAGATATTAAAAATCAATCACCGTTACCCTTAGTAGGGTCCCTGTCTTCATTATCGTATAATTTATTGCTTTTACGCCCCGCGGAAAGGGTTCATCAGCCACGACAACTAAAGGAAAGTATCGTGAAGCGTGCATCATTGTGTACTTATTTATTATTCTGGTAATATATTATCCGAAGAATGAACCTAGGAAATAGCGAATAAAGAATATTGTATGAGTTGCGGTTCGGAAGATTGTCGAGTTATCTGTTTTGGTACTTTGACGTCACAATAGGATAATAATAGCAGACAGGTTTCTATATTCGTATTAATTACTTCTGACTACTTCTCAGGTCGATGTTTGCAGACGGACAGACGGCCGATGAAGCAGATATGTGCTAGAGTGGAGACTGCATATGGACAAACGTAATGTGAGGCACCCTGTAGCATGATGAATCGATGATTTGACGAAGGTGGCTGGCAGCGAATGGATGCGGACTTCAAAAATCGGAATCGTTGGTGCTCTTTGAGAGAAGCGTTATGTTCAAAAAGTCGACGGCATCTTAAACAGTCGCAACGGGTGACTGGGAGCCCGAAATTTTGGTAACCAATCTTGTTCAGTAACTGACTGAAAGTCACACTGGCAGCTCAGCTAATAGTGGTATGAAGAGTGCCATCCGAGAAGACTGGAAGCCGACCCTAAGATAGTTGCCATAATGCTATTTTTTTACGTTGTAAAATCTTCAATTGAGTCCTCCGACCCAGGGCAGGGCGGGAGGGACTGTCAGACTTGACATACTGACTAAAATCCACGGTGTCTTTCAGTAGCCCTTTACGTACCGGGGTCACGGTAATTTGTGAGTCCCGCTACCCCGGCAGGCTTGCAATAATGCTTGGCATAATTATAATGATGAAGTATTATAATTAGATGACAGGCCAGTTGGTCTAGTGGTTAGTGACCCTGACTGCTATGCCGGAGGTCGTGGGTTCGATTCCCACCCAGGACAAATGTTTGTGTGATGAGCACGATCATTTGTTCTGTGCTGGGTGGAATTTTATCTGTAATATGTATGTATTTAGAAATATATAAGTATGTTTATCAGTTGTCTAGTACCCATAACACAAGCTCTGCTTAGCTTGGGACTAGATGGCGTTGTGTGATAGTTGTGGAATATTTATTTATTTATTTATTGACTCGGATGTTACAGATTGTATGAAATCCGTTGATGCCTATCACATGTACACTGACCAACCGCGCAGATCACCGACGGTAACCGACTCTTCATGCGGCGCACTGACTATACAACCGCCCATTTTCTCAAAATGTAGAATGGTGCCGTGTCAAAATTGCCTTACAATTTCCTACAAAAAAACTTGTTTTCTCCTACGACACCAGAGATCAATGAAACCTTCCTTTTCCACATTTACATTCATACAGGATCTCGAACTTCCCAAATCTGAAAGCGCCTAATAAAAAACCGTTCTCAACCACTCATTGGAAGAAAATGTTTTTCTCTCTGTTTGGAATAGCAAAACAGAAAAGTAGATAAAATTATTCTCTTTCCGTTGTTTTTGACAAGGTCGCCATTATTTTTGTTCGCATTTGATTGTTTCAAGGAAAAACCTTAACCATAGCATGAAAGTGCAGAAGAACCACTTCGTTTGAGAGATTCACCTCATCACATTCCCTTCCCGCCTCGTCTTGGTGCTTGGAAGTCGCAAGCAGCGCAAGCACGCAGCAATGCCCCACAAAGCATCGTTTGTTCGTGCCCTCACTAAAGCCTTTCTTTAAGCAACGTTTCGCATTCGTCACGCCTGTCAAACAGACAGGCGTGACGAATGCGAAACGTGACGTTTTTATTTGTAATGTATGGAATTGTTTGGATCTAGTCACATAGAAAAGAAGAAGATCCGATAGCGTGACAGAACTATTGGACTGACGTCAAGCTTCGGTTCGGTATCGCTTGGGAAACGCTTCGCTTTCGCCTGTCTGTTTGACAAAGGCATTATACTGGTTTTCTCTGCTGTTTAATGTCACTGTCACAATATTGTCGTATCTCTCATTCACATGACGTACGTATGATGATCTAACTTTCTAAGTATCTCTGTCAAAATCCCTATCCGTTTTCTTTGACAGCTACTACTGATAGGCCATTTTTAAAACTCGTATAGGCCATTTCAGTTTTTTTTGGTTGCAGAAAAATATTAGTATCACGTTTACGACAGAGATACGATTTTAATTTTACGCAAGCAATCGCAAGCGTGCTTGCATTTGCTACATGAAGTGCGTTTATTGTTTACTAGCGACCCGCCCGGTTCCGCACGGGTCGCAATCTCTACTAAATTATGTATGTTAGATACATCTAAACATTTCTCTTAAGTCACTCTATCTATTAAAAAACCGCATCAAAATCCGTTGCGTAGTTTTAAGGATCTAAGCATACATAGGGACAGACAGACAGACAGCGGAAAGCAATTTGTTTAATCTCTCACACCGTGTAACTACCTATGTTTACCAATAAAAATTTCTTATTATTAAACTATGTAGTGACGAAGTTAGCCTTCTGTACTCTTCTGCGTCGTAGCTTTTCGGGTTGGATAATAATTTTATAGCGTCCTCAAAGTTTAATGTTTGAAACGATTTATTTTAAGATTTGGATAGATTTGTTTCACGTGGATCTGGCATTAAGTCGTAAACAAGAAACTCGAAATATTACCCACTTGGAAAAATTAAACCAAAGTTTTCGTTTTTGGATTTCGTACCTCAAAAGAAAAACCAAACCCATATATATATCAGTCCGTCTGTTCATCTGCCCGTCTGTTCGTCTGTCAGGACTCTTTTGCAACAGCAACGCGTAGAGTTATCAAGCTGATATTAATATCAAATAACTCAAGTCTACAATCACCATAGAACCGCCACTTCTGTTTTGTTTCATATCTTGACGCTTGCGATGTAATCAAAACCTATAGGGTAAGTACCTACTTCCCGTTGACCTAGACTCATGAAAATTTGGCCGCAAGCAAGAACTTACAGTACACATAAAGGAATATGTCCAAAATTTGTAAATTTATAAATGTATCACAAATAAAAAAATCATCATCAATGGATTTTATGTTTCCGTGGGATAATTTTCGTGAAATCAGTGGTGGCTGAAGATATTTTCATAAAGCGAAACTTATGAGGGTCGACGGCGCGTTGTGTTCCACGCGCGCCTCAAGGAGTGTCAGCATAGTGAGGGGGCCCCCTGTAGAGGGCCAAAGCCTGCCGGGTCGCGGGACTCACGAATTACCGTGACCCCGGTACGTAAAGGGCTATTGAAGGACACCGTGGATTTTAGTCAGTCAAGTCTGACAGTCCCTCCCGCCCTGCCTTGGGTGGGAGGACTCATTTGATGATTTTGCCACGATAAAAAAAAATGCGAAAATTATGAGACAAAAAAATTCAATTGATATCTAGAAAGTGATTTATCATTATTTTATCGGGTTTCTTATCTTATTTCTATCGATCAGATGAAAAACGCTACTACCTTATCCAACAACGTTTCTGGGTCAAAGTCTTAACAGCTAAAATTAACCATTACAAAAACGCTACAGGAATTTTATTACAATTAACTTGACTTCGATGTCCAGATGTAATGGATAATCATCTTTGTAAAAATGAACTTAAGGTTGATTGTTAAAAATTAGGGGAGATAGGAGAGGAATAATGCGGTCAATGTGTTAAGGGAGCTACTTCACTTGATTAAAAAATAAAATCGTCTGCTAATTTAATTTGGGCGCATAATAAAATTATAGCCACGGATCCCAATCTCATAATAGGAGCCGCACCTCAGCAAATTCCCCAATATTGCCAAAAGAACGAGCAGCCGTTACTTACCTTTTGTTTAATGCTCCAGAATATTATTTCCGGTCATGCTATCGTTCTTCAGAATTATTATTTTATCGCTATAATAAAATTAATAGGCGCCGCTCCTTCTTACTTTGTAAGGATTGATGACTTTTGTACTAAGCAGTCATTCTCTTAATAATCATAATGAGATTCTGAGAGACACGATAAATACTAGTAAATAGTCTTTGCTAATAGAATTTGAAAGGTAATAATTAGCTATTTAATAGCTTTATTATGAAGTTACCTATAGTTAAATGTTGGCGACATCTTAATATTTAAAACTACGATAAAGGTCAACGTAAAAGTGGGCCATTAAAGCCTTTGTCAAACAGACAGGCGTTAGCGAACTGGACCGAGTCCGAAGCGATAACGAACCGATACGAGACGTCTAACTGGGTGCAGCGAACTGAGGCGTGGCAGTTGTATTAGCTGGCTTTTTATTAACGACGTCGAACAGAGCAAATACGCCTTTCCTTTTTCCTATCGCATCGGTTCGGTCACGCTATCGGATCGCTTTCGCTTTTCTATGTGACTGGATTTAAACAATTCTATGCATTACAAATAAAAACGCCTCGCCTCGCATTCACAACAACGGTCTGTTTGACAAAGGCTTAATTAAGGCTATCCGCTCACTGGTAACTTTTTGTCAAGAAGATTTTTTGTTTCCCAGTCGATTGCTATAAAAATTGTAATATGGGAGTGCAATGCACTGATTATGGTGACAAGTAGTTCCCAGCGGCCGGCTTACCAACGGTACCGCCGATTTGAAAAATAATTATTTTATTGGAAAGGGCAAATGGTCCCATGAAAATTTTATTGAAATTAGAAAAGCGATTTTATTGAAATAAATAGCGTCAAAGGACGAACAGCAATCTTTTTACATGGTAAAGAGTGAAAAACCTCTTTTTTTTTCTTTTTTTTTTATCGTGGTAAAATCATCAAATGAGTCCTCCCACCCAGGGCAGGACGGGAGGGACTGTCAGACTTGTACTGACTAAAATCCACGGTGTCCTTCACTAGCCCTTTACGTACCGGGGTTACGGTAATGGGAAAGTCCCGCGACCCCGGCAGGCAAATGGTAAAGAGTGAAAAACCTCTGGAATCTCCGGTAGATCTGCAAATCAAACCTACTTAACTGCCAAGCCTTTTCTGTATTCCCGTCACGTACGCAGAACCATTCGCATATTTCTGATATTAAGTCTCAATGTGATAACAAATCTTATCGACGTTTATCAGCCGCAGTACCAGTCTTGGGCTTACAGCCAAGTACGTATCTCTTACAGGGAATCCTAATTACACTTTTATACAGATATCGAGCCAAACGTCGGTCGGTAGTGTTAGGTCAATATAGGAGAGTTTACAACTGATACATTGCTTTTGCTTTTATATTTATTAGACCCGAACAGGGATTTGTTGTGAACAAATATTTCGAAAAGCGTTCAGTATCAATTTCTCAAGATTCCTGGAAAAATAACTTTTTATACGACTATTTTGTAGATACATCCCTAAGATTTTTCTAAAGGACTAGATTATTAGTATTTTGACAGGCCTGTTGGTCTAGTGGTTAGTGACCCTGACTGCTATGCCGCAGGTCGTGGGTTCGATTCCCACCCAGGACAAATGTTTGTGTGATGAGCACGATCATTTGTTCTGTGTCTGGGTGTAATTTATCTATAATATGTATGTATTTAGAAATACATAAGTATGTTTATCAGTTGTCTAGTACCCATAACACAAGCTCTGCTTAGCTTGGGGCTAGATGGCGTTGTGTGATAGTTGTGGAATATTTATTTATTTGTTTATTAGAAACAAAACAATTTTTTTTCGTTTAATTGATATCATCTTGCGATTTATACGTCTTCATTTTCTTTCTTTTTTTATTGTTGACGTTTTCTTTTCGTGGAATAAGTAAATATTAGCAGTGTGGTTCCTAGAATACTACGTCATAATATAACTTAACATCGAAAATATTTTCAAATACTCGAACAAAGAGTCATAACAAAATTGTTATTTACAAAAAAAGTATTTGTACGTAATTTACTAACAGCGTAGTTGAAGTATTTACAACGTATATTGTGTGGAAAATGAAGAAGCGTCCCTAGTGTACGAATGAGGAGTTAATTTTTCTATCAAATTAACGTCAAAGTACCCGTTTACTTTACGCCACAAAAACCGTGAAAAGTCATGCTATGGCCTCTTTTTCCGACTCGCTGTCCGACAAGGACCATGCCTGGGTCGACGCGACGGAGCGTTGTGTTCCACGCGCGCCTCAAAGAGATTCAGCATAATGACGGGGTACCCTTCAGAGAACTAAAGCCTGCCGGGGTCGCGTGACTCACGTTTTACCGTGACCCCAGAACGTAAAGGGCTATTGAAGGACACCGTAGATTTCAGTCAGTACGAGTCTGATAGTCCCTCCCGCTCTGCCCTGGGTGGGACGACTCATTTGATGATTTTACCACGCTAAAAAAAATTGGCCTCTATTTCAAGCCATTATATCCTAGACAGATTGCCGAATCATACGTTTCACAAAACAACAACGCGATGTTATGTAAAATATTTGACACATAAAGTCTACGCTCAGCTTAATAGTATACTTTCCAAAACTAGGCTAAAGGCATTCTCATTTATAACTCACGCTTCGCTTTCAAACCTAATTCAACTGTGCACATCTGATGTTAATTCTAGTCTTAACTTTATCTCCATAGATTAACTTAATGTGTAAGAATGGGTGATTAATTCGGGTTAATTTACTAGACGGTTTGCCCGTTTTGGGCACAAACGGGTACATTATCGAACGTTAGGACAACGATTATGGGCAGAACGGGCAAATGGTTCTGTTGATCGAATAGTAATATGTTATATTGTTATGAAATTGGGATAATAGATATTACGGGGGTTGTAAGTTATGTGTGTGTGCATACACGTGAAAATCGTTCTTCTGATTACCAAGCTATTTTGCTCGCTGAGTGACCTGCAGTAGGAAAGGATTTATCTTACGATATTCTGTGATCTACTCTATAAAAAGAAATTATATTAATAAGGTATTATTTAAATGAAATGTTGTACTTGCGGGATGCCAAAACCACTATTCTCGATGCATGAACAAGGCTGGACCATGGATCTCTAGTTAAGGTAGCAAGGACAAAGTTACAATTATATAAAACTATAGACTGAAAATAATGACGAGGAGTTGAAGAAACTGAGTAGTCGTCACACAAAACCACCAAAATTGGAAGAAACATAGTGAGGTTTAACGAAGGAAACCAATATACACAATAACAGAAAAAACCGAAATCTCAGCAATATATGAACATCTTCTCCCAACTATTTAAATCAGCCAACCAAAAAGTAAGCAAAAATTCCGAACCCGGATCCCCAGTTTTATATTTCTAAAACCAGGAACAACACAGGAATGTACGGAAAATCGTCGGCAATAATAGAAATGAACATTTGGATTCATGAATGCGGAGATCGCATCTGCGTAATAAAATAAACTCGAGTCTGAAACTGGGAACACACGTATACCGATGAATAAAAAAAAAACGGACCTAGCATAAGCGTGCGGTGTAACATAAAAAACGTTGATTTTTCATTGGAATATAATAAATAAATAAATAAATAAATATTCCACAACTATCACACAACGCCATCTAGTCCCAAGCTAAGCAGAGCTTGTGTTATGGGTACTAGACAACTGATAAACATACTTATATATTTCTAAATACATACATATTATAGATAAATTACACCCAGACACAGAACAAATGATCGTGCTCATCACACAAACATTTGTCCTGGGTGGGAATCGAACCCACGACCTCCGGCATAGCAGTCAGGGTCACTAACCACTAGACCAACAGGCCTGTCGTAATATACAACTATTTTACGCCACAAAATGATGCGCGGCAAACTTAGGTAGAAGAGAAGATAGAAAAGAGAAGATGGCACACATGGGGACATACACACTTAACGTAGCGCAAGCGCCATCAGGACGTCATTTGCAAGCGGCCAATAACAATGGCGTCCTCTTGGCGCTTGCGGCACGTTAGTATTGTGTAAAGTTTGCCTTAAGTGTGCCTTAAGTGTGTGATTTTCCATCATACCCATCGCGTTGTCATATACACTGTTCCCCTACGTTTCTACCGCGCACTCGTACTAGTACCAATAGGTGTCTGTCGTATACCACCTATGTGTTTTTTTCTGTGTGATTTTGTTTTATTTGATGCATGGAATGTGTTTGATTCTCTTTACCTTGCTCAATGATGTATGATGATGTTATTTTGTTGGTTTGTATTGTTATCTTCTTTGAATTGCTTTTTTTTGCACCTACTTTTATTCGTATACGTCGAATATTTTGTTTAAAATAAGTATTTGATTAGAGCTAGATTGTTTACTTTACTAGATTATTTTAGAGCTAGCCTTTTCCAATGAGGTAGATGAAATTTCCGAAACCGCGACTCCGGAACGTAAAAGGCTATTGAAGGACACAATGGATTTTTGTCAGTATGAGTCTGACAGTACCATCAGCTCTGCCCTGAGTAGGAGGACTCATTTGATGATTTTACCATGACATAAAAAAATCCTTCGTTAGTAGATGCCTTATAATGTTCAAAATTACAAGACTCTAAGTCCAGTCCGGTTTGGGCAGACTTTGAATTGTATACATTAAGATTATAGATTGTTGACATTCAGACGTTTTATAACAATAAAATGCAAGAAAAACTAACAAAAGTGATTTTCTTATTTACGAGTATAATCTATAACAAAAAATCCAGAACATTTAAGTAGAACCAGAACGTGTAGTGTTCTCAATTGAAAACCTATTCTATACAAAGATATTCAACGGAAAGAAAAACTGAAATGAAGAACACGTATATTTTTTTTTGTAATTATTAAAAAAAAACTCTCTCCAAGTTCCCTAGGGACTATTTTCGAGTTTCAAGCCAGTGGTATCAGCTACTAATTTATATTTTAAATTGCTTACGATATTGAGCAGTAAAACCAATACCAAAGCAATTACATGATTAACAATCAACACTCATTTTGTTTGCATTAACAATTGCGACGTCATTTCCGTATTTGTTGTGTTAATGCTTCCGGTAATTAATTTCGAATCGTTAATTAGGAGTGACAATTTAATTTGGATAAGCTCATGACCATTTTGGATGATATGTGTTCTCTTTTGTCCATCATCATCATCACCATCTTCATCCTTCTGTGAAGTGACAGATTATTTTCAGGATCATTAAGATGATTAAATCACACGGAACCATGTGAAATGTAAAACAGCATTGATGAAGAAAAGTTTCTTTGATATCGCTCCTCGAGTCTATAACAAAATACCCGACGCAATTAAATGCTTGCCAGTAAAGAAGTTTAAAGCTCTACATCAGCTGCTACTTCACCTATCCCAAATCAAAAAAAAATAATTTTAGAAATTGAATCGGTAACAATTTATTTATGTTGTAACTAGCTTTTGCCCGCGACTTCGTTCGCGTGGAATAGTGACTTCCAGCAGGTTTTGGTTTTACCCACATAGTTCCCGATCTCGCGGGATATTCTAGGGAACTCTTCAAAAATCAACATAATGAGCTCTGCGTTTGAATTTAAGAGATGTATACTCATTTAGGGCATTAAAGCCGTTTTGTCGATCGAAAAAGGCGAAAATGTTATTTTTCCATTATTTTCTCATCATTCTACTGACTTGACATTTCAGTCCAAAAGGAAAAAAGACTGTTTCTCCCTTGACAAATTTTCTATTATTTTAGGTTTTAGAGATTATGAAAGTTTCTTACACCAAGACATTTCTGTTTACCACGTTTTTAGTTTAGCCATCCTTTGCAAAAATATAAAGGTTTTGTGGTTTCGACACTCTTGAGCACGCAACGTAGAGTTGTCCATGGGAGAAACAGTCTTTTTCAAGATGTACCCCCGCAACTTTTAGCGTTTGCCCTTGGGCTTTATTTATGGTCATTGCAAACGCAGTTTACAGCGGAAACTGAACTCTTTTGAATTGGAATGGCAAATCATTTGGAATGATGGGAATACGGGGAATAATAAAAGTTTCGCCTTTTGCCATCCCAGCCGTTATTATGGCTTTAATGACATTCCGTCCTAAATAGGTTATTTGTAACCGTATGCCGTTATATAGTCTTGGTGGATCTAGTTATATAGTTTCTCATAAGCATCACAGGAACACCAATTATACAACGGAACAATTTAAAATTTACGAAACAGGACCAGTCCACTTATACTATCATACAACCGACAATAAGTACAATTTTGGTTCCAACGCCATCTATCAATCCATAGTGACAACTCGTGTAACGATCGACACCATTGAACGATCACCGCCATCTATTGAGAGTTTAAGGAATTATCTATACTCCGTTAGAGCATTTCATACATTTTATTTTTTATTTTTATTTTTTTGTAATAAAAACTATCCTATGTCCTTTCTCAAGTTCCAAACTATGTCTGTACCAAATTTAACACAAATCGGTTCAGTAGTTTAGGCGTGAAGAAAAGACAGACAGACAGACAGACAGACAGACAGAAAGACAGACAGACAGACAGACAGAGTTACTTTCGCATTTATAATATTAGTTAGGATTACACTTCTTTTTTAACATCATCACCTGCCTAGCCTTTTCCCAACTATATTGGGGTCGGCTTCCAGTCAAACCAGATGCAGCTGGATATCAGTATTTTACATGGAGCGACTGCCTATCGGACCTCCACAACCCAGTAGCTGGGTAATACGATACCCCGTGGTAAGACTGGTTGTCAGACTTTTAGAGCTTCTGACTAACAGTAAAAACTGTCAAAGATCTACAAATGACAGCCGGGACCAACGGCTTTACGTGCTTTCCGAGGCACGGAGAAAACTCGCTATGATAGATGGTCACCTATCCACAGACCAACCTCGGCAAGCGCGGCTTAACCCGGAAGATCGGCTTGTGCGGCTGTATTTATTTAAATTTTAAAAACATAGAAATTTTAAAAAATAAGTTAAATTACAATAAGAATTTTGCTGAGCATTTCCCCACCATAAGGGTTACCAACTTAGCATTTTCTGGAAGAAAGACACCCAACACCCTGGTTTTCAGTTGGCACCACTGAAAACCAGATTACTAGATTTTCAGTTGACATGGCTTTAGACTTTTCAATTAATTTTATAAGTTCCATTTCCTCACGAAGTTTTTCGTCATTAATGTCAGTCATGTCTAAGATGAACTTATTAAGTACATATGAAACTGAAAAAGGCACATTGGTACTAACCGGGGATTGAACTCGCAACCTCATGCTTGAGAAGCGAGATGCTAAACCTCCGTGCAATCACGACTTACCCCTAATGAATGAAATGCGGTATGTCAGCCGTAGTTTGGCAATGGACAGACAAGACAGCTATCTTGAATAGTAAAACAATTGAATTAATGACCTGACAATAGCATTGGGCATTTCAGTCATTTATCATTCTTGTTAAAGTGTAATTTAGAATAATTACTGTCTAACTTAATGCTTCTTAATTAACTGAACGATTTAACTAAGAGCTTGTCCCAGTTTTAGATTTTGAAAATTGATTCCCTCTTTAATTTTTTAGAACTGTCATAATTTAACATTTAAAGACTTTTTGACGCTTCCCGTGACCCAATACCTAGTTTTTACCTTCGCCAGAGGCTAAGTATTGCCATACAAAGAGGCAAGGCAGCCAGTCTCTTGGGCAAATTACCAGCTGACAGCGTTGATGATGAATTTTTCGATGCTCTATAATAGTTTAGTTTAGTTTCATTTTAATTTCGTATTTTTATTCTACAGTTTAATTAATTAAGCTAATTTGTACAATAAAGATCGTTTTTTACATTTAACTCAGCATTTCTTCATCGCTGTTCTGTACAGCTAGTCCTACAGTATTCTGACATAAGCATAAGATAAGATAATTTTTTTTTACAAATAAAATTATCTTATCTTATCTTAAGATTGTAGTCTAATAGGGATCCTATCGGGCCTAGCGCTAAAGAATTTTTGAAATCGGTCCAGCAGTTTCAGAGCCTATTCAATACAAACAAACAATAAAATCTTTCCTCTTTATAATATTTTTTTAGATTGAACATTCATGCTAACGGACTGGTCATGACCTTGCGGTACAGTGACTTAGCGCAGCGTGGCGAGCGGTAACATCAAATGAATAGAAAAGTTTGAAACACGTAATGAGTCACTGCTACTGGCGAATTCGCGTTCTTACAGAGTAATTAACATCTTATTCGCTCCGCAAGCCTCACCGCTTAGATCAAATTCGTGAACGGACCGTAAGTCTGCAGATACCATAAGTAAAATCATGACATGAAATACTTTTTTTTAAATAATTATAAAAAAACGTCTCAAATTTTGCATCTGTCTCAGAATATTTGTCTCCATTCCAACAGAATAATAGCCAGCTAATTCAATTAGCGCAAAACTCGACGGGTGGTATATTAACCGAAAGACAAATTACCCATTTTCACGCTTGGCGCCCGTAAATTCTACTAGGTGCTCATAAATTCACATCAGTCCCTTTAAGGACTGCTCCTGTTTCCTTTGGCCATTGAAATGCTAGTTTTTTATTCGCTCCTGTCACGATTTTTCTAGGATCGGCTAATATGGAAAATGGATCAAAATGCGGCTATTTTGATGCAAACGTTGTTGTTAATAACAATATAGGGAATTTAGAAGACACGAAACATACTAATTTATTAGGCATCGTTCAGGAAATAATTGTGTTAAAAATACCTGTGTTCTTTAAGTCGGGTTATTATGTTTTCAGCATAATGATAATAATTCGAAAGCAGTTAATAAATAATCAAATAGTTAAACTTCAAAGTTAGTAAGATAAATAAGACGGTTTTAAAAGTATTATTCGTTTCTTTTTTTGTTACTTTAATTTTTGAAGTGAAAACTTCTTTAGCGGCGTTGTTGTCACTTTCTTTGGAATGGGTAAAAAATGTTAAAATGTTGCGTCAGGACACGTGACCTGATCGAAAATTCGTAAGACGGCACAGGGCGCTTGCGCGAATGTTCGTTTGTGTTTATTACTATTCAAGTTTTCATTTCTGCCGACACTCCCAGAGTGCAACCCGTCGTTTTTTTTTTAATAAATATCACTTAATACTGTAAGCAATATAAAACAAAATAGAATAAGAAAAATGCCCGTTTTTCCTTAATTTTTCTTTTCTTTAATTGGTGGTAATTCCTCCCAGGATAGGACGGAAGGGATTTTCAGACTTGTACTGACTAAAATCCATGGTGTCCTTCAATAGCCCTTTACTTTCCGGGGCCACGATTACCTGAGAAGACAGTCCCTTACCTCGGCATTAGTAAAATGTAAAAGTGTAAATGGATGGATGGATGTTTGTTACAGTCTGGAGTACTCAAAACATGTCGATAGAAACCGTTTTTCTCACTATTACGTATCCTCAGGATAATTTTCACCAACATCTATTATTACGTATAAAGGCATATACACTAGAGCGTCTTCAATATTATGTCATCAATACAAGTCAACAGTTTTTGGAGTAGTACAAAATTGGACATTCCTCAAAGCAGAAATACACGGTAAGTTACAAACCGTTTTGCAGAAACGAATAATATACAACTGAGCACTGATACATCGACTTCTGAAATCCGAAGTCATTTTTATTCATGCCGTTTCTGTATTACTCCTGAATTCACGTTGCAGACATCTAATATTGAATATCATCAGTATCGAGCTTTCAATATCAGAACATTTGATCATTTCAAGTCACATGTGTTGTACATACGGCTTAACATCAAGCTATACAAACCCAGTTTATCGTGGTCTCGCTTAAAATGGTCGTTACGCACATTCAACGATCAGCTTATACTGGTTTTAGCTTTATATGTAGCCGTATGTACTCTACCTGTATGTATATTTTTGGAAACAAATATATTGGGCACACGGATTTCGTACTTTTTCATAAAAAGCAAAGAAAGGGTCGCGGGATTGTCTAAAAAGGATATCGTAGCCCTGTAACGAAAAGTACAACTACAGGAATAGGATGGATTTTTAGTCAATGTGAGTCTAAAAGTCTTTCCCGCTCCACTGCTAAAGTCCGGACGCGAAGCGGGAGGAATTTCGTACTTTAACTTGTCATTACACGTCTCTGTCACTCCCGCGTAAGTAAAATGAGTCTCACTCGCACACGCGGCTCTGACAGGTTAAAGTACAAAATTGCTTCTGCTTCGCGCCCGGACTTTAGTATGATCATGTAAAAAACAAGATGGGTGTTATAGTAGCTGACTGACTGAACAACAAAACCTCGCAATTGGTTTAAACAATGTTTTTGCTTACTTTCTCTGTCCACTCCTGAGGAAGTCTTCCTCCACTCCTTCTATTTTTTAAAGGTTGTACGGAACCTATCCATTTGCATCATTACACCCGTTGAAGTCTGGAGCGACCCTGGCTTTTTTCTTGGACAACAAAAAATGTCAGCGTGCTTTATAGTGAAGAAAATACGAAAATGTACGTTTACTAGCTTTTGCCCGTGACTTCGTTCGCGTGGAATAGTGACTTCCGGCAGATTTTTGTTTTTTTTTATTTTTTGTAATAAAACTATCCTGTGTCCTTTCTCAAGTTCCACACAAATCGGTTCAGTAGTTTAGGCGTGAAGAAAAGACAGACAGAGAGAGTTACTTTTGCATTTGTAATATTAGTTTGGATTTTACTGTACATTTATATTAAAAAAGTTTCAACGCAATATTAAGACTACGAATTTTTATTAAAGTTAGGTTAGGTTTTACCTACGTAAACTTTAACTCGTTAAAGTAACATACGAAGAAAATGTTAGTGATCTAGAATTTTATTAAACTTTGCAATAATCGCGTTCACGGTCATAAATCGAATTCTGAAAAAACAAAGAAAAATATTTATAAACAGTTATTTTATCCTTGTCAACTGATTACCAGGTTTTTTTTTTACAAATACAAAACCCTCAGTGTCGACTGCTGAACTTGACATCCTGGATTCGGTTACCAGATCGGGCGTGAGTGTTATTAGGTTTTTCCATACGAAATTTCTCAGTTGCAGCCACATAGTCTGGATTTGAGCCCTGTTTATGGCAATAGTTTTGACCCCTGCTACCTGTATAGGACTCAAACATAACTTACTAAATTAGTGTGGTTTACCTTACCTACTCTTAAACTGGTCCTAAAACTTCCCGAATTTTTTACAGAAACCTCTACTACCAACAAAATATTTT
The DNA here is from genome assembly GCA_943136025.2 of Agrotis puta. Classification (NCBI taxonomy): domain Eukaryota; kingdom Metazoa; phylum Arthropoda; class Insecta; order Lepidoptera; family Noctuidae; genus Agrotis; species Agrotis puta. The sequence goes on along the minus strand of OW964175.2, from coordinate 13,273,788 downwards.
CCGACTAACAAACAAAATAATATTAACTCAAGTAAAGAGTAAAAAAAACCCATAATAAATCTTCACCTCTTCCCCAAGTTTAAATAGGCCTCAAAGTTTTTAGCACTATAACAAAATGTCCGGAACTTTGTCGTCACGAAACCACGTATTTATTAAAAGGAGAGAGTCCACTAATGGACCCGCTCGTTCAGAGATTATGTCCCCCAAGCGAAAAACGTCACTAAAACATGTCGTTGTGAGACTACAGTGCCGTATATCACAGCGTAACTTAGAGTGAATTATGTTTATGATAATAATATGACTGACTATGTGGGTTTGAGGGACTGTCTTAAAGGGTAACTGAGACCTTTTCATTTATCTTAGTAAAATCATCAAATGAGTCATCTCGCCCTTCCTGGTTAGGGTCACTGGACTGTGTCATCAGTTGAGCGTGACCCTGATTTTTATTCCCCAAAAAAACATCATTTTTTTATTATAACCACCATTAAAAATCATTAAATCGGTACCTACATTGCAGAAAACAATATAAAAGTTAATTTTACCTCCAAAAAAACCTGAACATGCCGTGGACCAATAGCCAATAAATCATTGGAACCAATAAGTGTACCAACATTGGATAAATGACACCAAAAAGGACTGTTATTGCCCTGCCCAGGTGTTAAGTATTAGGGCACCGGTGAATTATTAAGAAAATCCCTTGAATACGTGCTTACAATGCTGTTACCTTTTAGGGATGTTTAGGGATGTCGGAAAAGCCGAAACCTTCTTTTAATTCACATTAATTTTAATGAGCTTTTCAGTACAAAAGTTTATTTCTAACTAAAACAGTAGTCTTCACTACACTTTACTGAAAAGTAAACTTTAAACTGATAAAGTTTGAAATGAAAAAACAAAAATGAAATACCTACATTTTAATAATAGTGCTCAACATTAACAGTAAATATTTCATAAAATCTATTTAAAACAAAAATCAAAGATATAGTACACACTTTATAAAATGTTAAACAATTAATTAGTTTGTTTGTACCCACGTTCTCTATGTCTTCCAAAGTTCACGACTATGCGATACCTACTTCTTAATTCTCAAGGAAGACATCCAATTTTGTATAAGAACAAATTAATATTCATGAATTGTCAAACTAATGAATATAAACCAAAACAACAACCCTTTTGAAAATTCGATTCAAATATTAGAAACAGGCGTATTAAACGAAGCATATTCCCCTTAACATTATTGAATCACTTTATATGAAAACATAAACATTGCGAAAAAACAGTGCTCAGTTCTCGATACCGGTATCGATACCGATAACTGTATAAAAGCACACAATATTCTACGAAACCGTTTTCATTTACCGTGACGTGAACGTGTCAAAGTCACTCGTTTATTTATAGTGACTAGTGACAACGCCTAACCATATTATCTATACCATAGTATGTGGATAACTAGTATAACAACTAGACTCTTTCTCGGGTCGACGGTGTATCGTGTTCCACACGTACCTCAAAGATCTGTCAGGAATCTGACGGGGCTCCATAGAAAGCCAACCACCTGCAGGCGACCCTGGACTCCCTTAACAGGTTACCTTAACCCTAGAACTTAAAGGGGTATTAAATATAGAAGGACCACCGTGGATTTTAATCAGTACGAGTCTGACAGTCAGTCCCGCTCCATACAAGGGGACTCATTGGATTATTTAACTACGTAAAAAAGGTCTATCATGGCGGAAGGACTCATTCAGAGAGAACAGACTCATTTGATGATCTTACAATCTTAAAAAAGATAATACAGCTCACTACGAAATTGCTATCTGCTAAATATGCTGTCGCTATCTATGTACCATCGCCCACGTTACTAAGTCCAATCCTTCGTCACTCAAAATATTGCAATGGTCTTGCATTTTGTGACAAAATATAAGTACACGCTACACTGGTGCGATGGACTCTAGTAGCACGTTAGGTATAAATATGGGCTATGCAAGACAATAGCATCCCTTCAATAAGTCGCCGTGGGCATTGGTCTTTAGATTTATCAACTACACTCTACATACATGAAACGGAACAGTCGCGTTGGCTTGGTACGACAACCCTAACTTCTTGCAGAGTTCCTTGGAGTATATAAATTCATGTTATCACAAAAAAGGGGTTTCAATGTATTTGTGTACCGATTTCGATCATTTGTTCCTAACTGACATACTGTATGTCAACACTACTATGTCGAGGTACCGAGGCGTTGAAAGAAAAAATAGTACCAATGAGTATTTCATCTCACGTCAAAGGATTCGATAGAAGTTCTCAGACAATAGGTAGGTTCGTAGAATTAAAAAGAGAACGTTAAAAATGAAAGCGTCAAAGAGAAGTACTCTAGAAGTAATGAATATAGTGTTTTCTGTTTCTAGGTCTTGTTCATATCTCTTTTTTATATTGCGTGTGAACACAGCTTTAACAAATGGAAAAAAGTATTTTATGCGACTCGGCGTTTACAAATAGTTTACCCAGCCTTAATTGAGACTTTATTTAAGCAACTAAACGTAGAGGATAATTTTATCAATAAACATTAGAGACATTGAAAAAAAACTTTTAAAACAAAACTTTTTTAACTTTAAAAAAAATTTAGAGATATTGAAAAAAAAATTCTTTAGTGCGGTAAAATAAAAAATAAAACTTTAAAAAAAAACTAACCGCCTTCAAAACCACAACACAAAAGTGTGGAGCGTGTCTTGTTTCTTTAATGTATTTTTGCCACCGACTTCCGAAAGATAAGTTATTTTACACTTTTTTGTTGTGGTTTTTAAAGACTGTTAATGTTTTTTGAAAAATATACATCACAAAACATAGTTCAAGTATACAGTGAAAAATGCTCATGGGACCAAATGACAGTTAATACTGCATCGAACAAATAAGAATAATCAAAATCGGTTCACCTAGTCGTAGTTATGAGGTAACAAACATAACAAAAAAATCAGTCGATTAGAGAAACTTCTCCTTTTTTTGAAGTCGGTTAAAGATTGTGAAAATTGGTATTATGAAGTTAATGACTAAATAACGAACTCAGTGGCAATCTTAAGGTTGGTTAGGCTTAAAAAGATAAATGTGACTGTAACAGGTGGTCACCTCCACCTCTTCTGTCTTTCGAAAAAAAAAAACAAAAGTGAAATAGCAGAAGTTATTGAACAATTTATAAATTCCGAAAAATTGGCTGTAAACATACAAAACCGTTTACAACTTTGCAATCAATCTCCAACGCAAACTGTTCTGGTTGATCTAAAAACTATTTTTTTCGAAACAAGAGTTAATTATAAACTTAAAAAAAGCCAATAAGGGGAGGCTATATTTAACACAAAATCCGACTCTTAAACGTGTCAAGTTATTTTTTCTTACAAAATGAAAAAAAATAATTAAGGGAGACGAAACCGAGTGTAATAAAACACGAGCCGTTGACTGACGAAAATCACTGCGACGTCTAATAGTATACAGGTGGGTATTTTTAGATGATCAACATTTTTAATCTTGCTCAAAATTATAATTATCATTCGTTCCCTTAAAAAGTCATGAAGATAACCTAGTTCACTCAAATTTTACCGGTTATGATTGAGTCTTGTTTTTTTGTGTTATAATCATCAAATGAGACCTCCCCACTCAGGGCGTGGTGGGAGGGACTGTCAGACTGATACCGACTAAAATCCACAGTTTCCTTCTACAGCCATTTACGTTCCGGGTTCACGGTTTCCTGATAAGACATTCACGCGGCTCCGGTAGGCTTTGGCCTTCTAAGGAGGGCTCCGTCAGATAACTGACAGCTCTTTGAGGTGCGCATAGACACGGCGCACCAATGACCCGGACATGGTCCATGATCAGACGGCAAGTCACTCATTACTCGGCGTCCGCTTGCCCGCGTCTACGGTGCCCGGATATCTTCTTGCGACGCCTGTTGCCGTGCTCCAAGGGAGACGTCCCTTGGAGCCGGAACCATGGAACGTTAATAAAAATAAAGTAAAATCAAAGTTAGTCATAGTGACAGTTACATTTTCTTCGACGTTTCAGAAAGCATTACGCCACTAATCTTCATATCCGTCATTTGCAACATAAAAAATCCATACGCCATCATACTTCACGAAGCCATAAAGTTTACACCCTGTATAATCCCGGTGGAATTTCCAAAATGTTCCTTAATGAGCCAAAACACCTGTGATGGATATTTTAATGTACGCAATTTAACTGCTTGTATGTAAATCATTTAGTTTATTAGGGACATATATTTCCTTCCGTGGATGTTCGAAAATGTTCCAGATGATAGATTGATATCATGTTTCCGATGAAGAAAGCTCGTAAAGTATTTGACATTTGTTGTGTACGGAGTAGTTTGGTATTTGGTTGTGTTCTTAAAACTTTTAAATGTTGACTTTGGGGTTCAAAGACAAAAAAAGTCGACTTTAATTAAGTGACTTTCCAATTATTGCAGTAAGGATCAGCTCACGGTCGCGGGACTAACGGATTACCGTGACCCCGGTACGTAAAGGGCTATTGAAGGACACCGTGGATTTTAGTCAATACAAGTCTGACAGTCCCTCCCGCCCTGCCCTGGGTGGGAGGTCTCATTTCATGATTTTACCACGATAAAAAAAAAGGATCAGCTCACACCGGGCGCGACGCGCCGCAACTTGAGGCAATAATACTGCAAATGTGTATCTTTTCGTGTACTTAATAGAGTTAGATTTTGAGGGGCTCTATTGAAATGTGCGCGCAGCGTCGCGTCTCGGTGTGACTTGACCCCAAAATTGGTAACTAAGTTTTAGTTACATAGGTAACTAAAACTTAGTTACCGTAGTTTTTTAGGGTCATGTCACACCATCATGTTCAACAACTAAGCAAGAACAGAAATTAAAAATATCGCCTTATCTTGGGTAACTACTTTTTTAAACCTTGCCCCACACTTGGATTTTCTCCTGTATCGTGGGTGCGTTTACAAACATAGAAACTCACATGACACAAACACCCAGACTCGGAACAAGATAACTATTCCTGTTTTGTAATATTGAACGATGTAGATTCGGAGTTTTTACGCCCGAGAGGAGGGCGCGCGGTTACATCAACTATTTCATCTGACAGATGGTATGATTTTTATGATTGATGAGGTGATAAAATTCATTAAAAACATATTAGAACAATAAAATTCATCAAACAAAGGAACCATGTAGTAGCAACAAGGTATACAATTTTAAAAATATATTTTAAAGCAGATCGTTCGTTTGATCAGTCATTCAGATAGTGGACGGTGGCAAAAAAATCATCAAACGAATCCTCTCACTCTTGGTGCAGTGCAAAGTACTGTACTAAAACCCGCCGTTTCCCTTCAATTCCCCTTTACATTCCAAGGTCACAGTTAATCGTTTGGACAGTTTCGCTAATCTGGCTATAGAGGTCGCGGGACTCACGAATTACCGTGACCCCGGCACGTAAAGGGCTATTGAAGGACACCGTGGATTTTAGTCAGTACGAGTTTGACAGTCCCTCCCGCTCTGCCCTGGGTGGGAGGACTCATGTGATGATTTTACCACATAAAAAAAAACCTGGCTACAGTGGTCGAAAATCGCTTTCTGCTGAATCTCTTTCATAGGTACGATACATATTCTTGTCAAACAGCTCATGAGATACTTACTTTACATTAACTGATTTAACCACTCACTAACCTAGATTCAATTTTAGTTTTTAACACTATTACCCAGGAACAGCCGGCTTAAGCTAGAGCGTAAGATGAAACCGCGAGGCCCTAATCGTAGTTTAACCACAGTTTAACGGTCCAAGTTAAATTACTGGTAATGTACCCACTTTGCGAATGAAATTTTCAAAGCTGCTGCCGGTTGATGGAGTTTATACTGAATCTGTTGTACTTCACTAATATTCATTAATTTCAATAAACGAAAAAATACATGTCCATTATTTTTCAATAATCTTACTGACGGATTAAACAGATTTTTGATTTTTCAATTTATTTATGCAGTAAAACACCCTATTATGACATCATCCCTTCTGTTTCATCCTAAGGACATTATAAGATAACACGAGTAGCCATTGTTTGTATCATATCAAATGAATACTGTTACCCAATATTGTTCCAAACAGTGCGAGACAAAGCACCTTAAAAGGATTCTCTTGTATCTCTTGTGTCCTTGGGTATAAATAAGATACTCTGTCACTTCCTGTTAAGATCTTTACAGGCTGCTGATTTTATTGGTATTGGGAGCTGATAAGTAAGAGGTATCAGGATAACATAATATTACAGGAGTATAACAAATGTAACATAAATACATGCTGACTGCTGCGCTGCGAGTCGCGGGTTTGATTTCAGTTGTTTGGAGACTGGCTGTTTTGTATATTATCACAGATTACTCCCTATAAATTAAAATATTTGCAAATGCACCCACGATACAGGAGAAATCCCAAGTGTGGGGATCGAGCACGCCGCAATCGCGGCGTTAAGTGCATGAGCTAAAGAATGTAACTAATCCAAAATGTCATTTTCGCAATTTTACCACACTTTTATGTTACATTAGTATCTCATGTAATAAATTATTAAGACCTATGTGTCACAATTACTCATGAAAGTTTAAATAATGCGCTGTGGTTGTATCTGTTTACATTTGTATGCATTTAACGCCAGCACGTCGCGAATCGTGAAGATTTTAAATCCTGTCTGAAATCGATTTTTTCTTTCCACAAATATCTTTATAGTATGCATTGTTATAAAATAATTCAAATAAAATATGATAAACCATGTTCGGTACAAAGATGTCTAAGTAATTTAGAACGCAGCAAGCGGCAACTGGCAGCAGGTCATGACGGTGTAAGAATCAGATTGTTTTTAAATACACATTGTCAGTTATACTATTACGGGTAGCTTCAAAATATATGTTATTTATATTGCTTTATAGTACTTAAAAAAAAAATCCTATGTACAATTAACATAAAAATGGTACTGTGGGTCTAAAATGGCAATTTAGGAATATTCTTAATAATTCTCTTCGCGAATAAATAATATAAGATTAACCAATGATGTTGCTGAAAATTTACGAAGTGAATCATTTTGAATATTGCTCCCAGTAGACGCCAAACACTTTATTATCAATTCCTAATCTATCCAACCAACAAAGCATATTTAATTAATTAAAATCCCAGCCTGAACTACTAACACAATATTAATGTAATCTCTCCCTAAGCCTTGTCTTTGTTTTTCCTGTTATCTATACAAAGAGCTTGTTATCAGGATCGGGTTACACAATTGACGTTGATGGGGGTAGCTTAAGTAGATTATTATCAAATAAGTTTCTGTGGCGTAGTACGTTAAAAATAACTACGGAAAGTTACTCTTGCTTTGTATTTGTGGAAGTTGTGCGTTTTTAGTTTCGAATTGAAGATTGATTCCCTCGCCCGATTCGAATTAGCCCAGCGAATTAGCAAGTTGAAGTGACAGTGGGCAGACCACACAGCACGCAGGACTGATGACGGATGGGGCTGTAAGGTTCTGGTAATGAAGACCACGCACTAGCAAGCGCAGGGTTAGAGGGCCACCTGCAAGGTGGACAGGCGATTTGATGAAAATCACATTATCGCGCTGGATGCACGCCGCTTCCAACCGGTTCTATGTGAAATCTATGGGGGAGGCCTCTGTTCAGTTCAGTTTAGATGATGATGTATGCAAAAGGTAAGTTTTTATGGTACGATTCTACCGAAATAGTGTGCGCGACACTTATCGACGCACTTCAGCAGTGCGCGTACTAAACTGGTTTCGCGTTAGCTTCTTTCTCCACCGGCAAGTCACAGTGCAGCACATTTGTGCGCAAACGTTTTCACTGAACTAAATTAAGCATTGTGTGTGCACAAACAAGTCCATTGCTCACGTGTACGTCTTCAAAATGTGCAGCAATGTGCGTATTTTGTTCTGTACGTAATTTTTTCATGGTTGCTTGGGTGTGTCCACCAGAGGGAACATTTGAGCCGCACACATCGGTGGAATCGTGACTTTATGAATATATCGCAGTCCACTGCTGGACTTACACTTCTCCCAGTCTGCGTAACATCACCCTGTTCTCTGCCATCCATATCCATAACGACATGAATTGTATTTTTTCATGAAAAAATACAATAGCGAGAGAGTCAAGTAGAAAAAAGTTAAATCTGAGCATTATAAACTTCTACTTAAAAACTTCGTAGAGTAAATAAAAAGTTTGTACAGCGGTAATGGGGCCTGTGATTGGTCCCTTAACTTCCAATGAGCGGTACATCGTTGGAAACATTTATTGCTTCCGACACATCGACAAATTAGATTTGTTATTTATAAAGTTGGATAAAATTTATACTTGAATATCTAATTGATATCATAGGTAACCTGCTGCTATCCTGTATTTGTGTGACTGTTTCTTCAAAAGACCATTTGAGACATTAACCTGCATGGTCCTCGTATCATCTGATCTACAAATAATGTCTGGACTTTAAAAGAGACTGCGACCTCTGAGTTTGTTTCGGCTGTTTCTTCTCAGAGTAGTCAGGTACGAAACACCGGCCCCTGCTAGTTTTATGAAAAGACGTGTAAAAGTGTTATTAAAACTATAAATAAACATAATTTTATTTTCATCATTTCATTTCATACACTCAGGAACTGATAGTTCGAATTGAAAAATGTTTTGATTTTGACGGCACGTTTGGCGCAGTGGCTGAGCAATTGGACTAATGCGCTGTGTGTCGCGGTTTCGATCCCCGCACGTTACAAATATTTGTATGATCTGCAAGTAGTTGTTCCGGGTCTGGGTGTTAGTGTATGTGAGTTTCTATGTTTGTAAACGCACCCACGATACAAGAGAAATTCCTAGTGTGGGGCAATGTTTTGAAGAATAATAATTGAAAAATTTATTTACCAAGGTAAAGTATAGACTATACAACATAACGCTGCGATCAAGAGGAGCCGAGCAGTGGGCGTGAAACCGCGGGGAACTGCAGAGTAACTAAGTAGTGGCTGCTAAGTTAACAGTAAGTATCCTAAATCTACGATCGCAAACACAACTTTTGAAAGTTTAAATCAAATTGACTAACCATGAAAAGTTCATGCTAGGACTTAACTATCTACAATTTAATCAACTGGAAGTGAGTGCAGTAGGGTTGACGCTTCAAATGATACAAAGGTACCTGAGAAAATGCACATCACCTACCGAACCTTTCTTCAACTAACTTACGATCGACTTCCAGTCGAACACTGTCATCACTATAAGTTACCGAAAGTGCTATAATAAACATTTGTATTTTCATCACCGATTGAGCAACTCGTTGAAATATCGATAGGATTAAAGTTATATATTTAGACGCAAAAACGCCCACGTCGCGGGTTCGCAAAGATATTTTTAAGACAGAAAAATTTAGATACAAGTACATCGATATAGATAGAGACCCTGCGTCTTCTGGATAATTACTTTAGACGCCTTGCCAATGAGTACATCGCAACCACCAATTTCGAAGCTGAATTTTTGAAAGCCTTGATTTTTGAACGTAGAAGACGCAGGTTCAAACCCCGCTCGCAGTTGAATTTTTCTTTCCCCAAATTATATCGATAGGAGCTCAAATGGAAATACAATATTTGCACTAAACATAAGTGCCACTCTAAAAATAGTTGCACAAACGGGAATACCACACAAAATGTTCATATTTATATTTCTAGAAATAGTTTAGTAATTGAAAATGAATTAAAAATTTGCAAATTAACCGTCTCCGTAGCTGTTCTTTTATTCAAAAGGATTAATATTTTCTATCAGTGACACGAATGTCACTTACCTAATCTTTTTTTTTATTATCGTTGTAAAATCCTCCCACCCAGGCCAGGGTAGGAGGGACTGTCAGATTCGTACTGACTAAAATCCACGGTGTCCTTCAATAGCCTTTTAAGTTCCGGTAAATCGTGAGACCCGCGACCCCGGCAGGCTTTGGCCCTCTAAAGGGGGGCCCCGTCATTATGCTGAACCCTCCTTGAGCCACGTGTGGAACACAACGCGCCGTCGACCCTTGGTCTAGGGTATAATATAAAACAATTAGGTACATCTAATGTAACAGAAATACTTCAACCAATCAGTGTCAGTCTAACTAATTGCTAATTTAAAATCAGTAGACACGAGTACGACTATGAGACATCCCTATCCTACCCACCCACATCCTGTAACAGTTTCTTTTTGCACGTGTGCTCCCAGGTAATTAGCAGGAACATTTGTAAGTATTACAGGGGTTGTGATCTGAAAACGTTCCTCTATTAGATCGTTCCATTCTTTTGAGAGAGATGTAATGAAGGTTTTTCTCTTTCAATTTATTCTGTGCAAAGGCTTGACTTACGAGTAAAGACGTTTTAACTTTGTATGTATAAATGGTTTCGTACCTAAAAGGTAAAACGGGATTCTATTTATTACTAACACACTGTCCGTCTGTCTGTCTATCTGTCCGTCTGTCACCAGGCTGTATCTACTGAACCGTGATAATTAGCCCGTAAAATTTTCACAGATAACGTATTTCTGTTGCCGCTATGACAAAAAATACTAAAAAACAGAATAACTAAATATTTAAGGGAAACAAATGTAAGAAAAGAAAAGAAAAGAAAAAGTGCGGCTCACACTTGGCCAGTTGTCTAAAATTTTTTTTGAGCATGACATTTACCGTTATTAAATAAAAACACAGTCAATCACAAGCATACATTTATGTATTAAAAGTTTTCAGAACATTTTCAATTTTAAACTATTCAAAGAAACTTATTTACAATTATCTATTTAAATAAGAAAATTCTAAAATTACTGCTACCGAAATGAAATTACACTAAAATAAATTCACATAGGTACTTATCATTTGGCTGCACCAAAGTAAGTTTGTAAATATACCACCATACCTGCACCACTTCTAAGAATTCCCAAGAACATTTCCCCCCAATAGATGGTAATTTGCACTCTTCTCGTGAGAAATGCACATAAATTTAACCGCAACTTCCTCAAAAGAGTGAATAGTGGTGCAATATAAAAGTTGGACGAATATTTTGTACCATTCTTGTATTGCTTTCTGTAGCAAATTGAATTCTCGCGTACAACCTGATGCGGTCACCTCTAGTGCACGAAGTGCTTATGTAAATGTAATGGTCACGAGGCAAGGATCTGTGTACCTGTTTGGACGCCATTTTTGTTTGTCTTAGGAATGGGAAGATTTTGCTTTACTGTCTTTTTACATTTATTTTTACTCTAGCTTTTACATGGCTAGTTCTACCCATAAAGATCATTATAATAATATTCGTGTCTGCCAATGGCTTAATTGCAAAGAGCCTCGAATAACATCTGAGGAGGCACTCGCTTGGCAACTGCATCAAGCGCCTGATTCAGAAGGCAGTACTTCTGGACACGGCGCGTATTGTTAGGAGGTTCCTCTCTCAGGAGCCCTGACCACCGGCAGCCCGGACCCTGTTCCCGGATTTGATTGGTTTTTCGTAAAAATATTTAAAAATGTAATCAGTAACTGAAAAAAATTAATTAAGAATCAATCATTCATATATTTATTTTCTCCCCAAATTAGTCATAAATTAATTTACATTGGTCCGATTCGACATTGATACCCAAATCAGATAAGAATATATTGTGAGAGACTGGTGCCCAAGGTGGGCTCGGGGCCTGGTAGCGAAGCTATGTAATAAGGAAACATGTACCAATGGTCGAGTTCGTAGATTTGAACTCAGCCAGGTGCATTCATTGCACGTGTACTTTATTTCATCATCACAGCCCTCAAAACGGTGAAGGAAAACATTGTGAGTATATCGGCATGTTCTAGAACCGAAATTCGAAACATGAGACATTATGGCCCATGCTCTCTTACAGAGAAGAGGCCTGTATTCCAACAGTGAGAACATTTATAGGCTGGTAATCGAAGACATATGGGGCCAATACTGGCCCCGCATTATAAATTCCAGCACACACCCTCTCACACCTGTGTCCCAGCAATGAAAACATTATAAGCTGATTATGAACATCATCATACATAACAACGAAAATATAAAAAAAAAACAAATGCATGTCTCCGGCCACCGTAGGCGCTGGCATGCGGGCGGCGAGTAATGGGCGACTCGCTGTCTGACCATGGACCATGCCCGGTTCGACGGCGCGTTTTGTTTCACGCGCGCCTCAAGGAGTGTCAGTATAATGACGGGGCCTGTAGAGGGCCAAAGCCTGCCGGGGTCGCGGGACTCACAAATTACCGTAACGTAAAGGGCTATTGAAAGACACCGTGGATTTTAGTCAGTACAAGTCTGACAGTCCCTCCCGCCCTGCCCTGGGTGGGAGGACTCATTTAATGACTTTACCACGACAAAAAAAAAACAATGCATGTCAGTATTTAATTCATTTTATCATACGTCAGCTATTAACTTTCACATAATTTCAACTCGACGTATTTTCAGTCAAAGAATTTTATTTACATCTACGGTATTAAAAGTTTCCAACGATATCAAGATTTAACGTCGCACGAAGCAATTATACAGCTCATTAACGAGGAACAACTTTTGATGTGAATTATTTAAAAGATTATTATTTCATTAATAGGTATTTGAATATTTTATTTTAATAACTCGGAGAAATAACTTATCAAAATTTCATATTTTTCGGTACCTGAATTCGTATAAGTTGCGTCAATGGCATTTTGTGTCTTCATAGACTTTATTGGAGTTTTCTGGAAGTTTGCATTAATCCAATGCGTTTTTGAATTTTACTGCTAATAAATGTCTTTGTCAAGACCTTAGAGAATCAAACAGAGGACTGTCTTATTTGCGAACAACACAGAAATCCAGAGACTAATTAGTTTTACAACAAATTCTTCAGTTTTATGAAAACAGCACCCGTCGAAGTTATTTTGAGCCTTCATTAATTACACACAAGAATAGAGGAACGCATCCCTTTCACTCTTCACTAAAGTATTAACGAGACACCTCTACCGCAGAAAGTAGCTGCTTTAAAATTCCAAAATAGACGGAATTAATTCCACAAAGTACCTAATGCACACACACCGCGAGGTTCCTTGGGGATCACTCACGAAATTTCATGTTTCCGAGGTGCAAAACAAGTGACAACAGTGAAGCGCTGCCTAACGATGCCAACGTCACCACGCTATCGCATTATGAATATTGAATGAGCCCCACTCTTATTTGAATGGGCCTCGGTACTTGGGCATGGAATAGATAGATACTAGAAGATACAATGCAGTGAGTGAGAAGGCACACGCATGTAGTGCTCGTCTCAATATTATTTTGAGCTCTCTGATTACTAGCAAGATAAATAGCTACAATTTCTGTTCTAGGACCTGGTAAAAATTGATGTTATTAGTTCTTCTGTAGATTGTTTTCACAACAATAATTCAGGAAACAATTTCTCAGATAATTAGGTACTCGTAAATGTTTACAAAGTTTTTTAATTTCAATCTCCACTCAAGCATTAAAAGATCAACACGTCCGTAATTACAAGCTGATTTCAATATAAAATACCAGAAGAGAGTACAATTGGAGTTGTAGCTGTCATGAAGCGTGTCTATATTGTGTGCGACCATTGTACGGAATCGGCCTTCTGTACTTGCCTACTCTGTGACATCGGTATCGATACTTTAGTATCGGCCGTACTTGGGTATCGGTACATTCGCCGCCCGGCCGCCGCCGCGTACGGACGTCTCCTCGTGTGTGCTCCGTGCCAGTGCTGTGTTCTCCGCTGCGATTTCGTCGTGTCCTGCTGCGACGTCTCAAGAGAGTAGTCAAGACTACTCGAGTAAAAATTGTCCTTTTCAGGACAATTCTTACTCATCCTATTTCCTAAACGCCTCGCGTGTGTTTTTGCCCCTTCAGGGAAAATCCACAGTTTCGTGGTTCTTGGTGGAAACCTTACGGTGCCAACGAAGCCAAGAGGGTGGTGCCCCAATCCATCCCGCCGAACCCCTTCAGGGCGAGGTTAATTTATTGGAGTCGGGAGCTAGGACCTTGGCCTTGGGGGGACTCCTAGTCAAACCTAGTCTCTGGTTTCGTTCACAGCTACACACCTGGTGTCGGTTGGGAGTGTCTACCCCTTCGCACCAGACCCAAATAGGGCCCTGTTGCACATTAAGATTGGCAACAGGTTTACAAGCTTAGGGCACACCGTAGGTACACACCTCCCTGCCATACACAATCCCTCGGCAGGGAGGCTACTCACCCCCGGGCCCACCCACCCGGGGAGTTAGGTTTGTTAGGGTTAGGTCCCCGAGAGCTTCACTCTCATGTCGGCCGCTTTAAGCTGACAATATGGATAAAGTTGACAAACTCCTCAAGTTTGTCGAGACCCTCCTCCAAGACCCTTTACTAAAGGGTAAATATGACTCGGCCTTCGCTGCTCTTAAAGCAGAAAGCGACATCACTAAATTTAGTGATGCGCTCGAGAGCCCGCTATCTCCCCCGCCCGCCGAAAAAGGCATCCCGGTCAAATCGACCTCCCTGTCTGTAAAGACAAAAATCCCCGCCTCTCACGGCCCATCTCCCAAAACCGCTTCTGCAAAAGCGGCCCCTGTCCCTTCTGCGACTTCTGCCCCCACTCCCTCAACATCCAAACATGTTGTTGAGAAAATGGACACATCAGTGCCCATTTCGGACTCCGAAATCTCAGACTCTGCCTCTTCCGATGAAGACTTCACGGTCGTCATTGGTAAGAGAAAACAGGGGAAATATTCCCAAGCCGGCAAGGCGAAGAAACCCCTTGCAGCCCCACCTACCCCCTCTCCTCCGACCTCCCCACCGGCCTCTCGTCCGGTTTCCCCCACCCCTCCGGCGGCCCCCGCCAGCCGCCCCTCCAGCCCTATGGCAATCGCTCCCGCGGCTTCTACCAGGAAGCCTAGGCCCCCACCACCGATTTTCATTCAGGAGAAGTCCAAATGGACTGAAATCTCTAAATTGTGTGCGGATCGAAAGATCCAATACACTAAAGCCACTAATACCCAGCAGGGTATTAAAGTCATTATCCCTACGTCTTCGGACTACAGGGAAATCTCTCGCCTACTCCGTGGAAGGAACGTAGCCTTCCACACTTACTCCCTCCCTGAGGAGAAGCCCACCCGTGTGGTGATAAGGCGGATCCCCAAGGAGATCTCCACCCAAGACGTCTTAGATGACCTCCTTTCCCAAAACGTCCCCGCCTCTGCCGTCCACCGCCTTCACAAGGCGAGGGGTGGCGAACTATACGACATGGTGTTGGTAGTTTGCGACCCTGTCGAATCCGGTCCCCATCCCATCTTCAAAATTAAGTCAGTGCTCCCTGACAGGCATTTCTATTGAAAAGCCATTCAAAGCGCACACAGTAGGACAGTGTCACCGCTGTCAACTATACGGCCATAGTCAGGCCCATTGCTATGCACCACCCAGGTGCGTCAAATGTTTAGGCGGCCACAGCACGGCTGATTGTCCCCGTCCTAAGGACAAGTCCCTCTGCACCGAACCCCCTAGCTGCGTTCTGTGCGGCCAAGTAGGACACCCGGCTAACTACCGCGGTTGCCCCAAAGCCCCCAAATCCGCTTCTCCCAAACTGGCAAAGCGCGCTGCCGCCCGCCAGCAGAGGGAATCCCCATCTGTGAAGATTCCTTCCTCACAGATTCCCGAGAGGCTTAGCCCTCAGCGACCCTCTCCATGGAACCACTTGAACCACCAAAAGGCCTTCCCAGCCTTAAGTTCAGCGTCCCCAAAACCCACCCCAGGGCTACACGAAGCCCCCGCCCCCAAACCCGCGGCTCCCGTGACTGCCCCTGCACCTTCGCGCAAGGTCGCTCCAGCAGCCCCGCAAACCATCCCTCCCGCGGTACCCTCCGGCCATGTCCCCGACGTTGACCCTAATGACATGTATGTCATTATCAATGCCTTCAAAACGGTCCGCAACCACCAAGAGATTTTGAGATCCAAGGCGAGACAATTGGCAGCCCAACTCAGGGCTTCCAATGGTAGCCCCGAGGAGTACTCTAAAATCTTTGACGCTCACCCCGAAGTGGGTGACGCCCTCTTAGCCCTCCACCTTGTTTAGTTAGTCCAATGGCTACTAAAAATAAGAATGTCCTCAAACCGCGATCCCTTAAATTAGGCATTTTCAATGCCAACGGCATTAGAGGTCAGCGTGACGAAATCGCTACCTTCCTCCGCGATAACCAGTTAGACATCCTTCTCGTTCAGGAGACTTTCCTAAAGCCGCACCACCGTGACCCTAAAATTGCCAACTATCAATTAGTTCGCAACGACAGGTCACGCTGTCACAAGGGCGGTACGCTCATCTACTTCAAAAGGACCCTGCACTGCATCCCTCTAATCCCTCCTCCCCTCGAGTCTCTCCTCGAGGTTTCAGTCTGTCGGTTAGGCATGACCGGCCATCAACCCATCACCATCATATCCGCCTATTTTCCCCCTGCCCTCGGCGCAGAGGATCACAATTTACTCACCAAAGATCTTACATCCCTCTTCGGCCTGAGCGACTCCGTCATCATGGCGGGAGACCTCAACGCCAAACATCCCGCTTGGAATAGCACTACTGTAGGTAGTGTGGGTGTCGTTGTAAAGGTCCGTAGTAAATAACAAGACGACTCACAGTGGAAAGAAGAAAAGAGTTTATTCCACACACACGAATCACGCACACAGAAGAGTTCACAGACAGAAGGATAAAAGTCAGATAGATAGGATAGAAGATAAGCACAGAATAAGCGGTAAGCAGAAAGCACATCAAATATATAAAAGCGCGGCGGATAGCTATAGCAGTTTACAGACAATAATAGCTAGCTCGCACGACGGGAGTTGTGGGCTCACTGGTCAACCGGCATCGGACTTGCGCGAGCGGCGGGAGCGAGCGCGACGGATGATCGTCCGTCTCGCTCACGCGCTAGGTACACACGCAGTGCGTGGCTGGTCGAGTCTCAACGCCAGAGCCAGAACAAAAGGCTACGTCACAAGCTTCGTCGCTCACCGATAAGGATTTAACTAATATGACAAAGTTTGTCCGTGTATGTTTGTTTGTACATATTAGTTAATCTTGTAAATATTAAATACTGTATGATGATTATATTAATGTAAATAATTTTAATGTTAGTTTTGATTTTATATAATGCTATTTTTTTGCTTATTTAAATTGTAATTATATAATATTAAGTTAGGTTAGTCTTATACAATATTTAGGTTAAATAACATCATAAACACAATAATAATGTGGTAGGTCACCACATCACTCCCCTCCAGAGACCGTCAAGGGCGATAATAATCGGGAAATCGAACGCGGCGTCCAGACCGCGTCGTTCTGATGACGTCATCATCGGCATCACGTAAGTCCCGTTTTTCCGCGCTTGGAGTGTCCTGTTGAGTGTTATTGTGAGGAGGTATTTGTGATGTGTGGTGATGAATGTTTGTGATAGGTGGTGAGTATGGTGTATCTGGGTCACGCAGTATGAAGGCCGGTTTAATTCGGTCTATCGATACGGTAACCTGTTTACCGTTAACCACAATCTTAAAAACTTTATCCCCTCGTTGAATAACCTTATGTGGACCAGAATATGCCGGTTTGAAACCACCACCGGTAGTGCAGTCCTTAAGGAAAACGTGAGAGGACGTTGCTAATTCTTTGAAAATAAAGATTTTATTTTTGTTGTGCCTGGCTGCCGGTGATGGATTCATTTTGCGAACTAAATTCTTGATTCTGGTCAAGTAGTCCGTCGTGTCCATAGCCTCATCAGCCTGAGGGTCAAAAAATTCGCCTGGTAGACGCACTGGCTGGCCGTACACCAATTCAGCGGCGGAAGCTTGTGCGTCTTCTTTGTACGCGCTGCGAACGCCTAACAGAACTAGTGGAAGAGATTCCACCCAACTGACATTAGCGTGGCAGGTTATTGCAGCTTTGAGTTGGCGGTGAAATCTCTCCACCAAACCGTTACAAGCTGGATGGTAGGCTGTTGTTCGGCGGTGTTGAAAACCAGCAATATTGGACAAACATTTAAATAGTGCTGACTCGAACTGTCCACCTCTATCGGTTACGATATCCGATGGGCAGCCGAAACGGGCAATCCAACCGCTCAGCAGAGCCTTTGCCACTGTCTCAGCAGTAATATCTGCTAATGGTATTGCCTCAGGCCATCGCGTAAAGCGATCGACGGCGGTGAGACAATATCGAAACCCTTGGCACAGAGGCAAAGGACCTATTAGGTCAATGTGTATGAAGGCAAACCTTGAAGAAGGTAGTTTGAAATTGCCTATTGGGGAAGAGACATGTCGTGTGATTTTTGCACGTTGGCAACTCAAGCACGAACGTACCCACTCACGACAGTCTTTTCTAACTCCAGGCCAGACGTACCTGTCTGCGACCAACCTTGCGGATGCTTTGGTACCTGGGTGGCTCAATGAGTGCAGGCTGGTAAAAATCGACCAGCGCAGCTCCTTGGGTACAAACGGTCTTGGTGTGGAGGTGCTGGTATCGCAGTACAATTGACAGCTGGAGCCTGGAATACGCACCTGCTGCAGATGCATGGATGTGTCACCTGTTAGCAGTTGCTTCAGCTCAGGGTCCTCGACTTGAGCAGCGGCGATCTTCTCAGCATGCACAGGTTGAGCAATCTCCTCTACGCGCGAGAGGGTGTCCGCCACGACATTGTCTTTACCCGATATGTGTCGGATGTCCGTCGTAAACTGGGCTATGAAGTCTAAATGACGGAACTGTCGCGGCGAACTGTTTTCTTTACGAGAGTGATAGGCATATGTGATTGGCTTGTGGTCAGTATAAACGACAAAATGACGAGCCTCTAACATGTGCCTAAAATATTTGACACTATCGTAAATAGCCAGCAACTCGCGATCGTAGGGAGAGTATTTGACCTGTGCTGGTGTCAACTTACGTGAGAAGAACGCCAGTGGCTGCCATGCTCCCTCGTTCAGCTGCTGCAGAACTGCACCGACGGCTTTGTCTGACGCATCCGTGACCAACGCCATCTTTGCGTTGCAATCAGGATGGGCCAATAGTGCTGCCTGACAGAGACTGTTTTTGCAGTTCTGGAAAGCTTCATGTTCCTGTGGAGAAAAGCTAACAGGGTGTGAACCCTTTACTGAGCCGGTTAAGAGAGCGTTCAGTGGTGCTTGAAGACTAGCTGCCTTAGGAATGAACCGGCGGTAAAAGTTGAGCATCCCAAGAAATCTCCGCAGCTCTCTTACGGTTTTGGGAGCGGGAAAATTTTGTATGGCTTCGACCTTGGAAGGCAGTGGCTTGGTACCCTCGGCTGAAATGTGGTAGCCTAAGAAGTTTACCTCCGACACACCGAACACACACTTTGAACTGTTGATGACCATACCGTATTCTTTGAGCCTGGTGAATAACTGTCGCAGGTGGAGTTCATGGGTCTTCTGGTCTTTTGAAAAGACCAGAAAATCGTCCAGGTAAGCGTACGTGAAGTCCAGACCCCGGAGCATTTCGTCCACGAAGCGCTGGAACGTCTGTCCGGCATTTCGAAGACCGAAAGTCATGTACGGAAATTCGAAAAGACCGAACGGCGTGGTGATAGCGGTCTTCGGGATGTCGTCTGGGTGGACCGGGATCTGGTTGTATGCTTTCACCAGGTCAATTTGCGAGAATACTGTACAGCCAGACAGGCTGTGCGCAAAGTCTTGGATGTGCCGGATAGGGTACTGGTCTGCGACGGTCCGTGCGTTCAGCATCCTGTAATCGCCACAGGGGCGCCAACCATTGTCCTTCTTTGGCGCTAGGTGCAGGGGCGATGACCAGGGTGACTCGGACTGGCGACAAGTGCCACACTTGAGCATGGCGTCAAATTCATCCCTGGCAATTTTCAATTTATCAGGGGCCAGTCGACGAGGTGAACAGGATACTGGTGGCCCAGGTGTAGTGCGGATGTGGTGTACCGTGTTGTGTTTGGGAGTGCGATGTATGCCAGGTGGGCGGGTGATGTCGGGAAATTCCCGTAGTATATGTATGTACGCGGAATCACCAAGACTTACTTTCACCGAAGAGACAGCATCAGAAGGACGGGCAGGCAAAGCAGGGGTCGCTAAGGTAGTGCACGCGTCGATTAGCCGCTGTCTTCTTATATCTACAATCAAACTATAATAGGACAAAAAATCTACTCCTATAATTGGCTTGGTAACATCTGCCACAATAAATTGCCAAACAAAGTCACGGCGTAAGCCTATACTTAATTTTAAATTCACATAACCGTAAGTGTTAATAGCACTACCGTTAGCCGCACAGAGTTCAAACTTTGTTTTGGTACGGCGCTCTTTCATAGCCGACCTTGGGAAAACACAGACGTCACTACCGGTGTCGACTAAAAACTGCATCTTCGTGTGGTGGTCGGTCACGAATAAGCGACCTGTGCTTTGACAGTCGCCGGTCGCCATTACCGACTGCCCGCGGCTTTTCCCGCGTAGTCGCACGGTTTTACGCACCTGGTGGCCTTCTCACCGAACTTGAAGTGGTACCAGCAGTTCGGCCACCTGCGGTAATTTGAGTGCGACCTCGTTGACGATGATCGCCCCCGGCTGCTACTCCTGCTGGATCTGTGCCTCGGTCGCGACAGTCTGTTGACTTGCGAGGTCAAGGCTTGCACTTGCCGCGTGAGTTCAGCGATCTGGCTGTGCACCTGGTCCACGCTGCTTCCGGGGATCGCCGCCGGCGATGACGTCGCTGCCACTTGAGGACTAGCTGGCACCAGGTCCTGTATGCGGTCAGCCAGCTCGGCCACTTCTTCCAGACTCGCCTTGGCCTGTGAGGCAATGATGGTCTGCGTACTGCTTGGAAGTCGGCTGGTCCAGATCGTGCGCAAAAAATCTTCCGGCACACTCGGTCCCGCTAGGTGGCGCAGGTGACGCAAGAATTGTGAGGGCTTCCGGTCTCCAAGCTCCTCGTGCGTCAAGAGCTGCTGCACCTTCTTCTCCTTGGACGCCGACAATCTTCTCACCAGCTCCGTTTTCAACCGCTCGTACTTGTCGGGGGCAGCTGGAGCCTCGACGATGTCCTCCACGTGGGCTGCGTATATGGGGTCTAGGCCACCTATTACGTGGTGGTATTTAGTGGCGTCGGAAGTGATGTTCGCCAGTGCAAACTGGCTCTCCAGCTGTGCAAACCATAGCGCCGGTTTTTCTGGGTAAAATGGAGGTACCCTCACTCCGACGCGATACACGTCGACTCCCGAGCCGTCATCGTGACTTGCACTTTTCGTTTCCGAATCTCGCTGCTGCTGACTCATGGTGTTCTGTCGGGGTCACCAATGTAGGTAGTGTGGGTGTCGTTGTAAAGGTCCGTAGTAAATAACAAGACGACTCACAGTGGAAAGAAGAAAAGAGTTTATTCCACACACACGAATCACGCACACAGAAGAGTTCACAGACAGAAGGATAAAAGTCAGATAGATAGGATAGAAGATAAGCACAGAATAAGCGGTAAGCAGAAAGCACATCAAATATATAAAAGCGCGGCGGATAGCTATAGCAGTTTACAGACAATAATAGCTAGCTCGCACGACGGGAGTTGTGGGCTCACTGGTCAACCGGCATCGGACTTGCGCGAGCGGCGGGAGCGAGCGCGACGGATGATCGTCCGTCTCGCTCACGCGCTAGGTACACACGCAGTGCGTGGCTGGTCGAGTCTCAACGCCAGAGCCAGAACAAAAGGCTACGTCACAAGCTTCGTCGCTCACCGATAAGGATTTAACTAATATGACAAAGTTTGTCCGTGTATGTTTGTTTGTACATATTAGTTAATCTTGTAAATATTAAATACTGTATGATGATTATATTAATGTAAATAATTTTAATGTTAGTTTTGATTTTATATAATGCTATTTTTTTGCTTATTTAAATTGTAATTATATAATATTAAGTTAGGTTAGTCTTATACAATATTTAGGTTAAATAACATCATAAACACAATAATAATGTGGTAGGTCACCACACTACTACCACCCCTAGAGGGAAGGTAGTGTTCAATCTAAGCGCCACACTAAATTTTGATCCCATCGCTCCTCTTGAGCACACCCACTATCCCGGTGACCCCAACCACCGTCCCGACGTGCTCGACATAGCGCTCCTCAAGAATGTCAACCTCAAATTGCATTCCATTGAGACGCTACACGAGCTCGACTCAGACCACCGTCCAGTGCTCCTGCACTTAATCCCTCGCTCGGGTCCCTCCGACCCCAGCCAGCCTCCTCCAACCAAAGTGATAACTGACTGGAAGAAAGTAAGCGAAAAGCTGAAATCAACCTCGTCACCTCACTTGGACTCTATCCCCGACCACATAGTCTCCGTCGCGGACACGACCAACTCGTTTACAGAACACGTGCAATCCGTACTGACGGATTGCTCACGGGAAGTCCCAGAGATGAACGATCATCGCTGGAAACTTCCCGATGACGTACGTGAACTGATAACCGAGAAGAACGCGGCCATCCGTGCCTACAGCAACTTTCCATGCGACTCGAACAAGGCTCACATGCGCAGTTTACAGCGTGCTGTAAAGAAACGCATCGCTGAGCTTCGTTCGAACCGCTGGAATGAGATGCTGAGCGATCTCGAGCCCACCCACTTAGCCTTCTGGCAGCTGCAACGAAAGTTGCGTGCCACAGAAGAGGCCACTATGCCTCCCCTCAACCGTCCCGATAAGAGCGTCGCCTTTGACGACTCTGAAAAAGCCGAATGCCTGGCCGACAGTCTGGAATCCCAGTGCTCTCCCAGCACCCAACCGGTAGATAAAAGTCACCTCCTCAAGGTCGACTCTGAAGTCCAACGTAGGACCTCCCTCCCTCCCGTAGAAGACCCTGATGATCCTCTGCCTCCAGTCACTCCAGACGAGGTGCAGGACATCATAAAACGTCTCCGACCCCGGAAAGCTCCCGGGTCGGACGGTATCAATAATAGGGTATTTAAAATCCTCCCCGCCCAGCTCATTATGTTAATGACCGCCATCTTCAATGGCGCTCTGAGCAACAACATCTTTCCCCAGGCATGGAAAGAGGCCACTGTTATCGGTATCCCTAAGCCAGGCAAGCCCAAGTCTGAGCCCACGAGTTACCGTCCCATCAGTCTCCTGAACGTTCTCGGCAAAATCTACGAGAGACTTATTTATAAGCGACTCAGAGATTTCGCCGATGCCAAGTGCCTCATTCCTCACGAGCAATACGGCTTCAGGACCGGTCACTCGTGCATCCATCAAGTCCACCGTATAGTCGAGCACATTAGCGCTGGGTTCCAACGCGGTGCAATGACTGGTGGTCTATTCTTCGACATAGCGAAGGCCTTCGACAAGGTCTGGCACAATGGCTTATTATATAAGCTCTACCAAATGGGTGTGCCAGACCGTCTCGTGCTCATCTTACGAGACTTTTTGTCAGATCGCACATTCCGCTATCGCATCGGGAATGCCCTCTCCTCCCCTCACCCTATCCGAGCCGGTGTCCCTCAAGGCTCAGTCCTCTCGCCCCTCCTATTCACGCTGTTCACTAGCGATATTCCCAAGAGCAAAAAGGCTCAGTTAGCTCTCTTCGCGGACGACACGGCCATGTATTACACTGGCCAAAGTCCAACCGCCATAGCCCAAACCCTCCAATCCGCAGCCAACGCCCTCGGCGACTGGTTTAGGAAATGGAGAATTGAGGTTAATCCTGATAAAAGTCAGGCGGTCCTCTTTAGATCGCCGCAAGACTTCCCCTCCGCCCCCTCAGTCCGATAACCATGTACGGTAAGCCTATCCCTTGGGAGAAGCAAGCCAAGTACTTAGGTGTTATCCTCGACAATAACCTGTCCTTCCGCGCCCACATAAAAGCAGCCCGTAATCGGGCCGCCTTTGCCGTAAGCAGGCTCCACTTCATGATTACAGCGAGAAGCAAATTGTCGCTTAAATGCAAAATTCGCCTCTATACCGCTGTAATCCGCCCCATCATGACATATGCCGGTGTCATATTCGCGCACTCCAATCCCCGCCACCTTTATAAAATGCAGGTCCTTCAAAACCGTTACCTCAGGAAAGTCACGGGAGCCCCGTTCTATGTCCGAAACGATAGCCTCCACCTCGACCTTAAAATCCCCACTATTCTCCAATTCATGAAACGCCTTTCCAAGCGTTTCTTTGACTCTGCCATCAGGCACCCCAATCCCCTAGTCGCAGCGGCCGCCCGATACGAACCGTCTCGTATCAGCAAAATTCGCCGACCAAGGCATACTCTTGTCACCCCCGACGACCCCATCACTCTCCTCCAGGAGAGCAGTAGGGAAACCAGTACACTTCGCAAACACAAACACAGATCGATCCCGTCATTCCGTCCTCGCCGCCGAGGACGACCGTCGCGACGTCCGAATCATTGCCCTCCCCGTCCCTCGCAAGAGCCAGCCCGCGATGCTGAGCCGTAGAGTTAAAAATCAGTCCCTAAATAATGAGCCATTGTGATCCAGCCTGTCCCTTGCTGTCCTCTCTCAGTGACGCCCTAAGCCGAGGTCCGAACCCCACAGGGGGTGCCCTTAGCGTGCGGTCACTTAGTTTGTAGTTTTATTTAGTTTGTAAGCTCTGGCTGGAGGCCTTAAAGTAATTTAAGGCATCTCTACAGAAAAGTCCGGTTAAGCAGCTCACAACCTCTTCTAGGTTGACCTGCGAGATGCCATACACAAAAAAAAAAAAAAAAAATGGGTATCGGTACTTATTATTAAAACAGGGAAACGGAAACAAGTCTTGGATGTAATGGAACCGGAGGAGTTTGATTTGTGTTTTACAAAATGGTTTCTTCTCGACTCGTCAGAAAAGTTTTCAGAGTAAAAAGAGAAATGATTATTAGATTTTGAACACCTTTTTTGTTCTGGTATTCTTAAGACATATCTGTTCTTGGCATAATTACTGTGGACACAGAGATGACTGGTATTTTTTTTTCAGGACATAAAGATAAAGAATTTAATTTTAGTTTTTTAAACGTTGCGCCATACTGGGAATTTCTCCTGTGCCGTGGGTGCCTTTTTAAACATAGAAACACACATACACAAACACTCACCTTTGAATGGATGTCCCAAAAGTGAAATGTGCATTTTATAAATAATTGGTAAATATATTATTATGTATAAAGACGTAAATACCTAAAGATACAGGATTTTAGTGTAATGATAAATTTTAAAAACAGCGGCGTCTATGACAAAATGAAAAATAAAACAAAATCCTGTATCGCCATGAGATTAACAGTTATTCGCGAATCAGGACATATATTCCAAACAGTATTTTCGTGATCTAAAAACATTATTCAATCTAATTTAATTACCCTTTTTTTTTTTTTTTTTCGTGGTAAAATCATCAAATGAGTCCTCCCACCCAGGGCAGGGCGGAAGGGACTGTCAGACTTGTACTGACTAAAATCCACGGTGTCCTTCAATAGCCCTTTACGTACTAGGGTCACGGTAATCCCTTGGTCCCGCGACCCCAGCAGGCTTTGGCCCTCTACAGGCCCCGTCATTATGCTGACACTCTTTGAGGCGCGCGTGGAACACAACGCGCCGTCAACCCGGGCATGGTCCATGGTCGGACAGCGAGTCGCCCATTACTCGCTGCCCGCATGCCCGCGCCTACGGTGGCCGGAGGTCGTCCTGCGACGTCCGACGCCGTGGGCGTCTACCACTGCGGCTGGGATGGAGGGAGGACGCTGTCCTCTCCCTCAGGCGGCCCGCCTCCTCCTTCACGAGCATCACTGCTTCGCAGAAGGAGGCGACCGCTTCCCACTCCGTCTCGCCCCGCAGCATGGCCTCGACCAATGCCGGGCGCGAGAGGTCTCCGCCTATCGCCGTCGTGAGGACACGGCGGTGCTCTGCCCAAGCGGGGCAGTCCTGCACCGTATGCTCCACCGTGTCCTCCGAACGATCCTCGCAGTAATTTAATTACCCTTAGGTAAGCTCATTCCATTTTACACTTTGTCTGTGTCACTTCTAAAGTACCTATTATATTAGGTCTTTACTTATGAAAATGCCGTTTTGTATGAAAAAATGTAAACGAATTTTTGCATGTATTTTTTATTTGTATTAATCGAAGTAATCACCCATGCAATCTATGCATCTTTGCCAACGCAGTGGCAGTTTATTGATGCTTCTTAAAGAAATCAGCTGGGAGGAAGGCAACAAATTCTTTTAAGGCATTTTGTTCTGCCTCTCGGGTATTGAATTTTTTTCCCGCCAAGAAGTCATTTATTACTGAAGTCAGAAGAGAAAGTCTGCAAACAGAGATTTGCATTTTTCAGATACAATATAGTCTGAAAACCGATTACAAATAAAAAGTCTTAAAAAGCAAGTAGGTACTTGGAGGTTAAAGAGAATAAAACAAACCATTAGCGGCCAAACAAAACTAATCTCACGCAAAATCAATACGAATCCAAAATCCAAATAACCTTTTTTTATTATTCAATATTAACATAAAGCTTTTATATCCTAACACCTATATATGAGGGATAAACATTTTTCTTATAAAGACACGGATGAGGGTAGACATTGAAGTGGCATATTAAATTATGTGCGACATAAGGTAAAGAGGGATAATCCTACAAAGTCGTGCTACTTTATTGGACACGGCACGCATTAAGCCGGCTGATGTAGACCTACTTTTTATAGCAATCCCTGTTATGTTGGTTTAATTATGTCATTACAGGAGTAGGTCCATATTATGCCATAAATAATCAGGATAATGCTGTTGTGGTGGGATTTAAGGATTTCTTTCTTGAAGTTTTTAGAACATGGCTTCGAGGAATTTTTCTCTGGAGTAAAAAAATGTTTATTGAAGGTATAGTAAGAAAGCAAAATAAAATATTACTCATTATACTTCAAAGTGAAGGTTTTTTCAATTGAATGTGAAATACTGGTATTCACATGGAGCTACCTACTGCCTATCTGAGGACTTATCACAAAATTTCTGTATTTTATTTACAGCGTACTTGAAATATTTGCTGCATTTATTGCATGGTAATTGAAAAGCGCCTCTAGTGCCTTCGTCGCCTTAAACGCCAGCGAGTTTCAATGATAATCTTTGGAAAAAAAAAATCGACCACGAGCAGGATTTCAACCTGAGGACCAAACCTACGGATTCAGTGTATTCGAGACGCTCGTACCATCCGAACCACCGTGGTCTTGCCTTCAAGCGTCGAATTTTTCAATCCATTTCTAACGTCAAAGGGAGACGTTGCGCCATCTATTGCAGAATTATCAAACTACTACACCAACACATTGACATTATCAAATCGATGTTGATGACGTAGTGCGGAGGTTGCAGGCTCAAATACAGCTCTCAGTCGATCTTTTGGATTCGTTGGAACTGGGGTGGTTCCCACGTTCAGTTTACTTAGTCCCATAGCTGGATAAGGGACTAAAAGTTCTTACTACCCGTGGGGTGGCAGGTGGTCGCGGGACTGTACGAATTACCGTGACCCCGGAACGTAAAGGGCTATTGAAGGACACCGTGGATTTTAGTCAGTACAAGTCTGACAGTCCCTCCTGCTCTGCCCTGGGTGGGAGGACTCATTTGATGATTTAAAAAAAAAAATGGGATGGCAGGTATGTGTTCGGATGACACTGCAAAAGAAAGAAAGTTGGTTGATGCATGCCATCATCTCATCATCTTCGAATTTGTACGAAAACATGAAGAATTCGCGTTTTAATCACTGGAATCTAAAGTCAATGTTAATGAATCCCAATACAAAACAATTTCAACAGAATTGACAAGAAGATAATAGAATCGGGCAACTTCTTAAGGATTTTTACAAAGAACCTTAATGTATTTATGACTTCCTTACAACTGTAATAACAGGCTTAGGGAATAGCAATTTTTTTGGACAACGACTTTCCCGCCAAAGCTTTTATCAAGGTCGCCTATAAAAAAGGGCAATTGTGTCCTAAAAATTGTCGCTATTATTGAAGATTGACAATGTTATTGACATCGTGGACGGCAAGATTGGCTCAGTGGCTGAGCGATTGGACACCTGCGTTGTGTGTCGCATATTTGTATGGTCTATAAGTAGTTGTTCCCGGTCTGGGCGTTTGTGTATGGGAGTTTATATGTTTCTAAACGCACCCACGATACAGGAAAAATTCCTAGCGAGGGGCAACGTTAAGAAAAAGGTAATTATTTTCCATAAATCCAACTGACGGACTATTTTGAATATTTTAGTCATCTTTTCAATTATTTCTACGATCTACGCTTTATTTTTTTGTCAAGAAGTTTTTTTCGTCAAGAACAGTTTTGACTTTGGTAAAGTCACCAAAGTTTTTACGCACGCATTCTCATAAATTTCCTATTCTCACCATCTGTTTATAAAGCCCCCTATAAATTCAAATGGCGTACGATATTTCTCGTATTCCGTGGCACATCAATCTATGCCAAGTAATTCTGTCAAGAAACTGGTGCCATTGTAATTTATAGTTCAATTTCTCAAGTTAGATGACCGTTCTAACTGTTCCGCGCTAATTGTCAGTCCTAATCGAAATTTTGCCTATTAAGAGTATAGAATTGTATTCAGAAACTGTTTTCTCTTAATTCCCTGACTTGGAGGGTGTCTGAGGCCCAGACAAGGTTAATGGTGGGGGTATTAGACAAAATGGTGGACGGTCTTAATTGCTTCGGTTGTCAGTTATGAAATTTTGAATAAGGAATTTCGAACAGTCGTCGGTTTCGATTTTATTTTGGCCTGCCATTATTGCGTTACCTTAAGGCCACGTTTCCAATAAACAATTTAGGGAGCTTACTCATAACGCGATTGGTGCGATTTGCAATTTCTAAAGATTCCAGATGATTCTATTTTTCACACCTCTATACAACAAGTCACTTTAAAAAAAAACAATATTCCATGCATTTGGTATCGTGAGTGCTGTTACAAACTCATACGCACAAATATACAAACCAAGATCAACAAACATGCAGGCTATATTATTTGTAAATATTGCTTGACAGCGACTTTCCCCAACGACATTAAAATAAAATAAAATTTATCCACAATTACATTTGGTCCAATAAATGTGGAAGTCTCGTGTACCTGTACATTGCTCTGGTAACCTTTCCAAAGAAAATATCCGTGATAAGTCCCGCCCAATTCTTCAGGATCAATGACCTTGCCGTGATCTATGTATGTGTAGATGTAACTATGTAAATTTCCTTTTATCCCCACGTCATTATGGAAATTTGTTCTTTGAATAATACAGAATAGTCTGATGAGAAGCTGAGAACGCCAAAACTTTTGATATTTCTTATTTTGATGACGTCATCGCTTTGTGGCTTATCAGCAAACTTGGCTCATTAAATATGTTTCGAATTCTTATTCTTAGTCGAAGTTGGTATGGAAACGTATCATTTGCTTGACAAAACAAAATTAAATTAAAATCGTCTGGAGAACATTCAAGACTATTTACATACTGAAATTTCTTTTGAGATTAGGGTTCATAAGATTATTTTCATTTAGGTATCGATGGATAATGAGTAAGCAAAAGAAAGGTACTCGACATTATTTGTAGTGGCAAAATTTTCGACTTTTTCGAATGCGTCTAATTCCTTGGCTATACAATGGCTTTTTGTTAGTGTCCGAGCGAAACTGATTTTACAGCCGAAATCGAAAGCGAACTTTCGGCATTCCTCTCAGTTTCGGTTGGAACCGAAACCGAAACTTATTAAAATATTTAAAATTACGATTATTTATTAGAAATTGACTATTTTTTAACATTTTTTAACAAATAAGAAAAAGTGTTACATATTTATATTTTTGTTGCAATATATTTAAATACAGGGTGAATTTTTCTACTAAGCGTGGATGGCTATATCATAAAAATATAATAATTAGCCGTATATCATTACTTCCCAGAATTTGATTATTATTAGCTACACTATCGAATCGTGCATTAAGACAGGCTGTGATTTTTTTACCAAAGTCATCACGTTGGATTCCTCGCCAGGATGATTAAATTTTCTAAAATCCAATGATGCAGTTTTAGTTTTTGTCAAAATCAGCCTCGAGAATCCTTTCAATCTTTTTCGATATTCCTCATAGTTTTGGATATAGCCATCCACGGCCAATTATACGAATTTTCGATCAGGTCACGTTAACATTTTTTACCCATTCCAAAAAAGTGCACAACGCCGCTAAAGAAGTTTTCACTTCAAAATTAGGGAGTTAAGTTAACAAAATAAAAGAATAATCATTAACGTAAGTAACAATTTTTTTTATATGACATGAAAATACAAGATTAAATCTTGGAAGTAAACTAGAAAAAAACGAACACTCGAGTTTCGGCGGCGCCGAAAGTTTCAGTTATATTTTGGCCAATACCGAAACTAAGACCGAAACTAGATTTTTTGACCGAAACTGGCCGAAACCGAAACCGAAATTTAGGTCGGTTACTAATTTTTATCACTTATTTTTTCTGAACGATTTGGCCATACTTTGCAATAATATAAATATTAATAATTACTTTAGACGCACCTTTACACTCAAATGGAATAAGTAAAGGACCATTTTCTTGAAGAGAGTACCATTATGAAATTGCTCTGATTATACCTTCGCATATTATTATACCTAAATAAAGTCAATCAGACGTTGCATATGCAATTTTTAAACGTCATGCGTATGCTACGTGTATATGCAAATGGGGATGTGTGTATTATCTTTCCCTCCGTTTAATAAGGGTTTCCTAGAGCATTGATGAAGCTGTTTTCCTGCGCTGCCATTAAATGGATGCTATGAGAATAGGGCAAGCAGCAATAGAGGGTAGCTGTGAAACACAACGATAATTACACATTCCTACAACTACTATCTTGACAGTTGAAAAACATCCATTAAGTATTGTTACTTAAGTTATTAAGCAGACAGTTGTTTCAAACATAAAGAGCAAGTTTTCCTTTAAAATTGGTTGAATGCATAGAGCCTACACTTCTTAATATGCTCTAAGTTTCACTACCGAACGACGTAAAGTCTCAAGGACAACCAGCTCAGCAAGTCATTACGGTAGCCTTGTCAACGAACACAAAGTTAGTCATAACTCGAAGACCAAACTCGGTCAGTGCGATTCGACGAAACTTCCTCGCAGTCGCTAGTTGGACGGACTTGGCAATTGTTTAAGATCTCCACTAATTGTTTAAATGGGAATAGTTCATTGGGTTAAATTGTTTTTAAAGAGCAGGTGCGGGTTTCTCTAAAAAGTTTCTTTGGTTTTAGAGAACCATTGTTAAAGACAACTTGACTTTAAAATGAAGCTGGCACAAAACAAAAACAATATTTATATATTTTTTTTATTTGCAAAAATTGCTGATTTGAAAAATTATCAAAGAGGAATCTTCGTCGCATCTTCCTGAGTGCCAACTAGGCCTTCGAAATTTAATATTCGAATACTTCGAATATTCACCCCATTTCACTATTCGAATACTGACTTGAGTTATATTCAAATATTATTCGAAATTATGAAAGTCGTTGGTTTTAGCGTACAAAAGAACCCCGGGTGAACGAAGAGAAGCGTAATAGAGCTTATACGTAGACTACGTTACTTAGACGTTGTGATTAGATTCTCTCTCAAAAATGATACAGACAGACGCCTTAAGCTGAACGAGATGAGCGACTGATGCGGCTCTGTCGTGGGCCGACGACTCCACGAACTCGACTTCGCGTTGTGTTCCACGCGCGTCTCAAAGAGTGTCAGCATTATGACGGGCCTCCTTTAGAGGGCCAAAGCCTGCCTGGGTCACGGGACTCAGGAATATATATACTGTGACCCCGGAACGTAAATTGAAGGATTCGTTTTTGAAGGATTGACCCCTATTGGATTTTATTCAGTACAAGTCTGACAGTTTCTCCCGCTCTGCCCTGGGTGAGAGGACTCATTTGATGATTTTACCACGCTAAATAAAAATGACGCTTTTTGATACATCGACTGTTTCATCATCAACCAACTAGAGTCTATCATGAGGTTTCATCTGGATAGAAAAACCACGTTTGTATAAAACTGGGTAGGTATATGACTTGTCATACAATCCATCTCCTTTGCTTTTTTTTAGTAAAAGTCTATCTTCGAATGCTAAAACTTATAACATCTTTAAGTTTTTGAAGGACACCTCAATCATTTATAACAAAAAGTTATTGGTAATTAATAAAAATACTAACACTAAAAGCACGTACACAGCTGCTGAAACTTAAAACATTCGCGAACTTTAACAAAAGGATCCATCCACGGTAATATAAACATGTGGGTATTTTATTATTAAAGGAGCTCACCCAAAAATGTCAACACAACAAAACTTTGATTAAAACTTCTCTAGAGTTGAATGGAAAAATTTTGCAGGAACTTAACATACTTCAGAAACAACGTATTCCCGGTTTGTAATTTTGAAATGTGTGAGGCAACTGTTTAAGTTAACGAGAAAACTGATGTTTACAGTGTAGATAGGTACTTCTTTGAAATTTTGTTATTCTGAAAACTGAAGATACAGCTACAGTGTATTCTTCTCCTTCTTCTTAATCGGTTTACTCTTACTCACATTTTGAATGTTACTTAGCCTATAAGTTCCGAGTAACAGATTTCTAACTACACTACCTGAAATAAAGGATAAAAAAAAAATATTAACATAACTTCTCCGTCGTGTCGATGATTGCAATATTTCGGCAATTAAATAAGCTTAGCACAGAACTTTGCCTCTAACAAAACTTAATTAAAAAACGGAATAAGTAGTGTCAAAAGTGTAAATATTCTATCCATAAATTATTATTCTGTTTACATTTTTATTTCATTAGCGATTCAAATTTTTAGGACACACCGGTTTCTGTGTAATGTTTGAATTCACCATTTCGAGATTTAATAAAAAACAGTTTATTAACTGATTTCAATTTCCAAATTATGTTGCTATAATGTAATTCTCTATTTGAACCTAAACTTTGGCCTAATACATGCATGTAAATAAATGTTCCACAACATTGATCGTGGGACCGGATTTGTACGTGTAATCCATACAATCGGGATTTTACGGAGTAATTTATGTTTATTATGTTGGCTCTCGATTTCGCTTGGTTTATTTTTGGTTTGTACCGAGTTTAGAACAATTTACTCGGTCATAAATTTACCTTATTGGTTTGGGGGATAAACGAATTAGCAGGACTTTTTTTGCTACAGGTAACAATATTATCGGCAAATAATGATTTCCTTTTTCAATTTTTTAACGAAACAAGCCAGCATATTTAATAGCCATATTATGATTCGAAATTTGAACGAATTATTTGTTGCTGAAAACCCCTTTATCTCACCAACTTCTGCTGGTTTGATTTTATTAGATGTTTTTTTTTATTCTTTGGTTTATTATAATGCCTCAAAGACAAATTTACGTGGGATATCCCATACATTGCTCTGCCTAATAGGGTAAAAATAACTTAGTTTGAACCTCTTCATCACAAAATAAATCAGTCTTTCGCCAACACCATGAATGTCATCGGTCAATAAAAAAGTGATTAAAAAGGTCTTAATATTCAAAATGAGTAAATTGCCATCGTAAAAAAACCATTGAATTAATTTAGAACTCCACAATATATTCCATTTTTTACGATGATTATTACAGTGGTTGAAAAATCTTTTTATGGGACTAAGAAAGTTTTCGGCACTGATACCAAGTCTGTATGCGCTGTGAAATTTAATCTGATCTTTATTTTCAGTTTTATACAACTATTCTAATCTGGTAAAATTACTTATCAACATTAATAAATAAGTAAGAAACTATAAAACAAATTGAATAAAAAACAAATTACAAGACAGATGACATCTACCTTTTCGCACTGAGACCGCGTGTTAGGGCCCACTCCCTCTGATTGTGTGTGTCCCGCTGATTATGCGCTTATATGCTGTTATTGATACTGTAACTGATTGTAACAATATTGCCCCAATAAAATTATGATAGAAATAATTAAGAATTCATTAAACAGAAAACGCAAACAATACTTCTCAATTCAGCCAAATATCAAATATTACTGATGAAAAGGAATTTCAAAATCTCAAAGATAAAACAAGAAACGAAAATGGTTGCCAAATCTAATTCCCAACGAGAGATACGTCCGCGGGTTAATCGGATAGAAAAGTTTGAATTCCTTAATAAAACCATATCGTCGTCGACTCGGTATTCTCGTCTACGAACAT
Organism: Agrotis puta; assembly: GCA_943136025.2. Classification (NCBI taxonomy): domain Eukaryota; kingdom Metazoa; phylum Arthropoda; class Insecta; order Lepidoptera; family Noctuidae; genus Agrotis; species Agrotis puta. Next base: position 13,239,596 of record OW964175.2, on the reverse strand, counting down.
TTATCCTTTATTATTATAAAATTGGGAGCCGTTGAAAAGTTTTCTAATAAGTTAGTTGAGCCCTCGTTTAAATTCCAGGTGAGGGCCGCAGATCTCAATCAAAGTTGGTCGCTTGAAGCGTGAAGTTGGTCAAACAGTGAGGTAACTTATGCAAAAACGTATCGTCTATTCGGTGGCGGTAATTGTGTGTGACTAATTCGAGACTCACGTAGGTAGACTACGTTGTGTACTTCGTCATTCAACAATATCCTTTATTTGAACACGCAAATAGATTAATTTTCTGTTACTTACATGTAAGTGAGTTCTTAAACAGTCGTGGTCTTAACTTCCAAACTTCATAATTCGCAAAGATTTTTGAGAAACGAAAAACTCAGCTGCGAGTGGGACTCAAAAACGTAACTATTTGAAGTAGTTTAAGACTCTTCCAATTCAAAAACAAAGGAATGAAAGATTCAGCTTTAAACGAGTGTGTTGCGATGGCCTAAATGGTAAGGCGTCTGGAGTATTTATTCAGAAGACGCGGGTTCGATTACCACTTGCAGCTGAATTACCACGAAAACGCGAGACAGGTGTTATTACGTATAAATATTATAAAACTTCATAATTCGCCAATTTACAAGCTTTTATTTCACCTGTCCTGTTGTCTGTTAGCAAATCTTGCAAGTTAGTCCCACTTCCCGATTTCCGATTATCCTGAAATTTTGCACGTATATGTATATCATGTGACAATGCAATATTATGATAACATGGAGCTGATCTGATGATGGAGCTTGAAAGAGGCCATAGGAACTCTGTAATGAAACGCCACAAACCCATCGATTTTAGACTAGTTCGAAAATTTATAAAATTAACATAGTAAATGACTAAATTGTTATATATTACTAGAAAAGGATATATTGCTGATATAAAAATAGTAAATAAACCCAAATGGATCATCACAACACCTAAGATACTGGATACATAATAAACCCACATGTGGCTTGATAACACACGGTCGTGTGATACTTATTAACTAACGAACATGCAGCGTTACTAAATATGTTACGCTAAGGGAATACTGGCACTAATATAATATACCCTTGAGGGCAAACAGAAACCTACATTATGTTTACCGTGACGCTTCGTTGAAGAAAGACGCTAGTTAGGTACATTCTCTCACATATAGCAGTTTGAGTATTCCATATTCAACTGCTATAAAAATAAAAATCTAATCTTAATATAACTCTACATCACATGATTGAGCAACATTTGTATGTATAATTTCCAGTTTTCAAAAACGTCTCTAAAGATGAAAGATGTCTTAGAAACTAAAAGTCTAACGACATATTCACGACCATGCCGCTGTGAACGCGGAGCGGTGAGCGGTTAGATCAAATGTATAGAAATGTTTAGAAGACTTCATGAGTTGCCGCCAGTAGCGAATTCGCGTACTTACAAATTGTCGCTAGTCGCTCCGCTCACCGCTTAGACCGAAATCGTGCTGTAAGATGTGACATCTATAGACTTGGATAACTGCCCATTCCTTTCCATAGATAATAGATAATATTTATGCGGATAAGCATAACATAATCAGCCAATAATGTTCCTACTAGGACACAGTCCTCCTCCCTGTGAGAGGGAGAGGGCTTGTAATCTATCACGGTCATTTATCAAACGGATTATTTATCAATTTTTAACCGACTTCAAAAAATGAGAAGGTTCTCAATTCGACGGTATGTTTTTTTTGTCTTGTTACGCGTGTACTCCGCCAATTGTGGACCGTATGTAGCTGAGCTGATAATGGAAGGTACAACTCTTAATAACTTCGCAATTAATTTGCAAAGGAGATTGCTCTGCGCCCATACATTGTTCGCCCTGGAACCAAGAGCATCGGAAAATTATATTTTGTGTTGTCGATCATTAATAAACTCCTATAAGATCTTATTTTTATAGCGGACTAGCTGCAGAATAGATATATTCCAAGAAAAGAATCAGATTTTGAGGTTATAATCGAACCATAACAATGAATATTAGGTATAGTTTTTCATAGCTTAAAGTGATTTATAAGTAACTGAAAAGCAATATCATAATATATTTTGCTATTTTAAGCACCTACCTAGATAATTGGGTAGGTACCTATGCCTAGGTTGTTGTTTGAGCGGTACACAGTTCCGAAAATCACAGCCAAGTAAGTCGTTTTTTAAAGCGATCAGAGTCCGTTAAAATAGCCAAGTCGTAATATGCAATATCACAAAAGTCACCAAAACACACCGATACAAACAATTACAAACAACAAGCGACGCTATTGTAATCATCAGTAGACTGACAGTGACAAGTGACTAGGGATGACGATCTGAGATCGATTAATCGAAGAATCGATTTTTTGATCGAAAAAACTCTGTTTTTACTGACAAGAGATCATTATTATGTTTCTTATTTTTCATAGAATGGATAATATTTACATTATAATGTAAACTTGAAAAATAAAATCGATTTTTTAGAAATCGATCTTTTAGACCACGATTTTTTTATAAATCGATACATCGGCTTACGATTCGCATCAATTACAATAAATTGGGCATCCCTATTATTTATTGACACGACATGACGTTTGATGAAGATGGCGGCCATTAATGTTATTATAGTCGCGTTAAATACTTTTTATTGTTCATTTTTGCATACAGCTAGTCCGTGTTACAAAAGTATTTGCAATTAATATAATAATATAGACAGTTAATTATCGTGTATTTCAAAACATTTTGTGGCATAGGGCCATTTCGGACATTGTCCTTTGTTTCCAAACTATGAGACTACATATTTTAATAGATTATTTTTCTTTTTTTATCAGCCTCACTCTTTGCGTTATTTGGAATTGGGGTGCAGACGTGTGTGATCAGGGCTGTTTAGAAAAGATTCTAAACACAAAAATATTTCACCTAGGTTTTATATGGCAAACTTTTATAGGGCAACTATGTGTACGATGAACAACTTAGCTCATATTCATTGTTTTCATTCGTTCATTCGCTTATGTTCTATCTGCCCTAGCACGTTATTTCAGTAATTTTTTTAATATTTAAAATACAGTCCATTTAAAAGTATTTCTCGCCTTTTTTATTATACAAGGGCTAAGGTATGAAAGTCTATAGGAGCACCTACAAACTTTCATACCTTTTTGTTCTTTCTGATGGGGCATATTGGACAATTGCCTGTCGGGATCGCGAGACTGTGCACCGAGGCCGTAGAACGTTAAAACAACAGAAGGAACGGATTAGTATTGAGACAGTCAAGTCTGACAGGGCTGGAGGATTGTCGGCGATTTATCAATTGTAAAATAAAAAAAAATATATAATAAATATTCCACAACTATCACACAACGCCATCTAGTCTCAAGCTAAGCAGAGCTTGTGTTATGGGTACTAGACAACTGATAAACATACTTATATATTTCTAAATACATACATATTATAGACAATACAGAGAGAAAAAAGGCGTAGCACTGGCTTTAGTCTAAATATTGATAATAAAATAATTGATAAGGATGTAGAAGTAGCAACAATTTTTGAGTTTCTTTGCAGATATTCCAGTTTCAACCACAAAATTTTTAAAATCAACACCCATTGAAGCCGAGTCTATATTAAAAGAAAATGTTGAAAACTGTAAGCATGATTTTAATTTCGATTTTATTAGTGATAAAGATATTATTAAAACTTTTAATACCCTTAATGTAAAAAAAACTGCTGATCTATGGGGAAACTCCGTAGAGATCACCAAAAGCATTATAAAGAGTGTAGCGCCTGAATTGGCAATTATTTTCAACAAATGTATTGAGTGTGGTGTGATTCCTGACTTAATGAAGAATAGTAAAATAATACCATTGTTTAAATCGGGTAGCACATCAGACCCCACAAATTTTAGACCAATTTCTGTGCTTCCCACATTTAGTAAAATATTCGAAAAATTGATGCTAGATCAACTGCAAAGGCATTTTACTAAATATAAACTACTTAATAGTAAACAATTCGGTTTCACGAGGGGTCGCTCAACAACCGATGCTGGTGTTGAGCTACTTACACATATTTTTGAAGCGTGGGAAAATTCGCAGGATGCCTTGGGTATTTTTTGCGACTTGTCTAAGGCATTCGATTGCGTTTCTCATGACACATTAATCAGGAAATTACATCACTATGGTGTTAGAAATACTGCTTTGGATCTTCTTATTTCTTATTTGGATAATAGGATCCAAAGAGTGGACGTTAATGGTAAACGATCTCCGGGTTCTATTGTCACCATGGGAGTTCCGCAGGGCTCAATTCTTGGCCCCTTTTTATTTCTTATATATATCAATGATCTTCCTTGCCTTATAAAGAGAAATCATGATAAAGTGTTATTTGCAGATGACACATCACTTTTATTTAAACTTAAACGTCAACAGCCCGTTACTGATGAGGTAAATACCGCTCTCTCTAAAATAGTGCATTGGTTTAGTGTTAATAATTTACTTTTAAATGAGAAAAAGACTAAATGTGTAAGATTTCTGACACCTAACGTTAAGCAGGTGAAAACCAGTGTACTAGTAAATGGTGCTGAATTGAATCTTGTGGACACCACTGTGTTTTTGGGTATTACTCTGGACTCGAAGCTGCAATGGGGCCCTCATATTACAAAATTGTCGAAACGGCTCAGCTCTGCAGCATACGCGGTATATAAAATTCGTCATTTAACCGACGTAGAAACAGCCCGTTTAGTATATTTCAGTTATTTTCATAGTGTTATGTCGTATGGTATTTTGCTGTGGGGAAATGCGGCCGACATCCAGGCTATATTTGTGCTGCAGAAAAGAGCCATTCGAGCAATTTATAATCTAGGTAGCAGGCATTCACTGAAGGATAAATTTAAAGAAATAAATATAATGACAGTTGCATCTCAATATGTGTATGAAAATTTGATTTTTGTTAAAAAGAATATTAATCTTTACACAAAATATAGCGATATTCATAGCATAAATACAAGAAACAAGGACATGCTAAAAGTGCCCGCGAGTAGACTCCATAAAATTAGTAATTCATTTAAATGCCAAAGTGTACGTTTCTACAACAAACTCCCAAACCGTGTTAAAGAACTAAGCCTAAACAAATTTAAATCAGCTATTAAACAGCAACTATGTAAAAAAAGTTACTATAAAATCAAAGAATACCTTGATGACAAAATGGCCTGGGAGTAAGCTGCCCCAATGCACCCTCATGCTTCAAATTCTTTTTATTTTAGATTGGATGTATTTGTTTTTTGAAGTGAAAACTTCTTTAGCGGCGTTGAACACTTTTCTGTAATGGGTATAAAATCTTAAACTCGCGTCAGGACACGTGACCCTGACCGAAAAAGCGTAGGACGGCGCAGGGCGCTTGCGTGAATGTTCGTGTGACTTTATTACTTTTAAAGAAGTTTGTATGCTGGATACATTCGTTGCTAGGTAACATTGTTTATAAAAGATGTACGTCACATTGGAAAATTATTGAAATAAAAAGTCAACCATTTTTGCGAGTTTTACTAAAATCTGTTCACAAGATATTTCCAACAATTACTATTCAAGTTTTCACTTCTGCCGGCACTCCCAGAGTGCAACCCGTCGTTTTTTTTTTTAATGTTTTTTAATTCTTTGAAAATGTGAGGAATATGTGGTTTAAAAGGTCGTTAAGCTCCTTACGTACTGAGTTGAGCTTCCTTTCTCTGCCTCCTGCTTGCACTGACTGAACAGGTCCACTGAAAGTTTTCTTTGCAGTTCTTTCTTAAAAAGACCATCTCAGGCGAGAACCTACATGGTCCTCACAGGTATTGACGAAACAATTTTCCGATTGTTAGATCATTATTTATTCTTTTTTTTTTTTACTATATTTTTTTTTTGTTTTTATTATACAATCTGACATGTATGAATTTATTTATTTTTTACAAACTGACATAATAATTATTATTATTTTTTTCATATTTTTTTTTTCTATTCTTTGTGAATGCGAGGACCCATGCGAGTCAAGCTGGTTTTTTTTTAAATCATAGTGATTGTCTGACAGTTTGAGTAACTTAAGCGGCCTACACAAGTGTCCTTTCTTTGGTATTGTTCGTCGTGTCGTTGAGCTCCTTGAGTTATGAGTCGAGCTACACGATAACTGACAAATGCTTGCACTGACTGGACAGGTCCACTCGAATTTGTGTGGTTCTTTCTTCAAAAGACCATTTCAGACACTGACCTGCATGGTCCTCGTATAGCCTGATCTACATATAATGTCTGGACTTCAAAAGAGACTGCGACCTCTGAGTTTGTTTCGGCTGTTTCTTCTCAGAGTAGTCAGGTACGAAACACCGGCCCATTCTAGTTTTATAAAAAGACGTGTAAAAGTGTTGATATAACCTACTTGCATAAATAAACATCATTTCATTTCATCATTTCATTTCATTTCATTTCATTACACCCAGACACAGAACAAATGATCGTGCTCATCACACAAACCTTTGTCCTGGGTGGGAATCGAACCCACGACCTCCGGCATAGCAGTCAGAGTCACTAACCACTAGACCAACAGGCCTGTCAAAAAGAAAAAGTACCTATTAAAATTGCTTGTAAAGTAATTCATCCGAAGATACGAATGCCATCTCCCATCAAGGAGTGATAAATAGCAGTTCGTTTTCGCAAACCCGTCCGTCAAGATCAAAAACTTTCATACCAGCGTGGATAACCGTTTATCTATGAGTTAACCACTTCAGTTACTGATTGGAGATAGCCGTACTGTTAGCTTAGGATCAGGGTTCGTACTCGTTGGTTGTTGTGCACGTAAGTGTGTAGGGATAACCTCAAATGTACCATGTATAGATAGGTAACTGATGGAACGAATAAACTCGCAATTCTGTGACGTTTTCATGTAATACTTTTAACCAAATTAAATAGGAGAGGGAATTGTTAATCAGATTTTTTTTAAATAAGTTAAAAGCGCGCACTGAAAAGTATAAAAAATGAACAATCCCTGTTCCATATTTTTTTAAGTCATAGCCGTGTTCGTGTACCACCTGCGGTTGTTTCACACAATACGACCACGGCTATTACTTTACTTATTTTTTATTTACACTATTTTGGGATTATTTGATATAATAATAGCAAAGTAGCGTGTGAATTTCAAATATACTCATTAAGCCTTTTCATTTGATATCCATGTTGACACTGTTAGAAACAGGCAAAGTAGCTAGTAAAAGCTATATAATGTATAAATATTTCATATGTGCTCCTCAAGCCCTTTAATTTAATACCCATGTTGATACTGTGCGACTATATCGATATACACACATCAAAAGTGTCTAGGGATCAAGCATTTTTATGCGGATTTCTTGAGATTGAGATGTGGCTTTGTAATAAATTTATGATTTTATAAATTTATATGGATCCTTTTTGGTGCATTTCATAATTTGAATCAGGAACTGTGAATCAAATTCGAGTAAAAGATGAAAATCAGCTGTCAATATTTTCCCTATAAAAACATACAACGCATTGAAGACATTATTAGTGCTACTGTTTCCCTACTACTGATTAAAACCAACGTTATTATGTAGCGGCGACGTCATTTAAGCAGGGAAGAAATGCTCAGAGCCGTGGGAATGATAGAAGCTGGTTCCCGGCAACGTACTGTGGCTTTAGCTCTGAATACAAGTCAGAGTATTATCAGTCGACTTTGGACACGTTACTGAGGCACTGGTACCGTGGCTGAGCGCCATGGAGGACGGTATCGCTGCACCACACGGAGACAAGACCGATACATTCAAATCTTAACTCGAAGAGCTCCAACAATAACCGCCATGATGTGTTAGCCGTGAGGCTTCATCACTCTTCAGGGAACTTAATTAGCGACCAAACAGTCAGAAACCGCTTGCATGAAGTGAACCTTCATTCCCGAAGACCGCTACGGGTACCACCTATAGCAATGCACAATCGTAGGATTCGATATCAATGGGCTCTTGAACACAGAAATTGGGCAGAAGAACAATGGCGTTTCGTGTGCTTTTCTGATGAGTCTCGTTTTGGTATGAGACCGGATACAAGACGTATACGACACTGGAGAAGCCCTGGACGCCAACAGCGATTAAAATCCTGCCAAGAAGTCCATCCTTATAGTGGTGGAACCATCATGGTATGGGCGGGTATTTGGATCGGCGGAAGAACTGAGTTGATTTGGATCAGAGGCAACCTCAACGCTCAAATTTATGCTGAGACGATTGTATCAGACGTCATCGTTCCTCTACAAGTGCAAATCGGTCCCTTATTTCAGTTAATGCATGATAATGCACGACCGCACACCGCAAGAGTTGTAAGACAGACTCTCGCCGCAGCTAACATCAATGTCCTGCCCTGGCCTGCTCAGTCGCCAGACTTGAATCCGATTGAGCATGGGATATGCTACAGAGAAGAGCTCTGCCGAATATGGAGGGTATCCAGTCGCAAGAAGACCTTTTTTTGTTGTTGCAACGAACATGGGCGGCCATTCCACAGCGTGATTTGGATGAACTCATTTTGAGTATGCCAAACCGATGTTCTTGTGTTGTTAGTGTTCGCGGTAGAAACACGGATTATTAATTGTTTAAGTTAAGAAAACTGTTATTTCAGTCTTTTTTTCGAACTTTTGTGTTAGTGGTTCAAATGTCAAAAATCCCTTTATTAGGAAAATGGCAAATTTCTTTATTAATGCAAAGGTGACTTGGTTTATCGTTACTGTGACAAACGAAAACACTTTATTTGATGAATCCTTAAAAAAATTTTTAATTAATATCAATCAGGAGAAAAGTTATTGCAAAAATATATGTTGATCCCTAGACACTTTTGATGTGTGTATATCTTTTCGGTTACGACTTCTCATCCCCTAGAGGGCGCCATATTGGATATGGTGACACGCTACCTACCCTATAACCAGACGAGACGCTTCTAACGACACACTCATTTGTCATGTAATGATAAGTTGTTTAGAAGTTATGAGGGAACAAACAAACATACATACAAACATACATACCGGTCAAAATCATAACCCTCCTTTTAGCTTTGCCGTAGTCGGGTAATAATTTTAAAATAACATCTTTCGCTAGTAAATGCTTCAAGGCAATATGTAACTTATTCCACATCATAAAGAGAACAAAGAAGCTAAAGACGGGCATACCAAAATAATCCTACATTCTTGGACGCCATCTCCAAGGCGTTTAAAGGTTCATATTGCAACATAAATACTTATTTATTTCAAAGAAACGCTATACAAACCCTTTTCCCTTAGTAAACTTTTACGACTGGCCCAGATAATCAATTGAAACACTTTATTTTTTAGCGATGCGTACGTTTATAGGATATTTTCGTGAAAGAATTGTGTAATCAAAATTCTTTTAGTAGGTAAAAATGCCTTGAATGTTATCGTAGCTATACAATTTTTTTGGTAGCAAAGTTAATAGGCGTGAAACCTTAAGTATTATGATCGATAAACGCACCCACAACACAGGACAAATACTTAGTGTAAAAGAACCTTACTTAGCTTATTATGATCTTAGTTCTTGGACGCAAGAACTCTTTGAAAGGTATGGGACATAATCCACCACGCGAGGGCTGATTTGCGCGTGCGTCTCTAACCTATTCCTTTTTTTAATGTTTTTTTCTTGGTTTTCTCTGAATATTAATGTTAAATTTAAAGCACTTTTTTCTTACTAATAACAAAATGGATATTATAAACAATTTATTTTTGAGATATAGGGGAACAGTGTATAAGACGGTGTACAGGACGTCATTTGCAAGCGGCCATTAACAAATGGCATACTAGTGGCGCTTGCGCTACGTTAGTATTGTGTTAAGTTTGCCATAAGTGTGTGATTTCCCATCATACCTCGCGTCCCCGTCTCATACACTGTTCCGCTATTTATTTATTTTTTAGATTTCACTAGCCGCTCTGCTCCTTAAGGCTTTGACAATTTGCGCCTCGCTGAGCTCGCTTTTTAGCAGTCTTTTAAGTCGTAGCGTGACGTGAAGGAGTCTATAAAATTTTCTCCGAAATTAAAAGCCTTGTAGTTCCAGAAATCAGCACTTTCATTTCAGGTTTATTAGGACGGAGAAGTATAACGAAAAATATGAAATGTGGCAAGGTTTATATAGAGGAGTGAAGAAAAATCATTTTTTTTTAAAGCATTATACATCATTAATTTGTCATCGCTATCGCAAATTATGTATTGATTCTGTAGCCGTACTATTTAGAAAGTAATCAAGTCAGAATAATTGTAACAATATCCGATTAATCCAATCAATTAGCACTCAACTGGTTTTATCTAATTGGCATTTTCGATTAGTATAGATAGAACTAAAATATACCCACTAGTATATGCAATGAACACCATTTTAGCTCTACTAATTAACCGCAGAACTGATTAGCGGACTCGCAACTAATTTCACTCTATTTGCACGCGAGGATCTGTTAGTACAATCCTAAATTCCTAGCCTAATCGTAACTTATTATGTTTTTTTTTATCGTGGTAAAATCATCAAATGAGTCCTCCCACCCAGTTTCGGGGTCACGGTAATTCGTACAGTCCCGCAACCGTACGTAAAGGACTATTGAAGGACACCGTGGATTTTAGTCAGTCAAGTCTGAGAGTCCCTCCCGCTCTGCCCTGGGTGGGAGGACTCATTTGGTGATTTTACCACGATAAAAAAAGTCCTTTACGTACCGGGCTCACGGTAATTCGTGAGCCCCGCGACCCCGGCAGGCTTTGGCCCTCTACAGGCCCCGTCACTAAACTTATTATTATTGCTAAAATATGTTTGTTTGTTTCATTCTGAATTTTTGTATAACATTGTCAGGTGTATAAAGACGAAAAAGGATCTTTCACCTCGAAAAATAAAATTAAGAATATATTTGAGAACAAAATAATGCAAATCGTAAATCTAATACTGTTAATATCAGTAACAAAACACAAGTTTTTAGAAGATTGCTCATATAATTAACAAAAACAATAGAAACTCAACATTATTACAACTTTTTTTTTACTTTTTAAAACGATCTTAAAGATTTTTCTATTCAAAAGCCAACGTGACTCATAATGAATTAACTAGTTATTTGTAATTTTGTCCGGTTTTTATATAATAACATGGAGCAGCCGCAAATCAGGAAATGGATGTTTTATGCTGGAACAGGATGAATCTGTAAAAAAATGTACCATTTTATGAGTACTGTTATGTAGTGAACGTGTGATGGTGTTTGATGGTCTTTTTTTATCGTTGTAAAATCATCAAATGAGTCCTCCCACCCAGGGCAGGGCGGGAGGGACTGTCAGACTTGTACTGACTAAAATTCACGGTGTCCTTCAATAGCCCTTTACGTACCGGGGTCACGGTAATCCCTTGGTCCCGCGACCCCGGCAGGGTGTTTGATGGATGAACTAAATTAAAACATCATTTTCAAATTCTTATATTAGAAACCCTATGACAAGATATTGCTCAGTGGAATGCACAAAGTTTGCTAAGTAATAAACTACAGTTTCAGCAGTTTCTCTATAATAATGACATACATTTAGCTTTAATTTCAGAAACATGGTTAAAACCATACATACAATACAACATTCGTGGCTATACCACAGTCAGGAATGATTGTGGTAATGATCACAATGGTATTGCTATATTTATACGTAATGGTATCGAATTTAGATTATTAGACACATATTTTGACGATTCTATTCAAAATATTGCAATTAAAATTAATAACAAATACATTTCAGTAGTTAGTTTTTACAGTCCTGGAAATTGCAGTCCTACTTTTGAAAAGATCTTCAGAAAAGTCCACTATGCATTATTCCGGAACGTAAAGGGCTATTGAAGGACACCGTAGATTTTAGTCAGTACGAGTCTGACAGTCCCTCCCGCTCTGCCCTGGGTAGGAAGACTCACATGATGATTTTACCACGTAAAAAAGGCATTGTTCTGCGGTTTCACTTCTCGGCATTTCATGCAAACTTTCTAACCCTTTTTTCGAAATTATTGATCCAATTTTAGTAAAACATCACATATATAAGCAGAACAAAATGTCTTAAGTTAACACAGAACATTTTTCTATAACAACAACATTTTTACGAACGTTTTTATTAATATTAAACTGTTCTCAGAATTATGTAGGGCAAAAGTGTAAGTTTGAAAGTCGTTTAAAATAACAAATAGCTATACAAAACAGAACATGTATTTACTACATTTTAATATCTAATAAGAAAAGAGATGAGTGCAAGAAAAAAAAACAAGTTACGAACGTCACAAACCGGGTTTTGAAGGTCAAAACAATCGTTGCACGTAAATAAATTATAGATGTATGTGACTTTTTTTTTGTTACCTGGTAAAATCATCAAATGAGTCCTCCCACCCAGAGCGGGAGGGAACGTCAGACTCGTACTGACTAAAATCCACGGTTTCCTTCAATAGCCCTTTACGTAAAAAATGACAGTAGGTACAATATTTAAAACAATTCATTTCGTAGGGTGCGTTCGATTTTTTTTTTTTGGTTGTGCCCAATTTATTTTGGTTGTGTGTGTGGGTTTGACATTTGTGCATTTTTGTCATATTTTTATGTCTTATGGGATGAGTTATGACGAAGGGATTCAAATAATACTAATACTATAATTTATTCTAGTTTAACTTACTTATCTCTCTTCTTCTTTATCAGGTATACACAAAATTCCAACACGTTGAGCGTAGCCTAGTTCACAATCGACATTCGAAAAATGTGCACCAAGAGTGATAGACACAAGTGCAGCCAGCACCACACAGATGAAAAGGTACAGTTTCATGTTGATACAAGTTCACTTGTCACGAGAATATACTGAGATACGAGAGATGTGTGTCGAGAATGCACTATGATTCGTGATACAATTCTTTATATAACTAGTTTTATTTTTTTGTACTGGAGCAGGTATCTGTCGTTGACATTTCATTTAAAAATAATTGTCATTAGGAAAACCAGATTTTGCATTGTATAAACACTCGTATAAACACAGATACGAGGTGTATCTAAGGGGTCTACTTTCTAAATACGTGAAGGAAGACACGGGGACGGATAAGGGTGTACGAACGTAACTAACGTCAAAATCAAATTTACGGACGGATAATACCGCCACGACTGAAGTCCTTTTGCCGCGGCCCTTAAATCGATCCATATATCTATATCTAGGCTCCTTAGAATTTGATGTAATGACATAGGTCATAGCTATCTGTCAAATCGTAATATAATTCATTCTTAGTTCGAGTTCGTTGTCAAAACGACCGTAACTAAAGCCGAAACCACGAGTTTCGTGTTTAGAGAGAAGACCCCCTGAACCGTGGACGAAATATCGTTAGAAATAATATTGATTTACTGATCAAGCCAGTTAAGCAAACTCTTACAAAAACAATCCACGTTCGCAAACATCTTGTGGTGCTCTAGAAAACTGTATATTGTTTTTTTTTTATGTAAGGGGAAAATTTTAGATCTTATATTGTGAAAATTATTATTTTATACTCTTTTTATTATGTATCAAAAATGTTTGTAACAGATTTTTATGGTCAAACGTTGATGCTGACATTTGTTACCACGAATATACATAAGACGATGCTTGCCAGGACATGGGGCTATCTTAAAGGGTACGGCAGCCCTGGAAATAAAAAGGAAACTGGCAAAAATAGGTTCATTTGCAAGCCAGTCAAGACCTTCCGCTACCCAGTGCGGTAGTAAATTTTAAGATGTTCCAACAAATAGAAAATGTATTGGAATAAAATTTTCTTGGACTTTTATTCCTATCTTTCTCTTTATAGGTACCTATTGGCACTCTGAGGGATAATGGTCCGTGATAAGAGGTTTGCTTCTCATTCTTAATGATACCAAACCGATGCAGATGGTTCCTAGACATAAACGTTTAAATAAAATGTAACCGTTTAAATTTTATGCTCATAAATCCATTTACATTCTTTCTCCCTCCATGTGGTGAGATTACGCTCGCCCGGTCAGAGTTTGCGTCTTTGAGATCGCGAACGTAATAAAAAACATTAAAAAATATAAATAATAATATAAATATATAATCGGATGCATCAGCCACGGTCATCGGTGATGGTGGTACTGTATATCCCGCGGAAGTGTGGAGGTCGTAGCTTCCTCAATGCTAAGACCTTCTCAGTCTCAGGGAATACTTCCTTGAAGTCGACGTAGGGATGCATCGAGATGTAGTCTCAGTAGATAAAGGTCTTACACCGCTCTCCTTGACTAACGAGAACTGGCGCAAACCTGTGGTATTGGATACTAAGGATCGCAAAGAGGTATGGCAGAGCAAGGAGCTACACGGATGGTTTTACCGGGCTCTTCATGGGCCTGATGTAGACCTTTCTTCATCCTTTCTGTAGCCTGGCTACGTTTCGGTGACCACTTCGGGGAAACCAAAGGTTTTGTCTGTGCGATTATGGATGAAGTTATCATGACGAACAATTATTTTGTGTTTTGTTTTTATAAATAATGTATATAATAAGTAAAAACATTAATAAAGAAATAAATATAATACAAACTGCACAATAAACTCCCGTTTATTGAATTCTCTAATCTTATTAAGATTTTAGATAAACAATAGCTATATCATCCACGTAATAAATCACAGTTTCCTTTCATTCTGGTTAATTTAATAAAAAGTGTCATACAATCAAATTAATAAACGTCTGGGGATCTAATCTCTAACCACGAAACCCGTGGTGTCAGCCTTAGTGACAGACGATTTGACAACGAGCCCGAACTAAGCATGAATGTACCATTTGACAGATAGCTCCTTAGGGTCTCAGTTTTTTGAGTTGTTGTAAATTTACCACAAAATTAATTCCCCACGAAAAAAAGTATATTTAAATTAGCCAAAAGTTTTAAATTAGCCCCATTTCTTTTTTCCGCACGGATAGCAGAACAATTAAATAATAAAAGACAGCACAAAACTACCGAAAACGAGGACAGAATGTGGAATCTGAACAGAAAGTACTAGAAGAACAGGATCAATTTTTTTTGTGAGAAATTAATTTGGTGGCGAATTTACAACAACCCATTTTTTTATGCAATTTGTTGTAATGACATAGACAGCCTCGCGTCAAAATGACTTATGCCTTTGTTAAACAGACTGGCGAAAGGGAAGCGAGTCCGAGAACCGATGCGAAGACGTGGCGAAGACGTGTTTGCTCTGTTTGACGTCGTTCATAAAAAGTCAGCTAATACAACTGTCACGCCTCGGTTCGCTGCACCCACTTTGACGCCTCGTATCGCTTCGGTATCGTCTCGGATTCGGTCCGGTTCGCTTTCGCCTATCAGTTTGACAAGGGCTTTAAGCCGTTGCGGTATTATCCGTCTGCAATTTCATTTTGTTAGTTACGTTCGTACAACCGTATCCGAAACGAACGATAGGGGTAATTTTTCTTCCGTGTTTTTGGCTTCAATTCTCAGAGGTCTACTAGCAATCTTGACATTCGATAATCTAATGTTAACAAACCTTTAACAACAGATCAAAGAAATTCTGATATAATTTATGATCTACAATGATTAGGAATACAATAAATTATCTACGTTTTAAGAGTTGCCAACGATTGACGTAGAACGCTCGCGATCATTTTACACCACGCACTAACTTAAATAAACGTGCCGTTTAAAACGACAGCTGTATGAGAAACAACACACACTCTTTAGGCATACATAACACAACAGTAACATAGAGCAAGCGACATCAGGACGTCATTTGCAAGCGGCCATACATAAATAAATATATACATACACACATATATACAAACATAAATAAATAAACACTAACGTAAAGCAAGCGCCATCAGGACGTCATTTGCAAGCGGCCATTAATTAATAAGTGTGATTTCCTATCATACCTCGCGTCCCCTTCATAAACACTATTCCCCATAACTATTGAACATCGGAGTGAAATTGAACGTCAGTATCCATCCGACGACGAGTGATTTCATCGTGCGATGTAACCGTCAATATGACATTGAGTAGGTAACAGTAGGTACATTTTAAAGCAATATCTCACGATATTTTTCATCGGACGCAACGCCTCATCGCAATAGCAATGCCAATTGGACGGTGGCTAATAAATTCGCTGTACCTTTTTTTTTCGTGGTAAAATCATCAAATGAGTCCTCCCACCCAGGGCAGGGAGGGAGGGACTGTCAGACTTGTACTGACTAAAATCCACGGTGTCCTTCACTAATGTTTTGCTAACTCCATAGATGTCGTTAGTCTTCAGTTTTTGCTGTCGAACCTGGTGTACAATTCCACCAAAATTGTGTGCGATAAATTTCTTAGCGCTTTTTAGGAGTGTGCGTACTAAACTAAAGCTACTATCGCATTAAGCATTCGTGCGCACTTTTCACTGAACTAGATCCAGCAATGTCCCATGGCGACAGACGTCGCAAGACGATCTCCGGCCACCGTAGGCGCGGGCATGCGGGCGGCGAGTAATGGGCGACTCGCTGTCCGACCATGGACCATGCCCGGGTCGACGGCGCGTTGTGTTCCACGCGCGCCTCAAGGATTGTCAGCATAGTGACGGGGCCTGTTGAGGCCAAAGCCTGCCGGGGTAGCGGGACTAACGAATTACCGTGACCCCAGTACGTATAAGGCTATTGAAGTACATCGTGGATTTTAGTCAGTCAAGTCTGACAGTCCCTCCCGCCCGGCCTTGGGTGGGAGGACTCATTTGATGATTTTACCTCGATAAAAAAAAATATGTCCAGCAACGTGCGCGCCCAAATTACGTTATTAATTTTCGTTCACAATTTGCTCGTGTTTGCTAGAGTGATTCTACCAGAGCGAACACTATGCCGTACAGTGTCGCACACCGGTGAAATCGCACATTTATAATGTCAGAAGTGAACCGACGCGTTTACTGGGCGTCAAAAGTTCCTTGTCAGAATAAAACCAAGTAGGCACAATCTAAGTAACCTACGAACTGAATTAACTGGTGAAACGTCTGCCACTACGATGGGGAATCTGGCCCAATGATTGATGCTCGGTTGGTTTAATTAATCTTGCTCAAGTCGGCCTGGCTTGATTACTAAGAGGTGTAGCTCGCCGAATATTTGTCGTAAAGTGCCTATGTGAAAGGAACGCTGGCAGAAATTGTAACATTAATTTTCTTAGTAAAGTAGTTATCTTTTAATTCGAAGTTTTGTAATTGAGTTATTTACTTCGAGGGATCTAAAATGCCACATTGGCAACTTCATGATATGAAATGCCATAAAATACTGCAGCAGCAGAAGCAGTGAACTTGTACTATGGTGGTTATTAATTATTATGATTTTGTTAAAGTAGCTTTTAAGATACTCTTGGTAGTAGAGTGATGGAAAGAAAATCCGGGTTTCACGGGTAACAAAATTAATTTATTGTATTCGGGAAACTAAAATTGTTTTGGAAATTACTTTCTCTCTTAAAATATGTGTTTGCATTTTAATTTTGGGATTCGAATGCCTTTAGTTTTAATTTCTAAAAATTGTTATGAGCAAGTCTTAAAATAAATCTTCGAGGCAATTTTTTTTTTTGTTATTTTTTGACCGTAGCGTAGTCTACTCCTGGAAAAAAAATGTTATTTAATAAAAAAACATCAAATAATAACTACAAATGCAAAAGCGTATTATTACGCTTTGACTTGTATCACTCAACAAACTGTGATGAATTTTGATAAAGATATTACTGGGACTCTGATGTCTATCTTTTTACATTTGGAGAAATAGGAGAGAGAGTTGAGCAAAGCCGCGGATAAAATTTAAATTTAAATGATAAAAACGGCGGCTACTCTATCTATCTCAAGGTTCCCGAATAGAGACCACGCACCGGCAAGCTCAGCGTGGAACGTCCACCTACAAGGTGGACAGACGATCTGATGAAAAACTAAGGATTGCGCTGGATGCAAGCCGCTTCCAACCGGTCCTATTGAAAATCTATGGAGCAGGCCTCCTATGAAGAGCAGTGGACTTCCTAAGGCTGATATGATGACGAAACACTAGGAAGTGTCGAAGGGGGGGGGGTCGCTTTGGGGTACTGTCTTATGTAAAAATTTACCTTCAAAAAGTGCTGATAAATCAGACTAATTTGAATAAATGACTTGATTTCGATGATGACTCTATCTATCCGCAGCTTGCCGCGGGTACGATCCCTGTACGGAACAAAATAAATATTTGTATGATCTAAATAGTTGTTCCGGGTCTGGGTGTTTATGTATGTAAGTTTCTGTGTTCGTAAATGCACCCACGAACAAGATGCAAGGGAAATTACTAGTGTAGTTGCATAATAATAACAAAAAAAGAATTCACTTGCACGTCGAGGCACTCATTATTTACGAGTATTATTTGGGTTGCTGATGGACATTTAGGAATAAAACTTGCGCCGAGGGTGATAGACACAAGTGCAGCGAGCACAACACAGATGACGAGGCACAGCTTCATTTTACAAGTTCACTTGTCACGAAAATGTACTGAGATACGAGAGAGTTTTTTTTTAATAAAAGAGATGTGTGTCGAGAATGCACTGGGATACAAAATTCACTCCTTTGTAAACCTAGCTGTATTGTTTTCTGTATGATACTAGATATCTATTTGCAGTTGACATTTTTGAAAGAATTGTTATTAATCAGATTTTGAAGAAACAGCAACCTTTTATACCTAAATACTTCTATAAATACCAGATAAAACAAAGTAGAATACTAGTACTTTCGGAGTTCCTATCTTAAATGTCAAGTTACACGGGCTAACAAATAAATAATGCATAATTTGACTCCTTTTATGAGGTATATGAAGAAGTATAAGTATTTCATATTTCAGCACATTCAATTCCGGATTAATCCTCATGCAAATTAAACAATTACTTAGAGCAGCACACCTGGTCGCGGGACTCACGAATTACCGTGACCCCGGTACGTAAAGGGCTATTGAAGGACACCGCGGCTTTTAGTCAGTACGAGTCTGACAATCCCTCCCGCTCTGCCCAGGGTGGGAAGACTCATGTGATGATTTTACCACGTAAAAAAAAATGAAAGGGTAGCACACTTCATTGGCTGTTGGTTTTAGGGTATAAACCCCCTGAAATCTCTGACACCTGTAACCTAACTAAGAAACAAAAAATGCTTATATACAACATTATTTTTTGTTTAAGCGAAACCCGATACACCTGTCTAGTATTTTTGTGTAAAGAATCTATGTACAAAATTTTAAAATCGTATCATAAAAAATCACAAGGTTATAAGTTTGTATATTACCTGGTTGTCCGTTCCGCGTCTCCTGTGTTATACACTAGTGATAATAGTTTGGCAATAGGTACTCGTACCTAACCGTACGGTGATTGTATTGTAATTAACTGATAATAAATTTAATTAAAATATTTTTGAAACAAAATATAACATGGTGTAAAAATTATTGGAATCGAATCAGTTACTGATTCTGAACAAACTATATTCAGGATTCGCATATACTAAAAATAATGTTGTATATTTCGCATCATAGATAGGCTTCAATAGATCCGTATAAGTGTGTAGAGTTTCTCTTGATCCCTTTTTCATGTTATCATAAACGAAAAACGGATAAAGAGAAATTTTATAAACTTACTTACCTTATTTATTGTTTATGGAAAGGTGTCGTTTAGTAAGAAAGGTTTGCTTTATCTACTTAACGAAGTACTCATCAACTTAACACCTTCCATAACACCGATGGAAACGTTTATAAATGTTAAAAAATGCTCATGAAATAAAAACTACTGAACCAAACTTAATGAAATTTTTGTGGGACCAAATGGCAGCTGGTATGCTGCATCGAACAAAAAAAAAGAATCATACAAATCTGATCAGAAACCTCGGAGTAATCGGTGTTTATTGTAATCTGATTAATTCTTTTAAAAATGTCAACTGCAAATACAACAAACTGTACAGTTACGTATATAAAGGAGTGCATCACGTATCACAGTGCATTTTCCAAGTTCCATACATTTTTACCCATTGTCCTTTGATAGATGCATAGATGTTACTTTTTGTTACTCTTTCACACAAAAATTGGGTAACGGATTGGAATGAGACTTGGCACAGATATTTTTTATACCCGAATAAAATAACCTGTGTAATTTTTTATTCCACACAGGTGAAGCTGAAGGCGAAAACTAGGAATTATAATGAATCGCTCTTTTGATTGAAAAAAAAAGCCAACCAAATAGTTTACTTTATGTTTATCTTCCCGTTTTAATCTAAGTCATTGCAATCAAAAGAAACGGACGTTCATGCTTTATTATTCGGTGCCGCGGTGTGAACAAAACCCATAGGATAGAACATACAGCACAAATAAAGGAATAAGTCCGGAATTCGATAATTTATAACTATGATGTCCCAAAAAAACCATTAGAAACTTTTATTTTCAAATTTAAGTAAAATAACGAATTTTGGTTGATAATTAAAAATCAAATTAAATTAAAATGAATACATTGTACAATTTTATGTAAATACTCAATTTTTTATTTAAAAATATATTACAAAGGGCTAGTCATAAAGTATATAAATAATAAAGGACATACAGTCTTCGTGAAAGATCATCTTCTTTTATCTTTTCTGACGAATTAACACCATTGCGCAAAAGCTACTTCTGAAAAAAGGAAAAACAACATTTTTTTTTCTGTTCACATAGTAAAATGTATTATCCTAATTTTAACTAACATAACAAATGGAAAAGATGGAAAAATCGGGCAGGACGAGTGAACCCGTGCACAGTAATAAATATTTTAATTATTAAAAAAGTTAGAAAAAATTAACTCACTTAGTCTTCCAAAGTGCATTGACCATTGACTGTTTTTACATGGTTTTCTGGACAAAAATCACCAAAAGTAACACCGGCAAACGTGAGAGACACAAGTGCAGCAAGCACCATATATATGACGAGGTACAGCTTCATGTTGATACAAGTTAACTTGTCACGAGAATGTCCTGAGACACGAAATACACTTCCTTATATACCTCATAGAAGATGGCAAATTATTCATTTATTATTTATTAGCCTGTGTAACTTGACATTTTAGCTAATAAATCAAAAAATACAGGTTTAATACAACAGTGTCTACTCAGTAAAAATGTACGAAGTACTCGTCTGTCCACTAGTTTTAAAGATACGAGGACGCCTACGGTTCACCTTTTGACCAATAATTTAAAATTATACTAACACTAGGTTCTTCGGGCACGCCGCAATCGCGGCGGTAAGACCCCTCTTTGAGGAGTGGCTGGATAGGTGTCACGGCGTCCTGACCTACTGCATGACGCAGGTCATCACCGGACACGGAAGTTTCGGGAGGTTGTGTCTGATGAGGAAGGAAGTCACCACTGCGAGGATTGTCCGGATTAACAGGATGGAGCATACGGTGCAGGACTGCCCCGCTTGGGCAGAGCACCGCCGTGTCCTCACGACGGCGATAGGCGGAGACCCCTCGCGCCCGGCATTGGTCGAGGTCACACTGCGGGGCGAGACGGAGTGGGAAGCGGTCGCCTCCTTCTGCGAAGCAGTCATGCTCGTGAAGGAGGAGGGAGAGGACAGCGTCCTCCCTTGACCCCGGCCGCAGTGGTAGACGCCCACAGCAACCGACGTCGCTAGACGATATCTGGCTACCGTGGGTGCGCATGCGGGCGGCGAGTAATGGGCTACTTGCTGTGCGACCATGGATCATGCCCGGGTCGACGGCGCGTTGTATTCCACGCGCGCCTCAAAGAGTGTCAGCAAAATGACGAGGCCCCCCTCTGGAGGGTGAAAGCCTGCCGGGATTGCGGGACTTACCAATTACCGTTACCCCGGAACGTAAAGGGCTTTTGAAGGACACCGTGGATTTTAGTCAGTACGAGTCTGACAGTACCTCCCGCTCTGCCCTGGGTGGGAGGACTCATTTGATGATTTTACCACGAACAAAAAATATTAAATAAATAAAACTCGTATCTACTCAGTAGATCCATTAGATATTCCAATTAGTCAGACTATTGGAAAATACAAATTAATTAACAAAATATACTAATCAAATAAAACCGTGCCGTTGGAGGTTTGTTTTTGTTACTTTTACAAGCAAAAACTGCTGCACGGATTTGGAAGACACTTGGCACGGAGATGTTTTTAAAACCGGAATAAAAAAAATCCTGTGTTGTTTTTATCTAGTCTAGTTATTATAATTGATTGCTCTTTTTTACTGTAAAAAGGCCATATAAATACTTTGTCTTATGCTAATTTTCCAGTTTTTTAATCTCTATAAATTGGAACTTTTATCAAGTTTTTACTCTACTTCCATCGTAACTTGATCAAAGCTTAACACATTATATTACAAGTTTACTAATGAATAAATCAACGCAGCCTCTACCGATATAAGTTAGGCTAAAATATTATTTAATGTACACATATGCACATAAATGTAACAATAAATAAGAATATTTTTATGGATTGTATCTGTAGGCTTTTAAATAAATAAATAAATTATTAATAATATTTTAAAAAAATGTTTATACTGTCGTCAGCAAATTGGAAAAACACAAAAAATAACATTCTGAAAACAATAATTCTTTAATAGGTAAAGTTGAACACAACGTAGGTAAATCTTGTTGGATTAGTACAAGATTGACCTGTTTGCATTCTCACTCAGATCTTTGACATTTAAGATAATAAAATAAAATAAAGCTTTTGTTGGACGCTGTATTATAATGTAAAGGAGTGTCCATTTTGTATCTCTATACATTCTCGTGATAAATGAACGTGTGTCAATATCAGGCTGTACCAGGCTGTCATCTGTGTGGCGCTCGCTGCACTTGTGTCTTACACCCTTTTTTTTAGCGTGGATAAATTATCAAATGAGTCCTCCTACCCCAGAGCAGAGCGGGAGGGACTGACAATCTCATACTGACTAAAATCCACGGTGTCCTTCAATAGCCCTTTACGTTCCGGGGTCATGGTAATTCGTGAGTCCCGCGACCAAACCGGCTCCTTTGGAAAATCACGGGAGCGCCGTTATTTGTAATTGTTAATTTGTTAGCGTTAGAACTTATGCGCGTCCACGAGTTGTCGACATGGTTGGTTTTCTTAATAATAATTATTTTTTAATTAAATGTCATCGACAAACCTGCTCTCGTACAAGAAATATACAGCTGGGTATATAAAGGAGTGCATTTAAATATCACAGAGTATTCTCGACACACATCTCTTGTATCTCAGTACATTCTCGTGACAAGTGACCTTGTATCAACATGAAGCTGTACCTCGTCATCTGTGTGGTGCTCGCTGCACTTGTGTCTATCACGTTTGCTGCTCCCGATCAGTACGGATGTGTGTCCGGTATTCTGAGTGATCCTGACTGCGCAGGCGACGTATACGTAAGTAACCAGTTTTGGCAAGCCTTATTTTGGAATATTAGGTTCCTAAGTTCCCATTATCATTATTTAAATAAGTTTGCCGTATACAAATGGTGTAATAATACGGCATTTTTTTTTCAAAAACAACGGGTTTGATTCCTGTATAGGAGTATTGATTTTTCGAAAATTCAATGGTGAAATTATAGTTTTCATCAAAATCGGCCTCGAGACTCCTATCAGTATTTTCTCGTTATTCTTCATTCTTTTTGTAATTTAGATATCCACGTTCTGTTGGAAAATTCAGCTTGTAATGCAAGCTGAAGCTCAGGTTTCCTCACGATATTGTCGTTCACCGATTTAATGATGTTCAGGATAAACATAGAAAGTACATAATATGAATGATTGAAAAAGACACTTTTGGTACTTGTTCGTGTTTGAACTCGCAACCTTGTGTTAACCTCTGACCCTTCTCAGATTTCAATAAAACTAATAGCTGCATTTTTCTACAGGACAAATATTAGCTGCGATGGTGTTCGACTGACAGAAATTGAGCGTCAGAAGCAGAATGGATTTGGATGAGAGCACACACAGATCATTTTTAAACCTGAATAAGAAAATCTGTGTTATTTTAAACTTGACGCCCTGTCATGGATTCTACATATTTCTCAGTAGAGTCCGCGCCTCCACTCATAGTATTAGACAAGGTGCTAGTGTCTATGTCGTTAAATCAAACTGCTTTAAAAAATGTAGTACCTCGAATTTGCGCATCAGTGGTGTCGCGGACGCTACTTGAAGTATTATGACGTAAAATGTATGAAAAAGCACGAACGAGGAACTAATTTTATCCATCAAATTAACGAAGAAGTTCCCGTTTACTTAATGTCACAAAAAAGGTGAAAACTATTCGACTTCATCATGGATGAATCTACAAGCAAAAATTAAAAACATTGATAAATATCGCTTCTTTTATTGTAATAATACCTATATATATCCATAGTTTATTTTTAATATAGTGATATTTGTTATTTATTCTAAAATGTTAATTTATCGATGAATAAGCGTTTTAATTTATACCAATTAAGAGTTATAGCAGCCACGAACTAGTTTCTAATTATGTCGAAATAAAAATCGTTAATTCTTAGTCGTTGATAAAGTTCATCATCTCTTAAAATTGAACGGAAATAATTTAAATCTACTAATATAATAAAGACGAATGATTTGTATTTTTTTGTATGTTTGAAATGAGTAAACTCTAAAAATGCAGAACCGATTTCAAAAATTCTTTCATCTTGTTGGTCCTGAGTGACATAAGCTGCAATGGGGGAGGGTTAATGAGCACAAGATGGCGTTTGCAAAAGCTAGTCAAAAAGAATAATGTTTTAAATAAATAATAATTATTATTTATTAACAACCGTGTACTTTCCCAGTGCTAGGCCACTCCTCCCTCCGGTAATTCCAACAATCATACTTAATAACATTCAGTTCCTTCCTCCACCTGCTTCAAATATAAGTAATTGTGCAATTATTTAAACAAATAAACACAAATTTTATAGTAACTTTTAAACAGTTTCATTTCTCAATAGAATATTGAAACTATATTTCAAAAACTTGCTTCTCGTTACCTTATGTTTGAAAATAGAATATACAACATTATTTTTTGTTTATGCGAAACCCGATACACCTGTCTAGTATTTTTGTGTAAAGAATCTATGTACAAAATTTTAAAACCGTATCATAAAAAATCACAAGGTTATAAGTTTGTATATTACCTTGTTGTCCGTTCAAAAACATGCTCATTTCGCGGTACACCCGCTTAAACCGTATCTCCTGTGTTATACACTCGTGATAATAGCTTGGCAATAGGTACCTAACCTAACTACCTAAAAAAATATAACATGGTGTAAAAATTATTGGACTCGAATCAGTTAATAATTCTGAACAAACTATATTCAGGTTTCGCATACACTAAAAATAATGTTGTATATATACCCAACTACATTGAGGTCGGCTTCCAGTCGAACCAGATGCGGCTGAATATCAGTATTTTACATGGAGCGACTGCCTATCGGACCTCCACAACCCAGTAACTAGGCAATACGATACCCCATGCTAAGATTGGTTGTCAGACTTATGATCTTCTAACAGTAACGAGGTATACGACAATGTCAATCTACATGTATAAATGCCAGCCGGAACTAACGGCCTGACGAGCTTTCCGAGCCACGGCGGAAACTCGGTATGGCAGATGGTCACCCATCCACAGACCAACCTCGGCAAGCGCGGCTTAACCCGGAATATAAGCTTGTGCGGCTGTGATTATTTAGCCATAAGCTCGAGTCACCTGCAAAACTTTATAAAAAAATAATTCATCTTTTAATGTTACGTACTTTTTATTTTGGGGTTACATTGACCTCTTTAGCCCAGAAACCAAGATGAGACCTCACACAGAAGGATCTATAACTTTTATGTACCGGCGGAACACATTAAAAATAATCTACTTAACGCCCTGGACTCCGTTAGGATGGTCAGGCGGCCTTTGTGATGCCTAACATTACCAGTGAGATTGCTAGGCCATCACCGCTGGTCACAGGTACCCTATGGTGCCCTTGCTCCGGATGGACCAATAGGATGTGGATCCAACACATCCCTAACCTAATCTCTCCCCATACAGGGCCAATTACTTGTCGGGGTCGCAGGTTTGTCTAAACATGTAAGATCGCATTTACCCTGGAACGTAAAGGTCGCGGGACTCACGAATTACCGTAACCCCGGAACGTAAAGTACGGCTATTGAAGGACACCATGGATTTTAGTCAGTACGAGTCTGATAGTCCCTTCCGCTCCACCCAGGACGGCAGGACTCATTCGATGATTTTAGAAATACTTAACTAAATTAACTACTAACTTTAATCATTTTTAATCTGGTTGTCTTCAATCCTCCGCGTCTTCAGCATAGGTATAATGTAATGTCAAATTATGATAACCACTAACCGCATGGCTAACCAAAGCAATACGTATCATTAGTGCGTAACGTTTCGGTAAGTAACCATAGAACCACAAACCGCAACTTAACATGGCGTTAACTATTGTCTCATTACTCTAGATCTAGTATATACAATATTCGCCTCCTTCTGCGAAGTAGTCATGCTAGCGAAGGAGGAGGCGGGACGCGTGAGGGAGAGGACGGCGTCCTCCCTCCACCCCAGCCGCAGTGGTAGACACCCACGGCGACGGACGTCGCAAGACGATCTCCGGCTACCGTAGGCGCGGGCATGCAGGCGGCGAGTAATGGGCGACTCGCTGTCCGTCCATGGACCATGCCCGGGTCAACGGCGCGTTATGTTTCACGCGCTCCTCAAAGAGTGCCAGCACAATAACGGGGCCCCCCGTTAGAGGGCCAAACCCTGCTGGGGTCGCGGGATTAACGAATACCGCGACTTTCTAACATAAAGGGCTATTGAAGGACACCGTGGATTTTAGTCAGTACAAGGCTAACAGTCCGCTCTGCTCTGCCCTAGGTGGGAGGACGCATTTGATGATTAAACCACGCTAAACAAAAGTTTATACAGTATAATAATATGATAGTTACTAGCTGACCCGTGCCCACAAGCCTAAATCTATACTGTTGCTATACTAATATTATTTATTTATTTTATTGGTTTACCAACAATTGTTACATCCATGCGTAAATAAATAGAGCACATAATACTTATACTAGATGTACAATATTAAGCGGTAAACACTACATGCAAAAAATAACAATAATATACGGTTTAATGTATGTTAAAAAGATTTAAAATTATTATTATAAAGCTGAAGAGTTTATTTGTTCGGTTGAAAGCGATAATCTTAGGAACTACTAGGTCAAACTTGAAAAAAACACTATATTTTTCGAGCAATCCTTAATGTGGGAAAAAGATTTACAAAAAAGACGGAGAACACCCTAAAATAATCCTATAAAACCCAATCTCATAATTTTCTGAGACATCGCATGAAAGACCACCGTTCTCAACTATTCGGGATATAAGAGGTCGATTTTATGGCATCCTTAAGTGCTTTCTGACCGTAATTTTCTTTTTCAATCCTAAAAACTAGCCCCCAAAGGTCGATGACCACCTGTGACCCTTGCATGTTCCAATCAAAACCATCTCATTTTATGTTTGACCCTTTATCTGCCTCTAAATTATGGATTAGACCCAAATACGGACTTATAATTCGATTAAACGTATATCTGTCTGTCTGGTTTCAGTTTTAAAACAATTTACTTTAGTAAAAGTTTAATAATTGTTGAGAAGCAAGTGCCTTCCAAACGTGAGTTTACCCTATTTTTAAAATTATCAAATGAGTCCTCTCATTCAGGGGAGGGTGGGAGGGACTGTCAGACTTGTACTGACTAAAATTAACAGTGTCCTTCAATAGCCCTTTTTGTGGTCACGGTAGCTCGTTAGTCCCGCAACCCCAGCAAACGTGTGTTTACCCTAGTATAGATTCATAATAGCGTAGAACTTGGGAAAAAATAATAGCAAGGTAGTAAGGTCACGGGACTGTCGGACTGACTAAATAGGATACCGCGGTCAAGCGAGCAGTGTGGATTTTTAGTCATTAAGAGGCTGAATTCTCATTCCGCTGTATTCATATTGGGAGAACTGACTTTCAATGACCTGTAATTCCAAAAAAAGATGCTCTCACAGCCCTAGATGCGTACGCACAATTCAAAAATTTAGGTTTGAGTTGCTGTTACGCTGATATCGGTAGCGTTCGTCCAAATTTTGAAAGCGTCGTAGTAGTAGTAGTTACGAAAGAAAACATACAGGTTAAATAATTTTTCATAATAATATAACTGAGAGACTAATTAATTTTTTTCAGTAATCTTACTTATTGTGATCATTTGACTGCGCTCATCAAAATGAGCGATATTCATTTCGGAATTCCATCCTGCGGATTCCCTAATGTCGTGAACTCAACCGTTATTTTTTAACCATACATAAATACATTCATAATGACCCTTATTGGAAGCCATCCAACGTCTCCCGATGGATTATTCACAACTCGAATGGAAATAAGAAGTCTTGCGATCTTATTTTTTTTGCAGAGCAAGTTTTCACAAAGTTTTGAGAATATTCAGGTCAGCTGCATGAATCTGCAAACTATAAAGTTGATAAATCTTAACTAGATACCTAACCCAGTTTGCACCTAATTTATGCAGCTGTAAACTAGCTTAAACCTAAGTTCTAGATCTACCAACGCGACATTCTTGAGGTCTGATCCTTGAAAAGGTTACTTGATGTTTAGATCAGGATTATTATAATTTAGCCTTGATTTTAGAGAAAGTGCACTTTGTTTAAATAATATTTATTACGAGAATTGTTTTTTTTTTCTATATTTTATTAATAATCAGTCTTTTCACTGTTTTGCTAACTGTACCGGTATGTGTAACGATCCAAATCCTACTAATATTATAAACGTGAAACTTTATTAGGATTGATTGTTGGATGTTTGTTCCTCTTTCACGCAAAAACCACTGAACAGATTTAGTTGAAATTCGGTACACAGATACTTTATAATCTGGATTAACACATAGGATATGTTTTTGTCCCGATTTTATGTTCCCACGGGATGATATTCGAGTTATAGCGGGTGAAACCTGACAACAGCTAGCAAAACCTATTTTAACTAACCGATTGAAATAAATTTTATTCGGCTCGTTTTTAACGTCCTTAGATGGGCCACATACTCTTTGCCTTTGTGAAACAGACCGGCGAAAGCGGACCGGTTCCGAAGCGATATCCTACCGAAGCGAGACGTCAGTGAGACGTCAGTCCGATAGTTCTGTCACGCTATCGGATCGCTTTCGCGTTTCTATGTGACTGGATTCAAACAATTCCATACATTACAAATGAAAACGTCACGCTTCGCATTCGCCACGCCAGTCTGTTTGACAAAGGCTTTAAAGTGTTCATGGCGTCCTTTGGAATAAAGATGGCGCTACATTAAAACACACACACACACACACAATTAGACGGCCTAATTAGGCATCCTATCGCCGACCGTAGCTTTCACGTGCACTTTGAACACGCTGCGATCATCAGATTGTAGGTACTCGTACGTCACTGCCGCCTTTACAAAGATATTGAGTGATACTGGAAGTGGCTTAATTTTTTTGCGTTTAAGCCCCTTCGTAGACAACGCGACGCAAGTCTCCGATACCTTACGACTTTAGTGTCTAGGTGTTTATCGTAATAAAAATCGTTAGAGGATTGTACACAGGCAGGCGTCGCGTTATGTAAGAGGGGGCATAGTGTCATGCTGTCAAGTAACGACTGTAAAGCTATTAAACGTTTTGAGATTGAATGAGACTTTTTTTGGGACAAACCCACCACACTATTTCCAATCCACTGCAACTCCTGTAAGTCAGTATCAACAGTGGCAACCACCAGAAAAGCGCCGAAACAATAAAGCTCGACATGTCCCGGAGAATGAGAATTTAACTGTTTTGGATTTTATGCAATGAATTTAATCTGAAAATAATACTGGAGGAGTAGTAAAAATTTGTTTTCACTGTTACGGGAAGTGGAAAAGTTTCGAATAAGACTGCTTACATTTTTTCAATAAGCTCCGATGATGATTGCGGTTTAATTGATGACTAGATTGTTTCTTCGCAAAGTTTCACCTTCTTTAATATTTAAGTCAAATAATTTCCTATAACCATCTCCAATGTACCCTCTATCTCTGTACCGGAATTAATGAAAATCTGCTCAGCAATTTAGATATAAAAGTGACAAACAAACTCACTATCACATGACTAAGAGGATTCATCATCAGCCGGAAGACGTCCACTGCTGAACATAGGCCTCCCCCTAAGAGGATTAAAAAGACTAAAACCAAAATTTAAGATATTTTTTGGGAAAATACGAGTAAATAGTTTGTTCTGTCGACAAGTTTTATTGTTCTACAATATAATTAACGTTACATCGCATCCATTATCTATTCAAATAGCTCATATTTATCAATAAAAACCTCATACATCTCAATAAAAATACATACAGGAAGTTAACTAAATCAACAACGTCCTCAATTTCGTCTGATTCCACATACAACCCTTTGCCTAATTAACTGGAAGAACATTCCATACATCAGAACCTTCTGGTTCACTAAGCACACGGAACTGTTTGATCCGAATTGAAATGTGTTGCTAGGGGCCTTTGTCAGCGCGGGCATGAGGGGAGCGAGTAATGGGCGACTCGCTGTCCGACCATGGACCGTGCCCGGGTCGACGGCGCGTTGTGTTCCACGCGCGCCTCAAGGAGTGTCAGCATAGTGACGGGGCCTGTAGAGGGCCAAAGCCTGACGGGGTCGCGGGACTCACAGATTACCGTGACCCCGGTACGTAAAGGGCTACTGAAGGACACCGTGGATTTTAGTCAGTACAAGTCTGACAGTCCCTCCCGACCTGCCCTTGGTGGGAGGACTCATTTGATGATTTTACCACGATAAAAAAAAGGGGCCTTTGTCAAGGTCATTTTAATAGCAATAGGTATATCGCATGATATCAATTGGAAAATACTCTTTTTGGGATGATTTTGACGATAAAAAGATAGCAGATTGGGTTTGCTTTAATTATCCCCGGGAAAATAAGGTACATTGGCTTTTTTTTTGCTAGCTTGCTCTATCCCACTCCTGGGCAAAGACTTCCCTCCACTTTTCCCACCTTTAGTATCGTTATGATAATGATTATGAAATGAAATTATTAGTTTTAACAAGTAAACCTTAACAACTAGGGATAGGAGCCTCCTTTTAAGCAAATAAGCAAGCCTGTGTTAGGAGACTTCGCTTTTCCGTAACTTAAATAACTGTATGATACTTTGATAACTGTGGTGTTAATTAAGTAATTGTTCTGGAAGATTTTACCACGATAAAAAAAAAAGTTTGGAGAAATGCGTGTTATCAAAAGAATGAATGTATTCATTCTTTTGATAACACGCATTTCTCCAAACTTTTTTTTTTATCGTGGTAAAATCTTCAAATGAGTCCTCCCACCCAAGGCAGGGCGAGAGGTACTGTCAGACTTGTACCGACTAAAATCCACGGTGTCCTTCAAAAGACCTTTACGTACCGGGGTCACGGTAATTCGTTAGTCCCTAACATTATAGCCAGACTTTTAAACTTCTATCCTTCTGGAACAAATTACGAATAATCGAAGAATATATTTCTTCGATTATTCGTAATTTGCTGATATTCTTTGTGATGTTTTGACATCGATTTTAGTTGCATCTGATACATAAACTTGTAGGGAATGCAGATGCAGGGTAGAAAGTCTATACAATAATCTGATTTGTAAAAGGCCAGGTTGACAACTGACAAGTCATAAAGCATGCAATGGATATCAATGACAATGGATATCTCCACAAGGTCGACTTGTAAAGCCGTGGTGACAGGACGACTTGAATTGAAATCCCACTTTAGCTTTTTTTTTTTTTTTATCGTGGTAAAATCATCAAATGAGTCCTCCCACCCAGGGCAGGGCGGGAGGGACTGTCAGACTTGTACTGACTAAAATCCACGGTCTCCTTCACTAGCCCTTTACGTACCGGGGTCACGGTAATCCCTTGGTCCCGCGACCTCCCACTTTAGCTTAGCGGCTGTTTGAACCGTCCTATATAAAAGAAATATTGTCAGTTAGATTTATGCCTAGAATACTGCGCTTTGTTGAACGTTGGCAATACTTGAGTTTTGACTTTTGTATTTTTGTCAAGTACTAAGTCCCACTTGCACCACAAACCACTAAACAGGTTTAGCGCTAAACTGAATTAAAACATCGTTCTGTCTCTGTCAACTTCAAACAATTTGACAGGGATACAGTGATATTCTAAGGCAGTTTAGCGTTAAACCCGTTTAGTGATGTGTGGTGCAAGTGGGCCTAAGTCTAATCCATAAATCAAAATGGGAAGACATCACATATCTATGAGTTTATGCTTATTTTCTTACAGATATTCAAATATCAGAGGTCCAAATACACGTAAACATATACATAGCCATGGCTATGTATATATAACGACCTTGATCTTTGTTATTTTGGCGGATTCAAATGATCTATATCAAAGTGGGTCATCATGATTTGACTTTGTCGATTATACACTCCAAAATAAATATGTGAACATTTCCACGCTTTTATGAAGCCTTGTCTCATCCAGATACACAACTTCAAGGATAGTTCTCGTTTGATTGATGATGTGGCGTATCAAGCGGAGTGATGCCGGATCATCGCTCTAATGATTGATAACGACTCACGCCCAAGCTTCTTGACTACCTTCGTGCTCTCAATGTCTTGTTTTCCTGATGAATTTAGTGGAGGCAATGTGTGATGTGCTTTTGATTAAGATTGTTTTATTACGAGATGTTTTAATTCTGCGTTGCACATGTCAGTAAGTATGGCACTTATGAATGGAAGTTTAGTAATCTACATAATGTTCACGTTTGTATTTATGCTCTAGTATAAAATTAATATAATCATTTTTCGGTATAGGTACTGGCGTGTGCTAGTGTGCTTGTTGTGGCTAATATTTATTTTCTTTAAAAAAAAACTGCCCCACACTAGGAATTTCACGTGCGTTTATAAATATAGAAACTTACATGCACCAACACCCAAACTCGGAACAACTATTTGCAGATCATAAAAATATTTGTTCCCCTCTCAGCCGTTTTGAATGAAATAAATTAAACGAATTTTTTTCATGTATTTTTAATCAATAAACAAATGACTACTTTTGGGAAAAAAATCCATGTTTTTTAAATAAAATTAATTTGAAATTAGAATTCTTAGCCCAACAAAAATTATTTTGATTTGAAATGGCCAGTACTGCAGAACGGCAATGTCATAGGTAAAGACCTAATATTAGCAATAAGATGGTTTAAAACAAAGAGAACTTTGTCCACACATGTCGTGCCGATCCCTTACCAAAAACTTTCCCAAAGTAATATCACTAAATCATCCGGCAAGACTCAATAGGGCCAATAATGGCCCGATATTAC
Organism: Agrotis puta; assembly: GCA_943136025.2. NCBI lineage: Eukaryota > Metazoa > Arthropoda > Insecta > Lepidoptera > Noctuidae > Agrotis > Agrotis puta. The sequence goes on along the minus strand of OW964175.2, from coordinate 13,206,204 downwards.
TCACAATAAGGCGAGAAATTCGACTAGCCTCCACGAATAAATGTCAGATATCCATAGCTTAAGTAAAACAAACAACGGACCCACAATCTAGAGTCTGGACCGAAAGTAGTCGACGTGGAATGGAAACAATAACGATAAATAATGATACGGATTGGAACGCAGTATCGGGCGGCGACAGTTTAAATAAACTGGATACAGTTTGCATATTCAACTAAAGAAAGTACGGAAAGAGTTCAGTGAAAACAGCTGGGTTGGCAGCATATTGTGTTTTTTTTTTAACGATTTATATTAACTTTAGTCTTCGGGTCTCATTTTCGTAGTGTATGTAAAAGATGCTGAATAGTTTTCTGCGTAGTTTTTAGCCTGTTTCGTACCCAAAGGGTCTTTAAACGGGACCCTATCAATAAAACTTCGCTCTGTCTGTTTGTCTATCTGTCCGTCTTTTACCATGCTGTATCTCATGAAACTTGATAGTGAGATTTTTTGTTTAATTATTCACAATTGTACTACGGAATCCTTCGTGCGTTTCTCCGACTCGGTTTGCCAAACAACTGGACATTCTACAGTAAATCTAAATACTATTTGGCACAAAGCTCTCTACTCTACTCGTATTTGGATTCATTACCATATTGAACGAAAGTACCACTACGGCAACTATGGTGTACCTAGACTAGAGTTCCCCTGTGGCTGAAACCACGTGGACTTAATAATAAATACGAGCTTTGACCAGCAAAGCGTAAAGCCTTAGTTGTTGGTCCCAACTGTATTTTATAGATATTTGACAGTCGGTATGTGTTGAACACTCGCTATGTAAAACATAGGGCAGAGCACTCGACGCTATGTTTATACGTACCGAGTACTCGTCCGAGAGCACTGCCTCACCCGTTTGCTCGGTATTTGTGATCAAGGCGTAATTGTTAGGCCCTTCGTACAAACGCGACGCAAGACAATTATCCGATACCGATGGAGACTTTGGTATCCATTGAGGCGTGCCAGTATACGAATTTCATGGATTTGTATTGCGATACTCGCCTGAATACCAAAGTCGTTAGGTATCAGAGACTTTCGTCGCCTTGTGTACGAAGGGGCTAACTGATAGCCAGGAGCCCGAAAGTCTGGTAACCAGTCTTACCTACGGGTATCGTGTTAGCCAGTTACTGGGTTATGGTGGTCGGGTATGCAGTTGCTCCGTGTATGTAATACTGATAGGGGAACAGTCTATAAGACGGGGGCGTGAAGTATAATGGGAAATCACACACTTAAAGCACCTTAACACAAAACTAACGTAGCGCAAGCGCCAACAGGAAGCCATTTATTAATGGCCGCTTGCAAATGACGTCTTGATAGCGCTTGCGCTACGTTAGTGTTGCGTTAAGTGTGCCTGAAGAGTGTATGACCATTATACCTCGTCCTGGTATTATACGCTGTTTCCCTATTCAGTTGCATCGGATTTGATTAGGAGCCGATGTCAAAATAGTTGGGAAAAGGCTAGGCTACGCAGTTGATGACCAATTTTTGCCGGAGTAAACGTCATACTGGGAGAAAATCTCTGTGGCAACTCTCTCATTCAGAACTATTCAGCCATTCTGGTGTGATTGAGTGTCAAAACATCAATCCGTTAATCCAAAAACTAGTCAGATTTCTGATTATGTTTAATAAAGTTACCACTTATACTTAAATTAGCTGTCCAATTCACCGAGTGTCCTTCTCTGATTATTTATTATAGGTTACTACGTATATTTCTTAGCAAATTGTTGATCTTAACGTACCAAAATAGATAGGTACCGTAACCGAAAATCAACTGCGAATAACATCTAGAATAATAATAAGAAATAAAATTGATAAACTTTCTTTAGGCTGGCCGCATACTGCCTTCAATCGTTAGAGCAAAATTAGTTTTTGCAATATTTGTGGGAGTTGCTAAAACAACTAAGCTCGAACTTAACACTTAGTTTTATGTTACGTAAGTTACATACAGTCTGTGTAAATTTAATAAGAAAAGTAAAATTAGTAGTTAGTTAGTTAAAAGTATTTTCATCTATATTTTCTGTGATCAAGTATCACTTTAGACGCACTTTACAAGATTGATGTACAACATCACATTATATGGCTTAAATTATCGTGCTAGAGTTGTCCACGCGAACTAGTTAATAACCTATAAAAAAACCATCAGCAACCGTTTGGCAGGCTAACAGAACTGGTCACACCACCTAATTGAAATCTTGAGCTTCTTCCATTCCAGTAAAAGATGAGACACTCCGTTCCAATAGTATTGAAGGAACACCGTGGATTTTAGTCACTACGAGTTTGACAGTCCCTTCCACTTCACCAGGGGTTTTTTTTTTTTTTTATCGTGGTAAAATCATCAAATGAGTCCTCCCACCCAGGGCAGGGCGGGAGGGACTGTCAGACTTGTACTGACTAAAATCCACGGTGTCCTTCACTAGCCCTTTACGTACTGGGGTCACGGTAATCCCTTGGTCCCGCGACCCCAGACTTCACCAGGGTTAGGACACGTTTAATGATTTACCACGCTAAAAAAAAGCATAACCTATACGTTTGAAAGTTTCTTGTTTTTTTTCGTACATATTGCTAATAAGTTTTTATTTATAGTCTGTATATAATCGTTAATTTGTTAATGTTAATGGATGGAGAGGAAGAGGAAGGCCAAAGAAGAGATGGATGGATTGTCTAAGGAATAATATGAAAGAAAGAGGAGTGAATGATACTGTGACGTTTGATAGAGGAGAATGGAAGAAAAAAACGTGTTGCGCCGACCCCAAGTAAAATGGGATAAGGGCAGGAAAATGATGATATAGTCGTTAAATTGTTGAAGAATAATTTAGTTTTTACTTGAAAAAAAAAATCTCTCTTTATGCTTTAGTATAACTCTTTTCAAGGAATAATTTATACAGTATACACGTTGATTTACAAAACGTATATCGAGTAGTCGGTCGTCAATGTGCGCCCAATCTAAGGTCCAGCGAAGGTTCTTCTATTTCAATTACGTCTAGACCAATCAGTGTTGGCAAATAATGTGTATTCATAATTCAGAATACTGGACGATAGTTTCTATGAGCCGTATAATTTAGTTACAGAGCCGTCAATTTCAATACATTGTGTGATTAGGTGTGGTCTGCTGGACACGGTACGCAAATTATTTGGAAAATAACTAATGGTTTGAAATTAGTTATGGTTTATTCAGTTACGATGGAATTATGTATCTTTTGAGGTTTTGGAAGACAGACGATTGTAGATATTTAAGACAGGTTTACTGTAGTTAAATTCATGAGTAACTATTGAAAATAAAACGACAAATTTTAGATCACGAGCTTCAGCTTAAGACTCAGTAATTAAAAAAAAACGACGGGTTGCACTCTGGGAGTGCCGGCAGAAGTGAAAACTTGAATAGTAATAAACACACACGAACATTCGCGCAAGCGCCCTGCGCCGTCTTACGAATTTTCGATCAGGTCACGTGTCCTGACGCGAGTTTAACAATTTTTACCCATTCCAAAAAAAGTACAAAACGCCGTTAAAGAAGTTTTCACTTCAAAAAATTTTTTGAAAAACTGGGATCCAACGGGAATAAATCCATTTTGGTAACACAGTTTTCTTTTTAATTAATACTGTGTTTTACGCGCATTACTTTGTGTAATTTATTTCATCACTCAAAACTGTGAAGGAAACCGGCATGTCCTAGAACCAAACATTCGAAAATATGTGACATCTACCAACCCGCACTGGGCCCGCGTGGTGGACTATGGCCCACTCCCTCTCACAGAGAGGAGGCTTGTGTTGATACGTTTTAGACTGATTATGACTGTGTTTTACGCTAGGGCTTTCTCGTGGATCACTGACACGATTTTAAATATTTAAATTCACCAGATCGATCCGTGGATAACTATTATTATTTATTTTGGATTATTATATATATTATTTTATTATTACTTAGTGATAACTTTCCAAAAAAGAATAGCCTTAATCAATAAACAGAAAATATAATAAACATAAAAACATTTTTTCAATTCGGATCTAGTTCCTGAGATAAGCCAGTAAGCACACCATACAAATTACGGGTATTTACAAATAAGTATTATATACAGAGTGACACAATGGCCGGTTTTCTAGTAGGTATTTTAGTCCCTACATAGAATGAGTTGACAACTAGCTTACTAACTTTTAACATACGTAACTTTATGCTAGGACAGACACTAGTACTAATTGTTGTCCTAACGTACCCCATTAAGGCTTAGTAACTTAGTTTCTAAATTTAAAGCAGCCTGGATTTTTGTTTCACAAAAATAGATGGGTGACTTTAACTTACGTAGACTTTTTTAGACAAAATGTAAGATAATGACACACACCGTGCTAAAAAATTATGTCCTACTTGGTCGCGGAACTGTACGAATTGCCGTGACCCCGGAACGTAAAGGGCTATTGAAGGACACCGTGGATTTTAGTCAGTACGAGTCTGACAGTCCCTCCCGCTCTGCCCTGGGTGGGAGGACTCATTTGATGATTTTACCAAGTAAAAAAAATGGATGGACCATGGATGTCGAATATTGCATTACATTGTTAAACGTCTCTCAGGTTCAAGTCCCGCTCGCATTCAAATTTAACTTTCCGAAATAAAATCCTTACGATTCTCTCTCTCTCTCTTTACGATATATAAGTAATGTTCTTTTAAGATGCGCGTGCATGCGGGCAGCGAGTAATGGGCGACTCGCTGTCCGACCATGGACCATGCCCGGGTCGACGGCGCGTTGTGTTCCACGCGCGCCTCAAAGAGTGTCAGCATAGTGACGGGGCCTGTAGAGGGCCAAAGCCTGCCGGGATCGCGGGACCAAGGGATTACCGTGACCCCGGTACGTAAAGGGCTATTGAAGGACACCGTGGATTTTAGTCAGTACAAGTCTGACAGTCCCTCCCGCCCTGCCCTCGGTGGGAGGAATCATTTGATGATTTTACCACGATAAAAAAAAAATGTTCTTTTAAGATCCCAAAAATAATACACGTGCGATTTGCCAATACTATTCAAAACGTTCATGACGTACAAAATACATAAATCCAACATGTAGAGATATACCGACAAGGAAAATGGAGGACAGAAACTCTCCCTTTACGCTAAATTCATATAAAAAACGTGACAGGCGTACGTACTGTGATGGTTCAGAATTGATATTATAACTGGATCTGGCAAGAATAATATTATCTACTTTGCGATTCAAATTACAAGGAAGGTTTGATTTATTTATTTATGGCACACCAACGACTTATTCACTAATACATTTTGGGGTAATAATAACAATGAGAGTGAACTTGTCTTTCTAGATTTTAAGTCACTCACTTACAGTTACAAGTCTAGATAATAATTTACAGAGAGCGCATAATAGAGGCTAATTAACATTAAAAAAGGAACTACATGAAAATAAATTATAAAAATTAAAGATAAATCTTGTTTGATGCTCTAGACACTAGAATATCACAACATTGACAAATAATAAATGAGGAATTGTAATACTTATTACAGATATTAAATTTTGATGACGATTGTGACGCTTTTTTAACACTTACACGCTCTAAAATGAACAAAATAAAAAATAAATTAAAAAGGTACTAAGATAACACAAATTATTATTAAAACTAATTTTCGCAAAGATTTTTACAAATTAGAGTAACTTTACGTGACCGTTGACAGATGGAAGTCGTTGACGGGTTCCTTTTTTATTATATCGCACATTTCTTATTTTCTATTACTCAGCCTCGCAGGATAACAGGTAGTAAAAAAAACAATAACGCTCATTTATGATAACAGATGGCGCCACATGTGCGATCCGAATTGATTGTGAATACTAGACTCCTATATTTCTAAACATTATTTAAAAAATGACATGTTGTCAGAAAGAGGTCATTGAGGTTTTTATTCTTATCGTGATTGGATAGAAAATGTCGTGCCGCTCCACAAAATTAAATGCGTACATCTACGTTTTACACTTTTCCGTTTTGGGGTTGATGAATGGCAAAGGTCAATGTCTGATACGGGGTACCTACCTCGTAAATTGTAATTTAGGGACCAAAAGATAAGTAAGCGGTGGTTTAAAGTTGACGTGACAGAGTTCTGTAATTAACTCGTGCGATGTACTGCATAGTTCATTAAACTTATCTTTGTGTTAGTAATTAAATTAATATTTTGGCACTGGCATTTCAACCGTTTCAACTTGAAAATTATCCTACGAGGTCATAAAATCCGGATAAAAACATCAAAATCCGTTCAGTAGTTTTTGCATCATCACATCTATCTGCTGTACTTGAAATTTATAATAAATTAATATTATGATTAGTAAGATTTCGTACTTTGGTTCGTCATCCCTTTTTACCCTTAGATTATCACGCCTGTAGTCGCAAGGCAGAGGTGTACGTACACCTAAATTAAGTCGGTCATTCGAAATCCTATGCAATAAGGGGTGAGTCAATACTACAACTGGGCAAAAGTTCAAAATAAAAGGCTGTATCTCATTAATTCCTGGTGGAGAGAAATCCCAAAGGACACTTTGACCCGTAGCCCCTTAGTACACAAAGCGATGCACGTCTCCGATACCTTACGACTTTACGCGTAACCATTGACGGGTGCCTGTGTACGAACCTCTATCAATTTGTATTACGATAATCACCTGGATACTAAAGTCGTAAGGTTTCGGAGACTTGCGTCGCCTTGTGTACGAGTTACGTGCATTTTTGCGAAAGTGCTTGAGACACAAAACTTGTCTGATAATTTTTCATTTATTCCTACAGAAATGCAGACCTGGCTGAGAAGAAGTGGGACTGAATTAAGCTAGACGTATTTTAAGATGCGACTTTTTAGTCCCAGAAAATATCCTTTTGAGGCATTTTGAAACCATTATACCTACCTTGAAAATTTAAACCCAATTACTTAGTCAGGATTTACAGGTAGCAAAGTGATATTAAAAAAAATCTAATACTTTATATATAAACTTGTAACAACTTTATATATATTTAATTTTTACACGGGCGAAGCTAATTGCTAAAACTGTATCTGTATTTTTGTATCTGGAGGCATAAATCCCGACTAAATAAATAAACACTTTTAGGAATATAAAAAAAAATCTTTTCCAATTTATAAGTAACAACACGGGAACTTAAATTTTAATTACACGAAGCTCAAAGCATCCTAAGTAAACATTTCGTTCAATTAGTACATTCCCTCGAAAATCCCTTTTGGATGTTGCATTAAATTTCATTTAGGCCGACTACGGTAAGCTGTAAAGGGAAGTTATGAATTTACCGGCCGAAAAAAGCCGTATTTTTGGACTTTGCTGGTTCAACTAGAGAGGCAATATTATTTCTTGGGCAACGTTTCGTTGAGGATATTTTTGGGTCATCAAGGGTCAGTTCAAAATGAGACGCGACGCGACGTGTGGCGATGAAACTGGAAATACGTATATTTTTGTGTGGTAAATAAAGGTGGATTTTGAGTCGATATAAAACGCGCGCGCGTATAATTAATGACCTATCTCAGTTGCTTTCTTGATTACCATCTTTGTTATCAATCAACGACCGCCAAAAACAAAAGAACGAGATTTGGATTCAGATAGAATATTAATTTCGGGCCATTATATAATTTTTTCGTGGACCGCAAACTTTTATGTGGTGTGTACAGCATACTTGAAGTATTTACAGACTACACTGTTGCTCATACTCCCAAGCTATCTAAAATGATTAGGCTAGCACATTAATTTCCGAACTATCAAATCATTAATGACACAGAAATTATGGGTTTTCAAGCACCACCTTAACGCCGTAATTGGAACACGTTATAAATCCCAAGGATAGCTAACAACCCATAACGTGAGGTAGATCGAAGGGATACCATCTTAAAAGACCATAAAATAGTACTAACATTCACTTTATATCTGAATTTATAGCTCTAAGGATCCTTCAACCATTAACATAGTGTGAAGTGAATAAGATGAGGTATTTAAGTATGTAGAGGTTATATGGGACGTCATTACGTCTTCCTAATGTTGTAAGTGCAAAAAGACGGATGTGTGGATGTTTTTACTCATTCACGCAAAAACTACTGAACGGTTTTGGATGAAATTTGGTATACAGATAGTTTATTTTCTAGAGTAACGGGTATTTTATTTTTATCTCGATTTTCTTTTCCCGTGGTATAGTTTTGGAGTTGTAGCAGAGAAATCGCTGGCAACAACTGTAGAGTTTGTTTGTTTTTTTCGCTTGACCGCGCTTAATTTTAGCAAAAAGAAAAATAAACGCTGAACCAAACGCGCGTATTAAACAGACAAGTCATAATAAAATAAATAAAAGAAAAGATTAAAAGAAAAGAAATAAATAAAAGAGCCTTACAAGACAAGTGTCAATTAAAAAAAATCTCTTAAGACAAACTTTGACCTTATAATCTAGAAAAGATTTCTTAGTAATAAACAAGAACAACAGCTCTATCTATAAGACGCGTTTCTCAGTGCACAGTAAATTATGATAAAAAGCCACAAAATTTCCGAAACATAACTCTCCCCTTTATCTACCCAGTCAGGTATAAATGGCGATACGGCAGCTTCCCCATGCATCAAAAACAAAGACTCTCGCCGCCCGACCGCCGCCGCGTACGGACGTCTCCTCGTGTGTGCTCCGTGCCAGTGCTGTGTTCTCCGCTGCGATTTCGTCGTGTCCTGCTGCGACGTGTCAAGAGAGTAGTCAAGACTACTCGAGTAAAAATTGTCCTTTTCAGGACAATTCTTACTCATCTTATTTCCCTTACGTCCCGCGTGTGTTTTTGCCCCTTCAGGGAAAATCCACAGTTTCGTGGTTCTTGGTGGAAACCTTACGGTGTCAACGAAGCCAAGAGGGTGGTGCCCCAATCCATCCCGCCGAACCCCTTCAGGGCGAGGTTAATTTATTGGAGTCGGGAGCTAGGACCTTGGCCTTGGGGGGACTCCTAGTCAAACCTAGTCTCTGGTTTCGTTCACAGCTACACACCTGGTGTCGGTTGGGAGTGTCTACCCCTTCGCACCAGACCCAAATAGGGCCCTGTTGCACATTAAGATTGGCAACAGGTTTACAAGCTTAGGGCACACCGTAGGTACACACCTCCCTGCCATACACAATCCCTCGGCAGGGAGGCTACTCACCCCCGGGCCCACCCACCCGGGGAGTTAGGTTTGTTAGGGTTAGGTCCCCGAGAGCTTCACTCTCATGTCGGCCACTTTAAGCTGACAACATGGATAAAGTTGACAAACTCCTCAAGTTTGTCGAGACCCTCATCAAAGACCCTTTACTAAAGGGTAAATACGACTCGGCCTTCGCTGCTCTTAAAGCAGAAAGCGATTTAGAGCAAATCGCTAATTTTAGTGATGCGCTCGAGAGCCCCTTATCTCCCCCGCTCGCCGAAAAAGGCATCCCGGTCAAATCGACCTCCCTGTCTGTAAAGACAAAAATCCCCGCCTCTCACGGCCCTCCTCCTAAAACCGCTTCTGTAAAAGCGGCCCCTGTCCCTTCTGTCGCAAAAGCGACTTCTGCCCCCACTCCCTCAACATCCAAACATGCTGTTGAGAAAATGGACACATCAGTGCCCATTTCGGACTCTGAACAGTCCGACTCCGCTTCCTCCTCCGACGAAGACTTCACAGTCGTCATAGGAAAGAGGAAACAAGGGAAACACTCCCAAGCCGGCAAGGCGAAAAAACCCCTTGCAGCCCCACCTACCCCCTCTCCTCCGACCTCCCCTCCGGCCTCTCGTCCGGTTTCCCCCACCCCTCCGGCGGCCCCCGCCAGCCGCCCTTCCAGCCCCATGGCAATCGCTCCCGCGGCTTTTACCAAGAAGCCTAGGCCCCCACCCCCGATTTTCATTCAAGAGAAGTCCAAATGGACTGAAATCTCTAAATTGTGTGCGGATCGAAAGATCCAATACACTAAAGCCACTAATACCCAGCAGGGTATCAAAGTTATAATCCCTACGTCTTCGGACTACAGGGAACTTTCCCGTTTGCTCCGTGGAAGGAATGTAGCCTTCCACACCTACTCCCTCCCCGAGGAGAAGCCCACCCGTGTGGTGATAAGGCGGATCCCAAAAGAGATTTCCACCCAGGACGTCCTAGACGACCTCCTTGCCCAGAACGTCCCCACCTCTGCCGTCCACCGCCTTCACAAGGCGAGGGGCGGCGATCTCTATGACATGGTGTTGGTAATTTGCGACCCTGTCGAGTCCGGTCCCCATCCCATTTTTAAAATCAAATCCGTGTGCTCCCTGACGGGCATTTCAATTGAAAAGCCCTATAAAGCACACACAGTAGGACAGTGTCACCGCTGTCAGCTATACGGCCACAGTCAGGCCCACTGCTACGCACCACCCAGGTGCGTCAAATGTTTAGGCGGCCACAGCACGGCCGATTGTCCCCGTCCTAAGGACAAGTCCCTATGTACCGAACCCCCTAGCTGCGTTCTATGCGGCCAAGTAGGACACCCGGCTAACTACCGCGGTTGCCCCAAAGCCCCCAAATCTGCTTCTCCCAAACTGGCAAAGCGCGCTGCCGCCCGCCAGCAGAGGGAATCCCCATCTGTGAAGATTCCTTCCTCACAGATTCCCGAGAGGCTTAGCCCTCAGCGACCCTCTCCGTGGAACTCATTGAACCACCAAAAGGCCTTCCCAGCCTTAGGTTCAGCGCCCTCAAAACCCACCCCAGGGCTACTCGAAGCCCCCGCCCCCAAACCTGTGGCTCCCGTGACTGCCCCTGCACCTTCGCGCAAGGTCGCTCCAGCAGCCCCACAAACCATCCCTCCCGCGGTATCCTCCGGCCATGTGCCCGACGTAGATCCCAATGACATGTATGTCATAATCAATGCCTTTAAAACGGTCCGCAAGTACCAAGAGTTTTTGAGATCTAAGGCTAGTCAATTGGCAGCCCAACTCAGGGCTTCCAATGGCAGTCCTGAGGAATACTCAAAAATCTTTAAAGCCCACCCCGGAGTGGGTGACGCCCTCTTAGCCCTCCACCTTGTTTAGTTAGTCCAATGGCTACTAAAAATAAGAATGTCCTTAAACCACGATCCCTTAAATTAGGCTTTTTCAATGCCAACGGCATTAGAGGTCAGCGTGATGAAATCGCTACCTTCCTCCGCGACAACCAGATAGACATCCTTCTCGTTCAGGAGACTTTCCTAAAACCGCACCACCGTGACCCTAAAATTGCCAACTATCAATTAGTTCGCAACGACAGGTCACGCTGTCACAAGGGCGGTACGCTCATCTACTTCAAAAGGACCCTGCATTGCATCCCTCTAATCCCTCCTCCCCTCGAGTCTCTTCTCGAGGTTTCAGTCTGTCGGTTAGGCATGACCGGCCACCAACCGATCACCATCATATCCGCCTATCTTCCCCCTGCCCTCGGCGCAGAGGATCACAATTTACTCACCAAAGACCTTACAGCCCTCTTCGGCCTGAGCGACTCCGTCATCATGGCGGGCGACCTCAACGCCAAACATCCCGCTTGGAATAGCACTACTACCACCCCTAGAGGGAAGGTAGTGTTCAATCTAAGCGCCTCACTAAACTTTGACCCCATCGCTCCTCTTGAGCACACCCACTATCCCGGTGATCCCAACCACCGTCCCGACGTGCTTGACATAGCGCTTCTCAAGAATGTCAACCTCAAGTTGCATTCTATTGAGACGCTACACGAGCTAGACTCTGACCACCGTCCAGTGCTCCTGCACTTAATCCCTCGCTCGGGTCCCTCCGACCCCAGCCAGCCTCCTCCAACCAAAGTGATAACTGACTGGAAGAAAGTAAGCGATAAGCTGAAATCAACCTCGTCACCTCACTTGGACTCTATCCCCGACCACATAGTCTCCGTCGCGGACACGACGGCCGCGATCAACTCGTTTACAGAACACGTGCAATCCGTACTGACGGATTGCTCACGGGAAGTCCCAGAGATGAACGATCATCGCTGGAAACTTCCCGATGACGTACGTGAACTGATAACCGAGAAGAACGCGGCCATCCGTGCCTACAGCAACTTTCCATGCGACTCGAACAAGGCTCACATGCGCAATTTACAGCGTGCTGTAAAGAAACGCATCGCTGAGCTTCGCTCGAACCGCTGGAATAAGATGCTGAGCGATCTCGAGCCCACCCATTTAGCCTTCTGGCAGCTGCAACGAAAGTTGCGTGCCACCGAAGAGGCCACTATGCCTCCCCTCAACCGTCCCGATAAGAGCGTCGCCTTTGACGACTCTGAGAAAGCCGAATGCCTGGCCGACAGTCTGGAATCCCAGTGCTCTCCCAGCACCCAACCGGTAGACAAAAGTCACCTCCTCAAGGTCGACTCTGAAGTCCAACGTAGGACCTCCCTCCCTCCCGTAGAAGACCCTGATGATCCTCTGCCTCCAGTCACTCCAGACGAAGTGCAGGACATCATAAAACGTCTCCGACCCCGGAAAGCTCCCGGGTCGGACGGTATCAATAATAAGGTATTTAAAATCCTCCCCGCCCAGCTCGTTATGTTAATGACCGCCATCTTCAATGGCGCTCTGACCAACAACATCTTTCCCCAGGCATGGAAAGAGGCCACTGTTATCGGTATCCCTAAGCCAGGCAAGCCCAAGTCTGAGCCCACGAGTTACCGTCCCATCAGTCTCCTGAACGTACTCGGCAAAATCTACGAGAGACTTATTTATAAGCGACTCAGAGATTTTGCCGATGCCAAGTGCCTCATTCCTCACGAGCAATACGGCTTCAGGACCGGTCACTCGTGCATCCATCAAGTCCACCGCATAGTCGAGCACATTAGCGCTGGGTTCCAACGCGGTGCAATGACTGGCGGTCTATTCTTCGACATAGCGAAGGCCTTCGACAAGGTCTGGCACAATGGCTTATTATATAAGCTCTACCAAATGGGTGTGCCAGACCGTCTCGTGCTCATCTTACGAGACTTTTTGTCTGATCGCACATTCCGCTATCGCATCGGGAATGCCCTCTCCTCCCCTCACCCTATCCGAGCCGGTGTCCCTCAAGGCTCAGTCCTCTCGCCCCTCCTATTCACGCTGTTCACTAGCGATATTCCCAAGAGCAAAAAGGCTCAGTTAGCTCTCTTCGCGGACGACACGGCCATATATTACACTGGTCAAAGTCCAACCGCTATAGCCCAAACCCTCCAATCCGCAGCCAACGCCCTCGGCGACTGGTTTAGGAAATGGAGAATTGAGGTTAACCCTGATAAAAGTCAGGCGGTCCTCTTTAGGTCGCCGCTCAAAAGACTTCCCCTCCGCCCCCTCAGTCCGATAACCATGTACGGTAAGCCTATCCCTTGGGAGAAGCAAGCCAAGTACTTAGGCGTTATCCTCGACAGTAATCTGTCCTTCCGCGCCCACATAAAAGCAGCCCGTAATCGGGCTGCCTTTGCCGTAAGCAGGCTCCACTTCATGATTACAGCGAGAAGCAAATTATCGCTTAAATGCAAAATTCGCCTCTATACCGCTGTAATCCGCCCCATCATGACATATGCCGGTGTCATATTCGCGCACTCCAATCCCCGCCACCTTTATAAAATGCAGGTCCTTCAAAACCGTTATCTTAGGAAAGTCACGGGAGCCCCGTTCTATGTCCGCAACGATAGCCTCCACCTCGACCTTAAAATCCCCACCATTCTCCAATTCATGAAACGCCTTTCCAAGCGTTTCTTTGACTCTGCCATCAGGCACCCCAATCCCCTAGTCGCAGCGGCCGCGATACGAACCGTCTCGTATCAGCAAAATTCGCCGACCAAGGCATACTCTTGTCACCCCCGATGACCCCATCACTCTCCTCCAGGAGAGCAGTAGGGAAACTAGCACGCTCAGAAAACATAAGCGTAAACCGATCCCGTCATTCCGTCCTCGCCGCCGAGGACGACCGTCGCGACGTCCGAATCAATGCCCTCCCCGTCCCTCGCAAGAGCCAGCCCGCGATGCTGAGCCGTAGAGTTTTAAAAAAAAAAAAAAAAAAAAAAAACAGTCCCTAAATAATGAACCATTGTGATCCAGCCTGTCCCTTGCTGTCCTCTCTCAGTGACGCCCTAAGCCGAGGTCCGAACCCCACAGGGGGTGCCCTTAGCGTGCGGTCACTTAGTTTGTAGTTTTTATTTAGTTTGTAAGCTCTGGCTGGAGGCCTTAAAGTAATTTAAGGCATCTCTACAGAAAAGTCCGGTTAAGCAGCTCACAACCTCTTCTAGGTTGACCTGCGAGATGCCATACACAAAAAAAAAAAAAAAAAAAAAAACTTCCCCATGCATCTTACACGTCAAATATTATTGAGGACGTGTGGCTAAACCCACATTGTTTTCCTGTGGCTGGTTATATATTATGCACGTAATATGTTTGGAAAATACAATGGTGCACGCTTGAACGAAACACGGTTCAACGGGTTTTAATTTTGCAACCTAGCTGTTGCAAGGAGAACAGGGGATCTAAAAACGCCATTTTAGCATTGTTTATAATAGAATTGCGATGAAGTTCGTAAATGGAATATTCTATTCTATAACTCAAGCAATAGAGTAAATTATGGATAAAGAACAATTTTATCGTACAATTTGAGGTACGATCTTTTAGATTTTTAGTGTAATTGGCGTGATTGTATAAACGTACGAGGTGAAAGGAGTCAGTTGGCAAAAACTATAGAATTTTATCAGCGAATTCTATAGTTTCTCTGCCGAAATTGTGTATGTAATCTATGTATGTGCGGTCACACGACTTATATTATGTGGAAATAAGTGAATTGATTTCACTTATTTATTACTGTAAATACAAATCGAAACAGTTTTTGTTCTTGTTTATTTATAATCCCGATGTCGATATCGGTTTCTGAACCTATATTTAAATTGGACAGTGGAATCGCAACACCAAAACATTCACAATAGATTCCTGCAGGTTCGGTTTTCGTCAAATTTTAGCTTTAAATTCCGACTGCAGATTTCATAGTCAAATCGCAAGTAAGCTGAGATGACCACAAATATCTCGGAAATTCAGACAAAACTGATACACAATACAGAGAGGGAGATATGTTACAGGTGGTTGGATCTGACTATCAGAGAAGACTTTCGTTTTTATCAGCCAAAAATCAGAGGCTCCCTTAGCAGGGTGGGAAGACTCATTGGATGATTTTACCACGTAAGAAAAAGGCCTTATAAAAATATTTCTGTTATTTATTTACAGCGTACTTGAAGTATTTACTGAGTTTATTTTATGAAAAATGGAAAAACGTCTCTAGTGTACGAACGAGCGGGCCAAAGCCTGCCGGGGTCGCGGGACCAAGGGATTACCGTGACCCTAGTACGTAAAGGGCTATTGAAGGACACCGTGGATTTTAGTCAGTACAAGTCTGACAGTCCCTCCCGCCCTGCCCTGGGTGGGAGGACTCATTTGATGATTTTACCACGATAAAAAAAAAAAAAAAAAAAGTCTACGAACGAGGAACTTATTTTTGCCACCAAATTAGCGTCAAAGATCCCATTTACTTCATGTCACAGAAACATGAGAAGTCATAATATACATACATAACTTGTAATAAATAAAATGTGTTTTTTTTTAAGTGAAAACATCTTTAGCGGCGTTGTGCACTTTTTTGGAATGGGTACAAAATGTTAAACTCGCGTCAGGACACGTGACTTGATCGAAAATTCGTAAGACGGCGCAGGGCGCTTGCGCGAATGTTCGTGTGTTTATTACTATTCAAGTTTTCACTTCTGCCGGCACTCCCAGAGTGCAACCCGTCGTTTTTTTTTCAGACAGTGATAGGCAAGGTAGGCCTTTTATGACGTAAGTAAAGTTGAGTTTTAGTGTAATTTGCATATAGGTTATAAATAAGTGCCCAGTGTAATGAATACTGTGATGTATTTAATCTCTCTGCATTATTGTCCTGGGCAAAAAATTACGGTCATAATCTGCCCTACATTTTTATTTACTCCCGAAATTGTCCAAAAACGAATGGGTACGGAAAAAAAGCCGTTATTATCCCGTTTCAAATACCCATCTAAATCAAATTAAGTCATATAAACATCACTGACAGATGATTTATGATATTTTTCTCGTTTACTCTTTCAATGACAATTTATTTTACAGGCGTTTTGTTCCAAGTGTTTTTCTATTTTAGCAGCAAATGGACGGATGATTTTTTACAGAATTTATTTTGTTTCTTGTTTTTAAGGCAGAACCCAAACCCCATTCACAGAGTTCACAAAGCGATCTTGAAAAAGTATGCTTAGATCATAAGGGCATGCAGTCAGCACAATGACGCCCCCCCCCCATAGAGGGCAAAGCCTGCCGGCGTCGTGGGACTAACGAATACCGTGGCCCCGGAACGTAAAAAGCTATTGAAGAACACCGTGGAGTTTAGTCAGCACAAGTCTGACAGTACCTGCTGCCTTACCTTGGATGGGAGGACTCATTTGAAGATTTTACCACGCTAAAAAAAACAGGCTTAGATTATAAAATGTCCAGATTCCGAGTAGTCAACTGAAAATTGAAGCAATGGAAAAAAAATTCCCCCGTCGCTCGATTTCTATGTAAAACAAGTGAACATCTCCAAGGAAAACATTTATCACACACAGAACACACATTTATAATAAAAAGAGGTTTTACTAAAAACGTTACGTTTTGTTTCGAACACATAATCTGGACATTTCATTATCCAAGGCTGTAGGATTAATAACAGAATAATTATACAGATTCTAAGCAAAGCCAACGTTATAGACCCTTTAATTATAATACATTTCTCTTAAGCCCTAAAATCCCTATAGCCGATAATCTATAGCGCAAGTTTCTCAAGAATTCCAATCCGACAATCGGTAGAGCGGACGATTATATTAAACGAACTTTGAGGTTCCTTAATTATACGTATGACCGAGTCCGATTTTACTTAATATACTCAATAAGGAAAGTTATATTACTTTTGTTCGATTTCATCTCGATTCCTGATTAGCTAGGTGACTATCCGAACGTTTGATCGCCATTTTGTGAATTCACTTTTGTTTTTCCCACCTCCTTTTTTCTCTTTTTTGGGTTCTTTTTTTGAAACTGATATAGTTTATCCATTAGGTTTTTAATGACAACGTTTGCCTTTAAATAAATAAAAAAAGCCTGTTAAAAATCCAGTTTAGTCTAAATGTTGTATGAACTTTTTTTATTCGTCGTTTGTGTTAAAATTGAGTAGGTATTCAAGATAAAGTGATATTCTACGAGTATGTATCAGCAGGAACTGGCATATACTACCGAAATACCTATCTATGTGAATCCTGTTCAAGACTTAAAAAATCCCTAGGCTTCAAATTTAAAAAGAAAGTGTAATTTACATCGATCCAGCTCAAACTTGTGGCGACAAATAAAAGATGAAAGTTTTATTAGAAAATACAATAAAGCTTTAAATAAAACATAATCTCAAGTAGTGTTGGAAAATTCTTTTAAACACCAAAAAATTACTTCAGGTTACACACGTTTACCAGATAAACTTACTCCTAA
Source organism: Agrotis puta (assembly GCA_943136025.2). Lineage (NCBI taxonomy): Eukaryota > Metazoa > Arthropoda > Insecta > Lepidoptera > Noctuidae > Agrotis > Agrotis puta. The sequence continues at coordinate 13,188,675 of OW964175.2, read as the reverse complement.
AAATTTAACTTGGCAACCAAACTTGGCAGGCAACGAAAAATATAAAGTAAAGATAAGAAAAATAAAGGCTTGCCATGCCGGCAATGCAATCGAAATATTTTCACGACTTTAACTACAGACACGTAGTGAGGATCGTAAACTGTTAATACAAAGGTCCGTTGCACGTTCCGATCGTAGAACATGATATCAAGGAAAGCTTTCTATTTGACACTTCGTATAAGTGAGTTTGGTGGTGCAGTGCTTTTGTTTTCATATAAAATATAGACGGTCGGTATTTTTCATAGGCTAAAAGAATAGTGACGGACCATAGAGGAGACCAAAGACAAGAAGTGTGAACTGTGTCAAAGATGGTAGTTATAAATGAAATGAAGAATATGTACTATTAAAGAAATATTCATATGCGCAGCTGCTGCTTTAAATTGGCAGAATAAACATGTATTGGTTATAATAAATAAATAAAATAAAATCATTTATTTCAGATGTCTAAAGGATCCATAATAGTTTTACACATTAATTAAAAATTAAAATTATAGTTTTTCAAAATTAAAATTATACAAATTAAAAACATTACAATTACATTTAAATACATTAAAATCATAGTCATAATTAAGATTAAACAGAAACTATCAATCATACATTCAAAAATTTTTACGGCACAAGATATAGAAATATATTAAAATTAACTATACAATATTATTAAATTATTAAATTACCCTTCTCACAAATGACCTCCAAAGTGGGGATGAGATCCTGTCCGCTACAGTCTCCAGGATTTTGTTCCGGCTGCCACGCAATCTGCAGATCAGGGAAACCGTCCTTTTGCGAATAACGGCGTGAAAACCATCAGTACGATATAGCGCGAACATCCCCGATGCACTACAGAATCGGGGCAGCCGCAACATCATCCTGAAGATATTGTTATATTGGATGCGCAGGACATCCAGCGATCTTTTGGTGTGGCTGACCCACAGACTTCCAGTGTAAAAGCTTATGTTATGGTTATGCTTCAATCAGGTGAGTAAAGTTTCAATAAATAGAAATTTTATTATTAAAAGAAAAAATATTAATTATTTAAAATACAAAATTGATACCTAGCTAGAATACGCAGGTTGCGTATCAACACTAATATTATAAGGAGGAAAGATTTGTATTTTTGTTTGTAATGTATAAATCCAAAAATTACTAGATCGATTTCTGAAATTGTTTCAGTAGTTAAAAGGTGCCTTGGTCCTGAGTAACATAGGCAATAAGGTGGGGACAGCAGGCGAAGCCACTGGGTAAAGCTAGTTCTCGATATAATATTGTCACAAAAACTTACAGAATTACTTCTTAAAAATTCATCGATACTCTAAGATTTTCTCTAGAACCACGTACACAGAGAGAAGCAAATAATTCGAAAAATATAACACCTGCAGATTTTTAAAAGCTCCTAGTTAATTCTGTGAATATATCTAAAATGACTTATGAAACAATAAAATAAAGACGGACGGACAGAACATATTTTTAACACACTTACAAACATACAAACAGGCTGTACTAAAGAAAAAGTAGGTTAAAACAGAACTTGCGACGAGACTACCCGCTAGCGACCACTTCCATTTACATCGGGAGCACTATCCCTCAGTACTGGATTCAGGCCACAGAGTAGAAGACCCAGAAGGTCCGCCTCATACAATAGGTGAGACGAGAACATGCTGACACAATATATGCTATCACGTATGGATTCGCCGCTAGAGGCGGTAGTGTAGAACCGCCCACATTGTGGGCGGTTTTTTTTTTAATTACCTGAATTTTATGGTCACCCTGGTATCAGAGTTAGGAAAGACACCTTTAGGAACCCCATTGGCCATTAATAGGGTTTTGGACTTACATATTGATTATGTAAGTTCAGATTTCCAGACGATGTTTCCCGTCATCGACGTCAGTTATGTCCAAGATAAACTTAAAAGTTTATATGAATTGAAAAAGACGCATTGATACTGGCCCGGGTTCGGACTGTTGAGAGTACAAACTTACAACCATTAAACCTAACCACCCTACGAGAATCAAAGTGAGTGCTCAGAACCCAAAACAAGCTAGTGAGTCTTCTGTACGTATCTATTCTGTCTTTTAAGGCTTTAGTAAAATAAGTTAGTACTTTGTTTCGCTTTAGCTTATAGCCAGCGTATTTGCGACTAACGTTTCTGAGTATCCCTGAGATTTTTGTTATACGTTTTGTAGTGTTTTTAAATGAGTTAGGAGTTTCTATTTCTTTGAGAATGTCTTACGTAGGTATTTTTAGGTCTTTCTTTGGGAAAAATACTAGATTCCTTTTTCACTTTTTACCTCAAATAAATTCTTTTTTTTTAGGAATACTTAAGTAGCATACCTTTAATGTATAAAACTGTTATTCTTCATCTGTATAGACTGGAAGGAGATACTAACCTTATACAGGGTGTCCCAAAAGTCGACGTCAAGCCGAAATCGTATGATAGGTAAGGTCACGACAGATATGTGTAGGAGAACAGTGTATAAGACTCGACTAGACTCGAGGTATGGTGGGAAATCACACAGGTATAACAAATTAAGTAGGTGAACGTTCAGTGTGGCACAGCTAGCACAGTCGGTTAGATAATAAAAATAATAATTATTAAAGAAAATTGTTCAATTCAATAATTATTTTATGCTTACAAGACATACCACTAGCACCATCTATCGTAAACTGACGTTAACCTGTAGGCTGTTTATAGTCTGACATTACGGTCAGTTCACGTGACACAGTGATACTGCAAATGTGTATCTTTTCGTGTAGTAAATAAAGTTAGATTTGAGCCGCTATTAAAATGCGTTGGGTTGCGAAAGGTGTATCTTTTCGTGTACGAAATAGAGTTAGATTTTGATTAGCTCTATTGAAATGTGCGCGCAGCGTCACGTCACGGTCTGAGCTGACCCTTACAAAACGTTGAATTAGTGTTAAATATATAATCTATCTTACAAAAGCGAAAGGTCACTTTCTCACTCACTCGTTCACTCACTCATCAGGAAATCTCAGAAATTACAAGTAGTAGTAGTAGGTAGTTTGTATGAGACTTCGCTTTGCGGGTGACAGCTAGTAGATATTTTTATAAAACAAACCATTACTGTAACGACTCCGTACATAGGTTTTTTTGTTTAATCGTGGTAAAATCATCAAATGAGCCAGGGCAGAGCGGGAGAGACTGTCAGACTCGTACTGACTAAAATCCACGTTGTCCCTCAATCAATAGCCTTACATTCCGGGGTCACAGTAAATCGTAAGACCCGCGACCCCGGCATGTATATAAGTATTCGAAAAAACGTTTTTGGAAACAGAACCTTATTCAGACTGTAACTTTGTTTATTCAGAATTCAGTAACAGTAGCCCACCATTATGATTGTAATAAAGCCAAAAACAAACCGATCTTCAGCAAAATTACTCAGAAAATTGAAGATAATTACACGCTGCCTACATCAGTGATCATTAAGATGTCGATTAAGCAGCACACGTGTCTTTCGCACTAGTCACGGCCACAGAGGCTTACGAACAATTTGGACTCACTCGTACGTGATCGCATGTAGACGCTTTCGATCTAGTGCGATGTTATTTTTGTAAAGCAAATATTCTCTGGATCTAATTGAAGGCTGTGTGAATTTAGGGTTAAAATTACTCATGTAGATATAAATAGTTCGCGATTTTGAATTCAGTTTCATAACGTATTTGTGGTCTTAATCAAGGCTGAACTATTATTTTATTTAAAACTACAATTTCGAACAACAACTCCAACTTTTATTTATAATATGAAAATTCCAAGAACTCTTACACAAGAAACCAAGTTCTAACAATATGAAATCTGCAAGAATATAATATTGCGAGAGAAATTTTCGAAAACACTACTTAAACAAACACTCACACTTAAGTAACTCCAAACGTATGTAAAACAAACATAATATATTTTGTTTTGACTAGAACATTCTGGAGCATTCTGAAAACTTTCACTCGTATTGAAAACGTTCGCCATATTGGATATATCTGAATGTATTATGCAAAACAAGTTATGTACGCTACAGTAAATTCTGTTTTTCATTGTAAGTTCAAAGCCACTGAATTTATTTTCTTTTTATCGAAGAAAATATAAAAATAAAGAAGATTTTTGCAACGTTTTTTTATGTTATTAGTTTCCATAATTGTCACTTATAATTTTCTTACATGGATTTCATCATGATCATTGGATCATACGCCTTCCCGTCACTTATAGCATTAAATCAGGCCCCTACGTGTGTAGGGGCCTGGTTTAATAATATATGTATATAGTGGATGGTCGAGGCGTATTATCTATTGTGTTGTGTGACAGCGTAAACAATGCGATCGCAGCAATCACAGTTGATTTGCTGTAAGCGCTCCTGCACACGATGCCGCCACCGCGCCGACGCCGCACAACTACACTGTACATACGAGTCGCGCGAAGACCGCCACCGCGCCGCCGCCGCGCCGCCACCGCGCGCGGTCCTCGTCTCGCCACCGCGCATCTATTTGATTCATTCCATTACCGGTCGCGTACGAACGTGCACGCCGCGAGATCGCACGTGACACAAATATGTCTAATTTAGAGAAAAAAAAAGAAGTTTTTTGCTTGCTTACTATATGTATAGAAAATGGCAAAAAGAACGTCGAGTCAGAAAGTTGTGGGTACATCCTATGCTATTGGCACGGGAGAAATATGGTGAATTTCATACACTTTACGAAGATCTCCGAAAAGACGAGGCCAAGTTTTGTGATTATTTTCGAATGAATTACAAGACATTTGATAAATTATTAGATTTATTAAAGAACAAACTGGAACACACAAATACAAATATGCGAGCAACTATACATATCTGCTAAGGAGAGATTGGTTGTTACATTGAGGTAAAGTATTTAATTAATTATTCTGATTTAATGTATAATTTCTTAAAAAGTTATGAACGTGTATGTTCATACGCGGCCGGCAATGGAATGAATCAGGATAATGAAATAAATGGGAACGCGCGCGGTAGCGGCGCGGCGGCGGCGCGGTGGCGGCCTTCACGCGACTCGTATGTACAGTGTAGTTGTGCGGCGTCGGCGCGGCGACGGCGCGGTGGCGGCATCGTGTGCAGGAGCGCTAATTGATTGAAGTATTACTTGAATTGCTCCAGGATCTCAGTATGAAATCTTGAGTCAAGCAGCGACCTTAGTGGAAAGATTTTCGAAAAACCGTCCTGGCACCTTTGAATAATCGGGGAAAACACATTACTAAAATGATTCCGAGGAATTGAGAACCTCCTCCATTTTTGAAGTCGGTAAAATAATCAAAAAGTAAATTAATCAAAACAATACTTGTTTTCAAGACACCGTAAACTGTAAAACTTTTTATCATCTACATAGTATAAAACAAAGTCGCTTCCCGCTGTCTGTCTCTATGTAAGCATAGATCTTTAAAACTACGCAACGGATTTTGATGAGGGTTCTTTTAATAGATAAAGTGATTCAAGATCAAGGTTTATATGTATATAACATACATAATATAGTAGAGATTGCACCCATGCGGAGCCGGGGCGGGTCGCTAGTTTTTCAATAATTCAATCTGAAAAACTACTAATTGTCAAAAATTGTTGATTAAAAAATAAAAGATGTTTCTTTTTGGTTCTCTGTAAAGCCTTTGTCAAACAGACAGGCATTACGAATGCGAAGCGTGACGTTTTTATTTTTAATGTATGGAATTGTTTGAATCCAGTCACATAGAAAAGCGAAAACGATCCGATAGGGTGACAGAACTATCGGACTGACGTCTCGCTTCGGTTCGGTATCGCTTCGGAAAAGCTTCGCTTTCGCCTGTCTATTTGACAAAGGCATAACAGTGACAAGACGGTGAATACTAAAAATGTTCAACTTTTAACGAGGTCACATCAAAACCAGCTAACAAAATTTGCCTGTTCTTGAGAAACTTCAACAAAATAACAGTTTAAAAGAATTAGTTAACAACTTAAGTCAGATGTTAAAGATAGTATTTTCCTAAAAACCAGGGCCGTCTTTAACACAGGGCACAGGGCACTTTAGGACAGTCGTAGAATGCAAAAGCGAGCCCAGCGAATTTGGTTCGCTGGGCTCGCTTTTGCATTCAGATAAGCCAGGATTTCTTTTGATCGTTCATACAAAATTATATAAAATACTAGCTGTACCCTGCCCCGCTTCGCTGTGGCACAAAAAACTGTTTTTTCAACAAAAAAAAAAATAGATAAAAACAATCCTTGATGCGGATTATACATGCTAAAATTTCTTCTCATGTGACTGCGTCATTACGACTGCGGTTGTCAGCGAGTGTTATCCTCGCTTCCGGTAGATGGCGCGGTCACTGGTACAGAGCTGATCGTTAAAAAAACTGTTTTTTCGCGGTTGTGGATATATGACTGATGCAAAAAATAGATAAAAACAATCCTCGATGCGGATTACATATCATGCTAAAGTTTCAGCTCAATCAGTGCAGTACTTTTTGAGTTTTTAAAGCATACACCAACCAACATAACATTTTTATATATATAGAAGATAGAAGATTGACTTTAGAAAATATCAAAAGTATCCTATTGAAGTAGGATAAAAAGAAAGATTACGTGCTCACGTTTTATTGTTTACAAAAACTTGGGGCCCCAAAACATATTGGGGCCCCAAGGTACAAGCCAAGTGTGCCAAATGGAAAAGAGGACCCTGTTTAAGATTGTCATTTTCGTAAGGTTGTCAGGCACTGCGACCGTTCACGGTTGAGTTTGTAAACTTCGTTGGGGCTTATGACTTTGTTCCCGTGGACGTGGCGTGAATAGAGAAATACGGGCTTTGATTTAAGTGGCTCCAAAGCTTCGACACTTGTCTTGAACTAAAAGGTTATTGTTAACATGTAAAACCTGGTAAATAAAGATAGTGTTACGTTACAAAGAACTACCTGGAGAAAATGTTACACTATAGGCAGACTTTTTTTATCGTCGGAATATCTTCAAATGAGTCCTCCACATAACGCGAGACGGGAGGGACTGTCAGACTTGTACTGATCCACTGTCAATAGTAATTTATGTTCCAGGGTCACACTACTGGGCACAGGTCTCCCCCACAACTTTCCACTCTTCCCTGTGTGCGGCTTTCTCCGGGTCACAATTAAAGTCTAACATATATTTTTGTTACGAACAATAAATCATGTTATAAAAAGAAACCTGTTTTCACATTTGTAACATCGCTTGCAAGAAAAGTAGGAAAGTAGTAAATTCATGTTTTTTTTGCTATACTCTGCTGATTCAAACTAAAACGTACCTACGTTTAGACTGAAATTTCCAGTCTCAAGCAAAATTTTATCTTTGTGGAAGCTTACAACGCGTACAGCAGATAACGGGATGATTCCCGATGACCACCCCCTATTTGTCCACCACTGGTGGACAGTGAAACTTTTTAACAACTATAAATAAACCTACTTTTTGTATTTTTTAATTCATCATCATCATGATCATCTGCCTAAATGGCGTCGGCTGTTTTTTAATCAAGGTGTTTAAAAATTTAATAAACGTTGATTATAAATTACACCATTAAATTTTTTTTTAAAATCATAATCTCAGCACGTTCCATCTAAAATTTTTGTATCTATAACTAGTTTTCAGCCGAAGTAATAAAAATAGTTAAAAGGGGTGACTATCGGTAATCTTTATATATTTATAAAAATGTATCTTTGTGCACCACTGGTAGACACTGAGACTTTTAAAAAAAAAAATCCGCGTTGGAAGACTGCTTTTTCTTAAGGATTAGTTTCACTGTCCACCAGTGTTGGACAAACTGGTATGGCCATCGGGAATCATCGAGAAAAAGCAGACTATCAGAGTCAGATACCATGACAGATTTTGTTAAAATCATAAGGTAAAACGATCTTTGATCCTTGGACAGAAGAGCTATTTTCAATTTGTAGCTACACTAGCTACCGTGAATTACGAATAAAAGAATATTATTAACATAATGCCACGTCCTCCTTCCTGCTATTAACAGTAATCTGGGATTTCCCATCCGTTCGCAAAGTAATTAATGCAATACCTTTTATCTGATTATTGCAGCTTTCATTACGAGGCTCATTTTCTGCAGAGGATGGGTTTGTATTGCATTTTAGTACCTATTTGTACTAGCTTTTAGGTTTATTACTCTTTAGTGGATGAATTTTATTTTAGCAGTACTTAGAAATTTACCTTGTCATTGAACGCACGTTAAGTCCGTGTCGTATGTTATAGAAAACCTTCCAGCGGATAAATACACTAAAGTGTACTAATTTTGTATACATGAAGATAAATAATAAATAAATATAAATATTCCAGAACTATCACACAACGCCATCTAGTCCCAAGCTAAGCAGAGCTTGTGTTATGGGTACTAGACAACTGAGAAACATACTTATATATTTCTAAATACATACATATTATAGATAAATTAAACCCAGACACAGAACAAATAATCGTGCTCATCACACAAACATTTGTCCTAGGTGGGAATCGAACCCACGACCTCCGGCATAGCAGTCAGGGTCACTAACCACTAGAGCAATAGGCCTGTCAAATGTTTTTGAAGTGAAAACTTCTTTAGAGCCGTTGTGCACTTTTTTTGGAATGGGTAAAAATAGTTAAACTCGCGTCAGGACACGTGACCTGATCGAAAATTCGTAAGACGGCGCAGGGCGCTTGCGCGAATGTTCGTGTTTATTACTATTCAAGAGTGCAACCCGTCGTTTTTTTTTCGTAACGATAAATTTAACTCGGAGTGGGACTTGAACCTGCGTCTTTGTGGAACCAACTAAGCTATCGCAGCCCCAATTAAACCATTCATACCCTTCGGTAAATAATTGAAAAAACATGATGAATATTTTAGTTACTACAAAAATGTTATGGCCTTTTAATCGGGGTAAAATTATCAAATGAGTCCTCCGCCAAGGGTAGAGCGAAAGGACCATCAGACATCCTTTGACAGTGTATGTGAGTTTATATGTTTGTAAACGCACCTACGACACACAGGAGAAATTCCTTGAGTGTGGAAGCTAGAAAAAAAAGACTCGTTCTGACTAAAATCCACTGCGTTCCTTTAATAGCCCTTGACGTTCAAGGGTTATTAAAGGACACTGACAGTCTTGCGACATTGGCAGGCGTATGGCCTTCTTTATAAACTACAAAACTTAATGCCTTTTTTTACGTGGTAAAATCATCACATGAGTCCTCCCACCCAGGGCAGAGCGGGAGGGACTGTCAGACTCGTACTGACTTAAATCCACGGTGTCCTTCAATAGCCCTTTACGTACCGGGGTCACGGTAATTCGTGAGTCCAGCGACCAAAAAAAACTTTATGTTTCAAGTGGAATGTCACATAGATTATTTATTGACTAGATTTTAGTAAAATATAAATAAAAGAAATTATACCTACACCGACCAAATAACCAATGTGTAATGTCATTTCATACCTATTCACTTTCCTGACGAGTTTCATTCCTAAAATTGCATTTCGTCGGGACGATGACCTTTGCTTAAAAAAATGAAAATTGTCTATTCTTAGTTCGGAATAACAGACAGCGGTTCTTTTGAAGATTTTTAAAACAGCAATTTAAATAAATTGTCTTTCTAAAATCTTTTTTACTTTCAGAACTTTATCAGAGGGTCTATCTATTCTTAAAGTTAGAAACGTTGTCGTATTTCTCGTTATTTTTTAATAGTCAATTTTAATAAATTTAATTATAAAGTATCTCTAAAAGCTATAAAATATTCATAACTATCTTTTGTGCGTGGCTGCGTATACTTTTAGGTCTGGTATTATCCCTTTACATCGCAGAACTGGGATTAAAACTGTATTTTACAGCCCAATCCCGATCGTGGTCTGCTTAAAAGTATGTGCTGCAAAGGAAAGTCACAATACCGTTCTAACGATAAAAGGTAACAGACTGACACACGGTCATTAAGATAAGTAAGTACGTGAGATATAACAAGTACTATAAAAGTATTGATACATTATTTTCTCTCTCATTAACCTTTTAGCACCATAAAATTGTCAAGACTTAAGCCTTTGTCAAACAGACAGGCATCGCGAATGCGAAGCGAGGCGTTTTTATTTGTAATGTATGGAATTGTTGGAATCCAGTCATATAGAAAAACGAAAGGGATCCGATAGCGTGACAGAACTATCGGACTGACGTTTCGCATCGGTTCATTATCGCTTCGGACTCGCCTGTCTGTTTGACAAGGGCATAAGGCCGCGTTTCATTATACAAGTTACTAGTATACAAGTCGCAAATTGTATACAATTTGAACAAGCTGCAAGTTACAAGTTGCAAGTAGGTAGTACACACAGCTACACATCAAGCTATACAAAACGATATTATTGTGGTCTCGCTTTTTATGGTCTTTCCGCATATCAAACGGTCAGCTTATCAGCTTTTGCATAGCTTCATGCCATTCAAATAAAACCTGCATTCAACTCGTACAGCCTCGAAAACATGTTTCCAACTCAAGCAACTTGTATACAAATGTGACGTAATACTTATATGCAAGACTGAGTAAGTCTTAAGTCGTCAAAACGTGCCTTAAACTCACCCCGTGATAGTCTCAAATAAAATAAATACCTAAAATAAAAGGAGAAAGGCAGAATTCGTATCACGTAGCGATTTCTATTGGTATAAGTAATCCTTTGTGGGATTTACATGCATACTAAAGAAACAAATGGGGCCTATAATAATAAATCAGTGACGTAACGACATGGGGTACAAACGGACCGTGTTTTGAAGGAATCGCTTGGATAGGGAACGTTTCTAGTTACAGTTTTGCTGTTGGAGTCAGAAAATACTGCGTCTTGTAGGGTATTTGTAACTTTTAATATCAATTTAAATTCCAAAACACTATTTCTCTAATCCACTTTATTTTAAGCCTAAACACCCGATTTTAAATTAGAAAAAAAAAACTGTTGAATTAAATTATTACTAACCCTAAAATCAACCAATAGTAAGATCATTGAGTTAGCAAGTTAGTAGCGTCGCAGATTGGTTCCTATTACTAATTCTATGAGAGAATCGTGTTTTGATAGTTCTTATAAAGTAAATGTGAGATAACAGAATCTTCTAGGTTTATTAAAAAATACGCTTTGATCAATTATTTTGTCGTATCTTGGAACCTTTGTATTAGCACTTTAATGATGTTTTTAATTTCAAAGAAAATAATTTAGATTCCGTTTTCTTTAAGTGTTTCACTAAGGTAAAAATGTTTCATCTCTTTCTTGTTTATGTTAGAGGCTAAAATTGACTATTTTTATTTTTCAGATAATTTATTGAAATAATGATTGACATTATTTTTTTTTATTTATGTTGAGAGTTTTTGTTTTTGAAGTGAAAACTTCTTTAGCGGCGTTGAGCACTTTTCTGTAATGGGTATAAAATCTTAAACTCGCGTCAGGACACGTGACCCTGACCGAAAAAGCGTAGGACGGCGCAGGGCGCTTGCGTGAATGTTCGTTGCTAGGTTACATTGTTTATAAAAGATGTACGTCACATTGGAAAATTATTGAAATAAAAAGTCAACCATTTTTGCGAATTTTACTAAAATCTGTTCACAAGATATTTCCAACAATTACTATTCAAGTTTTCACTTCTGCCGGCACTCCCAGAGTGCAACCCGTCGTTTTTTTTTTTTTTAATTCCCGCATACCTAGGCCAGATTGACCGCACCTATCTTACTATATTTATTTTCTTGTAACCCTAAGGAATAAAATTCTGACTACCCAGTTAGCGCAGTGGGTTAAGCGATTGGCTGCTGCGATATCGGTTCCCGTACTGAACAAATATTTCTATATTATATAAAGTGGGGCGACGTTTACAAAATGGTTGATTAATTTAAAACAATTTTAAATTGTTTCAAGCATCATTAATTTCACTGTTCGCTTTGTTATACAATTTGACATTCAAAACTGCCTTTTGCTGGCCTAATTAAAATAAATCATTGTCTTTGTCTTATGTACTAAATACTCAAAAAGACAGATTTCACTCAAGGCTAAAACTCAAACGCTCCATTTGTTTTATATCAAACTATTAAGCCTTTGTCAAACAGACAGGCGATAGCGAACCGGACCGAGCCCGAAGCGATAACGAACCGATACGAGACGTTAAACTGGGTGCAGCGAACCGAGGCATGGTAGTAGTATTAGCTGGCTTTTTGTGACCGACGTCAAACAGAGCAAATACGCCTTCGCCACGTTTTCGCATCGGACGGTTACGCTATCGGATCGCTTTCGCTTTTCTATGTAACTGGATAAAAAGAATTCCATACATTACAAATAAAAACGCCTCGCTTCGTATTCGCCACGCCTGTCTGTTTGACAAAGGCTTAATTGAATTAGTGAATTCGGTCGACAAAGTTTAACGATGGCTTTATGTCTCGCGATCGAGTTGCTAACTTGTTCACCATATTTATTGTAGTCGGTCGTGAGACGCACAAATTACCGTGACCCCGGAACGTAAAGGGCTATTGAAAGACACCGTGGATTTTAGTCAGTATGAAACGAACTTTGTGCTTAGCTCCTTGATCAACTACATTTTTGTTATGATTTTGAGCCAATAATCATCAAATTGAGACCTATATATAAAATTATCAAAGAAAGCTAAATCCAAATCTGTCAAATGTTCAGTTAGCCCAAAAACTGATATTTTTATCAAAGTAGCCACAAAATTCAATATTTTAAACTAATAATTGTAATAATAATGATGACGGTCCCGCATGATGAGAACCTCGTGAAGGCAGAAAAAGATAAACAATTCAAGTATCCGGCTCACGAGGTTGTTGACATGTGGGACGTGAATACAGCTGTCATTGTGCCGATAGCTTAATTGCCACGAGCCTCGAACAACATCTGAGGAGGCTCTCGCTTGGCAGCTGGATCAAGCGCCTTATTCAGAAGGCAGTACTTCTGGACACAGCGCGTATTGTTAGGAGGTTTCTCTCTCAGGAGCCCTGACCACCGGCAGCCCGGACCCTGTTCCGAGGCTGGTCGACTGCTATTTTTATTTTTATAGGTTTTTTTTATTTCTTTTTTATAAAAATATTTGAAAATGTAATCAATAAGTAAATGATGAATAAAGAGATAATAATGACATCACGGTCAAATGGACAAATCGCAAAGAGTCTCGACCAACACCTCAAAGAGGTTCTCATTACGCGGCTTACTCAAGGGTCTTGAATTCTTGATGCAGATAGTACTTAGTACTCTTGGATATCACGCGCAAAGTGAGGAATTTTCTCTCTCTAAAGCCCTAACTATCGGTATCTTGGACCCTATTCCCGATGCTGGTGTGCTGGTACCAAGCTGGTACCCACTTTTTATATTTTTAAGTGTTTTTGTTTATTTGAATAAAGAGTTTTGTATGACTTTATAATAATAAAACTCCTTATTTAATATTTATTAGAAAATAAACATTTAAAAAACATTATTCCTTCACCAAAAACACACTTTAGAAAAATCATCTCATATTTTGTGCAGTTCGCATAAATATTATGTTTAACGCCATCTAACGATCGCAGCGTGAACTAATCGGACCGGGTTTCTGAATAATGAAGTTTGGACGCACGACTGAGCTCGTGTGGATCGTAGCTCGCTTCACAGAACTCAGGCTATACTTCCCGCGTTTTTACTCACGTTTTATAGTTTTTATTGCAAACGATTTATGTTGCTATAGAACTTTGGCGCAGTCAAACCTAGCAGTCCATGTTTTATTTTAAAAGAATCGTGAGAATGTTTTAAATTATTATAGCTCCGCAGCTTACAAATGTATTTATTATGTTGCTATGAGATTTTAAAGTTGTTTGTGTGAAAATCTGAACACGTAGTTATTAACTGTATTTGTGTTGCAGTGCAGTGTGTTTTTTGTTTATTTTACACGGGCACACATTCTTTGTAGTTTATTTGATTGATTTTATCTTATTTTTTTTGTGTGATTACTTTTAATGTTACTTTAGGTCATTTTGTAGTTGTATAATTTTAACCTACTTAAAAAGGTGTATGTTTCCTGATTACTCAAAGACGGATTTGGAAAATTCTTTTTTTGTTTGTAAAGATATACTAGGTGGTCCCACGATTCATGAGGTTAGGATTTAATTACAGAACTGTTGAAGATGACGATGGAAATAAATACGTACTATTTTTCCTAGTTATTTTCCCTTTGGTCGCGGGACTGTACGAATTACCGTGACCCCGGAACGTAAAGGGCTATTGAAGGACACGGTGGATTTTAGTCCCGCGACCCCGGCAGGTTTTAGCCCTCTTCTTAGTTACTGCTACTGATACTTTTAACCTGTGTCATTCTACGCTGGGCAAAGGCCTCTCCCTATGGCTTTTAGCCTTTACGATCCGGGCTAAAGTGGACTACTATCTATAGAGACCGGTCGCAGGACTTTCCCATTACCGTGACACCTATAAAAAAAAACTATAGAGACTGCATTGGAAGAAAACAAAATGGGTGTGTCAATTTTTATTATGGAAACGTAACCTCATAGCCATGTTGAGTAAATTTTAAAATTACAAACATTTTAGGCGTACTAACGATATCTACAGGAAAAAAGGTAGCTTGGGGCAACATTTTTTTTAAGAAACGAAAAAATTAAGGAACTACTGTAGTGCTATATAGCTTTGTACCCAACTTTAAATGTCACTGTGACCAATTAACTGGATCCAATGCACTTAATTAACAGATAAATCATAAAGTTCAATCCAATATCACACTTCTTGGTCCGCAGCATCATACCAATGAGAATTATTGAGCAGATTACCACAGAAACTAACTCTTAACTATTGATACGGCACCGAAGTTGTGAACCTTCGGATTACAGTTGTAAAATTATGTAGGTTCTTCTTCGGAATTCAAGAGAGGAGAGATTGAGCCGTTTTCTTGATTCAATAAATTTTTTATCGCCTTTGGTACATGGGAGTTAAACTTTACAATCAATGGTACTTGGGTATTGAATTTATACGCGTTTTTATCGGTTGTAATACTTTTTGAGGTTCAGTTTAAAGTTATTTAAATAGATCTTGGACTTGTTATTGGGTTTTAATTCAGGAATTTAGTTACGGTATGGACTGCTTGTCATACTTACTGATAAATACTTAATCAGGGTCAGACTGGCAGGTGGCCACTCACTCGCATAAGTTGGTTGTTAAGACACTTGTCTGCGGTACGTCAGTGGATGTGGTTGAACCAGCTCTTTTTGAGGATTCATTGTGCCGACAGGTGGGAAGTGCGGTGTAAATATGTTTCACCTAAACTATTGTCCCTTCCTATTTTCAACACCCCCTTACTTAGGGCGTTGTGAAAGTTGCAAGGTCGGCGACGCTTAGGCTGTACCTCTGTTGTTGCAGGCGTCCATAGGTTATGGTGACCATTTTTCATCAGGCGGGCTAGTCAACCTATAGGGTAAAAAATAAAATATCTTCGTTTTTGCCTTTTTGGTTTTTTTTTTTCATATAGAATTTAAATAAACGTTGGGCTACAATTAGGTGTAACGCTATGCCATTAAACAACCCTTTAAAGAGGTGTGTTTTTGCATTTATTTATTTATTTTTACACTAACTACCAGTTAGTTTTTATTTGGATAAATTGCCTCAAATTTTTAATCTTGTTTTTTATATAAAGCAAAAATGCTAGTACAATTATAATTTTACAGTGGCAGCATGCGCAGTTTTAAAATTTATACTCCGCGATTGCAAAGCCAGACTTTTCATGTCAACATAAATTACATTCCGCTCCAAAATACGTTCGTGACTCAAACAGCATGTCAATTTTCATAATCTATTGCTTTTATTTTTCACATGCATAACTTTGTTGTTACCCGACCTTCCATTATCCTTCTCCCCTATTTAGCTTCTTGAGTGATAGCCAACGGGATCTCCCCTTAATTTCCATGAATAATGACATCAGCCACGCGACCATTACATCGCATTTTAACAAGAAAAAATATCGCATAACTGTGCTTAATGACTCACCCATTATTTTTGTTGTACATCTTTCTGCCGCTACCGTCAAATGAAACACAGATTTTCCGCATTTTTATTTAAAAAATGATATAAAAGGATTTACATTTCTCTACATGCAGGGTGAAAATGTTGTAAATGAAGCTTCAGTAACTATACAAATAATCTTTTCTATATTTAGACTTGTAGAGGATAATATAATTAACCATCACAGATGGGATTGTAGTAATATTTTGAAATAAGAAAGTGCTGAGTTGACGATATGCAAAAGTAGATACATAGGTGCATCTCTAATGAGCGTGACAGATTGAATTGAGTAGGAGAATTTACAGAACAATTAGGGTTCTTAAACTAATACGATGTAACAGTTAAAAATCTCACAAACAAATCCATAGTCATTAACATTTCAATAGTCCTTCTTTTTAGCTAACATTTTTACACAATCCTTTGCTTTATAAGCCTTCCTTTTCTTTGTGCACTTGTTTGAGATCTCACTAAAAGCAATATGTCCGAGAGGCATTTGGTCCTCCCTCGTCGTAACGTCAGCCGTAGTAATAATTACTTGAATGTGCTCCTAAACTCCTAGGACTAGTCATAACATTTGGTTGCATTTCTTCTTCGTTACTCCTGCTTCTAGTAAACCTGGGGGCGACTTCTCTCGTATGTGAAGGCACGTAGTCTACATTACCGTACATATTTGCCTCTGCATTAGAAGGATATATTGTACATAAAGGTTTCATTGCTCGAAGAGTTCCTCTACTGCCAGGAACATTCTTGTATAAAATCATGTCTGGATGCATGGGGTCATGAAATGTTCCCGAAATGTGGCTGATATCTGCATCATTGTCAATATCAGAAAATGCATCATTGAAAACGTTAGGAGCTTCAGTGGTATACATATCTCCATTTTTCGAATGGTCTTTCTTTCTATTAATATAACATCTGACTGCAATGAATGCTCCAATAATGACAATGAATATTAGCAGTCCTATGCTCACAGATATTAGTAATATCGAGTTACCGCGATGTGGTTCTGAAACAAACAAATATTTTCTAATACCAGCAACGAATATTTGTACAAAATTAACTAATGCGTTCTAGTTTCGGCTCGGGACAAATACATTGATGTATTATGTTTGTTAGGAGTTTAATTGGTGTACTCGAAATTCATGGATCGCGTTTGAGTATGAAATATTAAGGGAGAGCAGAAAATGAATTTTGGATTACATTTTAATGTCGACTATAAAATTACCCATTAATATTAAAATTGGGCTAAATTGATACTTCAACTTGGACTTAATTAAATGTAACTAAGTTTTATTTTCGAAAAACTAGAGTTTATATTGTTTCTGCAAGAAAATTACCTGGTTTACCTTCAGTCTTGTCTATGTTCTTTTTGGTTTGAAGAACAGTTGTAATTTCACTTTCTGCCCGAGTTGGTGGAACACTGTAACCAACTTTTGATGACTGACCACGATCGGCTTTCGATTCCCCCCACTTTTCACCAGCTTCTTCTAACAAAATAAAAATATTCATTAGAAATGAGTATTCATCTTTTGTAGTCTTTCCCCAATTGCATTGGGATTGGCTTCCAATCTAATCGGATATATCTGAAAACTAGTATTTAAGATGTAGCAACTGGCTGTTTGTCTTCCACATCTCAGTAATTAAGCAACATAATACTTATAGGCAGAACTAGTGGTCAGTTGCAATATGCTTTGCGCCTACAGCTCAGCCTATTCCTAGCTAATTTAGTTCGGCATCAAGTTTAAAGAGATACAGCTGAATAACCTTATTGCACAGCTTTGTAGTGTTATGATCACAATATTCACCTGATTCATCAAAATGTGCATTGTTGTGTTCAAAATTGGTGGCATCTTCATCTCTCTCAGGGGCACTCTCATATTTCTCGGAAAGTACACCTAAAGGCACTGTAAAACAAAGTTTCTTGTTAGTTTTTGCACTATAACGTAAACATTTTGACTCCACCAATGTGTGTGTGCTTTAAGAGTAAGGACGAAATTATTAAAGGATGTCGTTATAACTACATTTTGTAATATATTCAGCCCAAAGACAAAAATTAATAGCTAGTTTTTCATCAGTGATTTTTTTTTTCAATCAAACTTTGCTTTTGATTGTTTTTAATTCACAGAGAAGTCTTTTTAAACCAGCATTATTATCACTTAAAAATTAAACTCATAAATTCATTGTAAAAAATTAGTTACAAAGAACACAAAATAACACGATGACAGTGTAATCATAGATTCTTGTACAATGGAGTAAAGAGCAAAGTTGCAAGGTAAAATAGAGATTTGTATTGTTAAAAGTTACAAGATGCACCAGAATAGGGAAGTTCTAGAGTTGATCAAGTTGCGCAATTACGGGCTGGAGCGTTTCTGAAGAAGTTTGAGGTTACACGAGATTGAGGTGATGTTGGAGATAAAGCAATCCACTGATTAGTGCTAACTTAACTTAGTTTAAAGTTAACCAATTTGGCGAAGGTCCTTCAGACTCTACAGTGACATAGAAATTCGTTGATGAGAAGCATCAACTATAATTTTGACCTTTTTATGTTTAAATTGATGTGAACGAACAAATTCCAAAAAACGAAAGTAAAAAGAATGTGAAAATAAATTGAAAGCTTCCAACATATAAGCAAAGGTAGCGCGAACGAGAATTTTACAATAAAAAATGTGTTACTATGTAGTTCAAATAATATTTTCTTTTATACAGTTCAACTGAACCGTGTCAAAGAGACTTTTTAACACGTCTTATTCAGATTCAGCTTCGGTTCCGAAATTTTGTTTGTACAAAACGAAGATTTTAACTAGTTTGTAATGAAAGCATTTGTTTTCTGCCAGTGTAATATCTAAACCTTTTGAAAATAGATTTGTTTTCGCATCTTCTATTCTTAAAAATAAGGTAACTGATTCATTTATATTTCAGAAAATAGAAACACTGATCATTAGTAGCTCAATTTTGTCAAGAAAATAATCGTTGAAAATATCTCCGAATACGCTTTTCAAGATTAATTTGATGATAGTAGCTACAGTATTTATTTTTTGTATTTTTCTTCAGAATGAATTGCGAAAAGCAAAAAGACTTGCGCATTAAAGGCTTTGTCAAACAGACAGGCGTTGCGAATGCGAAGCGTGACGTTTTTATTTGTAATGTATGGAATTGTTTGAATCCAATCACATAGAACAGCGAAACCGATCCGACAGCGTGACAGAACTATCGGACTGACGTCTCGCTTTGGTTCGGTATCGCTTCGGAAACACTTCGCTTTCGCCTGTCTGTTTGACAAAGGCATAAAAGAGTAAGAATATTTTGGAAATTCGAACCCGTTTCCCACCGAACAAGTGCTTGTTCGGTGGGAAACGGGTTCGAATTTTATATTAATTTAGTAAAAAACTCAATTAGTGACTCATGTTAATTAAAAGAACACATACTTCGAAGTCTTACCACAAGCATAGAGGACTTTCAGATAGGGCCTGGACAGAAAGTTGCAAGATGAGTTGAAAGTCCTATTGTTAGCTGCTATCTTACATCGTCGCTTCCCGAGGCACAGCTGGATGACTGTCTTCACGGCATGTGGCGTCACGCATGCTGTGGACAAGGCTATAGATTACGAAATATTAATAAATCCACCCATCTGTTCACTAGACCTGAACTAAACTCTATGTTGGCTAAGCGCGCTCAACGAATTTTATTTGAGCGATTTTTTGCACAGGTTTATATGAACTATAAAATTACATATAAAAAATGTGCGAAAATAGTTCCATTCCGGAGGAGATCAATTCCGCAGAGCGGATTTAGTCTAAATGTTGTGTTTTGTAATTGTTCTCATCTATACAGGGTTGTTTGTAAAACATTAACAACCTTTCATGGGATGAACGTATTTAGTGTTATAAACCAACCCTGCAAATTAAAAGGTGTTTCATTGATGCATTGCCAACAGAAGAATATTCCATTTTGTATTAAACGTCTGTTTTTTATATTTTATGGTTGATTCCATAGTAAAAGTTGTTTCATCCATACTTTCTGCGACCTAGGTTATTAATGATTTACAAATACCCCAAATATTATGAAAGTGATAGATAATATAAAGTGGTGAAAACAGTGAGTGACACCAAAGTCCTTTTAGCCACTTTATGACCTTAAACTTGTATTCCAGATCCCACCTTAAGTTCTCAACTCTCATGTTAATGCTTTAAAACCCCATCAAATCTTTCCTTAGCCGTACGTGTCCAGCTTTACTTGATCTAAGTCAGCGAACAAGCGTTTTAAAAATAAAATAAATAATAGCAGCCGCTTTAAATACGTCCTTACGTACCTACGAAACATGTTAATACTCGTACTCATATAAGCAAGCCTAAGAATAAGAGTAATAATGCCTGAAGTGCCTGCGTGAGTACTACAAGAGTATAGTAATTAATTAGCTTCATACATTCCTAACCCACATTTCGTACGTGAAATATTAAGGCTCAGAAAGAATTTCGTACAATATTTAGCCACTATTTTTCGCCACTAATTAGCCTGATTTTTTGTAACCCCGTGTCATGCGACACTCACCAAATATACCGTGTTCGTTTGACATTTCTTTTATATTTCGTGGACATAATAATTTCACTAATTTGGACTCTGTCAAAACAAAATAATGAATGCTAGCATCACACACACTAGGTAATGTAGGACACTGCCACACCCGGCTGCCATTAAGGATGACAAATGAAATTAACACATTTTTGGAACGTATAGTACGTTTTCCACGAATACTCTTTAACTTCTTCGAATATTTATGTTTGTTAGTAATTTAATTTTGTACCTTTTAATATTTATTCTCTGTAGCTAGTGGTGAATGAAATTAAGGTGCCTTAATCACATAAAAAAGGCTGTTGTGTTTAAATACAATGACAAAATTAATACCTTTAGCCAATACTACAATTGGGCAATACATAAAAAAATTACAGCATTAATATTAAGAACTATTTCTAGCGATAAGAAGTCAGTATTTTATGTTAAGATCAAGACTAACAATAAAAACTAATTTAATTACTAGTTAGTTTATTAGCCTACTTCATCAAAAGAGGCTCGTTTAGTTTTTGTCTTCGGAATCGTTAAGAACTTACGAGAGTTTCCTTTGCCTTATTTTCTTCAAATGATTATGCTCTTTGTGAGCCTCAAAACAGTTTAATATTCGCGTTACTTCGTAGTCGTTACCGGCTATTTTATAAAGACTTAAAATTGGTACTGTAAATTGAAAATAGAGTAGGTACTTAAGAACTAATTTTCGATGCTCGAAATTAGAAAAGTAATACTCAAGTAACGTTAATAGTAATAGCGTAACTATTAGAGGCAAAATTAAAAGTAATATGAACTAGCAGTCTACAATATCATCAGAAATAATGTATTTTTTTTTCTTAGAAGAGGTCATAAAATTAATCTTTCGATCTATTACAGTAAGAGGGTCTCACAGATAATTAAAGTAAGAGCTTATGTCAACAAAAAAGTATATACCTACTTATATAAGTTCTTTTCGTTGTAGACTTGTTAAGGCAATGGAATATACTGCCTTTTTATACCCTTCATTGATGAAATCATAACTTTTCTTGTGTTATGGCAACGTAGTCAAGAAAAGTGCCTATTTCATTCTTGTCATCATAAAGAATTTGATATCTCGTTTGTAAATAAGATTGCTTTCAAATTGTGAAAAAAGGGGCAAAGATAAGATTGAATTTTTGTTCACTAAAAATCCAAACACAGAGCTATAGTAAATATTAATACAACCTTTAGTCTGTCTTAGGACTGCTTCGTATGCTTCCGAATCTTACTGATTCGTCAGTATTTTATTCGACGTTATTGTTATGAACAAAGAAAATGACAAGAAAAAATACTGCAGTTACGAGTATTGCAAATAAAACATTTCAACTGCCGATCGGCATGGTCCATCGAGTCATGTTCAGTTTTGTTCGGCACAATTTGATATATTCAAATATTCGGCAATGATTCAGTAAAATACATCTAAATTTTATAATACTAGTTCTCATACTCTTACAAGCGACGAAGAACATAAACTTCATTCAAATAAGATACATTTTCGGATGAAGCGCAACTTAGGAAAGCTTCACCTAAGCGAGCTCTTTAGATCTTACTATTAGAATATTTCATTATTTCGGAGGCTACTATTTCAAGTTATTATTTAAATCAGATCAATAAATCCAATGTGATACTTTTTTTTTGGGACAATCGCACCGCACTATTCCCAAACCACTGCAACCCCTCCAGTCAGAATCAACAGTGGCGACCACCAGAAAAGTGCCGAGACAATGAAGTTCGACGTGTCGAAACTATGAATTTACTTAACTATCTTGAATTCTATAAATAAATTAATCAGAAAAAAATAGTGGAGGAGTAGGAGTAACGTAGTTTCCACCTTCCTCCATGTCAACCAAGATAGGCAGGTCCTGCGATACTGTAATGGTGGTAATATGATACTTACTTTCATCCGGCACACCTTGGGTCTGGGGACAGGTGATGGCTTCGAAGGCTTCCCTGCCGTACTGAGCGTCGAAAATGGCAATCCTGAAGTGAGGGTCGCACTTCAGCTCGATCTCGGTGCCTTCGCAGCCGGTCTTAATTTTGAACTCATCTGTCCGAGAAATAGTTATTGTTAAGTTTGGGAATTGTTGCAATTAAGCGCGGTAATAGTTATCTACGAGTATTAACGGAGCTAATACTATCTTAGTGTTGTAGGAGGAGTATGATGTTCAGAAACAGCAGTCGTTTACATTGAAGTGATAACTGTTAAGAAAATATCACGTTTATTAAGATATACATTAAACCCCGGCCAAGTGTGAATCGGACGTGCACGCGAAGGGTTATGATGAGCCCCATAAACATTTATTTAATTCTGTTTTATTTGTTGTTATAGCGGCAACAGAAATATATACATAATTTTAGAAAAAATCAACTGTCTAACTATCAGAGTTCATGAGATACAGCCTTGTGACAGACGGATGGTAAGCGGATCCGTTTTATCCTTTGTGTACGGAACGTTAAAAACTGGCGAGCGTTACAGTACTGGCATAATAATTATGATTTATAACGTCTAACATCTCGCGTTGGCAAATCGACTTTGATATTGATACCTTATCTATAGACAGACCTGGGCTAGAGTTACTTAACTTTGCTCACCCAACCAAAGACAGATCTCGACCTAGAGTTACTAATATCTGACGACTCCACCACTGCATGCACTATTTGATTTGACCAATCCTGTTCCAGTTTCGTCTGATTCCACGAAGTTACTATAACAGAAGCTATAAACACAAAAAAAAAGAAAATATAGGCAAAAAAGTAAGCCTGTGGAATGAACTGATGGACAAATTTAGCAATAGCACATAAACCAACTGGTCAGCTTAAAATCTCACATTTTATAGTTACTAAAAACCAAACAGTTACAATCTAAATTATAATAAACAAACAAAGTAACCCAAACCAAAATCTATCACAAAATTGAAAATCAACAAATCCGAACATAATAATAATTTTCAGCGTTTAAACTATAGAAGCCCGAAGCGAATTCCACTTTAAAACACAAATATTAATCCTAACATAAACCGATCTCCGGCCACCGTAGGCGATCTCCGGCCACCGTAGGCGCGGGCATGCGGGCGGCGAGTAATGGGCGACTCGCTGTCCGACCATGGACCATGCCCGAGTCGACGGCGCGTTGTGTTCCACGCGCGCCTCAAGGAGTGTCAGCATAGTGACGGGGCCTGTAGAGGGCCAAAGCCTGCTGGGGTCGCGGGACCAAGGGATTACCGTGACCCTAGTACGTAAAGGGCTAGTGAAGGACACCGTGGATTTTAGTCAGTACAAGTCTGACAGTCCCTGCCGCCCTGCCCTGGGTGGGAGGACTCGATAAAAAAAAAACATAAATCGAAAGGTCCAACTCGGTGCAGAATTAATTACGATAATTGAGTAGGTATCACATTCCCCTCTAATTAGTGATGATAACCGTAAACGACTCTTCTCCATCGATATCAGCGTACTTACCTACCCTTTTGTTTCAGGTTTCACCCGTTTAGCATCCATTAGTACGTAATATAAACCGCCAATACGATAAAAGCTTCGGTAAGTGTTCGTGTATCAATTAGTGGAGGGTCCGAGTGTTTTACGCTTAGGTAAAGCAGCTATAACTAATATTAATGACTCGGGCAGACGGGCGGGTGAAACGTCACTTCCTTGTATGGCCTGAATATGTCCAGTGTCGGGTGGCACAGTCAATTTTGCAACCAAATTCAACACAAAAAAGAAGGAGTCTATGCTTGACGTGTGTGATTTATTTTTTTAAATGTATGTACACTACTTTCTCCGCCAGTTGTGGATCGACATTCAGATTATTTTTACTAGCTGTTGCCAGCGGCTCCGCCCGCTACAAATCGTAAATGATCTCACGGGAACATAAAATCGGGATAAAAACTACTTGTATCTTACGTGTTAATCCGCCTGCCGGGGTCGCGGGACTCACGATTTACCGTAACCCCGGTACGTAAAGGGCTATTGAAGGACACCGTGGATTTTAGTCAGTCAAGTCTCACAGTCCCTCCCGCTCTGCCCTGTGTGGGAGGACTCGTTTGATGATTATACCACGATAAAAAAAAATCTCTTTTTTATAAGCAATGCATTTTGCCCGTGATCTCACCAGGGTGGGGGTAGAAAAAAGATAGGAAAACAGAGCGTTTCAAATTATATCAGGGCTACGTGTTACCGGGATAAAAAGTATTACATATAATCCAGGTCATGATCTACCCGTGCGTATAACATTCAAATCCGTGAAACAGCCACGGCCAAAAATCACGTACAATCGTAGCAACAGTTTTTTTTTTCACAATGTTTTTTATATAATGTATTAGTAGTCATTTATTTAAATTTTCCAATAATCTCAACTCATTTTCGGAACGCAAAGGGCAACTAAAGGAACAAGATGATTTTTAATCGCTATGAGTCTGACAGTACATTCCACATAGAATTATCCAATTCAATTCATTTTTGCAGAAGTAATGCACGTACAGACACAATTAAGCCACTTTGTTTTATACTATGTTAAGAACATATTTTATGTTAATATTCATTCTGTTCATCAATAGAGGTAA
The DNA here is from genome assembly GCA_943136025.2 of Agrotis puta. Taxonomy (NCBI): domain Eukaryota; kingdom Metazoa; phylum Arthropoda; class Insecta; order Lepidoptera; family Noctuidae; genus Agrotis; species Agrotis puta. Next base: position 13,163,496 of record OW964175.2, on the reverse strand, counting down.
CATCTCCGTAACCTTGAAAAAATTCTAGCCACTAGCATCACAGTTCTTCAGAAAAAAACCCTCGTCGTGTGGGCGATGGATCTAAGTAGCCGTAACCGATTTAAATGCAACATCATGTTACCAAATTATGCTAAAGCGATAGTGACCTCATACGAAGGGCACGGAATGACCTCGTAAAAACATAAAGGAATACATTGTCGGTGATTTAAAAAGGGTGTTGTGCTATGAATTTCAAGTTGTAAATATTTTTGTTTGGTTCAAATTTTCTTAAATTATATTTAACATTCTTAAATAGTATATTATGCAATTAAAGAATGAAAACGGATTTAAAGCGTAGGCTATATGAAGCAAGTGAAGGATTCTAACAAAGAACTGATTCACGACCATAGGAAGTAATTCATGATGATTGAATCACGAGCGTAGCAAGTGGTTCAAGTGTTTGAATCCTGAGCGACCCGAAAATATTTAAACTGTTTTAATGGCAACGTTGTCCAACAAAATAAGAATGTTTCCAAAAAGAAAAACAAATGAAATTAGATTTTTATATTTCTAAACCTTCGCTATCATCAAAGTATTTTCCAAAAATAATAGTTTGTAATTAATCAAACAAAGCTTTGTTCTCATCTTTCATAGTAATTATTTTGTTGTTGCTATTAAATGTTTCTTTTCTTTTTTTTTTCTCCAGCCAAAACCATAAGATAATTATTACAAGATGGAGTATTGAAATTGGAATTTGATTTAACTTTTCATTAAGTAATATAATATAATTTATTTTTTCTTTTATGTCTGTTAATTGCTTTTTTCGGCTTTCTTCGTGTAGTAAATAAAGTAAGATTGAGACGGTCTATTTAAAAGGTGCGCGCAGTGCCGCGTCTCGGTGTAAATTTAACCCAAAAAGGCTATCATTTTATCCTTCGTTAACTTTACAGTCATATTTAAATAATCTCACAAGACTATTTTAAATGCGAAAGTGTCCCACATACTTTCGTTTTTAAAATAGATGGAAATATTGATGGATTTGTTACTCTGTCATACAAAGACAGAGAAAATGGTTTTAGATAAAATTTGGCATGCAAGTATTACATATCATAACCTTGATAACCCCACTTATTTTCCCGGTACGACGTTTTCGCATGGTACCTAACGAACTTCACACCGGCTACGCTGTGTCAATAAGTTCGGAATAATATAATGCTAAATCTCTTAAACAATGTAAATAAACAAATTTTCAAAACAAAACTTTATTTTAAACCAGCAAAGAGTACAAAATCATAACGAATTACGTTTAATTATTTAATCAGAGATGAAACCCGAGTATTTTTCGTAACAAGAACGCTACAAAGTGTTCTCAAGTTTTATAAAAATAACAGGATAACGAGGTACCAACTAATGATGTCATTGAATACCGCGAGCACTTCTTTTTCACTTTGAATAATAGCATTACGACTAGGCACTTATATTTTCCTCAAAAAATTTGAATGAAGCAAAAGTACCGTGGCGTTGTATCTATTTCGCAACTTGAGAGATAGTATAGTGTAAAGGCGTGTTTAGTGATCTAATAAAGATCAAAAGGCCACTTTAACAAAATCATAATACGAATCGCGGCTATTCTGTGTCTATTCTTCGGTATTTCTTGAACAACAGAATAGAATTTTTCATTTTATGAACTTTATTGCATTCATAATATTAATTTGTATATCCGTTCATTTACATCGATTAAATATACCTGGCTTCTTATACTGGAAAGTAGTATTCAATGAAAGTGTTTAGAGAATCCATCAATTTTAAAAATTCATGAGTCATGCACACATAGCATTAGATAAGGTTTTCCTACTTTAAGTAAGTAGGTTATAATATTTATTAATCTCTCGATTTATAATACTTTAGGTACTAAAATGTATCTTTAAACAATCCTATCTTTTGAGGGAAAATTACTTTTTAAATTAAACATCAATAAAACATGAAAAAAACGCAACCCTATAAATTGTAACTAACTCACAAAACCGAGCGTTCGAAACGCCCGTCTACACGGTATTAATGTGCATGAGGCACACCTATGGCGGCACTCCTGTCCACGCCCTCACCTTCGGCCATTCACCCCGTCCAGGAATTTATTAACTGGGCATAAATCACTTCAATACACTTCCAGGAGTAAAAAACCTGACGTCACGCGATCGGTGATTCTGCTACCCTCTTTTTTGTTTTAGAGGGTCATGTTATCAGTAGGCTGCCCCATGTCTCTTTTTTTGTGGCGAACCAATTTTGGTAATGGATAGATTCATTTGTGGTTATATTTAGGGAAACTTTCTTTTGTTTTTTCGTTCGGAAACTAGTTATTAAATATCGTTGGCGATAGACAAGGAAAATTCCGTTGTCTTTTACGGATTGAAAAATATGGCGAGTACTTTTTTTTCTAATTTATATTTCGACACCAATCCATCAAAATCGATTGCTCTGGTAAACCGATTAATTTTTTACTTGACCAAAAGGAAAAAACCGGCTCCCTTCGGTAAAGCAAACTCATTAATTTTAGAAGTGCTCGTTAGAATACGTCGCGGTCTTTACTGAATAATTACGACCCTGATGGAGGGGAAATGGAAAAATCGAAGGAAAATCAGCACTGAGTATCGGAGTCAGTCAGTCAATCAATAATCTTATATGTATGTAAAAATCAATCGCTGTTCGTCAGTCTCGCTTAACTCGAGAACGGCTGGACCGATTTGGCTAATTTTAATTTTGAATTATTTTTGGAAGTCCACGGAAAGCTCACAAGGTCAGTAAATATGATAAAAAAAAGGATTCCGAGGCGGTATGAAGTTTGCCGGATCAGCTAGTATAAAGAAAATTGTGAAAGAAACCTTCCATGTAAACCTAGTTGTTGTTAGCGGTTTCGCTCACGTGCATGTCGAAAATTAGGCTTTTGATCAGAAAGCCTAAATTGCAGAACGCCTAGTGCAAAATGACTAAAAGCAATTTGCCTAAACAGCAAGAACTGTGATTTGATTGAACTTACTGACGATTCATATATATTTTGGTTTTTGATAAATAATAACTTAATTTTGTCAGTGATTTTGAACCATAAGAAGATGGTCGACGTAACCGACACACCGAGATTCAGTTAAAACTTTGCAGACAGGAATGGATGGAGCCACGTTCTGCGGGACTCCCGCATAACGTGGCTCCGTCGTGAAGAGTCCTAAGTTCCTATATATTACAACAAAACCAAGTGGGGATTGTTACTTATATTTAAAAAATCTTGATCTTGATTTGTGGTAAAAAATAACATCCGGTACTGGAGGGTATTTGTCAGTGGAAATATTTGGAGCATATAAAATTATCCATTATATTACTATGCGCAAATCTAAATAACTTTTGCATAGACATTCTGCATTTTAGACATTGATTTTCTGTTTCATATAAGTTCTGCAATGTAGGCTTCCTGCTTCTCCAAATCTTAACCAAATCGGTTCAGCTGTTTTTGGTTGAAAGAGTAACAAACTATCCACTCATGCTCACAATTTATCAAATTGTAAGAATAGTAAAAAGTAAAGTAAACAATTAAAACTTTACTTTTAAATTAAATCTGTCCTAACGCACTGTCATGCTCAGAATTCTAAAAGTGTGATATTTTCCAAATCTTCTTACGAATTTCTTAAGCACACAGGTACGTATTTTATAGATAAGTTCATTTTCGTGGGATAATTGGTGCGACCTCCACCCGAGTAAAGTCGCGGGCCAAAGCTAGTAAGTGCCTAATAGTTAAATTGTCAAGTCACGTCGAAGCAAAAACTATTACTTTTTTACTTACTAGATATGTTGCCGCTTTAACAACAAATACTTTAAAATAGATTGAAATAAATATTGAAGGTATGCAACAAACTATGCAACAAACGTTATTTTCATAGATAATGGTAAGGAACCATTCATTCGCGAGTCCAACTCGCGCTTGGCCGGTTTCTTACAACATCCACAGAAGGATTAGCCGAGCTATAACTTTAATTCATTAAGCGTTTAACGAACACCAGAACTCGATTAATAATTTCAAAACTCAGTCAATTCTGTTTCAACGAACATAATTTTATGTTAACGGAAGAAGTTTCTTACAACAAAATATTGGGAGCGTAAAAGTTAATTTATAAGAAACATGATATTGTTCATTTTTTTCTCCACATTGTAAATGTCTACGGTGTCCTTTATGTTTTTTTTTTATCGTGGTAAAATCATCAAATGAGTCCTCCCACCCAGGGCAGGGCGGGAGAGACTGTCAGACTTGACTGACTAAAATCCACGGTGTCCTTCAATAGCCCTTTACGTACCGGGGTCACGGTAATTTGTGAGTCCCGCAACACCGGCAGGCTTTAGCCCTCTACAGGCCCCGTCACTATGCTGACACTCCTTGAGGCGCGCGTGGAACACAACGCGCCGTCGACCCGGGGTCCTTTATGATTTAGTAAATCTTATACTTTAAAAAATTCTGTCAGAACAAACTTGATACTTGCCGGATGCGTCCGGCATACTGTCAGGAATTATGATCTGTCAACTTTTTCAAAACAAATTGTGCCTCCTGGCGAGCATCAGAAGCGGACGATCCGTCAGAATTTTTCTTATGCCTTTTTCAAACAGACCGGCGAAAGCGAAGCGATACCGAACCGAAGCGAGACGTTAGCGAGACGTCAGTCCGATAGTTCTGTCACGCTATCGGATCGCTTTCGCGTTTCTATGTGACTGGATTCAAACAATTCCATACATTACAAATAAAAACGTCACGCTTCGCATTCGCCACGCCAGTCTGTTTGACAAAGGCTTTAGTGTTTCTAATACATAATGTATGCAGCGAGTGTCTTCCATCAAGCATCAGAATTTTTCTGATAGATTTTTTTTTACATTAAGTATGCGGACAGTAAGTTAGAAGTGGCAGGTGAATATTTTGAACTGTAGATTGACTGTATTTTCAATTCAAGCAACTTGTATACCAATATGACGTCATACGTAAAAGTCAAGTTGTAAAATTTTAAAATTTAACTTTCGCATAACACTTTCTTCTCGGTCTGTGAATCCTTCATCATATCAGCCGTATGACGTTCACTGCTGAACATAAGCCTCCCCTATTAACTTCCAATAGGACCGATTGGACGCGGCTTGCATCCAGCGTGATCCTGTGGTCTTTATAAGATCGTCTGTCCACCCCCCAAAATGAAAATGGTTATATCAGTAACACAAGAATAAATATTTATACTCACACGGACGGCATTTATACGCGACCTCGACATACTTGCTCTGCGTCGGACAGGGGTCCACGAGACCCGCCATCGGCACTGTACTGAACTTGCACTGAGGTTTCTTTTGGCAAGCTTCCACCACCGTCTGTAGTAATGAGTACTAGAAGAAAGAGGTTTTAGTTAATCAATTTGAATTATTTAAATGTGTGTTCTAGATTTTAATTTCCTACATTCTACTTTTGCCACAGTATGGGGGAGGGGATTTAAGATTTTATATAATATTTAGACAACTTTTTTAAATAAATAAAAAGGCTTGAAGAAATTCATCAAACATTTGCTTTGAAAAAAAATAATGCTCACAAAATCGATGTTCTTTGAATGACACAGAATTGCTTTGGAACTATCAATCTATTGAAACGACTACTGAACGGATTTGAATGTTTAGTACACAGAGATTTTAAAACTGGATAGGACTAGGGTACTTTATATCCCGATGTGACGTTACCGTAGTATAAATAGGGTATTTTGCTGCTTATATAAATTGGAAATATGTTTAGTCCGTCATCAGTTATAATATTGAAAAATAATGGACACGTATTTTTTTTACATCAATGAATATTGACAAACATAAAACGCTTCCAAATTCGAGAGTGGAGGCTTGTGAAGTCATAACGCTTGTAAAACAAAAGTGCAAACGAATGAGTTTGATGTCACGAAATGGACGTGTCGGACAGGGGTGCGGGAGTTGAGAGTTCGGCAGTTTTTATCAACCGATACCTGTAGCGTGGATAACGCTTCGCTAGACTACCCTCCGCACCGACCACCGCTTAGACCGAAGTCGTGAACGGACTATTCCACTTATCTGAAATTCGTATTGTTACGACAAATGAAGTGAGGAGTTAAATACGATTTGTTAAAGTTGGTCACCGTGAGAAATAGTGTGAAATAGTACATTTCACGTCAGTTTGTGAGCAACCTAACTATAATAATTGTGGAACGATCGAACCAACAAACAATAAATCTCAAAAAAAAATATCCAGACTTCATAAATTATCCCTTCCCTATGAAATGACATACATCATCAACTTTAGGAAGTATCCCTGAGAAAAATGTCGCTTTAAGTGCCAAAGAGGATCTAATGTTTCCTATTAAAGTCATCTTTCTTTTTTTATGTCATAGTATGACAAACGGGCCATTGGCCCACCTGATGTTAAGTGCTTGTAGGCATCCGCAATTTCACCACCCTTTGCAAATAAGATTTTATGAATAGACTCTCCTCGAATTTTTAAGACACTTTTATAGTTAGTACATGGGCTTTAGAAGCAGTATTAAGTTTTATATTCTTACTTATCTGGTGTACTCGTATCTAAAGGTAAGGTAGATACTAACGCCTACGCTTAACCATGTTTCTTTTTTTTATTCTGTCATGAATAGAAAGGTTGGGAAGAAGAAAGCGGCGAAGAAAACTATAGGGCACTTTTGGGACAAACCTACCACCCTATTTCCAAACACTGCAACTCCTGAAAGCCAAAATCAATAGTGGCAACCACTAAAAAAGCGCCGAGACAATGAAGCTCGACGTGTCCCGGAGAATGAATTTATCTGTCTTGGAACCTGCAACGAAATTAATCAGAAAAGAAAAGTGGAGGAGTAGGAAAAATATGTTTTCACTTCCCTTGATGTCAAGCAGGAGACAGAACAAAACAATTCCAATAAGCACAAAGGGACATTACAACTGGGAGAAGCCCAGTTGCCTAGCACCACGGGTAAAAATTACTACTAATATTAATGGGTTCTAACTGGTGAGCGAGAGGAATATTTGATTCCAATAAGTAAATAATTCAAGTTTCCACAAGGTCCATATAGTAAAGTAAACACGACAGACCAAAGACAATACTTAGTTTTAGTATCCATCAGTTGAATGTCTTTCAATCGTTAATTGGTTTAGATCAGAATCTAAATTGTGCTTCGACCACTGAACCGATCATTCTGCAATAGGGTATTTTACTGCACAAATAAATTGAAAATCTGGTTAGTCCGTCAGTTGGAATATTGAAAAATAATGGACACATATTTATTTGTTTTTTTTAGTTAATTAATGTTGACAAAAATAAAACGCTTCCAAATTCAGGAGTGGGGGCTTGTGACGTCATAACGCTTGTAAAATTGTGCCGACCGAGTGACGTTTTGTGATTTTTAAAAGCGTTGTATCTTTGTAAATTTTGGTTGACGTAACAAAAAATACAGGTCTAATAATTTTTATAATCAATATTTCGGACTATAATTTTTTTTTTGAGTAAAATAGCCTATAGTGCATATACTTTGTCAGGTATACAGAACCGGATTTACAGTACTTATCATCAAGAAAAAAAACTACTTTATCCAAGAAAAAATGCAATAATGCTTATGATAATAGATGGCCCTTATAATATTAGATTAAATAGCAATTTGACATTAAAGTCAAAGTTAAAATTAATGCCCCTAAAATGTAATCTCGCAGAACTTTCAAATACAATTAAGCATAAAGGGGACGACACATTAGTTCGCTGTCCGCATACACACCGCATGCAAGCTGACACTATACCATTACCTAATTAGAATTCAGGCTGCACCAGCCAATCAGAATGCGTTATATGACCGAGCCAATGAATTGTGGGTCAGCTACAATGCGAACCGAGAGTGTAATCGAATCCTAATGTTTCAATAAGGGTGCCTGATAACTGAACTGAATGGAATTTCTAATTTAATCTGTCAGTCTTTGCTAACTAACTACGAGTATCTTACTAATATTGTAAATACGACAAAGGATGTAGGTATGTTTGTAACTAAATCAACCCAAAATAGCTGAAGGCATCTGAATAAAAATTGGATAAAACGTATGAATTATACTAAAATTATAAAGCTGAAGATTTGGTTGAACGCGCTAATCTCAGGGGCTACTGGTTCGAATTAAAAAAATATGATTGTGTTGGATAGTGTATTTATTGAGGAAGGCTATATGTATAGGCTATAAACCATGACGCTACGATCAATAGGGACCGAGAAGCGTCGGTGAAACCACGGGGAATAGCTAGTAATACGTAATAAGATAATTTAGGTTAAGTTATCTCTCTAATATGTACCCAAGATAATTTTATGTAGGTACATGTTTTATTTTCTTTTTATATTATATTTTATTTATGTAAACAAACTTTATTAAAACCCACAAATAAAATCATGAATGTAAAAACCAACCTGCATGGCGTTAGGTCTCTTGCAGTTTCTGCTCGCTTCTAATTCCTCATTGCTCAAAGCAGGGCACCCCTGCTCCTCTCCAGCCTTCCCGTACTGAGCCACTTGTATACTGATGGTGGTGCCGCTAGGACATGCCAGGGCTACCGTCTCGTCGTTGCAGACTGGCCGTTGTATGACCTTAAGCGTATCCAGGAGAAGTGCTGTAACAAAATGGAGAAAGAGGTTTCTTTAAAAGAATTTTAATCTTATCCAATTCTCAAGTCTAGAATCTTTTGAAGCAGAGAAAATCATAGTCTGAGTCAACGCAATCAAAAGATACCGTCATTTATGTTCTGATTTGCCGTTTATTTTGACGCTCGCGGTGTAATTAAAACCTTCTCGTTAGCCTAGAATCATGATATTTTGGTCAGAAGTAAGAACAATAGATACAAATAAAGGAATAAATCCAAAAAGTGTTTTTTTTTATTACATCACAAAAAAAACCGTTACAAAGTCATTTTGTGCCTCATCAAAGAATTGTGATGAAATTTTATATAAAGCTAGATTAAAACAATTTTTATCCCAATTTTATGTTCCCGTGGGATAATTTTTACGAAGCCATTTTGGTTCAAATTCTAGTTCAACTATTTAAACTAAGTTTAAGTTTGCATTTAGGAAAAAACATTTTCAGCTACAGAACTCTTCATTTCAGTTTTTTTTATTTGAAATTTAATTTTAGAAGACTATGTATCACTAATAAAGAATAATTTTATCCGTCTCTTGGTATAATTTTCAATACCTAAAAAAAAAGTAAAACATTTTCGTTATTTCCAGTGAATTATTTAAAAACCATATTACATTACGGAACCTAGATGAATGATAATCTTTTTATGACACCAAGTTTGAAACACAAAATATAATATTTATTCTGGGATACATGCGTAGGATGAAGTTTCGTACCGAAATTATTTATAAAGATATCCAATAAACCTAACCTAGGTTTAAGTCACGGTGACAACCTTACACACAATTCGCACAAATCTCAATATAGTTCAGGTGTTCGCTCCATAAATAGGGCGATACAAAACAGGGTATATTACAGAAATCCAGACTTATCCAATATACGTCAGGGTAAATTATAGTAATACAAATCGACCTTGCAGAGGAGACCAGGCATGTATAGATGTGTCGCAGGAATGAGCAAGATATATACGAAAATTCTAGGTTTTTTTTGCAGAATTAGCTGATTTTTGGATGGCATGAAATTTTCTGCAAAAAAACCGCATGCGTAGAGTTATCAATTCTATCTCTTTCCTACCAAAAATAGAAAAAAATCATAACAATTCTACATTTTAAGGCCCGACTTTAAGTGCCGATTTTATGGCACGACTCGTATTTATCGTGGTAAAATCATCAAATGAGTCCTCCCACCCAGGGCAGGGCGAGAGGGACTGTCAGACTTGTACTGACTAAAATCCACGGTGTCCTTCAATAGCCCTTTACGTACCGGGGTCACGGTAATCCCTTGGTCCCGCGACCCCGGCAGGCTTTGGCCCTCTACAGGCCCCGTCACTATGCTGACACTCTTTGAGGCGCGCGTGGAACACAACGCGCCGTCGACCCGGGCATGGTCCATGGTCGGACAGCGAGTCGCCCATTACTCGTTGCCCGCATGCCCGCGCCTACGGTGGTCGGAGATCGTCTTGCGACGTCCGACGCCGTGGGCGTCTACCACTGCGGCTGGGGTGGAGGGAGGACGCTGTCCTCTCCCTCAGGCGGCCCGCCTCCTCCTTCACGAGCATGACTGCTTCGCAGAAGGAGGCGACCGCCTCCCACTCCGTCTCGCCCCGCAGCATGGCCTCGACCAATGCCGGGCGCGAGAGGTCTCCGCCTATCGCCGTCGTGAGGACACGGCGGTGCTCTGCCCAAGCGGGGCAGTCCTGCACCGTATACGAAAATGCTAGGTTCTTTTTTGCGAAATTTGTAGATTTTTGGATGGCACATTTTAAGGCCCGACTTTAAGTGCCGATTTTATGGCACGACTCGTAGACCACTAAACAATGTAAACATTTTTTTAAGTCTTTGTCAAACAGACCGGCGTTAACGAACCGGACCGAGTCCGAAGCGATAACGAACCGATACGAGACGTCAAACTGGGTGGTGCGGCGTGGCAGTTGTATTAGCCTGCTTTTTATGAACGACGTCAAAAAGAGCAAATACGCCTTCGCCATGTCTTCGCATCGGTTCGGTCACGCTAACGGATGGCTTTCGCTTTTCTATGTGACTGCATTCAAACATTTCCATACATTACAAATAAAAACCGCCTCGCTTCGCATTCGACACGCCTGTCTGTTTGACAAAGGCTTGAAAAATATTGTCTTGCTATAGATAGATAGTTCTTCTACATTAAGTTATTTTGTCTATGAGTGCAGTGTTAGTGTTATTGGACGATGTGTATCGGTGAGTAGTTGATAATTATTATGATGTTTTGCAGATTAGTTAATCGCGACATTGGCGGTTTGAATTAAAAAAATAGAGACTTTATGAGTTGTGGATTACTTTCGTTTTTGATTGAACGACTAGAATGGCACAGTGATTGAGCACTTTTGCCGATTTGCTGTGTGATGTCGAATTTATTTTCTTAGAGAACAAATATGACAGTTTGACTATGTGACTTTAAATGTTTGGAAACACACCCACAATAGAGGAAAAAAAAACTCATTTTTTTAATACCTTTAATCTGAAAGTTATTATGTATAAATTACTGAAATTCCTTTTAGTCTGAAGAGCCTTATTGTTTGCTCTTCTAATTCCGATGTAATCCAACTCTTAGGAAAATCATTTCGGTATAATTTCCAAGGAAAGTGGAAAGAAGAGTCCTATACAGAATTCCTAGAAATTTCAATTACCCTGTTACAGATACACGTGGAGTAATAAACACGTGATTCAGAAATAAGCAGTAATAATAATCGTCTTCGAAAACAAGACAGAACTCAGAACAAAAATAAGAACATTCGAGACGTTGATTACGTCACACTCGCGAACACTCGAACACTCAAAGACGTTGATACCGTAATGACATATGTTTTGTTCCGATTAACTTCGTAACTTTCACAGTTGAAGTTTTGATGCTTATAAGTTGCTCAGTTATTGCCTCGTACGTTTTATTATTCGGGAGAGCAATTTCTGAGGAAAGTTATGTGTGAAGGTTAATGTTTGCTGTTTGAAATTCTTTCACTTACAAACAAAGTGTTTATAAAACCATATATTTTTTGATAAGAGTGCTATTTTACACTGTAAAGCAAAGGACACTGGTTTCCTACTACTACTACTGGTTATCCTAGAGAGGGAATTCGACAAAAGTTAATTAATAAAAAACCTAAGAGGTTTCCGTCGTGCAGTGGCATAGCGAGACCTAATCTAGAGGAGGGCAAGACGCTTCAATGAATCCGTTTTTCTTTTTTTCTTTTTCACTCAGAGTGCCGTGTCGTGACACTTCGAAAATTGTTTGCTGAATTTAACATTTATGCCTTTGTCAAACAGACAGGTGAAAGCGAATCGAGTCCGAAGCGATACCGAACCGAAGCGAGACGTCAGTCCGATAGTTCTGTCACGCTATCGGATCGCTTTCGCTTTTCTATGTGACTGGATTCAAACAATTCCATTACAAATACAAAAACGTCACGTTTCGCATTCGTCACGCCTGTCTGTTTGACAAAGGCTTTATAGTATGATGACATACGTCTTTGAAACGCGGTCATAAGCTGCTGGCTTTTAAGAGAGACTAAGACTCACTCTACAGGCATCGGAAAGGGCTATGCTCGGAGTTTCTTTGCGGGATAAAATCTGTAACAAAGATATTCAGCGAAGAACCAGAGTCACCGACATAGCTCGTAAAATTTTCAAGTTGAAGTAGCAATGGGCAGGCAACATTGCTCGTAGAACTGATAACTGATGGGGAATAAAAATTCTCGAGTGGCGACAAAGGATCGGATGACACAGCGTAGGCAGGCCTCCCACTAGGTGGACCGACGACATCGAGAGAGTCGCGGGCAACCGATGGATGCAAGTGGCGAATTGACGTTCGGCATGGCGGTCTAAGCGGGAGGCCTATGTTGAGCAGTGGACGTCTTCAGGCTGATGATGATGATGATTTATAGTATTGTAGCTTTAAAACACGACAAGGGTAATAAACATAATCTTAACTTAAATCGAGACACTTAGCTGAGTCACTTTGGAACAGGTACAGGCCTAACTATTTGACCTACATTTTAGCAAGTTTAACATAAAAACTTTCCTTTTACTAGAGCAAAGGGAAGCTTTTTATGTTTCAGTTTTACAAAAAAGAAACTAATTAGGTCAACATTTAATTAGGTTTACTTTCAATAATGACACTTTTCATGTACAAAGGTTGCGTGTTTACTGTAGGCGTAAAATTTACGTACATGAAGTACAAATGATATACGCGGCACACCCTCACGATTTTACACTATGACACAAAATTATGGACCATTTATATCTGATAATGTCATCTATGTGTTAAATTTATTCACAATGTCATAAACGACTATATGCCTTAATTCAATGGACCCAGGTAAAAGCTTGCAGTACTTTATCGACTACAATTTTTAAAAATATGAGCGAAATAATTAATGTGCGACTGAAGGTTCAGTTTCGGTTTTGGCCATAGCTTCGATTTCGGTCGAACTCGCTTGGCAGATTTTTATAGATAATTGTACGAAACCCGTGGTGCGCGTATCCGGCTCGCTCTTGGCCGATTTTTTTTACGATCCGGTAAATAACAAGTCTCTGACAACTTCTAATTGTTTACAATTGAAACAAACTATAATCTCAATTACGTCATATTAAGGGCTTGAAAATAATATAAAATAGTATTAAAGAGTCTATGACTATAAATAACAACACACTTTGCTCGTTATAGTAACGAACCAAGTTACAGAAATATTATTATTATCAAACTTGCCAATATTATCACGTGTCAGAACATTTTTCCAAAACTGGCTGCCAAATAAAACACGTAACATTCAGAAAAAAGTAAAATACTGGAAAAAGAATATTGTTGAAGCCTACCAGAGGCCATAGCACTAGTTCGACACGTTTTCGTGACGTAAAATAAACAGACACTTTGACGTTAATTTGTTTTTTTTTTTGTTTTCGTTGTAAAATCGTCAAATGATTCCTCCCACCCAGGGCAGGGCGGGAGGGACTGTCAGACTTGTACTGACTAAAATCCACGGTGTCCTTCAATAGCCCTTTACGTACCGGGGTCACGGTAATTCGTTAGTCCCGCGACCCCGGCAGGGACGTTCATTTGATGGAAAAAAAAAAATTAGTTCCTCATTGTACACTAGAGTTGCTCCTTAATTTTCTGTACAAAAAAAGTTTTGGTACAATTAATGGCTTGATATTTCTTAATTATATAAATGTAATAATACGAACATCTAAACGTCAAACGTATGAAATTAATTTCTCGTTCGTACGCCAGAGGCGAGTTTTATTTTCCATAAAATTACATACTTCAAGTATGAAGTCCGGTGAATAACGTAGAATTCATGCTAGGCACTCAGACAGTACCCAATACATAGTTAATGTATTGCCAACATTTATTCGGTAGACTGAACTGGACGCCTAAAGTAAATTCTTTAGGTGTGAAAAGTGTAATGTTTTATTTAGGCACAATTTATTAGCTACTAAAAGGCGTGTTTGTTTTATTTGGATAAAATGAAGCTTTATTTTTTCTTTATTAACTTACTAGTTAGTTTTGCTGTATAAAATGTTGTTTCTTTTAATTATAAGGTACTGAAAGACTTCAGCATTCACTTGTAACAGAACATCGAGCATTCGCAGTTTTTAACTTTGCCGAATTCAACAACGAACCGAGCCAAGTATAGAGTCAAACGTCGCTGCAAACATTTTCATGATTTTTCTAGCGAACGCTCTAGTCGGTGGTTGTTTAATTTTTTTTTTTCATGAAGATGTCAGACTTGACACCCACAACAACCGTCAGGTGAGCTGAGTGCTCGCCAGACCATTCGTTAAGCTGGGTACTCACTTAGCAGTGTTGCATGTAACGTATCAGATACTGTATCAACCTGCGTGGGTACGGCTCGTCCGAGAACACTGCGAGCCGCCTTTGTGTTACAGCGCTCCACACGCGAGCGGTTCGCAGCGGGCTCGTGCCTACTACTTGATACTGTATCTGATATACATGCAACACTGCTAAGTGAGTACCCAGCTTTAGAATGCTCGGTAAAGCGCTCTCGTTTATTTTTCTTTAATGTAACATTCACAAGAATGCTCATTACAAGTGAGTGCTCAAGATTATCAGCACTTATAGACGTTGCTTATTGCGATTACATTACTCCAAATGGCCGTGCTAATATAACGGGTATGGCAGGCTACACATCAACCTAAATCAGATTAGCGTCGGCAGCTTAAGTGCCACGAGCATTATCAGCTTTAAGATCTACCTGCACTCGCAACGCTGACGCTATAACGACATCAGCGCTGTTATCAATGTAGATTTAAAGAATTTTACATAATTATGAAATCACATTAGGTAAATAAAAGAACGAAGACCTCTATCATTGTTGAATAAAATTGGTAAGTCTTTTACATTATAATTATTTAAATACACTGTAGAGTTTAAAAGTAGTTTTTCAATGAAAACTTGTAATATTTGAAAAACCATAAGGCAAAGAAAAAGTGGCTTGAAAACTATGAAGAACTGTACTATAAATATCACAAAATAAAATATAAAAGTGTACTACAGCCGTCTCGGGTCGAGACTTGAAACTTGAAAATTCTAGAAACTTCAAGTACGAAACTTAAAAACTTTAAGCCTAAACGAAGTTGGTGAACCCACCCACTCAAAACTTTAGCAGTATATGAATCATAATTAACAATGAGAGATGCTTCTTTACATATATGATTATTTTTGAAACTTTTAATAGGTATTTGAAGTTGTTCATAAAGAGCATATTCAAACTTTTAATATTTGTATAATTCGAATTTTAAATATTTTTTATTTATTTAATTTTAAATCATGTATGTGTCGTATAACACAACTTCTGAGGAACCCGTCAATTATTTCCATCTGTCACTTAAAAACAAAGTTTAGAAATAAAACCTGCTATCCTGCGAAAAGCAGCCGGCAGAAACTGGATGAGGAAAGCTCAAGACAGGGCTCAGTGGCGTGTAGAGACGCCTATATCCAGTGGACAAATGCAGGCTAAAGACGATGAATAAAAAACCTGATGACTATTGAAGAGTTGACAGCTGAAGAGTTTGTTGGTTTGGCTGAACGCGCTAATCTGAGAAAGTACTGGTTTGAATTGAAAACTATTTATTTTGTCTCGAATAGTCCATTTATCCGGGAAGGCTAAATGCTATATAACAACCCGCTACGACTAATAGGAGCTGAGCAGGAATGAAAAATGTTGCAAAAATGGGAAAAAATATTCCATACAGGTACCCGTACGCGTTAAAATGAACAAGACTACGGCGTCTAAGCAATTGCGGGATAACTATACACCCATCAGAGCTGGGTTTGGAAGAAAGCTGTAGCGGCTTTAGGATCTAAATAAATCAAATGCCTACTGGCCCTGGAACGTATACGAACGGATGGTTTTTGGTCAGTCAAGGATACAGTCTCTCCCGATCCACGTATAGATAAGTCATTTGATGATTTTAAACCCAAGAAAGGAGATTTTCTTCATTTAAAGCAACTTTTCTTACTCGTATTCACCAAACTCGTAAATATTTCTAGGCTAGACTAGACTTTTGACAAGTAATAAGATGAAGTAGGTGTATCATTCTGAGTAAAACCTACGTTCGGTGCCACATTTGCTTCGTACCGTATTCCACGTGCGACACGTCTTCAAAACTTACATTACCTGTTCACTTTGAGAGAACCTCAAGATGCATGTTAATGTCACTATAATCAACTATGATCGTTGACAGAACATGGTAAAGTTCAGTTGAGAACAGAATATATAATCCTGCGTTTGAATTGGCGCGAAGAAGCACATCTTCGTGAAGTGGGGGGAAAGGGAAGGCCTTTGCTCAAGAGTGAGACAGTTTGGGCTAGAAAATTTCCTATATTGTAGTGGTACAGTGGGACAGGAGTTGTCCTGTCCCACATTTTTACATCGTTTGTCTCACAATTTGACGGCACCGTTGGTGTAGTGGCCGAGCGATTGGTCTGCGAGGCTACGTGTCACGGGTTCTATCCCCGCACGGAACAAATGTTTGTATGATCTGCAACTAAGTTGTTCCGGGTTTGGGTGTTTGAAATTCCTAGTGTGGGACAAGGTTTACAAAAAAAAAACAAAAACAAAAAGTCCACCACCAACCCACTTTGTGAGACGACAAATGGTTTAGGCACAAAAAGCCTAATTCGCAAAATGGCCAATTCTCTAAAAGCCAAATTCTCAAAATGCCAAATGATTATAATGGTTTTTTTTCAAATTTTTAAGAATTACGTAAAAAAATTAAATCCTGATCTGATTGATTTGTCATTTTTTGATCGGCTTTTTGCTCTTAAACCCGACAAACGATGCAAAAAAAGAGAAAAAAACTAAAGATCATTGTGATAAATTGAGAACAAAATATTTTTATTATGATACCAAGATAACCTTTGAGCGCTCTTGTATTTATGATACGTTGTTGTTTTAGCAAGAATTCGTTATTAAAATCATTTTGTTGTTATAGTATTCCAGAGTATAATATTTCTGTAAATAATGAAGATTTTCTGAGAAGACTTTCTTCCCAAACAAAACCCAAAAAGAACAAAAAATGATATAATTTGTCTATTTTCATCAAACCCAACGAAAAGTTTTAGCTAATTAAAAGCAATATCAAGGTATGGTAATATAGTTGCCTTTAAAACATCTAGGAAATGGATACCCGAAATACAAGTAAAAAAAAACAGAAAACCCTCTACGGTAAACTATTCAAAACTACTTTCGGTTGCCCCTTTGGGAAATTAAGCCCTATGCCTTTTTGACGATGCCTATCTTAACATACATCTGGTTCTCTATTAAATTCTATTCAATAAACGTAATACTTATGTTCAAGATCCGAAAGAGCTGCGGGTTATTTATTCTTTGGAACTTTTTCATATCGACATTAACACATTTATCAAAACATCCCGAAGGCTGGTGCTTTGGTCGCGACACTCACGAATTACCGTGACCCCGGTACGTAAAGGGCTATTGGACACTAAGGACACCATGGATTTTAGTGAGTACGAGTCTGACAGTCCCTCCTGCTCTGCCCTGGGTGGGAGGACTCATGTGATGATTTTTAAAAGTAAAAAAAAAAAATTGGTTGCCTGTAAAGTCGGTATACGGGCGAAAGTTTTACGTGACAACGACTTTGTTTATGTCTGTCTCTCTCGCTCTTAGGCGGGCTAACCATGCCCGAGTCCACACCTTATACTAGAATGCCCAGACTTTGCATATCAAAGGTACCAGATTGAACAGAAACTGGATATGACTTTAACCCTGGAACATATCAAAGAAATCATGGCAAGTAAATGTAGAAATAACTTCATAGACTACTGCTTGAAAATTGTTAAGACGGTCATAAAACGGAACAAGCAATAAATAGTATGATGACATATATTATGTTGTAATATAATGTGCACCATACAAACCTGAATAATGTATTAAATGTAATATAGAATAAGCATAGTTTAAGACCAAATGTAGGCCTTGATTTTATAATAGCATATAATATATCGAGAAACAACCCTGTAAATGCAAGTCGCTATCTTCTGGTAACATAAACTACAACATAAGGTTAAAATGTACTAAAAAAGTGTAATAAATATAAGATATTAATAAGTATAAAATAAGTTAAATAAGATAGCATGTGAACTAGAAAGTAAGAAAATTAGTAGCAGTTTTGTATCAGTCGAAATAAATAATTGTAAACTGAAAATAAAGAAAATGTGTAACGTGTAATCCCTAACCCTAAAAAAATAAATAGAAAATAAAGTAAATAGCATAGATCGAGTAGACCGGAACCCCACCGGAATAAAGCTTGAAAGAGAAGTAAGAAAGAAAGATACAGTATGCGGAATAAAAGTGCGAGAGGAATAAAAGATAGAACTGGAGTGAAAGTGAACCCTAGCTAATATAGTCTTTGACCCACGGTCAGAGGAATAAGAAAAAAAAAAAAAAAAAAAAAAAAAAAAAAAAAAAAACCATGCCCGAGTGGAAGGGACGCGTGCCTCTCACTCGCTCTCATTGTGAGCGCATAACGCGAGCGGAGCGTAACGCAGTTTCTTGAAGTGTCACCCGGCAAACCAATTTATAAGACGTTGTCACGTCAAAAAAAAGGCTGGCACTTTCTCTGGTCGAAGAATTTGCCATTCAATGTCGCAATGCTGCCAGTGAGTGTTCTAAGAACGTTCACGCATGACAGTGCTGTGAAGAACTTTAACGCTTGACTATTGTCACCTTTATACATAACTAGCTTTTGCCCGCGACTTCGTTCGCGTGGAATAGTGACTTCCTGCAGATTTTTGTTTTTTTTTCCATTTTTGTTATAAAAACTATCCTATGTCCTTTCTCAAGTTCCAAACTATGTCTGTACCAAATTTCACACTAATCGGTTCAATAGTTTAGGCGTGAAGAAAAGACAGACAGACAGACAGACAGAGTTACTTTCGCATTTATAATATTAGTTTGGATGTGCTTAGTTTTATTCCTAATGTAGTTTCATTTTTGCAATTTTTTAGTGTAAGTTATTTATTTAAAGTTATTCTCAGTTCTCTGTGGAATAATTTGTCAAAAACACACCAAGTTAATTTAATTCGTGCACAAACAATAAATGAATAGTATACTTTTGAACACCTCATTGCTCAAAGTTTATGACACCCCGTAGGTATCTAAATACATGAACCCTAAAAACGTAACACTTCTTTTTTGGGCAGGTGTAAATTATAAGAAATAATTTCAAAAATAACACACCTATACTTTAATTGGTTTGGCTATTCAAATGTTTACTCCTTTTAAAATAACTTTCGGAGCAAAATTAGTCTTCCATCTTTTGGTTTACTGATAGACAATTATTTTCTTTTCATTAAAATCTGGCATTCGTGTATGACCAGAGGTATGAATGTGGATGAGGTGAAAGGAGTGTGTAAGGATCGTATCAGCTGGCGCTTTGTAATTTTTGCCCCATGGGAAAAAGGCGTGTTTAATTTGATATTTTTTATGAAAATCTGAAACCACAGTAAAACAAATTTTAAATGAGAACTCACTCTATATTTGAATAATTTAATAGATTTCAGTAATTTCAGATAAAAGTGATGAAAGCGTAGAAGTTTACCTAGGGATTCTGTACCACTCAGAATTTTAAAATACAGAGTTTTAAAAGGTAATTTAATATGCCGTTTTATTGCACGAATGCTCGTTTCCCTCACATAATTTATTACGTGTTTTATTTTTAATATATGTTTTATGTGAAACAAATATTTTCAATTTTAGTAACATAATATTAACACCGTACATTCATTCTACGGTTTTGAAATATAGTAGAACACATAATTATTAGAAAATATCATACCTTTAACTTAGTTTTAGGTATACACCTAAATATAAACTTAAACTACAAATGCAACTATTAATACTACCAAATCAAATTGCAGGCAGCTACCAGCAGTTGATCATCCAAATGATACTTTTCTAATATGTGTATTCAATATTCTTTCATTGCAGAGAAAAATCGTTGGTAAAAATCATCAGGGCATACCTAAGAAAATAGACAAATGACGCTCGCAAAATGTTTCTTTTCACAAAGTTTTTTTATAGGTATAAAACTTTCGATATACGCGGGCCATGCCATTTTTTTTTACTAGCAACCTTTATTTGAGTATTAACTTCGGACTAGCCATGATTTTTTTTTTAATTATCTATCACTGTCATCGCTAATAGAATGTCACCTTGTCTAGGCCCTCTGGACTTCAAATATAGTATCAAATGCCTAAAACGTCAAGTGAAGTGATTAATGCTTGTTCCCTCCTATTTTATGACAAGGGACTTTCGCCTTTCAGTACATCAGTTACAATGATTATTATTAAGCGTACTCCATCACTTGAACATTATAAAACGAGTAAGTCTATTAAGGTTATATCCGTATCCCGGAAAACGGCTCCTGGAAGTAATGTTCCTGTAATCAGTACATTGTTCGATGTTTGAATACCCTTATCTATATGAGGAGGCCGAAAACTATGGAATCATATACACTGTAAATGTTTATTACTTCGAAACTTAGAAGATGATACTCTTAAATTATGGAATGTCCTGATTCATGGTAGGCCACTAAGAATTGAAGCCAAAGAAAAGAAGAAAAAATACCTCCATCGTTCCATCTCTACATTACAAGGATTCAAGGAAAGTCTCTACGGGCACGAAATGACATTTAAATGTGTGCGTCACGCTCACTCACACATTTATAAAAGAGTGGTTTCACGAAAAAGGTTACGTTTTGTTTTGAATATGGAATCTAGAAATTTTATAATCTAAACTGATACTTTTTTCACTGCTGGTTCCCATATCAAACTCTTTTTGGTCGGCATTTCGGTATTTACGATAAGGGAGTAAACAGGTTTATGTTTTCTTATTCTTCAAAATAGTAGCTACTGCACAATGTTCCGGCGTTATAGTCGGTCGGTATCCTGTCCCATTTTTAATGCTTTATTCAATTCCATAATGTGTGATGATAGATTAGTGAAGAATCAGATTATTTTAAAATCTATGAGAAAGTGGTTATTCTATTTTTTTTACCCACTCCGGCAAAGCCAAAAGGAAGGGTGTTGATTTTTTAATAACATAAAACGTTCAATAACCGACAAAATGTTTACAGAACAAAGATCTTCTGGCCCAAATCCAAAATTATGCCGCCATCTTAGTTTTTCTGTCAATGTCAAATGCGCGCCAAAAAGTTTGTAGCTCTTTATTTATGGTCTGGTATACACACAGTCAAAATACGACCATATTTCTTTTACAACAGAGCCCTTAATTCAACTTGGTTCGAGTAACGAGAGTGAGTGCACCACGCTCAATCGAGCACTAAAGTTGAATCGCTCAATAACAATTAGGAAAATGAGTAGGCTCAGAAGTACAAACCGCAGGGTTCTCTCTGATGTCATTAGGACGTGTGGCATTGGACATTAGGCCGTGATAGACGTTACGGTCAACCCTATTAATTGGGACATAGGACATGCCGACATCAATTTATCTTCATGAGCTGTACTGGGAGATGTATTAATATTTCAGACTCATTTTGGTAGAGAGTTTATTATACTACTTTTATGTTCACAATTTCTGAAAACTTTTAGTTTTTTTTCTTTACTTTTCAACTTTTCTCCTCACTTATGTTACTGTGTCGTGAGTGCTACTAACATTTTAGCTCATGTGCACACACAAAAACTAAAAAAAAACTAAGATTCGAATACTAATTGATGTAAATCATAAAAGTATTTTGTTTCAGGAAGAGCTCGTGGCTAAATAATTACAGCCGCACAGGCCGATCTTCCGTGTCAAACCGTGCTTGCCGAGGTTGGTTTGTGGATGGGTGACCATATGTCATAGCGAGTTTCCTCCGTGTCTCGGAAAGCATTTAAAGCTGTTGGTCCCGGCTTTCATTTGTAGATCTTTGACAGTCGTTACTAAAAATGATAAGAAGTTGTTTAGAAGTTATGAGGAAACAAACAAACATACATACATACATACCGGTCAAAATCATAACCCTCCTTTTGGCTATGCCGTAGTCGCGTAAACAAAAACACATTTATTTTGTGAAACTTGTAACCACTATACACATTTATTACCCAAAACGATGTGTGCGAGCCTTAAATGTGAAACACACATTTCCCTTTAAAACTATCAAAACTAACATTAAGTATGAAAGAGACAAAGGACAGCCCATCACAGTCACACGTCATGTGTAGTGCGAAATTGTGCGAAACTTTAATCCGACAGATGTTACGAATAATAAGCATAAAAGGTGTTTCAGGATCCCCCAGGGATAATAATATATGTACAAGGTTAAAAGGAAACACCAAGGTCGAGAGAATTGAAAAGTACGTATTTTTTAAATCTATTGCTGTTACGCAGTGCCCGAATAAGCGATAGTGAGCGAGAGTGAGACGGTGCGAAAATACCTATTAAAAATACACAAAAGTTCCTGTTTTCTTTTTTTACACATAATCTATGTTATATACATAATATATTTATATACAGCGGAAAATCTAATATTTTAGTTTAGGTTTTTAAAGGTTCGTATCTATTTTATTTAGTTATTAACTTATCCAATTCACAAGTCAATGGCCAATAGCGGCCATTGATTTTTTGAAAAAGAAATATTGCTCTTATTGCATTATCCAGGGAGGAAAAAGAAGGAGACTATATTTATATGGAAAAACTGCCCTTGTGTTTCCTCTTAAGGTGACATTGTTTTTTGCTTCACGATTTTTATTGCACATTCTGATGTTAGGACTTTAAATGAATAAGTTAGAAGTTCGGAGCACAATAAGAACAGTGACATATATTATATTCATTATGTCTGTCTTCAAGGTTAAGCTGGGCTTACCAAGGTCGATTAGTGGATAGGTAACCCCGGCCCCGGATTGAAACAACTGAAAGTCTTGGGAAAGCAAGCCCAGCAGTAAACTGAGGCAGTCTAACACAGTAACACCAGTTATTCAAACCCGTTAAAATTATCTTCTTAAGGTGACGAGGCAATTAAAAATATTCTAACACTAAATGTAAATCTTTGTCTTAAACAAGCTAAAATATTTTGAGCCGAAACTTAAATATAACATTGTTTAAATTGGAAATTATAAAAATAGAAACTTGAAAAGAAAATACTTTGAACTAAAATATTCTTCAAGATCAAAGTTATTGCTAAAGCAATGACATTGTCTTCATAATAACTTAGATTTAAATTTTTAAATAAAAAAGAAACACCCTTTCCTAGAGATTAAATTTTAAAACCAGTTGAACGTCTACTAACCTTCGTCTTAACTTTCACTTAAGATAATTAATGTTTCTTATAATTGCTTTCCACAATGAAATTAACATTGTTAAAGTTTCGATTTTATCTAAGAAAGCTATTACTGCTTTGAAATATTGTTATTTTTAAAAATAGCAGTGCCGGAACCAATAACCATTACGCTACAAAATGTGTATAACTTCAAATGTTCGTGGTTGAATCGCCTCTAAACTGAGCCTTGACACCAGTGTCAAAGTAGATAAATGTCTTAATAACAAGTCTAAGTGACAGGTGTCAGAGTGACAGGTGTCAAACTATAAGTGTAACATAGGTAAAAGAAACTTTCCACGGTACTACTGATTCACCTGGCAGTATTACTGTTTTTTTTTAACCTTGGTACTACGGGTGCTACTTCTCCTTATTAAAGACACGTTAATACGAAAACTCCACCATAAAATAGCAGCCCGTTTTATAATCAAAGATTAACATTGCCCGAGAATTCACGACACAAAGCCCTAGGGCATCGCAGGTTCATTAATAATTATCTAACGAGGTTCCAAGTCCAGGCCTCGATTAACGGTGACATCGGCGGGTTAAATGTCCGTAATCGACGAACGGTCAGCCGATCAACTTCCAACACACATACGTGTCATTTATACTCTACTAGCTTTTGCCCGCGACTTCGTTCGCGTGGAATAGTGACTTCCAGCAGATTTTTGGTTTTACCCACATAGTTCCCGATCTCGCGGGATATTCTAGGGAACTCTTCAAAAATCAACATAATGAGCTCTGCGTTTGAATTTAAGAGATGTATACTCATTTAGGGCATTAAAGCCGTTTTGCCGATCGAAAAAGGCGTAAATGTTATTTTTCCCTTATTTTCTCATCATTCTACTGATTTGACATTTCAGTCCAAAACGATAAAAGACTGTTTCTCCCTTGACAAATTTTCTATTATTTTAGGTTTTAGAGATTATGAAAGTTTCTTACACCAAGACATTTCTGTTTTTGTTTGTCATGGCTATCCGGATGATCCGGGGATACCGCACGATCGCCGGCGAATCAGCCAACCTCCTAGCAGGATTGCTGCCCTGGGATCTGGAGGCGACTGCCCTTCAGCGCGTCTATGAATGGCGCGTGGAGGCGCAGCGTCGGGGCGAATCCCCGCTGCCTCGACAAGTCGAGGCGCGGCGGGAAGAGCTCCGGCGTGATCTCAGGGCAGTATGGAGGGAGCGACTGTCGCAACCGAGGTCCGGGCACGCCGCAATCGCGGCGGTAAGACCCCTCTTTGAGGAGTGGCTGGATAGGCGTCACGGCGTCCTTACCTACCGCATGACGCAGGTCCTCACCGGACACGGAAGTTTCGGGAGGTTCCTGTGTCTGATAGGGAGGGAAGAAACGCCTGGGTGTCACCACTGCGAGGATCGTCCGGAGGACACGGTGGAGCATACGGTGCAGGACTGCCCCGCTTGGGCAGAGCACCGCCGTGTCCTCACGACGGCGATAGGCGGAGACCTCTCGCGCCCGGCATTGGTCGAGGCCATGCTGCGGGGCGAGACGGAGTGGGAAGCGGTCGCCTCCTTCTGCGAAGCAGTCATGCTCGTGAAGGAGGAGGCGGGCCGCCTGAGGGAGAGGACAGCGTCTTCCCTCCACCCCAGCCGCAGTGGTAGACGCCCACGGCGTCGGACGTCACAGGACGATCTCCGGCCACCGTAGGCGCGGGCATGCGGGCAGCGAGTAATGGGCGACTTGCTGTCCGACCATGGACCATGCCCGGGTCGACGGCGCGTTGTGTTCCACGCGCGCCTCAAAGAGTGTCAGCATGTTGACGGGGCCTGTAGAGGGCCAAAGCCTGCCGGGGTCGCGGGACCAAGGGATTACCGTGACCCCGGTACGTAAAGGGCTAGTGAAGGACACCGTGGATTTTAGTCAGTACAAGTCTGACAGTCCCTCCCGCCCTGCCCTGGGTAGGAGGACTCATTTGATGATTTTACCACGCAAAAAAAAAAAAAAAAAAGACATTTCTGTTTACCACGTTTTTATTTTAGCCATCCTTTGCAAAAATATAAAGGTTTTGTGGTTTCGACACTCTTGAGCACGCAACGTAGAGTTGTCCATGGGAGAAACAGTCTTTTTCAAGATGTACCCCCGCAACTTTTAGCGTTTGCCCTTGGGCTTTATATATGGTCATTGCAAACGCAGTTTACAGCGGAAACTGAACTCTTTTAAATTGGAATGGCAAATCAGTTGGAATGATGGGAATACGGGGTTACGGAATACGGGGGAAAAGTTTCGCCTTTTGCCATCCCAGTCATAATAACGGCTTTAATGACATTCCGTCCTAAATAGGTTATTTGTAACCGTATGCCGTTATATAGTCTTGGTGGATCTAGTTATATAGTTTCTCATAAGCATCACAGGAACACCAATTATACAACGGAACAATTTAAAATTTACGAAACAGGACCAGTCCACATAAACTATCATACAACCGACAATAAGTACAATTTTGGTTCCAACGCCATCTATCAATCCATAGTGACAACTCGTGTAACGATCGACACCATTGAACGATCACCGCCATCTATTGAGAGTTTAAGGAATTATCTATACTCCGTTAGAGCATTTCATAAATTTTATTTTTTATTTTTATTTTTTTGTAATAAAAACTATCCTATGTCCTTTCTCAAGTTCCAAACTATGTCTGTACCAAATTTCACACAAATCGGTTCAGTAGTTTAGGCGTGAAGAAAAGACAGACAGACAGACAGACAGACAGACAGACAGACAGAGTTACTTTCGCATTTATAATATTAGTTAGGATTAGGATGTAGCTCAGGCTGGCCTGCATAATTAAGTTCCGTTTAAGGCCTAGTTGAAACCCAATGAAATCGCTGTAAGATTTTGTTGATAAATTGACCTGATTATTACGTTAACCAAAATTGACGACGATACAACGCTTTTAAATATCACAAAACGTCACTCGCTCGGTACAATTTTAAAAGCACTATGACGTCATAAGCCCCCACTCCCAAATATGGAAGCGTTTTATCTTTGTCAATATTCATTGGTTTAAAAAAAAATACGTATCCATTATTTTTCAACATTCTAACTGACAGACTAAACAGATTTTCAATTTATTAATGCAGTAAAATACCCTATTGTAATGTTTTGTACAAATTTTGTTCACACATTTTTATTAATTTTTACTAATATTATTTACTAGCTTCCGCCCACGACTCCGTCCGCGCGGATGTCGGTCTTCGCGTGGATGGTTTATTTCTCCATTTTGAGTAACTCTGACAATGACATCTTATAAATATCTATTGGACCCAAATACGGGTAAGCCTATAATAATTAAGGAGATCCCTCTATTGAGCTACTGCTGTTGAGCTCGCGTTCTGTAGTAACTGAAAAATAAGATTGTTTTTTCTACGTATTTTTCCAGGATAAAAAGTATCCCATTTTATGCCCAGGATAATAAGGGATAAATTTAACCAAGTTTCATCGAAATCGAACCGTTAGTTTTCACGTGATGCCTGCATATACAGACAGACAGACAGAAAGACAGACAAAAATTATTTTAATCACATATTTGGGTTTAGTATTGATCCAGCAACACCCCCCGCTATTTATTTTTTCAATATTTTCAATGCACAGAATTGACCCTTCTACAGATTTATTATATGTATAGATAAATGCGAATTTTGCATGTATGTTTGTTGCTCTTTCACACAAATTCTCCAGAGCGGATTTAGATGAATTTCGGTAGCTGTGTTAGATGGTCGCGGGACTCACGAATTACAGTGACCCCGGAACGTAAAGTGCTATTGAAGGACAACGTGAATTATAATCAGTACGACTCTGACAGTCCCTCCCGCTTTGCCCTGGGTGGGAAGACTCATTTGAAGATATTACCACGTTAAAAAAAAAAGCTGCGTTAGATGTATTTGGTGATGGTTCATAAACTAGATTAAGATAATCGAGATTTCCGCGTGCGAAACCGCTGGCGACACCTAGTATGTTACAAATTATTTTGACCATGAAGCATATAAACTTTTGCAAGATTATTATACCGAATTTAAGCCCACCATTGTTGCCAAAATACCTAATGCAGTTTCAAGTGTGGTTTTGGCAATGGTTTTGAGCGGCATTACCAATCACTAATCATAATGGACTATGGATGAACAGCTAAGTACACTACAAAATATGCATACACACGAGACATTTATCAGAAGCCGTTGCAATAATAGACAACGTCTGACTTAATATTATAAATTCAAAAGTTGAGAGGCTGGATGGATGGATGTTTGTTAAACTTTGCCCCTTCGTACACAAAGCGATGCAAGTCTCCGATACCTTACGACTTTAGTATCAAGGCGACTATCGCAATACAAATCCATAGAGGTTCGTACACAGGCACGCGTCGTAAGGTATCGGAGAATTACGTCGCCTAGTGTACGAAGGAGTTTTCACACAAAATCTTCTGACGGATTTGTATAAAATTAGGTACTTACATAGTTAATAACTTTAATTAACACAGAATACTTTTATCCCCATTATATCTTCCCGTGGGATAATTTTTGGCTTGTACGGGCAAAGCCGCTGGCACCATTAGTATTTAAATAATGTTTGCAACTCAAGTATTCCGTTGGTATGCGTTAAAGTGTAAGATAAGATGTTTAGAAATGTAGAACATTTTCTAACATCGCTTTGATATTCAATTTTTAATTTCGCTAAGTGAAACTGCTCTGGTCTTGGGACTTACGAATTACCGTGACCCCGGAACGTATAGGGCTATTGAAGGACACCGTGAATTTTAGTCAGTACGAGTCTGACAGTCCCTTCCGCTCTACCCTGGGTGGGAGGACTCATTTGATGATTTAACCAGGATTAAAAAAAAAACAAAAGGGAAACTGCTCAGCTATTTTGTGCTCGTGTAAAGCATCGATGTCATTCACCCAACTCTGAATTTCTAAAGGTGCTGATAGACTCGAACATTCAATTGTAACAGACCATCGAGCATTCGCCGTTTTTAATCTTGTCGAACTGAAAAACAAACAGAGCCAAGCATAGAGCCAAACATCGCTATGAACATATTCACGATCTTTCCAACGAACGCTCTAGTCGATAGTTATCAAAAAAAAAAAAAAACACCATGAAGATGTCAGCCTTGACAGTCGACTCGGCGAAAAGCTTGCCAGATCTCACGTTAGAATGCTCGCTAAAACGCTCTTATTTATTATTCTGTAATGTAACATTCGCAAGATTGCTCACTACAAATGAATCCTCAAGTTTATCAGCATCTTAAGTTACTTTTTTTTACGTGGTAAAATCATCAAATGAGTCCTCCCACCCAGGGCAGAGCGGGAGGGACTGACAGACTCGTACGAACTAAACCCACAGTGTCATTCAATAGCCCTTTACGTTCCGGGGTCACGGTAATTCGTACAGTCCCGCGACCACTTTAAGTTTCTTAGCCTTTTCTGTCCCCTCAAGATTCGGTTTCAGAGCTACACTGTGATCTTTTTAAACGCCGCTCAAGACTTATAATAGGAGTACAGTAATTAAAATAATTAATTTGCAAAGCTGGCTGGCACATTTCAAAAAGAATATTGTGACGCGTTTTTAATTTTTAATTACTGAAACGTTTAAGAAATCCAATAGAGTATTTTAAAACATATTTTGGGGCTATTTGCAAATAGTTCCAATTGAGTTGTCATATAATCTATGGTATAAAATTACACACACCTTACTATGCAATTCAGCTATGAAGGGTGGTGTTGATGACCTTAATCTGTCGACTGACAAATAAAATACATTTAAAAATGTTTTTTACAGTGTAGGTATATTATCCAGTAGAGTTATTTTCTAATGATAATTATTGTTTATTGAAAGCTTGCAAGACTTAAAAAGGGGGTAAGAAAACTTTCATTCATAGTTGCGTGGTATAATCCCCGAGGGGTTATGTTACGGTGTACCTACCTAATAGTACAGTCAGTGCCCTTTATTACATGACCCATATTGTACCACAGAAGAAGGGAAGGTTGGTAAAGTAATGCAGGCCGTATATCCACATTTCACCAGTTATGTTTAAGTATTATGTAATATGGTGGATGATATATGAATATGAAATATTATCGTACGTACTGAACTGTGTAACATTGTTATTTTATCTCTGTGATGTATGCTTCACGTTCAGTTTTAGACAGACGAAAATATTATCAGCAACACGCAGAATTTATCTACAATTTTGGAACAAAATAGCCTCGTATTAATCATAAAAAAATCGGCCAACTGCGAGACGGACTCGCGCACGAAGGGATCCGCACCTTTACACGACGAACATTCACAAAACGTTAAAGATTTAGAATAAAATAAAAAATAAATATTTAAATAAATGTTTTGTAAAATTTGTTGTTATAGCGGCAACAAACATACATTAACTGTGAAAATAAATAAACTGTCTAACTTCCACAGTTCATAAGATACAGCGTGGTGACAGACAGACAGACAAACGTACAGCGGAGGCTTAGTAACAGGTTCCCGTGTTAAAAACATACAGACATGGATTCTACATAGTAGGTAGCTGTAATTAGCACCCAAAATAATTTCCACAACAAAATATAGGGCAATGATACAGTTTAAATTAACACGACGCCCGCCATTTTAATGCATCGCGAATAAACGGCATGGAAATAATTACGGGTAGCATGTTTACGGAAATTACTGTTATAAACTTGCATGTAGAGAAGCCATTTTGTTTATTTGTTAGACTTAACTATGTTAGGGTTATGAGGGTAGATTTTGTGGGCTTGTTGAGAGTATTTAATTAAATAGATAGTTACCAAATATCTAGCAACAAATGATGTTTATTGTAGAAACTATCATTTTAGGCGCGTTTCCATTAGTCAAGTCTTGCATTCAACTATGACGTCATATTTGCATACAAGTAACTTGAAATGGAAACATGTTTTCCAGAGTATGGAAATTGCATGCGAGTTTTACTTGCATAGTTCTCAATTGAGTAGATTGACAGTTACTTGAAACGTTTGTTCAAGTTGTATACAAGTTGCAACTTGTATGCAAGTTACTTGTATAATGGAAACGCGCCTTAAAGCTTCAAACGGAATATTGACCATGTTTATTTGTTTTTAGTGTCCGATATTAGTTAATTCTCCATTTTAAGCTCTAATGACAGTGTTAGTAACCAGTTTAAAAACTTAAAAGAAACAAGTGTTGAAAGTTAAGAGACTGCCTTATCAGGTAACTGTGACCCTGGAACGTAAAGGGCGATTGAAGGAACAGTCCCTCCCATGGGCGGGTGGATTTGATGATTTAACCACGAGAAAAAGAAAGGAAAAGGTAATTTCATAAAATTAGTCAGGTCAACATATCAGGATGCCCCGTGGAGCGGTGGAACACGTGTCGAATATATGTGTATTTGCATGTTAACTTTTTTCTCGCTTTTCCTGCATGCATACGCATATACATGAAGGCAGTAAGGTTAGCTTTTCATGCATATGCAAATGCATATGCATGAGAGGGGGAGGTCTGCATCCTGCATCTAATCCTGGATTTTTGTTGATTTTGAATTGTCTTGCGGATTTAACTAAAACTAAAAAAACTATATTTTTTGCATAACATTTAATCTAACTTAAAGACAGGTGTTTCAACAGTGGGAACTATAGATTTTCATCTCAGAGACAAAACAGTCCAATGCAATATTCAGCCAGAAGCATCAAACAGTATAGAACAGTACTAGTTTTCCTAGAACCCCAATCTAGTAGCCGTACGAGCGATGATTGCAATATGTGCAATATGCACCGCCTGCACAGCCGTTCATTTCAATTAGGTGCTCCCAGTTCATCAGAGGACGTCTACGAGCTGTTACCGAGGATATAAAACAAAATTTTGGACGTGAAATAACGTCCCTCACAGAATACTATGAAGGTAGTACAGCCGAATTCAAAGAACTGTGTACACTTTATTCAGTGAGAGCACGGTTGAAAACGATGAAGATGTTTTCGAACTCGACCGAACCTCACCGTGATTTAAAAAAGTAATTTGAATTTTTTTAATGAAATATTTAAACACAGCGGCGATCAAAGCGAAGAAAAATATTGATATAATGATGGATGTCGGTATCGAGTACCTTTCACTCACTTAAGGAATGATCCAAAAACAAATTAACACTTTGAGCTGAGCAACGTTATAATACGTAAAATTTGATAAACGCTATTTGACACAACGTCCAATCACGTCAGTAAATAATATGTGTTTCTTCAAAGAACGTGTATAAACAGCTGAGGCTTATACACATTCCTTCAAGCTACGCTTCATCGCGCCATATCACTTTAAATTTTGGGGCTGCTAGCGCCACTCCAGGTTAGTTTTTTTGTGCACTTTATAAGGCTACTCGCACACATACATTCGAATTACGCATACATTCAGAGAAAATAGTGCGCCGCGCAACAAACATTTGAATACCCAGTGCTCAGCTGAAAGTGTTAAAAGATAGTTATTGATAATGATCATTCGTAAGCGGCACGGTTGGTGCAGTGGCTGAGCAATTGACTGCTACGCAGCGTGACCCGGGATCGATTCCCAATCGGAATTAATTTTCGTATGGTCTTTATTATAGTTCCGGGTCTGGCTGTTTGTCAATGTGAATTTAAACATTTTTGAAAGCACACGCAACATAACGATAAAAAACACAAAGGAGGTGTATGAACTGTAACGTATGCTATATTTGGATAGAGCATATACACAAAAATATTAATAGATATAATAAAACACTTATCCACGCATCTTCCACGCCAAATTTAATAATCCCACAAAGAGAATCACGCACATTTAAATTCATAGGCATAATTTGAGGCTTAGTACTCAAACAAAGTGCCTATTTTATTTTACTTAAGAGTAAAAAAAAAATAACAAAGTCGTCCATTTTTACGAGAACGCTGAGCCTCAAAAGTAATATCTACTCCATTAGATTTGAGTCGGGATAGATTACAATCGTTGCTAGGCTCTTGTCAAAGAAAACACGCCTCAAATATAATAAAGTAATGTTGTATGAACCAGTTTTAGATATAGGTGCCTTTTTTTCTATCGTGGTAAAATCATCAAATGAGGCCTCACACTCAGGGCAGAGCGGGAGGGACTGTCAGACTTGTACTGACTAAAATCCACGGTGTCCTTCAATAGCCCTTTACGTTCCGGGGTCAAGGTAATTCGTACAGTCCCGAGACCAATCGGGGTGCCCCTAAAACTAAAAATGTTGAATTGAAAATTCGTGGCTGAGTTAGTAATTTTCTGGCTCGGTTTATTATTTCCCATAATAAAAACGAGCAGGTCAGAATACGGCTGTATAAAATGGCAATAATGACCTGGATGCAACCACAATTGAGATAAAAGAGTTCCACTCCATATCTCCAAAACCAGCCCCCTATTTTGAAGTCGGTTAAAAATACAAGGGCCGTTATTTATTTGTGTGTTCGTCTCTTCAGAAGCCACTGTTTTGTTTGGGGCTTGTGTTCCGACCCCGTTCAGTTTAATATACTAGAATATTTATGTCTCGTTTCCATGCCGAGGCATGAGGCATTTTGTCTACGTGGCATATTGAGATCTATGTGCACTGGCTGCTTGAAACACGCAAATAAAATTACGGCTTGTTGATTCGATGTGCACTTTGTTTTGTGAATGGATAATAATAAAATTGTTTGAAATGTATGTAAACATGATCGTCATGCCTCATCATCTGCCTAACCTTTTTTCCAACTATGAGCCTAACAATTCCTCCCGTCCCACCCTGGGCGGAAATACTTATTATTTGATGATTTTTCCACGTTAAAAAAATGCCAGCCGGTATGATTGTTTTTTGGATGTCAAAACTAATAATCAGAAAAAAAGGGTAATTGATCGAACCTGCAAAATATGCGCCAAACTATTTAGTCTGTTGAAAGGAATAGTTGATCCGGAATATCAAGTGCAAAACATTCATTAAACAAGCATTTAACGTTTAATGAGGGTAATTTTGCAGTTAGACTTTTTTTAGACAGGTGTTCAACAGATGTTTAACTTTTTGTAGTAAGACAAGAAATCAGTATATGCATTCCCAATTATACTGACCCCTTCATAACAAAACAAGCTTAAGCAACATAGATTCTGTTGGCAATAATATCTAACATTAGTCCTCCTAGTAAGACGGATTATATTTAAGGAAATCAGTGTTTGCATTCCCAATTATCCAAACCCCGCGAGTCAACTTGTTGGAGCACTAAGATGGCTACGATAACGCAATGTCTGATTATTGATCTTGACTGCACGGTTAACGCAGTGGCTGAGCGATTGGACTGCTGCGCTGGGTGTCGAGGGTTCGATTCCCGCACGGAGCAAATATTTGTAAGATCTACAGGTAGTTGTTTCGGGTCTGGGCGTTTGTTTATGTGCATTTATAATGTTTGTAAACGCACCCACGACAAAGGAGAAATTCCTAGTGTGGGGCAACGTTTAAAAAAAAACACCATATTATTACCTAGTAATATTTTTAACATTGTTATTATTTCAATATTTATGTTCCCGTCGTTTGGGAAAATTTCGAGAAGTTACTTTATTTTCCCATATTTTCCCAATCTTTTTTTTCCCTCTCATTTTTTCTATCCCTCCGACCCATCACTGTATGAGGGTAATTTTGCAGTTAAACTTTTTTTTAGACAAGTGTGCAACAGTCGTTTTACTTGTTGTAGTAAGACGGGAAACCAGTATATACATTCCCAATTATCCTGACACCTTCATAACAAAACAAGCTTAAGCAACATAGATTCTGTTAGCAATAATATCTAACATTAGTACTCCTGTATCTTTAGGCCATTACCCTAAGATCAGATGTGCAGACATCCATACGGAAGCGTCACAAACATTTAGGTCGACTGATATGAGTAGCGAGCGAGCATAATATTATAGTTGAAGCTAAACTGACTTCGGAAACAGGTTTTGATATAGAAATGTTGGGAATACACAAGAGAATAATCCTAGAGAGTATGGATCCTACGATTTTCAGAGCATAGAGACATCAGGATCTGCTTATGAAGGACATCGGTGCCCAGCACGCGTAGAATGACCAATAATAGGCTTGTGTAAAAATATCTAATTACCTAGTTCGTAAGATTATAGATTATAGACCAACGCAGGAAAGCTAGTAGAGGCCATTTTGATAAATGCTACACATAAGCCGTAATGACTTACTATCCACACTAAAATCGAACCCATAAAATACTATCAAAACATGAAACGACTTGGATCAAACAGTTTTCGAAATCCCCATCGCTCTAACTCCATTTAAATGGGTTTCTATGAAAATTTATGAACGGAATAAACGAAATAACACTACACAAAACGAAATGGATATTAACACCCATTGTGTTGTTTATTGCAAATACCTATTGTCGATTATAATAGGCAGGTTATGAGAATTTTCAATTCAATGGCACTTCATTTCATTCGAAAAGAACTTTTTATGATATTGAATTGATTCTGTAAATATTTATAAGGTTTTATTACGTTCCGAATGTGGGTTAATGGGAAAGCGAGGATCGTTGATTTTTACAAGATGCGAACATCACAGTTTTTTATTTTATTTATTCTGTATACAATGGCATTAGGCGGCTTTTTGTCAGTACGCAAACGTTATGAAAATCTACTCTAAACGTGCTGATAAACTTGAGCATTCACTTGTAATGAACATTCTTGCGAATGTTACATTACAGAAAAACAAACGAGAGCGTTTTAGCGAGCATTCTAATGAGCGTTCTGGAGAGCTTTTACAACGTGTAATTTTACAGTGTTGGTTGATAGGTGGAGGTCATTGACGTTTTCGTTGTTATTATCAGTATTGTCATATTACTGACATCATACAGAACTACAAGACGATCTAGTACTTTATACATAAGTAATTGAAACCTTTACCCTTTCACAAAACGCTCAAAACCCAAGGTTTAGTTCAGAAACAAACTGTTTCCAACAATCGAATGAGGTACCATTTGATTTCCGACCCGTGCCTGATTGACAGGAACTGACGTACCGGATTTGAGACCCCTGTCTCGAGTGGAAATAAACCGAGAACGTTAACTAAAGGTACGAAACTTTTTGGGAAAGTAAAGCTTTTGGCACACAAATGAATAAAATTCCGAATCAGAATAAGTTTAGAAGGAAATTCGTGGAAAAAAGCGAAAGCTATTAAGATATTATTTACAATAATAGCTGTCAATTCAAAAACCTAGACAAAAATAATGATTATTTTGTTTGTAGCGAGATAATAATATCCCCTTTTCAACGTCCTCATTAAATCTTACAACCGGCTCGGAACAATAAACAGGTGATAAACACTGTTTTCTTTTCTCCAATTCCGAGTCTCCCAAACAAACAAAGATACTTAACCAATTGACACAACAAAAGGGACTTTAACTAACATAAAATTGTTTAGTTAGGACACCTAAAACTGTCACAATAAGCATGACATACCTACAATTTACTTTAACAAATCCTTCCGTACCTTGTTTGCTCTATACATTATAGTTCCTTTTCGC
This sequence comes from Agrotis puta, assembly GCA_943136025.2. Taxonomy (NCBI): domain Eukaryota; kingdom Metazoa; phylum Arthropoda; class Insecta; order Lepidoptera; family Noctuidae; genus Agrotis; species Agrotis puta. The sequence goes on along the minus strand of OW964175.2, from coordinate 13,127,450 downwards.
TTACACGAGAAGGCTTCTAAAACTTTGAAGGTCAAAAAATATAAATAAAATTAGGATTTCGTCGCCAACTAACAGTTTTTAGGGGTTAATTGGAGTGGAATTTGGGTAAAGGACTCTGAATTCCAAGTTTAAAGGACACTTTCACGACTGTATATTTGGGTCTGTTTTGCCCTTATCAGAATGTTTGTATTCCTGGTATGTTGGCTGGTTTCCTAGTGTTAATAAGGTCTAGGACGTAAGAAGGTAAATATATGTCGGGGAACGGTATTAGGTGGCAGGTTTATTCGGGTTTTGTACACAGGTAAATGTTTGTACCTCTGGCTTATGTCAACGAAGCTGGGGTCAAAGATTGTGGGGATGAATGAAAAGGCTGATTCCCAACATTGTTGTGAATATTCCTGTTTTTTTTCCGTACCTTTGTAATTGCGACCCTTAAGCCTTTAAATCGTTTACAAACCCTATATTATTATTCGACAGGGGCTCGTTAGACCAGCCTCAATTTATAGCTTTTGAATAGCCATAAATTTTCAGGGCCAAAGTTCGAGTCATCATCGATTTTAAACGGAATTTGTAGCCGACGCGTGTCCTGTTGAATTTTACTACAAATATTAAGCAAAGTCGTAAATATACTCATTTTCATCGCAGTGATCGTAAAATATACGTAAAGTATTTTATCTGCACTCGATGAAAAGATGATAAGGTAGTACTCACAAAAGTAATGGATGTCCTGAAATCCTGAAATGTATGTCAAAAACTACGATAAGATGGCACTCGAATACTCTGGAACTTGTTTTAAAAACCTGTTAATTTATTGCGCGATCAATGTGTGAAGTGTTTGATTAAATTAATACTTTTGGATACCTTTTTTAAACGTCGGAAAAAAATCAAGATTCGACAAAACTTGGTGAAAAATTACTTTTAACTTTTAAAGTTAAAATTGATACAAACTTGTCTCATTCGTCTTAAAGAAGGTAATAAACAGAACGATTTTTGGAATACACATTTTGCAAAACATTTCATAGTGAGATTTCCTAAGCTATACCCATGATGTCAGGGTCGCGGAACTAACGAATTACCGTCACCCCGGAACTTAAAGGGTTTTTGAAGGACACCGTGGATTTTAGTCAATAGAAGTCTGACAGTATGTGTGGGAGGACTCATTTGATGATTTTACCACGATAAAAAAAAGCTATGAGGAATAAAGAGTCTTCGTTCCACCAATAAACAGTACAAAAAGTACTGTCAAAAAAAAACTATAAACAAAAGACATTTCGCTTACATTGCCGACCACTAAAGTTTCGCGAACCCACTCCGTAACGGAATGATCCTTGTTATATAATAACAGTGCCTGACATTATCCTCACGTATTATCCCTAGGGATACAAAGGTGCTTCTGAATGTTAACATACCGACCGAACAGAATACCTATTTACTTTTAGCAGGGTTTTATTGTCCCAGTGGGAACCGTAGGATCAGAGGGCACATTTCAAACGTATCGCGAATTTTTCTTTTTTAATGCTACAATATGTGTGTGAGAGTATCTATATACCTCATAATGCTTAATTCTCTAAGATACATTTGTGGTTTTTTCGACAAGGAAAATCCCACCCACTGTTTTCTTTTCCTCTTAATTCCCTCGGGCGTCATTCGATGGAATTTGGGAAAGAATAAAATAAATTAACAGTAACATATTGTAATCAACGTTACGTTTGCTGTGTTCATTTTATCATTGTTTATTTGACATTATACAACAAACATAATTTTACTTTTTACACAAAAGTTATGCATCGAAAAAACTGAAATTTTAATTGAAATTAATCTGCAGGTTTTTTTATCGTGGTAAAATCATCAAATGAGTCCTCCCACCCAGGGCAGGGCGAGAGGGACTGTCAGACTTGTACTGATTAAAATCCACGGTGTCCTTCAATAGCCCTTTACGTACCGGGGTCACGGTAATTCGTTAGTCCCGCGACCCCAGCAGGCTTTGGCCCTCTACAGGCCCCGTCACTATGCTGACACTCTTTGAGTCGCGCGTGGAACACAACGCGCCGTCGACCCGGGCATGGTCCATGGTCGGACAGCGAGTCGCCCATTACTCGCCGCCCGCATGCCCGCGCCTACGGTGGCCGGAGATCGTCTGGCGACGTTAGACGAGGTAACCAGATTTTTCAACGAATGCTTTATTATTTTATCCATTTAGATATTAATAATTAATCACGTTTGTGGTACGTATCGCTAGCTTTAATAACTAGCTTCTGATTTATATCGTGCATTATTATTTTTACAGAAACATTCATGCTAACACGGGCCCCATCTTCTTCTTTGCGTGTCGATGTACTCAAATTGCATCCGACCAATGCGTAATGTTCAAAGCTGGTTTAGTACTGTGCAAACCAGAGTTGGCGAATGTTGATGCCACTTGGGTTGGCGCTGAAAAGTGCCTTGGGTTTTGAGTTTGAGTTTGAGTCATCGTAGTGAAAGGATTGGTCAGCTAGACTCTTTGTTACCGAGTGCTACCTATCCAGGGTGCGCCGGGCGTATAGAATCGCTGTACGATGTTTTTAACGCCACTCGGGAGGCTCTTTTCGTGCACCCCGGGCCCCATTAACAGCACAATTGTCGTATTGACTTTAGTCACGGGTTTGATTCCAAGGCGGATCAAATATTAAAAGTAGCAGTTAGTTATACCGTGTTTGGCTGCTTGAATACGGGAGAGATATAATATATTTGTTGCACCTATGACACAGGAATTCATTCTAGTATGAGACTTAGTTATTTTTTTAAGAATATTTGTAAACATAATACTCAAAATTATGATGCATAAAACTGTTTCAATCATGCTCATTATAGATCATTCTCTAAACACCTCGTCTGATCCCCTTATACGTTAGTTACCGTTTAGACCCCCTCTACGGACAATTATGTATATAGGCCACACAGTTATTTATTAATAGTTTCTATTTAAACAACCCACTTGCCGCTATGTAGGTCATTCAATATTGTGTTTTTAAACGAAAGACTTCATGTTTTATGCACATACAAACATGGCCACAGGGGTAAACAAAGAAAATATTTCTGAACGTAAATTCCAAAGAACATATCTGTGTACTGGAAAGTGCAGTTTTACTCTTTAAAGTCAATATTGAGTTTAGTGGTTACATGTCACTTCTAGTGTCAGGATTCTTTTTATTTGAGACTAGTTTGAAGGCAGCATTTGTTTTTTGTTTTTTAGAAATGAGAGGGTTTTGGAAATGTTTATTTCCATTGACGGTTGGTTGGACAAGGTTGAAGATGGAATTTAGATCAAATTATCGAACGGTACGGGAATTTCTTAAAATATTGAAGGCTACCCATGTTTGGCCCCAAAAAAAGGCATCAAATTAACAACAGTTTTACAAAAAAGTAGTTGAGAATATTGGCATGGTAAATATAATCATTTGTATCGAATATTTTCCGGAACGTACTGTAAAGTGCAGAAAGCTTTAATGCTTTTCCTAAGTCAAACTTTCTTCAATGTTAGACGGCAGGATTACCCCAGTTCGGATGCATTTTCACCATTAAAACCGCGCTTAGTCAGTGGATTGGTGATCATATTATAATCCCGGGACCGTTAACCCAACCTTTATAAGCTTATATATTGTGCTTTGGGTTTTAAACTCTATTTCGTAGGTAGGAGAGTCTAATAACGAACGGCAAAGCCCTTGTATATTATGCGAACAAGCGTCAATGGACGGCAAAAAATGGCCGGAGTTTCCCGCTCAGTAGGTGTTAGTTTTCACCTGTATTCTTTGTTATATTTTCTTTTTGTACTTACCAATATAAATCAGACTTGGTGACAATGGATTTTATCTGAAAGTAGCAAGTGCGATATTGTGTTAACCGTGTACGATGACGTAATTATTAGTAGCCTCTAAGTTAAAATATGAACACATTTTTACCCATGGGAGCAAAAAATACAGACTGCTAACTGCTCCGATCTTTACATACTCATCTTCCATGTTCTAGCATCTGGTTATGACAACACACCAAATAATGCCAGGATCCTTCTAGAAAATATCAGCGTCGACACTCTCATTTTGCCTTATTAATACCTAAGCTTACTCAAAATATAAATACATAATAAATAGGGCGCGGCAAAAGCCTGGGTGCGCCACGTTAGTAAATGAAACACTACACACAACATTTTAAAAGGGTGAAACCTTGCGTACTAACTAACATACGTAAGAATAATACCAACCTGCTCATTAGTGTTTACAACATCATAATTTTTAACTACTCACCTTAGTTACAAACTTCTTCCATTTAGTTTAGTCATAAAAGTTAGAAAGTTATGGCCACAATTTTAATGTACTCGCATTAGTCGTAGGTACTTCTAATCTAATTTAAAGTATACAGACTGCAAGTCATTTAAACAAAACAGAAATAACAGTAAACATACAAGATGAAATAATTCCACAAATATAAAATTTTGAATGATAAAAAGTGGGAGCAGCGAAAATATTTTTACTAATACCGTAGAAGCGACGTGTGACATAAAAGTTTTGCAAACACACGAGAATATTTTCTAAGATTTGACGAGCAATGCTCAGACATTCCTCTAGAGAAAAATAATAAAACAAATACGTTTTTTGTAACATCACACCCTATGTAAAGCGAGCTAATGCTAGCACAATATTCGTAATCAAATTGTCACGTTTCTCATAAGTGTTTGTTTTTTTTTTTCTCGCATCGCATCTTTCTCTTTCAACAAATTATATTTTCTTTGCGTTTATTTAAAGTAAAAAGTCAAGAAATGAGCTTGTGATAAATTTTGTTTTAACGTTAATGGCTGAGCACCGTTTTCTCATAAAGATGAGAGTTATGCTAATTTGTCTTAAGTTTAAATTATTTATGCGTGATATTTCGTTTGATTCGCACTCTGTCCATTACGGAGCCGTCTTTATAGAAGGAGATTTATCGCAGTTTTTGCTTCGTTTTCCCGAATCTGTTTAGTCATGAAGGAAAATGGGATAGTAATAGGTACGTATTTTTTTGGTAAAACGAAACGTTTGTTCGTTTCTTCAGACCTGTTGTTTTTTAATGCTGAGAATGGAAAATTTTGCTCTTGTTTTTCTAAAATAGGTTTACAACTTTAGATATTCTTTACTGCTGGCTCTGATATTTCTACAAACTTAAACGATTTCAGAGTTGGCCTTGTAATAAAAGTTATTTATTGTAATAAGTGCAATGACCCTATTTTTATTAGGTGACAAATAATCAAATTAATCCTTTCGCCCTGAGAAGAGTGGAAAAGAGTATTTTACTCGTACTGACTAAAACTACCCTGTTCCTTCGTTTGCCACTTACGTTCCAGGGCCGCGATACCATGTTTGGGTAGTCCTACAACCCTGGCGTCATATGGGACACTATGATGATTTGCCGACAGCTCTTTGAAACGCTCCGTCAACTCAGACCTGGACGTAGACACTAGCGAAGCGTCAAGATGACTTCAGTCGTGGCAGTATTATACGTCCGCAATTTGATTTTGACGTCTATTTTTATCCGTCCCCGTGTTTTCGTTGACGGACTTAGAAAGTCCTTGATCTTGGTCCTTGAGCGGACGGTGAGCTACCCATTACTCGACGTCCGTAAACTCAGTACACCTTTAAGAGATTACTGGTAAAGGAAAAAACGGTTGTAATTACTTAGTTTCCTAGTTTCATGCAAATATACCGAGATATACTATAACAATAACGTTTCTTTCATGTTTCCTAACAAATTGAGCAGATATGATTTTAATCGAATGCCTATACCATCAATCCACCAGACAATACGTCTGACCTCGAGAAACAGGTGTAGGCAACCTTTATTGAAATTGTGTGCTCCGAAATTGTCCAAAACAAACATTCGGATATTGGATTAAACCGAATACAAATATCACGCATCTGTGTAATTAAGATAGGTATCTCTATGAATATGCAATGAAACGATTGACCTCACCGTTTTGCGCGTTTGATCGAAATCGAAATAAGTGTCAGTTATTTTTTTTACCTCTGATTTCGTCATCGTCAAAGTGTCAGTGAATTTTCATTTATATTGATTTTAAATAGGTTGCTATAGTGGCTGGCATATAAGGCCGCTTTAACAGTATATGAACTGTTTATCTTAGGAATTAGGAATTCTATATCTATCTATGATCAATTCTAATGGTTCAAAAAATAGAGTATAGTATTTAATTTTAAGAATTTTATCGCAGTTCAAATCATGATAATGCAAAAGTGGCTTTTTAGACCCTCAGATCAAAAATAACTGCACGGTTTATGACACATCAAACTTTCATATTCAGATTTTGGTCGTTTTGAATACCTATGAGATTTAGAGTGAAACGTTTGTCTTGAATATAAAATAGGGATCAATCACATCAAACATTAGTAGGTACCTACTTTTGCCCTTTTTGAGGCGGGAGGGAATCATCAAATGAGTCCTCTCGCTCAGGGTGGAGCGTAAGGCCGCGTTCAAGGACACGCTGCGCGTCGCGGTACGTCAGCTGCAGCGTGCTACGCGGTGACAATTGTTTTCTTCGTTTATGGTCCGCGGCGTCCACATGCTCCCCCCGACGCGACGCACCGCATGTCTTTGACGAAGCTGGGACTGCCAAACTCATACCGGCTAAAACCCAAAATTTCCTCACTTGCGCTCTTTTCCAGGTGCCGCGGTAAAAGAAAATATACGTTTTAACCATTAGCGGCGCCACGTGGCGTTTTTCAAACATTTCCAACGTTAAGCCAGAAGTCACAGCGGCAAAGTCGTGAATGGGCCGTCAAATTCCACCTTTGACACATCGAACATGATTAACATTAAAATCGCGCTAAACTTCGCCCTCTGAACATAACCGCCATTGTTTCGTTACTCCACTCAGTCACGGCATGAAAAGGGCTAAATTTGCGGTTGTCACGTTTTTAATTAATTTACGAGTGGGCGAGGCCCCGGTATCACGCATAACCTTTGTCCGCTTATGTGAAATTCATCAATTAACGTGGCTTTAGTGCTGCGGAGCACTTACATTTACATTTTCATCATTGAGAACTGAAATTAGCTGTACAAATAGTGTTAGAGACGTAACTAGTTTCATCCAGTTTTGTGGGATAATATTTAATCGGTATGAATTTTTGGATAAAACTTAAGCATTTTTTAACTAGCGAATTTACTAACGATGAAATAATTAAATATTATTTTGTTGGTTTCCGAACATAAAATAGTGATGGCATTCCTCGACGGATTTTTTTGGGTTAAGTCAGTTTTTTTCTAATTTTTCATCTTGTTTCGAAAAAAAATGCTTTTTATTTCAACCTACCCCAATCTCTCAAATTTTACCAATCGAAAATTAACTTTAAACTATTCCGATAAGGTTGAAAATCTATTACAGATTAGGTAGGTTGATGTGCTGGCGTCCGTACATACATTATACAAAATTGATATAATTTATTTGAATATACTAAAACGTTAAAATCTATTATTAAAGATTTCTGACGTTTATTACGCCTCCTAGTGATTTAGCATCAATACACCTGTTTATGAACCTTCACTAATCAACCACAAACTATACACTGAATATCGCACCAAAATCGGCCTAGATATTACTGCAGAGCCACCTAGCGAGTTTTCACTGTAACATATTATGAAAAAAAAAAACTATTATAAAAATAAGGTGTGTTAACAAAAAAAAACTTTTTAGTAAAATGCAAAGATATGTTACTGGCCACTTGGGCTTACGTCTGAAGTTAACAGAAACTTGGAATGAGAAGGAAAATCTTAAGTGTATTTTCTCGCTAAACTTTTAAAAGCCAAAAGAAACTTTAGACCTTCTAAACAATGAACTTACAACGTCAGTTATACTTACATATTGCAATATTAACTTAACATAGTACGGTAACTGGATTGTGGGTGTCGGATAGGCAGTCACTCCATGTAAACTACTGGTATTCAGCTGTATCTAAGTTTTTTTTAATCGTGATGAAATCATTAAATGAGTCCTTCCACCCAAGGTGGGACGGGAGGGACTGTCAGACGCGGACTGAAAAAAAACTACGGTTTCCTTCAATAGCCCTTTACGTTCCGGGGTCACGGTAATTCGTACAGTCCTGTGACCCCGGCAGGCTTTGGCCCTCTAGAGGGGGGGCCCGCCACTTTGCTGACACTCTTTGAGGCACGCGTGGAACACAACGCGCCGTCGACTCGGGCATGGTCCATGGTCGGACAGCGAGTTCCCCATTACTCGCCGCCCGCATGCCCACGCCTACGGTGGCCGGAGATCGTCTGGCGACGTCCGACGCCGTGGGTGTCTACCACTGCGGCTGGGGTACAGACACGTACATAGGGCATCTTTAATCCCGAAACACAGAAGAGAGCTATTGCCGAGAAAAACAACAATAACTTCCATATTCCAGAGGGCGCCATTTACACGATCCGAATTGTTTCTCAAATTCTAAATTAACGCAAGCGAAGCCCTGAAATTGAGGAAAAGCAGGGTTTTCGAAATTGAAGTCTTAGCAAATACAAAAAAAAAGCAAGTTAATTCAGTATGTTTTCTTCAGTGTCTACAAAGTAAAAGGCTGTACTGAATAAACAATTACTTTAGGAAATTAACGGAAATTAAACAATACAAATAGCTTTCAGGAGCTAACAAGTACCTTTCTACAGAAACAACTAAAAAGCAATTTAAATTAGCACTCACCTCAAAAACAACACACAATAAGATACAAACAAAGCATGATTCAATAATTTCCATCAAAATTTTCGACGTTTCCAGCAACAATTGATTCCAACACTTGAGTTTAGCAACAAAACAATTGTTTCGATAACAAAAGATCGGCTCCTAACGTTAATTGGCAATTCATGAGCATTCACAACTAACGTACATGTTGATTTTGTCGGCAACATCAAAGCTTTGTTTGCTAATGCCTACACTAGCGGCTAGCTTGCCCACAACTTTATGGAACCTATCAATTTCAAAGGAAATACCGCTTTCATCAGTTGCGTTAACTGTAGTGGAATATTGTTAAATAACATGTTTGTCGGCACGGTTGACTCAGTGGCTGAGCGTTCAACGGCTGCGTTCGTGTCGCAGGTTCGATTTCTGCAAGGACCAAATGGCCTACATGTACTTCTTTCGGGTCTGGTTGTTTGTGAATGTGGGTTTAAATAATTTTAAAGTCACCCACGACTCAGAAAAAAATCCTAGGATTGGGCAACGTTTTTCTTTAAGAAGAAAAGAAGAAAGTTAGATGTAGCATCGATTTATTTACGAGCGTTGTATGGAGAGCTAACCGATCCGATGTATGACGATGTAGACAAAGAAAAAATAATGATAGAAAAGGACGGGTGAATATAATGATCTTAGCGGTGGTGTTCTGTAGTTCCTGCATACACCTATAGGAAAAAGACAGTCATGAGTGTAAATAATACCACCTTGCACGGTAACAATTGAACTGCTAAAATGCACCTAACTTGCTACAACTTAAGGCGCTGTTTAATTCAAATGCGGTCGACTGCACATACGAAAATACGTCTTACTAGGTATGTAGGTGTGCATCAATGTCTGCCCCTTCGAGAAATATAGGTGCGATGATATGTTAGGTATTTTGAATACCATTGAGTACGTATGAATATCAATACTCTTTAAAAAATGGCCAGACTTATTTCAGCAACCTTTTTTTTGGATAATAAATAAAGCTAAAAGCAACACTTTTTAATATACTCGTACCTACCTAATAGTTTATTTATTACCTACTAAATCAATCCATTCATTAAAAAGAATAACAATATTTTTCTCAGAAAACCCGAATTGATCATTCAATTAATTTTAATATAATCACGTCAAAGAAAGATTGATTCAAAAAAGAAATCTTTCCGAAGAACATTTTTAAATGGGAAAGGTATTCTCTCATTATTCCGCTGCTCATAAAAATGCAACATATTCCTTACAATTAGCATTGGAAGAGAATAAAACGTCTTATCTTATAATTTATTAACTTTGAAGAGGGAACTGGCCACTTTTTTGTATGCGTGCTTCATTAACATAATAGAAGAAAAGTTTAATTGAGTTCCAAACTTGAACTCCACTTGAGTTAATGGAACTTGAGTATTATGCAAGATCGTAACTCGCATGCCGCCCAATTGAACGCTACGCCGTAGTAAAGATTCGTAGCCTCGTAGCGCTACGCTCGTAGCGAGTGATGTTGTGATTATCCAAAGGCTTTGCTGCGAATTACTGGCAAACGTTTTAATTCCAAGTGAGGCTGTTTGCGTTATTTCTGTTGCCAAAACACGCTGTTAACTAAGCTAAATAGCGCAGCATATGTTAGCCTAGGGCTGCTAGAAATGCAAACTGTTTTAATTAAAGCTCATATTTGTTCAATTTAGAGTATATCCTCTTTTTTCTGGACCGAAATAAACTGTATACTGCCGTACAAAACATCATCCATAAAACATGAGTACCTGATTATTTTAAATCTATTCTATGATTGTAAAAGATAAAACATTTCTACTCCTATAGTAAATTAATATCTGAAACATTTTCAAAGTAAACTTTAATTATTCAGAAGCTATGATATTAAACTAGAAATAGGACAAAAGAAAAGCAATTCTAATCGGCTTTAGTTTCCAAGCAATAAAGTTAACTAGGTCATTAAAATAAATGAAAAGTAATTAGAAATATATAACATCTAAGATTACGTAACTCAAGTATTGCTGCTTCATAATTAACCCTAGACAAGAACAGTAACACAACTTAATAATTATCATGTTCGTTCATGCAGAAAACTAAGTCTAAAAGATAAAATTAAACATGCAATTACAACATTTATCTTTAAGAGAATAAAGCCTATAATTGCATCTTATTACAATAATATGTAATAATATGCATCTAAATATAAATATATACGGTAATTAAACAAATGTTTAATAAACTAATAAAACATTGTAATTGCGTAAATATTCAACAATGATTGCACGATATTACTTTAAAATTAATTTTAAACAAATACATTAAAGTAATAAAAACATCACTACAAATAATAGGCTTGTCGAACGAGGCAATTAACAGAACACGATAACACTAATAGTCATAACAAACATTAAATATCTGAAAGCATTAAAACGCTGTCAACGGGTATAAAGCAAAGCGCCATTACCCACCAGCTGCGGATATACCGGTAATTATGTTAGTAATAAATCTAGCACCAACCAAAATTATCAGAGTTGCTGCAGGAAGGACCCGGGAGGACCAGGAAGCAGAGAACGAGGTACCAAATGCCACCCATGTTGTTCATTACTCAAAAACTACAAAACAAAATCCGAAATTAACACTTTTTTTCTCATAACAAAAGTTCGCATCACTATTTTCACTTTGACAGATAAATTTTCGCGCCGAAATTTGACAGTTGAAAATAAAACTCGAAGCGAGGAGGTCGGATACGCGTTCGATTTTTAATTTAAAAAGTTGTTGTGTCACGTGCGGTGTCCACGTGGTGACCGCGTGACAGGACGTGTCCACAGTAAACAAGCGTGTGGCCACACTGACTCCGGACGTTCGACTGACGCGACCCAACGATACAAACGCCCCACGACTATTGGTCACGGCACACGGCGAGCCCATCAATTTTGCTTGACGTTTCAATGAAAACCCTTCCTACTTTTCCCTCGAGTAAAATTAAGTAGAGTCTTGTTATAATTAAAAATGTATATCGATGAGATCGACCTTATTGAACTTTAGGGACGAAATTTAAACGGCGGTAAAATACTTTAAGTCTCAAATCTACTCCTTTACAACTTGTAAAATTAACATAATAAAGTCTTGATCGAAATACTTAATTACGTTTAGAATATAATATAGAATTAAAAATCTGATTAGTTACCGTATGGTTATCAGATTTTGGCAAACAGGTATTTATGGCTATATTATCGCCTCTAGACACCTAAATAATATTATGATAAATGTGTCGTCCGTAAAATTATTACAACAGCACATTATTATTCCTTGCACGCGAGCCGCCGCCGTAAATAATAATATCACATCGAGTGGAAATGTTTGGGCATTCGTACAAAAGGAAATGGACTTTGAGTTTGTTTTTACATACATTCGTGTAAACATAAAACTTGTTTAAAATTCATGAACTGCTCTAATTAGAACAACAGTACATGTTTCTTTTCGCTTTGATAAAAAAAAGCTAATGAAAGAACGAACTTTTGAAAAACGAACATTCAACTATGGCCAGTGTGGTATGGACCATTGTGTACACAGACTGTTTGATATTTCAAGTAGTGGGTTGCGAATTCGTGTAGATTGTTCTAGAACACAAATAGATAACTACTGTTATTGACATATCATATAAATGGACATGGTAGATTGGTTACAGTCTCTGTTACATATGTACTAAATACGGGGGAACGAACATGACATAATTGCCGAACCCATATAATATCTTGAAAGGGACAGAGGCAGTCTCATCGTACTATCGAATAACCACAATTCATTTACCGGGTCGACCTCCTTATTGAGAAACTTTTCTATAACGAACCGTACCTGTATGATGTATACGCGAATTGAAGGAGAAATTATGAATTTTAATCTTGCGTCGTTTAAGACCGATAAGAGATTAAAATAAAACGAAAAACACTCTACCTAAACGAATAATCTTGTAAAAACAAATACCATCTAAAAATCTACCCTAAAGAAATAGACATAGGTATTTTGGGTACCTATCCAAACCCTTTCTGAGTAAAAAGTACACACAAATTCTCGTATTATTTTACCAAATCCATTACGTCTCGTACTTTGGGGAGTTCTTAAGGCACAGCCCGGGTTCGATTGATAGAAAAGGCATATAAAATGTAACGAAATAGGTTGGTACAGTACATAGGGATTGAGAGGAAGTAAATTGAAATAAATTGTATGGATTAAAATGGTAATCTCAGTGTTCAAAGAGATTAGGTATAAATTATCTGTGCGGATCGAATATAATTTTATAATGGAAATAATTTGAAATACAAAAAAAAATATACAGGTAAATAAAATATACTATTTGTTAAACTAAGATCCTAACTTTTTACCTTTTTATTTTTACATACATAACATATTAAAGGCTACATAATATATTTTAGAAGGAAGATTTCCCAGGGATAATTATTATACTAGTCTAATAACTAACCCGCTACAACTGAGCGGCATTTTATTCAGTTTTCTGTATTTCTTTCAAAGATACGGAAATAGAAATGTTGTCAAGCAAGAAGAAATAGATTCAATAAAACAAAACTTTAGTTTTCTTTCATCGTCGGTATTCGTCGCCGACTCGACCCTTTTAAAGAAAATGTTGTGTATCTTGCTAAGTCCCATATCTGCAGTACTATTCTCTAAGAGCGTTCTCTGTAGCGCTACCCCAGCGTCGAAACTACAGTTTGGTATTCACTCAGCCACAGACAACGACGTGTCGCGGAACTATCTAAAGGTACGTCTTCCCCGGGATCGGGAGGTTGCCTTAAAACGACACCATGGCCTTGGAACGCATAGAGCAATCGAAGGAACGAGGAGTATTTTTAGTCATTAAGAGTCTGGCGGTGACTCAGGTACACCCAGGAGTAGAGGATTTATTGTACAATTTTACCAACTCTAAATAAATAAATAAAAAGGTTCTATCTCAACGACAAACTCGTCGTATCGCGTACAGGTTAGAAATTGTCTTTTAGATAATACCATTCCTCAATTTCTTCAATAAAATTAAAGCTTTCCAGTATTATTTAATAAGTGTTTCAAAGTGTTATGTCCTAACTCCTTTTAGGTATGAAAGCGTAAATAAAGCCACAGGTGACACCTAATGTCCAAAGTTGCCACCTAAAGACTAGGGTTGTACAAACTTGTACGATTTACAGGGTACAATTGAAAATATAGAAGTTCTGCACTTAAGGAAGGCCTCAACAGGGTCGAACTTTGTTATCGTGGTAAGATATACAATAGCTTCACACTAAATGCTGTGATAATAATTTATCTGCTAAAAATAATTCTGAACTTTCTGTTCTTAAATTGTAATGTACATTTGCCAGGTAACATCCGTCTAATTTTGGACTTGACTTAAGATATTCATGATTTCCCCCTTTAGAGGGTCAAAGCCTGCCGGGAACGCAGGACTCACGAATTACCGTGACCACAGAACGTAAAGGGTTATTGAAGGTCACCGTGGATTTTAGTCAGTACGATTCTGACAGTCCCTCCCTCAATAAAAAATTTAAGAGTTGTATTGGTAATCAGAAACTTTGCCTTCAGTTCAAATCCCTGCATAATTATGAGTACTCTCTTGCTGGTTCACGATCTGGACATCACCAATGCAAAAATAAAAAATACAAACGATCCGTGGAGGCTTCATACTGTTACAATAAAATACGTACATAAACCTTTTTCTTAAATTATTCTATTTATTGATTAAAACCGCATTAAAATACGTTGCGTCGTTCGAAATATCGAAAAGGCGGGAGCAACTTTGTTTCATACTATGTTAAGATTCAGTGATTTTGTGACGAAGAAACTCGCGCCATCATCATTTCAGGAACACGCTGATGGACATAGGATATACCTTCCTTTGCTGCAATTCCCAATGTCTTGTGCCCTTAAGCCTTTGTCAAACAGACTGGCGTGGTTAATGCGAAGCGTGACGTTTTTACTTGTAATGCATGGAATTGTTTGAATCCAGTCACATAGAAACGCAATCCGATAGCGTGACAGAACTATCGCACTGACGTCTCGCTGACGTCTCGCGTCGGAAACGCTTCGCTTTCGCCGGTCTGTTTGACAAAGGCATTAGGGATAAAATGATTCTCGTGACATTTAAAACGGCCAATCTAAAATCAGAACGACGAACTCAAATGATTTTCATTCGATGAAAAAATAGCCAGGTAATAAAACAACGTCCACATCGCACGTATAAGCAATTTTTCCAGTTCGCCAAAGGGTAATCGATTCTGCTACATATGAACCTGACTTGTTATACAGCTCATTAATCATCGTTTCTAACTTTGTACCGGGCTAGCGATAAAACCCGGATTTACTTGACTAAAATCAAAATATATTTTTCATATACACCTACATTTTTCATAGCTAACAGGGAAATGTCGGTAAACGGAGTTCAGAATTGTGTTTATAAGTTTGGAATGTAAAAAGGAAAGTTTTATTTTTGTATTGTGTTTCTTGGGTTGACATAAATGTGGATATTACGGCTTATGTTCAACCTTCATGGGACAATAAATATCGAATAGTGTCGGCATTTCCGTGGAAAGTGTAATAAATCTAAGCTGGGTATATGATCAATACCAAACATGTGGTGAGTAGAGGTGTTCACAACTACATTCTGTCAGATTATGTTTAAAATCTATATACTATAATATTATAAAGCTATAGAGTCGGTTTAGTTGAACGCGCTAATCTCAGGAACAACTGTTTCGAACTGAAAAATTATGTTAGTGTTTGATAGCCCGTTTATCGAGGAAGTTATATCTAATAGAGTAATAACTAGTTCCATATAATATGGAACAAGTTTTTATAATTTAATTGTAAAACAATATCATAAATAATATCTACATGATTTTATGAGTGAGATATTCAGATGAACTGATATACTCGTAAATATGTAAACATAATAAAAGCAATTTACTTCGTAGTCTCAAAAATTGAGATTGATCGTGAAAATATGAACGGTACTCGTAACAAAGAACTTCTTACAATAAGCTCAGAAATAACTAAAATTGTTCTTTTCAAGGCAAGAAAGTTGAGCCGATCGTTAGCTAGCTTTAAATGTTTGTCATTTACAAGTTTACAAACTAAATCTCAAGTAAAATGAGCAGCAATCACTTTCAACGATCTTCCTCAAACTCACTCACAGACATTTTCATCTGTTACTTACGACTACCTATCGTAAGTTTAAAAATATTAACCGAATTTCATTTCACCTAAAACTATTTCTTTTAAACATTGCCCAACACTGGGGCTACCTTTCATACCCTGCAACTTTGCCTAGATGCCCAACTTTTTTCCGGCCACCGTAGGCGCGGGCATGCGGACAAGAAAAAAAAAAGATGCCCAACTTTGCCCTCTGATGACGCGACGTCCACCCGTGGACCACCTGTCGACAGATGGACGCCGCGTTATCACCAATAAACGTCGCGCGTCGTGCGTTGAAACAAAGAAGGCAAAGTTGCAATGTTTGACGGTACTTTAACTATTACTGTTTCTTTTTTTTTTACTTCATCAAAGTTACGTCTTTTTACACCACGGACTAGCAAGCGCAGCGTAGTACGTCCACCAACAAGATGGACAAACGACCTTATAAAGGTCGCCGGAAGAAGCTGGATGCAGGTCGCTGCCAACCGGTATATGTGGAGATCTAAAGGGGAGGCCTATGTTCAGCAGTGGACGTCCTATGGCTGATGATGATGATGAAGTCACGTCTGCCAATATATCACTTGACCTATATTATCAATTCGATTTTTTTTTGTTTATCTGACGTGACGCAAACGCAGCTGCTACGATAATCGAATACTTTGTACATAAATTAATTTCTAACATTATTTACTATTACGTTATTTTCTTGTTAATGTTATTGTCATAAGACTGTTGTTTATTTAAGAGTGTACAAGTGTTAAAAAAGCGTGCATGATGTCACTATAATATGACACCATCACAGCTTCACCTTCACCGTTATTGTGGTTGCATAGTAAGCTGATAATCGGCACTATTTGAACGTCAAAACGAATAAAAATCAATCTTTCAGAGCGCCTGTCCTTCGCCACTTTCCTGAGTTTCAGGAAGAACTGGCGGAACAAACTCCCCGGCTCTTAGGTTAGAACTTGGCTGGATACTCGAGGCAGGTTCTTGGTAAATGACAACAGAACCGCTTCGCAGAATTTACGCTACAACAGTAAGTAGCGAAATATGGCGAAAGTAAAATGTGTTCGCTCTCCTTGGAAATGAAGCCAGGGACTTAGGGATGGGTGGAGTTTTCCAACTAGCATCTGCGGTGATGGCTGAGCGATTCCATTGGAGGTGGTAGGTCCTCACCAGGGCCGTTTGTCTCACGATCTGTTGGTCAGAATCCGGTGCTAAACTGTTTTTATTGTGTACCGCGGGTGCGCAGGAGTACCAGTTGCTTCCGAGGTAGCTCGCTCCATCTCAAGCCTCATCTTTGCTTCTGGTTTAAATTAAGATCAACAGCAAACCCATTGTGAATAAAAAATACAATATAACAGAAATTGCGAAGCTATAAATCCATCAATCATCATCGCTTACCGAGCAGTGCAAGTACCAATCACGTTGTATCAAACAACATAGAATGTAGTTCCAACTGTGGCTTACACCATGAAATCAGTTTGTATTTGCAAGGGAGATACATGAAAATAGGAAGCTGGTATGCTCTCTATGATTCGTGGCCGCAAGCGAATCTTCCCTTTGTCTGATACAACCGCCATGAAAATCTTTATTTGCATTGTAAATGTTAAATAACGGTAATGAATACAGCATACGCTCGCGGCTTTTAATTTTATTGAACGGAAAAATTTTAAGAGCAACTGTGTATTTATTTATAATCTTCTTTGAATGTTTTATTTTATTCATATATTTATAAATTAATAAATAATTACGTGTTTGCATTTTATAATGAGGTAACAAAAAACCTTACTAAATAAGCCAGTCATTTTTTACAATACCTATACATATTCTCTTTCATTGCGCCAAAATGGTGGTACCTAAATCCACTAAACATATTTTATCTAAACTACTGTCCTTTTAACTGTCGGAATATCGGTCCTTACTACTTTCATCACATCCTCAAAAAGGACGTGATAAAGTTGTAGGAGCAACACGCAGGCGGCACATCTGATGTTACAGGCTATGGTGACAACTTTCTATCAGGCAAGCCTTATGGTTGTTTGGCGGGGATCGTACCCCAGAATTTAGTTTGTAATCCGCTGGCTGGAGACCCGAAGCCCAGTACAGACTCACGGCGAGAAACCCCGAGAACACCCGAGAAGCGTGTTCACTATATCTCTTTTACTTCACTTGACGTTTCGGAGAGACATCTCACCGTGACCTCTTGTCGTGAGTATGTAGGCTACATTAGATTCAAGGCACATCACAGTATTGTCCGGTAAAGCAGCGCACAACCTCCTCTAGGTTAACCGGTGAGAAGCCCTGCCATGCAAAAGAAATGCTTGTTTGTCATCTCTATGGCATACAAAAATCGACTTTAAAAAAATAGCGACAGCCACCAAAACTATTAATATTGCAGTAGCCTTCACCTTTACGTTATCGAGACTCGTTAAGCAGATAGGGATCATATTTGGAGGGTTGAATACTCCTCAAGTCAACGCTCGAGTCTTTCCGGTGCTCGAGCGAAGCCCTAACGACTCGAGCCACCCTAAACATACGTACCTAATATGACGTAATCTTTTGTATAAGGGTGGAGGGTTAAGTGGGAACAATTGTACGTATGGGAAAATACGTACCTGTAGATATTACTTTCATGTTTTTATTTGTTGCGGTAAAAGAGTTTTTACACGGTACTTAGTTTTTGTATTGTTATACATAAGAAGATGGAGTATTGAAGAAGCTCTTAATAAAAAGTGGCTATTGTACCGGTTTTAAGACCACAATGCTGCGCAATTTTAACATTATTTGTTAAACAACAAGATCTTATTTATTTATTACTAGCTACTAGTCGGTCTTCGCGTGGATGGTTTATTTCTCCATTTTGAGTAACTCTGACAATGACATCTTTTAAATATTACGGCGCTGAATCCACTGCGGGTAATGCAACGTGTGTTTGCGGTTCTACAGAACAACGTCTATGAATAAAACTGAAAAATAAGATTTTTTTTCTACGTATTTTTCCAGGATAAAAAGTATCCTATGTTATGCCCAGGATCATAAGGAATAATTATACCAAGTTTCATCGAAATCGAACCGTTAGTTTTCACGTGATGCCTGCACAAACAGACAGACAGACAGACAAAAATTTTTTTAATCATATATTTGGGTTTGGTATCGATCCAGCAACACCCCCCGCTATTTATTTTTTCAATATTTTCAATGTACAGAATTGACCCATCTACCGATTTATTAAGTATATGTATAGATTTATCAAAGCGAAAGATGCATAAAAATCTATTTACTTCTATGTAGTTTGTGTATGTAAATATGGCTTAGTTTTCTGCTAATCTAATTTCTGTTTTAATCTCACTAATTTGTTTACATAAACAGCTACATATCAGACCCTTATCCACTAAGTTTGAAGTTACTGTCAAAAGTCACTTAGATAACTTGCTTACTGTACTGGGTAAAATACCAATTTGTTGATACGTTTAATCTTATCAAAACGTAAACTCTAAAGACTGCGATACTCGTATTAGCTCTGACTCCAATTAATTAAACGGTATCAGCGCAGCAGGTTTAACGAAGTCACTTCAGCAGAATCATAATATGAATTACGATTAAATTATGCCTTTGATATTTATCTATTATTTTGCTTAAACAGTGAATTTTCTATTATACGAATTTTATAGGTTGAAGTTTTTGTAGTGCTACAGTGACCTTTTTAAACCCCCAATGAACAATACGAGTATGAAACCAATTGTCTGAGTTTCAACTTATATTGATTGTTTTACGAGGGATGCGATTCAAGATTACCTTTTTAATTTTCTCTCTCTACCCAATATGTCTAAGACATTTTAAGAACTGGTGACAAGCACATCTTATTCCTCTAAATCGATTCAATGGGTTTATTATACTACACCTACTTGGTCGTTAGCCTGTATTAAGGGGTCAACAAGCACTACTCAAATCCTATCCTATCCTATGGATTATATACCTACACTGGTCATCAGAATGGAATATTTACGACTATAAGCAGCTATTGTCAAAACGATGAAACCGGATGAGTGTGCCCGAAAACGTACTCAAATTAGTTATTTTACATTTGGTCGCTGCCCGAGTTCTATAAGGAATTGAAAACGGGCAAACGACTAAGAATATTAATTTTCACATTTTATAGGCTAAAAATTATGAGTCGACCCTAGGAACGATTATCTATTTATCGAGAATTCTATGACACTCAGGCTATAACTTTACTATATTTTGTGTCTTATATCCCCTTAAGAACAAAGAAAAAACATTAATGTGTGACTAAATACACGGAGAGGAAGACAAATATTTTTCTTGTACTAACACGTTTTATCTCCTTAGGGATGACTATGTAATTGAATTTAGAAAGACTATTCCTGTGTATCTACATATTCTGCTGTAATAATATATCATTTTATAAGACATAATGTGTACTTCTATTCTTAGATGTATTATTTTTAGTTTATTGATACAGATAACTACGGATAAAGAGCTTTCGGCGGAGAATATTTTGTTTTTTATGGACGGAAACATGACTGCTACTACATAAAACTCATAAAATCCCATCTTCGATTCTCAAGTCAGTTAAAATATTAAAAAGTTGTCCCGACATAAGTTGTTCAGTGACAGCTCGGGACTGGGCCATGGGACTAAAATATAACTGGCGATATATAAGTGCAGAGGCATAAACTCTTTTGTCGTACCCTTTTTTGGGGTGAAAATATCATCAGTGGGCCCAAGGCGATCCCTATGTGGAGCGGAGAGGAGTGTCAAACTCTTACTGATTAAAAACCACGCTGCACTTTCACATTCTAGAACCGCGATATCCTATTTACATCCAGGAAAATGGAACGGTTAAGTGGTATTTGCTGAGCAATTGCGAACAATCTCAATCAATGAGTCCTCCCACCCAGGGTAGAGCGGGAAGGACTGTTAGACTCGTACTGACTAAAATCCACGGTGTCCTTCAATAGCCCTTTACGTTCAGGGGTCACGGTAATTCGTAAGTCCCGCGACCACAGTCTGACCCTTCGGAAAAAAATAGAGATTGCTTATTCAAGAATTACCCTCAACTCATTTATGTTTCTATCAGTAATCAAAAGTTTTTTTTTTAAGTACCTATTCGCCATTTTTCACTAGACTCAATTCCACTGCTGAAAGTTTGCAAATAAATCCAATCGTACTCAAAGTGACTTTTAGATTACCTCTACAGCAAGAAGAAGCAACTTCACTATCTTAAATATCGGCTTCACTTAGACTATTGACTCACCGTTAGGTAAACAGGGGCAGGGTTACACAAAAAAATATTAATTCTCGGAAATAAAAATATAAGACTAATAACTGTTGAGATGATTAATTGAGAAGTATGAAAGAAAAAGATAACGTTCCGTCCGTCGCTGAAAATAACATTACTCTTTCCATCGAAACTACTCTCAAATGAATCCAGGCACCTACCAGTTCACGGCCGTTGAGTGCGGCCTCAGCTAACCTACTGACTGACCCTTTTTTTTACGTGGTACAATCATCGAATGAGTAATCCCACCCAGGGCAGGGCGGTAGGGACTGTCAGACTTGTACTGACTAAACCATCCACGGTGTTAACCCTTTACGTTCCCTTTACGTCTTATTGCTGACAGCTCTATGAGGCGCACGTGGAACACGACATGCCGTCAATCTGCGCATGGTCCATGATCGGACAGCGAGTCGCCCATTACTCGCCGTCCACATGCCCGCGGTCCCTAAAGATCTGACGGTGACACAGCGGTCGTAGCTGCCGTACACAGCAAAGTTCGGGGAGTGCTTTCGGTCTCCCAGGGATGTGCTCCAGCAGGCATTGCACAAAGGGTCTCTAGAGCTGGTCTCTTAAGAGGACCCAAAGCTCCTCTTCATTTGATGATGCTGACCACTCAGTCAGTTTGAGTAAGGTAAAAGTCCTACACTCCTCGGTCTATTCCCCGAAGACCGGGCGCATTTTGAAAATATCACGCCGATGGAAAACAGGGGGGACCTACCAGTCATTTTTATCATTCTCTACTAAATAGTTTGTGAAAAAATAGTCTGTTCATAATCGTTATTCTTACTTAACCCAATGATATTTTTAACAAAAAAGTAATTATTTCGCTACTTTCACTAAAAGTAGCACTGTAAATAATACTAGAAATGGGTGTTTTCTCAGCTGTTTATAAAAATTCAAATAAAAAGTCATCGTATACCTAAATACTGTGTCCAGTACCGCAGTACCTGTAGTAACTAACGCGCGGCGCACTATTTAAAAAAAAATGCAAGTATAAATAAAAAAATTGAAAAGCAAACGACGAATTTTCCAACACGGGGGCGTCCAGAATCATGTCCTGGACCTATGGTAACCGCTTGTGCGTGGATGTCTCTTACACCCTGTATATTTTAAATTATTTATTTTAAAAACTTATATTCAGCGACTGTATGAGCAATTTCCACAACAGCAAAACAGAACAAAAACAGCTATTAAAATTTAGACAGAACGAAAATGGAACCCTGCCGACTAGGTAATACAAAAATATTAAGCGTCCATCAGCTTGAAATAGGTTACACGGCGCTGGCAACGTACACAACAAACTGTTAGTGCTGCGCATTACTGCAATCTGTGGGCATTCCCCTTTGTGTGGGGCGACTTTATCAAATTAATATTAATTACCTTTTGGTTTGTATAACAATTTTACTAATGGTTAGTGAGTTATTCTTGGAGAGAAGGTAATTCTTTTCAGAAGCGAGAATGGTTTGCAAGAAAATAAAATTGAGGCCTTAACACAAGATTTCCGTGTTTTACTACAGCGTACTCGAAGTACATATGTGCAGCATTTAATATATGGAAAATGAAAAAACGTTTCTAGTTTACGAACGGGGACTTAATTTTTTAATAGCGACTCAAAAAAGATAATTCGTTACCATAAAAAGTTAAACATGTGTTAAATACTTGTCTCAAAACAAGTATAACAGCAAAACAACCCTTATGTCTAAGTCAAATGCAGTCCGTTTTGTAGTTTACAGTTTTTTAGACAAGACGTGTTCTACATATAAACTTTTTTGTAGTAAGACGGAATAAATTTAAGTGTATCATGACGTCACGTCGCATCTTGGTATGATTGTGACCCTAATTACAAACTTAGAACAAAACCATGAAATAGAAATCCCTTCGATTACAGCGAATGTATTCAGAACAAAGTCCACGAGATAACTAACAGCAGACTACGAGTAATATGTATTAATTTATCTAATCGGTCAACTTAGATAGTTTTACTTCAATAGAGGAAAGGCTGCATACAGGTATTATAATAGGAAGATTAGATGAAAAGCTCAACCCTTGTTTCTTCGAAAATCCTTTTTATTTTCTTACGAAAGACATTGTTTTTCACTAAAACTTGTGTGATTTAGGCTTCGCACACAACGCAACGCAAGCCTTACGACTTTTGTATCCATTGACGCGTTCCTGTGTACGAATCTCTATGGATTTGTGTTGCGATAGTCGCCTTGCTACAATTAGTCGTAAGGTATCGGAGACTTGCGTCGCATTGTGTACGCACAGGCTTAGATACTTGTAAAGGTTGCTCCTATAATCAAAAAAGATGTAACTCAGAATTTCAAATTTTATAGGAAAACGCATTCAAGCATTGTTTTAAGCTTTGAAAGTTTAAAACTATACTTAAATTGTCATGAAGATATTCTCTGGGCGAAGATAGTAAAAATCGTAAAGTAAGAATGTTGGATAGTTTTTTTTTTGAAGTGAAAACTTCTTTAGCGGCGTTGTGCACTTTTTTATGGAATGGGTAAAAAATGTTAAACTCGCGTCAGGACACGTGACCTGATCGAAAATTCGTAAGACGGCGCAGGGCGCTTGCGCGAATGTTCGTGTGTGTTTTTACTATTCAAGTTTTCACTTCTGCTAGCACTACCAGAGTGCAACCCGTCGTATTTTTATTAGTGGCAAATACCCACAAGAAAAACACGTAACACAGTCAAAAGAACTCGTTCATTTGCATTCTAACCTTAAAAAGGTAAAAAAACCACACAGTTTCTCTTTGGCATTACAGCGGTTAACAATGCAAGTGAAGTGAGACTAAACAAAAAGTTGAGACTTGGAGTAGTTCACACCTTTCTATTCAAAGTGTAAACTCACTTCTGAACGTGTTCAAATTGTATGTGTGGTCGAATGTACGAGCTTATAAATGTAGATGGTGGCGGGAACTTTTTCTCGTTTAGTTGGTTTTGGATGTTTTATTTAGGGAGTTGTTCTCTGTGATGTAAATACACTGGTTACAATAGTGAACATTCATTCTGAAGTACAACGTGCTTTTGTTTTACGTGGTAAGATCATCACATGAGTCTTCCCACCCAGGGCAGAGCGGGAGGGACTATCAGACTCGTACTGACTAAAATCCACGGTGTCCTTCAATAGCCCTTTACGCACCGGGGTCAAAGTAATTCGTGAGTCCCGCGACCAAGTACAACGTGCTTAGTGCTAGTTAGACACTAGTTTGCCATTGTCATTATGTAGATACAGTACAATAGTGATCAAACCACCGTGCTCCACCTAGTTTCTACAAATGGGTGGAGTACGGAGACTATCAATTTGGATTTGGGTCCCGTGCTCCAACTGATAACGTTATTGTACAGTGAAACAAAAACAGTCGTTTTTCCTGAAACAGTTAATTGAAATCACTAGACCACTGAGAATGCTCTCTCGTTACTTTTGAGTCTCAATCAAGTGCAAATATACGTTTTTGATTTAATTGTCAGCATGAATATTACCAGAGAGAAAAAAAAGAACATCCGAAATATCTATGGCAAATGACAATAATTAAAGTAAACGATATAGGCTGCATTCACCCTTCAACAGATTTGATTTAATCGACTAACTGTAACTTCTAGTAATAATTGTGGTTGGTCCCGGTGCTACGAGTATCATAATAAAAATACTCCATAAACATTTACACAAATAAAGTACCTCAAAGAGTTAAACATTGGATGATTTTCATTATTAATAAGCAAGTGAAAACCGCTACTCATTACCCTGCGGTAATCCCCCGATGATCGTTGAAACTCGCCAAGTAAAATATTAAAGTACCCACATTTATTACGCGGAACATTTTACGCAATAATTAAAGTTATGAACTTACTTCCAACTATTATTATTTTACGGCACTTTAATAGTAACTAAACCTTTAATTTTAAGTGTTTTTGTTGTTTAATAAGAATACCAATTATTTCGTAAATTGGGCCGTTTGCTTGGTTATCAAATAAAAGGTAACTAAGCAAATATATGCAGCAATAAAATAATTACTACTCTCGGCCGAATTAAAAGAGTAGAACTCACTTCCTGCGTCGTCTTCCCGAAAGAATACAACCGACATCTCTTCAAAGTTAGAGTGAACAGGCTTCTTCTGAGTAAGCTCGCTCCATCGTAGGCTTTGTCTCAGTCACCTCTGACCTTGACTCGAATCAAAAGCATACCGATCTCAAAATAAAAAATGGTGGCCAGTCAAGGCAATTTTTTTTATCGTGGTAAAATCATCAAATGCGTCCTCCCACCCAGGGCAGAGCGGGAGGGACTGTCAGACTCGTACTGACTAAAATCCACGGTGTCCTTCAATAGCCCTTTATGTTCCGGGGTCACGGTAATTCGTACAGTCCCGCGACCAGTCAAGGCAATATAATGGAAAAATATGTGCGGAGAAAGAGGTTAACTGAATGTCCAATTAAAAGGCAATCCGACACGATCAGGTCCAGGACTAAAGATTTTTTACACCGTAAAGGTGACCGATGCTTATGACTGGTCTGATGGCAAGCGGTCACCATAGCCTATAGAAAGAAGCCTGCAACACCAGAAGTAATGTGAATAAATTAGCAAAGAATGTTGTGCCGACAGTTAAAATGACATTCTTGTGATTTCAACGATCGGAAAACGCTTGGCAAAAATGGCCGATATTTTTTTAATTTAAACTTATGCATCTTACACGCTAAAGCCTTTGTCAAACAGGCAAGCGGGGCGAAAACGAAGCGAGGCGTTTTTATTTGTAACTTTTGGAAAAGTTTGAATCCAGTCACATAGAAAAGCGAAATCGATCCGATAGCGTGACCGAACCGATGCGAAGACGTGGCGAAGGCGTATTTGCTCTGTTTGACGTCGTTCATAAATAGTCAGCTAATACAACTGTCACGCCTCGGTTCGCTGCACGTAGTTTGACGTCTCGTATCGGTTCGTTATCGCTTCGGACTCGGTCTGTTTGACAAAGGCTTAAAAGTACATGCGACTTTCGAGTCGGATCCCAACTATTTTATAAAAAAAAACCACCTTTCGTTATGGCATTGACGTAAAAATAATTCAAAAACTTTTACTACCATAACATCACCAGCCCTTGTTCCAATCAAACGTCTCGGCATCAAAGCAGTCTGCAATTTAACTCTACACACAGATTTACATAATAAAAGGCGAAATCTGTTGTTTCAGCATCAAGAAAATATTTGCTGAAGCCCTTTTAACAATTTCCGCTGAGACAAACAAGAGAAAAATCAGGATATTGTAGTCTCAGGCTGGGGTGCTTCAATAAAGCGTGTAAAATTTGCGCCTTGGAAAATACGATATTTTTTGTAAAGGCTTATCAATACAAACTAGTTTTTCTGTTTGCTAAACATACTAGTATATTTATTAATAAATGGAATCTGGTAATTAATATGTTGAAAGGCAAATGTATACTAAAGAAACATAAAAGTACACGAACAATGATTTGATGTCTTCAAAAAGTATTCCTTTCTGTAATGCCCCTGGGCCATTTAATGATTGGCAAGTCACTTTCTTGTTCCGATTTCTATTGGATAACCCAACAATGTAATACAAACATTTTAGTAAATTGAGAAGAGAAGATTACAAGATTTACAAGCGTACTACATAATACGCAAACACTAGAGAGGGTAATGAAAGATCCGCTAGGCTACGCGTAGCTACGGCGCACCTACGGCGTAGCGTCGTAGCGCCGTAGGAGCGTAGCTCATCGTGTGCTACGCCGCTACGAACACGTCACTCCCGCGAACATCGATACTATCGGCACGTATTTGGAATCTTTATTTATGTTATAAATTCCAGCTGATCAATTCGTTTTCATTACGTCCAAGCGTTATAAACCCCAATTTTTCATTGTCCTAAATCTTCCAATATCTTGAAGAAACATTTTGTATTTATAAATGGAGATACAATACGAAAATATAGGTAGGAAAACCAAACATTCTTTAGTACGAAAATAAAAGAAAAGAGGATTATTATACTAATATTTTATGTTCTCACACCACTCGTTCGCTGAGGACGAGTGTTTTTGACGGCCGACATACATTGTTGGACCAACGTACCTACAAAATAAATTTCGCAGTCGGTTTATCTAAACCAATAGAAAATAGTTTGTATACAGGTAGATACAGACACTAACTGTTGTAGGTATAGACAAAAACTGTCAACTGCAAAACGGCATTGACGTTGTAAGGGTCGTTTAGCAGTTACCCTTTTTTAGACAAGTATTTAACAGACGTTTAACTTTTTGTTTTTCTTTCCACTGGTTAAAAAACTCTCTCCTCCCCCTGGTTATTCTCCTCCTCCTCTCTCTGGTTATTCTCTGTCCACTGGTTAAAATTAAATTTTAAATTAAAATTCGACTCAAATTCATTTATGTTATAAGGTCAAAAAAGTTTCTGCGCTTTCTCTCTTTGAATCTCAATCTCCTTCGTCTGACTTGAATAACGATTCCTGAATGATTTGCGATACCAATAGGTTTATATTCCTCAGTTACAACTTACGGGTGAAACCATTTAGGTACGGGGATTTTTTTAATTAAAATCATCAAATGTGCAACAAGTCTGACAGTCCGTCAAATTCCGTCCTTTGTTGATTACAAAGGACGGAATTTGACGGACCGTCAGACTTGTACGGGCTAAAATCCAGGGTGATCCTTCAATAGCCCTTTCCATCCAGGCTCACGGGTACCTGATGAGACAGTCCCGCGACCCCGGCAGGCTTTAGCCCTCTAAGTGTACAGCTCTTTGAGGCGCGCGTGCAACACGAAGCTCCGTCGAACGTCGACATGGTCCATAATCTTAAGGCGAGTCACCCATTACTCGCCGTCCGCAAACAGGGTATTTTTTTTTTTTATTCAATAGGAACAACAAACAGCTACAATATAAAACATAGACACACGAAATAGTACAATAATAGATAATATTGCAGCCCACAACGCTGTTCACGGATAAGCTAACAGGATACAATAAACCGATAATAATCGCTAGTGATACAAAAATTAATTAACATAAACAAAATTACTTAACTCAAGATGCCAAAGTAAATTTCGACAAACCCCAAAGAACACAAAGACAAGAAATATGGTCAAGAAAGAACCTTAAGTATAAGATTTTTAAAAGTATAGGGAGAGCAAACAAAAATATCTACATTTTCAAAATTCTCATTATAGGAATCGACCATTCTGCGAACAGGCGAACGCAAGCCAGAGTTGGGTATGGCACACAACATCTGTTTCTCAGTTGTTTTAATTTTGGTCGTAAACCGACAAAGGCACAGCCGAATTTTTTAAATCCCTCTTGCAATTTTACGGTATTTAATTTCGATACTTGTTTAATTCTGTCCCTGTCCTTTGAAGCTTTGTAATTTAATTTCAGTTTCATACGGCACAAAGGACCGACAGATTTCAGATTTTACTCTAAATTTTTCAGCGTGTTACTGGGATACAAATAAAAAACCGGCCAAGTAGGACTCGCGGAATGGTCCCGTACCATTATTTATAATAACAACCCTTAAATATTTCGTTTATTAATATTTATTGTTGATAGAGCGGCCACTGTGATATTTATCTATGTAACTTTCATCACAGTTCATTTAATAGCCTGTTTACAGACGGGCAGACAAACAGACAGATAGACGGACGGACATCGGAGTTACAGTAATAGGGTCCTTTGAGTACGGAACCCTAAAAAGTTTTAAAAGAAACGAAAAGTTTCCGCAACATCGACGGTTGTATGGTATACGGTCACGTAGTTAAGAAGTACGTTACTTTTAAATTGAGGAAAAAAAATATCAATAGAGTGACGTAAATGCAATAGGAATAAAGATTATTAACCTCAATCTATCATCTGTCACTCGAAAATTAGGTTCAGGAAAAAAAAACGTTCTAGATTCTATATCATCACGGCAAAATACATTTGCTCTGTATTTTCACGTAAAAACATTTATAGTCCTCGCCACCACCGTCTGCGTGGCCGATTGGTTTAAACTTTGCCCTTCTATGCTGATGACTTCAGATTCAAACCTAAACTTTGAAGAACTTAATTAGTCACCCTCAATTACCTACAAAGACCTTTATTGCTTTTTTATATATTACGAAAACGTTTTGAGTGCATGGAGAGTTTACTTGAAAGTGATTGTTACACTTTATTTCAATAGCTACTGTTCGATTTGCTTAGACAAATTATTAATACTAAAATTTTCTCCAGAATGTAACAAACACCTTTCTGAAAACAGCATCAAAATATGGAGATAATCGTGGCAAAAATACATACAAGTCAAACTGAGAACCTCCATTTTTTTGTCGGCCTAAAACAAGCTATTAGGTCAGTTAAATTATAGTCGAATTACGCCTGCCGTTGTCAATAGTATTCGTAGCTGTCACTCTCAGAACACTTCACACGAATTAGCGGTTTGCCCGACCCGCACTGAATTATCACGAATTGAAATCAATCATGATTTACATCACAATTGAGTGGATTCTGTAGGAACGTCGTTCTTAAAAAAGTTAAATTCAACAAGAATTCAACTCTAAATTCGTGAACGTTGGTTAATAAAAGGCAGATGATTGAAATGATAGTAGGAGAAGCCCTAAACAGGGACGGTTCACATAAGTTAAGAATTGGATGGTCCCAAAAGGTACATAAAAGTTAAATATTTGTTGGGAAAATGCGTTTTAGTGGTCTCTAAAACGCGCTCTTCCAACAATATTTTATTGCAAAACAAATTGAAATAAAACACTACATTATTTATTGCAACGAATGACTGATATATCATATTACCACAGGTCTTCCCCTCGAAATAATGAACAATGAAACGCAAGGCGCCATTCCCAATTACGCCTTTAAAAATATGCTAGAAAAATGAAATTTCGTTCCACGTTACTTGGGGCACAAATCATCATGTTACTGTCCGCCCTAATTAGGGGCTACCGTGTGCGTAAACACGGCATGTAAGGGTTCAGTCACACTTTTGACTTTTACTATCATAATGTGTGCAGTTACCTTTATAATAATGGTACATTACGACTGTAGCTTGCAATCACATGAGTCCTCCCACCCAGGGCAGAGCGGGAGGTACTGTCAGACTCGTACTGACTAAAATCCACGATGTCCTTCAATAGCCCTTTACGTACCGGGGTCACGGTAATTCGTGAGTCCCGCCACCACACACTCACTACTTCCAAATAATAAGGAAATAACCTTGATCGTGAAAAAGATTTTTGTTCAATGTCTTTTAAAAGTTATCCATAAAACTGTATGATTTTTTTTTAAGTAAAACTATATCATCATCTGCCTAGCCCTTTCCCAACTATATTGGGGTCGGCTTCCAGTCAAACCAGATGCAGCTGGATATCAGTATTTTACGTTGAGCGTCTGCCTGTCGAACCTCCACAACCCAGTAACTGGTAAGACTGGGTGTCAGACTTTAGAGCTTCTGACTAACAGTAACGACTGTCAAAGATCTACAAATGATAGCCGGGACCAACGGCTTTACGTGCTTTCCGAGACACGGAAGAAACTCGCTATGACAGATAGTCACCCATCCACAGACCAACCTCGGCAAGCGCGGCTTAACCCGGAAGATCGGCCTGTGCGGCTGTATTTATTTAGCCACGAGCTCCTCCCTAAAGTAGACCTATAACATTCAATATATTTTTTTACAACGTTCGTAATAAGATTGGCAACTACAGCAAAGCATTTCTTTCAGGCGTAATAAAAGTATTATATTTGAGTACACCGTGACAATGAGTCTTTGTAGTAACACGTATATAATATAATTTTACGGAGCAGGTTACATACCTACCTACATAAATATATATATTTATATGCCGTGTCTTCCTCAATCCTCGTTATGTATTGTGGCGTCCTACGGCTTTCCCTCCCAAATGCGATTACGCGTAAATATTGCTTTTTACGTATTGTTTGTTTCATAAGCTCCTTATTGTATTTATTTTGTGCGTCTTTGTTCATAAGAAATAATAGATATGATGTTAACAATGTTACCTATTGAGTTATTAATTAACAATTGATCATTCATTCAAATCGATTTGGAAACAAACCGGAACCACTACTTATAGGTCATACAAATATTTGTTCCGTACGGGAATTGAACTCGCGACACGCTGCGCAGCAGTTCAGTCGCTCAGCCACTGCGCTAACCGTGCCGTCAATTTAAATAAATATAGAGCAACATTAGTACATATGCAGTTCTGTGTCGTCGTAGTGTGTAGGGTGTCGTGTCAATTTCTTGCATTTCTTTTTGTTTTCAACTCGGATCATCAGTAATTCTTGAGAATTGCGCGTTTAACCAAACAAAATATAATTTTAGAATAGGTAAGTGTAGAAAAAAACTTAAACGATTACGTCTAAGGCAAAATTTAAAAATTCTAAAAAACCTTCTCTTTTATACAAAGGAAGTCAGCTGAATGGTAAAACTTACTACGTTTTGGAATTTTAGTCTGTTTTCTATAAAAAACAAAATCGTTTTGTTCTGAATTTTATTATGATACAACTATGACTTTATTAAACTTTTCATTAGCTAAATTCGTGTAGAAACTACATTCATACACACCTATCATTCCATTTTCAAACACGGAAGAGTCTAATATACCTACTGTGACCATAAAACTTCAACTATGTGGATTTATTAACAATTTGACTTCACATTTGCGTGATAAAACCTTGTTACCTACTACTACTAGTCAAGGTGGGTTCCACACACGATTTTATTTGAAAGTAGGACAGTACGTACAAGGAAATGAGTAATAAAAGTAAATTATGCAAAAGTTCAGGAGTGCTACTCATTTGTCGCGACTCAGAGAAACGACCCACGAGATATTATAATAAATATTGTACTGTATTTCATCATCATCATCATCAGCCTACAATGTCCCCACAGCTGGGACCCTGTCCTCCTCTGAGAGGGAGTAGGCCGTAATCCACTACATGGGCGCAGTGCGAGTTGGTAGATGTCACAGGTCTTCGAATTTTTGATCCTTTCCTCATGATGTTTACCTTCACCGTTTTGAGAACAGTGGTGATGAATTGAATGGCATAAATTAAGTAACGCAGCTGGCGGGATTCTGAATAGACGCAGCATCAATGTAATCGTCGACGGCGGTGTGTTCCACGCGCACCTCAAAGAGTGTCAGCAAAAATGACGATCTCCGGCCACCGTAAGCGCGGGCATGCGGGCGGCGAGTAATGGGCGACTCGCTGTCAGACCATGGACCATGCCCGGGTCGACGGCGCGTTGTGTTCCACGCCCGCCTCAAGACGTGTCAGCATAGTGACGGGGCACCCTGTGGAGGGTCAAAGCCTGCCGGAGTCGCGGGACTTATGATTTACCGTGACCCCAGTACGTAAAGGGATATTGAAGGACACCGTGGATTTTAGTACGAATCTATCAGTCCCTCTCGCTCTGCTCTGGTTGGGAGGACTCATTTGACCATTTTACCACGTTAAAAAACCCCTGAATAGACGCAGCATCAATATAATGTTTCTATGTAATAGATTTGAGCTACGACAGTTTGCTGATACTGTTATTAATTAATCATGCTATTGACTAATATTATGATTCATATAGCGTCTGATTAATGGTATTTGGGATACGCAGATGTATTGAGAAGATATTATTATTATTATATGTAATACATCATCTCATCATCTGCCTAAACTTTCCCAACTATATTGGGGTCGGCTTCTAGTCGAACCAGATGCAGCTGGATATCTGTATTTTACATGGAGCAACTGCCTGTCGGACAACCCAGTAACAGGGTAATACGATACCCCAAGGTAAGACTGGTTGTCAGACTTTAGAGCTTTTGATTAACAGAAACGACTATCAAAGATCTACAAATGACAACTGGGACTGGCCTTGCTGGCCTGGCCTGGCTTTCCGAGGCACTGGCCTCGGAAAGCACGTAAAGCCGTTAGTCCCGGTGTCCCGGTGACCAACCTCGGCAAGCGCAGCTTAACTCGATAGATCGCCCTGTGCGGCTGTAATTATTTAGCCATGAGCTTGTACATCGTCTGCCTAGACTTTTTCCAATTATGTTGAAGTCGACTTCCACTCTACCCTGATGCAGCTGAATACCAAAGGCCTTGTAACAGAGTGGGTATTCCACCTCCTCTGTTGCTTTAACCTCTTTCCTTTTGGCCGATATGTCGTCAAAACCATGAATTCAGAGCTGATAGGGAGTAGTTTAGGCTAAGAGACACACCCAAATTCTTACAATCGGTTTTTTATTTTTTCCATTCCAAAAATCTTTATAAAATGTAATTCTAAATGTTCTAAAGTACAGAGTCGAACACAGAGTTCATAAATACTTTAGCGCCAAAGGAATTTTTAATCTATTTGGACTGCATTTTCAACAAGGTTACTGAGTAAGACTCCGCTACAAGAATAAGTAACTTGGATTGTAATTTTGTTACTACTTGACGGGAAAAGGACAATAATAGGCTTACTTATGAAATCTATCTTATATATATATATCTTCTATATATATAAAAATGTTATGTTGGTTTGTGTATGCTTTAAAAACTCAAAAAGTACTGCACTGATTGAGCTGAAACTTTAGCATGATATGTAATCCGCATCAAGGATAGTTTTTATCTCCTTTTTAACACGCTTTTATTAGCTTGACCTGTATGTTAACACGCTTTTATTTATTAGCTTGACCTGTATGTATGTATGTATGTATGTATGTAACGGAATCTTTTAACTTCATTTTCACCCACTTCTAGCAGTCTGATTAACTTGAAAATTTGCACAGGGGTCAAGGGCCGATGACAATACAATAATCTCATAATGTTTATATTAAAATCCTCCTCTAAGGGGGTGAAAAGGGGTGAAAATGTTGGTATGAAAAATCTTATTCCTTAGGTTTATACACTTGAAACTTAGTACGAATATGAGTATAAGTAAATAAAAAAGATGAACATTAATAGATTTTTAAAACTACCCTCCATTGGTAACCTAGACGATGTTAAAGTTTGTATGGGAAAATCATAAAGCGCTAACTGATGAATTTAAAACTCAGTATATATAAATTAGATCAAAAATAACTAAGCACGTGTTTTTGGGTTTTTCGAAAATCACCCCTCAAGTTAGTGAAAAGGGGTATTCAAGTTTAAAGGGAAGGATCTAAAGTCGCTAAACGTAGAACCTGAATTTTGGACGGTAGGTGCGATTCATTATGTAGGTGATCACTAAGAAGGGATTTTGTGAAAATCTACCTATAAAGGGGGTGAAAAGGGGTAAAAACCTTTGTATGTAAAATCTTATCCGTTAGGTTTATAAACTTGAAACTTGGTACGAATATGAGTAAAAGTAAATGAAAAAGATGGGTATTATTCGTTTTTTAAAACTACCCTCCTTTGGTAATCTAGTTGATGTTAAAGTTTGTGTGGGAAAATCATAACGCGCTAACCGATAAATTTTAAACTCAGTATATAAAAATAAGATAAAAAATAATCCAACACGTGTTTTTGGGGTTTTCGAAAATCACCCTCTAAGTTGGTGAAAAAGGGTGATTAAGTTTTAAGGGAAGGCTGCTTGCTTCGACAAACCCAAAACTTGGCATAAATAGTTTCTCAATCGAATAAAGGATGCGTAATTATCTACGTATATTTCAAAAATCAACCCCTAGCGGGAGACCATTGTAAAATCAGTTTGTCTTCAATAATATTTCGGGTTCGAAGTTAGAAACACGCGCTGACGAAGTCGCGGGCGGAGTGATAGTAAAAAATATATTTAGATTAGTGAGCATGATATCGCCGATGAAAATGTCATTCTCTGTCTTTTGCTGCCGATTGGCTCTCTGCTGCATACGGCCTGTTCCTTTCTCGGGCTTCTCCCACTTTCAAAAGACAAATTTCTTTATTGGTCGCTGCTGACGATTGATACGCGATCATCCGTTCTCAATCCTCGAATTTTATAATTAGTCACTGCTACCGAAATAGTGCGCGCGCTTCCGCGCTTGCGTATTTTAATTTTTTATTTATTTTATTGTCGTCTTGAGACTAAAAATTCAGAAAATAAATTATAGTTTAAAAAAACTAAAAAAACACGCTTTAATAGCAATCGAACTAAAAAGTAGAAAATAATTTTTAAGTATAATATAGTTTATGTTACTGTAATATAAAATCCAACAATCAATTATCAAGAATAAGATTAATATAAATATTAAGATATTAACAAAAATTCAAATAAAGTGAAAAAGCGTGGGGTGCTCAATGATATTTTTATAATAATTCTGATATTGCAAACAGTAACTAATAAAATGATCATCACATTCGATATCAAGCACCCCACGCTTTTTCACTTTATTTGAATTTTTGTTAATATCTTAATATTTATATTAATCTTATTCTAAGTTAATTATGATAATTGATTGTTGGATTTTATATTGCAGTAACATAAACTCTATTATACTTAAAAATTATTTTCTACTTTTTAGTTCGATTGCTATTAAAGCGTGTTTTTTTAAACTATAATTTATTTTCTGAATTTTTTCGTTGAAAAAACCGTTTTTTGTGCCACAGCGAAGCGGGGCAGGGTACAGCTAGTATATTATAATTATGTACCTAAGTAAAGGAAAGATTTAGATTTCTATTTTTTAGAACGGTGAGCGAGCGAAGCCTGTACCGAAAGCTAATAACATATATTTATGCTTATAGGACTTTGTACCGTAGTATGCACTTAAACTTAAAGGAGGCCACAGCATGCACCATAATAATAGAATTTTTAAACTCGATAATATCTTTAAATTAATATTTTTGCTTTAAAATATGCAAATCTATTTGAAGTATGATATCGTTTATAGGGTGAAATTGATCGTTGTTACCGACATTACGGGATGGTTAAAAAATACAGCGTTTTTTTTTATCAACTAGTTCGATTTCTGGCTAAGAGCATTGATTTTTCAAAAATCCAATGATGCAGTTTTAGTTTTCGTCAAAATCGGCCTCGTTTCAGTATTTTTCGATATTCCTCATAGTCCGAAACTATATAGACATCCACGCCCAGCAAAATGGCATTTTTCCGTTGACATTATAAGAAACACCTATTGTACTGTTTATTTTTGTTAGGTTTCAAAGTAAAAGATTTTAGGTTTCGAGGCTTTCTTACAAATAACCCTGTATAAGGTTTAATACATGATTACCCATCAGTTTATAACCCTCAATTGCCACCATTAATTTTTCATTTCACCTCACTTACGTGTTAGGGATTAACCGTCCGTCGTTACAAAGGAGCTTATTTCGTGCACAGCTGATGGCACGTCAGAACTATCCGATTTATCGTGTGACGTGGGTATCCCGCTCTTGCGTGAGCTTTTCAAGGGCTAAAAAGTAAATAATGAAGGTTTATTATTGGACAGTACAGTATATATTTTTGAAATTATTTTGTAATAAAACTGTTTAGGATGCCTACTTTTATCCTCTCAAGCTTCTGGTGAAAATATAACAAACACGTCAAAAGCACGGGTTGGTCTTCAAAGTAAAGCTGCGCTT
The DNA here is from genome assembly GCA_943136025.2 of Agrotis puta. Classification (NCBI taxonomy): domain Eukaryota; kingdom Metazoa; phylum Arthropoda; class Insecta; order Lepidoptera; family Noctuidae; genus Agrotis; species Agrotis puta. Next base: position 13,090,705 of record OW964175.2, on the reverse strand, counting down.
AATGATTTAGCGCAGCAAGAGGAGAACATTCTAGTATTTAAGCAGTTTTTTTTTAAATTACTTTTCCGCAATTCCGCACAAAATAAAACAATTCATCAAACTTCCTTCGACTCAAAACAATAAATTGAATTGCTTCCCACAATTATCTGAAAATTTAGTTAGGAGATAACATTGTAAGCAAGTTGTTAGAGTAAAGATATTCTCAGCTAGAGGTGGTAATTATATTACAAACACTATAATATTGTTTTATTTCCATTAACAAAACAAAATTATGGAATAAACGCTGACTCAGACAAAGACTTTTGGTTGTGGTACAAGAAGCAAGAACACTGGTTTTTAAAAGATTTTCATACAGTTTCCCTGTAATTATAGCCTTTTGTTTTGCCTTGTTAGTAAGTGTATATGGGTCATTTTCTAGCCACTGAATTTTAAAACAATTCATCTAATTAGGAATTTTTTTTTAACATTACCCCACATAAACATTTAAACTCACATACAGAAACACCCTGACCCAGAATCAATCAGCAATGCACTGAGTGTCCATATTTTTTGTAAACATTTGGTTAAAATACATTTCATGACATGGCTAGATCCTGCAAGTTTATTTATCTGGGAGAGATTTGCTCGAGTTTTATTTGTACTACCTCTCTTTTTCCTAATTAATTGGCAATATAAAACTGCGCTTTCCACGGTAACAATTGTTACAAATCGAGCCCCATTAAAATGCCATCAGAAATAAAATACGTTTCAGTTATAATTGAATATGTGAAACGTTTAAACACTTAACTCTTCTTGAAGTCATTTGATGCATTATGAAAACCATCCTATGATGATATTCCAATGTTTAGCTGCGTTGACACAACATGCACAGGAATAGTGTGGTTCGAGTGCAAGATAGTATAGTACACAATATAGTATGCGCTACATCTTCTTTGCTAAGAATAAATCTTACGAAATATAGCATGGACAACGTTTAACAGCATCACGGGATGCGCGGGGCGCGTGTTTGGTGCACAGTAGAAAAACCCGCCTTTGAAATAAACAAACAAATGATTTAAATGTACAATTTGTAAGTAAATAAGCGAAAAGGGGTTAAAAAGAATGTTGAATGTATCAAAGCAAGCTCATACAAAGACGAAAATTGCAATTCCACTATCCTCATCAGTCACTTTAGGCCAGTTCATACAGCATGTTTCAATTTCGCTCCAAGTAAATGTATTAGGAACCACGACTTTGTAAAGGTGGGTACATAAGAGCGAGCAACTAACGAGGGGCCATCTGCATATCGAGCGGGGGAACCCAAACCCAATTGACGTCTCCGTCCGCTCGGTCGATTACATTCAGGGTTGGCGAAATATATTACTATTGTGGCGGTTGTATTTCTATTGTTGTTTGGCAAAGGTATTGGAGGATTTTATTAGTCATCCTTTAAGCATATTGGTTGACTGGTATTGGACCACTCCACTCAGAGAGTGGAGGTTTGAGTGTGCCAGGAATAAAGGACTTTTAGAGTTATTATGTATTGTTAAAGCATTTTAATAAGAGGAAAAACAATACGAAGTTATTTGTCGGTTGGATTAAACACATTAATTTAATGTCCACTGTTATATTTTTAACCGAAACTTGAGCTTAAGGATCCCTACTTATTACATTCCCTTTGTATGACAGTACATTACCTAATGTCACACGTGTCAAACCTTATTCAAACCCATTCAACTGTTTCCGGGTCCATTCAGTTAATAATTCTGTCACGCATCTTCCCAAAGTTTCCATATTCATAAGACGGAATTACTACCATCTAGACCGCCATATAGTAGAATATTCAGCCAATTACAAATGTTGGTCAACCCTGTCATCCTCATATCGTCTGTGCGCACACATTAGGTTACTTTAAAACGTTGGTCCGAACAACTGGTGAGCATATGACAATTGAGTTACCCGCAACACTGATTTCTAACAGATTGCACGATTTCCATGAAAAGAGTGGACTTTGAAATGTAAAAGTGTGCAGGGAGTTAGAAAATTAAATGCTGTAAATTGATGTGAATTTTTTTTGACCTGGAAATGTCCATTTGCAAAGTGAAGTATTTTCGTCTTTCTAAAGAGCATTTGACAACATCACCCACTAAAAACAAGATTTCGTTTCAAAACATTATTTATTTCAGCATGTTTTTTTGCTCTTTTAACAAAGTGCGGCATCGAAATTTCGTCGTTGGAGCCTACTTAATAGTACTGAACATTTTTTGGGGTTGGAAAATATAGAATTGTCAAGGGATTTTGAGAGGTGTTCCACAAGGACTAGTCTTAGGACCGCTCCCTATCTTGTGATGTGTTTCATAATACATGTTAACAATCGCATGATTCGTTTCCTCAACTGTGATATTTTTGCATTACATTTTGTTATCTGCTATAACATATTAATTAAACAACAATGGTTTCAGTCAACTTCTGAAAAGCAAGAAATCAATAGTGTCTGCTGCAGACTTAGTTTGTATAACCTTTGGACGTGTAAAATGTTGATCTGGTAATAATCTGATATGTGTACCATGATGTCCTTTAGAAAAAGAGAGGCTTCGAAGAACAACGTAACTTCACGTTATTCCTGTATTACTCGTATTTCTTCTTTTCTTTATACTAAACTTTACGACCGCGTTTTTCTTAATGCTTCACAAAACTCCTCCAGGGGCAGGGCAGGCTGGATTGTCAGACTTGTGCTGACGAAAAAAAATCCACGGTGTCCTTCAATAGTCCTTTACGTTCCGGGGACACAGAAGCTCGTTAGTCCCGCAACCCCGGCAGGCTTTGGCCCTCTGAGGGTTGTGTTGCCCCTTTGTTGTGTTGACAGCAGTTTGAGGCGCGCGTGGAACACGACGCGCCGTCGACCTGGGCATGGTCTAGTTCGGTGAGTCGCCCATTACTCGCCGTTCGTGTCTACGGTGGCCCGGAGATCGTCTGACGTTGCCGTGGGCTGAACCGAGCCTCTTGGTCTATCAACATAAAACGCACGACACTGTCTATAAATACACAAATATTTAAAAAAGAGAATCAAAACTGTAATAATTTAGACGCGAGGCGACAGTTCAAGACAACTCGAGACAATACAGATAAATAGGTACATTACATTTTACTCTCATGAATTAATTGGCACTCACTGTAATATATGGACGTTTTAATTCTGGTGGCAGAGGGGACATTTTATGCGAATTGTTTGTTTAAATCTGGTTACGACTGAATATAAATATTGAGGTGATAATGAGAGAGAGTATACAGAGATTGAGCATTCACTTGTAACAGAACATCGAGCATTCACTGTTTTTAATTTTGTCGAACTGTATAATGAAAAGAGCCACGAACATTTCGACGATTTTTCTAAGGAACAACCTATTCGAAGTTCGACAAAAAAAAATTCTTCTCTAAAGATGGCACACTTGACAGTTGGCTCATCAAAAAGCTCGTCAGAATGCTCGCTAAAACGTACTCGTGAATGCTCAAGTTTATCAGCACTTTTAAGGTTTGTACGTTACTGCAACCCATCAAAGTGCAGTTACGATCGATCGCAGTTACCTTCTTTCATTCAAGCCGAAGTGAAAAGAAATACAAGTGAATTATGTAATCTTTAATTGTTTTAGGGAAAAGATAACAACAAGAAACAACACACCACGACATTCAGAATCTCACAAACTTAATTACAGTCTCCATAGCACCGATCACATCAAGTTCATTCCGTACCTATATAACGATTCACCGCAGCGTCTTTATCCTTAAGCAGCGAATACTGTAGATTAGTGAGACATAAGATAGGTGAACTTAGTCGTAATTAGTCGCTCACAATGATAGCGGTGGATTGTGCTTTGTATCTGAAGTTTCAGTTTAGTTACAAAACGTCTAGTCGTAATGGAATTTGGATTTGGTCGAATAATGCCTGAGTAGTTTTAGAGAGAGATTTGAGAACTTATTAGGGACTTGCGCTGCTGTTTTAGTGTGTCAGTGGATACTAAAACAGATACTAAACGCTAATGAAGACGATAGTATAATGTAGATACTAATGGCTGAATAAAACTTGTCGCGAACAATACTTAAGTACTTATAACTGTCTGAAAATATTTGCGATTTTGACCATAGGCCTTTTGATTCAAAGTTTACAACTCTGAATGACGTTCAAGAACATTTTTTTTTTATGTTTTATAAAAACGTTGCCCCACACTAGGAATTTCTCCTGTGTCGTGGGTGCGTTTACAAACATATAAATTGACGTACACACACGCCCAGACTCGAAACAAGTACTTGTAGATCATACAAGTATTTGCTCCGTGCGGGAATCGAACCCGCGGCACTCAGCGCAACAGTCTAATCGCTCAGCCACTGCGCTACCCGTGCCGTTACATTGTTACGCAATACTGTTACTGATAGCTCTTGAACACAGTTTAAAATGTGAGGATCGTGTTCAGATTAATTGGCGATTGAACTCGATCTCAAATAGTCAGCAGGCAACAAAACAAAAAAAAAACTTCTATATTCAACAAGCCCCAGGAATTGTACTCGTTTTATTCATTCATCAATAAATAAAACATTGAGCCATTGAAAAAGCAACACATCTTATTCGATCGTCTACCAGTCTTAACAAATAACAATTTGTTACCTCGAAAACAACACGGCTTTAGAACGAACCACCGTATCCGGGTGACACAGAAATCTCCTCGGTATATAATTACGTTCGCCGACACAGCCAACACGACCGACTTGTTTGGAACCAACCGCCGCTGTAAAGGAGGAGAATAATGAGAGACGAAAATTAATAAATGGGATTACAAAAGATCTTATTACGCCCATTTTCCGCAGTACTGCCTCTGTGGGGCAATAATTAGTAAAAGAAATGGCGGGGTAGAACTAAGGAACTTAAGGCATCGGCGTCGAAGAATTTATCTAACAATGCAAAGCGGCCGCGGAGCGTCTCGTTCACTTGGAAATCTATTTGAACTTTTTGCGAAAATTTCACAATGGAGTCTGACAATTAAAATTATCTGATAGTTGTATTTTTATAGTATAGAAGAAAACGGGAAATTTTCTTCGTCATAAAAGGAAATGCGGTCGTTAAGTTTCTATATTTGTATTTGTTTTTATGTAACTTTATTTTTTTGCAAGAAAAGAGTTGATTTTCTTCCTTTTGGTCTAGATGACACTATTTCGACTGCTAATCGAATGGAAATAGGACAGGGCAAAATATGACAAAAACCTTCTTAGTAGCATCTCGTTCTGGGTGGAGCAGAGGGACTGTCAGTCTCTTACTGACTTAAAAACTGCCCTGTTGCTTCAATTGCCTTTTGCTGTCCAGGGCTGTGGTAACCTCTCAAGATATACTCGCTACCCCTGCAGCCATTTTGCCTTATCGGGCCCCGTTAGGAATACTGACAATTCTTTGAGACGTACGTGGACCTCGACGCACTGTCGATCTGGGCCTTATCCTTATCGGACGATGAGCTTAGCTTAACTATACCCTGCTACTGTAGAATTATCTCTTACAAGAATTATCTCTTACTTGCATGTATTTGAAACATAAATGGGGTATTTCATACTTTTGCCTACGACACAGAGAATAGAAGCAGCAGGAGTGCAAGCGTGATATTCAGTTATGTCCATGTTATGCATAGAGTCGGTAACTGCAAGCTCTTTCAAGTCAGATAAGTATAAAGTATACCCAATATGTTTGAAGAGCTTCAGTTTATACATAAATAGACTCATTCCTATGGAATCACTGAACATCAAATATGCAACATGTATATTGTATGCGGTGGATAGCTGGTTTCAAAAGAAGTAAAGAAAATCTCTTTTATTGAATAATGATATCAATAGCTTTATCATTGCATGTTTTTTGGCATACAGCTTAGAAATCTTAACTAATTTTACAATGTTGTGAAAATAAAATACGTGGTACTGAGATAGTTTTTCTACCTACGATAGGTAAGATCTACTCAGGAATATTTAATTCCAAGACATTCATTTTTCTATTCATTTCTAGGCATACATTTTATTAAGCAAGATAATGCTTGGCATGACGTTTTCGTATAACTTTCATTAACATACCTAATATTTTGACATAATGCAAATGTAGCATAACTCTTACTTCGTCTAATTTGTTTTGGCATGATTTGTAGTTGCACACATTTTTGTGGTAAATTGTATAAATCTCACACTCATTATAAAGGAACATGCATATTGCATGCAGTGGGAAGATAATTAACTAGATTCAGATGGATTAAAGTACAGAATCACAGTTCTTTTGAATTAGTATTTTGGCTTTGTTATAGTAATAATCTAACTATATAAAGTAAAGCCTTTGTCAAACAGACTGGCGTGGCGAATGCGAAGCGTGACGTTTTCATTTGTAATGTATGGAATTGTTTTAATCCAGTCACATAGAAAAGCGAAAGCGTGACAGAACTATCGGACTGACGTCTCGCTTCGGTTCGGTATCGCTTCGCACTCACGCGTCTGTTTGACAAAGGCTTTATAGTTTAACTATATCTAGCTCCGATCTTTCGATCTCCGGCCACCGTAGGCGCGGGCATGCGGGCAGCGAGTAATGGGCGACTCGCTGCCCGACCATGGACCATGCCCGGGTCGACGGCGCGTTGTGTTCCACGCGCGCCTCAAAGAGTGTCAGCATAGTGACGGGGCCTGTAGAGGGCCAAAGCCTGCCGGGGTCGCGGGACCAAGGGATTACCGTGACCCCGGTACGTAAAGGGCTAGTGAAGGACACCGTGGATTTTAGTCAGTACAAGTCTGACAGTCCCTCCCGCCCTGCCCTGGGTGGGAGGACTCATTTGATGATTTTACCACGATAACGGCAACGGCAAACGGCAAGACAATGTCTCCACTACGGGAAAATTGCCATCACATGATACTTCTCGTCGTTACTTCGTCGAATTGGAATTGAGTGATGTTCTGATGTTAATGTTGTGTGGTCTGTAAAAGGTTTATTTTCTTAGTTGCCATGTAAAGAAATGCATATAATTAATTTTAATAAAAAAAAATTACATGTACTTTCAGAACAATAATTAAACTAACTAAAATAACAACGTTGCCGTACAAAGAAACGTAGCAACGTCGCCGGATACTTTAAATCAACTCAGTCTATCGCAATCCACTGGACATTTAATATATTTAATTCATCATTTTAAAAACTAAACAGTTTAAAAAACTTTTTGCTATATTGCTATGCTAGTCGTTGCAAGTAATCAGAAACACAAAATTCTAATAACCAATGTTACCTAACCTATTAACCCAGTAACTGTTTTATGAAAGTCAGAGGCTCTAACAAGACTTTTTGTGACGTAAACTGGAACTTTGACGTTCTAGATGCGATTTTTCAACTTACCACACAATAAACGCAGTAATGTGTGATTAGGCCTCTGTTAGGGAATCGCTTCATGTAAAATATTGATATACAGCTAAATTTGTACAGACTGGAGGTCATCACCAGCTGTGGTGACACACACATCAAAACATATAAAACAGTATGACAGTTCAACAGTTTTTTAATCATGTAAAAAAGTATCAGCTTATATAATAGTCATCACGAACTTTTTCTGATGTGTTTGATCATAAATCTAGTTTTAGTCATGTAAATACTTTTTATTAGTACTATTTTATATTGATTAAATAAAATTTATTAATGCAATTTTTGGAGGAAAACAATATCATAAGTTAAGCACACACGTCCAACCTCTTTACCCCTAAATCCAACCATCAATGTAGAGTGCACATTAAACCAGTACCAGGCAACCAGGACCCGAAGGTAATAACATCTCATTTAGTTCAACAGCCAACATAAATTAGTTGCTCCCTGCCTGCAAAAATTACTGCCGCTGTCATATTAAATCCTGTGCTGAATTTTTCGAGGTTGATGTAGTTCATTCGAGGTCACCAGATGGAAGAAAAAAAGACACACGACTGTCTCTTTCACTCCACCCAGAGTGAAAGGACTCATAAGATTGTTCTCCACTCGAAACAATTGAAACCCAAACATGACATGATACCAGTGGTAGCCTAGTTGAGTCGAACCTACTTTCGAGTTGTATATCGTGGATTCGAACCAGTTGGATTTACACGGGGCGCGTCACTTTGTGTAATTTATTTAATCACCACTGCTCACAAAACGGTGAAGAAAACATCGTAAGGAAACCGGCATCTCCTAGGACCGAAAATTCGAGGACATGTGGCGACTACCAACTCGTACTAAGCCCGCGTGACGCGAGACGATCTCCGACCAACGTGGGCGTGGGCGCGGGTATGCGGGCAGCGAGTAATAGACAACTCGCTGTCCGACCATGGACCATACCCGGGTCGACGGCGCGTTGTGTCCTGCCCTACCCTGGGTGGGAGGACACATTTGATGATTCTACTAGGAAAAAAAAAAATGAGCCCGTGTGGTGGATTATGGCCCACTCCCTCTCACAGAGAGGAGGCCTCTGTTTCAGCAGTGTATAAAAGTAAAAGGAAAGAGTAAGAAGATTTCTACGAAACAATAAAATACGAGTAACTGCGTACACATAAAATCATACTCTATGGTGCTTGAAAGTGTATGTCAGTGCAGTACACGGTCGGTTGGCAAAGCTGAACGAACGTCAAACCGGAAAGATACGCAACTGAACAGTGAACACTGCACCAAGTAACTAAGGATTTACAATAACATACTGACAGCTCGGTAAAGGGACTTAAAGGAATAAAAATATTGCAGTAGATCTTTTTTTTATCTTGGTGAAATCATCAAATGAGTCCTCCCGCCCAATGAGGGACGGGAAGGACTGTCATGTGCAGTCGGACTAACTAATATTCATGGTGTTTCTTCAATAGTTTTGACAGTATTGTTGGCCAGCCATTTAAGAAAAAAATTATCTGTTTCAAAATGACAAAACTTATTTATTTAGATAGAGGACACTTTAGACAAAAAAGAACCAATGTTCTAAAGCGTTAAGTTTTAGAGTTATTCGTTCAAATATAAGTCGGAAACTGAACCTTGGATTAACAACTTCTTTGTTCTTTTTTCTACCTGCTGTATGTATTCTACTAATATTACGAGGTTAACGTGAAAGTTGGTTTAGATGAATCCTTGGTACTCTTTTACACAAAAACTATTTTACGGATTTAGATGAAACTTGGTCCAAATATAGTTTATAATCAGTATTAATACATAAGCTAGTTTTTTATCGCGATTTTCCGTGTGATAGTATTGAATAATTAGAACAACATCATTAGACCATTTATCGGGAAAGTGATCGATCCTCCACAGAACTATACGTATAATAATATATTGAATAAGAAATGTTCAGGGAATAAACTTTTTAATTTTACTATAAACTAGATTATGCCAGCGGCTACGCCCGCAATTATCACTGATTATACGAGTACTATGTTGTATGTCATCCGCAGTCCAAAGCCCATTTCCACCTTACTGTTATTTATGGTAACATAGTAGCTACAGTTGAGGCAACCAAACGAATCACCGAATATTGTAGCCGCCCATATTGTATACTCGTAAAGTGTACAATCCGTGAGCTACCGTCCAACTGGACGTCGTCCAGGTCCGTATATTGGACTAATGTTACATTCCTAGGACCCAGACCTCGACTATATTCATGTACATAACACACCAAAGAGGTAAATTGACTTGGAAGTAACTAGTCGCCCACCCTTTTCTTTCCGGACTCCGGCAAAGTCAAAACGAAAAGATGGAAAAATTATTTATGCCTTTGTCAAACAGCGAAAGCGAAGCGTTTCCAAAGCGATACTGAACCAAAGCGAAACGTCAGCGAGACGTCAGTCCGATAGTTCTGTCACGCTTTCGGATCGCTCTCTCGTTTCTATGTCACTGGATTCAAACAATTCCATACATTACAAATAAAAACGTCACGCTTCGCATTCGCCACGCCACACGGTGGGCTGAAAATCGGCTTTCATAGACTTAGGCATTTTATTTTGCAAGTGCCAGTTTTTGTGCCGGATATCACTTCTATTAGTTATAACAATATACAAAAACGACACCAGAATTGATTCTGCACAAAAACGAAGGAATTATATTTTTTTTACGAAAATTTTGTATGGAGCTAGTATGAAAAAACGAAATATCTCTAAAACGGCAGGGATAACCGTAATATCCTTATAGGGGGTTATAGTACTAATTATTTATGATTTTTTGACATACGTTACATAGTGGTTGTAGATGCCGTTTTTTTTTTAAAAATCGTCAAAATATTTTTATTTATTTTTACGTAAGAAACGTTCCTTTTAGTGTTTAAGTTGAAGAATTCAGAGCTTTAACAACTCTTAACATAAAATAGCATCACCCCTATAGACCTGAAGGACTAGACAGAGGTGTGTAGTATCTTGTTGATCTTGTAAGATTTCCAACAATACCAAATAGTTGAATATCAGTGTCAAAGTAAATTGTTAATTGATCATACCCGCCCTAAAAGTATGATTACAACATAACCGGACACATAATAATATCGACACAAAAGGAATTTTAAAACCTTACATACGTTCAAAATTATTATTTATTGCGTAGAAAGCACTTGGATTGCTTCTTTCACTTATGCTTTCAAAGTGGCAATATATTACGTTGCGAGAGACTGCCATTCGGGAAGGTGCTAAGGATATTTACCCATCCTACTATAAACTGCAACAAACTAAGCTTGCATGCTACCCTCCTAATCAATCAGTGTCAGTTACGGATTCATCAGCTAGAATTACACTTCAAGCTTTACTTGACATCACGGTGAAGCGGATTCTTCAAAGTCTTTCTGATAATGTGGAAAATAAGCAGTTAAAGCTGATATCGAAGTGGGGATTTGATGGTGCTTCCAATCAGAGCCGATACAAGCAGAAAATGGACGGCGAGCATGATGATTCAAGCATTTTCATGACCTCCTTGGTGACACTGAAACTGACAGATGGAGATAATACTATATGGACAAACCCGAAACCATGCTTAACTTTTTATTGTCGTCCGGTTCAGTTCACTTTTGTAAAAGAAAGCGAAGCAGTTGTCATTGATAACAAAAGAAAAATGGATGAGCTAATTGAGGCCCTTAACCCTACAGAGTGCATTAATAGTAACAGGGTGACTCATAAACTAATGATGACAACAGGATCGACGCAAAAGTCTGCACGTACCTTTCTGAAGCTAGGTCAAATGAATCATGCTACCTTTGCTTAGCAAAACCAACAGAAATGAACCACTTAGATGCTGTAACATCATCATCATCAAAACTGTCTGTTCTGACATGTACGAATTTGGCCTATCATCCCTACATGCCCGTATAAATTGCATGGAATGTCTGTTACACATTGCGTACAGACTTGACTTCAAACAGTGGGCAGCAAGAAGTAATGAGCATAAAGAAATGTTACAAAACAGAAAAAGAAACATTCAAAATTAATTTAAAGAGGAGCTCAATCTGTTGATTGATATAGTGAAACAAGGCTCGGGAACTACCAATGACGGGAATACCGCAAGGAAGTTTTTCGAGTTTCCCAATAAAACTGCAGCTATTACTGGGTTTGATCAAAACCTGATAAAAAGATTTGCTGTTATTTTGCAAGCAATAACATCTGGTGAGAAGATCGATGTTATCAAATTTAAAGATTTTGCTCGCAAAACAGCAGAAAAGTACGTGGAATTATACGACTGGTACTACATGTCATCAACCGTACATAAACTATTAATACACGGAGCTGACATAATCGAAAAAAATGATATTGTCCCGATTGGGACTGTCTCGGAAGAAGCCCCAGAGTCTCGAAACAAAAATTTTAGGAGGTTCCGGGAACATCATTCGCGGAAAAGAAGCAGGCAAGATTCCAATCAAGATATCCTAAATATGCTTGTTGTTTCTTCGGATCCTTTTCTAAGTGCACAAAGGCCGAAGTTAGCTGCCAAAAGAAAGACTACCTTTTTTGCTGAAACTCTCGACCTAATACAGTTTCCGGAAACTGAGTTCGAGTTTGTAGGTATATCCGATCTGAATTCTGACTCGGAATTGGAATCTTACAAGATCAACAAGATACTACACACCTCTGTCTAGTCCTTCAGGTCTATAGGGGTGATGCTATTTTACGTTAAGAGTAGTTAAAGCTCTGAATTCTTCAACTTAAACACTAAAAGGAAAGTTTGTTACGTAAAAATAAATAAAAATATTTTGACGATTTTTTTAAAAAAAACGGCATCTACAACCATTATGTAACGTATGTCAAAAAATCATAAATAATTAGTACTATAACCCCCTATAAGGATATTACGGTTATCCCTGCCGTTTTAGAGATATTTCGATTTTTCATACTAGCTCCATACAAAATTTTCGTAAAAAAAATATTATTCCTTCATTTTTATGCAGAATCAACTCGGTTGTCATTTTTGTATATTGTTATTACTAATAGAAGCGATATCCGGCAAAAAAACTCGCAGTTGCAAAATAAAATGCCTAAGTCTATGAAAGCCGATTTTCAGCCCACCGTGCGCCAGTCTGTTTGACAAAGGCTTTACGGCGCGCGCCTCAATGACCTGTCAGAAATTGACGGGACCATCTAAAAAGGTAACCGTGACCCTGAAAAGTAAAGGGCTATTAAAAGAACACCGTGAATTTTGTCAGTACGTTTCTAATGGACCCATCTGTTCCACCTATATCGTGAGGAGTCATTTGATGATTTTACACCCTAGGAAAGACTTCGTTATTTATTAGGTATAAGTGGTAAGAGTAATATTAATGTATAAAGCTAATAAAACTAACGGAATAAATACTAAAGCAAAAATCCAGATCCAGCTCTAAAAGAGCTTATTTTATTAAAAGCCGTTGCTCAATTCTCACACAGTTTGTTAAGGTCTTCTGAACGTCTGACAGTCCCTCACGTACCGCCCTGGGTAGGAGGACTCATTTGACGATTTTACCACAATAAAAAAGGTCTTCTGAACGTACGCTTTTTTTTGTGGATAAAAACCAATATCAGGAAATTGATTTTATGAAATGTTTGTAAACAAAACGATATTGTATTTTTGTTATTATTACATCTTATGTATAATCCAAGGATGCCAACCTAATTATAACTAATGAGAATGTTTTTACAAAAATCGTACAAGTAAATAATATTACATTATTGGATTACAGGTCGTTTTTCTTACTCATTACATTAACTACAAAATACACGAAAATTACCTACGTCCCTATTTTGTGCTCATAATAAAGTGAGCCTAAGTAAACATTTTCCTTTTGATTCAACACCCAAGGGCCCTCCACTAAATATTACTTAGCGTTTCTATTAAATGAGTTCCCTTAATTATTCTCTAAGATTTACCGCCAGCTCATGAGAGCTTTGTACTAAATGTAATTAGTCGAAATATCTAGACTACGCAATATTTTCACCCCAATGTTTTTAGAACGAATGGACATGTTTACTGTTTCTTATCAAATAGGGAAAATTTCTAGGCCTCAAGTTTGCCATTTAAATTGAAATGTCAGAATGGTCTATCATTGATTTTATAATTGTTGATTTTGACAAGTTTGTTAATCTACTAATATAATGGTCGACGTTATTATACTTTCCAATGGCCAACCAAATAGCATAGTACTCGTAATGGTAATATTTTACAAATGTTTTTGCTATTTGCAAACTTCTTCAGATTGTTTATAACAAATAATATACGTAAAAATATTTATAAATGAAATCTTGCATGTATAAATAAATGTTCAAATGTCATTAGAACACAATTTTATTACGAGACCATTGACCGACCAATGTATTTAATAACCCACTAATGAATTTAGCAGATGACAATGGGATCGTTTTAGAATAACGAATTTTATGAAAATAGCAGGCGTAAGTGTGTAAATGTTTTATTCCAGATCAAGGTTTAACATCTTGAATTATTAACGCTGATGACTACACACACTGATTTCACATTTCTACTTGATTTATAAAATGCGTGTACTTTCTTACCAATCATTAAACGTCAAACATAAAGGAGAATGCTTACGCTTCATAGAAAAAAAAACCAGCTCCGACAGAAAGGAGTTGTGTCTCAAATTATCAATAACATAGTGTGATAAAAAAAAAGCCAAACAAATAAAAATTGGCAGTTTTACTATTCATTCGTCCATACAAAAAGTAGTTCGTAGTACAAGTGTATTCCCCTAATTCTCGTGTAATATTTTATGAAAAAAACACCGTGATCCATTATTAAAAAGACGGCCATCGCTCCCTCACTATATTCCGCTGTATCTGCGAAACAGGCGACAAGACATTAGTGTTTTATAGGGCCAATGAAACTGCGTAATCTTCTTAAATAACTTGCTTCACGCCAAATGGAAAGACCTCTATATTTCATCTAAATTACTTCTTCATTAAGGTCAAGTAACACTGGTATTGTTAGACCGCAGCTTCGAAGCCAGATAGGCACCCCATTAAATTCTTATCTCATTATTATGATTAGCTGTCACCAAAGACTGGTCCTTCGAGCCGAATTCCGTTTCGCAACAAAATTGCTTTTTAATTTTTGAAATCTTGACTCCACTGGGAATACAGCTTTGTGGTTAGTCAAGAATTTATTAATTGAGTCTTGATCGTAATTTAAAGCTCATGATTGTAACCATTTTTGACAAAGCTGTCCATCGACATTCCTGAATGTAATCATAAGCAGCACAGTACACACGCCTTCAGTATATTAATTGGTGAAATGAACCCTTAGTTTGCCTTTAAGTGATATAGCAGCATATAATTATATTGTCAACATTAATGTAGCGCATTTGAATTTGATTGTAGCCACACACAGTACACAATTGCACATACCAAGATTAGCGCTACGTAACGCTACGCTTTTTTTTGCGTAGTAATATCATAAAATGGGTCCTCATCCCAGGAGCAGGAGGTACTGTCAGAGTTGTACTGATTAAATCCACGGTGTCTTTCAATAGCCCTTTACGTTCCGGGGTAACGGTAGCTTTTTAGTCCCGCGATCCCGGCAGGCTTTGGAGCCTGCCGCGCACTAAACAACTCTCCCTCTAAGGGTTGCCCTGTCATTGTGCTGACACTCTTTGAGGCGCGCGTGGAACACAACGCGCCATTGACCCGGGCATGGTCCATAGTCGGACAGCGAGTCCCCATTTCTCGCCGCCCGCATGCCCGCGCCTACGGTGTCCTGCGACGTCTATCGCCGTGGGCGTCTACCACTGCGACTGGTTCGTGAGGTGGATTCTGTCCTGTCCCTCACGCGTCCTGCCTCCTCCTTCGCTAGCATGACTGCTTCGCAGAAGGCCTTAGACCGCATCTCACTCCGTCTCGCCCCGCAGCATGGCCTCGACCAATGCCGGGAACGAGAGTTCGCCGCCGATGCTCTGCCCAAGCGCAGTCCTGCACCGTATGCTCCACCATATCCTCCGGGCGATCCTTGTAGTGGTGACACCCAGGCGTTTCTTCCTTATTCATCCGACACAAGTACCTCCCGAAACTTTCGTGTCCGGTGAGGACCTGCGTCAGGCGATAGGTCAGGACGCCATGACGCCTATTCAGCCTTTCCTCAAAGAGGGATCTTACCACCGCAAATACGGCGTGCCCGAACAATGAATTCGCTGCGGTGCTTCCGTGTAGCGTAGCGCAAGCTTTGGATTCGTCTAGAAATAATGATAGTTTACATCTTTCGATACGTCTAAAAATTATGATAGTTTACATCTTTCGATACGTCTACAAATTATGATAGTTTACATTATCGTTTATTTATAAACTATTGAAACAGTTAACAACTCTTCTTTTCATACTTGTAAAACAATGACAATAGTGCAGATGACTCCCAAAAGATTTTTATCGCTTTGACTAGTCTAATACATTTTGCAACACAACCTATCAAAGAAAATCCTCGTCTACTGAGAGTGTCTAGAACTCGAGCCAGTGCAGTGTCGAGAACACTTTGCGCAGTCAAGTGGACAGTTAACGCGCGAGTAGCTACATGTAAATAGTTCATTGTACAGCACATACTTTTACTAGTCAAGTTGTGTAACCGGATAAAATTGTTGAGAATATTTATTTTTTATAATATTACTTGAATAATTTGACATACATTATAAAAAGTACGTAAGTAAAAACTCGTTTTTAGTGTGCAATTACGAGTTTGTGGTCGTGGGGTCACTTCACAACCACTGCTCCCAAAATGGTGAAAGAAAACATCGTGTGGAAACCGACATGCTTTAGAACCAAAACTTCGAAGATATTTATTACTTCAACCAACCCGGTTTGGGTCCACATAGTGTATTGCAGTTCACTACAACCCCAAGAAAAGAGGAATGTGCTCTATGTTCCAGCTTTGGGAACAATATAGGCAGAAGCCTATGATTGATAAAATCGACAAAGATTTGAATACACAAGGTTATTTGTAGAACATTAACAACCTTTCATGGGCTGAGTACTTATGGTTTTAACTAACTTTTACCCTTATACCAACCATTAAAGGTCAAAAAAAAAATTCAGGTGTTTCATACATTGTCCACGGAAAGAAAAATGTATAAAATACTTGTTTTTTTATCTTTTAATGTTTTAGTAATAACCCTGTATATTATCATTTCGACATCAAATAGAGCCAAAATTTTAAAAAATATACAGGCCAGCACGCTGTTAAAAAGTGGCACAGACTAAGAAAAATCTTCAAGGTCAAGTTTACCGAAAAAAGCAGACATTTACGGTAGTCCCCGATTACGTGACAGCAATGTAACATACGTTTAAACTGACTTCTGAACGAATACGAGTAGCAGGTCAGTTTGCGACAGTTGGCTGCATGAATAAGTCATCGCGTGGCTCAACCCTACTTAAGGTAGCTTTAGAGACGAACAACCTATAAGCACGGGGATTTCTAACTTTCATTTCTAAAGTGGGTGACAGACGCGCGAGCAAGTACACGTACTTATAGTCGTCGAACCATAAATATGCGTACTTGCTAGCGGGTCTTTTTTGTATGTGCGTCATATGATGTTGGCAAACTTAAATCAAGGTTAAAAAATAAGTCGCGGGACTGTACGAATTACCGTGACCCCGGAACGTAAAGGGCTATTGAAGGACACCGTAGATTTTAATCAGTACGAGTCTGACAGTACCTCCCGCTCTGCCCTGGGTGGGAGGACTTATTTGATGATTTTACCACATAAAAAAAAGGTAAAAAAGTAAACTCAGGTAGAAAGAAATGCTAATCACCCAAGTGATATTCTTCAAAGATGAACAAAGGACACCAAAGTTGTCCACTTTGTTCACCTGGGTGATATCACGTGGGCGAAGAAACTGGAATAAACCCCGTTCACGACCTTGCGATCAACGGGGCACACAGTACACTTCTTACAGGAGTGATGTGAATGTGTAATTACCACCTGTTTCTTGTTTCAGCACACACAGTTATAATAATAATAATAATAATATTTATTTGCTTAAAAACACGGTATAAAAAGGTCTTACATAAAAATGAGATCATACATGTTTAGCTTAAAAATAAAGCATGCAAAATTGTTAAGTACAAGCAAGTGCAAGATGCAAGTGTTGCATGTTGCTAATATTAGTGTTCTAGGAAATCCTTAAAACTATAGAAATTATTCTCCTTCAACCAATTGTACAATTTAAATTTAAATAGTCTACAATTTAATTCTTTCAATGTCTTTGGTAACTTATTGAATACACGTACACACATAGCTACACAGTTTTTATTATATTTAGTACACCTAGGCAGTTCGTCAAGTACAAGTGTGTATTGGTCACGCCGACTTCGTGAACATACTTCTTCTGCTGTTTTAAATAATTCTTTGTGTTTCTTTACAAACATACACATCTCATAAATATATAACCAATCAGATCGTCTTAACTATTGATTCATTATAGCCCATGCCTCACCTAATTGTAGCTTAAGCTGACTGAGCAATGTTACATCATCCTAATATTACCAGTTTAGTGAGGATGGATGTGTGGATGTCTGTTACTCTATCACACAAAAACCACTGAACAGGTTTGGTACTCATATCGTTTTTAAACTGGATGAACACATAGGATAGTTTTTATCTCGATTTTATCGATTGGTCCCGTGGAATAATTTTAAAGTTGTAGCGGGATAAGCCGCTGGCAACAGCTAGTTATAAAAATAAGTAGTTTACGTTTGTTTCTCATCATGTACATATGTACGTTATCAAGTGTACAAAAGCGGAAAAAGGGTACATTTAATCACGAAAAATGTCCTATAGTTGAGAAAATAACTACAACAATAACGTTCTTATGACATTTTTTTTTTACGTGGTAAAATCATCATATGAGTCCTCCCACCCAGGGCAGAGCGGGAGGGACTGTCAGACTCGTAATGACTAAAATCCACGGTGTCCTTCAATAGCCCTTTACGTTCCAGGGTAACGGTAATTCGTGAGACCCGCGACCGTTACAATAATAAATAGCGAAACTTTTCACAAAATTATCAAAAACCAAATTAATGCAAGCGAAATCGCAGGCAAAAGCTAGTGTTACCCAATAATTATTTTGATCATTATATCCTCCATTGATTTGAGACATTATCAACACATTATGCTACAAGTTTCGTGCTGTGATTCGGCTAGTGTTTCGTGAATTGAATTCTAGTTTAGGTTTACAATGCAGGCGTTTATAATCACATCGATTAGCTAACGTTAGGTTTTCTGGAACATAAAACTCGTAATACACATGCCAGTAACTTGCACAAACGTAAGCTAGTTGCTTGCATGCGAGTAAGCTATATGACTTCTAAAAAAATCAAAATCAAAAGTTTTTATTTCACATAGGCCCATGAGGGCACTTATAAAACGTCGACAGCAGGTGCTCGGTTCGGGTTGGTCGATTCCATGGAGAAGAACCGGCAAGAAACTCCATGGTTACTCTCATGGTTCTGATTAGTGAATGATTCAATGGGCTATACACATGCCAGTAACTTGCATAAAAGTATGCAACCAGCCATAAAAGTATGCATGCAAGTAGCTGGTTGCATACTTTTATGCAAGTTCCTTGCATGAGTATTGCAGGCCTTAGGCGCGTTTCCATTAAGCCTTTGTCAGACAGACAGGCGTTACGAATGCGAAGCGTGACGTTTTTATTTGTAATGTATGGAATTGTTTGAATCTAGTCACATAGAAAACCGAAAGCGATCCGATAGCGTGACAGAACTATAGGACTGATGTCTCGCTTCGGTTCGGTATCGCTTCGGAAACGCTTCGCTTTCGCCTGTCGGTTTAACAAAGGCATTAGGCAAGTTTTGCATAGTGTATGGCGTCACAATTGTATACAAGTTGCTTAAATTAAAAACAAAAACAAAATGTTCAAGTTATAAGTACCTACTCGCAACTTGTATGTTGTTCAAGTTACATACAATTAGCAACTGACTTGTATAATTGAAGGGCGGAAATAAAATTTATGATTAAATATTATTTTTCTGACTGAAAGAAACATTCTTAATAATTGAATAAGCTAACCAGAATTTATACATGAACATTTCTACTCTTTTAGTATTCTGGTTCTTCTAGTTCATTATACATTTTTTTCTACAAAAACAGCCCCAAATTGATTCAAAATCATACTTTTAAACTAAGATAATAACCTACTTAAATAAAACTGTCACTACCATAGACTATCACCCCCATTGTAGACACTACCGAAACAAACACTGTATTATCACATACACATAATAAGCCTATTATGCAAACACCCCATAAAACACTTCAACCTCCTTTGTTTAGAGAATTCTTCTTAATAAATTATTCAGGCGCATCCGGGTGTAGAAAAGGCCTTTTTGTGTTCGGTTATTTTTCTTTTCAAGCATAAAGAGGACCGGTAACTATTCGCCACTGTACAGGTTCATGCAGCATGTAAACTTTTTACAAAACGTGAAATCATGGGCAGGGACACACTTAATTATTGACAATGGCAGCTGTCAAAAAAATTTACAAGGATTTGAATTGAGTTAGAAAATGGGTCCCGGAACTGTTAAATGGAAATAATCATTAAAATGATTTTACGAGTATATCATGTACTCAATCGAATAAGAGAAGAGGTGGTAAAAAAAATGGACCAAAAAATTGACCGCCAAGATCCACGTTTATATTCTTTGACCTTTTCTTCACTTAAATCCGTTGGCGAAATTCGACACTCACATTATGCATAGTCATCACTTACTCTCTAAAACGCTCTCATTTGTTTTTCTGTAATGTAACATTCGCAACAATGCTATTTATTTTTTCTGTTAATAAAACTTTGCCCCACACTAGGAATTTCCCCTATGTCGTGGGTGCGTTTACAAATATATAAACTCGCATACACAAACGCCCAGACCCGAAGCATCTACTTGTAGATCATTCAAATATTTGCTCCGTGCGGGAATCGAACCCGCGACACGCAGGGCAGCAGTCCAATCGCTCAGCCACTGCGCTAACCGTGTCGTCTAAGTACAAGTGAATGCTCAGGATTATGATCATTTTTATTCGCTACATAGCCTTCTGTCCCTATGTATTTTATGTATTCACTGTGTTTCAACGAAACATAAAGGGTTTAAGTACGACCTAAGTGTGGATTGGACCTTGACAGATGATGCTGTCCCTCAGCCCCCCCCCCCTACCTCCCTCACAAAGTATTTTGTTTGGGAACTAAGTTGGGCTCGCAAAAATGTGAAAATGAGTGAGAAAAATGGCGGTAGGTTTTACCGTTTTCTATTCTGGCTGAGAATACGAATGTTTCTTTTTTCTAAATGGCAGGTGTTGAGTTGTAAATGTGTGCTTTTTTTTCTGACTTCAGAATTTGGAATGTTATTGAATGTTTTCTTTTATTTTTTGCTCGTAAACGAATATTTTATTTCAGGTATTTCCATTTCGTGGGTTACGAAATTTTTCTTAGAGCCATACCTTTTAACCATGAATTTTAAAATAAAAGTACCTATAGTGCAATTCAACTAAGAAGGAGACCTTCTGATGTCACAGCTGTCAAATCGTATTAGTTGTATAAGGACAGCAAAAAAGTTTCCAGGATAACAAAACACCATTATTAAGTTTGTATTAACATGTTTTAAAATTCTTTATTTAATTTTATCATATACAGGGTGTCCCAAAACTCAACGTCAAGCCGAAACGGGGTGACAGGATTGATCATAACCATCACGAGAAAAATCTGAAAAAAAATCTATCCCATGCAGTTTGAAAATTATGGGCATTTTAAGAAAAACCTAGAAATTTGATCAAACTGTACCATTTTTCGGTTATTGTGGTTATTCTTTTTTATTTTTGTTCATTTGAACTTTGGAAACGTAATCCTAAATAACATTTCTAGAATCCCAATAAAAAATAATGACACAATTGCCTCAAGTTTCCGAGAATTGAGACTATTTGTTAAACTACGAATTTAAAATTTTCAAGATTCGTCGACTTTGACAGGCCCTCATATAAAAAAAATGTACTAGAGTGCCTTGGCAAGTGGCATTAAAAGTTGGCGCATTTAATCAGAATTCTAAAATGGTACAATACTTGTTAGTTCCATACAATAGAAAAGAGTAAAAAAATTAAAACCTCAAGTAACCCGATTTTTGCTATCACGTTTTACTCAGTTAAAATGTTTTTAATTCGCACAAGCTCTAGGTAGGTTCTTAATTTTAAGACAAAATGATGAGAGAGATGGATAATGGGTATGGGTACGCATTTCGCAGTGCAAGTAAGAGATTTCCTTGACCAGGAATATCCGGGAAGGTGGATTGGACGTTCAGGCACTATCTTGTGGCCCGCCCGTTCACCAGATTTAAATCCCCTGGATTTTTTCTATTGGGGAGTTCTCAAAGAAAAAGTTTACTCAAAGCCCATTGATCACGTAGCCGACCTGCGTGAACGCATTTCTCAAGCAGCTGAGGCGATCAACTCTCGAAGATATGCCCGACTTATAAGTAGATCTTTTTTAAGAAGATGTAGGGCTTGTATTGAGGCTGATGGTAAACAATTTGAACATTTATTATTTATTATTGTAATAAAAATGTTTTTTCTCTATCTGACTTTTAGTCCAACAAACCTAATTATTTTACTAACTTTTTTTCACTTTGGTAAAAGTGGCGTCACTATCTGTCTCGCTCACTCATGACAAACATACCCATTATCCATCTCTCTCATCATTTTGTCTTAAAATTAAGAACCTACCTACAGCTTGTGCGAATTAAAAACATTTTAACTGAGTAAAATGTGATAGCAAAATTCGGGTTACTTGAGGTTTTAATTTTTTTACTCTTTTCTATTGTATGGAACTAACAAGTATTGTACCATTTTAGAATTCTGATTAAATGCGCCAACTTTTAATGCCACTTGCCAAGGCACTCTAGTACATTTTTTTTATAGGAGGGCCTGTCAAAGTCGACGAATCTAGAAAATTTTAAATTCGTAGTTTAACAAATAGTCTCAATTCTCGGAAACTTGAGGCAATTGTGTCATTATTTTTTATTGGGATTCTAGAAATGTTATTAAGGATTACGTTTCCAAAGTTCAAATGAACAAAAATAAAAAAGAATAACCACAATAACCGAAAAATGGTACAGTTTGATCACATTTCTAGGTTTTTCTTAAAATGCCCATAATTTTCAAACTGCATGGGATAGATTTTTTTTCAGATTTTTCTCGTGATGGTTATGATCAATCCTGTCACCCCGTTTCGGCTTGACGTTGAGTTTTGGGACACCCTGTATAGTTTAAGCTGTAATAAATAAAAATACCTTAAGAATTAATTTTAAAATTCACTTCTTAAGCAATTTCTGTTTATGCAATTTCTATGACCATTTTTGCCATTTGTCAATGAAAATTAAAGCAATCTAGCGAAACAAAAAATTAAAAAACTGTTCATATGGGTTCTGTATATATGGGTTCTCAAACGCACCAAAATTAAATTTGATATATTATTGAAAATTAACTTGTACAAAGTAATTATTTTGGTAACCGTACTTTTCAACTGTCAGTTGACAGATGAAAACCATAGACACTCACCTTTTTAGTTGGACCGCATACACTACAACACAGAACTCAGAACGAGAAGTTGAAAATCCTTTAGTCAGTACGTATCAGAGTGTCTACTTTCTAGGTACGTCAACTAAAACACAGGAACTGATACGAAAGTAACTAACGACATAATCAAATTGCGAACGGATAATACCGCCACGACTCAAGTCATTTTGACGCGACGCTAGTGTCTATGACATTACCATCAAATTGTAAAAAAGGTCATCATCTGGCTAGCCTTTTCCCAACTATATTGGGGTCGGCTTCCAATCAAACCAGATGCAGCTGGATGTCAGTATTTTACATGGAGCGACTGCCTGTCGGACCTCCACAACCCAGTAACTGGGTAATACGATACCCCATGGTAAGACTGCTTATCGGACTTTAGAGCTTCTGACTAACAGTAACGGCTGTCAAAGATCTACAAATGACAGCCGGGACCAACGGCTTTACGTGCTTTCCGAGGCAAGGAGGAAACTCGCTATGACAGATGGTCCCCCATCCACAGACCAACCTCGGCAAGCGCGGCTTAACCCGGAAGATCGGCCTGTGCGGCTGTATTTATTTAGCCACGAGCTCCGCTCCTCTAATAAAAAAAGGTAATACCACAAATTGCCGCAGTTCATGAGTGGTGGTGCGGACTCTAAGGAGCCATCTTAGAAATCGTTATATCATTCTTTCTTAGTTCGGTCTCGTTGTCAAAACAACTGTTACTTAGGTCGAAAACACAGGTTTCGTACTTCCCCTGACAGTCCTACCGCTCCTCCCACGGTAGGAAGACTCATTAGACGATTTTAACACGTAAATAAAGTGTAGCATATTTATACTGAGACCGGTCATAAAAAAAGTTATGGAGTTCAGTTATACATTCCTCATTTTTTTTCGAAACATGTAATTTATTCGTCTCGGTTTTTGTTTACTTATTTTATATTCCCAATCACCATAAATATACCCCAATAAATTGTCACCGAAAAAATCACATCTAATGAAAAATAAAATAAGGCAGAATAAACCGTTTCCCTTGCCTTGTACAGAGCAATCGATCTTTCCTTCCTCCACACACGTCGATGTAAGCATATGTTTACTTTCAGAGTCCATTGTAAGTAGCCACGCGGAAAAAATGGAATTAAGTTCAAAATGTATGGAATTTGACATTTTCTTTGACAGTTTTCTTCGCAAACAGCGCCTCCATCAGCTGCCAAGATATATTGGACAGTGCGTGAGCGTATATTTACGTATTTATCGTGTATGTATGGTGTATTTGTATGTGGGTGCCGTAATAAATCGCCAGATGTGTCTGTAAAACACGGAGTAATTTATCAGTGTCTTTTCGTGAATACTTTACAATTTTTTGCCGAGGAAGCGCTCCCCGTCCCGGCGTTGGCGTCTGACCGAAATAAGATACCGTCGTCATTTGTTTTGCTAGTAATTTTTATGGACAAAAGATTATGTTTTGGAGTTTTTGAGAAACCTTTTTATAAATTAATTGGTCCTGTGGTACTCGTTAAAAAGAACTGAAAAAATAAGCTTTACTAAGCACACTTTTCAATTTAACCAGTATTTTGTTCATTTCTTTTATTTTCGTTATGCTAACTACCAGATGATGGAAAGTTGGTGAAACTTTCAATGTAACTCATAATCTAGTAAATATTTCAAATGTATATAATGAACAAGTTTCACTAAAATTACATAGGTAATCAGCCTACATTTTCCACAGCTTGATTGGACACAGGCTTCCTCCCTATGAAACGGTCCTAGGTCATACAAAAATTTATTCCGTGCGGGAACGAACCCGCGACACGCAGCGCAGCAGTCCAATTGCTTAGCCACTGCACTAACCGTGCCGTTATTACCGTTAAATTCCTATTAACAATATGCTTAATTTCATTGCACACCGTTTGATTTGGTTTATGTAGCAGTATCAATCAGAGCCAGTGCGGTTGTGGGCTAATAAATAACTTGGTAGTCAAGCTTGTGTGTGATTGATTTAACATTTCATTAGTTGCTGGAATGACGTGCCTGATCAATGGGGTGTGAAACTGTTTTATTACTGTATTGTTTGATAGTTAAAACGATTTATTCATGGTTCGTTCCAAAGTTTTGTCCCACATTCCAAATATTCCTGATTTTGTTCCATATTCCTTTTTTTTAGGGCAGAGTGGGAGGGACTGTCAGACTCGAACTGAGTAAAATCCACGGTGTCCTTCACTAGCCCTTTAAGTACCGGGGTCACGGTAATTCGTAAGCCCCGCGACCGTCCCATATTCCTTAGTCCCAAAATGTAAGTTATTTTATTACTTTTAAGGCCCATTGTGTGAAAGAGTAACAAACATGGATGGACGGATAAATGGATGAAATGCGAACGTTACATTATTTAAGTACCTAAAGAGTGGTCGCGGGACTCACGAACTACCGTGACCCCGGTACGTAAAGGGTCATTGAACAACACCGTGGACTTTAGTCAGTACGAGTCTGACAGTCCCTCCCGCTCTGCCCTGGGTGGGAGGACTCATGTGATGAATTTACCACGTAAAAAAAAAGTACCTAAAGTGTAGCAGACTCCCCACTTCACTCAGCGTCGAATTATTTTTAAATAAGGGGTGCATTACGAAGTTAAAAACTACTTCAAAGTCTAAGTATTTACCTACCAAATAAAACACTTAAATAGGCTGAGTCAATTAGGAGGAATACAACCACAAACACCGTGACGCGAGATTTCAATATTTTATTATTAGAAGAATTAAAAGTCCATCGATGTTTAATCAAATACTGACGATCTCGAAGCCCACACACCTCTTGTAATAAACTTTTAATCACCTTCCACCTGACCCGCTGACCCAAATAATTGACAAAGCTTGTAGTCCATTAGCGCGCTCGTTCGGAACTCAATCTTTTAACTGTCCCCAACCCAACATAAGGCCTACCCACATAATACTTAAACAAAATATAAAATATTAATTTCGTTACATCCTTCATCCCTTTATATATTATTAAAGGGGCTCTCAAAGGATCGGCTATACCTTCGATAAATTATAAAATCTCGCTCTGGCGTTTTATGTTGATGAAATGCAAATCAACTGACACTTAACACTTGTTATCTTTTCGGAATACCTTGTTAATGTATTCATGGAAATATTTGATCGTTTTGGCTTGGAGTGCCTTACAAAGAATATTTTTATGTTCACTCTTCTCACACCCTCTAGGGAGGGGGCCTCATCTCCTACTCAGTCATCCCTGGGCAGGACAAAGTACGACTCGGAGACCACGATGACGTTGATCGACCACTGCGCCATGCTCTGGAGCAAGAGATCCTGAGCAACGACGCAGTGGTTGATATTCGCCTGGAGGAAGCGTAATACAGACTGGACACTCTCCGAAGGTGGAGCCGCGTACGAAGACACCGCCAACGATGGTCGCAGCACGTGGTTCTTCAGGACGGAGGACCGCGTAAACAAGCCCACACCTACGGTTGCCACATTTCACCCCGCGATATCCGACACCCTAGATATCTCCCGCAGTGGATGGGGTGACTATGCACCTAAACTTATTTCTCTGGAGATCATAAGGTTATTGTTATGTTAGTGGACAAAAGTTTAATTCCCCATAGGTTTGTGGTGTTGATTCGATCGAAAACAAATTATCCAAATAGTTTGTTGGATCTAGTGGCACTGGATGAGGTAAATGTGGTAACGAATATTCGAGTGAATTTAAAATAAGGACGTCCATTATTCTTTTGTGCTTTTACACAAATTTACAAGCTATATTTAAAAAAAGTACCTACTATTCCTGATCAAAGCAAAAAAAAAGTCGCTTAAGTAACAGACGGCGCCGAATTGATTGTGAAAATTAGAAATTAACACAATCGAAGCCGCCAGCAAAAACTAATTAGAACAAGAATCACAAAGACGTTTAGAAGAAAAAATATAAATTAAAAAAAAAAAAAAACAGAAATATGAACTAAGAATGTCCACACCGAAAGGATTACCGACTCGGCCTTTGCTGGGCTTAGTTGATTTTTTTTTAAAACGTTGCCCCACATTAGGAATTTCTCCTATATCGTGGGTGCGTTTACAAACATAGAAAATCACACACACAAACACCCAGACCCGGAACAACTACTTGCAAATTATACAAATATTTGTTCCGTGCGTGAATCGCACCCGCGACACATAGCGCAGAAGTCCAATTGCTCAGCCACTGCGCCAAACGTGCCGTCGAATAATATATATTACGTTATATTATACTTACTAGCTTCAGCTATTCCATTGGCAATATTTCTATTTAAAACTATTTCGGCAGTTAACCGCGTAGTTTGCAATGTTTAATTAAATTGAAAGAGAGTTGTACCGCACTAACCGCCAAAGGATTAAGGACAAAATGCCATAAGTGGCCATTTGTTTTTGGGTCTGACACAGCCTTGTGGTGTGGAGTTTAAAACACGTACGTGTTTACGTAATTAATTTTATGATACTGGGTAAATGATGAAGGAAGACCTTTTTCATTTTAAATCTGGGTAAGTGGGCAAAATTGATCTAAACAGTGTGTATTCCTTATGGTGCGTCTAAACGGGCAATGTTTTACAGCAATATATGACTGCAATATAATGGGCTATTTAATAAAAAAAAACATGACTCCGATAGATTATCAAAAAATATTTGACTCGTATTTTTTCTCTCATTACGTAAACCAAAATTAACGAAGATACGACGCTTCTAAAAATGTCACTCGGTTGGTATAATTTTACAGGCGTTATGACGTCACAAACCCCCACTCCCGAATTCGGAAGCGTTTTAACTTTGTCAACTTTCAATGATTAAAAAAAAAAACCTGTTTAATGAACAGGTATTTTTCAATACTCTAACTGACGGACTAAACAGATTTACATTTTACATATTAGTACAGTAATAATACCCTATTACAGCCATACGTTTTCTTCTTCCATCAGAAGTCACAGCATCATATTTACTCCTTTTTCTGTCATACCATTAAATAGATGGATTCTGTGAGGTATCCACCTAAACGAGAAAATAAGACCGTTATGATAACCGTTATTTTAAAGGATTTCCAACCAGTCTACCAGAAACTGAAAACGCTACAGTTTACGAAAATGTAACACACTGTATAACGCAGGAACTCGGATAAGTTATGACGTCAAAGTTCTTGACCGCGTATGTTTGTACGGTTGGTTTAATCTTGAAAACTATGTGGTATGCGGCAGATGGAATCTCCAGTGACTTGACGTAAAGCCTTATTTTCACGAATATTATTACAGTTAGTTGAATGGCAATATATAAGGAAATATATATGCCTTTGCATATGGGTTATAAAAATAGTATATACTAGCTTATGTTCACCGGTTCGCCTATTTTCTCTCGAGCACTGGCCCATCTAAGCAGGATACCATGGCCATGGAACGAAAGGGGCAACCGAGGGAACAACTTCAACTTTTAGTCAAAGAAGTCAGATGACAGTTGGCTCGGCAATAAGCTTGCCAGAACGCTCGTTAGAATGCTAGCGTTTGTTTTTCTGTAATGTAACATTCGCAAGAAAGCTCATTACAGATGATAATTAAAAAAAAAAATATTTATCTTAAAATTTACAAATGAATGCTCAAGTTTATCAGAATAAAACTATTAACGAGACAGTGAAAAAATACGTCTTGCAATTGAATAATTTGATACAAAAACGTATTTTACTGGATTATGAGTATTCAGTTTATTGACTTCAAAATCAATTTATGAATCAAGAAACATTAATAAAGCCCTTTGAACACAAAGTAAAGCAACACATTATAATATTCCGCATATGAAAACTGTTTAATTAAACTGTCACGCTGTTACAAAGTTTAATTTCCTTTGCGTATAGTCAGAGGACATTTATTTCAGTAGTTACGCACTCTGGTTGTTGTTATGACTTCTGTAAATAACTAAAAACTTGGAAAAACGGATGAAACACAAAGAAAAATAAAACCAGTAACTGATGGGATTAATGTTACGATTCTTCGGCTTTACTGGGCTGTGAAAATTGAATGTGTAGCAAAAATTAACTTCTCTTTGTAAATAAACATTTTCATATTTTTTTTTTGTAAAAGTCACTAGTACGAGAGCACGACGCTATGCTAACAATTAATTTATTTTTATGTTGTTTTGACAGTTTAAAAATTAATGAGTTTACTACACGTTTATGTCAAAAACTGGAAGTATTATTGATACAATAATTACCAATACTCTTCTCATCGAATCGATGGCAATCTAGATTAAGTCAGCCCAAAACTCGACCACGAGTTAAGCGCCCACAAAAGCGTTTATCAGTAGACAGGTAGTTGTAGTATACTGAAACAATATCTCATATTTTTTGACACAAATAAACATATTTCATATTTAGAACTAACACATGTAATACATATTATTATAATATTAAAGACGTCGTCACCCGAGTGCTTTATAGAAATTGCTAAAATCTTTCTGTTAAAATAAAAGCGAATACTTTGATCATTACTTAAACTAACAATTAGTCGAAATCCTGTAGGTACAAGTTAAAATTAAAAACATATGGAATTTCAACTTATAATTGTCTTAACTACTGATCAAAAATTAAGAATTGTTAAAGTTCCGTTTTTTTTATATTTATTGAAATACACGCGGCCAGCTTAGTAGAGAAACGTCTACCTACACTATATTCACGCTGTTCATTTGAAACCAACCCAGCGAACGTGTCCAGTACAGATTGGACAAAGTTTTCCAAATAACAACTACTCCAAAATCAAATCAACTTCGCCACATGTTCGGCCGAAATAGACCAATAGGTATGAAAGTTCTGGACACTCGCACGAATTGGGCATTCCACGGATTGCCCGATTTGCGACCGCTCGACATTTTGCGGCTAAACGCAACTACGAAAAAAGAACGGTTGAAAATGTTTGTCAATGTAGGATTCCAAAAAACCTACGATTGCATATGGGGTTTTTGTTACATCGCGATAAAAACTGTTCTATTTAAAAATAAAACGCAAGTACCTACATATGAAGGAAGAAACGTCTGGGTGTCAGTACTGCGAGGATCGTCCAGGGGACACGGTGGAACATACGGTGCAGGACTGCCCCGCTTGGGCAGAGCACCGCAGTGTCCTCACGACGGCGCACGGTGGGCTGGAATCGTCAAGTGGGGACTTAAGGATTCAAATGAGTATTTTTGAATTTTATGTACTAATACAAATATTTTTTGTTATATGTAATTTTTTTATACTTAGTATTTTTCGAGTTATAGACCCCTAAACTTTGTATGAAATATTAATCGGTTTTTGGTTTAATATGACATGTTTTAATATTGTATTACAGAAATATAGCAAAAAAACAAATTATTGGTAAACATTCTACACCACCCTTATGACGTCATTTATTTTTCACGATACTCACACCACCCTTATGACGTCATTTGTTTTTAACAATACTCAATAGTGCGGTGACTCTCATTAGCGCATCGTCCATTGAGCGCAGCAAAATGATGACGTGTCATTATGTGATTGGATGATGAATAGCAGGTAAAAAATTATACGGTTACATTTGAAAAACAACCATCCTCAGTACGTTGTTACACATCGTAATAAACGCACTACCCTATCTCACATTTTCGGAATACTAATACTATTTATTACGTAAAAATGTTCGATTTGGTGTCAAATATTGATATTGTTGTGCTATTAAAGGAAAGTGGAAGTTTTAAAAATAATAGTGTTTTATATAGTGCTATTAAATCTAGATTAGTCCCCACTGTGTTAAGTGATGAAAACGATAAAGCGCTAAAAGCGTTTTGTGCAAAATATTGCTATAATCTGCAAAGGAGATGGCAAAATGCTCATAGCAAAGAGGAATTGTTCAGCAACAATAATAGTGAATGGTTATCATCGGAAATAAAGTGGCCTGATTTCATTGTAAGTGCATTTGAAAGAAACCAAGACTCTGTTCCTAGTACATCAAGTGAACATGAATCTCCAGCAAAAGTGTCTACTGCCACGTCAACGAACGTAAGTCCAAGAAAACCATTTTGTGAATTAGGACCTAAGCAAAAAAAGAGACGTACAGAACATATTCATACAAATATGACTACAGAGGAAATATCTCATGCATATATTATGAAATTACGAGAGGATGGTAATCAAGGAATAGCTGAAATCCTCGAACACCTACTTAAAAATCCACAGGATGTGCAAAAAGCGAAAGATAGTCTTTTAGGTAAAAATGAAAAACCTAAATTTACTCCAGATGAAGCTTTGGGACTTGTTTTGTCCCTTAAATTAACAAAGTGGCAATATAATACTTTAAGAAAAAGTATCAAAGAGAAAAATGTCGACATGTTCCCTTCCTACTACAAGGTGCAAAATGCAAAACAAGAATGCTACCCGCCAAAAGATGATATCACCTTAACAGATACAACTGCTAGAATAAAATTGCAGCCTCTATTAGATATAACCGCCAAAAGGATATTCAAAGCAATCAATATTGATAGCACAGACTTTAAGGAGTTGACAATGATAAGCAAATGGGGAATGGATGGTGCTTCGAATCAAGCAAACTATAAGCAAAAAATGACAACGGATGACAAAGTGGACAGTGCTTCGATAGATGATTCAAGTATTTTTATGGGTAGTTTAGTACCAATAAAAATTATTTCCGAGGAACAAATTATCTGGGAAAACGACTCACCAAATTCTGCATATTGGTGTCGTCCAATATTTTTCAAGTTTGAAAAAGAGAATAAATCAACGATTTTAAGAGAGAAAACCGAAATTGAAACGGAGATAAATGAATTGAAGGAAACAGAAATTGGAGAAATAAAAGTCTCACATTCATTATTGCTTACTATGATAGATGGTAAAGCAACATCAATCCTCTCTGAAACTTCAGCTCAACGATGTGACATATGTAAAGCTGTTCCTACAGAAATGAATAACTTGTCTTTGTTATTGACTAAAAACATTGATACCGACTTGTACAAATATGGTTTATCATCGCTTCATATATGGATACGTTTTATGGAATGCATTCTTCACATAGCCTATAGACTGGATTTCAAAACATGGGTTGCAAAAGGTGAAAACAAAGTTTTGATGGAAAAAAGAAAAAAAAACATTCAGGAAGCTTTTAAAAATCAAACAGGCCTTTTAATAGATGTTGTAAAGCAAGGACATGGAAGTACTAATGACGGGAATACCGCTCGAAGATTTTTTTCAAATACAGAGATTGCTGCTGCAATTACTGGTGTCGATGAAAACTTAATAAAACGGTTTTCAATCATTTTAGAAACAATATCTTCAGGTCATAAAATTGACACAGTGAAATTTAAAGAATATACGGAAGCCACCATAAAATTATACGTAGATTTATATGAGTGGTATCACATGCCCTCCAGTGTGCATAAAGTTCTCGTTCATGGAGCAGCTATCATTGAAAACTTGGGATTAATTCCGATTGGAAAGTTATCGGAAGAAGCGGCTGAATCTAGAAATAAAGACTTTAGGCGATATCGCCAACACCATTCAAGGAAATTCTGCAGAAGAGCTAATAATGAGGATATTTTAAATAATTTAATAATTAGTTCAGACCCTTATATATCATCAAAACGTCATAAAATGATACGGAAACACAAACCATTTTCAGAAGAAGCGAAAGCCATGCTTCTTTTATCTCCAACATTTGAAGATGATGAGCGGGAAAATATAGAATTTGTTAATGTGGAACATTTAGAGAACGAATCTGAATCTGATGAAATTGTCTAAGTGATAATTTTGTGAGTGCGTGTGTTTGTGAGTGAGTTTGTGAGTATGCGTATGAGTGGATTAGGCCTCCTGGGGACACCACTGATAAAAAAAAACGCGCTTAGTTCTCTACCTCAAGGGTGGTGTGGAAAAGGGAATGAAAAACAATTTTCTCCAAAATCGAAGAAAATCGAAGCAAGTGATATATCGGATAATTTGCCTAAAAAATAGCACAATCGAATACCGAAAGCGGTTATTTGAGAACTCTTGAGAATTAAAAGTTATTCATATAAAATCAAATTTCTCCATACAAAAATAAATTCAAATCGTTATAACTTTTAAAATATTAGGTATATACAAAAATCGCAGAACAAAAATTTCTTATATTTAGTGGTAGATCACCAAGCCGTCTTTATTTTTTTTTAAATTGCTCATCAATTTTCGTGAATCCCTAAGTCCATTAAAGCTTGATTTCAGCCCACCGTGCGGCGATAGGCGGCGACCTCTCGCGCCCGGCACTGGTCAAGACCATGGTGCGGGGCGAGACGGAATGGGAAGCAGTCGCCTTCTTCTGCAAAGCAGTAATGCTAGCGAAGGAGGAGGCGGGACGCGTGAGGAAAAGAACAGCGTCCACCTCACAGCCTAGCCGCAGTGGTAGACCGCCGTGGGCGTCTACCACTGCGGCTAGGCTGTCAGAAGAGGGATGCCAACGATGATGAATATGACGTCCAGTTTCTCTTCTTCACTTCATTTGTTCACTTCATTCGTTCACATCAAGTTCACTTCATTCGTGCACTTTTTTGATTCACTTCATTCATTCATTTCATTCGTTTATTCGTACTGTTATAACCCTCACTGAAACAGCTAAAAAACAAATACTCATGCAGCTGAAAGCCTGAGGCAGTTTCTACCCAATCTCTTAAAGAGCTACAAACGTCCTAATTCAAAATCTTATTAACTTCTATTTCTTTTTTATTAAATATAAATATTTTATTGAATAAAAAATCCTTTTGCAAGTGCGCGGTGTAAAAGTAAACAACAAGATGAATGAAGCATCTCTCTTTAGGAAGACACCCTTCCTAAAAAAATAACTCAGTACTTTCAGTATTCCATCGTCTCTTACGAACACCTCGCGTTGCATATTTAATAGGTTATCTACACAATGTGTGTCAATTTCAGATTGCAATATACAGGGAATGCACCATTCCTTAATTAAATCGAGCAGGCTCTCATGCAACAAACTTTAATAATATTAATGTTATTTTATAGCTTGAACGGAGTTAAATAACTTTTGAACAAAGAAAAACGAAACAAAAACGGCCACTGTGGTAAAAGTACCGACTTTAAGACGTACTTATACGTCGGTTTGAACCTAAGCAAGAACGTTATAGATAATAAATTTTAGCCCCATTGTTCTAAAACAGTGTAACAGTCTCTAAGACAATAATTACTTTGCAAGTACGCGAATTCGCCACGTGCGGCCCCTTGTGGCGTGTTTGAAACATTTCAAACGTGCTTTTGATACCGCTTACCGCTCACCACTTACAGTGGCAAGACCGTGAATGGGCCGTAAGCAGTGGAAAAAATACAGGCCGGTTATAAAACGCGTTTTAAAAAAATGTAAACAAATTGCGATCGTTTTTTTTTTGTTATTCTTGATATAAAAATTTACGAGTTCCAAAGTAATACACGGTTACACTCAACCATTATACATTCTGATTTACAACACAGTAACTATTCAAGTATTAATCTGAGCTCCGACCACAATACTAGCACATTCAGGGTTGCCACAAACGGGTTCCTCCACGCACATAAACCACGAATGGCTCAATAAAGTAAATGAACGTAACCTGGATTTATTACATTTCCGCTACGTACGAATATTTTTGACAGAACCCTAGCTCAGGGGTTGCGAACTTGGGGTATGCGTGACTATGGTTACACGCTAACTATAGGCATGTCTATAATAAATGTCACATTATATTGTACTTACATTATCTTACCTAGAACTACATAATATTGCGTTGTTGCCTCTTAATTGTACGGTATTTAAGTATACAATGGGTGCTTAACTCTTTTCTTGAACTACCTGTACCTTAATATTTTATAAACATACAATTTTGTATTTTTAATTATTGTAGATCTATTTTGTCCTCGAGACTTGTAAACTACATGCAGAAGTTCACATGATATGATTTCTAACTATAACACGAAGGATACAGCGGAAAAAGATAGGCTATAATGGATTATTATTTAAGGGTTCTGCACCCAAAGGTTAAAACGGGACCGTAATACTAAGACTCCGCTGTCCAACTGTCTGTCCATCCGTTTGTAACTCATGAATCGCGAGTTAGACAGTTAAAATTTGCACAGATGATGTATTTCTGTTGCCGTTATAACAACAAATAAACTAAAACACAGAATAAAATAAATATTCCGGGGGGCTCCCATACAGCAAACGTTTTTCTTTTCCTTCCAGTTTTTATGATAAATATTATTATTTTGATTAAAATGTCACTCAAACGTAAAAAGGTTCTTTATTCCTGCCAAAAGTTATACTAAAAGGCGAATCCAATAAATAAAATGAATAGGAATTCAGCTATTGCTTAGCTGTCAAAAAAGTTTGAGGACCCGTTGATATATCGCCGCTAGAATAGCGTGGATGCGAACTTTTTCAATATAACCGGACTATCTGACAACTCACAGATGCTGACGAAAGCTGACAATGGTCTTGAATAGTTGAGGTTTTGGGTTTCAAAAACTTTTCACTGACTTTTCATGAAAAGGCTTCGTTGATAAATTATTTCGGAACAAATAATAACATTAACTACTTTTGTTTACAGAATAATCTTGACTATTAAGGTACTTTAGGTGAAAATGCCAGGAAAGTCTGCGATAAATTGGTAGGTAACCGATAAAATAGGAGCTTGTATTTCAATACTGTTTATATTGAAATAAGAGCTTCTATTTTATATTCGCAAGGTAACAGGAATTTTATAAGTATTCCAGGAATTAAATTGTGAAATTCGAACTAACTTCGCGGTAGAAATAGGTACTTTAAGTTTCGTAAAAAAAAAATACAAATTACAACCTATGTTTACAATAAAAGTCTGCCAGCAAAACTTTGTGCTAAAGAAAATTACCCAAAAATAATTTCGAGATAAATTGCTAATTATCTATTGTAAAAACTTTGTGCTGTTAAATTCGGGTCGTGGGCGTTAAATCACATTTATTTCCTTAATCTTTTGTACTCATCTGTATCCTGGGTTGATCCGTTTTTCTCCGTTTTCTCTGTCATACTCTCGTTAGCAAGTCGTTAGACATGTTTTACGATCCGTTTCCGAAAAACTTAAGAGGTGTTTGTGCTAAAAAATCACGGTGAATCCGTGCTTTTGGCAACGATTTAGTATTTTGTTGTTACATAGCCTTTGACGATTTCTTTTAAGCAGACTTTTTGGGAAAAGAAAAAAAAATGCCTTAGAAATATAAAAGACCATCAACTATTATAGAGTGTAATTAGAAACTTATAAGAGAACAAGAGAGATAGAAGGGGATTTAAATTAAAAATAAACGACTCTACTACACTAGAAAAAAAGTCGTAGAAATAAAAATACGACAGGTATATCCACACTAAACAAAAAGAAAAAATACTCTAAGAATTCCAAATGACAAAACATCACGTCTATAATCGTCGAAAGAATAAGGCCTAATGAAGATTTCTAAACGGATTTTAACGTACCAAATTAATAAGCTAAGTAATTACCGTCCAAGTTAAACTTTAATATCCTTTATTACAAACAATATCACCAAGAAATCTCCGAAATATTACCTGGAGCGTTAACAAACTACAAACTTCCCACATATTTCGTAGTAGTTTCCACAAGTGAAATTTATTGTTGGACCCACGCTTGCCGGCTGCCTCCAAAGTCTTCCCTTCCAAGACAGCTTCCATTATTTATTGCAATAATGCAATCTTATGATGTCATCTAATGTTGCTCTTATCTTATGCTAAATATGCTGTGGGTTGATTTATTCTGGCAATTTTGCTCGCGAAACTCATTACCGTGGTTGTGCTGGATTTGTATGGCTTTTATATGGGGGTTCTGCTGTAAAAAGAAGGTGTTTTTTAAAGAAGCCATATTTTATGAAAAAAAATGTTGTTGCTGGTTAGTGGCTTTGCCCGCTTGTATCTCGAAAATGATAATTGAAGCCTAATCATAAGATTTCCCTATTTCTCATTTAACTTAAAGCGTGCCTGAAGTGTTTTTTTTTTGTTTTTTTTTTTAAAACGTTGCCCCACACTAGGAATTTCTCCTGTGTCGTGGGTACGTTTACAAATATATAAACTCACATACACAAACGCCCAGACCTGAAACAACTACTTGTAGATCATACAAATATTTGTTCCGTGCGGGAATCAAACCCGCGACACGCAGCGCTGCAGACCAATTGCTCAGCCACTGCGCCAAACGTGCCGTCAAAAGAAAGTCAGTTTAGAAAGCATTTATTGCATCGAATCGAAAATGAATAACTGCCTCTAGTGTACGAACGAGCAACATTTTTTTTTTTTGAATCAAATTAACGTCGTACCCGTTTACTTTACGCCACAAAAACGTGAAAAGTTCTGCTAGGGCTTCGAGTACCATCGGTTTTATTCAAATAAACAGAACCAAACGAAAAATCTAAAGAGAAATGAAAGATCCATCCATCTAAACATATAAATATCCTTTGTAATATTGGTTAGATTGAACGGCTTTAAACTCAAATAAAGCTCACGAAATGCACCGTGAATGTGTGTCAGCAACGCCATCTATTAGACAATATGTAGAATTAGCTTTTGCTCCGCCCGGTGAAGATGGATGTTTTTAGTCAGTCGAGTCTGGCATCCCCCATGCCATACCACACATGGTGTCCTCTATCCTGTCTTATGCCGGAGGTGCGGGTCCACTTAAGCAAGTGTTATTTAACCCCGGCAAAAAATATAGATGCACCTGCTACATGGGAGTAAACCGTGTTTAACAGGAGCTTCCACATTGTCTGGTCCGGTGAAGTTTGTTGCGTTTTTTTCCCGCTTGAGAAATTCCCGCTGGTTAGCACACCAGCGCAATCCTAGTTATAAGAAGTCTCTAAATCAAATAAAAATCCATTTACCAATAGAGCAGGTGCTGCACTAGGTCACACCTGAACGCTCTATTCGATTTACAACCTTCAGTACATCGTCGTGAGTTGCCTGACATATTAGTTATTTTGTCTTGTATTTAGACATTTATTTGTGTCGATGAGCACGGAATAAAGATTTATTCCATAAGTCCCCACTGACAAATCCCCACCAGTAGTACCACAAAGTAATAACCCCGACTGGGATTTGTCAGTGGGGACTTCTGGAATAAATTACGAAATTTAAAAAACCTTCATTAACTTTCCGAACACAATTCATAGTAGGGGCAAAATAACTCTGGTTAAGAGGGAAGAGGGATCCGTTAATTGCGGTGAGGTTTAACGATGTGTGCTGATTAAAACTTTAATTTGAGGTTATTAACATTAAAATAATTACTTAATTATAAATTTATTCGAAGACATATTACATCTACCAACCTGCACTGGACCCGTTCAGTGGATTACAGTCCACTCTTCACAGCGAAGAGGCCTGTACTACAGCGGGAAACATTTTTGGCTGAATATGCTTACTATTTTCAATAATATACATCGAAGTAACAACATAGCACTTAAAATTATAATAATTTCAATAGCTTAAAAATATGGCGCTATCCAGAATACATATTCATAATGCCAGGAAACAGTGTTTATTTTTAAGACCTTTATTGTTGTTGTTTCTGGAGCCCTGACACAGCCAGAAAGCGTCGCGGTAGACCTCGTAGAAGATGGCGAGGCGAGCTGGAGAAAATCAAGGATCAGTGATCCACTTTGGCCCTGGATCGTGAAAACTGGAGGTCATGGGAAGAGGCCTTTGACCAACAGTGGGATGAAGAAGGCTAGCAGTATCAGAATCAGTATTATTGTTTCATCCTGCGGACAGACGGATGGACCGACATAACTGGGTTCCCTAAAGACTACGGAACACCAAAGAGTACATTCATTAAGAATACGAGTTTACAAAGACTAAATATCTTCTAGACAAAATAAAATTTTAATACGAAGGTAAACTCGTAAACAAAACGGTTTTATGTCCAACAACGCACATCACTCAGGATTTGGAACGTTTACGAGTAATAACGAAATAAGGTTAGTGAAAAGGAGAATTTAAAACGTAGATTTAATTCAATACAAAAATAAGTCGCCTTCCTAGTTTAAGCCCAGTTGCATAGGACTAGTATCTTGCAATTAACTCAAAGTTAGTTTAAGGTACAATTTATTCGCCCACGGCGACGGCCGTCGGCATAGTGCGGCGGAGTTGTCAGCATAGTGACGGGGCCTGTAGAGGGCCAAAGCCTGCCGGAGTCGCGGGACTCCGGGACGCGAAATTACCGTAACCCCGGTTAAAGGGTTATTGAAGACACCGTGGATTTTAGTCAGTCAAGTCTCCCACCCTGCCCTAGGTGAAAGGACTCATTTGATGATTTTATCACGATAAAAATAGGTACAATTTATTGTAATTACGTTTAAGTTTTGAACAAATAAATATTCTTTAGAACGACTGTTATATTGCGTAAATGAAGCGATGCTGAAATCCCTATGTAAAACAAATAAAATCATACACCTCACAAAACCCCACAGGCAGATAAATAGCATTTGAAAAAGATAAAATAAAAAGGCGGAGGAGGATCAAGTATACACAAAAGGGTAATCTATCACATAGGTCCAATCAATATTATAAAATCAATCGTTATATGTATGACGGAGCATTATTCGGTGATAGCCAGTTTATTTTTATTTTATGTCAATGAATATCGTCATTATTGACATCATTTTGTTTAGAAACTTTCATCAATTAAAGTAATTTACTTACACTAAATTAAGCAGTTTCACTATATTGTGCATTACCTTTTTTATTACTATTACTCCGGTTAACTAACATCTACCCTTTGAGAGTATTGTATATATGAATAAACGCGAACTCTAAACCTGAATTGCATGGCGCCTTGTCATTTTTCTTTATTACATTAAACCTATCAGTCCTTATGATATAACTCTGTGAATAAATTAATTTTAGTCGGTAATTGTCAAGTTTACAAAATAAACATCATCGTCATCACCGTCATTCATTCATCATCATCTTCTACAAAGTTTTCGTCAAAGTCACATCTTGATTTCTTATCATTAAACAACTATACTCAAAACTCTAACTCCAATAACCAAACTCTACACTCGACGAAAACTGGCATGCACAACAACAATAATAATATTGTTCTGAGAAGACGACGCAACACACGAATACACACTTGTGCACTATACAGCAATACACAATAATACACAACAATACACACCAATACCCAGCAATTAAGACACAGTACATCTCAATTAGAACGGCTTGCAGTCGACACAAACATGCCGCCGACGACGAATGCAAGACGAATGCATTAGCAACAAAGGGTGTCTTGTAAATGCGTCTTGTCTTTGCCAAAGGGAGATACAAGCCTCTGAGTAACGTTGTATTCATGTAGAAGATATTCTGTTTCTAAAGAGACTAGTTCTATTGAAATTCTTCTTGTAAATGGATTCTATTTTTAGCAACGGCCTGATTGATTGATGAATACTATGAACATTTGTATTGGTACAAGGTTCTGGCACTAAATTCGTTTTGCCAATAAGTGTTATAAATGGAGCAAGAGTACTGATTCTGTCATTGTGTCAGCTGTCAACGTGGTTGCGCATTTCGCTGTTCGCAAAAATGTAATTTAGAGAGTAAAAACTTCTAAGTTTCTTTGCCAAGTGTATTTTCTTCAGAAACACCTGACTATTAGCGGGCGCTTTGAAAGCGTTTTTGTTTTCATTAACGACTTTTCGGTGGTAAGTCTAATGTAGCCTATAGACTCATATCGAGAAATTCCGAGAACACCCGAGAAGCGTGAATGTAAGAGGTTTCTCAACGTCTCTTTTACTTTATTTGAAATCTCGGTGAGACTTCTCGCCCTGAAACTTTTTTTTTACTTGTGTCTGTCCATTTTTGTGGTTCCTTTCTAAACGTTTAAATCTCTCGCCTTTTGGATTGTTTACCTTTTTTAATAGAAAAAAGAATGTTTACCCTAGAGCATAAAAAACAGCCATCATAAATTACCATAGATTTTCCAATGAAAAAGAAAAGTTTACAGACATATTGGCGATCGTATGTTACCAGGCGAACATAAGAACGAAGCAACCAGTCCCCATGATTCAAATCTATCGATTCCACAAAACCGACCACGGGCACATTCAACAAATTTGAAATATACGTCGTGTAGCCGTTTTGGAGGGCATCCAAGATAATTTATTAGCAATCTGGCAGAGGTTTGCATCTCCAAACTTTCTAGATTCGTATGCTATTTCAAATTATGGCTTTACAAACAAGTTACTGAGTTAGCATTTGATATTTTTGCTGCGGCCTTTTTTATGTCCCTCACAATAAATCTCGTGATAATAAAGAATTGAATTTAGCAAAAAATAATCTGGTTCTTTAATGACTAGCCTATACCCGTGCCTTCGGTTGTTTTATGGTTAGTTTCTATCCCTC
This sequence comes from Agrotis puta, assembly GCA_943136025.2. Taxonomy (NCBI): domain Eukaryota; kingdom Metazoa; phylum Arthropoda; class Insecta; order Lepidoptera; family Noctuidae; genus Agrotis; species Agrotis puta. The sequence continues at coordinate 13,049,242 of OW964175.2, read as the reverse complement.
AGAACCGTTTTGAGTAGGCCCCGTTAGCCTATCAACCACTATTTTGTTATGTGAAAAGACTCCAGGGTACCTCTATCTCTGTACCAAAATTCATTAATATCGATTCAGCAATTTAGGCTAGGAAACGTCAAACAACAATCTCACTTTCGCCTTTATAATATTGAAGTTTGGATAACTCTAGGTTAGTGTAGCTTTTCATGAAATGAAGATTTTATGAAACTTGTCTGAAGTTTAGGAAGAAATTGTTCCATATATTGCCGCGAATCTCCAAACATACATAATTTACCTCTTTTTGTTATATTAAGTTCAGATAATTTATTTAACCCATAACCTTTGAAAGGTTGCTGCCTCACTAGATTGTGATATCTAAAGGTTGAAAGTTCAAATCAGATTTTTAAGTTTTAATTAAAAATATGTACTTATCGTGAAACTTCTTCAACTCACAGCTCTAAGATGCCCAATAACATTTAAGAAAATTGATAAGGTGTCAAAAAATATTTAATATTGTTAATTTTCTATCCATAATACTAAAATGATTTATATTTTGATAACCTTTTTTTAATTTCTTATGTACAAAGTGATCGGTAAGTGACTAAAGTATTATTAATTCTTGCATTGAAACCAAAATTATAAACTATACATATATATGTAACATCACGCCCGTAATCCCATAACGGGTAAGACAGAGGTGTACCAAATAAGTCCACTCAGATTCCGCCAGTTATGTTTTAAGTTCCGAATAATATGGGGGAGCCCATTGCTAGAACCTAGTGTTCGTACGTTTATCATTTGCCACTTTTCTAGGGAGATGACTGTAAACTCTACAGTCTAAAGATAAACATATTGAGCCTTCTCTAGCGTAAATTACCATCAAATAAGTCTCAGCAACTTATACAAGCCGAAAATCTACTAAAACGAAATCACAGAAGAATTCTCCCACAGTTCTATGAACAAACACACACAAAAAGCCCAGTAGCTGTCCATAAGCGCAGAAAAATGTCTTCTGAATTGCGGGATGCTCACAAAAGCCACGTAACTCAGGCACTGACGGTCGCTTGTTTTGAATAGGCCGACAATTTGTCACAACAAATTATTCAGCCATGCCGCATGAAAAGGGTGCCTTTTTATGCCTTTTTATTTGTACAACGAGGAATGATTCAGTAATTGGGACGATGAAATTGACCTTATTAAGCGATGTATTCGAATGAACGAGTGAACCAGATGGATTTATTAGATGCGTGGGAAAAGGACGGATTATTTGATATTCAGTTTGTGCGCATTCGTGTGTAAATTTTTGTTTCTGTTTTGGTTTTAAAGGGGTACGTTTTTTTGTAGCTTTTTATATGAACTTGGGACATTTATTATCAGATTATGTATCGACTCATCCGTAGAATAAAGTCCGATCTGCAGGATTGCTAGTTTTCAGTAGAGCTTAGAGAAGTTTTTGACTTGTGTAACTCTTAAACGGTGAGACTTGGCATTTTGGTTTTTTGGTATGTTGTAACAACGCTACAGCCTAATTAAATGCTATGTAGTGTTTATTTCTTATCCTTTTATTTCACGAGATAGTGAGTTCCATATCGACATAGGACATTTTATGGCGGAAATGCGGGGGTCCGAAGTGAACATTATACGTTGTTTTACGGAGATATCTGGATTAAGTGACGTTCTATATTACCGTGGGTCATTTTTTGTGGGAATTACCCATCCCTTAGGAGTCCTTTGTGAATAACTACCTTAAAATATTTAAACATTATGTCAACCTTATTATTACTACCCTCCTATATAACTAAATAAAAAATGATTTTTTTATTTAAAAACGTTTATTAATTTAAAAAATCTCAAAATAAGTAAGGAAAACATTAGATGGCATCACTTTGAACAGCAGTCACATCACAGTTAGGTATGGACTTAAAATAAGCATAATCTAAAACTTACAGTTTATGCACCTATTAGAAAAACACACGAGAAGCACATGAAGAATTTTAATCATCGCATCTATACATATAATAAATCGAAAGGGTCAATTCTGTACATTGAAAATATTGAAAAAATAAATAGCAGGGGGTGTTGCTGGATCGATACCAAACCAAAATATGTGATTAATAAAATTTTTGTCTGTCTGTCTGTCTGTATATGCAGGCATCACGAGAAAACTAACGGTTCGATTTCGATGAAACTTGGTATAATTATACCTTATTATCCTGGGCATAAAATAGGATACTTTTCATCTTGGAAAAATACGTAGAAAAAAAATCTTATTTTTCAGTTTTATTCATAGACGTTGTTCTGTAGAACTGCGAATCTCCTTAATTATTATAGGCTTAGCCGTATTTGGGTCCAATAGATATTTATAAGATGTCATTGCCAGAGTTACTCAAAATGGAGAAATAAACCACCCACGCGAAGACCGACATCCGCGCGGACGGAGTCGTGGGCGGAAGCTAGTTAGTTATAAAATCAAAAATAACATTTAGTTTTTTATAATTTCACCAATCAGAAGTATGGTGAACTGAACCACAGATAATGAACGAAGCTCTATATTTAACCGTAATTAAACAGTACGTAAAACTTCCTTGGTCGCCAGCAAGGCAGTTTTATACGTATACGTACAGTTAATACCTACAATAGTATATAATAGCTAAAACTTAAAATAGTAATTCAATGGCATATCGTATCACAACATGGTAACTAGGTAACCTACACGACTACAGCACGGACTTAAATTAGCAGTCTGAAACTTATAAATTAAAATGTAGGTTCTTTTAAGTGTAAGTTAAAGTGTATCTGTAAGTTTTCTTAATAATTATAACGGATATAAATATTTGTAGTTATATTTAAACTTCGCATTAGTTACTTAGGTTTGCCGACGACATCGTAGTCATGGCAAAGTCGATGGAGAAACTCAGCATGATGCTCGAAGGCCTCGACCGAGTTTCACAACGGGTGGGCTTGAAAATGAACAGGGACAAGATGAAAATTTTGTCAAATGCCAATGTTGTGCCCACCCCAGTCTCTTTTGGAAACTCGGTACTCGAAGTTATTGACTCATATATCTACTTAGGACAAGTAGTCCAATTAGGTAGGTCCAACTTCGAGAAAGAGGTCAACCGCCGAATCCAACTCGGTTGGGCAGCGTTCGGGAAACTACGCAATGTCTTTTCGTCCGACATACCTCAGTGCCTCAAGACGAAAGTCTTCGATCAATGTGTGTTACCAGTGATGACTTACGGCACCGAAACGTGGTCTTTCACTATCGGCCTCCTCTCAAAGCTCAAAGTTGCTCAACGAGCTAGGAGAGAGCTATGCTCGGTGTTTCTCTACGTGATCGAATCCGAAATGAGGAGATCCGTAGACGAACTAAAGTCACCGACATAGCCCACCGCATTAGCAAGCTGAAGTGGCAATGGGCAGGCCATATTGCTCGCAGAGCAGATGGCCGATGGGGTCGAAAAGTACTAGAGTGGAGACCACGGACTGGCAAGCGCAGCGTAGGACGTCCACCAACAAGATGGACAGACGACCATATTAAGGTCGCCGGAAGACGCTGGATGCAGGTCGCTTCCAACCGGTATATGTGGAGATCTAAAGGGGAGGCCTATGTTCAGCAGTGGATGTCCTATGGCTGAGATGATGATGATGAGAAGGAACTTCTAAAGAAAATGTACTAGGTTGATTGCTGTAAACATCTTCGGCAGACCGATCAGATATGATCTGATTTCTGCATCAGAAGGCAAAAGTGACGCTTGTTGTGTCATGCCGTCGTCGTCAACATTCACAACTGAAAAAAGGATTGTATGATAGGTACTCATAAAATACTATATATAATATGTATATTGCAAATGTGATGTACCTAACTATTAATTTAAAAAATCTTACATAAAAAATCTTTATATTTTACTATATTTTTAAATGAATAACGTCTTAACTGATTTCATTATCCCAGTAATAACGTCCTATCGTAATAACAAACCCACAAATCGTATCATAGATTCCGTAGAAAAACATCCTATATTCACATGAAACGCTTAAAAGTTCAATAATATTCTTATAAAATCGTACTAATGTTTCATAACACTTCTACTTTTTACTGTTTAATATTACAGACTAAATGATTACAGTGTGAATATTTATGACGCCAATCGTATTTTCGCCCCAAAAATGCGTTTCTGTACCTCTCCGTTAAAAAACGTCGTATTTAAAAATAGATCGCCCACAACTGTTTACTGTGACAAAAAAGCAATTTCATGCAAAACACTTAATAAATTATATTTTTCATCAAACCGAAAAAAAGCTAAGCGCATGACACAAACACACCCTCCCTCCAACAAACAACGGCCGGACTGACGAACGGACGGAGCGCCCGCGCCGCCTCCGCTCCCCGCGCGCCGTCGCTTGATCACTCCGTGCGTTTTTACGCGGAGCTAATGTCAGATTGAACGTTATTCGATTCTATATTTCAGAAACTAAAGAAGATACGAAAATTTTAAAAACGTACGTTTGTAGAGTTCGCATTCCCCAACTCATCTAGCTATTTAACTCGTTTTTGCTCCATGATCACATCGGACTCTGTTCTACGGATGAGTCGGTATGTAAGTGAGTCTAATTTGATAATGTTACTGCTTCATTATCCCACTGACTGATGGATAATGAAGCAGTAACATTATCCGAATCCGACAAAGTCCTAATCCAAACAGCACGGCACGGTTAGCGTAGTGGACTGGCTGAGCGATTGGACTGCTGCGCTGCGTGTCGCGGGTTCGGTTCCCGCACGGAGCAAATATTTTTGCTTCGGGTCTTGGCGTTTGCGTATGTGAGTTTATATGTTTGTAAACGCACCCATGACACAGGAGAAATTCCTACTGTGGGGCAACGCTTAATTTAAAACAGGGCCTCAAGTTTAATCTGCATCTTAAAAACTTCAAGTACGATGTAAATGAAATACAGGAATTTTGTGCAAGTGGTGAATAACCGTACTAAAAAACCCTTGAAAAACCAACATCATTTGCTAGAAACAATTTGATCCCTAAGTGAACTTTACATGATAGATATAACATGCGTAAAGATAAACAAATACTAAATTATTAAAGCATATACGTCTATTTGGTACAAAAACAAAATAATATCAGCCCTGTCAGTCAGGTATTTCACTCATATTTTTTGTCCAACTATTCGTAAATAATGACGCAAGGCCGTAAGAAACTTTGGACCCCTTTTCGCAACTTTAAGAGTGTTCTAAAACATTGTATAAACTTATAATAGGGTTTTTTCTCATATAAATACGGTTAAGGCCCATCTGCTTGGGATTTGGTGAATCGATTGTATACTATTAGTTTAGGAAAGAATATTTTTGGAGAATGGTACGGAGGTGTGAGTAAACTTCTTAGAAATGCTTTTGGTTTTTTAACGTGTAGGTTATTCTTATGAGTAAACTTTTAACTGGTATAAAGATGTTTGATGTTTTACTTTAATTCCATAAGTATCTAATAAGTGCCGCAGTGGTAGACGCCCACGGCGACGGAGGTCGCAGACGATCTCCGGCCACCGTAGGCGTGGGCATGCGGGCGGCAAGTAATAGGCGACTCGCTGTCCGACCATGGACCATGCCCGGGTCGACGGTGCGTTGAGTTCCTGCGCGCCTCAAGGAGTGTCAGCATAGTGACGGGGCCTGTAGAGGGCCTGCCGGGGTCACGGGACTCAGAAATTACCGTGAACCCGGTACGTAAAGAGCTATTGAAGGACACCGTGTATTTTAGTCAGTCAAGTCTGACAGTCCCTCCCGCCCTGCCCTGGGTGGGAGGACTCATTTGATAATTTTACCACGACAAAAAAAAAGAAATATCTAATAAGTAAATTGCACGAGTTTTTTTTACAAAACGCATGTATGAAACCCAAAAAAGTCACAATGATCATTTTGTCAAAACATTTTGTTATCAAGATGATGATGACTTTACAATTGATACAAAAAATTAAGAAATAGGTTGAAGAATTCGACGCTTATAGGAAGGAACCTCGGTGATTCGATTGGAAAGAGCGTCGAATGTTCGAATTTCTTACAAATTATCAAAAATAACTTCATTATCAAACATACATACATCATTAACATTAAATATTAATAAAGTCGTTTAACGAATAGCTTATTAGCAGTAACCACAATTTCAACAAAATGATACATTTAACAAATTCACCGCTACTTTCTGTAAAATGAATAAAGAACAACGTCATACCCGGGGTCGAATATTAGTTTTAAAAATCCAATTATAACATGGAAGACCGATGTCCTCGCAGTAATTACAAGTCCCATATTGCCTCGAACGCTCCGGGCTTAAAAAAATATTACATACATATGTAATTTAGACGTGCGTCATATTTCAGGCTTTCAGTGTAGAATATTTTTGACGAACTAACGCGAAACTAGATATTTCATGTTCAGTGGGTCGAGAGATATCAGTATGATTGACTTCTGAAAATTAAACTTTACTTGCTTTGGCACGCGGTTTTGTTCATCTTTGTTTTTGGATTGTAAAAAATGGACTTTAGACTTTCCCTTACAAACAGTTACGTGAATTTTCAGGAACTTGGTTATTGAAGTTATGCCTTTGTCAAATAGACAGGCGAAAGCGAAGCGTTTCCGAAGCGATGCCGAACCGAAGCGAGACGTCAGTCCGATAGTCTGCCGCGCAATTTATAAACGCAGTAAAGAACATGTGAATGGTTTCGAGAAAAACGCGGTCAAAGTTGAAATTTTATTTTTGGTTGCTTGCAATTTGTTACTCAATTATTAGTAAAAATATATATATGGGCTCAAAGAGCAATTTTAGAAGATGAAGTTGATATTGGATTTCTGCTTTTTATTTAATATTTTGTGTGTAAAATATTAAAAAATCTGTTTCTGTTATGGCTTCACTTAGTTTACACTCGATACTCAACTACTCATGAATGCAGTATAAGTGTTGCTTACTGCATTTATCTGTAGTTTCCTGTTTTTACGGCACATATGTTAGACGATTCAATGTAATGATAGATCCTACAACATAATATATGCACCGTATTTTTACAGGTTACTGCATTTATGTGTAGGAACACGAAACGAAATAACTCTTCAAAACTTTTACTGCGCAGTAGTATTACAATTATACTGCGTTTATCTTATGTCAATACCACTTCCACATTGAACTTTACCAAATGAACAATCAGTAAATGAAACAAGGATAATGATAATTGCTGGAATTTCCTATTTTTCCAAGAAAATAATTGTTTAAAACGTACATAACTGGACAATAAATATGTTGTTAACAACAATCAACACCAAAACTAAAGTTAAAACTAGAAATATATCATCATAAAAGGGATTCTGATACTTAAGAACAAACAGAAATAAGGAACATGAAATGTCAAAAATTACGGTTCTGAATGCTGACTAGAAGCAGGACACACGATTGTCGGATCAGGTACGGGTCATTCAACGTAACCGTATGTTGAATGACACTGTACTTGATCGACTACGCTCTGAATCACGGAGTAACCTAGTTACTGATCCTGCTTTGCTATTGATTGCGGTGCAACTACAAAACATATTCAGTGTGCCGCCGCGGTCTGACCACGTTGGTGAAGATAATCATGACGAAGTTATATCCGTGAGTGCTCAGTGCAACGTACAATTGAGGAGCGCTTTGGAGTGTGCGTTTCGGGAGTACCGTTCAACACCTCCTGAACTTACTAACTTGACCACGTTTACCTCGTTTGCCTATGCACAATAGAAACAAGGCGCTGGTGTGTGCTCTAGACTCGGAGTTGTCAAATTATTATGATAACAGCAAAGACCTCGCTGATACCCACTCAATATTGTACTGTGGAGGTGTAGCGGCGTGCGTGTAGCTCATGTCAAATTCCTTGATAGTGACAGACCTACGCGACCAAAATCAGCTGCTCCAGCTTGGCAGTGCAGGATTGAGCGGCGTATCGGTGAGGCTACAGCACTCATTGGTAAGTTGATCTGCTTTAGGGAGGGTAATACTCGCCCTAGAGTGATGCGCTTTGTGAGGCGGGCGTTCTCGGTGATTGATATTAGTCCACGTGAATATTTGGCCCGCGTCACAGAGCGTATCGACTTCCTGAAGCAGAAGATTTGTGCATAGGCAAACCGTATTCGTCGGTACAAGCGACGATTGGAGCGATACACTTTGAATCGCACATTCCAAAGCGACGAAAAGTGGGTTTATAGAGCTTTTTTTTTTTTTTTATCGTGGTAAAATCATCAAATGAGTCCTCCCACCCAGGGCAGAGCGGGAGGGACTGTCAGACTTGTACTGACTAAAATCCACGGTGTCCTTAAATAGCCCTTTACGTACCGGGGTCACGGTAATCCCTAGGTCCCGCGATGGGTTTATAGAGCTTGGGAGCGACCGGACCAAGGTGTTGCTGACACGCCCCTGCCGGATGATGACGCCATGATTTCATTTTGGCGCAGCATCTGGTCGGTGCCTGTCAGTCACACTGAGGGCGATTGGACCCGGGAGATTGAACGAGCGTGTGATCAGATTACCGAAATGGGGGCAATTACCATCAGCCCCCAAGACGTAGCTTGTGCAGTCCATCCGTTGCCTAACTGGAAATCACCAGGGCCGGATGGACTGCACAATTTCTGGATAAAATGGTTTAAAAGATAACACGTTCGCTTGGCATCCCAGTTCCAATTAGCCTTAGAGTCAGGGTCGCTGCCCCAATTTTTGAGGAACAGGAGTAACCCACCTGCTCCATAAATCGGGTAGTACTGCGGAACCCAAAAATTATAGACCGATTACTTGTCTACCAACGGTCTATAAAGTTCTTACATCCATTTTGAGAGTTAAAATCACTCAACATATTGTGACTAGTTCTATCATGTCTGCCTCTCAGAATGGATGCAGGAACGGGTCCCGCGGTACTAAGGAGCTCCTCCTTATTGATATGGCCATTAGCCAACAGGTTCGTCGCTCCCGAAAAGATCTGTCCGCATGTTGGATAGATTACAAGAAGGCCTATGATTCGGTACCCCATACATGGCTCATGAGGGTACTAGAGTTGTATAAAGTTAATATAACTCTACGTACCTTCCTGTTCTCGTGTATGGGAACCTGGAGAACAGTCCTTCGCTATCCAAGATGTCGACAGGTCCGAGGTAGCAGCGAACCGATAAGGATGGAGCGCGGCATATTCCAGGGTGATAGTCTGAGTCCTTTATGGTTCTGCCTGGCCTTGAACCCGCTCAGCACATTACTGGAGGGTTCGGGGTTAGGATATCGGTTGAAGTGAGGTGGTCAGGTCATATCTCACCTTCTTTACATGGATGATCTGAAACTCTTTGCCCCCAACAACTTGCAACTGATGAAGTTACTGAAGGTAACAGAAACTTTCAGTAACGCCATCAGGATGGAATTTGGTGTAGACAAATGTGCAGTCATGCATGTGAAGCGAGGGGAGATTATGGAATCCGAGGGAACTCAACTCTCGGATTCCATACATCTTAGATCTCTCTCTTCAACAGAGACCTACAAATATTTGGGTATGTCGGAAGAATTAGGCATCAATAATGCTGACATGAAACAATCGTTGAGGGAGCGCTTCTTTGGCCGCCTGAATAAAGTACTTAACAGTCTTTTGTCGGGTGGCAATAAGGTGCGCGCTTTCAACGGTTGGGTCATGCCGGTATTGATGTATTCTTTTGGCATACTCAAATGGACTCAGACGGAACTTGACGCCCTGGATAGGAGAGTCCGTTCACTGCTGACTGCAAATGGGATGCATCATCCACGGTCGTCGGTGATGAGACTGTATGTCCCGCGGAAGTGCGGGGGTCGTGGCTTCTTAAATGCTAAGACCCTGCACAACCGTGAGGTATGCAGTCTTAGGGAATATTTCCTAGAAACCGACGTGGGGATGCACCGAGATGTGGTCACAGTGGACAAGGGTCTTACTCCGCTCTCCTTAGCTAACGAGAACTGCGCAAACCTAAAGTATTAGACACTAATGATCGTAAGGAGATATGGCAGAGCAAGGAGCTTCACGGACGCTTTTACCGGGCATTACATGGTCCCGATGTTGACTTTTTAGCGTCCGTATCCTGGCTACGCTTCGGTGACCTGTTTGGGGAAACCGAAAGTTTTGTATGTGCAATTATGGACGAAGTTATGATGACGAATAACTACCGGAAATACATTGTGAAGGATGGCACGGTTGACATAAGTCGGGCATGCCACTGCGTTTGTAACATATTGCAGTTATACAACACTCCGGTGAACCTTAATATATACGCAGTATAATTGTAATTACTGCATTAATATTAAGTACGAGTCATCTGTTTTTACTATAGAAACATATCCATATGTGATTAAGTGAACTTACTGCGCATTTACTATGTGCAAAATTAAATTAATAATTGTAGAAACGTAACAAGAGAGACGCAATTGGCACATACTGCATAATTGTTATGTTGCAAGTTCAGTAAGCATGAGTTTTCACGTAATATTAAGTTATTAAGTACTCTTACTGCGATTATACTAAGTACATAAATCTTAAATCTGCTCTTTACTGCATTTATGTAAATATGTTTTGGCCTTTCTAATAGAGATAGAAAAAAATGGGTTTTTGATTCTTATAGACTTTAATGTCAGCATCTTGAATATCTAATACAACCATAAATGCAGTAAGTGGTACTTACTGCGTTTATAAATTGTGCGGCAGTAGTTCTGTCATGCTATCGGATCTCTTTCGCTTTTCTATGTGACTGGATTCAATCAATTCGCACATTCGGTTGACAGCACGATTGGCGCAATGACTGAAGGATCTACTGCTGCACTGCGTGTTGCGGATTACATTCCCCTTAAATATATTATTCCCCTTTTTTCTCGTTTTTATTGTTATAGCGGTAATAGAACTACTATCACAGTGCCTGAGATACAGCCTAGTGACAGACGAACCGTCAAACAGACAGACGGACGGACAGAAGAGTCTTAGTAATAGAGTCCCGTTTTAGTCTTTGGATACGAAACCAAGTTTTTAGAAGTAATGTAAAAGTATGTAATCTATATATATAAAAATGTTATGTTGGTTTGTGTATGCTTTAAAAACTCAAAAAGTACTGCACTGATTGAGCTGAAACTTTAGCATGATATGTAATCCGCATCAAGGACTGTTTTTATCTATGTTTTGCATCAGTCACATATCCGCAACCGCGAAAAAACAGTTTTTTTAACGATCAGCTCTGTACCAGTGACCGCGCCATCTACCGGAAGCGAGGATAACACTCGCTGACAACCGCAGTCGTAATGACGCAGTGAGAAGAAATTTTAGCATGATATATAATCCGCATCAAGGATTGATTTAATCATTTTTTTTTTTTTGTTGAAAAAAACAGTTTTTTGTGCCACAGCGAAGCGGGGCAGGGTACAGCTAGTATTTTATAAATAGTGTTATTTTTGCGAGTTATCCAAGGACCAAAATAATATGTCCCTAAACAATTTAACCCAAAAGAAAAAAGTAAAAATAATAATGTTTCGACTACTAAGCAAGCTATATCGTCATAAGCCGACGCGAGCTATGTTAACACGCCGGCTCTCCAAAATCCCGGAGCAAAAAGTTGCGCTTTAGTCCCGACGACAGCGACGGTGACAAATCGCTTTTTACGCTTACCGTGCTTTATACTTAGGTTTACCTTTCTTGAATAAAATAACGTATTGGTTCAATGTAGGGTAATAAATATGGTATGTCATTTTGGGTTGTAAAGGTGTTTCCGTGTTGCTAAGAAGTTTTCCCGCGGCGGCTGGGTTATAAGGTGGAGGCTGTCCTCTCCCTCACGGGGCCTGCCTCCTGCTTCGCTAGCATGACTGCCTCGCAGAAGGAGGCGAGCGTTTCCCATTCCGTCTAACTCCACAGCATGGCCTCGAACAAAGCCGGACGCGATAGATCGCTGTCTATCGCCTCCGTGAGAACACGGTGGTGCTCTACCCAAACGGGGCAGTCCTACACCGCATGCTCCACCGTGTCTTTCGGGCGATCCTCGCAGCGGTGACACCCAGGCGTTTCTACCTCCTCAATCAGACACAGGAACCTCACGAAACATCCGTGTCCGGTGAGGTCCTGTGTCAAGAGGAAGATGAGGTCGCCCTGATGCTTCTCCAGCCGCTCTTCAAAGAGGAGTCTTACCGTTCGGCCTAAGAAGATGTTTCAAAGTGTGTATACTGACACTAACGGAAAAAAGTAACACGGGGTAATCTTTTAGTACCTTAAATTCATTAAAATTACCATTTTGTATCATTTGAACTACATACTCTGTAACTTGCTAAAACCCAGCTATAAAAACAATTAAATAATGATAATTTAGTTTTATGCTTATAGTGGAGCGATAAATTAGTGGCATCCTTGCACTTTCGTTAATATTTATAAATAGATCCACAACATTAGGGTTCAGTTTAAAAGAGAGTTGTAAAAATAATTATACTATTTATATTTTTATATGAAACAGTAGGTACAACATTTAACAAGCATCAATCAAGCTCTTTACATTTTTAGGAATATGCAAACATAGGAAAATTCTATTGAAATATTTGTGAATTGAAACAGAATAGGAATAGGTCTTCGAATTATGACATGATTCAGGAACGGCTCCTCACTGGAGCCATTAATAACGTGAAGATATCTTTTCGCTCCTCGATGAGCAAATTAAGATTTTGGTCACATGGACAGTCTTATATCATAGAAATCGAATAGACAATTAATGTATACCTCAATTGGCTTTATTATGATTATTTATTTACTTAAAATTTGAATAGTGACAGGTGGATTGGACCTGTATGACATGGATAATGACTTAGATAAAGTAAAGGTAAGAGTACAACTGCTTTTCTCTCTTTCTATTCTTATAGTATTGCAATTTTATGCAGAAAATGCTCAATCTACGACTTTTATAATCTGACTACACAAATCCATAAAATCGACTACATCATGACAATAAAAATAAAAATAAAACATCCCTCCGATTTTTGTATCAACAAAAAGACAAAAATACGACTACGGAACACTGCCTTTAGTTTTTCCTCAATCTTTATAGCGCTAGGAATATCTCGATATAAAACGAGAGCCTTTGGGACCCGCTCGTAAACGGAGCTACAACTAGTTAAAAGTTAACACCCTGTACTTGTATACTGGCTACTTTTAAAATAAATGTTACGTACTCAATCTTCCTAGAAGATTGTAAAACACTGTTGTTACTAACAAGTTTAGTGTTTATTTTGGGTACACTGGGTTTTTATACTTCTCTTATTTTTTGTCTGTAAAGCCCTAAAAGTAAATCCACGCGTTTTCTCATGAGGAAAGAAAGAAACTACAGAATTTATCCTGCTACGATTATTTTGACTAAACTCCATCGTCTTACCGTATGGGTAAATTAACTTGGTCGCGGGACTCACGAATTACCGTGACCCCGGAACGTAAAGGGCTATTGAAGGACACCGTGGACTTTAGTCAGTACGAGTCTAACAGTCCCTCCTGCTCTGCCCTGGGTGGGAGGACTCGTTTGATGATTTTAGCACGTTAATAAAAAGGGTAAATTAACTTAAATATTTTTCCAAAGATTGAGATCTAAATGGATGACGGGATGACTATCTTAAAATGGTGCCCGCAGTGGAAGAAACTGGATGGATTTTTATTCCGTAAGACTTTAATGGTGCCTTCCACCCAAGCAGGACGCGAAGATACATCGATGACCTTTACACCAAGAAAAAGGGGTAAGAATAGTTGGCAGCCGGGGTCGCGGACTGTCTAAACAGGTAACCATGACCCTGGAAAGTAAAGGGCTATTGAAGGAACACCGTGAATTTTAGTCAATATAAGTCTGACAGTCCCTCTCGCTTCACCCAGGGCGGGAGGACTCATTTGATGATTATACCAAGCTAAAAAAAGAGTAGTTTATTAATGTCACCATGTGTTTAAAGTTTTCGTTCTTAAACATGCTGGTTTCCTCACGTTACTATTTATACCTGTGTCATCATTTTGACTTGCCTATTTTCATGCAAAAAATACATATTATATTTCTTCATATTTTTGAAGTGCCGCCGAAGTCATCGTCCTGAAACGAATATTAACTCAATCTGACACGCATGTACTCGACTAGAAATTCAACAGAGTAATTAACATTAATGGTTTTGTCTATGTGTTAAGTTTACTCGTATAATACCGCCTGCGTTAGTGGACTAGGAGTTGTAATTAAATAGGTCCCAGACACGCCTGGCAATATGCTCGGGGCAACGAACTTGAATGTCACACCTAAGTCACGTGTGCTGTTACTATTACTTAAATACGTTTTGTTGCAAAACTAAATATTGTTATTAGCTATAATATATCAATGAAATATAGCAGCTCACAATTTAGGACCCATTAATATTAGTAGTCATTTTTACCCGTGTTGCTAGGCAACTGGGCTTCTCCCAGTTGTGATGTCCCTTTGTGCCTATTGGCCTTGTTTTGTTCTGTCTCCTGCTTGCATGGAGGGAAGTGGAAACATAATTTTTCCTACTACTACCTACTACTACATTCTGATTAATTTCGTTGCAGGATCCAAGACACGTAAATTCATTCTCGCGGGACACGACGAGCTTCATTGGCTTTTCTGGTTGCCACTAATGATTCAGGAGTCGCAGTGGTTTGGGAATAGTATGGTGGGTTTGTCCCATTAAACAAAAAATAGTTATAATATATGTATTCTGTATAGACTTAGCAAGTTTTAATCCACGTTATATTTTAAGGCCGCGACATGCAGCGCAACGGGTCATACAACGGGTCTGTGTCTGTTTGAAAAGGCTTAAGAGGCCTCTTACAGTCCACTAGCGCCGCCAATCGAAAAATGTCATAACTCGTAAATAGAATCAAAAATACAAAATGTGGTCTGTAATTACTGTAGAAAAGGCAATGACGTAATTTTATAACACATTGTCAACACTTGAAATATAGCTGTTTAGCTAAATCGTGCATTCTAAACATAAACGGCCGTTTTTGTTACAAATAAAAAATTTTTTAGTAATTACAGACCACATTTTGTATTTTTGATTCTATTTACGAGTTATGACATTTTTTCGATTGGCGGCGCTAGTGGACTGTAAGAGGCCCCTTAAAGTGACCGTAAACAAACTACGATCGTCATTTCTTGACCTAATACGATTTATTCGATAATAAATCACCACATTCATTTAATTACCTTAATAATATTAATTAGAACCTTCCCTCGTTAGAATAACAGAATACTAATTTATTTTAATGTTGATCATTCCCGTAGAAAATATTCAATATAATTATGATAAATTCAGGTTCGTTCCCAGAGGAGAGGCGGGATAAAATGAACACGCGCTTGCATCCCTCGGGTGCAAGGTGGATTATAAATTGCGTCGTGTTTTATGCGTCCATCTCGTAAACTACCATTTGTATGCTGTATTTAATAAGCTATGAATCGAAATGAACCACTAAATTCATTTCGTTTGGTTAAGACCACTAAATTCATTTCGTTTGGTTGGTGGAAAGGACGTGACAATACTTGGACGAAAATTAAGCTTGTGGAGTTTGTTGAACCCTCTTCAAATTATAATATGTTATATTATAACGCTGAAGAATTAGTTTGTTTGTTGAACGCGATAATCTCAGGAACTACTGATCCGAATTGAAAATTTTTGATTTGAATAGTCCATTTATCGAGAAAGGCACGCTGCGACCGAAAACAGTGGAGCGGCGGAGTTGAAAACACGGGGAACAACTAGTTTTTTTATATTATTCTTAAATCGGGGACGGGTGTCCAGTTAGAAATCATCCAGTATCCCACTCGCTAAGACATTAATTTCGTTTGTCATATTTTTTAAACAATTGTAAAGTTCATTTTATAATACAGTTTGAAATTCGCAATACCGTCCTACGTCGCTACTACGTACTTAGGATGGCAGCCTTAAATTCTTTTCTTCCGATCTAATTAGTTATTTCAAACTCCAAGAGTGCTAATAAGTAGTTTTCTGGATTCGCGAAACTGTCTCATCAGATAACCGTGTCCCTGGAATGAAAAGGGCTATTGTAGGATCACCGTGGATTTCAGTTAGTACAAGTCTCACAATCCCCCCCATCCCGCCCTGGGTGGGAGGACTCATTTGATGATTTTACCGCGATAAAAAAGGAGTACTAATAAGTACACCTATAAACACCAACGACATACGGGTTTCTTTACAAACAAGTTTAACTGTAACTACCGGTATCTTTTGAATTCTTTTCACTTTGGTTTGAAAGCTGCCATTTGAACTAAAAGTCATGCAGTTTGCAAAGGTGTTTCAAACAGCGGTGAACTAACACAAAGTTTGTTACAACTTAGCCCAACTTCCCCTTCGCTTAGTTAAAACATGAATATGTATTTATAAGTTTTGGGTAGCTAAGTACTAAGTAGTATGATGCTTAGGTTTCACGAGTGGTCAATGATTAATGTGTATAATTATTTTCTGTTGATTGAACCTAATACCTATCTGTCGATATGAACGCAGCATTTTCCTTAATATGTATAAGTGTTTTTGTAGTTTACACGATAATTTGGAGGTTTATTTGTATTAATCTTATTTTAAATACATGACATTTCAGAAACATCAATTTACAAACGTTTAACATCTATTCAACATATTTAGGAGTATAATCTCCCCCGGCAGCCATAAAATAACAATTTTAAAATGAAAATGCAGCTGAAATACCTTTTTCTCTATAAATAATTAAAAATTTAATTCGAAGTTAAAAATGTTGCGGATGATTGAAATTGTAAGGCCATTGTTACACGACACCGTACGTTCGCGCGGCCAAGTCGCAATCGCGACGTGTCTGCGACTCCGTAGAGCACATGAGCTCCGTACACTCCAATGCTTGCTACTCCAGTCACCGTATACACCGTACAGCGTACCGTAAATTACTGTAGCATAATATTGTGTCACTGTTATGCAGTTTGCGTGTATTGTTTTCGTACCAGAACTTATCAAAAGAATAGTCGGTTTGTCGGTATGACGCCCTTATAAAAATCCTTTTTCTTCATATGCGTATACGTAGTATTTATAATTATGTTATAACAACCGTCTGCTACGACTTCAACCATTAATTACAATGTTTATGATCGAACTAAATGAATGATCTAGACCTACTCGCGCGTTCAGATACGCCTACTGACGACTCTCATCGCGACAAAACGCATCAATACGACGCCTCATTATCGCGCAGGCGAACGATATCGTGAGAGAATAGCCTAAACTCTAAATCCTTTACAGAAAAATCTCACTTAAAATAATTTATCCCGAGAAAACTGACAGTGTAGAAATATAAATCCGAGTTGTTTCGTTAATATTTTTCTCGACGCAGTCGCTAGAATATCTGTTAGTGACACTTCAGACTTAGCTTTATCTTTTTTATCTGTTCTGAGAACCTTATTAACTGCAATGCGGTAAATGTCGCCACTCTGGATCTAGGAAATCTTTGTATCGTATTTTTAGTATTAACTACAATTATTAGAGATATTTAGACGTGTTATAAAAACGTTGACTGACTAATATTTGTGGGTAGCTTTGGCCCACTGCTTCGGTCACGTTAATTTAGAATTCGAAGATCAATTCAGATCGTACATCTGGTGCAATCTATTATCCTAATTTAAAAGTAAATGTATTTTGAAGTGAAAACTTCTTTAGCGGCGTTGTACACTTTTTTGGAATGGGTAAAAAATGTTAAACTCGCGTCAGGACACGTGACCTGATCGAAAATTCGTAAGACGGCGCAGGGCGCTTGCGCGAATGTTCGTGTGTGATTATTACTATTCAAGTTTTCACTTCTGCCGGCACTCCCATAGTGCAATCCATCGTTTTTTTCTCGGTTACAGTTTATTTTTCGTGATAAGAGTCTAGTCCCTATGTCCGTCTCTGCATTATTCTGCTCTATTATGCAACATTTCTGAATGACTGCTTCAGTAGTTTAGGTAACAAACATTAGTTTTGCATTTAAATATTGTTAGGATATAAATATTTATAGGATGTTTAAACAAAAATTCTGATCAGAAAATATTCTATGTTTAATGAGCAATGTAGCAAATATTATTTGTATGTGATAGACCAGCAGCCCCACTGTTTCTGAAACTCCATATCCGTTCGTAGACAATCAGACGAAACGACAGCTCCATGCGACACTATCCCTCCTGCAATCCAACAGTACCACTGCAATCACTCCCCCAAATTGAAACCACCTTAAATGGTAAACAAACAAAGTTTCAGACTAACAGGTGAACTCACTGCACTGCGGTGATTCGTTCTGTTGGCCCCATGTTGGCCCTAGAATGTCGTAGCAAGATTCATCGCAGTCACGTCCAAGTTTCCACCCCCCAAACTTTGCCTTTAGAATTTGTGTATTTTGGACAACTTTTTTACTCTAGTGTTTTGTTTTAAAGTTCGATGTTTTTATGCAAAATGAATGATGATGATGTTACAAAATCGGAAAAGAATCCTTAAAAACCGGCCAAGAGCGTGTCAGGCCACGTTCAGTGTAGGGTTCCGTAGTTTCCCGTCCGTTACAATAAGTGTTAACAAATAGCCTTTTTTTAAACTTAAATAATTGATTATACTACAAACTTAGTCCAGGAATTTTGTACCACCTTCTTGTTTTTTTTGCACAAAAACTGTTCTTTCCATCAAGTTCAAAATAATTTTCCTAGAAAGTCCTTATAAAGTTCTACTTTCCAGATTTTTTTCATATTTTCTAAACTTATGGTTCAAAAGTTAGAGGGGGGGGGGACACATTGTTTTTGACTTTAGGAGCGATTATTTCCGAAACTATTGACATCATCAAAAAATGATCTTAGTAAACCCCTATTCATTTTTAAATACCTATCCAACGATATATCACACGTTAGGGTTGAAATTAAAAAAAAATCACTTTCTATTTTACATATAGGGGGGCTACCCTAAAAAAACATTTTTTTCCAATTTTTATTTTTGCACTTTGTCGGCGTGATTGATATACATATTGGTACCAAATTTCAGCTTTCTAGTGCTAACGGTCACAGAGATTAAGCGAGGACGGACAGACAGACAGACAGACAGACAGACATGGCGAAACTATAAGGGTTCCTAGTTAACTACGGAACCCTAAAAATGTAGTTCTCCCTAAAATGTTGATGAAACTGTCGTTCTAGGTGAACTTTCAAAGTAAAAGTAATCCTTAGAACAGGGGTAACTTAGGTCCCTGGTTTTAGAGAAAATTGTTTTTGTGTAACTTTGTATTTTTTCTAAGATCGATTCACAGCGCTTGTCATAACCGGAATTTACTAAGCTGATGAAAATATTGATTCTACTATTTTATATATTTTTTTGTGTTGATGGCATCGAAGAATTTCCTATGGAATCTTTATTTCAGTAGATTCGCTCGTGGCCTCAATCTACCTCAGAAGCAAAAAAGAGATCTGAGATGGAGCCAGCTCACCCAGAAGGAAGGGACTCCTGCCCAATGACGGAAGCCATCGGTGCAGGCTACAGGTTGTCTGTGTTGCCCAGATGGACCGATAGGATTTTTTTTAATATGATTTTAAAACACAACATTATTTTGATATATTTATTTATACATACGTTTACTTTAGTAACTAAACTAAAGATTGGTTCAAACTAAATCTAGGTTCAAACTTAGGCCTATTGTTCAATGTTTGATAATAAATATACTTACCAGAGTTCAGTACACTTGGAGCGTACGGTAAACAACCCGAAATGTTAAGTTTACCGTTAGCCCAACATGCGTAAAGGTAACTTAAGTGTAATCAGTAACTTTAAACAAGAGAAGTTGAAGACTGTCGTTGGAACGAATTTCTTTAACTTCTCAGGTGTAAAATTAGTTGATGGGTCTCTTCAGTTGCCATCCACTGCTGGACGTAAACCTCCCCAAAGAACGCCAACTATCCCGATCCAGGGCAGTACGCATGAATGATTAGGCATAGGTGTACTCAATAGCACACCCACATTTCACCAGTTAAGTACATATAAGTCCCATATTCTAGGAGGTGAACCTTGGTCGCGGGACTCACGAATTACCGTGACCCCGGTACGTAAAGGGCTATTGAAGGACACCGTGGATTTTAGTCCCTCCAGCCTTGTCCAGGGTGGGAGGCCTCGTTTGATGATTTTACCGCGATAAAAAGAAAAAGGAGGTGAACCATCAACCTAGCCATTAACCGGGCACAAATTCAGACTCAATGGTGTTATTGGAAATTCCTGAAAAAAAACTCAATATCATTTTTTTTTTCGATCTGGAAATCGAACTAAAGACCGCTCAACCGTCGCGGTTACAGTCATGCTACCAACGAGGCTTTATATTTAATCTACCTACTTTTACCTAAAGTAACTTGTACTTTCCTTCATGGAAATAAAATGCGAAACAGCCAGCAATACGTGAATATCAGCTAAGTATTCAATTACCTAATGGTTGCCGTGCGGAACACACCTCTAGCTGCGATGCGACGCGAACGAGTGGAATCGCGAACATAGTCTAGGAGAGTAATTTAGTTACACAAATTATTCGATAGGATTATTCATTTGCAATATTTGTAAAAAATGTTGTGTTTTGAAAATACTTCTTCTTCTTCTTATCGTATGGTTGATGAACAACCTGGTGTCAGAGTTTAAACCGCCCGTAGGCCTCTGACATGGCTTCACACACCGTTGAAAAATCTCTCAGGTGTGCTGGTTTCCTCACGATGTTTTCCTTCACCGTTTTTAGCAAGTGATAATTAATTTATAATACGCACATGAATTCTAAAAGACATTGGTGCGTGCCGGGGTTCGAACCTGCAACCTTTGACTTGGCAGTCCAACGGTCGTACCACTCGGCTATCATTGCTTTTAAAATACTAAGAGAGAACAACTGCGTTTGTCAATAATCCTTTTCAAATTGGAAATTAATCGCTCTCTTGTGGTTACACCTTTTTTCATGACGACTTTTCTTCAAGTAATAGTGCTTCGGAATTTTATTATTTTTACACAGGTGTCACAAAAACCTTGGACTATAAATAAATATAAAGTTTCATATATTCACTGCGTCATTCATCAATAAATATTGCTCCAATATTACTTTATTACCTAATTTTGTAAGAACAATTGTATTTATACAATTGATAAAATAAATGGCCAATTTATTTTGGGCTTTTCTTCGTGCGTCAATCTTTTGCTATTTTAATATTCAGTTTATTGATCCAACATACTAGTTATGTTCGGGAACGCCGCAATAGTGACGGTAGGACCCCTCTTTGAGGAGTGGCTGGATAGGCGTCACGGCGTCCTGACCTACCGCATGACGCAGGTCCTCACCGGACACGGAAGTTTCGGGAGGTAAGGAAGAAAGGAACGCCTGGGTGTCACCACTGCGAGGATCGCCCGGAAGACACGGTGGACCATACGGTTCAGTACTGCCCCGCTTCGGCAGAGCACCGACGTGTCCTCACGACGGCGATAGGCAGAGACCTCTCGCGCCCGGCATTGGTCGAGGCCATGCTGCGTGGCGAGACGGAATGGGAAGCGGTCGCCTCCTTCTGCGAAGCAGTTGTGCTCGCAGAGAGGAGGCGGGCCGCGTGAGGGAGAGGACAACGTCCTCCGTCCACTCCAGCCGCAGTGGTAGACGCCCACGGTGACGGACGTCGCCAGACGATCTCCGGCCACCGTAGGCGCGGGCATGCGGGCGGCGAGAAATGGGCGAGTCGCTGACCGACCATGGACTATGCCCGGGTCGACGGGGCGCCTTGTGTTTAACGCGCTCCTCAAAGAGTGTCAGCATAATGACCAAATGGGCCAAAGCCTGCTGGGGTCCAATAAAACGTTTATTAAAAATCAAGATCATGTTTTAAACAAACTGCAGTCAGTCTCCCTGCCTACAATACTGCCACACCTCAACATGTTTTCATGAACTAGACTGTTTACGTTGCCTGAGTAAAGTCTGAGCTGAAACATAGATTTTAATAACGTTTAGACACGGAATGAACCTCGCCTATGAAACTACTTTGTTGACTTCCACTAAACGGCGTACGAAGCGAGCTAGTTTAAAAACTACGTACAAGGGGTGTTTTTGAAATGGCAACACCTTTGAGCTCGAACTTGTTTACCAGTTATGTGGTGATTCTCTTTTTAAAGTTTTAAAATAGATTCGTTTTTGAGTCGCTTGCTAATTTGGAGGGAATAGTTGAATGAGAGCAGTTCGTTGCATTTTTTTGGTATACGCATTGGTATATGGCATTTGGCATTGGTTTTCTAATTTCAGAAATTATATCTGTATTCAGAAATACTAAAACTTGGCCCAGTAACTAACTATACAAATTAAAATTATGTCTTTTGTAATGTCTTTCGAGCAAATTGAAAAAATCTGCACGTGGGAGGCAGACTATGAATTTCTCCTATGTCGTGGGTGCATTAAAAAACAGTAATTCACATACAACACCTAGACCCGGAACAACTACTTGCAGATCATACAAATAGTTGTTCATTCGATAGACTAGCCACTGCGTCAACCATGTCGTTTGTCCTTAAAATATCGGCAACCCGAAACCAAACTCACTGTCAATGTATACATAATTATAATATTTACACGTACATGTTCATTTATATGTAAGTTACTAAAGCCATACCGCTATAAAGTGATGGCGTTGTACAATTTAAAATGAATTTAATAATTACGAACACCTTTGTACCTTTGGTAGCAGGAGGTCATTATTTATCAGACCATGGAGTAGGAATAGATGGAGAGCTATCTTTTTTTGGAGAGGTAAAATCTGCCAAGGGAATCTATTACTGACAAAGATTTTAAATATTTCGAGGGCTTGGTCAATTCCCAATACTCAAGACATGGATGCTGAGCAACAATGTTTTGAAATTATTTATGAATGTTATAGTTCGATACGGTAGACTTTTCTTTATTTGACTCAGAATCAAAACTTCATACCAGTTCAGTATTTTTTATTATTATTTTCTTTATTCATCTTTTCACTTATTATTATTACTATTACCAAAGGCCTCCCAATATTCGTCCATCGGATTAAAAAATTGTGTAAAGAATCTCTACTGACAGTTCATGTTCGTGTAGTTACTCATTTGAGTCAGCACTCCATTTTTAAATACTCCACGATTCAAAGGTAGGCAGGCCTCGCATAATCATATTTACAGCTAGCCTACGTCGCCTTTGTTTCGTTCATTATTCAGCCTTTTGTCTTTCACGTAATAACTTTTAACCCCTTTATTATCTTCGCTTTATGGTGAAAACAATTTTTCTTCCTGCAGGGAAGAATTGATTGATGTTCAAAAAATGTAAGAATATTAATTTCCTTAAAATGTTTATTACATTATCTTAGAATACTTCTAATATTTTCTTTCAAATACTTTTCCTTTTAAAAAGGGAAACTAATTAATTAATGTAGCTATAATTCTTTGTTGGTTTGTTGGTCGGCTTCTTTCTTGGACTTTTATTCATCGTGGTTTACTGAGTGCCATTTTTGGCTTTCCTTTTAGTCAAGTTGGCCTTTACTGTTACTTGAAATCTTTGAAAAACTTACCTGCATACCTAATTGACCTAGGGCCCTGGTCTGCTATTTTTCTTTTTTTTCGTCATTCCAACACGATTCTATCGTGATTTTGTTAAAAGTTCGTAATCTGTTAAATTCACTTCAATTCAGTCGATCATTGGATGGTCAATGGTCTCGTAATGTAATTGTGTTAAAATGACATTTGAACATGATTGTATTCATATTATATTATTTATTTGTTTTCAATGCAATCTGAAGTAGTAAGAAGTTCGTTAATAGCAAAAAACAATTCTACGAGATTACCATTCTATGCCATTTATTCCGCCTGCAAAAAATTTTGATAGGTGAAAAATTTTGGTGAAATAGTTTAGGTGCACTTTCGCTTAGGGGCCATTTCAGCCGGTGCCCTTCGTGGAATTCCTCATTGATTTCAATGGAGCGTCTGTGGTTGACCATTGGAAAGTCATAACGATATATTTATTATTAGATTATATATATTATTAGATTACCAAACTTGTAAAAATCAACAATTCCAAAATCCACGGTGTCCTTCAATAGCCCTTTACGTTCTGAGGTCATGGCTACCCGATAGTCCCGCGACCCCAGCAGGCTTTGGCCCACTAACAACAACGCGCCATCGACCCGGGCATGGTCCATGGTCAGACAGCAAATCGCTCGTTACTAGCCGTCCGCGTGCCCGCGCCTACAGTGGCCGGAAATCGTTCCGGAACGTCTGTTGCCGTGGGCGTCTTAGAGGCGGCTGGGTCGTGAGGTGGACGCTGTCCTCTCCCTCACACGTCCCACCTTCTTCTTTGCTAGCATGACTGCTTCCCAGAAGGAGGCGACCACTTCCCATTCCGTTTCGCCCCGCAGCATGGCCTCGACGAGTGACGGACGCGAGAGGTCGCCGCCTTTTGCCTCCGTGACCGGTGCTCTGCCCAAGCAGGACAGTCCTGCACCGCAGATATTATGGCCCCAAATAATGTGACACCAGGAGGTGCTGTCGCGCACATAGCGAACTTACTGTATTACTAAGTCATTCTATTCATCATATTGTATGACTATTCCGTTGTCTATCAAGTTTATGTACTCACCTGCCAGTATTATTATGAGTGTTTTTGCCTTCGATCAATAATAGCATTATTGATCGAAGGTTTTTGCATTGTTTTGTCCTATATGGATACCTACTTTCATTTTTTTACTAATGAATTTATGTAGCCTTGTCACTCGATATTGTGAAATGGATCATGATCCAAAGTCAATTGTACATCCGAATTGTTTGTCAAATTCTCAATTGACACGAGAGAAGCCGCGGTGAAAAGCTAGTCACAAAAATAAATCAACTAAATAAATGAAAGTTATAGTTTACAGCGATATTGAATAGTCGATTACATTTAATGATTTTAACTGCAACATTATACATGGAAAATTCTTCTGTCTGTTCCAAACCTTAGAATATTTTATGTACCAGGCTTTTAATCACATTTATATATTATTGAAACACCGGTACAGAAAAACATTATAAGGGTGAATTCACACCAATACGCGACGGTGCGAGCACTTTACAATTTCTCGATTCAAAATCTAACTTTATTTTCTACACGAAAAGATACATTGCTTTCCAGTATCGTAACGTCACATGGCGTCGCGTCTCGGTGTGAACTGACCCTAACTCGTTTAGAAACGAAGGTCGTACAGTCACTTTGAATAAAATAAGAATAATATTCCTTTTGCATTGCCGACACACCAGTTTTCTGTTTACCAAACCAGCGCACTGTTTTGGTATACTTGCAGATTTTATTGACTCAAAAATAAAGTGGTACTGTTATTATTTCATCGAGTTCTAAATGACGGAAATTCTCAATTCAAATAATTCTCCTTCAAATGTGCCAGTGTTGTATGTGTAATTTAATAATTTTATTTTTTAAATACTCACACACGTGTGTCCTGTTCTAAAAATAATATTTAAACAAAGAATGTTTATTGTAATATAAGTACGCCACTTCTTTTATGTTCGCAATCAATTCATTGCATTTCATTCATCGGTCGTGCATTCTTCAAGCTGGTACTGTGAGAAACATTTGCAAGCAATGTCTTGGTAAGTAACATTACTGACGACTTTTGACATAGAAAATAATATTCGAAAATATACCGCGGGTAATGTAGTATTGAAGTAAAAGTTATTCTATGTGTATGTGGTTTCAAAGAGTGTCAGAGTCAGAATTATGACGAGGCCCCCCTTAGAGGGCCACAGCCTGTCGGGGTCGCGAGACTCACGAATTACAGTGACCGCGGAACGTAAAGGGCTATTGAAGGACACCGTGGACTTTAGTCAGTATGAGTCTGACAGTCCCTTCCGCTCTGTCCTGGGTGGGAGGACTCATGTGATGATTTTACCACCAAAAAAAAATGTGTTTGTGGTTGCGCTCCTCCGAAACGACTCGACCGATTTTTGTGCATATTTATTTTTTATATTTTTATTTTTTCATTTGGTAGGTATGTCGTATACCTACCAATTGTATTGGTCGCAAAGAATCTTTCCAGAAACCATAAAAATCGGCCTGTGCAGCTGTTTTTAGCTAGCTCGTAGCTAAATAACAGCTTTCATAAGGAGTAGGTATGAATGTAATTTATAAAAAATTAAATACTTTGTATTGAACCACAAAAACAATGTGATGCACTTTTTAGATTCTTTTACTCATCACTTATTTTAAAATTAAGTACTCACTTTATGTTACGTGTTTTCGGTGATACTAAACTCCATACCGTATTGTACGCGATAGTGACGAAAAAAAAAACCTGTCAAAGAAACACTTAAATTGGTTTAAAGTCATTCTATTATTGATATTTCTCCTAAAATGTATTATATATATTGTAATTGTAATTTCTACTTGAATAAAGCACAAACAGTTACTAAACTTACCCAATTAAAACCTAAAAAAATAAATGTAAACAATAAAGCAAGTGAATAATGATGTAACAATACGTTTGTCACAGTCACGAACGTGAGAAGTGTGGTAGAAAATAGTAGTAGTTTATTTTTTTTGAACGGCGTTTTAATTGAATTTATTTCTTAATCCCCATTATACCTCGCGTCCCCGTCTTATACACTGTTCCCCTATATTGTTGATAACGTGCATATTCCCTATTTGTGTTCTTCAGCCTAAGCAATGCATCATGTCTGGTGCCCACGACTGGGGCAGCTCCTCAAATGTTCGCTGCCGCACTGCAGTACATCGCAGCAACACAATGTCTTCTCAACGACGAGACTGTTCCGGAATCTAATGTTTTAAGTATGCTCTCACATTATTCTGCTTCTTTTTAGCGTGTCGATGGCAATCTGAATTTAGTCAGCCCAGAGCTGAGCTGCCTATGGCCCCCTCGAATATAATTATCTGCAGGTACCCCGCATGTCTTCCATACGGAACACCATTTTTTTTAGCGTGGTAAAATCATCAAATGAGTCACACAGTCACATGTGACAGTCCCTCCCACCCAGGGCACGGCGGGAGGGACTGTCAGACTTGACTGACTAAAATCCACGGTGTCCTTCAATAGCCCTTTACGTACCAGGGTCACGGTAATTTGTGAGTCCCGCAACCCTGGCAGGCACCGCGACCAGTACTGCACATTTGTATTTTAATGCAGAAAAAGATTTTATACATTGGAACATTTATTTTCCAGATTTCCAAAGTTTCGACTTCATAATAATCGGTGGCGGAACAGCAGGAAGCGTGGTCGCGAAACGACTTAGTGAAGTTAAAGATTGGAAAATATTGCTCATAGAGGCAGGAGGCGACCAGCCTGTTGAGTCTCATGTAAGTATCGGGGAAAAAACTAGCCCTTATTAATAAACTAGCTGTTCCTCGCGGTTTCACTCGCTACTCGGCTGTTATTAGTCGTAGTGCGATGTTATATAACCAATAGCCTTCCTCGATAAATGGGCTATTCAACACAAAAATGTTTTTTCAATTCGAACAGTAGTTCCTGGGATTAGCGCGTTCAAACAAACTCTTCTGCTTTATAATATTAATATAGATTGGTGTTAATAATATATATTGGCCCAAATTAAAAAATTACGCCTGTATCCTAATTTTACGCACCTGCCAAGACCCTGGACCGTGAGTCGTAAAAGGCTATTGAAGGACACTGTGGATTTTAGTCAGTATGAGTCTGACAGTCCCTCCGGCCACGCCTTGGGAGGGCTCATTTGATGAAATTACCACGAGAAAAAAAAACCCCTATATATCATGGATGTATTTAGAAACATTTCAAGTATTTCTGTAAACGATACAAATATTTGGCAATATTTGGTGTGTATTTGTAACATGCAGTGCAGCAGTCGGGTGCTCAACTACTGCACCAAACTTGCCGTCAAAATATGGAAATAGGTACTTAGGACCCTTATTTATTGTATACGCCTCTTACATTTTCAGATTCCAGGCCTAGACAGCACTATGTCCGACAGTGAATTCAACTGGAAATCGGTATCAACGGACAACGGAGTAATAGATCAGGGGATTGTTAACGGCTCCATAAAACTGTCAAGAGGGAAAATGTTCGGAGGAAGCAGCAGCCTCAATGAAATGCACTATATTCGGGGACACGACCAGGACTTCCAAAAATGGTTTGACGCTGGAAACATGGACTGGACAATTGAAGACGTACACCGTTGTTTCAAGAAAGCCGAAAGCTTACAAAACAAGAAATTATTAAAAGATCCAAATATCAACAAGTTTTATGGCAAAGAAGGACCATTAGTTATTAACAGATTTAATAGCACCAATAGAGATACAACTAATGGAGTCTTAAAGGCGTGGCATGAACTTGGAATCAGATACGTTCCTAACTTGAATGTCGCTGGTCTTATGGGTTCTGGTATAGTAACAGTTACAGCAGCTGATGGAATCAGACAAAGTACTAACACAGGATATTTAGATCCGATCAAGAATAAATATAACATGAACATACTTAAAAACGCCTTGGTTAGAAAGATATTGATAACGAAGGATTCAAAACTAGCATTTGGTGTTGAAGTGGAAAAAGATGGTAGAGTTTTAAATTTTTACTCAACACATGAAGTTATTTTGAGTGCTGGAGCGGTGAACTCACCACAAATCCTAATGTTGTCAGGAATTGGTCCTAAAGAACATCTTCGTTCCAAAAATATCATATGTTTAGTAGATTCTCCAATGGTTGGACAAAACTTGCAGGATCATCTCTTTATCCCAATACCTGTATTTGGTGATGGACCAGAGAAACCATCAACAAAGGAGCATCACCGTGATGTCGTGAATTACATTTTAGATCATACGGGAACCTTAGCCGAAAGCAGCATGTTCACAGATGTAACAGCATTTTATTCCACCCACTCATATTATCCAGAATTCCAGCTGTATCTCTCAATCATACCGAAAAAAACTAATAACTTGAAACATCTCTTAAAAGTACAGTACGGTTACAAAGACTCAATTGTGGACTCCATTGCTCAATTGAACACAAACCATTCACTATATTTCTTTGGCTTTAGTCTTTTACATCCATATTCAACAGGCAATGTCTCCTTAAGTACAAATAACCCTGAAGATGCTCCCTTTATATTCACAAATTACTTCAACGACTCAAGAGATCTGGAAATGGCAATTCGAGGTATCAAGATAGGATCAAAAGTAGCTGGAACAACGTTTTTCAAAAACATCGGAGGGTTTTTGGGAAGAATTAACTGGCCTGCTTGCAATAATTTTGAGTTAGATAGTAAAAAATATTGGGCTTGTGTTAGTACTAATATGGTTACGTCAATGAGTCACTTGGTTGGTACTTGTAAGATGGGACCTGATCCGAAGAAATCGGTGGTTAATAGTAGATTGAAGGTCCATGGGGTGACCCACCTAAGAGTGGTTGATGCAAGTATTATGCCTGAAATCACTAGTGGCAATATATATTCACCTAGCGTTATGATTGCAGAGAGAGCGGCTGAGTTCATAAAAGAAGAATTTAAGAATTTCTGAAAGTATTTTTCGTCAAAAGGATATTTTGTAACTGTTATTTTGAAGGTAATTTTTTTACATAGATTATGTCAGATTTTTAAGTAATATAATAATTTTAAGATAATATAAACACTTTAATTGATTATAAAATATAGAAAAAAAACACGTTTTAAAGACTTCACTTTACATTCATTTTACGGACATAAGTTAAATGTGTCGATTAGGAATACTAACATAGTGATTAAGAAATATTGTTACTTGGAAATAAACGTAAATAAATAAATTTTCAAAGTTATATAACTGACTGCAAAAAAAGGAGGTAATTTTGCAAAAAGATTCTAATTACAAAATTAGGATTTTACTAAGTACGTATTTTACGTAAGTTTATTGAAAAGGAAAACATTTTGATACTACCTACAAAAATAAATGTTATAAAGATTTGTTTAAAAAGTTTTTTTTACCTGTAACATTGTTACGATAATGAAGTGCCTACAATGAATAATTTTAAACTTCCACCTTCTCAGCAAAAGGTCAAAAATACTTTTATTCTTTTGTATTATTGTTTACGTTTTTTATTTTTCCTAACAAAAGAATAAAGTACGTACTACAACTCTTTGTTCGAGGAACCGTTAAAACAACGTTTTGTTTTGGTAAATTATTAAGAAAAAAAAGTACGTAGGGAAGAAGTTCAATACTTTTCAGAACTGTTCCGTAACAAAACTGGAAATGTTTACGCAACGTCTTGTTTATGCCCAAATTATTTATTATTTACATCTTTACATAATGATAGTAACATAATATAGTAGATATTTATTTATATTATTGTATGTTTGTCATAAAGTGAATGTAATGACTTGTTTCTGTGAAATATTGAATGAATTGTGTAAGTATTTCTCAATGATAATTAATAAAGATTTATTGTCATTCAAAATCGGTTTACTGCACTGAGGTTGACAGTAAGGCACATAGCTCTGTGTAAATCACGGAATTGTTCATAAGCTATCCTTAAATATTGTGAAATTGTGTTTATAAATCCACCACGTATACTTTCTTAGAATTTTAAGGGGTGTTGGAACAATTAATTGGCTGGACATCGTCTGCCGACGTTTAACTAACTGCTTCGCAGAAGGAGGCGACCGTTTCCCACTTCGTCTCGCCCCGCATTACGGCCTCGACCAAGGCCGGGCGCGAGAGGTTTCCGCCTATCGCCGTCGTGAGGACACGGTGGTGCTCTGCCAAGCGTTTGTTCATGGCCGCTTGCAAATAACGTCCTGATGGCGCTTGCGCTACGTTAGTATTGTGTTAAGTATGCCTAGAGGGTGTATGTCCCCATTATACCCCACGTCCCCGTCTTCCCCTAATCACCAATCTCACTAGGAATGTTGCGGTTGTTGTTGTTTCGCACTATTTTATTCATAGACCAAGAGATAGACACAAAGTCACGTACACACTTGCGATTAAGTTCGGACTGTGTATGTTGCTCGATACTATTAATGGGGAACTGGGGCTCTAATAAGGCCACTAACAAATTCATAATAAGTAATAATTGCGATATAATTATTCAATTTATCTATTATCTACTATCTTAACGGCACGGTTGGCGCACTTGGGCACGTATTGGCACGAGCGATCGACTGATCGGTTTTGTGTTGCAAGTTCGACTCCCGCCCGGATCAAGTACATATTTCATTCTATTTTTAACACAATGTAAATATTCATATGATATTTACACCGTGAAGTGGTGGAATATAACTCTCTGTCGAAATTAAAATAAAAAGCAATCGCCGCCGACTTTAAGTATTGAACGAATTTGGACTTGGTTTATCTGTGGATTTTTCTGTTTCACACGTTCTGATATGTGAGAAAAAAACACGAATGTGAAACATATTGCATGTTGAACCTAATCGTAGTACGGTAAGAGGCAGATTTCGAGGGAGTGTATTGCAAAAAATCTTTTTAATTGTCATCGAATTTTAGCATAATCACTTGTGAATACTCCCCAACCCCAAAACGGCTTGTAGCAATCTAGCGTGAAGCATAACATTTCCATTTGACCTGAATAGCAGGATTATTTACCTGCCGACCAATCCTGTGAGGAAAATGCATGTTTTTTCCGCTTTTACATCGATCATCGCAGTAGGGGTATAAGGTAAAAGACAAATGATCTGAAAATTTTTCAAGTTTTGCCCAGAGCCCTTTCTTTCACTGTTTTTTTTTCGTTTCTCCATTTTTCCCTTTTCCTCGATTCTTATTTTCTTCCCCTATATGGTTTATTATGGTAATGATGAAGAATGTCCTTCTATTATTTTTATGAATTACTTTATTGTTGACTGACCGTTTTTACGTGAAAAAGGGTTATGAGTTTGTTATTGAGTTGATTATAATATAATATTTGACTACCTTTCATGTTAAAACGCTTGTTTATCGAGTACGTCGATGAGAACTGACCTAATGGCACTTACTGATGAATCGTTCAAATCGAACTGCTGTACGTTTTGTCAGATCAGTTTATTTTACTGGATCCGTATTACTGCCCTATATGTGAACTACGCAGTACAACTACGCTGCGGACCTGTAAAACGGATCTCTGTGTGAACAAACGCTAAGGTTGAGACTTGTTATAATAGGACTTGTAGGTAGGTTTATGGCATGTAGAGTTAGAAACTTAGTTCTATAGGCAATCTGAACACTTTTTGACAAAGCGACCCATATGTTTTCCCACTGCTGGTCAAAGGCCTCCCAATGTCCTTCAATTTGTTTTTGTATTTTAATCTTGTCTCTCAAAAAGGAGTCCATTTCTCGTCCCCAAACTTTTTTAGGCCTGCGACTCAACTATGATGCCTGTAAACGGTAGTTCAGGCACCCACTCATTAAATAAGAATAATACTTTTTTTATCGTGGTAAAATATCAAATGAGTCCTCCCACCCAGGGCAGGGCGGGAGGGACTGTCAGTCTGACTGACTGAAATCCACGGTGTCCGTCAATAGCCCTTTTTGTACCGGGTTTACGGT
This sequence comes from Agrotis puta, assembly GCA_943136025.2. Lineage (NCBI taxonomy): Eukaryota > Metazoa > Arthropoda > Insecta > Lepidoptera > Noctuidae > Agrotis > Agrotis puta. Next base: position 13,016,674 of record OW964175.2, on the reverse strand, counting down.
AATTTCTGAGTCCCGTGACCCCGGAATAAGAATACCTAATACTTAGATAAAATGTAGCAAACATGTTATTATTGAATACTCAAATCTATTTCTGGAAAACGTCCATCCATGAAAATTGACATTCATTCTAGTAAAATTATAATTACCTACCTACTATTGCCCTATTCCTTTTTTTTTATCGTGGTAAAATCATCAAATGAGTCCCACCCATTCTGTCAGACTTGACTGACTAAAATCCACGGTGTCCTTCAATAGCCCTTTAAGTACCGGGGTCACGGTAATTCGTGAATCCCGCGACCCCAGATTGCCCTATTCCTTAGTAAAAAAAAGATCATCGATCTGTATCAACAGTTCCATTTTGCTAAACATAATTCATGCGGCGCTCGACTGAATTCAACGAGACAGACCTGAGTCAATATCGGGGCCAGCGTGGAGGGAATACAAAACAGTGGAGGAGATCTAAGATGTCTTGATAAAGTACATCTATAAATAAATTGGTCGTTGACACCTCATCGTCTTTCATGATACAATAATTTATATTTATTAGATGCTTTGTTTTTGATTGGCTATTACTAGCTTTAATAGCGACTCAGTATCGAAAAGATACACATTTCCGGTATCTTTGCGCCCTTACAGCCAGAGACGTAATCTTCTATTACAATTATCACGTAACGCTGACGGCACATGTGCGGATTTTTGAAGCGAAAACTTCTTTAGTTGTGCACTTTTTTTGGAATGGGTTAAAAATGTTAAACTCGCGTCAGGACAGGTGACCTGATCGAAAATTCGTAAGACGGCGTAGGGCGCTCGCGCGAATGTTCGTGTGTGTTTATCACTATTCAAGTATTCACTTCTGCCGGCACTCCCAGAGTGCAACCCGTCGTTTTTTTTGGAAGTTCATTACATTGTTCACATTGTTGTTTACATTGTGAAATTTGTTTACATTCTTAGGAGTTGCGATGCAAAAATATCGGTTCTAAACTAAACAGGGCGCTAACAACAACCCGAGAAGTAATGGTTACTTAGTCTGAACGGCCCAACAGCCGTTCGTCCATAACCAAAAATCGTCTACGTTCCAAAGAATCAAAAACAATGTAAACAAATGCATAAACTACATCAATTACAGACGCCATCACATCGACCTACCTTAATTTGTCTTTCTTTAATAAATTTTCAACCCTTCCAATGGTGGAAGGTTAATGTTCGATTGGTAAAATTTGACAGATTAAGGTAGGTTGACCTGCTGGCGTCTGTACATTGGGATACAAAAACTATAAAGTTGAAATCAAAGAATTTTATACAGGGCATAGTCTTCCAGATATAAGCTTAGAAACTGAAAGAATGTTACTAACCAGCAAAAGTACTAGGCTTTTTTTTACGTGGTAATATCATCAAATGAGTCCTCCCACCCATGGCAGAGCGGGAGTGACTGTCAGACTCTTACTGACTAAAATCCACGATGTCCTTCAATAGCCCTTTACGTTCCGGGGTCACGATAATTTGTGAGTCCCGCGACCCCGGCAGGCTTTGGCCCTCTACAGGGGGGCCCCGTCACTATGCTGACACTCCTTAAGGCGCGCGTGGAACACAACGCGCCGACGACCCGGGTATGGTCCATGGTCGGACAGCAAGTCACCCATTACTCGCCGCCCGCATGCCCGCGCCTACGGTAGCCAGAGATCGTCTGACGACGTCTTCCCGCTCCGTCTTGCCTCGCAGCATCGCCTCAACCAATGCCGGGCAAAAGATGTCTCCGCCTATCGCCGTCGTGAGGACACGGCGGTGCTCTGCCCAAGCGGGGCAGTCCTGCACCCTAGTCGTCACCCGGACGTTTCTTCCTTCGTCATCAGACACAGGTACCCCCCGAAACATATCCATGAACCATGTCCGGTGAGGACCTGCGTCATGCGGAAGGTCAGGAACCACCCGAACCTCGGTTGCGACAATCGCTCCCTCCATACTGCCCTGAGATCGCGCCGGAGCTCTTCCCACTGCTCCTCGACTTGTCGAGGCAAAAGTACTAGGCTAGCATACGAGTAAGTTGCTAAGTGGTACCACAACAAATAGTAAAAAGAGAAACAACATCTTTACCTAGCTTTAGAACAGCAGCCACGACTAACTAAGCAACAAGCAATGTGTATTCTCACCGCGTTCCTAACAAGTTTCCTATATTCTTCTTCTCCAGGACATCGAGGGATACCGAAGATTAATCCAGATTAGATAAACGAGGACACACGAACGTTTGTCCCGGAGTAAAGTTCAACAGTATTGAAAGTTGTGTGCTGAGCCTTTTTGGGAACACGTGACCGTTCATAAATTGCTTAGGTTATGTTTTGTTGTACTGAAAAGTGTTGCCTTTTAACATTAGATTGGAAATTGGTTTACAGTTTGTTAAGAGAACTTTTGTAACTTGTAACATTTTGCATCTTTATTATTTTGCTCTTATATCAATAATTTTCAGGTTGATTCTTCGTCAACATTATTAGCACAGTGACTGAGCTTTTGACAGCTGCACTTCGAATCGTGGGTTCGTTTCCCGCACGCAAATGTTGTATGATATACAAGTAGATGTTTCGGGTCTGGATATTTGTTTCTGTATGTTTAAATGTTTGAAAACGGTACAGGAGAAATTCTTAGTGTCAATTGCCCTTTACGTTCTAGGATAACGATTACCTGTTAAGACAGTCCCGCGACTTCTCTATCACACCTAAACTAAAGCAAACACTTCTCAAAAAAAAAAAAAGATGATGACTGTGCCAATAATTTCAAAAAATAAACGGTATATCCTATTTTATTATTACATCAAAATAGTTTTGCTAAACAAACATTGTCATCATCTGCCTAGCCTTTTCCCAACTATATTGGGGTCGGCTTCCAGTCAAACCAGATGCAGCTGGATATCAGTATTTTATATTGAGCGACTGCCTGTCGGACCTCCACAACCCAGTAACTGGGTAATACGATACCCCATGGTAAGACTGGTTGTCAGACTTTAGAGCTTCTGACTAACAGTAACGACTGTCAGAGATCTACAAATGACAGGCGGACCAACGGCTTTACGTGCTTTCCTTTTTCTTTTACCCATCCACAGACCAATCTCGGCAAGCGCGGCTTAACCCGGAAGATCGGTCTGTGCGACTGTATTTATTTAGCCACGAGCTTCTTCAAAACAAACATTGTCATACTTTAAATATTATACCAAAACAAATGCCAGATATCACTGACATGATATCGTTCCAAAACTTCCGAGATTTGCGGTGACCGAAAGTTGGGCGATAGCCACCGTGTATCGTTTACGTTGGCCACGGTCCCATATGACCCCGGCACTCATAACTTTGACCTCTGGGTAGCCATGAAGGTAACATTTTCATATTTTCGTAAGGTACGGTTGGTAGGTTTCGGGCACGCCGCAATCGCGGCGGTAAGACCCCTCTTTGAGGAGTGGCTGGATAGGCGTCACGGCGTCCTTACCTTCCGCATGACGCAGGTCCTCACCGGACACGGAAGTTTCGGGAGGTTCCTGTGTCGGATAAGGAAGGAGGAAACGCCTGGGTGTCACCACTGCGAGGATCGCCCGGAGGACACGGTGGAGCATACGGTGCAGGACTGCCCCGCTTGGGCAGAGCACCGCCGTGTCCTCACGACGGCGATAGGCGGAGACCTCTCGCGCCCGGCATTGGTCGAGGCCCTGCTGCGGGGCGAGACGGAGTGGGAAGCGGTCGCCTCCTTCTGCGAAGCAGTCATGCTTGCGAAGGAGGAGGCGTGCCGCGTGAGGGAGAGAACAGTGCCCTCCCTCCGACCCAGCCGCAGTGGTAGACGCCCACGGCGACGGACGTCGCCAGACGATCTCCGGCCACCGTAGGCGCGGGCATGCGGGCAGCGAGTAATGGGCGACTCGCAGCCCGACCATGGACCATGCCCGGGTCGACGGCGCGTTGTGTTCCACGCGCGCCTCAAGGAGTGTCAGCAAATTGACGGGGCCGGTAGAGGGCCTTAGCCTGCCGGGGTCGCGGGACTTACCCATCACCGTAGCCCCGGTACGTAAAGGGCTAGTGAAGGACACCGTGGATTTTAGTCAGTACAAGTCTGACAGTCCCTCCCGCCCTGCCCTGGGTGGGAGGACTCATTTGATGATTTTACCACGCAAAAAAAAAGAAAAAGGTAAGTTCTTGCCAATATATTTTTGCGATGTAAATGCCTTTTATTTAGGGGCATGTGCTGAATTTTAAGCATTTACGGTATATAGCTGATCCCCGCGGTTTCACCCCCACTGCTCGGCTACTATTGGTCGTAGCGTGATGTTACAAAACTATGGCGAGCGATATGATATCTTAAGATAAAATATTATAGTATCTTAGCGTGGCGCGCTTTATGCAACACAAATACTTTCAATTCCGTCTAGCAGTTCCTGAGATTAGCGCGTTTAACCAAACAAACAAACTCTTCAATATATAATAATCAATATAAAATAATATAATATTCAGTACAGAGTAGTATCGATATTATGTCCTTTGCTTAAATAAATGCACTTATTCAATAAGTATTCCTATAATTTGTGACTGCCTACACAAAATGTTAGGTTGTTGAAGAGAATGATAGATTTTCATACAAATTATACCGGTAAAATGAAGAAAGTTATTTCATGAGATTGTTCTGAATATTATCTTTTCCAAACCTTCATTAAAAAACCGGCCAAGAGCGTGTCAGGCCACGCTCAGTGTAGGGTTCCGTAGTTTCCCGTCCGTTACAATAAGTGTTAACAAATAGCCTTTTTTTAAACTTGTGTGTTAAAAAAAGGTTATTTGTTACGTTGACATTTTGAACTTTGATAAAAAGGGAACCCTAAAAACGGGCCCACAAAGGACGGTGATAACTAAAAAAAGAGTTATAGATTCCAACCGCACATGGAAAGTTCGAGAAAATGTTGTCTATTTGAGTCCCACCACGAGTAGTGGGTAGGGGTTGTAGCATGGAGTGATAACCGGCGTCATTTAGTAATTTAAATACTGCAGTATTACTGTTACTAAGGTAGTCTTCGTTAAAATCTCCAAATATAATGCAAGAACTATTATGCGACAATAAATTATTTATAAAATCCACTGCGACGCTGTTGGGGCATTTGCAGGATCTATATAAGGCTACTATTTTTACATTATTCACTACAAAAGATACCTATTAAGTGTTAAACAGCCAATGGTCTGGATATCATTAGTCGGATTTTTGGCTTTCTGTGATTCATCAGTAAATGTTGGACTTTCAATTATCTGCGTACTACCTGTAAACGTTGGACTTTCAAATATCTGCGTATCATCTGTCAATGTGGGGCTTACAATGTTTTTCTTGTTACTGACGTTTTGACGTTCAGTTTCTTGAGACTGTGTCTTTTGAGACCTTTTGTTTTTTTTCTTTTCGGTATCCTTAATTTTACGTTTTTCTTTCGTTGCTAGGATATTAAGGAACAAATTTGCTGGTGGCCGGCCAGCTCTTCTTGCGGTGTTAGTTGATGGGAAAAGCTCTAATACACCTCGAGATAACATATCAAACAAATGACGTCGCATATCCTCAACAATGAAATTGATGCAGGATGGATTTACTCTCAAAGCTAAAGCGGTGGCAAAACCAATGGCAAATAGCCCACACTCAATGCTATTATTTGGTTGACGTTGGATACTAGGAAATTGTATTTTATTATTATCCAAGTATGGGAATAGTGCGTTAACGTAAACGTGCTGCGAATGACTTAAACTATTATATAAACTATCATAAACCCGTAATATTCCATTGATGTAATAAATGCAAATCCAATGCCCCACAAACCCGACTTCTCCGCCATATATAATTTGTAAATGAGACTCTTCTTGAGGCACAGGCTCTATTAATTCCGGATAAAGGAAAAGAGACACTTCTCTAGGCTGAAACGATGTGTGTTGGGCTAACAAATCATGAAAGGCGCGCACAACGTCGTCCTCAACATGATTATTACTGTTCAAAATATACGAGAACATTTTAATACCGGACAATAAGTAAGTAATTATAAACAAGTGTTCAACTATACTGTATAGGCAACACTATGTATTTTAACAAACTAGTCTACTTCAAACCGGAATTAGCTGGTGTACGTATCAAGTAACTGCGTTACATACAAAATAAATATGATCAATATCCCCAAAAGAAGTTAATTTTACCCAAAACCTAATTTATAACCAAAACTTCGACGACTATCAACCACTTTTGTCCCCGTACAAGTTAAAAAATAAAACCCTCAATATAAATTTGAAAAGACACAATAACAATTTCCCACAAACCTTTATCAAATAGCTATTTTATTTTAATCGAAAAGAGTAAGTAGTTCAGGTAGCGATTATGCACTCTAAGAACATATATTTTAAGTAGTAGCAAATTTCTACCACAGGTAGGTCATGAAAGCACGAAGACATCGACTTTTAAAATTGACGTCATTACGCAACGCCATCTATCGAACCATTTATGAACTGGTTTTTACCTTAACATTTTATGCGTTTGATAACTTTGGAATGCGCGAACCGATTTCAATAATTCTTTTTTTGTTTGAAAGAAGATACGTTCAGAATAATGAAATACGTAAACGAAGTTAAAAAAATAAAAAAAATGCTTGTATATATGATTAAATAATTGATTATACTACAAACTTAGTCCAGGAATTTTGTACCACCTTCTTGTTTTTTTTGCACAAAAACTGTTCTTTCCATCAAGTTCAAAATAATTTTCCTAGAAAGTCCTTATAAAGTTCTACTTTCCAGATTTTTTTCATATTTTCTAAACTTATGGTTCAAAAGTTAGAGGGGGGGGGGGCACATTGTTTTTGACTTTAGGAGCGATTATTTCCGAAACTATTGACATCATCAAAAAATGATCTTAGTAAACCCCTATTCATTTTTAAATACCTATCCAACGATATATCACACGTTAGGGTTGAAATTAAAAAAAAAATCACTTTCTATTTTACATATAGGGGGGCTACCCTAAAAAAACATTTTTTTCCAATTTTTATTTTTGCACTTTGTCGGCGTGATTGATATACATATTGGTACCAAATTTCAGCTTTCTAGTGCTAACGGTCACAGAGATTAAGCGAGGACGGACAGACAGACAGACAGACAGACAGACATGGCGAAACTATAAGGGTTCCTAGTTAACTACGGAACCCTAAAAAATACGTGTGGCACTCGGGGACTGCCGCGGTAAAGCTATTAAGTATAAGCTATCAACTTATGCAATTAAAATTACCGCGAATATTTAACGAGAATATCATCCCATCGTTGCTCTATGGGAAGTTACTCTACTAATTAGGCTATGGTCAGCCACGACAATCGAGTGAAACGTCAAGAAAAAAATTAATTAATTCAAATGTTATTCTTTCACGTTGACACGAAATGTGACAGTGACAGTGTTAGGTTTATTTTCGTTACGGAATTTCTTGATTCGGTCACCGCGCTCAAAGCCAGCGATAAAAGCTATGCAATAGCTTAAAAACTACTAAAACCACATTAAATAGAAAAACATTATGTTACACCGAAAAAGAAAAGTCTGTAACTTGTAAAGTTGTAACTAAAAGCGATTTAATATGAAATATCACGCACGTAGATGTAAGCTCCAGAGATTTGCGGCGTCCCACAAGGGTTAGCCGACCACGTATCGCTAGCGTTACGTGTGGTCGCCACAGACCGCGTCCGTGGTCTAAACTTTATTCAACATAATTTTGAGGGTCATGTGTTGTTGTAAATTACTTCGTTCGGAAGTTTCTCTAATAGGTTAGTGTGTATTCTACCTGATTTGATATTGAAAGAGGCTGTACGTGCTTATTTCTATTGAAGATTCATCAAAATCTAGGCTGATTAATCTCTTATTTACATCGTTTGATAGTCAAACAGTATAATACATAGTTAAATAAAACCTTTGCCAAATTCACCACCACCATTACCACATCACCAAAGCTCAAATTCTAAAGGTGCTGATAGACTTGAGCATTCCATTGAGCATTCACTTGAGCATTCACTGCAAGAATGCTCATTACAAGTGAATGCTCAAGTTTATCAGCACCTAAAAACGCATAGTTCTTTTAAGTCAAACAGACAGGCGTGGCAAATGCGAAGCATGACGTTTTTATTTGTAATGTATGGAATTGTTTGAATCCAGTCACAGAGAAAAGCGAAAGCGATCCGATAGCGTGACAGAACTATCAGACTGACGTCTCGCTTCGGTTCGGTATCGCTTCGGACTCGCCTGTCTGTTTGACAAAGGCAAAACAGAGCTCGCAAAATAGCTTTTGACGTGGAGTGATGGACACCAGCCTTTTAAACAATAAATTACATACAATACACCTGCAGTTCTAAGTATTGTATTCAAATTCCACGCTTAGTCCAGCTGCAAACATAGTTAGTTAGTGATAAAGCTAGGAGAACTAATTAATTTACTAAAACAACGCCACAAAACACACACTGCTCTATTAAATCCTAATTTATTATGCTTACCTGTTGCCAAAACAAAGCAACCTCAACAGCTAGCCCCGCTATAGATAATAACAGCTGTACCAAATCTATGGACCACATCGCAGAACAAACGAACCAAAAATTAACTTCTGCACCAAACAAACGTTTGTCATTCAATGTTTGTAGGGATTTAGGCAACGTGGGCGCTATTCGATATTGTTAAAATATTTACTGCTAACCAACCCGTTTGCTTAGGACCAGTAGTTCCTGACTCAGCTATGGGTCCCAAAACATCGCCGTACATAATCTTCGGTCCTGTAATCATGTGAAAATAGCCAAAGGTATCACGGAATTTGGGTCAGACCTCTTGAGGGACCGATTAGACCGGATTTACAACCAAACCGTACTGTTTTTGCATTATTTATACGTAATCCTCTGGTTATTTTGTTTCGTGTCGGTAATTTGGAGATAAATTGGTTTGTTTTGTAGCTTCAGGTCGTTTAGTACAGCGTTTGATGCAAAATAAAAAGATTTTGTTTGGACGAACGATAGTGACTTTTGATAAGTGTATTTTAGTATTAAGCTATTATACGTATATTTAAATGCTTATCTACTTATTAATTCTCGCGATGAAATTCTCCATATAAGCACTAATATGGAGGCCTTGACGAACAACCTAAAGAAAATACAGGTAAGGGTAAAAACTTCATAAATGTAATGGCAGCAAATGTGAAGGAAAATTTTATTTCTTGGTTGTTCATTTTACTAACTGACTGCATTGGAATCCTTTTTCCAAGATAAAAGTACGTTTAACTGCACTTTAAACTACTTTTAGACTTCCAAATAGGGTAATAATTCTTAGTGTCCATAAGACTGCAATTCATTTGAATAATATGTTCAGTTTATAAACATTATAATCGAGGAAACAGCGAAAGGTACTTAATGAAGCAAATTAATTATCGTTTTGAGTTAATTTGTAACTACATCTTTGAAACGGCCCCGTAGATTGGTAAATTTGTCTTTTTTGCTTATATATAAAACTAACAAAATACTGGCTAACTATGGAATCTTTTTTGTATCTCTTTATAACATTAGTGTATTAAAAAAAAATACTTCGACATCCTCCGAAGAATTTAAAACCACTACCTACTTCATATTGTCTTAAAATAGTTGACCAGTTTGTATGAATAAATGTATTTGCATAGACGATGTTATATGAAATAAATTACTTCGATATTAACCGAGTCATTTGAAACCACTACCTACTTAATATTATCAAAAAATAGTTGGCCACTTTGTATGAACAATCGTATTTGCACAGTCGTTGTCACGCATGGTCGATCCATTGTTATGAAAACGTGAAACACGTTTCGACATTTTCCTGTAAGAAATATTAAAGTTAGCATGAAAGGTTTCTTAATTTATTTCCTTAGCCGAATCATACAAAAGTTTCGTAAAAGTTCTTGGAATTTCAAACTTAATTTCGTACTCACTTATGCTTACAGCGTCGCTCACGTGGATCGACCAAAACGTGCCAAGGGATCACAGTACTGGGATAGAAAATGTCCTTTGTCTTAATCTAAGTAATAAACCATCAAAGTGCAACATTTCATCCATATTCGATCAGTAATTTTTACATGAAAGATTAACACAGTAAAACAAACTGTCGCATTTGTAGTAATATAAGAACCTCTTCCTTTTTGAAATCGTTTAAAAATAGTGATTTATTCAGTCATTTGTCTATATAAAGACAGAAGGGGATAGTTGTCTGCATACATAAGAGTAAACACCCTCTTTATGTTTCATATAAACTTTTGTTTTCCTTCTTTTACATTATTTTTATCGATATAGATGAAACAGCATATTAATATGATCTGTTTTCTCAAGGTCTATCTCACCATGTGTTTCTAAGTAAGTGTATGAATATTTTAATTGCATAAAAAGCATATATTAAAGAATAATTAATTTTGGGCTGCTTCTTTTCTTTAGCTAACATGCAGTATAAGTTTTTTTTTTCAAAAACTTTCCTGATAAACAAACCACAATTATTACAATAATTGTATAAGGAACTAGAAACACTTACAAAAAAAGATACAATCCATCCATCTCAATAAATCTCCATACAAATGTTTTTCTTAAGATACTTCCAAACAATCTTCTTTTATCAGTTCGGATCCCCTTTCTCCTATCATGATGGATGGACCATTTGTGTTACCACTGATGGTTCCGGGCATCACTCCTGAGTCAATTACACGCAAGTTCTGCACTCCGTGGACTCTCAACCGGCTGTCTACCACAGACATACTTATATCTCTTCCCATTCGACAAGTGCTAACAGGGTGAAATATTGTAGTGACCAAATTAACAGCAACGCATTCCCAGTAACCTCTGCTATCTAATTCAAAATCATCACACGCAGGAATGTTCATTCTTCCCAAGAAAGCATTAATAGATTTGAAGTACGTGGTGTTCAAAATTTTCGTGGCCATTTTGATTCCAGTTACAGCAGTTTCTAAATCTCTGGGATCTTCAAAATAGTTTGGATAGACGAGAGGAGCATCTTTAGGATTATTAGAACTCAGAGATATATTGCCTTTTGAATAAGGATGTAAGAGATTGAAATGGAAAAAGAAAATGCCATGGTTTCTGTTCAATTCTACAATGGAATCCATGACGCTCTCATTATAACGAAAAGCTGCCCTAAAACTTTGCTTGAGTGTCGTGGTATTTTTCGGAATTATTGACATATGGTTCTGACAGTTTGCATATGTAGGGTGTCTCTTTGTGGAATATAGTGCTATAGCATCGGTTAACAGATTACTGAATGATAATGGACCTTGACGGTCTGCAAGATAGTTTATAACACTGAGAAATGTGTCAACCTCTCTTGGTTGCTCCGGCACATCAGCGAACGTAAATATTGGTACGAAATTATGATCTTTTAAATTTTGACCTACCATTGGTGAATCTACTTTACATGGAATGCCATGTTCTTTGAGATGTTTAGCAGGACCAATACCAGACAACATCAGAAGTTGAGGAGAAGCTATAGGACCAGCACTTAAAATTACTTCCCGAGATGCGTGGAAAATCTTCATCTTACCATATTTTTCAACTTCTACTCCATATGCTTTTAAATTCTCCGTCCATTCGTCTATCAAAACTTTTGTTACCAGTGTGTTCTTTAATATTTTTAGATTCGGTCTGCCTGCTACAGGCATTAAATATGCTCTGTCTGTACTTTGTCTTATTCCGTTAGCTGCAGTTGCAGTTATGAATCCAGAAGTCATGACATTTTCTGTGTTCATATCTAGAACCCTTTTAAAACCCATTTCATTCCATGAGTCTATCACATTTTCTAAATAACTTTTATAAGTGTTGTTGAATTTATTTATAAATAACGGTCCATCATGGCCGTAATTTTCACTTATTGTAGAATTTTTCAACATATCTATGTTTTGAAGATTTTCAACTTTTTTGAAACATCTCCGTACTTCTTTAACACTCCATTCTTTATTGCCTGCGTCGTACCACTTCTGGTAGTCTCGGTCATTTCCTTTAACATAGATCATGCCATTAATGCCACTACTACCGCCAATCATTTTACCTCTGTGCCATCCTACGGACCCATTTATAAGCCCTTGGTCAGTTTTTCTGTTGTTCACCGTTAAATATTGCCAGTCATAAGGAGTGTTTATCAAAGCGCCTTCCATACCAGGTATCTGGAAAAATCGTCAGTTCAACATCATTCAAATTGCAAATCTTGCCGGATTGCTGCCCTGTGATCTGAAGGCGACAGACGTCGCAAAACGATCTCCGGCCACCGTAGGCGCGGGCGTGCGGGAGGCGAGTAATTTGCGACTCGCTGTCCGACCATCGACCATGTACGGATCAACGGCGCGTTGTCGAAGAGCGTCAGCATAATGACGGGGCCTTAAGAGGGCCAAAGCCTGCCGGGATCGTGGGACTTACGAATTACCGTGAATCCGGAACGTAAACTCCGGGCTATTGAAGGATACCGTGGATTTTAGTCAGAACAAGACTGACAGTCCCTCCCGCTCTGCCTTGGGTGCCGGACGCATTTGATGATTTTACCACGATAAAAAAAAACTATTGCAAATTAACACTATTATAATCGACAGAACCTACATCAGCTTCTAGTGGTGCATCTGACCCAGCTTCTATAAGCAATATGTTCCAATCCTCGATTTCGCTTAGCCGGTTAGCAACAACACTTCCCGAAGAGCCCGCTCCTACTACTATGAAGTCAAAATGTTCACCATCTGTAATAATAATCGAAATGATTAAAATATAAACGCATTGCTAGCAAAAAGAATCGAAACATATGGTGACTGCGTAACAAAAGAGGTAGATAATTAAGTCATGGCAATCTACTGTCTGTGAGAACCGTGAGCCCAATCGTTGTAAGGATGCTTCGAAAATGGCTATGTTCAGGAATTAAAATTTTTCGGCATTATGAACATTCTGATGTTGTAAATAAAATATATAACATTTGAACCACATAAAAGAAAAGAAAAAAGTAAAAGTATTCAAGTGATAAATATTACGAGGACAGAGTATGGTTGACTTACCATGTACCTCAGCTTCTGGAAAGACAGGGCGTGTGAGAAGACACTGAGCCGCCGCAAAGTACTGCAGAGCTGCAGCAAAAGTCTGAGGGACTGCACCCAATGTGGGAGACAAGCAAGCTTCCACGCTGAAACTGAAAAAAGAGAAAACAAGTTAGACCTTTCGTAACTTACGAGTATACAGAATACTGGGCTGTGAAGAAGACAGATGAAACGACGACGTCACGGTTAGCGCAGTGGCTGAGCGATTAGACTGCTGCGCTGAGTGTCGCGAGTTCGAAGTGTTCCGGGTCTGGGCGTTTGTGTATGTGAGTTTATATGTTTGTAAATGCAACCACGACACAGGAGAAATTCCTAGTGTGGGGCAATATTTTTAATAGAGAAAAAGGAAGAAAGATGAAACAATACTAATTACTCTCAAGATGAACTTCTACGATAGATATTTGGAGTATCAAAAATGGAAAAAAGTAATATAACAATTAGAAGGAATAAAAAAGAGGAGTCTAATATTAAAAAGGGAAAGGTAGGTATCATACTCTGATCAACTCACAACTTGTCACTGATAAGCAAATTGCAAAAAACGAAAAGACGAAAAGCGAAATTATCAAATCAAATTTTCATAATTTGATTTGATAATTTCGCGGGCTACTACGGACGAATCTCCTTAATGCCTTTGTCAAACAGACAGGTGAAAGCGAAACGTTTCCGAAGCGATACCGAACCGAAGCGAGACGTCAGCCCGATAGTTCTGTCACGCTATCGGATCGCTTTCGCTTTTCTATGTGACTGGATTCAGACAATTCCATACATTACAAATAAAAATGTCACGCTTCGCATTCGTCACGCCTGTCTATTTGACAAAGGCTTAAAAAACTATTAAGATATGAAAGACTATCATGAATTTGCACAATCACAATAGTTTTAAAATAAAATTAATTAAAACATAACACACACCTTGATGCCATTGTGAAAAGATATCAACTGAGTAATCACGTCTGTTACTTTTGGTAATTGGTACATGCTCAGACTGTTAGTTTAATTACGTATATTTGCTTTATAAAGGAGCCAATATAAAGTCTACACTAGGTGGCTTTTTTTAAGGGCAATTTAAAAAACATATAGGTATAATATACATTACGAATTGTTTCTATCAATATAAAAAAATACTCACAGTGATATATCAATATTATCGTGATGTCGTACAGTTCTTATGGGATCGTTCCGCTTTATATTTTCCCATCCTTTTTGTATTTTCACGTGAACTAATGATAATAGCACCAATCAATCATTAGTCCAAGTGTGCTATTGCTATTTATATAAATTCGTCATTCCAACAGGATCCCATTGTCATTTTGATAAAAGTTGGTAATCTGCTAAATTCATTAGTGGATTGGTCGGTCAATGGTCTCGTAATAGAATTGTGATATATGTAATATCATTTGTTGAACATTTATTCATGCCAGATTTCTTTCATTCAGACTGTTTGGCTTCCAATTACCATTACTTTAAGGGGATATTACATACACATTTTAATCAACAAAACTGCTCATAAAAAAATTCCTAACCCAACACGTCGCGAATGATGGCTATTTTAGTTTTTTAGTCGGTCGAACTGGGGTATGTACAATAAAATGCAAATATCTTTAATGTGGTCAGAATTCAAGAGACGTATATCGCGCCACAAGGATTTTGAAATGTATCTATCGAACTGCCTTTATGACACGGCGTTATTGGAGGTCAGCAGTCTCAATGATCGTTGTTCAGCCATAAGGTGTAAAGAGTGGTCGGAGAGATTCTGAGGTATATTTGAATAACAAGGCCTAAAGTACTTAGAGCCCACCGTATGGAAGCCCACACCAGTCGCAGCGGTTAGACAATTCGATTCTTTTTTTTTGTGCGAAACCTGATACACTTGTCTAGTATTTTTTCTGTTAAGAATCTATGTACAAAATTTCAAAACTGTATCATGAAAAATCATAAACTTATAAGCTTGTTATGTTACCGGATTGCCCGTTCAAAAATATCCTAATTTCGGGGCGAGGCGCGGTATCGTACACTCATTGATAATAGTTTGGCAATAGGTACATAACCGTACAGTGAAATCACCTACGGAGTGGTAGTTTGGTGGCCCAGAATTGAACTCATAACCACCCGTAAAAAACTGCAGACGTTCCAGAGGTTGGCCTGCTCAGCCACCACAGGATGCATGCGAACAACACCAACTAATGCCCTGGAGATAATGCTTAGTCTGCCGCCACTGGACCTCTTTAGTCAACAGGAGGCCAGTATGGCGGCAATCAGGCTAAAACACTCCGGCATGTGGAAAAACCAAAGGGGCAATCACACCATAGCATGGGAAAGAGCGCTAAACGATGTACCATACATTGAAGCGCCTTGTGATAGAATCCCCAAAACTCACGTGTTCGATAAGCTCTATCGAATTCAACTATCAGAGACCGAGCGAGATCAATCAGGAGCTAACGAAGTCCGTATCTACACGGACGGCTCTAAAACCATAACCGGTACAGGAGCTGGTGTATTCTCAATGGATCTCAACATCAAAATATCTCTACCGCTAGGGGAACATAGCTCCATATTCCAATGTGAATGTGTAGCAATCACCCAAGCTCCCACGCAGTCATGGAAAGGAACATATCTAACTACGGGATTAGAATTCTCTCCGATAGTATGGCTGTACTAACGGCGCTGAACGGCAATATTATGTCGTCCAGTCTAATTTATGAATGTCACTTAGCATTGCAAAAAATTTCGAACCGCAACAGGGTCATTTTGCAATGGATAAAAGGACATAGCGGATCATTGGGTAACGATGCGGCAGACGAACTTGCAAGGAGAGGCTCGGGTGTGGATGTGGCCGGCCCCACACCCTTTTTGCCAATCCCATCCGGTCAACTCAGGACCTGGATACGTTTGCAAACCCAAACCGACTGCAGACAGTCTAGAGAAGCGGTACCTGCACTAACACCGCGACTGACCAGCAGACTTCTCAGCCTCAAACGAACAGACTTACGAGTTGTGGTGGGTATGCTCACCGGTCACTGCCCACTCAACAAACATCTGTCCACTATCAACGCGACAGACAGCCCGTTGTGCAGGGGCTGCCTGAACGCGGATGAAACGGCAACCCACGTAATCCTGGAATGCGAGGGCGTTGCTAACCAACGGGCACAAAACCTTGGCACTCCAAGGTCGTTCCAAGAAGCCTGTGAACGTCCCAGGAGACTTCTGAGCTTCTGGAAGGAGCTGGGTTGGCTCACATAGCCAACCGTCCCACCTCACGCATAACGGACCACCTACGAGTCAAAATGCGGAAAAGGGAGCCCTTAACAATAACAATAAAATATAACCGTACAGTGATTGTATTATAATAAACTGGTGATCAAATTTATTTAAAATATTTTTGGAACAAAATATAACATGGTGTAAAAATTATTGGAATCAATTCAGTTACTGATTCTGAACAAATTATATTCAGGTTTCGTATATACTAAAAATAATGTTGTAGATGCACCGGAGACATATTATGAAAGACGGGACGGTTGACGTGTGTCGGGCATGCCACTGTCCGGCGAAGTCGATCAGACATATGATCTCTGGTTGTTCTCGTCTTGCTAACGACGAGTACTTGCATAGGCAGACCTAGTGGCCAGGATTATTCACCAGCAACTTACTTTGAAATACAAGCTTGTGGATTCTGAGGTACCGTATTACAAGTATGTGCCCGACACAGTTCTCGAGAAAGACTATGCCACGCAGTACTGGGATCTGCCTATCATTACAGACAGGACTATTGTCGCCAATAAGCCTGACATAGTAGTGATAGACAGATCAGCGCGCCACGTAATGATAATCGATGTTACCATTCCACATGACGAGAACCTCGCGAAGGCTGAGAAAGATAAACAAATCAAATATCTCGACTTAGCGCGCGAGGTTGTCGATATATGGAATGTGAGTTCGGCTATCATTGTGCCGATAGTCGTTACGGCCAATGGCCTGATAGCCAAGAGCCTCGACGAACACTTGTCGAGGCTCTCCCCAGGTGGTTGGATCAAGGGCCTGATTCTGAAGGCAGTGCTCCTCGATACGGCTCGCATTGTGAGGAGGTTCCTGTCTCTGGAGCCCTAACCACCGGTAGCTTGGACCCTGCTCCCATACCGGCGGACCTCTATTTTTGTATTTTTCGGAATTACTGTGACGTGATTTTGACAATTGGCATACGTTGGGTTGTCTTCTGTTGAATATAATGCTATGGCATGGGATATGAAATCACTGTATGATAATGGGCCCGCACGTTTGCCAAGATAGTTCATATAATTAAGGTACGAGTCAGCTTCATTAGATTGCTCTTCCGGCTCGTCAGCCATTACAAATATTGTAATACAACTATGATCGTTAAGGTTTTGGCCTACCATTGGTGAATCTACTACGCATGAAATGCCATGTTCTTTAAGATGTTCTGCTGAACCAACACCAGACAACATTAGAATTTGTGGCGTACTAATTGGACCAGCACTTAAAATAACTTCCCGAGACGCATAAATTGTCTTTTTCTCGCCATCTTTTTCAATTTCGACTCCATATGCGGTTTTATCTTCGTTTATCAAAACTTTGGTTACTACAGTGTTTTTTAGTATACTCAGGTTCTTTCTGCCTGCTACTGGCATTAAATATGCTCTGTCTGGACTTTGTCTTATTCCGTTATCTGCGTTTACAGTAATATATCCGGAATTCATGACATTGTCTATGTTTAGATCTGGTACCTTTGTGAAACCCATGTCATCCCATGCGTCAATCAACTTGTCTAAATGGCTTTTGAACGTGTTGTTGAACTTATTTATGAATAATGGTCCATCATGTCCATAATAATCACTTATTGTGGAATTTTTCAACATTTCTATGTTATGAAGACTTTCCATTTTCTTAAAATATTTGAATACTTCTTCAACACTCCATTCCTTATTGCCTGCGTCGTACCAAGTCTGATAGTCCTGTTTGTTTCCTTTTACATAGATCATAGCATTAATGCTACCACTGCCGCCAGTCATTCTACCTCTAATCCATTTCACGGACCCGTTTATAAGGCCTTGACTAGTTATACCGTTGTTGACGGCTGCATATTTCCAGTCATATTCTGTACCTATTAAAGCAGTTTCTGTACCTGGGATCTGGAATGATTAATAAAAAAATGAGTTTTCATTGACTAAAGAAATATCACGGAAAGCATGGAAATGATCGAATTGACTTTCGCCTATGGATAATCTCATTGGGCTCAAGGTTTCTTTGTAATAAAAGTTGTGATTCTAACATCAAATATTTATAGACCGGTATGATAGACAATAGGCTTACATCAGCTTCAATTGGTGCATCAGGTCCAGCTTCTATGAGCAATACATTCCAGCTCTTAACTTCGCTTAGTCGACTAGCAACAACACTCCCAGAAGAACCTGCTCCAACTACTATAAAATCAAAACTATCCTGGTCTGAAACAAAAAAATAAATTGTATTCTCTTGATACAATTATTTATTTTTAAACTTTATGTATGTACTTTGTACGACGGCGGTTTTAATTCCGTAGGCACTATGCCAGGGCATGCGGGCAGCGAGTAATGGGCGACTTGCTGTCCGACCATGGACCATGCCCGGGTCGACGGCGCGTTGTGTTCCACGCGCGCCTCAAAGAGTGTCAGCATATTGACGGGGCCTGTAGAGGGCCAAAGCCTGCCGGGGTCGCGGGACTTACCCATTACCGTGACCCCGGTACGTAAAGGGCTCGTGAAGGACACCGTGGATTTTAGTCAGTACAAGTCTGACAGTCCCTCCCGCCCTGCCCTGGGTGGGAGGAGTCATTTGATGATTTTACCACGCAAAAAAAAAAAAACCACTATGCCAATCTACCATAAGATGATGCAGATTCTACATCTCTCCTTGCGTCAGGACGGTTTACGCAAATATTTCTCTACTCCATTTCCAAGAACAAAGAAGTATACCCCAACCGGGTTGTTGTTCCAGATAGGCTATAACGGAGTTTAAAAACACTTGTGGATGCTGTTGGACTAGAAAGGACTATTCTTGAATATATTCCTGATTATGGAAATGTGAATGATTAAAATTCCTTACAGTCACCTATTCCTTAAAGTTTTTTACGGAAACTACAGTCATCAGTTCATATCTTAACTTTAATTGTCGTGATGATTTGACACCCTTAAAAACATTGCACAATATTGCTCACATCCGTGGATTGTAATTATTACGATGATGTTTTCCAAAGATTCAGCGGCTTGGTTGATTCATGCGGAACGCAGCATTCTGTCGTATTACATCTTTATTCTCGGTTTTTCTTTATATGGTTGCAAATGGACACTAATTTTGGGAAACTAAGTTGAGGCAATTTTACCAGTTTGGCAAAGGCGTGAGATTTGGCGTCAGCCAAAGAGACCTATTTTATTTCTTTTTTGTTTTTAGTTATTGTGGTAGACTTGTAGCAATTTTCACTTACCGTGTACATCAGCCTGCGGCAATAAAGGACGAGAGAGTAGACACTGTGCCGCCGCAAAGTACTGCACAGCTGCTGCGAAATTCTGGGCAGTACCCAAATTTGAAGACAAGCATGCTTCTACGCTGAAAGTATGAATAAAACTATCATGTATTGACTATCACGAGAGTTACGGAAAGTGATAACTTCTACGCCTAACTGTATTGTTTGAGTACACAGTAGAACTGACGGCTGAAACTTCGTTGAGGAAGGGACTGTCGCAGCCCAGGTTCGAGCATCGCGGCGTTCTTTGAAGAGTGAGAGATATTGGAAAGGCGCCACAGCATCCTCACCTCCGCCTGACCCAGGTCCTCATCGGACACGGTTATGTCAGGAGGTACCTGTATCAAATTAGGCGAGGTGAAACGCCAGCCCGTCATCACCGCCACAGTCACCTCTTACTACGAAACAGAAATGTTAGCGAAAGAAGGGGCGGAACACGTGAGGGAGAGAACATCCGGATAAAGGAATAGGATGGATTTTTAGTTAGCAAGAGTCTGATAGTCCCTCCCGCTCCAACTAGGGCGGGAAGAGAACCACCTAATAAAAAGGTATGAGATGTACTGAGAAATAAAAGTAGAAAAAAAAAGAAACAAAATAAAGACTTTTTTTTGTAATAATAAAATGCAAAAGTTGAAACTTACCTCGATGACATTGTTGTCAGTCCAATTAACTTAATGTGTTTTTTTTTTCATTTATATAGCAAAATTATGTGTTAAAATGATAATAAGTTTTATTTGCATAATGCGGTTTACTTTCTTTGGCAGTTACCGATGGAGTTCAAAATTTTATCGACATCTACAAGTGTCGATTAGGGCATCCATTCCGGAATTCCGGAAATTCGCAACTCCGGAATTCCGGATAGTTTTTCCGATATTTCAACTCCGGAATTGGGCTCAATTTATTGTATTTCGATATTCATTATTTTAATTTAAAAATGTATTTAATTTTTCAACCCATCATTTTACGCACAATTATTCCTGTGCGTGTATCATGTACTAACTAGATGAGTGACTAGACTACCCTATGGTACCGCACCGGCACCGCACCCGCGCATTCCCCTCCCCCAGCGGCCAGTTAGTCGCACGATTAGTTGCCCACGAGTGTTTGACGGGAAGACGTTAACCTTACGACCGACGGTGCGAGCGTGATGACGAAAATAGGGACATACTGCAACGACTACCACCAAATATGTCTCGCCCACGGTGTTCAGCTCGCGGTAATTGACACATTATATAAAGATACGAACGAAGAAAGAGAACTCCAGTCGGTATCCATCAACGAGGCAATTGATTCAGAGGAAGACAGCGAATCTGAAAGCGACGAGGACGCAGATACCGCACCACCACCAACGAATGTCAGTCGTTTCGAAATTGAAACTCCCACTGCTCGGGTTGAACCAAAAACATACGTGGAACTTATAGAAAAAGTTCGGCGCCTTGTAAGGTCTGTATTCTTACAGACCTTACAAGGCCAGTCACCTCTAAAAGCGGATTTTTTACGACAATACGTCAATGCGGAACACGGTAAGGACATACAACTGCAGCTAGTCTGTCGCACGCGCTGGTCAAGTATGTCGGACATGATCGGAGTATTTTTGAAAATAAAAGACTCAGTTCTGAAGGCACTAATAGATTGGAAATCTGAGGTTTCCTTTTCAGATGATGACATTCAAACACTGAACAACATTCACCATAGCTTGAATGTCATAAAACTGTCTGTTCTCACATTGTGCCGACGTGATGCGACTCTTTATACAGCTGACACGGCTTTGCGATTCATGCTTAAAAAACTCAACGAACAGAATATTTTTTTAAGTGCTAGGCTGGCTACAAACTTGAGAAATCGTATCAAGCAAAGGCGTCTACTACTTGCAGGTGTTTTCCACTATCTGCACAATTCTATCGACTACTTTAGACAAGCAGATGATGAAACTTTTATAAAACCAAAAAGCGACGAAATTTGCGAGATTATTGTTACCCTGCTACGCCAGCTTAATTACAAGCCCTACATTACAACTACCACTGAGCATGCAGAAAATCAAGATGACTCTTCGTCTTCTGCTTCTGATGTTGACGTTGCAGTTGATGATTTAACACTACAAGAACAGCTTGATAAAGAGCTACATAAATGCTAGACAAAGCCCCGTAAACATACAACTAAACATTTTGACCTTTCTGGGTTTGTCAAATTTGAAAAAGCAATGTACGATAATGGTGGAGAGCGAGGAGTATATCTGACACAAGCTTATAATTATTTAAATATCATACTTCTCATGAGTGTGGAGAGTGAGCGGGTATTTTCAAGCGCTGGTTACTTTTGTAACCGAATACGAAGCTCACTCTCTGACAAAATGTTAGATTCGTTAATTCTCTTGAGAACTCATTAGCAAGAACAGCGTAGCACATAGAGGATTTCCGGTTTTCTTGATAGTGAGTTCTCATATATTTAAGTGTTTCTTGAGATAATTTTAATTATATTATTTGCTGTTGAGCCCTTAATTTGTTGATTTGTTTTAAGAAGTTTAATTAGACTTGTTTAATTTTATTGTTTGTGATGTGAATTGTGAACTGATTATGTCATGTCAAGATTGTTGTTAAACATGGTAAATCTGAGGAGAGACTAAAATGTTCATTTCAATATTTTGAATTTAACTACCTAGTAATGTCCAAACTACTCTAAAGCGTGATATTTCTTGTGTTAATTTAATTATGTTATTTTTCACAAATGTTTCAAGGCTCTAAAATTGTTAATTTTTAAGTTTGAAAGTTACCTGGCAATGTCGTATCAAGACTGAGTTAAAGACTAATGTTAAAAATGACTAAAAGTTACTCAAGGTATTTTTGATTTTTTTTTAATAGTGTCGGATCCAGTTCCGGAATTCCGTAATTCCGGAGTTGAGAGCCCAATATCGTAAATTAACTCCGGAATTGAAAACCTTCCGATACTGGATGCCCTAGTGTCGATATTTGGGTTATTACAATACTTTTCAGTTTCTGAAATATTTTAGAGCAAAAGCTTAATGTATAATTATACTAGTTAAATTCTTGCAGACGAAGGCCCTTTTTTTTAGCGTGGTAATATCATCAAATGAATGCTCCGAAGTCACGTTAATTCGTAAGTCCCGCGACCCCGGCAGGCTTTGGCCCTCTAGAGGGGGGCCCGTTATTTTGCTGACACTCTTTGATCGCGCGTGGAAAAAAAGCGCCGTCGACCCGGGCATGGTCCATGGTTGGACAGCGAGTTGCCCATTACTCGCTGCCCGCATGCCCGCGCCTACGGTGGCCGGAGATCGTCTGCCGACGTCTGTCGCCGTGGGCATCTACCACTGCGGCTGGGGTGGAGGGAGGACGCTATTCTCTCCCTCATGCGGCCCGCCTCCTGTTTCGCGAGCATGACTGCTTCGCAGAAGGAGGCGACCACTTCCCACTCCGTCTAGCCCAGCAGCATAGCCTCGACCAATGGCGTGACGAAGTCGCTGTGCTTCGGCTGCTAGAATTTAGCATCTTCCCCCTTAACATTGAATTATACCTTAGGATTGGAATTTCCAAAAATCTTGAAACAGGTTTTTATCAATTTCATTTATAAGTCTACACTCAAATTGATTGACAAGTAAATTGGATGAAATTAAATTTTATTTTAATTTAGTATTTTTATATTTATGTATTTTTAGCTTCTTAAAATTAAAGATCAACAGGTGATAATAATTAAATCTAAAAAGTTCTACCCCGAATATCTATACATATAATAAATCTGTAGAAGGGACAATTCTGTACATTAAAATATTGAAAAAAAAAGTAGCGGCAATATGTGATTACAAAATTTTTTGTCTGTCTGTCTGTCTGTATATGCAGGCATCACGTGAAAACTAACGGTTCGATTTCGATGAAACTTGGTATAATTATACCTTATTATCCTGGGCATAAAATGGGATACTATTTATCCTGGAAAAATGTAGAAAAAAAAATCTACCATCCACGCGAAGACCGACATCCGCGCGGACGGAGTCGCGGGCGGAAGCTAGTTGTTCATAATTTTGAGCCTAGCCTACCCCTTATCATACAAACTTTCAAATATTTTTAACCATGAATTTCCTAAAACCCGTTATCGTATAAATAAAGCTCCACAAGTATTTCAATGCTATTGAAAACTGTTGTAGAAGCACAAACCTCTTTTTATATCATTCAATCCAATCTACAGAATACAAAAAGATCAAAGCACATGAAGAGGTATGGCTGTAATTTTAAATTTCACCGTACTTATACAAATATCGAATAGAATCGTATCGGTCGGTGTGTGGAACCTAGAAAGTTCTTAGCTAACTTTACACGGGCGGCGGGTGAAGACCAGAAGCCAAACATAGTCGGGAAAAGGCTAAGCAGATCTCATTCATTTTATTTTATCGATACACTTAAACGATATTCAATATTGTTATAGCAACTTTCGCATCCCTAGAAATACAATTATAGTCGGTAATAACATAAAAGTGCTTATTCATTTCCCTGTGACTCATTGTTCATCTGCAACTTTGCACAGTTGAACAATTACCATTATTTACATACATGCCGTACTTCTAAAAAACGAGTTATGTTCAGAGGTGTTTTGGAATTTTGTTGAAGAATTTAAATTTTGTAGTTCAATATATAATTACAAAAACGACGGGTTGCACTCTGGGAGTGCCGGCAGAAGTGAAAACTTCAATAGTAATAAACACACACGAACATTCGCGCAAGCGCCCTGAAGTGAAAACTTCTTTAGCGGCGTTGTGCACTTTTTTTGGAATGGGAAGAAAATGTTAAACACGCGTCAGGACACGTGACCTAATCGAAAATTCGTAAGACGGCGCAGGGCGCTTGCGCGAATGTTCGTGTGTGTTTATTACTTTTTTACTTGCTCAGGCTCTTGCCAATCGCTAGCTTAGTTAGAAAAACGTTTGAATCAAAATAATGGCCTCTAACGTCCTGACTATGTGCCCACAAATATTACTCGTAGATATTATGACATCTGTGCTGCCTAGGAATTCATTGAAATGGCAAAGTTAAGAAAAATAACAATTATACCATCAAAACAGTGGACCGAGCCTTGAACCATCGAAGACAAATACCATTAAAAAGTTATATATTCAGCAGTATACCGTCATAGTTCTCCATTACCTGAATACCCTTCTAAATTGGGGTTAAGTTAATTATAGTTTAATTGTTATTTGTCGTAAGGCCCCAGTAGCTCAGAATAAAGCACTTTGTCACCTGATGTGGGCGTTAGGAAAGGGCAGCTACTGAATTGGAAATTGCTAGAATCGATTTCTTTCATACAACAGTAACTAATCAGTACCTTAGTTATACCTAACCTAACTAAAGAATGCTTATACGAAGTTTGAAAGTGGCGCCAGAGAACATTTGATGAGGAAGATCGTGTCTGACTAAAAAAGGGATGAAAATAATTCTGGCAGTAAAGGCGGTAAGGAAAGTGAATAAAATAATGTACTACATCTAGTCTAATTTTCACCGTGGTAAAGTCATCAAATGAGTTCTCCCACCCTGGGCGGGGCGGGGGGTCCTGTCAGACTTGTTCTAACTAAAATCCAGTACATTTAGCCTAGAAGCAAAGACGGAACTCCTGCATTTCAACGGAACATAGTAAAAACTGTTTGCCGCCGTATTCTGATATGTTGGTGGTCGAGAGCAAGGCGGCTCTCGTAAGGCTTACAACCGCCATTGGGATCGTTCAGCCCTTACCGTAGCTTACAGGTAGTTTGTGATGCTGTTGCTCGGAGTACACCGCAAGGAGATGGATCCCAACCAACCCCATACTAGTATTATAAAGCTGAAGACTTTGTTTGTTTGATTGAACGCGCTAATCTCAGGAACTACTAGATCGAATTCAAAAAATATTTTTATGTTGGATATCCCATCTATCAAGTAAGGCTATAGGCTATATACCACCACGCTACGACCATTAGGAGCCGAGCAGCGGGGGTAAAACTGCGGGGAACAGCTAGTTTACAATGTAGCTAATAAATCTGATTCCAACCCCGGATTTTACTCACTCAGTATTCAAAACAGAAAACAAAATGTGAGGTCTCATTGTAATTAAACTGAAAACATTGGTCCACTCATTGTTCGCAAGTGTCGTTCCCAAAGGGGGCATTGCCCGCATAGCGCTGAGAACCAATTAATGCTTTACAAACAACATAAAAAAGGGTCGGATTTTCTATTGAATTAACAAGCGAATTGTCATTAAACCAATACTGTGTGCGTTATTGGGTGGTACATGTTTACTTAGGATCGCCCCCGATGTAATGGCGTCGCTTGGTATTCATGAAACCCTGGTCCATTGGTTACAATTTATTAATATTGAAGGCTGATACACGTGTAGACGTGTTTAGGTTTGTTTAGTTTATGCGTGCTGGAAAATTATATGGTTCGTTTTTTGCTGATGCTAGATCACGTTGCTAATTTTATGCAGCTATCAACTACTTTACTTAGGTATAACATTTTAAGAATAACGTAGGCACGTGTATGTAGCGGCATAATACACGAAAGAGTTTTACAATAGTTTGATAATGTACCAACATGTAACCTTGGTAACATAGTTTCTTTTGTAATTTAAATGATTACTTATAAATAATTCACAATTCTGATATAGGTATGCCTTTATTTCCAAGGCTGGATTTATTTTATTCGTTGATAGGGTAAACTTTGCCATATTGTATGTAAGTGATGGTTTTCATTTTCTTTCGATATAGGATAGGATTGAGAAGTACAGGAAATAACCCCAAATACCATGGACCCACGGGAAATTAAAATTACCCATATACCCGGTAATGGGTCGACCAACTGTAAACAGTAACCAGACAACTCCTGGAGAATCATCATCATCAGCCTATATGTAAATGTTTCCACTACTGGAGTACATGCCTCCACTCTGTAAGGGGGAGTGGGCTTTATTCCACCAAGCAGGCTTCCATCCCAATTAAGGTTGCCAGCCGTCCGGGTTTTCCCCGGATTTGTCCTAGTTCAGAGGGCATCCGGGGAGCGTCTGAGGGGCCTCATTTGTAGCCCGGGTTTTAAAATGTAAAGTCTTGGGCCGCCCGCGACACACGCACACTTCACCGTCCCCCCAACCCTCCCGAAGCAGTTGCCACGGTGAGCACTTCGACTCATGTCCGGGTTTTGGACTCTATCTGGATATAAAATAGGGGTTTTCACGCGTCTTGTCCTGATTTCCAAATTTAAGAGATGGTAACCCTAATCCCAGTGCGTGTTGGTGGATGTCACATGGCTTCCAATTTTTGATTCTAGGATTTGCCGATTTTCTCACGATGTTTTCCTTCACCGTTTTGAGAGCAGTGGTGATAAAATAGATTGCACAATGTAATGCGCCTGTCTTGGTTTGATTCGAACCCACGACCTACAATTAATAAGTCAAGACCACCACCGGGAAACCACTCTCGGAGAATGCTCTCTTCCTATCTGACAGTGGAAGGTAATATTATGTTCCTTTGTGGCACTATACTGAACTTATTAAGAGGTCTCTTACAGTCCACTAGCGCCGCCAATCGAAAAAATGTCATAACTCGTAAATAGAAGCATTTGTAACAAAAACGGCCGTTTATGTTTAGAATGCACGATTTAGCTAAACAGCTATATTTCAAGTGTTGACAATGTGTTATAAAATTACGTTATTGCCTTTTCTACAGTAATTACAGACCACATTTTGTATTTTTGATTCTATTTACGAGTTATGACATTTTTTCGATTGGCGGCGCTAGTGGACTGTAAGAGGCCTCTTAATAATCATCTCCTCCTTCAGGTTTTGTGTTAAAAGAAGCCTAAAACTATGTCCAAAGTACCATCTGTCTTTGCACTACAACTAATCAAAACCGGTTCAGCGATTCGGAGGTGAAAAGTTAACAAACAAACTCACATTTGCATTTATAAGTTGGAATTTACTCATGCTAAAGGAGCAGTGTCCAGGTCACATGACATGCGAGTTTCTACAAAATCTATTTTACTAAGAATAAACAGTTCGACTCAGTCCAACTTTGACAAACAGATAAAAGCTAGAATTCCAGTTGGATAAACTGCATTTTCAAGCTAAATTCCTCACTTCTTATCGTGTTGGAGTTCGCAAGTTATGTCTTTTGATGCGGTAGTAAACATCCAAAGCAGCCTGGAACTACATTTTGAAATCGTGGGTTCGATTAACGCACGAAAGGAATATTTGTATGACCTACAAGTAGTTGTTACGTGTCTCGGTGTTTGTGTATATTACATATACACAGGACAAATTCCTAGTGCGGTTGTAATGTTCCCTCTCTTTGAGAGGCGAGCTTTATTATATCACGCGGGCTCAGCGCATGTTGCTACTCGTAGATGTCACATGTAATTTATAGATTTCATCACGATGTGTTCCTTCAGTTTTTTTTAAAGCAACTGTGCCCTAAATTAAACAAAGTAATGCACCTATCTGTTAGGCACATAACAGACGATTCTGAGGATGAAATCAGTTTAACAATTATTCAAACCCCCCTTCCCCTCACCCTTGTCAGCAAAAGTAAGCTAAGCTCTTATCAACCTTTTCCAGGATGCCATATTAATAATTACTGCTAACTAATCACCATTACAGGGTCGCGGAACTGTCTCATCGGGAACCGTGACCCTGGTACGTAAAGGGCTATTGAAGGATCACCGTGGATTTTAATCGGTACAAGTCTGACAATCCTTCCAGTCCAGTAGGGGAACAGTGTATAAGAGGGGGACGCGAGGTATGATGGGAAATCACACACTTAAGGCAAACTTAACACAATACTAACATACCGCAAACGCCAACAGGACGCCATTTGTTAATGGCCGCTAGCAAATGACGTCCTGGTGGCGCTTGCGCTACGTTAGTATTAAGAGTATACCTAAAGAGTGTATGTCCCCATTATACCTCGCGTCTCCGTCTGATACACTGTTCCCCTACTCATTTTTTTGATTTTACCACGTACATAACAAAAAAAACCAATCACCATCTAGACCCCACGACGCCATATTATCAAAAATAAGCAAGAATAGACCCCCGCCACCCTATAGTACTTACATAGTACTGGAAACCGTCCCTTATATCGTTGCTTCGTCTCCGCAACAAAGCAAATTGACACAGTCGAGTTGCACCAATCAATGTTACAAACTTTAGCACCCTGTTAACACCTAAACACATATGCTAACTACGAGAAGGTAACCGTCTCTCTATCCTCAGTTCAACTACAGTTAAACAGAACAGACTGTGTCATGATATTCTCATAGTTGGCCGACTGCTAGTTACTTACTTTGTGAAGTTCCGCGCTTTAGGTTAACATTAGTAGTGACATACCGTATGTGAAACGTTAAATTTAGTTTAGTGAGTAAACGAGCTGCGTCTATTAAAATCCTTTAAACTGAGTTAGTTGAGTTGACGATTGAAAAACACCCTTTATTTTCAACTAGCTTCCGCCCGCGACTTCGTCCGCGCGGATGTCGGTCTTCGCGTGGATGGTTTATTTCTCCATTTTGAGTAACTCTGACAATGACATCTTATAAATATCTATTGGACCCAAATACGGCTAAGCCTATATCGCGGTTCTACAGAACAACGTCTATGAATAAAACTAAAAAAGAAGTTTTTTTTCTACGTATTTTTCCAGGATAAAAAGTATCCCATTTTATGCCCAGTATAATAAGGTATAATTATACCAAGTTTCATCGAAATCGAACCGTTAGTTTTCACGTGATGCCTGCATATATAGACAGACAGACAGACAAACAAAAATGTTTTATTCACATATTTGGGTTTGGTATCGATCCAGCAACACCCCCCGCTATTTATTTTTTCAATATTTTCAATGTACAGAATTGACCCTTCTACAGATTTATTATATGTATAGATAAACTGAGACAAACGAAAAGTTTGTTTATGGCCTTATAACTAATTTTACCGTTACTAACCGTGCCTGTGGTCCTCGATTCGATTCCCATTTAGGATATGATGTTATATTGGGTTTTTCTATTAGATTTCTCGGGTTGATGGCAATGGCGACCCCTAGTATTTGGAACTCTCTTTATACCTTGGAACCGTTGCTGGCTCTCATTTATCTTTGTAGGTACGTAATAATCTAAATTTATCAAAATCGATCCAAAAATTTTAACGTGAAAACAGAACATACAAACACACTCTCTTTAATAATCATATATTATATCTTTAATCATTCTTATTCGATATTACATCCAAAATTAAACTGAATTATAGTTTGCTTATATTTTTGCTTTAATTATATTTTGCTTATATAAGCAAACCAAATACAAGAAAATAAAGAAAGAAAAATTGCTAAAAAAGCAAACACGAAAAACGCGCGAACAACGCTATAAATAAAAAGAAACACTGACATTCTCGCAAATTATCTCTACTGACCGAAACATGGCTAAAGTTCTTTGAATTTCACCTAATTTCATTAACGATTGTTCGAACTAAGTTCGTAAAGAAACATTTGAATTGCAAACGAACTTAATGATTTTCGTTTTGATTCGTCGCTTTAAAGTTAGATGAACGAGAAAAGTAATTATGGACTAATTATCTATATATATAAAAGGAGAACTGACTGACTGACATATCAACGTACAGCCGAAACTACTGGGGCTAGGAATGTGAAATTTTGCACACGGCTTCCTATTATAATGTAGGGGAGCACTAAGAAGGGGTTTTTGGAAATTTAACCTTTAAGGGGGTGAAAAGGGGGAATTAGGAAAGTACGTAACCCACGCGGACGAAGTCGCGGGAAAAGTGCTAGTAGGGATATAAATTGTGTGCTACTTGTACTGTTCATGTCCTTAGGTCAGGTCGTTACGAGTATTATAAGGCTTTTCCTGAAACTATGGCTCACTAGCACGTTTGTTTTTTCATTTTAATTCTAAATAAAGAAATAAAAAAGAAAAATAAAGTTCACCGAATAATCTAATGAGAATGATTAAAAACCATTAATATTTCATATCAGATATAGTTTAACATACACACCAGCAACATCTTATAGATATAACGTTCATATAAGATGAACAGATAATGAAGACCACAAGATCATGCTACAAGCCGCTTCCAACCGGTCTTATTGTAAAATCTATAAGGGAGGCCATTTTTACTTGGTAAAATCATCAAATTGGTCCTCCCGCCCGTTACTGTCAGACTCGTACTAACTATTCACGATGTTCCTTCAATAGCCGTTCACGTTCCGAGGTCACGGTTTCCTGATTAGTCAGTCCTGCGATCCCGGAAGGCTTTGCCCCTCAATGGAGGCCCCGTCAGATTGTATAGAGGAGAACTGTGTTCGGTAGTGGATGTCTTACGGCTGGTATGATGACGATAACACAAAAATAAAAAATAAGTAAAACGAATTGATAACCACTTCCTTTTAGAAGCCGGTAAAAAAATCTTTAACTAGCATCAGATGACACCCCGGGTTGACGCACGGCGCGTTGTATTCCACGCGCGCCTCAAGGAGTGTCAGCATAGTGACGGGGCCTGTAGAGGGCCAAAGTCTGCCGGGGTCGCGGGATTTACGAATTACCGTGACCCCAATACGTAAAGGGCTAGTGAAGGACACCGTGGATTTTAGTCAGTACGAGTCTGACAGTCCCTCCCGCCCTGCCCTGGGTGGGAGGACTCATTTGATGATATTACCACTAAAAAAAAACCATCAGATGACAAACCAAGTTTCCACAACCGAAAAATTTGTCATCTTCGTAATAAATATTTGAATGAGAAGCGTAATTACGCAGGGACGGCTTCTTAGTGAATTTTCGCTAATCCAATGAGCCAAGGTCCCAAGGTACAGGATTAAATTGTGGATGTAGTCACAAACTCCGGCAAGAACGACCATCTAAATTAATCAGGCGACTTATTCGCGACCGAAAATAGGTGAATTTTGGGGAAAGTTATAATTTAAGGCCCATGATACTGCCATCGGTAATAAGTTTACGTTAAGCTAATTATTACAATTATAATCCTTTTTTTTATTTCCTTAACTTGTTCACTGGGATTCATCTTTTAATACTCGTATCATGCAATTTTAACAACGCTTTTAAGATGTTTATACCTACAAAAAGCTGAAGTAGAATTTAACACAATGCAGTTTTGCTGTTTCAACGGATTATTAAGAATCAAATGCCCTTTTTTTCTTTTTTTTTATCATGGTAAAATCATCAAATGAGTACTCCCACCCAAGGAAGGGCGGGAGGGACTGTCAGACTTGAATGACTAAAATCCACGGTGTCCTTCAATAGCCCTTCACGTACCGGGATCACGGTAATTTGTGATTCCCGCGACCCCGGCAGAAGCAAATGCCCTACGATTCAATAAAAGCAATCAATAACTCAAAGACCCATTCATAATAATTAAAGTACAATACTGAACTACCAATTTCCACAACGACTACATCGCCGACGCGTCGCCGACTGCAGACGTCAAAGAGAGTGCGGTGTCAAATTGTCAAAACCGCGTCGGCGACGCGTGAGCAAGTAACTGGAGCATTAGAATTAATTTCCTGCTGTCGTGGCCGCGTCGTGCGTTGCTTGACTTGCTTCCGAACTCACGGAGGCTTTAAATCACTTTATTTTTCGTTGGTAAAAGAATTCTAGTACTAAACGTAGTATTTTGTTATTTAAATATCTAGATACGTCGCCTATGAATAGTGGATACTTCGTAATCTTTCTCCGGTTCTTATTTCAATTTATTTTCGGTTTGCACAGCGACACTGATTTAAAAATGTCCAGGTGGTTAACTACCACTTAATATTCAGTCCGCCTCATGTACCAGAATTGTACGTAAAAAAAAATAAAAAAATAAAAGATAATTTTTCATCGAAAACTCCGAATAAAGAACAGTGGGTCTAAAACGGCCACTATATTCCTTATGATTCACTTCGTCCATTTCCAACAACGTATTATTCATTCACGAAGTAAAGGTTTAAGAATATTGCTAAGTAGCCGTTTTAGACCCGCAGTAGCAATAGCACGAACACGTTACGTAAAACTAAAGAAAATACTTCGATTTTAAAATTGAAAATACTTTTTTCCTCAATTATAATACTTAATCTATATTTAAATTTATTTATAACTAGCATCCGCCCGCGACTCCGTCCGCGCTGATGTTGGTGTGGATGGTTTATTTCTCCATTTTGAGTAACTCTGACAATGACATCTTATAAATATCTATTGGACCCAAATACAGCTAAGCCACATAATTCAGGAGATCCCTCTATTGAGCTACTGCTGTTGAGCTCGCGTTCTGTACTGAAAAATAAGATTTTTTTTCTACGTATTTTTCCAGGATAAAAAGTATCCTATTTTATGCCCAGGATAATAAGGTATAATTATACCAAGTTTCATCGAAATCGAACCGTTAGTTTTCACGTGATGCCTGCACATACAGACAGACAGACAGACAGACCAAATATGTGATTAAAAAAAAATCGTGTTGCTGGATTGATACCAATATCAATCCAGCAACACCCCCCGCTATTTATTTTTTCAATATTTTCAATGTACAGAATTGAACCTTCTACAGATTTATTATATGTATAGATAAGGGATACAATAACCAGACACCAAAATCGTCAAATCTGTCCTTAAATGCGCAACCTTATCATCTACACAAACTGTTTCGTTTAGTAACCCTTCCCAAACACACATTTTTCCGTCATTGCGACCACAATAACAAAACACGGGCGGTTGTCGTTGCTGGCGGCACTTCCTCAGTTATGCACACTTGATTGTTAGTTTAGGACTCATATTACACCCACACGATGAAGGAAATGTCACCTAGGCTGTTTTCACATTTGCGAACAGTGAGTCGATGATTTTTGCTCATATATTTTTGGACAAGCTCATGCCTACGGCTTAGGCAACATGGATTCCCGTTAATATCCCATTCGTCTTCATAAACTTTCGCATTTTTAATATTAGTTTACAATAGTGTCCATACTATATGCAATTTGCAGCGTTCCATTTGTCGACTCATTCAGCGTGGACTCATTTTCAGCGACTGAAAAATTATGCGCGAAATTAGCTGCAATCAATTCGTAAACTCACTACGCGACAGGCAATCATTCCTTACTAGCAAAAGTAAGCTAGCGAGTCAGCTAAATTCGCCGCTGAACTAAGCTGAACTACTAATAAAGTTTTCGACCGATTCGCTGCTCAAAGTCAGCCGCTCACTATTCATCTAATGAGGACACAGCCTTAAATAAGCGGTAACTTGAACAAGACTCCACGTAGATATTGTTCTGTCCTATGTACACCAGTTTTAGAATTACAATGCGCCCCTTTGCTTATCATTAGAAGGCAGAAATAGGAATTGCTTGACAGCCTAGATGTCACATGAGGTTTATGTACAGACGCAGCAGGTCACCCTACCCGAATCTGTCAAATTTTACCTATCGAACATTAACCTTCCGCTATTGTGATAAGGTTGAAAATCTATTATAGAAATTAGATTGAGGAAAGTTTATGTGCTGGCGCGTCTGTACATATGTGTTTTTAATTATGACTTTCCTTTAAAATCTTTTAAAGTTTTGAAAAGTGGCAACTAACGTTTCAGTGATATTTCGTTTCCTATTCTATTTTGCAGCATTATCATACCGGTGTTTGAAATCTTATCCTCCCGGCGCAGTCAGAAAAACCTTGCAGTTTCTAACGTGTAGCGACATCTATACGGCACGATATGAACTATACTGACGTATCCTGCATCGCAAATTGTCAACATTTATAGAGTTACCCAACAAAGTGTGGGGTCGTAGAAAACTAGAAAATACTTATCTGTTATGTGTATACTTTATTTACTTTTGAGGAACTTGCCAATCTCATAAATAAATAATCACTAGCGACCTGCCTAGCTTCGAACGGGTGTAATTTATTGACAACAGAACCCTGCGGGTTTAATAGTAGATTATTAACCAAGGGGATAAAGCAGTGTCTTCTGTCGTGGGTGACAAATAATAATAATGATGACAAATAATAATAACAAATAATGACATTTATTAAAAATAATTGTCATTATTTTTTATACAAGCTTATCTCATATTATTATTATGTTCATTTTTTCGCAAATGGTAAGAAAAGTAGAGTATTTTTTTCGGTGATCAAGCTGTCTGTTAAAACCCTCGCTACACTCAGGACTCGTCTTAAATCCCTCGCTTCGCTCGTGATTTATGTTTTTAACACCCTCGCTACGCTCGGGAGTAAACCTCGAGTCCTTCGTTACGCTCGCGATTTAAATCGTCACCCGCGACAGAAGACACTGCTTTATCCCCTTGGTTAATAATCTACTATTGTACGCCACACAATCAATGATGACGTAAGCCATAACCAATTGATCCTGTAAACGAAAACGTATTTCAGAGAACATAATATTTCAACAGCTATTATTATAACCCCCATAACCATTATTATTGTAAACTACACCACTAACCCTCCTTACTATTAATAATAATAATCCATACGGGATTATGGAATCATCCCCTCATTTGAATTCAAAATTATGCCTTAACCACGGAATGTGCGCACCGAAGCGATTAATGGATAAACAGGAATATTGTATTGCTGTGTTCAGATTACAGATACAAAGACAGTAATCTTCCGCGTTAGGGAAAATCGATAATTTAGTGGAATGTGACATTTATACTCCACATTATTCAACCTAAGGGTGCTGATAGACTTAAGCATTCACTTATCACATCGAGCATTCGCCGTTTTCAATTTGTCGAACTGAACAACGAACAGGTGGCTTTAGCGTGAGTCTTTAGGCTGTGGGAAAGAGACGGAGCTATACAAGTCGTCTAGCGCCTTCTCGTTCCCTGAGCGGAACTACTCACCCTTTTAGATGCCACCAGAGCCTAGCATAGAGCCAAACATTTCAATTGTGCTGACTTTTCAACTTTGTATATTAAAAAGGATGAATAGCCTCCTGCAAAAATAAAGACCATGGAATACTTGCCAATAAACGCCTCGGAAATGATGATAATTTCGCCAACTAAATAGAAAAGGACAGCCTTAAGGTAGTAGCTTTCACCCTTCCGACACGATAATCATAAACAATAAACATAAACTCGATCATATAAATCCACTTAAGTAGGGTGAGAGTGCCAATAGCTATCAGAAATATTAAAAAATGCCCACTCATTACCCTTTGGACTGACGTAAGCGCGAGCTGTCAGATAAAGGAGTGCGCTTCGACGCGACGTCGAGCACTCTCCATTTGTTTGGACGCGATCGAGTGTCTCTCGTCATGGACGTCAACTGGAATCATTACCTACATTTC
This sequence comes from Agrotis puta, assembly GCA_943136025.2. Classification (NCBI taxonomy): domain Eukaryota; kingdom Metazoa; phylum Arthropoda; class Insecta; order Lepidoptera; family Noctuidae; genus Agrotis; species Agrotis puta. Next base: position 12,980,735 of record OW964175.2, on the reverse strand, counting down.
GAATCGTACGTCTGATGTGGAAAATTAAATACATGATGAGTTTAGTTCTATTTTTACCCGACTATGCCAGATGGAGGGTTATGTTGGCCATCATTAGAAAGCTGATTGACTGAAGCCAAAAACTATCCACAAACTGCATGATTTTTAAGGTTTAAAGTACTTATTTTGTACAGAATATTGCTTCCATTTTTTTAGTTCACTTTTTAAACACTCGGGTTTTTGTTTTTTTTTTCATTGTTCTGGCCATCACATGACAACTAAGCATGACAAGTGCTATTCACGTTCTTGCAAAAACTGTCAGTTGAGTCAATAACTATAATGTTGACGAAAATGGTAAAGAACATAACAATAATTATAATAGTGATGGGACTCGAATCACGTTTGATTCGAATAATTCGAGTCATGACGGCAAAAACTCGACTCGAATGAGATTTTCTGTTGATTCGAATCATCGCTTGATTCGAATCGGCGAAATGATTTGAATCAATTTCATAAATTCGAATCATTTTCATCGATTCGAATCCTTATTGCGAGGAAAATTTACCTTATAGACGAGACAGTTAGGATTTGTTAAGTTTTTTCCTTTAAAGTAGGTAACTTGTTCCCGTAAAGAAAAATATTCTTTTAGAAGAATAATAACTTCGTATAACGGTTACTTTTAGTTCCGGTCTTGTAAAAGAGTTAGATAAGGTTCTTTTTATTAGTTGACATAATATAGTAGATCAATTTTTTGACTAAAAAACTCTATTATATTTTTATGTCATATAGATTCGAATCATCGCATCGATTCGAATTGATTCGGATCTTTGTATTGATCCGAATTGATTCGAATCAACAATATATACGAATCAAGGGTCAACTCGAATCATGATTCGAACTTTTTGACAGTGATTCGAACTGATTCGAATTTTAATTTTCGATTCGAGTCCCATCACTATACTTTTTTCATATATTTTTTTCTTAACTTTCTAAAGTAACAAGTGAAAATTAAATGAGAATATTAAGCAGTTCATCATCATCATCAGCCTATAAATGTTTCCACTGCTGGCACACAGGCCACCTCTCTGTGGGTTGGAGAGGGCCATAATCCACCACGCGTGCCCAGTTCGTATTAATAGATGTCACATGTCTTCGATTTTTTGGTTAGGACATGCCGTTTCCTAACGATGTTTTCCTTCACCGTTTTGAGAGCTGTGGTAATGAAATAAATTACAGAAGGTAATGCACCTATCTGGGTTCGAACCCGCGACCTAGTCGGGGCCAATAACACTGGGTTTCCACCGCTAACATTGCGCCGTTACCAACTTCAAACTAAAAGTGTTAACCGTATATTCTCTGGTAATACTCTAACGAACGTCTAGGCGTTATAGCACGACCACTTTTCCTACTTTATTCCGTACTATCTGTGCCCGGAACACATAACTTAGACTTGTAACTTTTAACTTGAGACAATATTTAATATCATACTCTTATAGATGACGGTAATATTACTATCAAGTTACACCGTAAGTGTTAGATTAGAGAAAAATGTGCTTTGCTTCTTTATTCAAAGTTTGTTGGAAAATTAATATGTTTATGTAGAATGCCATTATCCTTTAGCGACCTAAACTGTCAAATGAGTGCTTCCTGTCGAAGGCGAGACGGGAGTGCCTCTCAGATTCGTAATGACTATAACCACGGTGTTCCTTCACGTTCAATGGTCACGGTAAAGTCGGAAGGACAGTCCCGCGACCCCGGGCAGACTTTGGCACATTATTACATTTACGAGTATCTAAGAACTTCCATAACTTGTATAAAAAACTCAAAAGCGATTTTCTAACGCTCGCGCTCGGCTCTAGTGATTATTGTTTTACGATTTCACAATGTCACAATACTCAAGGTACTTTTTTTTAGCGTGGTAAAATCATCAGATGTGTCCTCCCACCCATGGCAAAGCGGGAGGGACTGTCAGACTCGTACTGACTAAAATCCACGGTGTCCTTCAATTGCCTTAACATTCCGGGGTCACGGTAATTCGTAAGTCCCGTGACCCCGGCTAGCTTTGGCCCTCTAGAGGCGGCCCCGTCATTTTGCTGACACTCTTTGAGGCGTGGAACACAACGCGCCGTCGACCCGGGCGTGGTCCATGGTCGGACAGCGAGTTGTCCATTACACACTGCCCGCATGCCCGCGCCTAGGGTGGCTGGAGATCGTCTGCCGACCTCTGCCGTCGTGGGCGTCTGCCACTGCGGCTGGGGTGGAGGGAGGACGCTGTCCTCTCCCTCATGCGACCCGCCTCCTCCTTCGCGAGCATGACTGCTTCGCAGAAGGAGGCGACCACTTCCCACTCCGTCTCATACTCAAGGTACTTGGAAGCAATAATAATATGAAAATAGGTATCGTATAAAAAAAAAAAAAACTGTGAGATGCTCGTATTTTCGTGATTAGACAATTTTTTAAGCAGTATCACGTAGATTCCGTGATTGACTTTCCTTCTTTCATCAAAATCCGTTCACACGTGATTGATTATCAAGCATACAAACTTTAATATTAAAAATTAGTTACACAGTTAAATATAAAATGTAAAGTCCCATTTCCCATGATAAGTTTACTAAGTGAACAGTGCAGTTGACAATTACACGTCGGCTTTGTGTCCCAGTTGATATCGTAAGCTATGCATGGAAGGATCCCTGTGTAGACGATAACGGGGGTGACATTTTAAGCTCTGCACCCCTGTTCTAGCCGATGTGATAGGGGTGTCCAAGGTTGGTCTCTGATTTCTTATATTGTTCTGAGTAATCTGATATCTTGTCTTGGAACCATTCCTATGAACAAAATACATTATACATTCAAGAAATTACTGGCGGCACGATTGGCGCAGGGGCTGAGCGATTGAACTGCTGCGCTGTGTGTCGCGGGTTCGATTTCCGCACGGAGCAAATATTTTTATGATGTACGAGTAGTTGTTCCGGGTCTGGGCGTTTATGTATGTGAGTTTATATGTTTTTAAACGTACCCAGACACGTTTAACACGTTTAAAAGTTTTATTTTTAAACTCTTGAAGATTTAGAAGAAGGAGAAAAAAGAATAGGTATAAAAAAACCTGTTTTGGTCCCAATTATCATATTCATAATACTCTACAGTCTACAGAATTGTTTCTCCTTTTGCTTGAAACAATCCAAAGAAAAAAAAGAGGGGTCTTACCGACGGCCAATAGCTAGTAGATACTAGCTATTGGCCGTCGGTAAGACCCCTCTTTGAGGAGTGGCTGGATAGGCGTCACGGCGTCCTTACCTTCCGCATGACGCAGGTCCTCACCGGACACGGAAGTTTCGGGAGGTTCCTGTGTCTGATAAGGAGGGAAGAAACGCCTGGGTTTCACCACTGCGAGGATCGTCCGGAGGACACGGTGGAGCATACGGTGCAGGACTGCCCCGCTTGGGCAGAGCACCGCCGTGTCCTCACGACGGCGATAGGCGGAGACCTCTCGCGCCCGGCATTGGTCGAGGCTATGCTGCGGGGCGAGACGGAGTGGGAAGCGGTCGCCTCCTTCTGCGAAGCAGTCATGCTCGCGAAGGAGGAGGCGTGCCGCGTGAGGGAGAGAACAGCGACCTCCCTCCACCCCAGCCGCAGTGGTAGACGCCCACGGCGTCGGACGTCGCAAGACGATCTCCGGCCACCGTAGGCGCGGGCATGGGGGCGGCGAGTAATGGGCTAGTCGCAGCCCGACCATGGGGGGTGCTAAGACAGGAAACCTCCACGTGCGCCCGTGGACTGGAGTTCCCTCTCGGATACGTCCGGGGAGAAGACCAGTTTTTCGGGCCGGTGCACCCTGGGATGCGGGCAAAACTCTTCCTTAGGCACTGTGTGCCTGAGGGGTCTCTTTGCCCGTATGCGAATAGCCTGTCGGGTGGATGCTCCAACGCGTGTCCCTCTGAATAGCAGAAGGCACAGCGACGGAGCGGGCTTGCGGACGGCGAGTAATGGGTAAGCTCGCCGTCCGATCAAGGACCAAGCCCAGGTCGGTGGCGCGTCGTGTTTCACGGGTCACCGACGGGGCCCCTTACGGGGCCAAATGCCTGCTGGGGTCGCGGATTTTTCTTAATCCAGGTTACCGCGGCCCCGGAACGTAAAGGGCATCCGAAGAAACACGGGTGGATTTTAGTCAGTAAGAGTCTGACAGTCCCTCCCGCCCCACCCAGGGCGGGAGGACTCATTTGATGATTTTGCCACCCTTAAAAAAAAAAAAAAAAAAAAAAAAAAAAAAAAAAAAAAAAAATGCCCGACCATGGACCATGCCCGGGTCGACGGCGCGTTGTGTTCCACGCGCGCCTCAAGGAGTGTCAGCATAATGACGGGACCTGTAGAGGGCCAAAGCCTGCCGGGGTCGCGGGACTTACCCATTACCGTGACCCCGGTACGTAAAGGGCTCGTGAAGGACACCGTGGATTTTAGTCAGTACAAGTCTGACAGTCCCTCCCGCCCCGCCCTGGGTGGGAGGACTTATTTGATGATTTTACCACGCAAAAAAAAAAAAAAAGCTATTGGCCGTGGTATCACCCCCGCTGCTCTACTCTTGTTGGTCGTTGATGTTTTATAACCGAAAGGCTTCCCAGATAAATGGACCATCCAACGCAAATTTTATAGTTCGGTCAAGAAGTAGTTCATGTGTTTATCGAAGCAACACACAAACTCTTCAGCTTTATAATGTAAGTACCTATAAATTGTGTTTGACGACAACACCTTCTTCATGGTCCTGTTCTCCTAGTAATTTCTGTTCAGATTCTACATCGTGTTCTCAATTTCTGTAATTTTATACAATTGTTTGTTGTACCTATGTCCATTTGGATGTAATGACTAAAAAATCATCCGAACTTGCGGATGAGTCGACCCCTTTCATTTTTTGACGGGTGGCGCTTCATCCTCGGATGAAATATTTTGCGCGAGAGTTAACACCTAAATCCATTTGTGAATAACTGTAATTTATATGGTGTACTACTAAAGAGTGTTTTATCTATCTATCTGTGTTGGTAGCCCTACCATCATGACCTGATCCGCAACCCATGAAATGGATGCAACTAACTTGACAATCCGATTGTGTCACAGGTGCGCTGAACAAATAATATCGCCGTACATTTTCCTCGGCTTACCGGCAAGCCGTCATGTTCGAAAGTTACCGTCCCATTTCAAATTGTGCACACTTTGACGTATGTCGTGTGTTGAGCATGTTAGATTGTTCGCATTCTCGTCGAGAATTATTATAAAACGTACTGTTATTTTATAACTAGCCCAAGTCTGCTACTTTTATAAATTCGGCATTCCAACACGATCCCATTGTCATTTTGCTAATCGAAATTCAAGAATCGAATCTCATTTGATCAAATGTTCGTAATCTGCTAAATTCATCAGTCATTCATTGGTCGGTCAATGGTCTCGTAATATAATTATGATATAGGTGTATTTCATTTTGAAACATGAACTAAAGCTCAGAATTTTCAAGCATTTAAAAGTTACACGAATTCATTTAAGTATTCTCAAAAACAAGCTATTCGCTATAATGTACGAAACGAGTCCACAGAAAATAAAGGGGGTGCAATATTTACGCCCTGTTTCACTTCCGTTGCCTACTTATTGTAAAATATTAAACTCGACTCAGGTGAAATAGAGACGAAATACTAATATACAAAATTCATACACTGGCAACCGTACTGGATTGCCAGTGTATGAAATTATGGGGTAGTAATAGTTACTTTTTTTTAAACTTTTTTATTATCTGTGATCAGTCCTCTGTCTATGAGCGGATGAGTTACGTATAGCCAGTGTAGAGTGTAGTCCAGTGTCACTATCTACTTGTAGTTGTTACGGCTTTACCGCTTTTTTTTTTTGTTTTTGTGGCTTCTTTTTTTATCAGTAATCAGATAGATCAGTCAGATCATAACTATGAGCGGATGAGTTTCCCGTGGTTTCACCCCCACTGCTCGGCTTCTATTGGTCCTAGCATGATGTTAAGGAGAAGGAGAACTGACTGACTGACATATCAACGTACAGCCGAAACTACTAGGGATAGGAATGTGAAATTTTGCACACGGCTTCCTATTATAATGTAGGGGAGCACTAAGAAGGGGTTTTTGGAAATTTAACCTTTAAGGGGGTGAAAAGGGGGAATTAGGAAAGTACGTAACCCACGCGGATGAAGTCGCGGGCAAAGTGCTAGTATAGCATATAGCCTTCCTCAATAAAGGTACCATCTAGCACAAAAGTTTTTGAATTCGAACCAGCAGTTCCTGAGATCAGCGCGTTTAACTAAACAATCTCTATAGCTTCTATAATATTAGTATAAGTTTAGGATAGAAACCAACAAACAAATGAAATAGTCTAGTAATTGTTTTATCGTAGACTTTGAATATACGAGTAGCTATCCTATTTCAACAATTTAGACGATTGCCCGAAGGTTAGATACTAGACTAAACAAATGGATTACCGATTACATAGACAATTACTACAAAATTTCGACTTAGTCGATTGCCTCATCCCACCAACTTTAATGATTTAACCTTCGAATCTCGTTTTAAGTTACGTAATGACTATTTTTGAACAAATTTGTTAAGGCAACATCTATATCTACATCTACATCTATATATATAAAAATGTTACGTTGGTTTGTGTATGCTTCAAAAACCTAAAAAGTTCTGCACCGATTGAGCTGAAATTTTAGCATGATATTATAATCCGCATCAAGGTTTGTTTTTATCTATTTTTTTTTGCATCGGTCACATATCCGCGATCGCGAAAAAACAGTTTCTTTGTGCCACATCGAAGCGTGGCAGGTTACAGCTAGTATATATAAAAATGTTGGTTTGTGTACGCTTCAAAAATTCAAAAAGTTCTGAACAGATTGAGCTGAAATTTTAGCATGAAATGTAATCTGCATCAAGGATTGTTTTTATCTATTTTTTGCATGAGTCACATATTCTCGACCGCGAAAAAACAGTTTTTTTTAACGATCATCTGTGTACCAGTGACCGCGCCATCTACCGGAAGCGAGGAAAATTAAACTTATATGAATTAATGTGTTCTTTGTTTTGTTTCTCATTTCTCAACCATTCAATCACAATGTACCACAGCGAAGCGTGGCAGGGTACAGCTAGTTTTAAATAAAAATACAAATCGCGTTTCATTAAACAACGGATTTGTTGTAAGTAAAAGGAAAACACGAGAGAAAAATCAAAAGAAAAAGTAAAATTACCGAACTGATAAACAAAGTGTGTTTATTTGATTTCAGAACTGGCAATACCGAAACCTCGGGATCGATAGCTTAACGATTTTGTTTATAAAACTTTTTTGTAGGTTGTGTTCCCACACAGGCAAAGTTAACACAATATTAACGAAGCGCAAGTGTCAACAGGATGCCATTTGTTAATGGCCGCTTGCAAATGACGTCCTGATGGCGCTTGCGCTACGTTAGTGTTGTGTTAAGTCTGCCTAAAGATTGTATGTCCCCATGATACCTCGCGTCCCCGTCTTATACACTGTTCCCCTATATGTACCTTCAATATTTAGCACAATAGTAACGCAACTGATATTTCAACATATCACATACTTAAAAAATCATAGAACAAAACAAAGTGATTTGATATAAACACAATTTATTTTCCCAGAAAGGAATAATACGAGTATTCCGACAGTTATTATTTTTGAGGTGTGACATAATTCATAAAAGCCACGCTGCTAACACCTCTGTTTTATATTCCGTAATTCAATTGTGAATTCGAAAACAAATCAACTAATAGTACCTACAATAAAAAAACCGGCAAAGTACAAGTCGGACTCGCACAAGAAGGGTTCCGTATCTATTACTTTTTTCAAAAATCTTTAAATGATTATTTTATTCTCTTTTTTGGTATTTGTTGTTAAAGCGGCAACAGAAATACATTGCGGCAATAAAAAATCATCTGTCTTACTATGAGCGCTTCACCATTCATGATGAACAGCCTGTTACTGACAGACAGACAGTCAGACAGACAGACGGGCGGACAGCGGAATCTTAGTAATAGGGCCCCGTTTTACGCATTGGGTATAGAACCCAAAAATTAATCTTAATTAATGACATTAGAAAACGCCCAGCGGTTGCCTTTCTAAAGAAGGCTTTCTGTACTTCCTGTCCAAATAAACTGTGCATTTCCCACTCTACTCCACCAAGATTTTGCTACACATATTAATAATTTTACAGATAAAAGTGAAAGTTTCTGGAGACTTGCTAGGAAACGACATTCACCATCAGCGTCGAGAATTAAACACGATAATAACAATAACATCTATTTCTGAAGTATTCAAATGAGGGAGCAACGTGGCTTTCCCTGAAACATCCCTTAGGTACCCACTTAATTTTTATATGTTCTACATAATAGGTTTGTCTAATGGGCCTACCACACGCACAAGCTTCACCACAGTTTTGCCTGCGCAAGCTTCTCGAAACAACAATACACGGTCGGCAACACTGAACGCCCAACCACACACACAGGCAAGTACGCGCAGGCCGGGCTTGCGCAGGCAAAACTGTGGTGAAGCTTGTGTGTGTGGTAGGCTCATAATGTTTTGATGTTATTGAACTTATATTACATGATAATTTTAAGACGTAACACAGTTACGAGTATTATACAAATACATATACTTATGAACGCATGCGATAAATGTAGAGAGAAAAGTGTCTGAAGTAGAAAGGGGGTTTGTGTATGTGAGTTTCTATGTTTGTAAACGCACCCGCGACGCAGGAGAAATTACTAGTGTGTACCATTGAAAAAAAGGAAGAAAAAAAAAGACACGGACACACGGACAGTGGCACAATTGGTATTAAGTAACGAATGTGTGAGAATGATATCGTACTAATTGGACGTCAAAGGTGACAAATGAGAATAGTTTACCAGAGTATACATATTGTGGAACGAATCAGTATACATGGGAGAGAAAAAGACGAATGCTATGTGAACAGGAACCTCACAAATGTCATTCGAAAATTACGTTTAACACAATAGGCAATTTAATTCAAACAAATGAATTTATCCGAAAGATAGATTAGCAAAAAATATTTGACCCGTATCTTTTGTTACGTAAACGAAAATTGAAGAGGATACGACTATATAATTTGTATCAACATGGCCCACCATCTACTTGTATCCATAATTTTTAATTAGGTACCTATCAGTCTCATAGTGACGGGGCCTGTAGAGGGCCAAAGCCTGCCGGGGTCACGGGACTTACGAATTACCGTGACCCCGGTACGTAAAGGGCTATTGAAGGCCACTGTGGATTTTAGTCAGTCAAGTCTGACGGTCCCTCCCGCCCTGCCCTGGACGGGAGGACTCATTTGATGATTTTACCACGAAAAAAATAAAGGTACCTATCAGTCTGACGAAAACTCTTTATTAATCAAACGGCAAACTTCATGCGTGCAAAAGTAACTGGTCTAGTCATCATTCAGCAATCAAAAATGTTAAGATTACCCAAGACGTACTAAGAAAATACCCTTAAGCCATTACCCAGCGAGACCTCGCATACCCATTAGATCCCATAGAGACCTCGCACGATAAACCATAATGACCCACCTCGATGCTACCAAAAGAATTCAAATATCACTATTTTACTTTCAAAGACAGATAGGTATTGATAAAAATTCGGCCTCAGTGGAATTTTCCCGACATTCCCACAAGATCGTCCGCAATTACTGGCTTATCTTCAATGCGAATTTTCTGAGCGACTTTAAATAGCCATCATTTTCCCCTGTGGCTTGGCTTAATTCTCGAAAACGTAAGCGCTACACCACACAATGCGTTGTTGCGCCGCGCCGTATTTATTTCGCGGTATCGGATCCCACACGATTCGATGTAATTTTGTTACATAAATTTATAATAATGGGGGTGTACTGCTACACCGCTAACGCAGGGTAACTTCGTTAATTACAGACATGATGTCGTGTTTTTATGTAAACTGCTATTAGAACTTAAAACATAATAATTACCATGTTGGGCACAGAAATACCTACAATAAACATATCCTGCTTTCAGCTGTTATAGAAGAGCAGTGATCGGTAGTCCAATGGTAACGGGCCCCGACTTATAAATTTGTAGGTCGTGGGTTCAAACCCAGCTAGGCGCATAACTTTGTGTAATTTATTTCATTACTGCTCTCAAAACGGTGAAGGAAAATATCGTGAGAAAACCGGCATGCCCTGGAACAAATTGAAGACATGCCACACCGCTCTGAGCCCGCATAGTGGATTACGCCTACTCAGCAGTACGAACATTAGAATGATTTAACATAATATCTTTTGTACGTAGTTCGTTCTGGTTGACGTGCGCGCGACGGTGACGCTGCGACGCAACGTCTTCCATGTGAACTGCCTTTAGGCCTCTGCCTCGAATCTTGCGGGCAGCGGGGCGGCGGCGGCGGCGGCGGCGCTCGCAGTTCGCGCCCGCCCCGCTGCCGCGCCGCTGTTTCCGAGGGCCGGTCCATTTGAATGTATGCCTAAGATCCTGCCGCTCCCGCGCCGCCGCCGCCGCCGCCCCGCTGCCCGCAACATTCGAGGCAGAGGCCTTACAGTTACAAAGCGCGTAACCTTCCTGTATATATGTTTGGATATTGTTACATACCGTTACCTCCGTCTGCGGAGTACTTACTGTAATTTAAGCGTACTGTTCATACATATTGTTCAGGTTAACGCTGGTCCCGAAATTGTTATTAAAAATGTTATGGAAATAAGAAAATAAACGTAACTAGATATTAAAATGTGTTGTTTTGTATGGTCATGGTGATAAACAAACGATAACGGGTCACTTTTTGTATCTTCTTTAACGATGGTGGTGGATTCTTTATCGAGGTCGCGGGACTGTCGTGGCTCTGGAACGCATAGAGTAATTAAAGAAACAAGGTGATCTTTATACAATCCGTTTCACTTCACCTAGAATGGGAATATACATTTAATGATTTTCCAAAATAAAACCTATTTTGAAGTTGATCTGATAAGCAATAAAAAAACATGAAAAAAATGATTTATTCAAGGTAATCCACTGATTAGATGGTAGTATGTACATACACAAGTTAGACTAACTAAAGAAATGTAATTAATTCTCAAACTTACATAACATTAAACTTACAAACAAACTCTTTTTCAGGATCAACGGATTTTTCCTTCTACCAGCTTTCCTCTGAAATATTTAAATTCTCATTAGTGGCGCCCCCTAGACGTTAACAAGATACAACGTAATATAAAATTCCGTTTACTGTTAACTTCTTGTAGAAGTTTTTTATTTACGTGGATACACAATCAAAGACTTGAACTCGTACACCAGATATTATATTGTAAATAAAGTTACAGAATAAAAAAAAGTACATGAACGACACATTGACGAATGTGAAAAAGTCATTCTAGATTCAAAATCAATTACTCCAGAATAGAACCAGAACCATAAATCAAACTGTGACTGTATTAAAAAAGGTCAACATTCAACACTTCCCCTCAATCACTGTTTGAACTCAGACATCACCGCTGGCTCAGTTGGCTTAAGAAAAACCTAAGCCCAAGTTCACAACACAGAACTTATGTTTAGGAGCACACAAAGATTTAGTTAGTACATCAGCCACCATTTCCTGAGTAGATAAATAATTCAACTTGATTACATGATTATTCACAGCCTCCCTAACATAGTGGTACCTGATATCTATGTGCTTAGTCCTCCTATGAAACACTGGATTGACACTAAGTTTCTGAGCAGACTGATTGTCATTAAACAAATCGACGACTAATCCAGAACTACCAGTCAATTCAGTAACCAAGTCCCTAATACAACGTGCCTCCTTAGCAGCCTCACTAAGAGCAACGTACTCAGCCTCAGTACTTGATAAACTAACACATGTTTGTTTTCTGCATTCCCAGGAAATGGTGTTTCCCCCATACTTAAAAACAAACCCCGAAAATGATTTTCGGTCGCGTACGTCACCGCCCCAGTCCGCATCTACAAACCCCTCAACTTTAACATGACCCGACCTACTAAACACAAGACTACCGTTTTGAGTTCCTTTAAGATACCTCAATACACGTTTCGCAGTCCTCCAGTGTTCCATAGTATGACACGTATTAAACTGGCTTAAGTACGAAACTGCATACGTAATGTCTGGCCGTGTAAAAACACTTAGGTACATAAGAGAACCAATCAATTCCCTATACGGAACATTACCTTCATCTAACACACTCGTATCAGTAAACTTAATGTTTGGGTCCAAAGGAGTCTGGACTGGTTTGCATTCCGACATACCGAAACTGTCGAGCAAGCGCTCAATATACCTCGCCTGACAAAGCTTAAGAGTTTTGTTCGTCCTGTCACGCTCTAATGTGACCCCGAGAACATGCCGCACCGCACCTAAGTCCTTAATCTTAAATGGTTTACGTAAACTCTCTTTCAGCTCTTCAGCCATGCGTGCATCATTGTAACACACAATGAAATCGTCGACGTACAAGGCAATGTAAACAACTGACTTACCATTTCTTTTGTAGAAGATACATTGTTCAAGTTGGCATTGAACAAAACCTGTCAGCAGAAGCACATCCTTCACCCTCTGATACCAAGCTCGTGAAGCTTGTTTTAGTCCATAGACTGCTTTTTTTAATCTGTAGACTTTATTTTCTCCACCAGGTGAAATGAACCCCTCCGGTTGAAACATAAAAATTTCCTCATCTAAATTACCATTTAGGAACGCCGTCTGTACGTCCAGATGGTCTATATCAAGATCCATGACTACGGCTATCGCCAACAACAGTCGCAACGAACTGTACCGTACTACCGGTGAAAACGTCTCAAAATAATCTTCACCATACTTTTGGGTAAAACCCTTGGCTACTAACCTAGCCTTATACCGGGCTATCTTCCCCTCGGCGTCACACTTAATTTTGAAGATCCATTTGTTCCGAACCACATTTTTGCCCTTAGGACGATCCACCAACTCCCAAGCCTCATGCTGATTGAACGAATCAATCTCCATCTGCATAGCTTGCTGCCACAAGTCGCTCTGCCCTGAACCTAGAGCTTCCTTAACAGTGCGCGGTTCAGCTGGGATCGCATCATGTGCGTACAAACCCTTAGGTTGTCTAGATCTAAGATTGTACCTCGGTTCCGGAGGTTCTACCACCTCCTCAACGCTATCTTCAAAAACCAAAGTGTCGTCGCACAGTGGTTCGAAATCGACGCTTAGTGGACATTGAAAATCAAAATGGCTTTAGGCGAGAAATAAAAATCGGAACGGCTTTATTTCAGTATTATTTATAATATTTGGTAATATGACAGATATAGACAGCACCATCTCCGAAAAAAAAAATATTTAATATTTTTTTGTATGGAGAAAAACACAAAATTCGTTTTTTCTCACAACTTAACAAAACTTAAAGCCTGCGGCTTACATGGGGTGTTGTCCCACATGAGGCGATTCCGAAATGCTATAACACGCACACCCATGCGCGCCGCTTCGCTCACAACAGAGTGTTGAAGTTCGAGAAATTCAGTTAGAGATTTTTACGTAGATTTAGGTGTGGTCTTGAAAACATACAAACTAATTGACTCTAGTGTGGTAATTTTAAAATTATAATGAGAAATAATGGAATATATATTCTTCTATACAGCCTGTTAGTGTAATCAGTCTTAACCTTGAAACCATAGGTAGTTGATTTAATTATAAAAATGTTTGTCTGAATTTAAAAATAAATAAACGAATTTTTCTTTAAAAAAATCAAAAATGTTTCTGTCCTACACCGTCCGTTAATTCATGGATACTATGCGCCCGAGTTACGTATTCACTGCAAAGGGCGTTAACCTGCCAGTGCGGCAGGTTAACGCCGTCCGTTTAACTACATACCTTTTTTTTTTTTTTTTTTTTTTGCGTGGTAAAATCATCAAATGAGTCCTCCCACCCAGGGCAGGGCGGGAGGGACTGTCAGACTTGTACTGACTAAAATCCACGGTGTCCTTCACGAGCCCTTTACGTACCGGGGTTACGGTGATGGGTAAGTCCCGCGACCCCGGCAGGCTCTGGCCCTCTACAGGCCCCGTCAATGTGCTGACACTCCTTGAGGCGCGCGTGGAACACAACGCGCCGTCGACCCGGGCATGGTCCATGGTCGGACAGCAAGTCGCCCATTACTCGCTGCCCGCATGCCCGCGCCTACGGTGGCCGGAGATCGTCCTGTGACGTCCGACGCCGTGGGCGTCTACCACTGCGGCTGGGATGGAGGGAGGACGCTGTCCTCTCCCTCAGGCGGCCCGCCTCCTCCTTCACGAGCATGACTGCTTCGCAGAAGGAGGCGACCGCTTCCCACTCCGTCTCGCCCCGCAGCATGGCCTCGACCAATGCCGGGCGCGAGAGGTCTCCGCCTATCGCCGTCGTGAGGACACGGCGGTGCTCTGCCCAAGCGGGGCAGTCCTGCACCGTATGCTCCACCGTGTCCTCCGGACGATCCTCGCAGTGGTGACACCCAGGCGTTTCTTCCCTCCCTATCAGACACAGGAACCTCCCGAAACTTCCGTGTCCGGTGAGGACCTGCGTCATGCGGAAGGTAAGGACGCCGTGACGCCTATCCAGCCACTCCTCAAAGAGGGGTCTTACCGCCGCGATTGCGGCGTGCCCGGACCTCGGTTGCGACAGTCGCTCCCTCCATACTGCCCTGAGATCGCGCCGGAGCTCTTCCCGCCGCGCCTCGACCTGTCGAGGCAGCGGGGATTCGCCCCGGCGCTGCGCCTCCACGCGCCATTCGTAGACGCGCTGGAGGGCAGTCGCCTCCAGATCCCAGGGCAGCAATCCTGCTAGGAGGTTGGCTGATTCGCCGGCGATCGTGCGGTATCCCCGGATCATCCGGATAGCCATGACCCTCTGGCATGCGACCAGCTTGAGTGGTCGCGTCCGGATGCTTAGGGCCCACACAGGGGCCCCGTAGAGGGCCATGGACCGCACGACACCGGCGTACAGCCTCCGGCAGGAGGCGTTTGGCCCGCCGAGATTGGGCAGGAGTCGCCTGAGGGCGCCTGCTGCCCGGTTCAGCTTTGGGGCCAAACGTAGGAAGTGCTCCCTAAAGTTCCACCGGCTGTCGAGGACGAGTCCCAGGTACTTCATCGTCCTCCCGACGCCGATGCGAACCCCCTCCACCGTAATGTGGGACTCTGAACGTGGCGCGTTCAGACGGCCATGAAAGCACATGGCCTCTGTTTTATGCAGCGCCACGTCGAGTCCCAACTGCCGGATTCTTTGAGCGACTGTCGCCACCGCTTGCGTCGCCAGGTCGGCCGCCGCCTGGTGCGACTCTCCCTCCGCCAGGACGAGCGTGTCGTCGGCGTAACATATTACGCCGACGCCGTCAGGGAGGTCGCCGCGCAGCACCCAGTCGTAGCCGATGTTCCACAGGAGCGGCCCCAAGACCGATCCCTGTGGAACACCGCACGACATCTCTCGCCGGTTCCACTCTCCCCGGTGACCGGGGTAGATGACGGCCCTGTCCGTCAGGTAGTCCTCGACTGTGCGACGGAGGTAGGTCGGCACCCGGAGATACCGGAGTGCCTCCCTGATGCAACTCCAGGGCAGGGTGTTGAAGGCGTTGGTGATGTCCAAGGACACCGCCAAGACGACCCTGCCCCGGGATACCGCATCCCCCGTCGTGAGGGCTCTCACGCGCATGATCGCGTCCACCGTCGAGCGCCCCCTCCGGAAGCCAAACTGGCTCTCCGAGAGGTCCGGGCCCACCCGATTCAGGTGCCCGACGAGGCGGTCTGCAATTACTCTTTCAAAGAGCTTGCCCACCTCGTCGAGCAGCACGATGGGCCGGAATGCGGACGGAGAGTCCGCAGGGCGCCCGGGCTTCTGGATCAGGACCAGTTTCCCCGTCTTCCAACGAAGCGGGAACCGGCCCCTCTCCAGGCATGCGCTAAAGAGCCCCCCCAGTCGAGGCCCGAGAGTCCCCGAGGCCAGGACCCAGGCTTTTCCTGGCAGGCCGTCGGGTCCTGGGGCGGTATTTTTGGCCTTGAGCCGTTGTACCGCCACTCTCAGGTCTACCTCGGTCACCTCTGGAGCATCGTAGACATCGTCGTCGCTGTGGTCCGCGTTTGCGTCAGCTTCACCGTCGGATTCCGTCGGAGACGGAGCCATGGGCGGGGGAGTATGCTCTCCCCGCGATGGGAACAGGG
Organism: Agrotis puta; assembly: GCA_943136025.2. NCBI lineage: Eukaryota > Metazoa > Arthropoda > Insecta > Lepidoptera > Noctuidae > Agrotis > Agrotis puta. The sequence continues at coordinate 12,964,542 of OW964175.2, read as the reverse complement.
CGCTCACCACGTCCTCCGCGAACTGAGGCTGGAGACTCTGCGTCAACGGGGGAGCCCAGGGGCGGAGCTTCTCTCTCACCCACTTATAGGGTCGGCCCCATGGGTCCCCGTCCAGGGTCTCCAGCATCTCCTTGCGGGCCAATTCCTTGGCCCGCCAGATCTCGTCGCGGAGGGCGGTCTTCGCTGCCCTGTAGCCCTCGTACAGCTCCGCCTCTACGGTCGCCGCATCCGGAGGTCGGGTGCGGCGCCTGCGGAATCTGGTGTACCGGCGTCGCGCGGCCACGCACGCCTCGCGCAGCGATGTAAGCTCGCGCGACCACCAGTACAGCTGACGCCGGGCGCGTCCTTGCCGGACCCGGGGCATGGCCATGTCACAGATCTCCGACATGGCCTCCCGGAACCACTCCGCCTCGTCGTTTATGTCGGCAGGCCTGTCCGGTGGTGACACCCAGGCCTGCACGATCGAGGCTTCCAGGAATAGCTCCCGGTCCAGCTGCTTCAGCGCCCATCGCGGACCACTTGGGTTCCGTCGGACCGGCGCGTCTGAGGTCTGGGCGGAGACGTCGAACCGGATATACCGGTGATCGGAGTAGGTCTCCACCTCCTCTACAACGCGCCAGTCGGTGACGCGCGGCGACAGGGCGGCGCTGGCGAACGTAACGTCCACCACCGACTCGCCCCTCCACCGCACGCACGTGGGGACAGAACCCTGGTTCTCGATGACCAGGCCCTGCGCCAGGGCCCAGTACTCGAGCATCCTACCCCGCGTATAGTCCGTGGCCCGGGAACCCCAAGCCACATTTTTGGCGTTGAAGTCCCCGAGGACGAGCGCGGGGAGGGAACCGTATGCGACGACGATGTCTCCTAGCTCCGATAGGGAGTCGCGGAACTCGGCGATAGTTCGGTTCGGGGAGAAGTAAACGCCTATTACAGCGATCTCCCCGAACCGTGCTGCGGCGATCCCGTGCCCTCTCTCGACGCGATCTAGGGGCGGGGTACCGGCGGCGGCCGACGAAATTAGGGTCACCGAGCCGTCCAGGTCCGCCACCCAGTCATTTCTGGGCGGGACAAAGTACGGCTCGGCGACCACGGCGACATTAATCAACCACTGCGCCATGCTCTGGAGCAGGAGATCCTGAGCAGCGGCGCAGTGGTTGATGTTCGCCTGGAGGAAGCGCAACGGAGCCATTAATTGGAGTCCATTGCGGCCTCCTCCAGGGCCCTCTGCGAGGGCGCAGCCACGGCGGCAGCGGCAGAAGCGGCGGCGGCGGCGGCAGCGGCGGCGGCGGCGGCAGCAGGAGCTGCGGCGGCGGCGGGGACGGCGGTGGCAGAGGGCCTACCTCTGCTCCTGGTTTTGGCGGGGGGCGCGCAGGCCTTGCCCCCTGCCCGGTGATCGGCCGGCTTGCCAGCCGCCGCACATGCGAAGCAGTGCGGCGGGGCGGAACACGAGCCGGCCTTGTGACCGGGCTGACCGCAGCGGAAGCAATTGTCGCTGCGGTCGACCTCCGAGGTGCACACGCATGCCGCGTGGTTTCCCACTTGGCAGCGGAAGCACCTCAGAGGCCTGGGCTCCAGCAGTTTCACCTGCGCGGACACCCAGCCAACCAGGAGCCTTCGGCTCTCCTCTATCTTTTTGGCCGCCGGTACGGGGCAGCTGACTGTGGTGGTCAGCAGCCCCCCGACGCCAGGGCGAAGGATGCCTGCCTTGACCTGGTCGGCAGGGCATTCCCCAGCCCTGGCAACGGCGGCCACGACGTCCCCCTCCGAGACTGAGTCGTCCAGACCCATAACGCGCAAGTCAGCGCGCTTAATGGGCCTGGACACTCGGGCGTCCTCCGCGTCTAGGGACGCTCTGAGCCTTTCGGCCAGAGCGTCAGCGGTAGGGCCGCTGTCCGCGCCGGGGATCGACAGGAGTCTGGCCCCCGTCGCGGTGACGTGCACCCGGAGGCCCCCGTCGACTCCCAGCTCCCGGAGGTCCACCGCCTCCCTCGCCTTTGCGAACACGTCGCGGTACGTCACGCCCCTCTTGACCGCTTCCGGCTGTAGAGTGATTACTACAGCCGCGGTCTTGGGGGCGCGGAGTCTAGCCGCGACGGTTCGCCTCTTGCGCTGTCGCTGCCGCCGTCTCTGCTTCTTCTTGGTAGCCTTCTCTCCAGCCACCTGCCATTCGGCGTCGGCTGGAGGAGGCTGCTAACTGGAGGAGGCTACATACCTACATAAGTTTTAACTAACTACATCATTGTAATAAAATACAGGTAACCTGTGATGTAACTAACTTCCCTTCATACTTTTCCTGGCTTAGGACAGGCAAAAATACCTACCTTTGTTGCGTGACGAGTCCAGATGTAAGTTAGGTTATCACCCGACGCGGCGTAAACCCGAACCATTTCGGTCTATGTTCGTTTGTGTACGACATAATCACTAAACACTAACACTTGCGCGAAAAATTAACGGTGGGGCGGCGCGCACTCTTGCGCTGCGCTGCGAGCGTTTGTTACGGGACACACGTACGTTCGATAACGACACTGCCGGCAGACTGAGGTATGCGCGGGGCCCGCGCATACCTCAGTCTCCCCGCGCCGCGGAGTGTTCTTTACCTTTGCGTAATAGGGTGAAATAATTTTGGGGAAAAATGGAGACTTTATTGAAAAAAAAAAGGTTTTATTTTTTTATTGAATTTACGTTCTGTAAGTGATACCAAACCACTGGTTTCAAGTTTAAGACTGATTACACTAACAGGCTGTATATATAAAATTCAAAACTGACTGGCTGACTGATCTATCAACGCACAGCCGAAAGCGCAGCACCTAGGAGCATGAAATTTTGCATAAGCGTTCCTTATGTAACGTAGATGAGCACTAGGAACGGATTTGGCGAAACTCGACCCCTAAGGGGTTGTTTTTGGGGTTAATAGTTTGTATGAAACTTCGTTACTACAAGTGCTAGGAGTTTCAAATTTTGCATGGGGATTCTTTTTAAGTCATAGATGCTCATTACGACGGATTATTGCGAAATTCATCCCGTAAGGGGTTGTTTTTGGGGTTGATAGTTCGTATGAAACTTTGTTACTACAAGTGCTAGGAGTGTCAAAATTTGCATGGGGGTTCATGTTAGGATGTAGATGCACACTAAGATGGGATTTTATTAAATTCCACCCTCAAGGGTTTGCTTTGGGGTTGATAGTTTGTATGAAACTTTTTAAACACTAGTGCTAGAAGTGTCAAAATTTCCATGGGGGTGCTTTTTAAGAAGTAGATGCTCACTGAGATGGGATTTTGTTAAATTCCACCTTTAAGGAGTTGCTTTGGGGTTGATAGTTTATCTGAAACTTTGTTACTACAATGCTAAGAGTATCAACATTTTCACGGGGGTTCTTTTTAGGACGTAGATGTTCACTAATATGGGATTTAGTAAAATTCGAACCCTAAGGGGTCGTTTTAAGGTTAATAGTAAGGAGACTCAAATTTTACATATGGGTTCTTTCTCAAAATACCGTTTTGTTGAGCTTTTAGGTCCTAAAAAGAACTCCCATGCGAACTTTGATACTCCTAGCAGTTGTAGTAATATAGTTTCATACAAACTATCAACCCTAAAGCAGCCCCTTTGGGGTGGAATTTCACAAAACCTCGTTTTAATGAGCATCTAAGTCTTAAAAAGCACTCTCATGCAAATTTTTATACTCCTAGCACTTGTAGTAACAAAGTTTCATACAAACTAGTAACCCCAAAGCAAACCCTTGAGGTGGAATTTAATAAAATCCCATCTTAGTGTGCATCTACATCCTAACATGAACCCCCATGCAAATTTTGACACTCCTAGCACTTGTAGTAACAAAGTTTCATACGAACTATCAACCCCAAAAACAACCCCTTACGGGATGAATTTCGCAATAATCCGTCGTAATGAGCATCTATGACTTAAAAAGAATCCCCATGCAAAATTTGAAACTCCTAGCACTTGTAGTAACGAAGTTTCATACAAACTATTAACCCCAAAAACAACCCCTTAGGGGTCGAGTTTCGCCAAATCCGTTCCTAGTGCTCATCTACGTTACATAAGGAACGCTTATGCAAAATTTCATGCTCCTAGGTGCTGCGCTTTCGGCTGTGCGTTGATAGATCAGTCAGCCAGTCAGTTTTGAATTTTATATATATAGAAGAATATATATTCCATTATTTCTCATTATAATTTTAAAATTACCACACTATAGTCAATTAGTTTGTATGTTTTCAAGACCACACCTAAATCTACGTAAAAATCTCTAACTGAATTTCTCGAACTTCAACACTCTGCTGTGAGCGAAGCGGCGCGCATGGGTGTGCGTGTTACAGCATTTCGGAATCGCCTCATGTGGGACAACACCCCATGTAAGCCGCAGGCTTTAAGTTTTGTTAAGTTGTGAGAAAAAACGAATTTTGTGTTTTTCTCCATACAAAAAAATATTAAATATTTTTTTTTTCGGAGATGGTGCTGTCTATATCTGTCATATTACCAAATATTATAAATAATACTGAAATAAAGCCGTTCCAATTTTTATTTCTCGCCTAAAGCCATTTTGATTTTCAATGTCCACTAAGCGTCGATTTCGAACCACTGTGCGTCGCCGCCATCATCACCGCTCGCTGACACAACCGGTTCAACATTCCTCGTTACCGGCTCTTCAGTGACAGATTCCCGAGCTGCATCACCAACCACCTCACTCTCAGGCACGCTTGACTTCCACTCACTGTTGGAATCGTCAACTTCTTCCCCTGAAAGAAATATTTCTATAGTGGGTGATCCGTGTCCAGTTCCTAGCTCTTTGGCTGGAAACACACTTTCATTAAATTTGACATCACGACTTCTTATAATATTATGTGTCTCAGAGTCATACAACCTGTAAGATCTCCCATTATCTTCATAACCGACAAAAATATATTTCTTACTCTTAGGTTGCAACTTATTTCGCTTAACGTCATGGATATGTACAAAGGCCTCGCAACCGAAAATCCGTAAGTGGTCATATTTTACCCTATTACCCGACCAAACCTCTTCGGGCGTTTTCCCACCTAATCTACTAGATGGAGACCGATTAATAAGGTACCCGGCAGTGTTAGCCGCCTCAGCCCACATCTTGTGATCCAAACCCGCGTGATACAACATACAACGTACCCGTTCCAAAAGAGTTCTGTTCAACCTCTCCGCCGCACCATTCATTTGGGGCGAATACGGAACAGTGACCTGATGCACAATACCCTTTAGTCTGAAGAATGAGCTTAGCTCTTTATTTACATACTCCGTACCGTTATCACTGCGTATTGCCTTTACCTTGGATTCACATTGTTTTTCAACGAGCCTAACAAAGTCCATGGTGACGCTAGCTACTTCGCTCTTATTTTTCAAGAAGTACAAGAATACTTTCCGCGAGTGATCATCTAGAAAAGTTAAAATGTACCGCTTACCTGAGTGGGACGCAACAGGAATGGAACACAAGTCTGTATGCACCAGATCTAACCGCTTTGCCGCTACGTCACGACTAGATTTCTTGAACGGAAATCTTATTTGTTTTCCAAGAATACAAACATCGCAATTATTTGTAATTTCTGCATTCTGAAAATCAATAACGTGTGACAGTGACTTTAAGCTGTCATAACTCAAATGACCCAACCTATGGTGCCAAGACTCCTTTGAAACCTCTTTATTTACACTACTTAAAGCTACCGCGTTAGTATGCAGTTTGTATACCCCGCCAACAGACCTAACACTAGCTATACAAGATTTATTTCTAAAAATCTTACAAGTAGACTCAATAAACTCCACTCTAAGCCCTTTAACTGCTAAACTATTTACAGACAGTAAATTAACACTCATTCCCGGAATGTACATCACTTCTTTAAGAGTCAAATCATAATCTCCGAGTTTCAAACACACATTACCGATACGAACACATTTCAAAGTCTGTCCGCTTGCCACGTTCACCTCTACACTTCTTGTAGAAAAATCGTATATCCAGTCTCGCCGTCCCGTCATGTGACTCGACGCACCCGAGTCTACGTACCACGTGTCAGCCAAGAACCGAGTCGCAACCATCGCAACCTTTTTCTGGGTACACTCCTTCTTAACATGACCAGACTTTCCGCAGTTCCAACACCTCGGCTTCTTCTCTTGGCGCCTCTTACCAGACCTTTTCTCTGACTTATCAGCAATCAGGCAATCTCCACCTTTGCAATTATCAGACCACTTCGTATTCTGTAGCAGTTTAGCCTTCACGAAGTCACTGGTTAGGTCGCTCACACTACTCTCCAAGCCCATGATCATTGGATCAAACTTAGGAGGTAATCCCTGAAGAATAATCGCCGCCAGGAACTCATCGTCAATCGGTTTATTTACAGCCGCCAACTGTTGCGACAACGACAAACATTCGCCAACATATTTGTCCATATTACCACCGAAGTCGTCTAACTTTACCGAGCACAGCATCCGCAACAGTTTTAATCTCCTGCCTATGCCCTTATCGTCATACGCCTTCTCCAGGCTCAACCAGGCATCCTTACTTGTCTTCGCAGTCATCACGTGGGACACGCATGAAGCGTCCACTGACAGGCAGATCTTAGCCAACGCCCTTTCATTCTTACGCCGTTTCAGCTCCGGATTGGACTTATCGCCTTCCGGATACCCGTCGATAGAACACCAAAGGTCGTCATGAATAAGCAGGTTTCTCATATTAAACTTCCAGAGGAGGTAATTGTCTCGCCCTTTCAGTTTCTCAATACAAAGCCCACTTACGCTTCCGCCTCCTGCAGACATAGTTGTCAGGTCTTGTTCGCTCATCATATCTTAGTAAAATTCCACTTCTTTGCGCACTCTGGGCCCATAACCCTGTTAACTTCTTGTAGAAGTTTTTTATTTACGTGGATACACAATCAAAGACTTGAACTCGTACACCAGATATTATATTGTAAATAAAGTTACAGAATAAAAAAAAGTACATGAACGACACATTGACGAATGTGAAAAAGTCATTCTAGATTCAAAATCAATTACTCCAGAATAGAACCAGAACCATAAATCAAACTGTGACTGTATTAAAAAAGGTCAACATTCAACATTTACTTTATTATTTTTGTATCATAGCACGAAGAAATTAAAGAGATATCTTCTCAAAGAAGCATTCTAATTTAAATTGACGGTGATTTATTAAATTATTGCAAGAGAGTCATGATGTTTTTCAAGAGTTTCTAGTATAAAACTATAACGTAATATATCGCAACTTTTTAATTCTTCATCAAACAAGATCCCATTATCATTTTGCTATAAGTTCGTAATCTGCTTAATTCATTAGTCGATCATTGGTCGATTAAAGGTCATATAACTGTGTTATAATGACATTTGAACATTAATATTCATGCCAGATTTCGTTTATAAATATTGTTCAAATGATTTATTAGTGTTATGAGCAATCTGAAGTACTAAGAAATTCGTAAATAGCAAAAAAACTTTTAACGAAATTACCATTCTATGCCATTTCTTTCAATGTATTATCAGTGGTTAACCATTGGAAAGCCATAGAGACGCCATTATACTACTAGATTACCAAACTTGTCATAATCTACAATTATGAAATCAATGATAGACTATTCTGGCACTATTGCAATAGTAGACTAGACGGCCTTTTTTATCGTGGTAAAATCATCAAATGAATTCTCCTACCCAGGGTGAAACGGGAGGGTCTGTCAGACTTGTACTGACTAAAGTCCCGCGACCCCAGAGACTTAAGGCCCTGGACATATTTCTCCACAGAATCAGTTAAATGCATCACCTTAAAATAAAACTGAATGATTAGTATTCCAAGCAAAACCCACGTTCAGTCACATCAAAAGTTTCAACAGAATCATAATAAATGTGAAGTACAATCGACAAAGTTGAATCAGGACCCATCATAATCTTAATTCCTTACAGACATTCAAATACAATTAAGTCCACAGTCCACATTCGCGTAAACATACATATTCATGGTAACCACCTTAATCTTTGTTATTTTGACGGATTCCAACGATTTATTGTCAAAGTGAGTCATGATTTAACTTTGCCGATTGTACATAATGTACTCGGAAACCAGGTGACTTCCCAACTTGCTACCGTAACTGCTTCTTAAACGTCGCAGCGGTTTTTAGAGAAAGTTTCGTTGCGCGACCGTCTTTTGTTCCCAACTTATGTTTTAGCAGTAAGATGCTTAAATTGAACTTATGTTAGTGCTCGTTTTGTGGAAAGTATGTTCTTTCGAATGGCTTTTCTTATTTGTTAGGGACAGTGAATTATTGGAAGGGTAATCTTCATTAATATTTAGCCTTACGTCAATACAACAGATATTATAGTCAAAACACAATTTACCATTTGAACTCTCTCAACGGATCGTTCGTTGGTAATGAATAGTTAGTAGACTTTATCCCGCGTTCTTACTAAAACGATCAGTAGTACTAAAATCTACGACGTGCGCTGCCGTGGACGCTGCGGCTGTGTCGTGAAGTGGAAGTTATTCTCTCCCTCACGCGTGCCGCCACCTCCTTCACTAGCATGACTGCTTTGCAGAAGGAGGTGACTGCTTCCTATTCCGTCTCAACCCGTACCATGGCCTCGACTAATGTCGGGCGTGAGACGTCGACGTGCTCTGTCCAAAAGAGGCAGACCTGCACCGTATGCTCCATCGTGTCCTACGAGTGATCCGCACAGTGGTGACACCCAGGCGTGTCTTCCTTTTCAATCAGACACAGGGAGTTCCTGAAACATCCCTGTCCGGTGAGGACCTGTGTCAGGCGGAAGGTGTGGACGCCGAGGCGCCTCTCATTCCTCAAAGAGCGATCTTACCGCTGCGATCGCCCGAATTGTGTTCCTGGTCTGCCCATTTCTGCGCCCCTCTAGGGTCTACGCCCTATGCCTGGACACCGTTGGCACTCCCCTATTTTCGGCACTCATTTTTGCGACAACGGCGGCATCCGTATGCCCCTATCACCTGATCCTTCCTGTCTGTCACTTGATGTTCTATTGACTGCATCAATAAGAAGATTGTAGCTGAATTTAGGGATAAACGTATTTGAACTTTTAGCCGCGGCTACTGACCCGTTACGGGGTGTAATGTAAATGTGCTGATAAAGTCAAGCATTCATTTGTAATGAGCATCCTTACGATTGTTACATAACAGAGAATTAAATGAGAGTGTTTTAGCGAGCATTCTAACAAACGTTCTTGCGAGCTTCTTCAACACCTTAATATGTTACACAGCGAGAGATCTTGCAGTCAGTAAGGGAAAACAAAGCGCTCACAAAGAGAAAGAAGCGTCTTGTGTCTCGCTGAGAATGGTACAATCGACAAAGTTGAATCATGACCCACCATAAGCTTATATACTTACAGACATTCAAATACAATTAGGTCTACATTCGCGTCAACATACATATCCATGGTAACGACTATGATCTTTGGCAATTTGACGGACTCAAACGATTTATTGTCAAAATGGGTCATGATTCAACTTTGTCGATTGTACATTTCGGCCGGAAACCCAGTCAGTATCGGGCTAAAAGTTATTTTCGTCGATATCACGTCTGGGTTTGTAGGCCTCTTCAATAAACTAGACTGGTAAGGATGGCTACATTTTTTTTCTAAATGTTAATTCTTTTACAACACAACCGTCCAACCCCTTAACCTAGATTTCTAAAATCTCTGAGTAGTCATAAATAAGATTTATCTAGACCTCGTAAGTTCTAAATTCGCTAGCATGTCCATCCGTTCCAAAAATGTCAATGTCCTGGGATACATGTAACGGTCCTAGTAAACAAGTTTATGCTTCATAAATCTAGAGCTCTCTATTTAGAAACCTTATTTATAACATTTTAGATATATCTAACCGAGCGGAACATAAAATAGGTTCACACATATGTGTCGATACAGGGTGTGGTAAATATCTGTGTCTATTCTTGCTGATAGAATTGCTCGTGCTACGCGGGCTCAAACCAGGGGGTTTAAAAATACCAGTTTAGCATTATTCGTAAAATGAATACTTAATTGACAATTCATATTACAATTCCTAAAACACAATTCAACTATTTGACAGTTTTATATAGGTAATCATAAAATGGTTCACAAAATACATACATTTATAGCATGACTGAACCTTCCATATCTAAATTTACAGGGTGTTTGGTTTGTGATTACCGATACATTAAGGGGATAGATATTATATATTAATTTTTATCGACGTATCTCCTGATAAAAAAATTCCTAACCCAACACCTCGCGATTGGCGACCGTTTTAGTGATTTAACCGGTTAAACTGAGGTATGTACAATAAAATGCAAATATCTTTGGATCCAAGAGACCTACATACATGTAAAAGATATGAATGCTTTTTGCGAAGGTAAACGTGGAGGCTATTAAAAAACTTACTCAAATTTTCTAAATAATAAAAGAATTAAAAATCATGGGAAAACACAAAATTATTGCTTACTTTTCTTTTTACTCTAGCTCAAAAAGTACCCCTAAAGCATGTGTTATTGTATTCGCCAGTTTTGGCTCAAGTTTTGGTTCTGTTCGTTGTTTAGTTTGACAAAATAGCAACAGTGAAAAAGTATTTGAATCAGCTCACAAAATGATATCAAAATAATCACTCTACGTCACGTATTTAAGGGTTTATACTGACTTGAACAGAACCCTCCAAAATTACCGCATGCTTTGAGCAAGCAATTTAGCATTTTGTTATTAACGACCACGTGATTGATCCCATCGAATCACCCTGTTACTGAAAGGGTCTCTAATTTTAAACGACTTCAAAAAAAAAGTAGTTAAGAAACCAATTTCATGGTAATGCATACACACGGTTTTAGTGCGCCTAAAGATTAGTCTTTTACATTTAGCGATAAGCTCACATTTGACCACTATCGTGTCTTATGGTAAGCGATAAAATGGTCCACGGTGAACCACACTTGCCTAAAAGTAACATTGACTCTTGACTTAAAACCAAAAGGTTTTAGTTATCAGGAAATACAAACCCCGGCAACTCTAAATAAAAACACACGCCCTGTATATCAATTTCTCTCAGTTTGCTTCACGAATATATTATTATTATATCCATCTATTATTTACACATTCGTCACGCTACATCTGGCACATCTTCTCGATTGAATAAATTTCGATATCCTGAAACTAATATATACATTTCTATGGAAACTCCTTTTACATTAGCCGCAGAGTAGCTGTAACTGTTTACAATAAAATATCAATTGATATTTTGTTAAGGGCAGCTGCTTTTTGAGTCACTTTTTTATTTTTTTGTCGTGGTAAAATCATCAAATGAGTCCTCCCACCCAGGGCAGGTCGGGAGGGACTGTCAGACTTGACTGACTAAAACCCATGGTGTCCTTCTATAGCCCTTTATGTACCGGGGTTAGGTTAATTTGTGAGTCCCGCGACCCCGGCAGGCTTTGGCCCTCCTTGAGGCGCGCGTGGAACACAACGCGCCGTCGACCCGGGCATGGTCCATGGTCGGACAGCGAGTCGCCCATTACTCGCCGCTTAAATATTTTTTAATAAGTTTATTAAAATTTAAGGCCAGAGACAGAGAGAGACAATTTGGCGATATCACTACTTCATCCTTATCGTGGTCGCATAGTGCCAAAGCATAATTATCATAATGTCTGTATATTTAATCCATAAAATATTCCATAAATCAAATATTTCAGAGTATTTACTACTCTTTCGCATTTAATATGAGTCACGGATCATACCACAATCATCATTAGTTGTGATTGCAAACCTATCTAGCAGTTATCACACAATAATGTGGGTATTTAATTATCCCAAGAAAACCTCCGACCAATCCATTCGAACATTCTTTGTTCTTACCGAAATCTCCTCATTAAGATCCCACTAATTAAGCGGTATCCAGAGGCGTATCAGCCGTATCAATTATACGGGGCCCCCAAGAGTCAAGGGGCCATGACAATTGGAATAAAAATAAAAACATAAAATGTTGCTCTTAAACGAAAACTTATAGCGGCCTTAAAGCTTCAATTATCGAACTCCTAACATAGCTCAATTTTCAAAAAAGGCTTTTATGTAGTTGTAAATGAGCTACGATCAATCGATCCGCATTCTCAATTTTTCTAGCTCCTTTAAAAAATCTCTTAATGACATCAGTAATAGCATTAGTTTCACGAGTAAGGATTCTATTGTCTTTATGCTGCAAAAATATACACTTAGATCAGAAGGGCCCCAGACAAGTTTTGATACGGGGCCCCATTTGGCCTAGCTACGCCAATGGCTGTATCCCATGATTTCCTTCTCAATGTGTGGATAATTACGTAACGTATGTACACTGCCTTTAATTGACATCGGAACTAATTGAAGATTAGCCACGTTCATCGTACAATGTCCTAGCTTAGCCATAGTGTTTATTGAATGCCAGGATTAGCGCTGTGTGCTTAATGACGTGGCGATATTGACCTGATTGGAGTATACGTGGCGATGTTGAGAGAACCTGGGGGCTGATACACATTGTAGTTTGAGCCTAACTCCAAGGGAACCTTAGTTCCTTTGTACAAAACGCGACCAACTCTTCGATACTTTACGACTTTGGTATCCAGGCGACTATCGCAATACAAATCCATAGAGGTGTGTGAACACAGGCACGCGTCAATGGATACCAAAGTCATACGGTATCAGAGACTTGCGGCCCGTTGTATACGAAGGTCCTTATATCAAGATTACGCAAAAATATTATCTTCCACTTCGACAGAAGAAATCCAAATAACAAAAACACAGATCTGAACACGAACCACGAACCACTCATTACAAATATGTATTCATAAAATAGGCACGTATATTTGATCACGACATCGATTAGTTTGGAGGCTCAATAAGGAAAAAATCAAGTATTTTCTGTATTTGGTAGGTCTATCGAGCTGTTTGTTTATGCCGAACGAGCGCCCCCGGAAATAAGTCTGGATAGAGTTCTATTCGCTTTGATGAAAATGACGAGATAGATGAGATATTACTCCGCGGACACGGTTTATGCCTATAACCAGCCGTCGTCGCCTGTCGCAGGCAGTGGCCCGTTTTTGAAGTGAAAACTTCTTTAGCGGCGCACTTTTTCTGGAATGGGTAAAAAATGTTAAACTCGCGTCAGGACACGTGACCTGATCGAAAATTCGTAAGACGGCGCAGGGCGCTTGCGCGAATGTTCGTGTGTGTTTATTACTATTGAAGTTTTTACTTCTGTCGGCACTCCCAGAGTGCAACCCGTCGTTTTGTTTTTTTTTTTTAGTGTGGTAATTTCTTCAAAAGTCCTACCGACTACGTCCATATAGCCTCCCGCCCTGTGTGGACTGGAGGACTGTTATACTTTTGCTGACTAAAAATCCACCCATTTAATGATTATACTAAGATAAAAAAACCTACAACCAGCTGATACTTAGTGAATTCTTGTTTTTTTTTTAGTTTAGTTTAGCTGTAATTTGGGGTTTTTGATCCGGCTTCAGCTGAGTGCTTTCGATAAACATTCAGTTTTTGATTTAGTCTCGAATATGTGTGAAATTGTGACTCGTTAGAATGAACATTGCTCCTTTTGGGTCAGCTCGCTAGTAAAAATTACCGCGTCGCAAGTGCTAATCTGTACATATGTATGTTTATGTACAAATAGGCAGAAACGCCGACCAATCTGTCTACACTAACATGCTCTATGGCCCAAAGCGCGTCGGCAAAGATTACTGTTTACCAAGCTTCGCAAGCCCAAGATTAAGGCGGGGACTTCACTTAGGTACATTAACTGAACCAACCAATCTAATTTTTAATGTTGCGGACCGATTTACTTCCATGGAAGTAGTGTAAATATTTGTTGATGAGATCTTTCGGTTTGTTTGTTTTTGGATGCAGTGTTGTTAATCCCTTTTTTTTACGTGGTAAAATCATCAAATGAGTCCTCCTACCCAGGGCAGAGCGGGAAGGTCTATCAGACTCGTACTGATTAACTAAAATCCACGGTGTCCTCCAATAGCCCTTTACGTTCCGGGGTCACGGTAATTCGTACAGTCCCACGACCCGTACAGTCCCGCGACCCAATACAGTCCCACCCGTTGTTGTTCCCTTGCGAATTATTTAAAGTACCAGCTCCTGCGCTGTTAGTTCGTCCCCTTTCGGTTAAAAATGTAAACTAGAAAAATATAAAAAAAAACATCTAGTACCTATAGCTATACCTACCTGCTTAAATACTTCAAACTTTAAAAAAAATTAAAGCAATACAAACATGCTGGTTCTACATTCTACGCATTCTTTTACAGATCTACAATGTTTGAAGAAGCTTTAGCAAGAAGCCTTGTCATGACTTTTCACGTTTTTGTGACGTAACGTGAAACTTTGACGTTAATTTAAATTGAAAATTTAGTTCCACTACACTACTCGTACACTAGAGGTGGTTTTTCATTTTTCCGTACAATAGACGCAGTAAATACTTCAAAAACGCTGTAAATAAAATACATAAATCGTGTGATAAAGCCTCAGTTAGTAAATAATTTTAGCAGATGCCTATTTCCAATAGTAATGAATAATAGCTGCTGGACTTACATAATAACGTACAAACTACTACACTACTTCGTTATCTATCCCACATAGGCTGCTATACAGTGTAAATCAAATCAAAGCCGATAACACAGATGCTTACACCAAACAAAGAAAAATAGAATTATGTTCTAGTAAACTAAGGTCTATTTTTGCTATGAATCTTTAGATTAATTCCCTAGATGGAACACATATTAAAAAAATCGGTCTTCAAATAAAAACCATCTTCCAAAGATTGGCTAGTACGAATAAACACTATCTAAATTTTACACAACAGAGCTAATAACTCCAATAAATTCATTAAAATAAAACGCACAGGAAATCAAGTACTATCGGAAAAACTTGAAAATAAATTAGACGAATAAAGTTTACATTGATACATTTTTAGTTTCACCAAAAATCAACAACAATATCCATTCTATAAGTCAAAGAATATATTATGAGAGATCCCATCGGACACACATACCTACTTCATATATCTTTGACCCAATCACACAAAATGAGATCTAATATTCTGCCAGAACAATCCTCTTTTGGGTTATACGAGTATTTAGGCATAATATTTTATTGCCTTTGCCCACAAAATCGTCTTTTCCTTGCGACTCGAAGTGCAGCGACTACGAAGACTACGAACATCACTCACTTTTCGAAGGAGCCTTATTCTGAGTGACGTGACAGATTGGAACTCGAAGAAAACGCCGTATTACGTATTCTAAGTTGGGAGGCACTTTCGTAGTTTGATGGAAATGTGAGTGATTGCGTAGTTTTTGTTGTGTTTGTTATCTAAATGGAATTGTGAAACGGTTTAGGGCTGTTTTGACTATTTTTAGTGTAGCAATTTGCTGCTGATTGATGTTCTGTTGCTATCTGATGAAGTCTACGTTAAATTGTAGCAAACGGTTTAGTACATGATATATAAAAAAAAAACACACAATAAATCCGATAAAAGAGTAGGGGAACAGTGTATAAGACGGGGACGCTAGGTATGATGGGAAATCTATAGCGCAAGCAGAAGCGCCCACAGGACGGTCGCGGGATTTACGAATTACCGTGACCCTGGAACGAATAGGGCTATTGAAGGAACCCGGGAATTTTAGCCAGTACGAGCCTGACAGTCCCTCCCGCTCTGTCTTGGGTGGGAGGACTCATTTGATGATTTTACCACGATAGAAAAAAAAAGCGCCAACAGGACGCCATTTGTTAATGGCCGCTTGCAAATGACGTGCTGATGGCACCCTCGCTACGTTAGTATTGTGTTACGTATGCCAAAAGAGTGTATGTCCCCATTATAGCTTACGTCCCCGTCTTATACACTGTTCCCCTACGAATAATTTGGTTTTACAGCAGACGATAGAAAAATGAGAAAAAAATGCACTAAGTACTCATTAATTGTAAGTATTAAGGTCAAATGGAAAACTACATTTTCAGAAGCCTATTTCAAAGAATACACATGAAACTAACATTTACAAAGCTCAAAGATAAACTACACATCTATAACGCATCAAAAATATACAATTTTGATGAACACCTGGCCACCTCTACTTCAATCACTCTGTTCCAAAAATAAAATACTTAACAGTCACCATACGTTCAAAAATAGAGCGACGAATACAAATTTCAAAAATTCCAAATAGACGAGCAGATGTAGCGCTGTTATTCACTGAGTACATCGCATACTACCTATGCATGCATGTGCTGGTAAAAGTATCGCATATGACTGAATTCTCTTTGAGCTCGCTTCGACTCAAGTAATGCTATTTTCCCAATCACTCTGTGAAAGGCATCGTTATTACATTCGTCCGCTCGTGTACAGCTTAACTGCGTTTTTTGCTACAAAATAGCAGCTATTTTTTAACGTACGCTTTGTTTTTCAGTGATTTTAAGCGCTTTTGTGCGGATAGCTTTATAAAGCGCTGTTTGGTTACCTTTTTTGAGGTACGATTGACAGTTCTTTGGGATTTTAAACAAAAATTAAAATCTAAATTAAATATTAATAATTTGTACTCAAAACATATTAACGTTCCCTCGTCTTTTTGTCAATGTTCCACATCTGACTGTGAATATGAACAATCAATACTCAATACTCAATACTTTATTGCATTCCATAATGTTAAATAAAACAGTTGGCATGTTAAAACATTGTATCAATTATGGACCCTGTCGGGCACAGCATAGTCAAATTAATTGGTAATAGGAGAGAGGAAAAAGGCGCTTTTTTGTTTAAAAAAAGAATGTTAAGAAGTTTTGTATTATTATTAAATTCACATTTTTATATTATATTTATTAAATAAATTGAGATTAAATGGTTATTATAGATGAACAGTATTTTTTGCGTTTTCTAATTAGTATATTAATTAATACAAAGTCAGATTTAAATTAAAAGTATAATGTTGGTATTATGTCAGAAAAATGTCAGAATGGTATATTATTATTTAAATTTATCGTCAAAGTATTCATTAATGTTATAGTAGCTTTTATTTATCAGTAAGTGTTTCAATTTATTGATAAATATATTATTGTTATTAATATTCTTAATGTCTTCCGGTAGTTTGTTGTATATTTTTATAGACATAACAAATGAGCTAGAAGAGTGCATTTTTAATCGTGAAGTGGGTATGTTTAGTCTATTTTCATGTCTGAGTGTAATTTTATTTTGGATGTCACCTCTTTTGGTATAGAATTGAGGATATTTTCGTACAAATTTACAAATTTCAAATATATAGAGGCAAGGCAGGGTTAATATTTGAAGTTCTTTATCAGCACATCATATTCTATGGGAGTGTATTCTTTGGCATAAGGAACGCAATATTATGCTGGATATAGTGTGAAGAGATTCAGGGTTCTATGTTTTCTCAGAGCTGCAGTTCAAACTCTTTTTTTTGGTGTAAAATCATCACATGAGTCCTCCCACCCGGGGAAGAGCGGGTGGGAGGTCGACGGTGTCAGACTCGTACTGACTAAAATCCACGGTGTCCTTCAATAGCAAGGGCTATTGAAGGATTTTTTAAATACGTACCGGGGTCACGGTAATTCGTGAGAACCGCGACCCTGCGTTGTGTTCCACGCGCGCCTCAAAGAGTGTCAGCATAATGACGGCCCCCCCTCTAGAGGGCCAAAGCCTGCCGGGGTCACGGGACTTATGAATTAACGTTAAGGGCTTTTGAAGGACACCGTGGAGTTTTGTCAGTACAAGTCTGACAGTCCCTCCCGCCCTACATTGGGTGGGAGGATGCATTCGATGATTTTACCACGATAAAAAAAGCATTTACGAGATGGCTCGCATCTTTTGTACGAAAAATGAATGACATTAAATCGTGGCCATTTTACCGTCGAATGCTAGATTGTTATTATGACATTAATAAATAGATGAAAACTTAGCTCCTGTGCGCCGGGAGTGCATTTGCGAGGCAATTAATTAATTTTCCTTAGTTTAACATAAATTCTGATGTTGTTCGTGAAACTTCGACGATGGTTTAAGTTATTTTCCAACTAAGTTGTATTTTGAAATTAGTTTTTGAGGAATATTTTATAGACAAAAGTAATGTGACATTTTTTAGTTTTTTTTTTAGGTTTAATAAACATATCTGTAAGAAAAATGTACAGGATGTTTTTTTTTCAACATAAGCTTTGTTGGCTTAATTCCAACATACACGGTTTCCCAATGTAGATGGAAAAAAGTCCCAATTTAGATAGAAACTAAAACTGCATTGGGTCCATAGACCCGTTCGAGTATTTTTCGCTATCGCCCACTTTAAAACATCCCTCCCCCATGTAAACAATAGATATTAAATAAAAGTTTGCAGGTGGAATTGACGTTTTCTCTCGCTCCCATGTCAATTAAGCCCATAACTATTTACCTAAAACAAACAGTCACAAATTAATATTTTCATGAATTGGGTTTAAAATGATGGCATGATGAAAAATACGTCTTCAAATACGGGCAGGAGACAACATCTTACTAGGTACATGCGAAAGTCTCTTACACAAAAACTACTGTACGGATTTGGTTGAAATTTTCTACAGACATCGTTTTAAACCTAGATTAACACATAGAATACTGAACATGATGAGAGGAAATCCCACAGGAATCCATTATTGACATTGACAGGCCTGTTGGTCTAGTGGTTAGTGACCCTGACTGCTATGCTGGAGGTCGTGGGTTCGATTCCCACCCAGGACAAATGTTTGTGTGATGAGCACGATCATTTGTTCTGTGTCTGGGTGTAATTTATCTATAATATGTATGTATTTAGAAATATATAAGTATGTTTATCAGTTGTCTAGTACCCATAACACAAGCTCTGCTTAGCTTGGGACTAAATGGCGTTGTGTGATAGTTGTGGGATATTTATTTTATTATTTTTATTATATAAAATACTTGCTAACAATAAAATGCACCAAAAGCCTTATAGTTTTCGTAATACTTTAAACTTCTGATGTCTAAATCCCGTCTGATTCCCAGACTCCCGGACTCCCAGCTTAACAAAACTCCATACGAACACAATAAAAACAAAATAAGTTCGCACACCGAACAAGTTTCTGAATGCTTGAATAGGCAATTGCACACGTCCTAACATCCAAGCTTTGTCTGTACTTCACTTTTCGCTGTACTTTTATTTTTATTATAAATCCGTTTCTGTCTTTTTCGTTGTTTGTTTCTTTACCTTCGGGGTCTAAAACGGCCACATTGCTATAAGTATATAGCAATGATTCACTTCGTGAATTATTATTTTCAGAAAATATTCATCTCGTATTTTTTTCTTTTGATACGTAAACTAAAATTGACGTCACAATTTAGTTAAATTTTATTGAATTTTGACGTCATGAGCTGGGGGCTCAAGTTTTGATGCATAGTGCATTAGAACTCGAGAATCTTGGTAAATACTCGTATCCATTGATTTTACAAAAGAAAAAATACGTATCCATTCTTTTTCAAAACTCTAAAAGACGGAGTAATTAGATTTGTAATTTATTGATACTGTCAAATAGCCAATTACCATTCATATATTTATTCTTCAAATAACCATGTTAGAGGCCTGTGGTGTTTCCAGAGATGGCTTAAATAACTCTGACACCAGAGGGCTACCCTCTAATCCTCACACGAAAAAGACGCAAACGTAGCCTCAGACAATAAAACTTTGTCCAGTACATTCTTATAACCTTATCAAGTTGCAAGCAGCAAGACATATTAGAAGAAAATTTTAATTACTAAAGAAATTTACACAACTTAATATTTTAATAAGATCCATATCTAATGAGTCTCTAATATGATCACTTTTCTTATTACTCCGTCTCAGTACTTATATAATTTAACAAGATCGTTTTATAAATTAATTACAGCACATACTTCATATAATTATTTTATTATCTACTACAACAAAAAAATACTCCAGGTAAACAGAGTCTTACTGAATTTTCCCTACAAAACTACCTCATAATGTTGTAGCAAAATAGCCTAAATATTTCGAACTTCATTAACACCTCATTTCGAAAGAATGTGAAGAATTCCTTTGTTAACTAAATAAGATTTTTCGTTTAGAAAACTGCGATGAGGAATAGGCCTTCTCAAATGATTCGATTTACGCAGATTCTTTACGGGGAGTTTAAAAAGTTCTCGGATTTATTATCACTTGCAACACTGCGTAATTGAGAGAACAGCCTGTAGAAGTGACGGGAAAGGTTTTCCGTTCAATTCTTTTTCTTTATCGTGTTTCTTTTGTTTTATTTTCCGTGAAAGCGTTGCAAAATGGAATGCGTTTTTTTTGTTTTATTTCGAACTCCGTGTTCTTTTTTAGTAAATTGTAATGTGCCTAGACTGTAATCGAATTTATTAAATAGGTATGAAAATAAAATTACTGTAGACTTTAAAGCGAAAGCTCCAAAAGTTCGAATTTTAATCATTATAGCCAATTTCTACGTAAATGAGAAGGTAATCGAATTATTTTGACAGTCCCAGCGTGGCGCGGATTGAATTCAATTAGGTGAGATATTGCGTTGACTTAGTCTCAGCCTTATACTACAACCAATATGGTGGAATTTTGAGCTAATTTGATTTTGTCTCACTGAAGTTAGAACAAAAATGTAATTATAATCTTGCATACCATTATTGCACCTACGAAATTGCATAAATTGTGCGACATCTACATCTTTTTTCTTACCCTTTTGTATCGATGACAAGTCTCCTTAAAGAGCTGTTACACTTGAGCATTCATTTGTAACAGAAAATTGAGCATTTTTCTAGCAAACGCCGTAAGTAGCCGATGGTCGTCTAAACATTTTTCTTCATGAAGATGTCAGACTGGCAAAAAGCCCGCCAAAACGTTCGTTAGAATGCTTGCTAAAACACTCACGTTTGTTTGTCTGTTATGTAAGACTCGCAAGAATGTTCAGTACAAGTGCATGCTCAGGTGTTTTAAATCGAGAGTTATTCCAGTGTGGGAACGAGACGGCGCTAGACGACTTGTAATTCTCTATCTCTTTCCCACAGTGGAATTACTCTCGCTTTAAGACGTCATGGTTAGCCACCATGTTTCGACTTGGGCTTAGAAGGTAGCCACGCTATTCCATTATTTAATGATCCTCACTTTCAATGTAGTATCAAGGAAACTTTCCGCCCTGCGGCCATATTATGACTCGAGTACTACGAGTACGAGTCTTAAAACCAGGCTTGTTCCAGTGAGTGAAAGAAACAGAGTTAAACAAGTCTTCTAGCGCTATCTCGTTCACTCACTGGAACAAGCCTGGTTTTAAGACGTCATAATACGGCCCCTGTTTCTCATACCCCAAAAGACTGGAAATATCGTAAACGATTTCCATGAAATCATATACGCGTTTGCGTTCGCCTGCGGGCTAGTGTGATTTGTCAAAGGTTCTTATCCGACAACCAATCGAGCATATATTCTGAAAACAAAAGGAAGAAATATTCTCCATAGTTGTGAAAAAACTGATGAGCGAGCACGAGGGAAATAAAACAGGGAATGTGTCCATCTTCGTTCGTTTTATCTTAAATTGCTAGATGTTTTTGATAAGGCTCTTTCATTTTTGATAGGTTAGAAGGTTATATAAACCGATAGAAACCCAAGCAAAACGAACGGTCGAACATCACGATTCATTAGATAGAGCCTGGTGACAGACAGGCTTACATACAGATGGACAGCAGCGCAGTTTTAGAAATAGGGTTCCGTTTTACCCTTTGATTACGGAATCCTAAAAATTTTATGCTTCTGTATCATCTAAAACCTATAAACATAATACTCGTAGTTCCATTAATTCTCCCCCATTACACTATTCTAGACACAATAGCACTGTATCGCACAATATAGCTTTCCCGATGCGACGGGACGTGACAGTTACGCTAAGCGGTGCACGTCTGTGGTTAAACTATCGATAAATATTTGTGGGGCAGGGCACACCACTAGTACTTCGAAGACAGACAGCTGGTATTATTGTGTAGGGGTTTTAAAGGACAAAGAGTTTTTTTAAGCTATTACATAGCTTTTATCGCGGGATTTGAGCGCGGCGACCGAATCAAGAAATTCCGAAAATAAACCTAACATTCATTGTCACATCATTCTGTCATGAAAATTTGAATTAATGATTTTTTTTGACTTTTGACTTTATTGACGTGGCTGCTCATAGCCTAGTTAGTAGAGTAACTTCCCATAGAGCAACAATGGGATGATATTCTCGTTAAATATTCGCGGTATGCGATATTTTTTTCTTTTTTTTTTCATAAATAAAATAAATAAATAATTATAATTACATAAGTTGATAAAAAATGCTATGCAATAGCTTTACCGCGGCAGTCCCCGACTGCAACACTTTTTTTTTAGTTTTGCAGTCTGAATTCTTTTCTTTCCGTATTAAAGAACAGGCATACAACGGAATAGGATATTGAGTTAGAGCTACAAGCCGATGCCTTCCCCTCCAGCTACAAATCTGTGAAAAGATTTGCCCGCACAATATGTCTCCACTGTCTGAACAGCTTATTGGTACCGGGAATCGAATTCCAGCGATTAACAGCTTTTTTTTCCGTTTAATTACTTTATTTTTGTTCTTTTTTTAAGTTTTGGTTTTTATTATATTTAAGATAACGATAGTATTAGTAGAATTGTGTATTTTAGCAGATGAACGTTATCTCAGAAATAACGCCTTGAATTCACACGCGGGCTAAGACGCAGTTCAAAACGTATATATTTTTAACTAGCTTCCGCCCGCGACTCCGTCCGCGCGGATGTCGGTCTTCGCGTGGATGGTTTATTTCCCCATTTTGAGTAAATCAGACAATGACATCTTATGAATATTACGGTGCTGAATCCACTGCGGGTAATGCAACGTGTGTTCGCGGTTCTACAGAACAACGTCTATGAATAAAACTGAAAAATAAGATTTTTTTTCTACGTATTTTTCCAGGATAAAAAGTATCCTATGTTATGCCCAGGATAATAAGGAATAATTATACAAAGTTTCATCGAAATCGAACCGTTAGATTTCACGTGATGCCTGCACAAACAGACAGACAGACAGACAAAATTTTTTTAAATCACATATTTGGGTTTGGTATCGATCCAGCAACACCCCCCGCTATTTATTTTTTCAATATTTTCAATGTACAGAATTAACCCTTCTACAGATTTATTATAGTATAGATAGATAGATAATATTCATCTCCAAATACTTAAGACAAGATACAACGCAAATCCTTAATTACAATTTCAACGTCAAGAGTAAACACGAACGTCTAGTTAATGTCTTCACTCACCAAATAAATGGACCTAAGCTGACACACATCAGTGTTTACACATTCAAAATAGCAATTAACGGACTGTCGATCAAGTGTGGGACACTGGCAACCCTTCCTTGCCTCGTCATCAATATCCTTTACATCAAATTCGATCTCATACGCATTAATCGAATCTGTCTTCTAACAAAGCCTAATCGGATATGCGGGACGGTAAAAATTACTCGCCGTTTGTTTTATAAACGGGACGGTAATCGAGTTATTCGCTAAGATAATTAGGCCATCAATTCTGGGTCTACGAGGGTTGTGCACTTGCGGTACCAACCGTTTGATTGAACCCAAGCCAAAATGAATTATATCATTATGCGACGGGCATGGCAAGTGTCGGTCAGGCCAATTATTTTTACCGGTGCTGTGGTTCCCACTATACATTCAATGTACTCTGTGGACTACACCACACAATTGTGTTTTTGTTCAACCTGTAACCTGTCCAATCTACATGGGACTAACTGGAACACATTTTGGAAATCGTATCCGCTTACAAACAGGATGGCCAACGAGTATTAGATTTGAGTTTTTTGAATCGGTATACTGTACATGTTTATCGTTCATCCATGATCATGGCGCTTGCAACAGTGCCGAAATATCGGAAACTCAAAACAAATAATAAACATAGTAAATATCCCGTTTTAAACCCTAATATTGGTATATTTTTAATCTAAACCTGAACGTGTTTTATAACTGAACTGAACAGAGTCACTGAATTTACAAGTTACTTAAAAAGTTTTAGATATATTATCCACATTTTTCTCCTATATCCCAATACGTTCCATGCTTCTTTATCGCTGACCATATTAGCAATCACTGCCTCTCTTTTATCCAATAATAAAAGAAAATAATAAATAAATAATTTAGTATTTTAGTTTATAATTAAAATAAATAAAGCTTCCGTCACACTTATTCTTGATCTTTATAACACTGTCTATTGAACATCGTGCTGTCACAACCTTCCTTGATTTTATTTAAATAATTGCTTCTAGGTTAACATTGTCAATGCGTACTGTAAAACATCCAACTGTGTATCGGAGGCACTACAAAGATTCACCATTTTGATTTCATTTGCCATCTTATTTCGTATCACCTACAGTTTTTGGAGAGCTTATATAATCACGTTCCAGCTCACTCAGCTCAGCCAATTCAGGATCTTCTTTTACGACCACAGTCTTCAACTTCTCACCAGTTTCGTCATACAACGGTCCTTGTAGCTCAACCTGGATCTCCCTTAAGCTTTTGCCTTTCGTTTCTGGTACTATGAAATACGTGAAAATAGCACCAATGAGACACACAACGGCATAGAACCAGAACACTCCAGCCAGACCGGCTACATCCTTCATTTCTTGATACCCTTTGACTGACAAGAAGTTTAAGAATCCCCCTAGAATATTTTGAAGAGTCATGGCAATTGATTTGACGTTAAGAGGGAATATCTCTGCAATGATCACAACGACGAGCGACTCGAAGCCCAGAATGGATAACATGCTAGTGAAGATAATGCCAACGAAAGGGATGTAACTATAGTATGGAGAAGATTTGGGCTGTATAAAGAAATAGGCACCAACAACGATAAGAGTTATGCCAGCGCCGAAGTAGGAGAAAACGAGCAGAGGACGACGTCCGACTTTGTCCACTATAGCTGATGAAAATATTCCTGCAAAAAACAAAGGTAGTTTTTTTATTATACAAGCATGATCGTTGACAAAACAATACTGGCAAAAACATATTAATATCTTACCAACAAAGAATCTGACAGCTCCAAATATAACCAGCACAGAAGATATGTTGACCTCTGTGTCACTCTCTTGAACTATTCGGCCTATGTATTGTTGAATGGCAATCGATCCTGACATTATGTGTGTTATTTTCAAACCTGTTGAAATATACGGTATTTATATCTATTGTTCGACCGAAGAAAATACATAATGTTGGTAGACTTGTGGAATGTGAACAACCCTGTGTAGCAGTTTTGCCTTGAAACGCAAAGGGCTACCGAAAAAGCAGGTTTTTTTTTCTTTTAATTAATGTACTTCGAACTAGAGATCTGTAGTTATTCACCTATACAAATAATGAGTGCCCTGCGGTATCGCTTCCCAGTAAAGAGCTCTTTGATAGACCCAGAGCGAACGGTCTCCTTTTTGACATCCACCATCATTGATGCCAACCGGTCTTCAATTACCTGCAAGAAACATGATTTTACATCATCATCATTTTCAATCAGCTTAAGGTAAGTACGTTAAGTAAGTACTGACTCACAGGGGTTGGTTTCAGACACCTCGCTAGCTCTGCACTGTCAACAGGGTGAATGGGAAAATTTAGTTTCATCGACTCCTGTTACATGCATACCTCGTTGACGGGCAGAGGGGTGGATGAAACAAAACCGGGCTCTTCTCTGTGATTCGGTTCATCATCATAAGATTAAAATGTTTCCACTGCTGGGACACAGACTACAGAGAGGGCGAAGATTCGGTTAATAGCTTGGATGTACTACATATACATAGATAGTCATTTGGTTCACTTTAATGTTCTTTCTTCCTTGAACAATAAAGCATTATTTCTCTTACCTTTTCATCCTTATTCGCGCTTAACTTGATCAGGGAAGCTCTTGCTCCTTTCACCTTCCCTTCTTTCAGAAGGTAATACGGACTTTCAGGTATGAAGCAGCAGGCGATGAAGTAGCAAATAGGTAGAACCAGAAGCGTGTAACTGATGGCGTGGTAAGAAACGAAGGGTCCAACAGACATGATGAAGAAACCACCGAAATTCTGCATGTAGCGTATGGTCATTGTGACTTTACCTCTGATCTCCTTGTCTGATACCTCTGCTAAGTACAAAGCTGATACCTGGGAAAGAATAAAATTTGTAAGATGAATGAAAGGAATTTAATGTATAGGTAAATTGTCGGGTCCATGTGAACTTAATTATGTATCATTTTTAAGTTCTTGTAAAACACATGTGATATGCAATAAAGGACTGAATTGAATTGAATCGTTAGTACGAAACATTGTAGATTCCATGTAAGAAATAGGTTAGCATAGAAGTTGTCAATCGCTGACTGTTCACACCGCAACAGCCACTGCCTTTTATGTGAAAGAAAAATTTTTTTCCTAGAAAAAGGAAGAACTGCCAAAGAATGTGAACAGTAAAAGGTTTCAAAAGATAATAATGCTGATCTTATTTTTATCTCAAACCCTGTGAAACCCTGAAGGCCAATCAAATGATGAATAAAGCTGTCACGCAGGCAGTTATGATGATAATAAAGATAACAGGGATGATATGGATACTATTGACACTGCGGATGAGTAAAGCGGTCTAGATTGCAGCCTTAACAATAATGAGAAGCATACAGAAATGTTCAAATACGAACACCAGCAAGAAATACAGAAATCGGGTCAGAGTAATCCTGTTATTACTTCAAGTTAAGATTCAGCCGGTACTAAATTTACATCAGCGAGAATCTTTTTAGGTTTGTTGTTACAGCATAACCATTCACTTGAGCTACGCCCATACTTATAAATAAAAAGGATTTACGTGGTTCTTATAAGATCCAATCTTTTATTTATAAGGGTGGGCGTAGTTCATGTATGAACTCAAACTTTGAAACCAACTTTACTGATGAGCCATATGCCTTTTAGAAGTGTGTCGATTTAACACAATTGGTTCAGCTGCTATTGGACTTACAGTTAAGTCTTGATGGACTTCAATAATTTCGAAATAAATAGTTAATTGGAAAAAGTTATGCATATGAACTTTTGATCTTTCCTTTCTCCCTTCCTCCGACTCAATTACGTCTGAAGAAGAAATTAACATAGGTTTAAAGTTATATTTTAAATCCAACCCCTTTTAGGTGATATGAGTTATCATGATATGATAACTCAAGTTAATATCTTTAACGGATAACCGGTTCTTTACACGTATTTTCGAGTGGTTTTGACGTGAAAGGGCTGATGCATGATAACCAACGGAATCTTACTTACCTTTTAATTTTATCATAATGTCAAATTGTTGTATTTCATCATTTCAGTCGTCTAGTACCCATAACACAAGCTCTGCTTAGCTTGGGACTAGATGGCGTTGTGTGATAGTTGTGGAATATTTATTATTATTTATTATTATTATCATGATTTCAGTCGCCTTTCAAAAGGCATACACTATGTACATCTACTCTTAGGGCATGGATTTTTGATTATAGGTATAGGAAGGTATTTTAGCGACGGGATTTAATAAAATACTGTTTCATAAAAGAACTACGTCAATAATTGTGTAGTAGTATTAATGCAATAACTTACTGTTGAAATCATGCCTGAGCCAATACCCCACAAGATTCTTGTTATGTAAATCCACCATGCTGTCGCAGTGCTTAAAACGATGACCTGAAAATAATAATTATTAATTAAATCAGACAGAACAATACAGTTCTCCTCTCAAATAATTCACTCAATTTCAATCGATCAAAGCGGTTTATCATACAAACATGAAAGAATTTTTAAAAGCCTGATAAAACGATAAATGATACTCGTATAAACTACTCGTAGTTTTCAGATGACATATTTAGAGGGTTCCGTAAGACTTCAAAGGATAAGATTTCGTTTTATCCTTTGAAGTCTAACAAAAATACTATGTGTATGTCCATCTGTCAAGAATTTTCACCACTCTGAGAAGAAACATTGAAACAAATTCAGTCTCTTTTAAACTAGACACACCTATTCTTTGTAAGTTCTTGTGAGTAAAAATGTACAAGCTAAAGTAAGGGCACAGTTCAAAAACTTTCAAGTTATGAAAACCAGTCACTTAGGAGGATAGACTTTTATAGGAAGTACCGCCATCATAAGCACTCCCGGGGTCACGGGATTGTACGAATTACCGTGACCCCGGAACGTAACGGGCTATTGAAGGACACCGTGGATTTTAGTCAGTACGAATCTGACAGTCCCTCTCGTCCTGCTCTGAGTGGGAGGACTCAATTTAATGATTTTAACACGTAAAAAAACAAATCAGAAGCACTCGCACGGGTTTTCACGACGTGAATTGAATGTATATAATTAGTTCCTCGTTCGTACACTACATTTTCCATACAATTTATTTCGACCATACTTCAAATTCAAGAATTTGTGCTGGGACTCATTATCATCATCAGCCTATAGTAGTCCAACGCTGGACATAGGCCTCCCCAAACGGACGCCATTTCACTCGATCACCGTCTACTCCCATCCAGTTGTTACCGTCCCCCTTGCGAAGGTCGTTGCTCCACCTTGCCTGAGGGCGTCCCACCTTACGTTTGCCGATTCGCGGTCTCCACTAGAGAACACGTCTACCCCAACCTGCTGGCCCTAAGATCGTGCATCTGTTTCGAGTATCCCGTTTATATCACTCACCGTTCCTATGACAACGGGGAAAGCACTGCTCAGGAGGACAGCTCGCCTCCCGAATCCATCCGAGATGAACCGTGTCACCAGGCTACCGGTAATGAAGCCAGGTGATGACAGAGAAGCCACCCATGATATTTGATTCTGTGAAAATGATATGTCATTATTTTTCCTTATTGCATGTTCACACTAACCACAAATAGGCATTTTTTCAGTCCCTGAATATGTGTTTTGAAAACAAATGCCTACGTATTTTTTCTTTTGTTAAATTAATGCATATGTACAAAGATAATCCAGATAACCCATCAAAATTCAAAGGGAGGTGACGTGACGTCAGAAGCAAGTAAAAACTAGACTTGCTTGTGACGTATTTGCAGTTTTTAAAGTGTCGTATCTTCGTCAATTTTGGTTTACGTAACAAAAGAAAAAATACATGTTAAATATTTTTTGAAAATCTGACTTGCGTCTTTTTTTTCAGTCAAATATCTTTGACAAACTTGCTTGGAAATATAATAGTTTAGTTTAGGGTTCGTACCCAACGGGTAAAACGGGATTCTATTACTAAGACCCCGCTACCCGTACGTCTGTCTGTCCGTCTGTCACCAGCCTGTATCTCATCAACAGTGACAGCTAGACAGTTGAAATTTTCACAGATGATGTATTTCTTCATTAAAAAACAGAAGTAAATACATATTTAAGGGTAGGTACTCCCATACAACACACATGATTATTTTGCCGTTTTTAAAGATATTTTTTTTGTACGGAACCGTTCGTGCTCGAGTCCGACTCGCAATTGACCGGTTTTTTTTTATTTATCATTTGTACAGCAAGTAGATGATCAAAATCAGAAATTCAATACTAATGAACGGAGTTCGCGTCAGAACTACACATCCATCCATGTAATAATAAGTTATCTCAAAAGATTCAACTTTTAAGACTGCATCACTTTTAATAGTGATGAATAATACGAGTAATAACATTGACGTCAAATGCTGTTTTGCAGTTGTTAGTTTTTTTGGACTACTGTTCAACAGATGTTTAACTTTTTTGTAATAAGACGGAAAGTCTTTAAATGTGCATATTAGTACACTAACTTTAAACATACGTATTTCCATTGAATCCGGTAGTTCTGATTTTAACAGAATTGTTTATGATGTTGACCCAATGAAAAATCCAAGTTTGAGGCCTCGAGCGCCGCATTGAAAAAACCGCGAAAATATTTAGGTTGGTAGGTATTTCTTTCGATTTTGGGGATTTTTTGATGATTTTACAATAGATTAAGTAATTCTGAGTAACCTTACGTCTGTAATATTGATGCCAGTCTCATTGTTGTGCAACTTGGGTAGCACAGGAGTACTCCATGAAAGTGAGAATCCAGCTAACATAGAAGCCAGTGATACTGAAACAATACGAACAAATCAGCGTCATCATCATCATCGAAACATGTTCACCGGTGATGAAAGATGTTTTGCCGAACGTTTATGCTGCCCTACTGTCAACATTTTGTATAAACGCGACCACATCAAGCTACCCCAACATACAAACCTACCCTTGCGAATGGATGTAGAATCAATCCTATCCTATCCCATTTCCTTAAATTTAAAAGTGCCTCTTTGATGGCCTAATTAAAATATTAAATGATTTGTCCAGTATGTACAGATTTTGACACAAAAGGAGAAGGTCCATGTTTGATTGAGAAAAAACAAATTGAGGTAGGTTGTGATGTGCTGTGCTGGCGTCTGCACTGTAGCTTCCGACACAGTTAAATAAAAAAAAGGAAAAAGTTTTTTATTTTGGAAAAAAAACACAGTTGGCACAACACAATGTTAAACGATGATAGCTACAAAAGTTTTCAACTCTGTGACAGCTATCAGCGCCCATCCAGACAAGAAAATGACAGTTCAAGACTTAAACTAAAAGCTAAACTGTTATAAACTAACATAGGAGTAAACTTGGGAAAAAATAAAGAGTGTGTACCTGTAGGTTGGAGTGGGTGTGGATGAAGTGTGTGAGCGAGTGCGTGTGTGCATGTCTGAAGTTTGGGGTTGTATGTATGGCTAATTAAGTGAGAATTTTTGTGTGTCAGTGTTTGTGCTTGTTAAGTTGGACATAGTGCGTAAGAGTCCTAAAGGACATCGATGAACAAACTGCTACCATTAAAAAAACGTCGGGTTGCACTTGGGAGTGCCGGCAGAAGTGAAAACTTGAATAGTAATAAACACACACGAACATTCGCGCATGCGCCCTGCGTACTTACGAATTTTTGATCAGGTCACGTGTCCTGACGCGGGTTTAACATTTTTTACCCATTCCAAAAAAAGTGCACAAAGCCGCTAAAGAAGTTTTCACTTCTAAAATATTGCTCTAGACCCAAGATCCGAAAGCATTGTCAAAAACTCAGCTGTCCCCCATTTTTTGACAGTGCAGTTTTGTATGAAAGTTGTACCCCACAGCCCCAATGTTGTAACCCCAAAAATATAGCTCAAATGGCAACGCAATCTACTAGGGTTAGACTGCGGTTTCAACGCTGCATCAGAGCTGCGGCCTTTAGGATAATAATACTACTGCTCAACGAGCTTAGAAAACGGTGTAAATCTTACACAATTCGCATGACTGTCTAAGCAGTACCGTAGCCGTGGAACGCAAAAGACAGCTGAACAAAAAATCAGTAAGAATCTGACTAGCCCTTCCATTCCACCCAGAGCTGGGAGGATTCATTTGATGTGAGACCCCAAAATAAGTCTTAATAATTACGAAGTAAATTAACTCACCAGCGGCCGTCACTAAATATTGAGCATGTCTTCTTTCCGCCATCTCACACAACAATTTAATATGCACTCAATTTTTTATTAGACTTTGTCAATTATTTCCTTAAAAACGATAAAGTAAAACAGACTAGACTTGATCGACTAAAATGTCCATATTCAATGTTTTTGGTTTTGTAAGACTAGAACTTCTTGATTGGTTCATCAAATACAAAAAATACGTTAAAATTTTAAAGAATATTTTAAAGGGCGCACTCTTGTATACTCTTCCGCGTATCGTATACTAGTGAATCATGTTATCAAAATATTTGCGAGATAAAAAGGCGAATACTGTCGAATTTATTACTTATCATCATAAATAGTTAATGCTGCTGAAAACATAAATCATCTGCCGTCATTTGTCTGTCGGAAACCAACATTTAGATAAATGCTTTAGGTACAACGCATTGCACTTGAGGCCGATAGCACTAGCATGACTTTTTCAGTTTTTGTGCTCTAAAATAAAACAATAAACGCAGTAAATACTTCAAGTACACTGTAAATACTGGATTTTATGTGTTGGTCGTTTTCGGGAACATTAGCGTTTGGTTGAGCCCCTCTTTGTTTATGCAAATGTATTGTATGTACCCTATTGTATGTACGTAAATTAATATTTTGTTAACTGTGGCCGCTGATGACCTTAGATGTTGAAAAGCGACATTAAATAAATAATTAAAAAAAAAAAACAAAGCAATCTTGTGATAAGACCTCACATTTCACATCGCATCACAAGAGGCCTTATCATGAATTTCCAGTTTATGTGACGTGAAGTAAACTGGAACTTTGACATTCATTTCAAGGAAAAAAATGGTTCCTTCTTCGTACACTAGAGGCACTGTTCCATTTTTGATGATTACAGTATTTTATTTACAGCGTACTTGAAGTATTTACTGCGTTTATTGTATGGAAGTATGAAAAACCGCCTTTAGTGTAGGAACGAGGAACTAATTTTATATTAGACCTAAAAAAACAAAACTTTATTTAAAAACATAATTATGTCTGAATTTCTAGAGCCATTTTCCGTAACCTCACATGTATACGTGTTTAAATGTACTAGCTGTGCCCCGTTGGTCACGGGACTGTACCAATTACCGTGACCCCGGAACGTAAAGGGCTATTGAAGGACACCGTGGATTTTAGTCAGTACGAGTCTGACAGTCCCTCCCGCTCTGCCCTTGGGTGGGAGATCTCCTAAGATGATTTTAACACGTAAAAAAAAAACTGATCCCCGTTGTTTCATCATTAGTCTATAGACTTCCTCAGTAAATGGACTATCCAACACAAAAATAGTTTATTAATTTGAACAAGTATTTCCTGAGATTGGCACGTTCACCAAACAAACAAACAAGCAAACTATTCAGCTTATATTCGTATAAATATAGGTAAGAATTGCTCGTCTAACGTTATTCGATTAGATATTGCATACATAGGAAGGTCACTTCCCAACGAATGATAGATTTGGATTTACATAGAACATCTGAAAATGTCAGATAAGATAATAAATGTTCGTTAACATGAATTGTGAGAAACGTGTGCAGCGTCGACGCTGCACACGAGTATAGCATTGCTGGAAAAGAAGTAGGTATGGCCGAAATCTATAGCGGGGCTTCGTCTTAGATTAACCTTATTTCAGCCTGAAAATGAAGCATTCTCTTTTGATTTGTACCTAATGTGTGTGTGTTTTATCTCGTGGCTAAATAAATACAGCCGCACAGGCCGATCTACCGGGTTAAACCGCGCTTGCCGAGCTTGGTCTGTGGATGGGTAACCATCTGTCATAGCGAGTTTCCTCCGTGTCTCGGAAAACACGTAAAGCCGTTGGTCCCGGCTGTCATTTGTAGATCTTTGACAGTCGTTACTGTTAGTCAGAAGCTCTACAGTCTGACAACCAGTCTTACCAGGGTTATCGAATTACCCAGTTACTGGGTTGTGGAGGTCCGACAGGCAGTCGCTCCATGTAAAATACTGATATCCAGATGCATCTGGTTTGAATGGAAGCCGACCCCAATATAGTTGGGAGGAGGCTAGGCAGATGATGATGTGTGTGTGTTTTAGGGTACCGTACGTCAAAAGAAAAAACGGAACTCTTATAGGATCACTTTGTTGTCCGCCTGTCAATACCCTTTTTCTCAGGAACGCGTGGAGGTGTGAAGCTGAAATTAAAATCAAATACTTAAGTCAACAATCCCATGGAGCAAAGAAAAAAATCAAACGTTTAAATCAGCGCAATTAAAAGATGTAGCCGTTTTGCCGCATCACTTGACGCTCGCGGTGTAATCAAAACCTATAGGGTACTTCCCGAGTACCTAGTATCATGAAATTTCGCCAGAAGCAAGAACTTACAGAACAAATAGAGGGATAAGCCATATCACAGAAAAAAACCCATTACAAACTTATACATGTATGTATTTTGCAGTTCATTTTGTTTGATAGCCTCTGACAATAGCTAGTTCATGGATACTGGTAAGTTAGCGGGATAAATCATTTTCAATTACGGAACCCTTCATTGTGGGTTGTCCGACACGCACTTGGCCAGTTGTTTTGTAACCTATCACAATATAACTATAAATATTATGGTTGCTAGCTACTCAGGCTATGCATACGATTAGCATGTGTAATTGTGTGGAAGAGTATAATTTGTGTATTGTACACTATAAAAACGTATTATAAAAAGGCACACATTTATATCGTGTGTACTAACTGAAAGAAAGAAAGAAAAGAAAGAAAATAAGTTTATTTGACACGCCTTAGGCACACAATTACAATGACGAATTACGAAACAATGATAAAGGATGAACATAAAAGTAGGTACCGTGTGCCTCACGGCTGTGCCAAATAGGCTCAGTTCAGCAAAAAGCCAGGCCACAGGGTGCCTGACGCTGGTTTTCAACTGAGCCTTGCGAGACGTCACAGATGTAAATCAGCTTTATAGGGTGTGAGTTAAAAATAATTAAATAAGAAATAACTGCATGTTTACATCATTGCCTTCGTATTACCAGGATCAATTTTAGGTCATTGTACAGACGCCAGCAGGTCAACCTCCCCTAATCTGTCAAAATTTACCAACAGAAAATTAACCTTCGTCTATTATGATAAGGTTGAAAATCTAATAAATAAATTTGACATATTGAGGTAGGTTGATGTGCTAACGCGGTACTTCCCAATTAAAAACTAGAACCCTAATTAGCATCACTCGTGTGTTTATGTAAGTACGTTTGACAGTCACAGATTTTTTTTTACGTAATTGTTTGGATATAGGGGTCACGATTAGGAGCACACAGAAAAAAACTAAAATAGTAATTATGGTTTTTTCGTAAGCTGATAACTAACCATTTTTTATAACATCATAAAATGCATAAAGCAGTCAATATTACGTGAAACATATACCTATCTAGCTAACTGATTTATATCTATGTTAAGATTATTCAATACAGATAACGAGCTCAGAGTCTCTAAATAATATAACACGGCTGCTGTGTCGAAAGTTCCCTTTTCTTAGATGGTTTCAAAATAAATCATTGATTTTTCTTTGACATAATAAAAAACATGAAAAAAAAATTCAAGTGAGACAGTTGAAGTGGTTAATAAATATTTGTGTGTCTTTATTTTTGCCATAAGTGTAGTGAAGTGTAGTGTTTACGGAAGTTTTATACACTTCAGTGTAAATAAAAATGGGCCAAAATAATAAGATGCAGTATTTAGCAGCATTTGCTGGTAAGTCTCGACCTATTTTGTGGATTCTGTATTAATTTCACGGGATAATAGTATAACTGCCCCGCTAGTCCATTGGTCGCATGAGCGACTGCTTAGCATGAGCATAGAGGTTTGATTTCCCAGATCGGACAAAGTGTTATTGGGTTTTTTCGTTACGTATTTTAAACCTACGAGCATCACAGGCTCACTGAATTATACATATCAAAGGAGGAATAAATAACATACAGTACTCTTGTCTGATAACTGATGACATTGAGAAAGCACTTGAGATAAGGCAATGATACTAGGAACTTGACCTATCTTGCCTTATCATTGTAAAACGGCCTATGAATGTTTTCCTTCTTTTTTGTACGAACGAGTGATGAAAATTCGTAGGAATATCATGCAATGTGAGAAAGAAAGACTTCGGAATATCACGTAAACCTTGAGTAAGAGTAGTACAGAGTTTTAGAAGAATAAGGGGCAGCTTATTCTGGTTTTTATCGCCGTCTTCTGTAGAAGCACTAAGTTTGGAGACTCGAAAAGCAAGTAAATCTAGACGTCTATAGTACTATGAAGTATACAAAAATCCTTCAACTTTCAGCTGATTGTGTCCGAGAGACTGGCGTTGACACATTGTATCACAAGTCAATGAACTTCCGGGGTCGGATCTGTCTCATCAAATAACCGTGACCTTGGAACATAAAGGGCTATTGAAGGATCTCCGTGGATTTTAGTCAGTACAAGTCTGACAGTATGGGTGGGAGGACTCATTTGATGATTCTACCACAAAAGTCAATAAACTTATTACAAGCATGTTATTATGTTTCAGTATCATTAGCGACAATGACAACAAGCACAGCCTACTTCTGGACGGCTCCCATCTTGCCAAAGTTCCATAATCATGAGACCAGCATCACCGATATTACTAGCGTGAGTAGAAAATATTGAAACAAAGATATATAACTTTTTTAGGATTCCGTACCTAAAAGGTTAAACGGGACCCAATTACTAAGACCGCTGTCCATCTTTCTGTCTGCCCGTCTGTCACCAGGCTGTATCTCATGAACCGTGATAGTTAGACAGTTGAAATTATCACAGATGATGTATTTCTGCTGCCACCATAACAACAAATACTAAAATGCCATGGTTCCATACAACAGACACGATATTTTGCTCAATTTTGATAATGACAGCAGGCGTCTACGCTTGAAATATTCACAGAATATTATTTTATTCTATTTACTTTTGAAATAAAGCATACAACCAACATGATTTTTATAGAATGGTACGGAACCCTGCGTGTGCGAGTCGACTCACATGTCACCGGTTTTTATCTTCATGAAACTAATATTGACTGTCTCATTGTCTGTGCTGGTAGTCAATGAATAACTAAGATATAATACAAAGTAATCACGTCTGAAGCATTGTAAATTGTACAATTTACACTACAAACATAGTAGTAGTAGGTGTGCTGCGCGGGCATGCGGGCAGCGAGTTATGGGCAACTCGCTGTCCGACCATGGACCATGCCGGGGCGACAGAGCGTTGTGTTCCGCGCGCGCCTCAAACAGTGTCAGCAAAAATGACGGGGAGAGGGCCAAAGCCTGTCGGGGTCGCGGGACTTAAGATTTACCGTGACCCCGGTACGTAAGGGCTATTGAAGGACACCGTGGATTTTAGTCAGAACGAGTCTGACAGTCCCTCCCGCTCTGCCCTGGGTGGGAGGACTCATTTGGTGATATTACCACGTTAAAAAAAAAATTGTAGGTGTGCACATTTGTGTAAATGAATTCAAACAACGTTAGTGAAAACATTTTTTAACACTAAAATTTTTTCCTGTATCGTGGGTACGTTTACAAACATAGAAACTCACATATACAAACCCCCAGACCCGGAGCAACTGCCTGCTGGTCATACAAATAATTGTTCCGTGCAGGATCTGTTACGCAATGAGACTACCTATCTATTTCTTTAATCTGCATGATATCTACTCGAATGTTTTGAAAATATTATGCAACTCTCTTTGAAAAGAGCTCTGTGAGTTTAGTTAAAATATTTTATAGATTTATAAAGTTGAATAAATC
Organism: Agrotis puta; assembly: GCA_943136025.2. Classification (NCBI taxonomy): domain Eukaryota; kingdom Metazoa; phylum Arthropoda; class Insecta; order Lepidoptera; family Noctuidae; genus Agrotis; species Agrotis puta. The sequence goes on along the minus strand of OW964175.2, from coordinate 12,927,215 downwards.
CCCATCCAATAAATCATAATATGTACCAAAAGAAAAAATTCGGACCGAATATTTTTTAATAATCTAACTGACGGGCTAATTAGAACTTTTCAGTCAGATAGCTAATAATGCAAAATCTTATTAGAGACAGGTAAAGGTACCTGAAGTAAGGAGTTTCATAAGTACAGCTGACCATCTCCAACTAAGATTTTTATTTCAAACAAAAAATTACGCCGCGATTCTACTGTTGGGGTAGTGGGACTATTTCCGCCACCCTGAAATGCCAAGGGTAACTGACAGAGTGGACTTTTTGTCAATCCCACTCAGGACAGGAGGACTGATTTAATGGTTTTGCACCACAAAATAAATAGACACCAAAGTTAGAATAATAAAAAAGTCCAAACAAACCTTTTAAACCTCTTTTGTGTTTTTCTGTGTTTACAGAGTCAAATCTCATGGGTAGTGGCAATGATGTCACCAGGTATGGTGACTGGCAGCCTGATCGCTAGCTTCATCTCTGACAAGTTCGGCAGGCGAGTTACTCTACTAACCAGTGCTGTTCCTTTCATCGTTGGTACGGTAAGTACTAAACAGGTCATGGTAAAAACAAACTGGGTATTTGACTCTAGTATAGACCAATCGTGACGGAGCCTGTAGAGGGCCAAAGCCTGCCGGGGTCGCGGGTCTCACAAATTACCGTGACCCCGGTACATAAAGGGCTATTGAAGGACACCGTGGATTTTAGTCAGTCAAGTCTGACAGTCCCTCTCGCCCTGCCCTGGGTGGGAGGACTCATTTGATGATTTTACCACGATAAAAAAAAAGTATAGACCAATCTCTAAAAACACACTTTATTTTAGACACTATTCAATTAAATTCTTTGTTTAGTGACCTCACAGTTTGTTTCAGTCATAAAAAATCTATGAGACAATCATGTATTGACAGCTCATAAAGATTATGTTATTGGTGATTCAAATACTCAATTACCCAATGATGTATAAAACTATAGATACGTTGTCCGCGCTCTAAAATGACAACATGAAATGAAGGCAATTGACAACATCGCGCTTAGTTACGCACCAACCTGCCGCGCGATGCTACGTTTGTTTTTAATTTATATCGTGTGTGTAAACCTGTGCGAAACATAAAGAAAGCATGCCGTCGTGTGTGTTCAGACGATGTACAAATTATACTGCAAAAGTTAAAGACAAAAATGTGTCATTTCATGCGTAAGTTCACCAAACAACCTATTTTTATTTTATTTTTTTCGACGCCGCCGCCCGCCATCTTATGGCGGCCGGCGCATGAAGGTATAGTCACGTGCCAATAGGGGAGGTTGAGACACTATTATACTAGTGTTTGTTGATAGAATTTATAATATTGTTTGAATATAATAATTATACTTGTTATGTTATGAATATTAATTATCGTTTTCCTATTAGTATGTTAATGTTTTTTACAGTATTAAATAAAGGTTATTTTATGTTTATAAAGATATTGTTTTATTTTTTAATTTAATATGTAACAATAATTACTGTTGCGGAATTCCATCAATAATATTTTAAAGAAAAAATTTTCTATTTATTAAAATCGTAATGATACAAATCAACTATTTTATAATTCAAGAAAATCGAATGTCCTTTTTTCCCCATACGCCTCTAATAGCTACGTCACTCGTGCGCTCGACCAATGAAAATGTAGTTTTACTATTACTTATCCTGTGATGTAACTGAAGATGTATATTTATCTCCCTCTAGCAAAGGCATTCCACCATACGATGTCATATTTTCTTTCCCTTTCTTTACTCGTAGAAGTAGTTATCTAGTATTTTCGCCGTTTTTAAGCGCCGCGATGTTGGTTCATGACGTGTCTATATATAATACGTCATTGCAATTACCTAACATTCTCACCTCACACACACATTCGTCGGCTCGACAATGTAAATTATACAACATACAATACCATTTTTTAAACATATGATGTAATAAAATTACCATCAGACTTCTTTGGATGGAAATTATGTAACGTAATTGAAGTACCTACTCTGGCCTTTTTATTGAAGTATTTCCTAGTTCGCAGGTTTTTTCATAAAAATTGGTTTATTCTACTTTGTTCACCTAGGTGATATCAACCGAGTGAACAAAGTGGACACTATAGTGTTCTCATTTCACCTAGATGATGTCACCCGTGTGTGATGTGTGCCGTGGGGCGCCGGCTTAGAATTGCGTTCCCCCAAATCATCCCATGGGTGTCGTAAGAGGCGACTAAGGGACAAACCGGAGGTCGGGCAGCAGCGTCCTCCGTGTACTGCACATCCTCACTGCGATCGCCAACCCGCCTGCCAAGCGTGGCGATTTAAGGCAAATTACCCCCTAATGAGAAGCACAGAAACCAGGCCCCCAGTCCCCGGCAGCTCCGCTATCCCTGGCGCGGGTAGCAGTCAAGGTAACGGCGGAGCAGGGGGTGCGAAGAATCTCCGGAAGAGATCCGGCTACCCACCCCGACGACGACTGGCCCTGGTAACACACAACATACGCACAATGAGGACTGACGAAAAGATCTGCGAGCTGGAAGAGGAGCTGAGCAAATTACACTGGGACATTATAGGGTTATGCGAAGTCCGTAGAGAGGGGGAGGACACCGTAACCCTGAAGTCTGGTAATTTGCTCTACTACCGGGAGGGCGACCAACAGTCCCAAGGTGGTGTCGGGTTTCTCGTTCACAGGTCCCTCGTAAACAACATAATAACCATCGACAGTGTGTCGAGCAGGGTGGTATACCTAATACTCAGAATATCCAAAAGATATTCGCTGAAGGTCATTCAGGTATACGCACCGACCTCGTCACACTCCGATGATGAAGTGGAGACTATGTATGAGGACGTAAGTAGGGCCATACATAGTTCCAAAACCCACTTTACTGTTGTTATGGGGGACTTTAACGCAAAGTTGGGCAAGAAAAGCGGTGATGAGTTGAGAGTGGGGCAATTTGGATATGGGCAACGGAACCCTAGGGGGCAGAGGCTGGCCGACTTTCTGGAGAAAGAGGAACTCTTCATGATGAACTCTTTCTTCCAGAAGCCGCCTCACAGGAAATGGACCTGGTTGAGCCCCGATGGTTTCACGAGAAACGAGATAGACTTCTTCATGACCGACAAGAAACGGATATTCAGTGATGTCTCTGTGATCAACAGGGTAAAAACCGGTAGCGATCACCGAATCGTAAGAGGCTCACTGAATATCAATGTTAAACTTGAAAGGTCCAGCTTGATGAAGTCTACGCTCCGACCTACTCGGTCCCACATTCAAAACCCCGAAAGCTTTCAACTCGAGCTCTCTAATCGCTTTGCTTGCCTTGAGAACTTAGTTTCAGTGGACGAGATCAACGACGGGCTAGTGGAAACTGTCCGCACGGTAGGGTCTAAGTTTTTTAGACCCTGCCGTAAAGATAGACCTCAGAAATTGACCGAGCAAACCTTAAACCTCATGGCTGAACGACGTTTGCTACAGTTGCAGTCTTCCGATGACGCGAAGTCATATAGGCAGCTCAATAGACGTATATCTAAGTCCTTGCGACACGATCTGCGTCTCTTTAATACGAATCGTGTTAAAGAGACCATACAGCGAAACCAAGGCTCCAAAGTGTTCGCAAAGGACAAGTCTATTGGGCAAAGCCAGATGACAAAGCTGAAACGGGAGGATGGCAGCATAGCGTCGACCAAAGCAGAGGTTTTAGGCGAGATCGAGAGGTTCTATGGACAGTTATACACTTCGGTCGCAAAGCCCGTTGACAGCTTGGTAGGAGATCCAAGAGCCAAGCTGTCCCGACACTATACCGAAGATATCCCGGACATCAGTCTGTACGAGATTAGGATGGCCCTGAAGCAGCTTAAGAACAACAAGGTGCCGGGCGAGGACGGAATCACGTCAGAGCTTCTGAGAGCGGGTGGAACACCGGTACTTAAAGTCCTCCAGAAACTCTTTAATTCCGTCCTGTCCGAGGGCAAAACGCCTGAAACGTGGAGCAGGGGTGAGGTGGTGCTGTTCTTCAAAAAAGGTGATAACAGCCTATTGAAGAACTACAGACCCATCACGCTTCTGAGTCATGTTTATAAGCTGTTTTCAAGGGTTATCACGAACCGTCTCGAACACAGACTTGATGACTTCCAGCCTCCCGAACAAGCCGGTTTCCGAAAAGGCTATAGTACCATAGACCACATCCATACGCTGCGGCAAGTTATACAGAAGACCGAAGAGTATAACTTGCCATTATGCTTAGCGTTTGTGGACTATGAGAAAGCCTTCGATTCGGTGGAAACATGGGCTGTGCTTGAGTCACTCCAGCGATGCCGTATTGACTATCGGTACATCGAGGTATTGAAGTGTTTGTATAATAACGCCACCATGTCGGTCCGAGTACAGGAGCATAGCACGAAGGCGATTCCATTGAGAAGAGGCGTAAGACAGGGGGACGTTATCTCCCCGAAACTGTTTACTGCCGCAATGGAAGACGCCTTCAAGCTCCTGGAATGGCAAGGACTTGGCATCAACATCAACGGCGAATACATCACTCACCTTCGGTTTGCCGACGACATCGTAGTCATGGCAAAGTCGATGGAGGAACTCAGCATGATGCTCGATGGCCTCGACCGAGTTTCACAACGGGTGGGCTTGAAAATGAACATGGACAAGACGAAAATTATGTCAAATGCCAATGTTGTGCCCACCCCAGTCTCTGTTGGAAACTCGGTACTCGAAGTTGTTGACTCATATATCTACTTAGGACAAGTAGTCCAATTGGGTAGGTCCAACTTCGAGAAAGAGGTCAACCGCCGAATCCAACTCGGTTGGGCAGCGTTCGGGAAACTACGCAATGTCTTTTCGTCCGACATACCTCAGTGCCTCAAGACGAAAGTCTTTAACCAATGTGTGTTACCAGTGATGACGTACGGCACTGAAACGTGGTCTTTCACTATCGGCCTCATCTCAAAGCTCAAAGTCGCTCAACGAGCTATGGAGAGGGCTATGCTCGGTGTTTCTCTACGTGATCGAATCCGAAATGAGGATATCCGTAGACGAACTAAAGTCACCGACATAGCCCACCGGATTAGCAAGCTGAAGTGGCAATGGGCAGGCCATATTGCTCGCAGAGCAGATGGCCGATGGGGTCGAAAAGTTCTAGAGTGGAGACCAAGGACTAGCAAGCGCAGCGTAGGACGTCCACCAACAAGGTGGACAGACGACCTTATAAAGGTCGCCGGAAGACGCTGGATGCAGGTCGCTTCCAACCGGTATATGTGGAGATCTAAAGGAGAGGCCTATGTTCAGCAGTGGACGACCTATGGCTGAGATGATGATGATGATGATGTCACCCAGGTGAAATGAGCAGCCACTCGTTTCTATTTTTTTTTCAATGTGCATTTCACTTTGTTCACCCGGGTGATATCACCCAGTTGAACAAATTGAAAAAACCAAAAACTATCTCTAAGGCAGCAGAAGACAAAAAAATATAATGAATACTAGCTAACGTCGACAAATCGATAAGCGATAATCCTCTTCTCATGAAGCCACTAATCTTGAACTGTTACTTTCAGGTGTTCGTCATTTGCGCCACAAAAGCGTGGGTGCTATACATAGGCAGATTCTTGTGGGGCGCTGGCTCTGGCATGGTAACAACGGTTGGTACCTAAATATCGACTGGAAAATGACGTCTTTTTTTTTTATCGTGGTAAAATCATCAAATGAGTCCTCCCACCCAGGGCAGGGCGGGAGGGACTGTCAGACTTGTACTGACTAAAATCCACGGTGTCCTTCACGAGCCCTTTACGTACCGGGGTCACGGTAATCCCTTGGTCCCGCGACCCCGGCAGGCTTTGGCCCTCTACAGGCCCCGTCACTATGCTGACACTCCTTGAGGCGCGCGTGGAACACAACGCGCCGTCGACCCGGGCATGGTCCATGGTCGGACAGCGAGTCGCCCATTACTTGCTGCCCGCATGCCCGCGCCTACGGTGGCCGGAGATCGTCTTGCGACGTCCGACGCCGTGGGCGTCTACCACCGCGGCTGGGGTGGAGGGAGGACGCTGTCCTCTCCCTCAGGCGGCCCGCCTCCTCCTTCACGAGCATGACTGCTTCGCAGAAGGAGGCGACCGCTTCCCACTCCATCTCGCCCCACAGCATGGCCTCGACCAATGCCGGGCTCGAGAGGTCTCCGCCTATCGCCGTCGTGAGGACACGGCGGTGCTCTGCCCAAGCGGGGCAGTCCTGCACCGTATGCTCCACCGGGTCCTCCGGACGATCCTCACAGTGGTGACACCCAGGCGTTTCTTCCCTCCCTATCAGACACAGGAACCTCCCGAAACTTCCGTGTCCGGTGAGGACCTGCGTCATGCGGAAGGTCAGGACGCCGTGACGCCTATCCAGCCACTCCTCAAAGAGGGGTCTTACCGCCGCGATTGCGGCGTGCCCGGAAAATGACGTCTTAAGAGACATTGAAGAGTGTTTTTCGATCTACAAATCTCAACGCAGCACCGAAAGTTGAAAATCTAATAGCACACTTAAAATCTCTTATGACATTTCATATTTCTACGTTCAATGTTTTTTGACGACACGATTAGCGCAGTGGCTGAGCGATTGGACTGCTGCGCTGCGTGTCGCGGGTTCGATTCCCACACGGACCAAATATTTGTATGATCTACAAGTAGTTGTTCCGGGTCTGGGCGTTTGTGTATGTGAGTTTATATGTTTGTGAACGCACCCACAACACAGGAGAACATCCTAGTATGGGGCAACGTTTTAAAAAATATATAATATATACACATCTCACTAACACTTTAGCATAAATCTCTCGAAATTGTTATTCAAAGTTGAGTGCAGTCGACCTAAAGTTCTTTGCAATGGCATGCTCTACATCTTCCTTTTAGTACCCTAGTGTTTTCTACCTCAGAGCGTTATTAGAACTTTCGAAATGCACTTTGTGATCCCCATCTTAAATCAAACAACTTTAAGTTTATTTTTGATGTGTAACATTTTCCTCTCGTTTTCCTTGTACCCTGTGGGATTTCGTGAAATGGGACTGTAATACATGAAGCCTGGGGAGCGCGCGCAGTGGAGTTTGCCGTCAGTAGCAATTCTTGCCGAAATCTTTCTTTAATAAAAGTGTGAAACGCTTGCTAATCAATCAATCCAAGTATGGATTGGTTAAATCGTTTTCGATTTCTGCATAGTAAGAGAATTTCCAAAAATCTTAGAATCTCACGTACCCAAACAGCCGGACCCGGAATTCTAGTATATATCTTACAAATATTAGTTTTGTGCGACAATCGAACACGATTTACGCAGCACAGCATTCATTCGTTCAGCCATAACGCCAACTGTGCCATCATATTCAGTGCTCGTTAGCATCTGGCTAATATAACGTTTATCTCATATTTTCAGGTATCAAGCATGTATTTATCAGAAATAGCTGATAAACAAATAAGAGGCACCCTCACAGCGGGTACGAGATTCATGTTTAGTTTCGGGGCGCTACTCATGCTGGCCATAGGATCCTTCGTTACGTATCAAGTTCTGAGCTGTTTCTTGATAGCATTGCCAATATGCTACTTCTTGGCTTGCTGGAGAATCCCCGAAACTCCTTACTTTTTGCTCAAAGAAGGAAAGGTGGACGCTGCGAGGAATGTGCTGTTGAGTCTTTCGGGTGGAAAGGATGAAAAGGTGTGTCTCTTTTTTTCATTAAGTATATATTTCGATTATAAAAAGTCCAAATTCCGTGTTCACAACTAAACGTAAGGTTTTTCGTGAAGCCAATATTTTATAAATGTGTGAGTGAGTATCACGCACACATTTGAAAGAGTTCCTTGGACATGTTCATTTGTTTTACGTAGGAATTGAACGAAGGAGATATTCTTCAACTTTTTGGCTTCAGTTCTCAGTGGCCTACTAGTAATCTGGACATTCTATCATCTAAGAGTACATACATCAACACGCCATCCCCGAAAAATAAGGTTTAAGTATATCCGATTAGTATACCGACATTGACACTTACAAATTCCATTGAAATGTAGCTATCCTATAGCCAATTGCCATTTTTCTCTTGCCCTCAATCTAGCATAGTGGCAAAGATGAAGCCTAAGATGAAACTCAGTCAAAGCGAACTGGAACTAAGACAGAAAATAATATTTAAAAAGAAAAATGCCCCACAAATGGAATTTCTCATGGGTGCGTTTACAAACATAGAATCTCATAGACACAAACACAGACAGACAGTTTAGCACCAGACTCCAAAAGAGTGGTCGCGGGACTTTTCCATTACCGTGACCCCGGTACGTAAAGGGCTAGTGAAGGACACCGTGGATTTTAGTCAGTACAAGTCTGACAGTCCCTCCGGCCCTGCCCTGAGTAGGAGGACTCATTTGATGATTTTACCACGATAAAAAAAAGAGAGACTCCAAAAGAGTGGCGGTAATAAAAATCAATATGCCTTAATTAAATTTATATCTTGCAGATGGTAGAAGAGAAATTATCACTAATGAGGTCTGATGTGAGAAAGGAAATGCTCCGATCTAGTTCAGCCAAAGAATTGTTGACTGGAAAACAGTATAGGAAAGCAGTTATTATAACTGCTGGTAAGTTTAAAAACTCACATATCTAGCGTTTGCGCAGATCGTGGTCAAGAAAACACACAAAAAAATATTTCTCTCAATTTTCACGTTGCTTTGTCAAACTGTGTCGAACTTTTCTATTTTAGTCAGATAATTAGTTTTATTACATCAATAGTAGTTTTAATAAACCAATATTGGCAAGAAGAATCACTCCATTCCAGAAAAGTTGAAAAAAGGTTGAGCCTTTGCTCAGTGTAGGACACCTTGCTGAATAAAAACATACCAGTATCAACTCTTTGATTTTTTTTCAGGGCTACGAGTGACTCAGATATTTGCTGGCAGTGTACCTATCCAGCAATACTTAGGACGTATCATCCAACAGAGCAACTGTGGTCTGCAAGTTTCCACAGCACTCATTATTTTTGGAGTAGTTCGATTTTCAGTTGGTAAGTACAGACTGGTTTGCAAGTCCATGTGGTCCAATGTGTATATTGAGAGAGATTATTGAAGGTCATGACAAAGGTATCCATCAATTAATTCTTAATTTCCAGGTTTGGTTTCACCGGTGGTAGTCGACAGGGTAGGCCGCCGCCCATTGCTCATATACACCTACATAGGCTCCTCCACGATGCTGGCAACCGTAGGAACCTACTTCTTCCTCCAGAAAGTGATAGGAATCGACGATGAATCCTCCAATCCATTCCGTTTAGTTGTATTTATCGGGATTATTTGCTCCATAGTCATATCTAGCGTAGGATTTGATACATTAATCTTTATTATTCCTTCAGAGATTTTCCCTTTGAATGTTAGATCTATATCAATGACCGTGCAAAATATTTTCACTGCGTTCTTAACTTTTACAGTAGTGAAGGGTTATCAGATAATGGAGGATCTGGCAGGATTGTACGGAGTATTCTGGTTTTATGCCAGTATGGCGTTTAGTGGAGCAGTATTTACATATTTTGTAGTGCCTGAAACTAGAGGGAAAAGCTTAAGAGAAATACAAATTGAATTACAAGGTAACATTTACGATGATGATGATGATTTGAAGGAAAAAATTAATGCTGCTGATGATAAGGAAAGTACAGAACTAAAAGAATTAACATGAGATATGGCAGTTTTTTCAATGACTTGAAAATTTTAAACACTCCGTCTTATTATAAAATGTACCGTATGTTAAATGGCTGTAGTATCTGTGAACCTGTATCCTCTAGCAAAGGACAGTAATTATTCTATTATTAAAAATAAATTATTCTATCATATCTGTGGCCTTTTTCTTTTTTTAAGTACTGTTCAAGTGACTGAACCTAAAAATGGTTAATAATAGTTAAGAGCGCGGTTTTTTCAAGTATAAGTTGGAATCACACGTTATTTTCTTACAGAGTCTGTTGTTTAACTGAATAATTAGTGGGATGTTGACGTGGGATCTCAACTTTTCGCCGAAAAATATCGTGCAGGATAGCTCCGTGTGAACAGCCGCTTACGTATTTAGTATTTTGTCTCTGCATCCCATAATGGGTCTAAATGATTTTTTGTTGTCTTTAACGGAAAGATAATAATATGTTTGTTCCATAATAAACTGCTGACTGACCACTTCAGATTGCTGACAGCTTTTTGACTCTCCGTCGACCTGGGTTTGGGCCATATTGGGGCTATGAGCTACCTATTACTTGCCGTCCGCATGCCTGCGCCTACGGTGACGGTGACAGTAGCCATACCCTGCGAAAAATAAAATATAAGGCCCTCTTGCACCACAATCACTAAACGGGTTTAGCGCTAAACTGCCTTAGAATATCACTGTATCCCTGTCAAATTGTTTGAAATTGACAGAGACAGAACGATATTTTAAATCAGTTTAGCGCTAAACCTGTTTAGTGATTGTGGTGCAAGTGGGCCTAAGTCATTATATCATATTTTCTTCCTGGATGATCAACTATTACTAGTTAAACCTAATTACCTACCCCGTGATAAGCTATCATCAAATGTAGAATGTACGAGTACATTGTAAAGGGCTTTACACACGACAGCTACAATGTAAAGTTGACCACGATACGTATCATTATATCTTTCCATACAAAATCGTCATATATTTCGATATAATTATCTCAATACAATTCTGTGAATTCTGTCTCTCTCTTCAAAAATGACGTTCAAAAAAGAAAGATCGGGGCGTATATCATTACCTGTTGTCTGCGATTTAAAGCTATAAATACCGGAATGTAATGTGCATTAGACAATATACATTATAACTGCCGTGTGTGAAGCCCTTAGAATTGTAACCTTGGTTGGTTGCGCGGCTAGTACACTGTATGACTCACGCACGCCCGTACCAATGATGAATTAATTTGCATTAGTTTGAAAAAAAAAGTACGGCACATGTGACTGGCTGACTATGTGAAATTATTTTTAAAATTCTCTGAGTAGTTTTTGAGCCACAGTAGAGCATTAAAAAAACTTTTCTCTTTGTACCTAGAATTATTTTGAAGAGTCTAAACATTAAAAAGTTCCGAATACATTTCATAACCTGTGCAAAAATAAATCGTCTGTAAATTAGTATTAGCACGACATTGGACAAAGCTGCATGCTATTTTAACCTTTGTTGCCAAGGTTTAATACATCATTTTCCTTAAAGCGACGAAGGTTCCGGAATCTACAGTTACTCCTCACCTAGACTGATCGCGAGTAGGATTTTTTACAATTATTGAAGCTATGGCGGATCTCTACGTCTAATTAATGTACGTCCAGTCGAATAATGACATTGCGTATTTTGCGGCTACTATATACTGCGATAGTCCGCATAGACCATTCTTATCTCTCAATGCCTTGATAACATACATGATTCATTTGCATCGAAATCACGAAAAAAACCAGACAAGTGTACCGCGTCCGCGTATGGTGTTCGCAAAGTTAACTGTTCCTAATGATACTCGTAGACGTATTTTAAGAATTTGTTTGCACATTATTTTGTGACATGGCGAATGGTAGACATGCTCAATATTTAGTGGCAGCCGCTGGTGAGTTTATTTTTGTATATCTATGTCTGTTCCTTATTTTATTTTATTTTTAGTTAGTCTATGTTAGTCTGTGTCAAAGGTGACAGAGACAAAAGTCTTCAATGCTGAATTAAACATGTAATATTTTCATTGCAATCGGGAATAACGATAATACTGTTCCTAGATTTAAATTTAGAAAGTATTTTTTGTCTGTTCCGCGTACGCACATCTGTGACTTACTCACAATGACATTGACCTACAATGAGAGTCACAGATTTGCGATAACCTAGTTACTGGAGTGGGGATTTTACCTAGAAATAGAAAGAAAGAAAGAAAAAAGAAGAAGAAGAAGTGTATTGGCTTGGTGGATTTTTTTATACTTTAACAAATCTTATTTTTTTTGTATTGTTTGTATTATGGTTGGTCTTCACTAGGATTTTTTCTTGTGTCGTAGGTGCCTTTATGTGCCAAATATTTGAACTCATATACACAAACAGTTTGTCCTCTCGAGTGTGCTCTCGATTTTTTCATTATTTTAACAAAAGTGTAATAGGTATAAGGTTTTTTATAATAATTATAATCACATCTTATTGGAACACATTATATAAAAAATAAACTTTTATTGTATCTATATCTATACCTACTAATGATTTAAAGTTTGTTTGGTTGAACGTGCTAATCTCAAGAACTTCTAGTCCGAATCGCAAAAATATTTTTGTAGCCAAGCAGCTGGGGTGCGAACACGGGCAGCAGCTAGCCTTCTATAATGGGTGCAAAAATCTCGTGACACAATGTTATGGTTGCAGTCCTCCGAAACGGCTCAACTGACTTGAATGGTTTTTTTTTTCTATTTGTTGCGTATAGATCGTATTTTTCACACTCCTACCCACATGATTCCCGCTCATTTTGCTGGACGTCAATACGTCAAGCGAAATGAGCGCAGGGTCAACTAGTATATAATTTAATCAGCTACACATTCCTTTCGTTTGTTTTAAATTTGTCACAGTAATACTGTAATTTTCACTTCACTAAATAATTTTATCAGCACTATTCACTGTTTGCTATAGAGGCCTAGTAGATATCATTTGAACTCCGAAGATTAAAATACCTATGGATACCTTATTATGACTTTGGCATCCATTGACGCGTGTTTGAATGAACTTCTATGAATTTGTATTGCAGTAGTCAACTGGATACCAAAGTCGTAAGGTATCGGAGACTAGCGTTGCCTAGGGTATGAAAGGGCTTATAGTACAATCGACAAAGTTGAATCATGACCCACCATAAGCTTATTTTCATACAGACATTCAAATACAATTAAGTCCGTAAACATGCATATTCATGGTATCGACCTTGATCTTTGTTAGTTTGACGGATTCAAACGATTTATTGTCAAAACGGGTCATGATTTAACTTAGCCGATTGTACATTGACTACCTGTAACCTGCGTTGACGGCTGACTGATCCCACTAGCGGTGGTGGGTTTCACCAAGGCCACCTGGCTTGCTTCAACCACACTGTCGGTCTCTGGCGCCAGTTTTTGGTGTTCCGTTGTCGTAATCAGGATTTTCAGTTCCTTCTGCTTCCACCTTAAGACCATCTTTTCTTCTGGGCTAGATTGAGGCCATCTACTAAATTCATTGGTCGGTCAATGTTCTCGTAAAAGTATTGTCGTGTCGTAATGACATTATCGTATTGCCATTATTATAAGTCAGTCATTCATTTGTAAGGGACGAGATTAACAATCTATGCTATTTTTATCAACGGAGCGTCAGTGGTTGACAGTGGTTGACCATTGGAAATCATCATAATGATGTGATTATAGTTGTAGATTAACAAACTTGTCAAAATTTATGTAATCAATGATATACCAGTCTGATACTATTAGTGTGATGTTCCGTTGTCCACTGTTTCAGTGTCGCTGGGGGCTGTGGTATCGGGTGTCGTCGTCGGCTGGGCCACCCCGGTGATACCCAAATTCCACGACAATGAGACTGACATTATTATTACAGACGTAAGTAAGATTAATATTAAAAAGTACTGTCAATTAGTGTAGTCGTGTAGACACTTAATTTTTCAAGTATTGATGCCGCAGGCTCAACCACGTCGCTGTCAATTTAGGCTCGAGCTGAAGCCTTTTATAGACTTTAAAATGTTCGTATAAACGTCGTATCGACATTTCCCGTTAGTATGGCCCCAGCATTAGGGTTTTTTTTTTTATCGTGGTAAAATCATCAAATGAGTCCTCCCACCCAGGGCAGGGCGGGAGGGACTGTCAGACTTGTACTGACTAAAATCCACGGTGTCCTTCACTAGCCCTTTATGTACCGGGGTCACGGTAATGGGAAAGTCCCGCGACCCAGCATTAGGGATAGGCCTTTTAAGAGAGTTCTATTTTTAAAACTGACAGTTGGCAAGCTGAGAAAATCCTGATAAAAATAAAATAAAACAACGTTTACAATAGCATAAAATCTTTTTGGTATAACTTCGAAATTTGAATAATATGACAATTATTTCCAGACTGAAATATCGTGGGTAGCAGCTTTGGGATCCCCTGGGTTCATGTTTGGCAGTTTACTGACGAGGTTCATCTCGGACAGTTTCGGGAGACGAATTGTTATATTAGGCAGTGGCGTGCCCTTCACTGTTGGAGCAGTAAGTAATTATTCAAGATTAAATTAAATGTAGTACTCAGAGGATTTCATTTTGTACCACTTTACCATTGCAGAAATTTTTGGCCTGTAAAAAAGTTAAGCTACAGAAGCCTTATCACAAGATTTCTGTATTTTATTTACATCGTAGGTACTTGAAGTATTTACTGCGTTTATTGTATGGAAAATTGAAAAGGCGCCTTTAGTGTACGAACGAGGAACTAATTTTTCCTTCAAATTAACGGCAAAGTTCCCGTTTACGTCACAAAAACTGCAAAGCCTTTGTCAAACAGACAGGCGTGTCGAATGCGAAGTGAGGCGTTTTTATTTGTAATGTATGAAATTGTTTGAATCCAGTCACATAGAAAAGCGAAAGCGATCCGATAGCGTGACAGAACTATCGGACTGACGTCTCGTATCGGTTCGGTATCGCTTCGAACTCGCCTGTCTGTTTGACAAAGGCATTAAAGTCATGCTAGTGCCTCTGGACTCCCAGTCATAAGGCATATATTACCTTGTAGGTAAAAATTCTGTAGTTGCACATTTCAAAGCCCTCTATAGAGATGAATGGGCAAGAAACTCTATGAACATTAGTTTAAATCATTTTTTTTTCACTTTTCTTCGGTAAAAGTTGCCAAGTCCATGAAGTTCATATTCAAAAATATATACCACAGAGGGGTTCCGTTACAGCCAGCAAAAAATTAACTGTCCTTTATGACCATAGATACATACGTAGAAAACTTTCATCTCTTTTTGGCATCTTGTTGAATTTGCTATTTTTTTCCAGATAATTATATTAACCACATTCACACCATGGTGGCTATACATGACGAAGATACTTTGGGGCAGCAGCGTCGGCATGTTGGCAACAGTAAGTATTTCTATAAGTTGCAGATCGGAGGCTACCAGCACAGGTAATCCTCTAGATCCCGCATTAAAGGTCACCTATATAACTAACATCAATATAAGTAAAGCCAGATACACTGACCTCCTGTAGATCCCGCAAACAAGGCATGATATGCAGAATCTAGATAAAGTTATCTGTGCGACTAGCTTCGTATGATACTTCCTCTTTGACAGCACAATGTTGAGACGTACGTGTTTGAGTGATTAGCGTCTATGCTGCCTGTCGCGTGTTTAATTCTCACCATGAAACAAATATTTGTATGACCTTCAGATAAAAATTGTTCTGGGTCTGATTGTTTGAGTTTAAATCATGGACTAGCGTGTCTTCCTTAGACAAATGTGAAATAAAATTGCCGTACACATCGCATGGATCTAGTATAATAATCTAGATTGAGCTCTTATGCCTAAAAACGTGCCAACAGAGAGAGCTACTTTGGAGATAAATGTCTCTTTCTAGTAGGGTGACCATAAGATTCTGGAAAAAGATTATTCCCGATATAATTTTCCCGAATTATTTTTGTGACAGGACACAACGTTTTGGAGATTTAAACAAAATAAGAAAGAAATGTGTTATTGCAATTGAAGTCTCGTCAACTGGAGTTCCAGTACTCTGGCTATCAGTCTCAAGGTCATGAACATAAACTCCAAAGTCACTCGACCTCGACCTTGATTTTAATTTCAAGTCATTTTACCTTAACCCTAAGGATATTAGACCTGTACCTTAAGGTCACTAACTCCATGAGAATCGCAGATCAGGCCTTTGAAATTTTACTTTGACCTCAAGAGCAATGACCCCATGGTGTTTGCTACCCTACTACACCTACATCCCACTGAGTCCCGAACGTTTACTTAGGCGATGTATTAAAGTGGAGATTTTTTTCAAATCTTTACATTGCACCCTGTTTAGTATCCACAGACCGCTTTGAGTTTTAATCCGGGGAGCTACGATCATTTCATATAATCTAAAGCGTGAGAAATAAGATTAATTTTTGTGTGACAAAAATCTTGAAGTACTCGGTCTAGATTATACTATAATAGGTCTATTTTATTTTTGTGACAGGATGTGCCCAAGGAACCACCTATTTCTTTCCTGTATGATACCTAAAATCTTTTAAATGTAAAGAACAAAGATAAATTATATCTATCTACAGAGAATGACAATTTTAGCAGACCATGCTATATGTCTATGTTTGTAAAAGCACCCACACGACACAGGAGGAAATTCCAAGAGCGGCGGAATCTTTTTGTTGTTAATGAGTTGTTCACGTTTCAGGTATCTTCCATGTACTTAGCAGAGATATCAGACAAAGAGATCAGAGGGAAGGTCACGTCCCCAATACGCTATATGCGAAGTTTTGGTATTTTCCTAATCATGGCGGTTGGACCCTTCATATCTTACAATGCCATCAACTACATGATACTGGCTCTACCAATTGGTTACCTCGTCGCCTGCTACTTCATACCTGAAAGTCCGTATTATCTATTGAAAGAAGGGAAGGTTAACGCTGCAAGAGATTCCCTGGTCAAATTAAGCGGTGATCAGGATGTGAAGGTGAGACCAATAATAATTGAACATTCTAATGTTATAAATGCTAAAGTTTGAATGGATGGATGGATAGATGTTCGTTACTCAGTGAACTCAGAACTACTGAACAAATATTGATTAAAGGCTCAAAGATAGGGTAAGGGTAAAAAGCTCACTGTCCGTCTGTCTATTATCTGTCTGTAAAATAAATATGCCATACCACAAACGATATCTTTTTGCCGGTTTAAAGCACGTCAACCTACCCCAATCTGTCACATTTTACCAATCGATCATCAACCTTCCGCTATTGTGCTAAGGTTGGTTGATGTGCTGGCGTCTGTACCATGGTTTCACAAAAATGTATCACGATTGTTACAGATAATAGAAGATCGGTTGTCAGCGATGAGGGTGGATGTAACAAAGGAGACTCAGAGATCCGGTTCTGTGAAAGAACTTTTTACTGGGAAGCAATACCGGAGGGCACTGATCATTTGTATTGGTTAGTATCTAAGGCAAAAAATCCATAATCAGCCTGTTATGTTCCAAAGGCTAGATGAGCCACAGGCCTTTTTTTGGGGCTGGGAAATCATCAAATGAGTCCTCCCCGACCTAGACGGAGCAGAAAGGACTGTCAGACTGCGTACTGACTAAAAACCACCGTATTACTTCAGTTGGCCTTTACGTAAGTTCCAGAGCTGTGGTACCCTTGTTTGGGCATCCGCTAAGGGTCCATAGACATCTTCTCTATGAGAGGATTAAAATACACCGGAATGATCTGGAGTGGGCCTGGTAGAATTGTTGTTAGAATTATCGGTCTCTGCATTCCAATTACATATTGATGTTTTTTTCACATGGTCGAATCTTCGAACAAATCATTGTTCTAAAAAAAAATATTTCTTACATTTTGTTTAAAACTTACAATTCTTCAACAGGTTTGAAAATAACTCTAGTATGGTCTGGATCGCTGGCCATACAACAATATTTCGGGGCGATTATTCAAGAGAGCAAGACGGACTTTGATATATCCACCTTGTTAATCATATATGGAGCATTCAAATTTATTATTGGTAAGATATTTTGCATAGTAAAATATTGTTAGAGACCATCCGATGACACGGATTGGCTGAACTTTTTGCTGATGCACTGCTTGACGCGGTTTCAATTCCCGCATAGAACAATTTTTATCTGGTCTACACAGAGTTATCTTTGGTCCGGCTGTTTATGGCTGTAAATGTAAACCACGATAAATGAGAAATTAATAGCGTGGGCCAAATAAATGATAGAACGATACAGCCATAAATATTAAATCTCTGGTTGCAGGTATATTTTCATCAGCAATCATGGACAAGGTCGGGCGCCGTCCTCTGCTCATTTTCTCCTACTTCAGCTCTGGCGTCACCCTCATCGTTGTTGGGGCGTATTTCTTGATACAGCCAACCTCTTCCCCATACTATGCCTATATCCCCTTCACTGGCATCATCCTCGCTAGCACGATATCCACTCTGGGCTACGAGACGCTAGTCCACGTTGTAGTTGCAGAGATATTCCCCCTAAATGTCAAATCAGTTGCCATGACTTTCCAAAATATTTTGGGAGGGTTCCTGAACTTCTTCTCAGTCTTGATGTATCAAAAGGTGAAGGACGTGGCTGGTCTATCTGGAGTTTTCTGGTTCTATGCCAGCGTATCTATCATTGGTTCTGTATTCTCATACTTTATGGTGCTAGAGACAAAGGGGAAAAGCTTAAGAGAGATCCAGATTGAATTGCAAGGCGATTTGTATGATAAACCAGAGTTGAAGCCTTTAAATGTTGATGATGCAGAGCTTGAAAAATTGAAAAGTGATGATTCTTTGAAGACAGATACAAAAATCGATGTTGTGAAGGAATCTGGTGAATGAAATGACATTAGTGAAATGTACTCCGGAACAATAGTCATCGACTTATTACATGTTGAAGGAGTGTGAACTAGAATCCGACTGAGGTGAATGCGGTTCAATCTGTTGATTAACCGTAATTAGCAACAGTTGCTAGCGCTTGATGACCCTTAAAGGGTGCAACAGTTTTGTTTGCAAATAAAAAAATGATACTGTATTTGTTTTTTTTATTTTTGTTATCTAATAGACATATTTTGGAATAAATCATGTTAAATATACTTTTAAAGTCTTGGTCTATAAATCTAGGCAACGCAAATAGAGAGATTCTCATTCCCTAATGTTCATGCCTTGTATAAGCGACATCTATCGACAATGCCGCGTATTATTACTATTACCATGAGTTCTCAAACGAAGTTTTGGTTAAACTTAAATTAAACCTCTTTTCATATAAAAACAACCTGCTGCCTTTTTCCTATGGAGATAAACAGAAACAACTACAGAACGCCAACTGTTGCGACCCTTTCATGTCATAGGTACAGTCAGCTTCAGAGAAGTCTCACTCCCTTTGGTAGTGATGTCACTAACAAAAGGGGAGAGTTTTCTCTGAAGCCTACCTTACGCCTTTCGTGCATGCGCGCCGCGTGCTTGTATGACCAGGGGTACTACTATCTAAGCACAAAACCTCCTCTTAGGCCAAAATTTCGGGCGTTTACTTCTCTTTATAAGTTATAAAGATACAAGAAGTAAACACCCGAAACTTTGGAACGGACAAAGTATTAGCCGGAACAGCTGTACAATCACGTTGTCTCACACATTTTTAGTTTATACGAACTAAAAATTGGTGACATGATTGCATAGTTTCCCCAACTCCCGTTGAGATGTCAGAACTTATGAATTCAAAACTAATAAGGAGTAGGGTTAACTCAAAAGTTTCGATTTACTTTCGCACGGCGTCCGTACCGCCGTTGACATACGAAAAGAGTAGACCTCCCCTCCCGTAGGTTTCAAGTACTACGCACACAAAATATATGAACAACCTCATCAATAAGTTCAGTATATTTATTTAACTCTTGACTTGGTGGGTCTGCAGCCGCTGCAGTAAATGATGACTTATGATGAGATAGTCGTATCTCTATAATTTAGCAGTAAAAATAAAAGGCAATATTAGAGAACTGTTTTTTTTTTCACATTATTACATATGTAATTGTAAAAAAGCTACTATAATATTTATTTTTGGCGGTGTTTCTAGCACGATAACCATAAGGCTAGGAACAGTCTAACAACACTCAGCCATGAAACACGCACACACACAACATTTTTGTTGAGTCATTGCTAGACTTCTCCCCTAAAGACAGCCTTACGACCCGTTCACGACTTTGGTCTTAGCGGTGCGGCGAGCGGCGCGAATTAGACATTAATTACTTGGAACTACGCGAATTCGCTACTGGTGAAGCCTCGTGACGTCTTTCAAACATTTCAAAACATGTGATCTTACCGCTCGCTGCCCCGCGCTAATTAACCGCTCACAGCGTCATTCGCGGTATATTTAAAAATAAGGCCTTTAAATCTTTAGTACAGTCTCCACATACTTTTCAATTTGATTAGGTACTTGTACCTGACATTTGAGTATACAAAAAAGTAAGTCACAAATTCACATCATTAAAAAATGATTATTTATAAAAAATATTTATACAAAATATCGTAAGCCTACTAGTATTTATTTTTGAGATAAATGCGGACTCATTAGTTACCTGAGGCCTTATCACAAGTTTTCCGTGTTTTACCGTACAGCGTACTTGACGTACGTCGTTTATTGTATGGAAAATGAAAAAGCGCCTTATATGCACGAACGAGGATGTTATCATAACCCTCTCAATACTGCCTTGCTAAGACGAAAGGCGCATACTCTGAGATTCACCCTTTTGGTTTTCTTAAATCATTCAATAGGTCTAAAATCAACGAAGAAGCTTTTTTAATTGCTAAGAAATTTACTCCAATTAAGGTTGCTAATTTCGACTAAGCAGGGCAATCTATGTGTTTTACATAAAGTGGCTTTAACAAAACTTAGCCTCTAGAAAAGCTACACTATTTATTACAACGCCATCTAGTGGTTAGTGTAGCAAATATCTATATTAATCTAAAATCTAGACTTGTACCGGTACCGGTAATAAAAAAGTTCTTATTTCGTAGAGTAGTCAAAAACAAATGTCATATGGATAGTGTAAGACGGAGAACGCTATAAGAAGCCGATTCTTGCCGAGTATCGGTTTCCAAGTGGCGCGGTCGATGTGCATTCTTTATTGCCGGTACTTGTACTACATTTTCTTCAAATAAAACCTAAGTAATCAAATTCCTTTGGAAATAAAATGTCATAAAGTGATGAATGAAATAAAGTGCCAGCTAACCGAGCAACAAATGTATTTTAGGTACAAGGTCCGTTTTATTTTGCGCATATTTACAACTTATTACTAACTAAATATTGGTAAAACTCATTTCCTTGTAAAAGACATTTTCTCAATATTTTAAATAGCACCGTAAGCACATAGTTATCACAATTTCAAAGTCAATTATAAGCCAAAACAGAAAAAAAAAATTATACAAGTCGGCAAAATTTTACCGCTGAGGTGTAATAGATCATTGGTGCTGCAGAGTACTGTAAAGCTATTCTCTATAAAACAGCCCCGTGGCAGCGCTGAAGATACGGTTTATTTTTAGATTTTTAACTTTATGCGCTTGAGCATAAAGGCGCTGAGTCTTATAGAGAACAATAAATTAATCAGTCCTTCAAATCCTGTTTCACGTCTGCTAAAAAATAATTAAAAATACCTCTTGCCACATAATGTCCATTTAAGTTCTAATACCGCGTAACAAAATTTTCGCCATTTGATGCCGATATGAATTTACCATTACAAAAACTAAAAGAAACACTTTACTTAAAAAAAAAATTCTACGTCGATTCATTTTTAACAATAACAATACAATTATAAAAATATCTAAAAGTAAATGTATAAGAGTACCTAATTCAAACAAAACCTTTAATTTGTGATTACAGTAAAAAATATCTCTACTGTCTACTACTTAAAGCATTATATTTGAACTAGCTGTTGCCAGTGGGTTCATACGAACCTATGTATTAATCCAGTTTATAAACTATCTGTTAACCAAATTTCGTCAAAATGTTCCACGCGTTCATGAGAAAAAGGGTCTTGACAGACGGACACATTTATAGTCCCGTTTTTTTCTTTTGAAGTATGGTACCCTTAAAAAAGTTAACACTGATATAGTTCTAGCTACAATTTATTAAGATCTGTTGGGGCTTAAAAACATAACAGTTCATTAAAGACGAAAGTACTCGTATCTAAACTAACATTATAAAGCTGAAGGGTTTGTTTGTTTTGTTAAACGCGCTAATCTCGGGAATTATGTGCTCGAATTGAAAAAATATTTTTCTATTGAATAGCACATTTATGGAGGAAGGCTATAAGCTATATATAGCATCACGCTACGGCTAAAAAGAGCCGAGCAGCGGGGGTTAAACCGTGCGTAACAGCTAATACAAAATAAAAATCATTTGTCGAGACTTCAGGTAATATTGGACACAATTCATTCGTAGAATTATCTAGTAAGTATTATTAAATGCGCAACGAGATTTCTTGTTTTTTTTTCTATTAGTACCTGGGGTTCTAAAAATACCACTTTAGCAGAATATTACGAATTACGATGCAATTATTCATAATTTATCTATTATCTACCTACTTCAGGGGTCGCCAAATGGCGGATCGCGATCCGCATCCGTATACCGATTGACCGGTCGATTTGGATAAATCTATGACAGTCTTTGTTTCATATCTATGCTCGAACTTTTTCTGAATTTAACTGTGATGACATAGCGATGCGATGAGATAAGTGTGATAATGTAAAACAACTAACTGTTAAGTATTTAAGCTAAGTACGTCTTAAGGAGATTTCAGTAGATAAATATCTAAGTAGATCTCATCTAATCCAAGCTTTCTTGAACAGTATCTTTCTTTTCAAGTTCCTGCATTTCAGTGCTTTCTCTCGTCTCATCGTTACTTGCAATTTGCTCTAACGCTACCGTCACCATCAAGGGATCCACAGCACCAGCGTCATAGTTAACACCTTGCAACTCTTTCTGAATGACGCTCAAACACTTCCCTTTCGTTTCTATCACGAAGAAATAAGAAAATGCACTGCCAGCGATTGCAAAACTAGCATAAAGCCAAAAAACAGTAGTCAAACCACCTAAATCTTTGATTGCTTGGTACGTCATTCCTATGAGAACACCTAAAGCTGAGCCAAATAAGCTAACACAAGTAAAAGCAACGGCTTTCACGTTAATAGGAAATATTTCAGCAGGAACGACGTGAATGAGTGAACTGAAGCCAAATGTGGAGATGACATTGGAAAGAATAATGCCCATATATGGTATGAAGGCGAGGGTGATTAAGGTCCCATGGTTAAAGAGCAAGACGTCTCGGAAGAAAAAGAAGAGGCCGACTATGAAGAGCGAGGCACCCGTGCCCATGTACGAGTACACGAGGAGAGGCCGGCGTCCTACTCGGTCCACGACCAGCGAACTCATCATACCTGCGAATCAAATGTTGATATTTAAAATTATTATAACAAAGGTAGTTGGAAATATTTAGTTTTAAATAAAGATATAGGTAATGTTCTTAGTTTATAAAGGTGCTAAGTGAAGAAGAATATATCGTATATGTTACTGTAAAAGCTCGAAGTCGGTAAATCTTAAGATTTCCCAGTAAATCCTAAGATTTACAATATTATAAGAAAGACTTAAAGAAAGAAAGGTTGTTTTGGGAATGAACAATGAGTAATTCTTAAACATTTATTTCAATTAACTGAACGTAGATCATTTAGACGGAGAACATTTACCGTGCCTTTAATGTTAATCCTAAGATTGACCAAGTGAATGGTGGTAAAAGTTCGAATCGCAAACCTTTTTGGACATTTACCATTAAGAATGGGTAAATCTGATCCACTTTACTGGGAAATCTTGAAATTTACCGTATTTCGGGCTTTTACAGTAACATATACGCCACAATGGAGAGTATTACAAAAAGCATACCTTTTTGACATGAATGAAAACACACGTATTCATCAAGACAATGGCTTAATCTCGAGGTTACTGAACAAAGTAAATAAAGTTACTTACTGACAACGAAAGTAATCGATCCGTATATGATAGACACTAGGGAATCATCCAGTTCCAACTCCGTCTCCTTGACTATCAATGCCAGATACTGCTTTAAAACCATTGCTCCAGTCATCAATGCAGTTAGTTTCAGTCCTGGAATCATGAAAGATTTGAGTCATCGTACTGTATTTTGAGTTCACTCACGTATCGATAAAACCAGTTTATAACATAGGCTAGTTCTATACTGTTGTGCATAAAGTTTTATAAATAAATAAACTAAAATATAATAACCTAGTTCGTCAAATAGAATACAAAAATAAATATTGAAATTTTTGTTTTACCTGTACTTTTTCTTCGTTACATAAATGAAAATTGACACTTTTGACACAATACTTCACGGACATCGTCATATGGGTCTAAAGCCCTTGTCAAACAGACAGGCGTGGCGAATGCGAAGCGAGGCGTTTTTATTTGTAATGCATGGAATTGTTTGAATCCAGTCACATAGAAAAGCGAAAGCGATCCGATAGCGTGACCGAACCGATGCGAAGACGTAGCGAAGGCGTATTTGCTCTGTTTGACGTCGTTCATAAAAAGCCAGCTAATACAACTGCCACGCCTCGGTTCGCTGCACCCTCTTTGACGTCTCGTATCGGTTCGTTATCGCTTTGGACTCGGTCCGATTCGCTACTGCCTGTCTGTTTGACAGTCTTTAGAGCGTTCTGAAGTCACGAGCCCTCCAGGTTTTATCTTATAAATATTCAATGTTTAAAAAAAACGGCAACCAAACACTGTACAATTTCTTCTTTATATAAAACCTCGACTTACCAGCAGCTATTATAATGGCTTTCCTGTACTGCGCTCCGACAAACAATTCCTTCACTGAGCTGGAGTTTAACATTTGCTTTTTGACAGCCTCCTGCAAGCTCAATAGTTCATCTTCCAGAACCTGTAGACCCTGAGATTTATTGAGAAAGTTTGAGATTTATTGAAAGAATTAGAAATTTATTGAGAAATTTGACGAGCAAGCAGGTGATAGTTACGACATGTCATGGTCGCTCAAAACACTCTTTGATTGACACAGATGAAGATAGAATAAGAATAATTTTATTATGCCATTGTTTGTTACTTCTTAAAAACGGTTTCTGGACTGAAGACAGTGGTCCGCAAATTAGGCTGTATCTTGGGGCCAATATTTGTTGATACGAATTAGACGTGAATTAGAAGTTTGTGTGGTTTTGTGTGATGAGCCTTATGACAACTGATTTTCATTTAAGCCTTTGTCAAACAGACAGGCGTGACGAATGCGAAGCGTGATGTTTTTATTTGTAATATATGGAATTGTTTGAATCCAGTCACATAGAAAAGCGAAAGCGATCCGATAGCGTGACAGAACTATCGGACTGACGTCTCGCTTCGGTTCGGTATCGCTTCGGAAACGCTTCGCTTTCGCCTGTTTGTTTGACAAAGGCATTATGGTTTACCCAAGCCTTCTTACAAATACCGTATTAAAACAGTGTCATCAGGCGAAGGTATATAACAAAACACAAAAATACCTTCTCATCCTTATATCCCCTCAACATCCGAAGTGATTTTCTAGCCCCCTCCTGATCATTATTTTTCAAGCAAAAATATGGCGTCTCCGGTATCCACCAGCAGATGACGAAGAACAGCAATGGAAGGGCGAACATAAGGAGGTTGAGATTCTTGAAACTCATGAAGGGCCCCACAATCATAACGAATAGATGCCCGAATTTGAACATAAATCCGGTGAAGATTGCCAGTTGCCCCCTCACGTCTTTATCTGCTATTTCTGTTATATAGATGTTGATGACCTGAAAATATACATAGTCCATCTAGAGATACTTTTTTAAATAGGTATTTCTAAAATAATGATTGGTTGAATGAATGAATGAAATGAAATGAATGGTTCAATAGACCAGATAGGCTGATCTTTTGGGGTCTGCATTTAATTTTATTTGAATTCTAGGTAACATGCTCCTTCCAGCAAGCCATCAGTATTCACTGCCGTTCAGCCACATCGTCGTACCATAGTTTTTTTTTACACTTACTCTTAAATCCACTTATTCATTCGCAAAAGAAGAAGAATTGATAAAATGCGTTAAAACAAATGACTTCGATTGTGGACTCATTGGGATGAATAATGAAGGAGCTCGTGAACGCTACTAAGAATAGTACTGCTGCCATAGTGGTATAAGTCCAGGATGTTACAACACCTCTTTTAAACCTATTTAGACTAATAAATTGAAGAATACGTACCGTACTGATCATTCCTGATCCCCAACCCCATAAAAATGTTGTAATACACACTTGCCATGCTTCTACAGCAAATGCTATAATAATCTGAAAAAAAACATATATTTAATACACATGAGTGAGTCCAAAAGTAAATATTTAAACATATTTATGGTTTTTCCCGTTTGATTGATCATTGTGTCAATTGTGAAACATTGCATGCAATTGATTCAGTGACAACAACAAACCGATAGATTATTTAAATTTATCCAAGTTGTATGTTTTTTCATAGTTAGTCTAATAGTAGGTACGGTCGCGGGACTACGAAGTTACCCCCGGAACGTAAAGGGCTATTGAAGGACACCGTGGATTTTAGTCAGTACGAGTCTGACAGTTTCTCTTCAAATCTTGCATAAACGCGTCTAAATCGTTCTAGGCCGGAAAATACAAAAAGGAAGGAATGGAAGTAAAGTTTATGGGGAAGACCTTTGCCCAGAAGTGGGACAACAAGCACCAACTACCCAAAGTAGATTGACTGCTCAGGCCGTTCAGAAATCACATCGCTGGACTCCACGATGTGCTCTTCAACGAGGCGTCTTTGAGGTCGTCGGATCATGCAGCGCGAGTGGTGAACGCTAATATCGCTGTCGTTCAGTCAATAGCAAACTTTAGTACTAACGTGGCATGAAGCTGTTTATGGAGAATTACACTGTAGGCCCTATATGGCCTGGCCGCGGGACTGTAAGAATTACCGTGACCGCGGAACGTAAAGAGCTATTGAAGGACACCGTGGATTTTAGTCAGCACGAGTCTGACAGACCCTCCCGTTCTGCCCTGGGTGGGAGGACTCATTTGATGATTCTACCACGTAAAAAAAAAGAAGGCCCTTTATGGCCTGCCTTAACTTTACTTACCGAACCAGCTGCGATAGGGAATGCGCTCGCCAGTATTGTGACTCGTCTCCCGATTTTGTCAGAGATATACCAGCAGATTAAAGCGCCAACTGCAAACCCGCCTGGAGTAGTAGAAACCATCGTCGACATCCCGTACTGGAAAACAAATGAATACCGGTTTTACATGTTTGGTACAATTTTAAATATTTCTTACAAAATAAAGCAACCATAAATAAATTTAAAAACAAAAGACATTTAAACAATTTTTTATAGCTAGTGTCCGCAACTCTACGTCAAAAGCGCGTATTGCACGCCACTATTATTTTATTTACATGATATTGATAAACCACAGAACGTTTATTAATAGTAAAATTAATATACGTACAATAACAATTTATTTGAATTACGACTATAACGATAAAACTAAGCCGTATGATGCACATCCGGTATTATGATCAATCCATCAGCCAACTCGAATAGTTATTTATGTTATTATAAGTTATTTAATACTCAATTATTTATTGTATTCTATTAATACATAATTATGTTACATATTTGTTAAAACAAACTTAAAAAAATACCATATTGGGCACAAAAAATTAGGAGAAAGAAAAAGGGTTAAGTTGCAATCAGTTACTTTTTAGAGTTCCGTACCCGAAAATTAAAACGGTACCTCATGAACCGTGATATTTTCACAGATGACGCATTTCTTTTGCCTTTATAACAGCAAGGAGGGCCCAATACAAAAATTGTTTTTGCACAGTTTTGCTCAATATTGATAACGGCAATCAGTATATGGGCCTACCACACGCACAACGCGCAGCTTCACCACAATTTTGCATGCGCAAGCCGGTTTGTAAATGGAACACCGTGCGTGCGGTTTGTAAATCTTGTGAAGCTTGCAGGCAGAACTGTGGTGAATCCTGTGCGTGTGGTAGGCCTAATACGCTTGAAATATACACAGAATATTTTACATATTGATATTAAAAATAAATAATTAAATTAAAATAAAACAAATATACAAAAAACGTGGTTCTTTTTGCCGTTTTTATAGATAAGTCACGGAACCCTTCGTGCGCGGGTCCGATTGACCGGTTTTAGTAATGAAGTGCTAGAAAACTGAAAGTACTAACTAGGAAGCTTATGAACTAACCTTATCAATGTCAACATCGGTTTGGTTGTTCTGGAACTTGGGCAGCACCACTGTGGGCCAACCAGATGATAAGCCCAACGTCACCATGGTTACCGACACTGCAACCAAAATTATCAGAACATTGGTCTTACTGCATAGCATCAGCATCGTCTCGTACTAATTAAATAATATAATTCATCTAATTTTGGTATTAACCCAAATAAAAATACAATTAACGAGATAACTTTAAATTAAATTACTTAATTGAGATCCCCATGTTCCCTCAATAGACCTTTACCGTCCTAACATTTTTTTTACGTGGTAAAATCATCAAATGAGTCCTCCCACAGGGCAGAACGGGAGGGACTGTCAGACTCGTACTGATTAAAATCCACGGTGTCTTTCAATAGCCCTTTACGTTCCGGAGTCCCGATAATTCATAAGTCCCGCGACCACTGTCGTAACCTTGGAATATTAAAGAAGCACTTACCAGAAAGCGTCACTAAATAAAGATTTCTTCTGTTCCCGTTTTCCATTGTCTGCAACAAACAAAAAATACCTACATTGTTTTCAAGTCATATTTAATTTTACTATAAAATAAAATATATAGTACTTTTATTAATGAATACGTGTGCCAACAATACGAAGAACAAGTCCCTTTTTCAATTACAATAACTTTAAAAAAAAATGAGGTACTCTGTTCGACCTGTATGTATGTTTGTCCACGATTATCTCGCGTTTGGTTTAACCGATTTTGATGCGGTTTTCAGAAAAATGATCGTTACAACCTGGAGAAGGTTTAAGTATACAAGAATAATAGATGTCCCGTGACTTTGTCCTCATGGATCTGTTATTGCTAACTTCT
This sequence comes from Agrotis puta, assembly GCA_943136025.2. Lineage (NCBI taxonomy): Eukaryota > Metazoa > Arthropoda > Insecta > Lepidoptera > Noctuidae > Agrotis > Agrotis puta. The sequence goes on along the minus strand of OW964175.2, from coordinate 12,898,363 downwards.
TAGACGCTGAAGATTTGTATTTAATATCAGAATCTGAATTAAAAACAACATTAGTTTACCCCAAACGTTTTGTTTTTAAAAAAAACCGACTTCAAAAACAAACACAAAAAAGTGTAAAACAACTTTTCTTTCGGAAGTCGGTGGCAAAATTCAATGAAATAAACAACAAAGCCACTGACTTCCGACTTCCAAAAGAAAATTAATTTTACTCTTTTTTAGGTTTTTAATTCGTACAATACATTCAAAGGTATGCATGAGACTATTTTACATATCGACGATGAAGAGTCAATATATAATATCTAACATTTTGGCCATTTTTGTTTTATTGCATTATTTATTGTAGAATAGAGTAATGCACATGCTGACAAAGATCTAAGGTCTGTTTCTTATTAATTTTGCAAGATAAACAATTATTGCAATATATATTAAGTGGTGTTACGTCATTTACGATGGCAATAGATACTAACAAAATCTATCTAAAATATATCTAAAAACTAATAAAATCATTGATTGCATAATATTGTAGTCAGTTTACATAAAACATTTAAAAAATCAAATATACTAAAAAAATAATTAAACGGACTTGAAAGTTTTTTTCGCCTCCTGTAAAGTTGCGTTTTTGCAGTTATTATTTATTGACTCTTCATCGGCGATATGAGAATTAGGTGTCTGTCTCTTTTTTTATAATTAAAATCACCATAACCAATGAATTAGCAATCCTTCTTCCTAAATGTCATTTTGTAGCTTGGCGCTTAAACTTTAGCTAGAAGTCTAGACTAACTCGTCTCTGGAACGCGCTACTCTTACTTTTTCATCTGTATTGCGAGTACAGTATACAAAATAACGTTTAAGTATATATCAATGACCTAAAATATCTATATCTGTAATTATTTGTATATAGTAGACCTTGAATAATAATTGTTTAGTGTGTAAGTATTATTTTGTTTTCATGAGATCATAAGATAAGAGAAATGGAACGCGAAAGTAAGAAATTGTTTTGGACTCTCCTTTTGTTTTGCACAAGGTCGCTTCAAATTTTGTTTTGTGTGACTGAATTTTAAATAAATCCATCTTGCTAGAAACATAATATTTACTTTTGCCATAGATAGTGTTTTGTTTAATTTAACTCACAAGGCGTAGTATTTAGAGTTCAAAATATGATAGGTTATGTTTAGAATTTATTTATTTACATGTTTATTGAAACCGAAATTGAAAGGTCAAACAGGGTATGATCTCTCTCTAAATACACCATTATTTATTTTTAACTAAATTGCTTTTGTAATTTTATTACTTTTCGTTTTTAATTATTGTTAGTTAGGTTTTCCTGTTCGCTAGAGCTTTTATCGAATAATATTATTGCTACTGCACGAGTCGCCACTTACGTTCGGCTTATCTTATCAATGAATTCGTCAAAATAAGCTTAATTTACTATTTACAATTTAACTACTTACTTTGTTTATCAAACAAACTCACTTTTTCACAGGCACTAAATACATTAAATAATAACTACAAATAAGTACTTAAACTAGTAGTTTATTCTCTGTAATTATTAATTAATTATTATTAATTCACGGATGAGACGCGAGCATAAATTCTTAAAATCATGCTGCTAAATAATTTTGCACGTCCGTACTCGGCAGTATTCTGATTGCTACTGCATTCAAGTTGGTGACGAACCACACTAAGCTGTGTAAACAGAATCTAGACTGATTTCCCGGCCAGCAGACAAATGTAAATGATTGATTAAATATTTAACCAACTTCAAAAAAAAATCTTTAGGGAGTCGGTGGCTTTATTTTTATTTCATTGACTTTTTTGCGATCTACATCCTTTTTTTTACCTCTTTTAGTTCAGAAGCCTTATCTTAAGATTTCTGTATTTTACCTATTTAAAGCGCACCTACTTAAAGTATTTACTGCGTCTATTGTATGGAAAAATGAAAGAGCGCCTCAGGAACTAATATTTTCCTTCAAATTAACGTTAAAGTTCCAGCTTGCTTTGCATCACACTAACTGAAATTCTTGTCATAAATGTATTTTTTTTAAACAAGTACTAGAATTTTATAAGTAATCTGTACAGAAATTAATTACATCATCCGAATAGCAATAAGCAAAAAAATACTCGCTAAATAAAAAGTGATGAGCCAAATTGAATGAAATTTTTATGGGACCGAATGACACACAGACTTTAGACGGCAAGAAAATATTTATTACAACCACTCATTCACTGGTACTACTCGTAAATAAAACACTACTTGACGGCATTCCATCGTTGTTTTACACTTGAGATATTTCTCTTGTTCCCATCTCATACTCGTACCAATAAAAAATAGGATCTACTAGCTTGAGACTACGGCTTTGCCTGCGTAATTGTCTACGCGGGCTAACCTTTTCTTTTAAAGACATAAAAGTACCCTTTGTGTTAGTGCACGAATTATAAACACCGTTAGAAATCAGTTTTGTCGTTTTTAAGTGAAAGACTAACAAATTTTCATACATCCATCCTCACATTTTTTTATATTTACATAATACTTTGTATTGGTCTAAGGTTGTCTAAGGTGGCCAGGGCTGGAAGACTGTTGGCATTTGAAGATCTACCACCCAAAACATAATTCCCATACCACATTGACGTGACGCGGTCAGTACGTTTTTTGTTTATGTTATTTTTTTATGTGTTTTTATCATGCTAACAAATACATTTTGGACACTTGGTCGCCATATGTCGGATAAGCTACATTGTTCTTGGCTCTTCTGTAGCAATAACTAGCGGTACCCCGCAGTTTCATTCGCCGCCGCCGCTGAGCTCCTTAGAAGGTGTCCAATAAAGGCTTTGCCAAAAAGGAAGCTCGGCGCGACTCGATGATAGCGTGACGTGTGCGTGGCATGCTAATTTAAAATGAAAAATATAACTTTACGTCACACAATACATGCCACGCCATCGCTCGCCGACGTCGCGTGTCGCACTGAGTTTGACGAGACGTGACACGCCAGCCTTGGCGTGACGGGAGCGCGGTGTGACAAGATCGCAAGGCGCGGTATCACCGCTAAGTACTAATCTATAACAGCTGGTACACAGGACGCGATGCTGACGAGGCGCGACACCATGGCGTGTTCCAAACAGTGCGACTATCGCAACGCGCTTACGACCCGCCAGACTCACGTCACGCCAGCGCCATGCTATCGTCAAGCTCGCTGTTTGGCATATGAAAATTAAAAAGGCAGCGGAACAACACTTTAGTGGTGCTTTTTTTATTTTTTTAGATCGTTTTGTAACATGTTTATAGTTGTCGAAAGAGAAAAGTGACGAAAGGAGATGTAACCCTTGAAACCTGTTGGATGGGAGGAGGTCAAGACTAATCTCACCTTATCTTAAATGGAGGAGAGGGGGGATCTCGGCATGTTAATGGCGAGATAAGAGGGTTTCCTACAATTATGTAATACAGGTTTAGGTACCACGATTTTATTTTTAAATTCACTTAATTGAAAAAAAAACGTCGTATCGTGATGTTAATTAGCGATATGAATATTATGTTTATACCTTTCTCGCCTATTTTCTTCCAAATAGCTATTCAGTTTTTATTTTCATTATCGGTCTACCGACTACAGCATTCAGTCAATGGGACATCTATAAGTTTATAAAGGAATAACTCCAAACAATATCATTGGCTCCAAAGGTCAGAGCTGAAAAGTTTGGATTTTTGTTAACTTCGTGATATTCCTAAATAAATAAGTACCTACTTATATTGTTTTAGATGTATTTTTTTATATCAACCTTTTGGTGTTTACTTATCGATTATTTCCTATCGATTATTATACCTACTTTAGAACGCTTTTTTATCCTAATCACAATTCAATTTAAATGATCATTACCTACCTACGTTAGGGAAAAAAGGAAAAATTAAAAGAAGAATAAAAAAATATTGCATAAAAAAAACGCGTTACTAAATAAGTGGTCATGGTATACGAAACGGGGCACTATGAAAAAAAGACTTAGAAAATTTTCACCCAAAAACAACGCCTAATCAAGCCTTCGGGATCCGGTGGGATGTGGGAGTACTAGGGTGGGGAAACACCGGGGGACGACCTTAAGGTCTTGACCTTGACCCCAAGGTCAAGGTCAAATTTAAAAAGTCGCAGACACGGGGTACTCTTTGCGATCAGTGACCTTGACGCTAAGGTCAGTGACCTTGACACCAAGGTCAAGGTCAAATTAAAAAAGACGCAGAAACGGGGTATGCTCGAGATCAGTGACCTTGACGCCAATGACAGTGACCTTGACCCCAAGGTCAAGGTCAAATTTAAAAAAAGACCCCGGTACGGGTTACGCTCGAGGTCAGTGACCTTGATGCCAAGGTCAGTGACCTTGACGCCAAGGTAAGTGACCTTGATTCCAAGGTTAAGGTCAAATTTAAAAAAAGACGCAGATACGGGGTACGCTCGGGGTCAGTGACCTTGACACCAAGGTCAAGGCCAAATTTAAAAGAGACGCAGTGTACGCTCGAGGTCTGTGACCTTGACGTCAAGGTCACTGACCTTGACCCCAAGGTCATGGTCAAATTAAAAAAGACGCTGACCCGGGATACGCTCATGGTCAGTGACCTTGACCTCAAGGTCAGATTCATAAAAACACCCCTTTTAACCTAACCTGTCCAAGTCGGAGTGCCCCAAGTCTCGAGCTCGCTTCGCTTGCTCTTAACTTAGTCCAAGAGGACTAAGTTGCTTAAAGGCCAAAGTCGGAGCCCCGCATGGCGGGGCTTAATAATAAATAAATAGTCGTCATAAAAAAATAACCACGAAGGGGATGGCGGGGTCCAGTGAGCGGCAAAGCGAGCGAATAGACCCCGCTATCCCCTTCTAACCTAACCTGTCCAAGTCGGAGTGCCCCAAGTCTCGAGCTCGCTTCGCTCGCTCTTGGACTAAGTTGCTTAAAGGGCAAAGTCGGAGCCCCGCTTCGCGGGGCTTAATGGTCATAAAAAATAACCACGAAAGGGCGGGGTCTGTTCGCTCGCTTTGCTCGCCTAAGTCGGAGTGCCCCAAGTCTCGAGCTCGCTTTGCTCGCTCTTGCATCCTAGGTCAAATAACTGATTACTACCTGTCATACTGGCTCGACGGAGCCCCGCTTCGCGGGGCTCCTATTTCTGCGTGCGAGGTTTAAAGTAACCTAACACGAAGGGGATGGCGGGGTCTTTCAGACCCCGCCATCCCCTTCTAACCTAACCTGTCCAAGTCGGAGTGCCCCAAGTCTCGAGCTCGCTTCGCTGGCTCTTGGACTAAGTTTTAATTAAATTTTACCTTGACCTTGGGGTCAACGTCACTGACCTTGGCGTCAAGGTTACTGACCTCGACCGTACCCTGAGTCTGCATCTTTGTTAATTTGACCTTGACCTTGGCGTCAAGGTCACTGATCTCGAGCGTACCCCGTGTCTGCGTGTTTTTTTAATTTGACCTTGACCTTAGGGCCAAGGCCACTGACCTCGAGCTTACCCCGTGTCTGCGACTTTTTTGATTTGACCTTGACCTTTGTGTCAAGGTCACTCACCTCGAGCGTACCCCGTCTCTGCGTTTTTTTTAATTTGACCTTGACCTTGGGGTCAAGGTCATTGACCTTAAGGTCCCCCGGTGTTTCCCCACCCTAGTACTCCCACATCCCACCGGATCCCGAAGGCTTGATTAGGCGTTGTTTTTGGGTGAAATTTTTCTAAGTCTTTTTCTTTGCTTTTGCCTCAAAATTTTCTAAGTCCCAGACGCCTTCACAATGAGAGTTAAATTTTGCCTCCTAGCTCAGCGGTCATTGACCTCACAAAAAAAAATCCCGGGAAAAAGTTGTTTCTTTTGATGTCCACCATACGATAAAACCATAAAAAGTAAGTATTATTATGTTTGAAAAATACATCAAAAATTTTCTAAGTGTTTTTTCCTCAGTGCCCCGTTACGTACACTCCAACCAAATAAGTACCTAATTGTATTATAACAGGCGTCCTTCTTTTATGTTCTAAGTTGGTATATATGGCAACTCGTAAGTTACCTATCTCTCGGTAAAGTTAAATACATCCTAAAAAACCTAAAACGCCAAACATAAAAAAAAACACAGTTTACCATCAGAACCCGCTACACTTAACACAGAAATCGTAAACACAACTACTACGCCACTTGAGAACCAATAACATCTAACACAAAACTGTAAAGTTATAGACGCTTAAAATTCCGCGCTCAAAAAAAGAAGTACCTCGAGTACGTCTTCCGCTTTTAAGAATGGTGTTACCAACACAACGGACCAAACTGAACTGATTCGAAAATCAAATTGCGGAGAATCTTATAATACAGCCGGCCGGGGTAAAAGAGTCTAAGCAAGCTAAACATAACCGGTATAAGCGGATCGTTCATCGTATGGAAAGATGTTAAACAGCGAGGTCAAGTTATACTGGAGATGTGTCGCCCCGTGTACTACGAGACGGGACTTTTTGTTTTATGATAGAGCAACACCGTTGAAAAGTCCCTAGCTGCCTAGCTGCAAAGCCGTGATAGTTGCGGGGATCACCGCTGTTTTATGCACCAATGCCCCCATAATTACTTTAATTAACTAACTACATACATAATTATGTAGTACCTATTAAGTGCTAGTTTCTGCATGTGACTTTGTTTGCGTGAATTTTAGCCTTCAAGTTGCGTGGCTAATAATAATTTATTTAATAAATTATTTTATAGCCTTAAACGGAACAAGCAAATAGTATCCTATCTAAAAGTAAGATATTTAGATAGATCTGTTTCGACAGGCCTGTTGGTCTAGTGGTTAGTGACCCTGACTGCTATGCCGGAGGTCGTGGGTTCGATTCCCACCCAGGACAAATGTTTGTGTGATGAGCACGATCATTTGTTCTGTGTCTGGGTGTAATTTATCTATAATATGTATGTATTTAGAAATATATAAGTATGTTTATCAGTTGTCTAGTACCCATAACACAAGCTCTGCTTAGCTTGGGACTAGATGGAGTTGTGTGATAGTTGTGGAATGTGGAATATTTATTTATCTCTAGACTCTAAGATACTAATACTAGTTGTCCCCCGCGGTTTTACCCCCGCTGCTCAGCTCTTATTGGTCGTAGTGTGATGTTATATAGCCTTCCTCGATAAACAAACTATCATCAGACACAAAAATATTTCTTCAATTTGAACTACATACATACTAGTTCCTGAAATTACCGCGTTCAACCAAAAAAACTCCACCAGCTTCATAATATTAGGTTTTTTTTTTTATCGTGGTAAAATCATCAAGTGAGTCCTCCCACCCAGGGCAGGGCGGGAGGGACTGTCAGACTTGTACTGACTAAAATCCACGGTGTCCTTCAATAGCCCTTTACGTACCGGGGTCACGGTTATCCCTTGGTCCCGCGACCCCGACAGGCTCATAATATTAGGATAGATTTAACAAAAGAAAAATTATGTGTTCATTACTTTTTTAAACTCTAACTGACATCCTAACTAGATTTGCAATTAATTTATGCTGGCAACTAGCCTATGGTCATTTTATTTTTATAAATGTTTAGGCTGCGGTTCCATTGAGGCAGAGCGGAGAGCGATTCACTAATCACATGGCTGCTTGAGTGGGAAGTGTGGTGAGAACAAGCCATGTGATTGGTGAATCTCTCTCCGCTCTGCTTCGCTACGCCTCAGTGGAACCGCAGCCTTACACACGTACTTAATTTGTAGAACGGAAGAAACGCTGCTTCTTATCAAACAATATAGCTGTTTCGTCAGATTAAAAGTTCAAGGATCTTTTTAATAGCAAAATCTTTTATTTTGCTATCAAAAAGAAAATTTTCCCATTCACAAACAGACTTTAAATAGACGAATAAATAGTTAACCACCCTTTTTTATCTTGATGATTTTATCAAGTCCTCGACCTTCAGTCCCTCACGTCACGTCCCACACTCGTATTGACTAAAATCCACAGTGTTCCTCCAATAGCCCTTTATGTTCCAGGGTCACGGTTACTTGTTTAGACAGTCCCGCGACCCCGGCAGGCTTTGGCCCGTAGCATGTTCCAAAATAGAAATGAATTCCCCAGCCAACGACTTACGTCAAAACATCTAGAAGTGTTTCGATAACAGAAAGTTCCTTTGTTCTTTATGCTTTTGTAGTAGGTACTTAATTATTTACAATGAATGCCATTGAACAACTATATTAAAGTGTGACCGTTCCTAGAACCATGTAGGAAGGTATTTGCAATATAGGTACCTCAATACGATGGTAGATATATAACAGAGAACTTTTTGTTTATCAAATTCATGCTAACTATTACGGTACTTTTAGATAGCATAGCCAGAAAACGTTAACAACACACACTCTTTGTAGGTAAATATATTGTTACATGCATAATAAACAATGTGTCCAGTTTCGATCTGTGCAATTCAACTAAGAAGGAGAGCTGCTGACGCCATGTTGCAACGTCATGCAGCCCTTTAAAGCCTGTACGATTTCAAATAAATAGTTATCATATGAGAATAACTCTATCAAGGTAATAAAGATAAATAAACTATCAAGGTAATAAAGATTAAAAATTAATTTGCATGAAATATTTTATTGGTAAACGTTAGTTTCATTTAACAGTTAACCCCCTTCTTATTTGAAAACCTTATTAGCTTGCTCAATTTTATCTATAAAATTATTCTACGAGTGAGATCGGAAACCAACCGCAACTGAATGGTAGCCATTTCTGGTTTTTGATAGCTTTATAAAAAAAACTTATTTCTTCAAAAAATAATAGATTTATTAAAATATTTTTTTTTTTGTTTAATTCCCTCATTCGCGCCGAGACAACCCGAAACGGTTGCTTCATGGTGCCCGTTTGTGACGTCACGTGACTTCTATGATTAAATTGTCAATAGTATTCCATATATTTTAAATAGAAGAATTCAATAGAAGTGACATCATGCTCTTCGGATTGAACCATAAAATTTATTCTTATGATATTTGAGTACCGATTGATTGATTGATATTATCATCATGCCTATTCTTGTCTGACATCTTTTTGGAGCTAACTAGTACTTAATATAAATCCTACTTAATTTTTTTCTCATTTCTACTTAACAAAAGCGCAGGGTGTAGTGTAGCTTTTTTTTTCTTATCGTGGTAAAATCATCGAATGAGTCCTCCCACCCAGGGCAGGGCGGGAGGGACCGTCAGACTTGACTGACTAAAATCCACGGTGTCCTTCTATAGCCCTTTACGTACCGGGGTCACGGTAATTTTTGAGTCCCGCAACCCCGGCAGGCTTTGGCCCTCTACAGGCCCCGTCACTATGCTGACACTCCTTGAGGCGCGCGTAGAACACAACGCGCCGTCGACCCGGGCATTGTCCATGGTCGGACAGCGAGTTCCCCATCACTCGCAGCCCGCATGCCCGCGCCTACGGTGGCCGGAGATCGTCTTGCGACGTCCGTCGCATGGAGGGAGGACGCTGTCCCTTCCTCACGCGGCCCTCCTCCTCCTTCGCGAGCATGACTGCTTCGCAGAAGGAGGCGACCGCTTCCCACTCCGTCTCGTCCCGCAGCATGGCCTCGACCAATGCCGGGCGCGAGAGGTCTCCGCCTATCGCCGTCTTGAAGACACGGCGGTGATCTGCCCAAGCGGGGCAGTCCTGCACCGTATGCTCCACCGTGTCCTCCAGTCGATCCTTGCAGTGGTGACACCCAGGTGTTTCTTCCCAGTGTAGTGTAGCTTTTTTTTTATCGTGGTAAAATCATCAAATACGTCCTCCCACCCAGGGCAGGGCGGGAGGAACTGTCAGTCTTGTACTGACTAAAACCCACGGTGTCCTTCAATAGCTCTTTACGTACCGGGGTCACGGTAATCCGTTAGTCCTGCGACCCCGGCAGGCAGTGTAGTGTAGCTAAGCTTTTGAAATTTCAAAAAATCTTTGGCTAATCTTAAAATTAAAAGTTTGAACTAATTCGTTGGAACACGTTTTTGGCAAATATAAACAGCAAGTAGACCTTTAATACAAAAGAAGTATAATCTACCAAAATTAATTAACTGTGTTCTTGATTCCAATGAAATTTTAATTACTTGAACACACATCATCACCTTTTTGTGTCAAAAAGATTCTTTATTTTTAGGATTCCGTACCTCAAAAGACCCTCAAAGGATTTGTTGTCCACCTGTCTGTCTGTCAAGACCTTTTATCGTTAATACCATTAACATATCTGCAAGTTAGTAAGGAACCCTTGGTGCGCGAGTCCGATTCGCACTTGACTGGTAGCTTTTGAATTTCGTTAGTTACCTGAATATATTATTAATAACGCGAACAAGCTGGAGAAATCATGAGTCGAACCGTATCAGCCATATCTCATCGAAAGAAACATCAAGCAAACTACATTTTTGAAATAGCAACATTTTAATTTACGGCCGACTTAAAAGACTCGTATCCAGTTTTCACGCCTTAATTGTCATCTACATAAATTAAAAAAAAAGTCGTTTCGAAAGTGTCGTGTGGCATAGGTGTATCTTCATGTTGAATTATCGCTAAAATAAGGGATTCTGTTGATTAATTACAATGTCGGAGCATGTGCTACCGGCCGAAGAGCCGATACGATTCGTAGCTCCAATAATTCAAGATAATCCAACAGGATGGGGCCCAGCCGAAATGCCGGAGCAATTTCGGGACATGCCTTACCAACCTTTCAGTAAAGGCGATCGTTTGGGAAAAATTAGTGATTGGACCGTAGTACAGGACAAGAAATATCAAAGTATGTTTATTTCTTTAACCTTCTCTCTTTAGTACTCAGAATTATTCCTCTCAGCATAACAATTCTTTGAGGTTATGATGACGTTTTTTGCACTAGCATATTTCTCTAGATTGCACTATACCATAGTGCATAGAAGGGTACTGCGAGTTCACAGGAAACGATATTCCAAAGTATTGTGTTGTAAACACTCCAAACAAATGCTGTAATCATTGTTTCTTAGGTCTTTTTTACCAATGTTATTCATGTTTCTACCATTTTTTTACAAAAATTCTTCTATTTAATCTATTACTCTTTTGCAGACAAGTATGCATCTCAATTCGGCGCTGGTTCGTCTTACGCATACTTCCATGACGAGGATGAGAGTACTTTCCACCTGGTGGACACTACGAGGGTGCAGAAGCCCCCGTACCAGCGCGGCCGTGCTCGTGGACAGCGAGGCCGTGGCGCTCGTGGTGCTCGCACGCCAGGTGGCATGACCACCCTCAACAAGGGCAACAATTACATGAGAAACGTAACTTATTTTCTTAAAACCCTTAAATTATATTACTGTTTGATAAGTACTACATCCAGGCCATGTTATCAAAAACAATATAAATCATCAATATAGTTAGCTGAAATCCTGAAAGAGAAACAAGTTAACATGGCACTATCTTCATCTTTCATTGTTTCTCATCTTGAAAGCTGTAAATGTTTTTATTTGAATTGTTTTTGCTACTTTATTATATGACATTAACACATTGAAAATATTTGTCTGCATGGAAAAGAAAATGTTAAAAATTACCATCACTTATACATATTCTAGTTATTTATACTATGTCATACTAATAAGTCATCAAAAACCTTAACAAAAGCCAAAGCTTATCAAGAAGAGTAACTCAAATTATTCTTTGCAAGGTTTAAAAATGTCCAATGTAAAGTTTTTATTACCTTAAATTAGTAAAATAGCAATAAAGTAGTTCACATTCAAACAACAAATTTTTACTAAAATGTTGCATCTTTTCAGCAACGTGATCGTAAACTTGGCAAGAGATGGGGCCAGAGAGGTGCTCCGATGAAAATCCGGGATGCATCAGTCACTGTGAGGCCAACATGGGTTACTATCGAGGACATGGACTTTCCTCGTCTTGCTAAGTTGTCTTTGCCGGGTATTAAAGAAGGTATGTATGTATTACTGACTTGTTTTTTAAATTACAGACAATACTTAAATAATTAAAAACTTTCATTCTCTAGAAGAAAATTCCTATTGATTTTTATTTAGTGTCTACAACTCTTTAACACTACAGTTCTGTGAAATCAGAATTTCACAACAATGTTGTGTTATTGCACTCCTCTGAAATGACTTGACTGATTTTAGTGATTTTTTAGTATAATTGTTAAGTATGAGAATAGATCGTAAAGTATGTATTTTTCAGCCTAATTCCCACACTCCTCATTTAAAATAAAAATGTTAAGAGGACCTGTGAAAAGAACAGAAGTCTGCTATTTCAATATAAATTAATTTTTCCTTTAATTATGTTGAGTGAATCTATGAATAAACCAGTTTTGTTCCAACAGGTGAAGACATTGTGTGCTGTGGTACACTGGAGTACTATGACAAAGGCTATGACCGTGTCAATGTGAAACATGAGAAGGCACTGCAGCGTATTGACCGTATCTTCCATACGGTAAGTTATTCTACTTTCAGCCTTAAGTCAAAGGATCAAAATTTATTATGTTAAATATGTATTATTCACTTATTTTTTGAACCGGCAGTACATTATGGCAGTGCAACTGCTGAATTAGTTTTTTTTGGATTCCTTCCCTCCTCAAGTCATACTCCTACTTACTGAAGGTTGTAATCCGCCAAAAACAAACTATCAACCCCACTAAACAATTGTTTAAGGGTTAAATTTTGCAAAATCCCATCTTAATGAACCCCTATGCAAAATTTGAAACCTAGCACTTGCAGTTTCTGAGATTTTGTGATGAGTAACCTTTCGCTATCAATCAATATAAAAAGAAGATAGATTGAATATCAATATAAAAAGAAGATAGATTGATTTTTTCAATATAAATTTTATTTTTCATCCATTTCGCCCTTTCAAAATATAACCACTGACCATACAACCAAATCTATAAATATATGTTTGTGTCGATCTGATTTCTTTATATTGTGGTGTTCAGGTGACAACGACTGACGACCCTGTAATCCGACGGCTCAGTAAGACAGTCGGCACGGTGTATGCTACCGACGCCATCCTCGCGACCATCATGTGTTGCACCCGCTCCAACTATTCCTGGGATATTGTTATTGAGAAGATTGGTATGTATATTTAAAAATGATCATCATCTCTCAAGGCAACTATTTTGAGGTTGGCTTCCAATACAACCGTGCACTACTTGTCTTGTCTGTCTTGTCGTTACTTTACATTCTTGGTATAATATAGATAGAATTATTCATGCTATGCGTAAGTATTATTTAGTCACAAGCTCCTAAAATCATAAAATGTTTATAGCAGATAATTATTGTATTGACGGCTTTGTAGGATGCTGCTGTTAAACCACCATCTGAACATGTGGCACCTTTTTCGATTACTTTAATTTGATGTAGAATATTTATTTCATACAGCTTCTGTTGCCTAAATAATATTAAATCCTAGAATTGAAGTTGGATGCACGACATTTTCTAAATAGATAGTAAACCAACATATGCATGAAAATACCTAAAATCCTATTTAATTTTGAAGGTGACAAGCTGTTCTTCGACAAGCGCGACAACACGGAGTTCGACTTGCTGACTGTGAACGAGACGTCTGTGGAGCCGCCCACAGACGACGGCAACTCCATCAACTCACCGCGCAACCTCGCGCTCGAAGCTACCTTCATTAACCACAACTTTAGCCAGCAGGTTATTAGCTCACAGTTTTCATAATTATCTGAGGAGTAGTAATAATAACACAGGCCACAGTGGCCAATCTCAATGTTAATTAGCCTCACATTCTGTTATTACCATAAAGAAAGCAATTCAATGTTATTTAAATAGTTCTTCTTATTCAAAACACGTTAAGACGTCAATACATTAACAAAAATAATATAGTCGTACCAATATGTTTCATTATAATTTGTTTTGGCTATGTTATGTCTGTGTTTAGAAAGTTTTTTTTGCACTATGTGCATAACAAAGGTTAGACTTATATATTTTTAAATTATGACGGCGGATAATCGATCAAGGCTACAAGTTCGAGCGTCTCGAAAGCGGCACGGGAGTGGCAATATTTTATGCATATAGAACTTTGTATTTAGTTTTAGTTGTCAACTTAATTAAGTTTGCTACCAGAGACACTTAAAATTTTTATAATAGATTTGTTACTTAAAAATATCCCTTTTTACCTGTGAAACAACTAAACACAATATCCCCACCGTAGGTATTGAAGAATGGCCCCAACGAAACCAAGTACAAGTTCCCTGAAGCGAATCCGTTCGTGTCTGAAGAGGAGGAAGGCGAGGTCGCATCTGTGGGGTACCGCTACCGCAAGTGGAACCTCAATAATGGTGTGGTAAGTTACATTTCCTCTTTATTCAATATTTTTCAATATCATCAGAACCTAGACTAACCTCATGATAACTGTTATGTGGAATTACCTCCACCATATCTTGTATAGCAAAACAATAAATGCATTCCAGTGTAAGAATAAATAAGTAAACAATACCAATTACCTGGAAGCATTACCAATAAAATTGGTAAATATTAAGCATATATTATTAAGAATGAGACCCATATTAAAAAAACCTCAAAATAAAATGTTTTATTCCAGACGCTAGTCGCCCGATGTGAGCACGACGCAGTAATGCAGGGTCCTCAAAACGAGACCCAGTTCCTGAGCATCAAGGCCCTGAACGAATGGGACTCGAAGCTGGCCAATGGCGTGGAGTGGCGCCAGAAGCTGGACACCCAGCGTGGTGCCGTACTCGCCAATGAACTGAGGAACAACTCCTGCAAGCTTGCTAAGTGGACTGTTCAGGTATGCTTAGGAGCTTTTTCCACCAATTTTTTTTAACCTGTTTTCACTTATAGCCGGGCTACACTAACGGCATTTCGCGTTGATTTTCGCGAGAATAGCCTTCAAATATTCGCATATTTAAATATACGTCTATTACCGTGATAATGGCATTTCCGTTAGTGTAGTCCTAGAGTTAGAGACAATAAAATGTAAGTATCTCTACTATCGTCATTAGGTAGGCAATGTGTCAGTATCAGTTCGCGAGCGAGACCGAGATAGGAGACATTGCTTAGGCTGGCCGCATACACACGTTTTCCGTATTCGGAAACCTGACTGCACATATTTCATACAAAGTGTTCTATGTGGCGCACACGTTCGTATATAAACAATTTGCAATTAATCAGAGCTGTACAATTTGTATCCAAAACCAATTTGTATCACGCAGATTGTATCATTCAGTGTGTTTTACTACTTACTTCCTTGGTAGTTGAGTTGAGTGATAGACCATGCCCATTTCTGGCCCCGTAAGTTACTGGGGCACATCTCCGTATCAATTTTGAATTCGTCCTTTCCACCGTCCTACAGTCAGTAACCTCCGCTTCCCTCCGCAGGCCCTCCTGGCTGGCTCGGACCAGATCAAGTTCGGCTACGTGTCGCGCGCGCAGGTCCGCGACAACTCTCGCCACGTGATCCTCGGCACGCAGCAGTTCAAGCCGCACGAGTTCGCCGCGCAAATCAACCTGTCCATGGACAACGCGTGGGGTATTCTGCGGTGCATCATCGATATCTGCATGAAGCAGAAAGATGGTGAGTACTATTCTAACAAGCTAACAAAAATGGGTTATTTCTTTATTACCGCTTCTGTTCTAAGCTTATTTGGATTGGTCATATCAAATAGCGCCTATTGATTTGCCTTTTCCAACTATATGCATACATATCAGGATAGTTGCGATAGGAGATGCTCTTTCAATCTATGTTCAAAAGATGTTCTTGAGGGAGAGTCTTGGATTGTCTTTGGTAGCCTGTTCCAAAGTTGTGTAACTCGAACAGTAAAGTAACTAAAAAATTTTTGGTATTTGCTATGTTACCCTCAAGTTCCTTGGTGTTACATGAGCACCTAGGTCGGAGATTATGAGGTAGTAAGCAAAAGCGGGAGTAGTGATTTTTTTTTTTTTTGTCGTGGTAAAATCATCAAATGAGTCCTCCCACCCTGGGCAGGGCAGGAGGGACTGTCAGACTTGTACTGACTAAAATCCACGGTGTCCTTCAATAGCCCTTTACGTACCGGGGTCACGGTAAGCCCTTGGTCCCGCGACCCCGGCAGGCTTTGGCCCTCTACAGGTCCCGGCACTATGCTGACACTCTTTAAGTCCATGGTCGGACAGCGAGTCGCCCATTACTCGCTGCCCGCATGCCCGCGCTTACGGTGGCCGGAGATCGTCTTGCGACGTCGGACGCCGTGGGCGTCTACCACTGCGGCTGGGGTGGACGGAAGATGCTGTCCTCTCCCTCAGGCGGCCCGCCTCCTCCTTCACGAGCATGACTGCTTCGCAGAAGGAGGCGACCGCTTCCCACTCCGTCTCGCCCCGCAGCATGGCCTCGACCAATGCCGGGCGCGAGAGGTCTCCGCCTATCGCCGTCGTGAGGACACGGCGGTGCTCTGCCCAAGCGGGGCAGTCCTGCACCGTATGCTCCACCGTGTCCTCCGGACGATCCTCGCAGTGGTGACACCCAGGCGTTTCTTCCCTCCCTATCAGACACAGGAACCTCCCGAAACTTCCGTGTCCGGTGAGGACCTGCGTCATGCGGTAGGTCAGGACGCCGTGACGCCTATCCAGCCACTCCTCAAAGAGGGGTCTTACCGCCGCGATTGCGGCGTGCCCGGGGAGTAGTGATAGTCAGGAGTTGACGGGTCTTTGAAATTTTTGTAGAGAACAAAAAGGATATGCACATCATGACCATTTGTACCAATCGAAAAATAATATCAACCAATTTTCTCGATTTCCAGGTAAATACCTAATCATGAAGGACCCCAACAAGCCGCTGATCCGGCTATACGACATCCCCGACAACACTTTCGAGTCGGACGCGTCAGAGGAGAGCGGCGACGAACAAGCCGACACTCCATTCGCCCCACTCTACTCCTACGGGAACACCAAGAGGATTTAGAACAAATACAACACACACGTTGTACCTTAAAGACATTACTTCAAGGTTATCTCTTGAACTACAAGGTCATCTCTGTACTTCAAGGTGGTCTCTCATATTCCCAAGGTCATACTTATTATTGTATAGCTGGTATTTTACAGTAGCCTATTAAATCTTCCGATTCCGTGGCAATCTGTATAAGGTTGCCATAATAATATAAGGTTTCAGGTAATCAGTATGTATTTCATATTTTTATTCAGGCGAATACAATTTTATAGTCACATTTTGGTTTTTGTTTTGGTCTAATTTCTTTGGTAACAGTCTTTTTGAAGTTAAAACAAAGTTTACCCTGACTATAAGTTTGGCAGACTATCTAAATACATGTTTGTATGTTTCAACATTAAATATATCTTTGTTACGTTAAAATTTGTACTCTCAGCTTATACATATCTAACTAATACCAACTTGTTAAATATTTCAACAATAATATTCTTATAAACTAAATGCTTACAATTAAAAAAATACGAAATGCCACTTTTGGAGTGTAAAACTTTTCAAAATACTACAATGACTGACCGGCAGCTTATTTAATTATTCTATGCTTTTTCAATTTTTTCTGTGTTTAGCACTTCTGCTTCAGGCCTTTGTTCTTGAATATTATTCTGCACCTCTTCTAAAGTTTTGCCTTTCGTTTCTGGCACAAAGAAGTATATAAAAAACAATCCCACATAGCCAACAGCTGCGAAAGACCAGAAAACCATATAATGGCCACAAGCATCCTTCACTTGTTGGTAACATTTTGTGACCAAAAAACTTAAGATACAAGCAAGCATTGTGGCTGTACTCGAAGCCACACCTTTTACATTCACTGGGAACAATTCCGCTTGTAGTACATAGGGTAAATTCCCCACACCGACAGCATATAACACGTTAAAACCCAGGATACCGACGAGAGGCATCCATGAAATTGCTTGCGATATTTCCGCGCTGACTTTGATAGTATCTTGTAAGAAGAAATACAAGCCAACCAGCGTCATGGCTAGCGATACTCCGAGACAGGATATTAAAAGAAGAATTCTTCGTCCGAACCATCTGGATAGGAAGGTTGCACCAATCCCTGAAAATAACAAATTGCTTTAATAAGTCTCCAAATTTGTTTAAGGCCAAAGCAATACTGACAAAATTGAAGCAAAAACACTCTTTTAGTTCGTTAATTTTAGGCTTTATTCTATCGTACGCGGAGTTTATAATTGTTGGGACATAGTGTGCCTCAACCACAGACTGACAAATGCACTGACGTGTGGCACGCCTGGTTTTACGCGGTATCTAGAGGAGGTAATCTGCGGCCTCGACCTTGACCCTAATTGTTTGTCTAGTTACCTGCTCCCAACTGCACGAATCCATAGACGATACTAGCGATGGGTCCCGATACAAAGTTGCTTTGTCTGAAGATCGGCTCCAAATACGACTGAATGACGAGAATGCCAGTCATGTACTGCAATAGTTTCAACCCTGGAAAGAAAATCATTTAGTAGAATGAAAATGTTTAAAAAGCACCAAAGTGAATGGTAGTGACCGACGGAAGTTTCATCTTCGGTTCCGATTTTTTGCCAAAAAGGTGGTTATTAGATGTTGAAATTGACCTGATTCTTATCAAGTACCATACATTGTTATAATATAGTTTCGCACCCGGTTTTGAGGAATTTTGAATATTTGGTTACGGTTTCAGCAAATAATCTTATTTCAATTAGACACTAATTAATATGATAGACGATGGTTACTTATTTCTGCTAATTTTAAGGGTTTTTTTCTGGCAGAAATTAAAATGGATCATCCTGGATACGTAATAGGAGAATAAGTTGATCTGCTAAATTCACGTCAGTTTTTGTAACTAAACTTTGTCTTCGTTGTGTTTAGATAAAACTGATAAAATTCGTATCTCGAAACTGACAAATGTATCTATCGTTGTCTTTATCCCAAACTGTGCCTGAGTCAACATAGATAACTTGCATAAATATAGACAAGGCTGAAAGTTGTGTAGTGTGTAGACATTGTACATTATAATTAGCAGAAACATAAATGGGTAATTTATTATGCAACGCATACAATAGATGTGCAAAATGTACTTGAGCAATAAGAATGCAAGCAGAATGAAATCTATACGTAGAAAATTGTCAGTCCGTTAATCAGTTGAGCTGGTCCCCCAATTCATAGGTAGCGGGTAAAAGGGTTGGTGTTTCTTTATAGCATAAAATGAGGAATGAAGTTACAACATAGCCTACAAAGAAAGCAAGCTAAAGTAGTAGTGGGCTAGCCATGTTTTTGAAGGACCGATGTCCGGTGGAGCAGAAGAATCCTGGAGTAGGGATCGAAGACAAGAAGGTGGCTGGGACAGAGATGTGGAAGACGAAAGACAGGGTGTTATGACGCAGCCTGGGAGAGGCCATGTCCAACAGTTACTGCAATAGGCCGAGATAATGACAAGAAGAATAAGACTCAACGAAAATCTTAAACCACTAGAGGTATCGATGCGAGCTATTATGACGCGGATATCTGCGTAGCAGACTACGCTGACGCCGCTAGGGAGATCGCAGCACCCAGTCGTAACCGATGTTCCACAGGAGTGGCCCCAAAACCGACCCTTGTGACACCTCTCTACATCTCAAGCTGGTTCCACTCTCTCCGATGACCGGGGTAGATGGCGCTGTCCGTCAAATAGACCTCGACTAAGCAACGGTGGTTTGTCGGCACCCGGTGTCCGGTATACGGACGGCTTCTTGATGAAGACCAGCTTCCGCGTCTTCGTTTCTGGTACGGGTCGGCAATTCGTCTATATGAAAATGTATGTTACTAAGACAGAAAAGTTCACAAGGTTACCGATCGCGACAAAATTATTTAACAAAATTATTTTGAAAAAAAGAGGTAAACAAATAAAAAATAATGTGTACATCGACCCAATGACGTACGGATGGAGTTTTAACTGTGCGTTGTCTATTTATACTCTTATCAATTAAACACGTCACGTATAGATATGCTGCCAACTCTTTTATTTTCTCCTACAACTTCAACTTTGATTTTAACACCACGTGTCTCATTCTGCTTTGTGAATCTATTTTCTGTCTCTTTCTGTAGCGCGGCGTTACATGCCTATGTTGAGACAAGTAGCGGTACGGAAGAACGTCAGCTCATATTCAATAATCGAGTACTATTGTATTGCATTGTACTTGAAACTCCAACATAATTGGTACGACAAGCGACAATACTTATATAAATATCGCACTATCAATACTAAGGATTAATAACTCGTTTATTAATGCTGATCTCATCTGCGACTCCCTATCGGACAGCTGATCGGGTTATCTCTAAAAACAAAGGTCGGGTTCATGAAAAGGTTAATTGTTTATTATGCCTAGACTGGTAACCATTCTCACCTATTGAATTTATTATGTTATGGCCATAATAATCACCGTCTCGTTCACGTAGTTGGGGCTAAAAATATTTGATCTCCTTAGTGATTAGAATAATGACAACATCACATCCCATTTTACTAAGGGATTAGTTCAACACGTTTTCTTCTTCCATCGTTTGTCAGATGCCTCGTTATTATATACTCCTTTTTCTTTCATACACTCCTCACTCAATACATCCGTCTTTTGTTTGGCTTTTCTCTTCCTGCCTATCCATCAAAATTCATACAGTGGATCAAAGAACCTGTCACACGCATGAAGATTATTGCTGCTCATACTATATTTCTATACCGATCCTACCGAACCTTTCAGAGGAAAAAGCGTTTTTAAAAAAGTACTCGTAACCTTTATTGAAGTCGGTGTAAAAGCTCAACGCTAATGCAGTAGTTCTTTGAATTGTTCTCTTTAGCAATACACAATTTTTATTCTACAATATACCTACAGGAAAAAAAGTGCTTTTTCAATGAGCAATGTTCAACAACGTGCAGTCATTTTTATCAAACGTCGTACGATGTTTGTACCGTATTCCGAGACAGTGACCTTAATAATGTATTTGATAAGATTCTACGTACACTTGTACTATAGACGCTAAAGATAGTACTTCCTATTTACCTATCTCCTTTTACTACACACCGAACTTGGGAACAAAGCCTTATGCTAATAACCCATTAAAACAAAATATGTTTTAAACTAATAAAATCAAGGCGTCAAAGAGTTTGTCATGGCGCATTTAAAACCATTATTTCAAATTCTGAACTGTGGCGCTGGTTCCAGCATCTTGCTTAGTGTAAAACAGTCTTGAATGTATTTGTGTACTTAACCCTTTAACCGCCAGAGTCGTATATATGCGACAAACATTTCCGTGCCCCTTTCGCCAGTGTCGTATTTATCCGACAGAGAATATTCACGATTTTTGTTGTTTTGTTCGATTTTATTGCATCTATTCTATATCTCTCTATTTATGTAGATAGACAGATAGAATACTTTTTATTGTACACCATGATATTTTACAAATCGGAGCTTAAAAGGAGCAGAAAGAGAGGAGAAGAGGAAAGCACGATTCGTAGCCGGGCGCTAGGGGCACGGCAATTGATATTTAGCCAAGCGCTTAAAAGGTTAATGGGTACTTACATATTTACCTGTCACTATGTATACAGCTTTCCTATATCTCATGTTAGTTAGCAGCTCCTTGAGGGTCGTCTTGTTTTCCATACTTTCTCTTACATGAGCTCTCATTACCCTCATCTGGTCTTCTATCACCTGCAACATAGTCAAGAGTTACAAAACTATTACAATACTAGTGACTTTGCCTGCGCAGATCAGTAATTGCCCTACAGGATCATGGATAGGTATCCATAAACCATCCTGTTTATCAAATTTCATCCATATCCGTTCGTTTTTACGTGAAACAGTTAAAAATATCCATCTAACAATCCTTACAAACTTTTTTATTTTTAATTTTGCGGTTTTGTTTTTGTAAGTTCGTATCTACGTAAAGCAGACCATGAAAATAATTGGTTTCTTAACGCCATGTTTCTCTAGCAGCTGTTGATTATATATAATCTCTCATACAGATTGTGCAAGATAAGTAAAACTGAATGATCATCAGCACTAGCATTAAAAAGATTATCCGAACTAATTGATTCAATCTCTTAATCTTCACCAAATTAGGATGATGAAATATGGCAATTTATTTTATCTTTATATTTGGCTTTTGAGAGTGCGACGATTTAGGAGTTGTGCAATCGGCAAACAAGAAATCAAATGCTTATAAATGATCCTGTCTTGTCGAAATACCTGATCTTAAAACTGAAAAAGAAGACGTTACTATAAAAGAGCATTAAATTGCTCCTCTTAACTAAAACTGCTGTTGGTTCTATACTCACTCTTTCATCCTGATTCCCCTTAAGTCTCATGAACTCCTTCTTCGCAGCTTCGACTCTCCCATCCTTCAGGTGATAATAAGGAGACTCCGGTATCCACAAGCACAGCAACACGTAACATATAGGTATGATCATAATGATGCAGTTCAAGGTCGTGTAGGAGACGAAAGGCCCGATACTGTAGACCGTTAGGCTACCTAAGTTGTTCATGACTTGGACCGTCATCCCTAACGCGCCTCGGATCTCCTTGTCGGCTATTTCTGTTACGTATATCATTGTTACCTGAAAAAAAGATGCTTTACAATTTCGTATTTAGTTAGAGATCAGTTTTTTTGTTTATACCATAAAAGTGACAAACAAGTATACGGCCCGCCCGATGGAAAGTAGTCACCGCCGCGTAGCCTATAGACGCTTGTAACACCAGAGGTATCGCTTGCGCGTTACCGGCCTTGCTTTTTCACGCGTAGGAAGGGACGTTATGCCGACAGTTAAAAGGACAACATGTTTCCGATAAAACGCATTTACACTGTATGTCCTTCAGCTATTGGCACAACAACTTCAAGAAATACTAGCTCACCCCCCTCATCCACGGAAGAAACGCAGGTGAGCTACTTTTTGCGAGCACTGGTCACATCAGTCAGTCGCACCCTGACCCGAACATGCAGATAGTGTTTATTTTTAAATCGTGCTTTAATCTGATCACCATTTTTATAACATAAAAGTGTTAATTTCTGATATTTGAACTATAACGAATCTGACATTAGGTAAGACGGGTTGCAAACTTGCAAACCCTACTGCCTCGGAAAGGGCAGTACAAAAATCGGATTACAGAAAAATAAGTAGCTTCATTTAGTATCATCTCACCACAGCTATGATCCCAGTAGCTAGTCCCATCAGGAACCTGGCCACATACATCAGCTCAGGTATGCTCGTGTTCAGGAGGATAACCTGGAAAATATAACCATGATAAGACCCAAGATAATGTCTAAGCTGTCGTGAGTGTTTCTGTCTGAAGATGTTCAAGGTAGAATTTACATATTTGAATGAACGAGAACTTGTTGATGAGTACAAACTTTAGAAAGGCTAAGGGGTAAAATGAGGAAAGAAATTAATTATAAGAAATGGTGGGTATGTGATAAGGTAGGCTAGGTTTTCCTATTTAAAACAAAAAGGCTCCAGTGACTTAGTCACGTATGATAGAACGTACCGCACCTAAGAGCGCCGGCACGGCAGAACCGAAGAACGTGCGACGACGGCCAGTCTTCTCATTCAACACCTGCCCGAAGTAGCAGCCAAGGAGAGCCCCAGCTGAGTGCAGGGACACCACCCATGAGGTCTGCGTCTGTTCATACACAAAAGCCTTCGGTTGTATGATAAACAAATGCTACGCCACAAATCCATAGGGAGAGGCTAATTGCTTTACCCAAAGGCGTATCTTTACCCACCGCTTTCGTTTCCTATTTCGGGGTTTTTGTTGCTAGTCTAAGCTCCTCTAGTTAAGACTGTTGTTACGAGAAAACCTGAGATCGCCTATGTGATACCTACACTAGCTCACTTTTTGCATTATTTTTCCATAATGGATTGGATCGGATGAATTGAACAAAGCGCTAGGCGATAGATGTAATGCTTATCATAATCCTACAGACCCTGCAGACAGCTACTGCTAGCACAGTAAACAGATAAATAATTGTGTCCATTCAACTTTGATATCGCTTTTTATTATAAGTACCTATATCAGTGTCGTGTATTATGTTATTGGGTACCTACAATAACCGTTACTATAAATATTTAATTCAATTCAATGTTTACCAAATAATCCGATTGAAAGGTTGTCGATGTGTGTGATACAAGTAATATCTCTTTTAACTATTGATTGTATGATATTTAACTTCTGCAGAGGGATTAGAATTCAATTGTTTTTATTTCTACGAAGTCTGTTATTAATAACAAGGTAAAACGATAGAACGTCGTCCTACTTTCTAGTCATTGCTCATTTTCTACACTGATAAAAGGTATGCTGCGCCGATTTGGCATTGCAGCACTGTGTTAAATTATGACCTAATGCAGCTGTTTATCTGCTATTTATCCATTCGATAGCTAATAATTACTTACATCAGTGATAACAACATTCGCTTCACCACTTTTGAACTTTGGAATTGCCGGTGACGACCACGCCAGTGTTGCTCCGGTGAATGTAAACGCGAACGCAGCTGTATTGTAAAATTTAATTTTAGAACACTTAACTTGCTCTAATTCAAATTACGCGCGATAAATGTTTGTTGTTTACTCACCGCTAACACCCGCAAAATATTGCACTTTTCTGTCAATTTTTTCGGTCATTTCGTGGGTTTTGTTAAACTTGAAAATTATAACTTACAAAACAAATTTATTTCTAATCTCCGTTATTGCGAAATGGGTGAAATATTTTCTTATCTGAATAATTAAATAGGAAGCACTACAACGGCCGTATCTCGACAATCAACTGTCAGGGTTGCGCCGACGACGACCGGCACGAACGCACGGTATAGTAAATATGACATAAGTGTGCGAGAAGGCAAGAATGCTGTTCAACCGAGACTGAAATACGAGTCACAAACAAAACAGTATTTCTAAACTCGCTTGATCTAGCAAAAATATATTTCACCTTTTATCACAATAACCTAGAGAGGAAAACAGGAATATTAAGTATTTACTTTTGTACTAAATGACACTAAATTCCGTTGAGTATTTAAATTACTGAAAATAATGTAACTGACTACTAGATAAGATGTCTACTTTTACTACACAGGTTACAGATTCTCTGAATCGTGCGTATTTTAATTTATTTTTGTAAATTAAGTACGATACTAATTTTAGCTACCTACAATATGCAGAGGGTATTACTAAAACTACAATTTTAAATAAAAAAATGTCAGTCAAGTGGACGCTGAATGAGGGGACCGTTAAAAAATAGGTATCATAATGTTTAATTGGTTGAGTGAAAATAGTTTAACAAATTAATTAGTTTCTCGTAAACATCAGACAGACATCAGAACGGCTTTTTACTCTTTCTTGTTTAATCAGTCAGATCAGAGTAAAAGTTATTCGAATTTGGAATGTGCAATGAACGAGAGAAATATATATTTTTCCTCAGATCAAATTTTTGATCTGAGTATTTTTCAATAATTAAAATAAGCAAGACTTAGACTCTGACTGAGACTCACTGCACAACATAGATATTTCACATAATTATGTATAATATTACTTGTTTTAAATAATATTTGAGAATATTATTTAGCTAATATAATTACATATTATAATTTTATTTTAATTTAAATTTAGTATTTTGTTGTAAATATTTAGTTTTATTCTTAAATTTTTAGTTTTGGTTATGTAAATACTTTTAATTAGTACTATTTTGTTAGAAAATCAATGTGTGCTTGAATATTTATTACACATTTATACAACATTGATTCTTAAAAACTATAATAAAACGAAAACATAGGCTTAAATACTATAATCACAAAAAAAAAACAATCATTTGGGTTCAAAGTCTTCTGGCATTTTTTCTATAACATTTCTAATCTGCATAGCAACTATGGGATTATCTGTGCTTATATCTGAAACTGTATATGGCTGCAATAAAGTGGCATTTCCTATTACAATTTTATCATCTAAATCTACTACTGGCAGCAAGTTTGTTTTGAACCATGATAAGAGTTTTGTTTTTCTTTTCAAAATGTCTTGTTTTGATTCCGATAGGGTTTCTTTATTTTGTGGAGGTATAACATTTGGAGGTTGCTCTTCCAATAAAATATCCTCTACCGCATGGCCCGGGATGACAACTGTTTTATAACCTTCTTCTTGTGGTACTGACAGGATAACACTATAACAGAGAGCATTTCATAAATAATTTATCATAAAAAAATTGAAACAATTTTAAGACACTCAAGAAAATAAAAATGCAATATTATCTTTTTACCCTATTTAAAAACAATAACTTTTCCCTGCTAAATTATGCGTTGTTATATTTTACATACAATTTTAATTATGAAATAATATTACTTGTTTTTTTTTAATCACATTAAAATCTCTCTAAGAAATGAGTCCTCTCACACAGGGGTGGTGGCAGGGACCATCAGACTTGTACTGACTAAAATCCATGGTGATCCTTCAATAGCTCCTTACATTCCAGGGTCACGGTTACCTGATGAGACAGTCTTGCGACCCTGGTAGGCTTTGGCCCTCTGAGGGAGGCCCCGTCAGATTGCAGACAGCGAGTCACTCATTACTTGCTGTCCGCATGCCCAAACAATATTACTTAACAGTAGGCATTTACATCTCAGATAAATAGATCTTCCTGCTTTATACAGTGCAGGTCTAATATAAACTCCAGTAATGATTTTAAACCAGTTTTGATAAGTTAGTTCACACCTAAAGTAAGTTTGAAAAGCAAAACTGATTTACCTGAAAGTAACTGGATCAACTGAATGAATGAACCCAACATAGGAACTATTCTTAATAAGGTTAACTTTCACATATTTATGTTGATTAATATTATCTAAAACGATTCCTAAGTTGTTTTTCATGTGTGCAAGGGTAACTTTATTATTTTCGGAATCCATATCTTCGCTCATTTTTATGTAGATATTCTTGTCTTGAAAATTAGAGAGCAAGATGAATACGAATTTCAATTATGTCTGTTTTGTATAAGCTTTCAAAGTTCTGCTAAATATCTTGTGAGTAAAATAGAATAAAAACCGAATAGAACCAAACAAACAGAACAAGCTTTGAGACCTGTCACTGTCACGTTTTATTTATCTGTCAGTTTCATCTTTTTTTTTTAATTCGCCCAGGATTGGGCAGGCTATGGTCTTTCAACCTTACCGCCTAGTCTTTCGTCATGTTGTCAGTTTCATCTGCCAGGAGCTGCCAAAGCCAAAGATTCACGTTTTTAGTATTTCTAGCGTGGCTTCTGGGCCTTTATCAAACGAATAAATTAAGAAAAAGAGTTGATAATAATAATTATCATCTCTCCAATTTAACGCTTTTTCACGGGCGTTAAAAAGCGCCGAAATAGAACAAACGCATGTATCTGTTCACGAACACGTATTCTTTCTTATATTAAGTAAACTTTCTCAGTTGATTATTAGCATTTCAGGCCCATCTGACCATAGATATAATATATTATACGAAAGAGATAGATGGTCATTTGTTTACTCTCGTTCCAGCAACATAAAAAAATACATTTTTAGAGAATTATCATAATTTATCGATCGAAGAAACTATTTTTACATTCGTTTAGTCTAACCATCCTGATTATCACTGAAAATGTAACACCATAGACTAATACTTTTTTTTATCATAGACGCAGATTGGCAAAAAGCATAGACGGATCTTTTACGTGGCAACATTGAAGATTAATTTTTAGGATTACCCTACATTTTGAGCATTTGTTATTTCAAAAGCATCTTTATTCCTTGGATGGTAAAGTCTATAGTTGTATACATTAACTTTGATATTCGATACGAGCAGGCTGAATGTGAATACACCAGCGTTGCCAGAAGGTTACTTTTGTAACCTTTTAGGTAATTTTTGAACTGCTAGGGTTACTTTTAGGTTACACTAATGAAAAGGTTACTTTTAGGTGATTTTTCGGAATTAGTAAAATTAACTTATAATTTCTTACTTATAAACAAGCAAGGTGAAACGAAACGCATTAGAATTTGTCGAACATAACACACGTTATACTCTTTCTCTTTCACACTTACACCACTTGTATCCCGCTTACTCACTCGACGAATCGGATTCATTCGGTGCTGTTCGTTTCGTTGCAAGCCACCCCCCGCCGCCCGCCGCCGCCGCCGCGATAGTCGCTACATCATCTGAGGTCGCTACTTGTTGTTGTCTAGTCCATGGTATAATAATATACTTCGCCCTTACTTACAAATAATATTATGTTCTATAAGCATTCTTTTAACTTTAAATACTTTTCCAGTAAAAAAAAAATGAAAGGTTACTTTTTGTACAAAAAGGTTACATTTTTTATATTTTAGGTAACTTCTGACAAGCCCCGACTGGCAACACTGGAATACACGTCACCAAGTGCATTCATATACAGTGGTCTGGAGTGGTAGACGTTTATATTGTGATCGGCCATTGCATTGTGCACAACCGCGTCTTAACTAATTCCAGCTATCTTCTCAAAGGTAAGATTTTCATAATACTTAACAGTAACACTACCTATTTACTTGCTATTCAAAATAAATGTACTTGATAAAAGTAGGCTTATTTTACTTTCATCATTATATTGTAGTTTGCAAAAATGGCGTACCGGTGTGATCTTTAGTTTTGTTCTTCAAAAACGAATTGTCCGAAACATATACCTAGGTACATAACGAGCGATAAAACACGTAATATGCATCCGTTTTTATCAACAAAGAGACAAACCAAAAACACATAAGGTTTCAAGATAAATACTCAGCCACATTTATATTACCTACTTTATACTCGAACTACAAGTACAATTTTATCCTCCCTACCACACTACTTTTTTTTCGTTATTTGCTTATCAAATCGTCGTCGACCTTTGTATGACCAAACGTTAGCAGTTATTGACACGAAACCGAATTCAACAAGACTTATTGTTGTTTGAAAAACAAAAAGTAGATGTTAGATCGATAATATATCGATAATAGATCGGTGATAAACTGCGATACGGAACCAACTGAGTTGAACACTTGTACCGACCCAATTTCAATGTTTTAAAATAAAGCCAAGTGTCACGTACGACATATAGGTACAGGAAATATAATTATGTTATTAACGTAGGACGCCTTACCTACAATTTAGGTACGCCCTAAATTGTATTCTTCTGCCTAGTTATACAAGTCCCGTGTTACAGAACTTCCCTCAATACTCAAGCATTACTTTATCTAGATTAAAGACATTTGTTGGCTGAAACTAGTTTAAGAGCGCGTATTCTGAAAGTTGGCAACGTCGCAAATAGTTGTCAAATATCAACACGTTTTAATAATTAATAATTTGGTAGTGTTAATGTATGGAAATAAGAAATATGGCACTGTAGTGCACTAAAAAATGATTAGGGAATGCAATAATTAATATTGTAACACCGAATAAATACTTTTAGATTTGAAACGGTTACAACATCAAATTCAGTGTTTTAAAGGCATTCCTATATCAATTTTTAGTGCACTTCAGAGCCGTATTTCTTATTTTCATACAGTAAAATTACCAAATTAATTAAAACTTGTAAATATTTGACAGCTATTTGCGACGTTGCCAACTTTCTGGTTACGCGCCCTTAAGTAATGCTTAAGTCTTGAGGGACGTTCTGTAATACTCCAAACATATTTAGTAATCGATGATTATTATTTACGCCAATTGTGAACGATAGTTTCAAAAACTCTGGTTCCATAGACGGCCGAAGCGGTTAAGATATAATGCATGAAGTCGTTATTTAGATTAGTAAGTACGATAATTATTAACAGTAAGAAAATAATAGTAAGTAGTAGTATAGTAACTACTCGTAGTACCATTTAGTTAAGACTGATTTAAAAGGTACATTTTATGGGTAATGAATACAAACTACATTTTGAAATATCGTGTGGATTTATTGTTTAGTAAAAGACTTTCCGTACACACGTGAGATAATTTTATTATAATGACAGTTCAACAAACCATAGATTTACATCACAGACATTCATCTTGACATAAGAGTTCCACAGACTAAAATTCTCTTCACATATCGTCCGTTTTGGACGGACTTTCAAATAATATATTATTCATGTTTTTATTATTAAAAGTAACTCTATTTATAGAAGTCGAACCAGGGATGCAAAATCTATCAAAAAAACTAAAAAGTTCATTAGCGTTTTTTTCTGATAATGTTTCTATCTAAATACTGAAGCGACACACAGAGGTTACGGGGAAAGGAGGAACTAATATTTATGGTGCCTTATACACGTTCCACTCCTTTATGAGAAGGCGTTTTTTATACCACCCCTCAACATAATATTTTCCTGTTTTCCCTGTTTAAAACACAAATATTAAGCCATTTAATTCTGACTAAATTGTTAGTGATGCATTTTATACTGGCACATTCAAATACTTAAGTTACTCCTTTATTTTTAACAGAATTTAACTCTTAAAATGCATGACCAACATTACATAGATTATGTGCATAGCCCTATATTCTTAAAAAATTAACTTAACAAACTTCTCAAAAACTGTTTTTCCTAACGGCTTAGTTAACAAATCAGCCAAATTATCCTGCGTTTTAATATACTTTACTGAAATACACTTATCCTTTATTTTGTCCATAATGAAGTGATACCTAATATCCAAGTGCTTTAGCCTTTTATTATTTTCATTATTATAAACAAGTTTTATTGCTGACTGGTTGTCTTCATATAAGATCACTTCATTACCGACAACATCAAAGTCACACAACAAATTTTTCAACCAACATGCTTCTGAAATAGCCATACTTAATGCAATATATTCAGACTCAGTGGAGGATAATGACACACTAAGTTGTTTTTTACAACACCATACTACAGTACAATCAAATATTTTAAACAAATAACCAGTGGTAGATTTTCTATCTTGTGTGTCACCGGCCCAATCTGCATCAACAAAGCCTTGCAATTCTGTGGATGTGCTATTATATATCAAAGAGTAATTTAATGTACCTTTTATATACCTTAGAATACGTTTCAATGCCTTGTACAACATAATACTAGCACAGTGTTGGTACCTACTGAGGAAACAAACTGATACACATAGATCTGGTCTTGTACCACAAACTGCATACATTAAACTGCCTATGAGTTGTCTACACTTTTTCTCTATTTCTGGACTTTCAGATTTTTCCCTTTTTAGTATTTCAAACTTAAAGTTTTGGTCTATTGGAGTAGAAACTGGTTTGCAATCTGACATATTATAATGCTCTAAAACTTTAGTAAGATATGTTTTCTGACTAATTACCGTTGTACCTTTCTTTTGATCAATATCGATACCCAAATAACATTTGGCCAAACCTAAGTCTTTCATCTTAAAGTTATTGCTTAGCTCGCTTTTAAAATCTTCCAAAACCTTGTTTTCAGTGCAAAACATAAGAATATCATCAACAAATAGCAAAACATATAGCATACATTCATTTACCTTTCTGAAATATAAGCAATGATCATTTTTAGATTTACTGAAATTTTCTTTACTCATGAAGTCATCAAACTTTTTATTCCAATATTTAGGAGACTTTTTCAAACCATACAATGATTTATTTAACTTGCATGTTTCACCGCTTGGTAACTTTATGTATACACTCTCATCTATGTCACCATGTAAAAAAGCACCTATAACATCCATCTGATGAACTGAAAGTTGAAGTTTATTTGCAACTGCTATAAAAACTCTAAAAGTAGGCAATTTAGCCACAGGAGAATATACTTCTAAATCACAATCAGACTGTTCAAAGCCTCTTGCTACCAACCTAGCTTTATATACTTTATTAGTACCTACTTGTTTAACTTTAAAAACCCATTTACTAGAAATTACTTTATTCCCCTCTGGTACGCTATTTACTTCTGTCCATGTGTTATTTTCTCTCAGAGTATCTAGCTCAGTCTTCATAGCAATCTTCCACTCTTCCTTTTCTTCAGAGTCAAGCGCTTCCTCTAGAGTAGCTGGCTCTGTACCGATGGATAGAAGGTTTGTTTCGTAGTCATCTAGCCTTGATGGTTTCTTTATTGCTCTGCCTCTCCGTGAATGTGTTGATACTTGAGGTGTTTCTTCTGCCTCTTCTTCTTTTTCTGACTCTGATGTTTCTTCTGAATTTAGAATTTCCTCTGTTTGTACTTCTGTATTTTCATCAAGATCTGATAACTGTGTTACATCTTCTTCACCTTCCTCATTAAAACTGTGATATTCTTCTCTTATTTCATCCTCTTTATTATTTATTTCTTCTTTTAATAATAATGGGGTTATATTATTATGATCTTGAAAAGTATTACCTAGCTTTTGACTACTAAAATTGCCTTTCAGGAATGTTACCTCTCTTTTAATCAAAACATCATTTTTATGGGGAAAATAAATTCTAAAACCTTTTGTTGTTTCACTATAACCTACAAAGTATCCTATTTCAGCTTTGCTATCCCATTTTTTGCGATAATGATCTGGAATGTGTACACCTACCTTTGAACCAAATACTTTTAAATTATTTATATCATATAATCCCTTTTTATACCAGAGCTCATACGGAGTTACATTTTTAATCCTACTTTTACCAGTTCTGTTTATAACGTATACAGCTGTATTGACAGCTTCAGCCCATAGAGACTTATTTAAATTACTTGATAACAATATTGTTCTAGCCGCTTCAGTTATTGTACGCATTTCACGTTCTATGCAACCGTTTTGTTGGGGTGTGTACGGAGCACTATTTTGGTGTACAATACCTAAATGATTGAAGAGAGACTTCACCTCTTTGTTTATAAATTCTGAACCACAATCTGATCTTATTATTTCAATTTTATACTCTAAGTTTTTAGTAACAAAATTTAAAAAAGTTTTAATTTTATCAACTGTTTCAAACTTATTTTTCAGAAAATAAACCGTTCTATACTTTGAAAAGTCATCCTTTATGAGTAGATAATATCTTGATCCACCTAATGATATTGTTTCCATCGGTCCGCATAAATCCATATGTAGCCATTGACCGGGCCTATCTGCCCTATTTATACTTATAGGAAACGGTCTCTTATGTAACTTACCCAAAAGACATGGCTCACATGTTATTTCCTTTTGTTTACTAACACTGAAATCTATATCATATTTATTTAACATGTTTTTTACCTGTTCAATATCCTGGTGGCACATTTTTTCATGCCATTCAGATAAACTGTCACTTGATTTACCAACACAAGCATTTTGAATTTTATTAGACCTAAACTTCATTATAAACAAGTTATTTTTCCTATATGCTAGTGCACAAACATTTTTACTGTTATTTTTCCTCAAATAACACATTTTACTATTAATTGTTAAAACATAACCTCTATCTGTAGTTGAACTTGCTGAAAATAGATTCATCTTGATGCTGGGAACATGTAAAACGTTATTTAATGTTGTATTTATCCATTGTTTACCTGTAAATGCTTCTAAAGAAATAACTCCAATACCAACGGCTTGTATGATTTTGCCGTCTCCAATAACTATGGATCTAGGACATTCTAGTTTTTTATAGTCTATAAACATATCATAATCATAACACATGTGCTCTGAAGCTCCACTATCCATTACCCAACAATTATCACTTTCTAATTGACTGTAAAACAATGATGATAGCTCGAACACAGAGAATGCATTGCCTTGTTTAATTTTGTTTACATCTTGACTTTTCTCGCTTTTATTTTTAAACCAACAATCTGAACTTTTATGATTATTCTTCTTACAGAACTTACAACTAGTATTATTAATTATTGTACCTCTACTTTTCGATTTGCACTCCTTTTTCAGATGTCCCACTTTTCCACACCGATAGCATTTTCTATTAGACTTGTGTACAAACGCAGATGACTCATCTTCTTTGTTTTTGGCTGAGGCGCGTTGCTCTTCGATCAGTAATCGCGCTGTTAACTGGTCCATGGTCCTTTTTTCTGCTGGCACCGATTCCCACGCTGACACAAAGTGTTGAAATTGTGATGGCAGAGATGAAGTTATCTTTGTGATGGCCATAGTTTGACTCACTTCAGCGTTGAGATTTTTCAGTTTGCTCAGGAGAGACTCGAACCTTCCCAGGAACTCTGACACGGTTTCCCTTTCTTCAAATTTCATTGAAAAGAACTTCTGCTGAAGTATATGCACAGACAGCTCGCCTCGCTGTTCAAATATTGTATGTAGCTTATCCCACATCTCTTTTGACGTTTTGCAGCTTACTATTTGTGGTATAACCTTTTCAGATATGTTTGTTACCAACATACCTTGAGCTTTCGAATCTTTCTGCATCCATTTCTCCTGATCCTCGTCGGCCTTGAACGTGCCTTCAACGACGTCTAAGAGACCCATAGCTCTTAGTAAAACGCGTATTTTGAAACACCACGCTGTCCAATTTTGTACACCTTGAAGCTGCTGAAAGCTTTGTCCAGAAGCCATATTTTCGACGGAATCCATCGCCCGTATTATTATTGCTTTACCGCAATTACCAGATTTATCAGAATCTGAGCCGGCGACCGCCACACCTGGTCAGACAGCCCTGGCCGACGTATGTTTATGTAGCTACTTTACCGCAGCGTTTCTTGATAAAAAACCAATCCAGCACGATTATTAGGCCGTAAGTCTGTGTCTGGGCCCATAACCTTTTGAAATATCGTGTGGATTTATTGTTTAGTAAAAGACTTTCCGTACACACGTGAGATAATTTTATTATAATGACAGTTCAACAAACCATAGATTTACATCACAGACATTCATCTTGACATAAGAGTTCCACAGACTAAAATTCTCTTCACATATCGTCCGTTTTGGACGGACTTTCAAATAATATATTATTCATGTTTTTATTATTAAAAGTAACTCTATTTATAGAAGTCGAACCAGGGATGCAAAATCTATCAAAAAAACTAAAAAGTTCATTAGCGTTTTTTTCTGATAATGTTTCTATCTAAATACTGAAGCGACACACAGAGGTTACGGGGAAAGGAGGAACTAATATTTATGGTGCCTTATACACGTTCCACTCCTTTATGAGAAGGCGTTTTTTATACTACATAAAATAAGTATCTGGAAAATTGTTAAGGAAGTTATTTTTTTTAAAATTACGCAACCTTAATTGTATTTTTTTTTAAATTTATGCTTTAGCTTAAGATTTTTTTTTCCTAGATTTATTTTACACATACAAGAAAAGTCAGGGTAAAACTACTTAATAGGTATTTCAGCGATTTAAAGCCTAAAGTTTGTTCTAGTGTAACGACTATTGTAAAGGGCTATTGAAGGATACCGTGGATTTTAGTCAGTCAAGTTTGACAGCCCCTCCCGCCCTACCCTGGGTGGGAGGACTCATTTGATGATTTTACCACGATAAAAAAAAACAAAAGTGTAACGACTATACAGCACACATAGGTAGTAAAGATACCAGCTTCAACCTACTTATATTTGTACTGAAATTTACTCCATTTAATAACTTGACACCCATTGTCCACTTATCTGGTACAGAAATACTTATGTCGTGTAATTGTTCGAAGACTGACTGCACATTATTATGGCAGGCACATCTATAATATTTAGATAGGCACTAAGTTAATACCATATTACTGTTCCTAGAAGCAGACTGAATGTTTATAAACATTTTAAATATCTACGTTTTTAGTAGTGATTCATGACGCCCGTTATCTCTGGTACAAATTTCAGTTAAGGTCAATTCACACGGGCCTCAAGTCTGCTATTACAATAGTGTCAGAATGGTCTATCACTGATTTCATAATTGTTGATTTTGACAAGTTTGGTAATCTACTATTATAATGGCGTCATTATGACTTTCCAATGGTCAACCACTGACATTCCATTGAAAGAAATGGCTTAACCGTATAGTTCGGTACCGGGTCCTAAAGGACCCGAACACATAGACCTACGCCGGCTCAGTAGCGGGTCCTAAAGGGGCAGACTTTGTAGTCATACGACATCCTCATTATAAATTAAAAAATAATAATATTCTGAGCGTTAAATCCTATGAGTGCGCATTAATTAAGAATGTTAAATAAAAATCTGATTTGTTTACTCCATTAAAACTTCTACATGTAGCGTGCATTTTCTTAATTTACCATAACAAAATCCAGAAGTCTAAATACGCTCGTCGCCATTTTGATGGCAGTGCTGGGTTGGGCTAAAAATCATAAAAAATTAGACCTACGCCGGCTCAGTAGCGGGTCCTAAAGGGGCAGACTTTGTAGTCATACGACATCCTCATTATAAATTAAAAAATAATAATATTCTGAGCGTTAAATCCTATGAGTGCGCATTAATTAAGAATGTTAAATAAAAATCTGATTTGTTTACTCCATTAAAACTTCTACATGTAGCGTGCATTTTCTTAATTTACCATAACAAAATCCAGAAGTCTAAATACGCTCGTCGCCATTTTGATGGCAGTGCTGGGTTGGGCTAAAAATCATAAAAAATGTGGTTTCGGGACATCTAAGGGATCATTATAGGAGGGATGAATAACTCGTCATTTAGTATTGTAACGAATTCATACATAATTCAACATAAATAAGCAGTGGTAATGAAGAATTTGATATCTGAAGTCGAAGTTTCGCGCCACTCGTGTTTGTTTACATTTTTATTTTCACTTGGATCACACACATGCGTTTATACTCAATAACAATTACGATAAATATCATGTCAAATATTATAAATAACGTAAAAAAGCCCAGATCTTAGCGTAATTCTCTAATACAGAGCTAATAACACGTATTTTTCATTACCACTACTCAATTTGTATTCATAATCGACAACCATGCTTATTTTTTTTAATCGTAATGATGTGTGAAAGCGAATATTCTAATCGATTCCATAATTGAATTTTTCGTCAACTCGAATGAAAAAAATAAGGAATTGAAGAAAACGATTAATAAAAATTAAAATAAATTTGTTTTAAGCTTAGAATACAATTATTAATTGTTATAATATTTTTAAAGCTTTTATAATAATTTTACGTACATTGTAATTCCCAAAAAGCAATAATAGACAAAAGAACAATATCAGTAATAAATGTTTGAATGCGCGCCAATTATTAATTCCAAAAATTGGATTTGGAATGCGCTCGCTGTGGTACTCGCTATTCAAAATAATAAATTTTAATTTATTAGCTAATTTTTAATGTACATATTGTTTTGTACAATAATATAATTAAGGTTGAATGAATATGGAATGCCTTGGATCTTGATAGGCTTATTAGAAATGAGTTTGTTTCCCACCAAATAAAAGATAGATAAGATCATCATCGAAATTATTATATTCTCAAAATTGTTTCGTAACATTGGTTTGGCCATGTTAAGTATAGACGCCAGCACATCAACCTACTTCAATCTGTAAAATTTCTTCAATCGATTTTCAACCTTATCACAATAGTGGAAGGTTAATGTTTGATTGGTAAATTTTGACAGATTTGGGTAGGTTGATCTGCTGCCGCGCGTACAGATATTTAATCGTCAGTATTGACACCAGTATAATAATATTTTTACATAGGTATTTGTTAAGGATACTTTAGATGTGATGCAGTTCGCGACTTAACTCCAGTAATACTGTTATAAGTTAAAAAACCTATAAATGATTCTCTCCTTGGGTGGAGCGGAAGGAGATGTCAGACTATTACTTACTTAAAACCACCCTGTTCCTTCATATGCCTTTTGCGTTCTAGGACCGCAGTACCCTTTTAATGATTTTAATACAATTCCGTTAGCCCGGCACGCGTTTGGCACTATTTTGTCCTCGTCAGTTCGCTGATAGGCATTCGTCTCGGGCCTAGTCCTTGATCGGACGGTGAGTTACCCTATACTCGCCGTTCGCAAGCCCGCACCTACAATCGCAAAAATTAAGTCTGCGTCTTTAGATTTTTGCTGGTCAGGAATAGAGCTTGTAAATGAAAAAAAAAAGAACGTGCTATATTTTTACACTATTTCATAGTGTCGCTGTTAAGGATCAAATTCGTAATGATATACGACAAACTACAGTAAAGTGATATTAATTTGGTAAAATATGAACTAATATTATACAAACAATTATTTAGTCATCGTAAGCAGATCAAAATCAAAATTCGCGCCAATTCACTCAAAGTTCGAATTTCAAAAATTTTGTTAATGTATTTGTACCGCGAAGTGATTACTCGCAAAAAAATTGAAATGAGAACACGATGTTGTGAACATGTAGTGAGCTACGGCCATTGACTGAAGTTTGAATCGATTTATTAAAGAAAACTTTTTACTTTATGTTTGTCGCATGTAATTACTTAACAGAACATTAATGGTTTGATTACTGGAAATTGATATTTAAAAAATTTAATTTTATGCAATGTAATTTACATTTTTTATCAAAATCGGCCACGAGACTTCTTTCAGTATTTTTCGCTATTCCTCATAGTTTTGAATTTAGCCATCCACGGCGCGTTGGAAATTTAAATTGTTTATAACTGCAGGAGTCTGCAGGGAATCATTTGGAAGTACTCCCATATCTCTCCCTCTAGCATTTGATCCGAACCCGGTGTTTGTCTTTTTTTACGTTGTTTAGATTCGTTTTATAAAGTGAAATAATCAGATAAATTGAAATTAAATAAAGAAGACACAATATGGGTAAAACTATATGGTTGAATTTAAATTTAAAAGATACACACGTTTGGCCTCCAATGAAACACCAATATTTATTTCTATCCCAATCATTAAATTAAAAAATTAAATTATTTATTGCGTACCTAATAAAAAACTTATTTTCAAAACGAAATAATACTTGAAATATTATACCAAAGAGTCTACAGATTCCGTTCCATAGATTTATTGCATGGACTAAACCTTCTCTAGTCAAATAAGCAGATAAATCGGTCCATGTCTTTGTACTACTTTTTTTCCATGTTCGATTATATTGCAAGTATCGATTAGGCTGAATGAACCTTTTCAATCGTTATATGAACATTGGGATTGCTGTCAGCACTAAGAAGTGTCATGTTGCAACATAGTTTTTGGTAATTTTTATCAAGTCTTTGATCGTTATTATTTATGAAATTATGTATGCACACTGGCCAATCTAATAATGCATGTAGCAAGTTACTTCATTTATTTCACTGTTTAACCATTTTTTATCACGTGAGAAGCTTGTTTATGTACATATTTTCAGCACATCTAACTTACATAGTTTTTGGAACGACATAGCATTTTGTATGTTACACACATTTTACAGAGGAATGACGCAGTTTTAGTGACCTCAACACGTTCTTGGAGATATTGCTCATAAACTTATCGTATGAAATAACTGTAGTAACATATTTTTGATTAAAAAATCGAATGCTGAAAATGGACAAAAATCTTCAATATTATCTCAAATTTCGAATCACCCGGTCGACTCAGCTGATGTGTCATGTGTCAAAATGTTGTCGTGCAGAGTGGTTAAAATGGTAATCTCGTACATAATGACAAATGAATGACTGACGTAAGGGGTAATCTGCTAAAATTTTGACAGCTCCTTTGATCATTGACCTACCACTGGATCGTCATTGTGCAGTCATTGCTTTTAATAGCTCGGTTGTCGAAAAGAGTTTGTTATTTATCGTGAAATATTGAGTGGAGAAATGTATTCACTACGAGCAAATACTCTCGAGCTAGCCGCAGCAGTGGATGCTAGAGAAAGAAGATGGGTGGAATACAGAAGACGTCATCGAGCCCGTCGCTTGACGAGAAGTAGTACAAACCCCTTTATTGATATTTCCGAGGCGGAATTTGTAAAAACGTTTCGCCTTGGAAAGGACTCAGTAAGGGGGTTAATTGAAGAACTCATTCCCCTTATGCCCAGACCGCGTCGAAACGATAGCATATCGGCAGAAATGAAGGTTAGAAAACTGAATTTGATTTTCATTGATTTATTATTCTGTAGCTTTAAACACGAAATAGTTGATTAATGTTATATTTTTTATTGCAGATTCTAATAGCACTTGCATTTTATGCATCAGGGTCCTATAAAAATTTGATTGGACAGAGTGCCCTCCATAATGTTGCAAAACGCTTAAAAAATAAAACTCTTAAACGAAAATAAATGGCAAAACACCGGCCGCTAGAATTGTAAACAGTAAGCACTAATGTCACATTTGATATTGACAGCTAAACAGATCTAAACAATATTGAGTTTCACTTTTATCCGCGTTACACATTTTAATGTTTTTGCTATTTGCGAACTTCTTACTACTTCAGATTGCTTATAACATTATTAAATAATATGTAAAAATGTATATAAATGAAATCTGGCATGAGTAAATGTTCAAATCTAATAGTAGTTTTTCGAAAATCATTTCTACTACCGGGTTTTATAATAATGGCAATACAACAACGTCATTCTGCCACGATTTCATTACGAGACCACTGACCGACCAGTGATCGACCATTATGAATTTATCAGATTACAAACTTTT
This sequence comes from Agrotis puta, assembly GCA_943136025.2. Lineage (NCBI taxonomy): Eukaryota > Metazoa > Arthropoda > Insecta > Lepidoptera > Noctuidae > Agrotis > Agrotis puta. The sequence goes on along the minus strand of OW964175.2, from coordinate 12,857,975 downwards.
ATCAAAATGACAATGGGATCGTGTTGGAATGACGAATTTATAAAAAATAGCAGACTTGGGGCCCTGGTCGATGGCGCGTTGTGTTCCACGCGCGCCTCTATGAGTACGTATTAGCATAGTGACGGGGCCCCCTGTAAAGGGCCAAAGCCTGCCAGGGTCGCGGGACTCACGAATTACCGTGACCCCAGTACGTAAAAGGCTATTGAAGGACACCGTGGATTTTAGTCAGTACGAGTCTGACAGTCCCTCCCACTCTGCCCTGGGTGGGAGGACTCATGTGATGATTTTACCACGTAAAAAAAAAGGTGAATTCACACCGAGACGCGGCGCTGCACGCATATTTAAATATAGAGCGTCTCAAAATCTAACTTTATTTACCTACTACAAAAAAAGATTGACATTTCCAGTATCGTATCGTCGCGTTACGTTGCGTCGCGTAATTATGTATTTTAAAGTAAGCAGACAATTTGATTGATTTATTGAAAGTTCTACAACAATTAATCTTATGTACAAGTTTTTGTGAAGGTGCTATGACCAAAGAGATTAAATATACCTACTATAGAGGGGCTATCCGAAGAAATGTCATAGAAAAAGTGTGATCCTTTTTTCAGTAACGCCATCTAGCATAATATAGCAAAATTAGAGCGGCTATTGGGAACACCAAATGTCAGTAACGCCATCTAGCTTTGAATAGCATACTAGAAACTTTGTATAGGGATGTTACCATTTAAATAAAAGGTATCGATAATAATAATAAAAGTTACGAGACTATTTTTTTGTTCACATTTGAATAGATTGAATCAAATGCCAAAAAATTAGGAAAACAATAAAACGATTAGTGGTTTCAATGTGTACGAGTTATTTATTTATTTATTTTTTTACATATGTTTGACGAAGCAGATGGAAGCCAATTTTCTTCTTTACGGTCTATTTGAACAAACCGTATCCACTTTTCACGTTCTACATTATTTACACCCGGAAACCTGCAATAACAGAACCCTACTTGAACGAATAGTACTTGTTCCTTTATTGACATTTAAATTAAATGATATGATTAGTATGTTCAAGGGCCAATCTTCAATGTTGAGGATAATGACGTCCGATACTTTTACTACTAGTGCAACCATCCATTGACAAAAAACAAAAATATATTTTAATTTGATTTTTAGTAACTTAAATGTAATTAAAATAATTCATATTTTTGTTTTTTGTCAATGGATGGTTGCATTAGTAGTAAAAGTATCGGACGTCATTATCCTCAACATTGAAGATTGGCCCTCAAACAGTATTATATTTTAAGTGTTATTTATTATTTACCTCATAAAATATCGATGACAAAATCAATAAACAACATCACATCTCTACAAAGCAGTAGTAAAGCTATTCAGCAATAGAGGGCGTTTATTACAAAATTAACATAATGTTCTAGAACTATTTATTAAAATAATTATAACTAAGTAAATATAACAAATACTTACGAAAATAAACCGAAGTTAGATCCCGTCGTTCTACCATAACGAGATTTACAATACCGTAATGCGCAACTTGGCATATTTTCTTAGAAAATATTTTTCTTTTGTTTGACAGTTTGTCAAGAAAACGACATATCATGCCGGCGTACCACACTAGACTGAGCGACTTTTGCCCACTAGGACAAAAGTTTCGGATTACGATTTTTTTCGCTATGTCCCGTCTATTGTGTACCTAGTACAATTTAATGTCTTTGGCTATGACCAATAGGAGCCGAGCAGCGTGTGAAACCGCGGGGAACATTTTTATTGGACCAAATTACAAGTATACTCAAAAAACAAAAAAAAAAACGAATCACACAAATCGGACAGTATTTTATTTATGAATAAAATACTGACCGAATTCAGAACGGCCTCGAACATAACCTTCAAGTTAAAATCGAGGCAGATTTTAAGGAACAAAAAAAATTTCGAAGAGCTGTCAACTTGTCGTCCACTGAGTGAGAACGCAGCCTTTTTTTTTTTCAAACGTGCGGTCATTTTTTACCCGACTACGGCAAAGCCAAAAGGAGGGTTATGATTTTGACCGGTATGTATGTTTTGTGTATTTTGCATGAGTATTTGCCTGTGGTGGAGAATGTCATTACTTGTGGTACTATAATAAATATTAATTGTATTTAACAACAAAGACTCGGTTATTTAAAGCTTCATTAAACATTTTATCTGGCTAGTTAACGAAACAAAGAAAAGCATTATGTAGGTCGTTAGCCGATCGTTGTAATTACATAATGATCTATAGACATTTAGATAATATTTACTTATTTGAATGATAATAATACTTCGAAAAAATCGAACCGCGAGCGGGTTGAAACTTGCAACCATTCAGTACATCCAATACTCTTACCAACCGAGCCATCGAGGTTCTTACCTTTTTTTTTACGTGGTGAAATCATCAAATGAGTCCTCCCAGGGCAGAGCGGGAGGGACTGTCAGTCTCATACTGACTGACCACAGTGTCCTTCAATAGCCCTTTACGTTCCGGGGTCACGGTAATTCTTACAGTCCCACGACCGAGGTTCTTACCTACAGTTATTTATTATAAAAGATTTTTTTTTAATAATCTATGATAGTATTTTATCCTGTACTATAAATGAAAGTTATCTTTTTATGGATAATAAAAGGGTAATAATTATTAGGTATTGAATAAGATAATCGATTATATTTTGATGTCCTTTTTGAAATATAATATTTTTTGATTATAGTAAAATACGAGAACAACCAGAAATGGCGACAGCAAAGGCGAATAAAAAGTGAGTACTTCCTTGTATTTTATGTAAATCCACGACTACTGCCTACTGCAGAAACATCGAGTTTAGGTATACATACCTACTACAACCTAACTTATATCGCGGGGATTTCCATTTGACGTGTATCCAAGAATCAACTTTTTCTTGTATGGGAGCGTTCTTGCAAGTACTACGTAACGGAATTTGGGATAGGTATAAGAGGGGGTTGAACAACGCCTTCCGTAAAATCGTATTTTTGTTTTTAATTTAAATAAAGAAAATGAAATATTCTTTAGAACTTTCGTAAATGTTGTAATGGGAATCCCTCGATTGTATTGTACTTCTTTTTTTTGTTTTCCTAAGTTGGATTACTTTTTCGTTGATGTTGTAAACATTAAGATAATTAGGGAGTTTTTTTTTATTTATTTTTACGTGGTGAAGTCATTAAATGAGTCCCCCCGCCTAAGGGCGGGACGAGAGGGACTGTTAGACTCATATTGACTAAAATCCACGGTGATCCTTCAAAGGCCCTTTACGTTCCTGGGTCACGGTGACCACGGTTGCTTGGGAGTTATGTAACGTTACGACGCGTTGCGTGGGCGAGAAGGGTCAAAAATTGCGTCACGTAAATATTTGAACGCCCTCTACTTTTATTTCTGGCAGGTTGATAGAAAGTACCTGTTTGACTAAGATGAGTTATGGTTTCAACGAGAAATATATTTTTTATGAACAGGGCCACAGCAGTGTCGGTTGACTTGCCAGAATGTCCAGTCTGTATGGAGACCATGAGTGCACCGATATACCAGTGCCAGTCGGGACACAGTCTGTGTAACTCCTGCACGCAGAACCTACTGCCGCCGATATGCCCCATCTGCCGCCAGAACCTCACGCAAATGAGGAACTGGCAGCTGGAGGAAATTGTGGCTAAGGTAACTTTAACTCTTTAAAACGATAGGTGCAAGAAGCTTGAAGAGAAAGGGCTTAATTGGGCTCTAGGCTAGGAAAGCTATTCTATGGCTGCGACCTTCTGGATCAGTAAAGGTACTCAGATGCCTTGCCAACTAGGCCATCGCAGTCACGCTCAGCAAAGTTTAATATTTTTATTCCATTTACGGCAGAAGCAGGCAGACTTTAATGCGTATAAAATATTTGAAAAACTTGTCTAGAAGTGCTAAAAGCTAAATTCCAAAGAAAAGTGCCAGTTGGTATTTCATGTCATTAATATTTTTAGGCAAAGGTGCCGTGCCCCAACAAGTCTTCCGGATGCGTGTACACCATGGTGTCAGTGGACTTGGAGGAACATCTCAAGGAATGCATCTTCCGGGAAATGGACTGCCCGCTCGGTGTTGTGTTCGGAAAATGTTCATGGACAGGTAATAGAGTAATAAATAATATTTTTTGGGAAATTGTATCGTGATACCTCGATTAAGGAAGTTTCAGACTTCTAATAGTACTAAACATGTAACAAGTGCAAGTCAAGAAGCTCTAATTTATTTGTGTTTACAGGCAAACTTAAGGATATGATGGAACACTTCAAGGATCGTCACGCCTCTCACTGCAACGTGGCCACGGACGAAGAAGTTGAACTTACAAACGTCGACATTAAAAATGATGACCGACACTTTTACTTGGTGGCGCAAAGCAAGTTCCTGTTCATCTTGACTTTGAAGATTGATACTCTTCAAAATATGGTGTACTGGACTATTCAGCACATTGGCAGCAAAAAAGCAGCAAATGATCATATTTATGAGATACACGTGTTGAGCAAGCAGAATCCTCGAAGGAAAGTCGTGTTCACAGAACATTGCTTCAATGATGCCATTAAACCGGAAGAGATTTTCCGTCAAGGTAAATGTGCTGTTCTGCCTTTGGAAGTGTTGGTGCACTACATCAAAGACAAGAAGTTGTCATTCAGATTCTTTATCAAGAGGATCCCCCCACCACCGGCCAAGAACAAAAATGACAAGGGGGATGGTAGCAACCCGAACTCAGGACCGGGACCTAAAGGCCCGTGGCCTAAGGGACCGAAAAATGCGGAAGGTAAAAATAAGCAGAATGGGTCTGGTCCTCAATCAAAGGGAAAAAAGGCACAATCGTAATTTTTAGAAATTGCTAACAATCCCATCCATTCACACTATGTGTTGGGATACATTTACTTTGTTTTCTAGATTTTATGTAACTAGATTGACTTGTTATATTGACGAGGGCACCATTGGAGTTCAATTCTCACGATTACGTGCAGCACAAATGGCTTCATAATAATGCTACATTACTTTAAGTACGCAATGTGTGGATAAACAAGGCGCCTTCCCTTTCTTCTAAAGATTGCGTACCAGGTAAGGAGTAGGTAGATGCGAGGTGGGTGTGTGCACACAGGACCTCGCGTACGTTCCACCCCTTACTTGGCTGCGCTAGTCATATTATAATATTCAGCATTGCTGTTATCAATCAATGGACAAAAAATACGTCCTGCTATCAATTTAACAAAATATCAGCTTAATCTGCTAAGTGGTCTTCATGAAGTGATTAGGTACCCCATTAATGACGCAATTTCGTTGGTCGTTAAATCGTTCGGTATACAGCATACGGGTAGGCCTCGCAGGCGATATAACAACCAATGAAAGTTACAAGTCGATACGTGTTCGTTACACCGTCTGCAGTGATTCGCCGCTTGCTTTATACCAACCGTGGTATCGACCAATGAAAATCATCGGTCGATATACAGCTTTCGGGTCTGCCACTCTTGTGAATAACTGGCGACGAACATGGAAGTCCTCCTACACCCCGCACGCGGGTTATCGAATAATGAAAATGGTTCCCCGAATGCGAGCACTGTGGCACGCGTTCCAGAAATCTCTCGCGCGCCCTATCGACTAATGAAATTGCGCCATAAGGAACGCAGATCGCATAATCGTAACGGTGACATTGACAAAAGCATAACATCCATTTTAAGCAACACCAAACAGTTGACTATCGTTTCGCAGCAAGTGCATAATAAGGCAATTTCAAAGCTAATTGTCCGATTGTTTCTGATGAAGCAGCATACATATATGCGACACAATTCCAACGTCTCATGTGGCACGATAAGCCACTCTGAATAGTTTAAAAAACTAATGGTTTCTGAGAAGGACGATAGGTAGCCCGTGATCACGTCAGGTATAAAATAAAGAGGACCTTTATTTTATGTTTGAACGTGACATCCGAAGAGTGTTTATGTCAAATGACACACTCATATTATTCACACGTATACGTATTTGATGAATGTAATATTTCTATTATGAAGGCCCTTACTGGTGCGCGAAAAATAAGTTTTGGATTCTTATCAAGACCCAATCACTAACGATCACTTTAGTTACTTAAAAGCGATTCTTTTTTAATTGTTTATATCTGTAGTACTTCATATACGTAGGTTTAGAAGTTCTATAACATTGAGTAGTAGTGGTGGTGGTGGTTCGAGTGTCACCTTTGTTATTATATGTATTGGATTCCTTGCAACGACAATGTCCATATTCGGTCGGTCGTAAAATAGGACGCTCTTAATTGGTTAACGCTTTGTTAAAACTTTGTACAGACGCCAAAATTTCGATTTCAGTTTCATGTGACTTTATATTGTATGCTTTTGATAGTGTACTAGCCGCTAATTTCAAGTCGGGCGTTACTTCTCGTCGTAAGTACACGGCCAGTACGTCAGTGTGTCAGTGCGGCAGTTTCCAATCAAATGGAAAATAAAGACTGAATTCATTGATCGGCGAAAACAAAAATACTAATATTTGATTGTATCACAATATAGGTTATGTGGTGTTTATTTGAATTATTATAAGTTTATTGTATGATTCAATAGTTATTTTAGCAAATAAATGAAACTTGTATGAAACATTTTCCCATTTTTATTTTTAGTCCCTTGGGTCACGAGACTAGAATTTTCATTGATTAAATCCTTTCTGTTATTTATTTTATTACTTACCAAAGTTTGCAAAGGAACAAAAATACTTTAGGTAAAATAAACATCAATTGACTTAGCAATTCATGATCTTAAAAAACCGGCCAAGTGCGAGTCGGACTCGCGCACCGAGGGTTCCGTACAAACCTGCAAGGTTTACAAAGTTCGTTCATTACGACAATCGCGCGAGTTTCAAAATATGTGGTATCAATGGTTGTACTTTTGCGTTGACTTAGAATTATTTTTTTCACGGGTTAAAGGCAATTAGATCTAAGTATTTGATATGAATTTCAACTTGATAGCTGTCTCTTAAGATACAGGTATACCCTAGTTTAAGAGGCAGGGAAACGTATATTGTTAACAGATGTAGCATATACTTCATAAACATGTTCTATCATAATTAGTTCATAAACTTGTAAACTATCTTGCTGTACTAGTTTAAGTTCGGTCCTCACACCATCTGTACCTTCTTGATCAATAAACAATTATTATTTATTATTTATTATAGCTCTACGCGTTCATGAGGAAAAAAGTAATAAGTTTATATATTTTGTAATGTAACTAAAAATTTAAGGTTTTCGGAATTTTTCCTTTATGTGTGCTATAAAACGTTGCTTCATGCCAAATTTCAAGATTCTAGGTCGACTGGAAGTACCCTTTAGGTTTTGATTCCCTTGCGAGTACTTGCGAGTTTCAAAATATGCAGCTTAAATTGCTGTTTCTTTTGATTGCGTTGACATAGAAGTTTGATTTTGTTACAGCTTAAAGGTATTATAGACCTGAGTATTTGGTATGAATTTCAATTTAATACCTCTACGCGTTTATGAGGAAATGGGTAGTAAGTTTAAAATTATTAAAAAATATATATTATGTGATGTAACTAAAAATTTATGGTTTTCGTAATTTTTTCTTTATCTATGCTATAAGACGTTGCTTCGTACCAAATTTCAAGATTCTGAGTTCACGGGAAGCACCCTGTAGGTTTTGATTCCCTTGCAAGTGTCGAAAATTTGCGGCATAAACGGCTGTATCTTTTGATTGCGTTGGCTTAGAAGTTTGATTTTTTCACAGCTTCAAGGGACAGTAGACCTGAGTAATTGATATAAATTTCAGCTTCATACCTCCACGCGTTCCTGAGAAAAAGGGTCTTGACAGACGGACGGACAGACAGACGGACAACAAAGTGATCCTATAAGGGTTCCGTTTTTTTCCTTTTGAGGTACGGAACCCTAAAAACCAACACGTAAGTATGTACAAATCTTTAAAAATCTCGTTCCTGTGACTGCAATGTGCAATAGATATGACCAAAACGTTTGAATAGGTACCTAAATCATGAAACGTTTTTGAATAAATGTACAACTACCTATGCTTACGTACAAGATACAGTGTGCGTTACCCCAACAAGAAAGTATCTCCTAGAGTTATATGAGTAGAACGTATAGTTTGTGCCTTATCTGCTGTAAATGTGCCCCATACAAACATAAAAAATGTGTGCCCCCTGTCGTTTCGAAAAAAAATGGAAAAAACGATTCTTGCTGGGGTAACGTTTTTCTAGCAGGAAAATTCTAAACGAATGATCGGAGAGAGAAAAACTGTGCATGGCCAGATAGCTTATATGTGTGCCAAAATGTGACCCCGAAAATAAAATCTGTGCCCCTTCAGATTTTCGAGATATTGCATTTCCTGCTGGAGTAACGTTTTGATGAATAGTATATCTCTAAAACCATTGCATGTGCCCCTGTAGAATAAACATACGCGAGTAGCTCTTAATGTGTGCCCCTTTGTGCCCCAATTAGATTTTAGAAAATATTTATAGTTTTCAAGTTATCGCGGTTTTATGAAAATCCGAAAAAACATCGCAGCGCCTAAATGAGACAAGGCATAACTTCGCTGAAAACTGTATTCGGTCCTTCTTGACGCTAATAATAACCATACAAAGTTTCAAAAATGTTCATGCACGCGTTTTTGAATAATCTTGCTAAAAGTAAAAACGATGGTGTCATAATTTTGACGGCAAAATACAAGGAACTGGCACAATCCCAGATGTGTAGGTGTAAACCAAAATCTTGTGCCTTTAGTCAAAAATACATGGTGAAAATATTGAGCTTCAAATGTTACGCATTAAGTAAATATAAACAAAAAACCAAAATATGTAAACAACGGCTGGTTATCCGACCAAATCTGAATGACTACTAAAAAGCGACGGATTCATACTTAACGAGGACCTTCTTTATTGGACGTATTATACCTAAGCTGTTGTCCGTACAGTCGCGTTCAAAAGTTTTGGGGGCTAATTAAAAAGTATATTAAATGCACCTTGTGACTATATAAATGAAACAGCTTGTTGATGTGGAAATTATTATTTTAATTCTTAAAGTAATTATTGCATCAAATCACAGATCAAATTTCCTACCTATAAATATTAGAAATTATTTGCACGTTGTGTAGCCATTATTATTTAAATTTTGAGCATGTTAGTCACATGTACGTTTTTTTTTGAAAATGTCTCTTATAAATGTACTTAATCATGTATAAGGTCATAGAAACAGCTATTAAAATATAATCTAATAACAACTTTATTTTATTAGTTATTACTTTTCTACTTCAGTGTACTCAGGCACAACACGTGTGAACCGGTTAGTAAAGTAAAGAAGGTCATCGATATGTATGAATCCGTCGCTTTTTAGTAGTCATTCAGATTTGGTCGGATAACCAGCCGTTGTTTACATATTTTGGTTTTTTGTTTATATTTACTTAATGCGTAACATTTGAAGCTCAATATTTTCACCATATATTTTTGACTAAAGGCACAAGATTTTGGTTTACACCTACACATCTGGGATTGTGCCAGTTCCTTGTATTTTGCCGTCAAAGTTATGACACCATCGTTTTTACTTTTAGCAAGATTATTCAAAAACGCGTGCATGAACATTTTTGAAACTTTGTATGGTTATTATTAGCGTCAAGAAGGACCGAATACAGTTTTCAGCGAAGTTATGCCTTGTCTTATTTAGGCGCTGCGATGTTTTTTCGGATTTTCATAAAACCGCGATAACTTGAAAACTATAAATATTTTCTAAAATCTAATTGGGGCACAAAGGGGCACACATTAAGAGCTACTCGCGTATGTTTATTCTACAGGGGCACATGCAATGGTTTTAGAGATATACTATTCATCAAAACGTTACTCCAGCAGGAAATGCAATATCTCGAAAATCTGAAGGGGCAGAGATTTTATTTTTGGGGGCACATTTTGGCACACATATAAGCTATCTGGCCATGCACAGTTTTTCTCTCTCCGATCATTCGTTTAGAATTTTCCTGCTAGAAAAACGTTACCCCAGCAAGAATCGTTTTTACGATTTTTTTTCGAAACGACAGGGGGCACACGTTTTTTATGTGGGGGCACATTTACAGCAGATAAGGCACAAACTATACGTTCTACTCATATAACTCTAGGAGATACTTTCTTGTTGGGGTAACGCACACCAAGATACAATGTCTATAGATTATTACAATCCTATTTATGTGATGGATATCATCAAACCTTAAAAATGTACTATACGGTTTGTCACAAGGAAGTGTGTTAAGGCCACCCCTGTTCTTAATTTACATTAACGACACGTTACTAAATTGACAATTCATGTTTTATTCAATGTCAATTATTTTTTTAAAGCTTTGTACGCTTTGTAGATAATTATGTTTATGAAATCGTTAAATGGTCCCCAAAATACATAGATCTCAAGCATGGACTGAGCCTTCTATCGTTTAAATACGCCAATGCTGTTTGGTTGTCCTTGATAACACTACGGACCGACGCTGCCATCTGGTGCCACTTGCCGCCTCCGCCCCTGAACCGCACCGCCTGGGGCCGTGGACCCTTCTGCCGTAAGCCCACGATTCATCGATAAATCGTTCAGAAACATTCCTTCACGCATAACATTCAGTCATCTACAGACGTCTACGCGCCATATCGCTATAGCCGGCAAAATTTTAAAGAATTATTAGAAATGACTTTGTCCATTCTTGGTGGCATGACATAGAAGTCATTAAGCGTATCGGAGTCATGACGTATTGGGAAAAATAAAAAACAGGCATGCGTTGCATTTTTTTAATATTTTTACTACAATATTTCTAAAATTATAACATAGTGCAGCTATAAATCCCTATTGGATACACACAATTAAGGTAATAATTAGAATTGAAGTTCATTGTAGACCTGAAATCTAGAAACCAAAGTAAATAATATCCCATCTTTCGACCACATAATGTGAAAGGATGGGACAGTTGTTGGCTATTTCTTAAAATTACTTGTGATTGAGCATGCTTGTTTTTAGGTTTAGGGTGGGGACCAGCTCCATTCTGCTTATTTTCAACTTCTACATTTCTAGATATCTTAGGCCCCGGGCCTTTAGGTCCAGGTCCTGGGTTTACGTTACCATCACTCTTATAACTTTTGTTCTTGGACGATGGTGGAGGGATCCTCTTGATACAAAATCTGAACGACAACTTCTTGTCTTTGATGTAGTGCACCAACACTTCCAAAGGCAGAACAGCACATTTACCTTGACGGAAAATCTCTTCCGGTTTAATGGCATCATTGAAGCAATGTTCTGTGAACACGACTTTTCTTTGAGGATTATGCTTGTTCAAGACGTGTATCTCGAAACTATAGTGTTGTGCTATTTTCTTGCTGCCAACGTGCTGACAGGTCCAGTACACCATATTTTGAAGAGTATCAATCTTCACAGTCAAAATGAACAGGAACTTGCTTTGCGCTACTAAGTAAAAGCGTCGGTCATCATTTTTAATCTCGACATCGGTAAGTTCCACTTCTTCATCCGTGGCGACGTGGCAGTGTGAGGCATGACGATCCTTGAAGTGTTCCATCATATCCTTAAGCTTGCCTGTGAATACAATTTAAATAAATTAAGAGCTTGGCTTGCACTGGTTACAAGTTTAGTACTATTAGAATTCTGAATCTTCTTTAATAGGTATCACGATGCAATTTCCCAAAATATATTATTTTTACTTTATTACCTGTCCATGAACATTTTCCGAACACAACACCGAGCGGGCAGTCCATTTCCCGGAAGATGCATTCCTTGAGATGTTCCTCCAAGTCCACTGACACCATAGTGTACACACATCCCGAAGACTTGTTTGGACACGGCACTTTTACCTGATGATAATTTAAAGTAGTCATTAGCATTTTAGCTAGAGAGAAGAGGTGCAACAAGCTCCCCGCAATGGCCACATAGTAAAACCTATCGTTATAAACTTTTAAGAATTAAAGTTACCTGAGCGACAATTTCCTCCAGCTGCCAGTTCCTCGTCTGCGTGAGGTTCTGGCGGCAGATGGGGCATATCAGCGGCAGTAGGTTCTTCGTGCAGGAGCTGCACAGACTATGTCCCGTCTGGCACTGGTATATCGGTGCACTCATGGTCTCCATACAGACTGGACATTCTGGCACGTCAATTATCACTGTCGGGGTCCTGTTATTAATAAAATAATAATTTCTCGTTTAAAATTAACATTATCATTAAAAGAATACCTTCATGTGAAGATGATTTTGTTTCTCATTTTAGCTCAATTACTGAACAACAAGTTTCAACCAACTAGTACTTTCTACCAACATTCACGTAAGCGAAGCTGTTCGTAAAAGCTATGGTCAGTTAAATACAGGAAAAGCAGCTTCATAAAAAGGATGCTATGGAAAACCTCGCCATCAGAGTTAGCGAATAAACTCATTGTTGTAAATTTCTATTCCGATAAGACAGAACTCACTTTTTAAACGCTTTTGCTGTCGCCATTTTTGGTTGCTGGTATTATACTGGAAAAAAGGAAATATAATTTTTATTAACCTTTTAAGCGCTTGGCTAAATATCAATTGCCGTGCCCCTAGCGCCCGGCTATGAATCGTGCTTTCCTCTTCTCCTCTCTTTCTGCTCCTTTTAATCTCCAATTTGTAAAATATCATGGTATACAATAAAAAGTATTCTATCTCTCTATCTACATAAATAGAGAGATATAGAATAGATGCAATCTTCTTCTTCTTATCGTATGGTTGATGAACAACCTGGTGTCAAAGTTTAAACCGCCCGTAGGCCTCTGACATGGCTTCACACACCGTTGAAAAATCTCTCAGGTGTGCTGGTTTCCTCACGATGTTTTCCTTCACCGTTTTAGCAAGTGATAATTAATTTATAATACGCACATGAATTCTAAAAGACATTGGTGCGTGCCGGGGTTCGAACCTGCAACCTTTGACTTGGCAGTCCAACGGTCGTACCACTTGGCTATCACTGCTTAATGTGTAAATATGTAAATGTGTGTGTAAATAGATGCAATAAAATCGAACAAAACAACAAAAATCGTGAATATTCTCTGTCGGATAAATACGACACGGGCGATAGGGGCACGGAAATGTTTGTCGCATATATACGACTCTGGCGGTTAAAGGGTTAAATAGGTACAAAGTAGGTACCCTATAGTGGCTACGGTGGGCACTGTAGTGGTATTCTCTATAAACGAAGGCTTGTGACAGCGCGGCCGCAGCGCTCACGCCCGCCACCCTGGGACTAAAGTTTGCTATTCACTAAGCCGCCTCGTCAAAGAGCACATCGTAGAGTCCAGCGATGAGATTTGTTATTGAGAATAGCACACATGCTGTTTTAATTTTGTTACATTAGTTTCAAAGTCATAACACGGATCAGATTGTATCTTTTTATTGTACAGACGCCAGCACACCCAGCTACCCAAAATTGTCAATTTCTTTAATTCATAGTTTTTCAAGTTTTATAAGCTTCATATAGCCAGTAGACATTTTACAGTTTGGGATTACTTTATGTGCTGGAACTTTCTGTACCAAAGGATGATACTTAGGTACATAGATATCTCAATCTGGTAAAAAGAACAATAATAAAAAATATGTTTTGTTAGAAAAAGTAACAAGTTGGAGTTTAACGCATAAAATAAAAACGAAAGTCGTACGATTAGTAAAATACGAAAACAGCAAACTTACCAGAGGAACGCGTTTGAGTCTTGACTGAGGACCGTATACTCGTAATTGTTCCAAAAAATGACGGGTGAGGGGTTTCGCACAATTGTTCGCTGTCTAGCGAGTAGGGATAACTGGTAAAAGTCAATAAACTGAATCCATATTTATATAGTTGCAGAAAGAGACACTATAGGCACTTAATAGATGACTATAGTTAATTAACTCTTCCAATTGACTAATAATATTACAACAATCTGCTAACGACCTGTAAAGCTATTCTCTATATGACTCAGCGCTACGGCCAGCGCTGCTGCTACGGTTTGTCAGAGTAGATTTTCAATTTGCTAGAAAATAAAGTTACATTATTGAAATTTAAACGTAATTATGTAGATATAAGTGTAATTTACGAGAGAGCTTCATGTTTTTTTTTTTAATCGTGGTAAAATCATCACATGAGTCCTCCCACCCAGGGCAAAGCGGGAAGAACTGTCAGACTCGTACTGACTAAAATCCACGGTGTCCTTCAATTGCCCTTTACGTACCGGGGTCACGGTAATTCGTGAGTCCCGCCACCAGAGAGCTTCATGTTGTGGAAAGGTTAATAAGGCCATGCTGCTTTTTTTGCTCGACTTGGCGGGGACACCGGTTCTCCAGATAAATGGTTTTAGAAATGTAGAAAATAATTTCTTTCCAATTTGTAATGAAATGATCTCCCATCAAAAACATAAGTACCAATATTAATCATTCGCGTGATTGCTGCTAACTACGCCGACAAATGAACTGAGATCTAAATTAGCAATTCTGCTGACGGATGACCCACACATTATTAGTATGCTTTATTGTGTTATTCATAATTATGGTAAGTACAGACGCTAGCAGGTCAACCTACCCCAATATGATTTTTTTTTAACGTAACGTTTCACTATTGTGATAAGATTGCAAATCTTTTAAAGTTTGACAGATTGAGGTAGATTTATGTGCTGGCGTCTGTACCTACATATGTACAAATAAATGTAGGTATCTTGATGACACAGCTGTATACGATGAACCTATCGTTCGATAGTATCTGAACCTGTCAGGAGTTTTTTTAGTTTTACTCTATGCCCCGCAGCGGGTCGCGGGACTATACGAATTACCGTGACCCCGGAACGTAAAGGGCTATTGAAGGACACCGTGGATTTTAGTCACTATGAGTCTGACAGTTACTCCCGCTCTGCCCTGGGCGGGAGGACTCATTTGATGATTTTAACACAGTAAAAAAAAATGCCCCGCAGCGAAGATACGGGCCCGTATGAAAGTATCTCGAAGCCTATACTATTTTTCCTATATTTTAACAAAACATTTGAAATACGGGCAAATTTCCGATCGTGTTGTCATTATTTTTTCGTTCATGCCCCTAGTGTTCATTAGTAATATGGAGTAGAAAACGTCCGAAATTACGGCCGACACTTAGACACTACGGTTTTATGCTCAGAGAACAGTTTCGATTCCGAAGGACAGCGATGTATTATAGTGGATAAGAACCTTTTAATCTCGTAGACTTATTTCTTTTCCTAATTTTAATATCCTATACAAAACTAATGTTTTTATTCAGAAAACATCTTTTTATTTATGACATATCTACAGCAGCTAGTTATGTCATAACCGCGACGTCATCTGCGTGAATGCGTTGAAGAAATAAAGGTTCTCTGCTCGCTCCCCGTACGTGATAGCGTGATAATATGTAGCCTATATATTGACCCGACTTCTTAATAATATTTGTGGAAGTAAACCCATGCAGTACTTTTTAAGTTTATCTAGGACATACATACAGACAGACAAAAATTCTAAAAACTATATTTATGTTTTTGGCTTCGGTATCGATTTTAGATCACACCCCAAGTATTCTTTTAAAAAATATTCAATGTACAGTTTTGACTTTGCTACTATTTCATATGTATGTATGTATTTTAGATATTTATTTCGCCAGTTTTTGTAAACAAGCAGAGCAGCGATAATGGGTGAACATTTTTGAGCCTCGAAAATACCTCTATCACATCAACACGTACTCGACCGATGCTGGGGTCGCGGAACTGTCTAAATAGGTAACCAGGACCCTGGAACGTAAGGGTTATTGAAGGTACACCGTGGATCTTAGTCATTACAGTAGTCTGACAGTCCCGGTCAACCCAGGTCGGGAGGACTCAATTGTTGATTTTACCACGCAAAATAAAAACATAATTTGACTTGCGCTAAAATAGTCTTTATCCACTCTTTAGATCGAGCTATTGATAAAATATTCCATTTTACGAATATTACCGCAATTTATATTATGATTCTGATAAAGAGGCTTCTCAGGGCATAAACTGCGTTACGCGTGTGCACGCACGTGAGCACGTCGCGGGCCACGCTTCTGGTGCACGCACGTGAGCACGTCGCGGGCCACGCTTCTGGTGCACGCACGTGAGACGTTCGCGTGCTTATGCGCGGGCATCGGCGCGTCAGTTTTCTCAGTACAATTTTGACGTTGGAGGTGTACAGTCGAGTAATTATGGATAAATTAATGTTGTATTATTTATCAAGACGACGGCGACGACGAATTGCCAAAAAAAGACGCCAGCCAGTAAGCCCGTACGTTGAATCTAGGTTACTGTGCGGGGAATTCGTGGTGAAGTTTGGTATATTAAGAGAAAATGAAAGGTTTTTTTTCAAATATTTTAAAGTTTCATTACAAGTCTATGATGAATTATATTCAAAACTGGAGCCCTATTTGAAGACTAACAATCTACGATTGAAATCTACGTCAATCGTATCACCAATGGAACGATTTGCAATGACATTGCGGTAAGTAAAGACATTTCGATATTAATAATCATCTTTATTCATGTAAAAAAAACAGTCATTATTTAACAAAAGTTTAGAACACTCATATTTTTTTGCCAATTTATGTAAGTCACACTACTGTTTAGCCACATCAAGCCAGAAAGAAGAAGAAGTTCTTATTGTTTCGGCAGTGACACCTGAATATGGCTTAAAATGTTTTTCTTGATGTGGTGCACTCTGTTCTTAGGGCCGAAACACATAACCGCACACTTATTAATCATCATATTAATCACAGTTTCTTACATTTATTAATTATATTTTGTTATTTCTAAATTACACAGTTTTATCGTTTTCGTTTTTTTTATCTATACCTACTTATTTACTTATTTTTTTATATAATCACAACAGTCATCACAGTGTCTTGCATAAACGTTACGTTACAATTAGTTTTTGATTATTTATTTGAAATACACTAATAAAATCACAGGTTCAAGTTTAAAATAAAAAAACACAATAACAGTTAAAACAGTACAATAAGTCTAAATGTCTTAATTATAATAATATACCTACCTTACAAAGTATTAATTATAATGACGCATATTGATTGCAAGTTTTTACATACGAATATTTCCCTTATTAATTATTCCCTTCTATTACTAGATCGGGTACTAATATTATTTTAAATTCTTATTTATCATCACAATCATAATCACAGTTTACTACATAAAAGATTAAATTTAAGAAGAGGATATATGAAGGAGCAATGTTATGAGTAGGTTCAAAAAAAAGGTCCATTAAGTAAAAAAAGGGGTCTATTGATACACTTTTTTATTTGACCCTAAATAGGGTTTAAGATAAAAGTGTCCGAATCGACCCCGTTTCTTTCCTTATGAACATTACACTCAAGGCTTGTAAACTTTTGGCGAATGCCCTTGTATATCATAATAATTGCACATGAGACCAGAAAAATATAAATATAAAATTGAGCTTTTTACTAACTTAAATAGTTCTTCATGTTCTTCTCTTTCTTTTGTTCTTAATAATTAAACAGTCTTAATCAAATCTTCAGTCTTTCTTGTTACCTATTTATTCATTGTTCGTGTCTGATCTTATATTTAAGGATTCTAAATCATTCGTTACCGTATTTTGCGTTAATGAAAGGTCATCAATGGTAATAATAATTTCTTTTTCTATATCAATTAAAGCTTCTAATACTTTTGTACGAAATAATAATTTTTTAAAGCAACTCAATTTTTTCACAGTTGGTAATAATGACTTAAAAAAATTCAAGTCTTCGTCCATATTATCTGCAGTGTTATTCTTCACGCAATTTAACAACTCTAATTCGAAATCAGTTGGCGATTCGCGCTTACGTTTCTTGGAAGATCGTGTTTCTTTGGTAACGCTGGAGCTGGTGCTAGGTACATTAATCAAATCTTCTTCAATAATCGTATTATTTTGTGAAGTTCTCGGTGACGCGTTTTGCTCTACTGACTGATTAAAATCGTCTGCCGATTCTTCTCCTTGAGTATTCGAGTTTGAATCTAAAAATGACAGCATGTCATAGTAAATGTATGTTTTATTTGCCCTGGAACCGGAACCTGATTTAAGTTTTTTTTTAGTAGACCTCACTCTTATATAAGTGTCTCTTGCAGTTTTCCATCTTTGCTGCAGCTTTTTCACTGAAACAATAACACAGGTATTTTATTTTATTACAGATATTTAGTTAGTGGACATACCTTCGTCGATATTCATCTGGCGTATCAGACAGGACTAACCACGGTCAGAAAAATAGTAACAGAAGTTTGTCAAATTATAATTGAAAGGTTAAAGGAAGAATGTATACCAAAATTTTCCCGTGCGCTATGGGTAGAGACTGAAAAAGGTTTTTTAACGCAAGCCCAGTTTCCTAACTGCATAGGTGCAATAGACGGAAAACATATACGCATTATAAGACCTCCACATAGTGGTTCCCTCTATTACAACTATAAGCATTACTATTCTATTGTACTGCTTGCAATGTGTAACGCCAACTATGAGTTTACCTATATAAATGTGGGAGTGCAGGGTAAAGAATCTGACTCCGCAATTTTCACACAAAGCCGATTGTACGAACAAATCAACAATGACTTAATAGATATTCCTCCTGCCAAAGCATTGCCCGTAATACACAATGATAAACCAACCAACACTGCTGCAACCGCAGCTTTGCCCTATATTATTGTAGGAGATGAAGCATTCGGGTTATCTAGCCATGTCATGCGGCCATATGCTCGAGCTCTCGATTTAAACTACAAAAAAAAAATATTCAATTATAGGTTAACGAGGGCGCGACGTTATATTGAGTGTACATTTGGTATCATGGCTAATAAATTTCGCATACTCCATCGTCCATTGAACGTTGGAAAAGACAAAGCAATTTGTTTTCTTAAAACAATTTGTATTTTGCATAATTTTATAAGATCAAGAAGTCAAATTAATGACTTTCATGATATTGTCATTATACCAGACCATATACGTTCAGTTCGGGGGTTAATTGGAAATACCCACAGAGATTCGTATACATTACGCGATAACTTCGCAGATTATTTCGTTGCAGACGGACAGCTGTCATGGCAAGATCGCAGTATTTATTGAAGATAGTTGGCTTTTTTATAATTTATGTACATTCAATAATTGATTTTTCACGGTTTGTTACCACACATTTTTTATTAACATAGCAGGCATATTTTAATAATATACCTAATGATTTTATTTGTTAAATTCATCGGATGTAACCAAATAACTTAGATTGTTGTAAACTAAAGTTGAGAGATGTCAAAGAAAAACCTACAAAACTACAAAACTCACGCTTATTTTACAAAGTTACTAGCCCAATTCTAAAACCAATATAATAAATATTTTAGTTGATAATTGTTTTATTTATTTACCTACCGATCCACTGTTTCTGCCCTAAAATGATTTTGAACCCTAAATACACCGATAGTGTGAAGTAGTGTGAAGCTCGCAGTCGTGAACATAGGTACTGGTTGTCTCGTGACGCGCAAAATGGCGGCGACCGCGTGGCCGAAAGAAAGAACTTTGGAATTTATCGAGCAATATAAAACCATACCAATATTATGGGACATTGTTCACACGAATTTCACAATGTTCAGAAATACGCAGTATCTCTGCACTAGTTTTGAATATAAGCATGATTTTATATTTACATAGGTAAATTATTGTAAATATTCCGAGTTTTAATTTTATAGTTGGATTAATTGTTGAAAACATTTAATTGACACAAATACAATTGAAATAACTAATTATATATAACTAATTGCATAGATTATTAAAAATAAAAAAATTGGCGCAAAGAATAGTTTACCTAACCTACGTTATTATAAAATAAATAATGAGTGTAGGTACTTACCTTGTATGTTTTTTTCTGCTTCACTCCAGTCATCAAAATTTTGAAACAGTACTCTACAAATGTCTAGCCATGCTTTTGATTTAGCGTCCCGGTCTTTAAATATTTCGCTAGATTGGTCCCATATGGCAGGACGACACTGAACTTCAACAATTACCCTTTCTGTATCAAAATTTGTCATTTTTTGTTATGGGCCGGGCACGCGCGTGCGGTCGGTTCGAGATAGCGCTGTCAACTGAACAAGCACGCGCGTGCACCCGCTAGCGGGCTTCGCGCGTGGACCCGTCCAACGTGATGCGTGATCACGTCGCGTGCATGCGTGCCCCGTTGCACGGAAGTATCACGCGACGGGCGCCCGACGGGCTCACGAGCGTGTGCACGCGCATGGGCACGCGCGGGTCGGTTTTGTGTGGACACGCGAGAGGCACGCTTAACGCAGTTTATGCCCTCAGAGACCGTGGAGTTGGACGCTAAATCAACGGCCGTTTTTCATAGCTACCTAAAGCCGGAAAATTAATTAAGGACCTACTCTATTTAATACTTATTAAGTTTTATAACTTCACATTAAGGTCAAATTAAATCTTCATATTAAATCAGGCAAGTTTTTATTAAGTGATGCAAAGCGAAGCATTAATTAGGTCGTTAGCAGATCGTTGTAATACGTTTTAATACCTAAAATATTGCCATTAACTAAATGAAAGATTTAATTAATCATGCCTTATCAATTAAGTAAGCACTTTTTTTTAAGATTTTTATGACTTCAAGCTCTTCAGGTTACTTACGTATAGGCATTGCAAATTTTCTAATACAAATACCTATGTAAAGTAACTTTTTTTCAGAAGTCAGTGACCTCATGTTTTTTTAGAATTCAGTTTCATTTTTTTAAACGTTTTGTATTTTACCCTTTTTAGCGAATACAGGCCTATTACTATGTTGTGCGATTACGTAAGCAATGCAAATATGCGACATCAGCAAATGCCGATGACTTGAGGATATTATTCCCTCGAATTCTCCAAATTGTATCTTATTAGCTGGGTGCCCTAGCTTATGAGGGCCAAGGAACTAGTGACTGACAAAATCTTTGAGTTGTCAAAATTAAGATCCATGATTGCGGCTAAGCCAGTGTCAGGGATACAACCGTTTTAGTCAATAAGAGTAGGACAGTCCCTTCCGCTACTCTAAGGGTCAATACACACCGAGACGCGACGCTGCGCGCACATGTCGCAGTACGGCGCCGCGCACACTTTAAAATAGCGACTATAAACAACGCGGTGTTCTGCGTATGCGAAAATTACGTCGCGGCGCGACGTAAACATTATAATATTTTTTCTAATAGTTGAAATAGGTCGAATTGAGTCCCGTTTTATTCGTCGCTCACGCAGGACACCGCGTAACTTTATTTTACTACACGAAAAGAAAAACATCTCCAGTAACAGACCTGGGGGCCGATTCTACTAACTAATTTCTGTGACAATCGCAGCGTAACCGCGGCTAAATTGCGGACTTTCTAGCGTTTTCTCATTCTACTAATGAATAACGATCCAAAATAAGTTACAGTTCAGCCGAACGCAACGATCGATCGAGAGAACCGCAAGATCGTATTCTGCTAGCACAATCGCGGCACAGTCGAATGCAAGCGTGACATTAGATCGCATTCTATTATTATTTTGTCACTTGTTACGATCGCACCGTAACTGAATTGTGACGGTTCATCTGTCAAAATTAGCGGTGGACTATAAGTTGATACAGTGAAACTTTTGTAGGACCGATCTAGAACTTTTTTCATTTTTTACCTAATAATAATGATGTTCTACATGGATTTGAACTTGCCCCATTAATTTTCGTTCTGATGGGATTGACACAAAAACAAAGGTAAGTAGGCACCTAGTAATTATTAAATTAAACACTAGTATGTGGCTCACAACTTGATGACTTCTTTTTTTTATATTTTCATTGTTTTAGATATTGGTTGCTCTGGCGTTTTATGCCAGTGGTTCATACCAAACACTGGTCGGACAGTCGCAGTGTCATGCTGTTTCACAACCCTCAGTTTCTCGAGCACTGAAACAAGTAAGTAACTGAGGTACTAAGCCACCAAAAAGTTTCCAAGCTCTAGAGAAAATCATGATGAAATCAAAAGAGGGCAAGTACCTACCTAATGTATCATACCTGTCAATTTGTCTGTATGAAAGATCAATAGTGGATAGTTATTCTTATTAATAAACAATTTGCTTTTTACAGGTTCTATAGAATGTTTGGCATGTCTGGACTTTTGGGATGCATTGATGGCACACATGTCGCTATAGTTCCACCAGCCATTCATGAAGAGCGCTATTTTAACAGAAAAGGATATCATTCCTTAAATACTTTAATTGTGAGTTATCTCCTTTAAACCTTTGTCAAATCTTATCAGCTAAATGAATAAATATTAATATCTAGTACTTGTTTCAGATTTGTGATTCAGAAGCCCGAATATTATAGTGCTGCATGGAATAACAATCCCCTAAAGGAACTCAAACTCAAATTCAGGATTTCCTTTAAGACGAGCAATGATGACTCCCATACTCAATGCTAGTCCAAACAGTCCTGAAGCTCACTACACTGAGATGCATATGACTACAAGAAATGTTGTGGAATGATGCATAGGAATTTTAAAAGCATGATTTAGGTATATATACATTTTATTGTACCTCAGACATAAATTGATAGTAAAATTATAATATTGCAATTATTACAAAGTACATTAATATTACAGATGTTTACTGGTCGACAGGAAGTTGCACTACAAGCCTGAAATTGCGGCCAAAATTACCAATGCTTGCTGTGTACTGCACTGCATTTCACTCAATTCTGGTCTGGAGTTAGATGATGAGGACCTAGAAGATATGGGACAGCAACTTGAAGATTTTAATGATGCTGCATTAGTTTCTGAAAGACATGGATCACGGCGGCGCTCGAACTATCTTTTAGAACAAGGGCGGAATTACCAAGCAGCTTTGGTACAATGACTGTGGTCATCTAGGCAATAATGGTTTTTTTTAAATAGTCTCTCTTGTACTTATAATAATTTAGCTAAATACTAGTTTTTATGTGTAAACTAGTTTTACTTAATATTTTGTAGTGGCTTTACATTATACAAACCTCTATATACTCATATACTGATTTCATAACTTCACATAGTACATACTCTTAATTAAAATTGTATAAATTATTATTTAACAGATTCAATGATGATTAGGTTAGTAAAAATTATAGAAACAAATGATTGAGCTTGAATTTAATTTAAAAAACTCTGGTTGTACAGACACCAGCAATTTTTAAAACTAGATTTTTAACTGTATCACAAGTGGAAGGATTTATTCAATAGGAAAAAAATTAGATTGCGGAAAAGTGAGAAAGTGGTTAAATGTTGGCTTATCTCTTATAATGTATTTCTCACAAATTATTGTGTTTAATTTTTTATGTTGCAGGATTTAAATAAGTGAAAATATTAATGGTTAATAAAAAAAACAAAGAAAGTAAATATTTTTGGAAAGGTTTTAATTAAACAATAATTGTTGAGCTTGGTTATGAATATTATAAAACTTTATTTATCTTACAATTAATTTATTTTGATTCAATATATGTCCCATTAAAACTATTAGTGAAAATGGTAAATTGTTTTTATTTTATAACACTACTACAATATACTTAATTAAATCTAAATAATGTTAATTTACAAATAACAAAGAAATACACTTAAACAATAAACTAAATCACTAAACAGAAAGAAAGAGGTACCCGTTTTTTTAATATTAACTCCCAGTAACCTTTATGATGACGGATCTGAAAATAAACAATACTTTGGTTACAATCTATAAGAACATGAATAGAATTTATATTTTTTGAATTCTTAGCCAATTCAAGTGCGATTTGGGTCGTGTGACTGTAACCCTCAAGTGGGTCGTAAGTATTAACTCAAGGACTTGTCGCACAATATTGACTCTGTGATAAAAACAAAAAAAAACAGCGTATTGCCATTTTTGACATTATAAATAATTATGTAATAAAACATATACTCACAGTAAATCAATCATTTTGATGAACTTGCAACAAAAGTTTTTGCTTCCCGCTGTTTAGATTTGGATCACTTGACATTTGACACCACCAAGACGTTTCGTTTCACATAGACTTCGTCTTGCAAGATAATTACAATGAAACGTTTGCCTAAGTTTTTATTATTTAACCATGAAAATGTTCCAATAATGAATCAGTAAAATATTTTGTCATAGTTTGAATAATTTATTGTATTTTAACACTTTGGTGGCATAATTTATATTTAGTAACATTCATATTTTATACTGTGGTATCAATAGAACATACTATTCGTCATGCTGGTATCACAGGATAACGTTCCTAGCACAGTCGTAAGTTCCCGCTACGATTCAGTTACGATTTCGCTCCCAGTGTAACGTAACAAATAGTAGAATGACTTTTAAGGTTACCGTCGCTCGATGATAGGAATGGTACCGCTGCATAATAGCGATAGGATAGGTAATCTTGTAAATTAGTAGAATCGGCCCCCTGACCCTAAGTGTCTAAACACACTATGCCGAAGTTACGCGACCGAAGTTCGGCGGCTGATTTTACGTTCCGACGTATTTGGCTGATATGACACACCATAAGTGCCGAACTAACGCGGCAGAAATTCGGCGCTGACGGCTCCCTGCTGCTCCCCGCCCCCGGATCTTCGTCGTTAATCGAACCGAAATTCGGTCGCGTATAATATGTGGTCACAGAATAAGTTGCCGCTGAACTTACGCCCAACCGAAGTTAGGCTGTACGCTATGATGCGACGTAATTTTGGCATAGTGTGTCGTCAGTAATTCAAATAGCATTGCAGGCGTAATTGTGCTGAATTCGGTCGCGTAACTTCGGCATAGTGTGTTTAGACACTAAGAATGAGAGGACTCATTACATTACACCCTTGAAAGAATTTTATGTGAGTTGAGGACGCATTATCCTAATTAAAACATGTCTGAACATAAAGCAAGCAACATTTTCTGTTAATTGTGTGTGTAAGGTTTTGATTCAAATTCAAACTACTAAAAAAGTTTTTATGTTTTTATTTCCTTACAGCTAGATGTTCATTTCTTGGCCTTGGCCTCGCGTGTGGCTTTCCTTTCTGCAGCGCGAGCAAGCTGCTTTGCGGGTTTCAGGTTACCTTTTTTGCAGAACCTTTGGTTCCTTAGGAACTTGGGGTCCATCTGAAAAGAAAAGATTATTTTACAATTTAATCAACTCAATTTCTTTACAATGGTTTGGGAACTTGGAGCGTTGTGGTATTCGAACTTTAACAAGACTCGACTTTGGAGTGGATCTTCTGAATAGCACTTATTATAGGCTATATTGATTGAAAAGAAAATTTGACATTAGGGAACCTAGACAGTCTTGCAAGCTTTGTGGCTCCTGTTTACCGAGAGGTTGCTGACCACTGATCAAAATGAAGATTTTATAGCTGAGTTGGTAGCTTGATGAAAAAAAACTTACGACAATAGTTTCAGACCAGGGATATTCGAATAGGGCAATTAAATAGAAGCTGAAGCTGCCTAATACAAATGACATTTCGGATCATATAATTAAAATAGCATTGAAAATAGTAAACAGCGCGAAAAATTTCAGGATTCCTTAGGAGGAACACTAACAAATACTACAAAGATAAACATAAAATTAACAAAGTTAAAGAGGTTGTGATTTCACAATAATTGATAACAAAAGTTAGAAACAAACTATTTGTAACTATTTATTAACGTTTTAATACTGTAATGAATTCACTTACGCCAAGGGTGGATTCGTGCCTCTGGTTCCTAGGCTTTTTAATGCCATTCCTGTGGGCTTTGCGGTCTGGAATTAAAGAAAATATCGTATTACCAACACGCAATCATAACCATGAAATCGAAGTCTTTCTAAATCACATATGACGATAGGGAGCATTGCTACTTAACTCTTCACGTTTCTATTATCCAATTAAGTCACAATGTTTCGTAAATAATGTAAAAAATAATACTCACTTTGGTTATGATTTGTGTGATTCTTTGACTTTGCCATTTTATCGAATTATGCGTCCTGTAAAAGAAAATATGTATTCAATAATAACTTTTAACACTCTGTTTTCTTGTATGTAGAACAATATTTATCTAATTCAGTAAGATTTCTCAGATATTTATTGAAATGTTACAAAAACTCAAAAACACCAACCTAGAACAGCAAGAGAAAAAGACAAGAGGAAAACAATCCACTTCAATTTTATCTTTTTAATTTTTGTTGTTACTTAGCATTTGATTACTTCTATCTCTGTCACACAAGCTAAAAATTTAGTTTGCTTTCCTGCTGTCAAAAGTCTCAGAAATTTTAAATGTCATAGGTCCTTGAAATTCTAGAATCTGAACCTGAAACGCTGACAAAAAATGCTCCTTTTCACTCAGAAAATGTTTAATCAGTGGTTGACGTGTACGGTTTATTTTCAAATGTCGTACTCGCTAGATTTTGTCGTACAGTATAGGTTGTGAATTTAAATACATAAAGTAATAAAAAAAACAAGTTTGCAACGGCTGGCTTTAATATCTGTTTATTTTGCATTTTACTCATGATCATAAACAGTCTTAAAAAACTTTGTTTCAAAACCCAACAAAAACTTTATTGTGATGTGAAATGACAACTGTCAAGTGACGACTCACGAACAAGATTCGTTTCAGTTACACAAATATGGCATCTTTAGCATAAGGTTTATATAACTATTTTTTCTAGCACACACTTATCTTGCGCAATTGAGAACGAGATCTCTATATTGTATGTTTAAAATATAAATAAATTAATCTGAACATTTAAACATGTGTCGTGTTGTCTGAAGTGGTCTCGTCTTGTCAAGTGTTGAATAAAATTAAATCGGAAGGGAATATTACAATAATTAACTTAGATTGATTGTTTAAATTCCTAACAATTTACAATGGTGGTGTTGGAAGGCGATTCTGGGGATGGCAAACCTATAAGTTCAGAAGAAATTGAAAAAGAAGAAGTAAAATCTCCGAAACTTTTAACACTAGAAAGTATCCTTTGAATTTGTATTAAGAACTTATTTGTTGTCTCCTTTAGTTACATACTTCAAATATGGACAGTCTGGTCTGTTGTTATTATATTGAGGCGCCATCCATGCTATCAATATCGTAATCCTCTTATCTTCTATGTCATAATATGTCACTACAACTTATTCCCTCAGTTGACTACTCCTTCATTTTAATTTCGTGCAAATAATTTCGGTATTTGTATCCAACCAAGTTTCTGGAGACCGTTTTACTACCTATAACATATATTACACATATTGAATTGGGCTCCACACTCCTATTTAGAGTGTAGCTTTGATTTTTCCATACAATATGTTAATGAACTACATACCAAATAGCAGAAGTAATTTCAGTTGCAGGCAGTGTGTTCAAACAGCACAGCAATATGTTAATTTCATTACAATCATATTTTTTCCTATTAGAATTCATTGTTATCCTGTTGAAAGCTAAATGCATCATCTTCCATTAGGTACTTAGTCAATTTGAGCCATTAAAAAATATTAATAGGTAGTACTGTACTCTTTTTTTATGAACCAGTTGCAGCTGTGCCAGTAATACTTGTATTCTAAGTGTCTTATTAATGAAATGTTTCACACTAAATAATACTCCTTGACTAGAGAATCAGTTTTCCGCATCACTAAGGATGCTCAGCAGCAACATGGTCTACGCCACGGTGACTACCAGCGCTACCGAGGATACTGTTCAAGGCGCCTCAGGAGACTGCGGAAGGTGCTTAAAATACCCCAGGTTTGTATAATGAAATTAAATGTATTAAGGACAAACAAAGTAAAGACAGAACATCAACCTCTCCCAATTTGTCAAATTTCTTTAATAGATTTTAAACTTTATCACAAAAAAAGAATGTTCATGTTTGAATGGGAAAATTTACACTTTGTTTGATGTGTTGGCATGTCATGATAAAAAATGTTAACGTCACCACTTGAACTGTGTCTGCCAAAATTTATAACATACCATACCCAATAAAGTCAACTTAATGCAGTACAATGCATTCCAACTAAGAATAGGAGGGCCTTGGTGGCATATTGTGATGACAATTGGATTATGCAAAAAATATTTTGTGCACATTAATTTTCAATAATATTAATAACCAGCTCTTCCCCGCGGTTTCACCACCTCTGCTCGGCTCCTATTGGTCATAGCTTGATGTTATATGTCATTACTCGATAAAAGCAGTATCCCAAAAAAAAAATTAGAACCACCACGGCCCACACATTGCGACACAGGAAATTCTCCTGTGTGGTGGGTGCGTTTACAAACATAGAAACTCCCATGCACAAAAACCGAGACCTGGAACAACAACTTGCAGATCATACAAATATTTGTTCCATGCAGGAATCTAACCCGCCACAAGAAAGAAAACGATAAAACTAATTAACAAATTTGTTCCTGTATGAGACCAAAAGCTCCGTCTGTCAATTTTTTTTTTTTCCACAAATATCACACAACGCCGTCTAGTCCCAAGCTAAGCAGAGCTTGTGTTATGGGTACTAGACAACTGATAAACATACTTATATATTTCTAAATACATACATATTATAGATAAATTACACCCAGACACAGAACAAATGATCGAGCTCATCACACAAACATTTGTCCTGGGTGGGAATCGAACCCACGACCTCCGGCATAGCAGGTCAGGGTCACTAACCACTAGACCAACAGGCCTGTCAACTTATTAAACTTGTACTTGTAAACTTATTAAATATTCTCATTTCCCAGGGCGACCGCCGGCACTACCGTCGCCGTGACGTCACGACTGTCCATTTGACGGCGACGTCGGCAGAGAGCCGTCTCCTATGCGTGCCGCTCCTGCAGTCCGAGAGGGCTTGGGCGCACGCCATGCAGCTGAGGCAGGAGGCCAACACTGAGCCGAGGAAGAAGTTCCACCTGGTCGCAAGGCTGAAGAAGGCGTATGCTCATGCTCAGACACTGTTGCAGTTGTGCGAGGTAAATTTAATATTCTCTTTGTAGGACTCTAAAAATGCGTCATAGTGTCCTTGGCATTTAACCATATTTTTAAAACATTTTGCCTAATAGGTGTTCTATTACTTTCTGAGATTTTTAAGGATCTTTCATTCCATACAAATAGTTGCATATTAAGTTGATGGCACAGCATGAATAGTTTGTAAATGTGTACTTCCCTAAACAAACAAACAGATCAACCCATTTACATCCTTTTAACAATAAGCTTGATACAATTTGTAGCAAAGCGGAGTTTGCGATGCGCGTACGCAGCTAGAGGCAGGCGCGTACGCAGCGTGGCTGAGCGGCGCATTGTTGGTGGAGTTGCAACAGTGGCGCCCCGCCGCGGAAGCGCTGCATCGAGCGCAAATAGTGCTTGAGAAACTGTGTGCAGCTCTGCCTGAGGATGAGCGCATGGTTTATAAGCAGAAGGTATGTTTCAAATTTTAAATTCTATAGGCGCACGAGTTGAATACAGTCAAACCTGAAGTGAAGGGCGTGAACATCTCTCACACCCGTAGCGTAGCTTAGAGTACGATAAATATACAATCGACAGCCTTACAAACGTACTCTTGCGCATACCCAAGCTTTACATTAA
The DNA here is from genome assembly GCA_943136025.2 of Agrotis puta. Taxonomy (NCBI): domain Eukaryota; kingdom Metazoa; phylum Arthropoda; class Insecta; order Lepidoptera; family Noctuidae; genus Agrotis; species Agrotis puta. The sequence goes on along the minus strand of OW964175.2, from coordinate 12,828,387 downwards.
AATCACGGGTCTACAGTATGTGCTTCGTCATCTAATGCTTACCTAACGATTGGCAGTTAAGATTGCGAAGAAGTTAAGATTTGTCAGTAAATTTAAAATTTTATTAAGTAGATAAGTAGTTCGTGAGTACAATATACTTACGCAGCTTAGCGAGTAATAAGAATAAAGGTCAATGCAAGACGCGACGTGGCGGAAATGTGTATCTTTTCGTGTAGTAAATAAAGTTGGATTTAGAGTCGCTCTATTGAAATGTCATTAAAAAGCTTCTCGACGTTTCGACAACTTCCCTTCGTGATCTGAATAATAATGTTGTCTAAACTCGAAGAATGTGTTAACAGGCTGAAGAACTGAAGCCCAGTCTCCGTTACTGCGCGTACAACATCGGCGATGAGTCGGCAGCCGGAGACCTCATGGCCATGCGCGGACAGGGACTCATCGACAATCTGGACACTCTCATGGCGCAAGCTAAGTCAGTTTACGTCACAAAAAATACAAAAGTGGTTTAATGAAAAATACTTGGTATAAAAATAATTGGTATTTAAAGATGAGTGCCAATCATCAATAGCACCATCTTCAGTAAAACAGCCTAAATTGACGACACGATTGACGCAGTGGCGTTTGACTGTTGCGCTGAATGTCGTGGGTTCGATTCCCGCACATGAACATAGACGCATCACTTTGATCTCTATATTTCAGTTACTTTGTACACCATCTAATACAAATTCATATCTGTATTATAATTATTATTGTTCTACATTTTTCTTACGACGGTGTCTCACTAGACTTTTGTCATTGATGAGATTCACATTATTTCAGGGAGTCCCGCTCTGGAGTGATGCATGAAATAGAATGGCGCGGCCGCAAAGTATCCGTAAGGCCCGAGAAAGTGCGGTTGTTCCTCATTGCACTACAAGATCTAGAGAAATCTGTCGCCAAAGCAGAGAACGTACAAGCTAAGATCGATATCCTCGAGAATATTCTCATGGATTGCAAGGACGCTATTACCGCGATCAAGGATGAGATCAAAAGCGATCCGAAGCTCAAATCAGCTTCTGAAACGCAGATGTCTGGGATCAACTACTTGCTGTCTTACTTGATGTATGTGCGCCTGATGCGTACGGTTGATAGGAACAACTTGCTTGTCCAGCAAGCGGAGGAGGCCCGCAAGAATAACATTCAGATCGACGGCAAGAAGGTCCGTCCTCAAGATCTGGTCAGGCTCTATGAGATCATCTTGCAGAACTTCACCGAATTGCAGCAATTGCCTGGATTTGAAACCGACACCGCTTACCAGCAGGAGATTGAGACACAGACGAAGGCATACCGTGCGTTCCGTTGCTTTTACATCGCTCAAGTACTAACCGGCCTGCGTCGCTTCAGGGAGGCTCTGGCTATGTTGGAACGATGCAGCAACTACTCTGCCGAGTCGCTAGGCAAGAAACTTGACAACAAACAACTTGTGGCGAAGTTACAGTCACTGAAAAAGGACATCGAGAGCTGCAAATTCGAAGTTCACGCTGATTCTGTTCTTGAAGACGATGAGGACCAAGACGAGGACACGAAGTATACTTCTGGCAAGTTTAAAGACAAGAAACCTCTGGTGGACCGCTTGGACGAATACCGCGAGGACACTCAGGTCCTTACTAAGAACCCTAACATCTACAAAATGCCGCCGTCTATGGAAGCCATTCCTTGCAAACCTCTATTCTTCGACTTGGCTTGTAACTTCGTCGAGTTTCCGAACTTGGACGATAAGACTGGCGCCTTGGACAACAAGAAGCAAGGCGCAGGCCTTACTGGACTGGTCAAAGGTTTCTTGGGATGGGGCAAAAGTGACAAGTAAAACGTTTTATATATACACATTTTCATGGGTTTTATTATGTACCAGGATTTGTTTTTGAAGGTTCAAATTATATACATCTATAAATTATTAAAATTTATCATTTTTCAAGCCTCAGTGTCCCTCATCTATGGTCATGACGGAGCTCTCTGGTTCGTATTCATAGTCGATCATTCGCGTCTTAATTATTTGTTTGTAGATAAAAGCTGACTTTCGTGGAGTTCGCGTGCGTTCGGGATCGTCGAAATTGACTTCGTAAAGGCCGAAACGTTCCCTATAAAAATAAAGTCGAGTTTAGCACATCATCACTATGTTACTTTTGTTCCCAATTTATTGCCCGTAATTTAGAGTCTGTATTATATCCCCACATTACATTATCCGTCACATTTGCCTAATTTTCGCAATGAAAAGGACAGTTTAGGCAAAAAAAAACCTCTTACGTGTATCCCGCCAACCATTCAAAGTTGTCCATCAAACTCCATGCGAAATATCCCTTCACGTTGACGCCTTCGTCCAGGGCATCTAAGGTGCTTTCTAATGCAGCCCTATAATAGGCTACTCGACTGTCATCGTTGATACCTTCATGGGTAGACCAACCGTTCTCAGTGATATAGATTGGAACATCACCGTATCTTTCTTGAATGCTTTTCAGTACGATGTACATGCTGTTTGGCATTTGCTGAAAACAAGAAAGAACGTACCTTATAGGATAATCAGGGGCAGTTTACCCCTATGAGGGTTTTCTATTATGTAATAGTACTACTTGCAAAGATTTTCTTTCAAATAAACGTAAAAAAATTGTCATATGTAAATAAAAGAGATACGTTTTAATTTAATCGTTGATCATCGACTGTCCACACACTGGTGCTGGCGGTCAAATAAATAAATATTCCACAACCATCACACAACGCCATCTAGTCCCAAGCTAAGCAGAGCTTGTGTTATGGGTACTAGACAACAGATGATACTTATATATTTCTAAATACATACATATTATAGATAAATCGGTCGCCAAAAATCGGTCAAATGAGTACTTAATTTGTATCAGCAACAAGACTACTTGAACCTCGCCCGTTTCCGTCGCACATCGCTTCTTGCTTATGGCCGGAGGGTGGAAAAGTGCCTTTTAAATGTTGATTTGTTATGGAAAAAATGTACGACATTACACTTGACTGATAATGTAATGATAAAAAACGACTTCTAACTTGCCGATACTACTGATTGATAAGATAATCAGTGTTTTATTTTTTTTTCTGCTGCTGGGCCGAGGCTAAGATCTCGGTAGCTGCCCTAGTCTGAATTTGAGAGGATAGATTTCAACAGGTATGCCCCAACTTTAACATTACCAGCGAATTACGAGTGTTCTTGTAAAACGCTTTAGAATAACTACTTACCTGAAGCCAACTGGAAACAGATTGAGGCCAGTCACCTGGCACTATCTGTGCAACTCCTATATCATCCAATATTGATGGAACAGCATGTTGCGATGTATACAGCGAGAAAGACGTAAGCGAGCCCGAATAATGGTTAACGCCAAAGTAATCGCTCGTACCACGAATGTATGCCTTCTCTTCGTCAGTAAAGTCTGTTAGTCGAGACCTTGGGTAGCCCTGCGCTGCACTCTTTTTGGCTACAAGTTCTAAAATATCTTCTGGAAACCCTCCATCCTTGGAGAATATTGGGTCCGAGTATATTGCCCACTGAAAAGAAGAATACAACCTCTTATCTGTCTGGTGGCCTCCAAAATACATAAACTCATTAGACGCAGAAGGCGAGCAGAATTCGTAGTTAGTTCTTTATTCGAGTAATAAAATAGATTAGTAAACTCAATAAATAAATAACAACCTCAGTTCATTGAAGTTTAAGAACAAACCTGCGCTTGACGAATTAATTCTACAGCATATTTATCTTCTTCTGAATCAGTGAGGGGGGCAGCAGAATCAACCGCGAAGGAATACCCAACCACTCCCCCTTGCGTAGCTCTGAACTCGTCATCATAGATGTGATACGCTTTAGCGTGCGCAAGAGCAATGTTTTTAGCGCAGATATATTCACCGATACCCGTGAAGTTTAACGCCGGAGCTTTTACATCAGAACCATAACCATCCCAGCAGACTTGCGCTGGCTCATTAATGGTGATAAAATTCTTGACTCTGTCACCAAAACGCTCGAAGACTACCCTAGCATAGTCTGCAAACCAGTCTACGACAAGAGGATTCAGGAAACCGCCCATGTCTTGAAGCTTTTGCGGCAAGTCCCAGTGGTATAACGTAACCATTGGCTCAATATTGTATTTTAGAATTTCATCAATGATTTTGTTGTAATATGCTATTCCTTCTTCACTAACTTTGTCGGCAAGGCCGTTGGGTAATATTCTGGACCATGCTAAGGAGAAACGGTAAGCATCAATGCCGAGTTCTCTCATCATCTCCACATCTCGCTCATACTTGTGGTAGGAGTCGCATGCTATGTCACCAGTGCTCTGGTCTGCGATAGCCGCTGGATTTGTGTGAGTCAAATGATCCCAGATGTTCTCACTTTTACCTGAAATATTTCATAATATTTTTTATATTATAATAATGAATTATGTACTATCATAGCCAGTTGCGCCCGACTTTTTTTTTGCGCTACAAACTGCGTAGGCGCCAAGCCACGCCCCCTTATAGTTTTCGTCAATAAATTGATAATAAATTTAAAATTAAATTAAAATATATTTCGGTTGGCGTATGAAAAGTCGTATCGTCAATGCGGCAGGTCTTGTTTTTCATTCGTCTATTCTAGGTCACCGGGGTGGGGCTATCAAACGCAATTAATGAGTGCAATTAAAAATTAACTTAGTGGTGGTCAGGCGCCCGCGATAGTACGACGGAAATAAAGTTCAAATTAAAGGTCGTATGTAAAAATACCATCTTCATTCCACGCTCCCTCAATTTGATGAGAAGCTGTGCTGGTTCCGAATAAAAAGTCATCTGGGAATTTCCTGCTCTGCTTCACTGCGAGTCCCCACGTCAATGTTACTGCAGAACTACAAGAAAATAATAACAGATAATAATCGGCCTACAACGTTTTACTGGAAGCAGGCGCTGAACTATAAACGTGCACTGCAACCGTGAACGCAAAGGGCAATTAGGGACAGGGTGGTGTTTTTACTCGGTACAAGTCTGGACACATTCGCTCCACACAGAGCGGAAAACTCCACAAGAACTTTGACGATCCTCTCTCCCCAAAGGCTGTGAAGACAAACAAGCTGACATAAATATAAAGAGCTGTTGCATAACATTTACTTGAATAACACAAAAAACGTGTCCGTAAAATCCTGTATAGTGACTAAAAATAAAACTTACCACAAAAACAATACTAGTAACTTCATTTCGTAGCGATGTTTCATAGACCACCTGAGGAGTCCTCAATTTATAGGTGCATCTCTTATCCAATATCTTTATTATCTTACATAATATCTTCTCTGCAGCGACAACACTACTTGAAACTGTCGAGATAATTGTCTCACGGTGTCCATTTTTATCATTTTTTAGGTCTTCTGACTTTAAGCGACTGATTTGCTATTTATTATGTAAAGTAACTTTCGTGAATTGGTAAGATTCAATCAATATGTTGTGTACTTCTAGCTGTTTCCTGCGGGTTTTACCTGCTGCTCGTCTGCTATTGGTCGGTCCGTAATGTTATAATAACCTATGGCCTTCCTCAATAAATGGACTATCCAATATAATATCCAAAAATGTTTTATCAATTCGAACTAGTAGTTCCTGAGATTAGCGCGTTCAACTAAACAAAATCTTCAGCTTTATAATATTAGTATAGAACAGAGTATAGATTGATTTAGTTTTAATATAAGTTAGTTAAATAGTATGTAAGTAAGGTAAATGATTATGATAGTTTCAAACAAAGTGTTACACTCGAATATATAATTATGTATAAGAGTATGTACATTTATTATTATAAAAATTGTATGCATTGTATGTTTACAATGTACATAAATGTATTAGATACATAAATGTATTGGACATGTTGCATTATCATTTATAATTTAGTTATTTAGCACAGAGGGTTGCAATAAAACCACTAACAATATTCAACAAAAATATTTTACAGAAAACAAAAGAAATCGTTCTGTTTTAGAAGTACAAAAATATAATAAAACTTTGAAACAATATATTTTACATCATAACATTTACATTTTTCAAATCACATATGAGTGTAGGTAAGTAGCTACTGTGGATTTAATATAATCACATAACAATGTACAGTCAAAGGAATAATCAGGCTAGCGAGATATTACGTGGTCAGAGTGAACATCGATGTGTCTACGATCATCTACAATATATAGAACAATATCTATGAAATAACTATATATTTACAAAACACAAGTACAGACACCACAACAACCTATCTCAATCTGTCAAGTTTTCCTAATCGAATATGAAGAATATCTTTTATCATAAAGTTGAAAATCTTTTATAGAAATTTGACTGATCCGGTAGGTCGATGGGCTGGCGTCTTTACATTTATATCCAAATAATGTCAACATTGAGTCCTTATGTAAACAGTTTAGTCTGTCAATATCTGTACCCAAGAGTGATGTAAAACAACCCAAAAATCAATTCGCAAATCATGTCGTAGGCACTGGCTGATAGTAAACAAGTCCGTATGGTATTAATGTTAAAGTATTCACACTCACTGTCAGTTTGTTTGAACTACACAGGCTGTCCGTCAGCAGTTAGTGGCGTCTGTTTGAGATGTATGAACACAGGCAGGTAGAGCGGCAACACACACACACGTGGCACACACTAGCGCGGCGCCAGCGGCGGCCAGTGCTGCGCGTTGTGCGCGGCGCGGTCGGGCGGCGCCAGCAGCTGGCCGCACGTGGCACACATGTGCAGCTCCTCGCTCCGCCCCACCATGAGCTCCTGCTGCTTGGCGATGTCCGGCAGCAGCGCCACCAGCTCCGGGAACACCGCGTCAAACTGCGACCCCAGCGCCGTCCGGCAGTGCTGGTGGAACTGCTCCGCACTGATCGAACTGTCACGGAACGCTCGCGACGCTACCTTGAAGTCCTCGACGGCGTCAGCGTTGCCTAGAGCGACCGCGAACTGCTTGACTAAAGCCCGGTTCCTGTGCTCGAAGTTAGGCGGCGGCATGTACGTGTGTAGCGGCGCGGGGAACGTCTGTCCCGCCGAGTTAGTGAACGTCATGCCGTCGCACGCCGGACGAGACTTGAACCCCGGCGGCACGCTGCCGTTCGCCATCTTCTTAGTTGGCAAACTATTATCACTCTTAGAGTTCAGTGGAGGATAGTCTTTAGCAGCTAAACTGAAGTCTCCATTACCACCGTTCCTATTCTTCTCGGCGTTAACAGCAGTGTCCACAGTCTTAACCTTCTTATCTTCCACAGTTTGGTTATTATTATTAGCATTGACAGAAGCATACGACTCCTTCAGTATCTTCTTATCGTTGGTCCCGTTCACATTGTATGTGTCGAGTAAGTTTTCCTTTTTACTGTTTTGTTTTTTCTTTTCCTTTTTGCTTAACTTTGTGTTTTCGGTGTTCTGGGGCGGTGGAGGGGCAGGTTGAGGCTGAGCTTGCTTTTTGGACTTAGACTTGGTCAAGTTGACGGGTAGAGTGGGGAAGTCCGCGACGGCGTTGAAGGCGGGTTCCCGCGGCGTCGGCGGAGGCTCGGGCTTGCTGGGCTTCTGCTTCTCCTTGGACTTGGACACCGTGATCCACTGCGGCGGCGCCACGGGCGCGGACGTAGACGACAATGCGGGGAACGCTTCTGAACTTAGAGCAGCCTTCTTATGGTGCGTCTGGACGTGGTTGCTCTTTAAAGCTTGCATCTCTTGGCTGTTGATCAGAGAGACCTGGAGAGAAAACGAAATTAACATTTCGAACATTATCTTGCAATTGTAAACTTGTGAATTATAATAATAGATCAACGAAGTAAGTTTCATAAGACCTACCTTAGGCGCCTGCACGGTCCCCGCTCCGATGCTGGGATGGTCATCTCTCGCGATGCCGAGCGACGGGAAGTCGTCATCGTTTGTCATGAGCGGCGGCTTCTTTTGTTGTGGCGGTACGGAGATGCGATGCCCGCTGGTCTGCGTAAGACGGAAGTTGCTCGCGCTTGCCGGCTGGCTGTGCAGTTGGATTGAGACGCTGGGCTTGGCTGAAAGTAGGAATAGTAATATAAGGAAGGTGACTAGCAAGTAAAGAAGTGATAATCGCAAAACTTTGTTTTTTGTTAAATATAAGCATTCCTGGGATAATTTATATGGACTTGCAAATATTTATTCGTGTCGGCATTTAATTCGTTAGTGTAAATACCGACTTTATTAAGTACTTATCACCCTAAAACTGTTTCACAAAGATCATAATTAATAATAAATCATAGTACGTACTGTTCCTGACTATGGTAGCCGCGACGGTAGTAGGCGCAGGCGCAGGGGGGCGTGGCCCACGGGACGGTCCAGCCGCACCGTCCAGTGCGGGGAAGTTCTTGTCGTTGCGCAGTAGACCTGCTGTGCCTGGAGAAAAGAAGCACCAAGATTAATACCATAGGGCAAGTTAATATAATAAAATGCAAGTGTATGTTCCACTTTCATTAGTTACCGAAAGACTGAAGACTGATAACCAGTATCTGTCTTACTAAGCGATTTATATCGATCTGAAAATTTATTCACAAGCTCCGGTAGATAAATTACTCCAAAAAAAAAAATAACCTACAACTACATACCTTTGTACGCGCGATGCGGCGCCGACATGACCAGGCCGGGCGCGGCCGGCGTGGCCGACAGTCGCGGGAACTGCTCCACGCTGCCCGTGTCGATGTGGGCCTGTGTCATCGTCGGCGGCGGCGGCGGAATCTCCGGCTCTTCTCTCACTGGCTCCCGATTATTCCTATCCCTGAAATAAACAATAACACCCTGTTTAGTATAAGTTTTGTATGACAATGTTAATGCCATAGACATAGAGAGTGGATTGAGCGTTCCCTATCCAGCGGCGAAGGCAATACAAGCAGAGAAGCATGAAAGAGACAAAGTGATTGTGACAAGTTAAAAGTAAATAATTAAGTCTTTGAATATAATATACATATTCGCCACCAAATCAATTTCACCAAGTCCATTCCCTATGTCTATGGTTTAAGCAAACTTTAAAAAAATATTTCCATGGGCTTATATTTTTCTAGTTCTCCTTTTTTGATTTCAGTTCAATAAATGTCGTGTTTTTTCAAGTACCAACAGTAATCGCGTTGTTCTTCGATCCATTTCCTCACAGTGCTGTTCGTTAGATGATGAAGGCCGCTATGTCAGAGGTGCGAAGTGTGTAGTCTTCAACTCATTCGTTCAGCAATGAACTATCGGAGAATCTCCATTTTGGGAGAGTTGTGAACTGCGATTGGCTGTTGTTGGCTGTCGATGATAATTACGACGATGACGTATACAATTTGTACTGTGACGCTGCTCATATCAGACAAAATAATTCGTATTTAATTTAGAGAATGTCTGCAACGTCATTCGAAACTACATACATAAACTAAGAACGCAGAAATTATATTATAACGCAACCTCATGCATATTCATGCATGTGCATTACTTTTTTGAAATCTCTGTAAGGTGCCCCATGTCGCCACAATACCTGGTGGTCCTCTGCAGCACGGGATGCGGCGTGATGTTGAACTGCAGCTCGAGCGTGCGCGCCTGCCGCGCGGCGCCGCGGTTCATGCCGCGCCCGTGCACCGTCGCCTTGTGCGCTGGCGATGGCGAGTTACATCATTACTTTTTTTTTATGTACGATGGGTTTGCTCTTGACCTTAGTCTAAGTCAGGGCTATACTGTATATCTAAGCCACTTGTAAAGTACCGCCTCTACCGCCTACAAGCGAGTAGTCCTAGCAACTTAAAAGGAATTGTTTGTTTAACAGATTTCTTGGTGGTGGTGTGAACAAACAGCAATCAACTATTCATATTAACTCACTTGAACTACCTTCTATTAGTGGTTTAGCACAGGTTATTAAGTTTTTTTCTTAAAATCTTAAAGAGACTGGCAGTTCAACACCGTCTTATGCCTCCACACCAAACTGAGTTAATGAGATAAGGAGAACCTCCTTAGCTTGCTACATAAATATAATAGAAGTTTTTGTTTGTGATCTTATGGAGGGAGTTGCAATTCTGTATTAGCTTACCATGATTATGCTCATGCATTATGAAATTTATTATTAAACCTTCAATCACTTAATGATCAAAAGTCTCTTTTGTGACTTCCAAACAATGTTCTAAATTAAATTAAACTTACAATAAGAGTGTAGAGCTAGATAAAACTAACTAGTAGTGGCTCACACTGGCCAGCAGTGAGATAACCCAGGCTGACAGTATAGTTACCTTTAAGATCAATCTCGCTCCTAAACACAGCCGTCAAGTGTTGTCCAGCGCACTCCCCCTCCTCACACAGATAGTGGTCGGTGCGGAAGTGATGCGCAAGCGCAGAGTGCGACGCGTAGTACAGGTTGCGTCCATCGGCGTCGCACAGGTGGCAGTACAAGTGCTCCTTGCGCAAGTGGCGGTACAGTTCGTCCGCGTCCATGAAACGCTGCTCGCAGAATTCACAAAGAGGATGGCCCCTGGACATATAAATTAAACCAGTTTATATATTTATTTGATAAAAGACAAAGGCCGTGACAAGTCAGTGGCGGATATGTTCTAAGACTCAGTGCGTCTAGCTAGAGACCAATCGTGGTAATTAAAAATAGAGTTTTTAACTTGGTTATTTTAAATGCTCGCTTCCTCGATGGGTATTTAGGCAAACGCTTTTGTAATGTAGTCAGTTTAACGAATATAATTTCATATATTTATTTTTTAAACTGCCATCTATCTGCTAACTACTGCCGAAATGTGCTGCATTTTTTTTTTTTTTTTCGTTGTAAAATCATCAAATGAGTCCTCCCACCCAGGGCAGGGCGGGAGGGTTTGACAGACTCGTACTGACTAAAATCCACGGTGTCCTTCAATAGCCCTTTACGTACCGGGGTCACGGTAATTCGTTAGTCCCGCGAAAAGTGTGCGATGGCCGAGGCTTAAAACCAGGCAAAAGCGGCCAAGGCTAGATCCCATCTATCGCTGTACCAAAATTCGTCACTGAAACTCAGTTCTGAAAAATATAACATTCCGCAAGCTTCACTAGAAGGTTGATAACGATACTACTAGATTCCATCATTCAATTCAGCGGGACCATAATGGCCACTTCATCACTTTAGCAACACTGATATTAGCAACGCTGCTGAATTGCTGAGATGGGATGTCGCTGAGATCTTATCAGTGCAAATATCGTCACCAGCGTTTTGTGAGCAACTCACAATGTCAGCCTTTAACAGCTCCTAACATAAACATCAAAGCTATATTTTTCCTAGTATTTATTGATAAGAATTGAATAAACAGCTAACGATTAGAAAAAAAACCGGAAATGTTTTAATTCTCGATATTAATTTACATAGTAGTTTTTGCCACTATTCGTCGTCCATCATTGTTACTAAAGAAATTCAATTATTGTTCATATCCGGAAGCTCATAACAACATTACATCTCTATATTCGAAGAGTTAACAGAAGTAAATATAGGACCCTTGTTTCACCTGTTACGTTTTACCAGTGCCAGTAATAATGCCTAATCTATACTATAATATTTTATATCTCCAAGGTTTGTTTGTTTGTTTGAAAGCGCTAAACTCAGGAACTACTGGTTCGAATTGAAAAAATATTTTTGTGTTGGATAGTTCATTTATCAAGGAAGCTATAGGATATATAACATCACACTACGACGAAAAGGAGCCGTGCAGCGGGAGTGAAACTACGAAGAACTAGTACTTGTAATACGGTACCTTCGAATCCAAGAGGTTGTATTTCAAGAGCGTCAGTTATTTTTACGGTAAATTGCTCAATGGCCCATACTTGGGCCAATATCCCGATATAAATGAAGTTTGGCCAACACGCCAAGAATATTTACATAACATTGGTAACCAATTAGGAATGTAAACTGATAACTAAGCCTGTATAATATACTGCACTTAATAAAGCTTTTATCATTTTATTGCTGTGATAAGAAAAGCATGTCACGTTTTACGCGAAATACGTTTTTATTTAGATAAAAATACTCGTATTATGCGGTAAATGATAAAAAGGTGAATTATTATCTAAATTGTGATCTATTGGTATTATTCTTTCGAATTAATGGAACCGCCTATCAAATTAATTGTGCTCGTGAGATGACTACGTTAATCGCAGCGTCAGCAAAGCGCAACGTCATGGAGGTTTTTAAGTCCTCAAAATAGGCTTGTGTTCTGAAAAAATAGAATAAGTCTGTCAGTTAGATCATCAAAATATATTTGACCCGTATTTTTTCTTTTGTTACGTAAATCAACATTGATGAAGAAACGACTGTGGACACACCTGCAAGTGAGCCATATTCTAGTAAAAAACATCACACTCAAACTGTCTTATGAATAAATCATTGTTTTGATGCGAATAATATTGACCAGTTGACTCTATAGTCCAGTAATAAGTATGGGTGTAAAAGGGTAACTATGTCTTCGTAAAGGAACAAAGTAAAAAGCGGGTGGGTTGCCTGACCCTTTTCATAAAATTTTCACTAACTATTCTTACTGTAATAGATTATGACCACACAAAAACTAATGAACGGATTTGGGTGTTGAGCAGACATTTTAAAACGTGGATTAAGATAATATAGGATACTTTTTATCCCTATAATAGTCCCGTGGGACAATAACCGTCATTATAGAATATTTCACTCGAACGAAGACGACGTGAGCATAAGCTAGTAATCAATATAATGAGATGCATACCTTACTCATCTGCTACCCAAATACATAAAAAAATCAAAGAAAATCTTAAGTTGGCATTAAAGTTACAATCATATAAATAATGTATTTTGAAAGTTACAATGGCATTTTATTTCCATTTTGTTTTCATTTTATAGCGTCGCGCGTATTTCGATATAAATAATTTTAATATACCGCGAAATAATGTTTAATGGATTTATTTTTTATAGTGACTGCTTCTTTGGTCCAGCGCAAGCGCGCAACCGAGCAGGACGTCTCAGGGTCGATTTTTTAGATCAAGTAGTATTACTATTTGGGAATTTCTCTGTAGCAGCCATGGGGTCTAGATTTATAACCTGTTGAAGGTATTGCGCTCGACATGGGGCTATAAAATGGCTGGCAAAGTATGTTAGTAGGTACCCTGTACTATCTTGCCACTTCTTTGAGGCAACACTGGACAACTGGGGATGAAACCCGTGTTTGTTGTATTTCGTTTTGTAGTGACGTGTTTACTTCCAGGGTTGCAAAGATGTACGAAAAGGTTACAGCGACTCTAGAACGCAAAGAGCAGCTGAAGGAACAGGGTGGGTTTTAGTCAGTATGAGAAGGACACTCCACTCTGCTAGGTGACGTGTTTACCTGTGTGATGTATCGTCCAAATCCCCTCTCCGTCGATGATGAGCCAGTTCTTGACGAGTATAGCACTTTCTCTCCATTGTGAAAATCTACAAAGAACGTAACATTATGTTAAGAGTCCTGTCAGCTGTCAAAATAGAAAATTCACAAATTTCTCAATAAACTTAAAATATATGCTTTGTAGTTTAATTTTTAGTCATAAATGGTCGCTCAGTCAAATACAGATATTTTTAAGTGTGAAAAAAAAATAGCTTTCTGCACTCCTTCTCTACATAAACTTTAATAGTGCCTTTCATAGTCCTTCGTCCACGTAATTTTCATACAAAACAAAGGAGTAGAGTTTTTGCTTCATATATAAATAGACAGTTCAGAGTTGCAGCTTAAATAAAAGCATTAAAGTCATCATAAGCCCAATATTAGTCTGACAAGTTATTTGCACTGGCTGCATAGAGTACGCATAAAAATATGTCTATTACGTCATTACACTTAAACTTTTAGGTAGTAAGACCGCTAATTGTATTACAAGAATTTACGATGGCATAACCACATTTAGGTTTATACCTACTTTCATTTCAAGCAATTATGTTTTGTTACAATCACTACATAGTTTAATACAAAGTCGCTAAATCTTTAGAACTACGCAACGGATTTTGTTACGGTTTTTTTTTTTGGATGTGATTCAAGAGGAAGGTTTATATGTATATAACATGCATAATATAGCAGAGATTGCACACGTGCGGAGCCGGGGCGGGTCGCTAGTACTTTATAAACTATTTAATAAGGGAGAAGCAGGGATTATAAATACATAAACTAGACAAAAGAAAAGATTTTTGATGTGTTATTGAAGATCGAACTTTTTTTTTATTAATTAATTAGTCATCATTACTATTGTACATAGGTATGTAAACTAATTACACAAAGTAATGGTGCTTTGTCGTAATTTTAGCTTGAATGGTTTTTATTATTATTCATAAGGATAATAGTATTTTATCCTTATAATTTTGTGATGTAATGAATCAGAAAAACGTCATCATGATCTGCCTAGCCTTTTCCTAACTATATTGGGGTCGGCTTCCAGTCGAACCAGATGCAGCTGAGTATCAATATTTTACATGGAGCGACTGCCTATCGGACCTGCACAACCCAGTAACTGAGCAATACTATACTCCATGGTAAGACTGGTTGTCAGACTTTAGAGCTTCTGACTAACAGTAACGACTGTCCAAGATCTACAAATTACAGCCGGGACCAACGGCTTTACGTTCTTCCCGAGGCACGGAGGAAACGCTATAACAGATGGTCACCCATCCACAGACCAACCTCGACAAGCGCGGCTTAACCCGGAAGATCGGCCTGTGCGGCTGTAATTATTTAGCCATGAGCTCCTCACAAATGCACATGTCATCAAATAAATTAAATATTAATAAAAGTGTTGCAGAGCTAACTAATAACTTTCATACTGCTGGGACACAGACTAGCTCTCTTAGACTGGAATCCAACACACAAGAGGTGTGTAGGTATTTTTGCTGTTAAAACAAATGTATACTATAAATCAACGGCAGCAAAGGACAATAAGACTTCTGTACTTTTGACATAATTAAATTCTGAATTCTTTGTTTAATGTAGGAAAAGTATTTTTTTATTTTCTTAAATTATTCTATTATTTAAGCATATTTTGTCGTGTGTTTAAAGACAACTACAACTAATTTTACGAAGTCACGATGCCTTCCTCCATATTAGTAATATTCTAGATAGCCGAAATGGACATTTGTTCTTTGCTGCCGTTTAAATGACTGCAGAATGTTTTTAAACACTGTTGAAAGAGCCATATTCAAATATGATTTAAGTCTTACCCTTAAATGTTTAACACAGAGATCACAAAAGTATCTTTCATGGACCTTTCTCATGTGATCGTTCAGCATAGTAAAAGTCCGAAATGGTGCAATCTTGTCACAAATTTTGCAGCGATTCTCCAACAAAAGCTCGTAAGCTTGTTTGATCTCCTCACTGCAGAACCCGATCTTGTATTGTCTCTCCAATAAGCGGTCAGTAAAAGCAATGTTGCGAAGATCCTTGTAAGGTTGGACGGTATCCGTAAATACAACCTGTGAAATAAATAGTAAAAACTGTTATTTCAATTGGATGGACGTCGTTTTTTGGGGGTAGGGTTGCCATCCGTCCAGGTGTTTCCCCGGATTTGTCGTAGTTTAGAGAGCATCCGGGGGGGCTGCATTTGTAGTCCGGGTTTAAAAAATTAAATCTTAGGCCGCCTGCGACACACGCCCGCTTCACCATCTTCTTCTCTTGTCCTGGTTTCCAAATTATAGAGATGGCAACCATATTTGGAGGAGGATTACGTATACCAGTGGAGAGCATTTGGACTGAAGAGAATATGAATTACATGGTATTTCTAAATATATGATTATATTTAAATTGTAACTTAAACAAAATGAACAATAGGAATATAAATTACTAACACTTAATACATATAAATTACTAAACTATTACAAAGCATTTAAAATTCCTCCTCAAATCTGACAGCTGGTAATGTGCCCAAAACTTGCTGGTAATGTGACTAGCGGCATTGCCTCTCTGTATGGCACAGCCTCAAGCCAGAGTAAAATCCAGCCCTTAGGTCATGGGAAGCATCAACAAATTCTTTGGATATCTCTCTAAAGAGGCTCTGAGCACATTTTTCGAAATCACCCTATGCGCAAGATTTAACTGCATAATCTGAAGATAATTATGTAACTTGCTTGTAATTCAGTTTAAATTTAGATTCAAAATATCTCTCTTACAGAGTAAAATTAGTTGCCAAGGCTGCTCATATCACTGTCAAAAACTTATCGAATTTTATAAAGCTCCTCTAAAATTAACAAGGGGGATTAGTTAAGGGGTACTTGTTTATACCATCTCCACCGTGGAGGGGTCCACATCTGTACAGATGCCATCTGCCTTTCTTTTATTGATTTTCAACCTTATCACAAAATTGGAAGGTTCATGTTCAATTGGGGAAAATGTGACAGATTGGGGTATGTTGATGTGCCTGGGTCTGTATGCACTGATCAGAATAGGCTGAATATATTTACCTAAACTTCAAAGAATGAACAGAGTCAAGGAGTGGAGACTTCTTCACAATATTTTATATATCAAATGTTTTAAGAAGTTTAAATAATGCAGCAATTAGTAATTGTGTTCTATAAAAATGTAGACATTATGGAGTCTCCATACAACAACAACAGTTTAAGTAAATATATTCAGCCAATTCTGATCACTGAAAACATATAACATCAAAATTAGGCCTTTAAAAATTTGGAAGCATGTTATTAATATGAACATAGATAAAAAGTATGATGCAATATTATTGTTATGAATTTAAAAATTACATGATGTGTCAGCATACACTAATTTATAATTTGATTACTGGATGTTGTTCCTACTATCATAATTAGTTTGGGTTTCCAATAATAAGTTTAATTAATAATTATTACTATAACTATCAGTGACAAAACGACAACATATAGAGAAAATGCAATATAATCAGAGAAAAACCATACTATTATGAATATCACACACTATATCCTCCTGATATGTATGAAAATTTTATCAGCATATTACTATAGGTACTGCCATAGAAATAAATATACTAGTCAAAACATTCACCTATTGTGAAATAATGCAGAAGATTCGCTGAATGTGTTTATAATACACAATGTTGCACAATGATAGCCTGTGCACTGAGAACACAGAGGATGTAAGAAACATAACAAATTTAATTTTTAACATTACTATAACTTACCCTTGAAAGGTCTTGCCTGCAGATAGGACACTCATTCTGCAGGCAGAGCACCCGCATTCGGGTGGAACACTCGAAACATACGGGATGGTCACATTCGCCAATCGAATAGTATAAAACGTTCTTGAAACACACTACGCAAGTATTCTCGTTTGAATTCGAGTCAGCCATTGTTTCGAGCTGGTTTCTGGAAAATTGAATACAGTGCTAAAATGGGAACGAGAATTGTCGGGATTATTCGTAAAATTTGAGGAATAAATACTGTGTATACCTACGTAAGATTGAGAAAAGGAAGGACGAAAATTTCGTAGTGGTGAAATGACAACTAGATTATAAAGTTGCCATACACAAATAATTCTGACAAGAAAAGACGTCTGTTGACAAATGCTTGGCGACACCGACACGTAATGATGTAGAGATGTGAAGCAATATACTTACTAGGCAACAACCGTCAAAGTAGACAGTGAGGTGTCACAAGCATAGCCATTAAATCGATATGAGAAAACCGTAAGCTGGTCTATGGCAAATGTTAAGAATTTTAGTCACCCTCTACGGTCAAACGGTGAACGGTTTGAAGTTTGAAAATTGTTTGAATTCAGTCAAAGTTCGTTTGCTTTTTATTTCAAAAGTTATCATTGAAATTTGTTTTAAAATGAAGTAAAACCAGTCATTTACATAGTGAAGAGTGCGAGAGACTTCTATAATGTATTTCCAAGTGTGTATCGAAGCATAGTGTGATTTAATAGAAATGTTTGCATTGCGGTATAATATGATACATTTCAATCTAATGTCATTTAATTAAACTGTTGTCTTTTAGATTGAAAATACTCCTGAACACATACGAAGAGCTCGTCGTACGGAAAATGTCGTGAAAGAGTCTCCCAAAGAAGAATGTCCTCGACTTGTATTAGCTCCGTTTTCTAGGCCTCCACAAGTGGTTTTCGACAATGTCCTCATCGGTTCATCATGTGAGAGGAACTTGGAGGTATTCAACCCATCAAAACAAGTGCAACAGGTAAAGTACCTTAAAAATTACTACATGCAATATACACTACCTAATAAAAAAAGTTCACAAGTTTGGTTGTAGGAAATAATCTCAGGAATGAACTGATTTTAAAAATTCTTTCACGAGTTTAAAGATACATTATTCCTGAGTGACCTAAGCTTTATTTTGTTTTCAACTTGCACCTGTCCAAAGCTATGTCGAA
The DNA here is from genome assembly GCA_943136025.2 of Agrotis puta. NCBI lineage: Eukaryota > Metazoa > Arthropoda > Insecta > Lepidoptera > Noctuidae > Agrotis > Agrotis puta. Next base: position 12,810,067 of record OW964175.2, on the reverse strand, counting down.
TAATGGTGGTGTAATCTTATTATTTGAAAATGGTCTAAAAGGTATAAAGAAATTTAACGTTTCAGATAAGTGCAGAAACTTAAAATAGGTCAACATTAATATTATTAATTCTTTATTAAAAAGAATTTCTTGCTGCCACAGATAACTCTTACAATGCTCTCTTGTCTTCTCAGTTCACATTTCTTTCTTCTCTAATTGAATGACAGATTATAAACTGTTGGAACTAGTATATTTTATTACAATTGTTTCTGACAAACAATTTCTATACATTTAAGGTAATTTGCAGAGAATACAAATAAATATTCCCAATCAAAAACAAAATCTATTAAAAATTGTACTTCCTTTTCCAGATTACTCTAGGAAAATCCCTACCCCCTGGCTTAGTGATACATTTACCTGGAGAATGGCTGATGGTGGAACCAGAGACTTGTTACTGCTTGACCATGATGTGGACACCTACGCAGCCTACTGGCATCAGGGAAACAATACGCTTCACAAATGAGAACAGAGGCCGATATGACGTGATTGTCGTCCTGAAGTCTGTTATGGTAATATACATTTTGAAAACAATATTTTCTCAATTGACATATTTTTGAATCAATAGAAAAACCTAGGGTCGGGAAACCTCAGGTGGAGCAGTGATCATCTCCAGTTTATCTTTTTTGTGTAAGGATGTGGCCCCCGTATGGTGTCAGAGTTAATTAAGCTGCCTCTAGAAACCCCACACATATTTGGTCTACACCTCAGTGGCAGGTAGCAACTAAAAGTCACAAAGAATTTAAGTGAGTGATGTTAGGTAGGATGGCTATGTCCTGTGGTGGATTTGTAAAGATTTATAGTTTTCTCAGGAACAGTCAGCAGTAACTCAGTGATCAGAAAACTGTGTTGGATTTTGCTGTTAACCAGTAACAACTTGTAGTATGTAGTTTTTGACAAACTGCAATAGATTAAAACTATTACAATATCCAATATCACTCTAAATCTAATACTAATGCTATTGATCTTCCACTGACCTCTATTTTAAATAGTTATGACTTGATGGGTTAATGATTTTGATCAGAAATAATGCCTCAGAAATAGCCTGTTGGTCTAGTGGTTAGTGACCCTGACTGCTATGCCGGAGGTCGTGGGTTCGATTCCCACCCAGGACAAATGATTGTGTGATGAGCACGATCATTTGTTCTGTGTCTGGGTGTAATTTATCTATAATATGTATGTATTTAGAAATATATAAGTATGTTTATCAGTTGTCTAGTACCCATAACACAAGCTCTGCTTAGCTTGGGACTAGATGGCGTTGTGTGATTGTTGTGGAAAAAAAAAAAAAAAAATAGTCTTCAATTTAGAAATTGATGACAGTATGATTGATATTGACAGCTAGGAAAAGGCTTCAGAGGCCCTATCATGACTTTTCCCGTTTAAACTGTAAACTGGAACTTAAAACTTTAATTTGAAGGAAAAAAAATGTTCTTCGTTCATTCATTAGAGGCGCTATTCCGTTTTCCAAACAAGAAACGCGGTAAATACTTCAAATACACTGTAAATTAAATACAGAAATCTTGTGATAAGGCCTCTGTTCAAAAAGTGACAGTTATCATGGGGCAAAAAAATCTATTAGCATACATAGGTATGCTGGGTGTTGTATTGTGATGGGTCAGTAAAATAATAATGCCATGAGTCACCTTCTATAATTTAGTTATTTATTCATCACTAAAGTCTATGAAAAAATCATACTGCTTCCAAAAGTGCCATAACAGGTATAATAAGCAGAATATATTTCAAATTCAATGCTACGGACATATTGGCGGCATGGATGACGCAGTTGCTGAGCAATCGACTGCTGTACGGCGTGTTGCGGGTTCAATTCCCGCACGGAAGAAATATTTGTATGGTCTAGAGATAGTTGCTCCGCGTGTGGCTGTTGTGTATGTGAGTTCAAAATGTTTGTAATAAACACACCCACAATACGGGAGAAATCCTAGTAGGACATGTTTTCTTAAAAAAACAAAACTTTTTTCAGAACTTAAAAGGAAAAGGTGGTCAGGTAAAGGGCTTCAAAATATCACCAGGTAAAATAAAGAAAAGACCAACTAAGAAATCTCCTGTATCTCTATATAAGAAGAAATCTGAGATCATCTACAACACTACACAAATTAAAAAGACATACAATGTTATACAGTCCCAACAAAAGTTCAGCCAAGGGTACAACAGAGAAAATATGTCCATGAACAATTATTCTATGGATTCTCGTGCTGATAAATGTCCATTTGACTCACCAAGTAGTGTTGATTTTAACTTTGACACTTCAGAAGTTTTCTCCAACATGCGCAAGCCTGACTTACAAGAAACATATGATAAATCTTATACAAGCAGTACCAGGGTAAATGTACCCAACAATGTTCTAAAGCCTTCTAATAAGCAGAAAATGTATGACGTATCAGGCACTGAATTGTTTGATAATCTCACATTTACTCCATTGAAAACAGCTAAAACTGATAAACTTGACAAGGGACCTAAAATTATCCTCAGCATGAATTCAGAAAGTGACTTAGATGACAGTTTAGAGAATAAAGAGAACCAGACACACTCCATAATCTGTGTCACATCTTCCCAACCACCCAATAAGTGGTTGACAGTAAATCACCACAAACAAGTGGATAGCTATGTGGAAACTCCGTCTGTGCTAAACAAGAAACATCCAAACACATCATCGCCTAAAGAATTAAACAGTCCTAACTTCACTATAAACACAGAATTTTCTCGCATTAGTGATCTATCTTTCTTTCCCCAAAGATTTTCGACTGAAAGGAAAACTTTTCCTAAATTGAACAATGATACGCATGAAATATTTGATGATCATCTGAAACTGAGCTCTGATACTTACACTAAGGATTCACCGAATACTCCCATGGAACCTAATTTCAACCAATTGTGTGAAATGAAACCACCTCACTTCTTCCTGAAGGACCAACCCAAGATGTGTAGGCAATCTCTCTTCAGAGAATACCAACATCAAAAAGAAGCGTATGATCAAAGAAATTTCGTAAATACCTATGATCATAACACATGGCAAAATGAGTTGCGAGTAGATACGCGGTCCCCCCCTCCGAGATCTATAACGCCTCCCCTGCAATCTATTCCCGAAGAGAGTGTACAGCTCTCTGATACTCAAGTTTTCGACAGAACTGACAAGCAGATGTCTACGTTTACCATTAATCGTACTTTTGACAAAGCTAATGATAGGTTCTCCTCTATCGCTTCGTCTAGTCAGTTGCAGACCTGGTCTAAAAAAGCTGTTAGGGCGGAACCAGACCTTTGGAAAATACCTGTTTCTCATGTAAAGAAAACTGTGAAGAATAGAGCATCAATGAAGGCTAGAGAGTCTATTTGTAGTAAAGTATCGAACACGACATTTGAAACGAATAAGAGTATCCTTAACCAGATTGGAAATGTGTATTCTCAATCCGCGACTGTCGATCCATTCCTATCGTCGACATACTTTTACGATGAAGAAGCTGTGGAGAAGTTTGAAACGGAATTCAAAAGATGGCTGAATTGTATCCTGACTCCGCCTGCTGATCTGGACAGTAACATCGAACAGAAAATAGATGTCGGCAAGGTGTGGATTGAAAACAGAAATAAAGAAGTTCCGCTTGCACCTACTAAGGAACAAGTATCGAGTGCTTACCACAACAGTCACCGGCTGGAAAGTCTCCGTAGATCCGCAAGAGCCTTGCTTATGAGTCCTGAAATCGCCATTGTTTTCCAGAAATTGGCCGCTCAAATTGATAAAAAGTTGATTGCTATCAGGGCCGACCGAAATCTTCACTTAGATGTTGGACTACAAAAAATTATCATGGAGTTATTGCTGTCGTACAATCCATTGTGGCTTAGAATAGGCCTTGAGGCCATCTATGGCATTGTTTTGCCTCTCCATTCAAACAGCGACATCGAGGGACTTACCACATTCATAATTCAAAGGATGTTCAAGAATCCTTTCCTCAAAAATAAACATTCGAAGTCAAATGCACCAAACATGCTACTTCCAGCTTACATGGAGGCAATTAAGAAATTCACGCTCAAGAAGTTTTTCATGCTTGTTTTCTTCTTAGACCAAGCTAAGCAGAGAAAACTTATATCGCATGATCCATGTCTTTTTTGCAGAAATGCAGTCTGTAAAGAAAGTAGGGAAGTCATTATAAGATTCACGAGGGAACTTATCGCTGGCATTGGCGATATTACGAAACATCTTCGGCCGCTTGGCTATGTCGTGAGCCACAAGCAATCGTATTTAGATGAATATAAGTATGCTGTGCACAATATAGCCTTGGATATCAGAGATGGAGTTAGATTGACAAAGGTTATGGAGATAATTTTGATGAAGGATGGCTTATTGAAACAACTCCGGACACCCGCTATTTCTCGCCTACAAAAGATTCACAACGTGCAAGTCGCGCTCAATGCTTTGAAGGAGGCAAATTTTATGATTGTTGGCGAAATCACGCCTAACGACATTGCTGATGGTCACAGAGAGAAGACACTATCATTACTTTGGCAGATTATTCACGTATTCCGCGCTCCATTGTTCGAGCAAGCCGCCAATGTTATACAGACCTGGTGGAGAAAGAAGTACGAAGTCATTGTAGAAAAGAGAAGGGAAGAAGAAAGGAAACTTCAGGAACGAATCAACGCGGCCAGTGTGATCCAATGTTGGTGGCGCCGTATCCAGTACAATCGTCTAGTTGAATGGAAAATGCAACAAATAACAACTGCTACTATCATAATACAAAAGTATTGCAGAACGTGGATACATAGGAGTCGCCTTATGAAGTGGAAAAGGAGTGTTCTGAAGATAGAGACTTGGTACAGATCAATCAGAATGATGAGGGAAGCTAAAGCTACTCTACAAAAACTGAGATTAGAAAGGGAGGAGTTGAGATGCAAAGCAGCTATTCATATACAATGCCAAATCAGACGATGGTTGTGTGTTAGACGGTACACGATACAACTGAAGAGGATTGTTACTATTCAAAGTCTAGTTCGACGATTTCTTGTTCGGAAAGAATACATTCGATATAAACAAGCCGTAATATGCATCCAACAGAGATATAGAAACAAATTATTGATGAAAAAGGATATACAAGATTTCGCTTCAAAGCGTAAAAGTGCTGTACTTATACAAAGTTATTATCGGATGTTTAAGCAGAGAAGACACTTCTTGAAACTCAAGAACGCTGTTAAAACAATTAAAGAACGTTATAAAGCGCTGCTTCAAATGAGGACCGCGCGAAAGGAATATCTGGCTCTGAAGCAAAGCGTTATCAAAATACAAGCATTGTGTAGGCGTAAGAAATGCCAACATATGTACATTAGACAAAGGGAACTAATCATATCCCTCCAAAGAAGAATCAAGGCTCACCAATTAATGAAGAAAGAGAAAGAAACCTTCTTGCAAGTCAAAAACGCGACTATTGTACTCCAGACGTATATCAAGTCGTATTTAATCATGAAGAAGTTGAGACAAGATTATTTGCAGCTACGCCAATCTACAATTCTAATCCAACAATACTTCCGATCTTATTTACTGGCTAAATCTCAAAGAGATACCTACATGCGGTTACGCAATGCCACAATCGTTCTGCAAAAGTCTTACAGAAACTTGATAAAAATGCGTAAAGAGAGATCTGAATATTTAGAACTGAGGAAATCCATCATAGTTATTCAAAGAAGGTATAGAGCTCAAATTTTGATGAGGAAACATAGAGAAGAATATATGAAGCTCCGTCAAGCGGCAGTAGTAGTTCAACGTAGATATAACGCCCTTATTAAAATGCGTTTAGAGAGTGCTAGATATCTCAAACTTAAGACTGCTTGTACAACCATTCAGAACACCTACAGAGCTTTCGTTTTAGCCAGAAAACAAAGGAAGGAATACCTTCACCAAAAAGAAGCTGCTGTAAGAATCCAGAACTGGTTCAGATGTTGTAAGAAAGGAACAGAAGTCAAACAACAATATCAGAAGTCTAAGCAAGCTTGTGTGATCATCCAGAAAATCTATAGAGCATACATAATTGGTAAGAAACAAAGACAAGAGTTTATTCGAATCAGAACGGCAACCATCTGCATTCAGAAGTACTACAGATCGTATATCAAAATGAAAATCGTAAGACAACAATTTATTACGATTAGAACTTCCACAATTACTATCCAGAGATTCTACAAATCTCATTTGGAGACCAAAAAACAAAGGGCGACTTATTTACAAATGAAAAACGCAGCAGTTATCATTGGTGATCATTATAAACGTTATAAAGAAACCCAAAAGGTTAGACAAGATTATAGCCGGCTTCGGGAAGCGACGTTATTCATACAAACAAGATATAGAAGTATCTGTGCCATGAGAGCTGAAAGAGAAAACTACTTAAGAACCAGAAAATTTATTATTCTTTTACAACAGAAGTACAAAGCTTTACTCGCGATGCGAAGAGACAGACAATCTTATTTACGGATGCAAAGTGCTGCTTTGACGATCCAGAATAGATACAGAGCACAAAAACTAATGATATCAGAAAGAAAAAGATATACCATGATATTAAAACAATGTATTTCAATTCAGAGATACTATAGGGCTTATGTACAAGGCAAGAAGGAAAGGATACAGTATCTTGAATTGAAACGATCTTCAATTGTTTTACAAAGCAAATACAGGGCATTGCTGGCAATGAGAAAAGACAGACAATCGTATTTTGAAATGAGGTCTGCAGTAATCACTATCCAAAGGAAATACAGAGCACATTGCCGCATGTTGAAAGATAGGCAGGCTTACGCAGACATTGTAAAGGCTTGCATCACTATACAAAGAAGATTTAGAGCGTATTCATGTGGTAAACGCCAAAAAATCGAATACAATAGAATCAGAACAGCAGCTATCCTAATACAAAGACGCTTCAGACTTATTAGAGAGACCAGAAGAATCCAAATTGAATATCAGACGCTAAGAAAGGCAGTTCTGCTAGTACAAAGTAGGTTCCGAACGAACAAAATAGCTCGCATTATAAGAGAAAATGAAGCAGCAAGCAAAATACAGAGTTGGTATATCGCCAACAAAAAACGTGATGCATGCCGCCAAGAGTTTTTGAGATTAAAAAAGAGTGTAATACTGACGCAGTCGGTAGTCAGAATGCTAATAATTCGCAAGAGATTTAAAGCTATCAGAGATGCTACACTGTGCATACAGCGATTCTATCGCTCGTACAAGCTCACTGTAATTGAAAGACAAAGATTCATTCAGACTAAAATTTCTATAATTAAAATTCAGAGTCATGTTAGGACATTTATTGAAAGGAGGCGTTTCTTCAAATTACGATCGGCGGTAGTAACAATACAGGCTGCTTATAGGCTCAAAAAGGCTAAAGAAGTTATGAGGGATCAGAGAATACAAGCAGCAGTTTGTCTGCAGAAATACATCAGGCGATACCTTATACGATCGTGGTACGTTCGATACATGGAGCGTGTAAGATTTATTCAGAGAATATGGAGAGGAAAGTTACTTACAAGACTGATTCATTGCGAGTTTGTGCAGAAAAGAAGGATTATTGTTAAGATTCAGGCTGTCATTAGAGGATACTTGGTGAGAAAACAAATACAGATAAAGAGGGAACAAATCTTGAAGACAAGGGAAGAGCAGAGGGTCTACTGGGCTGCTTCCAAGATTCAGGTGAATATTTCCTTCCTGATTTTTTTCACTTGTACCTTTGTGTGATTAAAGTACAATTTCCTATAACATATACTGTCTAGACATCTACAGACTGAAAATTCATTCTCCTCCATACATTTTCAGGCGCTTTTCCGCGGCCACTTAGCCCGTGTGAATATTGCTCATGACAAACGCGTGGAGGCGATCAGGCGCAGATGGCGCAATGGTGGTCTGGAATCCACACAGGAGTCCATGAAGGAACGTAATGCAGAAGCTATGGAAGTCCTCCGGAATATCTGCGGAATCGAGACTGTTATTGTAGCTTTTAGGTCCCTTGGTAAGTTACGTACTGTTTTTTTTTTTGACTCAAATTCTTGTTCATGCCGCGATGGGGTTGCGACTTTCGAGTACCATAATGGTAACACGCTTTTTTTTTATATCGTGGTAAAATCATCAAATGAGTCCTCCCATCCAGGGCAGGGCGGGAGGGACTGTCAGACTTGTACTGACTAAAATCCACGGTGTCCTTCAATAGCCCTTTACGTACCGGGGTCACGGTAATCCCTTGGTCCCGCGACCCCGATGGTAACACGCTAGATTAAGATTAAGGTAGATTTTAGTGTCGTTTCGTGTAATCATGGTACTCACCAGTCTTCTGTTGTTATATTTGTGTTTACAGTGTACAGACGCCAGCAAGTCACCCCAATCTGTAAAATTTTACCAATCAAACATTAACCTTCCAATGTTGTGATAAGGTTGAAAATCTATTAAAATAATTTGAGAGATTGAGTTATGTTGATGAGCTGGCGTCTGTACTTTTTTATATTGCAAGTCTGCTCCTTTATGGTACGGGTACTTCTACTAAGAGTCAGAGCAATACATAATAATTTAGTGCAACAGAGATGTTCAAAAATAAATTTATGATTACTTTTTGCAGAACTACTGACGGAAGTATTTCCGATGTTGTACAACGACAATGCCTCGGCCATTGTCCACCGTGTGTACACCTATATGTCGGTGACGAACAGATCCATTTCTAGCATAGAAGTGCTCAAGTCTGCCGCCGCTGTGCTCGTCAACCTGGCTCGGTATAGGGTCACTGGACCGAAGATTTACTTGGTAAGACTTTTTGTAACGCGGCTTTCGATTCTAGATGAAATTCACCGGTTTTTTTGTCGGCAGCAGCCGATTGTTTTATCTTTTTAGGGTTCCATACTCAAAGGGCAAAACGGGAAATGGGAATGTATCTCATGGACCGTGATCGACAGTTGAAATTTTCACAGATGATGTATGTTTGTTGCCGCTATATCAACAAGTACATAATGGTACGAAACCCTTCGTGCACGAGTCCGACTCGCACTTGTCCGTTTTTTTAGTACTTTTTTCCTTTGTTTGTTTGTTTCTTCTTCAGAAAAAAGGGCTTAATAACCAATGTCATAATTACTACTCCAGAGGCTCCTCGCCGAAAGTAGAAACTGTATTCGTTAAGAGACCGCACGACCATTCGAACTGTTCAAGCGATACTCGTCTTATAATTATGTAGATAAAGCTTAATATTATTTCATACTAAAAGTGCTCATCGCGCCGCTGCTGTTCAGGTGATAATCGATCAAAATATCGACTGTATAAAGACTTTTTGATATGCGGGTATACAAAATAGCCGCCGGCATAGTATACAGCAGTCGTAGTTGGCCATGTCCAAAATTAATAATTCTTGAAGACGACTGCTTCTGCTCTCTTTTATTTTAATCATTTATTTCATTTTCCTTGCAGAGGGACCGTATATCGCCTATCCTGAAATTCATGTGGAGGTTCAGCAACAGTGAAACTCAATTGTTCTGTATTATGGCAACATATCTATGGCTGTTTTCAAAGTATGAACCAGTGAAGAAGGTAAGACTTATTCACACTACCATATAGGACTTACTTGTCCCAATAACGAAACCATCAACTAATTACCTCACAGAGTCTATAACTGCCACTTAAGCCATATTCCTAAAGATTTACACAAAGTGTATCATTAGGAATACTGCTAAGTGGCCATTTTGACTTGTGGATCATATTTTGTATGTCAAGTTACCTCTCACATATTTTATTTTATTAACAGGACCTAACAGAGCTTCTTAACCAACCCGAAAACCACAGGATGCTTATTTCAATAAAAGGAAACGTCGACAGAACGAAGCGAATGACAACAAACATTCTGAAGAGCAAATTCCATACACCACAGCCAGCCAAATTTGTCTCCCATACAAACAACCAATCATTGAACCAGACCTTGTGTGGCTTAGGACACAATATAGTGTTGCCAGCTTTAGAACCTGACTATGGTATTGTCAGAGTTGATAAACCAAGGTACTTCGAAGACGCCCAGCAAGCCATCAGTTGCCTATTCCATACATATAAGTTGTGATTATTCGTTTTGTTTGTGTATTGAGTTTTAAATTAGTTAAGATCATTTAATATATTCTAGCACTGATATTATGTTATTAGTAGTTAGTGATTACTGCCATGTTACACATTAACTACAATTTTGATTATTTGCTTAGTCAAGTACTGATTTTGCTACTAAATCATGTTAGGTACTATTAATACTTTCATATTATTAACTGACTTCTGCGTAAACGCCCTTCACATAGGTGTTTGGCTTTGTTTGTGTTTATTACAAGTTTAATTTTATCTTATGAGTGACTTATTTTTTACTAATTAATTTAGTCATTAATTCAAATAACAATCATGCTTCCAATTCCTTCATATTTAATGGTTACAAAAGTGAATGTATGACGATGTTAATATTACATTAATGTTAATTATGACATTGTTTCACGTTTTGTGTGGTTATGAACTGTTAATATTAATGCAATCTAATTCCATGTTTATTACTTATTTAATGATATGCTTTATATAAAATAGGCGATTCAGTCAATAAAGAACTTAAATGTTAACAGTTATAAAGGTTTTATTTAAAAAACATTTTTTATTCTTGACTAGACTAGTGGGTGATACCACGGGGAATAGTCCCCGTGGTTTCACCCCCCTTTGCTCGGCTCCTATTGGGTGTAGCGTGATGTTATATAGCCTTGAATAGTCAAAAGACTTGAATAGTCTTTTTTAAATATTTTATTAATTCGAACCAATAGTTCCTGAGATTAGTGCGTTCAACCAAACTCTTCAGCTTTATTATATTAGTATAGATTTTACTTTTTTGTTTCTAGATTTGAACATAAAATACTTCGATTCGAAGAGAAAATAAAATATATCAGTCTAAGGACCATAGACATAGAGCATGGACTAATAATCCCTACTCTAGGAGATTGTTGTTTAGAAGTTACGTGCTTTTCGGTTATTTGCCCATCTATCTCCTTCCTGTATAATTAAAGTGGCCGACTTGGTCTGACTGAAATAGAAAAAAAATGCGACCAACTTGTTCGCTTACTTCTGCCGCGTACACACCGGACTGAGACGGATGGGTCTTGCTAGCATTAGTTGTTTTTAGGGTTCCGTACGTCTGAATACAAAAACGGAACCCTTATAGGATCACTCGTGTGTCTGTCCGTCCGTCGCTTACAGTCAATTATCTCCGAATCTATTAGACCGATTAAGTTGAAATTTGGTACACATATCAATTCCTGTGACCCAAACACAGAGGTGTGACGTGAGCAGATGAAATCTGTAGATGGGGGGTCATTTTTGGGGGGGAAGGGGAAAATTAAAAAAAAAAATTCTGAAAACTGCATCGTGTGGCATATCAAATGAAAGGTCTTGTTGAGAAGATCTTAAATGTATTTTTTTGTAATTTTAAAATAAATAGTTTCCAAGTTATTCAAGAAAAAAGACGAAAATTGACCATTCCCCCCCCCTTATCTCCGAAACTACTGAACCTAAAATTTTGAAAAAAATACAGAAATTAGTTTTCTCCTTATAGATTATAGGAAAACCTATAAGAAGTCCATGATATTAAAATAACATGGTAAATCACTCAATATTGTGCACCGTACCAACTTACATTTGCAGGTGGAATGTGTGGGAGAACATATTTTTTTTAATACGTCATAAATCGTAAACCGCAATTTACCTTTCAAAGATACAACCAACTATAAGAACTTTTATATTATGTTACTTGCTGCTACGGAACCCTTTATGGGCGAGTCCGACTCGCACTTGGCCGGTTTTTTTTTATTTCACAGGTTTCTGTTTTACCACTAGCTCTCCTGATGGTAAGCGATGATATGGTCACCGGTGAGGCACAGTTGCCTAGAAGTAATCTATTCACTGTTGAGAAGACCCACAGGTTATAGCTAACGATGGCTCATTGCCGTATGTCTTGTGGTCCTGTATGGATGGCTTACCGAACGCCAGCAATTATTCATTGGCGTTGCCGTCAATCCAAAGCGTAGCAGTAACATCCAAGGAATTGAACTATCCGATCGAAATGGGTGTGGTGTGGGTCAAGGAGTTTCAAATTTAGGGAATGCGTGCTTCTTACTAGAAAAACAATCCCAAATTATTCCCGGTGATCTTGAAATGATTGAGTACCTCTCAATCACCGACCGTAACCGTAATAAAATTTTAAAGAAAACTGTTATTTCAGTCTTTTTTTCGAACTTTTGTGTTAGTGGTTCAAATGTCAAAAATCCCTTTATTAGGAAAATGGCAAATTTCTTTATTAATGCAAAGGTGACTTGGTTTATCGTTACTGTGACAAACGAAAACACTTTATTTGATGAATCCTTAAAAAAATTTTTAATTAATATCAATCAGGAGAAAAGTTATTGCAAAAATATATGTTGATCCCTAGACACTTTTGATGTGTGTACTTGGTGTGGGTGGATGGACTGCGATGGCATTTGTGGTGGCGACATTTGGATATGGAACGGTCATAGACAATCTATGACTGTCAAAATTTTAAGGTTATGTTTATGTCTTGGAATTTGTCAATCCTCTAGTGCTCAATTTTTTCCTACGAATTAATAATATTTATTACAAGCGCTTAGGAGGAAACTGCAATGGATGAAATAGTCAACTATTTACTGATATTATTGGTTATATTGCCAGTGATTTTATTCTTTAACTTATGGTCTGGTATCGGCTGGGAATTATTTGAAAACAACTAGCGTTCACTATCAAACAGTTAGGCTACTTGCCTAATAATATGGTATACAGCGTCATCGCTATGAAGAAAGACTTTCTGTGTTGTTAAAAACTACCTAAGCTATTGTTTAATATGCTAAGTGACTTGTGAAATATTTTTTAAAGTAAAAAATGAATTTTCATACAAACATTTTTATTGATAACACATTTATAGAATCTTATCCTAGAATTATCACAATAGTGTCCTAATTGGTAGATAGATACTAATAATTTTCATAATGATTGCAACATAATATATTAAGTAATGAATTTTCAAGTATCATATCTCTTAACAAAAATATCACATGAATTAGTAGAAAATATATTCATCTTGGTTATTATCATAAGAATCATTGTATAATTATTTTAACATTCAGTTCATTTAATTTAAAATTTTACAAATTATGGTTCTTCATAATTAACATTCATTTCATCTCTAATACTTACACTACTATCCGTCTCTCAAGACTACAACAATAGGTACACTATTATTATGCAACAAATCAGATATTAAAAACTTCAAGATCAAATTCATGGTGACTTAACACAACTTATACACAATAAAAACCCTATGTAATCACCTTTTCATTATACTGAAACATTTTTGGCTTTTCATACAAATAAAGATAAAGCTGTACTAAATTATACCTAGTCTCGAAAAATATAAATAAAATAATTGTCATTTTGAATGAATTTCCCTAAGATTGTTTCTAATTCATTTAATTTCAGTACAAATATCCAACCAAAGTGAATTAGAGTAACCTTGACCTGCCAAATAGACAATTTTTCACTCATATCGGTCAGCTTTCTGCATATGGCCGTATACAGAAAGAAAGCTGGAAACTTATAAGCGCTTACAACACTGATAACCCGCGCAGAAAAATATATGAACACGCGGCGATAACCACTGAACAGTGCCGACAAGTTCCGACAAGCTTCAACAGGCACTGGTCAGCGCTGGGCGCTGCCATTTAAAATTAATAAACAACTTGCTTCAATCTGCTTCCTTTGTGTAGAACGGATCAGCACTGTCCAGTGCCGGTAATTGCTTATAAGTTTCCAGCTTTCTTTCTGTATACGGCCTATCTCTGCATTTGCAAACCGATTATGAGTCAACAGTGTCCTCACTAGGCGTGTTCATTCAGTCGGATTTTTCGTACAAATTGGCTAAATTTCACTAGAAAGAATTAGCTCCTCCATTCCCATGTGACCTCGGTGTCGCCATACTCTGTATCTCGCAATGTCTTTGCGGGTTACCATACCCACCACCTGTACAACATAAAATTGTGTTAATTTGACATAATGCTGTTGTTGCAGTCAATGTCTGCAAAGGTGAAATAAGTGTTACGTTTTCCATACGCTTTACAAAAAGGCAAAACTGATATTGAGACGAGTTGCATAATCCCATAGATGTTTCATACTACCTCTCACTAAGAAAGTGCGTCTAGCTTTAGATAGATTAAGATCTTTATGTTTTTGGTATTGGCTAAAAGACTGCAAGGCGGCTAGAAAAGTGGTGAAAAATTCACTTTCAGTGTTCCATATTAAACTGCAACAACTTTCAATCATTTTCTGCATATCAATCCAATGAATACATTTTTCAAGAGCCTTTTCGGCGTGACTATGTCATCAAATGAATTTGCCCACACAGTGTGCAATGATAGGGACTGTCAGATTTGAACTAAAAATCCACCACTCCTTGTATTGCTTTTTGCGTCTCAGAGCCACGGTATTCTGTAAGTACATCAGACGCATAATAATTGGATTATATGAATTTATAGTTACCTCATTAACATCATTTACTATAGGCAGATGTCGTAATCCTAGCGCTCTAAATAGCCTGAACAAGCGCGGCAGTGACGCTCGATGTGGCAGAGTATAAGGCGAAGGGTTCATAAACGGACGCAGGTCTATCGTGCAGGTCTTCTCCCATTCTGCTATATCTAGCTACGAAATCAAAAAAAAATCATTGTTTTAAGAAAATAACACGAACATCATATAGTCCCCCATGGTTTAGGCTAATTTAATGCTTCTTCACACTAGGAATTTCTCTTGTATTGTAGGTGCGTTTTCAAACATAGAAATTCGCATATATCAACACTCAGACCCGGATCAAGTACTTGCAGATTATACAAATATTTGTTTCGTGTGGGGATCGATCCAGCGACATGCTGCGCTGCAGTCGCTTAGTGCGCCAATCTTTTTTTTTGGTTGGTAAAATCATCCAATGACTCCTCACATCCTGGGTGGACCGAGAGGGCCTGCCAGACTTGTACTAACTATAATCCACGGTGTTCCTTCAATAGCCCTTCACATCCCAGGGTCAAATTACCCTGTTAAGACAGACCCGTGACACAAATTGCGCAAACCATGCCACCAAATCTCTTATCTCCCTCTATTTTTATCTTTATTTCTTAACTTAGAAAGAAAATGGTTCACCCAAATGATACTTTACCTCATCAATAGAGGGATACCGCGGATATTCTTTTCTGAACATGTTCATGTCCACATTAAAGTTAGACCACGTAGTGTTGGCGTTTTCATTGTAAATCTTATTTTGTATTAATACTATTAATTGTGACCGCAGTATAACGCCTCGTAATCGCTTGTAAGTTGTTACTTCCACCTAAAACAAAGAATAACAATTAACAATGTTTATCCTGGATGGTTGATTTAAAATTTATCCGCCTCAGGGAACCCCACAGGCTTCTGCCATGGCTTTAGAATGTAATGTTGTGAATAAACGCCGTTGTCAATGATGTCTAAGATAAACTGAAAGTATTTATCGCATTGCAAAAAGCATATTGAAAATTGGACTTGCCCCGCCTTTGTATTTAAAACCTCAAGCATGAAAAGCAAGGTCCTAAACTCTGGGCCATCACAACTATCAAATAATAACAAACAGAATACTTACATCATCAGCCAAAGGCGGGTCTACAACGGGGAATCCGTTATAAGACACGAGTCTGAGCAGCTCCACAATATGGCCGACATTCTCGACAGTGCGCAGCGTGAAGACTGGATGTGACATTACTTCTGATGCGTAGATGTTGTGTGCCAATGGCGGAGGCTCCCAAGGAAGGAGCGGCACTCCTGCCAACTGGATGTGGATGTCGTAGATACCCTAGGAAAGCAAACAGACGTTAAAGAAAAAAGAGCCTTACAGTTGTCTCTTATTTTTAGATACTAGCACTTTTACCTCTGTGAATTTCTTCTTCCGGCTACCATCTTTATGTGACATTTTTGGAATATCTAAATAAATAATAAATCTGTAGAAAGTAAAGATTCTGTACATTGAAAATATTGAAATGTACAGAATCTTAACACAGAACACAGAATCTTAGAAGAAAAAAAATAAATAGCGGGGGGTGTTGCTGGATCGATACCAAACCCAAATATGTGATTAAAAAAATTTTTGTCTGTCTGTCTGTATGTGCAGGCATCACGTGAAAACTAACGGTTCGATGAAACTTGGTATAATTATACCTTATTATCCTGGGCATAAAATAGGATACTTTTTATCCTGGTTAAATACGTAGAAAAGAAAATCTTATTTTTCAGTACAGAACGCGAGCTCAACAACAGTAGCTCAATAGAGGGATCTCCTTAATTATGTGGCTTAGCCGTATTTGGGTCCAATAGATATTTATAAGATGTCATTGTCAGAGTTACTCAAAATGGAGAAATAAACCATCCACGCGAAGACCGACATCCGCGCGGACGGAGTCGCGGGCGGAAGCTAGTATCTAAATAAATATCATAATACTCGAATAACAAAAATTCTATCAACGCCAAAACCAACCCCTCAGGGGTCGAAATTCGCAAACTACCGTCTTAAGTAGCACCTACATTCTAAAAAGAACCGCTATGCAAAAGTTGAAACTCTTAGCACTTGTAGTTTCAATGTTTTTTTGATCAATGAGTGACTGAGTGACCTTTCCCTTTTGTATATACAGATTTGACAGTTGTTACAGGTAATCAGTGACCCAGTAGTCTATATACAAAACTAGCACTTTGCCCGCGACTTCGTCCGCGTGGGTTACGTACTTTCCTAATTCCCCCTTTTCACCCCCTTAAAGGTTAAATTTCCAAAAACCCCTTCTTAGTGCTCCCCTACATTATAATAGGAAGCCGTGTGCAAAATTTCACATTCCTAGCCCCAGTAGTTTCGGCTGTACGTTGATATGTCAGTCAGTCAGTTCTCCTTTTATATATATAGATATATTTATTCCGTACGGATATCGAACCCGCAGCAATCAGCTCAGCAGCCAATCGCTCACCTACTGCGCCATAAAATTTATTATTCGTCATTTCAGTGTCCCTCACCTCATTGAAGAAGTCTCCGGTCCACTTAGCGACGACTAAGGTGATGATGATAGGCAAAGCATTGGAGATCTGTCCCGTGGTCTCTATGATGATGACCGTTAGTGATATGGTCATGCGGACCACACCGCCCAGTTGTGCTGCCGCCCCAACCAGTGCGTACTTCGCTGGGTTGATCGACTGGAAAAAGTGTAGTAAAATGAAACACAAATTAAAAAATTATTTATTCCTTTTATTTAGTAATTCCCTTAAAAAATCTTACGTAAAAAAAAACAAACGCATTATATGGTTTCTTTCAAAAACGTAATAGGGAACTCCGTGGATTAAAAATAACACATTTCAGTAGATCCTCAACTTATTAAAGGTATGTATGTAGTTCGTAACCAACTGCAGATAACAATCAGAGGCGTAGCTACCGCCGTATCAGCCGTATCAATTATACGGGGCCCCCAAGTGGCATGGGCCCCCGACGATTGGAATAAAAATAAAAACATAAAATGTTGCTCTTATATGAAAAGCTAAATCCAATTATCGAACTCTTAACATCGCTCAATTTTCAAAAGGCTTTATTTTGTTGTCATAAATGCATTCTCAATTTTCTTTAAAATTCTTCGTATGACATCAGTAATAGCATTAGTTACAAGAGTCAAGATGCTATTGTCTTTATTCCGCAAAACTATACACTTAGATTGCAAGGGGCCCCAAACACTGCGAGGATCGTCCGGGGGACACGGTGGAGCATACGGTGCAGGACTGCCCCGCTTGGGCAGAGCACCGCCGTGTCCTCACGACGGCGATAGGCGGAGACCTCTCGCGCCCGGCATTGGTCGAGGCCATGCTGCGGGGCGAGACGGAGTGGGAGGCGGTCGCCTCCTTCTGCGAAGCAGTCATGCTCGTGAAGGAGGAGGCGGGCCGCCTGAGGGAGAGGACAGCGTCCTCCCTCCACCCCAGCCGCAGTGGTAGACGCCCACGGCGTCGGACGTCGCAAGACGATCTCCGGCCACCGTAGGCGCGGGCATGCGGGCAGCGAGTAATGGGCGACTCGCTGTCCGACCATGGACCATGCCCGGGTCGACGGCGCGTTGTGTTCCACGCGCGCCTCAAAGAGTGTCAGCATAGAGACGGGGCCTGTAGTGGGCCAAAGCCTGCCGGGGTCGCGGGACCAAGGGATTACCGTGACCCCGGTACGTAAAGGGCTAGTGAAGGACACCGTGGATTTTAGTCAGTACAAGTCTGACAGTCCCTCCCGCCCTGCCCTGGGTGGGAGGACTCATTTGATGATTTTACCACGATAAAAAAAAAAAAGGGGCCCCAAACAAGTTTTGATACGGGGCCCTTTCTGGTCTAGCTACGCCACTGATAACAATAGTAGACGAAAACAAATAATATTGTTTTTATGTTTTTGAGAAAAGGGGTTCCTTTACTCTGCAGGTTACCCTACGTATTGATACCTGAGTAATGCATTGCAAAGGTTCTGCGAAAATAAAATTCTATTGTGAGCAGAACCTGATCCTGCGTCCTTGTTATCGCATTACAAACTAGGCCATCGTAGTCATGCTCGACAATGTCGAATTTTTAATTCCATGCTTAATTCGGTGACGTTAACCTATAGTAGAAGTGTCAAACTACTAATACTTACATTAGAAGGCAGCATAAACTGTATAGCAATAGCCAGCAGTCTTCCCCACGCGGCGCCCGTCAATAGATTCGGTATGAACAGTCCACTGCTCACTGAGAGACCAAACGTCCAGGCAGACAGAAGGAAGTAACACACGACAAACGTACAGATCGACCACGGTTTGTATGAACCGATCGGGTCGTGGAGGAACGAGCGCACGGACGCTTCGGGTGTTTGGAACCAAATCGCAGCGAGGGCGTTGTATTCGCCGTCTGCGCAGAATAGCTGGAGAAAAAAAGAAATTGATATTTATGTAAGATTTTTTAAAGTATTAAACTATATGCGCGCTTATCTTAATACGTTTTTTTGAAATAAAAGATGTTCACAGTTCGATACAGTTCGCTATTCGCGGAGTGTAGAAAATCCAAATAGAAAATGGGCATATTCTCAACATTTTATTTATTCGAAGTAACAGCATAAAATGGAAATAGCATGGATCTTGATATAAAGTCCCAAAATGATTTTTTTACCAAACATTTTGTTTTTTTTTCCGAGAAGTTTAACTACTTTACCTGTAAAGGCACTTTGGTGGGGTCTTCACCGAGTGGTCGACAGTCGTTAAGTAAGAACATCATAAGGAAACCGCAGGTGGCGCTCGAAGCGGCGACTAGACAAGCCTCCACAACACGCAGCCAAGGACTTCCTATGTACCTGGCGTATAAATCATAATTATTAACCTTAATCACGGTATCTGGCCAAAGAAAAGTTTTTTTTTTTTTATCGTAGTAAGATCGTCAAATGAGTCCCACCCAGAGCAGAGCGGGAGGGACGAAGTAGACGAGAAGTAAAGAGAGGAAAATGATGAATTCTGTGGTCTGAAAGCAAACGTCAAATTTTTCTGATTCTCTAATGAAGTGTGGAGCTCCAATGCAGGATTTGCCTCATTTTCTATCCTGCTCAACCTACAAAACCACATGCACGTTCCAGAATTTAAAGAAAGCAAACGTGGTACAGCTGTTCTGAACGAATAGATCCATATCCTGTTCTTCCAGCTTCGATACATAGCCTTCCAGAAACAGGTATTAGTTTTCATACAAAATGGAATATTTTTCCGTTGACAATATATGAAACACCTGTTCTTTTTTTTGGTCTTTCAGTGTTGATTTCATATTCAATGTGCCTCAGGTTGGCTGGACAAATCTTCAAAATAGCTTGCATTTAACTAGGTCAATAGGTCACTTTATGTGACGGCTAAACACCCTTATTTCAGAATTTGTGACGCTACAGAATCTTAGATAATCGATCGAAAACGTGTCCAGCCATCTTGAAAAACCACTTTTCGCTGGTCTCTCAATCTCGGTAACGGAAGTGATTTTGACGACTTTTTGCATATAAACGGGCGTCACATAAATTTGTGACGGGCACCGAGCTAAAAGTTTTGTGATAAGTACAGTGGTTTAGTAGAAAAATGCAAAAATCTGAGGCCAGCCATCTTGAATTTACGTATAAAACTTATGGCTGGCACTTCCGAATCTCAATAACGGGGGCGTTTTCGAATATGGTTCCTTTACTAATACTTGGTGACGCAATGTGTGACAGTAATAATATTTGATTTATGGCGTCACATGTAAGGGTTTACGAGAAATCAATAAAAACTTAATGTCCAGCCAACCTGAGTTCAAGATGGCTGGACACATGTATCTCCACTGCCTGATGATCTACGACCTTCGAAATGTGTTCAAAATTTTGTGACGGGGACGATAACGATAACCTGAAATTGTGACGGAGAAACTTTGCGTAGTTTCAAAGATATTGACCATTTAAATTTCCCCATACAAACACTGCAGTATGGTAACCAATATTGTAGGTTTTATGTAGGACAAGTATATTTTAAGGTGTTTTCATTAATGGTCGAAAATCCGTGTATTGGTGATACTAATACGAACAACTGTAGATATTTAAATCAATAGAAGACAAAAATGCAGAAGTGGGGAAGGGGGGGGGGTGCAATTTTTAAATGTTATTGATTATTTACGTGCAGATATCTATTCTTTTTAGTAGGTATATATATATTATGTCAGGAGAACTAAACTAATGCTCTGAAGGTATTTAAATGAAAAAATATTGTTTGCTGTGAATAAAATCACATTTATTTATTTGTACTCATACAGCGTTTCAAATGGCGAAAATGACGATGATCAACTCGCATTTGCACTTCCGTAACCCCCGCGTTGTACCACAACGTTGTTTTACCGCCGTCCTAAGGCCGCGTACCGGACGACGGCGGACTGGCCCGTTCGTTCATTTGGTACGTCTCTTCACCGCGACAAACTGAGCGAAACCGAGAACAAGCCAGCCCCCCTAGCCAAGTTACAAACGATAAACGTAAACTCTTAGTAGTCTTTAATAGATTTTCAACTTTATATTCTTAGGTATAAAGTTGAAAATCTATTGGAGATTACTAAGCGTTCACGTTTATCGTTTGCAACTTGGCTTGGCGCCCGCAGTCGTCCAGTTTGCAGCCTAAGTGTTTGAAGCGCAAATGAAGTTGGTGGTCGTTATTTTAATCATATAAATAGCTGAATATACTAAAATTTATGACAAACTATACTGCCATGATAGCTGATGTTGGTGTCGCCGTCTTTTGCTTAAAGTTGGTACTACTAGGACAACTGGTCGAATCTTAACTCATAATTAGGTTGTGTTACCGCAGATTAATTAATAGTTACTAGTACTCTGATTAGTGATAACACTTCGAAAAGTAAGTACATACACTGCCGGCTATCGAGTTTAGTTCTCATTTTCAGTTACATAAGATAATGAACTAAACGCGAAATACAAGTGGGCTCTCTCTTGCAGCGCTGGTGGTCAATTATTATTTTGAATTAACACATACTTACTCTTTTCACTGCAGGAAAACGGGGAAATCAAATACAAAGCAGGCGTGGATGCTACCGGCCAATTAATCGATTAAAAAGAAATCCTTTATGTATATAAAATTATGGTCACCTCATAATATTAATGGATGTTTGAATGGAAATATTTAAATGGTCAATATCTTTGAAACTACGCAAAGTTTCTCCGTCACAATTTCAGGTTATCGTTATCGTCCCCGTCACAAAATTTTGAACACATTTCGAAGGTCGTAGATCATCAGGCAGTGGAGATACATGTGTCCAGCCATCTTGAACTCAGGTTGGCTGGACATTAAGTTTTTATTGATTTCTCGTAAACCCTTACATGTGACGCCATAAATCAAATATTATTACTGTCACACATTGCGTCACCAAGTATTAGTAAAGGAACCATATTCGAAAACGCCCCCGTTATTGAGATTCGGAAGTGCCAGCCATAAGTTTTATACGTAAATTCAAGATGGCTTTTTTTTTTTTTTTTTTTTTTATCGTGGTAAAATCATCAAATGAGTCCTCCCACCCAGGGCAGGGCGGGAGGGACTGTCAGACTTGTATTGACTAAAATCCACGGTGTCCTTCAATAGCCCTTTACGTACTAGGGTCACGGTAATCCCTTGGTCCCGCGACCCCAGCAGGCTTTGGCCCTCTACAGGCCCCGTCACTATGCTGACACTCTTTGAGGCGCGCGTGGAACACAACGCGCCGTCGACCCGGGCATGGTCCATGGTCGGACAGCGAGTCGCCCATTACTCGCAGCCCGCATGCCCGCGCCTACGGTGGCCGGAGATCGTCCTGCGACGTCCGACGCCGTGGGCGTCTACCACTGCGGCTGGGCTGGAGGGAGGACGCTGTCCTCTCCCTCAGGCGGCCCGCCTCCTCCTTCACGAGCATGACTGCTTCGCAGAAGGAGGCGACCGCTTCCCACTCCGTCTCGCCCCGCAGCATGGCCTCGACCAATGCCGGGCGCGAGAGGTCTCCGCCTATCGCCATCGTGAGGACCCGGCGGTACTCTGCCCAAGCGGGGCAGTCCTGCACCGTATGCTCCACCGTGTCCTCCGGACGATCCTCGCAGTGGTGACACCCAGGCGTTTCTTCCCTCCCTATCAGACACAGGAACCTCCCGAAACTTCCGTGTCCGGTGAGGACCTGCGTCATGCGGTAGGTCAGGACGCCGTGACGCCTATCCAGCCACTCCTCAAAGAGGGGTCTTACCGCCGCGATTGCGGCGTGCCCGAAATTCAAGATGGCTGGCCTCAGATTTTTGCATTTTTCTACTAAACCACTGTACTTATCACAAAACTTTTCGCTCGGTACCCGTCACAAATTTATGTGACGCCCGTTTATATGCAAAAAGTCGTCAAAATCACTTCCGTTACCGAGATTGAGAGACCAGCGAAAAGTGGTTTTTCAAGATGGCTGGACACGTTTTCGATCGATTATCTAAGATTCTGTAGCGTCACAAATTCTGAAATAAGGGTGTTTAGCCGTCACATAAAGTGACCTATTGACCTAGTTAAATGCAAGCTATTTTGAAGATTTGTCCAGCCAACCTGAGGCTCATCATATTCAGAGTTGGTTATAACAATAAGTACTTTCAGCCCATGAAAGGTTGTTATTGTTTTACAAATAACCCTGTATAAAGCCTCATTTTAAACGAGTAACTGCAAAGTTGGGCGCGGGTGCTAGATAGTTTTAAATCTTTTAGGACAAGGTTATTACTCGACCTACGTCGTACTGTCGTAAGCAAATTGCGTCGCAGTGCATCTAGGGCCTTATCTCTTGGAATTTATCTACATCAACGTAATAATGTTTAATAATGTCCTTTTGTTTGGTTCGTGTCTAAATCATATGAAAAAGGTAACTGATAGGCTTCATTTGTAAATTGAGATAAAAAACAATGTTAAAAGTAAAATTACACAACCAAAATTCCATATGAATGATTGAGTTTTTTTTTGGTGTTAAAATGGTTTTTTATGCTTAAAATGTTAAAGGTTAAATGAAATAAAAACAAATAAATCCTTACCTTATTCTAAAAACAGCTAGTCTATAGTTGATATAGTTCCATAAGGCGCCCAGTAATCCACCGACAACGCCGAAAAACATAAATACTGGCAGCTCATAAAATTGAAACGGGAATGGTTCCATCTTTCCCAAGTTTAGGAGACCTAAAACAAAAGAGGTTTAATTACCAAACGAACGAATAAATCGCATACAAAGTTTTTTTTTTAAAGCGTTGCCCCACACTAGGAATTTCTTCCTGTATCGTGGGTGCGTTTCCAAACATAGAAACTCACATACACAAACACCCAGACCCGGAATAACTACTTGCAGATCCAACAAATATTTGCTCCGTGCGGGGATCGAACCCGCGACACGCTACGCAGCAGCCGACCGCTCAGCCACTACGCCAACCGTGTCATCAAAGAAAGTAAAGCATTTTCTCTAAGAAAAAATAGCTTTAGGATCAGCACCACATTCTAGTATTTTAATTAAATAACTGGCAGAAAGTGACATATGAAAAAAAAGCATGTAAACACACTATTAAAAAATTAATTTCAGCCATTATGCCATGTCAGACTTGTAATTTTCTCGCAAATTTGAAGCTATTTTTTACATCCCGCAGCAATTAGAAGAGACTTAACCGTTTTCGTAGTACCTGGAAAGCTTAGTTCCCCCGCTCGACCGTGATATGCAGATAGGGCGAAGTTCAATGTGAATGTTGAAACCACAGTACCGAAGAATGTTCGCCATGTTAGCGCCTGATTCCAGAAACTAGTGCCTTCTTCTAGAGAGAACAGCACTCCACCTGAAAGAAGAAGAAAAATTAGGAAACGGCAAGAGCTAGCTCGGTTGACTAAAGCTTTGGGTAAAGTGTACCCTAGAGGTTTTTTTTTATCGTGGTCTTCTTCTTATCGTATGGTTGATGAACAACCTGGTGTCAGAGTTTAAACCGCCCGTAGGCCTCTGACATGGCTTCACACACCGTTGAAAAATCTCTCAGGTATGCTGGTTTCCTCACGATGTTTTCCTTCACCGTTTTTAGCAAGTGATAATTAATTTATAATACGCACATGAATTCTAAAAGACATTGGTGCGTGCCGGGGTTCGAACCTGCAACCTTTGACTTGGCAGTCCAACGGTCGTACCACTCGGCTATCACTGCTTTCTCGTGGTAAAATCATCAAATGAGTCCCCCTACCCAGGGCAGGACGTTTGACGCAGGAAATTTGCATAACAAATAACTATTATTCTCACCTATAGGAGCTCCGAAGGCAGCGGACACACCGGCGGCCGCGCCGGCCGACACAAAGTCACGTTTCTCGTGATCTTCGCGGAAGTACTGGAATATCTTGAAGTCTTTGTTGAACGTTGTGCTCTTGCCCTGAGATATGCCCGCTGCCACCACCGCTCCACTGTGGATCATAGGGCCTTCCTGAACAAGAAAAGTAACATGGAAGAAAAAATTTAAAGACCATGAATTCAAAAGATACGGTTGGCGCACTGGCTAAGCGATCGACTGCTGCGCAACGTGTCGCAGGTTCGATCCCCGCACGGAACAAATATTTGTATGATCTGCAAGTAGTTGTTCCGGATCTGGGTGTTCGTGTATGTGAGTGTCTACGTTTGTAAACGCACCCACGATACAGGAAGAAATTCCTAGTGTGGTGCTACGTTTTACAAAAAAAAAGGAAGACTGTAGTTTGGTACATTGTAAAAACAATAAATCGGAAAAAAATAATATGGTAATAATAATATCTAGTTAAGTTTTATTGATACCTAATGTAATGCCTAAACGAAAGATTTGAAATTCCAAGATTTCATTCAACCAAAAAAGAACATAATTATTATTTTGAAACATTATGATTTCCATGTGACATTGAATTTTTTTATCGTTAACTTGTTAGGAATTTCTCTAGTATAATGGTGACGTTTACAAAAAATTGCCTCACATCAAAATATTGTATTCCAGTTTCAGTGTCAAGCGGGAATCGAACACGTGCACCAACGACACCTTAGTTTTACCGAAAATTATATTAAAGCTTGTTTGTCGCGCAATAATTACACTCAGAATTTATCCTTCTGAAATAAACTTAAAAACAATTGTGCCATAAGCTTACAATTTCAAAAATACCTCAATACCAACGTACAGGTCGCGGGACTCACGAATTACCGTGACCCAGGAACGTAAAGGGCTATTGAAGGACACCGTGGATTTAGTCAGAACGAGTCGGACAGTCCCTCCCGCTCTGCCCTGGGTAGGAGGACTCATTTGATGATTCTACCACGCTTAAAAAAAAAACAACGTACAAAGTCGTTAGTCGCTCACCTTGCCTCCTGCCAAACCGCCAACGACCGCGGTGATAACGCCAATGGCCTTCACTATTAAAGTCTTGATTCTCACTACACGCGGCACTTTCACACCGTTCAAGTAACATTTCACTTGAGGAATACCACTGCCGGCCGCTACAGGCTGAAATGTGATTCTGAGATTAGAAATCTTAATGACTTATGATAAAGTTCGGTTTCGAGTGTTTCGACTGTTTTAAGTTTCGTCATTAAAGCATTTCCTGTCTTGTTTAGCAAAATATCCCAAAGAGGAAAACCAGAGAAACAATTTGTTTTCACTTCCTGCTGTTAATTAATACTTGAAAATAAAGTTGTTAAATTATCAACTTTAACTTCAGTACATTAAGTCCAGTTTCCATTACAATTTGATGTTGATGATCATTTAAAGTTGATGCCAGGAATTGAACTTTGAACTCATATTTGTACTATAACCGAACTGAACATACCACAATCTAATCATTCATTGCATATATTTTTATTTTTATACATTTTAAATTAAAATGTATAAAAATAAATATATAAAAAAAAAGTATAATTTTATTACTGCAACGCCATCCACGTTTTTGTAATACTTGCAGGTTCATAGTTAAAAAATAATCATGTGAAAATAATAAGAAAATAAACATTTTTTTAATCAAATCCTTGTTTAAACGTAATTATAGTGACAATATGGCGACATCGCACTTTCACTATTAATGTTGGTGTATATTACTTACCTCAACATATGCAACTAGCATGGAGCCAATGAAAACTATACAAATGTTTGATAACACCCACAGCAAGTAAGGAATGTATAATTTGTCTTGCACCACATATTTGTCCACAGCTGTTTATGAATTAGTCATGGAAATCAAATTTTTTACCTAATTGAACAAAGCATTATGTACCTAACTAACTGAGGTATAATGTAACTAATTGAGTATGACATGATTATTTAAACGTTCCGGTTGAGTTTCAATTATTACATGAGTAATAATAGGCTTTTAAGGATAACGGATTTTTTAATAATTGGAATCATAACAAAAAAAAAAACAATCTAACTTCTAACTAATATTATAATTGCGAAAGTTTGGATGTTTAGATGGATGGATGAACATTTGTTCCCAATGTCATAACGCAATGTCATTTTTAGTGCATCCTAATTTCACAAGCCCCTACTTTCGAGTTCAGCATTTTATCTTTGTCAATATTCTCGGAATTCAAAAAAAAAATGTGTTCTATTTCCAAATATTTCATAACTCAAATTGACAGACTTATTACATTTGCAATTTATTGATGCTGGGAACTAGTCTATTGTACACTTGAGACTGAATCTATTAGAATAGTACTTTGAAAAGATCATGTGGTCAGATGACTGGAACACAGGAAGAATGATTTGACTAAACACATTTAAATAACAATTTTATAAAAAGGATACATTTCTTAAGCTCCCTATATTTGATTTTTGAGAATTCTTCAATGCATATGTCTATAAAAAATGCTATGAGAGCTGTTATTATTCCAATCAACAGTATTATGAACCATCTCGCTATGTCTTTCCAGAATATGAAAGTGTATCCTCTCTTCCGCTCCTCATCGAGGAGTAAGTGGTTCTCACATGTGTCATAATCTAAACTCTGAAAAAGAGATTGAGATTGTTAAGGCTTATGCTTTAATGTATAAAAAATACAGACATAAAAGTTGTAATATTGTAACTGTGTATAAAGTTACAATATTACAACTTTTATGTAAAGGTGAGCTTACCCAGAACCGAGTATTTATCTAAGCAACTTTGTTAAAATAATAAATTGCTTGTATAATAATTTTTGCATACATTATTGAATTTAGACAGGAAGATAGTAGGTATTTTACAAAAACAGCTGTCATATTATAATTTATGAAATTATTGTAATAAAGAACTTACTTCATATTTAGCCGAGAGAACATTCATGGAGCCTGGCTCAATCTTCTGTTGTGGCTGCCTCCTCCTAATTCCATGACTGCCATGAAATTCTTCATCATCTGATTCCTGCACATTTACAATCAATCGATTGTCTAGCTTTCCATGTCCTTACTAAGAAGAAAGGAGAAAGAAGGGGACCATAATCCACCAAATATCCTATGTTCTATTGTAGCATGCAATCAATAAATTGAGTCACGTGACTATGCTAGCGATTCTAAACTAATAGTTGATTACACAAAGAGGTCATAAGCCAGTGAGTAATATCAACAAATGAGTGAAACTTAATACTCTAAACAATATTACATAGCCTGCAGAGATACAAAGAAATATATAGTAGAAGTAGTACAGATGTAATCTGCATAATATCAATAATGTTCTACATACCTCGAAATTCACTGATTTATTCAGTTGCGTATAATTTGAAGTACTGGCATCTTCATGGCTTAAAAGTTGAGCTGTATCCGATGTAGTTTCAATATTACTTATTGAACTAGCAGTCCCATCAGCAATAGAGGTTGATGAATGACTCTGGTGGCTCATTTTTTCATAATCATGGACTAAATTTAATTTTAATAAAGGAAATACCTAGTGTTTTGTTCCTCATTAAATTTTAGGATAAAATTACTGACTCACGTCATAGCCGTTATAAAATCGTATTGAATAGTGCTCACTTAATTAAAGTAAGAGACTTATTGTTCACGAATGAGGGTTTTTAAAATAAATAATATTATTAAATCCACAGAATACGACTGATTACGATACAAATGAGATGGGAATTCCTACTGTCATTCAGTGACAGGATAGGACCCAATGACACATGTTTGACGTTGACGTTTATTTGCACAGACTCTTTCATTTGCTCAGCATAACACAAAATGATATTCTCGTTATAAGAACTTGCTACAGGAAAACATGTTTTCAAGAAATCTGCTAGGATAATAACATATTATTTTGAATAAAATGTTATTTATACAAGATATTTGTTTACTTCTGTTTTGTTTATAACTAATCTCAACACATTTTTAACTCCTATTAGTGATTACGACAACTTCAATTTTTCGGGTTTTCACATTGTAAAGACTTTTAATTCTAATATTTAAATATTTCCGTCACATTATGTGACATAATAACTGTTCATTCATGAATTATCATCAATAATGCTATCTTTTTCAATAATATTGACAATACAAAATTTTGATAATGTTATCATTTTATCAGTGCGTAAACTAGAACAAACTTTCGTGGCTCACACACACGACGCTCACTGTGCTTCGTAAACAATAGAGATTTTCAATGTGTGTGTAGCTTGTTCGTTCGTTTGGTTGACAATCGCGATGTGATGTATTCTACATCATCGCATGCTGAGTTATATTTTCAACAAAACCTTTTAATTTTTAATTAAGTTACTTGATTAATTTCTAAATGTTTTCTTTCGTTGTGAATACCTTTCTCTGTTTTAATTTCTAAATATGTGTAATTTGCCGCCGAAGTTCCATTCAGTGTGTCGCCTTTGTTTATCATTCTGTGGCGATAATTGCAGTGATGTTAAACTTCCAATTTTCGACCGTGATAAGGATAAATCACGGCTTTCCGAGATGATAATGGCAAATTTGTCAATAATGGTAATCAATTTGGATTATTTCTTGCAATGATTACTTAGAAGGAGGAGTTTTCTCGTGTGAAAGTTTAGCGTAAGCGTATGAGATTGTGGATGCTGATAAGCGCCATTAACTTTCTCGCGGGTGTTGGGTATTTTCGCATTGTGATATCATATTACGGCCCACGCGTCGATTGCTCGGCCGTATGACTAATGTCATTCGTGGAAGTGATATGCGAGCGTGTGGCAGGCGCGCTGTATCAGCAGCCGCGTCGCTGATAACAAAGGAGCGCGGCGGAGACACCTCGCTCGCCTCACCCGTCCCGCTCCTGCGCTGGCCCGAGCGCCCGAGCACCCTCGCCTGTACTCCTCCACAAATAAACTACTCCAACCAATGCTCTCCTTACAGTGCTTATCCACATTATGCTATACCCTGCTATTTTGAGATTTCAATATTATCTAAATTTAGATTTGTATTTTAAGGCAATCAATCTGCAGGGGGACTGCATCTTCCCATTTTTGTCAGTGTGCATCCTCCTTGGTGTGGCAAGCAAGTTGTGGGTTTCTCTAATGTGTTTGTTATCAGATTGTCTCCAATGACTCATCATCTATGATTACACTTGCAAAAGGTCACTGGCCACATCAACTCTCTTAATGACTGGTGTTGTGAAACTAACTCAGGTATATGTCTAATGTTGTGAATAATATTTTTAGGTGTCCCCTGAAGACTTGCTGCCACAAGTTGTTTGTGGGGGCTGTGCACACAAACTTGATGAATTTCATACCTTCAGAGAACTATCACACAAGTCTGAACGACTTTTGGAACAGTTTGTGCAATATGCCAATTCACTGTCTGGTCCAAAAGAGGTGAGTTAACATTCATTCTTTAGGTTTTCGTTTTTGCAGAAGGAAAATAGTTCAACAAGGTTTTAAATATTTATTAACAATTTCCAAAAAAAATATTCATAAATTTTCTATTTACATGTTTTTGTTACTATCTAATGGTATGCTGTCAGTTTAATTCTATTGAAAATATAATAAAATAATAAATGTAAGTACTAAGTAAATAATAGTTCTTATGCAAAACTGGTATCTGAGTTAATGTTGATGTAGCGAATGGGCTGGCTTCTGATCTTGTTGTTGTAGCAAGACTTCATGGCATTGACAAGTAGACCAAGGAGTATGCCCAGTGTAGTCACCAATGCTACTCCTAAGATGCTGTAGAGGACATGTTTTGGTTTCAAATTAGCTAGGGTGAAACCCCTGGAGGCATTGGGGGCTGATGCACTGTCCAAAGTGGGGCAGTAAGATAGTGTGATGTTTGTTATGTATGCTCCACTGAGTCTCATGGGTGCGGCACAGCTGTAAATAATAAAAACATAGTGTTAAAACACTACAAATATATTTCTCAATACTGAGAAGTCAAGATGTGCATGGTGTAATAAAACTTAATATAGTTTGTTTACATCATCAAGATTGTTAGATATCTATTTATGAGGCAATACTTGTTAATAATTATCAATACCTAGTGTCCTTATTAATCTGATTGAAGAAGTGATTTCAATTCATAATTATGTATTTACAGTTTTCTTAGTTAAAAAAATTGCAACATAAACAACAAATCAGTCTGCCATAGAATAATATGAATCAGTTATTATAATTATTTTATTAGATGACACTTCACCATTAAATCAACCACTCATTGGAGCAATAAAATCCACTGATTGAATTTGAACTTCCCCATTGACCACTCACATTAATGGTAGTGAGGATTATCCAATTATGGCATAATGCTGGCTTCTGCCCTGTGTAGGATTACCTAACCATTCTTAAAAAATAAAAGAATGTTGCATTCAACGAAAGTAATTGTCTTTTAGCCCTTTTATGTATGCTTCATCTTTATGCACAGTTAACCTTAGGGCTAACCAGAACAAAATTGTGACTCCTTTAAGTGTGAATACTTACTAAGGAATCTCTCCTATCTGAAATTTAGTACCGGCTTCCTGCTTAGTAACAATATTGGCGAGGTCACAGTTACACAGCCAGTTGTTTCCAGTCATTCCTAATATTTCCAATTTGTTCCATGGCATCAGGTCAGTGGATAACTCACTGAGGTAGTTGTCATCAAGGTACACCTGTTTGACAAAGGAAAAATTTAAAGAACAAACAAAAATGTTTCATTGAAATTAACTGTTTACTCTTTATAACAAGGGAAAATACTCTTAGAGCTGTTCAGTATTAGTTAAATCTCTGGGCAATTTGCCTTGAATTTGAATAATGTAACATTATTTTTATGAAAGCATTTTATCTCTACTAAGTAGGAAAACCACTTAAATGTTGCTGATAATGTGTGTTAAATGTAAAAAGCTACTCTACATAAAAATATTTAAATACAAAAACATTAATATCAGTCTTATCAGAGTTACTAAACAATTCATGTTTTGGGATTTCCCATAATAGCTTATCTTTCTGACTTATTGAGAAGTAGGTACTTTTGTTGATGTATCTTATGTTGTATCAACATCTCAAATGTCAAAGTAATTAATGTAGGATATTGAGATAGCAATAGTGACAATCAATTCCGTTTCAGTTTTAGGATAAATGTGGCTGTAATGTACTGATTGATTGTGTATCAAAACATAACACTAAAATGATTAGTAAGCTGACCCCGATCGGCGACTGTCATGTAAGCACTCAAAAACTGGGGCAAATTGGATTGCATGCAGTCTATAATCTGATGATTATATGCTTACCAAAATGTGTGGAATAACATTTTCTCACTGATAAAGTATGTTACCATGAGCTTTTAATAGAATATCAGTCACAATAATAGACGAGTGTCGTCATCCTGAGTAACATTAATCATTGTGAGAATATACTTAAAGATATGACTCCAAACTAGATTTTGTTCGTTAAAAAAATAACAGAATAAATTATTTCCGCTTCGATAACAGCTCAAACGCGTCGAATTCACATTACGCATACGAAAACTATCGAAGGGTTTTTCCGCGTAGATGCGACTATCTAAAGCTAATTGAGGCATGTGTTACTCACTTCCTTCAAGGTCCATTTGTCTTTCAATCCGCGGAACGCATTATGGCTGATGTATCTCAGATTTCGGTTGTGACAAAGGTGAAGTACCCTCAAGTTCTTAAGTGGAGAGAACGTGCTGCGTTTCACTTCGTCCAAATAATCGTTTTCGCCGACTTCCAATTCGATCAAGTTCGTTAAGCCTGCAAAAAAACTGATTCTATTATTATTATGTACTTCCGTATTAACGAGTACGTGTATAGGTACTATTTCGTATATTATACATAAACATCTAAGGCGGTTCTTTTTCACCGCGGATTGTTTACATAAGTACCAGAGTATATGGAATTTTAATAGCGTTATAGCTACGTAGTTCTTTATAATGGAGTAAATAGTTATTCCTGAAATAGATACATACTTCTTTGATAGTCCTAAACTTCATAATGTGCTCCAGATTAACGTCGTTGCCAAACATTGGTTCTAATTCGTGCTAAATTAATAGGCTAGTGTTATATAGTCACTTGAGTGTAAGATAGAGTGAAATCGTTAAGATTGATTTGGCAGTAGTAAAGATAAACAGCGTCGTAAACATCTTCGTTGATTTTGGTATTTCCCGTGAGATGATAACAACAGGTTACTAGAATGTTATTTTATTATCGCACCTACCAATGACTCACCAGCCATTTTCGTTATGTCCAGTACATTTATATTATTCCTCTAGTTTCTACAAATATTTGAGAATCTGTTATTGGGTAACACAAGTAAAAATAAATGTGTTTATCTATTTACCTACGAAGCTGTCATCATTGAGTTCTACAATGGGGTTGTTGTTGAACGTGAGATACTTCAGGGACTCGCCGACAAGGCTCAGACTTTCCGGCACGGTCACGAATTTGTTGTCCGACAAATCGATCTGTTGCAACTTCGATAACCCTTTGAACGCATCTAGGGGAATGCTGTCGATGTCAGTCTTAGCCAAGTCCAATACCTGAAATTTTAAAAAAAGATGTTTATTTATAGGTAAAGGATAACGCAGCGGGAGTCCCCGGCTAACAATAGACGATGCTTCTTCAAAGGTTTACTTGAAGTTTAAAGATATCTGAGTAGGTTTAGGTCCTTTAGCATAATATTGAAATGTAATTTTATTAGAAAACGATCGTTGTATGTAATCTCAGTAATAAATCTCTCATATATTTATTTTAATTAATGATGGCGAGAGTATCTGGTTTGTCGTGATTAATACTCATTGTTCTTGACTTTGCAAAGTCCCTTCTACACATAATAGTAATAGACTATTATTCTCATGACGTCTACGCTGAGGTAGGCACAATACTTGAAGAACTTGTCCCATCGTAAATCAGAATTTTATTGCTTCAATATAAAAGGCAGAGTTTGATAACCCCGTTTTTTATCAGGTTACTCGCGAATTTATCAACGGACACATTAAATCATTATCGGTATCTAAAGATGGTTTAAGTTTTCTAAATGATTAATCTACAAGTGTGGATTATCTTAACCATAGATTTAATGACAAAGTCCAACTAAGATTTTTTCGACGTCTTAACGGTCAGATGCGTTCGTGAACTTTGTTTTGTAAATAGTTGCGATCGATGTTAGTGATAGTGATCCCTAAATATATGTAGGTCACCTCATTTTTTGGGTTTCGTAAGTGGCGATTAAAGAATTATGTCAGATGAATAGCAGCATGCAACACTTTGCGCAACTTTTGTTTCCCTTGAAATTGTAGTTTAGATGTTTGTGTAATGCTAAGAATGATAAAAATGATCTGATTTAATTTGGACTTGCCAGATGTCCGTGAAAAGATATCAATAAAATGAATCTTCTTACCTCCAAGTTAGTAGCACTAGCCAGTGCCAGGATGGTGACACGGTCGAGGATCTCAATAGGGTTATTGTTGAGGTACAGTCTTGTCAAGTTTGGCGTGTACTGGAACAGATACCGGTCCAACGAGTGGATGTCATTGTGGCCCAGATTCAGCGTCTCCAAGGCGATCTTGGCGTATATCCCATCAATGTAGCGCCCTTGAAAAATCTCGCTTCTCAACACCTCGCCTGGAAACAAACATTATGTTTATATTAGCATTAAAACTTGGACCTATTTCTGTTTTTGGTGCAGTGTTATCTAAACGCAATGCACTTGTAGTTTTTGCGTCAATATAACTTCCTGCTTTGTATTAATTCTGAAGTTGCATACGGCTTATTCCGTCCGCCCACTTTCCTAGTGATTCATAGTTTTCACTGTGCCAGAACTGTGGTTGCATTTTATTCACTATTTATTAGTTTAGATAAATACTTCAGCTTGGAATGAATAATGGAGAAACTTTGGCCAATACGCACCCTTGATCAAAATCAAGCAAGACACCTTAAGCTGATAATAATGATGATTACCATACAATTTGCGCGTCTACATATTTGTTCTTAGTCGAATGTTGTATAACTTTCATCTCCCTGGCTTTGTTTGATTAATTATTGACTAATGAGCATGAATTGCGATATACCGTACTTCTGATAGTTTATCATGCTCTCGTAATTGTTTGAGTTTACTTTCTAACGAGCTACCGAATCGACAGAATATTTTCAGAGATCACCTCACACACTTTCTTTATGTTTATGTATTTATGTTGATTAGATAGAAGTATTTTGCGTAAAGAGTATTTGCGAGTCTTATTGTACACATGAATATTTAGATAAGAGATAAAACATTTTATCATACGTGTCCTATGTATATTTCCTATACATCTATGGTTTGATAGTATCAATATCAGAAACTTGTTTGTGTTGTCCTCAAGGCGTGTCCTTATTTAAAATTCCATTTGTCGGTTCAATAAGAGGAAATGTTAAATTAGAAAATTGTCTCACAAAACTATAATTACGGATCATTGAACTGGGCCTTTGATTGAACTGTCGTTTGCTCGAGGATTAGCTCTGTTGTTCTTGTATCGCTAATGATTTTTTTGTCGTCCTTGTGAGCTCGTTGGGTAGGTATGTTCCGTTTAGACTTTGTTGTTAATTGCTTGTGGATCTGAATGCGATAGGTGTGTATAATCTAGATTCTTAACAATAGATGAGAATTTGCTTTATTCTCTTAGTAATCTAGGTATTGCTTCATTTATATCATTAAGATCCAATCTGAGTTAGTCATCGTATTTATAGTAATTTTATAGAAATATTAATGATTAAAGTCAATCATTTGTGCTATATGTGAGGATTCTGTGAGAAATTTCAGTAACTTCAAGTCACCTGCAAATTTTCTACCAGATACTTTATCCCGAATACATGACACTTGCCAAATCTAATGTTCTTGACTAGACTACTAGTTGTGTATCATTCGCTAATGACAACTTAAAATGCACTTGAAACACAGAGAACCGAACTCCTCTATACATGCATGTCTTAGTCAAGGCTATTGTTAGATGGTGTTTACGACATTTTTGTGAATCAAAGTGTTGCAACGTAGAGTTCTTCGACGAAACCATATAAATAAATGTACCGATGACGGTGACTAATATTATGAAAGATGTCTGAACGCTCCTATCGCTGTGGAAGTATAAAGATAATAGGTGTTTACTACATTATAAGCAAAATTGTTGCATTAACTGATTTCGCACATATTTCGTTGCATTGTAGATATGCCAGTGTGCTAAGACATTTCAAATACGACAATATCAAAAATGAAAAAAAAAACATGAATGGTTTTTCAATCTAGATGTATTATGTATATCACGCCACGTTTGAAGGTACATTTTGCACAATTCATTCACCTTTAGAATGGAAAGTTTGAAATCATAGACGTAATGGAAACTTCTACACATTACTAATGTTGTTTGTGGATTTGTAAGAATATTTTTTTGGCATTTAGGTCATCTTTATTCAGTGTTTATCAGTCTCGTTGAATTATTTTTTGTAATATGGCAAGAATAGGTTATTTAGAGCTAAGTTAATGATTTATATAAAAAAAAAACTTATTTTGCCGGCGACTTTTTTTGTTAGCATTTCCCATCTACCTCTGTACCAAAAATCATCAAAATTAGTTCGGCAGGTCAGCTGTAAAAGCTATACAATCAAACAAAATAATTTAAGAATTAAATAAAAATAATACGATGTTCGATCTCAGTCATATGTATAATATTTAAGCCGGATTTATCCGAAAAAGTGATAATGATAACGAATCGCTTCTCAATTTTTTGTGGATATTTAACATAATGCAGATTGGCATAATAAGATAACAGTTTGAACTGAACACATAACATCGTAAATAAATTCACATTGCAAAAAAGGTTGGTACACGCTGCTACACATCAAGCTAGGTAAAACTAGGAGAAGCTAACCGTTGATTGTGCAAACAGATAGTGTTAAAGCGAAGCCAAGATAAACTTTTAAGGGTTCCTTACCCAAAGGGTAAAACGGGACCCTATTACTAAGACTTCGCTGTGCGTCTGTCTGTTCGTCCATCATGAATGTATTTCATGAACCGTAAAAGTTAGACAATTGATTTTCACAGATGATGTATTTCTAAAAACAGAATAAAATAAATATTTAAGGGGGGCTCCCATACAACTGACAAACTTTGTTTTTGATTACTGTTTTTATAGATAATGGTAGCGAACTCTTAGTTCGCGAGTTCGAGTCGCACTTGACCGGTTTTTTTGTATACAAGCTTGATGTGTAGTCGTGTATTCTTATTATTAAAATTTGATCCTGCCAAGGTTTTGAACAAAATTATAAAGCGGACATGCCAACCTCTTGTCTCCAACAGGATTCAAAAGTAAATGTCATCTGAATCTGACTGATTGCAGTAATCATTGTTAATAAGTATTTAAGTTAAACTGCTTATGTAGATCATCACGTCTGTTTTGTTACACATGTTTGATTTTCTTGTGAACATAAATATCTGACCCAGATAAGTGTTTTCTGATCAATAATCACGTATAACGTCTCTCTCGCGTCCGTAACTGCGTTGGTGTTGATAGCTCATTGCCCGGTCCCACCGCGAGCGGAGCGGACCCATTAATGACTCATTTTAACTTGCCAAAGAAAACTGCTTATGTGTTAGTGGAAATGACTCAGCGGGCAAACGAGTAAAATTTTGCGGACTCTAAGAATCTGGGAGTCTACTTTCCAAGTCTGTTAACGAAGACACGGGTACGGATACGAATGCACTGACGTAACTAACGTCGAAATCTTTGCGGACGGACAATAAGACCGCGCCACGACTGAAACCCTTTTGACCAACAACCATACAGCCCAGAGGTTGTATAGTCGTTGCTTTTGACGCATTGGAAAATTGTAGTCCACGAATTTTTCGCAGGTCATGAGTGATGGCGTGGTCTCTAAGGAGCTATCTGTCAAATTGTTATATCATTCATTCGGGCCCGATGTCACGGAGCGTGGAAAACGCCCGTAACTACGACCGAAACCACGGGTTTCGTGCTTAGAGATTAGACTCCCAGACGGTTCTTTCTCGGTGGAACCACAAACCTATTTCATGAGAACGAAGTCCGTTCCGCTTTGCCATTTTAGGCTCATTACCTACTCTTTCGCGATGGAAAACGGGCTTAACGATTCGGGTGGTCAACTGGGCAATCTTCATTCCCAGTTATTGTTTATTTAGAGCGGCCATGTTGATTAGTAAGAAGTCTGATAGGTAGAAAATTACGACGAAATGTTACATACTTTTTAAAAATATTACAAATACCAAGTTTGAATATTTCGATGGATGAATGTTTGTTCCTCAATCATGTCAGAACGGCTGAACGGTTCTGAATGAAATTTAGCATGCAGATAGTTTTTTATCGCGGTATTACTTTCTGCTGGGGTAATTTTCGTGTTATACGGGACCGATAATGCTGGCAACACTTTCTCGATCCCGATCTTTGTAATCAATCAACGACCGAATTCGTCAAGATGTCCAATCAGAAGAAGCAGTCAAAAACAAAGGAACGAGATTTGTATTGAGATAGGATATTAATTTTGGGCGTAAGTCAATTAGCTATTATTTATTACGGTGTTTAAAAACATAGTAAAATATATAAAAAAAACATAGTAAAATTGCGTTGTGCTGTCAAGTCCACAAATAAGGTGATCCCTCAACTTGTTTGTTGATCAAACAAGACTCTTATCTGACATCTGGCTCAAATATTGTGTGTGTCTACCTGTGCCTGGCTACCTGTTTTTAAACTTATCAACATCATAAATATAAATAATCTGACCAAAGGGAATATACTACACCCATCTCAAATACTGTACTAGAGGGGGGGATATCTGTAGGATATGTCCGATCCCTTGCTTGCCGATCCTGCCCAACCACCTGCACCTTTCATGATTGAAATTGAACGAGGCAAACGACAGAACTGCGCTGTTGGCTACGCATTGGTCGGATACAATTTGAGTCCATTGACACGCAAAGAAGAAGAATACCATTATACATACCTGAAATGTAGTTGTTGCTCAAATCCAAGTACACCAGACCCTCAATTTTGGAGAAAGCATCATCCTCGATGTCAACGACCTCATTTGACTTGAAGCTGATCGCGACCCTCCTGCCCGGCACCATGGGCAGTTGAGACACGTTCGAAATTGTATTGTTGAAAAATGTGATCAACACATGCCCATCTGGAATATAACAAATTAAACTACTTAGGTGGAGTAATCTACACCTAATTTCAACCCTTTAGTTCTACAAAAATAATGTTACTCGAAAGTCCAAAACCTAGTTCAAATACTTTTCATATATCATGCTAATAACGGTTTATAGTTCTGTTAACACTTCATCAATATTCATAAAACTAAATATTATCATAAAACGTAATCCATTCGACACACGGTAAACTTCATTGCATCCATAAACTTACGTACGTAACGTATGCACGACTCGCCGAATTTATTATGAATTATTTATCATCGCACTAAACTTAGATGATCATCAACTGATTCTTAATTTAGAAAAAAATTAACTTAAAACTTGATAGAATTTCAACTACATATATGAGTTGTTAACGTCATATTTGTGTGTGATAGTATACTGTGATAAATGATCTCTCTCAATTCTCAGTTCATGTTGGTGATGTTACCTTTGTCTACACTGTTAATCTTCTCCGGCCATTTTTCGGGAATCTCATCTATGTTACGGCGCGAACAGTTTAATGTTAAATTGGAAGTATCTTGTAGGGTAATATCACATGGAACGTTTTCCGCGTCGGCCTCTTGTGCGCGGCTCGACGAAACTAGGACGCATAATATCATTAACACCTACAACAAAGAAACACCATTACTTATATAATCTTTTAGGTACACAAACAACGATCGTCTCTGTTTTCTATCTCGGTCACTACGGTCACTCACTTTGCATATCGTTGGGAAACACATTTTCATCAAAATTAGAAAGGGTACTGGAGAACACCTTCGGATCACAATACGTTTTATCTTATCAGTTAGGAGCCGCCTGATATCACGAGTGACATGAAATGAGCGAGCGTCTCATTGGTCGGAGTTTGTTTGTGATATCGTCCTACTAATAAGTACGAAGCACCGCTTGATGATCAAATATTGTCTTTTATTTTTAGGAAATCCTGAACATAACGGCGGCAAAATTGGAAGAAATTATCAAACCACTGAGTGACAGCGAGTACGAGCACGAGTTAAAACACAAATATGCCGAGATCGGCTCTCCGGACTCGACTGAGGAAATGAAGAACTTGGAGAGCCGGCAGGCGGCGGTCACACTACTACAGATAAAAAATTATGACCCAAGTAAATATGCAGTCAAACACGGAGCGGAAGATGAGCCTCATATAATGTTCAACAGTGTGCCGAGTTTACCGCCCTCGGACAGAGCGAGAGAGGTGATGCACTGCAATACCGTCATCGATATTATAAGCAAGGCTGTGGCGGTCGCTCAAAGGGAAAACGAAGAATCTCAGAAGTATCCACCGAACTACTCGGGTGTCATAGACAGGACGCACGCGACAAGCGCGGGTGACAGCTACCCACACGAGTACGTGGACGAGCAGTACGCCGCGTACGGGGCGCCGCAACACGAAGCCAGCCCCACCAGCAACGAAGACCATGACAACAAGGAGATGGATCTCTCTCTATACAGTTCCGTCAAAAACGAGCCCAACGACCAGACCGAACAGCAAGAACACACGAACACATACTTCCACGGCGCAGTCACACATAAAACGAACTTTGTCGATGAGTACAAGCAACATGTGTACGGGCGACCCAAAATGAAAACGTCGAAGGAAAATTCATCGGTGTATGAAGATTGTAGTAGAAGCAGTAGTGGGTCGGACCCGGACAGGCTACAGATGGATATATCTCAGATGTCGCAGGTGAGGCCCTTACACAATTTAATGAGTATTAATTTCAGTAGCATGTTTAACAGAGGAAGGTCAACTAGGTATTCTGCCGGTCACAATAGAAAACGAGAGATAACGAACAAGGTTGATGACGTCACTGCATCCAGCGACATTGAGTGATATTTTTGCAACCTGTGTGACCTCCAAACATTGGACTGATATCATCAACCGGTTTGTAATTTTATGGGTTCAGTCCCTATGATCTCTGATAACGTGAAATTGACTTGTTTGCGTCAAATACAAATGCTAATGTGGGTTGGGAAGTTCTTTAACGACCGAATAGACCTAGAGTCCTCGACCGATCTCTTTGAGACTTACTGATGTTTAATAAACGTTGTGTACATTACAGGACGACCCTGAGGAAACCCAGTCAGCTCGATCGACGCAGTCTTCGCCGCAACCTCCCATGGAACATGAACAGGACAAAGAGTCGCTGTGGCAGGCTTTACACAGACAAAACGGTGAGCCTACTCTTAAATACGACATCATTATTCTGGCCTAATATTAAATTATTTGGTGTCGGCGCAGCATTTCTATATCTTCCGTGCTCCTCTATTAGAGCAGGTATTTTCAGGCATTGGGCGGTTAACTAACGCGCGTTTTGAGAACCGAGAAGTGATATGAGGAAAGGTGCTCAGTCATACGCAAGCGCACGCTTCCTCTTCTCGCTTCTGAGAACCTCTCAAAACGTGTTATCAAAGCGCGCATTTGAACGCGCCCAATGTGTACCCCCTCTTAAGATTTTAGTTGCTTACGATTCATGTTCTTATTCGTATGATAAGCTTGGTCAGTGTTGTCTGTCGGAATATCTTTTTCTTTCTTTTTTTTTTAAACGTTGCCCCACATGTTTCTCCTGTCGTGGGTGCGTTTATAAACATAGAAACTCACAAACAACCAGACCCGGAACAAATACATGTAGGTCATACAAATATTTGTTACGTGCGGGGATCGACCCGCGAGACACTGCGCAGCAGTCGGTCGCTCAACTTCTGCGCAAACCGTGTCGTCGATTTACAACTTAACTTTATACTTATAAGGTTTATTTTTGGGTGAAGCGTAAATCAGCTAAGTTTGAGCTAAGAATAAGATTGTTCGATCCATCGTCTCTTTCATTTGATCTTCACACACATGCTCACACATTCATATAGATAATAGGTACATAGAGATAACAATGATTGACAAGCTGCTGAATTTGCGATAGCGAGTCTGTGCTATCTCTGTTCGTAAGTCGCGATTCATTAAAAACAATAAAGGAAAGTTGAAATAAAAATAAATCATTTTCTTTGATTTTTTATGTGATATTCATTGAAATTAAAGACAAAGAGCTTACTTTATCACCCAGTTCTGCCAATATCAGAAGCAGTACAGCCACAAAAGTCAAAAAATCAAAAGGTTCGTTAGTCCCGGCTGCCAAAAATCTTCGACAGTCAATACTAGTACTCAGAAGCCCAAAACTCAGACAAGTGTAACTGGAATTTACTGGACTATTATGGGTTAAACGTGAAATAGGTTGTCGTAAAAATACTGGTATTTAACTACATCCAGTTAGACTGGAAGCCGACCCAAATGTCTTTACATAGTATAAAACAAAGTCGCTTAACTCTGTGCACGTAAATTCCGAAAACAAAAAAAAAATCCACGGTCCAGTACTTTATTTATTTTCTTATGTTCGTTATTAAAAGGATAAATTAATGTGATTTCGACCACATCTTCGCTTCCCATCAGGCGAGATAGTCGACAAACGCGAGTCTAATGCCGAATTTTAAAAAAATAATTCGAAAACCCTTGCGAAACCGGGGCGTAGTAGTGAAGAAGCAAAAACTTTTATCAAAATGTTTTTATCAGTTCATTTACTGAAATCGGACAGTATAATTTAATTTACCAATATTCACCATTTAGTCTCGTTTAGACGATGCAAGACATTGCATGCAAGTTTGACTACATTTCAGTATATGTATTTTGTTTATCAACTCAATAGGCATGTTGGCAAAATCAATAAATTTCGATTCTAATTAGTCCGTCAGTAAGAATTTAAAAAAGAACAATTTCTTTATTTTGTTCAAACAATGAATATTTCAAAAGAAGACGTATCAAAATTCAAGAGTGGGTAATCATAAAGAGAACAGATTTTACTTGATTGTGACGTTTCGTACGTACGTTTCGTTTCGTTACGTAGATAATGTTGAAAGCAGGATATCATCAATGCATGCCAATTCAAACTCTGTTTTAATGAGTAGAAGTTTCATCTTCGCCTATATTGAGTCTTCGACTGCTGGGCAAATTCTAGCTAATCTGGCAATAACATTTTTCTATCAAAGTGATTAACGGTTCGTTGTATCAAAAATATTATTTTTAATTTAAAAATATTTAAATACTAGCTGTTGCCCGCGACATCACTCGTGTTAATTTAGGATTCGACATTAAATTCGGATCGTACATGTGGCGCCATCTATTATAATAAAAGAAAGTTATTATTGTATTATTCGGGAAGTACTTTTTTTCGGATGAAAGTTATCCTATGTCCGTCTCTGTACGTGTACAACAATTGCAAAAACGTTAACAACGTATATGCAAAATTTCAGGATGATCGGTTCAGTGGTTTAGGTGTGAAAATGTAACAAACAAACTTAAAATATTAGTTTAGATTTTTTAAGTTCAAGCAAAATCATCAATCATCAAGGTTTTGGAAAAACGAGGATCTATAAATAAAACCTTAAATTGTTAGCCATATGAAACTGCAGTTTCAATGCATCTCATTTGAGTTCATATTGATTTTGAATAAAAATAACTACATACTGATATTTCATATCACTACATAGAATAAAACAAAGTCGCTTTCTCTGTCCCTATGTCCCTTTGTATGCTTAAATCTTTGAAACTACGCAACGGATTTTGATGCGGATGCAATCTCTACTATGTTATATACATATAAACCTTCCTCTTGAATAGCTCTATCTATAAAAAAAAACCGCATTACAACCCGTTACGTAATTTT
This sequence comes from Agrotis puta, assembly GCA_943136025.2. Classification (NCBI taxonomy): domain Eukaryota; kingdom Metazoa; phylum Arthropoda; class Insecta; order Lepidoptera; family Noctuidae; genus Agrotis; species Agrotis puta. The sequence continues at coordinate 12,766,094 of OW964175.2, read as the reverse complement.
TAAGACCTAAGCATACAGGACAGACAGACAGCGGGAAGCGACTTTGTTTTATACTATGTAGTAATTGTATGAGAGACCCTCATGTTTATTTTATGAAATTCTCTACTATTTTTGTGCAGGTCGCAGCGGCGAAGCAACACAGTTACTACGGCGTCTGATCAACAGCAAGCAGCTCGGTATGACGGTGTCGCCGCTGCGGACGCCTGCCTCCCCGCTCTCCAGCACCATGCAGCAACCGAACAACGGAGCCGTGTCACCGGTCAGTTTATTACACTAGTAGCTTTGCAACTATCAAGTTTCTTTAGAACTGAAAATCATCCCTATCACTACGACAAAAGATGCAATTTTAATGGCTTACGTCGTCATGTCAAGCCTGTTTTTTACTCGGCTTCGTCGTAAGCCAGGGAGGGGTTATTTTATCTAGCCACCGCACGTTTTATTGGCAGTGCCTTTATGTCGTAGCAATAAGAATGATTTTCGTTTGTAGTTGGTCGGCGACGCACTTGTTCTACGACAAAGTTTGGCAAATCCAATCCAAGGCTAGACCATTGTGTTAACTGGTAAACCCTCCAAAGTAAATCAAACAGGAACTCGTATGGTTAAAACGCCTTTCAAGTCCCAGTACAGAGCTACTTAAACAAATGCAGATAACGGATCGACCAACAAGCGCATTACTACTTATGTATATTAATAATTTCTGCAAAACGTTGGTATGATAGTGATAAGCCGTAAAGAGATAATTATTATCCTATGCATTTCATATGAAGAACACTGATAATATTTGATGGATATTGTAAACACTCGAAAATAAATGCGATGTCTGATAGCCATCACTTTGTTATACATAGAAAACTTAAATTTTATTACGTAAATAGGCACGTAGGAAATTGTAACTGCAAGACCCGCGCTTCTATTCTGTCTCATTACTTCATTACATTACATGACCCTATTTACTAAGACCTGTTGGACCTGAGTCTGTCAACAGGTTGTATCACATGAACCGTGATAAACCGTTGACATTTTCACAGACGATGTATTTCTGTTGTCGCTATAACAATGTATACTAAAATACAGAATAAAATTAGTAATTAGGGAGGCTCCTCGATTTTTCTACCGTTTTTAATAATTATGGGGCGGAACCCTTCGTGCGCGAGTCCGACTCGCACTTGACCGGGTTTTTTGTTCAACTTTCAAGATACAATATCGATTTAAATATTTTTTAAATGCTCAAAGCATTTTATTGCTAAACGGTACTTTCAAGTGTCAGTTGACAGATGGAGATCATTGACAATCTCCTTTTTAATTGAACCGCATAAAAAACAAGTGATTTGTATTACTTACTACCTTTTACTTTCATCATTTTAAAGCTGAAGACTTTTTTACCTGGTAAAATCATCTTATGATGATCCTCCCATCCAGGGCATAGCGGGAGGGACACGTCAGACTCGTACTGACTAAAATCCACGGTGTCCTTCAATAACCCTTTACGTTCCGGGGTCACGGTAATTCGTACAGTCCCGCGACCATGGCGGAAGACTTACTATAAAACTCAATAATTGTGTTAAACGAATGAGGAAATATGTTCGTATACGTGTTCTGCATTTGAGTGTAATTTTATTATCACTAGTCATGCGCGGAACGTAATGAAACAACATGTATTTCGTATCAGTGCTACTTGGATTTGAATTGTGGTCATAATAATAATAGAAGTACAGACGCCAGCAGGTCAACCTACCCGAATCTGTCAAATTTTACCAATCGAATATTTACCTTCCATTATTGTGATAAGGTTTAAAATCTATTAAAGAAATTTGACAGATTGAGGTAGGTTAATATGCTGGCGTCTGTGCCTATGTTGTTTTATATCATAGATATGACTGTTTTATTTACTAATCCATAGTCTGTATTTGTGCCCGTTTTGCCTCCAATATGACCCCCTGTAACATGGGCATAATGTTATTGTACGATTATACCGAAATAGTGTGCGGCATATTTGTTCGCGCACTTCTGCAGTGGGCGTACTAAACTGATATCCCGTTTAGTCTTTGTTTCAATTCAGGGGGATTTATTTTTCGCACACAGTGCAACACATTCGTGCGCATGTGACGTCATACTTGTATGCAATACTTGCCTAAAGAAAACGCGCCTCAAGTGACAATGGCAGCGACATCGAGCTCAAACTAACAAACAAGAAAACGGTAAACCGTTTTACATGCTCATAATCATCCTCAATAACTATACGGTAATTCATGATCGTCACTTAAAGCCGCGCCAAAATATCGGAAAATCAATACAAATAATAAACATGGTAAATACACCGTTTTAGGTTTCAATGATACTGTTAGTCAACTTATAAACAAAAGTTTGCTGCAGTATAAGCGTTGTCTTATCTCTTCCAGCGGTTTCTTGGCCTATTGCCAAGGTCTCAGCGCTTGAAGGAGCTATCTGGTCATGCGTATGTTATCTTCAACAATATGATCCGTTTCGACGTACCAGCACTTCATGACTAATTTCCAGTTTTAGACAGGACGATGTTGAATCTGACATACGCAGCCGTTAGGATCCTACCCTAGTATCGGTACGGGGTAGCGGGTCTATCGGGTAACCGTGGCCCCTGGAACGTAAAGGGTTATTGAAGGAGCACCGTGTATTTTAGTCAGTACAAGTTTGAAAGTTCCTTCCGTCCCGCCCTGGGTGGGAGGACTCAATGGATGACTTTACCATGATAAAAAATAATTTCGGTTGAGTGAGACGTCTGTTCCATGCGCAGATTGCATATTGTTATGGCCGGGAAAACCCGTAGTGGGAAGTCAAAGTAATTTATTTAACAGAACATAATTAGTGCTCGTTCAGACAGAGATCTGTTTTACTGTCATCTTTACCGTATACGTCTGTATTTCGACGCATGTTGTTGTATGAGCGGGTTCATACACAAGACAGTATTGCGGATCCGTAAAAACGGTGCATTAAGAAGCATGAACATCACCTCTAGTGGCGACGGATCCGTGAAAAACGATCCTGTAAATATGAATGCTCTGTGGGCACGTAAGTTTTCCGTATGTCATTCCTTCCCAGAATTGAATCGTCATTAGCAACACTATCGAATGGTGTAATAATACAGGGTGTGATGTTTTTTTTAAAATCAGCGGGTTCGATTTCTGGCCAGGATTATTGATATTTCTAAAATCCAATGATGCAGTTTTAGTTTTCGTCAAAATGGGCCTCGAGACTCCTTTCAACGTTTTTCGATATTTCTTATAGTTTCGGGTATAGCCACCCACGCCCAGAAAATTTTCCTCTGTATAAATAATTATTTGTTTATTTTTTTACTTTTAGATGAATAAGTATAAACCAAGATAACGAACAGTGTAGAATATTACTCATTAAGGTTCTGACAGTCCGATCCGCTTAGGGCGGGAGAACTCATATGATGATACTAAAACAAAAACAAAAAATGGTCTACCCACAAAAGAACAGTTGTATAATGCAGAAGCTGTACTACTACAAAAAACGCGACACAGATTTCAAGTCAAATGATAACATCTATATTGTTTAATTACTCTTAATACACAATGATAACAGTGTTATGTTTGATAACCGTGTTGTATGAATAATGGATTTGTTTATGATAAAAGATTTCCCAACGTTGTGATGCGGCAATAAAAAATATTAATGAATCAATCAAATAATGGCCTATCAAATCTTATAGCAGTAATCAATACACAATAATATACTATTGTTATTTCAAATAGGTGATGCGAATGTAGGTAAATATAATTAAATACAGTCCTTGGCATAGAAAAAGTTACCTTATTTTCTAATGTGGCATACATGCCTTATTAGATGCACGGCTCGGTGGAATATTGGGCTTAAAAGCTTGTTGAACGTTGGCACAACCGTGGACAGCACGGTTGGCGCAACGGCTGAGTGATCGACTGCTGCGCAGCGTGTCGCGGGTTCGAATTCCGCACGGAACAAATATTTCTATGATCTGCAAGTAGTTGTTCCGGGTCTGGGTGTTTGTGTATGTGAGTTTCTATGTTTGTAAACGCACCCACGACACAGAAGAAATTCCTAGTGTGGGGCAACTTATAAAAAAATAAATTGAACTAGCTATGTTCAACTATATCTCAAAAATTATCGGGCACAAACTTTACGAAGGTTTGTGAGGATGGACGGATGTTTGTCAAAAAGGACAAAAACTACTGAACGATTTCTGATGAAATTTAGTACATAAGATGCTATATATATCGGGGTGACGTTCCCGTGAAATGCCGATTTGTGCTTCTTTTTAGACGTGGTAAAATCATTAAATCAGTCCTCCCACCCAGAAGGGACTGTCAGACTTGGTACTGACTAAAATCCACAGTGTCCTTCAATAGCCCTTTACGTTCCGGAGCCATGAATTTATGATAATTTAAAACGATTTTGAAAACTATGTCTACGATGACGCTAGTACAAAAACTTGACATTGTAAATTTTAAGATGAAATAAGCTGTATGAAACAATAATAACGTAACTAACCTTCATGCTATCCTGCGGTTGAGCAGAATTCCAACTAGATGCACAAATTCCAGTAGTTTAACGTACTATGTCAAGAACACAACTGTGATTTAATTATTATTATAAAAATAACCGTCTCTGATGAACATTAGCGTCGTTCTTATCATTGCAAACATTCATTAATACAACTTGTTTATATTTCTTTTTTCTGAAGCAATTATTTAGTTTAAATGCCAAAACTCAGTTCCTGTAGAACCGGTCTGTACTAAATACAATCATTGGTGCGTACTGTGTGACGTAGTAAATAAATGACGGAAGCAAATTACTATACTAATTAGAAGGCGTAGTAAACACAGTAAATGACTTTCATTTATTTTTAGAAAAGAAACGCAACGAAAACTGTTCAACACTTTATAATGTATTTTTTTTTGTTACAATGAGTAGTTCTAAGCTGTTAAACACCAGAAAAAAATAAACTTAAAATCTTTCAAAAATAAGTGCAATATATTTTAATCAACGTTCATCAAATCACTGTTTTTAAAGTACACACTTCAAAAATGGCCTCTAGGCAACTTATGTACTGAAGTTCACTTCCATACTGCGGAAAATACTACGCTAATATTATGTGCTAAAAAAGGCACGTGACGGCATGAATTTACTTCTTTATTGTTAACTTTAATGTTATGTTAATTTCTATCCTCAATACATTTTCCTCGTCTCATCTTTACTAATATAATACCTCTTGTATTTGCTTGTATGTAGGGGGGTAATATCCTGGTTTACTTTAAACCTGATATGAGGCAAAATTTGTAATAAAACATTTCTTAGAGTAAAACTACTGGGACGTAAAAGTTTCACTAGTTCTACATTTAGTAAAAAATCGAACAGAAGTACAAGTGAGAGTGAAATCTCCCATTAATTCTACCGTAGAAATGTGGATTTGTAGAATAGAAGAGTGGGAATTTATTATCATTAGTTTAATATTTTGGAACACCTGAAATCGTCCGACCATTAAGAAAAAAAAGTCCTCTTAGTTCTACCGTAGAACTGTTTAGACAAGTGGAAACAAACCTAATGTAGATGAGACGCAATACGGCACACAGAATCGATTATTTGAAGAAAGTGGCTAGCAGTGGATGGAGTAGATGGTGCGGGATGCCTAGGACCGGACTTGTTGGCGATTATTGATTAAAAAAATAAAAAGATCAGAACTCGTTTGCCGAAACAAGCGAACGCAGTCGAAGGCAGAAACTAGTTTAATATGTAATCATCACTAACAATTACCAATGTACTATCGATGTTAGATCTTTTAAACTGAGATAAAATGTTCGGTTGTGAGAAATGCACTTATCTATCATGTGTTTAGCTAGAACAATGTACCTGTCACACGGTGTATTGTTGTCTTTGTGATAAATAAATTTTAACTCTAACTGAAAAGAAAATTGTCCGCTCTTTCATATACCTACGTGTATATAATAGTTAAACTAATACATTTTTACACTAGCTGTTGCCAGCAGCTTTGCCCGTGTTTAACTCGAAAATTATATATTCTGTGTTATTACAGACTAACCTCATCAAATTCCGTACAGCCGTTTCCAAACTACGCATTTACAACAATGTATTAGTAAATTGTGAAATCCGGGCCTGTTACATAGCTATTTTTTCCACTCCAAAGGCTGCCACTTCTAACCCACTGACTATGGAATTTAATTTTGATATCACTTACAACTACAGCATTTCATGATTGCCCACTATCCCCAACAACAGGTAAAGGTGCTCTCTACATTCCTAGGGCATGTATTTGTCAAGGGATAATATTGTTTTTTTTTCAACAGAATGGTGAATGGCAAAGTTCGGGGCGCGGGTCGAGCGTGGCGGGCACGGCGCGAAGAAAACAAAGTTTCCCCGCACGAGCCCAGCCACTCATGGCCGTAGACCCGCCTGCCACCAACACGCAATGGCCGCAGGCAGCGTCCGAGAATGTAAGTTATTAAAGTTTTTGATGGTCAGTAACATGACGATCCTTGAGTAATAGTCAAATACGTTTTTTTAACACTGGAAGAGAAATACGAATGCCTAATCAAAAGGGTGGAAAAATTAGTGTCCAACTGCTGGGAACGCGCCTCTCCTTTCTCTTTCCAAACCTCTCTAGTTTTGGCAAACATGGCGGAGATGGAGACCCATCTCCGCCGCGGTCCACATTCGATTATTGCAGCAGCATAATTACACCCAGGTTGTTTAATGTCAGTGCATATTATCCAATTTTCTTTTTGCTTATTTGATCTTTAAAGATCAGTGGCCCAGTGTTTATCTGTGAATGCCTCGCCAGTCTAAGGTAAATTATTTACATTAGACATAGAAGTCTGTATATTTACAGTAAATATGCAAAAGAATGATGTAGTGAGTGGTTTTGTTTTGAGGATATATACAATTCATTTAGGCCTCATTAAGACTCAGTAACTACAACTAACGTTGTATTAAGCTTACACGTTAGCATTAAGTTTAAACTGTCACTTACGGAATATTTTCGGTGAATATTCATTATTTAGAGCTTCTGATATTTTGACGCTGCACACTGTAAAAAACGCCATGATTGCAGATTGACTGGACAATGCGGGTGAACGAAACTAGTCAACACGAGATCATGGCGTTTGCAAGTGTTGAAATATCGGGATCTCAAAATAATGATTAATCATGGAAGACATCCCGTCAGTGATAGTTTAAAGTTACTCCTAACATCTTACCATTCCTGTCTGCAGCAGGAACCACCAGAAGCGTCATCAACGCCGGGCGGCTCGGCCCGTTCGGGGCCCCGAGTTGAGCTCTCGTGCAGCAACTGCGGCACACACACCACCACTATATGGCGGCGCGATGCCCGCGGCGAGATGGTCTGCAACGCGTGCGGACTGTACTTCAAGCTGCACGGAGTCCCCAGACCTACGGCTATGAGACGTGACACTATACACACGCGTCGTCGCAGACCGAGGCATGATGGGAAACACACGAAGAGCAGTGAGTAACTGTGTATAGACTTTAATAAGTACCAGCCCATAATGTTCCCAGTGGGACAGCACGAGTAAAATATTTTTGTAATGCTGCCGTTCTATTTTCAAACCTGTACAACTCCGAATGATTAATCCATCTAATGAATCTCTATGCCTTGAGGAAGTTTTACTAATACTTTATCAACTTTCGCTAGTGTAACTTTTTTTCTACTAAATCGAGTAACATAAGTGGAAGCGAAGACAAGTTCTGAACTAAGTTTTGTTTTTCCAGAATGTCGGCGTAGCGCTAGCGGTGGCGGGACGGGGGGTGGGCCGTGTTCCCCGGCGGACGCGGCCAGCGGGGAGGGCGCGGAGGAGGCCGTGCTGGCGGCGCTGCGGCGGCAGCTGCAGCCGCACCTGCTGGCCGCGCTGCACGCGCACAACACGCGCACCGTGCGCCCGCATCGCGACCAGGTATGTACTAGAAGTAGCGCGCTATCAGATATAGCGGGCGGCGGCCGTGCTGGCGGCGCTGCGGCGGCAGCTGCAGCCGCACCTGCTGGCCGCGCTGCACGCGCACAACACGCGCACCGTGCGCCCGCATCGCGACCAGGTATGTACTAGAAGTAGCGCGCTATCAGATATAGCGGGCGGCGGCCGTGCTGGCGGCGCTGCGGCGGCAGCTGCAGCCGCACCTGCTGGCCGCGCTGCACGCGCACAACACGCGCACCGTGCGCCCGCATCGCGACCAGGTATGTACTAGAAGTAGCGCGCTATCAGATATAGCGGGCGGCGGCCGTGCTGGCGGCGCTGCGGCGGCAGCTGCAGCCGCACCTGCTGGCCGCGCTGCACGCGCACAACACGCGCACCGTGCGCCCGCATCGCGACCAGGTATGTACTAGAAGTAGCGCGCTATCAGATATAGCGGGCGGCGGCCGTGCTGGCGGCGCTGCGGCGGCAGCTGCAGCCGCACCTGCTGGCCGCGCTGCACGCGCACAACACGCGCACCGTGCGCCCGCATCGCGACCAGGTATGTACTAGAAGTAGCGCGCTATCAGATATAGCGGGCGGCGGCCGTGCTGGCGGCGCTGCGGCGGCAGCTGCAGCCGCACCTGCTGGCCGCGCTGCACGCGCACAACACGCGCACCGTGCGCCCGCATCGCGACCAGGTATGTACTAGAAGTAGCGCGCTATCAGATATAGCGGGCGGCGGCCGTGCTGGCGGCGCTGCGGCGGCAGCTGCAGCCGCACCTGCTGGCCGCGCTGCACGCGCACAACACGCGCACCGTGCGCCCGCATCGCGACCAGGTATGTACTAGAAGTAGCGCGCTATCAGATATAGCGGGCGGCGGCCGTGCTGGCGGCGCTGCGGCGGCAGCTGCAGCCGCACCTGCTGGCCGCGCTGCACGCGCACAACACGCGCACCGTGCGCCCGCATCGCGACCAGGTATGTACTAGAAGTAGCGCGCTATCAGATATAGCGGGCGGCGGCCGTGCTGGCGGCGCTGCGGCGGCAGCTGCAGCCGCACCTGCTGGCCGCGCTGCACGCGCACAACACGCGCACCGTGCGCCCGCATCGCGACCAGGTATGTACTAGAAGTAGCGCGCTATCAGATATAGCGGGCGGCGGCCGTGCTGGCGGCGCTGCGGCGGCAGCTGCAGCCGCACCTGCTGGCCGCGCTGCACGCGCACAACACGCGCACCGTGCGCCCGCATCGCGACCAGGTATGTACTAGAAGTAGCGCGCTATCAGATATAGCGGGCAGCGCCTTAACATGTTTTATAGTCTAGCCTACCTCGATATTAAGTATAGATATAAGCCTAATACCATGTCACAGACAGATCTTGTATGTCGTGACGCAAATAAATAATGAGAACAAATAACGTGACGGACCACTAAACAGCACTTACACAATCGCAGGTGGGTCTCAACACTCCGGAGTACGACGAGGCGCCGCTGAACCTAGTAGCCAGCCACGTGGCCGCCGCCGAAGAATCGCACTGACTGCCTCTGTGATAGCCACGCAACTCTAGCCACCACACCACGACACCACGTATCACACCCCAACACATTACTAGGGGACGGATATTCAGATAATTTATTCAAAGTTACGTTTTTTTATTCGAAGTAGTAAAAAGTATGGACGCGGCTAGGGGACGGATATTCAGATAATTTATTCAAAGTTACGTTTTTTTATTCGAAGTAGTAAAAAGTATGGACGCGGCTTCTTTTATTATATTTTCCCCGATATCACGGAAATCTATTAACTCTATTCCAAACTATGTGTTTCCTAAAATAAACAGAGCAACAACAGAAATTCTTTCATGCTGGTATTCACTACATACTAGCCAACACTCAAACTTTAGGCGAAAATGCATCCGAATATCCGATCCCTACACATTATTGTTTCCTTACAGAGCATTGCGTGTATCTTGTAGCAATAAGCTTCTCTTCCAACCTAGGTATACAGAGTGTTCCCACGAATGTTTCATAAAAGGAGAACTATTACAAATACTTTTGTTAAATAGTCGCGAGAACACTCGGTCGAAAAGCAATATAAAATTTAATAGAGTTAAGTATACATGCAATAACATTCTTGGTATTATATAGTACTAAATATCTATTTAGTGATAGTTGAGGCCAGTGTTTGATGACAATAGGGGAAATATATATTTTAACATTGTTCGTTCCTTTCGTCCGGTCGTCATAGAATAATGAAATGTGAATTATTTTTATAGGACAGCATACATTTTTCATGTATTTTTCACACCTAGCACTTTATTGATGGGTTTGGCTTTCAAGTAGTATATCAAACGACCGGTTGAATATTGGAATGACAGTGCGACTAGTGGCTTAGACATCGGGCAAAAGATATCGACGACGCGACTTGAGATATTTCGGCATTGTTGTTTCTAGAAACATCCTAGATATACATCTATACATCCTAGAGGTACATCTAGAAATGTCTGTTGTTTAAATGATGTTAGTGGTTCACGTGGTCGATAGTCTTATGTCCGATTTACAGTACAGATCGTCTACAAAGACGGTTCACAATATACAAAAACCAGGGCATTAAGCATCATACTTCGGTACTTGGTCGCGGGAAACAATATACATTCATTGTATTAGTGCCTATTTAATATATAGCAAAGAAGATGGTACCACAGAGAATTTTACGCGAATGAATACTTTCCGTGTGTACATATTTTCTTAACATGTGATATGTATGATTGTTGGTCATGCATGTGTACGCATCGTGCAATTTGTTATGTGGCAGCTCGAATAATCTAACATGAGATTACTTCTTGCCGCCGTGTGAGAACTATTCGGGTTTGTTCGTTAAAACTTAGCACGGGCGCGAATTTCGATCTGTAATTATAAATCTCAAAAAGATAATGACACTATGATATCGGGTTTAATTATAGTAAGCCTTGCCTTAGAATGCTCTCTTTGATATTATTGAAATTACATTTACGGTTACCTATTGCAGGACGCAAGTATTCTTTTAGTTTATAGTTCGTATTGTAAATTTTATTGTTTACATAGTATAGTTATAATGCTTAAATTCATTAAATTATAAGTGTCTAATTTATTTCCCATTTCGGTCAGTATTTACAATGTAAGTATTTTTTTTTCTGTCGAGTATTTTTCTTAGTTAAGGTAACGAAATGAGACGAAGCAATAATGACAAGCAAATGTGATTCTGGAAATATTGGAAGTCCAGAAAACATCAATACCGTAGGGTTGATAAATTAAATTACAAGTTAATCATAACGAGTTACTTTGGAATAATATAAGACATAAATGTTTAATTTGTCATGCTTTTTTGCATTATCTGCTTAAATTCCTAAACTAAAGAAATTTCCAACTTAACTTGTTCACATATCTGTGACAAATAGTATACTTATCTCATTAACATAATATTTATATGATGTTGCCTTTATACATTACTAATAAAAACCTGTAACTTTGGCATTATTAAAATAGATATATTATGTACATCATAGGTAAAAGATTTATTTTAAGAATTAATTTTTCAATCCATTTATAATATTGGGCATTTTTGGTTGTTAAGCGTTAGAACAAACCATTTAACAGAAACGTTGTGGCATTATATTGAATTAAAATCTACCGGATTCACCTCATGATGGTCAGTGTTATGTGTATATTTATAGCAGAAAGCATTTACGTTGTCTGTACCTTGAACTGGGCTGTTTTGTTATTGCTTCCATTCGACTTATTTAGCTGTGAACTCTGTCACCGTCCTTTACTTGACGTCTCTACTTAATTTAGTGTTAGTTCGTTTAATTATCGAAACCCCACGGGCCAGTAAAATACAGCAGTCTATGAGACATTGTGATAATACTTAGCTAGACAAGCTCAGCTGTCACGAAGCTGAGACATCTGAGCGTGTGATTCTGTTGCAGCTAACCTTCAACGTTACGTCAAGCTTATCGTATTTAAAAAGCTTTAAAAATTGAGATTATTTATTCATTCTTATTGGGATCAGTGTATAGTTGTCGGTGTAGTGTGTACCGTTTAGTATTGCTTACGTTTATTTCAGAGTAGCAGTCTACCTTGACAATAACGTTTCATTGGCAACAATGAAACTGTAAATACGTAAATTCTAAAACTATTTCGCTCTCTACTTATTATCTTTAGCTCTCTTTATGATGATATTAAATTGTAACTCAAAAGATTTATCCATGATCATTTTTTAACTTGATATAGTAACTAAGGCGTGTTTATTTTTCTAAGAGTGTATTTGATCGAACTTTATCTCGAAATATTTTTTATTTAAATTAGAGCCAGAAGGGTGAAGATTGAATAGTTTGATTATTTTTTTTTCGAATTTGATTGTAATTGTGAGTTTACCATATTGATTCGTTCTTAAATAGGGAAAACACAGAATCCTATCGACGCTATTTAATAAGGAGTTAGTGGTGGTTGCTTCTATGCAAGCCGGTTGTATTCGTCGCAGTGTAGGAGATTCGTGTTATTATAATTAGCGTACATAGGACTATTGATGTAATCCGCGTACATGGATCATAGGCAGTTCTAAATCTCCGCTAATATTGCTGATTGCAGTAGTGATACAGTATTATTTTATTGAACTCTACTCTGTACATTTGTGTTAGGTTTATTATTTTTGTATTTTTTTTATAGTTTTTATCTAGATTGACTTCCGAATTTAAATTCTTATTTGTAGTTGTTGGTGGTAGTGGAATGTTTGGTTAAATATTCTCACTGGAACATCGTCGTCTCCTTGCTGCAAGAGCAACTCGTTTCGTGTTTCTGTGTGTCACTCGACACTCGATCTTATGTCTCACAGAATACAGCTATGATTGATCTTCCAATTTGGTTATTTATTATGTTAGGTTAATTTATGGATATATCGGTATTAAGAGTTGATGAACAATGTATATCGTCGTTTAGTTACTAACAAACCGGTTGTGTTGTGTGTGCTTACGCTCTAACAAGCATGTGTTTGTGATTTTGTTTTTATTATCACGTCTAGCAGCGATGCAGACAGTACCAATACTGTTGTGTATTATTATAATTTATGCTGGAATATGGGCTTCGTATTCATATCCTAGGAATTCCATTCGACATTGTATGTAACATCATTTTTCGAAGATTAAAGACTGACAAGAACTCTCATAAAATCTTCTGTTTTTGTATTCTCTCTCACGTTTTATTTCACTCGAATTATTCGAAAAATGATAATGTAAAAGTATTTTTATTCATTGTGATATATTTTGTTGGAGAATGTAGATGTGTGTATCCGAAAAGCAATAACATTGTGATAAGTGGTGATGAACATTGTATGTTAAACTGAACAGTAAATTCTGGATAATATAGAATGAATATTGTCAATTATATATTATGTGTATGTGCTGGACGAGTGAGCTTTCAACCTCTTGTGATATACTTCGAACTAGCTTCGGATAATGTTATGATAGCAATCAATTTGAACGAAAGCAATAGACCAGAATGGTCCCGTAGCCTTATAATGTAATCCAAATTAAATATAAATAGCCGTAGTTTTAATAATTAAGAATAATGTTGTATTTGTATTAACATAGACAATGCGGGGCTCACTCGTTCAGTAGCAAGCCTTTGAAACGATAAGCTCGTCTTAATGTCAAATTTCAACTCGTCTAACTTTAAGCAGATATGAAGTTAGTCTGTAAACAATTTTCTTCGTAAAGACGTATTTATATAATTATAATGTAAAGCAATAATTTCCAATATAGAAAGCTTAAAGGACCATTTGTTATTGTTGTTGTCAAATTACATAACTGTACGTATTTATAGTAAGTTTCAGCATAAATTATCCGTTTGAGATTGTTTAGTATGACACGTGGCCGGAATACTCATTGTGAAACATTAGTTATTGTTGTATAGATGATAAATAATGTGACTTACGCAGGGATGGATACTTAAATTATTAAAGTTTTAACTGATATATTGGCTATGTAGTGAGTAGAATATTTTTTTACAAATAAATTATAGCAGCTATTGTTTTGTTTTACTTTTCTTTAAACCTCTGCACCCGTACCAAACACTTAATCTTGTTAAAGCAACCAACCCATTATGTGATACTTTTTTAAAAACATAAACATATTTCGTGAAACACGCAAGAGAACTTAATTTCACACAAGGAAACTTCATATGTTAATTAAATTATTTATTAAAAAATATACTTAAAGTCTAAATCCTAAGTAACAGTAACAATAGGTCGTTTGACGGCCTGCCTGGCTCGTCTCCGCTTGTCTCTCTTGCGGTTCTCGGTGAAGGCCTCCCGGAACAACTGCTCGCTGTCGGCCGCCTCGGCGTCGCGACGTAACCATTGCAGGGCGTGCACGTTGTAGCCGACCATGTCCTGGAAATTATATTTTTATAACTAGCGACCCACTCTAAATGAGCCACTTTACTGGTATGTACAAGTGAAATACAGTTGACAACAATTTTATAAATTAAAATTGTTTTTAATGAAAAAGTAACCGTAGAAAGTTATCTATTGATATGTATTTTAGTACCAAAAGCTTGGTCTACTTCAAGTACCACTCAAAAAACGTATTTTTTTTTTATCGAGTTATATCGCGTTTTCAACCGTAGAATAATTTAGATAGTTTATTGAACTACAACATATTTTTTTTTTAACAAATCGAAAAACGGAATATTTGTTTCTTTACTGTTGAATCTGAAATAGGTCGATTCCGAAAGTCCTGGCCTTAATAGTATAGGAAACTCACTCGTAACTCATTGAGCCGCATACTAGCTTTGGCTTGTATCTGTATCATATGCTTCAACAGCGCCTGGTTGGCCACGAGCGGCGCATGGTGTATCTTCAGAAGGAATATCGCCAGGCGACAGAATAGCTCCGTATTGTCACCGCGGTCTAAAAGCTTCGGCAACATTTTCACTATGTCGCAGGCTACGCTGAATGGAATGAGGAGAAGGGCTTCTTCTAGGTCACTGAAAATTTAAATATGTGATGTTTTAACTCAAGTTACTGGTGGAACTCAGAAGTTTATATCACGTTTGAAGCCCTATTTAGACATGAACATGAAACTAGCATGAAAATTCTCTGGACACTGAATCAATTGATAGAAAGGAATTCCTTCGATTAATGTAGTCAAACTTGCATGCAAGTTCTTGCATGTCTAAATGGGGAATAAAGACATACTCTTCCGGTGATTGAGCTTTTTTTTTCAATTTATGAATACCTCGTTTTGTGATAAGAAGGTTACTTTCTATTAACAAGCTCTATGTTTGGTAAAGGTAAGAAGAGATATCTTTCGAAAAAAAATAAGATACCTTGCCGTTAAGGTTACGTTTATAATATTAGTATATCTTACTTCTTACTAATATTATAAACGTGAAAGTTTGTGAAGATGGATAAAATGTTTGTTGCTCTTTCAACGACTGAACGGATTTGGATGAAATTTGGTGCACAGAGAGTTCATAACCTGTATTAACATAATTATATGGTTTATATCCCGATATTATGTCCCCGTAGGGTCATTTTTGAGTTGTAACGGGCGAAGTCGCTGGCAACACTAGTAAGAAAAAAAAAAACGAGCTTTGGTGTTTACTACAATAAAAACACAAAGTTCTTTAAAGTGCTGACTAATGGCGCAAATTTTCCGATGTAGCTATGTCATATCATTATACCTAGACCGTATCCTCTTGACAGTTTCAACTAAGAAATTTTCGGGCGTAGTACAGTTGTAAGCGGCCATCAGCAGTGGCGGCTGAACGAACTGCCCGCGAGCTTCAGCCAACTCCTTTCTGTACTCCGCTCCCACCGATAAACATTCCATTATGGAATCCGCCTGGAAAATATTAAATAGATGGCGTATTGACAATGACATACGGTTTAAATTAAAGCAGTTCGTTGTAAAAACGAAAGTTACTTACAGCTTTTTCTGCTCCGATCGTTTTCTTTGTTGGCATAGTAAGACCGGGTAATCCTGGGACTGGAGCCTGTAAACAGATTCAAAATGAATCAAACATCTTAAAATTTTCTGCGGAACTACTTGAAGGATTTAAGTCTGAAATTAATATTCAATCTTAATCCAAATACCGTGTCTTTCTTTCTGACTACTGCGTCTGATATCATCATCATGGACATCTTAAAGACTCGGATAGGTAAATTCGGTCGTGGATAGGTTACAGAAAAAGATCCAAGAAACGAGATAGATTGTTAATTCAGCCTAAGTTGATGCTTATTTCCTATACAATTATTGTGTGAGAAAAAGCAAAAGTAACGCATAGACGATTGTGGCGAATAGACAAAATCTGAGTATGGGAGTTTCGGGCGGCAAGATGGAATATTGGAAAAATAAAAATGATGATTATTGTAGTGCTTGTGCGATACTTGCCAAATCTGAGGATATACATCACTATCATATGCTTACTGGTGATGTCCTTTAAAAACTTTACTGCCATGCGTGAATGACCATTTACAAGAACGTGGACAAAAGAAAACGAGGTGAGGGTTGTAGCAGGTTCCGTAGTTTCTGTCTACCCTCTTGGTACGAAGATATGACTGAATCTTGATAAAAATACGTACATGTTGTTCACCAGTAGCGAGCCCTTCCTCCTGCTCGTCAGTGTCGCCCAGTACAAGTGGCTCGTCAGTCCGCGAGTAGAGACGTACCGCGCGGTCACCGCCGCAGGACGCGACGTGCAGACCGCCCGCACCCACCGATATGTTCCAACACTCGCCTGCGTGACCCTACACATGTAGGATTGATGATGTTAGTTATTTGGGAATAAATCATAAGTATAAATCAATAAGTGGTTACTCCGTGGTGCAATAAGTTGATAACAACTTATAGATATTGGGAAGAGTAAAACTGAAATGGCCATTACGGGATATTTCATGAAATAAAAAAAAATACTATAGTTCCAAAACTGGTCGCGGGACTCACAAATCACCGTGAACCCCGGAACGTAAAGGGCTTTTGAAGGACACCGTGGATTTTACTCATTACATGTCTGACAGTCCCTCCCGCTCTGCCCTGGGTGGGAGGAGCCATTTGAAGATTTTACCACGATAAAAAAAAATGATCCAAATCTGGCTGTTACACTACGAGAAATTTTAAATATGGGGCAAAGATTAAAAAAAAAACGACGTGTTGCACTCTGGGAGTGCCAGCAGAAGTGATAACTTGAATAGTAATAAACACACACGAACATTCGCGCAAGCGCCCTGCGCCGTCTCACGAATTTTCGATCAGGTCACGTGTCCTGACGCGAGTTTAACATTTTTTACCCATTCCAAAAAAGTGCACAACGCCGCTAAAGAAGTTTTCACTTCAAAAAAACAACTGTTAAAAAGTTAAATACTCACATTAAGCGTGATAATGTTATCATAACTATCAGCATCCCATTGCTTCACCTTCCCATCCTTCGACGTCGTAAAGAAGTAATGCGTGGACGGCACAAATTGTAATGACGTCACAGAATCGTTGTGCGCGAAGATGGACTTGTGGCAGTCTCCGAAGTCCATGCCCCAGATCTTAACGTTACGGTCTGCGGAGCCCGTGGCGATGATGTTGGAGTCATAACTAATATCCAGGCAGAGAACTGGTAACTTGTGGCCATAGAGGGATAGGTAGAACTGTGGGAGGAATGTTTGAAGTCAGTTTACCTTACATTCAAGACCTTATTCTTACAAAATCAAGGTTCATAATCCATTCTAACACAAAAAACATATATTTTTTCCTACTCCTCCACTATTCTTTTCTGATTAATTTTGTTGCAGGATCCAAGACAGGTAA
This sequence comes from Agrotis puta, assembly GCA_943136025.2. Taxonomy (NCBI): domain Eukaryota; kingdom Metazoa; phylum Arthropoda; class Insecta; order Lepidoptera; family Noctuidae; genus Agrotis; species Agrotis puta. Next base: position 12,748,311 of record OW964175.2, on the reverse strand, counting down.
ATTCATTCTCTGGGACACGTCGAGCTTCATTGTTTCGGCGCTTTTCTGGTTGGTTGCCACTGTTGATTCTGGCTTACAGAAGTTGCAGTGGTTAGGGAATAGTGTGGTGGGTTTGTCTCATTACAAAAAAAAATAACACAAAAAAGTTATACCGACCTTAAAGGTATCAAGGAAGAAAATCTTTACAGTAGAATCCAACAGAGCCACCGCAATAAACTTGTTATTTGGACTTATTTTAACTGCACATACAGACTCTTCTAGTTCTAACGTTTTTGTATGCAAGAGTGAGAGAACCTGAAACGTTATAAATAAAGTTATTATGATATATCAAACAAATACATTCTAGGAAAGTGTTAAAGATCAAACGATTGTTCTGGAGTAGAAAAGAGATTAAACTATACTTGTCTATACAAGGGATATAATTACTTCATTACCTTCGCTTTAGATTCGCCAGTCGGGTCTTCTATGAGTTCAAACGACCATAATTTAACTGTTTTATCGCCGCCACCAGAAAAGCAACCTCGCTGCAAGAAAAATGATACTTATTGTATAAAAAACTAAATTCATTTTATTATGAAATCCACTGAACCCAATTGAATTGACATCACATAACCACTTTGGACGCGCGTGATCGAATGTGACGTGGAGCAAATGTCTGAATCTTACTTTCGGCACAGTCGTTGAACGATTCCCGCACGGAAGAAATATTTGTATGATCTACAAGTTGTTGAGATTAAATGAGAGATTAAATGTTTGTAAACGCACCTACAACACAGGAGAAATTCCTAGTAGGTAACAATGTTATCACTACACACTAGTTGGACCAACGACATCGTGAGACTCGCGGGCAACCGATGGATGCAAGTGGCGAACATTCATTCGGCGTGCTGGTCTAAGGGGGAGGCCTATGTTCAGCAGGGGACGTCTTCCGTTTGATGATAATGATGAACAGTGTTAAAAAAAAATAGAAACTCACCATATCAGGAGTAAGTCCCACAGTAGAGCACTCAGCGGTGTGCGCAGGCACTTGCTCCAGTACCCGGCCGGCGCCCACGTCTATGAGAAGCAGGGAGCCGTCCGCACAGCCCACCAGCGCGTGTCGGTCGCCCGGCGCGAAGCAGATGCTGCACGGACGACCGGCAGGCACCGGGATCGTACGGAGACAGGTTTGTGTTGACCTGAATGAAAGTATACTCATCATCATCGGCCTTTTTTTTCATCAAATCTGTCCTTCCACCCAGGGCAAGCCAGGAGGGACTGTCGGACTTGTACTGACTAAAATCCACGGTGGCCTTCAATAGCCCTTTACGTTTCGGGGTCACGTTGGCTCGTTACCCCGTCAGGCTTTGGCCCTCTAAGGGGGCCCCGTCATTGTGCGGACAGCTCTTTGAGGCGGGCGTGGAACACTACTCGCCGTTGACCCGGGCATGGTCCATGATCGGTCAGCGAGTCGATTACTCGCCGTCCGCATACACAATCATCATCTGCTTAGCCTTTTCCCAACTATGTTGGGTTCGGCTCCCAATCACCGTGGCGACTGCCTATCTACTACGACTATAGACAATAAGTACCCATTACTAATTTAAAAAAAAGAAGTTTCCTTGCTATTTCAACCAACTGCCTTACAAATTGCCGGGGTCGCAGGCCTGTCTCATCAGAGAAACGTGAGCCTGCAACGTTAAGGGCTATTACGATTCTGATAAATTGGAAAGAAAGAAAATTTTGTTTATTGGCACTAAAACTTAAAACGAATTTATACTAATCAAAGTTTATAACTTTGATTAGTATTAATTCGTTTTAAGTAGTGTAAGAGTAATACAATTAAAATAGGTGAAATAATAATGCCAGATGGCAATACAGAGTTTGCCACCTGACGCTGATTTTCAGCCGCAGCTCCTTCCTTCCTTCTTCCTGTCCCACCTTGGGTGGGAGATCTCACCTGTACTACTATTAAATCAGCTTTTTGTATAAGCAACTCACCTGCTCCAAAGTTTGACAGAATCAGCAGAAGCAGAGATTACAGCTAAATTGTCTGAACTGATAGCCATGCATCGTGGCTCCTTTTGATGACCCGGTTGCGTTATTTGTTTCAGGCATTGAACTGGAAAAAATCCGAAGGTAAAATAGTAAGACTGCACGAAGTTTGAAACTTTTGCAGAGGCTTTACACAGACGGACAGATTAATTAGGTATACATTGGCTAATTGTACGATTCCACCCAATAGTGTGCGTGACATTTGTTCCCGCACTTCGGCAGTGTGCGTACTAAGCTGGTATCGCGTTAGCTTCTGTGTCCACCGAAAAGGCGGACAGAGCCGTATACATTTTCACTGAACTAAGTCTAGCAATGTGCGCGTACAATAAATACGAATCCACTGCTCACGTGTGTGCGTACAGAAGTAACCAGGTGTGTTGAGTCCACCAGAGCGAACATTCGTGGCGCACAGTACCGCACACCGGTGGAATCGCATCTTTAGAATAGCTGAGATAGAAGTAGTAGTAGATAGGCGGGTGAATCTTCGAAAAATATTATTCTTGAAGAAATATTTAAAAAATTTAAAACCTTGTGCCAGAACTCCTAAATTAAGCTGGAAGAAAGAACTCTTTAAAAGATGAAATTTTAAGTGGGAGGCACTTCAAAAAGTTGAGTACTTTTGGAAATAATTAAAATTTTAAATAATGGCATGTTGCCAAAAATGACGATTTGAGAGACCAATGACGTTATTGTTTCAAATAATGATGGAGTGTTGCTAAGATGACGACTTGAAAATGAAGGTGACCAGAGCTTTGTGCAAAGTTCACCTTGGGAAGTACAGTGGAGCTCACGTCAAGTTAAACCTTTAGTCCCAGTCACCCCCACTTCGTTTGCCTCCAGTGGCCACCGAAAGTGGGGGCGACTGGGAACAATTAGCCCCTGGCCACCGAAAGTAGGGGCGACTGAGAAAGTTTAGTCCCGAAGCGGGATCGCTGTACATTGTCGCGTCGTTGACGTGTCCTGCTTCACGTCGAATACGCGGCAATATAGAGCGATCACACTTGTGGGCTAATCGTTCCCAAATGCGAACCGAAACTCCTTGCCTGGACTTTCTCAAGGCAAGAGTGAATCAGGTGAGATGGCAGACATTACATATATTATATTATAAAAAACCACGGAGGTGAACGAAGTGGGGGCGACACAACCTTAATAAGTAGTCGCAATTTTTAGTTTATAACAATATTTTTGTAAGGTACCTACAGTAAAACGGGGTGGATGGAGACGTAGGGGTGAATAGAGACAGGACTTTGATTCGAGATTTTAAATTACCAAATCACCATATTCCTAGTTTTGTAAAAATCATGCATCTACTTAAATTGAAAATTATTTAAAAATTGTAGTCCTTTAATGTAAACAATCCAAACTAATATTATAAATGCGAAAGTAACTCTGCCTGTCTGTCTGTCTGTCTTTTCTTCACGCCTAAACTACTGAACCCATTTGTGTGAAATTTGGTACAGACATAGTTTGGAACTTGAGAAAGGACATAGGATAGCTTTTATTACAAAAAAAATAAGAATAAAAAATAAATTTATCAAATGCTCTAACGGAGTATAGATAATTCCTTAAATGCTCAATAGATGGCGGGAATCGCGCAATGGTGTCGATCGTTACACGAGTTCGGTTCATGTTATTGTTTTAATTCATCGGAAAAAAAGTAAATCCTAACTTCCTAACTAATATTATAAATGCGAAAGTAACTCTGTCTGTCTGTGTCTTTTCTTCACGCCTAAACTACTGAACCGATTTGTGTGAAATTTGGTACAGACATAGTTTGGAACTTGAGAAAGGACATAGGATAATTTTTATTACAAAAAAAAAATGAAATGCTCTAACGGAGTATAGATAATTCCTTAAATGCTCAATAGGTGGCGGTGATCGCGCAATGGTGTCGATCGTTACACGAGTTCGGTTCTTGTTATTGTTTTAATTCATCGGAAAAAAGTAAATAAATAGTAAAAAGGTATGAAAAAAATAATATCAAAATAATAAAACTTTTAGTACAAAGAAAATGCCCGAACGGAGTTTAGATAAATAATCCGAGTTGTCACTAAGGATAGATAGATGGCGTTGGAATCAAAATTGTATTGTCGGTTGTATGATAGTTTATGTGGACTGGTCCTGTTTCGTAAATTTTAAATTGTTCCGTTGTATATTTGGTGTTCCTGTGATGCTTATGAGAAACTATATAACTAGATCCACCAAGACTATATAACGGCATACGGTTACAAATAACCTATTTTGGACGGAATGTCATTAAAGCCGTTATTATGACTGGGATGGCAAAAGGCGAAACTTTTATTATTCCCCGCATTCCCATCATTCCAACTGATTTGCCATTCCAATTCAAAAGAGTTCAGTTTCCGCTGAAAACTGCGTTTGCAATGACCATAAATAAAGCCCAAGGGCAAACGCTAAAAGTTGCGGGGGTACATCTTGAAAAAGACTGTTTCTCCCATGGACAACTCTACGTTGCGTGCTCAAGAGTGTCGAAACCACAAAACCTTTATATTTTTGCAAAGGATGGCAAAACTAAAAGCGTGGTAAACAGAAATGTCTTGGTGTAAGAAACTTTCATAATCTCTAAAGCCTAAAATAATAGAAAATTTGTCAAGGGAGAAACAGTCTTTTTTTCCTTTTGAACTGAAATGTCAAATCAGTAGAATGATGGGAAAATGAGTGAAAAATAATATTTTCGCCTTTTTCGATCGGCAAAACGGCTTTAATGCCCTAAGTGAGTACATCTCTTAAATTCAAACGCAGAGCTCATTATGTTGATTTTTGAAGAGTTCCCTAGAATATCTTCCACATTTCATTTTTGAAGAGATCCCGCGAGATCGGGAGCTATGTGGGTAAAACCAAAAATCTGCTGGAAGTCACTATTCCACGCGAACGAAGTCGCGGGCAAAAGCTAGTAATCTACTATTTCGTACCACTTGCTCAAAAAAGTTACATTCTATGCCACAAAAAGCGAACGCGATTATTTTTTTCATACCTTTTTACTATTTATTTACTTTTTTCCGATGAATTAAAACAATAACAAGAACCGAACTCGTGTAACGATCGACACCATTGCGCGATCACCGCCATCTATTGAGCATTTAAGGAATTATCTATACTCCGTTAGAGCATTTCATTTTTTTTTTGTAATAAAAACTATCCTATGTCCTTTCTCAAGTTCCAAACTATATCTGTACCAAATTTCACACAAATCGGTTCAGTAGTTTAGGCGTGAAGAAAAGACAGACAGACAGACAGAGTTACTTTCGCATTTATAATATTAGTTAGGAAGTCAGGATTTACTTTTTTCCGATGAATTAAAACAATAACATGAACCGAACTCGTGTAACGATCGACACCATTGCGCGATTCCCGCCATCTATTGAGCATTTAAGGAATTATCTATACTCCGTTAGAGCATTTAATAAATTTATTTTCTATTCTTATTTTTTTGTAATAAAAGCTATCCTATGTCCTTTCTCAAGTTCCAAACTATGTCTGTACCAAATTTCACACAAATGGGTTCAGTAGTTTAGGCGTTAAGAAAAGACAGACAGACAGACAGGCAGAGTTACTTTCGCATTTATAATATTAGTTTGCATTGTTTACATTAAAGGACTACAATTTTTAAATAATTTTCAATTTAAGTAGATGCATGATTTTTACAAAACTAGGAATATGGTGATTTGATCGCTAATTATTATTGTGTTATTTTTTTCGCAAATGGTACGAAAAGTAAAGTATTTTCCTCGGTGATAAAGCTGTCTTAGTCTTGGGTGAACTTAAATCCCTCGCTACACTCAGGACTCGTCTTAAATCCCTCGCTTCGCTCGTGATTTAAGTTTTTAACACACTCGCTACGCTCGGGAGTAAACCGCGACAGAAGACACTGCTTTATCCCCTTGGTTAATAATCTACTATTAGATCGAAGTTTATCGTCCGTACTTAAAATCATATTGGCAACAATCGTCATTGTTCTCTCTCTAGTTTATCATTTAAGCAACATGCGTCATTGTCGTCTTTTGGGATGTTACTAATAATGACGTTGCCAATAATGATGAATGCTAGAATATTCCACGCGCCTAGAAAATCATGATAGGTAGCAAACGAATAATACAGCACGGGGAGTTCTTTTCACGAATACGTCCTCATGGAGTCATAATACAACCATAAAATGCTTAAATAATTGATGTACAGTTAAATGTATAAATGATGATTGAAATGACAAATTATGGAGAATCAAATTCAGCAACTTATCACTCGAAACTCGTGGCGTCCGTTGTCTCCAAAGCGCGCCGGCTGATTGAGGACCGGGGGTAGCTCGGTTTTTGACAAGCATGACACGCCGAAAGCGTTTGGTTTCACCAAAACGTTTTAAAACAATACTGTTGCTAAGAATGATGGGAGAAATTTGAACATTTTTTGATGCTATTTTCGACTAACTTATTTACAATATTTTTGTTATTATTTTTATGTAAAACATAGTTTATTGATATGTATATAATATTTTCTGAACAAAATCTCAAAATGCTTAGCAGCAATTATTTTATTCACGAAAAAACTAAATTCTGGTCAGTGTGACATGCAATTGTCGTGCGGTTTTCTATAGTTTTTTTTGAATAACTTTTTTTTTAGTTGTTCAAGCTTAAATCGGGTTGGATTGCTTTTTTGTTATTTATTTATACAGGGTGGCCCAGAGAGAAATGCATTTTTGAACATTCAAGGGAAAAAAAACTGTATAATTTTATAGAAGTTTATTTATTACAATTTGAAGAAAATTAAATGAAATTTATTTTTAAATTTACTTTTTAAAAATTACGTCGTCCAAGTGATAACCTTGACGGTTACAGCATTCTTCCAATCTGGCATCAAAATCTTGGAAAACTTTTGTTAGAGTTATGGTCGATATGGATTCCATTTCTTGTCGAATGTTCAGCTTCAGTTGCTGCAAAGTTGTTGGATTATTAGAGTATACTCTGCTCTTAAGGTAACCCCATAAAAAGAAGTCTGCTGGAGTGAGATCGGGGCTTCTTGGTGGCCAGGAGATGTCACCTCTACGTGAAATTAATTTTTGTGGGAACATGTCTCTTACCGCCTCGATGCTCTCATTTGATGTGTGACACGTAGCCCCATCTTGCTGGAACCAAGTGCTCCTGTTATAACCTCGCGATTCTTGCAGCTTTGGAATCAAAAAACTTCTCAGCATGACAGTATAGCGCTCTGAATTGACGGTCACCGCTTGACTACGATTGTTCTCAAAGAAAATGGTCCGATGATTCCCCATTTCGCAATTGCGGCCCAAACTGTAACTTTCGGTGAGTGCAACGGCTTCTGATGTTTCAACCGCGGATTTTCTGCTGCCCAATACCTACAGCTCTGTTTATTTACAAATCCGTTCAGGTAAAAATGGGCTTCATCCGAAAACAGGATGTTATTGAAATTATTGAACTTATCGCGCATTTCATTTGCAAATCTCAATCTCGATTCGAAGTCTTCTGCCTTTAGTTCCTGTACTAATTGCATCTTATAAGGTTGTAATTTCAAATCAAGCCGTAAAATTCGATGCAATGTCGATCTAGACACTCCCAAAGTCGATGAACAAGCGCTCCGACATTCGTGGATTCGCGCGTACAGATTCTCGAACTCGCTGAATGTTTTCGTCGGTTCGTGCTACTCTTTGGCGACCGCGAGGCCGCATTTTTTGCGACGATCCTGTCTTTTCGAATCTTTCAATCCATTGCTTAATTAAATTAGTGCTTGGACACTCACTGATGCGCCGCAATTTGAATTCAGTACGGTAAAGCCGTCGAACAGTCACATATGATCGAGCTTTCTCGTAAAATGCGCTGACACAAAACGCGCGCTGCTCTCCCGTGTAACGACTCATGGTGACTAAAATTACAAAGCCCGCGCTCCGCAATGCAACCATTCCCGCGCCCCGCCATTTTGTTTTTTAGAAAAGCGCGCGAAATCAAAAGTGCATTTCTCTCTGGGCCACCCTGTATTATTGAAAAACGATCTTTTGTTCAGATTGTTTATAACAGTAAAGAGAAATGTGACGAGACATAAATTTTGGGTCTCCTAAATATTCACCCAGGCATGATTTCGACTGCCCTCCAGCGCGTCTATGAATGGTGCGTGGAGGCGCAGCGTCGGGGCGAATCCCCGCTGCCTCGACAAGTCGAGGCGCGGCGGGAAGAGCTCCGGCGTGATCTCAGAGCAGTATGGAGGGAGCGACTGTCGCAACCGAGGTCCGGGCACGCCGCAATCGCGGCGGTAAGACCCCTCTTTGAGGAGTGGCTGGATAGGCGTCACGGCGTCCTGACCTACCGCATGACGCAGGTCCTCACCGGACACGGAAGTTTCGGGAGGTTCCTGTGTCTGATAGGGAGGGAAGAAACGCCTGGGTGTCACCACTGCGAGCACCTTCCGGAGGACACGGTGGAGCATACGGTGCAGGACTGCCCCGCTTGGGCAGAGCACCGCCGTGTCCTCACGACGGCGATAGGCGGAGACCTCTCGCGCCCGGCATTGGTCGAGGCCATGCTGCGGGGCGAGACGGAGTGGGAAGCGACCGCCTCCTTCTGCGAAGCAGTCATGCTCGTGAAGGAGGAGGTGGGCCGCGTGAGGGAGAGGACAGCGTCCTCCCTCCACCCCAGCCGCAGTGGTAGACGCCCACGGCGTGGGACGTCGCCAGACGATCTCCGACCACCGTAAGAGTAATGGGCAACTGGCTGCCCGACCATGGACCATGCCCGGGTCGACGGCGCGTTGTGTTCCACGCCGCCTCAAGGAGTGTTAGCATAATGACGGGGCCTGTAGAGGGCCAAAGCCTGCCGGGGTTGCGGGACTCACAAATTACCGTGACCCCGGTACATAAAGGGCTATTGGAGGACACCGTGGATTTTAGTCAGTCAAGTCTGACAGTCCCTCCCGCCCTGCCCTGGGTGGGAGGACTCATTTGATGATTTTACCACGATAAAAAAAAAGATAGGCATTATTTCACTATCAGACTACAGCTCAAATACTTTCGATTTCATCTCCGCCACAGATAGCCTTCTGGCTTTCTCTTCTCGCGTTATAAAACTCACAACTACCATATTTACTTCAGCTACTTTATTTAACTGCACAAAAATCGTTAACGTGTAGTTAACAATCTTTGTGCCAAGATCGTTAACTACACTAAAGCTAAATTTGGACGTACTCCTGTACTCACATTTTCCCGATTTAAAATCGCAACTTAACTTACTACCTAGGCTTCAAAATAACTTACGGAAAATATGTTTCTACAAAGTTTAAAAGCCAGTTTTAAAAATTACCTTCATGTCCCTCAGCAATTCTCAAGCTATGCAGTTCAACAGTGTTATTGGCGAGGGTCACGCCAACACGCAGCTCTCCCGTGGTCCCCAGCAGTAGCGTGGTAGACTTCAACTTGGCCTCCAACTTGATTGATGACAGGCGCTTCACTTCGTCAGTCAAGGTCAACAGTTCGGGTATTTCCGTCGTGTCCGCGTCTACTTCGCCGGTTTCTTTTAATTTGCTGTGATAGGAACAAGTAATTATAGATGGTTGAAATCTACAGTAGAACCTCATTTAGACGAAGCAAGAAATAGGTTAGTTTACTGTATAAATTAATTGAAAAACTGTTTAGTCCGTCAGTTAGAGTATTAAAAAATAATGGACCCTTTTCGTTTTTTTTTAAATCAGTGAACATTGACAAAGTTAAAACGCTTCGAAATTAAGGTCCGACCGAAACGGGTTTTCCGGCCGTAACCGAAACTGAAACAGAACATTCGGCCGTGGCTTCAGTTTCGGCCGAAACCGAAACCGAAACTCACGTGGTCAAGTATAGAATTCCTTAAAATACTGAAATTTGGTGCATTTTACCCATTATTCTGCATTAGTTAGGACATGAACAGCATTATAATAACATATAAAAAATAACATTTTTTTTTTCATATTAAGTTCTCATAGCAAAATGTTTATCGGACAATTCCCGAACAGGGCCGCGAGCGCGAGCGTCCACCAAAGCGTTGTCTCGACAAACGAAGTTAAGCGAGCGTGCACGACAACTTCCGAAATCAGTTTCGGTTTCGGCAAAAGTTTCGGCCAATTTTGGCCGAAACCGATACTGCTGCCGAAACTTGATTTGACATTATTCGAAATTCGGAAGTGGGGGCTTGTGACGTCATAACGCCTGTTAAAATTATACCGACCGAGTGACGTTTTGTGATTTTTCGAAGCGTTGTATCTTCGTCGCTTTTGGTAATAAAAGAAAAAATATGGCTGAAATATTTTTTGATAATCTAACTTAAGGTCTAATTTTTTTTTATTACCCTATTACATGCGAGTACATTGAGGACTATTAACGGACAATGAATTCAGTTGATCAAACAAATACTGCAATGTAGTCAAACTTGAATGCAAGTTCTAGCAGCGTGTAAATGGACCTTTATCCTAAGGTGAAGTTTAACAAGTACTCAATTCAAAAATAACAGGGTTTTGTGTTAATTTTATCAATTGCTGCCCAGGATTTTTCCATCTAGAATTCTAGACTAACTTATTGAAGAACTGTATTTCTTTTGAATTCGGATGTCCTTCAATCCTTCAATCAGTGAAAACAATAGAAACAGACCAAGTTGATGAAAGTGTTTGTGTTTCTTCTGTTTGCAAAGCAAAATATACTCACGCCAACTTCTTTCTTTGTTTCCTGATTCGTTTGTCCATCCTCATCTTAGCTTCTTCATCAGAGCAAAATGAGAAGAGTTCCAACAAGGCGTCAGTTCCGTGACACGCCAGCACACTCTGTCCTGGGTCCGTAGAGAGGCCTACCACGCGCCCTCGACCTCCTCTCACTAAGGTGCCTACTTGGTGACATTGTAAAACCTACAAATATTTTTAATAATTTAAATGAAGATGCCTTTATTTGAGACTCCGCCCGCGAATTCGTCCGCGCGAATTTCAAACTTTTCTTCTGCTAATTTATACTCCCGGCCACCCTCTTTATAGGATACTTTTGGAAAATGTTAATAATTATTTTCCAACAAAAATTTAAGACTTCTAGCACTAGTGGTTACAAAGTTTTATACAAACTATCAACCTCTTAAACAAACCCCTTACGGGTAAAATTTCGAAAAGTCCCGTCTTAGTGAGCACACCTATGCCAAAAAATAAACATGCACATTTGAAACATCTAGCACTTGTAGTTTCTTAGAATTCGTGATGAGTATATTACATATTTCTCTTCAAAGAGGCAGACCACAAACTAATATAAATGTGGTTTCAGTCCGAAACTGCCACAAATCTGTCTTGCACACAGCTATTGATAAAGTGTACTTACAGAAGAGTCTTCAAGATTGTCAGTCTCTTCAAGCTTGACTATTTCAAGCTGCCTGGATAGTTTCTCCTCATCCTTAACATCAGCTGTCCAGTTTAGTTTCCACACTCTCAACTCTTGGTCCATGCTACCTGTGACGAGGTATCTCTCTTCTTTCAGAAGCACTGCAGACCAGACCTTAAAAAAATAATGTTGATTCAAACTAAACATTCTAAAGAGTTAATAAAAGATATGCATACATAAGGAGTAAGTCTGTAGGGATGCCCTTTGCCCATAAGAAAGCTAGGTAGGGGTAAAACATAAGTTTTTCATTTGTTCAATCAAAAGGTATTATTTTAAGCTATGGTTTTGGTGAAAATTATTTCATCAAATAAAAAAATATTAATGATAACTGATTTATGTTCATGCAAAGGCCTTGTCTTTTTCCTTCAATGTATATGCCTTATATATTAAAAAATGTGTCTAAATTCAGTTAGTATACATACTTCCATTTGATGCCCTCCTAAAGTCTTAAAGCAGTGTTTTGTCTCAATATCCCAGAACTTAACAAATGTGTCTTTGGATGAGCTAATGACACAGTTCTTGCCATTTACAAACAGGACACTGGTTATAGCGCCTTTGTGGCCACTAAAGCGAGCTTTACCAGTTTCTGATACCACATCCCATAGGATTACCTCTGTATCCTGTAAAAAAATAAATTACTGTTTCAGTTTCGAGAAATTCATCAATTCACAGACAAAATAGTACTTCAGTTAAAAATTTTCAAATGTAAACAGCAGTGCAGATCAGCATAAAAATGTAAAATATATATTTAAAGGAGTAACATTGGCCTAATTGTCTACATTCAACATATTATTATTTAATGCAGACATTATAATGATTTGTACAACTCACCTTAGCACCCGACACCAAGCGGTGTCCCTGTTCATCATACTGCAAGCATGTGACAGCAGATTTGTGTCCAGCAAATACACAAACAATTTCATTGTTCACCAGCTCAAATACATTGATGTTGCCATCCACATAGCCCACTGCTACGTGGTTCGCGCTAGGACTAGCAGCTATCTGTGAAACTACTACATTTTCTCCTGGAAGCACTTGCGCCTGGGAAATAAATACCATGAAACAGTAAACCACAGTACCACCAGTAAACAGTGTGTTTAGTATACAATTCGGAGGTTTAAAGCTATTATGACGAAATATTTGCCAAACACTGTTGAACAATTTAAGGGTAAATGTTCACACGAGAGTTTAGATTATCCGCACAGTCTTACCTTCTCGCCCAGCCTCATATCCCAGATCACAACATGTTCACATGCTCCAACAGCCATGTATCGACCGCTCACGCCATTTAAAGACACATGTGCGCTATTACAGTCAGCACTGGCTATCACATTAAAGGTGCCGCTCGGCGCGTAACGTAAATACTGCTTTGTTAGACCCATTCTAAAAAATAACTCTGTTTATTAAACGAACATAACCTCAAATCACAAACACTGCACACTTGTTTGTTATGACATTTATACGACGGGATTGCTATCAAACAAAAGACCTAATTGGGGTTGCTAGTGCAATCAACTAATGCTAAGTGACATTTGACATTGTAAATCACTCGCGTCTCGCTTGGGGATCGTAAAACTCTACCAAATTACCACGTGTAATGAAAAAATCTTACAATAAGTTGATTGTAACATTTATTCAAACAATTGTTGTGCATTTAACGAACCGAAAGCCAAAAGGACTGTTTAGGAGTGCTAACAAATTCAAAGAGGTCGACAAAAGAGGAAAACGACTGATATGAAAAAAACGTAAACAATCAATTTAATCGTATTTTGACATCCACTTGAAAACATTCATTCCATCGTTCCATCCATTTTTATCTGTGGCGGCTCCTAATCGGTGATTCCGTATTCCGTAATTATAATTATTTTTACTCGTAGCAGCACACTAAAATATCCCCCACATATGTTTTTTCAAGTGACGAAGCCAGCGGAGTGAAGTTCTTAGTTTATTTAAGTTTTGTTTTCCTTTCTGCGGTAAAATATACAAATCTGCCTTCAGGTTATTATGTTACTCAACAAAACCAGGTTTATTGTTTTTCTTGTTGATCCAACGTGCCGTCCCTATCCTAAATTTTATATATTTACATGTGACGGTCGATTTGCCGATGATTAAGAAAACGTGCGTAACTTATTTGCAGGCTGGTGGGTTTCACTAATAGATCGCGCAAGAGCAATATGGAGGGTACTAACACGTCAGACATAGTGATCATTAGCGGCAACTCGCACCCTGAACTAGCCGAATTAATCGCTCAGTAAGTTTGTGTTCCTCATCCCTCAAATAAGTACTATTTCAAGGTTTCAAAAATTGACCTAGTGTTTGACACTTGCTAGAGGTTAAGTAGTTTGACCTCATTCAATATATTGTATGTATATCTAAATTAAATAAGAGCTAGTTTACTATCATGTCTAGATTACTATGGTACAATAATAAGAATGATGTTTCCTTACAGTCGTCTGGGTGTGAGAAAGGGAGGATGTTCAGTTTACCACAAAACCAATAGGGAGACTATTGTTGAGATTGCCGACTCTATCCGTGGAAAGAATATCTACATCATTCAGACTGGAACTAAGTAAGTATCATTATTATATTACAAAGTGTTTAAAGGATAGAATGTTGATGAACTCAATAAAAGAAGACAATCAGTTGGAATGTCCAAGCATACAAATAATTGGCTCAAAATATTCCAATACTAATACGAGTACAGTTACATATTGGTCTGGTTCTCAGTAATCAGTTTGATGGCACTCTCATTATACATTGTTTACTGTCAATTACAGTAGCATTGTTTTAGTTTCATACAATGTTAGTATATGAATGAGAGCATTGTGTGTTGGGTGTTAAAACAATGTCTCTTTTTATTATTCTTGTATTACACTACGACTAGTGACCAGCCCCAGCTTTGCATGGGTGCAATCTCTACTACATTGTGAATGTTATATTCATATAAACCCTCTTCTTGAATCACATCAAAATTTGTTGCATAGTTTTAAAGATCTAAGCATACATAAGGACAGACAGACAGCGAGAAGTGACTTTTGTTTTATACTATTAAGTAATAACATAATAGAGTACCTATGAACCCTTCAAGATTCATAATAGAGTAAAATAAAAGTAGTAAGTAAAAAGTAGTAAGATAAAAGAAAATAATGATTTTATAGAATTTTTTATTGTTTGATTTCATCTATGACTTTTGAACCTTAATTATTATTTTATTTTTATTATTTTCACACCATAACAAATAAATAACCTTAATATTCTTACAGAGATGTAAACAACAACATAATGGAGCTATTGATAATGGCTTACGCTTGTAAGACTTCCTCAGCAAGGTCTATTGTAGGAGTGATTCCGTATTTACCATACAGCAAGCAATGCAAAATGAGGAAGCGAGGCTGCATTGTAACAAAACTTCTTGCTAAAATGATGTGCAAGTCTGGCTTGACACATATCATTACAATGGATTTACATCAGAAAGAAATTCAGGGTTTCTATGAGTGCCCTGTTGATAATTTAAGGGCATCTCCTTTCTTACTGCAGTATATTCAAGAAAGTGTAAGTTAATTTTTGGTTTTATGGACTGTTGAGAGAACTAATGAAACCACGATTTGTATTCTAAAGACATTTAATTGAAGAACATGACGTAAGTTTAAAACTCTTGTTGTGCATTCAGTATTCAATATTTTTGGCAAAGCAAACACAGTATTTTAAATAAATGAATGTTGTGACATTCAAATTTTCCACCACAACTCCTTTTAATATCTGTTGGCATATGTCCAAATTCTCCTTGAAAACAGGAAAGGTATGATTTTCTATGCAATTTTAACCAACTTGGAAGTGTACTATCTCACCTGCTACCTTCATAAGTAAAATTAATTTATGTCAATTTAGATTCCAGATTATCGTAACTCAGTGATAGTGGCTCGTAACCCAGGGTCTGCTAAGAAAGCTACTTCATATGCTGAGCGTTTACGATTGGCCATTGCTGTTATCCATGGAGAACAGAAAGAAGCTGAAAGTGATGAAGTTGATGGACGTTACTCTCCACCATGCTTACCAAAGTAAGTTTCTTAATAATATTGATGCCTATAAATCATACCTAACTTGTACAAATTAACAGTAACTATGGTGCTGATAAGATAAGAAGGGTGCCAGATAGATACTATCTATATTTTTATTAGTGTTTGCACATTTTGATTTAAGTCTGGTAACTCTATTTGTGAGTGCTTGCTTATCTTCTAAGCGTTAATCTAATTACGGCAGCATGAGCATTGTATTTGTAGTGACGAAGCAAGTACACATCATGAGCATAGTGCCACTACAAACAACTATAGATCTATACCAAACCAACTATAGATCGTTCAGATGTCGACAGGAAAGCAACTATCGATTAATTTATCGCTCCAGAAACGGTAGACAAGGTCGTAAGTCCCGTGTCAGTAAGGCTGCGTCATTGGTTTACATAGCACAGCACTGGTGGAAACGGATTCAATTATGATGTGTTTTTTATTTGGAAGGATGCGTGCTATGGCTGCGTGCTATGGATGCGTGCTATGGGTCGTATTCCCTAGTATCGATACATCGCATAGCTCGAGCTGCGCAACTTCCTAGCGCAGCTACTTTGTGGCGGCAGATCAGACGACCGACGGCGGCTTCGACCGATCTATTTTTATATCACTTTATTTCGTACACTTTTGGAATCAATAGTTTGAAGACATCACAGCATGAAGGCTCGCGCGCGTGACTGAAAATATGACCACCCAGCGAAAGAAATGGCGCCGGGGTTCTATCAGTTGGCCACAATCTTTTAAGTTTAGCGTAAAAAAGTAATGCATTTTTTAAATTTTCGATTGTTGTTAATATATTATTTTCAATACCCACTTTAGAACGTTGTTACCCTAAGCACAATTCAATTTATATAAATGTAAATTGAATTGTGCTTAGGGTAACTACGCCTACGCCTACACCTTGAAATATCTTAGGAGATATTGCAAGGTGTCGAGAGACTGTTTGAGGTCACGGTACTCTCCGGGCCGCGATATTGGCACCAAAAAAAAATTGTTGCAAAGTAATTACAGCGCGCGTTTCAAGATAATTGTACAGCCAGTGTACTTCTTTTTTTGTTCTAAGTTGTCCTCGAGCAAAGCCTGGGCATGTCACTAGTGATTATGAATGTCTTATTTTTCTAGTCGGTCACGTACCATGGATGTATCTGTGGGAGTTCCGGTGCACCCGGCAAAGGAAAAGCCGCCGATCAACGTGGTAGGAGATGTTGGTGGCAGAATAGCTATTATGGTGGTAAGTACGCAGAAAGTGCCATATTAAAACTGAACTAGAATTTTAGCTCTCACTTTTCTTCATTTTAAATTAAACCAAAATGTGTATGTATGTTGTTGATACTAAGTACCAGATTCAAAAGTTGACCAGAGATCGAAACTCCTCCCTCTAATTTGACAGCTTTACCTCGAAAAAAATCAGCATTACCTATACATTTTCCAGTTAATGATTATGGTTTCGAAAAAAAGCATTCTTGGATATATGTTAAGGCAATGTGAATGTATTATCCAACTGTTACTCTTCGAAGTTTAGACTAATAACGCTACCTACGCCGTTTTCTACTAATCACGCTCATCATCGTCCTGCCTCATATTATTTGTGGCGGTAGCGACTTTTTCTCCCCGGTTGATTAAGAGTGGCTACACCATCATCAATCAATCAATCAACCAGGCGTAAATCTCCATCCTTAACCAGTAATACACCACTTATCCTATTACAGGACGACATGATAGACGACGTCCAATCATTCGTCGCCGCGGCAGAGGTTCTCAAAGAATGTGGAGCTTACAAAATTTATGTGCTCGCAACCCATGGACTGCTGTCATCCGACGCACCCCGGCTTATCGAAGACTCGCCCATCGACGAAGTTGTGGTCACCAACACGGTGCCCCACGAACTACAGAAGATGCAATGCAACAAGATCAAGACCATAGACATATCGGTCCTACTTAGCGAGGCAATCAGACGCATTCACAACAAGGAATCCATGTCGTATCTGTTTAAGAACGTCACCCTCGAAGATTAATCATACCTGATGTTGCTTTCCATGTTTTAATGTTAAGTATTAATTAAGTATTATGTTCTTGTTTGAGTTTTATAGTCACTGAATTATATTTTTTTAGTAACAGACTAGTGTAAAGAATTGCCATAAACAAATTAATATCTCCTTTTCAAATTTAATAAAGTATTCTGTAAAGTATTACAAAACCTATGTCATCAGTGATTATAAAAATCTTATTATGGAATAGTTATATAATTCCTTGTTTTGTGTATTTTTTTTTTATTTCTTATAGTTGCTTGTATTATTATGTTTAATGTAATCAAATTCAAATGTTAACTTGAGATAACTGAACAATATTTTTAAATATTTATAATTATTGTATCTATCATAGCAAATTCAAAGATGTTATAATTATGGTATTACAACCAGACTCACTTTTACTGTATTATTTTCCTTATACTGCATTTTGTTTCAAATTTGCTGCATTTTAGATTTTAATTTTTGTGATTAAATTTCTATTAACATGGTGATCCGAACCAAAAATAAATGGACACTCACACAAGGGCACATTAAAAAAAGTAAAGTTATGAACTGTATCATAGTTATAGGTTTTTTTTGTTGTTGTAATATGTGGAGGTAATTATTTTTAGGCCTGTTAAGTATTAAATGTATATTCATTGATGACGATTCGAGTGTGACAGTTTTTTTTTAACTTAATCTTCCATCATCACCAGTAATCTATGTCCTTCCTTACAATCTGACATTTTCAGTATTGTATTTCATCAAACCTCACGCTTTCTCTTTGAAACAGATATATAATATTTTTGTAATTGAATGTTAATTTTTGATACGGAGAAGGGTTCGCGGTAAAATAATGCCACACTAGTTTATCTCATGTCTGAACTCTGTAGTTGAAATTGATATAGTCATAATACTCATCCGGCACGTAGTTCGTAGCAATGCACGACGACTCCGGATCGTAATGATTTTCTTCTTCCCAAGTTTTAAAAGTAGAAAAATATTTAAAATGTTATTTGTAATATTCCTTGCCATCTGAGATAGACTGAAGAGATGACCTATACTTATTCCAAATGAAATACAAAACGTCAACCTCTAAAACAAAATATATTTATAAAGTACCTATCAGTAAGTTGCCTAATGAGCAGTGCTTGTTGATTCTGCAATGTTTATTATATTAGAACTAATAGAAGACACTTCTGATCTTTACATTTTATAGAGATTGTTATATATTATGAGTCTATATTTTTTCTTAACATGTTTGTCGATAGGTAATTATAGCTTTTGTGGGTGGCTACTATTAGATGAATAAAATTGATGTAGCAATTTATCTGATGGAACTGTAGAGGGAAAAGGACGCGTCACACACGGAACGCTAGAAAAATTAAAAAGTAATAACGTAAAAAGTCAATAAGTCGCGTTAATTAATTCGTTAAGACGCGTTAGAGCCTTAAAATGGCACCAATTTTTCAGCACAGTTGCAACCCGTTATGCCAGTTTCAAAAGTTATCTGGGTTATGCTGTGAACTTGTCATACATACAAACCTACATACTTGTTTATTCTATGAGGATAGGCAGAAAATAGAACGCTGCCATGACCCCTTGCGCGACCACTTAGTATAAAAAAATTGGACAAAAAATCTGTTGCTCGCCGGATGCACCCCGCATGCTATCAGAAATTATGAAAAATGTATTCACCTAGTATTATCCGGCTAGTATCAGAAGCTAACGATCCGTCAGAATTTTTCTTACAGTTTGACGGTATCTTATACAAAATGTATGCAGCGAGTGCCTTCCGGCGATCATCAAAATTTTTCAGATAGACTTACCGTATGTAGTGGCGCTTCTACTCTTGTACGTACACATACATCCGGATGAATTGCTATGTACAAGATTGATTGTGAAAATCATAGTAATACTTTAATGAATTTGTATAGATAAGAAAACCGTAAAATGTGTACTAATTAATATAGACTCTATTAGATATTAAAATAAATAAAACTGTGGCATATTTTGGTTCGTTTTTTTTTTTGCATGTACCTGCTCAATTCATTTTGATTGAATGTGGTAGAAGTTCTTTCTGCACAATCGAGTAATACTAGTTTCCATCATAGATAAGTAAGCAAGCAATACCCGCATGAAATAAACCACTCTCTTGAAAAAACCGCCGGATGCAGTTGATTGCATGGAACAACGACCATACATCGGTGGCTGTAAGGTCGTTGACAGGGAGGGACTGACTTGATCAGAACAATGGAACAGCAATTCTATACTCACTCTTTTAGTAAGACTGTCTGAAATTTGAGCTTTTTTTGGACTAACAATTAAAATCTACGAATAAAGGACGGACCGGTTCCGAGGCATTTCCAGGTGAAAGCGAACCCTTAACTAATTAAATCTCTCGTTCCGGGAGGGGGCAAAGAAAATAATAAAATTGACTGTTGAAGAAAATAAGGTTTTTATTCGAATAAAAGGTAACAAATAAAGTGCTAAAAGAAATATCTTTTTAACGTTAATATGATAGGTGTGCTTGTTTCTGGTCGCAAATGGATTCAATTTTAGGAGTAATTTTGGATTAACCTTTTCACCGCCAAGCACTTCTATAGAAGTTCGGGATTTTCGTGCCACCAGCGCCACAACTTCTATAGAAGTTATTCATTTATTAAAATAAATTTACTGTAATGAAAAGCTTTGTTTCATTTTATTATTTAAGATAGCACTGTCTACTACCCTGTTTTTTATTTTTCTACACAAAATAAGCCCTAGTTTGTCCTAAAATCGGCGAAAACAGAAACTCCGAATTTTGTTTCTTTCCTCAGAACGCCAATCACTTCATATCAAGTTGGCCAGTGATGTGCCGTGAAATGTTGATTTCACCATTGAAATATTTATAAATACAGAAAATTACGAATATCGAAAACATTTTGAGGTCAATAAAATATGAACTTAGTTATCTTCTTCATTACAAAGGAGAGTAGATGAATTTCGACCTTCAGGTAGATGCCGATACGTTATTATAAAGTTGTTACTAATTCTTGTCGATAATTATTTTCCCATCTCTACAAAACATGTGGTCGTCTATGCAACTGTGCGCCACTGAGTGCCAAGAACTTCTATAGAAGTTAGTTAGTGACGTCATAGGCGAGCGGTTGTCAAGGTCAGTTTGGCATAGTGCAGCACAAAATCAGATTCGCGCGCACGCATCTGAGAGAAAAATGAGTGAACTTGATTCAGACGAACTTTTAAAAATTTTGCAATGTGTGGAATCGGACTCGGAGTATTTTTTGAACATTGAACCAGAAGATAATTCTGAGGTACGTATGTCTAACTGGATGATAATAATAATGTTTATTCATCAAAGAGTAGGAATTCAATAAGTATGTAAAATGTTCGGTGAACCCAGTATCTCCAGATGCACTGTAATTACAGTAGATTTGGGTACTGTTTTTGTACTCTATACACTATTATGGTAAATACAGTGTATGAAAGCACTGTAATTTTAACTTTTTTAGAAATTCTTTTCGGCTCAGCGTGATAGAATTTAAATATATACTTACTTTCCATTTCAAAAAACAATTCAAAATTCTGCCACTTAGATACCTACGGTAAAAAACGTTGACTGAAGTTATTAAAAAAACACAGGAATAAACAAAAATAGAAGAAAGAAAGACCATAGACCCATCCCTGATCAGAATCGAATTCAACGTGCCCTCAGTGCCAATAACTTGATATGAAGTTAAAGAATGAGATCACGAAACAAATAGAGATGTACCCCATTCCTTATAGTTCTAATTGAGTTATGTATTAGTTTCTTTGATACTCATAAATTATACTGTTTTTTCTTATTAAGGATACTGTGAAATAAAACAAATCTGGAAATATTTAATCAGTTTTTATTTATATTCATAAAATCAACTTTAAATCTTAACTTTACGCGTACAAATTTTATTCATCGATATAACGATATCCCCATCACTACTGTTTACTGTACATTTAGTTATACATTTATAGCTTGGCGCTGGGCGAGGCATTGCGTTTTGTGTACGTTGGCGGCGAAAAGGTTATTTCGTTTTTTGTTATGTTATGTTTAGTTGCCCGCGCCTGCCAGTTATTAAGCCACCATTAAGTATATCTTATACCCCACTTTGAGAAACCCTGGCACAGGTGATCACCCGTCACCGACCAACCTCTTAGAATTTACCAAATTAGGGAATTAATAGCAAACCTATCAAAGGATTTTCTTGGATATTTTTTGCTAACAAAAGAGTAAATTATTAGTACTGTGAATTTTACCAGAAGTTTACAAGTTTTGGTGTCGTTTGTCTCTTTTATTTTTTGTTTTATTATTTCTGAACGAAACTTATCATGTCATTGTTAATGTCGATCAAATATGAGCTCTAAACCCATGACAGTAAGTTTGCTTTTTGAAGACACACGGAAACAATAGTTTTTGAATACAGAAATTCTCTACTCGGCTACAAAAAACTTGCAAGATTTTGCTACAATATTAAAATAAATGGTGTTATGTAACATTTGTAAGGAAAACTGTGTAATTAGAGAAATAATTTGCGCTGTAAAGAAATATTATCAAACCCAGATTTTGGGAAATATTTGTAAGATTGAGGTTATGTTCCTCAAATAGCTTTACCTAAGAAATAAATAATATTTTTGCATAAAAATGAAGTTACTGAAACAAATAATGTGTGTGTCTAAGACAACTTGGCTACAGTCATTCAAACGGACTTATGCGAGTGCTGGTAGAAATATTTTAAAACTTAGTGAAAGAGGAATGTATCAGGATATGTTTCCTAGTACTGCTGGGTAAGCTATTGATACAGATTTTAGACTGCTACTTATAATGTGACTTGTAAAGTTAATTTTTAACTTACCTTTTCCCTACCCCAAAGGTCCTTGTACAGGCTAATGTATTAACTCTTGTAAATCTCCACAAATTGTGACTAAATAATTATATATTATTTTATCTTTTCCCCTCTGTATGTAAAGTCCTTATTTTTGCCTGGTTCTCGCAAAGTATGCTGGTTCAACTCCGTTATAAATGTAGTTGTATAATATATAACTGTGAAGACTTAGGCTTCAGTGGAAACATCACAAAGTTATGATACTATGATGATTACATTAAAAAAGTTTTTCCTATACTAAAATGTATGTATTTTGCTCTTTCTGTTTCAGATCTGAAATTCTGGACTTATTGAACAAAGCGCCACAGTGTGTATATGCTGGGTTTGACCCCACAGCTAACAGTCTCCATGTTGGAAACCTTCTTGTTATAATAAACCTCCTGCATTGGCAGAGAGGGGGCCACTATGTTGTTGCTTTGGTAAAGTATTATTTCATTTACATAGCTTAAACTTTTAATCACAACATGACATAAATTACATATGGGTTAAAGTATGTAATAATTCAATATAAAAAAGGGAGTAAAAAAGCCAAAAAGTAATTTCTCCAAGGTTCACGTTGTTGACTTATGTTTTAGGGAATAACTCTGTTGATTACACATTTAATTTGTTTTTATCTTGTTACACACTGTGATTCTGAAAAAAAGACAAAATGGCAAGCAACTATTGGGGCCACCCTTCATACAAAAATCTTCAAACCTCTTTGTAGAACTAGCGCTTTCAACATGCTTATACTCCTGCTTTTTTCCATGAGGGGTAAGCAAAAACTACAGAATTAACTGTAACAATCCTAACACACTCCATTCACATGGTCCATACACCTGGTTATTCTAAGTTAAATTTTTAGTAAGGTCATTCTTCCATCTTTACTTACAGTTAGGGGGAGCCACAGGCTACATTGGTGACCCAAGTGGAAGGAGCACAGACCGCATTGCATTACAAAGTGAAATCATACAAGAGAACATTAAATGCATCCAAAGCAACCTAGAGACAGTGTTTGAAAACCATAAGAAATATATCTGGACGAATGATGAAAGTAAACTTAAACCTATGAAGTAATTATTAAAGTCTCCTAAGGATTTGTTTTTCTACAATAATTTATGTTTATTAGTTAATAGCTATGTGGTCTTGCCATACTCAAAATACATACAGTCCTACATGCTTTTGATATAGAGTTGCGAACACCAGGCATAATAAATGATCACCATTCACTTTCAGGGTAGTCAATAATGAAACATGGTACAGAAATATAGACTCCATACAATTCGTAAGTGAGATTGGAAGAAACTTCCGAATGGGAACCATGTTACTAAAACAGAGTGTGCAAAATAGAATAAACTCAGAGATAGGAATGAGTTTTACTGAATTTGCATACCAGATATTCCAATCATATGATTGGCAACACTTACTGCAGGAATATAATTGTAGATTTCAGGTAAAATCTCTTTTTCTTCTCTCTTTCTCTTCTTTTCTCCCCTCTTCTATTTCTATTAATATATTATCTCAAATTAATATGAAATGTTTCAGATAGGTGGGAGTGATCAAATGGGAAACATAAGTGCAGGACATGAATTAATAAGTAGAACTACAAAGAAAAATGTTTATGGTTAGTCTTGATACGAGTATCTTATTTAAATGCCAATTAATACATTAGCTATATTTCTATTCCAATACTTACTTTAATATTTTGAAAAAGGGGGTAGTTATAAGTTTACTCATACAAATATTGTATGTTAGTATACTTATTCTAAATTGTTTTGTTCTTAATTTTTAGGCTTAACACTACCTCTAGTCACGACCGAAGAAGGCGACAAATTCGGCAAATCAGCAGGCAACGCCGTATGGCTAGATCCAAAGAAAACTAGTCCTTATGGACTATATCAGTTCTTTATTAGGACAAAAGATTCGGAAGTCGAGAAACTACTGAAGTTATTCACATTCTATAGCTTAGGGGAAATACAGGACATCATGTTCAAGCATAAAGAGCATCCAGAACAAAGATATCCTCAGACTTGTTTAGCTGACCAGCTTACAACTCTTGTACATGGAAGTAAGTAATGCATACCTTCTGTTTCGACGCCTTAGACCCTTTGATGATGGCGCTTGCGTTCAGTCTTTGCTAGTAGGCATTCAACGTATCTTGTGACTTCGCTTATTACTAAGACCTATGCCCAAGTTAACTTTGTTGACTATCCCACGGAAACGTCATATCGGTAAACCATTTGTGTACCAAAACCCATCCAAAACCGTTCAGTCGTTTTTGTGTGAAAGTGTAACAGACATCCATACATCTTCACAATGATTCGCTTTTATGATAGTAAGTGAGAAGTAAGCTGACGGGGGTGGTCTCATTCGTTATATCGCCAAAATCTAGTACAGAACAAGTCCTAAAATAAACTAGCTAAGCATTGCTAAAATTCTAATTTCCAGAGGAAGGGTTAGAGCGAGCAATGAAAGCCACGGAGACGATATACAGCAAAGATGTGAAGTCTCTAATCGCACTCAGCAGTACAGAGTTAGAACAAATATTCGAGAACGCGATTGTGACGAACTTGCTCCTATCACCCGGTATCACAGTTTTAGAACTCGGCATGAAAGCGAAATGTTTCCCCACAGAGAGTAAGTTATTATTTCTACTATGTATACTTTATAACAGTGCCATAAAGCACAAGTTGTATAAACACGGACATACACTTGAAAGGTTTATTATAATTAAATGTCACCAAAACCCTCATACGTGTATAGCATTCCTCTATAAATGGACCAGAAAGCCGAACCAGCAGCTCCTGAGAAAAGCGCATTCAAACAAACAAACAGCAACTCTTCAACTTTATAATATTAGTATCCATTTAACTTTGGCCCGAGTTAAACTAAAACAATATATTTTCTTACTTCTACCCGTTTATAAATCGTTATTTTTTTATCCGCAGATGACGCAATGAGGATCATACAAGCCGGCGGGTTCTACATAAACCATCAGAAGATAAAGAAGATTGACGAGGTTATCACACAGTCTGCACACATCCTGCCCAATTTGCTGACACTACTAAGAGTCGGCAAACGTAATTACTATATTGTGAAATGGCAGACGTAATTAAATATATTTATTGAAATTTTAGTTTTATTTCAATTTTGAAAATGTTTGTGTTTTTTGGTGGGATGCAGAAAAAAAACGCTTATAATGTTTGGGCTATTTTATTAATACTTACAACAGAAGCTGGTATACTTGAAGTATATTATAATAAAATGCATATCACATAAGATTGTAAACACTACATAACATACTTACAGCTAAAATAATAGTCATTAAAACAGCATTGCGTAGATTACTAACTAATGCATTGACAAGTCACGACGACACACCGCCATTACACTCATTCAGTTGGTCAACGCCGGATTTATAAATACAATAAATTTACTCTGAATACAAAAAATAAAGTCTATGTTTAGCAGCCAATTAGTCGAATAATATGCGTCTCAATGGCTAGCAAATAAAATGACTGCCGGCGCTGGCCAAAAGTCTGCTGGTTAATGGAAACACACCGTCACAATATCTTAAAATATGGCTGTTCGTTACAATAAAATTTGTGCATGCTCCCGCCTGCGTCATCCACCGGGAGTGGTGATTAATTTTCCTAATATCACAAGTATTAATTGCAACATTCACACATTGTACAAACTAGTTTACAACATTCCATTATTTTAATAAAATTAGATTGCATAAAAAAGCTACATAGACAATCTAACCGATATGTCTTTTTATTGGAATAATATTCCAGGGGTCAATATTAGTCGTCAGACCTACGTATTACGCAAAAGCTGTAATTTCTAATTTGGTAATAGATAATATTATTCAAATTATCACGTGTTATCTTATTATTAATGCTACACTTTTACAAAAATAAATACATAATACTCATTTGATGCAAAGAAAAACGATTCTCAAATAACTTTTTCTACGCGACCGAGACTCGGTTTAGCAAAAAAAAGAGCGAACATCAGTCTCGTTGCGATTTCATAACTCACGACAGCGGGAACTAGAATAACTGTGATAGACCACGATCCTGACACACCGCTGACGTGCCCGGCGAGGTCGACGCGGCTAGCTAGCGTCTACGCTTCAACCTCGGCATGGGCACGGGGCTGAACGGCGCCGGCTAAAGATCCGTACTCTCCCTTAGCGGAACTACCATCTGCGCGGACTGAGGTACCGGCGCGGCTGGCTGAGCGGCCGAGACTGGCGGGGTCACCGGATCCGGCGGGGCCATCGCAGCCGGCACAGACACAGCGACCTGCTCCACTGCGGACGGTACTACAGGTGCGGGCGCGGCTGCTGCGGGCACCGACACAGGCGGCGGCGGTGCGGGCACCAGCGGACGCGGAGGCCGCGCGGGCTGCGGCCGCGGCGAGGGACACTCTGTGATGTCACCCTCCGACTGCGACAGCTGCCGGCTGGCCACGCACAGGCTCCGCGGTTCCTCCAGGTCCCCGTCTCGTCCGCCGGAGCTGTGCGTGCGCTGCACGGTCGCCCGCGGCGCTTCCTCACTCTCTTTCTCGACCGCTGCCGTACTCGCTCCCACTTGGATGACCGTGGGGTGCTGCTTGTCGACGGTGTAGATGTGCGTACGTTCCAGGACCGTGGGCGAGCCGTCCGGGGCGTCGGTGAGCGAGGAGCGCGGCGCGCGGAAGCTCTGCGGGCGCAGCGTGGCGGGGCGCTCGGGCACGGCCGGCTTGTGGCGCAGCGTCACGTCAGCGTCGTCCGGCAGCGCGGGCACGATGGTGCGCGGCGCGGGCCGGGGCGGCGGCTGGCCGGCCGGCTTGTGCGCGGGCTGCAGGCGCGCGGCCGGCCGCTCGCACGTGCGCTCTGCTCCCAGCGAGGCGGGGCCGCTGTACGCATCGCCGACCACTTTCATCCGGCTGACGACGCCTGTCTGCGCGGTGACATTTTTAACGACTAGTGTGGTCTCTTTCCCGTCGGACGACTTTAGTATGTCGAGCTTGTCCTTGTCCAGCTCGAGGCTCTGCCGGCGCGTGTCGACGAGGTTCTCGCGACTCCCACTGCGCGCCGCCTCCTCCTTCATGGCTCGGTTCTGTCTGTAAGTGCTACGGTTGATAGTTTGTACGCCGCTGATCACTTTCCCAGTGTCTGTAGATATCACAGGTCTGGGCGGCTTAGCAGGCTTGTCGATGTCAGCCTTCACTGCACTCGCCTGGTCTCTCACAACTTCTGGCGTCGGTTGGGGCTGTGGCTGCGGTTGGGGCTCTACTTTCTTATTTTTATCTGGAGTAAAATTAGGCGGCACTGGAGCAAGAGGTTTGTTCTTTCGCCTCATTATGGGCTTAGGACTACCATGTGGGGGACTAGATTGATCAGATAATGAACTGTTGGATTGGGCCTTTTTGATATCGTTCTCGAGCAATATTAAACTAGTGTCGTGACTGTTGCTCCGGGAGTGACGGCCGCCCTCCGTCAGTTTGCTCAGACTTAGGTGATTGTAGTCAAACATGGACTTGCTCATGCTGCTGTAGTCACCGTTCGCGGGCTCCTGACTCAGCGCAGCTGTTTGGTTGTAGCCGTGGACGAAGTTAGGCGAAAACCCGTACTCGCACTGATCTGGAAGTAGATCCTCTTTGGTGAATGAAATGAAGAAGTTGACATCATCTTTATAGAACCAGTCGGCGTGCTTGATGAGCAGCTCCACGATGCAGTTGACGGCGGTGGTGATGTTCATGTCGAAGGTGCTATCGTCGGCCGCCCACAGCAGGTTGGGCGCGATCACGATGGCGAGGTTCGAAGGTGTCATTTTGTTTGTACTTTGGTTCTGTGTCAAAGTAGACAAAAATTTGATAAGGTACCTAAGATTTTGGAAGTTGGCCTCGGGCAGTAAGTGTATGGCTTCCCAGAGAGCGTTAAGTCGAGTTTGTTCCGAGGGCTGTCGGGACGCGTTCACGAAGTTCTCGTAGAGACGGTACGTTAGGAGGGGCTCGGGGAGTTCTCTGAGGTAGCACTTGAGGACCGAGGCTACCACGTGCATGTCCCTGTAGTCTCTGGGCAGCGGCACATTGAACAGGCCTGCGTCTAGAGATAGTTTCATTCTGCGCACTTTCGATGTTCCTGGAAGAGAACGACATTAGACATTACTGGCACTGTTATGATAACATAATTGAAGCAATCTAATAATATACATCTGTTATGAGAGCATGACCGTTGTTTTACAAGTAATATTACAAAATCAATGAACCACAGCACTGATCACGCTTGAACTGTGGATATGTGGAATGTCTGATACTGGTGTTTTGCATATGGCAATGAGCTTCTCCTTCGATCGAAATAAACAATCAAATATTTGATTTGTGTTCTGCTATTTCCTGGATAAATAAAATTAAATCATCGTGAATAAGTTACAAATGCTAAATTGATTTGCCTAAACAATTTAACCTCCTGTATTAAGTCATGTCAAATAATAAAATTAGCTCTTGTTATTTTATTCAAAGAAATATAAATAATTTGTATTAGTCATCATTTAGTTCACCAAATAGATAAATGTACAGTCACTTGAAAAGTACATGTCTTTACTAAAGGACAAATCAAAAAATTGAGCAGTAATGATATTAAGTATGTGTTGAGAATTCTTATAGGTCACTTATTAGAGGCAAAATGTAATCAATCTAATGTATGCCAATTTTAGATACTAGTTACTAGCATAACTATCGCAAAATATTCCACAGTCGCATCCCTGAAATCGTCATTTATAAGGAAAGCCATATACATTAATAATTTTTTTCCAGTTAATTCAGTTGATTTGAACTTTTTTGTAGGACCAAATATATCAAAAGCTATAGCACTTTATTTAATTTAAATGTCTTTGAAAGGCTTTGTTGTTAACTGTACCTAACAAGAAACCAGTTTTATTTACACGTGTTTAATTAAATTTTCCTATTACTCACCGCCAGCGATCCTGAACAGCCCTTCCTCATTTAGTGCTAGTTCGTGTAACGTGCAGACACACAACTCTATCGGGAACGCTACAGTGCGCCCCGTCACTCTCAAGTGCTCTTCTAGGGGATACCCGAACACTGGCTTCACGGAACTGTCATCTGAAACAAGGAGGTTTGTTACTAAGTTACTATTACTATTGTTTTCGTCCGTTGTGGAACCTTTATACATTCAGTTCACAGTTTAAACCTACCATTTAACCTAATATCGATCTTCCTATCCTATCCTACTTTCTCTCCTGTCCTACTAATATTATAAACGTGAAAGTCATTGAGGATGTATGGATGTTTGTTACTATTTCACGCAAAAACGCTATAGAACGGATTTGGATGAAATCTGGTACACAGAACTTGGATTAACACATAGAATAGTTTTTATCCTGATGTAATTCTCTCGTGGGATAACTGTCAAGTCGTATTGGGGCGAGACCGCAGGCAACGCCTAGTTATATCCAAATAAACCGGAGACAGAATAGACTACAAAGCAGGAGACGTTCGAAGCTGTGGCCAGAGCTCATAGCTTCATACTTCAAACTTAAATTAAAGGGTTATGACCTTCTGTAACCTCTTACCCTAGCTTTTAAACGTTGACCGGTAGGCATGCCACTTATCATTGTAACTGATATTATCGGAGCGGATGATCCAGTCACGTAGTGATATCGATTAGGAGCACGTGATAATTGTAAGATATTTTGACGGCCCAGCCAGCAACGTAAGCACAGAAAGAAAGGCATCGGATGGAGAACGACGAATGGGTATGCGAACACCTTTGTTCAGTGTGTTACTTTTTCTTCAGGACAGTGAAAGAAACTGTTACTCTTGTGCTTGTAAAGAAATTATTCTTCTTCACAGCTTTCGAGAGGCTACTTAGAAATACTACGCCATTGTCGGCCCAGGTTTTAATTCAGTTCACGCCGTTTGGCAGTCTCAAATCAGACAAGAGAGAGAGACATCATCTATGATTTTGCTGCATAATTTGATGATCGGGTTGATATCGTTTCACTTAGAGTTCGTCTCGCCACAATTCGGGTTCAGGCCCAGTTGTGCCGACACAGGCATTTGAAGTAGGTGTACTCCTTACAAACACTATGTAAAAAAATGCATTTGTTTTTATGTATATTCTGTTTTAACAACAAAAAAACGACCACTAAGGGGTTGTTTTTGGGGTTGATAGTTTGTATGAAACTTCGTTACTACGAGTGCTAGGACTTAGGTTCTCACTAAGACGGGATTTTCCGAAATTCAACCTCTAAGGGGTTGTTTTTGGGATTGATAGTTAGTTTAAAACTTCTTTAGGTACTGTGCTAGGAGTCTCAAGTTTTTGTTGGATATTTATTTACATCTTCCAAAAGTATCCGATAGAGAGGGTGCAATGGAGTAGAAATTCACAGGGGAAAAATTCGAAATTAACGCGGATAAAGTCACGGGCGAAGTGCTAGTTTATGTCATAAAACAAATAATGGAGGAAAGAAAAATTCGCTTCGTGCGGTGTTAACCAAATATTTACCTTTTTAAGTTGTTACCTTTAATTAAAATATGCATGTTAAAGGGATATAGGGTTGGCAGTAATTCTAAGAAATGTTCATCGCCTAACTACAGTTCAAAATTTTCATTATAATTAATAAACAAATATACTGTTTAATTTTATTGATAAAAAATGAATTGTTTTATATTTATACCTATTTGTGTTTTATTTCTTGCCCTTTCCATTTCCAAGCTTCCAATAACTATAAAAAAGTTATCCGACATGCTATAGGTGTGACAACAATCGGCCAGCCTGACTCAAATGAAACAAAAGAAGTCTTTGCATGGATAAAACTTTTTTCTGACCGACTTCCATGACGATAAGTAACACTCTTACGCCAGTTATACATAAAATTAATTTACATTATTTAATAAAATATTGATACCTAGTGATTATTAAAAGTAGTCAAAAATACAAAAGTATATTCCAACTCTTTTATAAAATACTAGCACTATGCCCGCGACTTCGTCCGCGTGGGTTACGTACTTTCCTAATTCCCCCTTTTCACCCCCTTAAAGGTTAAATTTCCAAAAACCCCTTCTTAGTGCTCCCCTACATTATAATAGGAAGCCGTGTGCAAAATTTCACATTCCTAGCCCCAGTAGTTTCGGCTGTACGTTGATATGTCAGTCAGTCAGTTCTCCTTTTATATATATAGAAGAACGATACCAAAATTATACCCACACCTGCATGAGTAAGTACATCGCTATCGCTAAATTGGTACAGTCCAGTCCATTGGCGGAAGTATTATGTCGATGTATGTACCTACGTGTCCACGACGGATGTGTACATTGGTGCAAAGGAAGCATACATAATTTATTGAATGAAGATTTGGACACATTCAAATGCATGGTTACCTAGTTTGAATATATAAATTGATGTCGTGGTTTGTTTCTTTTAGTTTTATTAAGTCGAACTGGCCATATACTCGAAGTAGCGTTTGTTGGTCTGGCCCCAGACTAAGCGGGCCCCGCATGGTTGAGAATTTACGCAGGCTAGATCCCATTCCTTGCGACTTAAATGTTAACTGTCTAATTCGTTCACAAAATTAGCCAGAAATGAACTAGAACAGTTCGAAAAATGGTTGAAACTGAGCAGGGCAGCCAACCTTGGAACAAGTTTTGAAAATATATCTTTTTTTTTAAAGACTGCCCTACGCTATAGTAATTGCCCCTGTATCGTGGGTGCGTTCAGCGTTTACAAACATAAAAACTCACATACACAAACACCCAGACTCGGAACAACTACTTGTAGGTCATCATACAAATATATGCACCGTGCGGGGATTGAACTCGCGACTTGAGTAGTCGCTCGCTTAGTCACGGCGCCAACCACCGGATACACCAGACTCGTGAAGAGCCACGCAGGTTCTTGCAGCCTTATCCAACACTGTATTTGAATCTGATTGTAGCAGAATGAAAGTACCAAAACATAGTATCAAATGGCGTGATTGTAGATGGTGTGATTGTTGAGGCTTATGTTCACCTGTATGGTTTTTAATGATATGCTATTGGTGGACATAGCCGAGTAGAGACTTGATAAATGTTATTCATTTTGCAAGTTGGTTGGTCAATAACCCTTTTACACATTACACCCACACCCATCATCTTCATCAAAAAATATTTTTAAAGCTAGATGAGGCCGGTGTCTGACGACTTTGAGAAGAAACATCCGAAACAGACTCAGGGGTCACTTTTCAAGTCCAGACATACTGTTTAAGTCATACGAGGGGCATGCACGTGTCTGAGATGGTCTTTTAAGGAAAAAATAACCACACAGAGTGGACCTGTTCAGTCAGTGTAAGCTGTCGTTAATTGTCGTGTAGCTCGACTCATTACTCATGGAGCTCAATGAAACGACGAACAACCAAAGAAAGGTTCATTCATGCTTCATTACATCTACACCATGTAATGAAGTAAACATGTACCACTCTCATCAACCCAAACCAATATAAGGAATTATGAACAAACATTTTTAGAATGATATATGAACAAAATTTAATTTGGAAGTTATTTACGATAGTTAGATACTCTACATAGTCCAGTATTACAGCTTAATATCCTGTTACAGCATATAAATAAAATTTAAATTAAATGATATCAGTAAACCGGCAATTAATGCATTAGGTATTACAGGATAAATTTTATTATTTCCTATAAGTTATGCCTGACGAGTCAACATCTATGAGTATTAAAATGATTGTTGAATAATAATCACAGGAGAGAGGATGTTGATAAAACAATTTGCGCCGACATCTAATTATAGAACTAACTAAGGCTAACTACTGCTCAATTAACTAATGATGGATAATATCTATCATTATCACTTTCTTAATCATTAGACATGTAAACAAACTACTTTTATTTACTGTAAGAAATCATTTTAAGTATTTGTACATATTTTAAAAATTATTTACGATACAATAAGTCTAATTAATGTATATAAGAAATCAAAATAAAAAGTAAATGAAATAAGAATCTTTTGATTGGTCATGAGTGATGTTGACATACACTCCCCACATACATACATACTTTATAAATAGCAAAAAATAAAAATGTAGACTAAGACCAAAACACAAACTAATTAAGAGTGACAGTTGTGTGAACAACAATTAAACAGAATTGCGACTATTTAACAATTCAATATACTTACTAATGAATCGTTCTAGCTCCGGGACAGTATCTTGTAGGGAATGTAATGCGGACTCATGGTATGCTCTTTGTAGTTTGACATATTGCAGTAGCGTATGTGCCAATTGGGCTTCTTTTGCGACAAGTGCAAACATGTCTGCAGCCAGGGCATCTCTTGCAGCCTCCACCCGTATGCCGACATCCTCCAGTTCCTCTCGCGCAGCATTTAATTTGATCGGGTTTTCTTCCTTTTGCCGCTCTAAATGCTGTAGAAAAAACGAGAAGTTGTGTGCAATCTTATCTTGTGAATCCATATTGATATTGCGTAATCTAATCTAAATAAATAACAGTAAACCTCAGTTTGAACCAATTTGATATGCACAAGTAGAATTGTTGAGGGAAATAAATTTAGAAAATCATAGAGACACATTAAGTTTGTTGCTAGCACCTATGAGTTAATACTTTTGTTAATGTCACAAGTAACAACAGAGACAGTCACTAAATCCATTAGGTTGAAAATCAGAGTAAAAACTATGAGGAATAGCAAAAATACTAAAAAGATCCTGGAGGATAAATTTGATGAAAACTACATTTGTTATGGGATTTTTTTAAATTAATATTTCTGGCCAAGAAGCAAACCAGTTAATTAAAAAAAACACGCTTCATCAGTACACCATTCCATACCGTCGCTAATAAAGAATTAGCGGTAAGTATGACACCTCTTATCTCGGAAAGCATGTTAAACTGTTGGTCCTGTTCTGATCTTTCTCCGGTCTTTTAAAATTTTAGTCCAGAGAGTAAAGGAACTGAGAATGCACCTGTGACTGTGCACACTTGTGCCCTATGATATCTCACATGCAAAGGGCTTATAGCGATAAGCCCTCTGCTCTAATCAGCAGAGGCTGAGATTTGCCTCCATGGCCGAAATTGGTATACATTTTTAAATATTTTTACAAAAACAAAATAACAAAAAAACATTTAAAAATGGGGCACAATTATTATTATTTGTGTCTATTGAATGGCAGAAAAAGTGCAGAAAGCAAATAAAATCTTTGATAAAAATGTCCAGTTTCACATCATCTGAATTTTCACAACTACATAATTATTATATATATTATTTTTTTATCTGAAGCTGTGTATTTTTGTCATGCAACAGAGATAGCTGTACAAAATATATATTCTAGATGGTTAACACACACTGCAAATATAAACTATCTTATACATATAATCAGATTATTATGACATTGAAAAGCTCTCAAATATCAAAACATGGTTTAAAGGTTTGTTTATATGATGAGTATATCTGTTATCCAGATAAAGGCAAACATTTAACAAGAATTGATCTCAAAATTCAATGTACAGATAACTTTTGATAAGTGAGATGAGTATAAGATTATAACTCACATGATATCTGCTGGCTGCAGTGTCTTTTTCGCTCATAAGCCTGTTGAGGTGTTTCTTAGCTTTCATAATGGCTGGGAGATCTTGATCACTAATAGTAGTTAACGGGGCACATACTAACTGCTCTACCTTCAGTTCATGCTCTGCTATCTCATTTGCTAGAAATTTTTCAGTTTTACCTAGTTGAAAAGAAATAATTTAAATCATGATTTTGCACAATGCATTTGAATTATACACAGATTTTTCCTTAAATAATAGGGTAAATTTAACACTTACCACATTCAAATAAAATATATTTTAAAATGCTGTCATCATCATCAAAGTTGCTGGCTTCACACATCGATAATCCAAGGAGGTATTCAGGCAGTTTCTTTAGTCTTTTTTCTCTAGCTGCAGGGTCCTGGCCCTGTGTGCTACCAGCCCCCGTTGACAGGCGCTTGCTGACCAACTGTAAGGCATTTCTGAGGTGCTCTACCTTCCTGTCAGCTGTTTGCAACTCATCAGTAAGTCCTTCCGCTTTTCCTGACCTGCTAAATTAAACATTAATCACAAAATGTTAATTGTTTTATTAAATTAATTAATTATATTGAATATTTCAACAAAAAAATTAATGTTAAATATTACTTTTTTCTCATGATACTAGCTTCTACATAAGTTCTAATGTTACTGATACTGGTGAAAAGATGACAATAACAACGAGCCAAACCCACAAAGAAGTGAATCTTATCTGATAGCTAAGATAATGTAAAGTACTTGGTATACCTTGAAAATGTTTGGTCGGCGAGTTGCTTAACTCTATAGAACTGTTTCTTCATTGTCACTAATCAATTTCGATGAAATTATTTTTAAGTTACAAGGTCATTGGACCCACTAGGAAAATAATAAAACGATCAAGATTTCGCTAAAACGAACGTAATGTCAGAATGTCAATGAGATCATCCTCATCGAAGAATGTTGCAGTAGAGTTTTACGAAAATTAACTACACAAAACTTCCATTAAGGCACTACATTTCCATTGTTCACATAAAACACTTTAAATTAGCCTATTTATTTTGTAATTTTACGTATATAGATCCAGCAATTAAACACACTCGATGAATCAGAAAAATAAAATAAGCACAATCACAGATAATTTAGAAAAAACTTAATTTGTTGTAATCTGTACACGCTAACAAAACGCGATGATGTCATTGAAATTGAATAAAACGTTTATTTCGCATTGGATAAAAATCTGAATTGAAAAACATAATCGTTATTTCAGCCTTATTATAGCCCCGTTAGTTGGTTAAGTGGTTGGAAGCCTGGCATGCAGACATAGGTTTAACCCCAAAGATATAGAGTTTGGACTGAGCAACACCTGGAAACCATTCTCAAAAGAGAGACAATTAATTTTCAGACCATCTATTCCTTTCCCTAGGACATGTAGATGGTCTTAATTTATTAAAAGTTTTTCTCTCATTTTAGACAGCATGGTAATTGATATAAAACCTGACAATTGCTCACTCCAGATGTCGCTACTGTAGAGCGTTCCATGAATGTGATGGCTAGCTGCCATATCTTTTTTGTAAACAAGCTACAATTACGATGATATGCACAGCTGTTGATAATAAAAATAATATAAAAAGAAGAAAATATGGGAAAAATCACTTCGAAGGAAAATTGGGAAATGAAGACAATACAGTCTGTCTATTAACCTTTTCGCCGCCAACGTACACAAAACGCAATGCTTCGCCCAGCGCCAAGCTATAAATGTATAACTAAATGTACAGTAAACAGTAGTGATGGGGATATCGTTATATCGATGAATAAAATTTGTACGCGTAAAGTTAAGATTTAAAGTTGATTTTATGAATATAAATAAAAACTGATTAAATATTTCCAGATTTGTTTTATTTCACAGTATCCATAATAAGAAAAAACAGTATAATTTATGAGTATTAAAGAAACTAATACATAACTCAATTAGAACTATAAATAAGGAATGGGGTACATCTCTATTTGTTTCGTGATCTCATTCTTTAACTTCATATCAAGTTATTGGCACTGAGGGCACATTGAATTCGATTCTGATCAGGGATGGGTCTATGGTCTTTCTTTCTTCTATTTTTGTTTATTCCTGTGTTTTTTTAATAACTTCAGTCAACGTTTTTTACCGTAGGTATCTAAGAGGCAGAATTTTGAATTGTTTTTTGAAATGGAAAGTAAGTATATATTTAAATTCTATCACGCTGAGCCGAAAAGAATTTCTAAAAAAGTTAAAATTACAGTGCTTTCATACACTGTATTTACCATAATAGTGTATAGAGTACAAAAACAGTACCTAAATCTACTGTAATTACAGTGCATCTGGAGATACTGGGTTCACCGAACATTTTACATACTTATTGAATTCCTACTCTTTGATGAATAAACATTATTATTATCATCCAGTTAGACATACCTCAGAATTATCTTCTGGTTCAATGTTCAAAAAATACTCCGAGTCCGATTCCACACCTTGCAAAATTTTTAAAAGTTCGTCTGAATCAAGTTCACTCATTTTTCTCTCAGATGCGTGCGCGCGAATCTGATTTTGTGCTGCACTATGCCAAAGTGACCTTGACAACCGCTCGCCTATGACGTCACTGACTAACTTCTATAGAAGTTCTTGGCACTCGGTGGCGCACAGTTGCATAACGACCACATGTTTTGTAGAGATGGGAAAATAATTATCGACAAGAATTAGTAACAACTTTATAATTACGTATCGGCATCTACCTGAAGGTCGAAATTCATCTACTATCCTTTGTAATGAAGAAGATAACTAAGTTCATATTTTATTGACCTCAAAATGTTTTCGATATTCGTAATTTTCTGTATTTATAAATATTTCAATGGTGAAATCAACATTTCACGGCACATCACTGGCCAACTTGATATGAAGTGATTGGCGTTCTGAGGAAAGAAACAAAATCGGAGTTTCTGTTTTTGCCGATTTTAGGACAAACTAGGGCTTATTTTGTGTAGAAGAATAAAAAACAGGGTAGTAGACAGTGCTATCTTAAATAATAAAATGAAACAAAGCTTTTAATTGCAGTAAATTTATTTTAATAAATGAATAACTTCTATAGAAGTTGTGGCGCTGGTGGCACGAAAATCCCGAACTTCTATAGTGAAGTGCTTGGCGGTGAAAAGGTTAAATCAAAACGATGCTTGAGGGAACTAAAATTATTCAAAGTAGGGCAACACTTAATCAAAATACATCGTATGTCATCGACTTGTTTTGCGACTCGTTATCTATTGCATTTTTTACTGCTTTTCAAGTTTACAGTGGTTAAAACTTGTTAAGTATCAGGAAAACAAATCAGAGTGGAGTTCAGGAAATTAGTTAAAGTGTTACAGCGATGTTTGTTTTATCACCAAGCTAGATCAATTTTCTCTTTGGATGATGTTTATGCTCGAACAGCAGATAAGACAGTTACATAATCGTTTTATTGTTTGTTTTTAATCTATATGAAATTACAAATTTACTAAACAAACGATTTTAAGGCAATAAGGGCGATTGTGCACTACAAGGAATTTTACTGTCCGAACATCCGATTTTTTACGGTCCGAAGTGGCATGAAAAAAACGGATGATTGGCTTGTGCACTTGTCCGTCTTTACTCGGATGATACGCCTCAGTTTAGGGTAGCTCTGTCTTTGAAACTACACGCCACACACGGGAAATTTCTCTCAACGATGACTGTTCCGGAATGGGGAAAAGTAAAATGTCGGACGGTAAAATTACGTATAGTGCACAAACTAGTATATACATTATATGGCGTGCCATATCGGACCGTAAAAAATCGGACTGCCGGACAGTAAAATTCCTTGTAGTGCACAATCGCCCTTAGAATTGTTTACGTTACTTCTTAATAGGTTAGGTTGAAAATGTAAATAGCATATTGTAGTACGTCCAAAACTTTTGATACTTTTAGGTGGACAATTTTACCACTGATTTTAAATCTGAATATGCTATTTCATGTCAGAAATTGAAAAGTGTTATCTATTTTTCTGTTAGATAATACTTTTTTTTTAATATTTTCAGATTATCTACAGCGTAAAGTATATCGTATCTACGGCGTATTATAGACTGTGAAGGCTATAAAATTATAGCAAATGAACTCCTGGCAAACTCCAAAAAAACATGCCGTCTTAAGAAATGGATGACTTCAAAATTTATATGCACGTTTTATTTTTTATTTTTTATCGTGGTAAAATCATCAAATGAGTCCTCCCACCTCGGGGCAGGGCGGGAGGGACTGTCAGGCTTGTACTGACTAAAATCCACGGTGTCCTTCAATAGCCCTTTACGTACCGGGGTCACGGTAATGGGTAAGTTCCGCGACCCCGGCAGGCTGCGGCTGGGGTGGAGGGAGGTCGCTGTTCTCTCCCTCACGCGGCCCGCCTCCTCCTTCGCGAGCATGACTGCTTCGCAGAAGAAGGCGACCGCTTCCCACTCCGTCTCGCCCCGCAGCATGGCCTCGACCAACGCCGGGCGCGCGAGGTCTTCCCCTATCGCCGTCGTGAGGACACGGCGGTGCTCTGCCCAAGCGGGGCAGTCCTGCAACGTGTCCTCTGGACGATCCTCGCAGTGGTGACACCCAGGCGTTTCTTCCCTCCTTATCCGACACAGGTACCTCCCAAAACTTCCGTGTCCAGTGAGGACCTGCGTCATGCGGTAGGTAAGGACGCCGTGACGCCTATCCAGCCACTCCTCAAAGAGGGGTCTTACCGCCGCGATTGTGGCGTGCCCAAACATTTATATGCACTTGGAGAAATGATTCAATTCTTTTTTATTAGTAAAACAAAGTTAAAATTCAAATATTAAATTAAATTATGTATCATATTTTTTTTTAATTATTCATTTATTTGAACGGACAGACCAAAGGTTTGTGCTATCCAAAGGGGGTTACACTTTGTCTGTAAAGTTTAAAGAACTAAAATTGATTAATTTAATAATTCATTATACTTTCATCATCTTATTTCAATTATTCACCTCTCCCAATATTATTTTGACAATTTTTGGGGGATGTATCTGATCGATTTAGGCAACTAATAAGATCAGCCTACAGTTAAAAAAACGTCCACTAGTAAAAATTATGTTTCATTAAAACCAGGTTTGTTATTCTAGTATAAAGTACTAGCTAGTATCAAGATCAGTTTAGTCAAACTATACAGGGTTGCTACGTGCACGACCGCGGCGCCCTCATCGATTTTCATGATTCTATAGACAGACTTGTTTAGGTAAG
Source organism: Agrotis puta (assembly GCA_943136025.2). Lineage (NCBI taxonomy): Eukaryota > Metazoa > Arthropoda > Insecta > Lepidoptera > Noctuidae > Agrotis > Agrotis puta. The sequence goes on along the minus strand of OW964175.2, from coordinate 12,708,064 downwards.
GTAAGGTATTGCAATTTTGAAATAGCACTTGTAGTTTGCGAATGCCAGGTGTTTTTATCACAATATGACAGTTCAAATACATCAAAATAGACAGCTGGAAGCGATTGACAGGTCAATCCATGCTCTAAATCTATGATTTTCATTGAGAGAAAATTAAATGTTTCTACAATTTCTGTGCTTTAATTTGACATTGACAGTTGACACTTTGATAGCACTTGACAGAAAATAGGCTTCGTGTCGTGTATTTATTTACATTTTATGAAAACAGAATTCTTTGCTTTTATTGCTATCTCTGGTGGTGGGAGTTCGAGTTGCGCGTATTATTCATTGAAAAACTACGTCAACAACTCAGTTCTCTTTTAGATGTTCGGGTGTTGAGGCCTGTGTTGTCACGTATACGTATCGCCGTTTTGTAAATAATACAATATTTAGTTTAGTTTCGGAGAAAATAACAACATCAAAATGAATCGAAAATTTGTAAACGTTATAATCCTTGGATTTGGATTTATGTTCGTCTTCACTGCATTTCAAACCATGGGAAATATAGAGGTGAGTTTTACTTTTTTTGGTATTCCTGGCATGTCCAATATTTTTAATAGATTAATTTATCTATATCAAAAACAGGTGGTTTTTTCAGCATATTAATTGTACTCAAATTTTATAAGTTAATTTATATATTTAATTTTTATAAATATAACTATCAATTTATTTAGGTTCTAAATTAATGAAAAACAACAGAATTATAAGCAACAGCTATAAACAATAAAATACATTACGATTCACATTATTGCACACTAAAATATAGTGTGAAATTAAATGAAAGTAATGATAAACATACATTGTTAAAACAGCAAATAGTATTATCATAGACAATAACAGTAATTAAAAAAAAAAAACTTGTTATCATAGAATTCTCATTGTTTCCTGGGTCACATTCAACTATTTTGTTGTAGAAAGGATCACATTCTGCATGTAGCGGCATCAATACAAATGTCAAGCTCTGACCTTGAAATCAGTATCAGCAATTTACTCACCTGTTGAAAGCATATCCAATATTATTAAACATATATCATAATATACAATATATATAGAATATTAAAGAAAAATTCTATTTTTTACTAGCTAGTATAGCATTGATAATTTTTTTTTTTAATAGTATTGTGATAAGTATGGATAACTAAAATATTTTATTTATCTGCACATTTAACAATGGATTAATATTCCCTTTTTGTCCCATCCTATAAATTCTTCTGTTTGATAAGAAATTAATTGCTGTAAGCAACCATTATTATTATATTACAAATGGCCTATTGCAGCTTCATTTTTTTTTAAATGTTTTAAAATCATCCATTGCGTCCTCCCACCCAGGGCAGGACAGGAGGGACTGCCAGACTTGTACTGACTAATATCCACAGTGTCCTTCAATAGGCCTTTATGTTCTGGGGCCACGGTTCCTGATAAGACAGTCCTGTGACACCGGCATCTCGGCTTCACTTGGGTTCATATTCTCACCTATACAAATCCAAAAAGGTTTGCTATCACTTTGGAAAAATCTTAATCTTTTTTGTTATGGTAGATTATATTACGATTTCTTCATCTTTTTTAGATTCTTTATTTAAAAATATAGATATCTACACTAATATTGTAAAGAGGAAAGATTTGATTGTTTGTTTGTATTGAATAGGCTCCAAAACTACTGGACCAATAAAAAATAGGCATTACGGCGGCTGGCAAAAGCTGGTAGAATGTAAAATAATTAAACAGTTCAGTAACAAAAAAGTAAAATTTAAAAAAGAATATCAATTTATGCTAGTGATCATAAACTTTTTTTGATGTGTGTACTTGGAAACTTTCTTAGACACAAGCCTTGTCCTAACAGATTTATCTAATTGGAAGATATACTGGGTAAATTATCCAACTGGGAGTGGATATAACTGAAATGATGAGGAATATCGAAAAATGCTGAAAGGAGTCTTGGGGCTGATTAAGACTAACACTAAAACCGAATTAGGTATTGGATTTCAGAAAAATCTATAATCCTGGCTAGGAAACGAAACCGCTGATTTTAGAAAAAAAAACACACCTTGTAATAATACACCATTCGATATTCTCGCTAAGTTGAGAATCAAATTCTAGGAAGTTATGATATACGGTAATTATAATAATGGCCCCCCATTTATTTTATTCTGTTTTTTAATGTTAGTATAGATAGCAGCAATAGAAATACATCAGCTGTGAAAATTTCAACTGTTTAGTTATCATGGTTCATGAGACACAGCTTGGTGAGAGACAGACGGACAGGGAAGTCTTAATAATAGGGTCCCGTTTTACCCATTAGGTACGGAACCCTATTGTATTGTATTGTATAACGGGCTGGTATCCGCAACTCCACGTCAAATGCGCGTATTTTGCGTACGGGTGGGGTACGGAACCCTAAAATGAAGGTAGCAACTGTATTAATTGGCGTTACTTAATTAATTATCAATTAGCAAATTATAATAATTGTTCTGCCGGCAAAAGTGATTCATAAGCACAGCTAAAAGAAACGTTTACGTGGCTAATAGCATACATAGCGTATTATTACGTGTAAGGCATGCTTTATTCCAATATAGTAATTAAATTCTACACGCGATTACTAGATATCATGAGAATGGTTGAACTAAGAGGTGTAGAAATATAAGGATGTTCGATGTACACAATCTGACGGACGCTGGGTCGCCAAAAGATCACTACCCACTGACGTCAAGTTCATCATGATGCATACCAATGCGCGTGGTGAACTTGACGTAGGTTTGGAGGCGTGGCGGCTCGATCGATCACCGCTTTGTGTCGGTTTTGTAGCTCTATAATGACTACTAATTTTTTTATGTCGTCGCACTAAACATTTGTTTGGAAACCGTTATGCGGGCTCTAGATAGGTACCTACCTACTCCTACGAAAAAACTGTTATAGTTGGTACTGTTTGAGTTTTGACCCACATTGACTTAGATGAAAAAGGTCTATACTAATATTATAGAGCTGAAGACTTTGTTTGGTTGAACACACTAATCTCAGGAACTACTGTTTCGAATTGAAAAAATCTTTTTGTGTTGGATAGTCCCCTTATAAGGAAGGCTTTAGGCTATATGACATCACGCTACGACCAATGGGTACCGAACAGCTAGTAATCCTATAAATATCATTGGCCTTTAAAATTATGAAACCTGCTATGCACTTAGCGGCTTTACTCCATTAACCTATAATAGCGTGTTTGAAGATAGCCATAATATTACAATCATAATAAACACTACAAATTGAGAATCAATAAAATCCTCAACATGCCGTCGGCCTTTCAATGTAAACGGATGCTCTCTGTGACATACCATACATAGCTGTTATTTCATAACACATTGAGTAACAGATAAAAGCACTTTATTTAATTTTATTTACAGCCCGTAGAGGCGTAACATTGATATCTTTGACGTTAATAAGGAACTGCGTGACATTAACCACTTTATAACCATGTCCATAAGACACCTTTTATGTTGGACATTACACAACATTGTGCATTGCGATCATCGTCCGAGATTCGCAATGGTATTGTGTAAGTTCCTCTAGTGCGGATCTTCCCCCCAATCTGCAAATGTCATAGAGGTGTTTGCCGCTTAGCATGTGTTTGTTGTGAATATTTCACAACGCAGGAAGAACGGTTTACGTACTTAAGTTACCGGGGAGTCTCGGAGGGTTTTTAAAAGGCACAACTTTACTTGACGACCGTTTATTTCAGACTGACTATTCTATCTTAACTAACAACAGGATACAAATTCACTTAATATCTAGCGTTTAGAGTTACACTCTGGCAATATCGGGAATGCTTGGTCAGCAGAGCCCGCCGGTCGCGGCTGGGATCAGCGCACTGTTATTGTTCCCACCGGAATACTTGCTAGAGATAAGGCAGGTAGAGCATTCATAACGCCTCCCCCCGCAGCTTCAAAATTATCCGAGGGACTTTTATCGCTCGGATTATTTTGAAATTTGAAATTACAGTACTTATACATATATCAGAGTTACAGAAATGCTTAAAATTATGATTATATGTAATAATAGAGTTCCGATGCTAACAGTTTTTACATTTATCACCGCGTCACGGTTATTTTCCACTTCACTTTCACTGATTTTTAACAGGCCATTAAGTTGTTGTAAATTCACTAAATCACTTGTATTCAAATTAATAGGTTTTCGCTGCATCTGAGATTCGGAGAGCACGATTTCAGGAAGATTAATGATAGGCAGTTTCGGCAGGTTCAAGTTACTCGTGGTGCTGTAGCGGGTTTTAAGAGCTATTTCGCCAATATGGACATTGCAGTTATCGTCTAACATCAAGTAGTAAGTACCTCGTATCTTATCTTTGATAATTTCATTATTTTAGCAGATCTTTGATAGGATGGTTTCCGCTTTACTGTAGAGTATCCATCGGTCTTTCCCCACAGGCTGGATCTTTAGGTTATTGATTTCGACTGGAACCGAATTGCAGGAACTAATGTTGTCGGAGAATTTCATCAAAGCGGCTATACAAGTATCTTCCTCCACGAACGGCATCATAACCTCATGTCTCCTCATAGAGTTCGGTGCATGGCTGGGAGAGCGAGACCATTTTCGACCCTCTTACTAGCAGGTAAGGATATTTGGGAATTATGAGCGTAGTTTGGTTAGAAGGATTAGTTGTAGGAATCGGGATCGCTCGGTAGTAGTTATATATATCATTTTTACTATAGGTATATCTAAAACGAATGTTATTTGACTTCCTTTTGAAAAGGCTTTTATACTTATACACTGTTCTAATTCTACTAGATTACCGTAATTAACTAGATATACAAGTTTAAATATTAGTTTGGTGTATCAAATTTCGCATTTCCCATAACTACATTTATGTGGATGAAATTATTCATAGTAGAATTCGCCACGTTAATCAGCGATCTGAACATTTCTGAAATAACGATTACTTTTTATTTAAAGTATCTTGACGTGTTTTTATATCCCAATCAATTGTTCGTACCTGATAGCATCGTCATAGTCTAAATTACCACTAATTATCTTAATGATAGATCCTAGAGGGTTAAAGATCCCTCGCTTAATTCTAATCGATGGAGCTAACTGATTGAATTTTTCTATGCTGGAATTCATGACATAATCGGTTTGAAACTTCACATCCATCAATTTTTGATTGAATGTTTTATTTCCAAAGTAACTCCTGACTTGTATATATATATATATATATTTTTATATTCAGCTCTAAGTCTTCTCGCATCGAACTTAAATCTAAAACCTTAATAATATTCCACTTATCATAACTTACACTAGCTTGACCTTGCTTCGTAAGAATCACTCCTGGATTCTTATTAATTATGTGCAGTTGAAGGGCCTGGGTCCTGAAGGTCAGGATCAGGAGCACGAGGTGGCACCCGTGTAGGTCGTTTAATGTCCTTAACCCTTTCGCGAGCATTGGCAAAATAATTGCAAAACCACTTTTTTAAAGTTGCGCCGAAATGTATGAAGTAAATTGATTCATTTAAAATTAAACTTTTTTAAAGCCAAAAAGAGTGTTTTTATTTTTATAATAATAATGAAAATAAATATCAAACTTAGATAACTAGGTGAAAACAAGCCATTGGCAACAAAAAATTGTCAAATTCAAACTGGGCATTGGCAATTTCTTTGCCAAATGCCGTACCCCAAAAAAAGGGGATAGGGTGAGCAAGGGGGGGAATCTATTAGTATTGTTTTACAAATGTTATTTCACAATGTTTAGAATAAATAAAACCAAAATCGGAGGTGTAAATAGTATTGCTCGCGAAAGGGTTAATAGGTACTTTGGTATCGCGGGTTTTGATTTTTACTGGACAAGTGTCCCTAGTAATATCTCCGGTTACTGTAGCTTTTTGGTAGCGAGGTTTATCTTTGCTACGTCTGATGTTTACCCCTTTTATGTATATATCATCCCCTTCCTGTACATCAAATGACGTCTCTCCGCCACGTTTTTCTTTTACCTTTTCCTTATTTTGTATTATTTTATCTGTTAGCTGTTTATAGAGATATTTCGTTCGCTGAACATGATCTTTCACTAACTGTTGTGTGTATTGTTTCTCGAAATTTACGGCAAAAGTACTATTAGATTCGGTATGGCCAAAGACAACTTCAAAGGGTGTAAGACCTGTCGTGGAATGAATACTTTGATTGTAGGCCATAATCGCATATGTCAAGACGTTGGCTGCGTCCGTTATTTTATGTTCATATTTAGCGCTACGATATATCTCTGCTATAGTAGAATGGAAACGCTCTATTATTCCCATGGAATTGGGATTATGTGCAGTGCCTATGTGCAAGTCTATTTTATAGAATTGTAGAGTTTCCTTTAATAAAATGTTGTTGAATTCTGACCCAGGGTCAGCACTGATTTTATTTGGTACGCCATAAAATGAGAAATATTTGATAAGTGCGCGAACTACCTCAGGAGTCGAGCGATTGGATAGTTCAAAGGCTTGTCCTAGTTTACTGAATGCGTCAACTATGGTAAGAAAGTATTTCCCTTCAATGGAATACAGGTCTATGAAGATTTCGGCAAATGGTTTGGTTTGGGTTTGAGTAAGCTGTAACTGCGGTTTAATGGGTTTGCGGTCATATTTCATTGTCTTACAGATGTCACAAGAATTAATTACTGTCGCAACAGTTATATCCATATTTGGCCAGTAATATGTCCGTTTAAGGTGCATGAGCGTTTCTTTAATTCCGCGGTGACATGTTTTACCGCGATGATACGTAAGTATAACTGCGCGTTGCTCGTCCTCGTCTTCAATGTATACCACTCTTTTAGTGCATTCATAAATTTTAACTGTATTCTTTTTAAATAATCTAGTAACGGCGTCCGTAAACTGACTTCTGTGTATTTTATCTTCGAAATAAAAGAAATATTTAGTTTTAGGTTTTATGTATTCTAGTAGGAAGTTTTTAACTAAAGTGGGATTATCAACAGGTAAGTGAACTTCTAAAACTTTTTGTTTATCTCGTGATAAATCTTTAACTGATGTCTGGTTTCTGTTCCAGGCAAAGACAAGAACTTGGTGGGGCTTCGTATCTACTGCTTCGTTTAATATGGGGATTCCGTCGGTATCAACATCCTTGGCAGAGTGAATTGTTTCAGGCAATGACGAGGCTGTAATAGTACTAGATGTTGGAGAGCCGACTGGATAAGAGGTAAGCGAAGGCGCACTAATCGTTTCCGATGAATCGGAGATGACTATAGTATCGTTATCTTTGTTCGTGTCACTTGCGTTACACTGCATGGATTCGTTATCATTATTATTGGTAAGTATATTTAATTTTACACGTGACAAGGCATCCGCGTTACTGTTCTGTTTCCCATTTTTGTAAATGATATCGAAATCGAATTCAGCCAATCTAAGCTTCCATCGAGTGAGCTTACTGTCAGGCTCTTTAAATGAGGTAAGCCAGGCTAGAGGACGATGGTCCGTGTAGATAGTGAATTTTCGCCCATATAGGTACGGACGAAAATGTTTTGTTGCCCAAATAATGGCTAGCATTTCTTTCTCTACTGTACTGTAACGTGTCTCCGCGTCATTTAAAGTGCGGCTCGCGTAGGCTATGGGCTTGTCACTTCCAATAGAGCCTTGTGAAAGGACTGCTCCCAGAGCATAATTAGAGGCATCCGTAGTTAAGACAAAAGGTTTGGAGAAATCGGGGAACTGAAGAATAGGCGCGTTTACTAGCAACTCTTTACACTTATTAAAGGCATCGATAAAGGATTGGCTGATCTGTACTTTGTTTCGTTTTTTTAAACAAGAGGTAAGTGGTTGCGTGATTTTAGCAAAGTCTTTTATAAATTTACGGTAATAACCGACTAACCCCAAGAAACTTTTTATTTCAGTGGGCGTTCTCGGTAACGGAAAGTCTAGTACTGCTTTTATTTTGTCATTGTTGGGTTCTAGCCCGTCTTTGGTAATTTTGTGTCCTAAATAAAGTACTTCTGTACGTAAAAATTCGCATTTGTCAAGCGTCACCTTCAAGTTGGTTTGTCTAAGTCGATCAAAAACTTTCCTAAGTTTATCTACAGCCTGTTAGTGTAATCAGTCTTAAACTTGAAACCAGTGGTTTGGTATCACTTACAGAACGTAAATTCAATAAAAAAATAAAGACTTTTTTTTTTCAATAAAGTCTCCATTTTTCCCCAAAATTATTTCACCCTATTACGCAAAGGTAAAGTAGATCAAATAAGCCGCGAGCGCCCGCGCCGCCGTGTCGCCCGCGGCGCGGGGAGAGACTGAGGTATGCGCGGGGCCCGCGCATACCAGTCTGCCGGCAGTGTCGCTATCGAACGCGTGTCTCGTAACGTACGCCCGCCGCAAGCGCGGCCCCACCGTTAATTTTTCGCGCAAGTGTTAGTGTTTAGTGATTATGTCGTACACAAAAGAACAGAGGACCGAAATGGTTCGGGTTTACGCCGCGTCGGGTGATAACCTAACTTACATCTGGACTCGTCACGCAACAAAGGTAGGTATTTTTGCCTGTCCTAAGCCAGGAAAAGTATGAAGGGAAGTTAGTTACATCACAGGTTACCTGTATTTTATTACAATGATGTAGTTAGTTAAAACTTATGTAGGTATGTAGTTAAACGGACGGCGTTAACCTGCCGCACTGGCAGGTTAACGCCCTTTGCAGTGAATACGTAACTCGGGCGCATAGTATCCATGAATTAACGGACGGTGTAGGACAGAAACATTTTTGATTTTTTTAAAGAAAAATTCGTTTATTTATTTTTAAATTCAGACAAACATTTTTATAATTAAATCAACTACCTATGGTTTCAAGGTTAAGACTGATTACACTAACAGGCTGTATATGTTCCTGCAAGCTATTTGAAAAGACTATTATATCGTCTAGGTAAACCAGGCAATGGATACCTTGCAATCCCTTCGACACGTTATCCATTGCGCGTTGAAAAGTTGCAGGTGCGGTCTTAAGGCCAAAGGGCATGCGGGTGAATTCAAAGTGCCCTGATGGGGTAGTGAACGCAGTTTTGGGTCTATCTTGTTTATCTATTTCCAGCTGGTGGTAGCCACTTGCGAGGTCTAGTGTCGTAAAGTAGGTGGATTTCCCTAATTTGTCAAATAAGTCGTTTATGTTAGGTAAGGGATATTTGTCGTCCGTAGTTATGTCATTCAAGCGTCGATAGTCTATAACCATCCTATATTTTTGTTCACCCGAGGCGTCCATTTTTTTTGGTACAAGATGTACGGGTGAACTCCAAGGCGAAAATGATTCCTGAATGACGTCATTTTGCAATAATTTTTCAACTTGTTTTTGTACTTCTATATTCTGCGACGGTGGAAGTCTATAGGGGCGGACATAAATGGGATCTTCATTTTTAGTTCTAATCTGATGCTTTACCTGATTGCTAAAAGTAAGAGGAAGTTCATCACAATGGAATATGTCTCTGTATTCAAAACATAATTTGGTTATAGCCTCACGTTCTTCCGCATTGGTGTGGTCTAATCGTAATTTAGTTAAATTATTTTTAAGTAAATCATCGATTTCAAAGTTGCTCAATGGTTCGTTATTTGTCATATTTATCTCACAAGTATTGTCATTTAATTTACATGTAATCAAGGGTTGCCGAAACGTTAATGTGACGCTATTTTCTGAAACATTCTGTATAACTGTAGTTGCAAATGAATCGATACATTTCACGAGAGCACTCGGCATTCTAACACCCTGTCCGAAATCTGTATAGTTTAATATAGCATCTCCATTTTTTATATCAGTCGGAACTTTAACTCGCGACTCTGACCTTGGTTCTAATGTGACCTCGTATGGCGGGTTATATAATATACGAATGTCTGTTGTGGGCGTACGTAATATTTGGTTTTTCATATCAATAGAGGCTTCTAATTGTTTTAATAAGTCTGAGCCTATTAAACCATCATATTTTTTATCTACGTCATATACGTAAAACTTATGTTTACCTAAAGTTTTAAAGGTCTTTAAAAGTGGTATATAAATTACTTCAGTATGTTGACTACGCGCGTGTGTACTTATGACCTCAAACGGTTCGTATAATTTATATTTTGAAAAATATTCATTTGCTTTGACAGGACTTATGAAAGACCGTGTACTTCCAGTATCTATCATGAAACGGGCCTTGATTTCGGGAATTTCTATGTGCGGGAGTTTTAGGAGTGAATCACAATTCAACTGAATTACTTCGGGTGAAAATTGGAGGCTTGTACCTGAAAATTTTCAGCATCGATTGGTTTTTCATCATTTTTCTTTTCGCAAGGTTCATTGTAAATTTGGGTTTCAGGCATTTCTAAATTATAAGCATAATTTTCTACATAATAACTGACATTTTGATTGGATTGTTCTGACGGGGTCTCTACGGGTTCAATGTTGTAGAATAGATTATTATCGTCATCGAGTAAAATATTTAACATATTTTGTCTCATCGGGCGAGCTGTACGCATAGAGACATCACTTTCCTGTAACTGTGGTGGATTACGTTGTGGTTGATTTTGTATGCCGAATTTAAATTGTTGATTTGGTGCATTGAAAACTGGCTTGGCCTGATTTGGAGTATTATTATAACCTTGCTGAGGAACGAATCTAAATCTAAAATTTTGTTGACCAGGTAAGTTGGGCTTAAAACCTTGCTGAGGAACTATTGGAATACCAAACTTAAAATTTGTTGGTGTGAACTGTGGTGTGCCGAATCGATTAGCATTATTAAAACCAGGCCTATTATTATTTTGCGTTTGTTGCGGGATACCAAATTTAAAAGGCTGGCTGTTGGGCGATAAAAGGTTTTGTTTAGGCGATCTGGGGTCTACAAAATTATTAGGATTAGGTAATGAAGTTTGTTTCTGAGCTTTGTTTTTATTTTTGTACTGATATTGAAAATTAACTTCCTCCATGACAATGCTAAGTGCACTTTCTAAAGTATTAGAGTTTCTCAAACGTACGATTCTAATCAGATCTTCCGGAAGATTGTATAAAAACACATTAAGACACATACTATTATAAATTATCATTTTAGCAGCTTTTAAACCTTCGTCCGCGAGCAAGTTTACCTTAGAGAAGAGGGTGCTACGCGTTTGTTGAATTCTGTTGCAAAATTGTAAGTAAGTTTCATCATTTTTAATTTTTAAATTTTCGAGCTCAATCGCTACGCACTCCTCTGATCTAGGGTCTCCAAAATGCTGTATGAGAATATTTTTCAATTGTTCCCAAGAATTAATGTCGTCTCTTTCACTTAGTAGAGTTGCCGCTCTACCGCATAATCGGCTAGTAATAGAATGAAATACGTATGTTGATTGTGTCGCATTTTCTGGTCCATTAAAATTTCTCAATATATATTCACACTTTTTTATAAATAAATTTAACATATTTTGGTCCCCATCAAACTTAGGGATAAGGGAGAGCAATTCTTTTGGAATAACTTGTACTCGGTCTGCCATTATTAAAATTATTAATATAAAATTCTAAGTACGGTATAACAAATAATAAAATTCCGAAAATAATGCTCAAGCACTTCACACTTAAAATAATTACCTAATTAACAAATACGAAGTCAAATAACTTTCGACGATTTTAGTTCGAAAATCACGATATATATCTACTTTCGTAGCCACAGGAAATAACAAGGACAAGACAGGAATCGTAAGGAGGTCTACTTACAGTTCGCTCGTTCCCATGCCTTCCCGTAGAGCTGCAATCGTAGAAACAGGAACCCTCGGCACCCGGTTGACAGGAATTTGTTTGGTTCGAGTTTACCCAATACCGCGCGCACAGAACCGATTTAGTGTCCTTCGAAGCACAGGCTAAATTTTGGGTATCCTACCGGCTGCGCCACTTAAGTTACCGGGGAGTCTCGGAGGGTTTTTAAAAGGCACAACTTTACTTGACGACCGTTTATTTCAGACTGACTATTCTATCTTAACTAACAACAGGATACAAATTCACTTAATATCTAGCGTTTAGAGTTACACTCTGGCAATATCGGGAATGCTTGGTCAGCAGAGCCCGCCGGTCGCGGCTGGGATCAGCGCACTGTTATTGTTCCCACCGGAATACTTGCTAGAGATAAGGCAGGTAGAGCATTCATAACGACGTTACAATCTATTTTGTTTTACATCCTGCGAATATGTTTCGTAAACAAATACATAACATCCTCGAAGAAATTCTATAACTAACCATATCAAACGGATGCTATAACAAGCTGCTGTAAGTTAACGTTTCAGTAAAATACACTTTTAAGGTAACAACTGAATCCAACTCCGTTCCTTATAATCCTCCTAGATCTATCACAGAAGGATCCCCCTTCACCAGGCCTAATTCTAAGAGCTAATAAAAAAATAATAGTAAAGCTGTTAACGATAAATTCATGTTCAGAACCTTGTAAAGAATGCAAGTAATGCTTGGACGGATCTAAGCAACTGTTTGGTTTACGTGAATCAAAGAAATATGGAATGCATGAAGGCATTACTAAAAAAGCATCAAAGTAATAGAAAAAACCAGGGTATAGATTTCAATTCTCTAACTTTTAAATAGTGTTCGTCATAGTGGCAGTAGGTTTACTCGCACATACTAATTTATTATACTCAATCTTTCTGTAATTCTCTCAATTTTATGGAGTCCATTCTACATGTCTTCTTGTTCTGTACATTTCTATATCCCATCACCAGAATTAATTTATTCTCAAAACAAGCTGTTTAGAACCCATTCATTCGAAATTTCAAATCAAGTCTAGTCAGCATAATATCGTAGAAAGTACGCAATCTGCAAATAATTACGTAAATACCTGTTACGGATATTGCACCGTTGCACAGAGCCAAGAGCCAATTATTTTCCTAGTAACGCTTCACTGGAACCAACCAGTGAGCTGATTAATTCGACTCAATAGTACTTTATTTTAATCAGTATGTTGAAGAGCTTGTAAAGTGGAATATTGACCTACGTTGTTATGGTTAAGTTACTCATTGTAATGTCACTTATATTTATATTTTTATCAATCAATCATGAAACTGGGTTGATGGACGATCGCCGCTTGTGCATTGCGTAGTTGTCACGGGAGAAAGGCAGAGTTGAATGCATTTATAGCTTAGAATATTGTTATTTTCTATCTATATCTATATTTATTATTACTTTCCCTTGTGATCGTTCGCACGAAGGTTTATTTTCAAGGGAACGGGTCAAATCCTCTCAACACTCTACTGATTGATGGAGACATACTACACGCAGTACCTGAAGCTATCAACTTTGAGGTCGATGTCTAATGCCCAGTTGAATTAGCTGAAGCAGATTTTACTGGCATCACTTTTCTTCTGAGCAATAGTAAAAGCCACAAACTGAGAAGTCATAGCACGATGAATTTTGAAATGAATTTCCGGAGGAAAATAAAGGCAAGATGAATAACGCCCTGGGTGTGGTGATCTCATATTAGTTCAGAGGTCAGACAGTTCAGTACTGAGCTTGTTAAAATGTTTGACGTCACGAAATCGTAAAAGTACCCAACATTGATGATTGGAACGAGACAATGTTTTTTATTGTTGAAGTAGATTGTTCTATTAGCTGAGACCTGAGTGCCATAATCTACTTAGGCTTTCACGCTTACACTTAACCGTTGTGCACCTGAAGTTATAAGTATGTGAAGTTCATATCTTTTGTTATTTTAAACCTCTATGCTGCTAACATATGGTCTAAGGTCTCCCTAAAAGAAAAGCTTCCTTATTTTCCTTTGTGCTGGTTTTTGTAAATCTCTCAACTCCACGACTAACTTGCAATTCAGGCCACCGTTTCCTATAGGTGATTCCTGTTAATGACACCTATCTTTTGAATCGATCACGTCTCTGCAATTCAGCTTCTATTTACCATTACCAATTAATCTCGAATCTCAGTGCATTTCACTTACATGAACTGTCCAATTCTACGGTGTAATAGTGGGTTCACTTTTACAGCGTCACTGCATCCGATTTCTTTATTCTGGCCGTTTTAAAGGATATTATCGTTGGACCAAGTATGCATGTGTTTATTAGCTAAAGACTAATTAATAAGTCGCATTTGACTTACGAGCGGTAAAAACAAGTGGATATTTATCATTGTTTGTCACACTCGATAAATTCAAGGATTTGTTTGTACTCGATTTAGGTCAGCTAGATTTACTGGTAAGATATTTATTTTCAAGGGTCTTTTCAATGATGCGTCATTTCTAGATAATTGGGAGGTCGAAAGTGACGTACAGATTGTGATAGCCAGATAAGTTGCGTTAATACGGAAAATAAATTATTTGTTTTCATGCTTCTGTTGTGAATAAGACAGCAAAAGAAAGTGCTGCAAAGCAATCTCCCACAAGAAAATTGAAATCGTGACAAGCATATGTTGTGGTAATCTCCGCAGAAATAAAAAACTTTTGTATTTACTAATTTAACCTGTGTTTGTGGGTGTGTTGTATTTATCGCGCAATTCTTTGTATACTTGCTTTATATGGGCGTCGTTCAACGACCTGTGTGCGTTACCCAGGCAAAATGTTTTGCTTTAGAGAGATGAGACTTAAACAAATAATTAGTGTATCATGAGGAGCAATTTGTTTACTAATAGCAAAATTTGTTTGAATTGTAGTTTTTAAGTTATTTAAGAAAAACAAATTTTGCTGGAGTAACGTTTGAAACGTTACCCAGGCAAAATCGTCTTTCAAAAATTAGTTTCAGCACGGAACCAAATACAGGAATAGATAGCTTTTGTTGAGTAGTAAATGTTTATAAATAGCAAAATTTGTGTGTGGTATAGTTCTTTAGTTATTTAAGATTTTGCTGCGGTAACGTTTTGGGATTTCCCAGATCTCGAAAACGGCTCAACGCAGAAGTTTGAAAAAAATACCAATAAAAGACCTTAATTTGTTTAAATTTGTTTAATCATTAGTTTTTGATTTGGTTGACGTAAACCAATGTAATTAAATGGTTTCAAAAATCAGGAGAAGCGGGTTTACATGTAAACCAATACACTTATAACCAAATAAACAGCTGTAAAAAATACCCGTGGTTCGACGCTTGTTTACAGCAGACATTTTAGATTTCATACTTTACACGTTAAGAAGATAAAAACAAATTTGATTTATTTTAGACTGGTCGTACTTTAGCGATCGAATACGCAGTTCCCATAACATTAAGAAACATGGCATACTTTAAACAAATTAAAATGATTCATGAAAATTCTTTCCTGTTAATTTCAGCCTTGAATTACGGCTCTAATGAAAGTTATCTCAAAAACAAGAATATGTCAGCAATTCTCTAATAAGCCGACCAAATTGAAAAGGTCACGTAAAAGCGACTGCACCGTACGTACGGGTAATCTTCGCAAATTAGCAGCTTGGTAACCGATGTTTTGTACAGTTAAGCAGAAAAACGTTATTCGTGAAGCCGATTTTTTAATATTTTTTAAGTGCAGTACCATATTACACAATTTTTACTAGTTAATAAAAGTGTAATATCATAGTGTATAATTTATAGTGTGATTTAAAACAATACAAACATATATACATGTAGCTATATTTTTAGTACTTAATTTGTTGTTTCTGTTAAACCAAATGTTTTATTTTGATACCACAACGCAAAGCCACGCTAAAAACGTTTTAACGTTCTTGATGCTAGTCAGAGCAGCGCGCATCGCTGTGTGCAATGCAACGCAACAGCTATATGCCTTGTCTTACTTACTCTTTAGCTGTGAGTAGTTGAGTACGCTCTATCTATGGGTACGCTAGCTCCGACCGAACCAATGAAACAATCAGTCGTGAACCAAGTGTTTTGGAGAGAAGTGCGTGTGGTTTATGTGTGTGTGTACGACGACGTCTTTGAACGATGTGAGTATTAAATGTTTTTATTTTACAGTACAGTTGTAAGGAAAATTGTACAAACTATTAATGTATCCAAATATTAAAATTAAGTAAGTAGGTTATAACTTATCTGTGATTTTTCTCTAAAAATGTTGATGCTAAGGCAAAGCAATACATATGATTTGTATGAGACTGATTTTTTAAATAAAAATAATGAATCTTAACCATTTTATTATTTTAACTAACCTGACCAGAAAACTTTTGTATTCAACTGTACTAACAAAACATCTATATTATCCTGTTCATTTCAGATGGTTGCGCTTATGTATGGTGCGGTCGCTTTTATGTGACCTTTTCAATTTGGTCGGCTCATTAGAGAATTGCTGACATAATCTTGTTTTTGAGATAACTTTCATTAGAGCCGTAATTCAAAGCTGCAATTAACAGGAAGGAATTTTCAGGAATCATTTTAATTTGTTTAAAGTATGCCATGTTTCTTAATGTTATGGGAACTGCGTATTTGATCGCTAAAGTACGACCAGTCTAAAATAAATCAAATTTGTTTTTATCTTCTTAATGTGTAAAGTATGAAATCTAATATTTCTGATGTAAACAAGCGTCGAACCACGGGTATTTTTTACAGCTGTTTATTTGGTTATAAGTGTATTGGTTTACTTGCAAACCCGTTTCTTCTGATTTTTGAAACCATTTAATTACATTGGTTTACGTCAACCAAATCAAAAACTAATGATTAAACAAATTTAAACAAATTGAGGTCTTTTATTGGTATTTTTTTCAAACTTTTGCGTTGAGCCGTTTTCGAGATCTGGGAAATCCCAAAACGTTACCGCAGCAAAATCTTAAATAACTAAAGAACTATACCACACACAAATTTTGCTATTTATAAACATTTACTACTCAACAAAAGCTATCTATTCATGTATTTGGTTCCGTGCTGAAACTAATTTTTGAAAGACGATTTTGCCTGGGTAACGTTTCAAACGTTACTCCAGCAAAATTTGTTTTTCTTAAATAACTTAAAAACTACAATTCAAACAAATTTTGCTATTAGTAAACAAATTGCTCCTCATGATACACTAATTATTTGTTTAAGTCTCATCTCTCTAAAGCAAAACATTTTGCCTGGGTAACGCACACCAACGACCTCCTTACGTAAAGATAACAAGTTTTGGGGACGATACTGTAGTATCCAAAATCAGTGTTCCACTAGGGATCCTGTTACATTCTGAGCCGTTTACCTTTTTATCGTTTTTAACACAGGTGATGGTGACATTATTTATATTACAGTTTGGAAATGTTTCGGACGTTCCGGTGTTTCAACATGATTGAAAGATTTCCATTAAACTAAGTGAATGTTTTAGTGGTAAATGACCATTATTTTCTTCATGTTGATCTCACAATCAGTATGATTTTATATAAAAATTTCCATTTGGCTATGCATGTCAAAAAATATACCCCAAAATGTTCCACTGGACTTTTCTTTGCGTCTTCACAGGCAATGACATTTTTTATTGTTTTCGACATTTTTAACAAAATCGCAGTCACTCCTTATAAAGCCATCTTTTTGTAACATTTTATCGATATCCTTGTATATCCAAATGTAGATGAATATTGGATTTGTTTTATTGATACTAAAATTGAAAATTTCGAAATCGAAAGTATTATCGCCTCGATGCGTTACGAGACTTACGACATTTTAGCGCATTGAAATGCGCTTATAAATATTTTAATGGACTGGACTTTCAGATATATTTAAAGAAGTATCGATAATTCGATACTGTTTTAGCGTACATCCCACGCTTTCTGGTTTCGAAAGCTGGTCCAAGTTAGGAGGCTGTAAAATTTTGGGAGCAGCAAGGTTATAAACATACCAAAATTATGTACATTGCATTGCAAAATTGAAATAAGAGAAAACACATAATTTCAGATAAGATAATACATTCATACAACGGTAATCTTCCTCGTAGAAATAAAAATAAATTTAACAGTCGGTATAAACACTCTATGACTTTATTTTAACGAAACCAAGACATGATGTGTTTTATCAACATTGTTGAATAAGCGCCTGCCCTGCCGTCTTACAATGTCAAGTACTAGGATCGTTCTTGATCTTTTGGCTATGCGAAACTGTATCAAGGTCCACTCTGAGATAAATCTTCTTCGTTGTCACTTTAGTTTAGGTATTAATTAATTTCTGAACTGTCAGATAAACACATTATGATAATTTTATGCGTTTAATTTAAATAATGTCTTATATTCGGAATCTTGAGTTCATAAATCTGGGGGCACGGCAGTGCCCCAGCCAAGTCTCGAGCAAAACGGGCACGGCCGTACCATCTTTTCTCGATGCGATTCGCGGCTGTTTCGCCCCCCCTATATCTTCGACGTGGACAAAGCTAGGAGTTTAGGTTTTCGGTGAATAATAGTAGGCATTAGAACAAGCTTAAGTTCGAAATTACATGCCAATTGAATTAAAAGTTTAGGAGTTACGGTCGATCAAAGTTACACCATTTTGTCACTCACTGACTCACTGACCGATCATCAAAAACCTAAGGTACTTCTAGCAGACTTAGAAACTTCAAATTTTGCACCAAGATAGGTCATTAGCCACATATAAAGGAAAAATTATAAAAACATTAAAAAATAATATACCATAGAAAACAATTTTATATTTGCGGTTTGGCAAGAACATAATGTATGGATTTTGACTGCATTGTTAACTTTGTTCGTTGTTTAAGTATTCAATTGGATGAATAAATACATAGAATAGAAAAGAATAATATAAATGTAATACATAGACTATAATTAATACATAAAGTTCATAATTCATTAAATTAATAAAGCTAAAACTCCATTGTATTGCGATAAATTTCGATTGTATGCGCGCTCGATGGATGGCGTTGTACCTGTCTGAATCGCGCTATGGTTTCGTTACCGAGCGCAGTATAAGTAGTACTTTAAAATAATTCGATAATTTTCATTTGATAGCGCCATCTACCTATGAAAAACCATTTCGAAACTAAAAAAATATTGTAGCTATATTCGGAGAACTTAAGTTAGCCGGATTAGATAGTAGATTTATTATTGTTACTGAAACAGTTATTTAGGCAAATAGTTTATTAATATAACATAGACATAGTTACAATATCTAGTTGTTTACGTGTTATTTAGTTTAGTTATATTTAGTTTGTAAGTTAGTAGATTTATGTTTATTTAGCTCGTTGAAAAGAAACAAAAGAGATAGAGATAGAGAATGGGTTCTAAGCAAAGCAGTAGCTGAAGTCCAAGAAATTATGAGGTCACCTAAAAAAAAAGAAAGAAATACACTTACAAAAAATAAATGAGATCCCACCAAAAACATTAAATGTAAAAAAATGCCAAGTCTCTCGATGCAGTCTTTCCATCGTAAAAAGTTTTGAGATCTCATAGAAGCCAAATCCTATTCAAATTATTTTGTAGTTATAAATCAACATTTAGTAATTGTGTCAATAGTTTTCTTTATATTATAATTATAGTGACTTGGCAATGAGCACAAGAAGAAACAAAACGGCATATTTGGAGTTGAAAGTCACACACCGCATGCGTAAACATTAATATCACAAAATTAATTTTCTTTTGGTTTATCCGTGTCGTCCCAACCGAATTTCGGCAACGGCAGTCAGTCTCATCCAAGACTAGTAAACTGCGCAGGACATAAATTATAATGCACAAGTGTGTACGCAAACACTAGTGTTAGTGTACTCTCGGTCCATTTACTTTCATAAAGCGATGGCCCGTAAGGTATTTTTTATTATTGTATTGGAGCATGTAGTCGGTAGTGGCCATCATGATCCAGACGTAACAAATAATCTGATCACAGGTCTCGTCAGTAACATTTGCACATAATTCCAGGCAGCAAGCAGCTTTTAATTGGTGCTCATTGCCAAGTCACTATAATTATAATATAAAGAAAACTATTGACACAATTACTAAATGTTGATTTATAACTACAAAATAATTTGAATAGGATTTGGCTTCTATGAGATCTCAAAACTTTTTACGATGGAAAGACTGCATCGAGAGACTTGGCATTTTTTTACATTTAATGTTTTTGGTGGGATTAAGATGACGCTAGTAAAATTGGACAGAGTGTAGTTCAGAGAAATTTTTATAAAAGTGCATTTAAATTTGTTAACACATCATTTAAATAATCTTTCTTTTTAGAAAAGATTATACAACATTCAGGACCTGGCTGTTTAGCTATTTTAAGCAAAAGATCAGTATATTTTTCTCCGAATAAACATACCTGTTTCATCTTCCTAACCGCAGTTTAATTATTAACGAGTATTCCTCTGCTTAGGGGTGTTATTTCCTCATCAACGTAATTAGAAATTCGACACTTGAGGACATCGACATCTGTCATATTATGGACTTCTTCAGCACCGACATTAGCAATATCAAAGTGATCGTTCATCACCTTTAAATATTAACGCATCTTCTTGAAATGAAAAGAGACGCCATTTCATACAATTGTGTCTAATCCAACGTATCTTTTGTTCGCAGAAAACAGTCTTGGACAGCATATCACACGATGATCCGGAGTTCACAGGCGATGGCTATACGTCGCTGGCCATCATCTACGCCACGTTGGCCATTTGCAACTGGATGGCCCCGTCCATCATCACCATCACTGGCCCGAGGGGAGCCATGTTTATTGGAGGACTTACGTACTTGTGAGTACCGTCTTTTAACTTCTTGTTTAAGGATGATATTTTGTTCGACCATGTAGGACCTGGACATATCTGTCGGCTGCGTCTTTTGTTGGAGTTGGACAAGTTGGACTTGCCAGGATGAAAAATGGTGATGATAAAGTTTCGAATATTTTAGTTTATCAGTAGTATTCTTTATTTTTAAAATATTTTTATACGCATTAACACTAGGTTCGCGAGTTGTGGGCCTGTCTCATTAGGTAACCCTGGAACGTAAAGGGCAGTTCAAGTCTGACAGTCCCTCCCAAAGGCAGGACGCTTCCCTTTCCCCCCGAAGGGAGGTTGAAAGGGTCGCGAATTATAAATATAATTGCGGAAAGAAAAGTCTTCTTTATGTCGATTGTCAATGTTAGCCACGCGCACGTCATCACCTGAGACCTGAGAGTATGTATAGAGAAATAATAATTTAGTTCTAGGGCATTTAAGTTGGTGTACCAATCACATTCTGTCGTATCGCTCGTAACTGGTTTTCTCTAAATTGCAGGAAGTTCGCCTTAACTATTGATTGCCCGCTGTAAAACTTTTCCCAATAAAAAAGCGGTATAAAAAACCACTGTGTATAAAATGGAGATTTCTGTGGAAATAAATAATAATGACGAACCATCGTTGGTTTCAACGAGAAAGTCAAGCAACAAAGAAACCTTTCTCATAGTTATAACCCGAGTTTCCAGCCTCCCGGAAAAGTTAGAAACAAGAAACTATTATGTACTCAGATTAAATGATAAGGTACAAATAGGTCCCCGTAGAGAAATACACGGCTTAGATATCTAAAGTATTACATAACGGATGTTATGCGAATGTAGCATTATACAACCTTTCTGTAGCAAGTGCTAATGTTCTAGTGTCCATCATCTGTCAATTTATTAGGCCATAACCTGTAAAATATTGAGGTTTGTGGATCATAGACATAACTTTATGGCGTCGGTACTTTTTTCGTCATTATAACAAACGACTATCATTTTTGAGAATGGAACCACGAATGTTCTTTGAGAATGGAACGCACTGTGCTTGTTTGTTTGTCTATGGTTGCATTGCCTGTTTTCGAAATTCGTAAATAAAAATAGAAAATAGTAACGTGAACACGTGACCAGAAAGTAAGAAAGTTGTTTTTGACGAGCAAAATAATTTTTGTATATTGATAATCCTTTTTTTCGGTTTACTATTAGGGTGTTGTTCATGAATTATCAAGAACCTTTTCAATTTTGATATTTTTAAGGCATTATGGTCCTGTTTTCAAGATAATTATCTGTTTAAAAAAAAGATAAATATACGGATGGAATTTCCAGATAATATGTTAAACAATACCTACCTGCCGATACCAACTTGAGATTATTACCATTTTTGTGGCACTGTCAGGGGATCAGAGGTTACATGGCGATAATTTATTATAGTTACACAAAGTTTTAGGTATTTCTTGGAGTTATTAATGAGTTAAATAAATCAGATTAATTAAAAACTGATGAGGTAGTGCTTAACAATAACAACGATACAAGATGTAATTCCTAAAATAAGATTCAAATATTTTTTCATTTAAAAGTAAAAATCCCATAAAATCCAAGCGAACTTTCACTGTCCATTTGTTTGTTGGCGTCGCGCATCCATTATTTTCAAACTTGTGCAAACATCTTTGCGCCCGCGCAGCTAACACTTGGTTTGTAATTTCACTGTGAAATGGCCTGATCCGCTTCAGTTGTTTCTTCTGTTAGTGTAATGTCCTGCAAAATGTTTGGGTAATTAAACAAATGCAAGAATATTTTAACAAAACTTTTCGTCCTCTATCTTATAATTTTCTTTTAAACAAAAAATTTGGCCCATACTAGAAACTACTCACTCCTGTTCCGTGTGTGTGTTAACAAACATTTCAACTCACACACTCAAACAGCCCAACCTAACCAAATTATGCTTTTTGTAAAAATTCTTGACACCAATGTTGAGAAATCTGTCAACTATAGGTTGGGCTAGCTAGATACAAATTTTACCTGTTAACCGTTCATACGGGCAAACGGTCCATTCCAACTTGCACCACAGCACTTCCTTACTGCCTGCTTTTAATATCATCACTGGTGGCCTAACATGACATCTTAAAGCGAGAGTTATTCCATTGTGAGAAAGAAACAGAGCTATACAACCCGTCTAGCGCCATCTCGTTCCTACACTGGAACTACTCTCGCTTTAAGAAGTTATGATAGTCCACCTAGTCTATATTAATCGAGACGTTTCTTACACTGCTACACCAGCCATACATGACCCACTTTACCGTCATGTTCAGGGCGCGCTGGAAGTGACGTTTGGTAAATATGGCTATCAGTGTGCATGAGGCTAGAAGTCTACTTCTGATAGCCATACACTGTCCAGTAAACTGCACCCACTTCCAGCACCTGCAGACGGTAAACTAGGACTAACTAGGTCATGTTTGGCTGGCTTTATTCTTGCTGATAAGTGGTTCGTCGGTCCTTTAACGGAAATGTACTATTCTATAAACTAGATCGACACAGTCAATAGATTGAAAATAAATATCCTGTCTTAAAAATACATCTGCTGGTGGTCAATTGAACCATTCGAACTTTGAACATGCTTAAAGGTGCTGATAAAGCAAAGCATTGTTGCGAATTTTACATTACAGAAAAGTAAACGAGAGCGTTTTAGCGAGCATTCTAACGAGCGTTCTGACGAGCTTTTAGCCGAGCCGACTGTCAAGTTCGACATCGTCATGGATTAAAATTTTTTGAAGACCATCGACTGGAGCGTTGGCTAGGAAGATCGTGAAAATGTTCGTAGCATTGTTTGGCTCTATGCTTGGCTCTGTTCGTGTTTCATTTTGATAAAATTAAAAACGGTGAAGCCTCGATGTTCTGTTACAAATGAATGCTCAAATCTATCAGCAGCTTAAAACAATTTTATCCTAATAAAAAACCTTTAAAAAAATCTTTGCTGTTCAATAGTAAAAGAAGAGCCTATTGCGTGGTTGTCTCGTATCGTGGAACTAACATAACTGCTCATAGAATGCCACTACTATCCGTTACGTCCAAGCAGTGCTGTGCATATTAAGTAATAACTCTCTGTTTTGCTTTGGTGCCCGCGATCCAATTACCAAATCATTTTTGACACTGACGTAGTTGGGGAATTTTCAAATATTTTATCGCGTCGCGAATTGTAAATCTTTTTTCATTCTGTTTTTCCTCAATAAATTCTAATGGAATGAAGAATTCGACCCTGTTAAACATGACTGCGATAGTTATTGTTTAGTAGCTAAGTAAAAGCGTCTGGTGTTGGATCAGAAGATCGCAGTTGAACAAAATCCTGTTCCCAGTCGAATTTTGTTTTCACAAAAAAAGTTTTAGTTAGATAATGTTTTTCTAAGTGGTTAATTGTAAGTTGAAGGTTTCTCATGAGTTGCTTAAAATTGGCATCCATTAGTTTATTTACACTGTGCCAGTCCGGATCTGCGTCTCTGAGTAATGTATAACGTTGAATTCTTGCATCATAGTTCATCTAGTTTTTTTGCAACCTTCTTTTTTATTCGTCTGTGGTGTTCTACTTGCCCTTGTCCTAGTGGACAAAAGCCTACCCCATTTTCTTTCAGCTTTCTCTTTCTTGCCCTCTCGGGCCAATCAGTCGGGATCGAACCCAAACTTCCTTCTATTATTTTCTTAATTATATGTATGACGGTCCCAAATCCCTCGAGTCCGAAAATTCATATTGTTTTCTTTATATCGACGTTATTCCTTTTTAAATAATGTGAAAACTTAAAAAGACACTCTAGAGTGTCGAACATACTTGCACGTTTAAAATTTATAATGAAATTCAAATAGTAAAGGAGACGTTCTTATGGGAATCACCTTAATAATAAATTCCAAAGGTGTCTTGGTGCCTTGAGGACAAGGCATCATACTATCTTTCACAGGGGACAATAAACTAAATAAAATAATACTTTGTTTTTTTTTTGTCGTTTATGCTGAACATCTATCGCATTGTGTAGAGTTTGATAAACTATGACAGTGTGTTCTACGGCACACAACAATTACGCATTGTAGTAGTGAAGTGGGCGTATAAACAATGATGATGTACCTTCACGTAATGATGAGTGTGTACGGCACTCACATTTCTAAAGAAGGTACGGCCTTTCTTGAACAATGACCCCGTGTAAAAAAATCTTACATATATGTGTCATTTCGTTTCGTACGATGTTTACTATCGGGCCTTTTTTTTTTTTATCGTGATAAAATCATCAAATGAGTCCTCCTACCCAGGGCAGGGCGGGAGGGACTGTCAGACTTGTACTGACTAAAATCCACGGTGTCCTACACTAGCCCTTTACGTACCGGGTCACGGTAATGTGAAAGTCCCGCGACCCCGGCAGGCTATGGCCCTCTACAGGCCCCGTCATTGTGCTGACACTCCTTGAGGCGCGCGTGGAACACAACGCGCCGTCGACCCGGGCATGGTCCATGGTCGGACAGCGAGTCGCCCATTACTCGCCGCCCGCATGCCCGCGCCTACGGTGGCCGGAGATCGTCTTGCGACGTCCGACGCCGTGGGCGTCTACCACTGCGGCTGGGTACTATCGGGCCTAGTGAAATGTTTTATCTCTGGGATCAAATCATTTTAACGGTCAAGACTTCGAACTAGCTGAATTTGAAAATAGAAACGCAATTTGATTTAACAGACAGAAGTTTCTTGTGACAAACGTAATATTTTTTGTGTTGAAATTCTGCACAGTGTCGAAAATAGGGGTGTGCCAACGGTGACCAACACACAGGGCGCAGACCTTGGAGGGGTGCAGAAATGGCCAGGATTGGTCATACCAGGGCGCAGTTAAAGAAGGTTGCACTGGGCGCATAAAATGCTAGTTACGGCATTGATTCTACAAAAAACAAAGAGTAATTTTGTAGTGCAAGTGTTACCCTCTCATTAGCGGCAACATAAATATTACTGATCATTTGTCAGTATAGTGTTTTCTATCCAGCTAACAGGTGGTTTCCAGTCATTTACTACGCTCGCATAAACACTCCTCGGTTGGTATATCAAAATGTTTTCGCTCACAAACCTTCACCAGACTAGATCACGCCCCCTCAAGGTTGCCCGCTGGCTTTGTTGCATAGTTCCTTTCATTTATTTTAACAATAAATTATTATTCATAGGGTAATGTAACGCTAGACAATAATAATTAACTTTTTTTACAGCTGTGAGTCACGTCATGACTAAATTAATATGCGTTCTTCATGACAATTTGTGCAATTGGAATTAAAAAAATGCTTTATGTTCCTGCCATATCTAGTGTCAAACAAAACGATCCAAATCGTTGTCCAATTAACATTTTTAGTTAAAAACCTGAACGTTTTAACAAGCACGTAACTGGAAACTAGATCAGAATGTTTTGTTGCGGCGCTGTCAACGAAAGTGCCTCGTGTTATGTGATTATTTCATTTAACTACTCGTTTGAAAATACTGTAATGGTTCTACTGGCTATTTTAATTGCGTCATTACATACCGTACCAGAAAGTGACCTTGTCTTGATATGAAGTTATATTGAACTAATTAGAAACTGGTTCTGTCTAAAGTAGCTGGTAGCTTAGAATTGTAAACTTGGGAAATACTCGGTGACATTTTCCTGTTGCCTAATCTTCACCGCTGTCTGGTCAAGGCTCTAGGTAGAACTCCTAAATCCTAATAAGACCTTGGTTATGATGTGAAGAGACACAAAGTGGACCCAGAGACTGTGTTAGCTTGGCAGAGATGATATCCTTACTCATTCTCATTCATCACGAAATCTCAGAAACCATTAGTGCTAGGAGTTTAAAATTGTTTACCGTTTTTTTTTATGGGTGCTACCTAAGGGCACAGTTTGCGAAATTCGATCACTAAGGGATTGTTTTCTGCGTTTGATAATTTCTATGAAACTTCGCCACGCGAGCAAAGTCGCGGGCTACAGCTCGAAAGTTTGGACGGATAGATGGATGTTTGTTACTCAGTCAAGTCAGAATGTCTGAACGGATTTTGATGATTTGCCATAAGGCTAGATTATTACCGTGTTACTACAAAAAAAAGTTACTGTAAAATGGTATTTGACGTTGATAAGGGTCGTTTTGCAGTTACACTTTTTTAACAGATGTTTAACTTTTTGTGGTACTACGGTTAATGTCTGGGTTAATCAAATATCTTTGGGGTAACTCATAGGAACATATTTTATACCGGTATTAAAATTTTCTGAAAACATTACCGATCTCCTCGCGGGCTAAGCCGGTGGTATAAGCTAGTTATTACATTACAAACTAGGTCAACCCCCGCTGCTCGGCTCCTATTGTATTTTTTTTTTGGCATCTCGCAGGTCAACCTCTAGTAGGTTGTGTACTGCTCAACAGGTCGCGGCATTTTTTAATTCGAACCTTTTACCATTCCTGAGATAAGCACGTTCAACCAACCAAACAAACAAACTCTTCAGCTTTATAGTATTATATACAGATTGAAGTAATTGAGTAGTTGTACATTTTATAGTCTCTATGCCTACGTAATGTGACATGAACCTAATAGATAAATTACCCGCAGAAAATGTTTACCCACATAATTATTTAGGTTATATGTATATTTAGCTGTATATAAGTGGAAAATGCGTTTTATCATTATAGTATTGGTCATAGTAATGAAGTTTTAATTAATGTCAAGTTTAACAGTAATTTACCTAGGTTAGTAGACGTAACAATAGCACTTACCTATTTGATTTGTTGTAATACTATTAACAAATCAATATTATCAGTCATATATTTTCAGACCACGTGTAGGTACACACGGCTACACATCAAACTATCAAAACCAGTTTGTCTTAGACTCGTTTCATAATGATCTTCTGCACAATGATCGGTTTGCTAATACTGGTTTTGTAAGCTGGATGTGTAGCCTACTGTACATGCCATGATGCATTATGTTTATGTGAAAAAAATATGCACGTTTGAACAACTAAATAAACGAGTATAATTTTATCATTCAAAGAGTCGGAACGAGTTATTCAAGATATAAAATTACTAACCTAGTCTTATATTTCAACATCAAAAATAATCTAACTTGTAACATGGTATAAATTGTCATATATTTCGTGTCGTAATATTATTCTATGCATTTTCCTTAACAATTACGATTTGCACAAAATAATTATTTTTATGTAGACCTTAGATTAGTGAAACTTTGATAACAAATAACAAAAAAATTACCAAATTCAAGTTAGATTCGCGCACGAAGGGTTTCGTACGTTTTCTATAAAACGGCAAAAAAAAGGGTTAGTTGTATGGCAGCCCCCTTAAATATTTATTATATTCTGTGTTTTATTAGTTGTTGTTATAACGGCGACAGATATACATCATCTGTGAAAATTTCAACTATCTAACTGTCACGGTTCATGAGATACAGTCTGGCGGAATCATAGTAATAGATAAGGTCCCGTTTTACCCTTTGGGTACAGAACCCTAAAATCATTCAATAGTTGAAGAAAATAGCTCGTTTAAACATCTTGAAGTGTTGATAATTTTCTTCTATTAGTACTTCGATTTACAATTAATTCTCCTTTGGCAAGCCTTTGTTTCAGGTTTGTATGCGAATCATGTTCGACTGTAACCTTGACCACCCATCCCACTTTATTATGAATGCGAAACTTTGGAGGTGTGTCTCAATCAGACCGTATCGGATTGAAAAGGTGGAATGTAGGTAGATAGTTCTTACCCTTTTTTTTACGTGGTAAAATCATCAAATGATGTCCTCCCACCCAGGTCAGGACGAGAGGTATTGTCAGACTTGTACTGATTAAAATCCACGGTATTACAGAGCCACGATTACCTTATAAGAAAGAGACCCCGGGCTTTGGCCCTCTAAGGGGGGGGCTAGTCATATTGCTGACAGCTCTTTCGAGGCACGCCTGGAAAACGACGCGCCGTCGAACATGATCCATCATCTGACGGCGAGTCATCCATTGCTCACCGTCCGCATGCCCGCGGTAGTTCTTACCCTAAATAAGTAAAATTAGTAATTGTAGCTCAAAAGTTATGACGACGAACAACGAAAGATCTGCTAGCATTACTTTAACGTAGTTTTTATCAAACATCAATCTGCAATTAGCCTAGGTCTAAAACGGCCACTTAGTGATATTCGGTTATTAGGATAAACGGCCATTTAGCCAATTTACTTGTATAGATTTTTTTGTTCTTATCCTTTATTCTATTCTGGCCACGTCTGCTGGATGCCCAATGAACTGTGGGCCAAAATAACCACTACGTGGAGCCTTGACACAGCCAGAAGGCGTCGCGGCAGACCTCGTAGAAGATGGCGACTGTAACAGTAATATTATAAAGCTGAAGAGTTTTTTTGGTTGAACGCGGTAATCTCAGGAACTGAAATTTGAATTGAAAAAAATCTTTTTGTGTTGGATAATCTATTTATCAAGGAATAGGCTATATAACGTCACACTATGATCAACAGGAGCCAAGGAGCGGGATTGAACCCACGGGGAACAGCTATCATTTAATATTGAAGACAATCAGATTCATACTCAAGCTCTACTTTCCACAGCGTTTGAAATTGTACTTCTCAATAATAATCACAAAAATAAACAGCCGTTACTATTCAAGCATTTACAAACCCGATTTCTCATCTTAGCCTGTCTAGGTCCGAGGTTAGCGTGTTAGCGGTCATCCGAACTAAGCAATTCAGTGGGTTGCATAACCGATACTTGTATTATGCTATAATGGACAGTTGGACGTACAATGTCGTAACTCGTTAAGACTGTTATTGCATAACAAACTACATTGCATTTATTGCATAGTGTGTTAGTAGCTCACTGTACATCAGATTTAAAGTTCACAGTTGTAGTTGGATGGCATCGTGCCAGAGTTCAACTTTCGTTCAACTGAAATTAAAAGCCTTCGTCTCGTTCGTTTCTATTTTTTGTTCCATTATTTCGTAATGCTCGTCAAATTGGATTAGCAAAGCTTACGTCTGCGTCTAAGGTGAACAGTGCACTGCAGCTTCTCTAAGAATTTTGTTTGCAAATTGTAAAATGTTTTTAGTGATTACATCATTTGAAATATCGTCCTAGACGAGTCTGCGTGTACATTTCTCATGATCTAGTCTTGAGGCTAAATATGTAGTTTTTTGTTACGCAGGCTCCTGTTGTTCCTGATAAGATGTAAAATTATCTTCTGCAGCTGATAGCCTTCCAGATACTCCTTTCTATATTAATCTCGGAGTCGATAAAGTTTCATCTACTGCTCATCTGCAGCTAGATATTTGCCCATAATAATAACAGGATTCTAACACTGAAACAACGAAACGTCTTTAAATCGTTTCTGTAAGGGTGGTTACCCTTACAGAAACGATTTAAAGACGTATTTAGGACAGTCACTCTTGGTACCCTGCTCCTTATGTTATGGATAGCGAAAGTTCCCGATATATCATTAACTAGACGTACTATTGCAGGTTCTTCATCGTGACTTTCTTGTTCCCTCGCACGTGGCTGCTGTACGTGGCGAGCGTGTTGATCGGCGCGGGCGCAGCTGCGATATGGACCGGCCAGGGCAACTACCTGACTCTCAACAGCGATGCGGATACCATATCCAGGAACTCGGGCGTCTTTTGGGCTATGTTGCAGTGCAGGTATGTATCTAATATTCTGGTGATACCTTTGAGATGCATTGACTAGTAATTGTTATTTAGGAGTATAAGTAAAAGTAGTCATTATTCAAACTGATCTTGATTAAACTAAATTGAAATTTTACTCTGGAATCTAAAAGATTACATCTTCCAATTATTTTGCTACAAAATTCTAGTGTGAATTAGAAAAGCTATCATAAAATATGAATAAAAATCTTGTTAGCATCTTAATTGCTCAATTAACGTATACATATTATTTAAAGTCAATGACTAGACTAGATACCATTTAGAATGTACGCCAATTTTAATCGATTGCTTTCTCTTTGCAGCATGTTTTTTGGAAATCTTTTCGTATTTATCAAATTCCAAGGCAAGACCCAAATTGATTTGGAGACCAGAAATGTGGTGTTCGGTGCGCTGACGGGAGTCTGCGCCGTTGGATTAGTTTTCCTCATGCTCCTCCGCCCAGCTAAGCGCATGCCCAACATTGAAGATGCCAAGGTAAACCGCACCTTGTCGCGTTGACATAATGTATGTTTTAACTAAACCACGGCCGACTAGCTCTTAAATAAGATTTTATTGATCCACTTTGGTGATGTTTTTGGTATTATCCGATACCTAACATATACAAATTATTGTTAAGGCAAAGAGAAATCGAGAACAGCCAATTTCGATTCCCTTGATCGCGTTTTCTTTAAGCGTAGGATTTTATGAGCCAGTTTCATTGAGGGCTAACGGGAAGTTAAATGGCATTGAGGTCCGATGGCCACTGCGCAAATTGGAGCTTTTATGACCGTATGTATTCAAGTCCCATACTACGATATTATCAAGGTACCCTGATTTTGGGCGATCATTGCCCTACACACTTGAGACCGCAAGAATGCGGAAGGATAAGAATTTTTGGGCGGCCATAGTTAAATAAAAAATTCATGTAAACAACTTATATGAATGAAGTTAATGAAATGTAATGTACACAAACTTTTTATTCATTACTGTACGCTTGTTGAAGTCTCGTTTGACACTTTGATATTATTTCAGGGAGAAATGGTTCCTCATGACGTTCAGGAGAGTCCAATGGATGCGTTCAAAGGAGCCCTGAAGTTGTTCTGTACCCGGGATATGCTGTTACTGAGTGTTACTTTCATTTATACTGGTAAGTTACATAAAGGAAATGAAGATAACATTAATTAGGCACATTAAGTCTTAGAGTTTGAGCTGGAGTCTACAAAGCCTAACAATTCGAGACAGATGGTGAAAAACATTTATGAACAAAATGGGCAAAATCGACATAAACTTGGTATATTGGGCGAAAATGAGTTAACGCCCAAATAAATGCCCAGTCAGTGGGCATGAAAACTAATAACTTTGTTTAGTAATAAATTAAGCAGAATCTTAACTGAGCAAAAAACACAGGGAAAAGGTTTTTATTCGGCGTTTACGGGAATTTATCGGATGTTTATTCAACGCGCCCAAAATGTTCGGGACATAAATCAATCTCTACTAATAATAGATATTTCAAGTTAAATGGCTCTGTGAATTTCGCAATTTGAGTTGAATCTGTATCATTTATATGCATTTAGGCCTGCTTATCTCTATTATAATTAGAAAATAAGACATCATAATTTTTTTTTGGCCAACTTTTTTCTACCTGAAGACCTCAGAAAAGACAACGCTATCGACTTCATCATATCAGCCGGAAGACGTCCACTGTTGAACATAGGCCTCCCCTAAAGACTTCCAAGAGATGATAAAATCAGAAATTCAATACTATTGGTATTGAATTTCTTATTTAGATCATCTACTTTTGCTGTTGACTATACAGGAAATCAACAAAAAGCAAAAAGTTGCTTTCTTTATAAAACTTAGGCCTTACAGTGAAATGGACATCTTGGGTGGTTATTTCAAGAATCTGGGATCATTGACTGCCGCTTATACGATACCACCTGAATACTAATGATATTGACAAAGTCTGATATTTATTGTTTACTTTATAAGCTTCAATAGTATAGATTTATCTACTGCTGAGCACGAGTTGACGGTTTCGTTTAGTACTGGTTAATACCAACTTATGTACATACATGTACTTTTTTTTTTTTTACCCCAGGTAAGGTCAATCCGATCCGAAGACAGTTAAAACCGGTTTAGCGAGTGTTAATGTCATTTGCAGTACTAGGTATGCAGGCACATAGAAGAAATGTGAATGTCTATCGATTAGCATATTATGCGTGCATACTACAATGTTATTTTTCATTTGGGTTTGACCATTTGATCCCGCCATCTTCAGCGAAGTGTACCTACCATATCTACCTATTTTATTAAAAAAAAAAAACATTTTTTCACCTTTTCCAGGCGTGGAACTATCATTCTTCAGCGGCGTATACAGTCCTAGCATCGGCTTCACGCTGTCTATGGGCGAGAATGCTAAACAACTGGTGGGCCTGTCCGGAGTCTTCATCGGTATGGGAGAAGTACTAGGTAAATTGTCAATCTCAATTTCATTTTTATAAACACTTTTATAAGATTCAGTTTACAGCGATTGGTGTTTTGTTAGTTGTGAATGTTAATTGCAATTTTATTGTCATTTGTATAAGGTTCATTTTACAATGATTGGTGAGTTGTGAAGATTTGGCATGTGGAATTGCATGATCGTTATGATACTTGTATGATATTGTTTAGGATTTGAAGTTGTAAATATGTAATAGTAGCTGTTGCCAGTGGTTTTACCCGCTAGAAATCGAAAATTACCCCGTGGAAACATAAAATCGGGATAAAAACTATCCAGATTGTAATCTATCTTTCTATTAAATTCCATCCAAATCCGTTCATTGGTTATTGCGGGAAAGAGTAACAAATATCCATCCATCCATCCGATCAAACTTTCACATTTATGATATTAGTAGGATGTTATAGGTCAATTTGATAGACAGTATTCGTAGAAACCTAAAATATTTTGTTATGTTTAAAACACGTGATTATATTCTGCTAATAAAAAGTTATCAGTGTATATCGCTACACAAACAACAATTAAAATTCCCAATTTTCCTTATAATTACGTTTTTTTTTTACAGTTGAGTAACTTGTAATTACTCAACCTGTATTCAATTTTAAATTGTATCTATTTGCTATTTTATCTGATTGATACAATGTATTGTTATATTATGAAATCCTTTTAAATTAATCTTGAGATAAAACTATGTACAAGTAATTGTCGTTATTGACAAATATTTGTAATGGACAATCAGAACAGGTCAATACCAAATAGATAATAACTCTTGTCCATACAGGTATCGGCCATGAAAAATACTCTTCTACCTTTATACAGATACTAGCTGTTCACCACCCAATCCAACTCAAACATACTTTTTCATATCGAACCAGTAGACCCTGAGATTAGTGCGTTCAACCAAATAAACAAGAAAAGAAACAAACAAACTCTTCAGCTTCACTACATAGTATAAAACAAAGTCGCCTCTTTCTCTCTTTTCTAACTTATTTATATTTGTAAAGATGCATTCCTTATGGCCAGTACCTGTACCTGTCTATTCATTAGCTCCATATTGCGTAATTAGCTATAAGTAAGGGGCAACGACAGTGATAAATATTTACTTGACACCAATATGCAATATAATCAATTTAAACTTTATGTCAAACGTCATATGATTCATTTTACAGTAATACGTTATGTTTGCATATACATGAATATACAATTTTATGGGCTGCGGTATTTAATGAATTGTTCCGGACAAATGAGAGTTTAAATGATTATTTACTATGCAGTTTGAACATAAAAACAGATTACATAATATCATTATTTTTAGAACAAAACCACTGTTGTCATAAGGTTCAGATCGATATTCTTCAGTTTGCCATGTTTTAGATTTTTTGTTCCGGATCACACGATGTTTTACTTAATGTCAATAAGGTTTTACACACAGCAGTTTTATAACTTTAGAGAATGTTGAATAACATTTGTTGTCAAGACATGATTGTATTAAAATGGTACATAATGTTATAAAATGTTATCGTGCTACACAATATTTTATAATCTTATAGGTATACCACTAAAATTTTACTGAAACAATCCTCTCAATTTTTCCAGGAGGTGCATTATTCGGTATCCTGGGTTCAAAGACAACCCGCTGGGGCCGCGACCCGATCGTGATCATGGGCTACGTCATCCACCTGGCCAGCTTCTTCCTGATCTTCATCAACCTGCCGTCTGTGGCTCCCTTCGGGGACACCAACGAGACCTCATACATCACCCCATCTCCCGAACTGGCCATGTTCTGCAGTTTTCTGCTTGGGTTTGGAGATGCCTGCTTCAATACTCAGATATACTCAATTCTTGGAGGGAATTACTCTGATAACAGTACCTCGGCATTCGCATTGTTTAAATTTACACAGGTGAGTGGATTTTGAAAGATATATTTGAACTGTGTTTAAATATAAGTATTGTTTTTAAACGACTTTGACGAAATGAGTTAAGAGTACTACCTTTATGAACAAAATATTTATTTAAGAAGACTAAATCATTCTAAATATTGACTGTACAGTATAATATAATTATAAAATGTACATTCAGTGTTTTTTAACAAAATAATTTCGGTACCTCTTTTCGCAGAAGTGTTTATTTTATAGACTTTTTAAACTGCGGATAAAATAAAGAAGAATACGAAAGACCGCTATATTTATGTGCATTCTGCACTGTGTAAGGTGTAAATCTTGATATACGATCGACGATACAAAAGGTTATTTATCTGAATAAATAAAGAGGAAAAAAAACAATTGCTTTGTTGACAACACATAGAGATAACCTTCTTCGTGCGGAAATATAAAATGAGGATATACTACACTACGCGACTAGGTACCTATACATTATTTTAAATCAGTATAACTAAACTGTTATTATTCGAATCGCATAAACTCTACGACCTTATCGGGAAAATTATGTTTTGTTACCTTGAGGCACCCGTCGCACAAACAGCGATTAGCGAAAGCGAGTAGAACTAGCACGAAGGCGATGTTGGATTGTCTTGGGTTTTCGCCAGTATTTAGAACAGTCTACCGAATTTCTGACTCATAAAGGTGCAATTTAAAAATAAAATAGAGCCTATATTTTTTTGCTCCAGTAGTTTTTGAGTTTCTTCATAAAACACAAAAATACAAATCTTTTCTGGTCATAATATTAGTTTAGATAACTGAAGAGTATAATACTCTTAATGATGTCGAATGAGTCGTGTCCCATCATTGAAAGTTTAAAATGTTATGACTTTACTTGAATTACATCCATCAGTTCTGCACAGTGTTTCGAGTGCATACATACTCTTTGACTGACTCGTGCCCTTAAACATTTAGTACCTTTCTTGAAAAAAATTGATTGTACGTATTTACAGGTAGTCGCTTTATTCAGCGGTAAGACTTAGCCTTATACTGTAGTAAAAAACATGTGATTAGTGCATGATAAAAAACGCGGTATTGTTTGCTACAACGTGTGACGAATTAATTAATGGAGCGCATTTACCGGAACAAAGCTGCAACCATTGTTAGATACAACCAACTTTTTATCTATTGTTGTTTTTATGTACAACTATGTAATATGGATCGATGTATTTTTTCCAATATTTGTTACCTGAATTTAGTAATCAATAATCAATGACAAAAAATCGAACATCGTACAATATTGAGCAGTCAATATTATACAATTGACAAAGTATTATGACCCACCATAAGCTTATTTTCTTAAAGACAATTAGGTTTACATTCGCGTAAACATGCATATCCATGGCATGGGCTTTGATCTTTGTTATTTTGACGGCTTTAAACGATTAATTGTCAAAATGGGTCATGATTCAAAGTCGATTGTACTCTGTAATTCATATACAGGCATCGGCTTTAAATGTTGCGTAACTGTTTCCCCGATGCCTGTAATTATATGGCTATCCTCAGACGCCAGCACTTCAACCTACCCCAAACTGTAATTTTTTTTAACGGATTTTCAAATTACTCAATAAAAATCTATTCATATAGCAGTTCCTAAACAAGATGCAATATAGTAACATGAGTTTTTCTTTGTAACAATGTTCCATGCTGTCCTATTTCGTGTTATGATAAATTGTCTAATATATATAAATTGGTGAGGTGATCTGTACTACAGAATCAATCTATTTCAGACACCTTTCCCTATTTAACACTGTTCAAGTTAAATAGTGCCTGTAACATCTTGATGTGGAGTAAAATAAAGATTTTATGATTATGTTTAGCTGCCTAAAATTGCAAAACAAAAACCAGTAGACCTAATAAATAACCCACTCATTCCTCTTTCCAGTCACTAGCGGCAGCGGCGTGCTTCTTCTACTCTTCCAAGGCTCTCCTGTCAGTCCAGCTGTCCATCCTGGGCGTGCTGGCGACCCTGGGCACGGCGTGCTTCGTGCGCGTGGAGTGGGCGGCGCGGGCGCGGGCGCGGGCGCTGGCGCTGGACGAAGACGACAAGGGATCGCCCACCACGCATGCGCTCGCCGACAACGCGCTGCACTACGATTGAGCGGCAGGACTGGCTGAGTTTTAATGGTTTTAGAAAGAGGGTTTACTCTAAATAAAATATTATTTCACATAAATATGAGCATTTGTGAAACGTACGACGATACGTGTGCATGGTTCCGATTGATTATCTGCTATAGAGAAGAACCAGCAACGAACTCAATAGGTTTTATAGGAGGCGGCATTTACATAAAAATAGTCCTTATTGCACTGTAATGGTCAAACTGTGAACATTATGGATGTGCAGCTGAATTGTGGTTTTTAAGTATTTATGATTGCAAATCACATGATATTGCACAGTAGTAAACCTTTTTTAATTTTTAGAGAAACAATATCTATGCATTTTGCAAACCTCAGTAATCCTTCAAGTTTCTAAAATCATTATTATTTTAGCAGGTGTAATATGTGACGGCAAATTCGGGCAGCCCTAGGCAGCCCACGTAATGAAGTGTAAATAAAATTAAAGCTTATTTAATTATAAGACAAAATATTTTTAAATAAATGTCTAACATTTCTAAATTCTGATAACGTCTAGTTGTTCGTTGTCAGGAAATTGTCAATGCGCCTGCATTTTTTAAACATTATTTGGGAAAATCGTTATTATGAATGTAGTAGTCTTGATGTAAAACAATTTTTTAAATATTTGGTGTATTGATATAGAATTATCTCAAATAGTATTCAAATCAAATTCCTACTATATATCTGTGTAATATGGAAGTATTAAACTACGTTTTTTGAAGATTTTTTGGGATAAAAACAACGGTGTTAATTTTGTTGTTAGTGTATAATGAGCATGACGTTGCGCCACATGGTTCTTTTGGAACGTGGGCTAAGCTGGAACGCTGCCATCTTGTCTTTTGAACAAAAATATCATATGACAACATTTTACAAAAATGTTTTGCCAATAACACTGACATTTAAGCGCCAAAAGAACCATGGAGCCCTGTACCGTGTAGGCTGTGTCATGATATTTTCCATAATGATATTAAGTTATGCAAACTTCGCCCCAGCGCGCACTAAATAGTTTTTATTTGGGCAAAGTTTCATTGGTTAGGCATTAATTATATGAATTTAAGATATAAGAGTGAACGGTATTACTGATTTTAAATTAGACTGAACACACTCGGACAACGTTAAAACTCGATCGTAAGTGCGCGCTGGCCCTTTCAAAACATAATATTTCATGGCCTTCGGGGGTATCAGTAGTATAGTTTTTAAGCAAAATACATCAAGCTTTAAAATGAGAAACGATAATGATTTATCCATTATTATTGAAAAAATAACATATTGAATGAAGCAGGGAATTTATTTATTGATTTGTATCCATTTTCTTCTAAAGATTATCGAAACCATTTGAATTCATCAATTAGTATGTGATTAGAGAATATTTATTGATGTATGGACGGCAAAGTGTGGTGCTCTACTCATGGAATTGTGAGTGTAAAAATATTTTTGTATAGAAAGTAATATATATGTAGAAGAAAAGTAAAATATTGTATAAGGACTTCTAGTCACATAAATCGAGGTTTTCTAAATGATATCATGGAATTTTAAAATCGATATTGTATGTACAGAACATTCCTTGTATATTTTCTCCATTTTAACTTAGTTTTTAGATGTAAGTATGTACTTTTATATCTGTTATTTTATTTTCATGCTTTTAATTTAACATTCCTGTATGTCTGGACGCCTATTAAAAATAAATAGTATTTCACTGCTGATGTTACTATCTAGTCTTATGTTTGTATCTAAAATAACAGTTGACTGTACTTTAAGCAATTCATGGTTTACTAAAATAAAATATTTTAATAACAATACTGGTTTTGTTTTTTTTTTGTGCATATTTACTACAAGTATGTTTTATGAAAATCCTTATTACTTGATTAGGTACATGATTTTCTAAATAAAATTTCAACTTAAGTTTCGTTAGGCCGAGATTTGATAGATCGGTAAAAGAGTACACTAGTAAGGTAAGAGCCAATTGAGCCAGCCAACAACATTATAACTGTCAACGGAGTTTGTTTTGAGATTGTGAGTTTCAATATATTCAGTTTTGATTTACAATATTAAAAAAAAAACCCTGGCCAAGCGCATCTCTCGGAACGGACAAAGGGAAGTGTAGTCTGACTTCTTTACTTTAAATTTAGGAAAACCGAAAATATGTTATCTAAGTACATTTCAAAAGTTGGTTACTTGTAAACCTGTATTGCCTACTTAGGTAAGAGTTTTAATTTCTACTTCATTATATACAGGGTTTCAACTGGGCTTGGATGACTTTATGCGAAACTATGACTATTTATTTGGGAATAAAAAAGATGTATTAAAATCCTGAGTAGGTAAATGCAAAATAAAATGATGCATGATGACAGCACCTCACATTGACCACATTATTGGGAGCCATTAGATCTACCAATTCTTGCCTTTCTTGTTCTTAATTAAAAATTAAATAAAACTTACTAAAGCACTTATTGTTGTTAGTTGTGGAATTATTTCAAAAAAACTTCTGAATGTAAAATTTTAATGGATTGAATAAATAAAATGAGTAAACTTGACAACTATTTACTTCACAATAACTATTACAATAAATAACAAATATAAATGCCTAACACTATTTACTGGTACTTTTGCTAGTACTGTCACCGTCTTCTCCACCGAGTTTGAAGTCCATTGGTTTGTCGTAGCCCATCATTTTGGCATAGTGCAGTGGGTCCGAGAAATGCCTTGCTTCTATGAAGAGAGGTGATCCTTTTGCCTTCATAGTAGTGAATGCACCGGGAATATCAGGAACCTCCACATCATCTACTTTGAAGTCAAGCTGAAAATTAATGGAATTTAGTATTGAATGTCGCTGTATGTCCAATAATGGATGGTTATGATAGTGGTAGGCCAACACTTTGACATTATTGTCAGTAGTTCTGGTTAATTTACTTTTAATTATAACTGGGACCATAGTATAGTATAACAAAGCCTTTGTAATGTTTTACCTTATCTGAAAATCATGACAATACAAATAATGGTACAAATAACAATAATTTAAAGATTATATACTTAATTCAAAAGTGTACACACCTTTTTTTTCGCGAGGAAGAAATTTATAGTGGTAGCAGTGTAGGTTGATGTCGCAGGGTCATAGTGTATTTCTGTCACATACTTCTTGGTTATAATGTGAAGTAATACAGGCGTAACGAATGTGAAGAACCCAACTACCGAGCAAAGTGCTACGATTAGCGAAGTACTGCCTATGTTTGCGGCCTCTCTGATGATTATAGGTTGTGCTAGCAACCCCGCCATACTCGAACTCAACGAGAACACTTTCACACCCCTTATCTGCGGCGTCAGGGGACCATAATATATACGCTCCAAGTTGTTGTCATCATCTTTCAACTTTATTGAATAATTCCTGCTTATTACATTGGCATAGCTGCTGATTGATTTTAATTTCGAGGTTATCTGTTTTTGTGTGAGAGGTTGAAGTAAAACTCTAGTATGGTTAAAAGTACTTTGTGCACAGAAACGCAACATTTTGTCTTTAAATTTAAAATAGAAAAATCAAATTATCAAAGCCATTGAACTTATAATTCCCAGTCAAAGAGATTTTTGCTGAATCCCGATAAAGACAGTGACAGAACAAACAATAACAGTGTTATTATGTCAGATTGACGTTTAGTTTTAAATTCAGAAATCAAGAGTTATTCAGTGCATACATTTAAAACAGCCAATAATTCAAATAATTAACAATACACAAAACAATAAAATAATTGATTTCTACAATAATATTAGGTATAAAACTAAAGAGTGTTTTTGTTTGGTTGAACTAGCGCGTTAGCGCGAACCAATCAAATACACTCTCCATTCTCATCTCAGGAACTGATTGGAATTGAAAGAATATTTTTGTGTTGGATAGTCTATTTATCGAGGAAGGCTACGACCGTGAGGAGCCGAGCAGCAGGGGTGAAACCACGGGGAACAGCTAGTACATAATAAATAGGTAGTGGGTTCCGTGTAGGCTTACGTGTGAACGAAAACGAAAAAGTATAGACTTTCTAGTCGATACACTCACATCACTGGCGTTCTAACGATCACGAAATGATCATCTCTTTAAGTTTCCTGGACCTTAACCTGCGGTGGTCATTAGGTCAGTCAGTTCATCAGAAACTTTACTTTAAGATATTATTTGTTTAATTAAATGTCTTATTTTCTTTAGTTTAGGTAGCACTGTAGGTATTAGTATTACACAATAGCATGTACTGTCGGACAGTTGTCAACATCATAGCATATACCGGTTTCCGTGTCTAACACCAAGGAATCAGGACAGTCACATCTCGAAAATCCACAGACAGTTCCCACTAACATCTCTTCAGGATGTTCGCAAGTTTTTTGAGCTGGCCAGTATGATTGGGAGCAGTTGCTTTTCCTTTGAATCATCCATTCTGGGCAATGATCTACACCTAGAAATAATTTTATTAGATTACTATATATTTCAAAGACACCCAACGCAGGAAAATAAATTGAGTGCAACGGTATTGTTTTTTTTTCTTATTAAAAAAAATGTGCCAGCAGACCACTAAACATGATTATGCAATCCCATGTAGGTTTTTTGACGGGGTATCTGCAAAACCAATAACCAACGTAGATGTAGATAGATGGTACCTAAATTTCAATAAGAAGTTATTGAAATTTAGGTACCATCTATAGAAGGAAGAATTTATAAAAGGTATATTTCAGTAATGAGGATGAAAAAAGAAACCGGCAGTCACGAAATAAAAAACCGGCAAACAGATCGTTAATAGGATTAAAATCTAAGAGATGGTTAGGTGTGATTCTTCAAGGAAATCTCAGGATGAATTTAGACATAGCCAAACTCATGTTCAATGGTCATGTCAGGGAGGGGATTAAGGAACTAGCTTCATTTTTTTGGCCAATTAATCTTTGTGTGTGAGTTTGATTAAAGACACTACTCACATGTATTATTGTGCCACAGGCAATGTGTACTCGACGACTGAGTGTAAGACGAAACAACACTTACGCCAAACATGAAGACAGTCCACTGGAACATTATTACTAGACCTGTTAACCGGACTAGATGCACCGATGTACTAATTCCTTTTATATATCCGAAGTCGTTGTTAACATTACCACTGACACATACTGTGTTTAAACAGAGACAAATCGAACAATAGCTCGATTGTCCATTTAGCATTTTTAAACAATGGATCGAGTTTAACGAGATGTTAAAAACAATATAAGGGGAACTAAAGCAGTGTGTTATGTCACGGTTGCCAGGTATATTGCACTCCGAACATATGATTCTCCAGTTTCACTTGCGATGAATTCTAACTTGTCCAAAGACCAAGGCACAGGTCTGTAGCTAGTAGTTTAATTATGCTGCTCCCGATAGTTGTAAAACCTACTACAACCATGGCGAGCTTACAGAAACAGAAACCAACAATCCATAGTTTTGTCAGACTAGGAAGCCAAAGAGGTTTAAGTTATTTGACCTAGGTCTTCTCAGAACCATCAATACAAAGAGCTAAGTATCTGGACGGAACTATCTTTCGTAATCGGACATCCCGGTCACCAGTGGAACCTACACATCTGCTTCATAATTGTCTTTGTTTTGATTACGTAGTCACATGAATAGAAATTATCTGATCTGATGACTATGACATAATGTCATGACATTATGGTCTAGTTAGCTAGTCTGCCGCTGACATAATGAGCCTACCACGATACCGTTTGAATAAAAAAAATCGCTGGTTTATTTCACGCCGAGCGCTGAAAGTGCTGCAAGCGCGCCGCACGGCTTGCACTTTGATGGCTGGCGTAGGACTCGTCTTGTCAGCCCTGGCAAGCCCTACGCTAGCGGGTGTGCCAGGAACCACAATCAATCCTGAGTAGAATTAGATATCCTCTATTTTTCACACCAACTGAAAACCAAAAATATATTTTCAAATTCATTTTTATCACCTAAAATTGTATCGTTTCAATTCATCAAACCAATTGTTCGTAGAGGTTGCAAACAAAAATCACAACAGCCGGTAATGTGAAAGATACCAACTTTTTTTTATTTTTTTATTTTTTTTTTTATCGTGGTAAAATCATCAAATGAGTCCTCCCACCCAGGGCAGGGCGGGAGGGACTGTCAGACTTGTACTGACTAAAATCCACGGTGTCCTTCACTAGCCCTTTATGTACCGGGGTTACGGTAATTTACGAGTCCCGCGACCCCGGCAGGCTTTGGCCCTCTACAGGCCCCGTCACTATGCTGACACTCTTTGAGGCGCGCGTGGAACACAACGCGCCGTCGACCCGGGCATGGTCCATGGTCGGACAGCGAGTCGCCCATTACTCGCCGCCCGCATGCCCGCGCCTACGGTGGCCGGAGATCGTCTTGCGACGTCCGACGCCGTGGGCGTCTACCACTGCGGCTGGGGTGGAGGGAGGTCGCTGTTCTCTCCCTCACGCGGCCCGCCTCCTCCTTCGCGAGCATGACTGCTTCGCAGAAGGAGGCGACCGCTTCCCACTCCGTCTCGCCCCGCAGCATGGCCTCGACCAATGCCGGGCGCGAGAGGTCTCCGCCTATCGCCGTCGTGAGGACACGGCGGTGCTCTGCCCAAGCGGGGCAGTCCTGCACCGTATGCTCCACCGTGTCCTCCGGACGATCCTCGCAGTGGTGACACCCAGGCGTTTCTTCCCTCCTTATCAGACACAGGTACCTCCCGAAACTTCCGTGTCCGGTGAGGACCTGCGTCATGCGGTAGGTAAGGACGCCGTGACGCCTATCCAGCCACTCCTCAAAGAGGGGTCTTACCGCCGCGATTGCGGCGTGCCCGGACCTCGGTTGCGACAGTCGCTCCCTCCATACTGCCCTGAGATCGCGCCGGAGCTCTTCTCGCCGCGCCTCGACTTGTCGAGGCAGCGGGGTTTCGCCCCGGCGCTGCGCCTCCACGCGCCATTCATAGACGCGCTGGAGGGCAGTCGCCTCCAGATCCCAGGGCAGCGATCCGGCAAGGAGGTTGGCTGATTCGCCGGCGATCGTGCGGTATCCTCGGACCATTCGGATGGCCATGACCCTCTGGCATGCGACCAGCTTGAGTGGTCGCGTCCGAATGCTCAGGGCCCACACAGGGGCCCCGTAGAGGGCCATGGACCGCACGACACCGGCGTACAGCCTCCGGCAGGAGGCGTTTGGCCCGCTGAGATTGGGCAGGAGTCGCCTGAGGGCGGCTGCTGCCCGGTTCAGCTTTGGGGCCAAACGTAGGAAGTGCGAAAGATACCAACTTAGATAGAGTTATGAATAACTGAAAAAAAAAACTAGTTGTTTCCCGAGGTTTCATCCGCAGCTCGGCTTCAATAGGTCGTAACGTGACGCCTATACTATTCTTCCGTTGCCTTTCTCGATAAATGGACTAATATCCAGCCCAAAAATATTTGTATCCAGTAATTCCTGAGATTGCGCGTTCGACCAAACAAATTCTTCAGCTTTATAATTTAGGCTCTAGGTAGGTGTAGATAATTATGTCGCTGGTTGCTTGTTATTTACCACGCCTTTGGTTTTGCGTCAAAGTGAGATAAGGGGCGATTCATCGGCCTAAACAAGCATAAGTGAATGGCGACAATGCGGCTATCTACGAGCCGAACAAACACCGCCTATTGATTTAGTTTATCTGTTCGCAAACAACGCACGCGGGCCCTCGAGCACGGACGACGTATCGTCAACCAAATATCACCAAAGAGGCAAAGAATGTAAAAGAAACCGTATGACAAAAACCCAAGATCAATCTTTTTTTTCTAAAATCATATTCCACGCGTATCTCCCGCCAACCACCCGTAGAACGAATTATTTTATTTGTACTACCTATCTATTCATGGAAAATTTTAAACTAAAGAGTAGACCATTAGTTTATTAGAAAAAACTATCATCATTATGCGATTAATTGCTAGATTTTTGATGCGCAGACTTTGCACCAACGAAATTTCAGGGAAAAAAAAATAGAGAATGACTTTGCGCAT
This sequence comes from Agrotis puta, assembly GCA_943136025.2. NCBI lineage: Eukaryota > Metazoa > Arthropoda > Insecta > Lepidoptera > Noctuidae > Agrotis > Agrotis puta. The sequence continues at coordinate 12,663,238 of OW964175.2, read as the reverse complement.
CTTCTAATTTTCGGTTCAAGCAAGCGAAACTTTCGGTGTTAAGTGTGCACAAAAGGGCAGGTAATTATAACTTTCAAAATAGTGATCTATATCTTTTAATGTATTTTAACTTAAATGTTATTAAATGAATGGTTTACTTTCTACAATAATTTTGGAACTACCTGTGAATAATAAGGTAGAATATTAAAGTTTGCGGTTTATGATTAATGGCCCATAATTAGGCAACTAAGACTTGTGAGTGATCCATTTTTTTATCGTTCAGTGTTACAATAACATTACGTTATTACAACCTTCTCAAAGTTCTTTGTATGTTTGTATCTATGTAAAGAAATAGCAACATTTGTTAAAACTACGTTTTTATTTTTGAAAAAACCTACCAAAATCCTTACATTGAAATAGAGGTTTAAGTTTGTTTACCTAAACTACCTATTCTTAAATATTGTAATAAGTTAATATTTAAAAAAAAAATTGATTACTATAGTAATTTTAAATAGTTAACATTAAAATGTTATTTTGTGTTGTGGTTTATAAAACATAGAAGTTTATTTGATGTAGTCACCAAACCCTGTATAACCCTAATAATATTTTATTTATGTTGCAAAATATCTCACTCAGATCAAAAAATGTGCAAATAATACCATGACAACTTTTAAAATTACAAAGTTACTCGGTTACTCCAAAAGTTAACCTCGTAGATAATACGGTAAATCTTTCCCGCCAATTCAAAAAGCCCTGCAGTAAAAGCTTTTAGACCTGTCTGATACCATTTTTTAACTTACAGCCTAAGACATAAAGTTGAAATTCAAATAAAACTTGATTCAACATAAGAGACAGAGATATCATATTTTGCCTCTCTCTAATAAAGTGTTATTATACCCGTCTCTTTTACTCGCTGCAGTAAATTACCGTCAAGAAGTTCTATCTCTGTCGGTAGTTTAGTCGAGTTTCTGAGCTGAAGAGGTATTGTCGCTTGTCGCATTCGCGGCGCAAGTTTGTTTACTTTTGCAAAATAAACGAATTATTATGGAACTGACATGAAAGGATTGTTTTAAAGTGATGTGATTGGCGCAGTGATATTTTTGCCATTGTTGTAATATAAATTTTCGTCAAAATGGAGATGAGAAGATTATTTTGGACTGTATTTTTGGGAGTTTTATGCAGAGCGGAGGCGGGGATGATGGGTGATCAGTGCGACTGGACTGGCAGGTATGTTGATGTTGAAACCTCTATTGTTTGGCATACTTTTTATTCACCAATTTGAATATGGAATCAATCTAGTAATTAGACATAATTGCTTCTTTAGTTGTTGTAGAGTTTTGCTTTTAGGTAATTTGTTTCTGAAACATGTTAGTTATCGTGTTTTTAATTTATTTGCCTTTTTAATTGTTTTATTAATCGTTAGAACCTAAACTGTGTGAATAGTTAGATGATTTATTAGATACAATACGTAAGTACTTATTTGTCAAAAATACGTATTCGGTTGCTATTTAGTAGAAACCGAATAAGTATCTATCTAATTCACTTAGTTATTTACCGAAGTACCTACGTATTCACAAATTCTAACCACTCTCTACTAACAACTTTATTGCAGGTTTACATAATGTAACTACCTAAGTATGTAGTAACCTATATCTTGAATATAGCTTTAGCAAGTTTTAAAGCTGTAATTGCTTACTTTATACCTCTGAAAATGTGGTTTCATGTACTAGCCATCGTAAGTACTGACTTAGCTAGTTTTATGTACATAAAACTAGCTAAGTCAGACTTAAGGCTTCAATTATAAATTATAAATAATTTTCTATTTCAATTTTTTTTTTGGCGTTGAAGCCAAAAACCGAGGCATATATCATAATATTGAACTGGGCTCTCATTTCATACTGATGTGTCATGTTATCAACATTTATTCAAATAAGTACTAGATTCGTACCAGAAGTATCTTACACACTCATTTTGTGTCCTACGTTTGTGTCACCTTACCGCAGTGCGCCGCCCGGTCAAACAAACTCTTCGATTTACAAACTTTGCCTACTTACGTATAAATGAATTATTTCTATACATACCTACCTACTAAATCTGAGCTCATTATATTTTAATAAAAATATAAATAAAAAAGAAAAATCCAGTAAGTATGGCGAATTCGCGCGGAATCCATCCCAATCAGAAAATTAACAATCCTGCCCCGAGGCAAAACATCTTGTATAGAGGCAATTTGCTTAATAAAGCCAAATTTATTTCCATATCATTTGCGATTGCGTGTCCTATGTCATTAACAGCCTCTTGATGTTATTCAAATGAATCATTCATCGAATACCGCGAGAGCACGACATTTTTATCATAACTACCCACATTATTGATGCCGCCTCGAGGTAGTGCTTCTTATAATTTCACCGTATATTTTAATATTATCTCTTCTCTAAAACAATATTTTGTTAAGCTGCTTTAGAGGACTGACTATCAGTCGAAAATGTAATAATGAATAGAAGAAATCGGATGTTAATAAATTAGCTTCAGGTTTAACTATTGTCTCAGGTCCCAGTTTACAGATGATTTTTTGGTACACACGGCTTTTGGGCCGGTTTATACGGCCGTTGTATCTACTCAAGACATCCTTACTGGCGGTACCTAACTTGTCATGTAATACGCATAATTACAATAGGTACACTATACACCGTATTAAAAGAGATAAAGATAAAAGTTCGTCTTGAATCTTCGAGGAATGATTGATCACGATACAATATAGTGAGCAGCACGAGCTCATTAAGTCTCCCCACTCAAGTACATTCATAATCGATGTTCCGATGTCAACACGTTACGACATTAAAATAAAATAATTGTTATTGTTAATGGTGCCCGGAAACGACGTCAAATGGGGGCATTGGGGGCTCGATTACGGAACAAAAATCAACAAGTGGGGTTTCCCTGCAGGGGTGGCGTGGGAAACCGAAGTGGAAACTGTTCTCGTCAACCCTTACTTTTATTGTATATGACCCTTCCGGCTAAAAGGGTGGCTCGCCCTTGACGTACTTTATTGATTTAGTTAGAGAGATGGATAGAATAGCCGATAACTGTATATGCAACAATGCTGCGTAATTGAAAACTTTACAAATAATGCAATTGTTAAAAATAACTTTCATCGAAAGGCCAAACCTATTGGAACAAGGGGTGGTCACCAAATTAGATGGTGATCAATCACATCACACAATGTGTTAAATTGGTGCTTACCAGAGAAAATTGAACACATAAATATTTTGTTAAAAGTTCATTATTATGAGTAAGTTTCACCATAGTATCGTTAGTAGGTGAAGTTCCCATGACATAGTGTTTATTTTACTAATAAACAAACGATCAGCTACCGATACTTTAGCCCAGATGAGTGAATATCCATTATGCATCGGCTTGGGAATAACGTGTGGCTGTAAACATTAGCGTTACTATTAAAACTCAAACTATTAAATCAAAAACATTTACAACCCGATGAGATGAAAAGAGAAAATTCGCGATAGTATCTACGTGCGAGAAAGTAAACACAGAGATTAGCCGCGAAGAAGCTATCAATGCAGAGACTGCAAAAAGCAAATTGAGTGTCAATGTACCAGCATCACTGTGAACATCGAGGAGCATTCAAGTTCATACATTAATATTTATTAGGGAGGGAGGAGTGAACGGAGGGGCCCGGGATCTGTTTATTATAATATCCTCCTATTATAACGCGTTCGCACGATATGCTCCAATCCGGCTGATTGGTAAATGCTCAACGCCGATTGTATGAACCCTCCACATCAAACTGTATGAAATATGTTTATCTATGGAAATTAAAGTTTGACAATGGGGTTGTATTAAATTTCCTGTAGCTATCGCTTTCCGGTTATCTGGGATCCAATTCGAAAGAATACCGAAGTAAATCACAATGAACAGTATTAAATAATCAGAGCAAGCCTTGGGCGGTTATCAGAAATTTAACTGAATGGAAACGGATTGACCCTTGCACTGACGTCAAAATGTGCACTGAATTATAATTGGCTAATTAAATTGCCCCACGCAAGTGCATCTTAACAACGGATGTGCGTAATGACTGTGACAACTGAATATCACGAATAATAAAACTTGGTATGTGGTACGAGCACTCCAACATCAATGTTCCACCATTTGTCAAAGTCATGCGAAACTTTACCCGCCGCCGCCGGGTGTACTCAAAATTCCATGGATAACCAAAGTGTTTTGAACATATTTACAAACCACTTTTATCAGGTCTTTTAGAAAATAAAAACTTTAACAATGAGGCGTAGATAAGGCTTAAATGGCCATAAGAAGTTTTTATCTGACTGGCGCCTTTCCACACAATGACTGACTGACTTGACTTCCAACAATGGTCATTTTCACTAAATAGTTAACTGCCCACCGCAAATAAAAGGCATGCAATTATTATTTCAGAATTTCTATTATCTTTTAATATCCCCACAGCAACTCAACCGTTTTTCATAAATAAACATTTAATGCGTCATTAAGCAGATTTAGAATCTATTAAGTGGCGTGTTTGGATGAAGGTTACATATAATTTAATCCATAAAAAAGGAACTATTCTTATTCACATCTGAGCTAGAAACCTAGCCTGCAAATGTGCTATGGAGTGTGAGAACAATTTCATAGAGACATAAGGAAAAACCAAAGTAATAATAAGTTGCTTGAAGTTTTTTTTGGGATATTTCAAGAGTTCATTAAGGAGCATTATCTTAAAACGAGCTTGGTATGAATGTTGATCAATTGATACTGTAGGTACGGCACAATGATGAGTCCACTCATTGTGCTTATACAGGGAGCAAAGGAAGTTTATGTTTAAAATATCATTAGGTATGAATATTATAAAAAATACGATTACAGAATACCATCACAGTTATAGACAACAGTCCTTGCGGTATCAGTAACAAAAATATACATTGTTATTTATGGGAAAATTATGTTTGCGGTTTTACTTCCTGAATTTGACCCATTTATTGAACGTAGCTAACCGCTACGGATGTCACTATCTAAATATTTGCGTAATGGTCAGCCACGATAAAAACATCAGATGGTGTATGGTGGATTGCGAAGCCGCGGGCTCTCACGCTCTCCATATGGTGAGGTGCGGACGCGTTACGCTGTTTTACGATTCCGCCTGTTCCTGGAAGGAGTTCCCGTTCCATATCCCACAGAGTTTCATTATCATTAGTGATTCACAGCTCGGTGCCACGGCTGGAAGCTGGGACCGCCCAACCAGGACATTTCACATGGCACGGCCATGGGAACTTGTGGGAATATGTTCGTTACACCGAAAGAAAACAAGCATCACATGTTGCTGGATGAAATCACGGTTATTTTTAAGCGACGATTGTTTTTATTCGCTCGCCAATTGAGGGCAATCAGCGACACGTGTTCCGTTCGAGACGCTCGCCTTAGGCATCTATTGAGCTCGTTGATACTGCGTCTAGTCAAATAAATGATCGTAAAACTAGCTGCTCTTATTGGGAGCACCAAATTATTTCTAATCAGAATGTGATACCTACACAGAATACTCTGCGGACTATATAGTAATTCTTTCCCAGATACTTGAACGACTCCCATTACTACTATCATCTTTAGCCCCATAACATATCTGCATGTAACTCTACTTACAGAGAATTTTTATTACACTCTCAAGCTCCAATCACAGAGATAATGGGTGCACGTTAGCTGGTCGCTGAAGGGTAATCCAATGCTTGTACCATGTGCCCACTTATCTTTTTGTCGTAAAGTTCGAGAACATTCTGAGAATTTAATAATATCTGAAGTCCACAAGTTTTTTGGCGTTGATTGTAGTAATGATTGTGTGACCTACTTCGATTCGTCTGAGTCACGTTAAACTAGGCACTTGTTCAAAAAGTGTAAAATTGTCTGAATCTTTTTCCTTCGAGAAACGTCTCTATCAAATAAGAACGCTCGCCGTATCTAATAAGATGGTAATTCCCCAGTATAAAAGCTAATTGTTTCGTTTCCATCGAACACGGCTTCTTTGAAACAGAATTAATTAACAGCAAAATGTGGGTCGGCATTGTGTCGATGGGTCAATGAAGCCTCTCTTTGTGTCGCTACTGTTTACACATTCAATTCGTTCCTGGAGATGTTCTGTTTCTACGATCATTATACAGCGGGTCTCAACGTGTAATGTAAGCAAAGATATGTATCGCGGTTACGTTTGATCAATATCTATTTTATGACCCTTGAGCTCCAGCTAATACACACCTACGTGCCGCTTAACACATGAATACGATTTATACAATAGTAGACTTGTTATCTAGATATTTAATTTATTAGAAAATACAGTCCGGTTCCTAATCAATAGATAAACAAATACCTAAAAGAAATAGTGTCGTAAACTGACGAAGAAATACAAAGCAATAATTTTGGCCCAAATGACACCCTCAAAAGAACTATCTAACCAAAAACACATTAGATTTGCTAAAAATATTCGAATTCGGGATCAGCAGGACCTTTTGAATAATGCATTAGATGCGTTTGGTCCATTATTAGTGACGGTGCGCGGGCGCAGGCCCTTGCCGCACGAGCTGCATATTAATGCGCTACAATTTCGTCGACCGCTGTCAAATTACAATATTTCATTTGAATGTATTTCCGAAAGATATTCCTATGATATATGCCTTGTCACATAAAAATATGCTTGGAATAAATTATATTTGTTCACCTCCATTTTTCATGATTATAATACTTAAATACCTATGCATGTGTATTCTAGAGGACAATGTTGAAATCTGATGCTTTCAGTGAAGCTAATGTATGCAAAATAATTGATGTTAATGCCTCGTTAATGATGGCACGGGCCGGTTTTGACGTAATTCGAGTCTGATCATGCGAGACGTTGGGTCCAGCCAAGCAAATTCGAGATGAGACTTGAGTGTCCTGTCATCTGTCACTATAACGCATGTGTCGCGAATGGACAACGTAGGACATGCCACCCACAGGAAGGAAGCTAACACCAATGAAGCGTTACGAAAAAAATCCTTGACCGGAAAAAATACATTTTTATCCGACAACATGCCGTCAGATTTTGGCATCATGTTTACTTCATTTTTGCATCCACGGCCATTTAGGTCCATGATCGGTTCTGAACAAAAAACAAGTGAGCGGCGACCAACCGATTATATTGTAAAAAGAGGTTCGCGGTCGTTCCATAACCGATTGCAAATGGCAACTGCCGCAGGGCCTGCTGCGCCATTTATAGCTCTTCGCAATCTCGACTCCTAAAAAAACCATGCAACAATTTTCTTCGGTGGATCGCCTATCTATCGACCGTTCCGAGCTTATAATTAGATGAGATAAGTTGCCGAAAGACAATCAAAATTCGGTGTGACAAAAACTGACAAACGCCGCGGTCCCTCTTCAGAATTCCTCTGCGTATCATGCGATTACGTCTCCTGTTTTCCTTTACCTTTTGTATCGTGGACCTTTACTTTTCTCTTTTATATGGATCGGTTGGGTATTCAAAATGTATGCAGACGCTTTACTATCACTAGTGTGTTTGTTGTGTGTTTTATTACAGTTCCGAGGACATAACGAAGAGCATTGAGAAGTTAAGAGCTGGCATACGAAGCCTCGTTTTAAATTGAGACTGGAATGCCATAAAGTGAGTCTCAACTCTCATATAATAACTCGTTTTGTTTACACAACGACTTAAAGCCCATAGCCAAGGCGACACAACAATGGCCGACCACTGAGCTTATGCCGACGTCCGTTAAGATTTCGTCCGATAATGGAGTAAATTGGCTTTAGTTCGCTTAATAAGGTGTATTAAGTTTGTATCGGTGACAATCGTGTTTCACGTTTGCGGCGTCATGAAAAGATTTTCTCGCAATATTCTAAGATTTAAGTAGTCGCATGGGCTATTCGAATCGTTTTATTAGCTGTTGCATCCGCAAAGATGCCTTCACTTCCTTTAATGATTTCATGTTAACTCACTTAATTCCAGCCGAATGCGCTTAGGCCACGCTTGAAAAGTAGCTGTAACTTAATACCTGAACACGCGAAACGACACACGATACTATGAAAGGGACGGAGGGATGCGACGTATTTTGACAAGTTTTTTGGAGATCCGTATCCAAACGCTAAAACGAGACCCCATTACTATGAATCCTGTCTGTCACCAGGCTGTATCTTATGAACAGTAGTAGTAATTTTCACAAATGAATATTTCGGTTGCCGCTACAAATTCTAAAAACATTACAACAAACATGATTTTTTGCCGTTTTAGAGTTCCGTATGTCCGAATGATGAAACGGAACCCTTACAAGTTCATTTGCAGAGTGGTGATAAATGAAACCGGAGTCCGTGCGCGAATTCGACTCGCACTTGGCCGGTTTTTTAGTGTAATGAAAGATGAAGTATTTATAACTGGAAAGAAATAACTATAACACACGTCGTTGTCTGCGCATTTATAATGTGCTTACATAACCATGTGCATTGAAATGCGCTTAGTCAGATATTATTGTATGAATGCAACGACATTGGCTTAGGCGCTGATCAAATCGAACGCGACAACGGCGTGTACGCCGGTACCTTAGTACCTACCAGTTAGATTGTATAGTCAGGGACAAGCGCTTGGATTTATGGGACTGGTCCGGTAAGCGGCTTAACAGCTACCACAATAAGAACGCCACGGTCTCCGGGGCTTTTCACACCTCCTTGTTTGGGCCGCGCGTTAGCGTTCACGCCTTGTGTGTATCTACCCCTAAAGTTCGCGCCTTACCTTTACATATCATGTATTCATTATGTAAAAGCATTTTTATTTTTATTTGAGGTGGTCATCGCTACGCTTTTACACCTTTAGAATCCTGCGGCGGCATAATTTTGAAGGGACTATAAAACATTCGGGAGAGTTCTTGGAAGACGTAAGTTTTGGTCTTTTTTTAACCTGTTCTTTCAGTTTCTTTTTGTGTTCCAGGGCCATGGTGCCCTTTGTAAGACAGTCTCGCGAGTATAGTACACCCTGGCTTAGTCGTGACACAGCTAACAGCAGGCCATAAGCTTACATAGACGGTATAATTTGCAAGTAGATTGAAGACAACTAACAGTTCTGCGTATTTAAATAAAGTTAGAAAGACGCGTTTCTATGCTAAGCTACTCATTATGTAAATGTGGGTTAAGTAGTGAGATCGATCTCACTCATGCTCATGGTGAGACTGACCTGTCATATAGAAACAAATCAGATGCTGAGTACGGAAATAATCGCGATTATGGACTATGAATAAAAATTTGGGAGTTCTGACCTGACTGTTTCTCAAATGCACGTCAATAATGATGACATACTTATGTACGTTCACCAAATATTCACTACTAATATGTAGACGTTAAGTAGAGAGATCGATGTGTACGAGAGTGACCTTTCAACGAGTCATCAATCAGATGCTGGTATCACAAAGAGTGTCGATGCTGCGTCCTGCGTGACTCTGGGACGTGATAATCGTGAGCGGTCGCTATTGTTCAAGTGAAAGTTTACGTTGTGCCTGCGACCACGACCAATGTTACGAGCCTTTTGCGTGTTACCTAAACATCATTATACAAGATGACAAAAATTTGTTCATTTCCATTAAAATTAACAGCTTACAAATCAGCTGTTGCTGTGTATAAAACATGACTCATTCTTTATAATCATTTCTTCTGCGGCTATAGATGACGACCAGCGTCACTCAGTATTTTGGAAAACATGAAAGTAGATTGACATCAGATTGAGGACAGACGCAGAATAATTGCAGAAAACTTGTTAGCGAGAGCTTAAATGAAGAATAAACGATGGACCTTTTATACCAAGATCATGTTCGTTGACGACACAGTTATTATCGTAATGGCCCTTTATAATATCAGCGACAAGTAATGTCTCCATCATCGTAGATGTAATTGCCCGAGGTTTTGTTGTCAAGTTAATCAAAATTGCATTACGTGTCGTTTCGTCACGGGCCCTCGCCGACAATCGGCGACAAAAAAGTGGCATTCATTTGACATACCCGAGTATCGCTATTGCAATTCCTGATGATTGATGGGACAATTTATCGAGACTGAAGCGATGATGAGGTGTACGTATACGCTTTCTTGTCGCCCGTCGTACTTAATGCGTACGAGCGTGCACTTGTCTGCTTCTAAATAAAGGACAGACAAAAGTACTTAATCGAAATCTGTCTAGTTGGAATTGAGCTGCTTTGTATGCCAGAACATGTTTCAGCATAAGCATAGCAATTCAGTCAACCAGCTGATTCACTGATACTATTGGGAAGGAAACTCCCAGTAACAGCTTTAATTTTCTTGTAGAACAATAAAATGAAGACTTTGCAAGCTGGTACAAGTAAGACGTTCAAGCTCTGCTATCATTATTATAATAATGATGGCGCGATAGTGCACCTGCGTGACATCACAATAGAACATTATCGAGTGTTTACAGTTAATATTTAGATATCCAATAGCTGGCTAGGCGTGGGCGGTTCGGCTGGCGTCTAACGAGTTATGTAAACACGCCGCGAGAGGTGACCACTGAGCCACATAGCTCATGTGGCTGTATGAACTGCGAGCACGCGCACACGCCGCCGCCGACAAAACTACTCCTAGTAGCTATGTACTGCTGACAAGGGTGAGGAGTCATTTCCAAGATGTTTAGAAAGCGAACACATTGTGTGGTGTCGCTATGTACCAAACATTGTTGGAATTATCGGGTGAACATCCTGTTCAATATTGGAAATATCCACAAAATGGGGATGATGCTGTGGAATTTTTGACCCATACCGAGTATATTAATAACATAGAGGTTGAAATAAAATGACATTATTAGCACAAAAAAAAACAGTATTTTTGGACAATAGATAAGAAAATAAAACAGTGAAGGAATGTTTGCGTAGGATGTGGACGGGCGCGAGGTGGCGCGCGGTTAAAATATTTTATTTGCTCGAGCACCCCGGACAAAGGCCCTGTTTGTGGTTCACCATTGTATTGGGGTTTAGTGACTTCTAAACAACTCCACGTACGTGCCAACGCACATAACATTATGTCCAACCACGCAATCAATATGTGGACAATAATACCATTCGTTTATCCACGAATATATCTCATAAATATTGTATCTCATAATTATTTGAAACTTCATAATTGTAATGATTAAATTGTTCGATTTCTACAGCTATTAAATAAATAACTAACCAATACTACTAACAATTTAGATATAATCTAAGTTATAGAGCAAGATAAAATCATTATTTCTGATCGAGTCTTCGGAGGTTTTCAACTTGATTCGCGGTGCAATATTATTTTTTTATCTTCTTTCTACTAACCTAGTAAAACGTTTTATTATTGGAGTTCATTAAACTTGGCTCGAGGCATTGTTGAATCAATACTGCATGAAATAAGATATTGTTTGCAGAACACTCGGAGGCCGCCGCTACTCAGTATTACGGTGTTATGTCTAAATCATAATATTTTCCTTTTCGAACCGATTCCAATAAAATAACCATTGTAATTGTACCATCCGTAGAGTACGGACAGGGTACCGTATTTTATGACAAGTATATCGAGCCATAACTCGAGCTTCGATGCTCTTATAAAAATAAATTCGTTTAGATTTCAAAAGGGATCAATGAATGTTATTCAGACGCCGATAAAATCATAAGGATGATACGGATTCGGGTGACTTTTTTTATAAATAAGGTCTTATAAGATACAAGACGTTTCAAACTTATAGGACGCAGACATTTCTGGCATAGTTTGTATAATCAAATCAGAACCGCCTGGAGACATAAATCACAATTAATAAGACATTGTGTAGTTGCAAGAAAAGGATGCGAATATCTGTGTTGGCAGCCGAGCGGTCATCTTGCTTAATTTACGAAGTCGGCCTTTGGTACCGCACTAATTGGCTCCTAGTTCTGACTAAACGGACAGTCAGCTTCAATGGTACGAATTTGCATACCGACAGATATAGGTACATACTGGCCTAGAACACTCATAGGTATTTTTAGAGTAAAAAGCTTTAAACTACAGACGAACGTTTTTCGGCTAATCAATCTTTTATAGCTTTATAACCGTTTAGTATTACCTGCGCTTTGGGTTTATTGGACGTGAACCTTTAGGATAATTTCGATTCTTTTAGTAATTTGTTAAACAAATTAAGAAAATGAAAATGTTTTGGGAATATATTCTGATAGATGTCCAAATTATCTCCTTATTTATAGCTATCGATTAATTCTGAGTGAGGCGGCGCGGCGAGCGGGTCATTAGTGGTAATTACATAGGCAAATAACAGAAATATGACACCAAATGAACCACTACATCTTACTTAGTACTTCTTAGATTGTGCGCCAGTAAGTAATTAATTTATGTTCTGTTTCTAGACGTTGTTAAACTTTGTTCTGTAGCCGTTGCGACAATACCGTGAATTTAAATAAACGGTCCAATCTATTCAGGTTACAACATTGTCCCTTTCCCTTCTCCTTGTTCCGACTGGCTGTCGATATAATCTCAGGTCTGATTTCGTAGATATTGGATACCCTATAAATTGGTGTGGGTAGTTAGAATTGTTAGAAATGTAGACGTATTTTAATGAGATCGGTAAATCAAATGGAATAATACGAGTGGCGGAGCGGCGCGTGCCACAAGGCCGGTCAACTGAAGGAGTCAGATATCCTGGCGGCGAGACGGTCTCTCTCGCGCACGCGCAGCGCCGACGCGCGCTCTATAAGGTCTGCCAAGTATTATGATTACTCTTTAATGGAGATTTGACCTGTTTGGCAAGCCGTACGCGTTCGTCATTGCTGTCGTTACACCATATCCAAGCACGTGGCTCTGTAAGGCAGTGCATACGATACCGGACACCGCTATGACTTTATTCAAATCACCACAAGATAAAAAACACCCCTGCCATATAAAGGTAGATGGTGGCGCAATTTGAATGACGTATTTGGTGAGATGTCAGAATTTGGCGTTCATTTACCTACATATAAAGCACTACACATCTTGATGTTATTTGGGGCAATTAAAATGTGGCAATCTGTATGCAGGAGTCTGTAATTGCAGTCGTCCTTTTTAATTGGATTTTGTTGAAATACGTGGGTGCATAAAGCAGTTCTTACAAAAGTGTGCCGGCTCGGCGCGTTCGTATTCTTAGTCATAAAATAATACTTACAAGTTTAGCAGGATCGCATTGGCAATAGCCGGGGGCGTTCTGTCTTGGCTCGGGTCCACCGTTAAATAATAACAAGCATGTACGTAGTTCCACTGGCTATAAATTGCTTGCTGCCGCCGGGCACGGGGCACGCAATACCAATGCGGAAAATATTATGGTGTTCTGTATAGCTAGAGCGGGTACGGGTTTGCCAGCGGCTATGTAAAGCCTACTATTGTTGGTGCTCTGTAGTTGTCAAGCCAGTCGCTTGGACGGTTACGTAGTGGAATACCTAGCTTGAGTCGAGCTATTGTGTCTTTGTTTATGCGCTGGACTTATTCTGCGCAGTTGTTCTTTGTATTTTGTTAGTCTATCAGTATTATAGGGTCAGACTTCCTAGTATTTGAAACAACTTTTCCGAGGACGTACGCAAATGGAGCTTCACACTCCTTGATTTTTTTATCTTAGCTGAATGCGTATCTTTTTGAAATCTACTCAATAGAAAGTCGTTGTAAAAAGATGGATTATATTTAGAAAAAGTGTCCATATATTAATGAAGCCGGGGCGTGTGGCTTCCCTTCCAGGCGGTCGAGCATTCTGTCTCGGCACATTCCGTCGCATTGTGTCCGACCACGGAACGACCACACCGCACCGCATTACATAGCATTTATTGAAAACGAAACACTTTGGACACGGGACAACGTTTTTGTTCCCGACCACAAGCTTGGTGAAGTTGGTGATCTATGAAACAAGTTCAATCGTTCATCAACTAACTGGGAAATGTCCACTTTTCTTTTTATTACGTCTTGCGTGTCTGAGAGAGCCGCAGCTACATTTTTCTTCGACCTAAGTTTAGATTCGAAACTTTCTTCAAACACATAATCTAAAGTATTTTCCATGATCAATTTGGGTAGATAAAAGTCTGATTTTTTTAATGATTATTTAATTAATTAGAAATAATTTGTAATTTCCCGTATTTTCATTATACGAGTACTTCTAGAAATTCACTCGTTGATGTCTTTTGTATGGGCTGAAAGTTTTCTTTACAATCACAAACTTTCTTTTGAAAACTATCATGAAACATTTCAATTATATCTTATCTTTTTGCTGGTTGTACCTATGTAAATAAAAAGCTCCTCTGTTACCTAGTCATAATTACTGAACATGATACGTGTGCGCAACTTAACAAATTACGCTTGCAAAAGCATAAAAGAAAGTTCTATTACGCAAATAATCCTTAGATCCTTTACTCTCTAATTGAATGTTAAAAAGATAGAAAGTGTAACAAACGAAATAAATAGGGCAATGAAATTGTAAGTGAATGTACTTTAGTATTCCGTTGGCAAACCGCACGAGTGTTTCACACGAGTTCTTGCGTATTCCATAGGCGTGCGCGCGTGAGAATCTTGTCCCAAAACATGCGGGTTTGTGGACTCCCTAATCTATTGCCATATTAACGCGCGTACGCGCTTTGGTATGTCGCGAAGATGATATCTCTGATGGGAAAGCAATTCGTCTCTGTGTGAGATAGAAATTTGGTGTGTTTGTTTTGAAGTTTTTCAGAATATCGGATCATGTATTTTTTCTGAACATGACTAGCCCTATCGTACAATGCCATAAGAGAGCTTTTGGTTTCATCATCCTACAATGCTAACTGGGAGCTTTTGCTTTCAAGGGAAATAATTCATAAAAATAGACATAAACAAAAAAAAAAAACAATTCGGTGCTCATTTGGCTTTTCAACGGTATTTTTAATTTTGCAAGTATTTTAAAAATGCCAGACGTTTTTATAATAAGAATTGACAGCTCAAAACGTCAAAATTCACAGCGGGTTGGCGTTTGCCTGGCTGAGCTTGATAGATATCAAACAAGAAGGTTATTGCAATGGAGTAGCAATTCCGAAGCTCTAAAAAATGTATAATACGATTGTTATCCCTTTAAAATGTTGAAAATTTGACCGTGTTGTTGAGCTTGGTAGTGTTCGGCACTCTGTATTTTCAGTATTAACTTTACCAAAATTATGGACTATTTTTCAATCGATCCAGTTCCCCATCTAGCTTCAAAGTTGCTAACACATTTCCTAGAACATAACTTCTGCATTCATTAAAACATTAACATTTAAACTGGCTCATTATAGAAAACGTCTCCTAAGACCGTCATGCTGGTGTTAAGGGTACATAAGATAAACCCACCTACTTTATAGGTCTACAATCGTTTCTAAATTTGCTTCGATATGCAATCACTGGACTAGTTTCAAGTGTTCGCCCATAAATATGGAGCTTTCCAACATTTACATAAGAACGAGTCTACAATCAATTCGAATTATTTCGTAACTAGAGTTCCGTTTACATGGTTTATTACATTAGCTTTTGCCTGTGGCTTTATTCGTGTTACAATTCGAAAGAGTTCATCAAACATGTCGAATAAGTTCATCAATATAGAGTAACCTACGTGTTTCTTGGCTGGATTGTCCTAAATTTCACCGAAATCCGTCTGTTTTAGCGTGAAGAAGCAACAAACATTACCATAATCATTTGTAAAATATGTATAGTAGTGTTAACCCTCGATATGTTAACAGTAACATCAATCGATACATCGAAAGTTGTTTTCCAAATTGTACAAGTTATCTCCATAGTAATTACTGTGATGTAATTACAAGTAATATATTATTCTATTAGTTTTACTGTCTTGTATATCAATTGGTAAATTTAAATATAAGTGGTCAAGGGCGGGATAACAGGCTTGCGAAGTAATAACAACTTTTAGTTTATAGCGATACCTATTAGAATAATTAAGAATTGACTGATGTAAATTATTCTAATACATGTTGTGTTCACATCGGTGCCCATACATTTTTTTATCATCGAAAATATAAATAATCAAAGAACAATAGCAATGATGGCTTAAAAGTAAAATCTAAATGAAAGTCAAGCTATTTTTCACAGTCGTCGCGGGACTCACGAATTACCGTCACCCCGGTACGTAAAGGGCTATTGAAGGACACCGTGGATTTTAGTCAGTACAAGTCTGACAGTCCCTTCCGCTCTGCCCTGGGTGGGAGGACTCATGTGATGATTTTACCACGTAAAAAAAAGTCGATAGCCATGAACCATCAGTGTTTGACAATAAAATTGTATGTTTTTATGAAGTAAATGTAAAGGATTCATCGAATAGCCACGTTAAAAGCAGGAGGTATTAAAATTAAAAGTTTTTATGTTTATTTATGGGCGTGTAAAAAACACATTATAATCCTGAACGTAACGTAACACATAACGCTATGAGTTATGGCCGCTTAACTCTTAGTAATCGGATGAGACAAACATGTGGACACAACATATACGATAGCTTTGTTGTACGGTGTACCCTTTACGTTGAACTCTTGTAATAAACAACTATGAGATTTATGTCAGTTCTTTAAGACACATTATTTTGTACGTGTATTAGTTTTGTCGCCAACGCTGTAACCGAAGTTATTTATTTACTTTTGTTGCTACTGGCAATCATCAGTATCAGTCATTACGTGTTTGAAAAGGTTGGGTATCAGACATTTTACATGAAGCTTCTGTATAGTGAGAGGTTGTGAATCACAACTAATTTTCGAAATATATAAATGTATACCTATATCTCTCGCTAAAATTATCATCTTAAAAAATCCATGCTGTGAGTCTGATGTCTGAGTTATATTTTTTATCTATGACCTGATTTTCATGTGAAAAACATATTCTTGAGAGGATGCTTTCTCTATCTCGTGATATAAGCGTCGCATAATTGACAGACTGACAGCCAGACGTGTTGACTGACCGTCCGAAATGTCACACTGTCAAGCGTGACAACTGTCACAGCTGTCAGTCATCAGATAAAGTCGTGTGAACTGCGCTTATCTGCGCAGGCGACTGATCGCGCACGAGATAGAAATTGATAGAATCCCACCTTGTGGGAACTATTATGGCATGTGATTTTCATTCATTTCTTCAATTCCCAACTTTACTGTTACTGTCAGCCTGTGTCAGCCCACTGCTGGGCAATGGCACCTCCCCATGACTTCCAACTATTTCGGAAAACTTTAGAAAATTGTTTTTAATTACCAGTATTATACATTCAATATGAGTTAGAATTTTGCCTGCGGGTCTGAAATGGCGACTTTAGTAACGTTGCTAATAAAATTGTTCTTTATCACTTGAGCAATAGAATAGAATATTCTATGTTAAGAATTTTGTATAAAGTTTATTGTAACGAAATTCGTAACAAGGAAAATACTATTCTATTGCTCAGCCAATAGAGTAGATAGTTGATAAATAGCAATTTTAGCAACATTGATATTAGTAACGCTGATAAAGTGGCCAATTTAGATCCCGTTAAGCTTCTGTGACTTACTAATCATACCTAACTAAATTTCTCCGCCAAAATTGTATAGAGCTTCAAATTAAAAAAAAAACCTAAAAACATGATTTAAAAAATTCTCTTCTCTAATAACTTCATGTTATCCAAAGTCCTAAACAACATTAATTCAGCTATCAAACGATACGTGTGTGATCCCAGCACTATTTACAATTCACAGGTAATCAATCCTTATCAGGACTTTTATGACGAGCTAGCCATAATGTAGGGATAGTTTATTTTATATAGATCATCGCTAATCAATTCCCACGATTCGCACGCTCATGTGAAAGTGTTGGTATCGTGTTGAAATCCCTATCTTTTATCGATATGTTTTCCCATGCCAACTATTCATGCAACAACCTTTTTTGACGTTTATTTGCATACAATGTTATCGGTCTATCGATTTTATCTTGTGTTGTATGTCTGTCCGTATATTTGGAGCACTTTAAAGATCTAAGATATTGTAGACATGTTACAGGTGTGTTGAAAATTAAAATGATTGTTAGCAATTCATTCCGTAAATGAGTATTACCGTTGTTTATTTCTGTAACTGCATAATTCAATATTCAATAAGCGATGTTTCACTAAAGTTTGAAAGCCTCAATCAATTTCAGACTTCAATAAAAACGTCTAAACAGTATAAAGTAGTTGCTACACACACGATCTTTATTTGAAATCTATTCCTGATGCTAAAAATATTCATAAAGCAGTAAACGCAGATACAATCGTACCCAATCAAATATGATATAGTATTCCGTCGTCACGGAACACTGAATATTTAATATTACATTATTTAAATAAGCTAGGACTGCATCTAGAGACACGCACAAAGAATGAGAAATGTCGCCCCTCAGGGTCCGCATAATTGCGTGCTTTCCAAATTACATGTAATTGGAGCTGTGTTTTACTGAGCTCGCGTGTTTTTGTCCCTTAAATTACATTTTTGTTCCTTTTATTCGCCTAGTTATAAAATTGTACAGCATTTTTATAATAATTAATGCCGACTAAGGACATTTATTACAAAGGAATTTGCAATTTAATATCTTGGTTAGAACTTTAGACCAGCAAATATGTGAAGTAGGTAGGTACCTATGTTCTTGAATGGTAGCGAGTATTTATGTTGAGCAGAACAGAGGTCAGCATGTTTTGAATAAAACAGATTATTTACAATGTTTGTCAGCATGTGTTCACATGTGCTGCGCGGGCGCCGGTCGACGGCGACGGTGACGTCTGTGGCGCCGCCCGCACATGCGAACTCAGCCTAATTCATGGCCAAACCTCAACTGACACTCAAGTATTATAGACAAAAAATGATTTCATACCACCCTACACGATTTATTGGCGGCACTTGTCCTAATATAACTAATTTGGAGCGGACACGCCATATTATTAATTGGCGAGGTTCTTGCGAATGTTTCTAAATCGGAGTGTGATGTCAAAATTTAAATTAATTATTTATTCGTCCATAGATGTTGGACACTTTTAATGTAAGCGGTTTTTGTGCCATAGTGGTTTGCGACATGCTTGCCTTTTTACATTCGGTTTTAGTTTTCCTGCTATTAAGTTGGAGTAGTGTGTCTTGCATATTTGCAAGGCTTGTCAAGAAATTAGGTACCGTCAGCAAAACAGTTGCCCAACAAACAGTTTTAGTACCAACAACCGTTCAGTAGCAAAATATTGACGTCATCAAAAATGTATGACTCCAAACATTTTATGATGATGCTAACTATGCAATTTGTGCTTGCTCGTGCCTATGTCACAAATACCATCGTACATAACACCAGTTGCTAGTTCAACTTATACATGCTGTAATAAATGGTCACGCTTCAATGTAACGCCATGTACTTAGTATTTACTCTTTGAGAAGCACACTGTATGTCGTGTCGTGCCTGTTTATAGAGCCAGTTAGAGCCACTGATTGGACGAGATGACTGTACACTTAGTATGGCAGTAGAATGTTTGCTAATCGTATGTTTCGTGTAGGTAACTGAGTAGTTAGCAGTAGCTAAAGTCATATAATTTGGTGTAAGTGTTAGGTAATGAGGTGACTTTTTTTTGAGATTTCGTTTACACGTCCTGTGTTTCTTAACATTGTAATGAAACAACTGGAAGGTACTCGGTCTTCTCTGCAAAAAAAAAGAGAATCCCAGATATCGTTAAGACCAACAACATCACTATTCTGGTATTGTTATGAGAAGTCGCGTCATAATATTCATTTCAATTTCGTTGATCGCATTCAATTGATTTACAAGGTGCGGAATAGCAATTACATCCGTATTTCTTAGCAGCTGACAGAGGGGCGCCCACGCGCCCCGCACGAGTTCTGCTCTATTATACAATCAGGACGAATCAGCACATGGGACACGGACACACGACCGCTCACCACGCACGCCACGTAGTTGCAGAGGTCAGCTCACTCACCCATCCAAGGCTAGCTCAGTACCAACCTAATGATCCTATTATAATACTCAACCAACAATCTAAATATTACAAACCTTTTTGATCAACGTATAATGCTCGCAAATTCGACATTGCGCATCAGACAATTTCCTAGGTCTGCCCACGTCAATTACACTATTTTACACTAGATCGTAGCAGGCACGTCATTATTCTGATTGTTTCCTGGCAATTCTCGTTGTAAGAATCTATAGATGCAAGCAGTAATTTAGAAAACAGCAATTGAAAAAATTGCTACGCAAAAGTTTCACGTAGCGGAATAACGACGGCTTATAATAAAATTTTGAAATTGATTCGATGAGATTGTAAGCGATTGTCGCCGGTCGAACAAAAATGTTGCGTTCTCATTTTAATCGTGCGTAGCCGAAGGCGAGGCGAGTTTCTCTCGATGATCAATAGAGCAGTCGCGGGCATTGTATCGAATGTATCGCTCGTATCGTATATGAATACAATAGCTCGCACGTGCTGTCGCCCGCGGCGTCCGCCCCTACCATTGTCCAGCCAGCCATTGTTTCACGGAAATCCTCCGTACATGTCTTGACACTCACAGTAATATCCTATTTTGATAATATTACCATGTGTGATTACTGAGTAGTCATCGCAGGTAATACTAATAAAGTACAGTGACACAGGATAGTTAGTTGAAGAGGAAATGACAATAAAATTTATTGTTTCAACAGGTGGATAATGTGGAAATCGTGACAAAGATATTATTGTAATTTGAGATTCCGATCATAAACATATTCTTGTCGATGATCAATATCATAATTATCTAGTGATAGACCCGTTGTTACATAAAAGGGAATGAAATCTATGGCATCACTTCCCATATTTGTATACCTTGTAGTTCTATGTCTTGTTACTCAGCATCATTAACTCCTGCCTCTTTAGCATTAGACACAAATTCTTAAGAACGTTAGACATAAGTATACATTAACATGATTGATTAGTTACAATTTTTTCTGTTTGGTCCAATCAAGACAATATCAAGTACATTTGAATACAATGCCTAGCCAACACACTATCTATCTATTAGGCAAATCACAATGTGGTTGGACGACATGTAGATCACGGAACTGCCTTGCTTATTTAGCTGTTCCTACAATCGCCGTACGCTCGACTATGACCTACAAACTAAAAAACCTCTAACTACTACCTCCTTTGTGCGCGAGCGCATACAATTCTTATAAGATTTCGATCGCGCATGTGCGGGTGAGCTTAAAAGCTTATAAATCTTTGTCTGTGTATGTGTGAGGGTGGACTTGACAAGAGCAACTCGATAGCGACACAATGCTTGGCATATTACCATATTGTAAGAGCCGGCAGTAAAACTTGTTTTATGTTAGTGCAACCAATATAGAGCTTTAGATTATATGTATAGCCTTTTAATGTCGGAGTAATTTGGTGTAAATATTTTGTGGCAATAAAAAAATAATCAAAGGTTTCTTTCGCCTATTGCAAGCTTTTCAATTGGATTTGCGGTAGACCGCAGTACTTTATAATGAAACATTTAAGTACGAATGTGCAATAACGGAATTTACGTCGGTTTCGTATACAATTTGTATCTATCTATATGGCAACAATAGCTAAGTCGGCGCGTGGGCCGGCAGGCTGCGCGGGCGCGGTCCGCAGGGCTGCTAGCACTAACTGTAACACTTTCATATTATCTACTTACAATAAATAATTGCCATGCTTTATAGTTACGGTATGAACAAATATCTACTTAGATTAATAAATGGCAGACTTGTTTTTGCATTACAGTCTATTCAAGTTGATTTGTTTTGGAAGGGCCCAACATTATTTATGTGAGGTACGTTTAAAATTAAATGTTAATGACAAGATTTTAATATCATCTCTATTCGAAACATAAACGTGTCTATGGTCGATGACGTTCACATAGGGAAAGCTTAAAGCGGCTTAAGCACAGACAGCCCTACAAAGAAACGGAGGTTGAACGCACGCGACATTGTTATCTCGAGCCAAGTTTGGGCGAGAATAAATAAAACTTCTTAGAAAACACATATTTATTTTATTATTCTGTCGAGGCTCTTGTAATGTCGCGATAACGCTTTATGGGACCTGTTATCGTGCACTAACGAACTTTCACAAACACATAAGACTTACGACCAAAGTTATAGGACCATAAAAATTGTATAGAAAACTTAAATTGGACTTCGCACCGTTACAAAATTAACTGCCAATTTTTTTTATGGAAAAAGACAATATGTTTAGATATTTTATATACCTAGCCATAATCTTTTGATTTACATAACCAGTCCTATTGTTAATTTTTTTCATTATAGTGTGAATCCTAGATACCTAATGGAATGGTAATTTCTAACGTATTTCTGTTTGATTCTGCATATTAACACAAATGCGTTAAAATCTCTTTATAACTTGGTAATATTTTTTTATGTAGAATTATAAAAGCTATTCAACATAACTTTTATTAAAAGCTATAAAAAATTGCTAATATAGCAATTATAGAAAGCCTCTTCGTATGTCGAAAATATGAGACATAAAATACGGGATACCGGTTCTATGAAGATCAAATTACTTCTATACATAATTCTACATATCTATAAATATCAATAATTTTAATTGACATACAAATGAAAGTTAATTGATCTCGAATTGTTACTAAAATTTATTAAATTTTCATATTGCAACACATCACTCAGGTCTTGTGCCCAGAATAAAATAACATAAACACTAATTGGACTGCGCGCGTGACTCCATTTTAGCCGTAATTCTTTAGATATTTTATGAATGAGATAGATAGATATAAAAGTATTTTGTGTGACAGAGAGGAGTGTAGTTTGTAGGGTGACGTTAAGGTACATTAGCAGCTTTTAGGCCGGTATCGGCGCCCGCGTCATTTGCCTGGTAATGGCCCAGGATTGCCTCAATTTGAATCTGCCGACTGTCATCTTTTTGTACACTTTGCTGGTTAATGGATCACGGTTACTGTATCTTTGTAGTTGTTTTGTGCACTCATAACAAAATATTGCACTTTATGAATATAAATCGTGATGGAATATTCATTTATAATAAGGAATGGAATCGAACATATGTATCGAGACAATTTTATATTTTTTATGTTACAGTAGGTTTGTTTATTTATTCCAAATATTCGAGTCATAATAAATATTTGATAATGTTCTAATAGTTCAAAAAGTAAAAACCGCCAGGGTCCGCTCGTTGCAGTTAACACCCCTCGGCACAGTTTTTTTGTGTTTCTGTTTGGAAACATGGAAAAAATCTATGCGGTTTTTATGTAAGGGTAGTTTTTGTGTGTTTGTCTTAGCGCGCGCCGATAACGCAGGCGACAGGGATCCAAAGCTCGGTAGTTTTTAGTTTATTTAATAAGCTTTTTGTCTGAGAACCTAATTGAACAATTAACGTTAAGAACGTCCGATTAGAACTGAAATTGTTCCTGGCGTAAACAAGACAACAGTAAAACACCCGAATGTCTGCGTAAATCACTGCTAGGGACGACTTTGATTGTAATTTCTAAGTAAAATAACGTTCAATTAAAATACGCCTACACAGCTTAATATTTCGGTTTTTAATTACAATTGGCCATTCAAATCTATTTACACAAATTGCCAGGCAGATCAAATAATATCAATAAAGAGAGGACAAGTAACTACATCAAAGCTTGAAGTTTGAAAATCAGGTAGTGAACCCTTTTTGTGTTAAAAGGTTGTTAACCCCCACACACAGGGGTGCACTACCTTCACGTGTTTGTCGCGACGTGCAGGGGTGGCCACATGATCCCACTAGTTGCTATTAGTTAGTAATTTACAACACATATTTTTCAACATGCGCCCATTAGCGGGGATTAGGGAAGCCTGAATGACGTGAAAGTAGGATATGACGCGACAGAATTCTCCATTACCGTCACTTCGTGATCCGTGGTAATAAAACAAAATCGATTGTAAGACGAGATCGAGCGCCGCCTGATTAATGTATGTGCGCGTTGGGACACACGGGGAACATTTATATTGTGTGTAGGAGTGAGATGTACGCTGAGCAATGACCCTTTTACATGCAGATTTAACGTTCAAAAGGTTGAAAGAAAGCTGGGTAATTTAAGGTTTTTTAACGACATAGTAGGCTGGCAGGCATGCAAATTCGAATTTGCTAACAAATGGGATGAGTGACATTAAAGTTGGCTAATGAGAGTCTTGTAAGCAACTAACGAAGTGCGCTATGAGTTTAAGGCTAACTGGACTTTCCACAATCATCTCAAAAGAGAACTGATTGCAAATGAGAACCTATTCACAGTGGATGAGACAAGCCTCGTAAGTGTTGACAAGTAGACAAACAGACAACAGAACACGGGCCACACAGACAATGCACTCTAACATAAAAGAGACGCCATGCTTTTATTGGTCGGCCATGTAAAATCTTTACGTTTTATAGCGCGGTGTGTCGTATAACTCGTATATTTTAGCTTTATGGCGTGTGGCTGGGACGCCGTGGGCTGCGGCGTGGGCGCTACTCCAGAATCGAGCCCACGTGCCCGATCGCAGATACCATTGTCCGCTGCAGGCTTGTTTATGGGAGCACTCCGAGATACCGACGAGAAATGACACCTTGATCGCGTGCCTTAATCTACCACTCCCCGCTCAGAACTTTCATCTAGATTTCGCGTTGATCTAATTTAATAGAGCTTTAGACCGGTTTATGCCTTGCAGTTTAGAAGAAAAAGTTCGCGTGCAATTTCGCAACACTTTGCTAAATAACTGAAAACTTACACCAGATATTTACACGTTCCGTAATCATATAAAATTGAGTGAATACGAGTAATAACCGAGATGAGAAGATTTGGTCGACGACACTATAAATGATGGCTATAAGTTGCATGTAGCGTATAATCTTGGAACAATAACAACCAATGGTTGATACCGAATTGGCTCGTAAAAGCGTAGTGGCTCGAAGCGGTAGCAATTTGAGTGTGTTTTTAATATTTTTATATACTGGAATAATTGGAGACAGTCGACAGTGTCGCGTCGGACACGGAATACTTAATGAGCTCTCTGTTAATTTAATGACCACGGTAGCCGCGTTCCAATCAAATCACCCAAATATGAATAAGACAACTTTCGGACTGCTATTAATAAATGGTCTAGACTTAATTATGTAGCTACTGTATGCGCTGGTTGGTGGATTATGATTATATTTCTAGGTTCCGTATTCCAAATTACTTTTAAACGATAAACATCAATATGTATGAAGTCTTGATGGTCCTCAACCCTCTTTTAACTGTTCCAAACATAACCAACTTTATAAATAAGTACTGCGGTAAAATAAACTCACCTTTCTTTTGTTTCTAGTGGCTTGACATCGACCACGGAGCGAGGCGTGACTCCGGTCTACCTCCGCTGTCGAGAAGGGAGCATATCCTGGGTGTATCCTCGCGGTGCACTCCGGCTGCTGTTCCGACCACCCCTGCCTGCTGATGAGAGCGATTTCAAGGTCTGCGTGAGGGTCATACGGAGACCCGACCCGCCTGATCTATTTCATGACCTGCGATTTAATGATACAGGTAATTTTCTGATGTTTAGTACTGATATTTTATGTAAGTTTGAGCTGAATTCCATTGAAAACATATACATAAGTATAACATATCTTCTACTTTAAAAATCGGGCGTCTCTTCGTAAAGTAATAATAACACAAACGAAAAGCTAAATAAAAATAAATAAAATGTACACATAATTAATGAACTTAGGGATGATCACAGATGGCAAGCGCTCTGCGTAAATTGTCGATTGTGGCATCCAAAAAGGGCCCAGAGTAAAACTTCTTCAACATACTTGATTTAATTGTGGACGCCTACTAAGTAATGCATTCTTTCCAGAAATCGCCGAGCGGTTTCCAGCGCGGCTCTTTGTGGAGGGCGCTCGTCGCTTAGTTCCTCTATATGCGCCCAATGATGGCGACCCAAGGGAACTGCGTTGCTTCCGAAGCCGGCACGGTCGTGCTGCGCTTTATGTTGAAGCTGAACCAGAAGACGGCCCGCAGAAGAGAAAAGCTACCTTCAAATACGAAGCAAGACCCCTCGTCCGGAGACACTACGACCCTTCCACGGCAGACTGCAGACCTTGCACCGAGTCGGAACTAGAGCTCGCCTTCTGCACCAGCGACCTCGGTAAGACCTCACACGTAATCTCATTACTCCTCTAGCTGTTCCCTCACCGCAATAATGAATAATCACGAACCCTTCGCCTTCGCTCCGCTGAATGTTAATAAACCCGCGACGACGACCGCACAGTAATTTGTCGCCATCATCGGGATTCCTCGCGCCTCAAATTATATTAAACGATGTTATACTTGAAAATAATTTTATAATTTTTCTTTTCTCGCTTAACTACCGCGAAGTATTTGCACAGCGAGACCATTTATCTAAAGGACTCGTTAAATCTTGAATTTTTACGCAAATGGATGCGACCGAAAAAGGTTTGCGCATTGTTTGTCGAGCCTTTTGTATCGCCGCTAAGTGCTAGTTGGATCTGTGTTATGATTAGATTGCATTTCATACCGGTCATGACTCACGGAAGCTTTTGCATGCAGTGAGCGAGCCGGGATGAGCTGCTTGGATTCAATTTACGTCCGTAACGCCGGTGCTTGACAAGAGTATACCGGATAGACTAGTATGGGCGTACGGCACGCGACGCGGCGGGGAGTTCATGTTAATAGTTTTTTCTGGTTTGATAAATTATAATAGTTGAGGAGTCTGTATATGTCACTGCAGCGCATGCATCCCGCCGTGTCGGCCGCGCACCCACGTTATTAACCGCTTCCAACACGTATCATTGATTTTTTGTTTGTCATTCCACACAAAAAATTAAATTTTGGATCACGGCAGCAGCGTTACGTGCAAAGGTTCTTTGTCAAATAAAAATTGTTAAATTGTCAAGAAATGGGAAATTATTATCCGATTGTTTCTGTTTGTATTAAAATAAATAACGCATTAATCATTAGTTTTTAGAGAATGGAGAATTGTTTATTATGGAGAGACGGGAAATTAATGGTTCTAACACACGAAGTTTGGAACATAACTAACGTTTTACTACGGGCGTATATTTCGGACATTAACACTAGCTTACAATTAAATGAACAGTTGTGTTGATAACATACCACGGTACTGAGATGGTCATGATGGCTCGTTAGTGAACCTTCTATGTAGGTAATTATCGGCTGTCGAGGCCGGGTTGATGACCGTTTACCAAAGACTTGGACTATTCACTTATCTTGCTCAAACAAAAGCTGGGCGTAGAAAAAATCCGGCTACATTTTGCGCTTACTCACGAAGCGGACAAAAAACGCGGACAATGGGACACAGTGATTAATATCTGGACAATAAATCTGGTGTCGCGACTGGTACCTAGTCACTGAGCGAGCTACATTGTGCTACAGTTTTAACACTGCGTTACCTCACTGAGATAAGTGGGAGATATCTACAGGCTTTTGTTTCCAACCAAGTTCCTTACAAAATAAGTACTGTGAAGCTTTTAGAAAAGTTGACATGGGGCTTTTTTGAAGTATATTTAACTGACACGAAATCGTATCTAATCCTCTATCAAACACTAAATACTGCACCTTACAATTCCTAAGAACAACATATTTTTCGCCTAAACCTATATAAAGGACAGAATGGAAGAAATGTAAAATTAACTTGATAACACAATTAAATTATATGGTATTCAAAACGTGAAAGAATGGCGCCATGATCTGTGATCCCGTGACAACAGCGGAACATTTAGAGCCGCGCTTCAGTTACAAGGAAAACTCATCGCTGACTCAATTGTGTTCTCGAATCACGCTTTACTGATAGCTCAGTCATTAAAGTTTATAACTTCTAATTTGTTTGTGCCGTAGCAATTATTATAATTAACAAAAGCTCGGCTTTCAAACAAAACAATCTATGTAAAAGATTTGATAATAATTTGTTTTTAGATAGGTACCTAAGTATAAGGAATGCAGATTTACATATTTTTATTAATATTTAACGAACTAATGACGCAAAATATTATTACTGTGGGATATTTCCTCGAAGAGCCTTATTTAATGTGTTTATTATGGATAAACCAGTATTTCTTTTGCATAAAATTTATTATGTTCTAGGCTAACGAATTTTAGCATAAACCACAATACTAAATATAGAAACCTTGATTTTTTGTGGTCTGAATTGATGGTATATATTCACTGGATATACATATTTGAATATCTGGCTAGGTAGCGAAATATTAAGCAATTGACAAGCCATAAATTAATATGATTAATAACTTTTCCCCTGTATAATCTTCATATTTTTTCTTTAAACTTATTATATAATCTAAAAATGTTTTAAATACCTTTTGACGTCTTTTTACACCGTATGAAATACTTCTTTATATGAAAGGTAAGGAGTCAACTTTTGCAGGAGGTAACTTTTGTTTTAACGTAGGTATTAAATTACCAAAGTAGTTACAATTTTCCATTTTTATTCCAGTATCCCGAGGTGTGATAATGATGAGCGAGCCTCGCGAGGACCTGGACACCACACAACTGACGCTGCGATTGACCAAGCTCATCCGCGCCACGTCAGGAGACTCCACAGAACCTAAGGATAAGCCTGATGACTTGGCTGAAGATGACGATTACTATAGGTGAGCCATTTAATTCAAATAGGGTGTTTCTAAAAAAATCTAATTAGTCCGTCAGTTACATTATTATCAAAAAATATTTAACCGTATTGACGAAGATACAACACTTTTAAAAATGCCAATTACGCCACAAGTGCAGTTTTCACTTGCTTCTGACGTCACGAGCCCCCACTTTTGAATTTTGATGCGTTATATCTTTGTAAATATGCATTAAGTCAACAAAAGAAAAAATACGTATCCATTATTTTTTTAAACTCTTGATGAAGGACTAATTAAATTTGAAATTTATTGATGCGGTCAACATGCCCATTAAATCAGTAGTTTTCCAACGCCACTTTACAGAAGATAGTTAGACACGCCAGCCCCCTTTTATCTGTTTTCCAAGTAAGTCTTAATACTCCGTTCTGTCTTTGAGTGAACCACTGAAACCACTACTATCCAGAAACCACCGCTAACGAATTAAAACGTAATTATGCGAATATCTCGCGATTGAAAACGGTAAAATGTAGTGGACCGTCGAAGTGGCGGGATTCTAGTTGAAGGTCTTTTAGACTTGTACAAGTATGGTAATCATTGATACGATGAAGAATATCTGACCCTAGACAACTTCAAAATAGTAGATCCTAATATTTTATCATTGTTAATCTATTTAATAATTCGTCTACCCCAGATACGACCAGCCATTTTAACAAAGTTCATACATATATGCAACATCGTTAAGCGTACAAACATTTAAAAAGTAGATAACACGTAGATAATTGCAGTCTCCCGCGTAGATAATTGCGAATGACCGCTTGCATAACCCATTAGGTGGTGATTACAAAATCGTGTATGATCAACGTTTTCTCATTGTATTAATGTGATTATTTCATAGAAGCACTGGTCGGGATAAATGTTCTGTGAAATCTATCTAATCCGATCTATCACTTGAAAGTTGATATAAAATGCAGTTCGGCATACATGTTCTGAATAAGAAATTCGGGTTAGAAGGAATTAGAATGACTGGTCTTTAACCTCTCGGGCGATTTATAATTGAAAATGATAAAAATCAACGTCCAATGAGCGACCGTCTGTTATGTACAGACGTGTGTACGTAAGGCGCTGGGGCCTTTTCGCTTATGTACACTCGGGTGTACGTAACGCGCCCGAGAGGTTAATTAAAATAGTGACTATTGGAACGGGATCTCTTTCATTAGATGAGGTTTACGCCTATTACCTACACGAAACCTTAACGTAACTGGCGAAATGCGAGTACTATAAGACTGCTTCACCTTTCAGAGAAATCAGACGCGTTGAAATGTTGTTAATTCTCAGGTCGTCACACCCAAATTGATCAGATAGAACAAAGTTTTAGGAAGACCAAATAAGACGTAGTTGTTTGATTATATCTAAAACCTGTTGTCCACCTACAAGCTGCTATCTCGTGCTCATAACAGTGGCGGCAGTAAAAAGTTATTTTTTCGTTTATCTTTGTTGCATCTCTTCAACATGTCAATATTGTGGTCTAAGTATATTTACCTGCCATACTTTTCTTTTATTACTATTATGCTTTGTGATAATAGTAATTGAATTCTGAGTCTGATTTTGATTCTAAATTTCGGTTAGCCGATTCAAAACCATGCGTTTTGCCCACATTTTAACAGAAAGGCTTCTAAATCAGTAGATAATCCTTGATAGACGCCTGCCATTTAATTTTTATCTTCATCCCTCTAATAAACATTATCTTTTCAGGTATGACGTCGATAACACACTAGAGCGCACTACACACCGCAACCACAAACGGCGGAAAACGCGCAGCCTTCATGCGCATGTGCACGTCTCTTCGGTGTGTGGGGCGGCTGCGGGCGCGGGAGAGTTCCTTGTCATGGCTAGGAGACGACTTGGAAGGTACTCCCTAGTCTGTGCGCCCAGGATAGACGATTGGATTGAACTGGTGAAGAGACGGAACGCTGATGGCACGGCACATTGCTTGCTGCAGCATTAGACTTTTCCCTGAAGATATGACGAAGATTTGACGTGCTGTGATTGGTTAAAATCAAGTGCAAGACACTTTGGGACTCTTATCGTCTTACTACATAAAGTTAAACATCTATTGAACACTTGTCTAAAAAAGTGGAACTGCAAAACGACCCCTATATCAAAGTGAAATGTTGTTTTGACGTTGACAGTTCTTTGAGACAAGTGTTCAACAGTTGTTTATTTTTCTTGTGGTAAGACGGTTACCATCTTATTACAAAAAGGTAAACATCTGTTGAACACTGCACTTGTCTAAAAAAAGTTTACCTACAAAACGACCCTTATTTCAACGTCAAAAGCCATTTTCCAGTTGACACTTTTTTTAGACAAGTGTTCAACAGACGTTTAACTTTTTTGTAGTAAGATGGTTAATGTGTAGAAAACCTGCGAATTTGTAATAAGTACAGTTGGTTATTACGTAGATATATTATGAATTCAACAGTGAAACATTGTTGCTTCAGATCCTATTTCAAGAGTTTTATTTTAAGTTATGTTACTGCTTGCCATAAAATCAGCTTGCGTATTAATGCAATATTGTACAAAAGTTCTAATCTTTATTTATGTATCAAATTACGTACCTATAGATTAATTTCTGTTATTTTCTTTCCTATACAATGGACTTAGAGATATCTGTCATGTTGTATATATTTTATGTAATAAACAAATGTTTATATTTACTGTAAATGATATATTTTGTAGATTTTATATGAAAATGTGGTCCAGAGTGCCAAAATATG
Organism: Agrotis puta; assembly: GCA_943136025.2. Classification (NCBI taxonomy): domain Eukaryota; kingdom Metazoa; phylum Arthropoda; class Insecta; order Lepidoptera; family Noctuidae; genus Agrotis; species Agrotis puta. The sequence goes on along the minus strand of OW964175.2, from coordinate 12,631,828 downwards.
CTAGATCTTCATTTAGGTATAAGGTTGATCTCAACTCTGTACATATTAAAATTAAGTGGGATAATAAAAGCCATATTAGTTAAGCACCATAATTAGATATAACGTAATATATTGCAGTTTAAGTGTGATTTAGATCATAAATGTAACAAGCTGGAATTGTTTTAAAATCATCATTTATATTTAATTAACCAAGGTCACCTATATCCACTTTAACCGACTTACAAAAAGGTACTCAGTTCGACCCGTATGTATGTATGTTTGTCCGCGATCATCTCGTGTTTGACTGAAACGATTTCGATGTGCTTCTTTTTTGGAAAAGTGTAAAAAAACCTTTTTCTTTTAAAGGCACCGACTGTAAAAACAAACGCACAAAAGTGGATAATAACTCGACTTTCGGAAGTCAGTGGCAAAAGTCAATTTCCGAACTGTCTGTTCTGATAATATTATTTGGACTGTAAGGTGACCTATATTATGGTGCTACCATAAACAAAGTCTTTTTTAGCGCTTCCATAAACAGATCCTTTATTTTTTTTTATCGTCTAAACATACTACCATTCAGCCTGTGTGAATACTTTAGTAATATATTTTGTACAAAATTCTAAGTATAGATGTCGATATGTGATATAGTTTACAACGAGTATGTTATGAAAGTGCCTAATGTATATACGAGAATATAACTATTGACAATACATAGTGTTTATATAAATATACACATTATTATGTAAAAAAGAAAAACTGTTGAATAAAATAGTTTAAAAAATTTCGTTGTTTTTTGATACTATTCCTTTTTATCACCAAATCAAGTAGCGTAGCGACGCTGAATCTAGGAGGGGGCAAGACGTATCTGCGAGACCCTTTTCCATCAGGACGAAAAATATAACTTGCATCCGCTACTCGCACGAGGCCCCTTTTTGTAAGATGACAAGTCTCCCAAGTCATCTATACCAAATGTGATTGTCAGTGACATCAAATTTGCGGGGGCCTCTTTTTTGTTTTTAAAAAGCGTTGCCCCACACTAGACTTCTTTGTCTTTGACTCTCACTTCTCAGTTACAAATTAATCATAACCAAGTTATCTTGCAAAATGGGGCCTCGCGCAAACAGTGGAATCGCAAGACCTAAACGTGATCGTCGACGACATCCACGTTGCGAGGCCTCTAACGTTCTTTCAGTTCTCACTTAACGGACACCACAAGTACATAATTATTATTGTAATCGTTACAAACTTGATTGCCGTTGTCACGATTTTTTCTTTTTTTTTCTCTGAGCGCGAGGCCCCTTCAGGTGCGAGGCCGGGGGAAAAGGATCCGCTTTGCCCCCGCCTAGCTCCGCCACTGACCAAATCATCCCATGAGTCCTTACGCTATGGGTGGAGCGGAAGATACTTGACTAACTTTACTCTGTACACTTCATATAAAGGTGCAATATAAGTACACTTTGGGTGCGGAACCCTAAAACTCTAAATTATAAAATGTTCAGATTCCTAATAGGGCACTGAGAATTGAAGCCTAAAACACGGTAGAAAAATTGACCCCGTCGTTCGATTCCTACGTGAAACAAATGAACATCTCAAAGGAAAAGAAATAATTGTGTACGGTGCGTTGTGTTCCACGCGCGCCTCAAAGAGTGTCAGCAAAATGACGGGGCCCCTCTCTAGAGGGCCAAAGCCTGTCGGGGTTGTGGGACTTATGATTTACCGTGACCCCGATACGTAAAGGGCTATTGAAGGACACCGTGGATTTTAGTCGGTATGAGTCTGACAGTCCCTCTGGGTGGCGCTCACTCACTCACATATTTATATAAAAAGTGGCTTCACAAAAACGTTGCATTTTGTTTCGAACACGGAATCTGGACATTTTATATTCTAGGTTAAAATCACATAAGAAAATATGTCGCAGGTACTAAAAAAAATTAACATGAAATATAGCAATTCATTTATTGAAAAAATCACAACTGATACCACATAGAAAAACTACTCGGCACGGTTTAACTCTTAACTATATATAATATCACATAAACACTTTATAATTTGATAGACTATATACATAGACATTTATTCGTATTTGGTACACTTTGTGAAAATACCAACCACTAAGTGATCGTAGCTTTAAATAAAACAAAACAAAATAAAATCCTTTAAATTCGAGTTATAAATAAAAAATGTTAACTAGAAAAGAAAAAACAACGAAATAATAATATATACTGAAATAAATAGAAATAAACTATGGAACGGATCGACAATGTGTAACAAATTAAACATAATAAATCGTATTATACAGTCACCAAGTCGGACCGGTTAATCATTTGAATACAAGTGTCTTGTATCCATTAAATTATGAACACATCGGTTTGTACAAACCGCTTTACATAAGCAAATCCCGGAGTCCAACACCTCGAAACATCTTAACGACTCATGTATTAATTAATTTAGTTGAAAATTCTCTACTACCCGTTTGCCGTAACTACTGAATACTATTTCCATGTGAATCTAATTGTAAGTTACCTTCAACTGCTTACAAAACGGAAATAATCAACAGGTACGTAGTTTACAAAATGTGATAACTGATATGTATTCAAGGTCTTTTCAAAATATTCGTCTTTCGTGTACTACATATTTCGGAGAAATTGAGTATCAATAAGTTGTCGTACAGTAACTTAAACTTACGCCAACATTTAACATAACTATGTGATAGAACGTTTATATAGTACAAGTTTAGAATTTATAACAATAATAAAATAGTCCAACAGTGGATGTAGGCAACAATATTGATCCAAACATTCATAAGATTTTTACATTTACGTAATACATTATGTATGCAAATGAAGTTGTAGAAAACAACAAGTGTCTATATTACAACGGCTTTTTTGGCATTTTATGTGATTATATTAATAATAGTAGCAATATAAAAATGAATTAATTCTAAGCAGTACTAAATGAAGTGGATAAAATTACTGAGTAATACAATAACGTAGGCTATGCGTATTTTTAGTAATAGGTATTAAATTATTTAGTCATATACTCAGTAATTTGACCTACAAGCTCACTCGCTCATCCTTCACTAAATTCGTACAAGTTAAACACACCACCGTTGCCGACATTCGCCACCACAATGAGCAAAGTACTATCAGCCTTCATAGTTCGGAACCATCTCTCTATGTATTGCGCACTCCCCTATAATAACCACATTCATATACATACAAGTAATAAAATATTATGGATGTCTGCCTATCAAAGATACGGGTTATTTCCGTTTGGACAGATTTTCTTTTCGTCAGACCTTATTCGTCGAATTTTCATCTCGACAGATTTTTGTTTCGAAAGTAATAGTAAAACCACAAGTTATATATTTAGTTCATTCGAGACCTTTAGATTTCCAACAGGAGTTGGAAGCGGCTTGTATCGAGCGTGATCGTATTGTCTTTATCAGAATGTCTATCCACCTTGTGCGTGGTCATCAATATTAGTGTTGAATTTAAAATAAAAATCTAGTTTGAAATATTTATTCGAAATAAATATACCACACCTTTGTGACTTTACTTTTGCTGTCGACATAAAAATTTGTCGAAAAGAAAATCCGATGAATTAAAATCTGTCGCAATGAAAATCAGTCGAAACAGAAATAACCCAAAGATACGAAGAGTAAGGAAACGTGGAAAAAAGAGTAAATTCTTGTTCAATTTTGATGGGCAGAAATCAAATGCAGGAACGACAAACTTTTAAAGTGAAAATGCAATTTATCCTCTCGTAAATACATAGTAGGTATAGATAAAAAAATGCAAGCCAATTAAAACTTTAGTAACGTGACCAATTTAAAAAGAATTTTGACAGAATGTCACCGAGATGTAGATAGATAACGAAAACTTTAAAAGATAAAGTCGATAGAAAACACATTAGAAAGACTGATTACTACTAGAAAAATATTAATGATCGATAACAACTACTTTAAACCGTTTAGGTCAATATTCTTCAAAATATTAATTTATTATAAATTTACAATTCTTTAAATTTTTATGTTTCATAGTTATTATTCATAAAATTTGATATTTTGATTACGAATAACAGGATAAGACGGAATTATTGTCGAAAATATTTATTTGTAACGCGAGGAAGCTCGTTCGTAATGTTGCGAGTCTAAAAAATATCATTTATTCCTCAAATTAATATGAATTTGTGAAATATTTGTGAAACAAACAAATATATACAGCAAGTAGCGTAGAAAAAGAAAATAGGAATACAATTTGTAAAAAAATTAAAAAATCTATATTTAAGTCTAACTAAACGTTACATCACAATTTATAAATAAATAATACAATGAAATACGAATGTGATGAACATAAACAATTAAATCAACATAATATACATAAATATTCTTAAACATAAAATACAATAGTCCTTGTATTCGATGTGAAATAAGACTATGGTGCCAAGAAAAAATATAAATCTCAATGAATGATGTAATAGCTACATGCAATTTATTTTTCAAAATTATATTCCATGATTTAAGGAAGAGCAAATCTTGCACGAAAGATACAAACTTTAGGCAATTTTATGTAATATCTTATAATCTTTAAACGTGTATACAACATCTGAAAAGGAAATAGTTTACACAATAAATCTATATTTTAAAAATGCTAATTCTAATTTAGTGTTTTTTTTTTATCTTACAGCATATCATGTGGTGTTATTTTAAATTATATTATTTTTTACAGTATCTAAATCATTGCGCAGGTGTAATTGTTATAAGTTTTAAACACAATAAATGTTCCAGTTCTGCTAGTTGCTTAACTTTTTTGTTATATAATTTTAAGTGCTCAACGATTTTCGCAGTGTTTGATAGCTTGGCTCCAACAAGCTTGTGGCAAGAATATTTGTTAACATATTAAGCTCTATCATTTATTGGAAAATAAAGACATCGGACAACAAAAAAAAAGATATCGGACTTAACACACATTTAACTACTGCAGGCTTTTTTCATGTACTTTTATGGAATGGAATTATAATGACCATATTGGTTTTATTTAAGCTAACTTAATACTTTTGCAATTTTAGACCGTAATAACAACAACATATGGTAGTATTCGTGGTCTACTTAGGTAAAAATAAACTGTAAATAATAAATAGGTAATACGCATAAGAATTGTGTTCGGGGCGAGATGATAGCTAACCTTGCTTACAAAACCCTAAACATTCTTGGAAAAACTATCAAATCTACATAAATATTATTTTTCATAATTTTCCTGACAAACCGCAATAAATATTTAATCATAGATACATTAAATATTTGAACAGTTTAATGCAATTACTGAATATAATTTTGAATCACGTTCAGCAGCTACATAAACGAAACAGTAGTGCAAAATGCAATCTGACAGTCATCTCAAAAACGCACATTTCATCTAAGACATAAGACTCAAATTTGTACGTACAATTTCACGGGTACTCGACCGGTGTAGGTGTCATGATGTCTATGATAAAGTCCTCCATGTTGGGTAGAACAAGAATCTTCTCGAACTCTTTGCTGAGTTTCTGTTCGATCCAGTTGGTGATGTGAGCGAAGCGAAGTGTTCGCGCTCCTACAGCAGGCCGGGCCTTTAATACTAGTTGTGGGTTCGTGCGGAACCTAAAGTTATAAGATAATGATACTTTAATACACAAATAATTTGTACATACATACTATACCAAATTTTAAAATAAATCAGTTCAACGGTTTAGGCATAAAAAAAAACTATGGGCTATCCAATGCTTAGCACAAATGGACTTTCCTCTTTGGTCAGCATAGAGGGCGCTTTCGAATTTGCCATAAAGAGCCACACGGAGGCAGTGCGGTTGCAGCGTGTGTCCGGCCATAGTAGCCGCGGGCAGGCAGACGGCGATTAATAGATGACTCGCCATGGGATCATGGACCACGCCCGGGTCTCAAAGCGCTATTAGCAATCTGACGAAGCCTCCATAGACGGCCAAAGCCTACCGGGGTCGCGGGACTTTTGTTATCAAGAAACCGTGACCCCGTGACGTTAAGTTGAAGAAATACCCTGGATTTTAGTCAATACGAGCCTGACAGTCCCTCCTGTCTTGCCTTGGACGGGAGGATATATTTGATGATTATAAAAAGTCGTAAGAAAAAAAATGTCTTACCCGAGCCATATCCTATCGTGCGGTGGTGGTGGTAAGTTGATTGCTAACCGTCCTTCCAGAGCCTGCACTTCCAGGTGCAGCTTTATATCAGTGTTCGACAGACCCTCCATCGCACGCTTCACGTACTTGTAGTCTGTCACCTAAACAATGCAACATTAAGAAGGATATTATGAGTTTAGAAGATTTACTATGAATTCTTCATTACTGTGCAACAACGAGTGAAACTGTTACAGCAACATATTGTGATGTTTTTTCTCTACAATAAACAATACAATTAGTTGTTTTGGGTGTGAGTGTTTGCAAACGCACCCACGATACAGGAGAAATTACTAGTGAGGAGCAACGTTTTTCTTAAAGAAAGAGAGAAGAAAGAAGGACGACGTAAGAAAGAAGAAAGAGAGAAGAATGAAAGAACGTAAAAAGAAAGAATGAAGACAGAAAGAAAGAAAGAGAGAAGGAAAACAGAAAGAAGGAAAGATAATAACGACAAATGTGTATAGATGAATTTTAACAAGTGATAGTTGACGCAAGGGTCGACGGCGCGTGCCCGGATCGACGGCGCGTTGTGTTCCACGCGCGCTGTGTCAGCATAGTGACGGGGCCTGTAGAGGGCCAAAGCCTGCCGGGGTCGCGGGACTCACGAATTACCGTGACCCCGGTACGTAAAGGGCTATTGAAGGACATCGTGGATTTTAGTCAGTACGAGTCTGACAGTCCCTCCCGCTTTGCTCTGGGTGGGAGGACTCATGTGATGATTATACCACGTAAAAAAAAAGTGATCGTTGACAGATGCATGGTTGTTGTTGTGTTCACTCATTATCGGGGTCGTATACTCACTTGTTGGAAGTATTTGTTAGTAGCTATCTTGTCAACCATACGTAAGAACTTCTTCTTAGAAGAAACACCTTCGGAGCTATTAGCGACGACTCTGAAATTAAATTTGAATTTGTTGAAGTATAACGGCAATAACTAAATAAGTTAAATTCCAAACTAGGAATAACTATGATTATTAAGCTAGCCTTTTGCAGGTAATATAGCATATCGGAGAAAATGACATGCCTGTTATCGTCGATGGGATAGATAGAGGAGTAAGCTAACTACTAATGAGAAATTCCTGATGGAAAAACCTAATTACTGTTTATCCGCGCAAAGCAGATTACAACTAGTAATTAAAAAAAAAGATATCTTTGAAGAAAGTTTTTTTTTTGAGTTTATTAATTACAAACACACACACACACACACACACACACACACACGCGCAAAAAAATACAAATCTTACGTCTTTAAAATGTTAGTGTAGATAAAAAAAGAACTTACGAAGACTCGGTAGTGAGGGTCTCATTGCTGTCTACAGGTTGTACGGAGGGACTCTCGTCGTCCTCACTGGACTCCGCTGAATCCTCCACATCCGAGTGGTATATCGCTGACCTTCTCTTCTTGAATAAAGAATTACATTCTTACGTACAATCAGAAAAAGCGTAAGGCCGTATACAGAAAGAAAGCTGGCAGCTTACCAGCGCTTATAGGAACAGATGCATGCAGGTAAACGGCGTAGGCATTTATATGAATAAGCGCTTACCGGCGCTTGACAGCGCTGGTCCGTTCTACACAAAGGAAGCAGATTGCAGCAACCCAAGCAAGTTGTTTATTAATTTTAAATGGCAGCGCCCAGCGCTGACCAGCGCGTGTTGAAGCTTGTCGGAACTTGTCGGCACCGTTCAGTGCTTATCGGCGCGCGTTCATATATTTTTAAGTAAGCGCTTATAAGTTTCCAGCTTTCTTTCTGTATACAGCCTAACTCAGTTATCCTTCAATCTGCTGGCTTTATGTCATCGTTACCAGAATGGACCATCGCCGATAAACGCTGGTAGATCGGCGCCGGCTACCAGCTCTTATAGGAACAGATGTATACCTGTATGCATCGGCGGCGCGTAGGGATTTATATGAACAAGCGCCGATAAGTGCCGATAAGTTCCGAAAACCTTCGACACGCGCCGGTCAGCGCTGGCGCCACCCGCCATTTCAAATTAATGAACAACTCTGCTCCAATCTGCTTGATTTATATAACTGGTACCGGAATGGACCGCCGATAAGCGCTAGTGGATCTGCGCCGGCTACCAGCGGCCGTATTATGACGTCTTAAAACCAGGCTTGTTCCAGTGAGTGAAAGAGACAGCTATACATGTCGTATAGCACCACCTCGTTCACTCACTGGAACAAGCCTGGTTTTAAGTCGTCATAATACGGCCCAGCTTTCTTTCTGTATACGGCCTTACCTAGGTATGCAGCTTTCTTGCACTATTATTAGAACTTAAAAAGGTATATTTACCATGTTTTTTATTTGTTTTGAGTTTCTGATATTTCGTCACTGTTGCAAGACTTGCAAGTGCCATGTTAAGTCATGTAAAGTTGAGTACAGTGAGTTTTGTGTCGGTAATGGTATCGAACGTAAAAACGATCAAGAAAGAGGGTAGACCGTTTAGTCTGCTCATAAACATCGTCATCATCTGCCTAGCCTAGCCGTTTCCCAATTATATTGGGGTCGGCTTCCAGTCTAACCAGATGCAGCTGGATTTCAGTATTTTACATGGAGCGACTGCCTATCGGACCTCCACAACCCAGTAACTGGGTAATACGATACCCCATGGTAAGGCTGGTTGCCAGACTTTAGAGCTTCTGACTAACAGTAACGACTGTCTAAAGATTACAAATGACAGCCGGGACCAACGGCTTTACGTGCTTTCCGAGGCACGGAGGAAACTCGCTATGACAGATGGTCACCCATCCTCAGACCAACCTTGGCAAGTGCGGCTTGACCCGGAAGATCGGCCTGTGCGGCTGTATTTATTTAGCCACGAGCTCCTCCATAAACATACACCCACAATAACTTCAGTTCATTCGTAATCATGGCACTTGCAACAGTAACGAAATATCGGAAAATTAAAACAAAAAAATTATAGGAAATATTCCGTTTTAAGTTCGAGACACGGAGAAACTCCGGGCTGCTAGTAACTGAGATATTCTAATAGAAAAACTCAATAGCACTTTTTGCTTGACCCGGTAATCGAACCCAGGACCCAATGCTGCCAACAGTGGCTGTACAAATATTTGAAAGGCCAATGTTACCATCGATGGTTCTCCAAACACGGTGGTGCTTGGCGTTGTTTGTAAATCCACCTCCAACCTGTGCTGGTCGGACGCCAACATGTGATCTTCTAGAGTCATGTCTGGAAGTATAATATATCCATAAATATAATTTTCATGAAACTACAAAAGTAGGTACATTGTTGTCCAAGGGGTGAAAGTTACTTATTTAGTCCCAAGACGAGGTTTGGTCTTATTCGAGGGACTAAACAAGTCTTTTACCCTTTTGGACAACAATGTACTCCTTCACGCAAAAAATACTGAAAGGCTTTCGATGAAATGTGGTACTGGTGGTCTGAATTCTTAAAGAGAAAGTAATTTCAGTGTGGGAAAAAGACAGAGCTATACAAGTCGTCTATCGCCATCTCGTTCCCACAGTGGAATTAATTTCGCTTTAGAACGTCATGGTAAGCCACCAGATCGTTGAGTGAAAACTGAGCAATGCCTTTTGAGTTTAAAGATATAAAGCCACTACTCACTCTTCTCCTTAAGCTTCATAAGGTTAATCTGCGTGAGTATAGTGATGTAGGCGCCGCCCTCGTACCGCACGTCGGCGTCCAGCCACACGCCGCGCGCGTCCCACGCCGGCACCTGCACGCGCTCCACCAGCGGACACGCGCCCGACAGAGATAGCTCCGTCACTATCAGCGGGGACATGAACGCTGGCAGCTGCAGAAAAAAGGACAATTTTTAAAATAAATTACTTTGGAAAAACCATAACAAAGTGATAGCATTTTTTTTCGACAAAACTTTGCCCCGCTCTAGGATTTTCTCCTGTATCGTGGGTACGTTTACAAACATAGAAACTGACATACACAAAACTCTCAATTACAAAAAACAAACATTTCGTTGTAAGATGATTTCGGCAAGGATGGACAAATCCAGTATAAATATACAATATTCACATTTTAGAATCAAAATATACAACATTATTTTTTGTTTATGCGAAACCCGATACACCTGTCTAGTATTTTTGTGTAAAGAATCTATGTACAAAATTTTAAAACCGTATCATAAAGAATCTCAAGGTTATAAGTTTGTATATTACCTGGTTGTCCGTTCAAAAACATGCTCATTTCGCGGTACACCCGCGTAAACCGCGTCTCCTGTGTTATACACTCGTGATAATAGCTTGGCAATAGGTACCTAACCGTACGGTGATTGTATTGTAATTAACTGGTAATAAAATTTAATTAAAATATTTTTGAAAAAAAAATATAACATGGTGTAAAAATTATTGGAATCGAATCAGTTACTGATTCTTAACAAACTATATTCAGGTTTCGCATATACTAAAAATAATGTTGTATAAGCGATTATTTTTGTCGATATCAATGCAATTTTAATGTGGTATGGATTTTATAAATATGGAATATAAGTTTCGAAAAGATACTGTACCGTTACCTATGATTATAAACATTTCCTCTTAAGCATGTTTATTGCCTAAATCCCGCTTTTAACTTGACATAACATAACTTGACACACAGCACGTTAATTATTATTTATGATTCATTATAATTACCGTAAGTACTTCATGTCAATATAAAACAAACCTCATACAAATCACAATTAGAGTAAGTTTACCTTGCACGGACACCGTGGATTTTAGTCAGTACGAGTCTGACAGTCCCTCCCGCTCTGCCCTGGGTGGGAGGACTCATAAGAAGATTTCACCACGTAAAAAAAAGAGTAAGCTTACCTTAAGCGTGTTGAGTTTCTTCTGTATCCTATCCTGTAGCCGAGTGGACATGATAGGGTCCCTCATCATGTCGAACATCATTCGCGCTAGAACTGTGTTCACCCACGTCACTTCCGATGGAAGCAACCGGCATGGACAATCCGGCGGAGGATTTTTATTCTGAAGTCAAAACAGACAAAAAATAAAAATATATAAATTTCAGTGGTGTGGGTTAAGACAGGCTAACAGTAAATAATTGGCTATTTGACTGAAAAATTATAATAAGTCCGTCACTTAGATTATCAAAAAATATTCGACCCGTATTTTTGTTTCGTAAACCAAAATTGACGGAGATACGATGCTTTCAAAATTGACAATACGTCACAATTCAGTACAATTTCTACTAAATTCTGACGTCACGCGCCCCCACTCTCGAGTTTTGATGCGTTGTATTTTGGTGAATATTCATTGATTTTACAAAAGAAAAAATACGTGTTCGTTATTTTTTTAAACTCTAAATGACGGACTAATTATATTTGTAATTTATAGCTACTGTCAAATAGCCAATTATAGTAAAAACACAAAAAGTATAAGTCTAAGGACTTACAGCATCGTCGTTCCGGAAGGTGATATTCACACTGCATTTACAGTATCGTTTTGAAATATCCGTCGCTACTGGAGGATGTATAGTTTGTCGGATCACTATTTTTTATTGGATCCGTAGTATTATCATGTGTCTGAACACGCTCATACAACAACTTACGTCAGCGCCGAATAAAAACGTATACGACAAAGCTGACATTGAAAAACGGTCCTCTGTGTGATTTTATAAGTATGTTGCGTGTATGCAATTCTACCTTTACTTCTTCCTTTCTACCATAATTATCTTCCTTATACTACTGGCCGACTAGTCGGCACATCTCTAGTTGAAATGCCATGCAAGTACCGGTGATCAATATTTCGATCGATTTAGAAAGAGACACTTACTAGTAGTGGCTTCGTACTACTACACTACCTTATGACGTTTATCGCTGGTTCGTATGTCGTTGTGTTATGTGCGACAAAGACAACGCTATACGAATCTGAGCGTTTATCTCTTTCTAAAGGTTGATACAAGATGTTTTAGTATATTTTAGTCAGGACTATTAATCGGGGTCACGGGGCTGTGTCGGAAGAACACCGCGGTCTTCAAACGCAAAGGATAACTGATTGAACAGTTTGATTTTTAGCCAATTTTATTATTTCCGCTTTAAACAGGGCCGGACGACACGTTACATGGTTTTATAAAAAAAAATGATAAAAAGTTATCTAAGGAAATGTGTGTTGGTCGCGAGACTGTACGAATTACCGTGACCCCGGAACGTAAAGGGCTACTGAAGGACACCGTGGATTTTAGTCAGTAAGAGTCTGATAGGTAGTCCCTCCCGCTCTGCCCTGGGTGGGAATACTTGTTTCATGATTGTGCCACGATAAAAAAAAGGAAATGTATGTTGTAAAAAAATATCAACATTTAAGGAAAAAACCTATATTTATCACCGGTACCTGTACAGACGTATGATGTACCGTTTGTTTTTTTTACTATACCAACAATGTCTAACCAAAATCTAAAAAAAAAGAAAATAAAACGAACTCTCTCTTTTCTCTTCTTTTTGCTTCGGAAGCGATCGCACGGCGACGGCTCTATTTGACACGACACCGCCCTTTCGGATGTCGCGCCAGTCGACATATCGTGGTTCTGTTTCATGTGTTATAAGTTAGCCGATTTAGTAGCAACTCAAAAACAACCTTAACGTAACTAGAATTAAGGTGACTCTTGTTTGACAGACATCTTGTCAAACGCAAAAACTAAAAAGCAACTTTAATGTGAAGAAAATAAAGATCACTGTCATGGAGACTTAAAATTGTGAAATAACAGTCATATTAGTATTTGGCCTTGTTTCAGGATGAGAAATACAAAGGGCCAGCCTATAGCCAGGTACAAATACAAAATTCGTTATGAAAAACACGAACAACACTTGCCTGGCTGAGAATCAAACCCAATAAAACATACAACATTTTTAAAACAACAGTTTTTACTGCAATCTACAACCTAACCGTGCCGTGCAAAATGAAACCTTACAGGAAACAGAATAAAATTCAATCTTACCTGTAATATTTTGAGGAGGTATGGCCAGAATAGTCTCTCGTAATCGTTATCTATCGTTATGATAGGCTGCGATAAAGATGAAATTGTGACTCCGCTGCCATCGGATAGCGAGTCTAATCCTTTGTTCTGAAAGGAAACAAGACTTTAAAAAAAAATGTACGAGCATAGACTACTAAAGCATTCGCTAAAAACATCATATTCATGGCGATGTTTGGTAGAGCTTGGCTCTCATCATCTCTCTGCCCTTATCCCATTGTCCCGGAACGTAAACGGCTTTTGAAGGACACCGTGGATTATAGTCAGTATAAGTCTGACAGTCCCTCCCGCTCTGCCCTGGGGAGGAGGATTGATGATTATACCAAAAAAAAAAAACTTAAGAGTATTATTGACGGTATGACGGCACGTACGGGCTGAGTGTCGCGGGTTCGATTCCCGCACGGAGAAAATATTTGTATGATCTACAAGTAGTTGTTTCAGGTCTGGGCGTTTGTGTATGTGAGTTTATATGTTTGTAAACGCACACACGACACAGGAGTGGGGGCAAGGTTTAAAAAAAACATTTCTTACAGATGACTTATTAAATGCGACAGTGTCTTTATCGGTGAGTTTGAAGACAGACATCTCGATGTTATCCTTGGTCTCCGCAGACTCGCTGCCTGGCGTCTTGTCGTCAGCCGCTGAAATCTCCGGGGACGCTGCGTTGGCGTCTGTTATCGCTATTATTAACCGGCGGTACCTGAGACAGAAAAACATATTTTTAGAATATTATGATTCAAGAACTGTCTAAGGATCGCGGCCTTGGAACGCAAGGAGCTGAAGGAACAGGGTTAACTTTTAGCTCTCATGGTATGCGTAACAATGATGTAGCGTATAAAAATATGACGCACATTTGGACCCGCGACAGGCAGCGCAGTAATCAATCATTCTAATAAAACCTATTTTTTTTCATTCATTTAATTCTTATTTACTTAAATAATAATAACTAAACCTATCTTTTGCTGTGTTGGGTACGAAGCTTTTTTTTTTTTTTTAAATCATCAAATGAGTCCTCCCACCCAGGGCAGGGCGGGAGGGACTGTCAGACTTGTACTGACTAAAATCCACGGTGTCCTTCACGAGCCCTTTACGTACCGGGGTTACGGTGATGGGTAAGACCCGCGACCCCGGCAGGCTCTGGCCCTCTACAGGCCCCGTCAGTTTGCTGACACTCCTTGAGGCGCGCGTGGAACACAACGCGCCGTCGACCCGGGCATGGTCCATGGTCGGGCAGCGAGTCGCCCATTACTCGCTGCCCGCATGCCCGCGCCTACGGTGGCCGGAGATCGTCTGGCGACGTCCGTCGCCGTGGGCGTCTACCACTGCGGGTGGGTCGGAGGGAGGACACTGTTCTCTCCCTCACGCGGCACGCCTCCTCCTTCGCGAGCATGACTGCTTCGCAGAAGGAGGCGACCGCTTCCCACTCCGTCTCGCCCCGCAGCATGGCCTCGACCAATGCCGGGCGCGAGAGGTCTCCGCCTATCGCCGTCGTGAGGACACGGCGGTGCTCTGCCCAAGCGGGGCAGTCCTGCACCGTATGCTCCACCGTGTCCTCAGGACGGTCCTCGCAGTGGTGACACCCAGGCGTTTCCTCCCTCCTTATCAGACACAGGAACCTCCCGAAACTTCCGTGTCCGGTGAGGACCTGCGTCATGCGGAAGGCAAGGACGCCGTGACGCCTATCCAGCCACTCCTCAAAGAAGGGTCTTACCGCCGCGATTGCGGCGTGCCCGTGGGTACGAAGCTAGTACAGAATAAGGTAAAGTAGTGCAATAAATAATTAGACGATGAATCAACTATTGTTGCACATAATCTAATTAATTAAGTATATCAAATGTAAACAGTATTGTTTACATAATATATTCCTTCTGCAACCTCAGTTTGTCGATTATGTGACGATAAGGGTTCTAATCGCTTGTCTAATCAGTATGTAACATAGATAATGTTTCGGAAATAACAAGGAAAACTAGTCGATTCGTTCACGGGGAAAATGTCCAACAGTGTCGAAACGTTCAATCCTCAAAACGTCGAATTCTCAAAATGGCCAAGTCTTAAAATGTCCAATTCCCAAAATGGCTAACTTTCAAAATCTCCAATCTTTGACATATTTTGGGGATTTTGCCCCTGAACGTTTTAGACGGTCTGTTTGGGAGAGGTGTCGTCTTCGTTTTTGTGTTCGAGGGTCGCGGTAACTTCTTAAGAGTTTCTTATAAAGCCGTGACGTGCTTTATGAGCCACGGGGGTGTCACATAACCAAAAACAGCTGTTACTGATGAATTAAAAAAGTAAAAATTCAAAAACACTACTGAGCCTGGGGTTCGCACGATCGTTTCACATCGAGCAGTTCAACTATTACACCAACATGTTGACATTACAGTCAACTCAATGTTGTAACAGATGATGTCAACCATACTTATCATTTTCAAATAATAAGTGAATTTAATTAAGAGTTACCATTCGTGTTTGTCCCTCCCGGTCCTCGCGAACAGGTACAGGTGCTTGTCTTTAGAGGACATCATATGCACGCTCCACTCCCCCTCGGCTGTGCCGTCCGCTGCTACTTCTCTTTCCTGAAAGAAAAAACAGGAGAATATAGAATGACATATGACGTGCGAAGTGTTAAGACAATCATGACAATAATAAACTAGGTATTCCCCGTGGTTTCACCTCTGTGCTCGGCTCCTATTGATTGTAGCGTGATGTTATATTGTCTATAGCATTCCTCGACTAGAAATAGCTTATCTAATACAATTATTTTTTTTTCAGTTTGAACCAGAAGTTCGGGAGATTAGCGTGTTCAAACAAAGTAACTTCAGCTTTAAAATGAAAGCATAGATATAGACGTATAACCTTATTTTAGACCATATCGTCAAAATCGAGAACTAAGGCTAAGCTAAGAACAAACTAAGTGAACTAAACTAAGTAGTGGATGATCCCAATCTAGAATGATGATGATGTTTGAGGCAGCTGTTTTTCTCATTTTTAGGGTTTCATACCCAAAGGTTGAAATGGGTCACTATTAGTACTTCGCTGTCGGATTGTCTGTTTGTCTGTCCGTCTGTCACCAGGCTGTATCTTATGATAGTTTCACAGATGATGTATTTCTGTTTATAAATATTTATAGGGCTTCTATACAAGAAACATTTTTTTGCCGTTTTTATAGACAATTTTACGGAACCCTTGGTGCGCGAGTCCCGCTCGCACTTGCCGATTTTGTCTTTTAGTAAAAGTTGTTCATAATAATAAGTACAAGTTTTTGGATGGAAAATCAATTGAGTCCTTCCGCAGTGGATAAAGCGGAAGGGATTGTCAGACTTGACTGACTAAGAGCCACCATGTTCCTTCAGTTGTCCTTTGCATACTAAGGCCGCGGTGCTCTAGTAAAATGACCCGTTAAAAGGTTAATGACCTTTTCAAAACTTCAGCGCAAATAAAAATGTCCCGATTAGCTTCAGCTATTATTTTATCGTATTCGTTATTTTAAGTATAATCGTTACGTTTCCAGTCAAGGTCACGCGTCAAAGGAAAATAAATGAGGAAGTTCAGAATAAGAGATACAAAATTACAAATACATCGAACTATATTTTTTGCAGCTTGTTTGTGTGTCGGGCACGCCGCAATCGCGGCGGTAAGACCCCTCTTTGAGGAGTGGCTGGATAGGCGTCACGGCGTCCTGACCTACCGCATGACGCAGGTCCTCACCGGACACGGAAGTTTCGGGAGGTTTCTGTGTCTGATAGGGAGGGAAGAAACGCCTGGGTGTCACCACTGCGAGGATCGTCCGGAGGACACGGTGGAGCATACGGTGCAGGACTGCCCCGCTTGGGCAGAGCACCGCCGTGTCCTCACGACGGCGATAGGCGGAGACCTCTCGCGCCCGGCATTGGTCGAGGCCATGCTGCGGGGCGAGACGAAGTGGGAAGCGGTCGCCTCCTTCTGCGAAGCAGTCATGCTCGTGAAGGAGGAGGCGGGCCGCCTGAGGGAGAGGACAGCGTCCTCCCTCCACCCCAGCCGCAGTGATAGACGCCCACGGCGTCGGACGTCGCGAGACGATCTCCGGCCACCGTAGGCGCGGGCATGCGGGCGGCGAGTAATGGGCGACTCGCTGTCCGACCATGGACCATGCCCGGGTCGACGGCGCGTTGTGTTCCACGCGCGCCTCAAAGAGTGTCAGCATAGTGACGGGGCCTGTAGAGGGCCAAAGCCTGCTGGGGTCGCGGGACCAAGGGATTACCGTGACCCCGGTACGTAAAGGGCTAGTGAAGGACACCGTGGATTTTAGTCAGTACAAGTCTGACAGTCCCTCCCGCCCTGCCCTGGGTGGGAGGACTCATTTGATGATTTTACCACGATAAAAAAAAAAAAAAAAAAAGCTTGTTTGTGTAAAAACCAAAGGCATAGAAGCAAGTTTTTTTCTACCGTGTGAATAAAATAATCTTAGTATGAAGTTCGTGGAATTCTTCTCCCAAGTTTTCTTACTATTTACATATATATATTTGCGATTATGGAGTTTAATTTCCTAGAAAGCGTTTAGACATGTGGTGATTGTGTTTATATTTTCATTCAAGTAAACCGATTTAAATCCACGCCATATTAAACTAATATACTTATATTATTCATAAAGTGAATCATTTGGAATATTGCTATCTGGTCGTTTTAGAACGTCAGCAAGCTAGAAAATTTTACATATCTCTGGGATATGTTAGGGTTTCGACATAAGTCGATAATTAATGCTAAGATTGTGATAGGAGCCTGCCGGGGTTGCGGGACTCACAAATTACCGTGACCCCGGTACGGAAAGAGCTATTGAAGGACAACGTGGATTTAAGTCAGTCAAGTCTGACAGTCCCTCCCGCCCTGCCCTGGGTGGGTGGACTCATTTGATGATTTTACCACGATAAAAAAAAAAGATTCTGACAGGAACTCCAGGTACCCCAAAGAATAGCGGACCTCTGGACGAATGGCCCAAATGGCCATTAGAAAGACAGGCTTAAGTACATGTGCCTAAAGTTCAATTTCTAAACTTACCGTCTCCTCCAACAAGTCCTTAATCTTGGTAAGTTCTGTGTCATCTAAGTCATCGTCATCATCCTTAGTGCTGGTTACGGACTTAGAAGTCAGGTCGATCTCGTGTTCATAGTAGTCTTCAGACAACTGCGGTTTCTCAGGGCGCACTGCACTTTGGCTCTGCGTCTCCACCGGCTCCGTTGCAGTAGATACGCTGTCTGTCTTCTTGTCTGAAGGAGATAGAAGTATTTTTGAAATCCGTGCCCCATTTTTGGATGTCTCTTGTATCGTGGGTGTCTTTATAAAGCTCTTAACGAAATACACAAACTACTTGTTCCGCTACCTGTCAATCTGTCATGGTCCGTAGTCCGTATGGACTATCTCCCAAAAAGGCGGTTGGCGCTCTTTGGGGTACGTGTGGTTAAGTTGCTGATAAATTTAAGTATTCACTTGTAGTGAGCGTTCTTGCGAATGGTACTGCAGAAAAGCAAACGAGAGCGTTTTAGCGAACATTCTAAAGAGTGTTGTGGAACATTCTAAAGAGTTTTTTGCCGAACCGACTGGCAAGTCTAACAACTTAATTTTTTCTTCAATATTTTGACGACCATCAAGTTGACTGTTTGCCTCTATGCCCTGTTTGTCTCTATGGTCCTTGTTCAGTTCGACAAAACTAAAAACGGCGAATGCTTTTTATTCAGTTACTTAGAGGATGCTCAAATCTATCAGCAATTTTAAATTGGACAGCAATTGGTTGATATGTGAGGCTATACAAATATTTCTTCCGTCGAGGATCGAACCCGTAAAAAGTAACACAAGGCTATTAGCATTACCTCACTTGTGCTTGGGGAATTCCAATCCCTCAATTTTATACTTAAAGGTAATACGAAGACGGTTCTTTTTACATAATAGAGATGCTGTTTCCAAATTCTGTAAGCTCATGTAAATTCAGTTAATTAAACATAGGTGGAAGTAATTACTTACCATCTATTAATTTGGAAGCATGAACATAAAAAATACAATATTATAATAAATACATATTTAACTCGTTCCAGTACACTGACTGCTCAAAGAGATGATAACAATAGAACTTTATTGTATCATCGTTTGCCTCACAAACAGTTTAGACTTAAACTAGACGTTCCCCGCGGTTTCACCCTGCTGCTGGGCTTCTATTGGTCGTGGCGTGATCTTATATAGCCTATAGCCTTCCTAGTCAAATAGACTATCCAACACAAAAAGATTGTTTCAATTCGAACCAGTACTTTCTGAGATTAGCTCGTTCAACTAAGATTTATATCGTGCTGTCTTTTTGGGTTGTAATATTTACCAAATGAGTCCTCCCTCCCTGGGCGGATTGGAAGGGACTGTTAGACTCTTACTGATTAAAATAACCCTGTTTCTTGCCCTTTGCGCTCCATAGCCGCAGCAAACGTGCTGTCTAGGGTAATATGACGCACTGAGGCGTTAGGGCTGGTTCGGGGTGGCGCAGGAGTTGGGAAAAAAGTTCTTGGAAAAATGAGGGGAAGGCCCAGCAGTTGATCGTACGGAGAAGACGGGTTTTGCATCCATGTTGGTTAAAAAAAAACAAAGGAATCATACTAGATCGGAATGCTCTTGACTTTAGTCTAGATGAATGATTATAATGTGAAATTTCCACCGTACATAAATAGTATTTCATCTATCAATGCTTTACGGTGTAATTCACCAATGTTAGTACAAATATGAGTCACAGCTAAAATATTACTTCGATTGCACAAGATAAAGCAAATAGCTGACGTAATTTTATGATAATATTGAAACATCCATACACTAACCTCTATGCATTTTCCTGACGAGTCTATGCCTAAGACCTTCCTTTCCGGTTTCCCCGTCAGAATGTGAACTACTGAAACAAAATTAATAGTGAAACCTCCTTAGAAGAAAATGTGATCTAATCAATGAAAAAAAGAAACAAAACCAATTTTTTTTTTCGTGAAATTGTTGTACTAAATGTTTGGGATAAAAAAAACTCGATTTATATATAAAAAAAAGAATACGTTGGGAGTCTTTCGTACGAAGATTATTTTTTAAAGAGTCTTATTTTTTATGAACCTTACCTCTTTTCTCGTCTTCTCCATACAAACTTCCGTTTCTTCTCAGGGCTGGCATTGGTCTCTGTCTCCATCTCATGTTGTTCTTTCTTCTTTTCAAAAGTTGTTTCCGTCGGCTTCTTCTCTGTCGAAGTTTCTTTCTCGAGTACTTGTATCTTCTCATTGTCATTTAGGATTATGCATATCGGATATTTCTTGCTCCATTGTCTACAAATAAGGAAACATCATATAAATATTATTTATTAGGTATTGTATAACTAGTTTTATTATTGTTGTACATATTCTGTAGGGCTTATTATTCTGTAGTACGGCACTGTTGCACTTTATGTCACGTGTTCGATTCCCTCACGGAACAAATATTTGTATGATATACGATTAGTTGTTTCAGGTCTAGGTGTTTGTGTATGTGAGTTTGTAAACGACGAAATTTCTAATGACGGGAAACTTCTTTCAAAGTTGAAAGAAGTTTCCCGTCATTGAACGCTTTTGAACAAGTGTTCAAAAGCGTTCAAAATAACAAGGGAATGAGAAATTCAGCTTCGAGGTTGGTGGTTGCGATGGCCTAATTGGTAAGGCGTCTGGAGTACTTATCCAGAAGACGTGAAAGTTTCGTTCCTCAAAAATATCTTTCTTTTAAAAAAGTAATAAATACGAAACCCAGGCAATTGCTGAAAATTTATAAATATCAATAGCAAAGCCTAATCTGCTGATCGAGCCTAAGACAGGACGCTCGGCTGTCGAAATACAGACCACCAGACCGTAATCTTAATAAATTCAGACTTGATTCAAGGTCATGTTTTATGTTGAGACCATTGTGAAATGCTCACGTATTCTTTCGATATTTCTAGGCGTCGGAGCGTGAAAACAAATATGGAGTAATCGTAAATTAATACGTAAACGTACCTTCGTAAAACAAACATTAAAAAAACTAGAAAAAGGCTGAAGAAAAATTTGAACATAAAATTGCGATATGTTTTTGGCAAAGTCAAATTCAATTTTTTTCTTATTCACTCACACAGCTATAAGTTGGTGTGAAACAATTTTTTGGAAGGTCCACCAGAAATTCGGCAACTTTAATGTCATCTGTGCGAAGCCGGAGAAGTCGCTAGTATCTTGTTATAATAACATAATCCTTCACGTGGAATGCATACTCAATGCAATGAACGCATTGTATAGTGAGGACCTTGATCGTAGTTCTGACAAGGTTGGTAGTTTAGAAGTAAGTTTGATACAGATCCATTAAATTCCTGCATTTATTATCAAATCTCCATACCGGTATTTTTATTTAAGTTGGTAGTTATAATACTGTGCTTATCAGATGGTTTTACATAATCAATATGGGGTTACTACGGCTCTTATCATGATAAAATCGTTGAAAATGAAATTGAGTTGGTCGAAGATTTTTTTAAAGATGTCTTTTTTTTTTCTTTTTGTATCTCGAATCACCGAAATCAGAAATAGGGCGTTTATTTGTCTTTGTAGAAATTGCTAATAGATCGGATGTGCTTTATTAATTCGCAGAATGAATTCAAACTCGAACAAAGAAACATTGGCTTGGTGACAAAAATAAACATGTCTGCCGGGGTACTTCCCCAGAACGTTGTTAGAAGAATCTCGACACATGCTTCATACAATTATGTATTCGTTTTATCAAACTAGAGTTTATTACATAACATGACGCATGAATTCCCCGAAGAGTAGGGCAGTTGTGTAGAACTATTAAGTAAGTAATCTGTGGGGTGTCGGCTTTTCGAGAATTTGTCCTTTTGCGACTCGGTTGGCATTTTGCGAATAAGGCTTTCTGCGCCTAGGCCATCTGTGGTAGTGGTTAGTGGCTAGCATGGGATCGTGCTTGTCGGATGACAGGCCCGACAGAAAATAGAAAATCTGCTTTAGTGGCAGAACGTTTCAGTCGCGGGACTAACGAATTACCGTGACCCCGGTACGTAAAGGGCTATTGAAGGACACCGTGGATTTTAGTTAGTACAAGTCTGACAGTCCCTCCCGCCTTGCCCTGGGTGGGAGGACTCATTTGATGATTTTACCACGCTAAAAAAAAGGGTAGAGCAGTTGTGTAAAACTATTAAGTAAGTTATCTGTGGGATTTAGGCTTTTTGAGAATTGGGCAATTTTAGACAAGGCTTTTAGAGAATTTGTCCTTTTGCGACTCGGTTGGCATTTTACGAATAAGGTTTTCTGCGCCTAGGCCTAGACCTAGACCTAGGTAGTGGTTTAGCTAGCACGATACCACTTGTCGGATGACGGGCCCGACAGAAAATAGAAAATCTGCTTTAGTGGCAGAACGTTTTATTTGTAGTTGTTACTAATCCGGCACCATCTGGGGGCACGGCAGTGCCCCAGCCAAGTCTCGAGCAAAACGGGCACGGCCGTACCATCTTTTCTCGATGCGATTCGCGGCTGTTTCGCCCCCCCTATATCTTCGACGTGGACAAAGCTAGGAGTTTAGGTTTTCGGTGAATAATAGTAGGCATTAGAACAAGCTTAAGTTCGAAATTACATGCCAATTGAATTAATAGTTTAGGAGTTACGGTCGATCAAAGTTACACCATTTTGTCACTCACTCACTGACTCACTGACTCACTGACTCACTGACCGATCATCAAAAATCTAAGGTACTTCTAGCAGACTTAGAAACTTCAAATTTTGCACCAAGATAGGTCATTAGCCACATATAAAGGAAAAATTATAAAAACATTAAAAAATAATATACCATAGAAAACAATTTTATATTTGCGGTTTGGCAAGAACATTATGTATGGATTTTGACTGCATTGTTAACTTTGTTCGTTGTTTAAGTATTCAATTGGATGAATAAATACATGGAATAGAAAAGAATAATAAAAATGTAATACATAGACTATAATTAATTGATACATAAAGTTCATAATTCATTATATTAATAAAGCTAAAACTCCATTGTATTGCGATAAATTTCGATTGTATGCGCGCTCGATAGATGGCGTTGTACCTGTCTGAATCGCGCTATGGTTTCGTTACCGAGCGCAGTATAAGTAGTACTTTAAAATAATTCGATAATTTTCATTTGATAGCGCCACCTACCTATGAAAAACCATTTCGAAACTAAAAAAATATTGTAGCTATATTCGGAGAACTTAAGTTAGCCGGATTAGATAGTAGATTTATTATTGTTACTGAAACAGTTATTTAGGCGAATAGTTTATTAATATAACATAGACATAGGTAGTTACAATATCTAGTTGTTTACGTGTTATTTAGTTTAGTTATATTTATTTTGTAAGTTAGTAGATTTATGTTTATTTAGCTCGTTGAAAAGAAACAAAAGAGATAGAGAATGGGTTCTAAGCAAAGCAGTAGCTGAAGTCCAAGAAATTATGAGGTCACCTAAAAAAAAGAAAGAAATACACTTACAAAAAATAAATGAGATCCCACCAAAAACATTAAAATAATGTAAAAAAATGCCAAGTCTCTCGATGCAGTCTTTCCATCGTAAAAAGTTTTGAGATCTCATAGAAGCCAAGTCCTATTCAAATTATTTTGTAGTTATAAATCAACATTTAGTAATTGTATCAATAGTTTTCTTTATATTATAATTATAGTGACTTGGCAATGAGCACAAGAAGAAACAAAACGGCATATTTGGAGTTGAAAGTCACACACCGCATGCGTAAACATTAATATCACAAAATTAATTTTCTTTTGGTTTATCCGTGTCGTCCCAACCGAATTTCGGCAACGGCAGTCAGTCTCATCCAAGACTAGTAAACTGCGCAGGACATAAATTATAATGCACAATTGCACAAGTGTGTACGCAAACACTAGTGTTAGTGTACTCTCGGTTCATTTACTTTCATAAAGCGATGGCCCGTAAGGTACTTATTTTTTATTATTGCATTGGAGCATGTAGTCGGTAGTGATCTGATCACAGGTCTCGTCAGTAACATTTGCACATAATTCCAGGCAGCAAGCAGCTTTTAATTGGTGCTCATTGCCAAGTCACTATAATTATAATATAAAGAAAACTATTGATACAATTACTAAATGTTGATTTATAACTACAAAATAATTTGAATAGGACTTGGCTTCTATGAGATCTCAAAACTTTTTACGATGGAAAGACTGCATCGAGAGACTTGGCATTTTTTTACATTATTTTAATGTTTTTGGTGGGATTTTTTTGTCGGCGCTGATAGAGAAAAGTAGTCGTTTTGCTCGCCCTCTACATCATATGTCAGGTGTCGGATCTGTATATTAATCTGATGTTCTTATTGTAGAGCATTTTATAAGAAGCTTTAGGCTTATTCACACCTATCGGTAACCGATTTTGTGTCGACAGTAAAAATGGCACGAACCAGCCCCTATAGGGCCGACAACCGATTTAACTGTCTACAGAGGCGCCGACGCCAGATTAAAATCCGGATCCAATATTCGACAAGTGTGAAAGAGCTAGTAAGTATGACGCTGTTATGTCCACAGTTGTGTCGGATGTTGTTGGTTGTCCAGGATCTGATGCTAGCGCTGCTCTCAGTTGATTCAAATGTAAACTTTCTCTCTAGGTGATTGGGTGAAGCGAAAACTGTATTTAATTGGCCAATAATTGAAGTCCATGGTGTACAAACGCCTCGTACAAAGTAACAATGTGTCAAAAAATGGTTCTAAATTCAATCAAATCCGTCAAGCGACTAATGTGAACAGAGGCAACGACATCCAATTGAAATACCCGACGGAACGACCTCTAACATCGAATCGTACTACTGTATTTATTATAACTATTTACGTCCATTGTTTAATAATTTTGACATGCGTAATTACAAAGGTGATCTTTGAAATTATGTTCTCTGAGTCAGTACTAAACGGCCAGCTGCTCTAAAACGGCCACTAAACAATATTCCTAAAACTAATTCATTTCGTGAACTTCTAGCAACGTCATTAGCAATTTTTCGAATATTCGTAAAATAGTTGCACGCACAAGCAAATTGTTTGTCGCTCTAAAAAGAGGGGAAACAATTATAGGTTCACCTATCTCTTGTACAGTTAACAGCAAAAGTAGATGATCAAAGTCAGAAATTCAATACTAATTAACGGAGTTCGCGTCAGAACTGTGTGGCGTCGAAGTGATTCAAAAGTATGTGTGTACCAAACATTTGCTACTAGTTCATCTACACAATTCTGACTCGACCTCTGTTCATTAGTATTGAATTTCTGATTTTGATCATCTACTTTTGCTGTTGACTGTACGACGAATTAGATAATGTATTTGATATTAATAGGGTAGTTAATTGCAAAAATAAATTGAAAATCTGTTTATATTACGTTACATAGAGTGTTGAAAAATAATGAATACGTATTTTTTGTATTTTCCGACAAAAAATATGCATAACATAAATGTTCGATCTATAGTACCTACTATTATTAGGCAAAGCATAACGTACCAAAAATGCCACATAAATTTTAGCTTATCTGTTACATAAAACCACACAAAAACAAGGAAATGTGCTCCGTATTTTTAATTATATCAAAAAGGAGGAAATCTATACTATCGAGCCAAGTAGGTACCTTATCATTATTCTGAAACAATTGAAGCCCGGTTCACTTTTATTATTAAACGGATGGTTTAATTAATGCCAATTTGTAATACAATTTGGCTAGAAAAACAGTCCATTATTTGCATATTTTTTATGAGTCGACATACACTCTTTCTCATAAAAGTTTTACGATTTCAATATAATTTCTATATTACTAATGCAGGATCTCGAATAAGCCTGAATGCTCTTTCATAATTTAACGATAATAAAAGAACTGGTTTCTTGGTGACTTATCAATTATTGCTATGTAATTTAATTCTAAATTCCACGCGAACAAAATCGCGTATAAAAGCTAGTTGCTAGCCATGTAGAATATTAAACGTCACAATATCTTGCTTACGGAAATAGTTGTCTGTTTACATTACTAACGCAACCATATCAGTTTTGCTTCTAAAATAAACATGAATAATTGGAATTGCGTAGTACTACGTATACATGACATTTCTGATATCTATTACGTATGTGTTTAAAAAGTAGACGCATACGAAACTTTAATCGTAAGTGTATAAAACATTTTGGTGCCTACGCTTATTGGACTAGCTTTTGCCAACATCTACACCGGCTCATCGATTTTTTGGTATTATATTCAGTACAGACACAGATTCTAAAGAAGATATTTAAATAAAGCTTTAAGGATCAGCACGTCATAATTTTTTATGTTTATTGTTTAAGTTTATGGTACTGTCAGATGCACGAAACATTTTTTTTTTTGTGACACGTATGTTTTTAAAACATTTATTTAATTTTTGTTAACCTTCCACACAACATTGAAAATTATTATTTTGCAATTATTTTCGCTGAATTTTAACCATTCAATATTTTGGACTCTTATCGGTAATGCATAAACGACTGCAATGTTATGCATGTTTTTTCGAATAAATAAATAATTGCCAAACGAGGTGTGTATATTTGATCTAAATATAATATGATATGGGCAGCGCAAGCGCCACGTTTCCGTTCATTAACCTAATTGTTGGTCTATTGCACTCGTGCGCGTGACGAAGGCCCTTCTATGTCAACTTAATATTAATCAGAGCTTTGTTAGTGACCTCTATAGACGTAAATTACTTCATATTAGGATACGTCACTACTTCTAAAATATCTTCAAGCATTCTAACTAATTTTATAAACAGAAAGTGAGTTTGTTTGTTATATTTCACGTCTAATCTGGTGAATCATTATTTAAAAACCGAAGCCGCGGGCAAGCTAAAAGATAGTACATATGTAAATAAAGCTGAGAAGTTTGTTTGTTTGACCGCGCTAATCTCTAGAAATACCAGACATATTTGAATAATATTTTTTGCTACATTATAGGCTAAATTTACATTATGAACTTTACGAGCCGAACACAAAATATAACGGCAGAACACAACTCTTTAAAATAAGTTGCCTACCGTCTGTCTGTAGCCTAGGTATTTTGGCCTTCAAAATTAGGCAAAGGAGTTTGATGTCGTTTCATAATTAAGATTAATTTATTCCGGAAAGTTTTTACATTAATTAAATAAAAAACTTCATGTTTCCTCAAGTCGTAAAACTTGTGCGATGTAAGGGCCGGTCTCTAGTCACATGCATATAAAAGAGTATTAGTAAATAACCGGTTAAAGTAGGGCTAACAACGTAACCGTTAAGTCTTTATTCTATTAAGGTTATCGTTGTTCACTGATTGGCTGAGGCTTATCTCAAAATGGGGACTTACAAAAAGTGAATAGATACTATACCTAAATACTTTTTGTTAAAGTTTGGATTGCATCAACTTTTAGTGTACAGATTCAGTGCTATTCCGTAGGACACCGATATAATTGTTGTATTTTTAACCGACTTCAAAAATGTCATTTTTTTTATGTAGCAAAATTATGTATTTGACAAGAATTTGGGTTGAATATTTGAACTACGATGGGTAAAAATAGATCTTTAAAAAAAAAAATAAACTACTTTAAAAACCACTACAAAAAAAAATGTTAAAAAACTAATTTTCTCGGAAGTCAGTGAGAAAAAAGTCTATGAATTTTAAAAAAATCCACCGACTTCCGAAAGAAAAGTTATTTTACACTATTAAATGGTAGTTTTAGAAGTCGATATTTTGTTTAAGTTTTTGTAATAAATTTGAAAAAATGATTTATGTTCATTTCTTTTATTTAACGATACGTTCGCGTTTGACCACTATCTCGCCTGATGGTAAGCGAAGATGTGGTCGATGGTGAAGCACGCTTGCATAGAAGTAACCTCTTCTCTCTTGACATGAAGACCCTAGAGTTATGGCTATCAGGAAACACAAACCCCGGCAAGGAATTCCACTTCTTAGCTGTGTGCACAATAAAAGTACCTATTGAAAGTATTGACAAAACGCTTTGTATACGTGCCGGAGGAATGTCCACCATGTAACGATGGCGCATTGCAAAGTACTAATGACTACTGTGTCAGTTCTCCAAGTACTGGTTTTCTGCTCTCTTAATATATTGACATAATCCAATATTAAAATATTTGTTCATTTAAGAGGAACTAACACGATTAGCATATTTCCTGCTCCGATAGTACAACGGCTGATCGAGTGTGACATTTATTATAATTAAGTCGAATATCGTATCGATAATAAAACGCGAGGCGATTGGAAGGCGGAATACATTATCCTTAAATAACACCGATAAAATGGAAATAAATTAATGTTTTTTTTTTAAAGAAATGGTAAATAAAAACTGACATGATCTTTATGAGTACGGAATCCTTCGAGCGCGAGTCCGAGCGATCGGCTGCTGCGTTGAAAGTCGCGGGTGCGATTCCTGCACGGAACAAATATTTATATGAACTACAACCAGTTGTTCCGAGACTGAGTGTTTGTGTGTGTGTTTCTATATTTGTAAACGCACGCTATAGTAAAAGTCCAAGTGTTGAAAAACGTTAAAAATTCAATGTGTTACGCTTTAAAATTCAGCTATGCGAACTTCGCTCATTGATGCAGCCAATTCAATTGATGATTCACAGGTGACAGGGTGAACATAACACCAAGCGATGACATGTGTTTAAATCATCGAGAACAACATTCTCAAGGAAGTTTGGTGAAGCAGGCGGTCAACTATTAAAGCTAAAGGTTCTGAAAAGCTTGAGCAGTCACTCGTAACAGAACATCGAGCATTCGCCGTTTTGAACAACGAACAGAGCCAAACATCGCTACGAACATTTTCACGATGTTTCTAGCGAACGCTCTAGTCGAAAGTCGTCAAAAACTTTTTTTTCTTCAGACTTGACAGTCGGCTCGGCTTAAGCCTCGTACCCTCGTTTTTGCAAATGTAGCATTTGCAAGAATGCTCATTACAAGTGAATGCTCAAGTTTATCAGCACCTTTAGATAGGCGACTTACCTCCTTTTAACTAATCCCTGAGGCATCAACATGACCCTGGCTCCAGTCAAATTGTATAGTCTGTGTTGGTAGAACGACACTTTATCTAATTTCTCGTCCCATAGCGCTCTCTTTGGTATCTTAGTCGAAGTATACGATATCCTTAGGTTGCAACCTACAAAATAAAACATCGGGTAATTTCTATGTTGATTTCTGCAATTAATAGGCAGAGTGATACCTATTAGTACACTCATATTTTACCAGCTATATTAAGTTCTATTTAATGAGGGGGAACCGGGTGCATTTCCAGCCTCCGAAGTATATTATGGTAAAGCTCAATAACATTTTGCCAGACCTGGGAATAGAATCCATGACTTCATGCTCAGCAGTCGCGCTTACGGTTATTAGACCAACTAGTCATGATCCGTGTGATAAGAATATAATTAGTGAAAGATAACAGGATAACAAAAGTCTTATGCCCGGTTTCTGGTGTCACCAGTTATCCTCTCAATAAGTATTGATTCAATAAAGTTATAGGTAAGTTAAACGGAGGTTAACTGTCGCTGAGTTTCTGATGACGCACGGACCGATAAAATAACTATGAGACCGTTAGCCAGTTCCATATTGTGCCGCTAGATGGGTCTGTTTATGAGATAGAATTAAAAATGTTTTTTTTTGTTTCAAATCATCATTAAAACAAGTTTTATTAATAATTTAATTTTTTTGAGGGCAATATAGAGTGGTTACGATTTTTTTAAGTAATAAATTAAGATAATTACTTATTTATCAAAGTCTATGAACGAAATGTCTGTCAAATATATTAAAGAAAAAACGTCGAACTCTATAGTTTAATTGTTTTCGCCGTGGTATTTTATTCGTGGGTGGTGCTTTGCCGTTTGATTTGAAGTTTTTTAATACTTCTCTCTTATCCTCATTAATAATGGATCCTGGAAAACGTAGTAAAAATTTTACAGAGAGAGAGAAGATGCTTCTTATCGAAGTAGCTAAAGAATTTGTCTGCATTATTGACAACAAGAAGACGGATGGGACTTCTGTAGAAGCCAAGAAACAAGCTTGGCTGGCTCTCACCAATAAATATAATGCCGTGTCGGAAACTGGTACCAGGACTGAAAAGCAGTTACACGCCTTGTATGACAATCTTAAGAAAAAAGCACGAAAAAATATGAGCGATGACAAGGTACGTAGCATATCTGTTATTTATCTTGCAAATTATCGTGTATCTATGATTATTATTATAATGTGTTGATGGTATTCCATAAAAATAATAATTTACTCGCTGTAATAACTATTGGTACCAATTATAAATATAATGATGTATAGGCAATATTCCTAAGCATGTATGCCTCGGCAATCACTTCATTCATTTTAGTAATTGCGTCTCAGGCACGCCGCAATCGCGGCGGTTAGACCTCTCTTTGAGGACTGGCTGGACAGGCGTCACGGCGTCCTGACCTACCGCATGACGCAGGTCCTCACCGGACACGGAGGTTTGGGAGTTCCTGTGTCGGATAAGAAGGGAAGAAACGCCTAGGTGTCACCATTACGAGGATCGCCCGGAGGACACGGTGGAGCATACGGTGCAGGACTGTCCCGCTTGGGCAGAGCACCGCCGTGTCTTCACGACGGCGATAGGCGGAGACCTCTCGCGGCCTTGGTCGAGGCCATGCTGCGGGGAAAGATGGAGTGGGAAGCGATCGCCTCCTATGAAGCAGTCTTGCTCGCGAAGGAGGAGGCGCGCCGCGTGAGGGAGAGGACAGCGTCCTCCCTCTACCCCAGCCGCAGTGGTACAGCGACAGACGTACGCAGACGATCTCCGGCCACCGTAGGCGCGGGCGCGGGCGTGTTGTGTTCCACGCGCGCCTCAAAGAGTGTCAGCAAAATGATGGGCCCCCCCTCTAGAGGGCCAAAGCTTAGGAATTACCGTGACTCCGGAACGTAAACGGCTATTGAAGGACACCGTGGATTTTGATTTTAGTCAGTACGTGTCTGACAGTCCCTCCCGCTCTGCCCTGGGTGGGAGGACTCATTTGATGATTTTACCACGAAAAAAAAAGATAGAACTTATATTATTTCAGTACACTATCATACAGTAAACATAGTAGTTTTTTGTTTTAAATTATTTATTTTATTACAGATACAGAAACACAAATTTTAAGTGAAGATACACAAGCTGGAACGTCTCAAGACTTCATTGTTAAGTTCAATGACAGCAATGTTTTGGTGCCTGCTGAACAACCAACCCCAACAAATAACACAATAACCACCTCTAAAAGACCAATTTCGCCACTTCTGAAAACAGCAAAAATCAGGAAGATGAATTTAACTGAAACAAAGAAAAAAAATATAAATAATCTTAGTGCTTCTTTAATTAAAAGGAAAAACCAAAAACAAATTAATGAGGACATGATAACAGCTAAAAGGTTAGAAATATTGGAGATACAACGGCAACAAGAACTACTGAAGTTAGAAAAAACAAAAATATTAATGGATCTTGATATTGAATTGAAAAAAAATCTGCTACAAAATGCAGTGATGGACCAAGAGTTTAAAAGAAAAAATTTTAATTTATAATGGACAATCGTAAAATACATGATATTCAGCTGTTATCGCCTCTCCATTTATATATAGTGTCCTACTTAAAATACAAATAAAAAATGTACATAACCCAGTTTGTTTGTTTTTATTATGTGTTCTATATTAATAGAAAAAGAAAATCATTACCAACCTAAAATATTGCTCCAACAACAACCGACGGAAATAGTTTCCGTCCGAGGAAAGAGGTTGTTCAATAGATTCTGTAACAGTATCTTCACGAGTTGATTCTTCAATTATTACAGTATCATTTTGCTGTAAAGCTATATTATGTAATACAGCTGTTGCAACAATTACAGCCAATGTGTGATCAAGATTTAACCTTAGTTTTTGAGAGAGGCATGCAAATCTTCTTTTCCATACACCAAATGTCCTTTCAACGGTGTTTCTTGTCTTAATTTGGGCTTCATTGTAGAGTTTTTCTGCATTTGTAGATGGATTCAAAAATGGTGTCATAATGAACCTTCCACAAGGGTAAGCACTGTCTCCAAGAAGGTGCCCATCTATTTCATTGTTATCTAGGCGTGCTCGCAGGAATGAGTTATGATAAACTGTGCTGTCATGTGTTGATCCATGCCAGCGAGCATCTATATCACGGATTTGTAACTTAGCATCGCAAACAACTTGGACGTTAATAGAAAAGAAACCTTTTCGATTTCTAAATAATTCTGCATGCTCACCTCCAGGAGATTGAATTGGTATATGTGATCCATCTATACAACCAATTACGTTCGGAAATCCTGCTATATTATAAAACTGCGTCTTTATTTCTCTCAGGTCTTCAAAATTAGGCATACGTATGTAACTCCTAGCCAGCTTTGCAATTTCCTTGCTTACTTTATATACCACTCTTGACACAGTAGTTTTGTGAACGTTAATGTCATCACCAATTATAACTTGAAAAGTACCCGTAGCATAAAACCGTAACGCAATGAATATTTGTTCTAACACAGACAATGTAAATTTTGAATTCACAACAGGAGCGAGAGCAGGTCTGATTATATCAGTAAGATGTATCACAGTGTTCTTATCAAAGCGATATCTTGATTGAAATTCTTCATCTGTATACATTCGCGGTCGCGGGACCAAGGGATTACCGTGACCCCGGTACGTAAAGGGCTAGTGAAGGACACCGTGGATTTTAGTCAGTACAAGTCTGACAGTCCCTCCCGCCCTGCCCTGGGTGGGAGGACTCATTTGATGATTTTACCACGATAAAAAAAAAAAAAAAAAAAAATCTGTATACATTTCGAAAGGATTTCTCCTGGGTCGTAAGTTTCTGGGTATAGATATATTAGCAATAAACTCCAGCACTTCCAGATCAGACTCTGATGAGCTGCTCGTATTCATACTTTTCTATCTATTAACTTAAATTTCTCTGGTTATTAATTTCTAAAATAACACGATATAACCTAAGAGTTGACAAATGAAACGTCAAATAAAGTTATGGAGCCGATAAATGGCACAGATTGGTCGGTTAAGTTGATCTTAGTTTATGTAGAGTTTAACGTACATTGCGGTGTTCAGAAACCCATTTTTATAGTTTATCGAACCAATAGCGCTATTGAATAGATAAACTGTCGATAAAAGGACACCAGAAACCGGGCATTAGTCATGTACAAACATGTTTTAACGAAGACTACTTGTTTTGTTAAATATTAACTCAAAATGATTTATTACTCTTTGCTAAGAACTATCGAAGTGACAAGTGAAAGTGTAGTGTGACTCACCTTCTAGCTTCATAAATGCAGTCGTTGTCTTATTGATGTGGTACGTGTCTGGATTGTAGTCCGGAGCTCTATAGTGGTTTATCCAACCCTAAAATTATCAAAAAGGTATAAAATTTTACATCGACAGAAATCAAAGGAAAGCGGGTTATATTAATCCCGTAGTATCGCCTTCTGACAGTCCCTCCCGCCCTGCCTTGGGTGGGAGACCTCATTTGATGATTTTACCACGATAGAAAAAAAAATATCGACAGTCTGGAAACTGGAAGTCAGTGGACAGTCTAACAGTAATTCTAAAAGTAAATAATATAGATACTACGTGGTCTGCCACATGCAAGACAAACTATAGGCCAACATTTTACAAAATTGGAGCCCAGAGACAATGAGGCGATGTTAGGGCAGGCCATAGAGATGGCGATACAAAACGGATGGTGGTTCACGACAAGTGGAAGAGTGGGGGGAACGGCTATGCCCCGGAGAGACAGAGAAAGCTAGAAAAAAGAGTTGTTGCTTACTCACCTCATATTTTTTTATAGGCGTGTGTTCTTTCACAGACGGTATTGTATAAGAAGCAGGCATGGCGCTACTTAGCTTCAGTTGGATCATGCTCGGCTTGCTCTGCTCAAACTCAGTGAAGAACGTGTCTAAGAGCCAGCTCTTCAAGGAGCTCGTGAAACAAAAGAACCATAGGCCGAGCACGAAACCGTTCCAAATATTCGAATTTGGAAACAGTATGAAGCTTGTAAACATAAGGAATGTGAGAAAATACATGGAGAAGCTACAGAAATGGTTACGTTTGTTTGGCAACTTTTTGTCTTTCGTATTGTTTCTGATCGGAGGAGAGCTGAATGACACGTGGCTTTCTCTTCTTTTTGAAGGATCTTTGTCTGAAGGCTTTGCATCAAACATTGGTTGGTCTGTCTCGTTGATATCGCAAAAGCCGTCTAAGTTATCTTCTAAAGCTTCGACGCCTGACTCTACTTCCATCTGGGTTTCCGAGTGTAACTCTTTTCTCACTTCTGAAAACTCATTGTAGATAGCTAAAAACAGAATTGCGTAAGTAAAAAAATGAAAAGATTAGACTCCTTTTTTAACTACATCGGAGATTTACCAGATCCGAATGATAATGGCTTAAATTCTTAGTAACAAGTCCAATTGTGTCTCACCGAAATTCTTGTGTGTATCATCACTGGAATCCGAGTTCTTGTTGTCTACAGGAAAGCTTGGGTCTCGCTCCGTGGCCTTTGCCGTCAGTGGTTGTGTCATTTCCGATAAGTTCTGTATACTGCTGTCTAGAGAAGATACCTAGCAGTAAAATAGGATCCATAAACAAATAAGCACGTTCATAGTTGCTGCATTTCACAATTTAGCAATTTTATCTTCTATTTATAACTATAATGTAAGGTACAAATTTCAATGATTTCATAGTGAAATGCAACTGTTGTTATGTAATTTCTGAATTTTAGTCATACTTGTTACGTGCGCAAGACAAGTTTATGTAAAAAGTATATATAGGTTGCAAGTGTAAGCTTTGTTCAGTGGCGGATTTACCAATAGGCTAAGTAGGCTGGAGCCTAGGGCGGCAGATTTAGAGGGGCGGCAAATTTAGCCCAAATAATAAAAAAAGTATAATTATATGTATACACATGACGTTCTTAATCCGTATATTACTATACGCACTGTAAAATAAGTACTTATGCGATCATGAATTTTAAAAATATTCCAATAGCGTTTCTATATTAATTTTAAATTTAGTAACTTTTAGTAAAAGATACTAAATTAAAAAAAAACCGGCCAAGAGCGTGTCAGGCCACGCTCAGTGTAGGGTTCCGTAGTTTCCCGTCCGTTACAATAAGTGTTAACAAATAGCCTTTTTTTAAACTTAAATAATTGATTATACTACAAACTTAGTCCAGGAATTTTGTACCACCTTCTTGTTTTTTTTGCACAAAAACTGTTCTTTCCATCAAGTTCAAAATAATTTTCCTAGAAAGTCCTTATAAAGTTCTACTTTCCAGATTTTTTTCATATTTTCTAAACTTATGGTTCAAAAGTTAGAGGGGGGGGGACACATTGTTTTTGACTTTAGGAGCGATTATTTCCGAAACTATTGACATCATCAAAAAATGATCTTAGTAAACCCCTATTCATTTTTAAATACCTATCCAACGATATATCACACGTTAGGGTTGAAATTAAAAAAAAAATCACTTTCTATTTTACATATAGGGGGGCTACCCTAAAAAAACATTTTTTTCCAATTTTTATTTTTGCACTTTGTCGGCGTGATTGATATACATATTGGTACCAAATTTCAGCTTTCTAGTGCTAACGGTCACAGAGATTAAGCGAGGACGGACAGACAGACAGACAGACATGGCGAAACTATAAGGGTTCCTAGTTAACTACGGAACCCTAAAAAGGGCGGCAAAAATTGAGTAGCCTACTAGCGGCAAATTTTTAAATCCGCCGCTGGCTTTGTTGTTAGATTATCCTGAGCAATTAGGGGTAAAGCGATACGGACATTGTATAGTAAAATGAGTGCAATTTATAGAGACATAAGGTTATTTTTTAAATAAAATTTACGAGTCATAGCATCACACAACAATACCATACAATTATAATATACTTCAGGCTTTATTCTTTAAGCACCAAATGATAAGCCATTCATAGGCTATAAACGGACATACTTAGCGTAAATATTATTAGCAATAGCATTCATAGATACGAGTATATGAGAATAATGCGCTGGATGCAGTGCAAACTTAAGCACTGAGAGGTAGCACAGAGACCTGGACAAGCGCAAAGGCGCGGTTTGCTCTGGCAAACAAATATCCAACTTGTGCATCTTAAAAATAAAGTGGGAATTAGTACACTTTATCGCATACCAAACATTAAATTGCTAGATGGGTCTTTACTGTTCTTTGGTCGAGAAAAAAATGTACGGAATGAAATATACCAGATTTTCAGATGATCGAGTGATTGAGAACATACTATAGAAATAAGTTCGTAACCAATGTGGTAAAAAGGTTTTCACAACTAATTATTTTAGTCTTTTTTTCAATTAAAACAAGGTACTTGTTTGCCAGTGAAAACTACGCTGCGCTTCGCCAGTCTCTCATAGGGAAAAATTGATTTATTAGATACCTAAACAATATACAGACACTGACAATGCTTGTATGCAGGTAACTTCTTATAACTTACATGATCTTCAGCGTCGACGGAGGTGGGCTATGGTAGTGTCATCAGAACAATACTTTAAATGTCGGTACTTTTTAGTGTTTACAGTGTAATGCATGTGAACAGGGCCGTCCTTCTCAATGGGCACTCAGGGCAATTTTCCGTAAGCATCATAGCAATATGACTCAAGTAGGAAATCTAATTTTTCCCAGGGTTTTATAAAATTGGGTCAAAAAGGGTACCTCGGTCCTGGAAGAATGCAAAGCGCAACCGAAGGAACAGGTCAGACTTTTAGTCAGTAAGAGTCAGGTAGTCTCTTCCACTCCACCCAAGACGCGAAGACTCATTATTTTGATGATTATAACACCCCAAAACAAGAAATTTATAAAATAAGCATTTTTTTCCTAATTTCGTCTTTTTTTTGCTTTTAAATAAGTTGTTGAATTAACGTAAATGTATGAATAGTCAAAAAAAAAATTAATGTTCCCAGCCGGTACGGGGCCCCATCACTTAAGTGCCCAGAGTTAGAAACGGCCCTGCCTAAGAATGTCAAGTTTTTGGTATATTATGGTTGTCTTATTTCGTCAACAAACAGTTTTTTGAAATATTAAAAAAATGTATTAATGATTATATGTTTAAAGTTACAATCAAATTATGAAAGAGACTTCAACCGCAAAACTGAGGCGACAAAGTGATTGGACGTATTATGACAAACAGACAACTGGTTTTTTATGTAAATCTATCTGCCTTAACGCTTCTGTAGATAAGGCGACATAGTTGCCAATTTCAAGCCTACATAAAAACCTGTTGTTTGTTGTGGTCCGCCATTGCGATTGGACGACTGCTGCAGGCCGCCTTCCTAATTGCAATTTTCGTAATGACTTTGTTTACCAAATAAAACAACTGAAGATGAACACGCACTAGAATATTGTAACACGTCAGTCGACTAACTGTTACAAACACACAATAACTGGCGTTTGATAGTCCCTTTGTATTCTAGTTAAATAAAAAATTTGGTTCCTTAGGAATTGGACAATGTTGGCCGACCAATATGCAACTGTTTGGACAACTTACCTGGTTGTCTGTATCCCCTACACTCTGCTGATCCAAGTCTTTGATTGCTGAATTCTCTTCTGAATCTGACATCGAGTTTTCTCTTGGTATTGTTTTCTCCTTTGTATCTGATGTAAAGAAGGAAGGAAATACAATAAGTGTTTTATTATTGGCCTAGCGACCCGCCCAGAGATTGCACCCGTGCGGAGCCTGCATGGGTGCAATCTCTACTATATTATGAATGTTTTATACATATATACCTTTCTCTTGAATCACTCTATCTGTTTAAAAAACCCGCATCAATATCCGTTGCGTAGTTTTAAAGATCTAAGTATACATAGGGATAGACAGACAGTGGGAAGCGACTTTGTTTTATACTATGTAGTGATTAGTTAGTGTTATTGGGTTTTGCCATTAGGCCCCGGTGATGGCAGTTGACAGACTCGCCCCCTATTATATGGGACTTAAATATATAACTGGCGAAATCTGGGTGTATTATTAGGTAAACCTCTGTTTGAGCTTTCAGGCTGCTAGTAATTAATTATTTTAAATAGGTTTTCGAATGAATTAAGGTTCTCATCAGCAACTAAATGATGCATCATTTATATGTATTTATAAATATAGTTTCTTTAACATGAAGTTGATGAACAAGATTCTTAAATTACAAAAAGCAAAAAAGTTACAGATAATTATTACAACCTACTCTGTCAGTAAAAAATAATAACAGACTGTCTTGTAAAATATTGTAACATACGTTAAAAATTAAGAACAATAAGAACTTTATTGTGGTTTGAAGATAAAGCATGTGTAGGTAACCTACATTGTGAAATAGAAATACTTAGATTCCATTATGACCTTGCACCTACTTTGAAAGAACAGATTGTTATAAAATACTTATTACTGCCACTTTAAATCAAGAATGATTGCTTTAGAATTAGGAACTCTAAATGCATTAAATAGAGATCAAATTCCATTGGTCAAAGACAGATCAATGAATTGTTTGTATTCTTTAATAATTCAGTAACATTTTCAGTAGATGTTAACTATGACTATAACCAACCATGAGCTTGTGGCCAAATTACAAGTATGATAAACAAAATCAATACAAAGTTTTTTTTTGGAAAGAAAATATTTACTGCAAGCAGGATTTGAACCTGTGTCCTTCTGGATGTGTGAGTGATGAGTTCTATTCAAGATGCTTAACGAACTAAGTATATTACTATATTGTCTAACTAGCTGTTGCTCCCCTTTGCTGTCTATAACCATTTCTAGGTCCCTATCTATCTTGATGTAAAAATAAAACCCACACACACACATATCTTGCATACTAATGATATAACTAGGGATTAATTGATGAAACAAGAATACTATCAATTTCACATTTTTGACAATGATAAAGTGTTTTCAAGACAGCATTAACAAAGACATTTATGTTGATATCAGATTAATGTAATAAATAATAAGTGGCATAATTATTCATTTACAAAAGTTGTTACTGGCTCTTGTTTAGTGCATTCTTTCTAATAAACTGATAAATATTGAAAGGGAAAGCTTTTTTTTTTATTTTTTTTATCGTGGTAAAATCATCAAATGAGTCCTCCCACCCAGGGCAGGGCGGGAGGGACTGTCAGACTTGTACTGACTAAAATCCACGGTGTCCTTCACTAGCCCTTTACGTACCGGGGTCACGGTAATCCCTTGGTCCCGCGACCCCAGCAGGCTTTGGCCCTCTACAGGCCCCGTCACTATGCTGACACTCTTTGAGGCGCGCGTGGAACACAACGCGCCGTCGACCCGGGCATGGTCCATGGTCGGACAGCGAGTCGCCCATTACTCGCCGCCCGCATGCCCGCGCCTACGGTGGCCGGAGATCGTCTCGCGACGTCCGACGCCGTGGGCGTCTACCACTGCGGCTAGGGTGGAGGGAGGACGCTGTCCTCTCCCTCAGGCGGCCCGCCTCCTCCTTCACGAGCATGACTGCTTCGCAGAAGGAGGCGACCGCTTCCCACTCCGTCTCGCCCCGCAGCATGGCCTCGACCAATGCCGGGCGCGAGAGGTCTCCGCCTATCGCCGTCGTGAGGACACGGCGGTGCTCTGCCCAAGCGGGGCAGTCCTGCACCGTATGCTCCACCGTGTCCTCCGGACGATCCTCGCAGTGGTGACACCCAGGCGTTTCTTCCCTCCCTATTAGACACAGGAACCTCCCGAAACTTCCGTGTCCGGTGAGGACCTGCGTCATGCGGTAGGTCAGGACGCCGTGACGCCTATCCAGCCACTCCTCAAAGAGGGGTCTTACCGCCGCGATTGCGGCGTGCCCGGACCTCGGTTGCGACAGTCGCTCCCTCCATACTGCCCTGAGATCGCGCCGGAGCTCTTCCCGCCGCGCCTCGACTTGTCGAGGCAGCGGGGATTCGCCCCGACGCTGCGCCTCCACGCGCCATTCATAGACGCGCTGGAGGGCAGTCGCCTCCAGATCCCAGGGCAGCAATCCTGCTAGGAGGTTGGCTGATTCGCCGGCGATCGTGCGGTATCCCCGGATCATCCGGATAGCCATGACCCTCTGGCATGCGACCAGCTTGAGTGGTCGCGTCCGGATGCTTAGGGCCCACACAGGGGCCCCGTAGAGGGCCATGGACCGCACGACACCGGCGTACAGCCTCCGGCAGGAGGCATTTGGCCCGCCGAGATTGGGCAGGAGCCGCTTGAGAGCGGCTGCTGCCCGGTTCAGCCTTGGGGCCAAATGCAGGAAATGCTCCCTGAAGTTCCACCGGCTGTCGAGGACGAGTCCCAGGTACTTCATCGTCCTCCCGACGCCGATGCGAACCCCCTCCACCGTAATGTGGGACTCTGAACGTGGCGCGTTCAGACGGCCATGAAAACACATGGCCTCTGTTTTGTGCAGCGCCACGTCGAGTCCCAACTGCCGGATCCTATCAGCGACTGTCGCTACCGCCTGCGTCGCCACGTCGGCCGCCGCCTGGTGCGACTCTCCCTTCGCCAGGACGAGCGTGTCGTCGGCGTAACAAATTACGCCGACGCCGTCAGGGAGGTCGCCGCGCAGCACCCAGTCGTAACCGATGTTCCACAGGAGCGGCCCCAAGACCGATCCCTGTGGAACACCGCACGACATCTCTCGCCGGTTCCACTCTCCCCGGTGACCGGGGTAGATGACGGCTCTGTCCGTCAGGTAGTCCTCGACTATACAACGGAGGTAGGTCGGCACCCGGTGATACCGGAGTGCCTCCCTGATGCAACTCCAGGGCAGGGTGTTGAAGGCATTGGAGATGTCTAAAGACACCCCCAAGACGACCCTGCCCCGGGAAACCGCATCCCCCGTCGTGAGGGCTCCCACGCGCGTGATGGCATCCACCGTCGAGCGCCCCCTGCGGAAGCCAAACTGGCTCTCCGCAAGGTCAGCATAACATTAAAAGCATACTAAGATCACTTTTAGGTCTTCTCATTTAACAGTAATGTTGGTTGTGGTCACTATCTTAATAATATCCCAAATCTAATTCTTTCTCCACTGATCATAATCAGGGTTAACCAATACCAGAATAAAAAAAAAAACCTTAGTCTTTTCAAAAAGACTGACTCCAAGTTATAGAGTAAATGTTATTTTACAGTAGCAACTCACCCTGGCTTTACACATATGAAAAATAAAATATAATCTATGTGAGTCAGTAATAATATAGCTTACTACTGGTGATAGAATTTTCAGACTTGGTCGAGTAGTTCCTTAGATTACTTCCAACAAACAAATTGACATACTTAGTGTAAATAGTCCTCTATCACTACTGCATATGACCTTTTTAGATATGGTGGTTTCTGTGTTAATATGGTATGTCTTATTATTCACAGCATCGCTTAAAGTATGTAAACAATTGAGCTGTAGGTAAATGCAGTACTCATAAGAGAACAATGACAACTGTAATAAAACAGCTGTTCACACTTATTATGTCATTCCATTATAACAAAATGGGTATCTTAAATTCAATCACACCAACATTAAATACTATGCTAGTCTTGATATTTCCAATCAAAGTAAAATTTAAAAGTTATAGTAATCATTTCTTACCTTCAACTGAACGAGTTTTCATATCTTCAACCGCTTGAGCAATTTTAAACTTGAAATCATGGAATATCTTCCATGTCTCATTGCTACCCTCCTTCACTTCAGGAGTTACGTCAGGTGTACTCCGCTTGCCCAAACGGTTCAAGTACTCCTTCATTGGAGATGATGACACTTCTTTAGGCACGGTAGCTGGCTTTGCTTCTTCTTGTTTAGGTTCACTAGGTTTGGCATCATCAAGCTTTTCCAAAACCTTTTCGGAACGAATTGATTTAAAATATTTGTCTATGATTGATGATGACCTCTCTCCTCTTTTAGGGCTGGCATTCTCAACAGGTGTGCCAGGAGGAGGGTCACACTGGGGGGTTGGAGGGTCATCGTCACACACGTGATACAATTCCTCTAACTCCTCATTATTAGCATTATACCTAAAGGATAATGATGAATTTGGCGATTTACCTGAAAATACAAACACTTTTATACCACTGGC
The DNA here is from genome assembly GCA_943136025.2 of Agrotis puta. NCBI lineage: Eukaryota > Metazoa > Arthropoda > Insecta > Lepidoptera > Noctuidae > Agrotis > Agrotis puta. The sequence continues at coordinate 12,589,541 of OW964175.2, read as the reverse complement.
ACTTTACAAAACATAATATTATAATTAATTTAGTTTACCCATTCTATATTCAGCTTGACCAAATTTACATTGTATAAAAATATTCTAAAAATAAAACACAAAGACAAGAACGCAGAAAGTTAAGAAATATAACGAAACACGATTGGTGCGGCGAAGTAGCGATTATTTGTGGCTGATTGTTTGTGTTATCGTCTTTGTTGTCAGAGGAACAACATCCAATACAGAAACTTGTACATTAATCTATACGCTGATAAAGAACCGGTCCTCGCGGACACTAACGTATGTTGTTTATTTACGTAAACAAGTTTCCTACTCCGTTAATGCTATATTTCCTTTATATTAAAATTAATTAAATCTGTTGGCAAATAAATTCGACACATACCCACTCCAGAGATATCCATTTTTATCAAATTAAAGATAAGAATTATTTATAAAGAAACATTGCTTTATTCACATTAGTCACAACAAACTTCTATTATAAATATCATGAATGGTTTAATTCTCATTAATTATAATAAAAACTTCTCCAGTCGCTGAATCAAAACTAAGATTTTCTTGTCAGTCAACAACTGTCAACTGGTCAACTCCGTAACTCATGTCAAGTTGACAAATTTTAAATGTCATTCCCTTCGAAATCATCGAGTCTTTAGTCGATTATATTTTTTTAAGAGATTAACGCCTGCTGAAAACTAAATCGAGTTCTCGACCATTCATTTCAATGTGATTTTATGGTTGTGATGACAATTCGTCAAATTAGTTATTTCGTCTCTATCCCTATTAAGGCGTATGCAGGTGGCGAGTTAATGCAGATAATGCGGCAAGTCCTAATCCAGGTGATGTTCTACCGAGCTTCTAGCTTGTGCCTGCGGCTTCACCCGCGTGGTGGGCGAATGCAATATCATGGAGAGAGGGGACGTATTGCTTGGATGAAGTTATCCTATGACCTAGTTCAGGTCCGTCATGGTCTACCCACATGTATGCCCAAATTTTCTAAGCGTCAAATCCGTTCATTCATAGCCTGAAAACGCGACCGTTTGATTACAAATTTACTTTTGCATTTGTAATATTAGTCTCTTTATTTCTTTTTTTTTACCTTATTACATACATGTTTCAATATTTAAACAAAACAAAAAAAAAACATTTCAAAATGTAAATAATAGTGGCCTACCGGTATTGGGAACAGGGTCCAAGCTACCAGCAGTCAGGGCTCCAGAGAAAGGAATCTCCTAACAATGCGCGGAATCAGGCCCTTGATCCAGCTGCATAACGAGAGCCTCCTTAGATGTTGGTCGAGGCTCTTGGCAATTAAGCCATTTATCGACACGACTATCGGCACGATGATCGCTGAATCCACATCCCACATATTGACAGCCTCGCGAGCTAAATCAAGATACTTGATTTGCTTATCTACCCAATTAGCTTTCACGAGGTTCTCATCATGAGGGACGGTTGTGTCAACAATCATTGTGCGCCGCTCTGATTGATCGACCACTACTATTTATCAGGTCTATTGGCTACAATAAGTCCAGTTAGTGATGATGAAGTGATCCCAGCACAGTGTGATATTGCCACTGTTAAGAACTGGGTCGGGCACATACCTGTACGGCACTTCCGATTCCACAAGGCTGTATCTAAGAGCAAGTTGCTGATGGATAATCCTGGCTACAAGGTTATGTCTATGCAAGTATTCACCGTTAGCTAGACGAGAACACCCTGAAATAATATGACGAATTATTATTAGTTATCATTACTTAAGATAGTTTTTGACCCCGACTTCGTCCGCAAGAAATTGCTTATTCCCCAATCCAGTATCGGTATTTTGCAGTGTGATCGTACCAATATTTTTGACGGTGTCATATGCGTCGGATGAGTTGGGACCAGAATAACAAGATGCACAAGGTGATGTTTTAGCGAATGTGACGTCCTAGGGATAGAGAGAAAATAGCTAATGTGACGAATTGTCTGATGGCTTCACATTTAAGAGGCCTCTTACAGTCCACTAGCACCGCCAATCGAAAAAATGTCATAACTCGTAAATAGAATCAAAAATACAAAATGTGGTCTGTAATTACTGTAGAAAAGGCAATAACGTAATTTTATAACACATTGTCAACACTTGAAATATAGCTATTTAGCTAAATCGTGCATTAGTAACTAAAAACGGCCGTTTATGTTTAGAATGCACGATTTAGCTAAACAGCTATATTTCAAGTGTTGACAATGTGTTATAAAATTACGTTATTGCCTTTTCTACAGTAATTACAGACCACATTTTGTATATTTGATTCTATTTACGAGTTATGACATTTTTTCGATTGGCGGCGCTAGTGGACTGTAAGAGGCCTCTTAAAGTCAATCATTTCATTTTTAATCGACTAAATAGTATGCACACAACTCTAAAATGATCAGTACTATCCTGTGTGTGACACTGACTGACACCAGTCGACCTCCTGTCAAAAATAACATTCGCTAGGGTTCTTTTGTAGTGTTTTGGTTTATGCGTTTATTACATCAAAAATAATGGAAATTGCACATATGCATAAATACAAAGTGCATTAATTTTAGTGAGCAACATGAAGTACTTATTTGTGATATTGTTTTTGTTTGGTTCGTACGGTGCAGGGTCTGTTGTGGATACTGGTGGAAAGGTGAGATTGCACCGATTGCGGCGCATTTATTATTGATAGAGCTATGAATTATGTGAATACAAGGTTATTAGTTGTGTGTTGAGCGGTGCTATTGTTTTTGTAGGAAAGTACGGAGTTGTCTCGTGCCTTCGATGACCGGCCTCTGTTATTTGCCACGTTAGGAGGCGGCATGGTCGCCGTGGAGCCTTTGGCGGGCAATATTATATGGAAACTAAAAGATGGTGAGCATAAACTACCATTACTATTATTCATCAAAATATTATTTATAGCTTGTGTTCTGTTTGAAAACAACTGCATGTGAAAGAGGAATAAGAAGAATTTTATTTTAAATGTTTATCATTTCACAAGGTTCTTAGTATTTATTGCTTTATTTTATTCTGCAAGTTCTTGAAAGCTTCGGATAATATTGGGTGCACATAGTGTTTATAGAAGTTTTCCCTGCTGTCTGATTCATCATTTACATTGATAAGAAAACATGAACTAATTTTGTCAATTAATTGCATGGTTTCTTTTATCACTTGCATCAGATCTTTATCAAGCAATGGTCTAAACAAATCTTCAGTTAAGTGTAAAAGTTTGAATAAATAAAAACTACAATCAATAATTGCTTAAAATTAACAGCCAATTCCACATTAAAGCTTCCATTGATGAACAATATTATTTAGTTGATTAAAAGATAAGAAATGATACCATATCACAGTAAACAATGATTTTATCCTGTAATAGTACTGTTTGTAAAAATCAAATTTTCCGAGGCCTAGATATTTAGAGATTAAGATAATGAAAGGCAAAATAATTAATATTATGTCAATGTTCTTTTTTCTAGATTAAACTAAGGCTTCAAATTGTTTCCTTAGAAACAGTTATATTTTACTTAAATAAAATAATAATTTCGAATCTCCCAACAATATAGTATAATTATTAAAAAAACTCATCACTTAAAATAACATGGAGTTTTTAAAATATTTATATTTCAAAATTAATCAGTAAGTTATTATTATCAATGAATCATAATGGGTTTTTCAATATTTTATAGTAGTGTGTAAAAAAAATAAGTGGTTGTTACTTAATGATGGGAAAGTCTTCTTAAATCCATCATTCTATTTTTGTGTGCACGTATTTTGAAGGACTAACCCATATTAGTTTATGCGATGACTAGCTGTTGCCAGTCGCCAGCAAGTAACTGAAAACATATCCCAAGGGAATGCAATGGTATCATAAACAAGTTAAAAAAGAAAAAAAAATCATTTAGTCATGAGTAAGACACAGTTTTAACCTATTTAAACATACTTGGTTAGAAATATGTCTGTTCCAAAGTCAAATTATAAACACATTATAAATTGCCATCTGCTATACATATTTATACTAGCGACCCGCCCCCGCTTCGCACGGGTGCAATCTTTACCATATTATGCGTGTTATATACATATTAACCTTCCTCTTGAATCACTCTATCTATTAAAAATACCACATCAAAATCCGTTGTGTAGTTTCAAAGATCTAAGCATACATAGGGACAGACAGACAGCAGGAAGCGACTTTGTTTTATAATATGTATTGATAGTGATTTGATCAACACTTAACATTTATTAGCTACATATAACTAATTTGTATTGTATGGAATATTTATATCTTGGTTAGTGATTAAGTGGATTAAAAAGTCCGAATATGTATTTAATATTGGGTCATAGATAAAAAAATGTTATCACGAAGTGTCTGCCAGATGTGCGTAGATTAAACTTTATCAGTAAATATTTGTGGCCAGTAATTATTACTTTTATAATTATGCATGTTTGAATGCATAGACTTGTGTGGAAGTATCTTGAGTAAATGGTTTTTTTGTTTTGTTATTTTTCTTTGAATGTTATTGGTGAGGTATAATCAGTGGAGTGTTATTATTCATTCATTTACTATTATTTCTTCCTATTTTTTACATTTTTGAATATTTTTACAACAATTAATTTAAAAATATATAAAAAGAGTGTTATAGTTATTATCATGTTAGTACAGGTGTTAACTAACATTTGAATATTTAATCATCATCATTTGCTGCCTATTGTCTCAAGTAATTTTGAAGTTAGCATATCATATTCACATTCTCCCTACTGTTCTATAAAACATTGAGCTTTGAGTATTCTGAAAAAGAAAAAAAATACATACATATATCAAACTAAAATATACAAATCCGTGATTAGACCTGTTGTATTGTATGGATCGGAATGTTGGGCTGTGAAAAAGATGGATGAGAAACGTTTGCATGTAGCGGAGATGAGAATGTTAAGATGGATGTGTGGAGTGACAAGAATGGATAAAGTAAGGAATGAGTTTATAAGGGGAATTTTGAAAGTGGCGCCTGTTACAGAAAAAATTAAAGGGAATCGTCTATCTTGGTATGGACATGTGATGAGGAGGGATGACACTCATGTGACTAAGAGAGTGATGAGTATGAATGTTGATGGATGGAGAGGAAGAGGAAGGCCAAAGAAGAGATGGATGGATTGTATAAGAAATGATATGGAAGAAAGAGGAGTGAATGATACTGTGACGTTTGATAGAGGAGAATGGAAGAAAAAAACGTGTTGCGCCGACCCCAAGTAAAATGGGATAAGGGCAGGAAGATGATGATGATGATGATATATCAAACTCTTTGTGTTTCCAACATTTTTAAGTATTTTATGGAAGATCACTAAGCTTTTATATTATTTTGGATTCCCTCAGTAACGATTAATTTAACTTGTTATTTAATAAATCGTATTTAGGTACATACACTGTATGTTATAATACAATACAATGTATGTACTCACATTGTATTATAACATACATCATACATATTTAAACCTAAATATAAAGTACAATATACTAGTATGTATACCTTTTTATCGTCTTGTAATTTTAAATTGCGAGGTTTTACATCTATATTACACTCATGCAAAGCCGCAGGTATTATAAAAATACGTGTCAAAGGTATCGGGAAAGTGATTTTCCACTCCATTACTTGATTGTTATTTACGAGTACGTACAGAGTACACGTTATTACATATGTATTACACTAGCTGAACCCTGTGGTTTCACCTCCGCTACTCGACTCTTATTGCTTGTAGCGCGATGTTATATAGCCTAAAGTCTTCTTCTATACATAGACTATCTAACAAATTTTTTTTTCAATTCGAACCAGTAGTTCCTGAGATTAGCGCGTTTAACCAAACAAAGTTTTCAGGTTTATAAGTTTAGTATAGATGTATACACAACATAGCTCAATAGAAGAGGTTTGTGTTTGTCTCATTGTGATACCAACTATCACCTCGAACTTGTTTACCTGGACGTGATTTTCGATAAAGCTATGTGTATTTGTACAGCATCTTAATAACGAAATATTATTGATTATTTACGTAAATTAAGCTAAACAAATGTTGGCAACAACTCTGAATCACATGTTTGCTAGATTATAGACTTACTACTCTAAAATTTCGAGTACGTAATATGACTCATCGCTCTAGTAGCGCAATTTCTAGGCCACCTCATCTACCAAACGTGTTGTCCATGGTTCCATGCTCGGTTTATTAAATACCGTGTAAGTTTACGGCGCGGATGGCTATCAATGTTAGTTTAGTGAAATGACTTAAATAATTAATATAATTTTATATACTTAGAGAATTATCACAGAATCTATTCAAATTCGCCGAAGTAGTCAAAGAGTCTGCTAGCCTCGGGGGGTTTATAAGTGTTCTTAGGAGATTGGTCAGGGAAGCTAACCTATAGTGATCAGTGGAAACTTATAACCTTTTTCCGGCGATGATTGTATTGACACCTAAAATCAAGAAGTACAGACCCATCAACCTATCTGCTCCGATGATGGCATCGCTACTGAAGAATTTGTTGAAATTAAAAGCTTTCAAATTGAGGGCTGTAGTTCCAACTTTGCTCGTCGGAACAGCTAAGTTGTTAGCACTACCTATAACACCCGTTTTATGATCCAATCTTTTTTCTTTGTCTAGAACCAGTAGTAAAAGTCCCCAACCAGCAGGCAGATTTAATGCCCCAGTTCCTGCCAGATCCTCGGCATGGCACCCTCTACATGTACGGACCCCGAGGAGACCAGCAGATGCTGAAGAAGTTACCTTTCACCATACCGGAGCTGGTCGCGAACGCACCGTGTCGGTCTACCGATGGTATTCTTTACACTGGGAAGAAGAGTGACACGTGGTTCATGCTGGACCCTTTGACTGGGTCGAGGGAGCATGTTTCAGGTACGTTTTGAGCTTTATATTTAGTCAAATAGCAGTCGCTTAGGACATTAAGTGGTCATAATCCGGCAATGACTAACACTGACAGGGTGTTGGACACTGCTAGGCGAAAACTTTGTAGGTGTGAATAGCAGGTCGAGGGACTCACGAATTACCGTGACCCCGGAACTTGGATTTTAGTTAGTACGAGTCTGACAGTCCCTTCCGCTCTGCCCTGGATGGGAGAACTCATATGAAGATATTACCACAAAAAAAAAGGTGTAAACTGCAAAGGTTTTCGTGTAAGATCAGATGAGATGAAGATGTTTTTATCTAGAATCTGGTAACATCAAAACAACAGCATTTCTGGTGAAAAAAAAATGTTTTGCCGTGTCATTAATAATGAAACATACACAATCAGCTCCATCAAATTGACCATGTCATATTTCCGTACAATAAACATACGAGTATAAAGCTACGATTCCATAGATTAGAAGAGCATAGGTAATTATGTGTAGGCTTATCGACGAACGGTAATTATGGTGCGGGTACAACCATATGGTCCATATACTCTCATGACGTATCTTTCTGTACTATCAAAATGTAGATAAAATTGCAGTAATTCGATATCACATCGGAAACATAAAACAAGTGGGCGTTTGTCAATTTTACTAAACTAGCTGTTGCTCCTGACTTCGTTCACGTGGACGCCCACAAGGGAAAGTTCCATCGGGATAAAATGTATCCTATACCCCAGTCCAAGTTATAATCTATCCGTATGAGAGATTTCATCGGAATCAGTTCAGTCGTTTACCCAACTAAGCGTGATATACCTACAAACTCAATTTCACTTTTTTTTTTAAACTTTGCCCCACACTGGGAATTTCCCCTGTATCGTGGGTGCGTTTACAAATGTATGTATAAACTCACATACACAAACGCCCAGACCCGAAACAACTACATGTAGATCAAACAAATATTTGCTCCGTGCGGGAATCGAACCCGCGACACGCAGCCCAACAGTCCAATCGCTCAGCCACTGCGCTAACCGTGCCTATATTGGTAAGATTTTAATTTAGACTAAAAGGGCCTTTCAACGTACATCTTTGTTCCAAACGCGTTGATCCGGAAAAAAGTTGTGACAAAAGTTAGCGAACTGTAAAATAGTAGTCATGAACAATTAACGGATGGTTCGAAATTCAAACGTTAGAAAGCAACAACCAGCCAGTGACATAGTTAAATGGAATATAACTTTTTGCTGAAATCTGACGAGTACTTTCGAATATTTTACTATTCAGACGGGGTTTTCGAAATTAATCTCTTGAATGCTGCTACCGCGTTGATCTATTGTTGCAAGCACTTATCCTAAATATGAGATTTATTGTTTTCAGTAGCACGGAGCCTTTTTTATCGTGGAAAAATCTTTAAATGAGACCTCGCACCCAGGGCGGGACAGAAGGGACTGTCGGACTCGCACTGCCTAAAAGCCACGGTTATGCTTCATAAGCCCTTTACGTTCCACGGTAACCTAATGACACAGTCTCGCGACCAGTAAGTAGCACGGAGCGCGGATTTAAACCCGGCTGTTGGCAATAATTCTGCCTACATCTTGCCCTTTTTCAATAAAACAGCTACCTACTATAGTCCTACTATAACATTTGATATTGTTAAGCTTTATTCGGAAATAAAATAAGTGTTTCGAGCCACGAAAATACACTTTAAGGCTACTATGGAACGCTTTGAAATAACATAATCCTTCACACTGTTACAAAATGTAATTAGTTAAAACGGTGTAGATGAACTAGTAGTAAATGTTTGGTTATTATTTAATTTTGAATCACTTCGACGCCACACAGTTCTGACGCGAACTCCGTTCATTAGTATTGAATTTCAGATTTTGATCATCAACTTTTGCTGTTTACTGTACCTGCTTTTGTTAACTAAACTAAAATAAGATAAGATACATCGCTTCTAAAAATCACAATACGTCACGCGGTCGGTATAATTTTACAGGCGTTATGACGTCACAAACCCCCAGCCCCACCGAATAATTCATTTCTCTGGCGGACTTAATAGATTTTTTGTTTATCTATATATATAAAAGGAGAACTGACTGACTGACATATCAACGTACAGCCGAAACTACTGGGGCTAGGAATGTGAAATTTTGCATACGGCTTCCTATTATAATGTAGGGGAGCACTAAGAAGGGGTTTTTGGAAATTTAACCTTTAAGGGCGTGAAAAGGGGGAATTAAGAAAGTACGTAACCCACGCGGACGAAGTCGCGGGCAAAGTGCTAGTGCTCTATAATAGCCTGTTATAAACCAATATTGTTAATCATGGTGTTTATCAGTTTACACAATTTTAACTTTTAATAATTGACTTTTCAAAAGAGTCACTTCTGGTTTTGCCATGAATATGATAGAATATCAAACGAGATGTTTGTTCAGTTCACCGACCGATGATTCAGTCTTTTTATCACCTAAATATAGATACGAAGCATCTCATCAGCACATAGTGTTAGATAATACGTTTTTTTCTGTGATATAAATGATACTGTAATAGCGACCTTATTGCAAGGAAATAACGGTGCCAATTTTCAGATCATTGTTATCTGTATTTGAAAATAAATGCTACAGTTTTTTCTCACACAACTTTATCTCATCAGGAACTATACAACATATTGATAAAATACACTAAGTTTACCTCCGTCCTCCTTCCATTCTATTTTTGTAGTCACACATTGAGTTGCATTCGAAACGAAAAAAAAACAAATATCTTTAGGATTTTGAGAAATTTGTGCGCGAGAAATTAGAGGTTTCCTATACAGGATCCCAGACACCCTTTATTTCTTCTGGTGGCTTTTTTTTTAGCTTGGTAAAATCATCAAAAGAGTCCTCCCACCTAGGGCAGAGCGGGAGGGACTGTCATACTCGTACTGACTAAAATCCACGGTGTCCTTCAATAGCCCTTTTCGTTCCGGGGTCACGGTAATACGTAAGTCCCGCGAACCTGGCAGGCTTTGGCCCTCTAGAGGGGGGCCCCGTTATTAGACTCGTACTGACTTAAACTATAATATGTTTTTATTGTATCTAAAAAGCACATTTTTCCGAAAAACTGCGATTTTATGAGAAGTACCATGAATGCTATTCCGATAATGTTCAACGCTTCAAATAAATACAGATTACATCGAACAAAAAGTTTACATATACCCTTCTGTTACAGGTTTCGACAAATCAAAGATTTTCAAGAACTCTGAAGACAATACATGCTCACCGGATAAAAAGAGAGGCATCTACGTAGCGAGAACCGAGTACAATATACTGATGCATGATTCTAAGAATCAGAACCATAAGTGGAATGTGACGTTCTTTGATTATACGTCATTGGCTATGGGGAAAGAGATGCTGAATGATTATGGTAATTTTTTTCTATCTCTTTTGAACTCTCGTTACAAGTAACATTCACTTTGCTAAAGATTTTTCAGTAAAAAAAAAATTGTTGCGAGCGGGACTCGAATATACGTCTAACGTGAAATCATTTTCCACAGGCATAATCCATTTCACATCGACCTCCAACGGACGAGTAATGTCCTTCGACCGCAAGACGGGGGATCTCGTATGGTCCCACAACTTCGAGACGCCAGTAGTGGCTGCCTATTTGTTAGACAGAGACGGACTTATCACTGTCCCTTTCAATTCCATTGGCGATGACACGCTGGACCACATCATGGAGGATGCTACGACTTTGAGCAATGGTCAGGGGATCAAGAATTCTAATATTGAGTTGTAGTGAGTATTATTGTTTATTTTTTACTTTCCACACTATTCCGTTTTTAATATTTTGGGGGATAACAACCAGGATATATAAGACTGCATGATCAGCTCAGGCTTCGTTCCGTTTTGTCACTGCGGCGTACCGGTAAAAACGATGGAACCGGCGCAATGTGAACGTGCTCACTCCTACATATGCCTCACACGCCCCGCGTTCTTCTAGAGGGTTATTGCGACGGGATTTGGGTCTCCGGTTTTCTTGCCGAATCCGGTCTAATGTGAAAAGCTCCGTCCGGGCCCCAGTTTTCTTTGTGTAAGAGAGCGATCATGAGGACCACGTATGTAGGCTTATACTTCCAAAGTTGCCGTTACATGCCGTCAACAAGTCGAGAAACAAGTTGTGAAATTTTTGGACCAGTGAAACCTCTACCTCACTCTTTGTCGATACAGCCGTGACGTTACATGTATGTGTGTACTCCGTTATCTATCACGCATAGGAAACTATTTGCGCACTGTAGTACTCGACATTGCGTGCCAGACATTCGATACGATTGTACGATGGTCATGATTGACACCTGTGGCTCGGTACTTATTCTACATACTGATAATTTAATCGATTCGTTAAACCTCGTTTTGAAATGATAAAATTTTACGTTCCAAACAATATATTACTCTGGTTATTTTTAAATGGTTTGGTCATGTTGAGGAGGAAATACTGAAAAAGGCGTAATAGGTTATTGTTGTCATCTGCCCAGTCAGGGGGCGGCCTCCAACTGTACGCAGCTGAACATGGACCGACTGCCTAATGGAACTCTACAACCCAGTAACTGGGTATACCTCATGGTAGGACTTTCAGACTTTCGGGCTGCTTCATCCGAAAATAATCCTTATTAGTATAACGTTGACTTACATATTCCTACAGACAACTTATGATCAAGCTTTTTATTCATATTAGAACATAATATTTTATGCTTAAAAGGTTCATTTTCAAAAGAAACCCTAAGGCTTAGCTAAGACTAAGTTCGCCTTATTAATTTAGGCCTTAAAGACTAGAAAATGATGTTACAACTGAATAGTTGGAATTATAGAACTTGCTACTTTGATGGCGTTTCCATAAATAATCCATATTCGTCCTTCAGTTGCATACGATCGTTATTCTGGGCGTCGAGTACTATGTGCTTGAGGTAAAATACGTAGCCATTATACCTATACATATCGTAAACATCGATAACAAATGTATTTCACATAACATCACACTTGTATTTTCCCAAAGGATTAGGCAAAAGTATGCATAATACACCCTTTAACTTACTTTAAGGAGAACTGACAACCTGCCGGGGTCGCGGGACTCACGATTTACCGTGACCCCGGTACGTAAAGGGCTAGTGAAGGACACCGTGGATTTTAGTCAGTACGAGTCTGACAGTCCCTCCCGCTCTGCTTTGGGTGGGAGGACTCATGTGATGATTTTACCACGTAAAAAAAAGGGAACTAACAACTTATAGGGTTTAAAAGTTCTCGAGTAGGAACCACGAACCAGCAGACGCAGCGTAGATAGTCCTCCCACTAGATGGACCGATTATATTGACCGTTTAGTAAAAACAAGTGCTTTGTGAAAGTATCTATCTATTATATCATTACACCTGTGAAATAACGTGTTATGGTTATGCAATTTTCAACTCTAATGTCCACAATAGTAAGATTCATTATCAAATAATGTTTAGTTCTCATTGAATGGCTAAACAGTCGCATTTAAACTTATTTATTATTATGCTTCACTGATTTTGTTACCGCGTTTAAATGCATTTGTATTTTGTAAATTTATTTCTGTAATATTTTATGTCAAACATAGTCTTTGCATTTAATAATTATAATGTCGCCTGCTTATCGTTTATACTGGAAAATAAAATTTCTAAAGCCGTTGCCAGCCCACTGCGAGGATCGTCCGGAGGACACGGTGGAGCATACGGTGCAGGACTGCCCCGCTTGGGCAGAGCACCGCCGTGTCCTCACGACGGCGATAGGCGGAGACCTCTCGCGCCCGGCATTGGTCGAGGCCATGCTGCGGGGCGAGATGGAGTGGGAAGCGGTCGCCTCCTTCTGCGAAGCAGTCATGCTCGCGAAGGAGGAGCCGGGCCGCGTGAGGGAGAGGACAGCGTCCTCCCTCCACCCCAGCCGCAGTGGTAGACGCCCACGGCGACGGACGTCGCAAGACGATCTCCGGCCACCGTAGGCGCGGGCATGCGGGCAGCGAGTAATGGGCGACTCGCTGTCCGACCATGGACCATGCCCGGGTCGACGGCGCGTTGTGTTCCACGCGCGCCTCAAGGAGTGTCAGCATAGTGACGGGGCCTGTAGAGGGCCAAAGCCTGCCGGGGTCGCGGGACTCACAGATTACCGTGACCCCGGCACGTAAAGGGCTACTGAAGGACACCGTGGATTTTAGTCAGTACAAGTCTGACAGTCCCTCCCGCCCTGCCCTGGGTGGGAGGACTCATTTGATGATTTTACCACGATAAAAAAAAAAAAAAAAAAGCCGTTGCCAGCGGCTTCGACCGCGCGTGACTCCAAAGTTCTCGCGTATCTCCGACTTAAATGAATGAAAGAAAGAAAGAAAAAAAAAGAAAAGAGGTTTATTGACACACACAGGAAAGAACAAAAAAAAATTACATGAATAAAAAACAACTAAGGAAACAAAATATATAAAAGGAAGAAGGTAACCTATCTTGGTGACATTTGGCTCACTAAAGAGCCAAATGTCACCAAGATCCGTTCGGCCTTTATGACGGCAACAAACAACCATCCATCCATCCAAACTTTCATGTTTATAACATTAGTAAGATACTAGTGAATTAACATATTATTGATTGGTTCCGCTATTTTCTTCGAAACAGTGAAATGTATTCGACTTCATCGCTGATTGAAACTTTTATCTGCAGAATTTAATTGCTGTGTTTTTCTACAAAATCCAACAACCGAATAATGACAATATTTTGTCTCTAATTTACTATAAACAGCAAATTGCAAATGTGATTTTTTCCAATTATTGTCATAAATTAATTATGCATTCAGTTTAATTGTTGTTTCATTAATTTGCATTCCCAATTATAACATGTGTAATAATGGCTATTATGCCAGCATACCGTTTTTCGATACCTTTTTTAAAGTTATATTTCTTTCCAGTCCAACATTATACGTCGGCGAGCACAACCACGGCCTCTACGCGCTATCATCACTAGTTGACAAAAATACAATCACAATATCGACCGGCCACACGCAGCCCCTACTCCTCGAAGGCCCATCAGAAACCGAGGCTAAGTCAGAAACGCCACAATACAAGCCTTTCAAAGATGTGCATTACAAACTCAAAGATCTAAACCTTCATGTATCAGCGCCGTACCTCTTACTGGGACATTACAAAGTGCCTGAATTGACTACAACATGGCTGCCCCAATTACCAAATTCAAATTTCTTGAATGTCCATAATTCACAGAATAGTGCCATCAAACTGATTAACGGGCAAGTCCATTCTGAGGGCGAGAATGACGTCGACAACGAAACAAATTTGAAGTCGAATTCGAATCCTAATTCCATTTCGGTGTCGGTGCAGACTGAAGACCTGTTCGAAGGGTTCGACTTTAGACCTGATTTATGGTATAAGCGAGCGTATTTGTGGTTCCATCAGCAAGAGAATCAGGTGCTGAAAGTGGCGCTGATAATTTTAGTGGGATTGGTGATCACGATGTTTTGGTATCTACGTTATCAGGTAAGCATTATTAGATACTGTGTAACCAAATATCTGTCTATACTTATGTAATAAGTTTGAAAAGTTTGTTTGAACGTGCTAATCATTGTAATTACCGGTCGGATTTGAAAAATATGTTTTGCATTTGTTGCCTCATTTTTGAAAAAGGCGAGTCGAGAAATGACGGTCGCTAGTCGAGATAATAAAATGCTTGGTGTTATCGCCACGTTGTACGCTTGTTGGTGCCAACACGCCGGTTCCAACGTGATTAATATTTACGTATTGCATTTATTTTTCTTATCATACATAACTGCTATTAAAATTGACATTGAAATTTGGTGACGTTAAATGTAAGAATGCTATGTTACTTATTGCAGTACATTTAACGGTACATAATATCACGCCTGTAATCCCCGGAGGGGTAAGTAAAGGGCCTATGAGGCCAAAACCAAGTAAGAGTTTCGACAGACAGACCCATTCGCTCTATACAGAGCGGTAGGACTTTCAGACTTGCTTCAGTAAAAACAAAACTTGCCCTTTGCGTTCTAGGGCCTCGGTATTCTGCTTAGATAGTCCCGCGAATTATTTATAGACTTCATATTTCTTTTTTAAAGATTGAGGGCCCTTTAAAAGGTACGATGTCATTGTGTGATTTTCAATGAGAGATATGTTTTTTCTAGTACCTTTTTGTATGACAATAATAGTAGATGTTAGAATGGATGTAATTATGTGTGTGTTTAACAAACAATAATTAATTATAGCAATTATATTATTTTAAACTAAAGCAGTCAACTGTAGGTCATGCGGTTGTATGTCAATAAACATAATGATATTTATATTTTTAAATAGCCCTTATGTAGTACAAGTTTTGGTTCAAATTCGTGTCATTCCTCAGCTGATGAGAAAAAGCAAATTCCTTCATTTGTTTGTACAATTGGAATTTGTTGACAATAGTGTATGGAATCGTGGATATGTCATATCTTGTATATTCAGTTAATTTCAATCTTAATATTAGTAAGGTTGGCATAATAACAGCTGTCAAATATTATATTTTATTTAAAATTTACCTCATTTTGCCTAATAATTGACCTTGGGGTTTAGGCCAAATGTAGTGTTTTTCCAAATACGCACTATCTTTAAATGATAATAAATATCAATAACATTCGTAAGCGTACAGTTTAGAAATATCTAGAAAGAGACAAGTGATATTTTAAATTAAAAAAGAATACATATCGACTGATGCCCATGTCACTCGATCCAAACGAGTGAAACGTAATTGTAATCGAAGCGAAATTGATTGTTTTTTGTTGATTAAAACTTGAAGGTAAACATAAAAGTTGGTTTATCGTTCTTCTAGCTACTTTGTTGCTTCTTATCACAGTTGTTACTTGTATGTCATAAGGTTAATGATTACAAAAATAGCATAAGGATTTAAACGCAAGTGGGGACTTAAGTCCCCACACTTATTAATTTTGCAAAAAATTAGGTGATTAGATCCTGTGTTTTATCGTTTTTAGGGTTCCGTACCTCAAAAGGAAAAAAACGGAACCCTTATAGGATCACTTTGTTGTCCGTCTGTTTGTCCGTCCGTCTGTCAAGACCCTTTTTCTCAGGAACGCGTGGAGGTATGAAGCTGAAATTTATATCAATTACTCAGGTCTACTGTCCCTTGAAGCTGTGAAAAAATCAAACTTCTAAGCCAACGCAATCAAAAGATACAGCCGTTTATGCCGCAAATTTTCGACACTTGCAAGGGAATCAAAACCTACAGGGTGCTTCCCGTGAACTCAGAATCTTGAAATTTGGTACGAAGCAACGTCTTATAGCATAGATAAAGAAAAAATTACGAAAACCATAAATTTTTAGTTACATCACATAATATATATTTTTTAATAATTTTAAACTTACTACCCATTTCCTCATAAACGCGTAGAGGTATTAAATTGAAATTCATACCATATACTCAAGTCTATAATACCTTTAAGCTGTAACAAAATCAAACTTCTATGTCAACGCAATCAAAAGAAACAGCAATTTAAGCTGCATATTTTGAAACTCGCAAGTACTCGCAAGGGAATCAAAACCTAAAGGGTACTTCCAGTCGACCTAGAATCTTGAAATTTGGCATGAAGCAACGTTTTATAGCACACATAAAGGAAAAATTCCGAAAACCTTAAATTTTTAGTTACATTACAAAATATATAAACTTATTACTTTTTTCCTCATGAACGCGTAGAGCTATCAAGTTGAAATTCATATCAAATACTTAGATCTAATTGCCTTTAACCCGTGAAAAAAATAATTCTAAGTCAACGCAAAAGTACAACCATTGATACCACATATTTTGAAACTCGCAACTACACGCAAGGGAAATACCATAGTTATGACTCGATTGTCGTAATGAACGAACTTTGTGAACCTTGAAGGTTTGTACGGAACCCTCGGTGCGCGAGTCCGACTCGCACTTGGCCGGTTTTCTTTTTTAACAGTATTTTTAATTTTGAAATAGGACGCGTAGTTTGAGAACGCCAGGTGATTTCATTAAATTTGACAGCTGTCATATGTCAAAATTGACTTTAAATCCATAAAAACAGCAGAAGAAATGTATTATGGCACGTTCACGACTTCGGTCTAACACATTAAGAGTGGAGCTGAAGAAACTGTCAGACTCATACTGACTAAAATCCATTGTGTTCCTTCAATAGCCCTTTACGTTCCAGGGTCACGGTTACCTGTTAAGCCGCGACATGCTTTTGCCGGGAATAGAGGGCCGACGCGACGCTCCCGTTGACCTGGGCATGGTCCATGATTGGACGACTAGCCATCCATTACTCGCTGTCCGCATGCCCCCTACGGTGGTAGATAAAAAAACACAAATCTCATCTCATAATATCTTCTTTCCAGGCCCGTGAATTCCAGCAGCTATCACAAGGCGGTTCTCGTACTTCGAACGCTTCTACCTCATCAAACGGTGAGGTTACGGGTCAGCTTGTCGAAGTCGGCGGCGGAGAGGTCCGTATTGGACGGATCACGTTCAATACGGACGAGGTGCTCGGCAAGGGATGTGAAGGAACCTTTGTTTATAAGTAAGTTTTGAAATATGGAACCGTTCAAGTATTAAGTAAGCACTGTATTATGGGGGTCTATTGTTGACTTATTTTTGATGACATGAAGGGAGCCCCCCCGGGTTAGATAGTGATTAGGTCAGTATTTTTACATTATTTATATGGCAACCCACACAGTGTCTGTGTGGATTCGGAGATTCCCACAAATTGTTGAAATGAATATTATGTGCGTAATATTACGATGATAAAGATCACTGGTTTTGAGTTTTCGATTGACCAACATCGAACTGGAGCTCTGACACAGTCAGAAGGCGTTGCAGCAGACTTAACGATTAGTGCTACACACAAAACTTACATTTCCTTTAACCTTGAGTCATTCGTTATCAAAAAAGTCTGGCCGATTCCACTACTTACCGAAAGATAGGTACACTTAACCTACTTTAAGAATATTATATTCACTAATTTGCCAGAAAGATAAATCAAGACGAATGGAAAACATACTTAGTTGCCACTAAGTATGTTTTCTGCCTGTCTCGTTTATTGCTTTTGCTATAAAACAAAGCCAAATTGTCTTCTAAACACATTGCGGTTCATAACTCATCTACTATAATGTCATTCATTCTGTAATAATACTTGTTTTTCTTGAATAACTTCAAATAAATGTTTTCCTCCTTCAACACCACTCATTTAAAATTAACGTGTCCTTATTAATTTCCAGAGGTACATTCGACAAGCGCGCCGTGGCTGTAAAGCGTTTGTTGCCAGAATGCTTTACGTTCGCCGACCGTGAGGTGACGCTATTGCGCGAGTCCGATGCGCACGCGCATGTTGTGCGGTACTACTGCACTGAAAGGGATAAACAATTCCGGTACGTATTTTATAGCACGTAGAAATATTAATTGTATGTGGCATAGATGTTCGCAGATCATCAGGTACTGTACTGGACGGGATAAACAATTCGGCTACTTATTTAGTATGTTATTAAAGATCAAAATTGCAAAGCATTTAAAGATCTCTTCCAACAAAATATGACATAGTTTGGTAGTCGGAAACCCGACCCCATTATAAACGGTTTAATGAGCTAGGCAGATGAACTTGTGAAAATTTGATAGTGTCATTAATTTGTTCACTGAATTTTTTTGTTGTAGTCAAAACATGGAACAAACTGCATGCAAGTTCGATTTAAAATCAATTCCATTATCATTTGATTGTGATTATATTGCACATCGACCCCTAAACTTTGATACGTACAGCTTTATCCATAAGCCAGTTGTTCCCGTGGTTTCAACACCGCTACTCGGCTCCTGCTATAGCCTATATCCTTCCTCATTGGACTCTCTAACACATAAAGACTTATTCAATTGGAACCAGTAGTTCATGAGATAAGTGCATTCAAATAAACCTATATCCTTCCTCATTGGACTCTCCAAAAACATAAAGACTTATTCAATTGAAACCAGTAGTTCATGAGATAAGTGCATTCAAATAAACAGACTCTTCAGCTTAATAATATTAAAATAGCGAATCGTTTTCCTTTATCCTACTTACTTCTATTTTTCTTTCCAGCTACATAGCATTAGAACTGTGTTCAGCGACATTACAAGACTACGTTGAGAAGAAACTAAACTTCGAGTGTACCATAGACGCTGTTGAAGTACTGAGGCAGGCGACTCTCGGACTCTCGCACTTACATTCCATGGATATAGGTACGGATCTTGATATTCTATATACTTAACTTAGTTATCTACTTTAAAACGCACGTAGTTCACTTACTGATAGATAACGCACAGTATTGTGGAGTGTTCCATACTCCGTGGACAAATTTTTTTTACGTGGTATAATCATCAAATGAGTCCTCCCATTCAGGGCAGGACGGGAGGGACTGTCAGACTTGTATTGACTAAAACCTACGGTGTCCTACAATAGTCCTTTACGCGCGACCCGGCAGGCTTTGACCCTCTAAGGAGGGCCCTGTCGTGTTGCTGACAGCTCTGGACTTGACAAATAAAAATAAGTTGAAATAATACAGTGACAATTCGGAATTCGAAAATTTAAAATATTAATAAAGCTTTTGATGAAAAGAAATTAAACTACGGATTATGAAGCATTTTATAATAGTATTCAAGCTTGCTTTTGTAGATTTGAAATCCCAAATGTTCAAGAACTACCTAAAAATAATGTAGAAGTTACATGCAATCCTCTTTTTTCCTTTCCGGTAATTCTCTTTGGGCGCACGAATTCTATAGGTATTTTGTTTTGTTTAACCCACACTGTCATAAGTATTTTATATGAAAATCAATCATACACATTGATTTTGCGGAACACCAACTGGTTAAAAGTTAAAAAAAACGAAACAGCACGTAAGGGTCTACGATTCTCGATGTGAACGAAATAGCAGTCCACAATAAGCCATTGGGCACGGTAGCGCGGTGCGGCTTGCGTCTGCGGTGAGCGGGAAAAACAAAATTATGAGATGAAACGAGTGGCCCCACGCCGGCGCGACGGGCGTCCGCGTTCATTCCATGCCCGCTGGTCGCCGCTTTTTTTTTGTATGGCATCTCGCAGGTCAACCTAGAAGAGGTTGTGGGCCTCTTAACCGGACTTTTCTGTGGATGCCTTAAATTGCTCTAAGGCCTCCAGCCAGTGGGCTGGTCGCCGCTGCTCTCCACAGACGCTTTAGCGTAGCCGACGGCTTAGTCTGTGGTAATAAGCGTAGTTTGGGAAAAACTTTCTTCTCTAGAACAGTACATACATAATTATATTTAGTAACTAATATTTTATGCTTTGTTTTTAACAGCATACTGTATTTAGTCGCTAGTCTAGTTCCTTGGTTGGGTTTAATGGTGCACCAAGTAAAGATAAAATTATGGTATACCAATTACAAAGGACAGTTATAGGTTACCATTCATTATTATTTCAGCACATACTATCCCATTTGTTTACAACCATAATAGGTAATAATTTTATCATTTCGCATAGTAATTTATAATTATATCATTTGTAACCGACTTCAAAAAGGACGAGATTCTCAATTCGATCGGAATGTTTTTTCTTTTCTTTTATATATGTACACCGGTTGCTCCGAGGTTTCTGGTCGGATTTGTGTGATTCTTTTTTTGTTCGATGCAGTATACATGCCATTTGCTCCCATAAAAAATTCATTCGGTTTGTAAATTATTCTGTAAATTAAAAAAAAATCTTCCAAGAAAATTTATTTTACACTTTTTTCAAGTCGGTGGTTTTTGAAGTCGGTTTTTTTCTTATCATTAAATAGGACTGATGTATTATATTCGATGTTCTTTTACTTGCAACAGTATTTTATACCTAACAGTTAAGGGTAGTATGCACAATTGCACATGTACTTGTGGGCAAGATACCCGCACAGCTCGAGAAAAAAAAATCTAATGTGTATTTTTGTCGTCTGCCTATGATGTGTGTACCCCACCCTATGTAGCGGTTAAATCAAGCAGCCATGCTACGCAAGTAGTTAAAAGACATTTCAGAATATTTATGAATCTGTCAAAATCCTGTAGCCGCAGTTCAATTTGAATTTTAATGTCGACGTCTATCATGCCAAGGGCCACACTTACGGCATTTCCCGTTGATTTGTGCGATAATATTCTCACTCATAACCTGCGGAAAATTCGTGTTACTAAT
Organism: Agrotis puta; assembly: GCA_943136025.2. Taxonomy (NCBI): domain Eukaryota; kingdom Metazoa; phylum Arthropoda; class Insecta; order Lepidoptera; family Noctuidae; genus Agrotis; species Agrotis puta. The sequence goes on along the minus strand of OW964175.2, from coordinate 12,568,428 downwards.
TTTTTTTAAGCATTTTGATGTAATGACATAGACACTAGCGGCGCGTCAAAAGGACTTCAGTTGTGGCGTGGACTCTAAACGCCCATTTACGCGGCAATAATCAACGGAATTTCCCGTTCATCTGGCCCTTGTGTTAGACAGAAAACACTCTATTTTTGTTGTGTAAAGGAGTAATGTTGTAACCCTCCTAGAATAAAACTAACTAACTTTTCCCTCTCCTCAGTTCACAGAGACATAAAGCCTCACAATGTGCTGCTCTCAATGCCGACGGGTGCCGGAGAAGTACGAGCCATGATCTCAGACTTCGGCTTATCTAAGAAGCTGAACCTAGGACGAATGAGCTTCTCACGACGGTCGGGGGTAACGGGGACCGATGGATGGATCGCGCCTGAGATGATAAATGGAGAGAGGACGGTATGTTTATAAGGATGGATATAAATATTGTTGTTTTATGCCCCCTGGCTGGAGGCCTTAGAGTCATTTAAGGCATTCACAGAAAAGTCCGGTTAAGGTGATTGCGTCTTGGGCCAAAGCCTGGCGAGGTCGCGGGACTCATAAATTACCGTAACCCCGGTACGCAGTTTCGGGAGGTTCCTGTGTCTCATGGGGAGGGAAGAAACGCCTGGGTGTCACCACTGCGAGGATCGTCCGGAGGACACGGTGGAGCATACGGTGCAGGACTGCCCCGCTTGGGCAGAGCACCGCCGTGTCCTCACGACGGCGATAGGCGGAGACCTCTCGCGCCCGGCATTGGTCGAGGCCATGCTGCGGGGCGAGACGGAGTGGGAAGCGGTCGCCTCCTTCTGCGAAGCAGTCATGCTCGTGAAGGAGGAGGCGGGCCGCCTGAGGGAGAGGACAGCGTCCTCCCTCCACCCCAGCCGCAGTGGTAGACGCCCACGGCGTCGGACGTCACCATACGATCTCCGGCCACCGTAGGCGCGGGCATGCGGGCAGCAAGTAATGGGCGACTCGCTGTCCGACCATGGACCATGCCCGGGTCGACGGCGCGTTGTGTTCCACGCGCGCCTCAAAGAGTGTCAGCATAGTGACGGGGCCTGTATAGGGCCAAAGCCTGCCGGGGTCACGGGACAAACGGATTACCGTGACCCCGGTACGTAAAGGTCTATTGAAGGACACCGTGGATTTTAGTCAGTACAAGTCTGACAGTCCCTCCCGCCCTGCACTGGGTGGGAGGACTCATTTGATGATTTTAACACTATAAAAAAAAAACCCCGGTATGTAAAGGTCTATTGAAGGACACCGTGGATTTTAGTCAGTACAAGTCTGACAGTCCCTTCCGCCCTGCCCTGGGTGGGAGGACTCATTTGATGATATTACCACGCAAAAAAAGGTGATTGCGTCTTTGATTCGCTCTTACATAAATTTTTGTCAAAATTGGTAAAATTTCCTAAATCTAAGGTATTTAGATCAAATCTAAGTGTAAGTCGAACAAGTCAAACAAGAGTGAATGTTTTGATCATTCTCATATTTAGAATTATACTTGTTATTGTCGCGAATCATATTTTGATCAAGTTACAACTTGTCACTGATAAATGTAAATTGCAAAAAACACAAGAAAAATTGAATTTCGCGGGCTACTACGATGCAATCACCTTAAGCAGCTCACAACCTTCTCTAGGCTGACCAGCACGTCGCAATTTTTTTTTTCTTTATGGAATGTGCTGTCGTTAGAATTTCTATGAGAATCAGAAATTAAGTAATCCGGAAAAGAATCGGAGTAACCGACATAACTTGCAGAGTAAGCAAACTGAAGTTGCAGTGGGCCGGCCATGAAAGAACGTCTGTTGAAGAAAATTATCTGAAGAATAACATCGTTATCTGAAGACTTTTTTTCTGTGGTAAAACATTAAATGAGACCTCCCGCTCTGGGTCGAGCGGAAGACACAGTCAGACTCTTACTGGCTAAAAACCCACCTGTTACTTCAGTTGCCCTTTGTGTTCCAAGATCACGGTTATCTTTACGGTATCGCGACCTCGGCAGAGTCGAAGCCGAATTACGGTAGTCTATATTCCAATTAATCAATGTACGGTCTGTAAATTTTGTTTTTCAATAATATTGTATTTCTATGGTATTTTTCATCTTGTTCCAGACGACATCTGTGGATATATTTTCGTTGGGTTGTGTCTTCTACTACGTGTTGTCGAAGGGACAGCATCCTTTCGGTGACATGTTGCGGAGACAAGCAAATATACTAACTGGGGAATATAACCTGGAACAACTAGAGTAAGTTGTGATACATTTTCTATGTAGAATAACATGGTTTTTAATTTACGTCTAATAAAGAGTTCCTAACCTTTATTGAGAGCAATGGTGGCCAAGTGGTATGGGCCCCGACTTACGAGGGTTTGAACCCAGCCAGGCTCATTACTTTTTATAATTTAACTTACTAAAACATCGTGAGGAAACCGGCATGTCTAAGAACCAAAATTTTGAATACATGTGACATCTACCAACCCGCACTGGGCCCTCGTGGTGGATTAGGCCTACTCCGTCTCTCAGAGAGGAGGCCTGTGTCCCAGCTGTGGGTTCATTTATAGGTTGATGATGACGCCCTATAACTGACGGACAAATCTAATTGCCTTTTGTAATATTATTCACTCTAATTCGTTTGTTTTATGCACAGTAAAGTGTTGCCTGAAGAAGAGGTGGTGATAACAAAGATCCTGATCCGCGCCATGATCTCTGCCCGTGCGCACGCGCGTCCTCCGTGTGAGACTGTGCTGAAGTACCCCATGTTCTGGGGCAAGCAGAGCATACTCAACTTCTTACAGGTTTTTTTCATATTTTTTTTGTTGCCCCCCTACATTAGGAATCTTTTCTGTATCGTGTGTGCGTTTACAAACAGAAATACACATACACAAGTACTCACACACAGAATAACTATTTGTAGGTCATGCAATCATCGAACCCGCGACACGCTGCGCAGCAATCCAGCGCTCAGCTACTACGCCAACAGTGCAATTGCATTTATTACAAGCTTAAACTTTTTTCCATTTCTTTTTTCTTGTCGCGGATTCGAATCCCACACGTAACATGTTTGTATTTAAAGTACTTCAAGTTCTTCAATAGTAGCTACATTACTTCCTAGAATTTGGTCCTTGTTAGCGATACCAACGGATGATTTAATAATAAAGAACGTGTGGGTTCGATTCCTGGCGAGAATTGCTGATTTTTCTAAATCCAATGATGCCGTTTTGGTTTTCATCAAAATCGGCCTCGAGACTCCTTTCAGTATTTTTCGTTATTCCTCATAGTTTCGGATATAGCCATCCACTCTCAGTTGGAAAATTGGCTATTTGACTGAAAAATTATAATTAGTCCGTCACGTAGATTATCAAAAAATATTCGACCCGTATTTTTTTTTGTTTCGTAAACCAAAATTGACTGAGACACGATGCATTCAAAATTGGCAATACGTCACAATTTCTATTGAATTCTGACGTCACGAGCCCCCACTCTCGAGTTTTGATGCGTTGTATTTTGGTGAATATTCATTGATTTTACAAAAGAAAAAATACGTGTCCGTTATTTTTTAAACTCTAAATGACGCACTAATTATATTTGTAATTTATAGCTACTGTCAAATAGCCAATTCACTCTGTATATGGATCCTAGCAGGTGAGTTTATGTATGTATTATTCTAAAGAAGCTTACTTCTGATTCCAAAGTTGGCGATTGTTCTGCTGACATGTTTTCCCTGCTACAAACATCTCAAAGGGTTTGGATCTAATGAGGCCCCTGCTAAAGCCACCTTTTTAAACCCGCTGATCATGGAGAATAATATGAATAATTGAAAATAATATTATTTTTTCTTTATTACCAACTGGCGGCTGAAGCTGATCTCACATCTGCCAGCACCGCACGCGCCGTACGCGCCGCGTTTTTGAATTCGATGTATGACATCATATGAAATCGGAAAATGCTGACAGCATCCAAATAATACTGGTGACATTATGACGTCATAATGTCATACAATGGACGCGTACGGTGCTGATATAATACGTGCGACCACCTTTACACAGCCGTGAAAGTTTTTCGACAACTTAACTGTGTTTACGCCTGATATATTCCACTATAACTATATTTGCATCCAATACTCATACACATAGAATTAATTATAACGGTTGAATCATGCTGATACACGATAAGAGACAGAGCTAAAAATAATACTACCGAGTGCGCATGTACTCAAACTTGCGTCTACGCATAAATTTTGTTCGTCTCGGAACTGCTATCTGTAACGAATCAGGTCAAGCTCATTATTCAGATCATTAATATTTACATTTATTTAAATCTGGCCGTATAAGACTTGAGGACTAAAATGTAGAACACATGTTTTTAAGCGCGATAAGATTCTAAGCCTATAATGTCACGCAGATGGCTAAAAAAAACGGATAAAACAGATATTTATTGAGTACCTATTTATCCGTTTTGAGTTTTTTTTTTACTAACCTGCTCTGTCCCACTCCTGGACAGACTCCTCCCTCCACTCTTTCCGCTTCTCGCGAGCCCGCGCGTTTTCATTCCAGTCCGTACGGAATCTATCGATGTTCGTCCCGTATTAATGCGGATAAATTCTCAATACTAATAGGGTCCCGTTTTGTCCTTTGGGTACGGAACCTTAAAAGGGGTAAGTTATAATGTCACAGGATTGTCACAGGTCGGCGCAACATATTACTCTATCCATTCTGGATACAGTAATCAAGACCTATAACAGAAAGATGACGGATTTTAGGATAAAAGAAGCGGAGTCGTGAGACTCAATGAGTCTATCTTGGCATGTGACAAAGTGTTCTACATAAGCACTGTATGGTCGCGTGACTCATGAATTACCGTGACCCCGGAACGTAAAGGGCTATTGAAGGACACCGTGGATTTTAGTCAGCACGAGTCTGACAGTCCCTCCCGCACTGCCCTGGCAGGACTCATTTGATGATTTAAACACGATAAAAAAAAAACATAAGCACTGTATGAATACCAACAGCTTATTAAAGGGTCATTAACTTCTTTATCAGTGTAACGTTCTCGTATTCACTGCTCAATTCCATATTATTATTAATTTAATTGTTTTACTTATAATGTTATTTTTACTGAGCATCAAAGTCTTTACCGCCATGTAAATGTTTAATTTAATAAATACGTTTGATTCAGTCGATTAGTTCATTTTTTTTTAAAAAAATCTCTCTTCTCTAAGCAGAAGTACTGCATTTCAGCTGCACTCCGCCAGTTAATTTGCAGTTGGTCCAACTGCATTGGAACTGCGCGTTAGCCGTGCAGCTAACTTGCAGTCTGTTTCCATTCTTTGGAACTGCAAACGGGCTGCTCAGTTGCTTTGCAGCTGTATTGCAGTCGTACTAACTGCATTAAACTGCAAGTAGTTGGAGTGCAGTTAAAATTAAGTGCGTCACATAGGCTTTTCATTCAACTGGCGACATATATCCAATATTTCGTTAATTTTATAGGTCATCAACCTAGTGAAAGCCTTTTTTCATAGATAGAAAGAAAGCAAAAGCATTAAATTGCAAACATTTTTTTTAACATGATACAGCAGAAGTTTCCGAGTGGGGCAACCCACTTCACCCATATCGTGGGTGCGAGTACAAACATTTAAAATTATCAAACGCTTCATGCTGTCAACATGTCTAAGGTCTCAAAAGAGGTTCCTAGTTCAGGTCCCAACCTCAACCTTACTCCCAAACAATAAAGCTCAATTTCTTACACAGGATGTGAGTGACCAAGTAGAAAGCGGCGGCGGTGGGTCCGAAGCGGCCTTAGAACGCGGCGCTAGGCGAGTGGTGCGCGGGGACTGGCGTGCACGCGTGTGTACCGCTGTGGCCAGCGACCTGCGCGCGCGCCGCACCTACCGGGGGGACCGGGCCGCGCATCTTCTCAGGGCCATACGGAATAAGGTATGTAGATGACTTGTGCTTGTTTATGAATTAGGGCAGGCGTTTTTTTTTCAAAAAGTGCTGTTTATCAATACAGTTTGAATAAAATGATTTAGCATTTAAATTTTAGTATCATAAAGATCGTATTCAGAATATCAAGGGTTCTACTCAAAAAGCAATTAAGATTTAAAGACGCCGACTAGCGCTAACGGTTTGTGTAGATTTACTCAATAGAATTACATACAATTTTTGGAAACTTTCCAGGAAGTTGATTAGAAACTCTTTTATTAAATTTAGGAAGTTTAACCCTTTTTTTTAAAAAAAAAACCTAAACAAAACGTCCTGCTGCGACTTATTTAAAAACCATAACATTCTTCCAACAGAAACATCACTACAGAGAACTAGAAACGGACGTCAGAGAAAGCTTAGGCAAGTTACCGGACGGGTTCATAACCTACTGGTTACGGAGGTTCCCGCTCCTACTACCACACGTCTGGTTGCAAATGCAGGCGTACCGACACGAGGACATACTCCAAGCGTACTACCCCCACTCCTTCACCTTCAACAGAGAAGACGTCCCAGAGTTAGACGAAGAAGGAGACATAGAAGATGAAATACCAGTCGAAATGTGCGATCCCGACAAAAACGGGCTCTTTGTCAAAAGTCGAGTGTTCTTCGACGAAAATCAAGAACAACCCAGGTATAGAAAAGAAGGGTCGCCAAGGAAGAGGAACGATTGGAGGAGCGACGCGCAGGAGAGGACGAGGCAAGATGATGTGAGATTGAGAGATAGGCACCATTACAAGAAGAAGGAGAAAAAACGGGAGGAGATCCCGGTTTGGACATTGCCTCCGCAGTGAAGTGTAGTTGTAAGAGAAATGTTTACTTGACCAGAAGTCACAGGGAGTAGTTATGGGTTAGATAGTTATACCGCTATCTGCATAGAACTTTATGCAGTTGGTAAACGGTAGGTAGAGATTTTTATAATTGTGCTGTGCGTTTTGATTTGGAATTAAGATAGTTACTTGATGTATCAGTTAGTTTAATATTATTCTGCTTCTATCATTATGAAGCCACGATGATTATCCATCGCGAATTAAAAAAAAAAAGACGTTATGAGAACGAATGTATAAAACACATTTACATAGAGCATGGACTGAGCATTCCGTAGCCAAATGATATATAAAATAGACAGAACAAAGAGCGAAAAACGATTGTTTGAACTATCTCTTTCTTTTACATTACCATAGATATTATCATTTCTTACAAGAAAGAGATAGATGGTCAAATAAAGGTTCTTTGTCGAAACAACTGTTTTTTCCTCTTTATGCAGAGTATGCTCAATTATAAGCAGAAAATGCTCAGTCTATGCATAGACACAAATATGGTAAAACAGTCCTTTATCTGTTGTTTTACCACCGAGTTTGCGTTATTATCAGAATACCAGTAAACTTTTGCTCTTACGGATACGTTTACGTCAGTTAATGCAAGAGTGATATTTATTTACGTCACTATAAGGTTAATATTGGGTTAAATGACTAGTGACTAATTAGAAAATGACATAACTATGTCAATTCCCTGCAGTGGAAATTATAAAGTATTACTTATAATAATTATGTTTTTCTTATTGACTTTTTTATAGGCTTACTTTGTTATCTAGAAATTATTGAAAATTTAATCTTTATACTTTGTTTCTGATAATTTTATATTAATGTTGTTTTTTCTGGTCAGGTTGTAGCGATAGAAATCTAATTTAAAATGCACAAAATTATCGATTTTGTGATGATTATTTATTTAAATGAATTTACTAATATATTTAAGGTTAATTAATAAATTTAATATATATCCCAGAAAATGAAATGATTGTACTTTGTAAGAGATCTCTAATGATTAGGTTTATATTTAGCATTTTTGTGTTTAATTCTAATAGCGCGAAAGAATAGTATAGAGATTGGGACCAAAAGGCAACATAATGTACTAATTAAATATATTTAGATGCTACGTTTATATGAAATCATCTCATTTTCACACACGTTTTTATAAATACCAGTTTTCATGAAGGTCGATAACGAAACATCAGGTGCTCAAAAATCTGTATTTAAATCTTAAACAGCTTTATTTTAGATTCAGTTGGACTCAATCAAAAGTGTTCAAATATAGATAGAAAATATACCATGAATATTATGAAATGTTAATCCGTAGTCAGATGATCAGGTTGTGATTTGTCGCCAGAATTCCTAAAAATGTTATTGTATGTTGTAGTGCAATTTAATAATTCATGTCTTGGCCTCGTTCGTTTAGTCGAGCATGAGGCTCCAGGTTCGTTTCCAAGTCTTGCAAAGGATTCCGTCAGGAATAGGCATGTGTACTAAAAAATCCTTTTAGCTAGATCATCAAAATTATGTATTACATATATTATATACATATATGTAATATATAATTATATTACGTATATTATGTATCATATTACATATAGTAAAAAAAGTGTGGTATCTTCGTCAATTTTAGTTTATGTAAAACCAAAATTGACGAACATACCACGCTTTTTTTTAATTCACGATACGTCATGCCGTGGTGTCATTTTTATTGCGTCCTGACGTCACAAGCCCCAACTATCTAGTTTTGTGAATATTCGGCGATTTAACAAAGTGAGAAGATACATGTCCATTATTTTTCATAATTCTAATTTCATAAAATACCGTATTCCTCATTTTAATTATCTGTAGTATAATTTTCTAGTAGTATAATTTTCTGTCAAAGTCGAATGTAAATGGCAGAGAATACATAAATGATTATGAATGAGTTATCAAATATGATGCTTTTATTATATGTAATTTTATTATAATCGAGTGTTGTGTTCATTGTCGATGAATGTCACATTCCTGATATGATCAGTATGTCATCTACATATGCAGCATATTTTCATGGTTTACCTTTGTCAAGTTCAAATAGACTCAAGGCCGATATTTGCATCCTAGATAGTGTTTAACTGTGCATTTAATGGATTTTAATTAAAACGATAAAAAGAAAACAGTTTAGGGGCCCGACTTTTTTTTAGTGTGGTAAAATCATCAAATGAGTCCTCCCACTCAGCCACTCAGGGCAGAGCGGGAGGGACCGTCAGAGTCGTACTGACTAAAATCTACGGTGTCCTTCAATAGCGTTACGTTCAGGGGTCACGGTAATTCGTGAGTCCCGCGACCACGGCAGGCTATGGCCCTCTTAGGGGGGGGGGGGTCCCGTCATTTTGCTGACGCTCTTTTTTTTATTTGGGGCCCGACTAGCAGATCTATTTAAATTACATAATACTACCCACTCTTATCTAGAAACACTAAAATGTCTATTTAAGCACATATAAACTATTCTTTAATATATATAATTGGGTAAGTTATAATAATAGAACTGCACAAAATATTAAGAACTGAGGGGTCCTAACACGACAGCTTTTTTCGCAGATGCGGTTAATATTACGTATTGGTCAATTATCGAACATTTACGAATTGTAACGTAATTTATATTCATTATTATCCTATTATGATTCTGCTAAGGATCAATGCACACCGAAACGCGACGCTGCGCGCACAACAGATACACCCTACACCGATGATGCGACGGAGTCGAGCACATTTTAATAGCGACTTAAAATCTAACTTTATTTACTAACTACACTAAAAGACATTTTCAGTATCGTCGCGTGACGTCGCATCGCGTCTCGGTGTGAGCTGACCCCAAGGCGAACTTATTAGGCTTCTAGTTTATTAAAGTAGTTCTGGTTAATTGATTTTTTCAATCAATTTTAGGAAGTCTAACTAACTACTTAACATATTTTAATATCCACATTGTAATACTGAACAAAACATTTGTATTTAAAAATATATGTTTTTTAAATTCCTGTTATAAGTAGGTATGATTAAATTATCACAATAGAATGTTGATGTAATATTGATTTTAGAAATGAGATTCGTTTCTGGTGCTATGATTGTTATGTAAATATAGAGTGTAAATGTGAAAAACGTGCAAATATTAATAGATAGTGCTAGACTTATATCACAATAGAATTAGGAACTTTTACTTCGTGAGCGATTCATTATGACAAATATTAGAACCACAAAATGATAATACATATGTTGTTGCAAATGCTGGGCAGTAGAGTCCGGGCGTCGACTCATAACCTGCGGAAAGTTCGAGGTACCTACTACATTTTTTTAAATCCAATTTGATGTGATGGCATAGACACCGGCACCACGTCAAAAGGATTTGAGTGGTGGCGCAGCTCTATACTATAGTGCCACCAACTTAAGCTGTTATGACGGGTGAAATTGAAGCTACAGCCATTAATTTAAAAACATTATTAGACACAATAATTGTCTACACTAAATTGTACAGTAGCGACGCCCTCTTCGAACCGATAAGTTGGTGGACCGGTAACCGGTGTTGCCCACAAACACGACATCATGTTTTTAACCGACTCAAAAGGAGAAGGTTATGTATTCGCCCCTCATATTTTATTAAATTTATTTACAGCGATTTCTCCGCGACTTACATGATTCTTTTTTAATGCTATGGAAGTTCAAGCAGTGGACCAGTTTTTTACTTTTCTGCACTGATTGCTGTCACTTTATTACTATTGATACTGATTAGGCATCGCAACGAATCGGTTAACCGATTCGTTGCGATGCCTAATTTCACTAACTTCTAGCCGTGGCGTCGAAAAAAAATAACGTGACACTGATCAGTGCTTAATATACGTGAAAAATGAAGATAGTTTGGTTTCAGGTAAAACTTCCATAAAACTTAATTGAAGGAGTTATCATCGATTTCAAAATGACACATATCCGTGCCTGACGCCACACTTAAAAAGAAGTGATGGCACTGAAACGTGCCATCCGCAACGAATCGATGCATCAGTCGATGCATCATCAGGACCGAACTAGAAACCAGTCATTCGTTCATTATGCGACAGACAAGCATCAGAGCCGCAGGTGTGCTATCTAATGTTTGATCGTAATGCCATATTCATGTGTTTGACATTCAGTGTATTTATGCTTAGTCACGGTCGTTCACGAACGATTGCTTTGAAAATATTACTGGGCCTCTAGCCAAACGGTAAGCGACAATCGTTACGTTCAGCAGTGCATTTTCAGCTTTATATCTTCATCGCATAAAGTCAAAAATCTATTAAAGATGACAATCGTTTCGTTCGCTATCGCTCAGTAGTCTTTAACCCTTAACCACCTGACCCCTAAATCAGTAACGTAACCACCTGCGCGCGGTCACAGTGACCGCATCGAATACACATGAGTTATCTCAGGATATTAAGGTTTTATTATAAGAATAAATTAATAATATTCTGTAATATATATTAAATTATTTATTTAAGTGGAAAAAGAAACAATAATAAAACATGTTCTTCTCATAAATGGGAACAATTAAATTGATGGCACATTTTAACTAAAAATATAACTATGATTACATAACGAGATGTATCAACATAGGGACAAAATATTACATCAAATTTGAACTTTCTTTAAAGAATCTAATAACATTAAAATGAGATAAAAAAATAAAGTTTAAAAAAGAATCAAAACTTCGATAAAAATGCAGAGGGTAAAGTCTGACAATTTTTCACGACAATTTTGGCACATTTTGATAGTACATTCCACACAGATTGTTTTTTTTACAGATAAAAGTTACATGAAATATTTTTCATTTCTTCTTGGGAACACAAGTTAAACACGTTTTACGTGTTTCAAGAGTCCAGAAACAGTAGGCAATTCGTCTCGTCTAGAAGACGACACTTGTAGGCAGTCATCAGATTCATAGTCTTCTAAAATTTCAGAAACTTCCAAATTCTCAGGTTCTACATCACTGCAACTCTCATCAACCACATCTCTAACCATTTCACAACATTTTCGTTGTTTACATCCATTTTTACGTAAAAACAATAATCATGAATGTAATACACAAAAATCACATAACTACCTGCACGCGGTCACCATGACCGCTAGCAAAATATTTTTACTCACCGAAGCCAAACGCGTGCACGTAGATCCTTGCCTAGCGCACACACGACGCTAAAGCACCAACAGAAAAGGTACACAGACGCACGCTAACATGCGATAACGGATATCGACGAAATTCAAATTCAAAAAATTGTTGCGGTCACCATGACCGCTGGCAGGTGGTTAAGGGTTAATATAATTATGTTCAACTTAATGCGCTGTGCTATAAAGTTGAAAATGTATTAGTGACTGCTGAGCGATAATGATAGTTTGCACAAGTTTCGCTGATTATGTATACGTTGGTCACTGGAGATTACTTGTGTATCGTGAATTAACTTCCTAAATTCCTCATTTCCAATTTAAAAATAGCCTCGTCGGATTAGGCAGGTAGTGGTCCGGATTTTGTTGTTAGGTTTTTCTATATTTGGAGAACTCTTATACCGCGATGCAAGACTTAGATTTTAGCTTTTCTTTTGCTTCATAGATGTCGCTAGTATTTTTAGTCGATTAATTAATTCAGCACAAATCTCGCATGCACAAAATATAGATCAAAAGGAACATAAATTGCGTATAAAGGGAATCATGTCCATGATCCGCGAGCGTCTCGTGATTTCTTCAAAAGTTCGTATATTATTACTCTGATAATTTCATATACTTATAATGAATTTAACCAAATAAGCATGGGAAATCTAATAAATTTGTAGATTTTAAGAAATGCAACTTTTTTATTTTAAACAAGTTTGGATGTTAATTTGTCAAGGTCTCAAAAGTTAAGTCACTCACATAACTTTGGTAATATACATACCATTTTATTAAGTTGTATATACGCTATATCATACGCTTCTCTTCAAATAGATTTTATTTTCAAACGGCTAAAATTAATCTGAAGTGGTATTTCGCAACATGCGCTCAAGATTGATAATAGTTACGCAATATTGTGTACCTATTCTCATCTAAGTAACTTTTAAAGATCAATAAACTAATGTTGACACGTTAACCTTGAGGCTCATGTTCACGAATTTTAAAATGAGGAAGGTAATGAGGTTACATAAACAGATGTAGTTTCTAATCGTTCAAAATCATAGATATTTAAGTTTTTTTTTTCAAGCTCGAACATGTACGGGAATCACACCCCTGTCAGCCCAAAGCCACAAAAGTCCTGCTATATGGACAAATATAAAATAATGACGCATAATGAATCACTCGCGGAATGCATGAATAATGTTCCTGTAATTTGTAAATATTAAGTACTTAAATTAATGTTATGATTTAATTAAGCGTTGATCGCAACAAATATCTATAAGTTAATTTTTAAGTGAAACTAATGACCTAAATAATATATTGAGATTGGCATTTTATACGTAGATGATACAAAGAATTTTACCAAGTGATATTTTAATGTTTTTTTTTTATATATTGTTCAAAATTAATCCTGTTTGTATTGACCACTAAACAGATGCTCAAATTGTTCATATATTTATTAAAATGAAATAAAAATCTACTACATACAGACCTGAAAAATAATTGTTTTATTTATCGTGCAAATAAAAATAGGCTGTATATGCTTTACTATAAAGTTTATTGTCAGTCAAAAAAGTTAAAAATAAAATAACAATGATATTTAAAAAACTTAAAAAATACTATTGTTAATAAATCAGTCTTAGAGGAGTCCTGTAAAATGTAAGTGTGGATAGATAAGAGATTGAGTAGAAAATGGCACAGATACTTGAGAACCTACTGTTTGTGTGAATGGCAACATAAGAAAAAATCTGCTAGTTACACCAACAGGAAAAAATATAATACACTAATGTAAATTATTGTTAAATTAACTTCAAAGTTAAAACAATCAGCAGGGGCAGCAAGAGATTGAATTCAATAGGTTTTGAGAAAAGAGCTTGTTGGTCAATGTTAACCACTTGCTGTAAACTCAAATAAATAATTTATGGAAAACTGGTAGAGCATGTTCATTAAATTATATAAATCCACACTGTTTTCCCTTAGGGGTAGGCAGAACCAACAATGCTTTCGTGCTACAATGTTTACATGAGTAGACTTAAGTAGTTATTAAAACAATGAACACAAAATCATAATATTGTGACTTACACAAACACATTACAACATACATAAATGGAATGTATTGGAAAATGCAATTGCGTAATGGTACAACATAAATTGGTACAAAATTAAAGCTATCAAATACATTTTTCCCTATATTTATTTTGACCTCTTGTTAAAAAATATCTCTTCGCTTATTATGTCATTACAGCCTACTCGTATACTTATCTATCAAATCTATAATTGTTAGATGAACCTTTTCCTTAGCCAAAGTCAGAGCAGTTTTATCTGCCCCATTTAACATGGATAAGTCTGGGTTGTAACTGAGCAATATTTTTGCAGCCGCTATGTTTCCCATAGCACAGACATCGTGCAAAGGCGTGTTACCTGCCATGTCTATGGCGTTTACATTCGCGCCACTGTCTAACAACAACCGAATAACATACGTCTTATTATTCAAAGCAGCTAAATGTAAAGGTGTTTGATTCTTCTTATTAATGCAATTCACATTTGCTTTGTTATGAATCAATATTTTACACAACTCATCTGAACCATATCTAGCTGCGTAATGCAGAGCAGTGAAACCATTTGTGTCTGTAAAATTAATGTCAAAGTCTGATGAATATGACTCAGTATTCTTACAGATTGAACATTCACACAATGGGTGACAAGGAGTGCTATTTTGAGACATATCTGACTTATCATTCATGTCCACATAAGCAGAATAGTTGATGTTCAGGTAGAAGCAGGCCAGCTTCACATCTCCATATGATATAGCTTTCAATATCCTATCAAATAATTTGAGGTTTTCCACAGCTTTTGAAACATTATTGTTTTCATTCAGTTTCAACTTTTGTAACTTTTGAGCAACTGTACTGTCTGGTTTGCATTTCAAAGCTTTCACTTCATTATTTGTTATGTGTATATATTCATACAAATTGGGTGTGCAAGATTTAAGGACTTGCAATATCTTCAAATTGTGTGCATAATCAAATGCTGTTTTATTGTATCTATTCTGTAAAGATGGCTCAGCTCCATTTTCTATCAACAATCTAGCAATTCCTTCATAGCCCCACTTAGAGGCCAGATGTAGTGGGGTGTTACCACTCTCATTCACACAATTTATATTTATCTTCCTCCTACTGTGCTCAGCAAAGTATATAAGTGCTTTGACACAATTCAAATGACCATTATTTACAGCCATGTGAAGTGGTGTGTTCTTGTCAATGTTTGCTTTATTTATGTTAGCACCGGAATGTAAAAGTAGTAATAAAGCATTTTGGTGTCCTCTTGAGGCAGCATAATGTAGTGGAGTGCATTCATTGAGGTCAGTTGCATTTACTTCTGCACCCATTTCAAAGAGAGCTTCTACTATGTTAGCTTTCCCATGGATGCAAGCTACATGTAGAGCTGTTAGTCCATGGCTGTCTCTGGAAGACACTGTTGGCGAAGTCTTCAGAAGATTCTTGGATATTTTGCAGCAACATTTCTTGCAGTTACATAAAGGATGGCAAAGTTTGTGATATATTTCTGTATCACTGTCATCATCATCATCATCATCAGATACATTGTTTTCCATTGTTATTTTGAGAACATTTTGATTCAGATGCAATGTCTGAAGGTGTTTTTGATTTTTCTGCAATATTGCTTGCACTTGTTCACATTGATTTGCCTTTATTAGCTCAAAAATGTATTCCAAAGTTTCTTCTTTGCTGTTGGTATCACTTGTGGAAATGGACTCGGTCAAACTGTTCTTTCGTTCTCTACTTCCATTCAAGTTTTCTTCTGTGAGATTGCTCTCATAATAATAAGACTCAGGATCTGGAGATCCAGTGAGTGCCCCAGATTGTATGTGTTCTATAACAGCTTCTAGAGTAGTAATGAGAAAGGAACTTTCATCAGCATCACCCTTGCCCATACTACTGAAGCGGAACTCTTTCATATAGGTTAGTTGACTGTACCAGTTAGGGAGACCTGACTTGATGACCAGAAACACGAAGACTGGTAAGAGGTCATCAGCAGTCAGCAGAATTACATTGCTGCTGTCATCTTTCTTGTTGATGGCATTTAAGGCTTGTTTTACACATAAAACTTTTTCTAACACTGTGTTGTATGTGTCAATCTTAGAAAGGATTTGTTTAGCTTTAGGCACTGCATGGTATAGCTCCTTTTTGATATCCAGATCTCTTAGTTGAATATCACACATATTCCTTATCTTTTTATTAAGGTGTGCATCTTCATAGGCACAACATGTACAGATTGGCTTGAACAAGGCATCAAAAAGCAAGTGCTGCATGTAACACTCTACAGCTAACTTAATGTTTTCCAACACTTGTTTGCAAGATTTAGATTTATCTCTTAGTCTTCTGTTTTGTAAGGCAATTTGAAGGCATTGTGTGTATAGTTCACTCACTGTGTCTCTAAGAGGTCCCACAGCAACAGGAAGTGTAGGATGACTCTTCAAGAATGACTGCACATTGAGTTCAATTTGATCCAACACTTGACGCCCAGCCGCTTGAGTCCAGAGCAAGTCAATGCAGTCATTGATAGAAGTAAGATACTCCTTAGATATTGTGTTATCGCTGAAATTTGCAGTGGGTTCAAGAGGAGTTTCTATGCACCACACTTTATATTTGATGAAGTCTTCTGTGTAGAATGTTTCTTCAAACAGGATATGGCTTTGTAAGGGCAGACCTTTGGTGACTTCTAGCGTGATTACTTTATTGTTGACAGTCACTTGTTTCTCTGTGAGTGTACTGTAGTGCGTCTCCGGTAACTCGTCACTTGGCACAAGTAAATGAGCACAAAAGTCCTCCACGGTGAAAACGCGAGTACTTAAACTCCCGATTCGTGGCACACATATTACCCAAGATTGTGTGATACAATGTTGAAACAAATTAACGTATTCAGTCTTCAATTCAACGAAGAATGGGTTATCGGAGATGATCTCGTCGTAAGTACCATCCATTGTAGCGTTATAAATAGAAAACTACTATAAACTTGATGTATTAACACGCACATGAGCACACTAGAAGTTGTCCTAATAAGGCTTCTCGGATTGGCCGTGTCGGACCGAATATATAATTAAGTTTTAAGCACAAAACTTGCGACTCGCAACCTTGCGTCGCTAGCACTACTGACGTTACTGATAAAATCTTTGTTGACATCTGAACTGTCACTGTCACAATTAATAAACATTACCACAGATATTTAATTCATATTAGAAACTTATTGGAACCAAGAAGATTAAAAAGATTTTTGTTCATAAAAAGTTAATTACACTCAATTAGGCCCCACGTGCACTATGTAGCCTGACTGAGGCGGTGAGTCAGTTGAATTTATGACGGTGTATGGGAGCCCGTGCGCCTAAGCAGCCACGATCTCCCAGCTGCACCAGCCATAAAAGCATGCTTGTGAGGCCTGCGCACAGACGTAAGGAAAATATTTTATTAGATGACAGTAATTTAATATTTCTATTGTGGTGTATAAAAATAAAAGACAATAAACATTTTCAAAAGATTATTTATTTTAAGAAATAGATAAAAAACTTAAGACATATTTACAACACAGCAGTCCATTAATTTATGCAAAGCCAACGTGTCTAACCTCTACCTCGACCGCCAAACCCACCGAAACCTCCTCGGCCTCCACCGAAGCCTCTACCACCGAAGCCCCGGCCTCCGAATCCGCGACCTCCAAAGCCCCGCCCTCCAAACCCGCGGCCTCCAAAGCCTCGTCCTCCAAAGCCACGGCCATAGCCAAAGCCACCAAATCCACCTCCGCCAATTATTATTGGCACTGGGATAGGCACTGCAATATCATGAAATAAACGTAAATTACAAATGTATCTCACATAACACGCTTGCATTTATAAGGGTTGGCCTGTAGTAAACTCACAATTGGCCAGTTATGTTTAAATAATTTTATTATCATCGTAAAAAGAAAACCTATTGAACCCAATCAAGCAAAATTCAGACTGCGGCTGGTCGATACTCTCCATATATAAGGAAAGCCATTAACAGTTACCGATTTAAGATCGAACCGATCGCTTGCTTGCAAACGCAAGTTACAGTAGGCAGGTAAATAGGAATCAATTAGACGTCTGGGTGGGGACGGGGATTGTTCAGATGTTGCAACTAAAACTGATCTGTCGTGACTCATTCAACGTTATTAGTAGTTAATGGAGAGATATAAACATGCCTCTGCCATCGTTCAAAAATTCTCTCCGTCCGTAATGACTTAATTTATTAATTAGTTTATAACTTAATTATATCACTTTCTATTGCCTAATTGGCATTTCTAAGTAATTGATTAAGAAATTGAATAACTTGCCTGGCCTGCGATAGTATGGATAGTATGGGTCATAATAGAATTGTCGTTTCACTCTCGATGAAGCCTCCTTTGTGCTGTCTCCGTTGCCGTTGACATCTCCAATTTCATTTTCGTTTAGTATTAGATTCGCTAATGGATTCGATTTTTCGTCCAACTGTTGTGTCGTTTGTCCCTCTTTTGTGGAACAGATATCTTGTATTCCTATTAGAAATACGACGAGAATAGTGAATCCGAAATTCTGAAAGCAAATAAATAATAAACGCGTGATGAGTGATGATTCCATTATACCGATGCGGCTATGACAATCAATCTTAATTTCATGAGTTGATAGATTGTTGCATAACATTGCTGTTGCGTTTATTTGATTTGGATTTAATTAATCGATGATGCTCTAATAGAATTATAATTATGGAACGTGTTTAATGAGGCTGTTAGGTATATAAAAAACATATTTAATTGATACCTAAACATCTATTGTTACGCCACCGGAAAACATTTTGTACTGTAAGACTACCGAGATTTGTTTTGAACAAATATCTAACAAGCTATCTAAATAATAAAAATTTAATTTTAGTATTTAAATGTAGTATGTAAAGAAATAGTGAAAAAATATTATATTTTGGTTAATCGATGACTAATACAATAATAAAATACTCACATTGATCTCCATGTTATTATGTGTTTTCTATATGACTGATACAAAATTTATGAGCGTCCATATAATATAGGTACCTCGAGCATAGTTGCTAATTGGTGACTTCGTGAGTGATGTTTAATATAGGTAATAGATATGTCTTTGTCATTCCCCACGCGGATATTCCTAAGATTTTTCCCGTAAAAGATACTAAGTGCTCTAATTTGCGGTAGGTCTAAGTCATCATAGTGCTCAGACGAATTCATTGATTTGTTAAATAAATTGAGTATTCTTTCAAATGTTATGTGTGATGATGTCGAGACATGCCTGGGGGTCCTGGGGACCTGGGTTCCAAGTCTGCTATTTTTATGAATTCGTCATTCAAAACGATCACATTGTCATTTTGCTACTGGCCAGCTGCACTGACTATGACTGCCCTAATGGTGTCGACTGCCGAGGCTGTGATCTTGGCCTCCTGGATTTAGTCACCCAGCAGGTTGGGTTGTCTTGTTACTCGGATTTCTTCGTATCAGCAGCTTGGAATATGGAAGTTCTCATCGCTGTCGACTGTGCCGTCCAAGACCTGCAGACTATGAGGTTGAAAAAAAAGAGAGTGCATCTGCGTGATGGCACACGCTTGTGCTAGAGTATAATTATTTACTACGCCCCGGGGTACTCTACGCTGAGATAAGACACCATGACCAAGATTTAACTTCATGTAGATGGTACCCATTAATATTTAAAAAAAAAATGATTATGGTCCAAAAAAACCCTCTGTAATTAAACTTGTTCCACTTGATTCACAAATCGCTGCTAATTACAAAACACTAAAACTAACCTATCCAAAATAAATTATTGTTATTAGGTATCTAAAAAGCCTGGTGATAAGCGATTCTCACATTTATAGCCTCTCAATCACTGTTTTTTACTGCTCTATTTTCTTGTATCTGAGATCTGCGCATCTCATCATCACCTAATTGGTCTACCTATTGTTAATTTGGAATGGGGATGTTGATCTTCCGGAGTCATACTGTACTGTGTCCAAATGTGAAATATTTAGGGGATTTACACAGGTAGGCCACAAATAAATAATTACATAGATGGTATCACCAGTATTCTGTGTACAGTCTTGTCCCCGTGTATCAAATCATCAAATCAGTTTAACAGGTTGGCTGGAAGAGATCTCTTTAAAGAGATAAGCTCACCTTTGTGAATGTAATTTTAAGTTTGGTTTTTATTGTAAATATTGTGCACAATAAAGAATATATATATCACCATGTTTATCTGTATGTCGTGACTGCATGTGGAATTATTTGCTGTAACAAGTGGTATAATAGACATTAATAGACTAGTTTCATAATATTTGCTCAAACCATTGTGATGAAGCGAACGGGTTTACGAGAGTTTATTCATAGTAGGCTATTGAAATTAGCATGATTGTTCTAATTTTAGTTAAATGCTGTAAACTCCCAAACTTAAACATGAAACTTCTTTTTTTGAGATTGTGGTAGGTTGATGAGTTATTGTTTTTATCCGGTATTTCCTTAAGTTTTTGCTTTCGTAAATAATCGTTGACCAATTCGGAAGGTACACCTTAAAAACTATGGACAAAAAAAATGGAGAAGACGGGATTCATCGGAAACAAGTTCAATCTGATTAGGTAAAAAGTTACGGATTATTGTCAGACAGAGCATTGTTATTTTAATATGGCGAGGTGATGTGTGCGCCGTGCGTCCATGTAAATATTTCATCGCATACAGACCGGAATATGAAGTGGTTAATTTAAATTCTGGCTCGTCTGCGCGGTGCGGTCGAACACTCCCCGGTTATGCCACTTTTTATTTTTCACTTTTCCACCTCCCCCATCCCCTACTTCCTTTCTGAATGCAAGTGGACCGTCGCTTTTATTACTGAAGTTTGTGCGAAACACGAACGATTTTTCGGAGCAATTCATTGGAGCTCGTAAAAATGCAGCAAGCGAGTACTTCTTTCTGTAACAGTAAGTAACTTCGCGAAATAAAGGAAAATTGGCAATGATTCACGGCAAAAAATAAACAAGTTGCTCTCATATTCATTGAAAGCTGTTCGGATACGACGCAATTTTACATTTTCAATTGATTATCTGATGTTAAAAGTTGGTAATGTTTATAGCTTGGCATAGGATCGTTATTAGCCTGAACAGTTTCGGCGAGGGTAATTAAAGCTGCACAGGCTTCTACGGTATTCTGCACACGGTCCAGTGCACTAAATTCTCGTTCAATACATTAACACCGCCAACAATTCGACCGAACCCTGGAGAAGAACTTTTAAAACCTTCTGAATACCAACCGAAAACTTTTGTTACTTGACTAGTTATTTTTTTGTTGTGCTGTTTGCCACACCGGTACGGTACGGTTTGCATCATAATATACTATCTGTAACAGTTTCAATTTTCAATCCACTTATTTTGCCACCTGCAACACTTTTTAATCAAGAGAAAAACTACAAGTACCTGCTTACCTAACGAAACAAGTCTAAAAAGCGCTCACTCAGTATCAGAGGAGGTAATAATATACCTGCTCCTTTATCTAAAACCAGACTTGAAAATGTATAGCTATGAAGTTGCAAAGGTTGCCGCGAACTGTAGTAAAAAGAGCCCGCCCTCCCTTTTATGTTCCCAGGAGGGATTCGGTGAGTGCCGGGTGAAAATATTCAAGAATTCTGGCGGTTTTTTGAAGTAGTATTACCCAAATAAGTAGGCATTGTATTAAAGAAATTGTATGGAATGGAACGGAAAGAGGGTAATCTTTCTCAAGACCACGTAATTTTTTTTCGTATTGAGATCGGTTAGTTCTGAGGCACTTAGCGTGATTATACGGTTGAGTTCAGTAAGTTTTATTGCTGAATTTGCGTAATCTTTTTAAGGTTTTTTTTTATCAGAATCTTGCTTTAACTCTATGCGCTATTGTATATTAGTTGTCCATTCATATCTGTTGTTCATAAAAATCATCTGGAAATATGCTTTTCATTCATATGAATGACATGACTTGGCTTTTTTAGAGTCAATCAGTAGCTTTATATAGAACTGCCAGTTAAATCAGCTCCTTGATTCCAAAGTAGGTATGTAATTTTCTTGCCTGGTTCTCGCGAGTTCTCTCGATCTAGCCAATTTCGCGTAATATTTCAAGCACGAACGAATCCAATTGTTTCAATTTGTATCTACGTTCTGAATACATTATTATCGTAGGTTTTACACTTACTCGTACATACGTAGATAAAAGGAGCATGTTGGCTTAGCGTTGACACCTGTGTTTTGTTAGTATGGGCTTATCTGTTATTTGGGTAAGTTTTTTTTTTTATCGTGGTAAAATCATCAAATGAGTCCTCCAACCCAGGGCAGGGCGGGAGGGACTGTCAGACTTGTACTGACTAAAATCCACGGTGTCCTTCAATAGCCCTTTACGTACCGGGGTCACGGTAATCCGTTTGTCCCGCGACCCCGGTATTTGGGTAAGTAGGAGAATTTTACAGAATAGTAAATCTTAATAAAATCATGTGGTTTTAGTTGTACTAATATCTCTTCTATAAGTACATTTTCTGAATGATCATCTTCCATTTTTCATAAATATGTTAAGTACGTTTACATCGGGCACGCCGCAATCGCGGCGGTAAGACCCCTCTTTGAGGAGTGGCTGGATAGGCGTCACGGCATCCTGACCTACCGCATGTCGCAGGTCCTCACCGGACACGGTAGTTTCGGGAGGTTCCTGTGTCTGATAGGGAGGGAAGAAACGCCTGGGTGTCACCACTGCGAGGATCGTCCGGAGGACACGGTGGAGCATACGGTGCAGGACTGCCCCGCTTGGGCAGAGCACCGCCGTGTCCTCACGACGGCGATAGGCGGAGACCTCTCGCGCCCGGCATTGGTCGAGGCCATGCTGCGGGGCGAGACGGAGTGGGAAGCGGTCGCCTCCTTCTGCGAAGCAGTCATGCTCGTGAAGGAGGAGGCGGGCCGCCTGAGGGAGAGGACAGCGTCCTCCCTCCACCCCAGCCGCAGTGGTAGACGCCCACGGCGTCGGACGTCGCAAGACGATCTCCGGCCACCGTAGGCGCGGGCATGCGGGCAGCGAGTAATGGGCGACTCGCTGTCCGACCATGGACCATGCCCAGGTCGACGGCGCGTTGTGTTCCACGCGCGCCTCAAAGAGTGTCAGCATAGTGACGGGGCCTGTAGAGGGCCAAAGCCTGCCGGGGTCGCGGGACCAAGGGATTACCGTTACCCCGGTACGTAAAGGGCTATTGAAGGACACCGTGGATTTTACTCAGTACAAGTCTGACAGTCCCTCCCACCCTGCCCTGGGTGGGAGGATTCATTTGATGATTTTACAACGATAAAAAAAAAATACGTTAACGTGTCCGCAGTGGTAGACGCCCACGGCGACAGACGTTGCAAGACGATCTCCGGCCATTGTAGGCGCGGGCATGCGAGCGGCAAGTAATGGGCGACTCGCTGTCCGACCATAGACCATGCCCTGGTCGACGGCGCGTTGAGTTTGTCACGCGCCTCAAAGAGCGTCACCATTATGACGGGGCCCCCCTTACAGGGCTAAAACCTGCCGGGGTCGCGGGACTAATGAATACCGTGACCCCGGAACGTAAAGGGCTATTAAAGTACACCGTGGATTATAGTCAGTACAAGTCTGACAGTCCGTTTTACCCTGCCCTGGGTGAGAGGACTCATTTGATGATATTACCACGCTAAAAAAAAGTACTTACGTGTCTTGGAAAAAGGCCCTTGGGCTTAAAGAAAATTCGTCACCCCACCAAAACACAACAAAGATATAGCCGCACCTGGCGTTTTATCACATCCTTAAAACGTGTCTAAAAAGAAATCTATACCAACACCGTGTTTTGTTTACATTCTCGCGTTTTGCAGTCAAGTGGTCTTACAGCACTCGGTGTGTAGCGACCCCTGGCGGCAACAATACGCGTTGCTCCCAAGTGTCACTTCTCGGTAGCTGAATAGAGGCCATTAGGCCCGCCTCAACCGAGCAGGGCGTTTCCGCAGTGCCAAGGTACCAGGGGAAATACTTCGGAAAACACCGTCTTCAAATATGTATGGCAGGTATTTAGGTTAGTGTTTATGAGATGGTCGATTAAGTGACGTGGATGAGCTTTTCATGACTTGAAAAGGTCTATTTGGATTTTCTAAACATCTATCTCAAGTTGTCATCTGATAATTTTGAAATAACATGTTACTCGTAAATTGTTAAAGATTCCTTCAATGTGACTAATAACATCAGAGTTGTAATCAATTTTTTTTTTTAATTTATTTATTCGGGCAAACATACATAAAAATTAACATTTATATTCTGCCAAACTGCAGTACAGTTTGTCGGCAGAGTTCTCGTGGATACAATTTGTCTTATGTAAGTAGGTACTTATTGTGTAATTTTATTGTACATCGACGCAAAGATGAAACTTACATTTACATTAAACACAAACACACTTATACTCTTAAGGCTCAGCGTCCTGCCAACCAGGCCAGTACGCTGCAGGTTATGTAGTGAAGTGTGAACAATGCATTCGGCCCGAACATTTTGAGTCAAGGAGATGTCAAAGAATTGATATCTCCACATTAAGCTATCTCGGAGTTTAGTAGGTGGAATCCTAATATCTAGTTTGATTATGTTACTCTTATAAACAAATTTGTGAGTTAGGTATATCGAATTATCGCCGGGACACAGGCAACATTCAGCTCTATACATTTTTTTTTAAGTTAATACATTTTTCCCTAATGAACACGAAAGTTAATTGCAAGCGAGTATGAAACATTCTTTTTGCAAACACAAACATAATCGCGGGAATCGTACAGCGCTGCGGAACGCTACACAGTGCTGTAAAGCTCTGCAGAGCTGCAATACCGACCCTTCACAAAATGGCGGTCGCAGTTACTGCCTTTGTCACAAAGCGCGCTGAAAACTGACGCCTGAAGAATTGCTTGCCAGTTCGCCCCAAACGAACTGCTTTGTTCCCTGTTGAATTCTTACAACTATTCAATAGCATTAAATATTTATTGTGGATTACTGGTACGTAAATATTGAATTACCTTGTTTAAGGAGCGGCGTTGAGTGTTGTGAATTTATTTACCTAGATTTTGAATTAAAGTGAATAACTTTTTTTTTTACTTTGTAATAATCATCCAATAAGTCCTTCCACCTATAGCAGGACGGGACGGACTGTTAGACTTGTATTGACTAAAATCCACTGTGTCCATCAATAGACCTTTATGTTCCGGGGTCACGTTATTTATTAGTCCCACGACCCCGGTAGTTTAAGGCCCTCTAAGATGGGCCCCGTTACTGTGCTGACACTCTTTAAGGCGCGGGTGGAACACAACGCGCCGTCGAACCGGGCCTGGCATGGTCCATGGTCGGAGTGAGTCGCCCATTACTTGC
The DNA here is from genome assembly GCA_943136025.2 of Agrotis puta. Taxonomy (NCBI): domain Eukaryota; kingdom Metazoa; phylum Arthropoda; class Insecta; order Lepidoptera; family Noctuidae; genus Agrotis; species Agrotis puta. Next base: position 12,543,058 of record OW964175.2, on the reverse strand, counting down.
CGCCCGCATGCATGTATTTCTTCTTGGTATTCATGACGAAAACATTAAATTCAAGATGTCGTCTTTCAGGTCTCAAGAAGAAAATTCTTCCTTTAAGTCTAAAAAGTGTGAACAGTTAATAGGCTGTTAAGTAGTGGAATTTCCTGCCCTTTGTTTCCTGATAGCAACAATTTTGGGATCTTTGAGTCAAGAATTAATAGATTATTTCTAGGCAAGCGTGCTTCACCTTCGACCACAATATCGCTTACCATCATGCGAGATAGAGGTCAAACACGAGCCTATCGCTAAATAAAAAAAAAGACAGACAGACAGACAGTCACCTATAAAATATTACTAATGATATGAAAACTGGGAAGTTCTCAACAATCTTCACAATATTTTCACTTCGAATTATTTCTAATCGCCTTCTTAACAACAGCCAAGTTTAAAAATCCCACTATCAATATTTATAAGACCATTATTTACTCAAAGTTCACGCTGAAAGTTTAAAAGTAAACCGTGGCGTGTACAGTGTTCCAGCCACATCGGATGCATTGGAGCAGCTATTGCTCCTAAAAGCGTATTCGTGTCCGTCGAGTTTCTCGTTAAAGTTTTTCAACGTTCCACTGGCACAGAGAGGCGATACAAAGGTTTTACTGTGTAACGGGCGTTAAGTCTCATGGTACTCATCAAGGCTACTTACTAGGGTACTATCTAAGTAGTAGTAGCATATTTTCAGGTCGTAATATCGAGAGTTTTTGATAAAAGGTTTTCTTTTAAGTCGAAATAACTGGAAATGTTAGTAGAAAACTCTTTTGAAATTGTCTTTTTCTGGATGAATGAATATAGCTTTATATTGGAGAAAATTGGTAGGTGTCAAAATAAATTAACATACTTAAGCATTTCTGACATCAGATATGATGGCGATGTTATATGAAAGGTGCCTGGCGTTACCGAATGGTACACCAAAGGTACGCAAAAATAGCATCTATTGAAACTACCAATTTCGGTGGATAATTAGTAGGTTGCTTCAGGGTCCGAATGGATGGCGACTAGCCCGCTTACTTGAAGTATCATTGTGCAGTAAATCGTGTTCACATTTCACTACAACTATTGTCCCTTTCACTCACAAAAAACACTCTTTCTTGCTTTTGACTTTCGATTCCAGTGCTTATATTCTGAGAGAGAATATAAGCACGGACTAGGGACTATTTCTTTAAGCGTTACAGCACTATCCTGATATAGGGACCCCTTTGACCTCGTACGGGACACATTTATTTTAAGCTTTTTTTTTGCTGCATTTATACCTACTTTTTTTTGGTTTGTTTTATTGTTCATACTCATTTATTTATGTGAGCCAAAATAAATACTTTTTGTTTCTATTTCCACCCCCTTTAAAAGTCTGTTTCTCACCTTGATGGCATAGAAAAGCACGTAACTGCCTACCAGTGCCGAACACATCTTATGAGTTAGATGTGTGTCCTGTTCCAATCGCTTCAAAGTGCTGTCAGCAATCTGACTGGGGGCAATCCCTTAGAAGGCCAAAGCCTGCCGGGGTCGCGGGACTGTCTTATCAGGTAGCCGACAGTACGAGTCTGACAGTCCCTCCCATTCTGCCGTGGGTGGACTCATTTGATATTTTACAACGAAAAAAAAAGTTAACTGTGTTTTAAATTATTTTACTCTGGATTGGCATTTCGTAAAATGATAACAAGATATTCTGTATTAAAACGCATTTTCTGCTCAATTATATGTCTTACAAATTCTGCTAAATGATAAGCTCTTGCTATCAGCCAACTACTCGTATTATTAAATTTGTAGTTGCCAGATCAACAATGCTTATCGTACTGCAATTATTGTCTGTCCCTTATCTCCTAGACCTAGCTAAGAATTACCTATCGTTTTCCTATCCTATTTTAAATGTATTATAAGTTGTTGTTGCTGTTGTTAACGCCAGAAGGTCTAAAACGGCCACTTAGCAATATTCCCAATAATTCACTTCTTGAATGAATAATAGAAGAATAGCCACATTACGAAGTTAATCATTAGGAATATTGCTTAAAGTGTCCGTTTTAAACCTTCTGGCGAAAACAGGTTATACATATTGATAAGTAGATATAACCAACCATTACCTAATTAAGTAGGGAGTTAATTATTAATCAGTTGATTGGCGCCGTTATCAAATATCGGTTCACGATCCAGGTCGGCCTATTGTGGGGTTGCGGCCGTCGATCAAATCACGGCGATTGTTCGCTCGGCGCTCACTCAAATCAATGCCTTTGGATTACTCTAATGAATTACGTCCGTAATTAATGTTCCATTATAGATTATCTCGTTCTATTCATTGGTCTCATGTTAATGTAAGCTTTGGAATTTTATTTAATACGACAGGAATATGAGAAGAGGACGTTGCTCAATAGCGGCATAGTAAAATACTGGACTTGGTCATAGTCGCTTAAACTCGGTTAAAGTAAGAGTAGGACTCGGAGACTTATTTTCTCATAGAGAGTGATAAAAATAAAAGGTCCACCTCAGAAGAAACATTATTTTAAGCTCGAGTGAAGTACTTCTAATTTCTCGCTACGCTCAGGATTCTTACTTTAGAACACCTCGCTACGCTCTGGATATAAAAAAAAACACTCTCACCCTTATAATAATTGTTTGCTCCCTTGGTAAACAATCTTATATTCCCTATAAGTCATACAGAGAGAATAAATGTCGGTATTCATTCTTCATTGATGTACGTATTACAAAAAACTCTAGAAATGTCTTTTATGCTCATACCCACAGTGATGGATGGGTGTGTCCTTGTGAGTCGTGGTACCAAAACATAGGAGTTTGATGAATAGCAGATTCCTATGAATAAGAAAGGCTTTATATGGACGTGTCCGATGGCTTTTGCTAGAATTAAGTAATTTGATGGAATAATTAGAAAGTTCGGAAAACCTACCACACTACCAGCACGAAGCACTGAATAAATGCTGTTTTATTAAACCAAAACAGATTTTTATATTAGATTCAATGAAAAGTTTTAAAGGTCTCGAATTATGTACTGAGTTTCTAATGACAGTCGTATGTCAATCTCATACACCCTTTTTATCGTGTTAAAGTCATCATCCTCACACAAGGCGGGATGGGAGGGTCTGTCAGACTCGTACTGTCTAAAGCCCACGGTGCCCTTCAATAGCATTTTACGTTCCGGGGTCTTGTTTCCCTGATAAGACAGTCCAGTGCTTTAGTCCTCCAGTATACTGCATCGACCGGGAATTGAACCCGGACGGCCCGCGTGACCGGCGAGCTTTCTGCCACTGAACAATCAGTGTATCCCAAACACCTGTATTGGCAAAGCGTTCGATAGTTTTCTTTCTTTAACTACGCCATTCTCTTCTTGTGGATTATACATTTTTTCAGCAGTTCACATAGATACAAACATGAGAAATTGAATAGGAAACAAAGATTGTAACTATTGTAAGACAGAAACATGCTATAGACTACACATATCATCCAATACCACACAGGATACATGGATAATTCAGAGCCAGTGGAGGGTGGCGTGACCATAGATAACGCGCCGGAAGTAGAGGAAGGTGTCGCTTGCGAGCCGGAAGTGCCGCGATCCGTTGCGTTATCGCCGCCGCGTCCGGGATGAGCTGGCAACATTACTGCGAAATATTTATATATACGTTTATAGTTTATCTACCGGATGGTGGGGATGAGAAATAAATATAGTGGGTTAACCTTTTCAGTTTGGTGTATATAAATCAAGCGTTCGTCCGGTTTTGCTCGGATTTGTGCTAGTTTTAACCAGGGAACGTCCGGTATTTTTTTTCCAAAAGAGACCGTGTTCTGCTCGTTTTTGTAGACCCTCTTCGAAAGCTACACATAACTCTTTTCGTGAAGGTAGTTTTCATTTGTAAAAGGAAAAAAGAGGTGGGTTTTCTGTTCCCTAGCCTGCTCTGCTGCCTCTATTAAAACTCCCTAGCTTTCAAAATAAACTTATCACTGGCCGTTTCAGCGAGCAAAGAGAAGAAGTCTGAAGCCGAACGAGTTCCATATTGCTTTATCTAAATCTGAAGCATGGGATCAAAGTGATCCTTGTGACTTTGATACGTGAAAAGATATAGTGAGTAGTTTGTATCATTATTTTACTAAAACAACGTGACTTTTCTTAAGTCGGGATCGTTGTGAGTACGTTGTTGTACACTAATCTCTAGGTTCTAAAAGTTTACTAAGTGGGTCATGTGATATACCTTTAAGTAATTTATATTTTATGTTTCTCTACCACAGATAACCTCTTCTAGATTCCGCATAGATGCAACTTATGTGCGTCATACCACACGTCTTAGTGCATTCGCCATTACTTAAGGCTCTTCGCACACAACGCGACGCAAGACTTTTTTTTTTCGTGGTAAAATCATCAAATGAGTCCTCCCACTCAGGGCAGGGCGGGAGGGACTGACAGACTTGTACTAACTAAAATCCACGGTGTCCTTCACTAGCCCTTTACGTACCAGGGTTACGGTGATGGGTAAGTCCCGCGACCTCGGCAGGCTTTGGCCCTCTACAGGCCCCGTCACTATGCTGACACTCCTTGAGGCGCGCGTGGAACACAACGCGCCGTCGACCCGGGCATGGGCCATGGTCGGGCTGCGAGTCGCCCATTACTCGCCGCCCGCATGCCCGCGCCTACGGTGGCCGGAGATCGTCTTGCGACGTCCGACGCCGTGGGCGTCTACCACTGCGGCTGGGGTGGAGGGAGGTCGCTGTTCTCTCCCTCACGCGGCACGCCTCCTCCTTCGCGAGCATGACTGCTTCGCAGAAGGAGGCGACCGCTTCCCACTCCGTCTCGCCCCGCAGCATGGCCTCGACCAATGTCGGGCGCGAGAGGTCTCCGCCTATCGCCATCGTGAGGACACGGCGGTGCTCTACCCAAGCGGGGCAGTCCTGCACCGTATGCTCCATTGTGTCCTCCGGACGATCCTCGCAGTGGTGACACCCAGACGTTTCCTCCTTCCTTATCCGACACAGGTACCTCCCGAAACTTCCGTATCCGGTGAGGACCAGCGTCATGCGGAAGGTAAGGGCGCCGTGACGCCTATCCAGCCACTCCTCAAAGAGGGGTCTTACCGCCGCGATTGCGGCGTGCCTGACGCGACGTAAGACTTGCAAAAATAAATATAATTTCATATTATCATCATTTCTTTTCATTTCAAGATTCCGAAACCTTACGACTTTGGTATCGATTGAAGCGCGCCTGTGTAAGAACCTCTATGGATTTGTATTGCGACAGTCGCCTGGATACCAAAGTCGTAAGCTATCGGAGACTTGCATCGCGTTGTGTACGAAGGAGCTAAGTTCGTCTTGTATTGTCTACATTGAACATGTTTGAAATTCTATGCGGTATCTAGAGGAATCTGTGTTATACACAATCTAAAAATATACAGAAGAATTTCCATTTTAATGAATTCAACATGTATAGTAGTCAGAGTAATTATACGTTAATACTCGCCGTGAATTTCCGAGGCAACAATTATATTGGCGAATGATGCTGCACAGAGTGCAAGCATGCGTACTGACAAATTGGTAGGTCGGAGCCGCTTGCGAGGCAGCCAGCTACGAAGGATATGGAGGAGGCAAAGAGAATGCTTTGTGAAGTAAAGTTTTATGAAGTACTATCGACACGCCCCGGCTTCGTACAGGTGCAATCTCTACTATATTATGCATGTTTTATACATATAAACCTTCCTCTTGAATCTTGACTCTATCTATTAATGAAACCGCATCAAAATCCGTTGCGTAGTTTTAAAGATCTAAGTATACATAGGGACAGACAGACAGACAGCGGGAAGCGACTTTGTTTTATACTATGTAGTGATGAAGTATGGTTCTTTAGCATCGTTGTGATTTGAAAGTCGATGAAACCAAAAAGCGACAGTAAAAAGAGACAGACACATAAATTCACAAGATTTATCGTTGGAGAAAATGAGATAGGAATTTTGTCAGGAATCAGAGACTGTAGACAGTAGAATGTACTGACTTGTGACCGTCACAGGTTACATTTTAGATCTACAAGTAGTTGTTTATGGTCTGGGTGTTTGTGTATGTGAGTTTAAATGTTTGTAAACGCACCCACAATACAGGTGAAATTCCGAGTCAGGGTGAGAGGTTTCAAAAAAAAGTAATACACTTCGAAAACTAGCACTTATCCCACTACGATTAGGTTCAACATGCAGTGTATTTCACACATGTCTTTTTTCTTATCTTCGTCACACTTGTGCGGAAATAAAAGAATCCGGGTAGGTAACAAAATCCAAATAGTCGGCGGTGGTCGGCGGGCGGCGGTGTTCATTTTTTTAATTTCACCAAAGAGTTTGTCGTCTTTAAGGTATAATATGCATATCTTTTGAATATTTAAATTGTTTAAATAAATGGAACATCATAGATAAACATGATCATTAAAAAGAAACATTTACTTTGATGAACAAATTATTTTCTTTATTTCATTCTTTGTAAGTTCGCTTTTCAACATCGAGGCTCATTAGCGAATATTTGCTTGTATTCTGAATTTTCTGAATTTAAAAACATTATTTTATTCAATTTTTATAGTAGGCTGTTAAGCGACTTCTACCTTTGCTTCTCCTTCAACTTAGCGAAAGCAAAGCGCAGAAAAAAAGAGCCTTGCTAATAATAATTATGGCCAAAATAATTTTCATTCTATTTATTTTTAAATTTACATTACATTTTTAAATATTTATACAAAAAAGAAATTATAAAAAGAAAAAACATTTAAAAATATAAAAAATAGTAATTGTTACGACTCCTTATCACCGCGAGTATTCTGCCTCGAATGCAATAAATAACTTAGCTCAAGAAAACTAATGCAGGTAGCATTAGTTTTAGCATTGTTGAGCTGGGGCTGAGTAAGTTGTATGATTGAAGTATAAATTTCAAGTTATTTTGTGCTCCAACATAATAAAAAAAAATTAAATCACATATGGATACCGGGTCCAAATTTCGTAGTTCGCACTTTCATGTCACGCCTGCCTCACTCGCTGCATTTTCGCACCAGAATTATTGAGGTTCATTAAAATGTACCTCTTTGCTTAATATTCAGTACAGTTTCATATTCAAATGACTTTAATTAAGGTTAATGCGGCTTATAAGGCTTTTGAAGTATGTTGTTCTCATCATTACAATAAAATCTTTTTTAATAACGAACCGACTTAAAAAAAAAGAAGTAAGTATATAAATAACTTTTCTTTCGAAAGTGGCTTTTTTATTTCATTGACTTTTACCACCGACTTCCGAAATAGTCTTGTCTTTGTTTTAAAAGTCAGTTTCTTTTTTTTAAGTTTTGTATTTTACCCTTTATAGTTGCGAAATTAAAAAAAAAACCGCATCAAAATTAGTTGAAGATCGCGGGTAAAACATACGGGTCAAATTGAGAACCTTATTTTTTTTGAAGCCGGTTAAAATATGGTGTACTAACTAAATGTCAGTTTTAATACTTATTTTTGCTGAATAATACTAATGACTGGTTTCATGTTCAGGTCAGACAATTGATAACAAGAATCGACTGCTACGCCTTGAATTCGGTTCCCGCACGGATCAAATATTTGTATTAAAAAAAAAAAATAAGATGTGTTTGCTCTTGACCTTAGTCTAGATCTGTGGTAAAGGAGACAAGGACGACGATGGAGCGCGCTTACCTAGAAAAAGCAGTGTATAGCAGTGTATTCATCATTTCTTAGTAGTTATTAAATTTTTATAATTTTTTGTCTTTTCTATAAATCACTTACTAATAAAAAAATTCTGTATCGGATTACACATATTAAAACGTAAGCGTCATTTTTATTGCAGTTTTATATTGCGTACGCAAAAATTCAGCAACCGTTATACAAACGAGAGATTTTTGAGTTACAGTTCGGAGAAAAAGCCATGATGCCCATGATCGAAAAAGTGTGCTGTGTGTGAAAATGCAAAAACCATTTCGAGGAACGGAAGGTAAAATTTATGAAAAAATGCCAGAAAAAGCCAGAATCAAAGCACTTGCAGTTAGAATTTGCAACAATTTGAATTTAAAATTTTTATGAAGTTGAATGTTCGATGCATATGTGTTTTTTATATATTATATTTACAGACGCTAGCACATCAACCTACCTCCATCTGACAACAATTTTCAATCTTATCACAATAGTGGAAGGTTAATATTCGATTTGTTAAATTTCACAGATTCGGGTATTTTGGCTTGCTGGCGTCTGTATCTATGTTGTTTCATTCGTTCATTTCTACGTGTAGGCAGTTGAACGACAACTAGCAACGCAAATATTCGAAAAATAACAACACCGTTTCCTACGTAATTTCACAATTTTTTAAATTTTTATAAAAATCTTTGATATCCGATCTGAACCGATTGCAATATTTGTTTGGGGTAAATATTAAAAATTTCGAGCCGTTGAACACACGTGGCAACGATATAATATTTTAAAATAAAACGATAGCAATTTTCAAAAAAAAAAAATTGTGAAAAATTTAAGCAGTGCAGCGGACAATGGGCTCGAATCGCAGTGGCATGGTAGTAACAAGTGATACTCGAGTGACCGGAAGTGCTCGTGCGGATAACGCTCCGGAACGTGTCCGATTCCGGCCGAAGCGCTGCATCGCACGCTTCCGGTTCCGGCGCTGCGCCACTGCCAGCCAGTTTGTTTAATAACCTCCAATAATGAACAATTATTACGTTTCCCGAATACTGCAACAAATAGAATACCTGACGTTATTGGAGGGTAGTTGAATAAGCGGTAAGTAGTTTTACAAATATTTCTTCTTCTTCCGTGCATTAGGACTGAATATGAACAATCAGACATTATTAGCAATCGAATAAATGATTATGTGATTAAGTGCTGTCAACGACCTTCATCTGTCAACTGTCATTTGAAAATAACGTTTAGCAAATTCCAATTTGTCTTTAATAGTGTATACTTATATCTTTCTTACCTTGTTACAGTTATTTACATATATGATAATTGTTTGTTTAAAATCTTGTTAAAAAGGGGTACATGACGTCACAATATGGCGTCGGTAAACCATACTTCATAGTTGAAGTGCATAGTAATGCATCGTCACCATTATTATCGCACGCTCTAGTGTTGGACAGTTGAGTATGGCCTTTAGTTAACTTCTCAGGTCGATCAAAATGTTATACGTTTTTTTTGTCATCAGACATTTATTGCTCGAATATTGGATTTATGCCCGTTTGATAGTTATATACTTGCCCACATGGGACTATAACATAAATGGTGAAATTATAGAGTATAGGTATATGGGTAATTCTTTACTCAAGTCTTCAAAATGGATGGAATGTTATGATTAAACACCCAGCATTTGCAAAAAAAACCGGGATAATTCATATCCCAACAATTCTTGGAAAAGCAAAAACAGTTTACCCTTAAATCGAGGCAACAAAAGTTGTTTAAATAATTGTCGTCGGCTTCCATTTTAGCTGATTGCTGGCGCAGCCTCTGTGACCTGCCTTTTATAGTGCACCCGCTTTGTGTCGACGGCTCGCCGAGGCGCCTCGTGTGTGCCTCAAATTATCATAATAACTCCTACGTAATATATCTAGGCATGTACCCTAATACGAGAGTTAAAACTGGGAAGGCTTAATGCTAAACTTAGTATTATGAAATACCTAGGTCGTGAAGTTTACGCTTATAAAGGGGTCTTAGCTTTGGTAGTAAGGTGATTTTGCGAAACGTTTCAGACCGAGCTCCTCTGTTTAAATTGACTATAAAAAAGAGAATTTTTGAAATCTTGGAACTTTCTTGAGTACAGTAATATACTTCACATCATCACACGCCAAAGTTTATAGCCCAATATGATTAGGTACTTACAAAATTCAGCCATAAAGATGGATCGTCCCGTCAAACTCACCCGGCTCATACATATTCATCAATTCACTTATTTTTTGTTATTTAAACTTTAACTAACTAACGTATTTTATAAAAAATACGATATAAAAATACGGGACTACGGCTTATATCCTGTCAACCTCATTACTGTTCATACAGCGTGAAAAGAGTGCGCACCAAAATTTTAAATTCGTTACAAAATATTTTTACGATTTTCGCTCTTTACATTGCGTTGCGGCTGAAATGATTTGTCACAAATATGAACGTAGCGCTCAAAGGATTTATGTTTCAGTGACAACGCAATAGTAAATAAATAAAAATACTGGAAATCGAATGAAACAAAAAGAGCAAGAGGAAATAAATATACATCGTGAAATATTTAATAGCTGGAAGCGGATTAAGTATTTTGTTTTCAAAAATACATTTCAGATTTACAGCAGCGTAAAGGTTATATTCAAAGGTAATTATTTATAATCGGATGGACGTGTCGAGAAAACAAATTGCGGAATCGATCGGTTTTCGCGAGTGGCCATTAGTAAGACTGTTCGAGAACCCTCGTGGTCTCACGCGCCGAGCGTGCTCGAATCAAGTGCTTTGTCTCGCCCTCTCGACTACTCTCGACTACTTTCACTATATGTCACAATACTCGATTGTTAGCAGCGTATTAAATTCTGTTTAGACGCACCCCTTGACGGCTTGTTTGACGACAAAAGATTCAAGTAGGAGGGACAGTGTTATAATTTTTTATACGTGTGCAGTCTCCACTGAATTGGGTATTAAATGATGCATCCAGTTGGAAACTTTGGAACGTGTTCCTCCATTGATCAGGCAGTCGATTTGCATCAGCTTTGTAAACACGGATCAACATTTTCCTTTTATAATTTGTTTAAATGGCTTAATAATAAAAGGAAAATACGAATAAGTGCTTACTACTTGATAATGGAGCAGTGAATATTACTAAGTGCGTCATTTTCATTGTAGAGCATTTTACAGCCATTCAGCATTTCCGCGATTCTTTGAAGCTCATAACTAATGCACATAAATTACTATACAAGGGTACTTCACCGCGAAAATATGCAAAATTACGTGTAACGTGCAGCGCGAGCCACATGTGGGGGGTTATTAGGAAAAGTGGAAATTGCAATAAGGGCGCTTTCAGTACTCATACATGTTCATTCACGCCCCCGTGCCACCATAAGTGATGTACTCGCATTCTGCCCGCTGTTTAATATTTAAATAACTCACTATTTTATTTAACTTCCACATATAAACATGAATGTGGGCGCTTTTGCTTCTTGAGGAGTTTTTTTCGTTTATTACCTTTCCACGAGTTGTGTCGAAGTAGTCCACGATGAGGCCGCTTGATACTGATAAGGCACGCCGGCACTGCTCTACACAGTAAGAGGGGGATGCACAAAGCTGGGATTGAGAAAAACGCATCCACTCCCAGTAATGGCTATTTGATTAATTCCGGAGTTGTAGCAATAAAATAGAGTGACTAATAATCCCTGCGCTAATGAAGAGCCATTATTAATGACGCTGCACGTTGTTCATAATCTCCTCTTTAATCAAATTGGAATACAATGAATTAAACATAGCGGTGTATTATAAGTTGCTCTTAGATGAAACAATGGCAAAATTGTAGAATAAAAATTAAACTGAGTCTTCATTAACTGAATATCAGTGTTTGATTTAGTAATTATCGTTCATCATTAAATTATTTCCGGACATAAAAGCAGTGCTTATTTGGTGACAAAATGAGAACATAACTCTGACCACACATTTCGCACAGATAATAATAAGGTCGGGTGTCAGATGGAATGAAACATCACAAGATATTGTACAAGACTGTCCTTTAATATGAGGTTACACGTTTATATATTGGTTACACACATAGAAATAGTAAGTACTTACATACTACATCACACCTCCCAAGGCAATAAAAAAAAAAAGTATTTCATTCTTTGGATACTTTTTTTTTTTTTTTTTTTTTTTTTTTTGATCTGATTATTACTTATACTAAATATTTGGTTACATAATTATTGGAATGTATTAATAATGATTATACCTAAAATTACAACAGATGTTCCGTCAGTGTTTATAAACAATACGTGTACTTATTAGCTGGCATAATCTATCCAGTGTAACACGAGTGTATGTCATTTTTCAGCCACAATCGCAATGTAGCTCTGTAACCTAAGTGTTGTTACTATACATAGTTATGAGTAGTACAACTTCGTTCTGTCTTTATGAATAACATCATTTTTACCATTGATGTTTACCTCTACATTCGGAGACAAATCTCTAATAACAGGATAAGGACCACTATAAAGATTTGAGAGCTTATTACCAGTTTCATTTTTTATCAAGATTTTATCATTTGTCTTATATTTTATTGGTCTTATATATTGATCATGTCTGTTTTTCCTTTCTAGTTTTGTATTAATTAAATTTTTCCGTGCTTCTGTTTGTGAAATCTGCAATCTATATTTAAGCTCAAGGGGATAACTGTCATAATTGTAGAGTGGTTCTACTGTTCTTAAAAGGTTACTTGGTAAGTTACATTTCTTTCCGTAAACAAGTTCGAAAGGAGTAAATTTTGTCGATGAATGTACTGTGGTATTGTATGCGAAGGCCCAAAAAGGTAACCATGAACTCCATGAGTCTGGTCTTTGATTGATGTGTATTCTTAAAAAGGCCCCTAGGGTTTTATGGGAATTCTCTAGTGCGCCAATACTCTGATGATGATATGCTGTTGAGTTCAGTTTAGAAATATTTAGAATTTTACATACCGCTTTGAATGTGTCTGACATAAATTCCGTACCTCTGTCAGTAGCGATTTCCCGTGGCACCCCGTGAAGGAGAATGAAGTTGTTGACGAACACACGAGCGACTTCAGCTGATGTTTTACTCATTAGTGGAAAAGCACATACATATTTTGACAGTTCGCACTGAAGTGTTAAAATATATGTGTAATTATTGTAATCTCTATCAAGTGGCCCCACTATGTCTAAAAATATTTTTTCAAATGATGATTGCGCCGTTGTGGTTATAACCATGGGTTCTTTTACTATAACAGTATACTTTTGTTTTTGACAAATAGTGCATCTTTTAACAAAGTTGTTTATATCCTTTTCGAGCCCCGGCCAGAAATAATATTTTTTAATGTTGTTAAACATTCTTTTTATGCCTGCATGGCCACTTGTCGGTAACAAGTGGAAGTCATTTAAAATGATTCTCCTGTCTTCTAAATTATCTACCCTTTCTATATCATTTAAAATACATAGCCGTGGTCCTTCCCATTTTTTATATCCTTTAATCTCCTTAATTATTTTGTCTAAAAATACGTTATTGTATTTATTCTTCACAAAATATATTTCATTTATATTATTGCCATTACAGAAATCGCACATCGCTCTCACAAATGCGGCTGGCGTCAGTTGTGATCGAGCAGATGGATTTATATACAATACTAATTTTTCATGATCATATGAAAATATACCATTTTCCTTTGATATTCTATTTATTTTTTGTAGCCTGTTTAGGCATGTTTTATCAATAAATTGCAGCTCTACTGCATTATTAGGTTTAGTAATAGTTCCTACAATCCTTGCTTCACCTGAGACACAGTTTTCTACGGTAGCTTCGGGAATCTGTGATGTTGTTTCTAATTGTTTGATTCGTGCTCGTGTCATTATAAATAAGCAGTCGTGCATACTCTTTAAATCCTTCGACGATATCGGAATTCGAGATAAAGCATCGGCGGCTGCATTTTGTTGACCTTTGACGTATTCTATTAAATAGTCATATTCTTCTAGACATAATCTGAATTTGAGTAATCTACTTGACGGTTCCTTTAAACTAAATAAATATACTAGTGGTTTGTGGTCGGTGACTATTTTGAATGAACGCCCATACAAATAGGGTCTAAAATGTTTCACGGCCCATACTATAGCCAGGAGTTCTTTTTCAATAGTCGGGTAATTCCGTTCTGCTTTGTTTAAACTCCTACTGGCGTAAGCAACTGGGCGACCATCGCCATTGGATAAAACCGCTCCTATTGCGTAACCTGACGCGTCAGTTTGTACTATAAACTGATTTTTATGTGATAAATCCGGATATTGTAGAACTGGAGGTGTAGACATACATTCTTTAAGCGTGTCAAATGCCTTTTGTGCGTCACTATTCCAATTAAATTGAACATTTTTCCTACACAAATTATTTAAACTGTGCGCAATTTCAGCAAATTTTGGTATAAATTTGCGATAATAATTCGCTAAAGCTACAAAACGCTTTACTTCATCTGTGCTTCGTGGAATTGGATAGTTTTTTATAGCACTAATCTTTTCTGGATCGGGTAACACACCGTTGTCTGTTACGACGTGGCCTAAATAGAGCATTTCTTTCTTAAGGAAGTCGCATTTCATCGGATTTAATTTTAAATTAACAGTGCGCAATCTTTCTAAAACTTCGATTAAATTTTTGTTATGGTCCAATAAGCCCCGACCCATTATAATCAAATCGTCCTGATAACATAAACATTTTTCGTAATTAAGGCCCGCCATTGCCATTGTCATCATTCGGGCAAATGAGTTAGGACTTGTCTTAAGCCCCATTGGCATTCTAGTCATTTGAAATTGGCCTGAATGAAAAGCTGTAAATTTCCTGCTATTGGGTTCGAGTTCCACGTTATAAAACCCTTGACTTAAGTCTAAGTGTGTAAAATAGATACAACCAGAGAGTGAATCTAATATTTCATGAATATTTGGCAGAGGGAATTTATCATTTTGTACACTGTTATTTAGCTTTCGGTAATCAATGACTAGACGCCATTTTTTCTCTCCGTTTGATTTCTTTGGTACTAAAAGAACGGGACTAGACCATTCGCTATTACAAGGTTCAATTATACCTTGTTCGAGCATGTGGTCAATTTGATTCTGTATTTCCCCTTTTTGGGAATGTGGGAGCCTGTAGGGTTTGCTATAGATTGGTCTAGTACCGGGTTTTATAGTTATTGAATGTTTATATATGTTTGTCGTAGTTAACTGGTCTCCTTCGAGATAAAAGGTATCATTATATTTTGCACATATATTTATAATACTAATTTGTTCCTCTTTATTTAAATGCGTTAAATTTAATAATGGTAACAGTTTTTTGACTCGTTCTGTATTTTTACTGGGCTTGTCAAATGTACAGATATTGTAATCACTTGCTTTATGTATATTAGGTTGAATGTTATTTATATAAAAATCATTTTCAGTGGTATTCAAGATTCTAATTGGTAACTTCCCATTCGTAGGATTTGCCAGTGTGCTTGCTAAAAATATTCCGTTTCCTATTTCCGCCGCGCAGACTACACAGTCCTCCGCTATGTCGGTCGTAATGTAATGCGTACTTTCGGATCTAGCCGGTATAGTTAGCGTCTCATTATGTAAGGTAATCGGCAGACTGATTTCTTTATTGTTATTATTTATAATCAATGATTTAGTCCTATAATTAATAATCGAATGATATTTGTTTAAAAAGTCTTGGCCTAAAATGCCACTAGCCTTACAGGGTAAGGAGTCAAATACGTGGAATTTATGGTTTAGAATTTGATCGCCTGTTCTTAATTCAAGATACACAATACCGATCGCTTCTATTTTTCCACCAATACCTTTTACGACAAGCTTCCTTTTTTGGATGGGTACATTCAACTCACAAATGTGTTTATATTTTACGGCCGATATGGAAGCTCCGGTGTCGATTAGCCACGTATATGTAAGACTATTATGCTTGGAGTTTAATGAAATATGATATATGCTATTACATGACATTATAACACTTTTATTCACGAAAAAACTCTTCTAAATTTCCATTACTATTTTCGGATTGACTTTCCCGCGGGTTTGTATCTGTCAAAATATGCATATGTTCTTGCTGTTCCTGGTTATTAGCCTGGTTGTAAAATATCTTACCTCTGGTTCCACGGTTTGATGTACCACGGCCGCGAGATCTCCATCCACCGCGACCTGTTTGCGATGTTCGATCATCCCTCCGTTCCGCTGGTAGGGTTGCTTGTCCTCGTCCTCGTGACATCCCCTGACCTCTGGAATTCCTATATTGGTGGTAGTTGTTATTACGGCGCATAAATAGAATATCACCTGAAGTGGACGGTGTTGAAACTTCTTCATCGACGGCTGCTTGTATAGCATCACTTAAAGATGTAAATTGTCGTGCTGCGATTATAGTGCTTAGCCGACGATTTCTCAATCCGTCGGCAAAACTTTTAATGGCTAATTTTTCGTTTATAGGTTTTAATATACCGAAGTTTGACTCATTACCTTCAGATTGTGAAATCGTCAAGTCAACAAACAAATCAGTTATCTTCTTCCCATAGTCATCTATAGAGAGATCGTTTTGTTTCTCATTGTACAATTTGTGTTGCAGAGCCGTTGCCGATTTTTTTGGTAACAGGCTTGTTTTCATAGCCTTGACTAGCTCATTTACACTGTCATATTTTGTGTTAAGTTTGAGTTTAGCAGACTGCGAAAGTCGGCTTTTTAGAACAAAATTTATTAATTTAAGTTGACCGTCTGAGTCAAGTTCCGTTTGATAGTATTCTATCCCATCAATGAGCTGTTTCGTATTTGTGCCGTCGTCATTTAAAACTGGTAATAAGCTCAAGGCGATCTTTAAATCAAATTTTGCCATATTTAGTTCGATTATCGATCCTTCAGCTGATGGTGAATTATTACACAAATCTAAAATATTGTCATACAAGCTAACAAAATCTTTGTTTAATTTATCAAATTTACGTAATTCCTCGTCTTTTAATCTAGTTTTAAGCAAATTTAAATGTTCTATACTGTCATTGAAAGTACTCAATAATTTATCGGCCTCTTTTAGCTTTTTCAAAACAATTTCACCTCTTCGTCTACTTGGCCCTATTTTTATTAAATATATTCTTATTTTAACAAGGTCATTATATAACTGTAACAACTCCTCATACATAACTGTTCATAATTATATAGTTCACATACCGTAATCTCGATTATGATTTCACTGCTAAGGCACGTGTACACAGTCCGAATTAGACTTGCCGCACTTTCATACATTTATTAGGACACTGAACTCACTAGAACACTTGCCGAATTGTAGAATTTGTTATACGCCTCTGTGTTGTTATGGACCCTTGTTGGAACCATGGACCCGACATTCCTCGCTTGCATACATGCCACCAGCACCGCCGCGGCACCTTCCGGATCGGTCCACAGAACGCCTTAAGATATGTCTCGTTATCTGCTCTCGCGTCCAAGACTCATGACATCTCTTGTATATGTTATACATGAAATATAACGTACCGAGGAATAAAATCGTGCAAATGATTATTAACACGATACTTATGGCCGACAAATGTAATTTGAATTCCTCCACTGTTGCGGTGTTTTTAGCGGCGCTATTTTGATTGAGAAATACCTCTTCATTAGTTACTTTTGAGTTACACATGATTGTAAGTCACTTTTAATATATCTTCTCTCACTTAAACAGTTGCCGCGTAGAGCAAAGTCTATACTAATCGCGCACATGATTCAAGCCCTGTTTAGTGGCAGGGTCGCCATGTAAGGTCGGGTGTCAGATGGAATGAAACATCACAAGATATTGTACAAGACTGTCCTTTAATATGAGGTTACACGTTTATATATTGGTTACACACATAGAAATAGTAAGTACTTACATACTACATCACATGCTCAACGGTCCTTTTAAACGAAATGTAACCACACATTTATTTGTAATTTAACCGTCGTATAATAAAACAAATATACTGACAATCGGTGGCCGGTTAATTGCCACTCGATATTACAAGAATCGTGACACAACCACTCGAGCTGGCGTACAGCATTCGAACGTATTGTGTGCACGAATGTACCACTTCACTGCTTGTGATAGTATATATCTATCTCCACGAAACACTCGTGGTATAACAATGCAACCAGATATTGTTTTTAAACAGTCGATGGAACTGTTCGTATTCGAAGTAGGATCAATTGCAGTTCATCCAATTTATTTTTTATTCTAATAGGTTGAGTGCCATCGCTGATTTTTGAAAGGATTGCTCATGATTGGATAGCTATTTCAAAAATATTCGCTTTCGATGTTTTTTTTTTGTGCCAACAACACACAACTGTATATTGCCCCAGCACTTTTATTAAAAGTAGCCTCTCGACAGGTTCGTCAAAGCTAAAAACTGGAGTGAAAAATTAGTCCTTTAAGAAACTGTTCCCTTTACTGTACACCTCTGGAGAATGTGGCAAATTGCGGCACATGTAGTACAAGGGTTGTACAAAGGGACATGAGAGCTCTCCGCGGCAGCTCTGGGTTGCCAGCGGCAAAGCGAGCCCCTACCACGATTTATGCATGCGCCGTAATCGATGTATTAATGTCTGGCAATACCGGCAATTATACGTGACACTTTATTTATTTACTAGTGCCCCACCCGTTGCGTGGAACGGTCGTTTTTATTGTGTTTACGTTTTCAGTATAAATAAAAATAGGAAAGCGCTTGTTGGGCTTTTTTGGGAATCGGGAAAATTATAATTTTTTGCTGTAGGAATATTTACCTACACGATGTTTTTGCATGAATGATTATTTTGTAAGTGAATTAAAACCTATTAAAAGTATCTGTTGTAAGTAGTAAGTGTTGTATAGTATTTTTGTGGATATCAAGAAATGCATATTGGCTTTGCTATGTCAATCGAAATTTTGAAATAATTCGGATTATTGAATTGATTAGTTTTAACCTGCTTGGTCTACTTCATTATTTCTTCACCTCACAATCTGTTAATTCAGAATCCAAAATTTCTGACAGCTAAAGCGGTAAACGTCAAACAATTATTTTGTTTGTTTGGACGATAAAAGGACGAATGCTTAATCTTGGTTTTATCTGTATTTTTAAAGTCTCTCCTTGACCTCGCAATCTAGAAACCTACGGTCCAATATTCTCGACTGTTAGAAACGTCAAAACATGACATTTGTGTCGTTACTTTATGGTAGGCGAAGGCAATCTAATAGACAGTCATACAGCCAGCGTCCAACGAGCGATGCATTCGAATCATTCGGACGATTGAATCGATTAATCTGGCGCGTTGTTCGCAAACAGCCTGGTTGAGCGACATCGCGATGTGACACGCATGGCCACCTTCGATGGAGCTTTGTCGCTTACTGCATGATTTACTGTTCGTGTTGCGGATAACTTACCCTATTGCTCTTAATTTTCGGGTGTTTAATGTATCTGGAACGTGAAATACTGATGTGTGAATCTCAATTACTTACGTAAGACAAAGTAAGAATGTCATAACGTTAGATGTTGGAAATAGGTGCAATATAATCGGGAAAAAGCAGTGGTGGCCTAATGGTTTAGGCCACGACTTAATAATAAAGGTTCGAATCCAGCCAAGCGCATTGTTTTGTGTAATTTATTTCATTACCTCTGCTCTCAAAACGGTGAAGAAATACATCGTTACAAAACCGGCATGTCCTAGTACCAAAAATTCGAAGACATAATGAAGTCTACCAATCCTCTGTGCCATCGTGGTATATTACGGCCAACTCCTTCACACAGAGAGGAGGCCTGTGTCCCAGCAGTGGGAGCATATAGACAGATAATGAATCGTGGAAATTACTTTTTTTTTTAAGTACATTTTCTTTTGAAACATACCTCAAAATAATGCAATAGATAAAGATGAAGCAAAAAAGTAAATAAAAAACAAAGCGATGAAAAATATGTGTGTGGAAGAATAATAAAATTCCTCCAATGCGCAACTCACATAAGAGAGATTAATCAAGAAAATTGTTAATGTCTGGAAGCTCCTGTTCTATGTTGGCAATTACTAGCACTAATTAGTTATCTTTTTACACAGTTTGTGTCTGGGAAATGTTTTATGAGACAGGTTTCATTTTTTTAACTGCGTTTAATGTATAAAATAAGGAAAGTAGACATTTTAGAAATAAGCACCTGCAGTAAGACAAACCATGAACAAAATTAGATCTATATTATACGACCATAACGCTGGGATCGTAAAAGCAAAAATAATAAATAAATAAATATAAAAAATGTAAAAAGTGCGGAAAATAAAGCTTTGTCAATACCTACACTTCCTCGAAAACTGCCTCTTATCGTACTAAGATATAAATTAATATTTATGTATAACTTTTTAACTAAGAAAAATAAAGTAGTATACTTAGATATTTACTACGATTAGGTTCAACATTTAGTGTATTCCACACTCGTGTTTTTCTCATTTATCATAACGTGTGTGGAAATAAAAAAATCCACAGATAAACTAAGTCCAAATTGTATGAATGCCCATAGACGGCGGTGTATGCTTTTTTTTATTTCGGCAAAGATTTCGGTGTCTTTAACCGTATACCGATGACCGATTCATCATTGGACTTTTCGTCGACAGGACGATTAATTTATGTCCGGTTTCATCGACAGACTCTTTTAACAACGGACTTTTCGCCGACAGATTCTTTTATATTCGTTATATTTCGATAACAGGTGGGCTACTATGATGTCTTAAAGCGAGAGTAGTTCGATTGTGGGAACGAGATGGTGTTAGACGATTTGTATAGCTCTGTCTCTTTCCCACAGTGGAACTACTCTCAACTTAATACGCCAAGGTAGGCCCGCCTTTCCAGCTATATAATGTTTCATCAACCCGATGGTTCACTTATGATTTCTTGATTACTTTTTTTTTTATTTTCTTTGTTGTTCTATTTTTCTTTTAGTAGATTGTGTATGTAAATGTTTCATCATGTTGGCCCTACTTCATGAATAACATCAAGCAAACACAGGTAGATATTCCATCGGAAAACTTAAAAAAATAAGTAGTAACATAACAAAGTATAAAGAGAAAGCTAAATTTTTTTTTGACTCGAAAATGAATGGAAGAATAACACGATAATTTATGCAACCTAGATATGATGTGCTTCTCGTTAGTTTTTCGAAAAATAGGTAGCAAAAAACTTAGAAGTGAAAAATTAATATTAAGCAGAAAATAGTTTGATATTTTCCTTTCAAGTGCTTGTCATGTACAAGCCACCTTAATGTTTAGTACCAACTTTATGAATAATATCAAAACTCCCTATTATCCGACAACTTACAAACAGAACTCAACGTTTGCTAACAGCCATGAAAGTTTGATGAAATGTACGCAATATTCGCAGTTAATCGCTACACTTTGCTAGTGCCACACTCATAAGCACTGATAGTTAATTTAGCAGGAATGCATGAATAGCTGAGTGTGTGATTCTGAAGCGCCTGCAGTTGGCTCAAGAGGTTCATTTGAAATTCATATAGTAGACGTCCGGGATGTAAAGATACTGGATAGCTTTGGCGTTTTTAAATGTAGTAGGCGGTCTATTATTTATTATCTACACTAATATAATAAAGAGGAAAGATTTATATTTTTGTGTATGCGTGTGTATGTAGGTTTGTAATTAATTAACTCAAAAACTACTGTACTGATTCCTATTTTTTTTTTCACCGTTGGAAAGTTACTTTCGACCTGAGTAACATAGGCTATAATCATGCTCAATTACCCACCCGTGCAAAGCTGGGAAGAGCGGCTCGCTAGTGAGTTGATAAAGTACTTTTTCGGAAAAGTATCTGACTGTTTCGGTTTTAAGTGTATGAGCGCAAATGTATATTGGCTGAATTTTCCAATTGCCCAGTTGAAAAATTCATTCTGTATACATATTCGCCGTATATTACTACTTTCCAGAAATTGATACTTGTAAGCGACACTATGGGATGGTTTAATAGCACAGTGTTTTTTTTTTTTTAAATTAACGCGTTTGATTCCTGGGCAGGAATATTGTTATTTAAAAAATCCAATGATTCAGTTTTGGTTTTCATAAAATTCGAACTCTAGGCTCCATCCAAAAAAAAAAGTATATTCTTCATAGTTTCAGATTTGATCATCCACACCCTTTTTTTTTTTTTATCGTGGTAAAATCATCAAATGAGTCCTCCCACCCAGGGCAGGGCGGGAGGGACTGTCAGACTTGTACTGACTAAAATCCACGGTGTCCTTCACTAGCCCTTTACGTACCGGGGTCACGGTAAGTCATCCACACCCTTGCATTAACATTAGGGTTTAAAGCTTTGCCAAGCACAAAAGGCAATGGTCGCGGGACTCACGAATTATCGTGACCCCGGAACGTAAAGGGATATTAAATTGTCCCTCCTGCTGTGCCCTGGGTGGGACGACTCATTTGATGATTTAACACCGCTGGAAAAAAAAGTATTTAAGTGCAATATGGTGGAATCTGGTGTCCATAGATGGCGGAAACCACAGCTGCTTTTTGCCGCTTAAAACTATTTAAAGAAATTCAAAGACTACGTAGTTCTCTTCTCATTAGACATACATGGTCAAAATAGAACGACATGGTGTATCAAAAATGACAATAAAGTTTCATATTTAGAAAAACACAAAATGATTCCATGTACTATAAGAATAATAAACAATTATGTATTATAAGTATTTGAAACATGATAATGAGAAGCAGAATAATTAATTCATAAAAACTGCACCGCCAATTATACAGTGCATCCAATATTGATCAGAAGACTGTGAATTTGTATTGACCGCAGAGAAGTAACGTGGCGAATATATTCCAGCCACTTTGTTTCAATTAATTAATGGGATTTGTGAATTGTGGGAAATTAATAAAAATAAATCACGCGTCTATCCATGTATGAGCCGGGAAAATTGGAATAGCTTGGAACCCTGGTAACAGCCGGGATTAACGACGGTACGCAAAAAAATATAAGGAGATTAAACGATTATTTTTATATTCATAAAATATTGATATTGTAGGGCTAGTAGGCAATGATGGTAGGTATTATGAAACCTTGCAAATCAAACCTTTTATCTGACTTAAAAAAGGAGGTCCTCAGTTCGCCGTGTATGTTTATGTATGTTTGTACGTATTATCTTCATCGTTTGTATTATCTCGTGTTTGGCTGAACTGATTTTGATGCAGTTTTCAGTAAATTGTTTGTTACAATTTCTAAACATACATAGTAAATCTCAAAATAGGCCAGCGTTAGTGTATGCCAGCTTGAAACATCGGTCACAGAAATAACTCCTCGGAAAGACGAAAATATCAATGAAATCCCACATGTCATTTATCCAAGACATTGCCGCTTCGGTGGGGCTTGACTCGGTGGGCCACCCATAGCGGCTTAACTCGGATTCTTCGACGTAAATAAAGCGTTGCCAACACTGCACAGTTTTTCAACGAAACTGCCTGTGATAAATAATAACTATTCAGTAAATATTCACATGACACTCGCGTTTAATATTCTACGCGTTAGCTTTTAGCCTGAAAGTTTTAATAGTGTATCGCTGTATGAAGTCTGTTTGTTTGTTTCAGGATGAATGTTACCTTTATAACCTTTTGAGCGATGGAACAATGAAAAGTAGCGGTTTACGGAGAGTTCTCGGAATTGCTATTCATTTGGCCTATATATTCAACTGAAATCAGGTACGTAACAGTACTCAACTTATGTAATTTCAAAAATTATTCATGGAGTCTAGTAATCTGAATAGTGAATACCTTTTTACCCGACTACGGCAAAGCCAAAAGGAGGGTTATGATTTTGACCGGTATGTATGTTTGTATGTATGTATGTTTGTTTGTTCCCTCATAACTTCTAAACTACTTATCATTACATGACAAATAGGGTCTCGTTAGAAGCGTCTCAGTTGTCCGCTGGTTATAGGGTAGGTGACGTGTCACCAAATCCAATATGGCGCCCTCTAGGGGATGAGAAGTAGTTACAGAAAAAAAAAATCGCAAGGTATCGACATGGGTATCAAATTAAAGGGCTTGATGAGCACATTTGAAATATATATATATTATATAGCTTTTACCAGCTAATTTTCTGTTTCTAACAGTGTCAACATGGGTATCAAATGATAAATCTTCAATTCACAACTCAGAAAGTATACATATAACGTAAGGGAGAAGGAGGCACATTAGCACATTTTTCATATTTGGACTCCTAAAAAATCAACTGTAAGGAGAAATAGAAAAGACATATTTTTCTAAGCTTACTTACTCCTTTGTTAATTTAAAAATGATGAAATGTTTGAATTTGTTGAAATCGTTAAAGAGAAAAATGTGTTTTTTTTAAAACTCAAATTTGTTCAAATCTGCCTCCCCAAGGGGGCACATTTGAATCAACATGGGGCAGTTTTGAAAAATGGGTTAGAAACCAGAAAATTGAGAGAAAAGAGTAATAATTTGTCTTTATTATAATGATAAATGTTGATATTAAAAAATGAAATAAACTTATACGAAACTTTTAAAGTTAAATCTTCCATTACAGTAACAAAAATAAAAATTATAGTTTTTAATTGTGTCTGACTTCCTCCTTGTTAACAAAAATAATTATATTGTGATTATAATTATATAATACTGCCTCAGACACAAAATTAAACATAAAATAAACTCAATATCAAACTTCTAAAACTTTATAATAATTTTTAATTTAGTCAGACTTCCACTTTTGTAACAAAAATAATCATGTTTCGCAATCATTTTAAAGTAATCATCTGACGTAGGTCCTGTCCTACTTATCCCATATGAAAATAAGAAAATCGTCTCGTTCAAATGTGCCCCGTTTGTTTTGATCAAATCTGCCCCATGGTCACTTAAAAGATAAAAAATTACAAAAAAAAAATAATGTAAAATAACTGGCAAGCAAAAACTACAATGTGAATTGAAAACTTTTAAGTATTGCACAATTTTGTGAAAGAATTAGTTGGAAACCTTTACTCAAGGTGATTGTAAATCCCTTACAACATTTATTTTTATTTTTTACTTTGCCGGTACAAATACGACGACAGGTTATAACTCTTTTTGACAACGAAACACGCGCGCTTTGTGACTTGACGTTTGTCACAGCCAATGTTGCCAATATAAAAATGAAGTTGCGGCATAGATCAACATAAAGCTGCGTTCAGAAATCAACTTGTTCAAATCTGCCCCTGTGCTAAGGTGCCTCCTTCTCCCCTAAATTACTTACTTCAAGTAATATAACCCCAAAATAGTGTAAATAAAAAAATAAAATAAATAAGATTGTGTGAAACAACCACAGGTGGCATACGACCACGGCTTGTTCTTGTTTTATACTTTTCAGTGCGCGATTTTTTCGTAGTCGGGTTTAAGTTATTTTTAACTTATTTTTTTTAACATTAGGTATACGAGTAGATCAACGTTAAAACTGTTTTGCAAAATAATAATCTACCTTTTGGTAGGTCCTTTTTTTAACGTGCTAAGGTCATCAAATTAGTCCTCACCACTCAGAGCGGCACGGGAGTGAGTGTCAGATTCGTACTTACTAAAATCGACGGTGTCCTTCAATAGTCCTTTACGTTCCAGGGTTACCAGATAAGTCTCGCGACTTGACAAGCTTTGGACCTCTTAGTCAGATTGCTGACGGCTCTTTGAGGCGCAAGTGCAACACGACGCGCGATTGATCTGGGCATGGTCTATGATCGGACGGCAAGTCACCCATAACTCGCCGTCCACATGCCCGCCCAGGTAACGGTCTTACTTTGTGTAATTTATTTCTTTATTACTGTTTTCAAAACGGACATGTCCAAGAAGACATGCGATATCTATCTGTCTCCATTGTGCCCCCGAGTCGACGGCGCGTTGTGTTCCACGCCTCAAGGAGTGTCAGCATAGTGATGGGGCCCCCTGTAGAGGGCCAAAGCCAGCCGGGGTCGCGAGACTCACGAAATACCGTGACCCCGGTATGTAAAAGGCTATTGAAGGACACCTTTTTTCAGTCATTTAGTCAGTACGAGTCTGACAGTCCCTCCCGCTCTGCCCTGGGTGGGAGGACTCATATATGATGATTTTACCACGTTAAAAACAAAAAACTCCATTGTGCCACTGTGTTGGATTACAACCCAATCCTTGCAGGGAGGATCCCTGTCTCAGCTGTGGTAACATTATAGACTCATAATGCTAAGCTATCTGTAAAGTAAGCTTTATATTTTTGTAAAATATACACAGAATTTAGTTACGAACTGAAATGAAATATAAAAAAGACTAAATTAAAACTAAAATTAAATATCTTTATTCATTTTTTAACACATATTTTTGCATTTTAAATATTATTGACAAAAAAAGAAATTAAAAACATAAAAAAATAGTGACCCACCAGCATCGGGAACAGGGTCCAAGCTGCCGGTGGTTAGGGCTCCAAAGAAAGGAACCTACTCACTATGCGAGCCGTGTCCAAGAGAACTGCTTTCTGCATCAAGCCCTAAATTACATTTTAGTAAATAATGTGCAGTTCGCAATTTTCCATTCTCAGTCGATAACTGAGTATAACAGATGTCTGATCTTCCGCTGAGCACTGGAAATAGCTCCATTTTTCAGCATTTTCGTTTACCCATCCCGCGCCATTAGCGAGATACCCACAAACCGCTCGCCTCAAAAGCAAATAAAGATTCGTAATACCTTGAAACTTTCAACGGATTTAAAACCAATCACAAAGACATATTGGACGGAGATTTTGATTGTTTATATAGGATTAAATCTTCGGAATTCACAATTTGTTTTAATAATGACATTTTGTTTGGATTGGTTCCATGAATATGGATCGCCGATGCGTGGTATAAAATTTTCCCGACACTTTTTTAGCTTTGGTAAAAATATTCATGTCACCGTTATATCCCGAATAAAATGCAATTTTTGACGAATATATTGGACACAGTTTTCGCTGCTCCACGAATATACGATAAAGGACATTAATATTGGCACTGTATCGGTTGCCTATGTGAAGTACCTAGTGTAATGTATTGCACGATGTCCAGGCCGTTACAGGGCACAACCGTCGTACTGGTTAATACAGCTGGATACTAATGCCTGCATGGCTAAATCCACCGTACTATCTATGTACCAACGTTGTACATTTATGTGTAAGCGTCTTCAAATATTTATAACAAGTGCCTACATACAGACGTACGAAAGCTTACGTATGATGCTTATTTACATTGTAAATTACGAATGCGACATTTACAGCTATCTGGAGGCGCACAGAATCCTCCGGCTTCTTCCAGAGCATCAGAGGTGACATTTTCATTTAAAATATATCGCCCCGTCACAGTTCCAGCGTTACTGTATTTACATAAAACACTCGTATTCAGCAAATTATGCGGGTATTCGAATGTTTTGATCGCGGAATCCAGATGGAGCCGGTATAAATCTCGCTTTGAGCTCGACCGGCATTCCTGGCAAGTTACCGAACAACAGTAATGAAGGTTTAATCTGCTAAATTCCTGCATAATCCGCCGGGATCTCGGAGACTCGGCTTTGCTCCCTGTCTGCCTATAATTATAACTTTAGTTGTATCTACGTGTCTTTATTAATTCTCAAGCAAATGAACATAGTGAGGATTGTGCTTATAGTCACGTTTAATTGAAGTGGGAACATACGTTTAGACATTGTTTCTTGTGTGATAAGTACATATATGTACTTAATTACCTATGAATAAGTTTCAGAATCCTATGCGGAATAGTTTAGAACATTCAGTTGTATCACATTTATTTCTAGTTAGAAAGACATTAACAAAGACATTTTTAAAAGACTTGTTGACGCTTGTCGTGACACAAGAGCTTGCTTTTACCTTGGTCAGAGGCTAAGTATTGCCATATAGAGGCAACGCCGCCAGTCTCTTGGGAACATTACCAGCTGAATGCGTTGAGGATGAATTTTTCGATGCTCTATAATAGTTTAGTTTCATTTTAATTTTGTATTTTTGAATATTATATTGATATTTTCATTATAATATTTCAAGTTAAATTTTAAAAGAAAAACGAGTAACAAAACAGAACCCATAAAACAACACATCCAAATACTTATCTCATAAATTATTTCTATTTCACAAACAGACAATAAGTCCATAATTTCGCATCTCATTAGCGTGCCTTTTCTCAAATTCACAAAGATGTCGTAATAAATTTTAATACTTTTCGTAGCGGCCATTACAATTTGCGCAAACGACGTCGCATTACACGAGGTGGCTAAAAGCACATTTTAAAAGGGCGTCTGAATAATTCCACTAGGAGTTGTACCGGGTACCCAGAGATCGGGACCAGCGACTGTAGTTAGGACACTCCGCTCTAATGACTACGTATTGTTTTAAAGAACTCAGAAATGTAGAATAAGGAATTAAGTTTTAACATTGTTTTATGAAACAAAAAGGTTCTTTTTGTAAATTTTAATTCTGTTTTGTGTGTTGTCGGGAGTGGCCGTTGGAAACGTACTCTCCACACTGGAATACTCGGAATTTTATTTAGCAACATCCTGGTTCTATAAATGCCTTTCTGAATCTAATTTATTTTTGAACTTATCTTTATAAGTATCACGTATTACCACATTATAATTTACGTTATTATATAATTTTTTCATGGGACAGTTTTAAAAGCATTTATGAAGCTAATGTACCGGTGTGTACCTTTTTAGACCTGTATAGCCTCAATATATTGTAAATAAACAAAATTCATTGTATGTAGGGCATGAAATATTCAGAGAATCATAAAGTTAATTATTAACGTGAATGTTATGTAGTTATAAATAATAAAATTCGCATGAGTGTTGAATTTCATCACGTATGATATAATAATAATGGTTGATTTAATTTAATCAGTCAGTAATTATAATGAGAATTGAATATGATTTCAAATTATTATTTCACGGCCTTTGGACCACAATAGGCTAAACATATTCATTTCATTTTATCTGATGTTGAATAGGATGATGATGTTCAGTAGGATTGTTCAACGTTGCAATGATCAAAAATTTAATCAACAAACCGATATAAAAATGCTCTCTTCTATCAAATAATAAAAAAAGACAACACGATCCTCTATTTCATGGCACATCTGCATACTTGTCTATGTCAACACCTTTGGAGAGAGCATTTAGATAATTGCGGGATAGGCGCGGTACTTTGTTGCTCGCCGCTTTTGCAGCGCTTTGGTACGCTGCTGTGGTGCGCTTTGTGCTGCGTAATAACTGGCGTTACATTGTTCGATGACAGCTATGACACGCAGTGTGGTCGATCTGCGATACCGACGCACGTTTGTACTGCGAGTTCATTAATATAATGACGTGGTTCGTGACGTGTGTGTTGCAGATATCACGTACTGATTGGTGTAATTGTTTGCGTTTTTGCTGTAGAACGGACTTAATAAGCAATTTTACAGCGTCATTAAATTGCTTAGTCCTTCAGCCTTTCTTTTTTCTTTCGTTAAACTAATGCATATTTACAAAGATATATCGGATCAAAATTTAAGAGATCTCTATTTAAGAGGCTTGTGACGTCAGAAGTAAGTCAAAATTTTACTTGCTTGGACATTTTGCTACTTTTAAAACTGTTGTATCTTTCCCAATTTAGGCTCACGTAAAAAAAAATAACGTGTCAATTTTTGATAATGTGACGGACTAATTAGATTTTTTTTAAATGTTTTTTGGCGCTTGAATTACATTTACAAGAGGGTGCTGTTGGTAAATGTTTGTGTAATTGTATGTGGTTAGTTCTGTCAATATGTAACAATTTCTTCTAAAAATATTCGACAGAAGTTCATAGCTTGGGCTGTGGTAAAGATTATTTATTTGGGGGTTGGTTTCAGCCACGCCTTTAGGTAACTACTTTTCTTAAGACATAAATAACAACGCACCACTAAAATCCAATAATGATCCAAGTCGCTGAACAGAGTTCAATGATGTCTCTGCCGACTACACAAGGGAAATGAGCGCGATATTCTATTTTGCTACCAACACAGGTTTATATGATAGTTAATCAAGCGGGAGTAACGGCGACAGACATCAAAGGTTTCATAACTTCTTCACTCAGCTCGACGCTTTCAGGATTATAAACGAATATAGCATTCTCTTTTATATGCAACGTGAAAATATTCAATTTTATGAAACCTTTCTTTTAAGGTGTAAAATCAAATGAGTCTTTTTTTACGTGGTAAAAACATACAATGTGTCCTCCTACCTTGGGTTGAGCGGAAGCTGTTCAGTGTTTCTTCACATTTTCAAATGCTCTTTGCGTTTCAGAGCAACAAATCCTGCTTAGACAGTTTTGCAGCCGATAATGCTACTCAAGGTTAAAAATTTGAACCACATCCTTAGGGTCACAACGAGACGCGATTCTGCGCGCACATTCCAATAAAGCGACTCAAAATCTAACTTTATTTACTGCACGGTTATAACCTACAGTTATAACTGTACAGTTATCGGTGCATGTGTCGGTTATGCATGCAAGGTTAAAACCATCATGCAAACCCTAACGTGTATAGTGCCTAGATGAAATAGACACATGATACAGCTATAGGAATGAGTATCAGAGGCACTACTCTCTACAAAGAACAACCTTTTTTCTGAAACTCAAACGTGTCATATTTACGGTTGAGTCCGAACTTTGTGACTTTTCAGGCGCAATATTTTGACTGTGCCACTCTCACTTTGACCTTTGTACGGGCTAACTGAACCTGTATTTGTACAATGTTTTCAGTTATATGTATGTATTTATACAATGTTTTCAGTTATATGTATGTACGAGTAAATAGAATGACGCCTTTTTCACCTGCTACGATCCTTACATACCCCCTTCTCAGGTCTTAAGAGTACTAATATCCAAGCATGAAACGCGTAGCTTTGGTTGACGTTTCGGGCGCCTGAAACGTCAACGTCCGTAAGTACGGACATAAGATTAATTGGTGATACGAACTAGACATTGGTGACAAAAACGATGTGTTGTCAGAACTTATGAGTTTCGAATTATTAGGCATAAAGGATAAGTTTCGAGATTTTTTCGTACGGGCCCGTATTTTCGTTGACTGACTAAGAGAGGAGACCCCCAGTTTATACATGTGGTCATACAAGTATGCAGCCGGTTGCTAACTAAAATATTTTGCACTTGATATTTATGAAGATTCTCACCAATAAGAACTGTGAACTGGATGACGAGATTTATTTCACAAAAAATAATGCGACAGACATCTATGTTTACGAGTGGGTTTGAAACCCAGGCTGCTTGTAAAGTTTTAATTTTCCGGTATAAAAAGCTCCGTACACAATACATGCATGTTTTTTCTGTGGGCACCGAGTCACCTTTTTATCTTTATTTATTTGAAGGGGCTTGATCGCATAGTGATAACATCACCCCCAAAAGGAATCATCTTTACTTAACTACAAAATATAATTAATACTTTTGGATACGCTTTCATATTTGATAATTTTGTGACCATAATGTTACACGAATGAGGTACCAGTAAATATTGTCTACTCGCGTTCCATTAGTGATCTTAGAGCAGACGGAAGCAGCAGAAGGTCCCTGAGCCTCGTTGTGCACGGTAACATACTATATGGTTCCGTGCACAGCGAGGCTCAGGGACCTTCAGTCTTCGCAGGAATGTGCTTTAACAGGCGTTCCACAGGGGGTTCGGGAGTTAGTCTTTTAAGAGGTCTCAATTCCCCGTATACATGTGTGGATGGTAATCATCGAGGTAGTTTTAGTGAGGTACGAATTCCACACTCTCCGGCCTTTTCCCCAAAGCATGAGCTTCTTTTAAAGTTTTCCCCGCGAAAACAAGAAGAGATATTTCATACATACCTACCTATACCAATGAAAAAGCGAAAAAAAAAGATGCTTTGGTGGTCAGTGGATAGTTGATCATTTATTATATAATATCTAGTTTTCTCCGATCCGTTAATCCTGGCTGTAATTTGTAGATATTTGGCAGTCGTTACAGGTAGTTAGTGGCGAAATCCAATAATATTAAGGGAGAGGTCAGATAGGCAGTCGCTTCATATATAAAACTGATATTTAGCTGAATCCAGTCAGACCCAAGGCCGTCTTCAACATAATTTGAGACAGTGTTGGGGGGGCTGGTCTAATTCGTCCCTACTTGACGCAACACTGAGGGGCCGTTTTGGCCAAAGTATAAATAATAAGGCAAAGTTAGAGTGAGTTAGGTGCGTCACATCTCACTATGCGCTTTATGATAAAATGTGACGCACAATACTCTGTACTGCTCTGCCCCCAGGCATTGCAAATCCTACATTAACCATTTAACAACGTAATTTAATTCCACGTCAGTAAGTTCAAAATGAAAATCTCTCTTATTGAAGAGATATTAACAACAGCACAGTTTACGGCTTCAGATACCTACCAATAAAGTGTAAATGGATCGTAAATATTGGGAGCGTAAAATTTTTAATCTTCGTTGAAGAGTAGCTTTTCCGCTTTGCTACTTTTCTCTGTTTGCTTGTTAGGATTTGATCGGATTAGTGATTATTGCTCTTTCAGTTTTACAATCTCGGGTTCTAAGAAATTCGATCAAAATATTGGTATTAAGATCATTGTTGACACACACATACAATTAAATTATCCTGAATGAGATAATTAAGAGCTGAAGCCGTACATCCCTTTCTATAAAAAATGTTTTTTAGTAAGTCACCTCATCAAATAAGTCCTCCCCAGGGCGTGACAAGAGGGACTGTTAGACTCGTATTGACTAAAATCCACCGTGTTCCTTTAATAGCCCTTTACGTCCAGGGTCACGGTAACTTGTGTGTTCATAATTACTAAAAGAAGGCGTGTTATTTAAATATTCAACAATATCACTATCCTATGTTATACAAGTTGGTCGCGGGACTCACGAATTACCGTGACCCCGGAACGTAAAGGGCTATTGAAGGACACCGTGGATTTTAGTCAGTCCCTCCCGCTCTGCCCTAGGTGGGAGGACTCATTTGACGATTTTACGACGTTCAAAAAATGTTTATACAAAGTCAGACATAAAATCAATTAAATATTCTCCCCAAAGCTTAAACTGGTTCACTAAGGCAGCATGGATCTGGATTTGTACATGTAAATAGAACAATATGAACATGTTCCGGGCCATTGGTTGCGATCGATGTCGGGACATCGAACTGATTTCCCTTCCATTGGGCAGCTCGTTTCATTGTCCACATGCGGCCGTAAATAAAATGCTTGGTTACAACTTGCATTATTTATGTGCTCACACATCATGTGCAAATGTCGGAATTTGTAAATGTTCAAGCCATTAAAGTATGTGAATATCATTATATTATTTTTTGGTTGATGTCTTTGGTTAACATGATGTAGCACAGCAAGAAATAGCTCTAGCCATTCTACAACTCCATTTGTTTTTTACACTGTACAATGTCATGGCAGCCTACCATTTTTAGGGTTCCATACCCAAAGGGTAAAACGAGACCTCTATTACTGAGGACTCCGCTGTTCGTCTGTTATCAGGCTACATTATCTCATGACAGCTTTTTTTTTAGCGTCGTTAAATCATCAAATGAGTCCTTCCACCCAGGGCAGAGCGGCAGGGACTGTCAGACTTGTACTGACTAAAATCCACGGTGTCCTTCAATAGCCCTTTACGTTCCGGGGTCACGGTAATTCGTGAGTCCCGCAACGCCAGCAGGCCCTCTAGAAAGGGGGCCCCGTCATTTTGCTGACACTCTTTGAGGCGCGCGTGGAACACAACGCGCCGTCGCCGCCGACCCGGGCATGGTCCATGGTTGGACAGCGAGTTGCCGATTACTAGCTAGTTAAAATTTTCACAGATGAAGTATTTCTATAACAACAATTAATACTAAAATTAGAATAAAATAAACATTTAATAAGGTATAAAAATAAAGGTTTTAAGCAAAGGCGAGTCGTCATTCGTTAGTATGTTAAAATAAAAGAAAGTTCCCGTCTCACTAACCGACTAATCACTACAAATCATAGTAAAGAAAGGTTGTGGTTCTAGTATTATTTAGGTGCGTATACAATATGATATGTTGGAGATGGACGGCATTTAAGACATATAAGTATGAATAATGAGTTTGATTGAGAATAGCTCAAACGCTCGGGTGTAGAAAACGAAATTCTGTGAATTTCCCTTACCTAACAAGGATTTTTTGAAATTCCCAGTGGATACGGAATATAGGGCGGACGAAGTCTCTACCGAGCAAAGTGACAAAGACAAAATCGAGAATACCGGTAGGCAAGCTTTTGCTACCAAAAATTGCACTTTAAATCCTGTTTTCTACGAGTTTCACGAAAATGACACATATAACACTGCAGTAAACCCCTTTGAAGGCATGCTCATGTTATGTATTGGCTTAAACCTGGTGCAACTTAGTAGCTACATATATATCCCTTACAGGCATGTACATACATGTATTGCCTATCCAATATGTCCGTCAGAGGACGCCTCGTTTGTATAATAATAATTGGAAATCGGATTACGTCGCATGCCGCGTCCTGGGTGTTTGCTTTCATCAAGTGCCAGCCAATTCTGCTATGCTAACATCACGTTTTTAAATATAAACTGTGCAACAGGGTAGTAGGACGCTTCGTCCCTTTTGTTAGTGACTGACCGAGTTGAATTCATTAACTTTGTAGTAAACTTTTTCGCATTTCCTTCATCGAAAGTCGCAAGCACGAGCGTAGCGAGTTACGAAATACTTCGATTTAAAAAAATGAAAATACCTCTTATTATAATATTTGGAAACTTGATGTTGTGAGAAATGAGTATTGGTAATTACGTTTTCGCCAGAAGTTGGGCCCTAATGCTAAAGGATACTTAAATCAGCGATTTTATATTATGTTAACGTGCTCATGCTATCTCTCATCACTAATAATTTTTTGCCATCGATTCGTGGAAGTATTCGTCTAAGTTTGCATAATTAATTCCTTTCCAAGACATCTAACACTTGTATAAATAAATTTTCAATAAGTGATGGAAGCGAAGACATTAAACACATAATCTATCTATCTATACTATAATAAATCTGTAGAAGGATCAATTCTGTACATTGAAAATATTGAAAAAATAAATAGCGGGGGGTGTTGCTGGATCGATACTAGACCCAAATATATGATTAAAAAAATTTTTGTCTGTCTGTCTGTCTGTCTGTTTGTGCAGGCATCACGTGAAAACTAACGGTTCGATTTCGATGAAACTTGGTATAATTATTCCTTATTATCCTGGGCATAACATAGGATACTTTTTATCCTGGAAAAATACGTAGAAAAAAATCTTATTTTCCAGTTTTATTCATAGACGTTGTTCTGTAGAACCGCGAACACACGTTGCATTACCCGCAGTGGATTCAGCGCCGTAATATTTGTAAGATGTCATTGTCAGAGTTACTCAAAATGGGGAAATAAACCATCCACGCGAAGACCGACATCCGCGCGGATGGAGTCGCGGGTGGAAGCTAGTTTGATTAATAAATTACAACATTAATTGCTATACAGTTCGCATTAGTGTAATAAATGGTTAGTTTTTTAATTATAATTAGTTACGTCTGTAGGTTACCTACATCTATTTACTGTTTTATCTTTATCTTCATCGCCTTTTGTGGCCAATCTTTCGTAGCCTTGATATCAATCCAGCTTAGATATAGGTCTGTTTACTGACTTTCTTAACAGTAGCTGTCAGGCTATAACATTTAATAGCTCCTCTGAGAACTAACTAGTCACTTGAACAGCAGCGAACTACCTACTTTGGATGAAGACTACACTCTCCGGCATGCGGTTTTGAACTTGGCGGTGCAGCGCTGTGCTACTAAATATATTGCAGTGGTAAATTACAGGCAGTAAAATTAAATCTACTTTGAAATTACATTTATTACGACTTGTAATAAGGTTGAGATTTGGATTTAAATGCACTAGCCGTTCAAATAGTTGTTGTTCAATCAATGAATTAAATCCTCGCATTTTTTTTTGTTTTACGTGGCAACAATGTTATGCGAATAAGAACGTATAATAATGCTTTATTTCAATTCAGTTGTAGGACACAGTTGTTACAGTGATTTAAGGGTATACGCGTTGGAGGACTTTGCTGTAAGGGTCTATATAAGCACGAAACCCGTATTCTCGGCCTAAGTTTCGGGAATTTTCTACTTTTTATCAGTTACTTTTTTTTTTTGCGTGGTAAAATTATCAACTGAGTCCTCCCAGCCAGGGCAGGGCGGGAGGGACTGTCAGACTTGTACTGACTAAAATCCACGGTGTCCTTCACTAGCCCTTTACGTACCGGGGTCACGGTAATCCCTTGGTCCCGCGACCCTGGCAGGCTTTGGCCCTCTACAGGCCACGTCACTATGCTGACACTCTTTGAGGCGCGCGTGGAACACAACGCGCCGTCGACCCGGGCATGGTCCATGGTCGGACAGCGAGTCGCCCATTACTCGCTGCCCGCATGCCCGCGCCTACGGTGGCCGGAGATCGTCCTGCGACGTCCGACGCCGTGACGCCCGGACCTCGGTTGCGACAGTCGCTCCCTCCATACTGCCCCGACGCTACGCCTCCACGCGCCATTCATAGACGCGCTGGAGGGCAGTCGCCTCCAGATCCCAGGGCATTTATCAGTTACTTACATTATTTTATTTAAGAACTTGAACTAAAAAATAGTGACGACATGATTGGACAGTTGAGACTCACGGTGTGTTGGCGAAAGCGAAGCGTTTCCGAAGCGATACCGAACCGAAGCGATACGTTAGTCCGATAGTTCTGTCACGCTATCGGATCGCTTTCGCTTTTCTATGTGACTGGATTCAAACAATTCCATACATTACAAATAAAAACGTCACGCTTCGCATTCGTCACGCCTGTCTGTTTGACAAAGGCTTAGCCTTTGTCTAGCCTGCCTGGTTTATGAATCTTCTGTTTTCAATGATGAGTGAGGAACTTTTACCCTTGTTCCCTATATCATTTTATCATTAACTAATTGTTGCATCACAGTCACAAATGAGAGATCAACTGACATAATCATAAAGTGAGATAGCCATCAACTCTTCACATCACTCCGGCTTGATTACAGTACCCATAGACATATTTTCCCACAGACCCGGCTGCTTTGCAAGTTAATAACCTATTTGGTGTCGTTCTAAAGGCTACATATTCACAATGGTGGGGGCTAGCGGGGCCAGGCGTTCATCAGGAATCGGATTTGTGTGGAGAACGGGTCATGCCGCTAGCGATAATGGAAAACGGATTACCGCGAACTCTCTAACTAAAGCTCGTGATCCGTTCATGTAGGTAGGTTGGGTGTCTGTCGACGGAATTTGCATTGAATCTTTATTACTGATGTTGTACAATGTTTTGGTTATTTTTTTTGGTTTAGAGTAGGTTGGTTTAGAGTAGGTTTACGGAAGGAAGTTGTTTTACCCGTGGTGCTAGGCAACTAGGCATTTCCCAGTTGTAATGTCCCTTTGTGCCTATTGGCCTTGTTTTGTTCTATCTCCTGCTTGCATTGAGGGCAGTGGAAATACATTTTTTCCTACTCCTCCACTATTCTTTTCTGATTAATTTCGTTGCAGGATCTAAGACAGGTAAATTCATTCTCCGGGTCATGTCGAGCTTCATTCTCTCGGCGCTATTCTTGTGGTTGCCACTGTTGATTCTGGCTTTCAGGGTAAAAAATGACGAGGTTCTCTATTCGTGTTTATGTTTGAGATGCCTGGACTGATTTGGATATATTTCGTTTTTGTTTGAAAGGGTTACTTTCCAGGTAGCCCCCTGATGTTCTCAAGTCAGGATCTGACGATGGGATCCTGGACAAATCGAATTAATTTCATTATAAAATATCAAATAAACGTACCGTTTTGCTGAAACTAGCGAAAAACCCGTTTTTGTTACCTTTGACCTAGGGTAATTTTTTTTTCTAGGTATTGGATTGATGAGGATTTTTTAGGCTTCATTTATGATGATGTTTTGATCAATCCCATCAACTTTTAGCTGGGTGCAAAACTTTGTACTTTGTTCCTATTTTTTTGTCTAATTTTACTGAAGTGTTAGTTCAAAATGATAACTAAATAATGAATCGACAGTTATTATACCTATTATACTTTCCACGCAATCATTTGTAATTGTTAATGTTGTACAATCTGTTGTTTGTTCTTTTACTGACATGGAAATTGAACATGAAATATTAGCACAACATAAAAAATCAACCTGTATAAGTCTATTGTATGATTACATGTACAGTACTGTAAAATACTGTAATAAACACTTCTTATGATATTAATTAAGCAGCGATCTAACATTCTACGTTATACAGGACGTGTTTAATTTTTCTAGCTAACTGTCCATTGTCGGTGGTCGTTACGCGAACGTGCCGCTCATTGTGCCATGTAATTGTATCATATTATATGCATTCGCCACAATGCAGTACACGGAACACTAGACGAGGCACGCCAGTGCTCGTTGACCTCTACAAAAGGGGGACGGTAGGCTGGGCTTATAACTAATAAATGGGGAATTCAACACGATGTTGTGTCGATGGTGCATTGATTTTATGAAGAACGTGTAGTGTTACAATTTAAAATGGCTTTTGTTAGGTTAAAATCAGTGTTACAAATTTAATATCAAAAAGGTTTACATACATACAAATTCATGCCTTTTTCCCACAGGGGTGGGCAGAAACTACTTGCAACTGAGTAACTACTTGCAACGATCCTTACATACTCTTTTTGCCTTGTGCACATCCATAACGATTGGATATTAGAAAAAACCAGATCATTTTGCCCAGGCGGTTTGGCTCGGTCGCGGGACTTATGATTTACCGTGACTTCGGTACGTAAAGGGCTATTGAAGGACACCGTGGATTTTAGTCAGTACGAGTCTGATAGTCCCTCCCGATCTGCCCTGGGTGGGAGGATTCATGTGATGATTTTACCACGTTAAAAAAAAGGCGGTTTGGCTCAGGCTTTTCTATACCTTACAGTCATGAATACTTCTACTCTATAGGGATTTTTTTCGTAAAATCATCATATGAGTCGAACTGCCTTGGGCGGAGCGTAAGAAACTGTCGGACTCGTATTGACTAAAATCGACCGTGTTCCAACAATTGTCCTTTACGTTCCAGAGCCACGGCTTCTTACACAGTCCCCCCATCCCCAGCAGGCGTTTGGCTCTCTACGGAGGCCACGTCAGTTTTCTCAGCTTCTTGAGTCACGTGTGGAACAAGACGCGCCGTCGACCCGGACATGGTCGTTGGTCGGACGGCGAGCTACGAGTTGCTTCTTGGTACTTATTGAATTGTGTTAACAAAAAACTATTTTCGGGATCCAACGGTAATACATAACAACGTTTTTTTTTTTTTTTTTTTTTTTTTCGGGCACGCCGCAATCGCGGCGGTAAGACCCCTCTTTGAGGAGTGGCTGGATAGGCGTCACGGCGTCCTGACCTACCGCATGACGCAGGTCCTCACCGGACACGGAAGTTTCGGGAGGTTCCTGTGTCTGATAGGGAGGGAAGAAACGCCTGGGTGTCACCACTGCGAGGATCGTCCGGAGGACACGGTGGAGCATACGGTGCAGGACTGCCCCGCTTGGGCAGAGCACCGCCGTGTCCTCACGACGGCGATAGGCGGAGACCTCTCGCGCCCGGCATTGGTCGAGGCCATGCTGCGGGGCGAGACGGAGTGGGAAGCGGTCGCCTCCTTCTGCGAAGCAGTCATGCTCGTGAAGGAGGAGGCGGGCCGCCTGAGGGAGAGGACAGCGTCCTCCCTCCACCCCAGCCGCAGTGGTAGACGCCCACGGCGTCGGACGTCGCGAGACGATCTCCGGCCACCGTAGGCGCGGGCATGCGGGCGGCGAGTAATGGGCGACTCGCTGTCCGACCATGGACCATGCCCGGGTCGACGGCGTGTTGTGTTCCACGCGCGCCTCAAACAGTGTCAGCATAGTGACGGGGCCTGTAGAGGGCCAAAGCCTGCTGGGGTCGCGGGACCAAGGGATTACCGTGACCCCGGTACGTAAAGGGCTAGTGAAGGACACCGTGGATTTTAGTCAGTACAAGTCTGACAGTCCCTCCCGCCCTGCCCTGGGTGGGAGGACTCATTTGATGATTTTACCACGATAAAAAAAAAAAAAAAAAAAAAAATCCAATGGTAAAGGTATTAAAATGGGATTCAAAAGTGGGATCCTACGAAAATAGATTGTACATACCCTGTTTGCTTACCAAAAGAGAAATTTAAGAGAAAATACACAAAATGCGACCCAATCCTTACTTACTAATAAATGTTTCAATCGGAATACTGTTTACGAGCACTTAACACGGAATTGCGCGAATTCAATTTTGAATTGAGCGTAATGTAATTAATGACTTAGTTACGGTCTGTTGGTTACGATTCATAGCGAAAAATAGACGTAAGCGACAATTACACGATTTTATTGAATGGAGGATTCGTCGCGGCGTTTCTTTTAACGCAAGTTGTATAAGAGTTATGATTGTAACCGCTGTTACGTTATACTCTCAAACCTTTTGCAATATAAAAAAAATCATTGTTTAGATTAATGTATGGAGAATAAATTAAATTAAATATATGTGTTAATGGTAAATGCTTTGTGTGGAGATTAAAACGTTCCAAGACACTTGAGTTTTTTTAAATATCCCAATATGACACTTAAAAATTCCATTTATTTTATCATACAGCCTATAGCTGTACTACCATATCTATACTATATAATAAATCTGTAGAAGGGTCAATTCTGTACATTGAAAATATTGAAAAAATAAATAGCGGGGGGTGTTGCTGGATCGATACCAAACCCAAATATATGATTAAAAAAATTTTTGTCTGTCTGTCTGTTTGTGCAGGCATCACGTGAAAACTGACGGTTCGATTTCGATGAAAC
Source organism: Agrotis puta (assembly GCA_943136025.2). NCBI lineage: Eukaryota > Metazoa > Arthropoda > Insecta > Lepidoptera > Noctuidae > Agrotis > Agrotis puta. Next base: position 12,502,415 of record OW964175.2, on the reverse strand, counting down.
TTGGTATAATTATTCCTTATTATCCTGGGCATAACATAGGATACTTTTTAACCGACTTCAAAAAAGGAGGAGGTTATCTTTTTTTTAATTTTGTTACCGCATAACGACCGACTGGGTGAACCGATTTTCATGATTCTTTTTTTGTTTGAAAGCTGGTGCTTCCCGTGTGGTCCCACTGTCACCAAATCAGGATCTGATGATTGGATCTTGGAGAAATCGAGGGCAACCCTCAAATTTTATAGGCTCACCCATCGTTTTTCGTAAATATTATGAAGTAATTTAGTACTTGCGTATGGGAATCATGATCTTATGTAGCTGAGCTGATGATGGAAGGTACAACTCCTTAACAGTAGTTTGTTACCGCATAACGACCGACTTCGTGAACCGATTTTCATGATTCTTTTTTGTTTGAAAGCTGGTGCTTCCCGTGTGGTCCCATTGTCACCAAATCAGGATCTGATGATTGGTTCTTGAAGAAATCGAGGGCAACCCTCAAATTTTATAGGCCCACGCATCGTTTTTCGTAAATCTTATGAAGTAATTCAAGTACTTGCGTATGGTAATCATCATCCTTATGTAGCTGAGCTGATGATGGAAGGTACAACTCCTTAACAGTAAGGAGTAGGCATCGACTGATTCATTGTTCGCGAATCTCCGGAACTACACATCCGATTTAAATAATTCTTTTTTTTGTGCTAGGTATCGTTCCATTTAGGGAATACTGAAAGTTTCATCAAAATCGGTTCAGTAGTTTTTGAGATAGGGAATTTTATTAGCTTATTGTGTACATGAGGGATGTTATTACCAGTGCTACGGATTATATTATATGCATTTGGCAAGAATTTGGGTTGAATATTTAAACTAAAAAGAGAAAAATAAAAAACTTTTTCAAAAAAAAATGTAACCGCCTTCAAAGTCGTCGGCAAAAAATAAACAATGAAATAAAAAATAACTTCCGAAATAAAAATTATTTTTTAGATTATTTTACCCTTTTTTGTGGTTCTTTTTGAAGGCGGTTACATATTTTTTTGAAAAAGTTTTTTATTATCCTGGAAAAATACGTAGAAAAAAAAATCTTATTTTTCAGTTTTATTCATAGACGTTGTTCTGTAGAACTGCGAACACACGTTGCATTACCCGCAGTGGATTCAGCGCCGTAATATTTATAAGATTTCATTGTCAGAGTTACTCAAAATGGAGAAATAAACCATCCACGCGAAAACCGACATCCGCGCGGACGGAGTCGCGGGCGGAAGCTAGTTACACATATTTTTAATAATTTGATACGACAAATACGGCCATAGACGTTGACGCCTATGGGCGGGACGTCATATTAGTAGTAACAATAAACAATTAAATGAGACAGTGTGACAAATAACATGCAACAAAGTCCACCGCCCTTAGCCGGACTGTCACGTAAAGGTATATCGAGTTAACGGCGAGAGGCGGTCTGTCCCGGAAAGTGTTAACATACAAAATGGAGTGAATGGTAGTAACGACAAACAACGGATAGTAATTAAAAAGTTTTGCTGCGATTACAAGTATGATGGGATGGAAAAAAGTAAGTATAAATTAGCCAAAGGTTTTTTTTTCTTTTTTTTTTTTTTTTTTAATTTTGATTATTGTAAATTCGCCCCATTTCTTTTTTTCCGCATGGAATAATAAAGCAGAATAATTTAATAAAAAAATCCAGCCAAAAAATAACGAAAACGAGGACACAATATAGAATCTGAAAAGAAAGTACTAGGAGAACAGGATCAATACTTTTTTCGTGAGGAATTAAATAAATTATTTTAGGTTAGACCTCCGGGCACGCCGCAATCGCGGCGGTAAGACCCCTCTTTGAGGAGTGGCTGGATAGGCGTCACGGCGTCCTTACCTACCGCATGACGCAGGTCCTCACCGGACACGGAAGTTTCGGGAGGTTCCTGTGTCTGATAGGGAGGGAAGAAACGCCTGGGTGTCACCACTGCGAGGATCGTCTGGAGGACACGGTGGAGCATACGGTGCAGGACTGCCCCGCTTGGGCAGAGCACCGCCGTGTCCTCACGACGGCGATAGGCGGAGACCTCTCGCGCCCGGCATTGGTCGAGGCCATGCTGCGGGGCGAGACGGAGTGGGAGGCGGTCGCCTCCTTCTGCGAAGCAGTAATGCTCGTGAAAGAGGAGGCGGGCCGCCTGAGGGAGAGGACAGCGTCCTCCCTCCACCCCAGCCGCAGTGGTAGACGCCCACGGCGTCGGACGTCGCAGGACGATCTCCGGCCACCGTAGGCGCGGGCATGCGGGCAGCGAGTAATGGGCGACTTGCTGTCCGACCATGGACCATGCCCGGGTCGACGGCGCGTTGTGTTCCACGCGCGCCTCAAAGAGTGTCAGCATATTGACGGGGCCTGTAGAGGGCCAAAGCCTGCCGGGGTCGCGGGACCAAGGGATTACCGTGACCCCGGTACGTAAAGGGCTAGTGAAGGACACCGTGGATTTTAGTCAGTACAAGTCTGACAGTCCCTCCCGCCCTGCCCTGGGTGGGAGGACTCATTTGATGATTTTACCACGCAAAAAAAAAAAAAAAAAAGGTTAGACCTCCAAAACACTTATTAGCGATTGTTGTTATCTCCATTTTTAAAGCGATTGTTAATTGCCTTTAGTGGTCTTTAAATTGTGTAATTACTTGTTAGTACAACCCAATTTTATGTAAAAAAGTTGCCTGTATGCCTCTACTGAGATTTAATTTTAATAATAATATTTACAAGAAAACTCTGAAAGGTTCGGATGTTCTCTCATTCTAAGAAAAACTATATTTTCTTAAATTTTCCGAAGATCGTTTTGTATCAATTGGAACTGTCATAAATTGTCTTCATCGTTTTTATCATTACTTTGCCTATAAAAGAAACGCCTTAACTATATTCCAACATACCGCAGTATTGATTCTCCTTTCTTTTTCGCATCCAAAGGTTGTCTTGAAAAGATCGCTTTCAGCGATAAAACCGCCCATTGTGTCACTAATTGGCAAAATTTGTGTCCTATTGGATATATCTGTATTTTTGTATGGTCTGCATAATAAAGAATATTCTATCTATCCATCTATCTATTCCATAAGTTAAAGTAAAATACTTTATCATCAACGTAAAAGTTTTTATGGTTTCTGTTAGCCTAGATAAGGGAAATAAGTTGAGTGCTCTGTTAAGTATAATTACCTCATACGCATAATATATGTCGCTTTTGTCAGCTTAATTCTTCTACTTGAATATTATTACCATAAAAAAAGGTACGCGCATCCACACTAATAGCTGCTTCCCTTGTGTTAAACTTGCGCAAACAATTTTAGTCTGTAAACCAACCAACATAAAAAAGAAAATTCTGCTTTACTTAATATGAATTTGTGTGTTTTCATATGGGGGTACTGTACTAGATATCAAGAGTGGTCTCGCTACGCCACATTATGTGATAATTAGAAGAAATTGCGACGGTATCATAGTGGGAGTGCTAAGAGGATTCAAAACCTCCTACAGTATGAGGTATGTGGTTAATATAAGCTCAGGTGTATACAAAGGAAACTGTAAAGCGGTGTGCGTGTTTAATTTTGGAATTTGCTGAATAGCGCGTGTTTACAAGTCCTAAGACGTCGTCTCGTCGTCTGCCTGCCTACGGTTACCGCCGCACACAAGTACCTAAATACCTAACAAATAACTGTCGTTGACATTAAAATACTGCTTGAATGGCGCCCAACGCCGTAAACTTCTAAATAGCCCCTCTCGAACTTTGCTTAATAAAATATTAATAATCCTACCATCGACTACAACCAAAAACACTCAGTAAAATACCAGTTGAAGTTCTCAAAGTGCTATAAACATGCCGGGCACGATTTTTTAACAGGCATTGTATTATTTGGTGTGTGTTCTGTTGGGCGAGTACATAAATCGTGTAATGGGTGGTATAAGCAAGCAAGTTGCCAAATAATTCACACGAAAAGTGCTGTAATAGGCTGGGGGTGCGGGCATAAACAATAAAATGCTATAAAAATTCACGGGGAAAGTGATTTTACCGTTACAACGAGCAAAAGCTTTTTAGGGGCCACATTATGATAATAAACGTTACTTTAATTTTGCGTGGTTAGCGTTTAGAGGCCATATTAAGGATCGACTTTGTTATAAACGCTAATTTTGTGGCTGCCAGACGTATTTATGTGCGATATTTTCAGTTATGAAGTAATGACGTACGTCGTAAAATTTTAATGATGCAGTGCACCATTATCGACTGTTGGAAAGGACGTTAAAATGTACTGCCATCCTGGACGTGTACATTACTGGCTTGCTTTATAATAACTATTGGATTTATATTTTATTTTAAAGAAGGTTTTGTATCATTGCAAACTTGCGTAGTATTCTCAGCACGTTTTCATGTTCCGTAAGGCTGACACCACACATTTTCTTCGATCATCTACCCCTGACAACTTTTCTTGTAGAAAGCTATTCTCTAAAAATATTACATTATTCACGGACAGTTCAACCAATAATACATTTAATTTAAACAAGAACATCGTTCGAATTTCTACGAAAATAAAACACTATTCTTATTGTAACCCCGGGACTCTTTGATACCGCAGCCCGTCGACTTCTCATTGTATTGCCACGTCTTATCTATTAGCATAATTGTCTCAATGGGCTTCGAGGCCTCTACAGTTTGTATTTTTAGAAATAAAATTGCTGCTCCACAGACATACCTAACCCATATAATATAAGTTATTACTATTTCCGTCTCTCTGGCTCTTATGTTTTTGAATTTTTAACTACAGATTAAAATTAAATTTGATTCATCCATTAAATAGATGTTTCTCGCGATTTCACTTGCTGCTCAGCTTCTTTTGGTCATAGCGTATGTTATACAGCCAGTGGCTTGCCTGATAAATAAACTATTCGGCACAAATATTTATTCAATTCTAATTAGTGGTTTTAACCAACCAAACTCAGCTTTACAATATTATAGTTTCGCTAATAAGTTCCCATGGCATAGCTCACGATCTCCATGCAAGTGAACGCTGTGGGCCTGGTTGGCCCAGTGTGCGGTACGTGTCGCGGGATCGATTCCCGCACAGATCAAATAGTTGTATGACCTACAAGTTTGTTTGAATCAGGCTGTTTCTTATTCTTTATCATAAATATTGGTAACAACGTGATTAGACAGTTGTTTCGACTTCCGATGTGCTGTCAGAATGTATGAATTCAGAACTAGTAGGCTTTTTTTTACGTGGTAAAATCATCAAATGAGTCCTCCCACCCAGGGTAGAGCGGGAGGGACTGTCAGACTCGTACTGACTAAAATCCACGGTGTTCTTCAATAGCCCTTTACGTTCCGGGGTTACGGTAATTCGTACAGTCCCGCGACCGGAACTAGTAGGCTTTACTCAAAAGTTTCGTGGTACTTTTTATTGGGCTCGTCTTTTCGTTGGTGGACTAAGAAGTAGATCGACGGCACGGTTAGCGCAGTGGCTGAGCGATTGAACTGCTGCGCTGCGTGTCGCGGGTTCGATTCCCGCACGGAACAAATATTTGTATGATCTACAAGTAGTTGTTCCGGGTCTGGGTGTGTGTATGTGACTTATATGTTTGTAAACGCACCAGGACACAGGAGAAATTCCTAGTGTGGGGCAACGTTTAAAAAAAAAAGAATAAACGAAAAAGAAAGATCCCCTACTTATTTGCGTTTATTATGAGTTCAAATGTTCAAGACAGAAGAGAAATAATTTATTGCGGGGGAAAGTAAAAAAAAAAAACTATCTTATATAGCTACAGAATATATTACATTTGCTGCATAGCATTTTTGTAGTATTTAAATTCCCCGGTGAATAATATAATACAAGTTGTTATAATACATAACTTAACCGACTTTATTACTAATATTATAATATAGTAGTTAATAGCACAGAAAACCACTTTATAGCGCTTTGGGGTTGAAATGCGTAATTTTAGTTGTTTTTATTGTTGCTGTATAAACTTTTAATAAATAATAACTACTGTAATACTGAATAATTTGACAAAATATTTAAATTAAAAACCTGCCAAGTGCGAGTCTGACTCGTCCACTAAGGGTTCCGTAGCATTACCATTATCTATAAAAAAATGCGTTTCTTGTATGGGAGCCCCTAAAATATTTATTTTATTCTGCTTTTTAGTACTTTTTGTTATAGCGACAACAGAAATACTTTATCTGTGATAATTTCAACAGTCTTACTATCACAGTCCATGAGATACAGCCTGGTGACAGTGTAGTCTTAGTATTAGGGCCCCGTTTTACCCCGTGGGACGGAACCAGCCCTGCCCCTGCCCTGCCCCAGTTGACCTTAATAACCTGTTTGAGATGACAAACGGTGACACACGTTACCGTGGTTATTAGATTCCGCGTTGACACTCCACACGTTGCATGGATTTAAAATTGTCGCCTTTTAAAAGGAGTTTTTTTTTGAAAGTTGGGTTACGACAAGTACTCCTTTCATCTTATGGGCTCTGTGAAGAATAAGCTACTTTACTCAAAAAATACATGTCCGAATTATAGACTATAAAAAAATATTAGACCCGTATTTTTTCTTTTGTTACGTAAACTAAAATTTACGAAGATACAAAGCTTCTAAAAATCACAACACGTCACTCGGTCGTCAATTTTACGAGCGTTATGACGCCACAAGCACCCACTCCCGAATGGCGAAACGTTTTACATTTGTCATTATTCAATGATTAAAAAAAAAAACAGAAGATTTTATTTATGCAGTAAAATAAACTATTGGTACAACAAAAATATCACAACTACCTGCGCCCCGTGGTTTCATCCTAGCTGCTCGGCTCCTATTAATCGTAACGTGATATTATTTAGTTAGTGTACTTGGATGGTCGCGGGACTGTACGAATTACCGTGACCCCGGAACGTAAAGGGCTATTGAAGGATACCGTGGATTTTAGTCAGTACGAGTCTGACAGTCCCTCCCACTCTGCCCTGGGTGGGAGGACTCATTTGATGATTTTACCACGTAAAAAAAATGTACTTGGATAGTCTATTTAACGATAAGTAGACTATTCAACATAAAAATATTTTTTAATTTGAACCAGCAGTTTCTGAGATTAGCGCGTTCAAACAACCAAACAAACTAACTCTTCAGTTTTATTTAAAGGTATGGTTTTTTTTGTATTATATTTGTAGTCTGTAGGTAAGTAGATGTATTGTGTCCATCTATTTTATTTTATCATAAGCTAATTAATCATTGGTCGCGGGACTAACGAATTACCGTGACCCCGGAACGTAAAGGGCTATTGAAGGCTACCGTGGATTTTAGTCAGTAAAAGTCAGACAGTCCCTCCCGCTCTACCCTGGGTGGGAGGACTCATTTGATTTTATTCTAGATAAAAAAAAAGGTAATGAATCATTAAGAGGAAATGCGGTTGTTTTTTTTGGCCATATAAACGCTCCCGCCAAAACTCAAAATTTAACTTTTTCCTTTGTATATTCAGACGGAACGTTTTTGTCCTTATCGCACGAATAAGCCGCCGAGCACTCGCAGAGCGAGAGGTATAGTTTCTTCAAATAGCTAATTTTCAAAAGTGCCTGCACCCGCATTTCCTTTTAAATGTAAGTAGTTTTATCAGTTTTCATTACATCAGCAATCTTGTGGCCTACGTCTTAAAGCGAGTGTAATTCCAAGTGTGGGAACGAGATGGTGCTAGACGACTTGTATAGCTCTGTCTCTTTCCTACAGTGGAACCACTCTCGCTTTAAGACTGCATGTAGGCCACTTGTTCAGTTTACATAAAAAAAAGGATAAATTGTATATGGTAATAATGCTAAAGCAGATTATTCATCACTGTTAAACCTCGCCCGGTATTCCTGAGACCAAGATTTTGCAGGAGAAAAAATTTAGATAAAGCACACAAGAGTTGGCTTTGTGTATTTGCACCGAAATGTTGACGCTCCTTGCGGATTATAAGGATTTACCGTCTGCCACAGAAAAGTATTGCGGTGGCACAAAAGGTAGGTATATTTTAATAAAAAAAGTTAGTAATGCCCTGTATAAATAAAGCTTTTGGACGACAACAAAAGGGTTTTAAAATTAAAAAGACTCATTATTATGATTTAAATGACAACGAAATAATCTACATTTTATTTTAACACTTCTTTTTGAATATTTTGTAAATCTCTGACAACAATCTCATTTCCTTCTAAACCTTACAGTAAAAATTTACACCTGTACGCAATAACCCAGTTTAATACACAAACAGCTTAATATGCTAGTGAGGTAGTCCAAAAATTATTCTCATTAGCTTATCTCCGCAACGAAATTTGGAATTTAGCCTTATCTCAAACGGCAGGGCTAAACAGGCGCGCTACGCCGGCTACGGCGTAGCTATCTGCTACGACGTAGCTATTCAGCTACGAGAGAAGGTTAACGTAGTACGTGCCTCTGTTGTTGAGCATGCTTCACATTGATAGCGATTTGTATGAAAAGTTTTTCGTATACTCGTATTTTATCATGTTGGGCATCTCAGATTGAATGAAGATTAAAAATATCGTATAGTAGTGATTTAAAAATATCATAAGCGTGTTTTAAAAGTGTTAATTACAATCGGAAAGAAGCAACATTGCTAAACATGTATATTTTATGAATGATTGTGAAAATAAATATTTTATTTTTGCTTGGTTGCTACGTACCGAACGTTATGAGTTTTATGGTAAAAATATTGGATTACATTATATTTTTTCGTGTTCAAATTGATAAAGATTGCTGATTACGTGTTATAAGGCGGAAACCTTGATAAAATTTCGAAATTAGGATATTTCCATAATGAGATTTGAGTATTCTGATTATTTGACGAATGTTGCGAATTTCGTCAAAATGTATGCGAAAGGAAGACATAGGCGGGTTCTCGTTAGAACTCCAAGGTGTGGAAGATACTCATCAACATTTAATTTAATTTCTTTATCATGAATTATATTTAACATAACTTCAAAATTATCCTCATCTTATAGATTGTCAAAACATCAAATGAGTCCTACTGCCCTGAGTGGAGCGTAACAACAGTCAGACTCGTTACGACTGAACTCCCGATGTTCCTTCAATACCCCTTTACGTTCCACGGTCAGGGTCCTGTTTGCACAAATCCGCGATCCCGGCAGCCGCGTCGTTACTCCCCTTGAAAGATGCGTTTATGAGGTTAATCACATCGTGACACTATCTGTACATTGTCCATTATCAATAAGTAAGAAATGAAAAGGGTGTATAAATGATGCTGTGACGTCTGACAGGAAACAATGGAATAAAAAACATGTTGTGCCGACCCTAAGGCTGAGGCTAGACCAGGCCGCGACGCGATCTGCGACACATGAGCGATTATAATAAAGAAACGCTCATGAATATGGCTCCACACCGTACATCAGCGATACCGTATGTAATTCGTTTCGCTCTTCCAGTCGCATCGCAAATCACTGGCTAGTGTAGCTTCAGCCTAAGTAAAATGGGGTAAGGACTGACAGATGATGATGAGTTACTCAACGAAGTCTCAGCTACCATGTTTATAATGATTGTATTTCTTTTTACATGGTGCTTTACATGCCATTATTACATGGACAGTTTACTTTTTTTTTTTATCGTGGTAAAATCGTCAAATGAGTCCTCCCACCCAAGGCAGAGTGGGAGGGACTGTCAGACTCGTACTGACTAAAATCCACGGTGTCCTTACGTTATAGCCCTTTACGTTCCGGGGTCACGGTAATTCGTTCAGTCCCGCGATCATGGACAGTTTACTTAGTAAAGATAAGTATATTATACATTGTACCTTTTTATATATTTTTTCTCATCATCATATTTGTAATAAAGTCTTATGAAACAACAACAAGTTGGAGATGCCCTTTGGCTAAATAATCTAGATCGAAAGGTCAGATTTTACTATCTGTACTTGTATCAAATGGCTTCTACGTAGACTTGAGTCTATACGCACTGGTAAGGGTCAGCGCACACTATCAGTATAGGATCTCCGTTTTACGTTTACGATTACGTCCGGTTTCGATGAATAATTGAAGAAAATCCACCAATTCATTTTGATCAATTCGCAAGGATTTCGCGTGTAAATCAGTATAATTTTCACAAAAGTAGTTTACATAAAGGTGACGATAAACTTGAGCATTCACTTGTAACGAGCATTTTTGCGAATGTTACATTACAGAAAAACAAACGAGAGCGTTTTAGCGAGCATGCTTATGAGCATTCTGGCGAGATTTTTGCCTGTGCGACTGTGAAGTCGAAAAACAACACCTTCAAGAAGAAAAATTTTTCACGACCATCGACTCGTGCGTTCGCCAGAAAGATCGTGATAAGGTTCTTTGCGATGTTTGGCTCTATGCTTGGCTCTGTTCGTTGTTCATTTCGACGAAATTAAAACATCTTTAGAAACAAAACGACGCAACCTGATGAGGTTAACACACACGGGTTAACACTCGTCAAGACGAATTAAACGAGTCCAAAATTCATGGATTTTGAACGAGTACTTTGTCTTTAGGTAGCTGATATTTAAAAAAATATAAATCATTTCAGGCCACTTTGGCCTGTAGACTAGTACTATACTATATACCTTACAAAATAACATACATATACATAACATTCGTTCTGGTGGCACTGGTCAACGGACAAGATTGCTTAAATAAATAAAAAAACTGACTAAACTTATTCCTCTTCATGTATAGCAGGCTTAACCAAGATCGTCATTACCGACGTATCTGTTGAGTGAAGTAAGTTGTAACTTAGTGTAACTTGTAGAAGAACGATGGCAGCTAAGTTGGCAAGCGTTTAGGTTTATGTAGAACGACTTCACTTTCACTGGCTCACGACTTTTGCAGGATACTTATTAGAAGTTTCCTTGTTAGACATAATTAGAGAGGTTGCTCCGAAATTGAGGATTTACTCTTCCAAATCACACACGGACCTTTCTGAGGTTTGAATAATATCATCCAGTTGATTAAAAGTGTCAAATAGCGTAAAAACTACGAGAGGTTAACCGCTCATATTTTTAGTGTTATTATTTTTTTGACATAAGTAAAAGTTTAAAAACTTGTAATGTGCAGTTTTAAACATTTTACTCTAAACAAAATTTTTGTGTAAATGAAAAAAAAATGAATTAATAATAATAGTTATTTTATGTTAAAGAGAAAACAGATTTTTTACAATTATTCGATTAAATATTTGATTGAATTAGTTCAATGAAAGACTAATTCAAATGAAGATTCAATCGAAAAATTATAAAAAAAAACTGCGTGTACTTTACAGTCTCACTAGGTACTAAGTGGTGAAGAAAGTTACGTTTTAGAATTATTTGTTAGATACTACTTCGCATCGAGCCAGACAAAGGCAAAACGTTACATAATCGTTATTCAATCCCCCACGTGAATGTATCACACTTCGTCTGATAATCAAATATCCTTGAAATTTAAGTCAATGTACCAATAAAAGTATAATATACTCTAGATACGTCATCAATCGTTAAAGCCTTTGTCAAACAGACAGGCGATAGCGAACCGGACCGAGTTCGAAGCAATAACAAACCGATACGAGACATCAAACTGGGTGCAAAGAACCGAGGCGTGGCAATTGTATTAGCTGGTTTTTTATGAACGACGTCAAACAGAGCAATTACGCCTTCGCCACGCCTTCGCATCGGTTTGGTCACGCTATCGGATCGCTTTCGCTTTTCTATGTGACTGGATTCAAACAATTCCATACATAACAAATAAAAACGCCTCTCTTCGCATTCGCCACGCCTGTCTGTTTGACAAAGGCTAAATCCAACCAACCTTCAACCGAATTTATCGCACGAGTTCGTCCGTTTACGATGCGAAATTACGACTGTGGGTTTTCTCTCTTAGTCCGTCAACGACGATACGGGCCCGTACGAAAGTAACTCGTTACTTATGAATGAAGTCTTCTCCTTAATAATTTAGAATTCATAAGTTCTGACAACTCATCGGGAGACAATAATGTTGTCAGCAATTTTTAGTTCATAACACTAATAAATTTAAAGTGGTCAAATAAAGCCCTCTTCCTCTGTCCTACTTTTTGCAGTAGCTATCAAGTTCTACAATGATGTTAAATGTATTGAGCATAATCTCATGCCCGAAGGGATAAAGAGTAGGAATCACCCGAAACTTTGACTGAAATTACGGGCTTCGTCCTTAGATAGTAGGACCCCTGATACAGGCTGCGGTTACCGCCACACGTACGGGATCGCACCAAACCGCAGGATACAGCGAGTTGTTCAAATGTATTGTCACGTTCTTTGTGAGACGGATTATTGGGTGTCGGGAAATGCATTGTCTGAGACTTGCACGGCGGAAACTTAATCTTTTGTAATCCTTGCTGCACCACGATTTATTTTATTTATATATTTATAGGTACGTTTGAATGCCTTTTGTGCTTAAACAGAGGCCTTATCACGTTTCTGTAGGTATTTTATTTACAGCGTACTTGAAATATTTGCGTTTATTGTAAGGTAAATTGAGAAAGCGCCTGTAGTGTACGAATGAGGAACTATTTTTTTCTATCAAATAAAAGTCCCGTAAATCAATTTCCCGTTTTTTTTACTTCACAAAAATGCAAATGCAATGCAAATATTACTTAGTTGTTGGGAAATTATAATTAAAATTTATGTTATTATAAAAGTAATATATATCCCTTACCGTCTTTTTTGTGCACGTTACGTATTCTAACTGTAAATCTCCACAGCAAATGGGTATTAGCCACTGGGTTCTTTCTAAGGCACGTTTCACTCACGTGTTTACTCAGAGAGCAAAGCTAGATTTTATCTGTACTGGTCGCCACTTGCGATCCGCGCTCTGATAAAAACCTCTTTCACGTTCAACCGCTGGCGCTGACTCAATGGAATATTCTTGTACAAGAGACTATTCTGTACATATTTTATACGTATTCTGAACATTTTGTGAAACTTTTTCCGCACAATGAAACGGTTAAAATGTTGGTTTCATTATCCTTTATTAAACCTCAATTTGTTGAGATTGTGTATGGTTAACGGCATTGTACAGCTGGTATTGTCACCTTATATTGCTTTTATGGTAATGATGTTTGAATTGTTGCGCTTTTATAGAGCTTAAATTACCTCAATCATTTTGTCTTTTTGACATTCATCAGACTATTTGCAGGCGGCACATATTGCATTAAAAATGTAGCTTTCAATGTCCCTAGAAGATTTAATGCATACAGTGTGTTTCATTGTACTATTTTTTATCGAAAAATCTACATATCAAAATCATTACCCAAAACCTCGCGAATTGCGGCCGTTTAAGTTTTTTAACCGGCCCTATTGGTGTATGTAGGGTAAGCTGCAGAGAAAAGAAACCTCCTTTGGTCATCACTACTAAAGGGGGTGGTTCCTTTTCTATGCAGCTGGCTGAACAATAAAATCTTCGATTCCGAAAGATTAATTACTTCCATTTCATATTCTTCCCTTATCATAACTAAAACAAACAGAATAAAGTCAACAATCTAAATGACATTCCGCCATCAAAAACACTTTCACATCGCACTTACTTTTCCAGTATCGTAAATCTCGAGATTATATCACATCTAACCTACTTAACGGTATTCATCGTGTGTCGGATTTTGTTTGCGGTCGGCAGTGGCACTCAGCGACCGCCCGCGATAAAAGCCTCTTTGTGCCCGACTGCCAGCCCTGTACGGAACCACGGAATAACTCTTTCAATGCAAGATTGCGCCCCAGAATAGTCGGCGCGCGGATTTTGAATACACATCGGACTCAAGTACTAAGTTAGGATTTAGATTCTGTTTTAGGTGTTTCTGTGTTTATTGTTTTAATTTTAGTTTAAGAATGTTTGTTTATTATTTTTAACCCTTTAAAGATAATAAACAAAGATTCTTATCCCCTGATAATAAACTATTTTTAATTACTAACTCACCACAGCCACAAAATTACTAACTCAGCCACGAATGTTATAGGTAGGCAACGTTTTTAGTTTTGGGGATAGAAAGAAATAGGAATTCTGCGTAACGGGGCTCTATCGAGACTACTAGCCTTGGTTTGGCCCATTTTTGTAAATTTTGCTAATCAATCGATTTATGTGCTTCGTGGCTGACTTAGTAATTTTGTTGGTAATGTTGTTTTTAACCCACATTTTAAAATGTTATGTTGAGTCTTTCATCTCAAGCGAACTATAGGATTTGTGAATTTCAGCTCTGCCGATCGTAAACGAAGCAGCTCTGATAGTGAAGTTAGTGGTTACATTCCGTGGTCTGGCAAAGTGTTCTCTGGGATTTCTATCACGAAATGTTCAGAACAGTTCTCTGCAAATGGCAATATCATGCAATTGCTTACATCTAGAATCTATTAAATTCAAAACTAATCTAAACGAAGTTTTAAATCAGAAACAATTTAAGCTAAAAAAAAGCAAGATCGTGCAAACGTTTCAAAATACCGTTCTCAAAGTAATTTGCCGCACTTGTACTTATTGCCAGTTTGTTGGGCGTGGCGCGGCGTACAACACTATCTCACTTTGAGGAACTCTGTTGTTGTAACTACTAGTCAGGTATCCAACAAGGCTCCTACGACGTGCTTTATTAAATTGAAAACCAACTCGAAATGTTATTTCCGGGGAAGATATTGAAAACGGCATTTGGAGTTTCATTTGAGTGTATTCAATTCGCGGCAGTAGTCAGTCGGTATTCTATCGAGTTGTGAATCTTAAATGGAAGGAGGTGTACTGTTATATGAATGGAAAATTATTCATATCGTTCAGTTTCAAGTGCGGGGTTTGGTGTTGAACGTTGCGACGTTTAGACTGGTTCTTTTTGTATTGAAAAAAAAGAAAGAAAATAAAATTTTGCACATACTACTACGAGTGCACAACACAACATCAACATATTGTTTTTTTTTTAAGAAAAAATCAAACGTATGTCGAAACAATAGAACTAAATAAATAAAAAATGTAAACCACAACAAAGAAAGATTATTTTTTCTTTGCGACTCTTTGGAGTTGAAGTTAAACTAGCATGTGCCCGCGGCTTCGGCCGCGTGCTCGTCGAAAAATATCCCTCGAGTACTTAATATCGGGATAAAAGGTATCGTATGGTGTATTTAGGACATATAATCTATCTTCGTGTCAAATCTTATCTAAATTCGATGTGCTGTTTTTGCGTGAACGACAGTTTTTATTCCGGTATTACATTCCGTTTCATTCAAATTTTGTTTTAATAAAGCCGTTTTTCTTACGTACATGAATACAATAAAAGCATTATACCGTGCCCCTGCATGTGTAGCAACTAACACAGTGCACTCCATATTGCGGGGTTGAATTTCCAACGAATTCCATTTGAATTTCAACCCGGATGCATGAAGCGCTAAGCATTCACCACGTTGCATGACTGACACTCAAATAAAAGTGTATTTGTAAACTCCAAACAGTTGAATAAAACACAAAACGTGTACGAACTAGTTTTTCTCGCAATGTAGGTGAAACCGTCCTATTTTAATAACGATATGTGATTTAAGGGATATCAAAGCGCAAACTGCTATTATTTTCTAGGTCTAAAATGATATATTTATATATATATTCTTTATTGCGCACAAAATCTACAATGATAACCAAACTTAAAATTACATTCGCAAAGGTGAGCTTATCTCTTTAGAGAGATCTCTCCCAGCCAACCTGATGTACTTCTACTAAGTTTATGGGAATAGTTTCCACGTACACTATGTAGCTCTGTATTTTGTCTGTTTCCGTAAATCAAATATTATTAATTAATTGAAGCCATAATCAAATGAAAGGACTTAAAGTTATAATATGGAGAATAACGCGCTGCCATTGTGAACAAAAAATCAGTGTGAATATCTTGATAAAACGAAATAAAAGTCACAACAAAAAACTAAACCATGTTGCACACAGTTTTTTCTCCAGGTGAAACTAAAAAGAAGCCTAGTTAACTGTAATGTATGCCGCGTGTAAACTCAATGATAAATGCTTGATACGCGCGCGGCCGCACTGCACGCTACACGATTCGGCTTTTAGCGGCGTTGTCCACCTGCGCCCTTACTCTATATACCCACCGCCATTTTATATTCATGCTCCATTCAACAAAAGTACTAACCTACTCATCATACCATTTTGATGTTCAACGAATTGAAAGGGGCCTTTTATTTAGATTATGCTAACTTTATTCGGGAAACGCGGTCGTCAATTTGTTTGAAGATGAAGAAACGACACGATAATTGTCTCTTTTCGTATCGGTTTCATGACGCGAAAGTTGTATATAATGTTACTCGGCACATTAACACATTTACATGATGTGTGTTCATTTAAATATTGCGATGTCGCGTTCTTTGGTTACGAAACAGGCGAAGTTTCAGCTTCAAGCAAATCTAATAACATAATATGAGACGCGGTAACACAGTGTGGCGGTAATGTAGTCAAAGTTTATAATGATGACAGATTGCCACTGCGAGCTGCGTGGAGCGAGTAGTTCATGATGTAGCGGCTAGGACTGTGTCATATTATTTTTTTTTGTCAAAGGAGATTGCATATGGCACTTATATCAAAAGTTTAATAAATAGTTCCTATCGCTGTATTATTACACCATTCGATAGTGTTGCTATTGAGGATCAAATTCTGGAAGCAAAGACATAAAGCAAACTACTGTTTTTTTTTTCCAATTAAAGGCAAAAATAAATATTTTTTCAAAAATCCTATTATGCAGTTTTCATCTAAATCTGTCTCGAGACTTCTTTCAATATTTTTCGTTATTTAGCCTTTCACTATTCTTTATAGTTTTGGATTCGGCTATCTATGCCTAGTTTAAAAATTTAACATGTAAAAGAAAGATGTTTACCATTTATGAGAAAGCGTTAGTACTAAGGCTGCGTTTTTAAAGAAAACGTCACGGCACTATTATGGGATGCTTGAAGGAGGCAAAATACTAGCTGTTGCCCGCTGCTTTGTTTGTCCTCCCATGGAGGTTCCATGTGGCCTATAACCTTGTCAAGGATCTCATATATCTTTGTACAAAGATATATGACTATTCATTTTACGGTTTCAGTTTTGCCGTTTTGACTTTAAAATAGAATAAACACACACACTTTCGCATTTACAGTATTAGTACCCTACTAGACTATATACCAAATATATTAGGGTCGTCTAGTCTTATCTGGTACGATTTAATATTACTATTTTACATGGAGAAAATGTCTCGAACCCCAGATACTAAAAGTATCTGGGGTTCGAGACTTTTCTCTTTTTACTTAAATTATTGTAGTACTATTAAAACAACATAATGTTGAAAATTATGTGGTTGCAGATAATTTTCAACACCGTTTACGATATATTCTTACTTAACTTTTCCTCTGTACTTTTCTACACCCAACCAGTTCTTTATGATATAATTTTGGATTTAATTAAATATACAACAGACAATGAAGTTTTATACAAACTATCAACCGTCAATTTTTGCAATATCCTTTCGTAGTGAGCACCTTCATCCTAGCCCCCATGAAACTCCTAGCACTTGTAGTGTCTGAGATTTTGTAATCAGTCAGTGAGTGATCTTTCTTATTTATAAATAAATATATATTTTTCTTATTTACCTGTACTAAATTCACTCTGTATATGCGCAGTATATCAGCTTTAGATCTTCCCCGTATATATTCATTTAAGCGAGGAGAATACACACGAGGTATACTTTAGATATTCCATTTTCATAAATATCAGCCAGGCTTTTATATCCGTGTTTGTTTTATGAAAGTTTATTATTTACTATATGCCGTTTTTATTTTTTATAGGAAACTAGCTGACCCATATCCAGACTTTTCTGGGCTTTCATCTTTTGTTTTTGATGGGTAATGAAGGTAGGAGGTTGAAATACTTTACGACCTATTCTCATAACTACTTAATATACTCAATGTCAAAAAGATGAGTCCAATGGCGGAGAATGAAAAGTACTGCAAAGTCATCTGTCCTGCAAATGAAGAACTAACATTAAATTCTAGATTTCAATATCATACACGGACTGCTCGAGCAGTTAAGGCTCGCTAAACATAGCTCGGTGCGTCGCGACGAGTAGTACAGCACCCTAGAAAAAACACCTGTTTGGAAGATCTTCCCTTTTCAAGCAGGAATAAGGAATTTTACGTCCTGTTTCTTATTAATTCCAAAAGGGTTTTTACTCTGAGTAAAATGTAAGGCTGTAGTAAAACAAAGTGCCCTTACCAAGATCAGTAGTAAAACTTAAGTTGTACATAAGTAAAGACCTTTAAACACAATATCTTATAAGTAGTAACGAAACGTGGTATTATAAATAGGTAGGTTCAATCTATTCGTAAGTTGTATGTATTGTGGTTGCGGGACTAACAAATTACCGTGACCCCAGAACGTAAAGGGCTATTGAAGGACACCGCGGAGTTTAGTCAGTACAAATCTGGCAGTCCATCTGCACTACCCTGGATGGGAGGACTCATTTGACGATTTTAACACGCTGAAAAAAAAGTTGTATGTAGTGCGTGTATGTGTATTTAAGAAAAGAAAAAAAAAACTGTGAGCCACCTATATATTAACCACCACTTAATAATACCTACCATTTCAGCTCCTTAACCTTTTGTCTATTAGTTAGATACGTCAGTCATTGTTGAAGGGTCTTTCCGGGCGGCAAGAGGGGATGGTACGGACTTGACGTACCCGGGTGTGACGGGAATAACAAGAATAGATCTTCGCTCTTAAATCAAGCGAAAGTGGAATCACCTTAAATAACATCGAATAGAAAGACTGCTTGAAGTGATTCTTTGTAGGTGCAGGTGGCAAGCTAGGGTAATTCCAGTGTTGGAAAGAGACAGAGCTATACAAGTCGTGTAGCGCCACCTCGTTCCCACACTGTAATTACTCTCGCTTTGTACTCGACATCGTAGGCAACCAGATAGTAAATATTCGGCGATAGCTATTGACGACACGATTGGCATAGTGGCTGAGCGTTCGACTGGTGCGGAGTGTGTAGCCGGTTCGATCCCTGTAAGTATGTGAATGACCTGCAGATAGTTGTTCCGGGTTTAGGTGCGCACCGACAATACGAGGAGTAATTCCAAGTGTAGGGCAACACTATCATAAAAAAATTGTTCAAACTTTTTTCGAGTATTCAACTAACAAACTTCATAGAAAAAAAATGTTCATATTAATATTACTACTGTAATCAATTGCAGTCTTTCTACACAATTTTATTGAGGCAAACTTAGAAGAATATAATTTCATACAAAATCTGTCGTGTTTTAGGAGTACCTAACTAGGATTTATTGGAACCCACGACCTACAACTCGTAAGTTGGGTCCGTTACTTCTGAGCCACACTGCTTTAAAAAAAATGATACATTACAGCGAAAAGAATTAAAAAATAATTGGATTTCCATAATTGGAACCAATATGCTACGAGCTGGTCATCTTTGGATTGTACGTTAATATTTAGCTAAAGGCTATTATACATAAGGTTAAACGCCTAGTTACTCTTAAAACTTTTACAATACAACTTTTTCTATATACCTAATTAATTCTTCTTAATCGCTACCAGCGTCACAATTACACCGCTCAACAAATAAACTTCCATTGTCTGCCTCTTCCAATAGCAAATAATGCAGCCATTTTCGTCGATAAACCGTCTAGTGTCTATGTCCAGTTCCTCGACACGGATTGTTAGCAGTTGTTCAATGTTCGCCGTTCATTTGAGCGGCATACTCGCGTGACAGCACAGCACTAGCGATCCTGTTGTCTTGTTATAAATGTTGTCAGCAGTATTGTTGTGAACAACAAAAACTATTCGACGCTCTTGATAGTGTTGGGAGGTGTTCTGGGTTTAATCGGTGGTTAAGGACGGTTTTTGTTTTTTTTTTTAGAGATGTGTTATGTTTGTCGGTTTGTGTTTAAATAAATTTTCTATAGCAGAGTCTATTCAAGTAGAACGTGAAATTGTAGATTTCGAGGAAACGAAAAGCAACTGATTATATATTTAAACTGATTATATATTAAACGAAAAGCAACTGATTATATATTATATACTGATTGAAAAAATCGCAGCGCTAAAGTACACCTTTCATCTTCTCGGAGACCTATGATTATTTTTTGATTTTCAAGTGTAAACATTTTCTTCACCACATTTTTCTGAAAAAAAAGTAAGCGACAAAAGTCTACCAGCCTTTTACAACTTGCAAAAAGCTAATAAGTACAGCCAGAATACAAAAATTATGACAGGAAAAACAGAGATTAACATCACGTCCCTCGGGCCCTGGCAAAAGGACTACTCAGGAAATGAAGGTTGTCTGTAGGGCCGCCATTTCCGGCCGGTCCGGACGCACTCGCTAAACAGGGTGCTCTATTATCGCGGGTCTGTCATCTGCGATGCGCTCTCGCATCGCGCCTCTATTGTGAGCCCGTCCTTTGTCTGTGTTCCTTGAGGGTAGACGCACACTAAATAGTTTTCTCTAAAAGTGTAGATAAAAATCAAGTGACCTTTAAAGTGAAAACTTTTTCTGTGAAACTGTTAAGGGATTGGGTAAAAGATAAAGGCAGTGAATACTTAAATGACAGCAAATAGACATAGAAGAAGGATAGTTCGAGTGTATTTTATAATTACCTCTATAACTTCACTTTGGCAAGGCTTTCGAAACCACCCTATATAAATCCATGGGCAAACAATAGCCATAATCCAATGTATGTACAATTTCAGTGGCAGTTCAGTAAAGTAATCACTTAACGTTTTTGAGGTTGTAGGTACCAATAGTACTTACAGGGACAGGACAGCCTCGACCTCATGACCCAGCCGCCGCTGGAGACGCCCACGCATCAGCTCTTGAGAGACGATGCGGATGGCGAATAATTTATAATTTATGGGTAACTCGCCGTCCGATCACGGACCCTGCCCGGGGCCCCATAGACGGTCACAGCCTGCCGCGTTCGCGGGACTGTCTAAACAGGTAATGCCATGACCCTGGAACGTAAAGGGCAATTGAAGGAATACCGAGGATTTTAGTTAGTACTAGCTTTTGCCCGCGACTTCGTTCGCGTGGAATAGTGACTTCCAGCAGATTTTTGGTTTTACCCACATAGTGGTGTTTTACCATCATAATGTACCATCTAAAAATTAATGATGTAACAAAGGTTTTGTAATAATTTTGGCGATCTAAAAAGAGTGTCCATGGAGTTTCTTGCCCGTTCTTCTCCATAGAGATCTACTTCTTGGAACGGGCATCTACGGTACTTTCACAGTTTTTATGTCTTGTGACTGGGACTGTAGCACCATAATTTTGTAGTATTTAATTATATTTTTTATGTCTTAAAATTAGATATTCTAGGGAACTCTTCAAAAATCAACATAATGAGCTCTGCGTTTGAATTTAAGAGATGTACTTATACTTATTTATGGCATTAAAGACGTTTTGCCGATCGAAAAAGGCGAAAATGTTATTTTTCCCTTATTTTCTCATCATTCTACTGATTTGACATTTCAGTCCAAAAGGAAAAAAGACTGTTTCTCCCTTGACAAATTTTCTATTATTTTAGGCTTTAGAGATTATGAAAGTGTCTTACACCAAGACATTTCTGTTTACCACGTGTTTAGTTTTGCCATCCTTTGCAAAAATATAAAGGTTTTGTGGTTTCGACACTCTTGAGCACGCAACGTAGAGTTGTCCATGGGAGAAACAGTCTTTTTCAAGATGTACCCCCGCAACTTTTAGCGTTTGCCCTTGGGCTTTATTTATGGTCATTACAAACACAGTTTACAGCGGAAACTGAACTCTTTTGAATTGGAATGGCAAATCAGTTGGAATGATGGGAATACGGGGTTACGGAATACGGGGGGAAAAGTTTCGCCTTTTGCCATCCCAGTCATAATAACGGCTTTAATGACATTCCGTCCTAAATAGGTTATTTGTAACCGTATGCCGTTACAGTCTTGGTGGATCTAGTTATATAGTTTCTCATAAGCATCACAGGAACACCAATTATACAACGGAACAATTAAAAATTTACGAAACAGGACCAGTCCACATAAACTATCATTCAACCGACAATACAATTTTGATTACAACGCCATCTATCAATCCATAGCGACAACTCGGATTATTTATCTAAACTCCGTTCGGGCATTTTCTTTGTACTAAAAGTTTTATTATTTTGATATTATTTTTTTTTCATACCTTTTTACTATTTATTTACTTTTTCCGATGAGTTAAAACATTATCATGAACCGAACTCGTGTAACGATCGACACCATTGCACGATCACCGCCATCTATTGAGAATTTCAGGAATTATCTATACTCCGTTAGAGCATTTCATAAATTTTATTTTTATTTTTTTGTAATAAAAACTATCCTATGTCCTTTCTCAAGTTCCAAACTATGTCTGTACCAAATTTCACACAAATCGGTTCAGTAGTTTAGGCGTGAAGAAAAGACAGACAGACAGACAGACAGACAGACAGACAGACAGACAGAGCTATTTTCGCATTTATAATATTAGTTAGGACGAGCCTGACAGTAAGTGACAATATAACCATTTTTTTTATATTTTCAAAAACTACGTGCACGCCAATCCTAACTAGCGTGTCCCTGGTTCATGTGATGTAAACAGACATTTCCGTACTCCTTACAGTCTGATCTTTGTGGTGTGTTTGCGCCATTGAGCGGGACCGCTCGACCGTGTAATTGTTGCTGCGCTGGAGATTTAAACTACAGGCTGTATAGTACCCACAGCATTAATGTATCTATTGTTTATTTGGCCGAATGTGTAAGTAAGGAGAAGTGGAGCTTTATGCCAGCTGTTTGATCAATAGTTATTTAAATCCCATAGATTTTTAACTATTTGTTAAAAAAATAATAGGATTTAACAAACATATTAACTTTTCATCAAAACAACTCGCCTTTAGTGGGAATGTTCCGTTCAATTTTGTTAATTCGAGTGTATTGAAGCTTCTGGGACAAAATATAAATGCAATAGATTTTTAGTAAAGCACAAGTAAAATGCTGTGTTTTGTCGATAGTTTTTTAAACGTTTTCCATAGCATGTTTTAAAATCATACCCGAAACAATTATGTACTTATAAATGGGGAATCAAATCCGAGACACGTAGTTAAACGTGTTATCATCATCTGCCAAGCCTTTTCCCAACTATATTGGGGTCGGCTTCCAGTCAAACCAGATTCAGCTGAATATCAGTATTTTACATGGAGCGACTGCCTGTCGGACCTCCACAACCCAGTAACTGGGTAATACGATACCCAATGGTAAGACTGGTTGAATTAGTTAATTTAATTTGACACACTGTTACGTAATTTTAGTTAACCGTGTGTCAAATAAAATTAACTAATTCATTACTTCTACGCAAGCGTGCTTCGCCGTCGACCACAACTTCGCTTACCATCAGGCGATATAGTGACCTATGGCTATTGGCTAACGTAAAAATAAAAAATAACCATAATTGAATTTAATTTTGAAGCAGCCATAATTGTTTTTTTTTTTTTCTTCAGAACTTTAAAACTCATCAACTTGAATATACGTAGGTAATCCGAAAAGTTTCACACTAAGAACATCGTTATGATTAGCTCACAAAAAGGACAACGTCTTCCTTCATTATAACTTTAAATAAGAAAAATCAAACGGGAAAACTTTTCCTTAGTGGAACCTCTATATATTGTGTAGAAGATATTTTGCCGTGTGACCGTTCAAAATACATTGTCAATAAAATAGGTAGCATTAAAGGGAATCGGTGGGTGTAATCGGGCACAACAGGCTCGAGTGCCGTCGAGACGGGTACAAGTACGGCTTATCTTCGCCGGATGTAAGCCGTGTGCGGCACCGGCAGATATTACGGCCTTACGTATCGAGCCGAGATTTACCTAATACGAGAATAATGTACAACACTTTATTCTGTTAAATGTTTTATGTATTGTAGTTGTGTGTTAAAAGATACATTTTTTTATAAGGTTCAATTCGCTATAAGGTTTATTTCTAGTCATCTCATCGTCAGAATTTCTTTTATTTTTCTTGTGAAGATGTGACCACTCATTTTTTTTAGCGTAGTTAAATCATAAAATTACTCCTCCCACAGAGGTGTCCCACCATCAGACGTCATTCACGTCTGGGAACCTCACATGTTTCTGATATGACTTTAGTCTCATTTAGATCACATAATTACAAGTTTTTTTCCTTCACATCACGTCTGTGATGTTCTTTTTTTTTTTTTGTTTGGTAAAATCATCAAATGAGTCCTCCCACCCAGGGCAGGGCGGGAGGGACTGTCAGACTTGTACTGACTAAACTCCACGGTGTCCTTCAATAGCCCTTTACGTACTAGGGTCACGGTAATCCCTTGGTCCCGCGACCCCAGCAGGCTTTGGCCCTCTACAGGCCCCGTCACTACGCTGAAACTCTATGAGGCGCGCGTGGAACACAACGCACCGTCGACCCGGGCATGGTCCATGGTCGGACAGCGAGTCGCCCATTACTCGCTGCCCACATGCCCGCGCCTACGGTGGCCGGAGATCGTCCTGCGACGTTCGACGCCGTGGGCGTCTACCACTGCGGCTGGGGTGGAGGGAGGACGCTGTCCTCTCCCTCAGGCTGCCCGCCTCCTCCTTCACGAGCATGAGGCTGCTTCGCAGAAGAAGGGTCTGTGATGTTCTAGATAAAGTTGGAAAGAACATTATGCATTGAAAAGGACACATTTTGTTCTTGCCCGGGTTTCAATTTCAACTCACAATCTGGTACATGAGTGAGGAGTTGCAAACCTCTGGGCCATCGCTACTAATTAAGTAGCTCTGACATTATTAAGTAGGTACATAGGTATTTTCCATGCTAATCGAGTAGGGAAACTATCGAGCTACTCAAGCTGTACGCTTGAGAGCAGCTTAGTGATAAACTATTGATTCCCGCATGCAGTACTTGAACTGATAGATGACTGCGAGATATATGCCATGAGACAATGTACCTTATTGCCAAATAATCTCGTGGTTATACACTAAGTCATTCCCCCAAAAGCTTTTCGTACGTTTTTAGTACTAGTCTTAAAAATACAAAAAAAGAGCGAAGGTTTACGTATATAAAAATTCATGTTTGCTTAAATATTTATTTAATTCTGTGTTTTTTTTGTATTAATTATTATAGCGGCAACAAAAAAACACATTCAGTCAATCAGTTCGTTGCTGTTTAAGTTCAAATTTCGCGAATATTTTTTCATATATTATCCTTTCTGTCTTTTTTTATAGTATTTTGCACCGACTATGTTTGTTTCTCTGCATTGCATTAAGTCCATCTTTGTACATCCATGTGCAAGAAGTTTTAAATAAATAAATTATCTGTGAAAATGTTGACTGTCTAACTAGTACGGTAAGACCGCTTATTGTGTCGCCCTATATATAAGATATACTTTGTACCAATAATTTATATGGTGTGCATAATAAAGTGTTTTCTATCTATCTATCTACGGTTCATGAGAAACAGCCTGGTGACATACGGACAGATAGACTGACACCGGAGTCTTAGTTACAGGGTCCCGTTTTAACCTTTGGGTACGAAACCCTAAAAAGGCTAAAAACCTGTCGCAGGACACAATACATGAATCTTTCAAAAGGACAAAGACACGAAACAAAATAAAAAGCTTCTAAAAACGGAAAGCAATTAATTCCGACCCAGTAATCGTCTGTTAAGTCACACTGATTCCAAATAGTATCTCGATACGTTTCTAGAGCGGGGGCGTTTAGAGATGGCCAGTAGCTCTTTGTTCTATTAAACCCGAAAGCCGAAGCCGAAAGATTTAGTGAGACGAAGGACGAGGCTTACAGAATTAGTACCGGCATGAATAAAACGCTCAGTTCCAACACTTGATGGCGAACGGCTTAATAGATTTTATAAAGTAAACGCTCTATAAAATGTTGCCTGAACAAACTTCGTCTTCAATATTGAGGCGTCTCTCTATTTGTGACGGAGATTACATTTTACTTACTAACATTTTTGTTTACAGAAAATGTGGTGTGCGTTTCTATTTTAAACAGGTTTCAGTAAATATTATTGTTTTTAGTGTATGCTTTTCTATATATTTTGATAAAAGTAATTGGAGCAGCTATGTATGTACGAGTAGTTATGTTCAATTGTACATACAAGTTTGTGGTCTCAATAAGTCGATAAAAGAAGCAATTGAGCAACAAATATATACATCCATCCATTCATCTATTCTCATAAATTTTAGTAAGATTATGCTTCTGAAAACCCAGTAATAATTTGGTAAATTCTGTCAGTTGATTTCTAAAGATAAGTTTCAGCGAAATATTTACTGAAGGATCCTATTCTACTTGTATGAATATTAAAATTGACTTCTCTGTGGCGTGAACTTTCTTGTTTCTCTAAATAATGCCTAACGTGAGGTACTTATTGCTTGACTTTATACACATTTTAACTCAGATAATCTTATCTTGGAGATGCTACGCTGGTGTTAGCCACATTGTTTTCATATTTTTGACAGCACGGTTGGCGGAGTGTTTGAGCGTTCGACTGTGGCGCAGCGTGTCGCGTTTTCGATCCCCGCACGGAATAAATTTTTGTATGACCGACAAGTATTTGTTCCGGGTCTGGGTGTTTGTGTATGTGAGTTTTTATGTTAGTAAACGCACCCACTTTACCGGAGAAATTCCTAGTGTGCGGTGTTTGTGTAAAAAAATTACACAAAGTTCATCAGTGATTCATGGGTCCTGAAACACAGGTAATCAACTTAGGTCAGGAGCCAGGGCCTTCTATTTTTCTGTGAGCTGTTTACCGCAATGAAGAATTTATGTTTTTATTTATCCCAAATCGCTCTTATTTATTCATTTGTATCGCAACGACTCACAGAATACTATTGGAACAGCTGCAGAATCTTGAATAATGTTAATATCGCCAATATGCAGTTACCCAGCCTCTTAGCGCTGCCCTTTGACAGCCGTAGGTAAAGTTAAGCGAGAGTGTGACGGTGTAAGTTGGCGGCAGTTGTACTGAGCTGTTTCAAAGTGCCAATGAACTGAATTGAACTAAATTCTGTTGCCGCAACAGTTGGAGATTTAGACGTAATTTAGACCGCATCTAGTTTTGTATTTTGATTGGAATATTATTTTAGCGATGTTTTAGATTTATTTCTTTGTTAATAGTCATTGTTAACTTGTAAAGGTAAAAACTCGAAAAAAAACTCGCTTACTTGGCGTACCGAATAGAAAGAATACAATAGAAACAGAACATAATAGAAAAACATTTATTCAAGCGTAGACAAACACAATAATCACTGAGACATTTAGAACAAAAAAAGGTAAAAACAGCATAAAAAAAACACGCTGAGCTTAATTACGTTTTTTTTCCACGGTGTACTTCAATAGCCCTTTATGTACCGGGGTCACGGTAATTTGTGAGTCCCGCAACCCCGGCAGGCTTTGGCCCTCTACAGGCCCCGTCATTATGCTGACACTCCTTGAGGCGCACGTGGAACACAATGCGCCGTCGACCCGGGCATGTTCCATGGTTGGACAGCGAGTCAACCATTACTCGCCGCCCGCGCCTACGGTGGCCGGAGATCGTCTGCTGACGTCTGTCGCCGTGGGCGTCTACCACTGCGGTTGGGGTGGAGGGAGGACGCTGTCCTCTCCCTCACGCGGCCCGTCTCCTCCTTCGCGAGCATGACTGCTTCGCAGAAGGAGGCGACCGCTTCCCACTCCGTCTCGCCCCGCAGCATGGCCTCGACCAATAACGGGCGTGAGAGGTCTCCGCCTATCGCCGTCGTGAGGACACGGCGGTGCTGTGCCCCAGCGGGGCATTCCTGCACCGTATGCTCCACCGTGTTCTCCGGACGATCCTCGCAGTAAGCTTAATTATGCTAAGCTAAAAAATCACTCTGAAAGGGCTGCCAACTCAGCATTTGCTGAACGAAAGACACCCCGCGTTGGTTTTCAGGTAACTGAACTGTGATGTAACATCATCAAATGTATCTTCCCGCCCTTAGTTGACCGGAGAGGTTGTCATACTCTTATTGACTCAAAATCTCTTTGTTTTTACACATGTTCTTTGCCTTCTATCCCTTTTAAGACAGTCCCGCGATTCAGGTAGGCAAGCGATAGGCATTTGAAATTCAAATTATGACAATAATATTGAATATTGTAACTCTTACCGCTAAGTGGGGCGAAAATCTAACGATGTGCTTATATTTAGGCGTCAATTTAGAGTAACTAAAGAGAAAAGTCATTTAAGTAATGAACAATTATCAATTAGGTACAGATTAAAGGATAGGTACAGAATTTCGAATGTGTTCTGTGCATACTGTTACGAGATACCGACGCGAACGCTGGCCGGATGAAGATTTATGCTCACTACGACATTATTAAGTACTCCAAGTAGTTAGTTGCGAGCTAAAAGGATTGCCATCGATAAGGCTACTAAGTAGTGAAGTGTTTTTCCTTTTAAAGCAAGACCAGTGCTTCTAGACCTTACCTAGGAGGTATTAGTCTGAAACTACTTTCCTAACGCGTTGTACGAGTATTACAAAGTTGCAGAAGTGGAACTTCTAAATTTACATGGAACATGATTGCAGGCTGAAACTTGGTAAACTGCTTCCACATTGAAAGAACTTAGCAAAAGTATAACTTTGTCTCAGCGAATTTAGTGACGACCGTTCATAGTTCCGACACGAAATATTACAGGGAAAGGAACTTTGTTGGTGTCACAATAACTAACGTACGTGGCAGTTTTGTATGGAAGTAATTATTCGAGCTTGTTGTAGGAACTTGGACAGGGGCAATATTTTTGTCGATATTCCTTTATAGCCGGGCCACACTGACGTCATTTCCCGTTGATTTTCGCGATAATAGTATTTAAAAGTTCGTATAAACGACATTTCCAGTTAAAGTCCGGACGCGAAGCAGGAGGAATTTCGTACTTTAACCTGTCATTACCCGTCTCTGTTACTCCCGTGTAAATATAATGAGTCTCCTTTGCACACGCAGCTCTGTGGCTGCTTTGCGTCTGGACTTTAGTGCGGCCCTGTTGTTAAGGAATTGCCGACGTAAAATATCTTTTGAAATATTTGACCGTATTCACCGTTACGCACTTTGTCCAAGCAGCCTGTGGTGGAGCCTCTAATCTTACTTTTGTTGTAATACCAGTAGCGCTCCCAGTGCGGCCAAGAAAAGCATAGACTTCCATGTCGTGAAGAAAGCATAACTTCAATTTGGTTCGGTTTAGGAAAGAGATGAATACATATCAGCCAAAACAAGGATTTAAGTTTTTTAAATATTCCAGGGTCTAAAGCCTTGTGCCGCCACAATGGAAGTTTTATTACATGGTGTATTAGACCTTGTATCGCAGAAATGGAACGTATAGAAAAGTCACTGCCGCAGC
The DNA here is from genome assembly GCA_943136025.2 of Agrotis puta. NCBI lineage: Eukaryota > Metazoa > Arthropoda > Insecta > Lepidoptera > Noctuidae > Agrotis > Agrotis puta. The sequence continues at coordinate 12,472,986 of OW964175.2, read as the reverse complement.
GAACGTGTTATATTAAAATGTTATAGTGGAAGTGTAGAAAAGTAGAGGTGCAATGACATTTCACTAGTCGGCAGCAGACCCGAGCGGCAAATGCCATGGCTATTCCGCCGGCAAAGTGTGGCGTAGCCTTAATAATACTTGGTAATCGAAACCAGGTTATGATTAGCACAGGAACTTTTTAATACTGATATGATTTTAATTACTCGTTACTTGGCAATTTTAAAACCTCCCCAATAAATACTCGTAACTAAATCAAAACAAAAGGCCCTTGAAGCGTGCTTGATAATTGAAATTCCAGCAAAAATCACAATAACAACCAACAATAGGTACTTATGTGTCCAAAACAGTTACTTCGAACTTCCGCTACGCCAAGTATATACCTCAGTTGGAACACAAAGCAGAGAAAAGCCAATTATCGATGGAAGCCGGTCCTTACCTGCGAATTTTGGAATACCGTACCGGAGTAAATGAAAATATACGACTTCTCGTTAGTGTTGGCTTGGATACAACGGATTTTACTGGATTTGGTTTAGATATCGACAATGCACGATGGTGCTTTGAGGTGTATTGTGTTCCAAGTTTGTATTGTATGCTTACGTGTTTATTTGTATGCCAGAGAATTTGGTGGTTTGTTCAAAATAACTTAAGTTTAGTATCTAAAGGTTAAAATATTGCCATCCTTTTAAACTGGGTACAGTTGGTTGTAGGTAAGAGATTCTAACATAAGAGGAATAAACAAATAAAGTAACATTTAAGACTAAGTTTTGCCCATAACTGCATGCATTAATATAGATTAAACACACATACTCTTATACAAAAAAAAAAACTTTAAAAGTAATGTTACCGTCTTCGAAACCAAACACAAAACAGTACAGACGTCAGCACATCAACTTACCTCAATCAGTCAAATTTCTTTAATGGGTTTGCAACCTTATCACAATAGTGGAAGATTAATGTGCCATGGGTAAAATTTGCAAGATTGGGATAGGTTGACCTGCTGGCGTCTGTACATTGTTAACCTAGGCCCGAAAGTAACTTATTAAGTTCCGAGACGGGGTTTGCAGCTCGAGCGAAGCGAGGTCGCTAAAAGTACTAGGGTCTAAATGAGTCTTTTACCCAAGGTAAACACTGTGCTTTTCATTACGTATACAAGGAAAGGAAGATAAGAACATGAATTATTATGACTGTTATCGCGGCATTTCCCGTAAGTGTGACCCCGCATTATAAGAAGTTTTAGAAATTAGTATGCACCCATAGATTGCAGACAAGTAGCTAAATGCTTTATTGGTTAAAACTTTTTTTTTTTACGTGGTAAAATCATCGCATGAGTCCTTCCACCCAGGGCATAACGGGAGGGACTGTCAGACTCGTATTGTCTAAAATCCACGGTGTCCTTCATTAGCCCTTTACGTACCGGGTTCACGGTAATTTGTGAGTCCCGCGACCATCCTCCAAAACTCTGCTGGCAAAAATTCTACGACATTGATAGACAGTCTTTCGTGCTGCGCTGTATAATTTTAATGCGATATAAAAAAGGCAGCAAAGAGTCATAAGGTTTTCGTTTAATTAAGAATTAAATAAAAAAAAATAAAAGGCGCGGACTTTTCTCTCAGCCGACCGCAGAGGCTATAAAAGTCGCCGGGTAGAATTGGGTCATTACGGAGCATGGGAGCTAATTAGCTTGCAATCTGCACTACTTAACTACTATTGGAGCCTTTATGTTTATTCTGTATGAGTTTAAGCTTTATTTATAAATACGATTAAGTGTAGATAAATGTAGAAAAAAAACAACTTAGGGCCTATGTACACCACGATTTTAAACGAGCCATTGACGCGCGTTTGTACCGATACAGACACGAGTCGCACGCAAGTCAGACGCAGCCTTTAGACCTTTGCACGCCTGTATAAATTCAAATACGCGTTTGCAGACAATAGACTGGTCCGTTTTATACAAGAGCGCCGTCGACGCGCGTTTGTATCGATACAGACGCGCCGGTGCCGCACGTTTGACGCGATACAAACGACAACAAACTGCTCAGTTTGATAAAAGCGCGCCGTCGACGCGCGTTTCTAAAACATCGTCGACGGTGCATTTAAAGAACATGGTGTGCATAGAACCTTAATTGGTGAAGTTTTGTTTTTAACACGACTATCCAAAAACTAAGTGTTTTGTTTTGTCTTTGAACAATAAACTTTAAATTAATCCAATAATTTAAGATTTTCACAATGTTTGTGCGTTACGGCTCTTATAGTGCAAAATAATAACAAAAATAGGTGAAACTTGCCCCAGTGACAAATTAAGATCAATATTTTATACCGAACTTTATTTTCCGCGGGTAAATTATGTCGCTGAAATATACAGTGGCTGCTCACAGCTGCTTACAAAGTTAAGAATAACGATACTACAGTTTTGGCGCTAAACTTTTGCATAAACCTGCACTTAGCGCCCCGACGACCAACTTCACTGTTAAATAATAAACTTTAATGGACTTTTGGTCATTCCACTTTATTGTTTTTTTTTTCCAGTACATGAAGGAAGGGACTTTCTGAAATTTTGATAGCATCTTTCGTAGCTGAAGTTTTAACGAGGTTGAAATTTAGTAGTCTTTAAAAAAAAACGTCGTGAATTTGGGATTGTATTACAGATAAAAGATTTTAAGTCTTTTAAATATCTGATATCTTTCAGAAGTGTTTTTAAATATCTATATCAACTTGCTTTTTGATGAAAATTAAAATTTATTGCTTCAAGCCTATAAAATTTAAAACAGCTGTGAGAGATTACTCTTACGGTGGACATCCACTTTATGATGGCTGCTATCAATTTTATTTAAGAGGAGTCCTCCGTTTTCCTCAGAATATCCAATTCCTATTCATTACAAGCAATCACAATATGGCCCTCATTATGATATTCCCGTATGGATAACACTGTTCGCGTATGTTCCATTCATTGCGCATTAACGGCATAACTGGGCCGTACATTCAGCGTGCGCCACACTAAACCGGGTGAAATGCGTTCGAATCATCACGTCCTGCTAAATTGCGCCTAACTAGCTAAACAGTATTGCATGCGTAAATGCTGGAATCGTTAGTAATTTGTACATACGTGTTTGTAATGTATTATGCCTTTGTCAAACAACAGGCGAAAGCGAAGCGAGTCCGAAGCTATACCGAACCGAAGCGAGACGTCAGTCCGATAGTTCTGTCACGCTATCGGATCGTTTTCGCTTTTCTATGTGACTAAATTCAAACAATTCCATACAATACAAATAAAAACGTCACGCTTCACATTCGTCACGCATGTCTGTTTCACAAAGGCTTTAGGACGAATTTGTATTCCTTTATTGGTTGTGCCTTTTTTGTATTGGTGAATGGTCAGCCATGATGTTAATAACGAAGTGTTAATCTCTTAGATATATCATGAGTCAATTTATCAATTTAAATTAATCAATTTTGACGTTGTTGCAGCCTTCCTATGAATTTCAACAGCAATGCTATGTATTAATTATTTATTTTAATTAAACGCATTAACGGATGCGACGCGCAACGTAAAGATGATTTTTGAGCTGATACTCTGGATTGCGTGCTCAGCTGTATCAGCGTCGAAACTACAAACTGTAGTTTTTGTTTGTTTGTAGTATACAGCCTTGTGTGCAGCGCGCATTAGAGAATAGCATCGCTGTGCAAGTTGTTACTTTGAACTCTTTCCCGTCTCATTATAAATAACTTTAGTTAAAAACGTTAGAGTGGCTCTCAAATATTATGCGAATTAAACATTTTAATTATTTTAGCCTGAGTACATGGAGAACACTACTTACTGTGTAGTCGTTGAGGTATAGATTAGAACTTTTTTTTTGGGACTATCCCACCACACTATTCCAAAACAACTATTTAAAAATCCTGAAAGCCAGGATCAATACAGGAACGAAAATAATTTTGGAGGAAAAAAAAAACTTAGTTTCCACTTCTAAAAAAATAAAAAGACATGGAACAGAACTAAACAAGGTCAATAGGCACAAAAGGATATTTACAACTGGGATAAGACCAGTTGCCTCGCAACGCGGACAAAAATTACTACGAATATTTATGGGTCCTAAATTGTGGGCTGTTATATTTTCAAAAACGCATTAACGCACGGAAAAGATGAGATTACCTACGAAACTGAAACAGAATTGATGGAACACGCACGATCAGTTGAATTGAACGATACACACTAGTACTCTGCCGAAGAAACTTACACATCAGTAATAAAAATAAGTAGATGATAAAGCAAAATAATTTCAACCACTCACGCTGTGAATGAGAATCTTTCGAACCCGCATCGAAAGTAGGTACATAGATGGTGAGGTAGCGATCGTGAAGGCTGTCTACCAAAGTACGCTGACTCAGCCCACGGAGGATACATTGTCTACGTAGACTGGTTGAAATTCCGGGGATATTGCTCCCAAATTGAACCCCAGGAGCCTAGATCTTTTAGTCTGTGGTATGTAGTCTGAAAGTGTAGTTATCGGCCAAACGTGAAAAGGGTTATTGAAAGAAAATTTGTTTGGCAAGGCAAAGTTGCCGTTTCTGCGGGTTGAGAGCAGGTATATGTATAGACACGTCGGTACGTATATGTAAAAGTAATGAATGGTGATAAGTGATTTATTGACAAGTTATAAGTGTCAGTTTTTTTTTTAATAACACGGTTGGCGCAATGGCTGCTGCGTTGTGGGAATGTATGTAAATGCACCAATGCCGACGGCACAAGAGAATTTTTTAATATGGGGCAAAGTTTTTAAAATAAACGGCAGAATTGGCGAAATTTGAGTATGATATCAAACAGATATGGATTTTCGTCGAAGCCCCAAAGTATTAAAAATAAAACTTTACCCGTCGAATGGCCAGTCAAGTTAGTTTCCCTTAAGCCTCATTTAGACGGAGCAAGAACTCGCATGCGAGTTTCACTACATTGCGGCATTTGTTTGATCAACTGAATTAGTTGTACGTATAAAGTCCGCAATGTAAGGGGAACTCGCGTGCGAGTTGTTACAACGTCTAAATGAGGCTTTATTCGCAACAACAAACCAAGTTCTTTTAAAGTATTATATATACAGAAACAAAACAGTTTTTTAAATTTTACTTACTCATCCATTCATCACATTTTTGAAAATATTATGTTTCATATCTCATACAAAAACATGAAAATGAATGTTTTCAATAACTGGCGAAATGTAAATATGAAAGGGATTCTTTAGTAATATTTGGTGTTATAACAGGTGAACTGTAATATCTGTGAATACGGAAAACGCATTAGCAGAATTAATGTTCTGCTTTTCAACTCTGTTCGGTATTCTGAGCCAAATCGGGGCTTTTCCGAAGGATTGAATGTGAAATCTATAATCTTGAGGGACCTCGTAATACCTACTTATTAGATGGAGCAGGGAACAGATTGATAGCGGCCGGATTTAACCTGACTGCTTTTTGGAAGGTCAAAATGATAGAAACTTTCAGTTTGTACAGACGCCAGCACATCAACCTACCTCAATCTGTCAAATTTCTTTAATAGATTTTGAACCTTTTCACAATAGTGAAAGGTAAATGTTCGATTGGTAAAATTTGACAGATTGGGGTAGGTTGACCTACGCGTCTGTACCGAATATTTTATGCATTTGAATGAATGAGAGCAATGTTTATTATTTTTTATTATAATCATTAATTTATGTTATTCGATAACGTTAACATGAAACCTCTATTAAAGAAAAAAAACTAAATTAAAAAAAAACACCAAACCTATTCGCATCAATTTAGTGTGCAGAAATAATTTAAAAAAAGAATGTTTAAAAATAAATGTAATTTTCCGATTGCTAATGGCGGATTGTTGTCAAACTTAAATTAGTTGACTAATAATTAATTGTTAACATTGAATATGTTTCTATTTACCTAGTTATTAAATATAGCCAATGTTACTAATTAAAAATAATTACCTTAATTACAAATTAAATAAATACTTTTTCTCACATAACATTGAAATCATACTTGTCTATGGTTGCTTTTTAATCTGTGCAGATAGATGGAAGCGTGGTAGAAGTTTTTTAGATTTGCGTGGTAATTTACTAAACCTTTTTAAAGAAAAATTTAGATACTTTTGGAGAGAAAACGCATAAATATTTTGAATCGGTGTTAAACATATTTAAGAATTGCTGACTCAATAAGTTTTTACCTTATCAAAATACAGGTAAGTACAATACATACTATTAACAAAAATCTTTTTCTACGTTTAATCTAAGTTCTTGTGTTAAAGAACTCTCGTCTTAACTTCATCTGATCTAATAAAAATGCAAAGCCTTAAATGGCACGTGAATGTCAATAAGAGACTTTCGGAGCATTAAACAGGTGTAATCTTTCGTCTAACTTGGGTCCAACAAATTAATGCACGAAGCGACAATGGCGATCAACACTTTTAATAGATTTAATCTATTTTAGCAAAGGCTTTACTAGATGCCGTTTATTTCAGACTCATTTGAATATTGTAATTAAATGTTTATTAAGAAAAGTTGCGGCCCTTATTAACCTTGGCATTTCATACTGTTGATATAGGTAGGTAATGAAAATGTATGTTTTCTTGTTGTCTCTTTATTCATAATGGCGGTGTTTTTTAAAAGACGTGTAAAAGTGTTGATCTAACCCATTTGCATAAATAAATATAATTTCATCATTTCATTTCATTTCATTTCATCCTTTTAGTAGATTTTAACTTTAAAAGGATGATTATTTTTTAAATTTCTTTGCGCCTGAGTCTACAAAAAGAAATTTACTAGCAAAACTTATTTTGCCATCATTATGTACCTAATTAATTTCGTCTGTTTCGTTTTTAGTTTAGTTTAAGTAGTCTTCAATAGATTTTAAAAAATAAAATATTTAACAGTCATGAAGCATTCGCTGTAAATATCACCAAAATATTGAAACCTATTAGAAACTAAAGCACGATACCCACAATTTTCTTCAACGGTAGGTAGGTATGTCCACAATCCACATTCACAATCGCATTGCAACCCCGAAGCGGTTTGGACCAGTAATAACCGGTATGAGCCGATTTGAATGCAACTGCGCTGCCCGTTTGCAATTAAATGTTTCCATTTCAATGGCGAACTGAAATAAGACAAACCTTGAATGGCTTTCAAAGTAGTTGGGGAAATATTCCCTTTTGTTGAGGTTAAACCGACAGGAGCTGGAATGGTGAAATTAGGACCTAATATAGATAAGCTGTATAAGTAAAGTACGTGGATTTTAATTGTTCGCAATCATTTTCTGCACTCGTGGGCTCGCACGCGCAGTAATGACGTAATGAAAATCTGCAATTTCAAATGCTCATATTATGCAAATCGTAATATTGCTTACCTCATATTATTTAATATATTAACGTGGTAATAATAATGCCTTCAGTGCTTGACGAAACAATATTTATTTTGTCTTTTCACCAATGTAGCTGTTTTGAAACAAAACATGGGTTTTTGACCGAAAGCGAGATAGTATGCGATGGTAATTATAATAAAGACTTTTTGGACGCTTGGAGGCAGCTCTGCTTTTCATCCTAGACTCTCTTTCTTTCTCTCATAGAATTATAGTTATAGTCCCCATCCACTAGTGGCTGTTGAAGGTAAAAAACAGCCGAAGTTTAACAGGCCCAGCAAGGCGACAATACCCGATATGATACCTCTAGTATTGCATGCGTCCATAACCTACGGTGACAGCTTTCCGTTAGGTGGGTCGTACGCTTGTTTGTCTCCATCATAGTATAACAAACAATGGTCACTCCCTAAAATTCAGCAGTAATTTGTGCTGTTCAGCAGAAAACATGTTGATTGCGCACACCGAATCCCCAGAGTTGTGCGACGTCATCAGAATTTAATTGTGATTCCAGCAAAATCTACAATCAATAAATCAACAATTTTATTTATTACCTTGTTTTTCCGACTTTTATTACCTTTGTCCACGGCAGAAATTATTACATTTAGCGTAATCAAGTAATATTTTTGCCCAATGTAAATTTTACGACTGCTTTGGACGGAATACTAATATTATTCCTTGAAATTAATTTTGAGAAAGGGACTCAATAGAGTTGATGAAACGTAAATTCATTACGGATTCAAACTATTCGGTGTAATTATTCAAAAGTTAAAGCAGATTGACCGCGAGCGTTCCAATTCGCACATAAAATTAAGTCGCTATTGAGTTGAGTAGAGAAGCGTATCAGTTGGGACCAGTCGAGGACTCTAGGGCGGGCGTCAAGCCGCTGGCGCCAGTCCGCGTGCGAGCGCTGCCCGAGCAACACGTGTTCATTTCCTTGCCATTTTTGGAGGGAAAACTTCGAACGATCGTGGAAAATGAATGGTTGAAAACAGTGAAAATAAAATGACTTTGGAACTGCAGTGTCCTTTGTAAAGCATGTGGATTTTTTGATGACTTTAATGGATCGTTTGGACTGTGGTGTTCAGTGATTGCGGAAATAATGAAAGGTTTGTTTGAATATTATAATTGTGAAAAAAATTTTCGGTTGGATAATTATTATAATTTTAGTTATGATGTTTCATAAGTTTTTGATTTGTTTCCGAAGGAAGGATTTCTGTTTTCAGCTTTCCTTTTCACTTAAGTTAAAAAATTTGAAAGATTAAAGGTTCATGATTTACCCACTCGTTCTACGAAATTATTTAAATATCTGCGGGCAAAAATCTCAAGTGTGCTAGACTAAAACTTTTCGCTACTGACTTTGCAATAGTTTTACATAATTTGAGTGCTTCCAGGAATACCGTAAATTCCCTAGCGCTACTTTACATAACATAAGTTTTTTGTTTATTCTCAGAATTGAAGTAACTTTTATAAAATTTTCGGTAGAAAATTTGAAAACTGTTATTTTTCAGCATATTATTAATTATATTGTATTTTTTATACATATTTTTTTGTTTATTTTCCGATAGGATCGTGATTTACCACTATTTCGCCTGATAGTAAGCAATGATGTGGTAGAGGGTGAATCGAAGTATCGCTCTTGACGTGAATTTTCCGTAGCTATCAGGAAATAAGGACCCCAGCAGGGAATTCCACTCCTTAGTAGTTCTTAGATCGATGTAGGTACAGCGGATAAAAGGTGGCATCTATTTTATGAATGTACTTAATATATACTTTTTATTGTTAGCTGTAAGCCAACACAATATAATAAATAAATATAAATCTCATCGGGTATCACACTGATAATGTTGTCTGGCGATGACAGATCAAAAAATTGGGTCTAACAACGCTTCCAAATATTAAATTGCGCATTTTATAAAAATGCTACCAACGAGTCCCTGCTGTTTTTTTTTTATTTTATTAGAAAATAACTATGTAACCAATCTAAAGCTTACAAATAAAACTTATTAATTCTATTGGGGCTGGATTTTTTTAACCTCATGTACTTACATGAGGTTAAAAAAATCCAGCCCCAATACTTACTTACTTACATAGGAATAGCTGTAATTTAATCTTGTAAAGTCATAAATAAGTTTATACAGGATACGGCATAATACGTCATTATTATTCTATTTCTTGCAATCAAAAGTATCTAATTATTGGCAATAACAGAGAAAAAGTTATTTATCGCCGAAATATAATCATAACCGACACTTTATTTTGAAATGGAAATACACCACGGAGCCCAACCATACTATGTGCATGAATAAAAAGAACATCTCACTCTTGTCGGGGCAAAATTATATGGCCCACTTGTGCGTAATCCTTCTTCATAACTAATAATACAATAAGTCTTATTTAGAATTACTTTACATTAATTCGAAAAATATATTCGCGCTATTAATTCACACTAAGCGTTTCCAAACGTCTGTTATAATGCCACTAGCTTTTGTCCGCTCACCCCCCCCCCCCCCTTATTGCCTATGTCACACAGTACAGGACCAAAGCAGCTTTCAACTGGTGAAAGAATTATTGAAATCTGTCCAGTAATTTCAGAGCCTAATCAATACAAACAAACAGTCAAATATTTCCTCTTTATAATATTAGCGTAGATCAGGAAAAAAGTGGAACTCTCTGCCTCCGTCTGTATTTCCTAACGCATACAACCGTTTGTCTCTGTCACCCCTTTTTTTACGTGTTATAAACATCCAATGAGTCCTCTCACCCTGGGTGCAGCAGAAGGGACTGTCAGACTTGTACCGAGTACAATCCATCGTGTTCCTTCAATAGCCATTTACGTTCCAGGGTCACGGTTACTTGATGAGATAGCCCCGCGACCCCAGCAGCCTGTCTCTGAAACTCCTGAATTAGAATAAGATCAAGAGTAAACTATATTACATAAAAAAAAAACAGAAAAAATCATAGTTTGCATTTCGCCATAAGAGCAGCGTGTAAACTAAAAATCTCAATTTAAAAGCTGAGTAATGTTCTAGGCAAGTGGGTCGCAGGCCGGCAGTAAATAAACCGTCAGCTACGATCCACGTTCACGCGGTCTGATTTATGTTATGACCCACTATGAACGACACCGATGCTAAATCTTAAAAAATACTGGCCAAGTGCGAGTCAGACCACACAATAAAGGGTTCCATAGTTGATTACCGCACGATCACCATGTTATTTTAAGATCATGAACTTTTCTATATTAGATATTCTCTGTATTTTTTCACAATTGTGAATTCTAGTTTCGTAGATAGCGAATGGTTATTTTTCATCTGTTTTCTTGAATAACTTTGAAACTCATTATTTTCAAATAATTAAAAAAAAATGCTGCTTTATAACCATTTCTTTTTTGCAAAATTTCAACTTAATTGGTTAAGTAGTTTCAGAAGAAATTGACTGTGAAGGGCGGACAGATCGACACACAAGTGAGCTTTTAAGGGTTCCGTTTTTCATTCGGATTTCAGACGTATGGAACTCTAAAAGAGCGTAGGAAATTAACATATGTTTACGCTAGTATATTGATCTCAAAGAGGTTTAGTTAGGCTGTACCACGTCTCCTTCATAATGTGTAAAAGTCATTTCATCATCCTCTCTTTCCTATTAGTTTGTTGGAGTTAGCGTAGCATGTATAAATATTTGTATCTCAATTATTATCTTAAGATTCATCTCTTTTCCAGATGAATTATTTATACATATAGTTTGTGATTTTTTTTCATTGTTCACTGATCTGGCATTTACTGGTAAAATTCCTTTATTTCGGGAAAACCTTGTAAAAGTCCAAAATCCATGCACAGCTTGAGATAATCAAACGATCATCCGAATTCTTTAATATTCTAGCGATCAAAGGGCGGGGTGCTAAGACAGGAAACCTCCACGTGCGCCCGTGGACTGGAGTTCCCCTTCGGATACGTCCGGGGGGAAGACCAGTTTTTCGGGCCGGTGCACCCTGGGATGCGGGCAAAAACTCTTTTAGGCACTGTGTGCCTAAGGGGTCTCTTTGCCCGTATGCGAATAGCCTGTCGGGTGGATGCTCCAACGCGTGTCCCTCTGAACAGCAGAGGGCACAGCGGCGGAGCGGGCTTGCGGACGGTGAGTAATGGGTAAGCTCGCCGTCCGACCAAGGACCAAGCCCGGGTCGGTGGCGCGTCGTGTTTCACGCGTCACCGACGGGGCCCCTTACGGGGCCAAATGCCTGCTGGGGTCGCGGCTTTTTTCTTAATCCAGGATACCGCGGCCCCGGAACGTAAAGGGCATCCGAAGAAACACGGGTGGATTTTAGTCAGTAAGAGTCTGACAGTCCCTTCCGCCCCGCCCAGGGCGGGAGGACTCATTTGATGATTTTGCCACCCTAAAAAAAAAAAAAAAAAAAAAGCGATCAAAGGGCAGTGCAATTTACTACAGTGAATAGCGCTGACTTCAAGCATTTTACACAAAGCGCTCCCTTCCAAAGTTTTAAAACGCAACTCAGCTTTCGATCCGAAGTTGATTCGTTCTGGCTCACTTTTGATGGATTATATTCAGACTTCGAGCCACGCTACGTAGATGCAAAATGTTAAAACGCGCCAAAGGAAATTAAAACTAACTTTATGAAACAAACATTTTCGTATTTCTGACAGTTTTGTAATTATGATTTATGTACTGTTGGAAGTTAGATTATTAATTGTAATAAGGAGTTTGATATTTTATGAATGTTTATTTCTTAGTTTCTCCCTGATAAATGGGATTTAATTAAATGTTTTAAGGAATTATACATTTAAGGCCACTGAATTCCGATAAAAATAAATGTTAATCTCTTAACAACATTAAATTATTAAACTACTATTAAATGAAGACAATGATATCTTTAGAGTCATTATTGAGGTGGTCAAATCACCAAATCAGTCCTATCGCCTTGGATGGTACGAAGAGGGCTGTCATACTGTTATTGACTTAAAAAAAATCTATATTGATCCTTCTGTTGCCCGCTGCGTTGCCCGGGGCCACGGTTTAGAACGTGGAAACTGTGCGAACAACACTTGAATTAGTATTGTTCGAGGTCGCGGGACTCTCTTAAAATGGAAAGCCTTGGCTATTGTTTACATCAAAGACGAAGCGGTCCAACTTTTCATCAATTGTTTGCGGTCAATAGTGTTTTTCATTTTATCGTGGTTAAATCATCAAATGAATCCTCTAACCCAGAGCAGGGCAGGAGGGACTGTCAGACATGTACTGTCTAAAATCCACGGTGCCCTTCAAAAGCTCTTTACGTCCGGTCACTAGTGTGGGATTTAAAGCTTGTTTACTATGTTTAGCATAATAAAATCACTAAAACTAATACAATTTTAGTTTTTGTACTTAAATTAAGTTAGTTTTGTCGAGGATTTAAAATCTTTTTCTATTTCGATTAAGTAGAATACCCATAAATTATGCAAGTTTTCTCTTAACGCAGAACTCAAGAGAGTTCTGCGTTAAGAGATTTTCTTTGTAATAGCTTGCTTTTTAAAAATATTCGTCAGAATCAAATTATATCTAAAAGGCCTAAATACTTGTAAAATATATTTAACTGAAAATGTATTATGAAGAAATTTGAAGAACTTACACAAAATATACTTACAACAATGAAGTTACAAACCAGCCAAGTGCGAGTGGAACTCGCGTGATATTTTCAAACACTTTTATTGGGATCAAAAAAATCGCATCTTTAAGTACGTCTAGCTTCGTCCATTACCACTTTTGCTCAGCCAGGTCAGCATTTCTGTGTTTAGGGATAATTGAAGAAGTATTGAGCAAGTTTTCAGTGTCTCAAGAACTTTTCCAAGATTACAAGTAGCTCTTAGGTGGTAGATGGTCGCGGGACTGTACGAATTACCATGATCCTAGAACGTAAAGGGTTATTGAAGGACACCGTGGATTTGTGAGAGTCTGACAGTCCCTCCCGCTCTGCCCTGGGTGGGAAGACTCATTTGATGATTTTACCAAGTATTAAAAAAAAGCTCTTAGGTTAGATGGACAGTGGAGTCTTAGTAATAAAGTCCCTTTTTTACCACCTTAAAAATATACATATGTAAAACTGAAGTAAAATAATCCAATACAAGATTTTAGAATTATGCGGTTCGTAATTTGTCTTTTTCAGTTTGTCCATCGTTCTTTGCCAGCTGTTCGGAGGTTCTTTTTTGTTTTTTTTTTTTACTTTAACTTTTTCTGTATTCGATCTTCAAGAGATTTGCCTGATCATTTAATCGATAGTTACAGTATGACGGAAGTAAGCTAAAGTTATTTTTTTTAATATCTTAATTGTTTCGAAATATTATATAAAGTTGTCTCTTCACTAGCTCTTACATCGTCGCAGTGGTAGACGCCCACGGCGTCGGACGTCACAGGACGATCTCCGGCCACCGTAGGCGCGGGCATGCGGGCAGCGAGTAATGGGCGACTTGCTGTCCGACCATGGACCATGCCCGGGTCGACGGCGCGTTGTGTTCCACGCGCGCCTCAAAGAGTGTCAGCATATTGACGGGGCCTGTAGAGGGCCAAAGCCTGCCGGGGTCGCGGGACTTACCCATTACCGTGACCCCGGTACGTAAAGGGCTTGTGAAGGACACCGTGGATTTTAGTCAGTACAAGTCTGACAGTCCCTCCCGCCCTGCCCTGGGTGGGAGGACTCATTTGATGATTTTACACCACGCAAAAAAAAAAAAGACGAAGAAGACTAGACGCGGAACTAAAATGTTTGTCTCGCACAGGACTCGAACCTGTGACACGCAGCGCAGTAGCCAATTGCTAACTGTACCGTCCATGCCGTGTGCACACTTTTTCAGTAAATAAATACCATTTAAACAAAGATTTTTAATTATAAGAAATTAATTTCAAAATCCATGTTGCCATTTTTACATACATTTTTTTTTAAATACATAATCAAATTAAATTTATTATCTATGACATAGTTATGATATCTAAACAATATTTCCCATAGAATATACACTGCCATGGATGCTCATCACCCTGGCAGTACTAGAAGCGGTGAGCGCAAGCGACAAGCGGCCGCGGTTCGTCACAGAGCCGCCAGCGCGTGTCCTATGGCCCGCCACGCGCGGCGCGCACGCCTTGTGTCGAGCGACCGGCCATCCGCCTCCGGACGTGCATTGGGTCACCGGTGAAGGACAACTACTTACCACTATACCTGGATTGAGGTAAGATTCGAATGATTATTGGATAAAATTTATTTAGAAATTAAGTCAACAAATAGGGATTCACTCCAATAAATAACTGACTCCAATAAAAAAGTGCGCAAAACGAATAGAACTACAATTATAACTTTGTGATGGGGTTTTTTCCGTGATTTAGTTATGAATCGCCAAATTTCGGACTTTTCCCTTTATTTGTATTGTAAGTTCTTGCTTCTGGCCAAATTTTAGATTCTAATAGGACAACGGGAAGTACCCTATAGGTTATTACACCGCGAGTCAAACTATGGGGCAAAACAGAGCATAAATGGTCGTATCTTTTGTTTGCGTTGACGTTTGATTTAAGTATTTGATATTTATTTTAGCTTGGTACGTCCACGCGTTCCTGAGAAAAAGTTCTTGGCGATGGACATACAGACAGACAACAAAGTGATCCTATAAGGGTTCCGTTTTTTCTTTTGAGGTACGGAATCCAAAAATGTTATCAATTAAAATGAAGCCACTGATTTCTGTTGAAACGAAAAAATCTAATCGTGCAGAAGTCGGTCTTAGACTTTTGCACGACCAGTTTATTATTGACTAGCTTTTTCGCGTGGAATAGTGACTTTCGGCAGATTTTTGTTTTTTTTTATGTAATAAAAACTATCCTATGTCCTTTCTCAAGTTCCAAACTATGTCTGTACCAAATTTCACACAAATCGGTTCAGTAGTTTACGCGTGAAGAAAATATAGACAGACAGAAACACAGACAGACAGAGTTACTTTCGCATTTATAATATTAGTTTGGATAGTTTGGTTAATGCGAATTATGTGCTACGAATCTCGTAGCTAAGTGCTACGAATCTCATAGTTTAGTGCTACGAGCTTACGAATCAAAACCTTTTTCTGATTATTTTAGCCTGTGTCCCCAGCCTGTCTGTTTAGTACGCCCTTCCATATATTTGAAATGGAGTATCCACTGTTTGCTGGTTTTGCCTTCACTTTACGCAATTTGCAGCGTTACGTGCGCTGACTGTCTCAGTTAGAGGCCGACTCATAGGTAAACCGGTTCCAGTCGGCGGCGGCGATATGGTTGTTCGCCGAGCGTAGTGAGTCCGTTTGACACAAACCGTTCATGCGGTCGACCTAAATAAGCGGCTAACTCATAACAGTTTGCTTGCGACGCACGAAAATTGATCTGAGTTTGCAGCTTACCCAAATTTTAGTTAGCCGTAAAGCGTCTCACTCAGTCGGCTTCTAACAGTTTGTCTACTGGCTGTCTATTTGTAATGAATGAAAGCGTTTCATAGAAATAATAACAGTCATAGATTAATATTTGACAATACTATTTGCCTTTTGCTAACCCACAACCAATCGAAAGCAATAAATCAATCGCAATAAAATTGTCCTTTTTGTATTCATATTGCCAATTCGCCGATTGACCAATTCGCTGCACATTGGACGATTACATTTTTAACACACCAAAGCATTTTAGACCGTATGACGTACGAATTGGTTTTCCATTAAAGTTGTTCGACCTAAATTCTCAATTATCTCCCAATTCTGTGTTAGATGAAAAGCAGGAAATACTAATGACATTAGTGCTAAATAATTTTAATTGTGTAGGTACTGTACAAGGGGTCGTCGCGGTATTATAATTACAATCATTATGTATGAATCAAAATAAACCTATTATAAGTATTGTAGACCATGTATTTCTCAGTACCTTTGGCCTAAGTTTGCTATTTAAAAAAAATCATCATTCCAACATCATCCTACTGTAATTTTGCTGAAAGTGCGTAATCTGCAAAATTGGTCGGTCATTGGTCTCCTGTGTGCATTGTGTTTTAATGACATTTGAACATTTATTCATGCTAGATTTCATTTGCATCTATTTTTATATATTATTTATCAGTGTTTTAAGCAATCTGAAGAAGTCAGAAGTTCGTAATTTTGTTTTTTACTTTGTAATATCATCAAATGAGTCCTCCCACAATGTTTTTCGCTATTTACGAACTTCTGGTCGCGGGACTTATGATTTACCGTGACCACGTTACGTAAAGGGCTATTGAAGGACACTGTGGATTTTAGTCAGTACGAGCCTGACAGTCCCTCCCGCTCTGCCCTGGGTGGGAGGACTCATTTGATGGCTTTACCACGTTAAAAAAAAGGACCTTATTCTTTCGCTAATTCTCTTTTAATTCCGGTATAGTTAAGATTACGAGATCGCCTGTACATTTAGCTAATCTTAAAGTACGAGTATTATACATTGTTCTTCTCTTAAAATAGCTTGTTGAATTTTTAAATTTAAATAATATACGTGTAGTATTTGTTAGAAAATCTAAATGCAAAGATGTCGCGAAAAGGTATATTTACAGAACATCAATACATTTCTCTAAACGTTATTTTGTATCTAGTTTTACGGCATACTCTGTTCTCGGGAGTTCGAGACTGCTCGTCTGATCGTTCTTTAGATAGCTTCGGGATTGGGTGTTAGGAGTACAGCAACTAAGGTGAAAGTCGGCGACGGCTCCATTAAATAAACTACTCTAACTTCACCTATATTTTACAAGAAAGCGATACTGGAGTGAGCAAGTTAATATTTACTGCGAGCACCCCAGGCGAATGCCTTCGTTACGCTTAGAAACACGCCATCCGTGTATCTAGTAGTTGAATATTTGTCTTGAATTTATCTGAGATATTAATTAGGAAACTCGCTGGTTTAACTAACTGAGCAGTTAAAGGAAGTTTGGAAGATGATGCATTTAATTATTGTCTGAAACTATTTCTGAACTGACTCCTTACAGGTTTACTGGTAAGATTAATAAATATTAATCAAGAGTTAGTATCTACTATACTTAGTAACACGATGATAATAATAATCTATTCTTTGTTTAGGAAATCACTGGGAGGTAAACTAATGTAGCCACTTTTCTCTTTTCTGCAAAATATGTAAAAATCCTGCTATATTTAATTAAGAGAAAGTGAACAGCGTTGCTTCCGCAAAATAAAACATCCATCCCTAAAAGCTTATGACAAAGTTGTGTCAATTAATCTCGACTGAAATTTCACAAGAAAAATGTATCTACATTAAGCAAGCACCGGGTGTCCCGAAGTTTTTTGCTTCTACAGTGTCTAATGACTAACGGCAAGCGACTCGAAGAGTTTTGTATTTTTAATAAGGTCTTGTGTATCAGCGACTTCGCAAACTTTACTGAAGAGCCATTTAAAAATCCGTAGTGAAAGTTTCTTAACATTTTACTTAGTATTTTAAAGTTATTTTGAAAGTGCATTAAGACAAAAGGGATTGTAATTGATTGATCTTCAAGCATAATGATTCAACTCAAGATTAAGTACAAGATTTCTCATTTGAGATTCAATAAATCTTTCAAATTATACTCCTGGCAGCCTTTCTCGGTTCTTGTTTTCTCTATAAATAATCCCGGAATAATTTATTGTTAACGGAATCATCACAAAAGCTAAACATTAACCCATCACAATGTATCTAACATTCATTTAATGTCGATCTTCTTGAGTAGCACATAAAACTAATCGGATACTCAATCAATGTTTTATGTGAGCGGCTACTTTATCACATACTAACAACATAGTCACGCAATGATGTGTGGGTGAACTAATTCGTAGTTTCCCTCCGGGGTGCCACTAATAAATTGGCTGAGTTTCCGATCAGAGTCCGTTAAGAGTAAGTTGCGAGGCGAAGACGTGTGAGCCTTACCTATGTGTTGAGTTGAAAACTTCGCCGATCTCCGATACACTTCCAACGCGCAATTACTAAAGTCTTCAGTGTTAGCTAACTTCACGCTATACCAAATTCTCAACATGAGAATGTTGTTGTACAGACGCCAGCAGGTCAAGCTACCCGAATCTGTCAAATTTAACCAGTTGAACATTAATCTTCCACTATTGTGATAAGGTTGAAAATCTATTAATGAAAAGAAATTTGACAGATTGAGGCAGGTTGATGTCCTGGCGTCTGTACTTGTACGTGAAAATAACAGCCGTAGTAGTTGGAATAACATTAGTAAACGATCTCACAAACTATAGTAAAACATATATTCATAGAGCAGAACTGAGGCACGTTACGCGAGCTGAGATTCAAAAGAAATACGTCACGTGAATTTAAATAGGCTTTTGACATCAGAAACAAGAAAAAGTATATAATAATTTTACTTTACATGTTATTTCCGACATTGTTGACGAAGTAAACGCAATAATTTACAAGCAACCGCACTATTTCGACAGTTGTTAGTAACATGACGTGCTTTGTATTACATTGCGACTTCTCAGACGCAAGGAAACTTGTTCCTGCACGGAGCTCGAAAGTAGCGACAAAGTATTGAATAAAATGGACTTTGCACTATGTTACAACTTTAACCTATTGTGAGGGCGTATGCAACTTTACCATCTAAGGGATTATGTTCTTTTCTCGATAGTTGCAAACGTTGTCAATATTCGCATTTTTTTTGGATTACACTTTTCAAAATATAATCATTTTTTACAGTAACAAATTGGGAAAATAATATTCCGCCTTAAAAATCCTCACGTAAGAAGTATAAATACAGAAAAATCACGTAAAGTCCGTAAAACTGATTTAACTCTTAAAACAATTCCCATCTCCTCAAGTAAAATATTGCGTAGGGCACTTATTCTTTAGAAACGTAACAAGACGCTTGTTCGGCGTAACGTGCTAGTAACTCTCAATTGCCATACACTCCACTCTGGCGACGGCAAAGCGAGCATGAAACAAACGATTATGGTGACAGTTGACTTATAGCGAGCCACCAGCGATAAATGGCCACGGCACGTTCACACGCTACTATATTTTTTCAACGATCCCGACCCCACTCGTTCAAGTAACATTCCTATATCGTAAAAAGACTATTTGTTTAAAAGAAATCTTGGAAAATCTCACTGTCGACTCCCACTCAGGATAAATGAACTCATTTTAAGCTCGGTTAAACATTCGCCAGAGGTTGGTTTAGTATAAAGTATCAGTTAATACTTTAGGTGCCAGTCCCAATTGTTTGAAAGCTAATGGAATCTATTGTTACGAAGTTGATAGTGGATAGACAAGAGGGATCTCGTTTAACGTTATTCGACATTCCATTATCGGTGTGATTATATTTGGCCCCTTAACAACAGAGGGGATATAAAGTTATTCGCGAAGCATCATTTGTCCTCTACCCGCATTAAAATCCCCAAGAATGATATAACACAATGTCGAGATAAAGTTTTCGCATACTGAGTAGGAGTAGCAAGTTACCGACGCCAAGAAGCATGAAACTGAACTAAGCCTTGTACAGCGCTCCGTGAAGACATAAGGGTCGTTTTCTACATTCTATTCGGTAAAATAAACGTACCTAGTTTGGGTTAGTTACGTATCACGTCCAACTCGTGTCAGCAGTAAGTAGTAACAAGGCGTTGTTTACTCGCGTCGAGTTTGAAACTTTGGACATCTCACCTGTGAACTTACTTTAAGGTTCATTCGTGAAGATAGCTCCACGTTGTGTGTTTGTGGTAACCAGTCTCAAAATTGTCGAATGAAACATGTCGGAAAGGGAAAGAACGTAAGTATCACTTTGTACATTCCTGTTGTAATATTGGATTGCATTATTTCCGTTTCCTTTATTATCCTCATTTAATTTTTCAATACAATATACGTATTACAATCAAAATTATCAAACTATATATTTAGAATATAATGAATGACTAAACTGACAAGTCAAAGTGATAAATTATCCACTTTCACCGGTTATTATTCATTATAGCTGATTCATTATATTGGTCAAAGTAATAAATACGTTCAGCTAGCTGACGCTGCTCCGGTGAAGTTTAGTTTTAAAAACTTTAACTGATGGATTAATTATAATTAGATTTAAAGTCATTGATTCTGTCTATTTAATATTAATATTATTGAGAAAAATATTAGAATTTGTAGAAATGAAAAAAAAACCTTAAAATAACCTAACTGCCTTTAAAAACTACTACAAAAAAGTGTGGTAACAAACATTAAAAAAAAATACAGTCTAATGAAAAAAAGAATGCGAATCTGGATATAACGTAAAATATTGAATCAATTCACAATTATTCCCAGAAATATTGAAAGCTTTTCATATTGTATGTGAGCTGGAGCTGGCTGGAATTGATGCCAATGGCATTGTTCTTGGAACTGCTTGTTGGTATTAAAATGATATTAATAACAAAAAGCAATTCCAAGAAGTTTTGCCTTTTACCACTTTAATCCTAGTTAGTAGGAATTAAGCCTTTGTCAAACAGACAGGCGTTGCGAATGCAAAGCGTGACGTTTTTATTTGTTATATATAGAATTGTTTGAATACAGTCACATAAAAAAGGGAAAGAGATCGGATAGCGTGACAGAACTATTGGACTAACGTCTCGCTTTGGTTCGGTATCGCTTTGGAAACGCTTCGCTTTCGCCTGTCTGTTTGACAAAGGCATTAATGATTTAATAGTCGAAATGTTGTAGTCGAATTATTAAGAACTTGTTTTATTGTAATATATACAATAATAATAAAACTATCTAAGAAAGTAATATAAATATTTATCTATATATATATAAACAAATTTTTTAACAAAAATAAAAAACCGACTTCCAAAAGTACAAACGCCCCACCTAAAACCACTAAAAAGAGAAAAATAAACTACTATTTATGTATTTCAGAAAACAAAAATGCACGTATTTTTCAAACGAATTAAATAAAAAAATTATTACCTTTCAATTCTAAATCAACTTACAATATTATTTTATTTAACAAACAATATATTATGTATTTACAAACAACCTATAATGATTTATTTACAAAATTACAATGTGACCATTCTTGTCTAAACTTAATTCGCTATAAATTTAATTATAATATTTTTATAATGTTGTGTGCTAGGCACCTACTGATCTGTTTGAAGTCGGTGCCAAGCCAAATAGGTATTCGATAGGATACGAACGTCTAGCCCCGTCACGCCATCGCGCCACATCTAAATCACACCAAATACCCTGCGCTTGCGACCGAACGCGCGATCGTGGGTCGGCTCGTCGTGAGCGATTCAACCCAAACGGGCAGACACGTGCGGGCAGGCGTCGTTGACGGTCGTCTTGAATGCAATTAAGTTTTGATGCGTTATAGTGCTGTTAATAGATTTTGTATTTTTGATAGTCGCTTACGTGTTTGTAGGTTGCTATTTTGTTTATTAATAGTATTATATTACTAAGTATTATTGTTCTCTTTATTTTTGGCTTGGCACCGACTTCAAACAGATCAGTAGGTGCCTAGCACACAACATTATAAAAATATTATAATTAAATTTATAGCGAATTAAGTTTAGACAAGAATGGTCACATTGTAATTTTGTAAATAAATCATTATAGGTTGTTTGTAAATACATAATATCTTGTTTGTTAAATAAAATAATATTGTAAGTTGATTTAGAATTGAAAGGTAATAATTTTTTTATTTAATTCGTTTGAAAAATACGTGCATTTTTGTTTTCTGAAATACATAAATAGTAGTTTATTTTTCTCTTTTTAGTGGTTTTAGGTGGGGCGTTTGTACTTTTGGAAGTCGGTTTTTTATTTTTGTTAAAAAATTTGTTTATTTTTCCATTTTTTGTATAAATTATCGTAGTACGTATGTAGTAAGTTAACTACTAACTTAATGTAACTTAAGTAATTATTTTGAAGTAGCACCATGGGTAGACCGACCAAAAGTGCAGCCCGCATGAGGGAAAATAGAAATAAGGAATCTATTAACAAAACTAAGGAACGTCTATCCAAGAATAGCAATCGAAATGCTGTATCTCGTTCCCAAGAATTACCATTGGCAAGTAATATCAGATTATCTCGGATGAGAAATTACATGCTTTCTCGATTGTCACAAGAGTCGAAAACTGATCAAATCCGTCGACTCAATCGGATACATGAAAGTTTCAATGGCGAGTTCACTGAACAGCGCGAGCATCGTCTAGATATTATACGAAGTCGAATAGCTAATGAGACTGCAGAGCAAAAAATAAATAATTTTAAAATCGGGCAACAATTGACTGAGAATACATACAGTCGAACATAGACTTACTTCAGAAGTTTTTTTTTTTTTATTGTGGTAATATCATCAAATGAGGCCTCCCACCCGGGGCAGGGCGGGAGGGACTGTCAGACTTGTACTGACTAAAATCCACGGTGTCCTTCAATAGCCCTTTACGTACCGGGGTCACGGTAATCCGTTAGTCCCGCGACCCCGGCAGGCTTTAGCCCTCTACAGGCCCCGTCACTATGCTGACACTCTTTGAAGCGCGCGTGGAACACAACGCGCCGTCGACCCGGGCTTGGTCCATGGTCGGACAGCGAGTCGCCCATTACTCGCCGCCCGCATGCCCGCGCTTACGGTGGCCGGAGATCGTCCTGCGACGTCCGTCGCCGTGGGCGACTACCACTGCGGCTGGGGTGGAGGGAGGACGCTGTCCTCTCCCTCACGCGGCCCGCCTCCTCCTTCGCGAGCATGACTGCTTCGCAGAAGGAGGCGACCGCTTCCCACTCCGTCTCGCCCCGCAGCATGGCCTCGACCAATGCTGGGCGCGAGGGGTCTCCGCCTATCGCCGTCGTGAGGACACGGCGGTGCTCTGCCCAAGCGGGGTAGTCCTGCACCGTATGCTCCACCGTGTCCTCCGGACGATCCTCGCAGTGGTAACACCCAGGCGTTTCTTCCCTCCTTATCAGACACAGGAACCTCCCGAAACTTCTGTGTCCGGTGAGGACTTGCGTCATGCGGTAGGTCAAGACGCCGTGACGCCTATCCAGCCACTCCTCAAAGAGGGGTCTTAACGCCGCGATTGCGGCGTGCCCGTACTTCTAAAGCTAAAGTTATTTTTCAATTTTTTTAGTTGTAATATCCTATAAAAATATTTGCTTATTTATTATTAACAATATTTTTCATGGTAATAGGCTTATCCCCAATAAAATGGAACTTAACATACCTAACTGTCGAAATATGGGTATACTGTACACATCTGCGTACCCCCTCAGAGCATACAGGCGTGATGTTATGCTATGATGTTGTGTAAACAATAAACATCCAAGCGATTGCAGCAATCACGACAGATTTGCTGTCTATTATTGAAGAGTTCCGTTCCATATCTCCGAAGTTCGTGATCAGATCATGACAATATTTCTATGGGACCAACTTGGAAGTATACCCTTTCAAACAAAATAAGATTTTTTCAAATCGGTTCAGGCGTCTTCGAGTAATCGGTGAACATACATAAAAAAAAAAAAAATGATACATACAGTCGAATAGAGAACCTCCTCCTTTTTGGAAGTCGGTTAAAAAGGAGAACTGACTGACTGACATATCAACGTACAGCCGAAACTACTGGGGCTAGGAATGTGAAATTTTGTACACGGCTTCCTATTATAATGTAGGGGAGCACTAAGAAGGGGTTTTCGGAAATTTCACCTTTAAGGGGGTGAAAAGGGGGAATTAGGAAAGTACGTAACCCACGCGGACGAAGTCGCGGGAAAAGTGCTAGTCAATAATAAAAAGGACAGATACAGTGACTTGACTATTACAGTATTTGAGCTGTTTGGGGTTAAAACACTAAGGCCATTGAATCCGAGTATGCACCAATTTAAAAAAATTGAGCGTATTTTCGACTATTCGCGTGACCGGAGGTCTGGCCTTTTTTCTTGCTCAACGAATGAGCATTGCCATACAACGCGGCAGCGTTCTAGGCACTTATCTCGTTGACAGCGAAGTGGATTAATTTTTTGGCGCCTTACACCATCACGCTTAACTCTGAGTTAGAGAGATTCCACACGAGGGTTGCGGCTACGCTGCAATATTGCAACCCAATCAATGCCACCCACACGAGCGCTGCGTCAACGCAGCTGTCTCCGACTTCGCAGCGTTGGTATAGGATGTCTCAGTCTTCGATATGCTATTAAATGCTGCGCTACCGCTCCATCTTTTGAACGCAGCTCCCTTTCCCATCTCGTTTCTCTCCTATCCTTGTGCGTTGTGCATGCCTTGCTTCACCGTCCGTCATTTGGCATGACGTTTAGGCTGAAGCTACATTAGGCCGCGACGCGATCTGCGACAAATGGGCGATTAAAACAAATAAATAAATGCTCACGTATATGGCAACACCGTACATCAGCGATACCACGTGTAATCTGTTTCGCTCTTCCAGTCCCATCGCAAATCGCTGTCTAATGTAGCCTCAGCCTTAGATTTATAGGTAGAACGACGGAGCAACGCCGCGCAGTCGACGCAACCCACAGACAACGCCCGTGTGGCACCGTTCTAAGTTCAAAATATTTATTTCCAGTAGAATTCGTGTTAAAACTTTCCGCTTCATATCAAGTCACAAAATGTTCAAAAAAGTAACTTCCTCCTATCTTTCTAAATCCTCATATAACTGCGCGAAAATAAACAACATTGAAAATTGAAGTAGAAAATAAGAGTGCGTAATTTTATCATTTGTTCATTTCTATCTCGTGTATGCAGAGAATATTACCTAGAATGTTCTATTTTCTTCTACAATATAGTAAGCTAACAGTTTCCGCTTTTTCTTAGATACTAATAATAAGCCATAGTAACTTGCCTTTCTTTTCGTATCGACTCCACGTTCCGGGGTCGCGGGACCAAGGGATTACCGTGACCCCGGTACGTAAAGGGCTAGTGAAGGACACCGTGGATTTTAGTCAGTACAAGTCTGACAGACTCATTTGATGATTTTACCACGCAAAAAAAAAAAAAAAAATCGACTCCACGTTACGTTCATACGAGTATTACGGCCACGTTTCATTGATGTTACTAGATAACAAAAAAACCGGCTTAATGCAAGTCGGACCCGTGTACGAGGGGTCTGTACATTATGTACTTACAGCAAATTAAAAATACGTTTGTTAAATTTTAATGGAAGTCTCGTTAAATATTTATTTTATTGTGTTTTTAGTATTTGTTGTTACAGCCGCAACTGAAATGCAATAAGTGTGAAGTTCATCGGATACAGCTTGGTGACGAACAGACGGACGGACGACGGAGTCTTAGTAATAGAGTTCCGTTTCACTTTTGGGTATGATACCCTAATTGCCTAACAGCTGTTTGAAATTTTGGAAAAGTGCTTGAAGCACGCTGGAAACTTGCTCGATACTTCTTCTTTCTATATGTATATTTTCATTCAGGCGATTCATTCATTTAGCACCTACTACCTACTATATGCGTGCGTCAATCACTTTCGAAAAAATTCACCGAACTCTCCTATTATAAAAATTGGCATAGAAGCAATGGTTAAGAATTGACTTCCTTGCATCTTACAAAATCCTACAGAAATGTGCGAAAATAACCAAAACATTGGAGTAGAAAATTAGATTTCCATATCAATATGTAGGTAGACAAAGTTGTGTAGGATGTTTGTGTCAGCGAAAAATTGGCAATGATCGAATATTGAGACGTCTGGATATAACCTGTCACGGTGAAGACGGCATGATGACGGCAAAAGATTGAATACTCTTCATAGCTATGATTGCGTAACCCATGTTACGTAACGTTTTTTTTTGTACATTTCTATTTGGTACAGGTTTACATTAACTTTGTGTTTTGGAAGTCAATATTCAGATTTATCACGACTAATTAATTATCGGTAGACCGCGAAGGAGATGGCGGGACGAACTGGACAGGTTCTGCCTGAATTGGAAGGAGGACACACGGGAGAAGTGGAATGAGTGGGACAGAGCAGGCTATTAAAAAATATATACCTATATATATGTATATCTTCAATATTTAAGTGTTAAGCTACAAGTATTTTGTTACAATTTTAAAACAGTCATACCCGGTATTACTACTTACAGTCCATGGAAATATTTATTCGGTGTGGGAATCGAAACCCTGTCACGCAGCGCAGGAGTCAATCAGCGACAGCGTCGTCATAAAAAAACGAATGCTCGCTACAGTCTTACTATAACATTGAAAAATATAGCATAAAAATACATTTTCTTTACAGTTTTCCTGTGAAATGAAAATTAGCAGCAAAGTAGAAGTGGCTATAATTTATAATGTGAAAGAATTTATTGTGTCTGGTTTTCTTCTCATAAGATTTTTATTCTGAACAACTTCATAGCTATAAAATCTTGAAGTTACGGCTATTTCTAAATTAATTTTGTGTGTATTGTTGGTTTTTATTAAGTTTTACTGTTCTAGTATTGATTTGAAAATGATAATTCCGTTGGGACGTAGTTTCAGTCATTTATTTGCCAAAAAAGATTTAAGTCATCAATATTGTTGAATGAAGTAGGTGTTTATGAAACTTATAAAAATATGTTTTAGTTTTCTGATCATAACCTAAAAATAAGTTAGAATATTTGAAAAATCATGTTACAATAAAATGTCGTCCATTTGATGAATACAAAAATTATATAGATTTATACATTTATTACACACACACACACACACACACACATACATTTTGTAACAGGTTATAATCCTCAACTTAGCTAAAGTATATTACTAATTGCCCAGTCCCAAGTTGGGTAATCTACGTTTCTTTTCTTTTCTTTTTGCAAGAATCCAGAACTCAAGAGGTTAGGAGCTTAGGAGGTTAAGATTGTTTCTTCTTACAAAAAACAAACAACTTATGAAATACTTCACTTCAATTAATATGATTGAGTCGCGTCTGTGAGTCGGTAAAGTAATTTGTTCTCGTGCATTACCCTCGGTTTTATGGCCTATCGTTACAACTTGAGTCACGAATTAAGTTACTATGAAGTTTGAAACTCCCGTAAATGAAGTTGCTAGCAGCCCGACTAAGAATACTGACGAGCCTTGTGTGTTTAGAGAAATTATTTCTTACTACTTGAATAAAAGTGTTAATGTCCAATAGGGTATTTTACTGCATAAATAAATTAAAAATCTATTAGTTTGAAAATAATGGACACGTATTTCTTGTGTTTTTTTTTAATCAATTGATATTGACAAAGATAAAACGCTTTGTAATTCGGGAGTGGGGGCTTGTGACGTCATGACGCCTGTAAAATTGTACCGACCATTTATGACGTTTAGTGACTTTTAGAAGAGTTGTATCTTCGTCAATTTTGGTTTACGTAACAAAAGAAAAAATACAGGTAAATTTGTTGGTAATCAAACTTTTGGACTAATTACACTTTTACAGTAAAACAGACTATTATGTTTTTATATTGTGTCTAGTAACAACACTAGCGAGCTGAAGTATGGAATCACTTACTTGGAATTGATCCCGGTTAGCTCCTTAAATAATGGTGAGGTTTGAATGAATTTAGTATTAATTTAAAGTTAACAGTTAAACCTTTAAAACGGTTTTTTTTATCGTGGTAAAATCATCAAATGAGTCCTCCCACCCAGGGCAGGGCGGGAGGGACTGTCAGACTTGTACTGACTAAAATCCACGGTGTCCTTCAATAGCCCTTTACGTACCGGGGTCACGGTAATCCGTTAGGCCCGCGACCCCGGCAGGCTTTTGCCCTCTACAGGCCTCGTCACAAACCTTTAAAACGGTACTATTTTTATTATTCTTAACTAGTTATTAAGTACTCAAGATCGCACGGAGTCGGAGTAAGTGATTCCATACTTTTGCTCGCGAGTGTAAAATGAGCTCATAAACACTTCTCAAAAACCGTCAATTGTGTTCGAAAATATGTAAACTCAGACGCATAAGCAATACTGTAAACAACTCATAATATGACCTACCTATTTTTGTTTTCCTCGGTCAACTTGAACAACCTATGCTCTGGCGCTATGGTTAATGCCTTTGTCAAACAGACAGGCGAAAGCGAAGCGTTTCCGAAGCGATACCCAACCGAAGCGAGACGACAGTCCGATAGTTCCGTCACGCTATCGGATTGCTTTCGGTTTTCTATGTGACTGGATTTAAACAATTCCATACATTATAAATAAAAACGTCACGCTTCGCATTCGCAACGCCTGTCTGTTTGACAAGGGCTTAAGGGGAGTAGAAAAGGTATCGGATATCATATAAAGGGACTTCTATCTAGTGAGCCTTTTATCTCATCCAGAAAAAAAAATCTTTTCCTGGTAACATGAAGTAGTTCTCATAAAACGCAAACAAAACACTGTGCAACAGCTAGTTCAATAGTTCCGCTTTATTTACTTTTTTCATTTTTCATGTATAGTTTGTTTTCTTTTGGAGCAATAGTAGTGAACATTATTCTTAGAAGTAAATAATGAATAAATTACTCTCCTTTGTAATTCAAAGAAAAACTCGTTCTTATTCTTTTGACTTAAAGTTTTCTCATCAATGAGCACTACCTATTTCAAGAAAGTATCTTCTGCTCATTTTGTAATAGTTACAAAAGTGCCAGGTAAAAGGTACAAAATTAACGACAGAATTATACCTGAATTAAAAAAGTTGGTGCTAAACGTAATAGCGGTATCTACATCTTTACTGAGGCGATTACCATCATAACATACTTTTATACGAGCCAAGTTATAACGCAGTCGTCTGTTCGGAACCGATACGGCCCCGGTTAAAGTTTTGACGTGTCGTAAACGAGGCTGTTACGCCGTGACAAATGAATGGAAATGAAATCTTATGACGACAGAAATTCGTCCAAGTTTTTTTTGGGGCGCGGAACTGAAATGCGTTAACGTGAGGTCTAGCGTTAGCGATGTTACAACTTCAAGAACACGTAAAGTTCATTGCTTTTTTTTTGTTAACGACTGGTCTAAGCGGTGAGCGGGGGGTCGCCGCTGGTGGCACCTCGTGGCGTGATTCAAACATTTCTATGCATTTGATCTTATCGCTCGCCGCCTCACGCTAATGCCTTTGCCAAACAGACAGGTGAAGCGTTTCCGAAGCGATACCGAACCGAAGCGAGACGTCAGTCCGATTGTTCTGTCACGCTATCGGATCGCTTTCGCTTTTCTATGTGACTGAATTCAAACAATTCCATACATTACAAATAAAAACGTCACGCTTCGCATTCGTCACGCCTGTCTGTTTGACAAAGGCTTTAGTCACCGCTCACAGCGGCAAGATCGTAAACGGGTCGTAATATCTCCTCAAATTGACACTATTTTGTGTAGGTTAATATTTCGTTTTTCGGGGTTTATTAGATTTTTTCATACCAACGTATACAGCAACCTTTGCAAGATTTGCTGGACTTTGGTCACCTATCCCAATACAAACCTCGACAGGCGTTGGTACACTTTAGTTACCCACCTAAAGACAGACTTCCAAATCATAGTTGATACATATCATCTGACGGACATCTCTACTACCGCAGGCTGATTGGTCAAACCAAATATCGCAAACTTCCTCGGCTTCCTGTTTCACACTTCCGTCCCATTTCACGAAATTACTCCCACAGATCGCAGGCAAGCGAGAGGAATGATGTTACACATCAATAACCTTGTGTATTGCACTAAAGATGGGATTCCACCGGTGTGCGACACAAATGTTCAGTTTGCTGGACTCACTCAAACAAACACGAACAAAAGTTCGCGCACACGTGAGCGGTTGACTCTTTATTTCTGCGCGCACATTGCTTGACTTACTTCAGTGGAAATGTTCGCTCACAAATGTGCTGCATTGTGCGTGAACTAAAGTTCGCTTCGGTGGACACGGGGTCCAAACGCGATACCAGCTTAGTATACGCACTGCTACGTACGCAAACAAAATGTGCCTATTTTTTACGTGGTAATATCACCAAATGATTCCTCCCACCCAGGGCAGGACGGCAGGGTCTGTCAGACTTGTGCTGACTAAAATTTACGGTGTCCTTCAATAGCCTTTTACGTTCCGGGGCCTGCTTTGGCCCTCTTAAGGGGGCTCCGTCAGAAACAAAAATGTGCGCCTCTCTATTTTGGTGGAATCGTACTATCATACTTACACTTTCATTCTCTGACTTAATAATATGTAATTAGTATATATTTATCTAGTTAAGAACTATAATTGTTATTGATATAACATGATATTATTAATCCCGAGAGATATAATAAGATGAATATTAGCTGTTGTATTAATGATAGGGTCACATTATAACCAGTTGTAATTAGTAGTAATATGCGGCGCAGTGACTAAGCGATCGATTGCTGGGTAGAGTGTCGCGGGTTCGATCCCCGCACGGAACAAATATTTTTATGATCTGCGAGTAGTTATTCTGGGTCTGGGTGTGTGTATGTGAGTTTCTATGTTTGTAAACGCACCCACGATACAGGAGAAATTCCTAGTGTGGGGCACGTTTTTTAAAAAGAAGGTTTTTACACTCATTTTCACTAAAATTTAGCCTTTGTCAAACAGATAGGCGTGGCGAATGCGAAGCGAGGCGTTTTTATTTGTAATGTATGGAATTGTTTGAATCCAGTCACATAGAGAAACGAAAGCGAAGACGTGGCGAAGGCTGTTTGACGTCGTTCATAAAAGCCAGCTAATACAACTGCCACGCCTTGATTCGCTGCACCCAGTTTGACGTCTCGTATCGGTTCGTTATCGCTTCGGACTCGGTCCGGTTCGCTATCGCCTGTTTTTTTGACAAAGGCTTTACACTAAAAGCTACTTGAAATTTGGATTTTTTTGGAAAATTTGTTTTGAAGGTTTCAAAATGCCTCAAACACTTTTTTTGGGACCAAAAAAATTGCATCTTTAAATACGTCTAACTTCGTTCAAAACCACTTTTGCTCAACATTTCTGAATTTAGAAATAATTGAAGAAGATATTGAGGAAGTTTTCAGCGTGCCTAAATCAGTATCGAAAAAATGCAGATATCTCTTCAGGTACATAATTTTTAGTAAGTATAAGTGGACGCCTAAATTCATTCGTCAATAATAAGGCCCAAATATTTAGTAGAATTTTTCTGACTTGCCAGCTATTAACATATTCTGTAACATTTCTTATCTGTTTTACTTCCTTATTGGGCAGCCATAGATATAATAGAATGTCACTCATCTTGTCGAATGTCTGAAGCCGTACGTCGCGTTCCATTAATCAATTCATGTCGTACATTTTCGAATACAATATCGTTGATTGAGCATAATAAGAAAAAAAATAACGATAGATAGATAAACGAACATAGCATTATTCAACATTCTTCAATTCACATTTTACAAACATAATTATAATTTATGTTTAACTAGCACTCCGCCCGCGACTTCGTCAGCGGGTGTTTCTAACTTCGAACTCGAAATATTATTGTAGAAGACACACTGATTTTACAAACTGATTTTCCGATGTTCGCCGGCTAGGTTCATTTTGAAATATAGATAATTACGCATCCTTTATTTGATTTCGACACTATTTATGCCAAGTTTTGAGTTTGTCGAAGCAAACAGTTTTTTTTTAATTCACCAATTTAGGGGATGATTTACGAAAAAACCAAAAACACTTCTTTGATCTAAGTTCTATATACTGAGTTTCAAATTTATCGGTTAGGGCGTTTTTTTATGATTTTCCCATACAAACTTTAACATCGTCTAGATTACCAATGGAGGGTAGTTTTAAAAAACTAATGATGTCCATCTTTTTTATTTACTTATTATCGTATTCCTGCCAAGTTCCAAATTTATAAAACCAAGGCATAAGATTTTACAAACAAAGGTTTTCACCCCTTTTTACCCCCTTAGAGGTGGATTTTCACAAAACCCCTTCTTAATTCTCACTTATATAGTTAACGGCAACTACCATCCAAAAGCCAGCTTTCTACGTTTAACGTTTAATATCCTTAACTTAAAACTTGAATACCCCTTTTCAGCAACTTGGGGGGTGATTTTCGAAAAATCCAAAGACTCGTGTTTAATTATTTTTGATCTAGTATTTATATACTGATTTTCAAATTGATCAGTCTGTGCGTTACGATTTTCCCAAACAAATTTTAACATCGTCTAGATCACCACTGGAGGGTAGTTTAATAGAGCCATTCTTTTTTATTTACTTGTGTTCTTATTCGTGGCAAGTTTCAAATTTATAAACCCAAGGAATAAGATTTTTCATACAATAGTTTTCACCCCTTTTCACCCCCTTAGAAGAGGACTTTCGCAAAATCCCGTCTTATTGCCTCCCTATATGGTAAACTGTAACTGCTGTCCAAAATTCAAAAATCTTCGCTTAGCGGTTTCGGCTGTAGTCGAGTCTTAATAAAAAACCCTGTTCTTTTATATATATAGAAGACTAATCGGTCAACTACTAGATTAAATGACTAACTATACTCAGCTTAATTTTTTTTGTACCTTTCTATGTAAATAATTCGAATTCTTTTTTCAATTCATTTTGGCCAAGGGTTTGGTCTTGTGGTTATAATTCATAATAATAAGAGTTTGATCGGTTGAACGCGCTAATCTCAGAAAATAGTTCGAATTGACAAATTCCTTTTTGGTTACATAGTATATTTATCAAGGATATATAAGATCACGCTACTACCAATAGGAGCCAGGCAGCGGGTCTGAAACCAAGGGGAACTGCTAGTTATTCTAATGAAGCGATGCAGCAACTACTGCGTTTAATAAATTTATAATTAAAATCGTCTCTGAGTATCATAGCAGTCCATTTCCTGGCAGTCAACTCCTTGCGGGAGCAATTACATTTTCTTCCGTTTTATAAATTAACAAACGTCCTCAACAGAATAAAACTCTTCTGCTACATCATCAATTCAACTACACTCTATTTATCATTGAAAACCGGACTGTATTCTGCACATCGGCATTTGTTAGGATGGATTCATCATTATTAGATTATATTGATCACTGATCAGTGGAATTACTAAGTGACCTAATTAAATCCGCTTTAACAGGCATTTAAGTTTGTTTGGTGGTTAAAGGAATTACTACTCTTTTACTTTACATTACAGATCAATTATATTCAATTCTCTGTATAATCTAACGTAGACTTTGATTACTTTGCATCTTTTTTTAAGTTTCCTAAAATCGTCAAATGCTACCTCTCGCCCTGGGTGGAGTGGAAGGGAATGTCAGACTCGTACTGACTAAAATCTACCGTGTTCCTTCAATTGTCGTTTTCGTTCCAGGGTCACGTTTATCTGTTTAGACAGTCCCGCGTGCCGGCAAGTTAAAAGATTAGTAACATTGGTAAATAAAAAGTTCCCGTCGTAATACTGGATCGCTTGGTTGTTACAGGTAATTTTTACCAGCTGTTATACTTCTGGTAGTGGGCAATAAACGGTTTATACGAACATAAAGCTCATTATCGCGAAAATCGACGGGAAGTGCTCTTAATAAGGCCCGGCTATAATTGTTGTCTTTTTTGGGTAGGATAACCATCAAATGCTTTCCCGTTCTGGGTGCTAAATAACTACAACAAAAACTAGGTCCCATGCGTTCTTCCTGGCTTTATTTTCTATTTATTCCTTTTGTCCCACCAGACACGTGCTAAGTGATGGAAGACTCGTGGTCGGCGCCAGACGATCGCTGATGGACGCTGGGAGCGGCGCTGGCGCTATGCTGCGGTGTCGGGCATCCAACCGCGCGGGCACGGTGCTCTCCCGACCTGTCATGTTACAACCTGGTAAGTGTTGCTATAATATAATTTATATAATTGAGTTATTAGTGAAAATTCTGCCGAGCATGTATAAATAATTATTACTTTATATTATATTACTTTACAACTACGAATACGAAACTTTTCTAATCAAAATCTGCGTGCACAATTCAATAAAATTATAAAATAATTAAAATAAACCGCGGCTGCTAAGATATGACCAGTCACGACTGACAGCGCCTGTTTTTCACACACGCAATAGTGTATCGTGGTGTACGCAATCAAAGGCTTTAGAGAGATCACAGAAAACACTAAGTGCTTTTCGCGACTTCTCCCATGCTGTTACGTTGTTTTTTTGTACCTGGCTGTTTACCTGACAACATATAGCGAGTCCATTACGGAGTTTCTTAGGTTATCACTTTTTCACAACAATTCACTTTTATATTAAACCTTTTAAACAGTTTTACAACATTAATTAAATCAAAACAAAAGTTTACTTGTTTACTTTTCACTTGACATTACATCAGACGTCAATTATGACAGTTCAAGGCGCCATCTGGCGATTCGCTGATTAACGATTATAAAATAATCGATATTTTTAACTAATAGTTTGCAAATCATAGAAAATATAAAATACCTGATTTAGCAAACCTAAATAATTCTAAGATAACGGAAATAAAAAATATTAATAAAATGAAATATCCGTAAACGGAAGTGATTTAGTTTTTTCAATATGGACTTTTTTCTCGAACATTCTAAGGCCGCGAAACATTTATTATCTGTGAAGTTTTTGCGTGAATTGTCTGTGACAGAATGTTGTCACAGAAAAATGTCAATTTTGCCTAATTAATATTCAGGGGTAATTGTTATTGTTAATTACGAGGAATTATAAATTAGACCACGAAATCGTATGGATTTAATTTAGTGAAATGGCTTTAGGCTTAAACACGTGACGTTGGACAGTTTTTTGTGAGTTTGGTGTATTTTTGAGGAATTGAGTGTTTTCCTTGGAGTGTTTGTAATTGGTAACCAAGAAGGATTCTCCCTGGACTTGGGGAAAGTGAATTTCTTGGGCACCCGAATTCTGCCTTGATTTCCGGCCGACGCGCCAGTGATGGTTAGTGGTCACATTCTGCCCGAGCCGGCTTCCAGTCAGCATCAAACTTATTTACTTTTTGGCGAAGGATTCTTAATTGCGGGACTTTGTGGCGCCGACCCGTGACCAACGGCCACAGCATTCCATCATAGCATTCCACCGCAGCCGCCGCCGACGAGTCTTCTTTCAGAGTGAACTGAAGGCAGCTTGAGAAGCTCGTCCCGCCGCCAGGATCCAGCAGGCCGTTGGGGCCTGGACGCGGGACCCGTTGCTCGGGCTCGCCTGAAGCCACCTGCGGAGCCAGCGGCACAGCGAGCGGCACGGTTGCGAAGCCCGCAGGCGGTCGCGCCGTGCGAGACGGTTTTTTTTTAACTCCTTTTTTTTTACTCCTTATTTTTTTTATATTTTAATCCGGCTCCCGTTGTAAACCGGAGCCTGTAAACCGGTCTATATTATACCGGGTCTGGATGTCGGTGTTCCACCGATTTTCAAATTGAGGATCTTGGGCTAGTTCTTCATTCACCCGGATGTAGGGTGAACATCTTCAGCTTCAGGATCCGGGACTCTCCCAGTCCCTGGCGCCCATTTGTTAATTTTAATTTGAATTTAAATGGAACGTTCTAGTTTGGATATAATTTAACTTTTAACTTTTTCTCGGAACAGTACTCGGCAGGTTTATCTGCTTGCTGCGATATACAATTCAATTTTTTTACCTGTGCCCCAATATATTGTACCAAGACTTTTGTCTTAAAAAAAAATTAATAAATAAGAACCCTAATATTGTGTTATCTATAAGACTGCTATTAATGTAACTGTTTATTATAGTTAATGTTTACACTTTGCTGGAATTTGTAAATTGTGACGGCCAGTTTTATCTTAGATTCAGTTTTTTTTTTTTAAATTTCAAATATGGAACGCCCTATTAAATTTAATTTACTTCGGAAAGATGAACTCATGTATGAAGTACTGATCCGGGACGCTAAACCTGCCTCAACCGTAGAGGAATTACGTACCCAAATTAGGGACCTCAGTAAATTGGTTAGTTCCGATGAAATCGTGGAAACGGATAGAGATCCAGAGTCAGAATTAAAGATAATTAAGGCCAAATTGCCAGAAATTGGTGAAGTTCTGGATAAGTACCCCAGCAATTTTAAAAAATTTAACCGCGCCAGGGCTTTGGCTTTCCATCTATTTCATCGTTTGGGTAGGATATCTTCTCCAACTGAGCTTGAAGCCGATTACGCAGCCGTTGATAAGCGACTTAGCAGTTTCTTAGCAAGAATTGATTCGGTCAACGCGAGCTTCCACCAATCTTTTACTTCCGCTGAGGAGGCACCGGAGGTAGTGTCTAATTTGCAGACGAAGGACGTCATCATTTCCTGCAAAAAGGACACTGTAAAAAGCCTAGGTGTTAAATTTAACGGGACAGGTTGCGTGAAAGCGTTCATTGAGCGTCTAGAGGAGCTCTGCGAGGCCAGAGGTATCGACGAGTCTTCCCTACATCAATCAGCTCTGGACATTTTCTCAGATGGAGCCTTGTTGTGGTACCGTGGAATTAAAGCGTTGGTTGGTGATTGGCCGGAACTGAAAAAGCAGTTACTTGCAGATTTCGCTCCACCTGATTACGACATGCGTCTCATGTCGGAAATCTCAAACAGAACACAGGGGTCGACGGAGCAGTCTTGTATCTTTATAGCAGTCATGGAGAACATGTTCAACAGGCTTTCTTATAGGGTTCCAGAGCACGATCGGTTGGCACGGATTAAGTACAACTTGAGACCAGAATACACTTCGGGGTTGTGTTTGTTCACCATTAACACGCTCGGCGAGCTGAAGGAGAAGTGCAGGCAACTAGAGTCGGGCTTCCACAGCAAGGCTCAGTTCCATGAGCCGCCCAAACCAACGTCTTCCTTCGTCGCAGCAGACTTAGCCTACCAATCCCCGAAGGGTTCAAGGATTGAAGCCGTGCAGACTGATTCGGGTTCGTTGTTTTGTGTTCGTTGTAGGGTTAAGGGGCACTCGTTATCGAATTGTAAATCAAAGGAAATCGTGTGTTACCGTTGCGGCAAGAAGGGCGTACGTGCACCGTCGTGCCCTACGTGCAATAAAAAGCAGAAGGAGGTTCAGTCCTGTCCAACCTGCACTTCAAAAAACTAAATGTCCGGAACTACAGCAAAAATTTTGATAAGTCCGATTGGGACAATCATTTAAAATTTTTAAAATTATTTTTTAGTACATTAAGGGTGAATACAGTACATTATAAGACTTCGGACGATAGTCGTCCACATTTAACTATATCTATATACGATGAGCAGTATTACGGATTACTCGACTCGGGTTCTTGCATTTCGGTATTGGGTTCCGATGTTGGTCAGCACTTTATAAGAGCTGGTGCAACTGTGCACTCGGATAAACAGTTGGGCAGCATAATAACTGCCAATGATTCGCGAGCATCCGTGGAGGGTTATTTATTTTTACCAGTAACTCTCATGGGAGTAACTAAGGTTATTAAATTCTATATTATTCCGGATATTACCACACCGTTAATTTTAGGTGTTGATTTTTGGAAGGCCTTTAATTTGGCACCAAAAATTTTTAATACTTTACCATTTCAATATTTTAAACGTAAAAAAGGTCATACTTGCGTCTCGGAGGTTAGGCATCTACAGCCGTTTGATGAGTTAACCCCGGCTCAGAAGAATGAAGCGGAGTTATTAATTAAAGACTTTGAAAAGGTCTCCTTTGAGGTGAAAGGATTAGGTCGTACCCATCTGCTGCGCCATAAAATAGACACGGGAGATGTTCCTCCTATTAAACAGCGTTATTACCCTTTGTCGCCTGAACGCCTCAAGGAACTCAACCGTCAGCTGGATGAGATGTTGGAGATGGGAGTGGTGGAACCTAGCAACAGCGCGTGGAATAATCCGGTTCTGTTGGCTCCAAAACAAAACGGAGAATGGAGATTTTGCTTGGACAGCCGAAAACTGAATGCGGTCAGTAAGCATGATGCGTATCCACTACCCTACATCTCTCGCATCCTAGACCAGTTGCGTGACGCGCGCTATCTTTCATCCATTGACCTTAAATCGGCCTTCTGGCAAATAGAACTGGACACTGTTTCGTCCAAAGAGAAAACCGCGTTCACAGTCCCCGGTCGAGGTTTGTTCCAGTTTATAGTTATGTGCTTTGGGTTGACTGGAGCCCCAGCCACCCAACAGCGATTAATGGACAGACTTTTCGGTCCGGAGTTCGAAAATAAGGTCTTCGTATATTTGGATGACTTAATTATTTGCTCATCAACCTTCGAGGA
Source organism: Agrotis puta (assembly GCA_943136025.2). Classification (NCBI taxonomy): domain Eukaryota; kingdom Metazoa; phylum Arthropoda; class Insecta; order Lepidoptera; family Noctuidae; genus Agrotis; species Agrotis puta. The sequence continues at coordinate 12,434,504 of OW964175.2, read as the reverse complement.
GCACACTTTGCTTCTAAAACGGGTTTTAGACAAGTTAACGCAGGCTAATTTGACAATTAATTTACCTAAGTGCTGTTTCTTTCGACGCGAACTTAAATATCTAGGCTACATAGTAGACGAGCGAGGCTTACACACTGATCCGTCGAAAATACAGTCAATTGTCGATTTTCCAACTCCTACAACTCGTAAGCAAGTGAAAATGTTTCTCGGAACGGCCTCATATTATAGACGTTTTATTAAAAACTTTAGCTCCATAGCGGCCCCTTTGAATGCGCTAACCAGTACTAGCAAAAAGGCACCGCCTTTCAAGTGGACGGCTGAGACCGAATCCGCGTTCTCAACCTTGAAAGAGGCATTGGTGTCAGCTCCAGTATTAGCTTGCCCAGATTTCTCTCAACCTTTTGAGATTCATTGTGACGCATCCAGTTTTGGGATAGCGGGCACTCTGACTCAGGTTGTTAATGGGGAGGAGCACCCAATCGCCTACTGCAGTCGTTCGCTTAATCCGGCGGAACGCAATTATTCAGCGACGGAGCGTGAGGCACTAGCGGTGGTCTTCGCCGTAGAACACTTTCGTCCTTACGTTGAAGGCGGTCCTGAATTTAAAGTGGTAACCGACCACTCAAGTTTAAAATGGTTCTTTAATTTAACCAATCCATCTGGGCGGTTGGCCCGTTGGGGTTGTCGGTTATCACCTTACAATTTTACCATTGAGCACCGCAAAGGTAAGGACAATGTGGTTCCAGATGCCTTATCGCGTGGCGTTCCGGTGCTGGAAATTAAAGCGTCCGACACTGACACTTGGTTTAAGGGGGTGTGGGATAAATGCGTCAGTACACCTAGGTCGTGCCCTAACTATATTATTAAAGGGAATAAACTTTACCGCTATTCTAAAAATAAATTCGGTGTAGCTAGCGACAATGATTGGAAGCAGGTAGTGCCGGAGAGCAATCGTGAAGAACTGCTTAGGAGTCACCACAGTGGCGAATTAGCACCACACTTTGGAGTGTTTAAAACTTATAAAAGACTCGCTCTCCGATACTACTGGCCAAACATGTACAAAGATGTGGTTAGCTACGTCGGTAAATGTGATAAATGCGCAGCATACAAACACTCACAACAGCCTCCTTCCGGTCTCTTAGGCGATGCGAAAGACTGTTCCAAACCTTTCGAAACTATAAGCATCGACTTAGTAGGTCCGTTACCACGGTCAAGAGCGGGATTCACGTATCTGTTTGTTGTCGTGTGCTGTTTCACAAAGTATTGTCTGCTGTTTCCTTTACGTAGAGCTGTTGGTAAGGCTATAGCACAGAAACTAGAAGACGGCGTTTTCTTGGTACACGGTATACCCCGTACGGTGATAGCAGACAACGGGACGCAATTCACGGGCAACGAGATTCGCTCACTACTACAGAGGTACAAAATACCTCAAGTTCACTTCACACCTCGTTATTGCCCAAGCGTGAACACCGTAGAACGCTATAACCGTACCATAATGACCGCGGTATCAATACTCGTGGAGGATGATCATCGATCTTGGGACGTAAACATTTCCAAGATCCAATTTGCTATGAACACCTCCACGAATGAAGTTACTCGTTTCACCCCGTTCTTTCTAGTACATGGCAGAGAAGCAGTTAGTAGTGGTGATGTCTTCGGCAATGATACCGTTGGACAGCTCACTCTAGCTTGCTCTCCGCGCAGTTCATATGCAGACCAGCTAGGAACGTTACGTGGTATCTGCGATAAAGTAAAGGAAGCGCTCATAAAATCACATACTCGTAGTGCTCGTTATTATAATAAAAGTAGGAGGCAGGCGGAGTTTGAGGTAGGCGACACTGTGTGGAAGAAAACTTATCCCCAGAGTGACGCCTCCAAATTCTTTATGGCCAAATTAGCACCTAAGTACGAAAAATGTATTATTAGGAAAAAACTTTCACCCTTAGTGTATGAATTGGAAGGCTGTAGTTCCGGCAAAAATCTGGGCACATGGCATATTAAGGATATGAAACCACCATGTGGCCATGATTAATTCTTTTTTTTTAATTTAATTCCTATTTAAAATAAATATTTTACTTTTTGCATGTCGTAGTTGGTCGCAGTAACCATTGAGGGCTGTATATGCCTTGAGGTTGCTGGTTTTTATTTTAGCTTTGTGGGATTTTATTTCCACGGCGCTATATTACAGTTGGATTTAAGTATTTTCCACTGTTTTTACGGTTTGTAGTGGTACACAGGTTTCTACTGTGTCCACGTTTGTTAACCATATTTGGGAGTGGTTGTTGCATGTTTAACAACCCTGTTGGGAGTCTAAAACTCCGGATTGCTGGTAAGGCAGCAAAATGATAGTCCTGAGATTGGAGGCCATAATGGCGGGCGTGTAGGCTGCATTGATGGAATACGTTTAAGATGGTATTTTTTTTAATTAGGGGCGAAAACCGTTACTTTCCATTTTGGGAAGACGGTTAGCCAATTTTCATTCGTTTGTAGAATTTAATTTTTTCCAGTTTTATTTGGGTACCAGCCAGCATTACTGTTGGTAGTCTATTGGTTTAAGATGTGAATGGTGGTGTACGATAGAATAGGTAGGTCTGTCTTACATAGATGTAGTAAGTCAGACTGGGATAGTTCGTCGGGAGTTATTTTCAAAATTTTGTTTAATCCCTTTGGAGCTTGTCTTTTACATGTTCGTAAATGGATTAGACTCGCTCCAGGAGAAATTTTTGTAAACAATCGTACACCAGCTTCCATAACATCTTTTTCTCTTCGGTTCGTTCTCCATTCCTCGTTTCAGGCTTGGACGTTGTGGATTTTTGTAGGCGTGTTAGGTCCTTTGGAGTCTGCTTCAACGCTGGGGGGCCAGCGTCGAGATTTGCCCTAGTGGGTCAAATCTCTGGTGGTTGGGGAGGTACTGTTACGTTGTTTTTTTGTACCTGGCTGTTTACCTGACAACATATAGCGAGTCCATTACGGAGTTTCTTAGGTTATCACTTTTTCACAACAATTCACTTTTATATTAAACCTTTTAAACAGTTTTACAACATTAATTAAATCAAAACAAAAGTTTACTTGTTTACTTTTCACTTGACATTACATCAGACGTCAATTATGACAGTTCAAGGCGCCATCTGGCGATTCGCTGATTAACGATTATAAAATAATCGATATTTTTAACTAATAGTTTGCAAATCATAGAAAATATAAAATACCTGATTTAGCAAACCTAAATAATTCTAAGATAACGGAAATAAAAAATATTAATAAAATGAAATATCCGTAAACGGAAGTGATTTAGTTTTTTCAATATGGACTTTTTTCTCGAACATTCTAAGGCCGCGAAACATTTATTATCTGTGAAGTTTTTGCGTGAATTGTCTGTGACAGAATGTTGTCACAGAAAAATGTCAATTTTGCCTAATTAATATTCAGGGGTAATTGTTATTGTTAATTACGAGGAATTATAAATTAGACCACGAAATCGTATGGATTTAATTTAGTGAAATGGCTTTAGGCTTAAACACGTGACGTTGGACAGTTTTTTGTGAGTTTGGTGTATTTTTGAGGAATTGAGTGTTTTCCTTGGAGTGTTTGTAATTGGTAACCAAGAAGGATTCTCCCTGGACTTGGGGAAAGTGAATTTCTTGGGCACCCGAATTCTGCCTTGATTTCCGGCCGACGCGCCAGTGATGGTTAGTGGTCACATTCTGCCCGAGCCGGCTTCCAGTCAGCATCAAACTTATTTACTTTTTGGCGAAGGATTCTTAATTGCGGGACTTTGTGGCGCCGACCCGTGACCAACGGCCACAGCATTCCATCATAGCATTCCACCGCAGCCGCCGCCGACGAGACTTCTTTCAGAGTGAACTGAAGGCAGCTTGAGAAGCTCGTCCCGCCGCCAGGATCCAGCAGGCCGTTGGGGCCTGGACGCGGGACCCGTTGCTCGGGCTCGCCTGAAGCCACCTGCGGAGCCAGCGGCACAGCGAGCGGCACGGTTGCGAAGCCCGCAGGCGGTCGCGCCGTGCGAGACGGTTTTTTTTTAACTCCTTTTTTTTTACTCCTTATTTTTTTTATATTTTAATCCGGCTCCCGTTGTAAACCGGAGCCTGTAAACCGGTCTATATTATACCGGGTCTGGATGTCGGTGTTCCACCGATTTTCAAATTGAGGATCTTGGGCTAGTTCTTCATTCACCCGGATGTAGGGTGAACATCTTCAGCTTCAGGATCCGGGACTCTCCCAGTCCCTGGCGCCCATTTGTTAATTTTAATTTGAATTTAAATGGAACGTTCTAGTTTGGATATAATTTAACTTTTAACTTTTTCTCGGAACAGTACTCGGCAGGTTTATCTCCAACTCCCCACGCCCATAGCTCTTTCCGTTAAAGTATAAACTGGCTAGCCACCTTTAGTTAAAACTAAGATCTTAATTTAATTTTCTCGACCTACTTGTCATAACTACTAAACAATAAATGTCACATCAAATTTATTATGTATAATAATAAACCAGTTTTTATATAATTTGTTGTTTCCTTATAGTTGTTTCCCCAACCGAGAGGGAGAAAATATTTTATGTAACAATGCGTCAAATATGTGTTTCAACAAAGCAACACCCGCATCCGTAGTCGAACGGCCTTTATTGTTAAGCAGTTTACTCAGACGTGCTACCCAAATACATTTATAAAGTAAATATTTGTTCCACGTTATATAGATTCTAACTGATTACAAATAAACCCCATTTGTAACTACTTGTGTTTCTTTACGAGTATTACCATAATTATAAAACGAAATTAGCCGGTTTCAGTCCTAACAAAGGTTATTTATTCAAACAAAGAGATTTATCCGACGGTTTGACCTTGTAAAGCAAAATTTGTTATGAATAAATAATTGCGAGCCCAAAAATATATATTATTTTGATTATCGTTTCTACGTGGGACGGAGTAGCAAAAGTATATCATCTATCTCAATTACGGGAGTCCGTAATGGAAATTATAAAAACTGTAAACAACAGACTTGTGTAATAAACAGATGTACGGCAAGAGGGCAAAACAAATTACAACTTCGAGTCGAGTTGCACCAATTAACTTTCCGTTACAGCGAGGGAAATATGAAATAAAATGAAAAACAGCCCACGGCTCCCGAGTTTTTTTTACACGGAAAAACTTTTAATTAAGGGATTAAAAATGACATTAGAGTGAGTTCGCAGCAACGTAACTTTCTCTTTGTATCCGGAATATCCGCAACGAGAGCTCAAACACGGCACGAATTACGATTACGTAAATAGATAAGCAACGAATGCCGATGTTATTGTCTATCTCTATTAAGTCTTGTTAAAATCTTACCTCACCGCCCTTGAGGAATAAAGTAAGAAAAATTATCTCTTAACTAAGTTTCGTAACATTCATTAAGAAAACGGAATGTCGGAAAGTTGGAGGCACTTTTCAGGGACGTTACAAACAAAAGTGGGTTATTTATCAACAAATCTAATTAAGCATTTGTAATTATCTCTTTATTTATACTTTGGCCTTAATAACAGTTAATGAAGGTAAAAAAGGTTATTTAAATTATCTGAATTTATCACTTTGGTAGGTAGCCTTTTACTGGGAAGATAATAACATGTTATACACAAATTCGTAGCAATGTGGTTTAGGCTAGGAACGTGTTAATTAACGGGATTGTAAATTAATATCACGTTACCACTACATATGGTTATTACCGCAGAATATGTAGATAAGTAAGGTTTTATATCTGTTCTGTGTTTTATTAATGCTTCTTCAGTTTATTCTAATAAAATCTATATATATGTAAAGTATTTCGTTTACTCACAGTAACATCTCAATACTAAGTTACTATTCATAACATCCATTTTCTATTTCGTTACTTCAGACCTTAATATTAGGTATTTGAAAAGATGAATATTTTTCACTCCAATTACTTTTTCCACCGAGGGACGAGGAAAGTTTTAATTAAAGATTGAGCGACATTATGTCCCTCATCTCGGAAAAATAACCTTGTTATAACGAAGCCGACGGTCTGTTATTGAAATAATTTTGTTTCTATAAGCCTAGCCATCTTACTTTTTGCTGTATTGAAGTGAAGTGTGTTTGGACAACATACTTTTTTATTTCAATTGGTATACAAATATAAGGTTTAGTACTCGGGGAATTATTCTGATTTTTTATACTAACATTATTTTGGCACATGAGCATAATGCATGTATCCTCAAGAGTATAATTGCCAAAATTCGATTCTTTACTTGAGCGATTTCAATCTCGTCATATTTTAAGGCACATTAATCAATGCAGACTGTCAGTTAAGACAACTCCGCAAACAAATGTTCGAGAGCGCTCGTTAACTCGGAGAACTTCGTTACGGAGCATCGATACAATGCGAAGCCAGTCGAGTTACTCGTGTTACGGAACAACTAAGCCGGGATAACGAGTTCCACAATCGTCTATCGTAAGTGGTTGTAAGAACATCCCTTTCAAACTCATGAACTAGCTCTCAAGTTACAGATTTTACTTACCATATTTTAATATTTTCCCCTACAATGAAGCTGACTACAAAGAGAAAATTGAAAGGCAACAAATGGGGGCGCAGTAGCTTATTCTCATTCAAATGACTTTCGAAGAAAGTATTCGACACTTTGATATTGTGATATTTACTTAGCTTGTTTTAGTTTTGTTGTTTTTCGTTTCGGTGATAAGTTTTTTCTCATAGGGTTACTGTTTTTGACGTAGTCACGACAACAGAACAATAACAAAAATATTAATATTTTGTAGCAGTTTGTACACATTTGTTTTGAAATTACATGATTTAATTTCATCGTCATATTACATAAAGAAGTGTGTACACTATACCAACATTTCATCGTCATATTACATAAAGAAGTGTGTACACTATACCAACATACGAAACTTCAATATCTATTCAACCTCAATTTTACGGACAGCTGACTACGTTTTTAGTGATTCTAAGCTGATGCTCCTGAGGTGAAAAGTTGTAAAGATGTAAATTATAACAATGATTTTCTGAAATACACTGTATAAAAAATTGTAGTACTTTACCCATTGAATTTTTCATTTTTCAATCGTTCAATTTACTTCTTACTTAAAAAAAAATGTCGTAAAATAATTACACAAAAGGAGAAACTTAAATATAGCTTGAAATTGACGGAGTCAAACCTAAGACGGCTTCACAAACAGAGCCATGTCGGACGCAATTATTCCTTTATTTATTATTCCATCTCATTTTTGTTTCGTTATTTCTTTTGACAAGTTATGAAAGTCTCAAGTTACGCATTATTAAAATGAACGGGAACTTCAAAGAGAATTAAATGAAAAAATATCCTATTTTTTCTCCCTAGTTATATAATTGCAACAGTTGCTTAAGAGATAAAATACTGAGGGATCTGAATTAAAAACTTTTGCTCCTATTTTGTCTGATTTAAAGCAGACCCCAATCTAGACAAAGAAAAATAAAACATTTTTAATATTCCAAATGTAAAAATATTATGAATGCGAGGTCCATTTTTGTGTTCATCCCTTTACGTTGAGTTACAAAGTTTCGTAGTAAATAGGTAGTCCATTACTACGGTGTATTTTTGTTTGGATAAGTTTACGTTTCATAAAGAGGCAACGTTATTTTATTTTGCCGAAACAAACAAACTTTACCGCTTTGTTTAATACACAACTGGGGATTATTGAATTAGAGCCGATTGTTTTTTTTTTGTTTGATTTATTTACTTCTGAGTCTTCTGTTAAACTTTTCTGACGAAAGAAAATTTTGACTGCAAACAGGACTCGGACCTGCGGCTGCGTCTTTCCAGATAAATACTCAAGAACCCCTTAACAACTAGCCCATCGCAGATCTGCTCGTACTGCCGAATCTTTCTTTCCGTTGTTTAAACGTTTTGCATTAACGCTACAATTAGTAGTTTTACAGCCAGTTCACGACTTTGGTATAATTACATTACTTTGTAAGTACGCGAATTTGCTACTGGCGGTGTCTCGTGGCGTGTTTCAAACATTTTTATATACTTTATCTTACCGCTCATCGCCCGGCGTTAAATCACTTCTCATAGCGTCAAAGTTGTGAACAGGCCGATTCGAAACGCGCTGCAGGCATTTACAATTGTTAAACTTGGGTCAAATGTGAATTAATTTATAATATGTATGTATTTAGAAATATATAAGTATGTTTATCAGTTGTCTAGTACCCATAACACAAGCTCTGCTTAGCTTGGGCCTAGATGGCGTTGTGTGATAGTTGTGGAATATTTATTTATTTATTTATTTAATGTTGTTCTTTCCTATGCAGTTGAAGACAGTGTCCTGTCCCACACTGCTCGTCAGCTGATTCCGGCCAAGATCGGTGGTTCCGTGGTGCTAAGATGTGAACTATCGCCACAAGTCGGCTTAGTGGACATCATGTGGCTTCAAGATGGATTGCCGCTGTCTTCTGGATATTTGAGTGGAGGTATGTAAAAAAAATTGAATAATAAAGACCTACGTTTTTCAAAACCTTTCCGTAAAGAGTTGACATAAGTTTAAGGCTTTGTTTTACATTGAAATAAGAGCCCTAATGCCAAAATTATAAGAACTCTAATGAAAAATATTGAAATATGCTGTGTAGCTGAATGATGAACATTGTTGTTTCGCTGCTGATAAAGCATTATTAAAAATAGTTAATCAACTTACTGTTTTATTCTCTTGCTGATAAAGTACATTTTTATTACTTTCTACTGATGGATACCAAATCTACAGATTCCCATTTTTTCGTAGAACCTCGTTGGGTGTCGGGAGCCAGTGGTCTCCTACTCGGCTTAGACCTGACTCAAGCGGACATCCAGGCGGAATATTCATGCGTGGCCCTTGACACTCCGAGCCCGCCTTTGAAACTCACTACCGACGGTCAGTAATAAAGCTTTAAGCATTTCGAATGTCTTGAATTTAGTCTGCACCAATTGGTGAGTTGAACCTACGGTTGATTTTCGATTTTATGCTATTTATTTATGTTCTAGAACATAAAGTTGAGAATCTAAGACAAACCTTTTCAATCCTGGTTGAGCCCATCGTAATTTTTTTCGTGGCTGGTGAAAGACGAATACACATTATGACACACGAGTACTTACACAAGGATTGTGAAACAAACATTTTGAATTACCTTTAAAGCTTATGTTTCATATCGTGTTTGCAGCTTCAGCTTCACCAGTAAACTTCTGAAAATTTATGATGACAATTTCAAAATGTTTTAGTAATTTCTCGTCTGTTCAATGTCTCTTTTTTGTCATGTAGACAGCAGCTGGCTGGAAAATATAGAACTAAATTCGGTGGAAGCTCGCGCCGGCGACACTGTTGTATTACCGTGCATTCTTCGACATATTACAGGACATACTGTTAGGTAAGTATTTATTTTTTAAATTATAGATTATAATATGTCCAGATTCCGTGTTCAAAACAAAACGTAACGTTTTTCGTAATTTTATACAATCGTCATGCAACGCCTAGAAGGAAACAGTTGAGACATTTACGTGTTCCTTTTTGTTTTTTTTTTTATCGTGGTAAAATCATCAAATGAGTCCTCCCACCCAGGGCAGGGCGGGAGGGACTGTCAGACTTGTACTGACTAAAATCCACGGTGTCCTTCAGTAGCCCTTTACGTACCGGGGTCACGGTAATGGGTAAGTCCCGCGACCCCGGCAGGCTTTGGCCCTTTACAGGCCCCGTCACTATGCTGACACTCCTTGAGGCGCCCGTGGAACACAACGCGCCGTCGACCCGGGTTTACGTGTTCCTTGGCACAAATAACAATAACGAAGTCTTGAATAAGATGTAAGACAAAGTTAATATTGTTATAAAAAGTCATCAAATGCGCGCAGACGAGTCAGAAATATCAGCCAACTTTTGGCTTATAACTTGTACACAAAGACATATACGCAGTGTCTGCACTGGCCGCACGCACCAAATGCTTGAAATTGTTGGCGGTTTTCTTTGTTTTGAGTGCAAGCCCACGCTCCATTTATACATTTTATCATCAAAGGCTATGCTCATATTTTTGACTCGATAAAGTTCCACCATTCAATGTCTGGTTTGTATTATAAGTTGCAAAATTAATTCATCAGTTGGCAGCGGCAGGAAGCGTCCGGCACGTGGGCAGCAGTGTCAGGAGAAGGGACGGTTCGCGGGGGCTCACTTGTCATCTCGTCTGCGCGTGCGCACCACGCCTCAAGATACGCTTGCTCGTCCAACCCGGAGTCACCATCGAGAGTACTTGTGAAGCTCGTCGTGTATGAACCACTGTCTGTTACTGTGGCACCAAATCCGTTGGTAAGTAATTAATTCTTAAGAGCCGATGAATTGCCAGGAGAAATCCAGATTTCCGGCAACACTACGACCGGAAACCGGCAGGCAGCACTACGACTGGGCAACAAAACTCACGTACTCGAAAACATTTCGCACGACGAATTAATGCACGTAGCACACCTTTTCACCAAGTCATTCCTATTATAGATGATAGGCACAGGCGGTTCTGGGCACTTGAACTGCTCAGTAATCGGAGGACGTGGTGGAGGTGTCACCCTCAGCTGGCAACACGAGGGTCGCCCGCTGCACGCGCCTCAGTCGCGCCTCGCACTCGGACCAGTGCGATCGCATCACGCGGGCGTCTACCAGTGCACCGCTCACGACCATTCTGACTCTGCTGTTGCTGGTGCGGAGTTAGTTATTGCTGGTAACAATAGAATTTTGTATTTGTTGTGGAAGGTAGCCAAGGTCCTTGTCAGCAATATCCATCTTTCTAGAGTCTCAGTTCTTGTAGCTCCACCCCTTGCTTATATTCTGTTGTAGAAAATGCAAGGTCGACAGTCTTCTTCATAACTGCTATCATCTGTAAGAACGAGTGCTTCGCTTCATCTTTTTCAGTAAAAATAGTAATTATAAAAAGTTTCAACTGAACCCTCGTTGTATCCATTCGATACTGAATATAAACTAAGTATTCAGCAAAGAAATTCCTATTATGAAAGACTAATCAAATGTCTTGGCTACCTTATCGCATCTCATGATTTCCAAGCTACTTAAACTGTGCAACTGTTTATCTTCAACCTGGTTTCCAGACAGACCGCCACGGCTGGTGTCAACGTTTAGTGGAGCGGTAACCAGGATTGGACAGAGTATAGTCATTAAATGTGCAGCCACAGGGGTTCCATCGCCTCGTATACTATGGACTTTAGATGACAGACCTTTGCCGGCTGCACCTGACAAGTAAGTTCATAGGAGTTTCTCATTACAGGAGTAAACGCGACTTACTGGCGGTGATAGGCCTCACTAGGGTTACCTGGCTCTCGACTACCATCTTGTCGGAGTCCAAACAGTTTTTACTGTGTTCCGTTTGTGTGCAGGAAATCCAGCTAAATTGAGACCAAGAGTAAACAGGTTGTATTTAAAAACGTCTGATCAAAATTGAATCATTTTCAAGTAAGTTAAATCTTCTTTTTGTTTAGCACGAATTTAACAGTTAGTAAACATAACAGTTCTAGCCAAGCATTTTACGCTGGGGCGTCCTTAATAACAGTTCCTGAACGTGGCCACCAAAAAGTTTGAAACGAATGTTCAGCATCTACTTGCTGTAGACAAGTGGTCCTATGGTAGATGCCGCGATGGAACTTTAAACTATTCAAGTTAATTTGGAAAGCAGATAAAGCCAACCATTTAGGAAGGACGCATGGTGGACTAATTGAAGTAAGCATCATTCAAGTAGCTATTAAGTAAGGTCTTCTTTAAATGTTACTGTACACAGGTACAGCGTAAACACAAGAGCAGAAGCAGTACCAGGAAGCGAAGAAGGAACTATAGTGTCCACTTTAAGTGTGACCATCAGGACTGCAGACGAAGGTGGCAGATACGGCTGCAATGCCACTAATTCACAAGGATCCCATGCACATCAAGCTAGACTGAATGTTTATGGTAGGGTTGTCTACTTTCTTAATCATTTATTTTTCTGTTCTTCTAGAAGATTAAAAAAACATTTTTTTTGGCACAGGTCCTCCAAATATCAGATATCTTCCAGCGTTACATGTAAAGACTGACACGGATGTAACGATACATTGTCCATATTCAGGATATCCCATAAAGTAAGTGAAAGTGAAGTACTCAATTTGACCGGATTATTTTTGTCCCTTTGTGGCCTTCTAATTCTTCGTATTGCTGGCACAGCGGTTTTATATTTTGTTCGCCCAAAACTTTATGAGAGAGATGGAGCATGGTTATAGTTGAACAGCAGCAGAGGATATGACCCCTGCTGCTGTTCCGATGAGGTAGTCCCACATGATAAGGTTGGCGTTACATCTACCCTCATTTCTTCCCTCGGTAGGATTTCCAGGACCACTTTGGTGTAGACGTATTTCAAATTTTGACCCTCTAATCAACGATCATTTTTGTAGAGAAGTAGTATGGAAACGAGAAGACGGCTCGATAGTAGAAAGTATATTGGAATCGAATGACGAACGAGGAGTTTTAAGACTGAATTCAGTGAGAAGTGCCGCAGCAGGAACTTATACCTGTGAAGTGAGGGCTGAAAGTGGGGAGCTTGCAAGAAGAACTGTTCGCCTTGACGTTCATAGTAAGGAATTTACTTAACTATAATGAACAAGGATCTTTTGGCGCATTGTGAAAGTTGGAACCAATACTGCTACCTTGTGGGCTCTTACCGACAATTTCCGATTCCGACTCCTACTTGTCCCCCACTAGCGGACAGTGTATTTTTTAATGATTCTCACTGTCCACCACAGTGGTGAACTTGAATTATTCCCAATGACCATCACTGGTGCACAGTAACTGTTTTTTCTTCAATTCTTTTGGCCGCTGCCGGAGGACAGTGCCTCATTTTTATCTACCAAAGATAGATAGTCACACTACATTTATTAATCTTGAAAAGATCGCTTTTAGCGATAAGACCGCCCATTGTGTCACCCTATTTAAAAGATATTGTGAATTGGATGTATCTGTAATTTGTATGGTGTACATAAAGAGTATTCTATTATTAATACTATCCCCAGAAACTACCGTTTTTAAATTTTATAACTTTTTATTTATTTATTTAATAATTTATGTACACACAATATAAAATAAAGACAAACCAAAACTTAAAAGTACAAAGGCACTGCTTATTTCATAAGAAATTTCTACCAGCAGACCTGCGACAGGAAGAGTGAAAAAAGAAATGTAGACAGACAACTTTTTATTGCTATCTTTACAAGCTTGTCGTTGGCTGGAACTTTCGCTCAAAACAATCTTCAAAATGTGACAAAAATGCGCCAAAAGATCTTTGTTTCCTATTATATGAAGTATTTCAACTTTCTGGAAATGTATAACATCAAGTTATTGTCAACAGAGCCGCCGAAAATAGCACCGTTCCAATTTCCCGAGGAGTTGGAAGTGGGAGGTAGCACTCAGGCGACCTGCAGTTTGATATCTGGAGACAAACCGATACAGTTCACGTGGCATAAGGATAATTTGCCGATACCTTCCACGCTCAAAGTAAGATGTTGTTGTTTTTCATTTTATTTAACTTTAAAAAAAGAATATTCATTATGAGATGATAACGAAGCCTGGAAAATGTGAGTCGATTGTTCACTAAGTCTCTAGAACAATAAGTAATTTTCTGTGAGTGAATATTGAGATATAACAAATAAAATCTTTATTATTTGATCGTATTTGCATAATCTAAATGACAGCATCAAGAAAAAAGTCTGTATTATAAAAGATAGCGTTTGTTTCTGTTTTCAAAATCAATGTATTTGATTCTTGACCAGTGAATTTTCAAAAATCCAATATAAGTTTTGAAGTGAAAACTTCTTTAGCGTCGTTGTGCACTTTTTTTGGAATGGGTAAAAAATGTTAAACTCGCGTCAGGACACGTGACCTGATCGAAAATTCGTAAGACCGCGCAGAACGCTTGCGCGAATGTTCGTGTGTGTTTATTACTATTGAAGTTTTCACTTCTGCCGGCACTCCCAGAGTGCAACCCGTCGTTTTTTTTTAGTTTTCGTTAAAATCGGGCTTGAGGCTCTCAATATTTTTCGCTATTCGTCGTAGTTTCGGATTTGCGTTGCTACGACTCAGATTTCAAAAATAAAAACAATATTTTTCAACGGTTTATTGTAACCAGGTGGAGCAAAAAAACATGGATTTTTTCTCCCTCCTGATCATTCACGACCTGACTTCGGCTCACAGCGGCGACTACACTTGCAGAGCTACAAACGACTTTGGCATAGTTAGTCATAGCGCTTCACTGATTGTCAAAGGTATTTATTGTATTACCTCTAATATTACTCTGCCTTGTAATTTGTAATGTGCATTTTCTAGTTAACTATATTTTTCGATTGAATTTGATTTAATTTGGTACCTGATAATTACTTGTCAAGTACTTGTAGATCATACAAATATTTGTTCGGTATGGGAATCTAATCCGCGATATGAAGCGAAGTAGTCTATCTCTTAGCCACTGTGTGAATTGTGCCGCCATATTTACGAATTAGTTCATTGACGTTTGAATAGTTTATTTTCCACCTTCCGATTTATTGTGCCTTTGAGCCTTTGTACACTAATTTGTTTTTATTTGCTGACGACACGCGTTTACAGCAATGATTCGAAAGAAAATCAAAAAATGTAGTGTGTAGAGACTCATTATAAGCACTGCTCTCACAATGCCCGCACACCTTTGGTGCACTCCTACCACACTATTCCCAAACCACTGCAACTCCTGAAAGATTGAGAGATTCTCCTGAGGTTCTCCTGAGAGATTCTCAATCAAAATTTGCGACCACCAGAAAAACGCTAAGGCAACGAAGCCCGCCCATCTGACGCCGCTTTACTAGTAATGTAGCTGGAATGGATGCTAGGCACAAAGCGTCCTCGGTTTGCGCGCTTACCTATATTTATAGTGGCTAGTTTCATATTCGATCTTTTCCCTCTTTTTCTTAATTCTTCTATTCTGTTAAGAGGGCCAGCGTAACACATAAAGCAGTCTCTCTGCACAGAATCGCCGACATGGGTGTGGCGAGCACAGAACACCTCGGTGTCAGCCGGGGCCGCGCTACTTCTGCCCTGCTCGGCTAAAGGACAACCTACGCCTAGGATATCATGGGAGTATTCGACAGGTAAGGGTACTACTGCATTGTATTTTGTGCCAAGTTTTTAGGGTTCCGTACGCAAAGGATAAAATAGGACCCTGTTACTAAGACCCGCTGTCCGTCTGACACCAGGCTGTGTCTCATGAACCGTGATAATTAGACAGTTGAAATTTTCGCTTGGCTGGTTTTTAGATTTCCAATTTGCTGGCCAGTCGTCTCATTATCTGCATTATCTTTTCTCAACTATGTTGGAGTCGGCTTTCAGTACGCCGAGATGCAGCTGGATACCAATATTTTATATGGAGTGATTGCCAATTTAATTTCCACAGCCTAGTAATTTGGTTTAAAATACTTAGTGTTGTTCTGGTTGAAACACTGGTTGTCAGACTTACGTGCTCAACCATTTGTAAAAAATTAACAATAAATGATAGTTGATACATTGGCTAAACGAGTTTGACAGGTCGGAAGGGAGCTCGCTAGTAATGCGTGGTCATATGGTTCACAGGAATTTATAAGCTTTAGTGCTGTTTTTTTATTTTTATTGTATCCAACTGCTGGGCAGAGGCCTCTCCTAACTCTTTCCAAGAGCTCTTGTCCCGATCTATCTCTAACCAGCCTTCACGGTATGCATCCAGGTCGTCTCGCCACCATTTGCTGGGCCGGCCTTTTTTATAGGGCAGAGCGGGACGGAATGTCAGACACGTACTGACTAAAATCCACGGTGTCCTTCAATAGCCCTTACGTTACGGGGTCACGGTAAATCATAAGTCCCGCGACATCGGCAGGCTTTGGCTCTCTAGAAGGCCCCGTCAATTTTGCTGACAATCTTTGTCATGGTCAGACAGCGAGTTGCCCATTCCTCGCTACCCGCATGCCCGGACGGTGGCCGGAGATCGTTTGCCGACGTCCGTCGCCGTGGGCGTCTACCACTGCGGCTGGGGTGGAGGGAGGACGCTGTCCTCTCTTTCACGCAGCCCGCCTCTGCTTCGTAGAAGGAGGTGCTGGGCCGGCTTTGGCGTTTTGTATTATTTATGTCACGGCTAAAGGTAGGTGTGAACCTAAACTTAAGATTAGCCGGCTAAACCTAGGTTTATCTTCGACGAAATGTTAATGTTAGTTTGTTCTATCTTTAGCCGGCTAAACTTAGGTGTAGCTGCAGGTCCTTGGCTAAAGAGGTAGAAGGAAATGGAAAAGGAAACAATGTAATAATGTTTACTATTTTGACACGAAAACTTTATTAAAAAAACGACGGGTTGCACTCTGGGAGTGCCGGCAGAAGTGAAAACTTGAATAGTAATTGTTGGAAATATCTTGTGAACAGATTTTAGTAAAACTCGCAAAAATGGTTGACTTTTTATTTCAATAATTTTCCAATGTGACGTACATCTTTTATAAACAATGTTACCTAGCAACGAATGTATCCAGCATACAAACTTCTTTAAAAGTAATAAAGTCACACGAACATTCACGCAAGCGCCCTGCGCCGTCCTACGCTTTTTCGGTCAGGGTCACGTGTCCTGACGCGAGTTTAAGATTTTATACCCATTACAGAAAAGTGCTCAACGCCGCTAAAGAAGTTTTCACTTCAAAAATAATCACTTTCATTACACATGAGCGAGCGAAGCGAGCTCGGGACTCGCTTGCACCCCGACTCGGACAATTTAGGTTAGAAGAGGATGGCGGGGTCTGAAAGACCCTAGAGAGAGGACTCCGTCGACATGCTGGGAAGCGTGGACGCCCCGCGGAAGCAAGACCATTCCATTTCCTTCATTTTTAGCCAAGGACCTGCAGCTACACCTAAGTTTAGCCGGCTAAAGATAGAACAAACTAACATTAACATTTCGTCGAAGATAAACCTAGGTTTAGCCGGCTAATCTTAAGTTTAGGTTCACACCTACCTTTAGCCGTAACATTTACATTGTACAAAAATATAATTTCACAAGTCTCAAGTCTAGTAGTTGACGTTTTTGTCATATCAAAGCCAACTTTTACTGCGTACCCTACACAGTAAAAAAGAGTTTATATTGTTCTACAAACTTATTTTTGGCAATATATCTACAAAGGATTGTTTCTGAACAGGTTTAATTATCTTTTGTAGTCAGATGTAACATTTATTTCGTTTCAGATAAGCTTACCGCCCGCCCCCTTATTTGTAATTTCATAAATATAGAAAACTGAATTATGGAGGTACCCGATAATCGGATTTCTGTGGTAACGTAATTTCAGGTATTGGCATATCCAATATTGCGTTTTGATTACTTATAATAGAAATAAAATGTCAAAGGGAACCTTAATAGATTATTGTTTTAACAATCTGTATCATGAAAAGAGGACGTTTAATAAGCTTTTCCAAAACAGATTTTGTAGTATTAAATAGCCTGTTTTGTGTGATTGTTATGTAGAATTTCGTCAGTATAAAAACAGGCCAATTGCGAGTCGGAGTTGCGCACAAAGGGTTCCGTACCATTATACCTATCTATAATAAAAACGACCAAAAAAACCATGTCTGAGAGCCCCTTCAATATTAATAATATTTGTTGTTGTAACAGAAATAAAGTTTCAACTGTCTAACTATCGTGGTGGTATGGGATGCAGCTTGGTGACAGACAGACAGACAGCGTTTGTCTGGGATGAAAATGTTCCTCTGGTTTGATGAAGTCGGGACGCGTGATGTTATGTTTATTTACATACAGATGGTGACAATTGGCGTCACGTTCTATGGGGCCAGTCTGAGGCGACGGATACTAGTGGTGGTTCCATACTTATCGATGGTACGGTCTGGTTGAAAGCCGCTAGTCCTGAACATGAGGGCTGGTACCGATGTACGGCGCGCGTGCAGCATTCGTTCTTGCATCATTCGTTTTATCTTGATGTAAGAGGTAAGTTTGCCTTTTAATATTTAAAGCCCCATTTAAAAATCACGAGAATTTAAAAGATATATTGAAGAAAGACACAGCAGTCTATTTGTGATATTCTAATTTCTTTAAGTCTTTAAATATCTCCAAAATGTTTATATTTTTACGTGAATTAAATAAAACATGTTCAACGTCAGTTCAATTAAAAAAGTTTTTTTGCATCGGCGCACATTCATGTGGCATAAGCTGGATTAAAAAAAAACTAGGTATTTTAAGACTGCAAAATTTTATTTCGTAAGGGTTTTTACTGCATTAAAATTTTAGTAGATTTATATTTGGCAACACTTGTTTTTAATCTGATTTGATTTGACAGGATTTTTACTTTTATTGCGGGGTTATTGTAACATTAACAATATTTCATGGGCTGAAAGTACTATAAATAAGTTTTTCTAAGAAACCAACCCCAAAAGATCAAAATAAAAATCATGTCTCTTTCATACAAAATGGAATATTTTTCCCTTGACAGCAACAGTTTTTTTTTTTAATTTAGGTAAAAACAATTGAACTGTTTTATTGTTTTATATTCTAAATCTTTACTTTTAAATTAAGAATCTAAAAATAAGAAGAAATCATAATAATCTACCGTAGCAAAAAAGATTTAGATTTTTCAGTGTTAGCAAACTTTTTTGGTGTGTGTTTGAAATACCTGATTTTTTTTATCCGTCATGGTTGGTTTCATAATAAAAGTTGTTTGTATATGTATTATGTACTTTCAAACCATGAAAGGTTGTATTTTACAAATAAGCCTGTAAACTTTTTTCGTTTATTGTCCATGGTACTACCCGTTGTACTACCAAGCAATCTAGTAATACCACAGGACATTTTTATTTACCCATGGTAATAAACGGCTTTTTTGCATGAAAGTATTTACTTTACATAAGTTGTAATTTATAACAGAACCTCCAAGACTGAGTAGAAGTGGGAGTGGTGAGACTCGATGGGTGGTGAGAGGAACCACCGCACGACTTTCATGCACTGTGAGAGGGGAGCCAGAGATCCACGTGCATTGGACCCACGATTCCAGGCCTCTGTCGTTACAGTAAGTATTCGTAAGAGCAGTCAGAAGTGTAACCTATAACACTAAGTACCAGTAGTGAGTATTTCATTGAAATTTCATATGAAATACAGACATTAATACAGACTTCAACTTGCTCCTGAAAGTGTTAACAGTAAAGCCTTTGTCAAACAGACAGGCGAAAGCGAACCGGATCGAATCCGAGGCGATAACGAACCGCTACGAGACGTCAAACTGGGTGCAGCGAACCGAGGCGTGGCAGTTGTATTAGATAGCTTTTTATAAACGATGTCAAATACGTCTTCGCCATGTCTTCGCATCGGTTCAGTCACGCTATCGGATCGCTTTCGCTTTTCTATGTGACCGGATTCAAACAATTGCATACAGTACAAATAAAAACGCTCGCTTCGCATTCGTCACGCCTGTCTGTTTAACAAAGGCTTAATTAACAATAGTAAGCAATATCCTTAGACTACAGAGCTTTACAGCACGTTCACGACATTTCTCTAAGCGGTGAGCGAAACGGCTGGCGGTGCAAATAAGATATTAAAATTACTTTGCAAGTACGCGAATTCGCCATAAGCGGCGCCTCATGGCGTGTTTTGATCTTACTGCTCGCCGCTCCGCGTTAACTTAGCGCTCACAGCGGCAACGTCGTGAACGAGCCGTAAAGGAATGGTTCTGGTAGCAGTGCTACAGCAGCACTACTGGTCCGTTTATATTACCTATGCGTTTTATTAATAATATACAATACATTGGTAGTTCAGCTATGCGGCGGTGTAGCCCTGCTTCCCAGGCGTGTTGCCGAGTTAGGAATTATACTTTTATGTTCGAACCACGGGTAGGGAAACAAATGGAAAAAAAATAGTCATCGATGCGGATGTGGAGGATGCGAAGGAAGGAAAAATCTCGCTTACCTATCGCATATTGCAAATCTCCCGAATGGGACTTCAAAGGGACGGCTCGCTTTTGCACGCTTTTGAGAGCTTCTCCAGTACCTAGATTTTATTTGAGTCCTCAAAACATGAGTTCAAGAAAAAGGATAATCTAAACTGGTGGTATGAGATGACAATCACCCATAGCGTGAACATTCATTTGAAAAGATGATCGTGGGTGACAAAATAAAAATACAGAGGTGTTGAAGAAGAGGTGTTTATATTTTTATGTAGCTTTATACGATCATTTTCTGACATTATCATAGTCGCTCCGCCATCAAGTGGCATTTAACGATTACGATGTGAGCGTCGTCGGGTATATTTCCAATCAAAAGTTGCAATTTATTTGATTGATTAAAGTTAAGATCTTCACAACTTTATCATTTTGCGTGAGGACTTGACAATTTAATTTCCTGTTTTGATATTGAATTCTGATAACGTGTTTCGATCAATTTATACATCAGTTTCAATACCTGTCTTCAAAATATATTAAATATTTTTAACGTTTATTGCGAAGAATTTGATAATGTTTTTTGTCTCTTGATAGTGGGTCCGGTGGAGTGGAAAATAGAGAGACGAATGCGGGTGCGATAACGTCAGAGGTGACCATCCCTCATGCAGGACCAGAGCACGCCGGAGAATACCGATGTCTGGCGCGTAACCTATATGGAAGCGATGAGTTGGTCTACCGTTTGTTTGTTAAAGGTAAGTTTTACTTAGGTATTCGTTTTCTGACAGTAATACCTTTGTCAAAGAGACGCGTGACCGAACCGATGCGAAGACGTGTTTGATCTGTTTGACGTCGTTCATAAAAAGTCAGCTTATACAACTGTCACGCCTCGGTTCGCTGCACCCAGTTTGACGTCTCGTATCGCTTCGGACTCGGTCCGGTTCGCTATCGCCTGTCAGTTTGACAAAGGCTTAAGGGACATTTTATTCAAAGCGTCCTGCAGTTTTTTTCTCTATAGACAGTCTTGAGGTATATAAACGTATCAGGTGACAGTATATTGAAGAACTTTTTCTTCAATATATTTCACCTAAAAGGTGGTGTGTGTTATTGTCGATAAGTATCGTAGTACTTGTTGGCCACACTTAAATACATCTGAAAATATCAAAGACGTTACGAAAACTTGTACTTACGTTAATAGATAATACCTCTCCGTAGATTTTTTATATCTGGATGAAGATCATTATTATGTACCTAACTAAACGCTACAACACTTTTCCTATGTTTATAAATATTAAGTATCCCTATTCGAATAACAAGGAAGAGTTTTAGAGGCGTCGTAACTTCAAAATTGTGGATAGAATACCTCTGTGGAAATTGCTAGCGCCCGCGCGCCCCTATGTACGTTACCTACAAAACGAGACTGGACTATTTGTTCCTGAAAAACTACATCTAGATACCAGTATGTATGTCGTATCGGGTTAAATTTAAAGGGAAGTATATACATACGGACGGACGCCTAACACCTATGGTTGATTGAGAACAGAATTTAAAAAATACTGTTTTTTTGACAGGCATGTTGGTCTAGTGGTTAGTGACCCTGACTGCTATGCCGGAAGTCGTGGGTTCGATTCCCACCCAGGACAAATGTTTGTGTGATGAGCACGATCATTTGTTCTGTGTCTAGGTGTAATTTATCTGATAATTTGTTCTGTGTCTGGGTGTCATTTATCTATGTATTTAGAAATATATAAGTATGTTTATCAGTTGTCTAGTACCTATAACACAAGCTCTGCTTAGCTTGGGACTAGATGACGTTGTGTGATAGTTGTAGAATATTTATTTTTTTATTAATTATCATTATAACAATAGGTAGAAAGGTTTGGGTTACTCAATAACAGCTCGTTTTATTTGTTGTTAAACAACCATATAATATGAAAAACATTGAGCTTTCTTTATTGCTGGCATGCGCACACAGGCACGCGTTAATAGATAGATACAAGTCGTAACGTATCGGAGACTTGCATCGCCTTGTGTACGAAGGGGCTTAGTTATCCAATAAATGTGATCTCACGAAAGGATTAGGTAATACAAGGTACAATAAGTACTACTCGGACCTTGTGGAAACTCGAACAAACTTCCGTGCGTTCAAGCGTTTTTGTCATACCTACTCGTATTATTGGAATCAAATATAGCAGCTCACAATTTAGAACCCATTAATATTAGTAGTCATTTTACCCGTGGTGCTAGGCAACTGGGCTTCTCCCAGTTGTAATGTCCCTTTGTGCCTATTGGCCTTGTTTTGTTCTGTCTCCTGCTTGCATGGAGGGAAGCGGAAACATATTTTTTTCCTACTCCTTCACTATTCTTTTCTGATTAATTTCGTTGCAGGATCCAAGACAGGTAAATTCATTCTTCGGGACACGTCGAGCTTCATTGTCTCGGCGCTTTTCTGGTTGGTTGCCACTGTTGATTCTGGCTTACAGGAGTTGCAGTGGTTAGGGAATAGTGTGGTGGGTTTGTCCCATAAAATAAAAAAAAAAGTACATATAAAATCCTGTAACTTCAGAATCGTATCCTATTTAACATGTAAACTACATTAAGTTAAACAATACCTATGTAGTGGTTGTTTCCGTACCGTGGAAGCGCGCCGTCCAGCGGTCGTGATGTACTCGTCGAGGGCCATAAAGCGTAATGTGTGTCCGTGATAATTCTGAATACGTGGCCCCCACTCTACTACTGTTACAATGAATACAAAAATTGGTACAGAAGGTTCATTTGCTTGTGAAGTTGTCTTCATCAGACTACAAAATGTTCCCACTAGTGGGATATAGGCCTCCTCTCTAATAGGCCATAATCCCCCACGCGGGCCCAGTGCACCTTGGTGGAACTCATGTCTTCGAATTTTTGGTTGTAGGACATGTCGGTTTCCTCGCGATGTGTTCCTTCACCATTTTGAAACAAGTGGTGATGAAATAAATTACACAAAGTAATGGCTGGGTTCGAACCCACGACATGTAAGTCGAGGCGGACACCACTTTTTTTTTATCGTGGTAAAATCATCAAATGAGTCCTCCCACCCACACTGTCAGACTTGTACTGACTAAAATCCACGGTGTCCTTCAATAGCCCTTTACGTACCGGGGTCACGGTAATCCGTTAGTCCCGCGACCCCGGCAGGCTTTGGCCCTCTGCAGGCCCCGTCACTATGCAGACACTTTTTGGCGCGCGCGTGGAACACAACGCACCGTCGACCCGGGCATGGTCCATGGTCGGACAGCGAGTCGCTCATTACTCGCTGCCCGCATGCCCAGGCGGACACCACTGGGCCACCACTGCTCTCACAGGAAATAGTCGCTATGTTATAATAAAAATAAAACGTACAAAGTGAATCTCCTTAAAGTTTACAGAGTAAAGTATTTCGGTTGTTGAGGCTACTAAGTCAAAAAAAAACAAAATTACTTACACATTATTTACGGTGAACTTCATCTATTGGTTAATTCTGTAAAGAACGTAGGTAGGTCCAAAGGGGGCGACCACATCGTGATGCGGACGATACCTAGTACCAGTATGCGGTTGCAGTTTAAACCTAATCATACATTAAAATATCGCAGAGGCTAGCGGTTTAGGCAATCGACTCTACAAATCACAACCGATATGCTATTTTATGAGATCATTCTTTGACTGGCTTTTCAGAAACCAGTAGTTTGACGTTTACTTGGTTAAATACGTGTGCCACATACTTATGTATAGAACGGGCCTTCTGTCTTTATGTTCATATGGTGTCTTTTACTCTTAGTAACGTATAATTTATGATACGCGATGTTTCAGTTATGGTTATACATGGCGTAAATAAAATAACAAGTTTAAAATTTGCGTTCCCGTGCGGAAGGAGTGTGACCAAATAAAATATATTTAGTAACTTCATATTTTTAATGGAATACACCATTTATTATAGCTCTGGGATCTCACGTCTTGTCTGAAAAGTTTCAGTCATAAGTTCAGCAAAGTGAGGCTCATAACTTTGTTTTCTGTAACTAAAAGTAATTAGAGTGAAACGTGTTTCTGCAAATTGCGTGTCAATCGTGACTTTTAACAAGTTGCGTAGAATCTTAGTATTAAATAACTGTATTTATAACCTTCACAAGCTATAATATATAATTGACGGCACGGTTGGTGCACTGGCTAAGCGATTGGACTGTTGCGCTGTGAGTCGCGGTTTCGATTCCCGCAGGGAGCAAATATACACGGAGCACGACACAGGAGAAATTCCTAGTGTGGGGCAAAGTTTAAAAAAAAAAAAAAAAATGTAAGTCTCTCAGAAGCTTTATCAACAAACGGTCCGTTCACGTCTTTGGGTGGCGGCAGTGCGAATTAGACATAAGTCGCCACTGGTGACGCCTCGTGGCGTGTTTCAAACATTTCTATACAATGGTCTAAACGCTCGCCGACCCGCGCTAAAGTCACTGCTCAAAGCGACAAGATCGTGAACAGGCCGTTCACGACCTTGTTCAGACAAAGTTCAAACTCAAGACTGAGCTTTCGACTTTCTACATGTCTATGAAAATATAAGCGAAACTCAAGTGACCCTTGTATACTTACCTATCTTGTTTTGTCAAAACAGAACGACCAAGCGTACCAGAAGAAGTCCGCGTGTCTGAGGTATGGTCACGTAAGGCTCGGGTCACATGGCGCGTTGCACGAGGAGCGCTCGTCTCCCACTACTCCCTACAATACCGCGCACTAACACGTGACCTGTCCCACGCACCGCTCGACGCTCCGCTACCCGCTCTGCTTGACAATTGGGACACACAAGACGTCCTTAACATCACATTGGCTAATTCTGATCTACTACATGTCGCGTAAGTTTTTGCTTTTATATTCATGAATCGGTATTTTATTTATGTGTTATGAGAAAAAAGATTTCGTTGTTTATTATTTTATGTTTTGTCATTGGTTCGACGAGAGAAAATATAAGCACTATTTGAATTACTTATAACAAATCATTTATTGCTTCCATAATAATATTTTGTAGTTAAAGCTGTTTTCCGTAGTTTCACCTTCGCTGCTAGGCTTTTATTGGTCGTAGCGTGATATTTTATTGCCTGCCTTTCTCGATAAATGGACTATCCAATCCAAAATATATTTTTTTAATTCGAACCACTAGTTCTTGAGATTAGCGCGTTCAACCAAACAAAAAATCTCTTCAGCTTTAAAATATTAGTACAGATAAGAATAAGCTAACAATGCTGATCAATGTTTTACATTTTGTTAGTTTTTATGAGTTTTTCAAAGAGTACTGATTTATTTTTTAATACGAAACATTATCGAAGCATTCATTTTTTTTCAAAATAGTTTGACATTAAAATATGAAAGTCTAATTTTAGCGACGCAAGCGAATGTTAGCATTACGAACGTTCGCAGAACGAAGTGTTGAAGTATTTCGAGGTTAATTAGTATCTACTGCGACTGTACCCTTAAAATTAATACAGATTTGATCGTTGTTTCAAAGCAGTTAGAAGCGATATCTGCAAACGGTGTAGTTACGAATTATCAATTCAGAGACACCGTGACGTGTAAGGGTAACTTTATTACCATTTGATATCTACGTTAGTTTAGAACTTAATCTTGAACTTGCCAGACTAAGTTAATTTGTAAGTTTATAGTAACTGGAGTGGATTGAAACATCACGTCCACGAATCCAGACTTTATAGGTACAGCTCACAGCTGTACAAAATATAATGAAATTCGATTTATAAAACTAGCTGTTCACCGCGGTTTCACCCGTTGCTTAGCTCCTATTGCTTGTAGTGCGACGTTTCATAGCCTATAGCCTTCCTCAATAAATGGGCTATCCATCACAAAAATATTTTTAAGCTATTGCATAGCTTTTATCGCGGGCTCTGAGCGCGGCGACCGAATCAAGAAATTCCGTAACGAAAAAACCTAAGACCCCATTCGTCTAACGTCGTTGCAGTTCGGGTGACTTCGGCAATCATGAAAATATTGCCGAAGTCACCCGTCATAAAGACAATTTACTTTTTCTTACAGATTCTAAACGGCCAGCTACAAAAGGAGGTTTTCACAATGAAACCTACTTATAAAATTCTCCTACAACAAAGCAGTTCTTTATTACAATAGTGCACCACAAACATTTTAAATAAATGATATTTTCGTTAAATATTCGCTGTAGGTGATAATTTTTTCTTGTTTTTTTTTAAATGCAGTTCAATATCTTTGCCGTGGCAGTCTCCGAATGCCACACGTATTTTTTTTCAATTTATTTCAAGCGCGTTCAACCATACAAGCTCTTCACTTTTAAATATAAGTATAGATTAGAATAGGTGCTCATTTTTAATTCAAAATACAAACTTACTATAAAGAGTAAGCTAACTTATTGCTTTTCCCGGAATGTTGGTTTATTTCAGCGCGGAAACTAGTTCTGAAAAATCAAGTTCTTAGACAAGTACCGGCTGCGGTGTACAACAGTTGCTTTGGATTTAAAGTTTAATAGCTTTTAAGCCAACGGGGAGCACTGGAATTTTATAACCCTTTCTATAACTTACTGCTCAGGGAAAAAAAATCAAGCTCAGCCAATTAATGGTTCACAAAGTTAATATCCAGTTTTTGGAACGAGTTTGATAGAGATAAAACAAATACGTTGTTATAGTTTTAATATAGAATCACAATACCTTGTTTTCAAAGGAGAATTGAAAGTCAAACATTAGCTTTTGGATTGTAAATAAAATTTAATAAATCCAAGGTTTTTCAGCAAAGGTCGGGCTTGTGAAGTCGGTTAATTAAATTCTGTGAAAAAAAAAAACGGACAAGTGTGAATTTGATGTACGAGGGGACTACTTTGTTCAGGAGTTGAAAAAAATAAAAACATTTTATTTCTTAATTACTTAATATATTATTATATCGCTCATTAAAAAAAAAACATATTATGGTACCTTTGATGTGAGCGCCTCTAGACAGATTTTAGAATTTTAGTTTTAATAAATTAAGCTTATTATCTAAAATAATGGTTTATTTAAATATGTTATATTATTATACCACTAAATCATAATAATATTATAGTACCTTTGATGTGAGCGCCTGTAAACAGATTTTATATTTTCATTTTAATTAAATTAAGATTATTATCTTAATAATGGTTTATTTAGGTACCTATGTAAGTATTTTTTTGTGTACGAGCTCGCCTGTTGATATATTACTGTTTACTGCCGGCAAGTAATTCAGGGCAATGTGGAATTTAAGTGTTTGCAGATGTTGAAATGTTAAATTCCACATATATTGCCCACATACTTTTGTTTTTCCATCCCTATTATTGTAGGTCAACTCCCACATCTATCCTGCCAATCTGACTAGATTGTTCGCAAACCTGCTACCATCAAATGACTTCTCCTGTTTTAGGTGGAGCGGAAATGTGTCCGACCCAACCTGTTCTTTCGAGCCCTTTGTGTTTTAGGGCTACGATAAAACATTCTTACAATACCACAATCCAGCCTTTCCTTACTTCTGACTCTCTATTCCAATAAGTTGTCTACCTATAGCCAAAAAATTGAAAAGAAACTTGTACTTCGGAGTGCAAGGCGACTATCAAAATGAATTTATAAGGCAGAGGTAAGAGGTAACGCCGGGAGGGAACGTCCTAGGAGGACCTACTCTGACCTTATTGGTGAAGTGCTTCAGAAAGGCCGGGTGAATCCGTGGTTCTATGAATGTAGCTGAGGTGAAAGTAGTATGTAAGGATCGTAGCACGTGGTGCTTTGTACTTTTGCCATAGGTAAAGAGCGTGAGTTTATGTTCGAATGTATCCTATATTATTATTATTATATACCTAGGTCTGAAGGGCCGGGTCGTGCGGGTGCGTCCGTGGCGGGACTCTCTCCTGACACGAGGTACGCGATGCGCATGGCCGCGTTCAACGATGTCGGCGTATCGCCTTACACTGCACCGCTACATTTCACTACAAGAGAGGAAGGTAAGTCGTCTTGTGGTGATGTGGTTTAAAATATCCGTTTTCATTGCACAGCAGGGCTTTTCTTCCGATGCTTGATCTTTCTTAAACCTGTAGCAAAGTAGCATTCGAATAATTACTATTTGAATTAAAGACCGAAGAGAGGGGACGGTCTCTGATGATGAGTTTGTTGACGCAGACTCTCAAGAACCTGAAGTCCGCCGGTATCCGATAAGGAGCACCAGGAAAACATTAAGAACATAAATACTACAAAATATACGCCAAGACTAAATAGTGTTAACGCATTTCTCGGTGGTATTTTCTCACAAACCCACAAAGTACACTGTGCACACAATGGTCGGATATATTATTAATTCATATATTCCTGAAGGTCGGCTCCAAGTGCGAGCAACTTGAGGCTTTCCCGTCCATTAAAAAACAGTGCTGTGCAATTTCCGCAGGAAGCTTAGTAAATGTGTGCCTGTATTAGTGTGTGCTCCTACTTTGTTCCCAGGATAAAAACGCGAATCAGCAATTCCAACTCTATCTTCTACATCAAAAAGTTGAATATTCTATGACAATGCTGCAGTGAATGTGGTAGATTTTAACAGTGGTTTTTTTTCTGCTAGCGCCTGGAGGAGCACCTCGTGACATTACGGTGCGGGCACTTAGGGCGCGAGAACTTCATATCACTTGGCAGGTAGGCTTCTTCGCAACTTTTTTTATGTATTTATATGGCATACATTTTTGTTTAGAGGAAGTACGAAGAACGTCTTTTTTAAAGGGAACCTTAAGAACTGTCTTACCTTTTATATATTTAGGATCGTGTCTTAGTGAAAACTCGGTAATGAAATGGAAAAAGATCAGACGGAATTAGTCTTGATCCGTATTCTTTGACGACTGCTTGGGATTCGTCTTCACAAATTTAACTCCGCAATGGGATTGAGTTTTTTTTATCGTGGTAAAATCATCAAATGAGTCCTCTCACCCAGGGCAGAGCGGGAGGGACTGTCAGACTCGTACTGACTAAAATCCAATAGCCTTGTGTCCTTCAATAGCCCTTTACGTTCCGGGGTCACGGTAATTCGTACAGTTCCGCGACTAATGGGATTGAGATACTCGTACATCAATATTGAGCATTGGGTACACTGAATTTTGGAACTGTCAGTATTACAATCACTCTGAAATATCGACAATGGGTATTCTTAAACGCAGTTTAAATGTACTGCAGATCGCGTTCAAGTCAAGTGGTGAAATTCGTGTTAAAATTTTACTATTGCTCATATAAATTATGTTGAAGTTATGAAAACTAGTTGCTACCTATTTCTATTTTAACTACTTTCTATAAACAAATTTCGGCGGGTTTGCAAAGAAGGCTAATTTGCATCGGAAACATTTAGATAGACGTCGTGGTTCTCCTCAGATCGAAAACAGGAAGTTTAGTAATTGCAAGAGATAAGATAAACGGTTGCATAATGTTTTCACTATGGATATCTATTAACCCGCAAAAATTTTGTTTGTGCCCAAACTGAAAAAGGGCAATTGTACTCATCAGCACGCGTATAGAGTATATAGAATCAACAAAGTTGTTTCAATTTGCAATTCGATATTTTTTTGCCTACTACATTTTTTAATATTTTAAACATCGTTATAATTAGAACGATATATAATTACTTCTACACTAGCTGCTGCCCGCCGCGGGCATGCGGGCGGCGAGTAATGGGCGACTCGCTGTCCGACCATGGACCATGCCCGGGTCGACGGCGCGTTGTGTTCCACGCGCGCCTCAAAGAGTGTCAGCATAGTGACGGGGCCTGTAGAGGGCCAAAGCCTGCCGGGGTCGCGGGACTCGTAAATTACCGTAACCCCGGTACATAAAGGGCTAGTGAAGGACACCGTGGATTTTAGTCAGTACAAGTCTGACAGTCCCTCCCGCCCTGCCCTGGGTGGGAGGACTCATTTGATGATTTTACCACGATAAAAAAAAAAGCTGCTGCCCGCGATGTCGTCTGAGTGAATATTGTTACAGAAGCGTTGAAGAAATAAAAGTTCACTGCATATGTAGCCTATATGTTGACCCAACTTCTTAATAATATTCGTGCTATATTTGAAGTAAATCCATGCAGTGCTTTTTGAGTTTATCCCGAACATACATACAGACAAACACTCAAAAATTCTAAAAACTATATTTTTGGCTCCGGTATAGATTGTAGATCGCACCCCAAGTATTCTTAAAAAAAATATTAAATGGACAGTTTTGACTTTCCTACCATTTTATTGTATTTATAGATTTTGTCGTTTTATCTATTTTTCTGTCGACAAAACTTAAACCAGAACATGTAGGTACTGACACAGTATAAAACATCACTGATTTAGATACGTAATAACTTTTGCCAGCGGCTTGTCGCACGCGATGCTAGGAGACCCCATTGAACAAAAATAATGATTTTCTTCTTTTTTCTATGACTGTTAGTCTTATATTGACAAAAATGCTCTTTTTTAGCCACCACCTCGAGAAACATGGCATGGTACCTTACTAGGTTACACAATTCGTTGGTGGGAGGTATCTGAAGAGGGCAAGGGAACGTTGAGTGATACTCCCGGCTCAGAGAGTGGGGCTAGTGCTGACGCGACCAGTACTACTCTAAGAGGGCTGAAGGCAGCAACAAGATATGGCGTAACCGTGAGAGCGTATAACGCAGCTGGGACTGGTCCACTGTCACCACCACATTACCGACATACACTGGAATCACGTAAGTTTCATTTTACTATAGATTAAAAACAAAATTAATTACGGACCCAGTAGGTAGAAATCGGTCTCGTGCGATTCGGACTCAGTACGCGTACTAAAGATTCGCATACTATTATCTTTTTAATCTGTTTTTTTTTTTCGTTTTGTAATAACAAATGCAAAAAAAAGGCCAAAGAAATACTATACATCATCTGTGAAAATTTCAACTATCTAACTATCACGGTTCATGAGGTACAGCTTCATGACAGACAGACGGACGGACGAACGGACAGCGGAATCTTAGTTATAGTGTTACGCTTTACCCTTTGGGTACGGAAGCTTAAATAAGTAAAATATTTTATTTAATTTTTGGAACAAAAACAGTTGGCACGATTACCGATGATTGCTACAAAAGTTTCCAACTGTTTTGCAGCTATCAACGCCCATCCAAATAAGAATATATAGTTCCAGACTTAAACTAAAGACTATAAATCATATACTATAATTAAGATTTAAACGTTTTATTTACATTTAAATAAGAAAAAATATACATAAAT
This sequence comes from Agrotis puta, assembly GCA_943136025.2. Classification (NCBI taxonomy): domain Eukaryota; kingdom Metazoa; phylum Arthropoda; class Insecta; order Lepidoptera; family Noctuidae; genus Agrotis; species Agrotis puta. The sequence goes on along the minus strand of OW964175.2, from coordinate 12,403,315 downwards.
ATAAAAATACAAAATTAAAATAAAACTAAACTAAATATTATAGAGCATCGAAAAATTCATCCTCAACGCTGTCAGCTGGTAATGTGCCCAAGAGACTGGCGGCGTTGCCTCTCTGTATGGCAATACTTAGCCTCTGGCCAAAGTAAAAGCCAGCTCTTGGGTCACGGGAAGCGTCAATAAGTCTTTTAGAAATTTCTTTGTAGAGGCTGTGAGCACTCGGACCCCATGGCCCTATAGTTTCAACCCCAAACGGCTCAAAAATATAGTTACTACTAAGGTTGCTATATTTTCGCCGCTTGAGGTTCTCAGCAACCGCAGCAGCAGCGCCAGCAGAGCACGATGAACTTGGAAGATGAGATGGCGCAAGAGTATCGACACAAGTTGCGTCCCACACTAGAGGCCTACCCATCTTCCAAGGAAACTAAGACATACCGTCAGGTCTTTTGCCATCGTCGCGTGCCAAGCCGTTGGGTTCTAAAACAGCTGGAACGCCGACGGTAACAAGAGCTCGTCGAATAATGTCGTTTAGGTTCGCGTGCCGCGCAAAACGGCCCGCACTACGGCTGCAAGACAGGCCATGGTGTCCGAGGCTATTGACAACTTCACCACAGTGACAGCGATGAGGAGAGCAGAGTGGGGCTCCTATCCGGAGAGAGACAGCGAGGCGGAAGGTAGTGTCATCGAGTAAGGTACCGATGCTCGACGACGGCAGTGCGTGAAGCCAAAGACCCGACTCCCACCTACCCACAGCCAGCAGGCGCGCACGCTCAGCAGTAGTAGCAGATGTGTTAAGTAGGTTATTCTGAACTACACTGCAGAGCGGTTCATCCCACTGACGCTGGGAAGATGGGTTGCCGGGTTGATCGATATTCGGGGAAGCGATTTTCCAAGCGTCCAGAGCCTGAGAGAAGCACGGTACATCAAAATCAGTCAGTGTGGAAGCCAGGATATTCCTGACTAATTTTTCAGTACTGTGGACCGAAGAAATGAACGCCGGTAAACTGATACTAGAAATTTTGCGGACGCCGAGACCACCCATGCGAATGGGAAGAGTAGCTTGAATCCAAGCTCGGTCGTCCAAAGCCACATTTAAAATGGATGACAGTGTATGTCTGATAATGAGGTCAATTTTGTCCAAAAGATGATTGAGCTTCCATAAATGGGAAGCACGAAGGAAATATATCAATTTAGGGCCAAAACAACAATAGCGAATTATAGTAATGGCCGAATGAATGTTAATTTCGAGCAATCTACCTGAAACATCACGGAAATTTTGAATTTTTTCGTCAATAAAGTCAGGAAAAGAATTGTCAAAAATTGGCGACCCTAGGAGGCGAAGAGACGTTTTATCAATAATTTTGATGTCTGGGGCTATAGAGTAAAATTTAGGAATTGTCAATTGTCTGTCGGTGTTGTCCGCTAAAAAAAGTTCACATTTCGAAAGGTTGAGGTCTAAGCCAATGGAATGTAGTTCATTCTTCAAGAAAATGAGATCATTCAGAACGGTGTCAACATCGCCACCCAAGGTCCCGTCATCAAGGTACCAAACGTTAAATTTAGAATTTAGCTGACGAACTATAGGGTGAATAGCTAAACTAAAAATCACTGGCCCGAGGGGGTCACCTTGTTGACAGCCAACAGCAGATTCTAAAAGGTTGTCCCGATACAGTAATTTAGATGGGTGTCTATAACATTGCCAAAGAAAACTATAGATTTGGGGTAGTTCTTTTTTAGTTTCAGCCAACAAGGTGTCCCTGTTAACCGAATTAAAGGCATTTTTAATGTCAACCTTCAAGATGACCTCACCTTTGCCAGAATAATAATAATAATAATAATATGTTTATTGGGAAAAGTACAATCATACAAAATTTGAACCCTGACTCCTAAACTAGGAGAATCCTGTATCTTAGGAGGCAGTGTCTTCGCTTTATGTAGCAAGCAAGCAGATTATGAGCGTACCAGCCGACACGCATGTTATTAAATTAACAGGTGAGAAATGTATCTATATCTAGTAGGAAAAGTAAATAATAATTAAAAAACATGTAGGTAGTAATGTTTATGTGAAGTGAGAATTCAGGTAGGTTGATAAAGCGTGTACGGCAGCCTCACAGCCCCCTTTAGAGCCGTAACCTAGCTGCAGGGGCTGAAATTTTTTCGAAACATCCTCACTAAAATATTTACAGCAAATCTTGGCTGCCATACGACGGTAGGTTGTTCCCACGGCAATGGGACGAATACCGCCATCTCTCTTACGCAGGGCACATAAATTTGCTCCGTACAAGACGTCGATGACAGCTTCACTTACATTGCCGGAGAGCATGAGGTTAATCAGAGCTGTAAGCTCCTTCAGCAATGACTCACCAGCTTCCCCGGCGCCCAAACAGATAAGGTCTTTTAGATGTTGGGGACTTAGGCCGTCGAGGCCACCGGCTGAGCCGCTCCTGAAGGAGCAAACGGCCGCGATCAACTCTCGACCTGTAACGGTGAGGCAGTGAATTTCCGGGTCAGGAGGGTCGGGAAAGGAAAGGTCATCAGCTGGGGCAGGGTGTTTAGACTCCAGAGCTGCAAGTGTTTCTGGAGAACACGGTGCAACCACATCGCTACTGAAGAGATTTAAACTAACATATAACTATGAAAAAAGGGGGTGTGCGGCCCGTATGTGTGTGTGAATGTGCATGGGTGAGAGTGGATGTGGTAGTACCACGATTAACGTGACCACCTATTGGTCCAAAGATATAAGAACGCAAAACCACGAAGTGTGATTAGAAGGAGGGTAATCACACTAAGATTACATTTAAAATTAATTCACGACAAGAATTCAACCACTGGAATAAGTTGAATTGATTTGTCAAAAATAATTATTGCTTCATTCAGACGCGCCTATTAATCTACAAAATTAGTCAGAACAAAATTATGCAAAGAAGCTTAATGAAGCCACCTGCAAACTTCCGAAAGATTATTCATTTTCTCGATAATCTCTTTGAAAGCGCTATAAAATCATAAAACTTGGAAAATGAAAGAGATCGATTTCTTTAATGTTCGGAGCAGTCAGCCGCAGAAGTGTATCGGAGTTGAAACTTCGACAAGGCAAGTTTTGTCGTAGTAGTAAATAACTGAGCGCTATCGACGTGAAGCGACGATCGTAAATTTTCCCATCAAAATGCAAAATGGCTTAATTGGACTGTGGCCTTCTCGATCTAGGTCAAACGATTCAGTACAAATTGATGGCACTTTTGTATTCTGCGTTTGTTTCATTTTTATTTTCTTCATGCAAAAATTCCAATTCTTTTTTGAAGTAGTCACTATATCTGGGACGCAAAAAGAAGTATAGATTCAATTGTCCGTCTGTCCGGTGGTCCATCTGTTGCAATCGATCTGAAAGGTTTACCGGTGGAGCGTTCTTTTTCATTTAGGAGTATTTCGTTTATCTTTTTATCGGTAGCTGTTTCTAAAACATCTGGTAAAAATGGTGACGGCTTTTCCAAAATTAAACCGTATCTACTTGAAAAGACTTAATTAATGCTCTTAATGAATCACATGTGCGCACAACAACCTTTTCAGTAATTAATCTTAGAAGATTGTTATTAAGGAACTTCTTTGCAACCATTTGGAAGAGATGAAAAAGCTGTTTGAATTATTAACTCTTGAACATGAAATTAATATGAACATTATTTAGGATCTACATCGTTGGAACAGTCCTTTTAGATGTTTATCCTCATAGGGATTTCATTAGTAATAAGGAATTTGAACCGATAATGCTGTTTATGATGTCCTTGATTTTTCTGGAGTATTTAATTTGTTATTAATCCTAATTATATTGCGTCCGCGTAAAAAGGCTATACATACTTGTGGGTAACGACGTGTCTCGTTCGTGGCTGACTTAGTAATTTCGTGGGCTTTTTGTAGACAATGCTATTAAATAGAAGTAACTTTTAAATGTATAAATTACATTTGGGTCTGGCAGTTTGCAAACCATTTTTTGAAGTAATGCGTTGTCACTGCCTTAAATAAAAAGTTACTGTATCGTAGTAACGCTAATATTTTTAAACAGCACCTACGGGTAGTCCAGAAGGAGTGGCCTGCATATCTAGCGGGTCCTCCTCACTGCGGGTGTCATGGCGGCCACCAGGCTTGGACAACCGAGGAGGTCTCATTACCCACTACACACTTCAATACACAAGAAGGGATGCCGATCCCATGCTACCTACACAGGACGCCTATCTAAGGATACAGGTATGATTGATTTCTCTCATTCTATCTTAACGGCCTGTTACAACTTTAGTCTAAGCGATGAGCGATGTGGCGGGCGGCGCGATTAAACCCTCGTATTTATGGTTAACACTAGTTTAGCAACAGTTGATCTTGAAACTTTGTTTAAATTAGTACGGGTTGTCCACACGACAGTCCGCGTTAAAATGTTGCCCGAGGAAGTAGTGCATTATTTTATCATTGCTCCACATTTCATGTTTATAAACAGTTGCAAACACGTTGTTGATATGTGTGAACATGCGAGATCTACTCCGCAACACAAGCGTTGCCTCATGTTGACAGCAACTCGGCAACATGTTTCTTCAACCATATTTCTAAATAAATGTTTAACATGAAAACGAGGCTTAAGACAATTACTTTGTAAATACGCGAATTTGACACTGGTTGCGCCTCGTGACGTGTTTCAAACATTTCTATACATATGATTTTACCGCTCACCGCCTCGCTCTATATCAACACTCACAGCTGCAAGATTATGAACAGGCCGTAAATAAAGCAAGGCATGCGCTGGACAGAAATGTGTGGAGATAGATCATTTGCTCCAGATGAAACTCCAAAGTTGTCCACGATCCTCGGACATGAGGGACTGAGAGAAATTCTTATTACTTTAAGACGAAGTTGCAGTATATTGTGTAAATATGAGCCTACGACCTCACCCCCCGCCAAAATGCAAGCGGTAAAATACCTACTTTTGATTGTTTGAATTTCCTTTTAGAAAAATAGAAACGAAATCATAAAATATGTTTTCAGCTTTATATTATCAAAAGTCCAGATTCCGTGTTCGAAACAAACGTAACATTTTTAGGGAACCCACTTTTTTAATATTTATGTGTGTGCCAAGCACACATTTTAATGTTTTCATTGTTTCATTTGTTTCACGTCGGAATCTAATGACGGAGGTAATTTTTCTACTTTTTTTTTGGCTTCTTCTCAGTGGCCTACTAGGAATCTGGACATACAATAATTTATATTTTCAACATCATCATCTGCCTAGCCTTTTCCCAACTATATTGGGGTCGGCTTCCAGTCGAACCAGATGCAGCTGAATATCAGTATATTACATGGAGCGACTGCCTATCAGACCTCCACAACCGTAAGGCTGGTTGTCAGACTTTAGAGCTTGTGACTAACAGTAACGACTGTCAAAGATTTACAAATGACAGCCAGTACCAACGGCTTAACGTGCTTTTCGAGCTTTTCCTTTTAACGGAGGTTACTCGTTATGACAGATGGTCACGCATCCACAGACCAACCTCGGCAAGCGCGGCTTTACCCGGAAGATCGGTCTGTGCGGCTGTAATTATTAACATTAACTTTAAAATAAAAAGCTGTATCTATTTATGTAAATTTCATATAAATTCATGATTAAATCTCTAAACAGTACATAATTTATACTTGTGATTTACTGCAATGTTTGTTTTCTTTTTATCAAGCCAATCATTCTAGATCGCTTTTCTATCTTTACCATTTACTTAAAGATATAATGTTAAATTTGTATGAAATGATTTTTAATTATTTAATATCTGAATTCATTAGATTTTCAGACGTTCAAAAATCGTAAGAAAAAATACTGGAATAGGTGATACTGGGAAAGGGCACACGCGGTTATTTTTTTTTTCTTTGTCGTTTTTGGGATATGAATAATGAATATTATTTACTCGTATTCGAAGATGTTGTCGTTATCAAAGAAAAACAAACTCTGAAGAAAAAATATACACTGAATATTTTGGTTATTGAACAATAAATCATTTCCTGGAATAAGGAAGAAAAAAACACACTAATTGAGTGTGTTTTTCCTTGTGGGCTGTTTTTTTATTTGACTGTTCATTAGGGCGAAGAAGCAACAGTTTCGCGTCTAACCTCGTATGCTGAATACGAGATTCGAGTGCGGGCGCACAACGCCGCAGGGGACGGGCCTCTGTCGGCCCCACAAGTTTGCAGGACAGATGAAGATGGTAAGTTATAGCTAAATTTTTTAGGTTAAAAATGATTAAATAAAAATTCGAATCGCGAGCAGGATTTGTAACTTTTGACCTCCGAATTCAGTTCATCCGACGCTCTTACCAATCTTTTTTCACCGTTTCCAGATATTTCGCTAAAAAAGTCTCTTTGTTTTCCGTGTTTATCTCACCTGATGGTAAGCGATGATGTGCTCGACGGTGAAATATGTATGCCTAGAAGTAACCTATTCACTCTTGACTTAAAGACCACAAGGTTGTAGCTGTAAATGTAGCTGTAAAATGTTAAATCTGTATTTGTACAACTTTGTGGTCGTTAAACTTTACAACAACTTCAGTTACTTGTCCCACCTTAGACATAAAATGTCCAGATTCCGTATTCAAAAAAAAAAAAACGTAGCGTTTTTTGTGAAGCCACGTGTTTGTCAATGTATGAGTGAGCGACACGCACACATTTAAATGTTTACTTGAATATGTTCGCTTGTTTTCGGAATCGAACGAAAGGGAATAATGTTTCTTCCTTTTTGGGCTTCACTTTTCAGTGGCCTACCAGGAATCTGGACATTCAACAATCAAAGCCCCACAATTTAAATCGCCTTTTTCCATCAGTGCCCAGTGCGCCGGGTGGAATGAAACTGATAGCCCTAGGCGAGCGCTCGCTGAGGGCCTCGTGGCTGCCTCCTCCCGAACCCAACGGGAAACTGACGCACTACACACTTTACGTCAAGGATCTGTCCGGGTAAGTGATGCTACAAGAATATAGTACTCTTATGCCTTCGTCAAATAGACAGGCGAGTCCGAAGCGATAACGAACCGATACAAGACGTCAGTCCGATAGTTCTGTCACGCTATCGGATCGCTTTCGCTTTTCTATGTGACTGGATTCAAACAATTCCATACATTAAAAATAAAACGCCTCGCTTCGCATTCGTCACGCCTGTCTATTTGACAAAGGCTTTAATTTGATTCGGTAATATTTCGAATCATAATCGATTTTAAATAGAATATCCCTAGGCTATTACTGGAATATTTCTGCATTGATAATTAGATTAATTCTCTTAAATGTCTTGACATCTCTTTTAAGGGTTCCGTAATAAACAAGGAACCCCTATAGTTCCGCTATGTCCGTCCGACTCTCTGTCTGTCCGCAGCTTAGAGACGCTTTGTGCTAGAAAGTTGTAATTTGGCATGATTATACAGATTAGTTATGGCCGTCAAAGTGAGAAAATAAAATCTTTTATTATATTCTATTTTAATGGGTACCCTACACGTAAAATAGGGATTTTTATTTTTTTATCTCGCGGACACCGTAGCGTCGGATGTCGTTGGATAGGTCTTTAAAATAGGTTTTTGGAAATAATTTGACGATCAAGGGATCCGCAGTGCGATTGGACTGCTGCGCTGCGGGTTGCGGGTTTGATTCCCGCACGGAGCAAATATTTGTATGATCTAAAAGAACTTGTTCCAGGTCTGGGCGTTTGTATAAATATGTGAGTTTCTATATTCGTAAACGCACCCATGACACAGGAGATATTTCTAGTGTGGGGCAACGTTTATTTAGAAAAAAAAATTAACGTTTTAAAGTGCTATTTTTTAATAAAGTCTCCCACCCTTCTCTTTACCGGCTAAACAGTTGTGTTTAGGTAGGTGTAAAAAATCATAGTTGTAATTTTAGATAGGTATATCGAAGTTAAAAGTTAAAAATTGCTAAATAGGACCTTTTTTGTGTCATTCCAAAAACAGGAATATACATACGAGTATAACGAGGCATAAGAAGGCCTTTGCCAAAGGGCCAATAAAAGCCAGTAACTTTGTAGTCGCTGTTCATTTGATGAATTTATATTCCGAAATTCCAATCCTCCGCCATTGACCAAATCAGAACAGTTCGATGGCTCCACATAGATAGTACGGAGCTCCACAGAGCGGAGTGTTAATGAGATTATACGGTACGACGAGCTCACTGAGATGAGTGACAAAGTGGAAGGGATATTGCCTTGCAACCTAGTAAATAGTGAGCACCTTCAGAATATGTTGCTATTAAATTACGAGCTTTATATAGGGTAAAACCGGAATAGTTGCCCCAGCGGTATAGTTCGTAGGAATAACGAGCTATCGTGACCCCGGAACGTAAAGGATGAGAAGGACACCGTGAATTTTAATCAGTACGAGTCTGACAGTCCCTCCTGCCCTGCCCTGGCCTAGTATGATGATTTTACCACGAAAAAAAAAAGAACTATAGTTGCCTCGATTCTAATTTCTCTACTTTTGTAATCCTCTAATTTCGCGGATGAATCTCATGATATTTTATTTATCCATCGAGAGTCTCTAAAACTACCATTAAGTTGGCCATGGTGCAGGTCTCTATGCGATTGAAGATGTGAAGGAAAGGTGCGATCAATGTTTATGCGGGATAGATGCCATTTTTCTCGGCAGAGCATTTATTCTTTACGTAATTTATATTTGTAATAGGTAACTATCCCATTCAATCCTTCACCGTGGACCTTCACCTTTAGTAAGTACGAGTCTGACAGTCCCTCCCGCTCTGCCCTGGGAGGACTTATTTCATGATCTTACCACGATAAAAAAAAGCAATAAACTTCGTAACAACATCTGTACAACTTTTCCATATCTAAAGACAACCCAAGATTTATCAACAGCTACTAATAATAAAGTGGCGTTTCCCAAAATCTACATAACTACCCTCCAGCTATCACAAAAGCAATTACATAGTTTAACCGCTGTAAGCAGTTAATAAATAATTGAAACAGAACCCGACCTGCCAGGAGTAAGCAAAGTTGTTCAGTAATCAAAGTTAAATACCGCTTCAATTGAGCCGTGTCTAACCGCTTTACTTCGGCTAGTTTGTTCTGTTAACCCGCGTTGTTGCTTTGTTTCGACAAAACTATCTTTTGGTCAAAACCTTCCATCCCTGTTCTTGCTAGACCGTGCCGTTTCATAGCGGAATACAGCCAATGAACTCTAGTGTTGTTTTCTTTTCTTGGGCGCTTCTGGCAAACAGTTATAGCCGAATCAATTCTTGTCATGATATCATCATAACGTCAACATAGACAAAGAGGAATAAAATGCAGGTAATATGGGAGCTAACTGCTCGTAAAGGGTCAAGAAAAAAATATATGGGACTTCAAATGCAAAACCACCACAGTTATAACGGAGAAATCACTTTACAGCCAAGTCAAGGGATAGCCACGCACACACGTCCTTTATAGCAGTGGTCTAACGACTCATAATCACGTAGCTAGACGGGGGCGAAGTGGCCCTAGCCCCAGGCCTCGCATCTGAAGGGGCCTCGCGTCCAAGGAAAATAAAAACATTCTTGAAAACAGCGATCACAAGTTTATTAACAGTCAGTGAAGCAGTGCAACTTAACTTCTATATGTATATGTATACTTGTGATGTCCAATGAGAGGAAACTGAAAGAGCCTTAGACGTCTCTCAAAGCTAATGTCGTTGACATTCAAAGATATAGGTAGGTGATTTCTGGGAACCAAGTCTTACAAAAAGATCTTACAAAAAGGGGACGTCGTGCGAGCAGCGGAGCCAAGTCATATTTTTCTTCCTAAAATAAAAGGGCTTCGCAGATGCGTCTTGCCCCCTCCTAGATACGGTCTGGCTACGCCACTGCAACGACTCATACTCACGACTGAAGGGTGTTACATAACATATTGAATTTCTGCATTGTATTTGAGCACCCGTATCGGATAAAGCTCTACGTTGTCAGAAACTGAGGTATTGCACGAATATGTATGTGATACGAGTATTTCATGACAAGCTTCTATTTCGGTTTAAAAAGGTTTCGAATTATGGAATTCCTTTTGTTTCGGACAATGCGAACTTCATAATACTTTGTTCAACTATAGAATCGACATAATTTTGGTAAGAACATTGAAACCGAACTTACAATTATTTCAGTAGGTACTAGGGATAAAATGATTAACTAATTGCTCACTGAAAGCATTGTAGCTGCCGGCTTACCATTATTCGTTTTCAACCACAGTTGCTTTAAACTTCAATAATTTAAAACGATCTTTCTTGGCCTTATACGCTGGTCTTTTTAAGCCAAAGGATGCTGACTGCATCGTCATCCAACCTTGCCAGCTGTATAGGTACTTTACTTGTTGACAAAGTGGTGGATGAATATGTCATAGTTTGTAAATAATATACATTGTTGTACTTACACAACGTAGTTTATAACCAAACTATTCTCACCTTAGGTCACAAGAACCAAATGTCACTCGTGTAAATGCATGCGCGGAAATTGAGGGCACTACAACGGAATGTATGCGCACAATGAGAGGCCTTCGTCCCGGAAGGACGTATGAAGCCTGGGTCCGAGCTGCCACTGCAGCCGGTGAAGGACCGCCGTCACCCGCTGTGGCCTGCCAAACTAGCTCCCTCGGTAAGTAAGGCTGCTTTGTTATGACGCGATTTGCAATTTCTACTAACTAAAAATTAAAGTCGTCCTTGCTACTACGATATAATGATGACATTCGACTGACTTACATCTTCATGGCGAGCGTATTCTGTTTTTCATTTACCCTTAGTAAATCGCACGTTTTATGTCATATGTCGTAGTGGTGAGGATGATTTTCACTTGAAGTTGGAATCGGTCGAATTGCGTCGCATCGCCTCATCAGCATGCTCCCTTAGACTTAAGTTTAAAGACGGTTCTGGCCTTAACTGGCAAGAGCCGGGAATCAGATTTGTCCAAGAGATACTAAGAAACATTTATTAAACTCTAGACTATTGGACCCCAGTTGCTGGAAAAATACTTTACATAATTATCTTCATATAATCATTTGGGAAACAAAATAACTTCATAATTTTCTATTTTCGTTCCGAAATTCTGTGTCAAGTTTTCTCTTTCCATGAACTTGTTACATTTATAGAAAAATGTACTAAGTACCTACTCTGTATTTGTTTGTGATGTTCGACTTAAATTATATTTTTCCCATGAAATGTTTATATGTTTATAGTCATTTCCGCAATTATTTATGCTTCAGCTACCTTGGAACAAACAATATTTCTCTACTGTATTAATTGCAATTTCATGTTGTTACGAGAATGGTTCAAATTAACTGAAACTCATTAATTGAAATATTTCCTAGTATTGTTGTGACCGGGCACGCCGCTATCGCGGCGGTAAGACCCCTCTTTGAGGAGTGGCTGGATAGGCGTCACGGCGTCCTGACCTACCGCATGACGCAGGTCCTCACCGGACACGGAAGTTTCGGGAGGTTCCTGTGTCTGATAGGGAGGGAAGAAACGCCTGGGTGTCACCACTGCGAGGATCGTCCGGAGGACACGGTGGAGCATACGGTGCAGGACTGCCCCGCTTGGGCAGAGCACCGCCGTGTCCTCACGACGGCGATAGGCGGAGACCTCTCGCGCCCGGCATTGGTCGAGGCCATGCTGCGGGGCGAGACGGAGTGGGAAGCGGTCGCCTCCTTCTGCGAAGCAGTAATGCTCGTGAAGGAGGAGGCGGGCCGCCTGAGGGAGAGGACAGCGTCCTCCCTCCACCCCAACCGCAGTGGTAGACGCCCACGGCGTCGGACGTCGCAAGACGATCTCCGGCCACCGTAGGCGCGGGCATGCGGGCAGCGAGTAATGGGCGACTTGCTGTCCGACCATGGACCATGCCCGGGTCGACGGCGCGTTGTGTTCCACGCGCGCCTCAAAGAGTGTCAGCATAGTGACGGGGCCAGTAGAGGGCCAAAGCCTGCCGGGGTCGCGGGACCAAGGGATTACCGTGACCCCGGTACGTAAAGGGCTATTGAAGGACACCGTGGATTTTAGTCAGTACAAGTCTGACAGTATGGGTGGGAGGACTCATTTGATGATTTTACCACGATAAAAAAAAAAAAAAGTATTGTTGTGACGCATGCTAACAGTGGTATAGTACGTATGTAAAAAGCACAAGAAGTCCAGGCTTATGGTCATAATCACTCTCCAAAGCTGAATTTACTCATTTACCTATATCGTCTAGCACCAGGTCGTATCTCGTCATTCGGCGGAGTGGCGCTAGGCGCGGCAGGAGGCTCTCTCTCTCTGCGCTGCGTTGTTGGAGGCGCACCTCCTCCCGCCAAGCGCTGGCTGCGCGCCGGCACTCCTCTACACCCACGACCACCCTTTCATCTTGATGGAGACGCGCTGCTTATTAGAGGTAACTTTTTTTAGCGTGTTGATATTGATCTAAATTGTGGCGATCCAGAACTGGGACTACAAGTTAGGCACCTTCAGAAGCGTCCATCTGTTATGTAATGAACATTTAGCAAGACACGCAGGAGATACCAATACCTATTAATTGCCCAATCGTTAATCGCACTTAATTTGGGGTTTTCTTGCTTTCGAATGTTGATGATTAGATTTTATTATTTCGAACTCGGTGTGTTGATAATTCAATTGTACGATTATTGGTTCTATCGCTGCGTTGTAACGTTTGTGCGAAAAATCCTGTTGATTGAATAAATTGAAAATCACGGACAACAGTAGGCGTTTCGAACAGACATATGATCGAACTAATAAGCAATCGCTGTAGGGGTTTTGGAACAGGATTTTTCGTACAAACGTTGCGTTACATCAATTAAGTATCAATATATCAAAACATCGTACAACTAAATATCAACATACCGAGTTCGATATGATAAAATCGTATCAATTTTTGAAAGCACATAGGAAACCCTATGGTATGGGGTAAATACTGGAAACAATAGAAGTGTAAGACCAAATGTCACCAAAACTGTGTGACAGACGGTAAACACGTCTGATTTCTATCTTAAAGCAGTGTTGATGCTGCGATCTATCATCTCGATTGGGCGGATTTGCCCCTTTGAGTTGTACCTTTAATATTTACCCAAGGATTCTACGATTGATTATGAAGACGCGCCCGCCGTATTGATGAAAATACTTTCATTATCTTTGTGTTACATATAGATAAAATAACTGGTAGTTCAGACGAGTTGTGATGCTATAAAAGGCATTCTACATGAATTGCACTTTAAGCAAGGAACGCTATGTTATTTAAAGTTGCACTTATGAAGATTTCAAGAGTCAAGTTTTGGCTTCAAAAATTACAACAATCATCAATGAATGTAGAATGTGTCCGGTTTCGGTCTTTACAAACTTAAACAAGTGCAGACACATTGTATTAGTAGCTATTGTAATATTATAAAACATCCCAACAGGTTTAGAGCTCTCCCACGCCGACAACTACACATGCGTAGCAGAGAACCCTCATGGTTCTGACTCGACAACATGGCGAGTGATAGTCCTGCGACCGCCTGCGCCACCAGCACTGGCCCTACTGGAAGCCAGGTCTAGGGAACTTGAACTGGAGCTCAGGCCCGCGCCGAGGGCACCTGGACATGCCATCCCTAAGACGTATAGCTTACATTGGAGATTGGCTTCACCAGAGGTAAGTTAAAGTAGTATTTGAGTAAGTCATAAATTATTTGAAAGCTTAGAAAACTGGCAGTCGCTTCAGAAGGTTTTGAAAAGATCAATATAGCAAATGTCAGTTCAATAATTTTATTTTTTATTATTTTGTTATCGCTGATATTATGTCACTTTATGAAAGCACTCAGCATGAACAATATTTCCCCATCAGTAACAATGAGATCCAAAACTACACAGATTCAACCTAATTTACATCTAAAAGACATTTCAATTTATACTTTTACCCGAAATTCCTTCCTTACATTTCAAGTCCATTTTAGGGTGAATGGCGATTACAATTGGCCACTCCCGGACCGGTTACACTGTCTGGACTACGATGTGGTTCCGCATACAGAGCATATGGTTCCGCTGGAGGGGCTCCAGGTTCTGAATTGGCTGTAAGAACCTCCGGAGGTCCTCCTACAGCTCCTCCTGATGCGAGATGGATTAGAGCTAATGCGACCCATGCAAGGTTTGATACTAGTGCGTGGACTGATGGTGGATGTGGCCCCGTGGCATTGAAGTTGGAATGGGCAGGGTCTGGAGTCGCAGGCGCCAGGGATGTGCCTGTTGGTGGAGAAGTCATTTTGGGAGGTACGTTTCCATGTTTTATATCTGGCCTATTTTGAGTATTTTTCATGGAAAAGTGGAAGCTAACAAAATGTGTATACGGTAGTCAAAGAATCTAAACTTATGGTCGTTGAAACTTTGTTGCGGAGATATGAAGAAACATGTACTTGGTTCTTTTTCCTGCTGTTATTTTCCCCCTATATATATTTGAAGTTCCATGCATCCTCCAAAAGGTTGTCTGGAAGATATTGCTATCAGCGATCAGAGCACAGTTGTACCCATATATTAAAAACATATTGTATAAACCTGTGCAATAATTTTACTGTTCATTCTATCTAACTATATTCCACTATCAGGACGCTGTACATTAAAACTGCAATTAAATCTTCGCCTTACCAGAAAAACGTAGAATTTTTGAATATATGTATAACAAAAATTGGACGGTCAGTGTTAAGGGAATCGTTGTTTCTACTACTATGTATTATGTTTCCTACAGGTGGATGAAGGTATGTTTCGATTTCTCCAATGGCAAGATTGAGACCTAATTTGTCAACTTTTTCAAAGAAGAGAACCACCGCACCTCTTCTCCATGCCTCGGCCGTTATACCTTCTTGGATAACGGAATGAATTAAAGAGGCTAGCTCTCAGGACTGGAGTTCCGCCCGCTTTCAGGAGTTCTGTCGTTATTCCGTCATAACCAGGTGCCTTGTTGTTCTGCGCAGCCTGGGAGAGGCCTAAGTCCAGCAGTTTATTGCGATTGGCTCAAGTCAATCGCAATCCACTCAAGTAGATTGGGTCCTAATTTTGGTTTCCTCATAAACGGCACCAGTCACACCAGTTGGTGACGATCTTGCAATGGTACCATGTTACTAGGGTATGCTCCAACCACTAGGTCTATCCCCGGGCTCCCGCTACCGGGTAGCCGCGCGTGCTTCAAACGAGGCCGGGTGGACTCGCGAAGTGTTCGAGTTCGCGACGCAGGCGGCTGACGGCCACCTTGCGGAGGAGGTGGACGCGCCATTCCCGGCCACTGCGGGCGAGCTGGCGCTGTTACTGGCACTGTGTGCTGCACTCTCACTTGCTGCACTTACTATACTAGCCATATTGTTGAGGAGGAAAAGGTAAGACAATTTTTTTTTTTGGAACTCAATAGTGTAAGTTGTTCGAGAGTTGTTTATTTGTTTATTTACCTCAGGCCTCAAGGCCCATATAAAATATTATAATACAATACAATATGACACTTAACTAATATAATAATACAATACATAAACAATAGGAAAATAGCGCACACACTGTTTACCAGACTTTACAATTACCATGACGATTTTTGTACACCAGTTAAGATAAGCTGAATGGATTCCTAAAAAAATCACACATGAATGGGTTTCTTTACGCTGGAAGTGACAATGCTCATCTCTGCCTCAGAAGTGCTCAGAATTCAAATATATAGCTTTTTAACAGTACCAAAACATATAATTTGCTACGTAGGCTTAATGCGTATAAAATTTTTAAATTGATGTTCACACTGGACATCAATTTCAATATTCTATACAACAATTAAAAATTGGTTTCCGGGCGTATTTATAGATTTCAGTATGGTTATGGACCATTTCAAAGTCGTGTTAATTTGTAACTATTTTTCGTTGCTGACTATATAAGTATCTTAACTTACATTTTCTTCAAGAAATATGGAAAAAAAAAAAAAAATTCTTCAAGCAAAAAAATATTTATGATTCCCCAGAAAAGATATCTTGTACCATTTCATTGTTTTATTTATCTTCAAATGTTTTTTAGTATTTAAGAATCATTTATTCTACTCAATATCGACAGATCACTAGGCAGACATCAAAACCATCTACAAAATCGTAATCAAAGTCAAATCATTAAGCTGAGCACGTAAAAAAATATTATTAGTAAAAATAAAGGTAGATCGTTAACGTTCCCGAGCTGTGCGTGACAAAGTGCTGACATAAGCGGGTGTCGCTCCATCGACCCTTTTCAGTCCTAGTCTTAAGGGGCGACGTGTGACATGACGTTTGAGCATTCCTTTGAAGCGCGTGATTCGTTCAACGTCAGGTTTTACGTGGAAATTATTGACGCGACATCGGTTTGTCTGCTCACGTAGTAGGTACGTTTGGTATGATGTGACAAATGAGATGATGGACCCGTATGGAAATATTACTTGAGCTGTATTTTTTACGTACTTTGTAACGATGATATTTTTGCAATACATAGGTACATGTTTTTCTTCTTGCTAGTTTTATAGACGTGTTCATAAAAAGGAGGTTCAAAGGTTTTTCGATTCCTCAAATCGATTTCTAAAAGATGCCAGGACCGATTTGGTTTTTTTTTTAATACGGTATATTTCCTAGGTGGTCCCATGACCATCATGTCAGGATCTGATAATGGAATCGTGGAGATATCGAGGGAACTATTCAATTAGTGACAGCAAAACAAACAATTTGGTTTGTACCTACTAAGCTGTTTCGTTTTTAATAGCAATAGATATTATTGCTTTGCATAGAAAATTATTGACGCTGCTTGGTCGGTTAGTCACACGTAGTAAGTATGTTTGCTATTTGAATGATAAATAAGGTGAAAATGTGAAATATGAGCTACGTTCATATTTATTTACGGTTTCTAGGTAGATAAACTTTTGTTTAAAACTTAAGCGGACTTCAATTTTAATAACCATATCCCTTGTCGTCATTATTAGTCGCTTTCCATAATTTTCGTTGTACAAAGAAAATTTACATTGTTTAGAAACTTTGTTGGGACGATGCCAATTACAAGTCAAGTCCATCAATAATAGGCTGTCGATTATGATTGACATTTCGAACAACTTTGAAATCAAAGTTGGTTTTATAAATATACGCAAATTAAAACAAGATTTCAGTATTATATTTTATAAAACGTAGTACACGGACTTCGTTAACTCAGAAAATGAAACGTAAAACGTATTTCATGTAAAGAACAAAACTTTTTATTGCATTTGCTACCAACGCAGGACCTAATGGTCCTCCTTGTTGCACACAAACTGCACAGTAATTATCAAAACTTAACAAAACAATGGCAACACTGAAAATATACGAGCCATAAAATAATCCACAGTAGTTAGTAAGTCAACAGGCGCGGTAGTAAACGTGTTTTACGATCGACTTGTAATAAATTTTGCTCCTACATTGTATGAATATTCACTGACTATATTCATATAAACGTTTGAAATAGGAACTAAGCGTGACCTAGATACCATTCGTTAAATGTCGCCCGTACTTCGGAAATGCATCGTCAATATCCATTTGGATAATGAGAGATGGAATCTGAAGTATGCGTTGTTTGTTAAAATTAATTGGAACAATATACTTACACATTATTATTCATACTGAATTGAGCATATACCTAGTCAGGGAATCCTACGAATATGTGAAAAATTACCGCGGTCCTTGAACGAAAAGGGCATTTGAAACAACAGCGTTGGTTAGTTGACAGTTTTTTCCGCTGTAACCTACGCGGGAGAACATTAATTACGTGATTGTGGTGGGAACACCAAAAAAATTGAATAAAATATTTAACTTTTTAGATTCACGAAATATGTTAATTATTAAACCAATTTCATCTTTTGTAAGCATTAATTTACAATTACAATTTAATTTAGCGACGCATATTTATTAAAATCACTGGGGGAGGCGTTTTGTCTGTACAATTTTTAATATAAAATGCTAATTGTATCGTCATAAATATACAGTACGCCCATTTATCTGGCAAAAGACTGTATTTATTTATTTTTACCTGTGTCTTCTTCGGTAATAGCTCAGGCAAATATAAACTTGATAGACCTACTCAGGGGTCGGACTTCGCAAAGGTGCTTATATGCTTCAGTTTTTATGTTTCCATGTTCCGTCCTGTGGTTAGCTATGTAAAATTGGTTGTTCCAAAAAACAAGAATTACACCGAAGCAATTACATGTATTACAATTTGCATCATGCTGGTTGGGTGATTAAAATATGGTAAAAGATATTCATAGGCGATATATTTATAGTCAAGTGAGAGACCAATTTCATGGTGACACTGTATGTCGTCAACTAAAGACTATGAAGTCAAGGAAAAGGCGATGTCTAGATTTTTGGACGAAAATCACGATATAGGTCTTCCCGCCTTGGGGGGTATTAAAAGTACTGCCAGACTCGTACTGTCTAAAAACCACCCTGTCTCTTCGGGTTGCCCTTTATATTTTAGAGCCGCGGTACCCTATTTAGGCAAGTTGGTCCTATGGAGGCTCCCGTCAGTTTGCTGATAATTCTTAAAGGTGTAAGAGGAACCTCGTCGACCTTGTACCGGTCCGGTTTATTTATTTTATTTATTGATCAGGCGGCAAGCTACCCACCGTTCGCAATCCGGCGTATACGGTGGCTGGAATGGTTTCCAGTATCGTGTATGGTAGTTGAAATCTGGAGGTGGTCCTCCAGATTTCAACTCACGACCCTCTGGACGTTTCCCACGTGGAAGATTGACAGAGCAATATACCTGAAGTACATTTGCGCCCATCTATTAAGATTATTGAGAATGAGATCTATTAAGATTTAGTGAAACTTTGACCAACTAACTAATAAATCAAAGAAACAAGTATGACAAGGGCAGTAGAAAGAAGAAGTCTACATCATGCTGTGGATGATCTCGAGCTTAAATGATGCTTATATTTAAAATGTGTAATAACTGCTTTCTCCATTAGGACTGACGGAGCCGTAGCTCGAGTATCAACGAGCGCTGAGAAGCCCAGCTGTGGGACTTACAGGGCGCCTCAACATCAAGCTACCAAGCTACCACCAGACCCGCCAGGTATGTGTGTTGTTCCAAATATTTTCTAAGATTTTACTTTGGAGAGAAAAATTTGACCCGCGAGCAGAATTTGAACTTGAAACCTTCGCTCTTACCAACCGAGGAAAGAGGGTAAATCTTTTGAAATTCGCGACCCAAAATATTAAAGAAATATATTCACATTTTTTTTAACTAGTAATTTCTCCTGTCTCGTGAGTGCTTTTACAAATATTTAAAGTACATATAAAAGGCCCGGTAGAATTATTTGGTGGGGATATAAATGTGTATTCTGTGCGGGATTTGAACCCACGCTGCTACTTGCTACAACCTACTCGATCGATAACCTGATTTCATAACACTTTAGTTACGTAAAACATTTGTTTCATATACCAAATTGTAAAATGCATGCGTGGTTAAAGTAATTCAATGAATTGCTATTGAAGATAACTTTTCTACTTTGAATTTATATTAACAGTGGATTAAATTTTATTAAAATAAAAGCTTTTTTATATTCTGTGTGGTTGATGTTCTACTTTTCTTTACCATTCTGAGTTTGCTCAAATTATATGAGTAATACGTAATTTTTTTGTGAAGTTACTGGAAATTGTTGTCTAAGGGTAAATCAGAATAATCATCATTTTATTTTTGTGACTAAAAACTGTATTGTGTTTATTGATGGATTGATTGATTATCTTTTTTTATAACAACTCCCTAGCCCTACTCCGGGTTAGTTTCACATGTGTCTTGACCTTCACAGGCATATTAACTTACATACACAAACACCCAGACCCGCAACAAGTACTTGTAGATCATACAAACATTTGTTCCGTGCGGGGATCGAACTCGTGACACGCTGCGCAGCTGTCGATCGCTCAGCCACTGCGCCAACCAAAATTAAAATAGTACAAGAAGAACAAGACGTAAACTCTATTTAAGTGATAGAATCCTATCGCGTCTTGCGTATCTGTTTAGCTAAAAATCAATTTCGGAAGTAGGAAGTAGTTTTGTTTTGTTTCGAATCATTGTTTGTGGTACTCGTGCGCTACAAACCGGATCCTGATGTGAAGAATTTCCGGATCGGGACGATCTGATGGTAGATTGAATGGAAACAAAATCGTCGCCTAGAGATAGTCCGCGCCAGTTTTGTCTTACGTTCAATATTTTTAACATGCATTTTTACTTTAGCTGGTTTTAAAACTAAAACTTTGTTAAAAAAGACAATCTATTTATATAAAAATGTTATGCTGGTTTGTGTACGTTTCAAAAACTCAAAAAGTTCTGCACCGATTGAGCTGAAATTTTAGTATAATATATAATCCGCTTCAAGGATTGTTTTGAGCTATTTTTTGCATCAGTCACATATCCGCGACCGCGAAAAAACAGTTTTTTTTTGGTGCCACAGCGAAGCGTGGCAGGGAACAGCTATTAGATTATGTGTTTAAAAAAATAATCTAATATCTTTTTGATTTTTAATAGCAACCGATTCCATTTTATCTGGGGTGCAATTACTTATTTAAGAAAATAATAAGTAATCTGCACCTATGCACTGTAAAAAATATATTTTTAAACGACACAAAAATAATATTTGGCTAAATAAATGAATAAAAAAATATTTAAAAGAATTGGAGTTCAAAGTAAACAATTAACGTTGGGTTTAAAGAATCTGCTAATAAAAGATCAAACAGTTCAACATAGCTTTAAGTAATACACTTCATTATCAATTTTCTTTAAAACCTTTAGAATAAAAGCTGCTAGGAATTTTTATACGTCGAAAAACCTTTTACAGGCTTTCAGGACACTTACTCTTGGGGGTTTAATATTTAATACTCCGGTTCCAATTTCGTTAAAGATCCCTTTAAGCTTAGTGAAGAGGGCTCTAATATCACATTGTTCAACTCTATAACGTTCAAAAATACATTCATTATATTCTGATAAAAATGACTGTATTCTAAGAATCTAAAGCTTCAACTATAAAAGATTTGCTGCTTAAGTGTTTTTTTCCAATGTTTTAAAATGTTCATGCTTAACCTACGGAAGCCGCAACTGACTAAAAATCTGCTAAGCAACTGCGTAGCATGTCTTAGCATTGCGTAGCCGATCGTAGCCATGGCGTAGCATATATTTTTGTTGTCTCTGCTACGTTTGCAGTGATCTAAACTTGAGACATATTTTGTATTTAAATATTAGTCTAGAATATTTTCAATGCTATTGCCATACAAAATCTATGACGGATTTTCCATTTTAACAGCACGTAAAAATTATGTCGCTTACAAACGAGGGATTAAAGTACCACGTACAAAAAGTCCCCCGAATAACCGAGGACATGCAGAGAGCGGGCCGGACAAAGGTACGGGGAGTAAAAAATGTCAGTGTCAATCGATTGAGATGTGCTGATGTTCAGCTGAATGCTGACTGTTTACCGAATAGTTTCTTTGATAAATTACCTGTTGCGAACAGACGTGTACGAGATAAGTCCGTACGCGACGTTCGCGGGTGGAGCGGGCGCTGTGTCCGGCGGAGCGCGCGCGTACACCCTGCAGCTGCGAGCGCTCGCGAGGCACGACGACGACGCCGCGCCGCCGCTCAACCCGGCCTGCTGCGACGGTGAGACCTGGCGATACGAATTCTTTTTTTTTCTTTCTTTTTAAAAACGTTGTCCAACACTAGGAATTCCTCCTTTGTCGTGGGTGCGTTTACAAACATAGAAACTCACATTCAAAAACACCCAGACCCGGAACAACTACTTGCAAATCATACAAATATTTGTTCAATGGGGGGATCGAACCCGCGACACACACCGCAGCAGTCCAATTGCTCAGCCATTGCGCAAAACGTGTCGTCAAAACATTCACCTCATAACAAGAACAAATTTTACAGAACACGGTAGACTTAAGATATAACACGGTAGAGGCCGTGACTGATCAGATATTATTTATATTAGTACATGATGTGGCCACTCGACTGTTGTAGTTTCTGATGGATCAAAAAGAATAATGGAACAACTGTTTAAGGGTCAGTTCCGAGACGCGACGCTGCGCGCACTGTTTAATAAAGCGACTTAAAATCTTTATTTTCTATACGAAAAGATACACATTTCCAGTATCATCGCTTCACGTTGCGTCGCGTGTATGCCAACTGACCCTAATAACGTCCCAACTCTAAACTCTTTTACTTTTTACCTAATTTTTGTCATATTTTTTTCAAATATTTTCTTTGTATTTTGTAAATTCACCCGCACACGGGTAGAGGTGTTTTAAATAATGATTATGTTCTTTCTGCAGAGGAAACGTGTGTGGACGCATGCGACGCTCAGCGGCGACGGAGACGCCGTCGACACTACTGCCCGGACCACGGTGAGGGAAATTTTTGATTACTTAAATAAACTTAAATAACCACCGGATTGAAAAGAAAACAATGAAATTATTCTAAAAGTCGTTTCATCATTGGCATTTTTAGGTTACATGCAAAAAGGTTAAAATGGGACCTTATTACTAAGACTTCGCTGTCCGTCTGCCGAGAGAGATGAAGAGATGAGATACACCCTGGTGGTGTATCTCATAAACCGTGATACTTAGACAGTTGAAAATTTTCCAAATTATGTATTCTGTTGCCGCTATAACAACAAGTACATACTATAAAAAGAAATATATAATGTAATATTCTTTTATTTTTTTCTAAGTAGTTACTTTACTTTTTCAAGTATTTTTATTAAATTTCTATGTTAAATTACGACGAGCTGTGCGTTAGGTAAGTTTTATAATAAAGATAATCTGCGACCATATTATGACGTCTTAACACCAGGCTTGTTCCAGTGAGTGAAAGAAACAGAGCTATACAAGTCGTCTAGCACTACCTCGTTCACTCACTGGAACAAGCCTGGTTTTAAGACGTCATAATACGGCACCTGGTCCCAATCCAGTGTGTGTCGATGCAAGTGGCGAATTGTCGTTCAGAGTGGCGGTCTAAGTGGGAGGCCTATGTTCAGCAGTGGACGTCTTCCGACTAATGATGAATCCAGAACTCCGATCAATCCCGAACTTGTCCGAAGCGTAACAATTATCTTAGAGTATCTTTTCTTTGTTCACAGGTTGCTCACAAGATTCAGGAAGTTGAAAAACGAAACTGCCAAATTGTTTAGTGAAAAATATCTAGTCAGTGTAATAATAATATAGTTAATTCGGTTATACATATTAATATGTATACAAAAATTTATACAATAATATTGTCTATTTATATTACGATGTTTTTCTTTATTCCACCTATTTTCCCGAAAATTCAATAAAAGGATGAAGTGACACGTACTTATTTTCCTTTAGTTATACTGGATTTTTTAAATGAAGTAATTTATTTGAAAACAGGACTCTTTAATTGATCCGAAGGATTTCGGCTTATATTAATGTAATATGGAAAAGGTTAGTCAAAGTTAAGAATCACCAATCTCAATTTAATTCATAAACTTGTAATACCCATCTTTTTACTGCCTAAAATCCACGGTGTCCTTCAATAGCCCTTTACGTTCCGGGGCCACGGTTACCTGATAAGGGATTCCCGCAACCCCCCGCTGGGGGTGGGGGGATCACCCGGGCATGGTCCATGATCGGACAGCGAGTCGCCCATTACTCGCCGTCCGCAAGCCCGCGCCTAAGGGGGCCGGAAATCATCCCGCGGCGGCTGGGTTGTGAGGAGGAGGCTGTCCTTTCCCTCACGCGTTTCGCCTCCTCCTTCGCTAGCATGACTGCTTCACAGAAGGAGGCGACCGCTTCCCATTCCATCTCGCCTCGCAGCATTGCCTCGACCAATGCTGGGCGCGAGAGGTCACCGCCTGTCGCCTCCTTAAGAACACGGCGGTGCTCTGCCCAAGTGGGGCAGTCCTGCACGGTATGCTCCACCATGTCCTCCGGGAGATCCTTGCAATGGTGACACCCAGGCGTTTCTTCCCGCCCAATACGGTACAGGAACCTCCCGAAACTTCAGTGTGGACCTGTGTCAAACGGAAAGTAAGGACGCCGTGATGCCCCCTCCGGCCACTCTTCAAAGTGGGGTCTTACCGCTGCGATCGCGACAATCATTCCATCCATACCGCCCTGCGATCGCGCCGGAGCTCTTCTCGTAGCTTTCAAAGTTTTGATTTAAATGAATGGCGGGCTCGGACCTACATAACATTTTATGTCTGGAATTAAAGACAGCACAGAGAGGTTTGTCTTCAATAGGTTCTCTACTCTAAGACTTCGCCATGTTTGTTACTAACGTCTTACGTTCCCATCGCTACGTTTCCATCGCTTACGTATCCCACGTTTTCAGGCAACGTTTGTTTCCAGCCGACGCCCTACGTAACAAGAGACATGATCTTAAGATGCAGATGATTTACACTTGCAATACGTAGGGCGGTCGCTTTGTTTTCCCACGTATTGTTGCCAACGTGTTCGTTTCAGCGAGTTGTTCAACAGCGTTTTTGTTTCCGACGTTGTAACATCCGCGAAGGTAAATATAATTGTTATTAGTCTAAAATTAATCATCATATGAAACAGTAAATTCATTAATTGCGGCTTAAATTCCAGTACATATAACTTACGTAAAATACGCGGGTCTAAGCTCGACATTTGAGTGCATTTATACTAAGCATGTTTGAGGACCACTGTTGCTCATCATGTCACCTAATTCCTTGAGATCTTATCGATATTCCCGTCATTGTTCCACGCATATACATTCGTTTGACTACTTTATGAATTACACAGAGAATAAATGGAAATTGTTGATGTTATTTAGGGCATTAGAATGATATTTTTTATATATGTCACGGCTAAAGGTAGGTGTGAACCTAAACTTAAGATTAGCCGGCTAAACCTAGGTTTATCTTCGACGAAATGTTAATGTTAGTTTGTTCTATCTTTAGCCGGCTAATCTTAAGTTTAGGTTCACACCTACCTTTAGCCGTAACATATACATGTTATCAACGTCTCAATCTATTGAAACCGGTGTCTTCTGTTAATAACCCTTACTTGGGAAATTATTTGCGGTAAAGTATATTAAAATTGTCTTAAGACTATCCTTGTCTTCGAAACCAGGTTATCAAAATAAATGTAACATAGTAATACTTCATTGGCAGTTTGCAAAAAAGTATGTGTTGTCTCATTAGTTTTTAAAATAGTAACAAAAAAATCACTTTCAGTAAGTGACCAGAAAATAAGGGTTGATACTAACAAGGTGTTACTTTAACTAAACTTGCGACCTATCTCAACGAGCGTGGCCTGTGCGGCCGTCATTTAGCCACGAGCTCCTAAACGGGAAAAGAACAAAGCTACACTTAAATCTTTGGTAACAAAAGGCTGATACTAAATAAAAGTTTAACCAGGAAAAGACTATCCGACATTGTCCTCTTTCCAAGAGATAGCCGTCTTAAAGTCCAACAGGTTATGACTGTACCCTTGTAACGGCCCATTGTAAAAAAGGGAACAAATTGGGATCGTATCCCTGTAAGTAGTCTGCACAATTTATTACAGAACACAATGAAAGGGGCGGTGCTTAGTTTTACTATTATTTAAGTAAAAATAGCTGTTGCCCGCGACTTCGAAAATTATACTATGAGATCGCAGAATATCGAGATAAAAGGTTACTGTTATACTGTTTGTTATTCAAGACTATAACTGTAACAAATTTCATCATTATCCGTACAGCCGTTTGGTGTGATTGAGTAAGAAATAAATTAGGCTGAATATTAGTGCTTTTGGAATTTCAATGAGACTCCCCGAGAGAGTTCCCGAAACATTCGCCCTTCGACCATTTAACTTAGTATTCCGTCACTATGCTGTCATACATAGACGCTAGTTAAAGGTATCAGTAAACTGCATCCGTCGTACAAAAAGAAAGATAAACACCTTTTGATTTAACACTTAACTAAAAAAATTGACAACGTTGAAACGACATTTCACGTTAATATAAGGGTCGTTTTGCAGTTATTCTTTTTTTAGACAAGCGTCGTTCAGATGTTTATATATTGTTAGGTATATGTATAACCGTTGCATGTTTTAAGTGATCCAAAAAATCTCGAGGTAATAAAAGTTGAACTAATGGCCACAATATCTGAGAGCCGAGAAAAGTATACTATACAAATGAAGCATATATACGAGAAAGGACGGGTTACCGATTCACACATTTGAAAAAAGAATTTATACACATTTATTAATATGGAAACTCAACAGCTTATTATTAATTTACGTGATTTCTGAGTGTTCACTTCACTGTCAATGAACAGCTTAAAGTAGTTGCGGATTTTTTTTTAATTTTGCGTCCTGCATATGCTGAACAGTAATAGCAAGATGATGAAAGAATTATCTCTTAAGCCAATAACAGTCTCACGACATTAAAGAGGACAAATGTAACTAGAAGTGGGATTTTTTTACACAAATGCAGGTAATATAGAATAACAAGGAATTGTTCGCATAAGAAAATTATTATATGTTTATAGGATATTGAGACAATAGCAAAAACTGATAAATCGAGAAAAAACGGGAACAGGGTTACCTTCATACGCGCTTTAGATGATAAAACATGATAATCAACAAATGTGATGAAAATTGAAAAAGGAAAAATGAATCATGGCGCAACTTGTTAACGAAACAATATCTATCAAAAAAAAACGCAATTATATTATATTCTAATTTGGGTCCTCAAAAATGATTATCCGACACAAATTTTAGGTCTTTCAAAATACTTCGATGTTCTGGCCACAGATAAACAAATATTCAAAAAAACGCCATTAAATATTTATAAAAATCTATTAAAAAAGAAACGATTACGGTCCGCAAACCGCAATCTGGTATTAAGGTCTTAAATAATTCCTTCAAATAATAGCAGTCACATTTTAGGTCCTAAACAAAACCCCATTTACTGGCCACAGCGTGTGAAAAACTCAATAGAACCATAAAATATTTACGAGAAGACAAAAAGAAAAAAAATAAACTTAATGGCATCTCAAGATTTTTACAGACTACGGGCAGTAATATTACATGGATTTATAATAATCCTCCTTTTGGTTTTTATGTCTTTATAAGACTAAAAATATGGGGTTGTTGTACAGCTACAAAGTTAATTCCCCACGAAAGAGGCGTCCAAATTTCTAAAAAAAAAAATACATAGAAATATCCATAACTTTTAAGCCCGAATAAACGAAACTATATATTAGGTACTAGTTGACGGACGTTCTAGGACGGGTTCTAAACTATAGACAAAAATAGTACAACTGGTATTAGCGAAATTGGTAATTAATTAAGAAATTAAAACCGCTACATAATGGCAGTCAGTGTGGTATATGTATCGCAGAACCGACGGCGACGATAGGCGAAGTCGAAAGGTTTTTGCATGAAGACCGCGCGTAGGTAAACGTAGTGTAGGACGCCCCCTAGCAAGATGGACCGATGACCTGAAGAAGGTAGCTAGCTAAAAAGGTGAGACATCACCCGCTACAGCGTTCTTTGGGCTAGACCTATGCCTCTCTTCAACTCATTATACATAAGCAACAAGGTCGAAATTTCCATCAACACATTACACAATTATACTTATAAAACAACAATTAATCTGGGATTAAGGCAGTCAATGTTCATCTCAACCGATGGGATCAATTAGTAAGTAATCCGCTTACAAGCATTAGGGGCGAGTCTGATCCGTACAGGGTTATTCACAGCTATGCTGTTAGTATCTTAGATAAAGTCATAATTAAAGTACCATAATCCGCGTGGAACCTGTAAGTTATAAGAAGGCTTTCTGGGAAAGATATAGGGTTTATTTGTAAAACACAAACAC
Organism: Agrotis puta; assembly: GCA_943136025.2. NCBI lineage: Eukaryota > Metazoa > Arthropoda > Insecta > Lepidoptera > Noctuidae > Agrotis > Agrotis puta. The sequence goes on along the minus strand of OW964175.2, from coordinate 12,375,452 downwards.
AAACTTTAATCGGCTGAAAGTAATGAAAGACAACCCTGAAATAAAAAAGGATCAGGTGTTTCAAACATTGTCAACGGTAAAATATTGTATGAAACATTTGCATGTTTTTAAAATTTTTCAGGGTTCTTTTACAGTAAAAGTTGTTATTAACTATAAATACTTCCACCCTATGAGAGATTGCTAATGTTTTCAAATAACCCTGTATAGGTACTTAAAAGCTGAGAACAAATTATCGGACGCGTCCGTCAGCCAAAGCTGAGAGACGCGGCTTATTGATATCTAGCCAGTACATTGTGCAAACTATCGGTCATAAGCCGCAGACGTGACCTCGAGTCGCCTTTGAGCGTTCGGACGTCCGAACAGAATCTGGCCGGCGCGGCGGTGGTAGGATGTTTGTGCGTCCGAAGACGCCGTTTGAACTACCGTGCACAGTGCACACTGTTAAGCCGTGTCTTTCAGCCGCGACTGACAGACGCGTCCGATATTTTTTTCTCAGCTTAATTCATTTTTAGATAAGGTACAGTAAGCAAAATAGATATTTATGCAGGCATTTTCAAAAAGTATTTTTTTCGAATTAGATACGTACGCAAACATAAAGTTTTTAATTTTTAATTAACATGTTCAGCTGCACAATACAAAAAAAAAACACATTAAAGAAATTTATGCTTGTGTTAGAATTGATGTATATGTGGGTGTATTTATAAAAATATTTACTTATTTATCAGGCTTTGAATATCAGGATTGTTACTGTTATTATTTACTGTATGTAAAGTATCTTCAATGAGTTATATAGGTATAGGAATAAAAAATAATAATTGTGAAGAAATTCTTTGTGCACAGAAAAACAAGACAATGTATTTATTACTCAGTTTCTTTCATTCGCAACCTAGGTCTTCGTGGAGAAGAATGGAGAAGAAACTCCACGGTACACACATTATCAGTACACATATTTATAAAACATACAATATCAGTAATATCAATTAACTTACATTATCATTGTTGAACATTAAGACCCATATTATAGCTTTCAGCATCACACACTTTGAATATCCTTTACTATATCACAGAATAAACAAGATACTACACAGGACACGTCATAACTCTTTGAAAAGTTGCAGCGTAATGACAACAAATGTGGGGGTACATCTATTTTTATAAACTTAGAATTCTACCCCTTCCAACAAAGATTACCGCCATCATTAACGAAATGCAGAATGTCATGTAGCTAAATAAATAATAAAATTAGCAATAATAAAAAAAACTGTGTAGTAGAACTATAATTTAGAAATTTAGTTAGAATTTATTTATAAACTTTATTTAATTCGACAAATATATGAACATCAACTGATTTCATTCGTAAATCAGTTGATCAGTTGTTTAAAATATATAACATAAATAAATAAAAAACAATAAAAAATACATAAATATAAATTACATAAGGGCTATGTATCAGTATAACACCTGCATAGTTATATTTTTTATTGACCGTACATTACGATGCACAAAAGTTAGTAACAAAATCAGTAAAAGGTAGCCGCTTATTGTATTGTAATTATTATAGTAATTTAAGATATAGATATAGCCTGGGCGAAATATATAAATGTTACCATTTACGATTTGTTATCCTACTAAGGAATAAGGATGTGATGGTTACAAGTTGCCCACGGTAAAATTTATTAATGACACAAAAAAAAAACAACAAAAAATACAGTAAAATTGCGTTTTACTCCGAACTACAAAAAAATGACATTTAGTTCTCCACTTACGCCGACGATAGGTTAAGTTTATTTAACCTCTCGGGCGATTTATAATTGAAAATGATAAAAATCAACGTCCAATGAGCGACTGTCTGTTATGTACAGACGTGTGTACGTAAGGCGCTGGAGCGTTTTCGCTTATGTACACCCAGGTGTACGTAAGGCGCCCGAGAGGTTAAGTTGGTAAATAATTTATTACTACAAAAATCAACAACTAGGTTTAACAATTCAGAATTACAACTTCTAATCATTTGACTTTTAACACGCAATTCCTGAACTCTTACAAATCCTACGTACTACAAAATGCACAGCGCAATTCCCACGCTTTAAATCCAAACTCTGCCGCGCTAAGTCAATATCACAGCACATAGCCACAGCTAATTCACACAGAAGTTGTTCTGTGAATTATTCCACCGCAGCGCAATCTACAACCCGCAGAAGGGTTCCGACACTGGCAATTAAGAGCGGCGGGCCCACTCGCAACATATGGAGGCCACACAAAAATGTAAGTAAATTGGCCACACTTGCCCCAATCGCCCCCAATTGTACGCACTGCGAGAATATTTGCCCGGGAAAATGCCCGACTAACTTTTATTGTATTGAGTATATAGTTCGGGCGTGCTTCGTAAGTTTCGTTTGTGTTTTGCTTAAATTGTTTTGTATTCATCTTTTTTTGTGAAACTTACCCAATAATATTTCAGATTCCTAAGATTTCAATTTTAAATTACATCTTTTATAATTTAAATCATGACTGTTTTATCTCTATTGTGAAGTTTTTAATTTAAAACATAAACAAACAAACAAAAACTATAAAACCTACGAATAAAAGCTGCGCAAAGTTGATGTAGTTCCAAAACGGTTCAGTACATTACCGTACATAACACGTTTGTATGCTAATTTTATTCCCAAAATCCGGTCTGATGGAAAACGGTCCCTCCAAGTAGGTATTATCAGACGGGGCAGACCCAGGCGAACTTTTGGGTCGATTTGATAACACATCCCAAATACGGCACCCAGTGAGTCCATTACCTTATCATACACACGGAATTATTCGAATTTAGTGTTTACATAGCCGCCATAATACTATGTCGTTAAATCTCTCAAATATCTTCTTTCTTGAGTCCCTATGAACCTCGCTTGAAGGATTACGATTTCAGTAATGGAAAGTCATCAAATTGAGTGGAGGATAAGAGATAAGTAATTGAGGCCGTTTGTATTAATGTTCGGACACAAAGCTGGATTACATACCCACTCTCAATTCAAATCTTTTCATTAAATAGCCGTTACGAGGATCCGCTTTTAATTATTTAAATATGCGTACATAATATGAACGTAGGTAAAGAATGTTTGGTATAAATTCGACGTTCATTTTGGCGTAGTTTGTAAAACGATACGGTTGGCTTTGTAAAGGTATATAATAGTAGATTATCCCGTCTTGAGGGATATTAATCACAGCTTTCGAAACTTACACCGATCTCGAGGGCTTACGGTCGTGAGATATAGTTATAATGGTAGCAACAGTGGTTCACTTGCTTATCTTTACGGTTAATATACCTTTGTAGTGTTAGTGGAACTCATATTAAGTATTACTGTTCAAAATATTCAGGCAAGGCGTGATTCAAAATAATTTAAATATTCCTTTTAATTTCAATTTATTTGACACAATTATTGGTTATTTTATTTGACTGAAAAGTTAGATAAATCAAAAATATTATTTAGTAGAAACATGTCTATAAACGTATATAGATAGCGTAGTCGTTGAGCGATTGAACTGCTGCGCTGCGTGGGCATCAATCTTCAAAATATCGAACGATCATTTAACCAAAAATTTAAAAAACGAAATCTTTTTATAAAATATTTTGTATAGATGCCAGTACATCAACCTACCTCAATCTGTAAAATTTTATAATAAATTTTGAACCTTATCACAACAGTGGATGGTTAATATTCGTTTCGTCAAATTTGACAGATTCGGGCAGGTACAAAAGCTATGGCTTTTTCCTTGCGTCTCTACAATTAAATTACAATTTGTTATCTCTGTGTTTCTGGATACTTCTATAGTTTTTTTTCCACTTAATATTTAGTACATTTATTTTTTAGCTTATGTTATCACTTATATTTGGGAATGTTGATTCACATGTTATTGGCAACTGTATAATATAAGTAATGAGCTTCATTAGTTACATCTTACTACTTTTATTTTATAATTTGTATTCAAAAGCTGTTGTGTTTATTTATTAATAAATAAATAATAAAAGACAACCGGCGTAATCAATCTTTGTCTTGTAACAAAATTAATAGGGACTAAGCTTGTGATACCCAGACTTTGAGAGATGTAATTAAACTATTTTCATTTAGAACTTGCTTTAATCACAATCAATTATAATTAAAATGATTTTAGGGTCACTGTTATCAAGATTTATAGACTGTTTTATTTATTTTATTTATTCATAGGCTATTATACTCAAATAATTTAATTAGTCCGTAAAATTGACAAAAAATATTTGACACGTATTTTTTCTTTTCTTATGGCAATCAAAATTTACGACGATACGATGATTCTAAAAATCACAAAACGTCACTCGGTGGGTATAATTTTACAAGCTTTATGTCGTCACAAGCGGGGCGGTGGACAACAGTGGCGGCGCGGGAGCAGCAGGATTCTATGCAAAAACAGGACCTGTTCTCAAAAACAGCGCCGTTTTGGTTTTTCGGTTTGTGATGTCCGCGCCACCGCTTAGCTGCCGCCATGCCACCGCAAAATTCGAGGCCCAGGCCTAAATGTTTGTGAACGCACGCACGATGGAACTTTGTTCGTAGGCAAGTTTTTAATCATGCGCAATCACGTGGAAAATTGGACTGAGGGGAAAGGTACTTACTGATGGTATTCATTGTCGACGATGTTCTGTGGCGCCATTCTACTGCATAGTCCATAGAGTCCCTTTATTTGACACTTGATACTACACAGATTTTTTTATAAGAAGAAGGTAGTTTCATTATAAACTAGTTGATAGTTGAAGCCGACAAATGACCGCTCTTTATGAATAAGTAAGTCAGACTGATTGATGATAAAGGATTGATTTGAATCCGGAATGAAGTGAACGAATGGAAATGAATGGATTAGAATGAAGAAGCTTAACTGTGGATTAGTCAAATTAATGTTTCTTTTCATGTTTTTTGATGATTTAACAATACGTTTAAGTAATTAATAATATTAGTAAATATAGGTAATAATCTACCTATGAAGATCTGGCTCAGTTTTTCAAATTGAGATTATTCTCACTCTCTATTCATAAAGAAACGTATTTTCATAAAGTTTGAACACTTTCCAAGTCCGTATTCGAATATACTTTATTTGAACAGAAAAATATGTGGAAGATTTTGAAATTTTATGAAAATTATATTTCTTTGAACTACTTTCGTGAAATGTTGGTGGTCTAGTGGTCGGCTTTGCTTTCATATTTTAATACTCATGTTGCGGTGAAAGGTGCCATTCAGAGTTTACAAATTCGGCTTTCCATGAACCTTTTCCCTCGGCTTGTGTTAATCAGCTTGGCACGATCTTAAGAAGATTTGTTCAACATCCATCTACGCAGATAAAGGGTGTTCCTGAATGGTATCAGAATGTTCTGACGCGTGAAGTTGTAACTTTATCGTGTAGGTTTTTAATTTTTTTCATGAAAGTTAAGCAAATATTGAACCATTTTTTTTTCGACTAACCAAGTAAATGAATTGCGAAAATCATCAAAGGTTTAATTTAGTTTGAAAGCTTTGATGTAAAACAAAACGTTTTCTTTGAAAATTATTTGAACATATGAATAAACGTTTCCCATTGCAGAATTCTATTTCATATTTGTAGTATTTTAAGACGTACTTCTACTTACATGAAACCCTCAAACCTATCCTTCCAGCCAGAGTATGACGGGAGGTACTATCAGACTTGTACGGACTAAAATCCACGGTGCCCTTCAATAGCCCTTTACGTACCGGAGCCACGATTACTCGTTAATCCTGCGACCATCTTTCTCTGGATGGAGCGGAAACATAAAAGCAATTTGCACAACCTGAAAACTGAATCTTAACGACACAGTTAGCGCAGTGGCTGTATGATTGGACGCTGCGTGTCGCGGGTTCGATTCCCGCACAGAGTATTTGTATGATCTATGGGTATGTGAGTTTATATGTTTGTAAACGCACCTACGACACAGGAGAAATTCCTAGTGTGGGGCAACGTTTTGAAAAAAAGAAATCGAATGCTCAGTAGTTGCGCTTGCGTCTAAAAAGTTCTATAGAGTCCAGACAGTTTTAAGGATTTTTACGTATGCTACGCACCATGCATATAAATGTAATAAGTCCGTTAGTTAGATTATATTAGACCCATATTTATTCTTAAGTAAATTAATTGAAATTCACATTACGTCATTCTGTGGTTAAATTTTTAGAGTTCACTCTTGTGCGCTCCCAAGTTTGAAAATGTGATGAAATAATAAAACTAAAATAATAATAATAATAATAATATATTTATTCACAAAAAAGTACAAGTTGCTATGAAGTCCCTGACTTCCGAGCTAGGTTCAGACCTGTGTTACGGAAGTCAGTGCCCTCTCCCATCAAGCGGTTCTTATGAGTACATGAATAAATAAGTAAAAACTAGGTTTAGATTCACATAAAATGGTTGTAAGTGTGTTGGAATATATGTATGGAGGAGTATGTGTGAGAGATTATGTTTGTGTGTGTGTATGTGGTGTGTGTGTGTGTCAGTACATGGGTGTGGGTAAACGTAGTAACGTGAGTATAAGTTAGAAATGCGTGGACTCAATTATTTAACAGCGTTTCTGTTTGTTCGTAAGAAAGTTTAAGTAAGAAAGTTCTAATTTTATCTTTGGATTCACTACTGGTAAGTGGGTATATGTCTATAATTTTATTAACTTTATTGTACAAGTAAGGAGATCTATAGCCTTGCTGACGCCTAGCCGTAGCAGTTCGACATTTAGGAAGTATGCAAACGTTTTTTATCACCCGTCTTCTTTTATATGCCTCATTATATGGAGTCATCTTGTGTTGTTTAATTAATAGGTTAAATATATAAAGTTGTCTCACGGTAAGTATCTGGCATTCATGATACAGTGCCTTTGTTGGGTGTCTGAAATTTTTAAAAGCCATAACTTTTAGCAAAGATCTTTGTGCCCTCTCCAGCTGAATTAAATGAGTTTTACAAGCCCCTCCCCAGACTCCAACACAATATCCAATTATCGACTGGACTAATGCAAAGTATACAGTACGTAGTAGTGCCATATCGGCAACGTGTCTCAATTTTTTAAAAACCCAAATTAGCATTCTAGTGCGTACAGTTATAAGTTCAATATGAGGATGCCAACTTAGCTTGTCATCCAAAATGATACCTAAATATTTGACTGTTGTTGATCTTTTAATCGGGAGGCATGAGCAATTGTTACTATGCTGGTAATCACATGAGTGTATCCTGATGTTAACGTCCGGGGGCTTAGTTTTAGCAAAGGCAAACTGGAGGTAAGTTGTTTTGGATAGATTTAAAGTTAATAAATTATCTCTAAGCCATCGACTTATTCGATGTAGTCCTTCGGAAGCAATGCACTGGACCTCCTCCCAAGTCTCCCCATAGAAAATTATGGCTGTGTCATCAGCGTATGAGAATATTTTACCTTGTGAAAGTTGTTGGAGACACAAATCATTGATGTAGAGAAGGAAGAGACTCGGGCCAAGGACGCTACCTTGCGGAACGCCATAGACAACGTTGTTATAAGAACTAACGCAATCACCTATTTTTACTTGTTGTCTGCGGTTACTCAGGAAGTCCTTGAAAATTGCGAGTGCCGCACCCCGAATACCAATTCGTTCCAACTTGTTCACAAGAGTAGGCATCGAGACGGTATCGAAAGCTTTGGCTAAGTCAAGGAATACACCTAAACATTTCCGATTTTCTTCGATTTTTGTGGTTACATAATCGGTTAGTTGACTGACGGCGTCGTCAGTGCATTTCCCCGACCTAAAACCAAACTGAGTAGTTGCCAAAATGTTGTAATGGTCTAAAAAATTAATAAGCCGTCTATTAAGCGTTTTCTCAAGAAGTTTCGAAAGTGCTGTCAGTACAGAAATTGGTCTATAATTCGACACACTATCTCGAGACCCACTCTTGTGAACAGGTGTGATTAGAGATAATTTGAACACGTCTGGAAAAACTCCCTGCTCAAAACATTTTCCAAAGAGATAAGTAATAACAGGAACCAAAGTGTGTTTGCATGTCTTAAGTAGTTGCACGGGAATGGAGTCCCAGCCGGTTGCACAATTATTTTTAAGGTTAATTATTAAAGTTTCTATTTCAGATTCGTCCGGTGGTATTAGAGCAATGGAATTTAGGGTTGGTGTGACTCTGAAGTTATAGGTTGTGGAGTAAGCACCATTCGAATTATTTACGGCATCAGCTAACTGCGTACCTATATTAGAAAAATAATTATTTACTGTATCAATGTCATTTTTTCCAGAGTTAATTAGATCTTCCGCTAATTACGTAGGCTACTGCCGGAGGACTCAAAAAAAACCGAATTTATTACAAACTAATTTATTAAAATAAAAATTACAAATATTTGAAAATGGAATTGACCCGATCGATGGTGGATACGAAGTGCGCGGGCTCGGTCACGCAGCCGGTGTCTTCGGTCCTCGTGTTCCGTGGTCAGCAATTTTCACTCGTAGCAACTAGGGCGCACGCGGCGTGGCTCGTGTCCTTGTGTCAGCGCTTTACATAGTGGTGATGCGCGTAACACCTCCCCCCTCAGATCGACGACTATTTCAGATGTTTAAGATGAAATATCGTCGAGAGTTTAGGTTGATCTTGAGATGCCGGCTGGTTCTGACGTGTTACAGATGCTTCAGGCTCGGCGTACGTGGCTTCATCTGGAGTTATGATCTGCGTCTTTCGGCGGATGTAGATTCGGTATAATAGTATCGCTCCCAGTATAATTATGGCGAGTAGGGTACCATAAAATGGGATTGTTGTATGATAGATAGTTGAGGTTGGTTCAATGTGGATTGGCCTCTGTGAGTCTATTCTATCTTGAATATCGTGTAGCTTCTTTAAGTTAATGGAACTGATTTGAAAAGGTGGCATGGTTGATTCTTCGACGTCATCTGGCACATTGCTTATCTTCATGGGTTGTCCTCTAATGTGGTCGTTGATGTTGACGATGGTGAATTCGTCTGTTCGTAGCTTGCAATTATGTGGAATAGTGGCTAGGAAGCTTCCAGCTAAGGTTATGGATTCTTCTTGTTCGCAGGTTAACTGGACTTGTGTTGGTTTCGGGAAGACGATAGCGTAGCGGCGGTCATCTAACTTTTCCATTGCGGGCTTCGTCAGGCTAATAGTAATCGTGTTGCATGATTTGTGCGGGTTTTTACTTCCAATGATGTCGCAGATACAATCTGGATGGGTTCTCATTTGGTGATTGAGGTTTTCTTCGCAGAGATACTCTGAAGCTACCTTCGGGCATTCTGCCTCTATGTACGCATGAATATTTCCAGTGATTGCTAGGAATGGGTAGGACGGGATGATGGCTTGCCTATTTTTGTTTGGTACAATGACTAACTTATACAAGAGGAATCTTAGCGGAGATATTATGGGGAATTTAAATGCAAAAACTATTTGGTTTCCATGATAATAAGCTAATGGTTTGATGATGTCATAATATTCTCTAATTTCTAGTTCCAGTAGTTGGTCTTTATTATAGAGCGCGCTTAGCTTGCGGATCATATTGCTTAATATTTCTGTACCTAACATAGAATGATGAGTACGCAGTTGACCGGAATGTGCTATCGCGTTTTCTAACCTACTTAATTCATTTAATAAACTATCTACATTATTGCAAATTACTTGCAATATTTGCGAGAACTTTGCAAATTTTATGAGGTTGTGTTGTTTATACTTATCGGCGTCAAGCAAGATATGCAAGCTGTCATTTAATTGTACTTGATTCTCTACTAATTGTGTAATAATTTTTGTATGTTCGTTCATCAAACTTTTGCTCAAACTTATATGATGATTTTGCTCGATAACTAGTTGTTGCTGATTATCATTGAGGGCTTTAAGGGCGTTATCATACTGAATGGCATCTGCATGATCCAGGTTTCCTGTAATGCTCTTAATTACGGATCCAAGTCCATCTACTAAACCTCTCTTGAATCGATTGGGCTTTAGACTTTGTAGATGAGATGAGGCTTTATTTAATTTTACATTCAAACTATCAATCTGGAGCTCGTATAAAGTGCGAGTGTAATTGTCTAGTCTGTCTGTGGCTTTAGTTAGTTGGGATCGTATTTCATTAATGTTGTTATCTATGTCTATTAGTTCAATGTTCTGTAGGAATGTATGATAATGAGTGATAAGCTTCATGGGTCCTATTTTGAAGGGCAACAGTCCAGGTCCATTCTCAAGTCGTTCTAGATTGATCTCCTGCGCCCATGTTAGGCTAAGTAACAGCATCAGGGATATCCTGCAACAATTTCGCAGTTTTAGGGACACGCTTTAGTCTAGATTTAGCTATGGGTCCCTTTTTCTTAGAGGTATAAATGTGGATAGGCAAATTAGCTAGGACGGTGTCCTGGGTATATCTAGGTGCAAGTTTAGATCTACTAGCAGAGGGATTACTGATGAAAATTTGTTGGTCGAGTTCATAATCGACTTCGTCTTCACGAGTTTTGTTACGGCTCTCTATAAGCGCCGTTCGATTAGCGAGAGACGTCTCATTAATTAGTTCGTATACTTTTTGCATGCGTTCTCTATGCGTTTCGGTATATTGTTGTAATAAGTGCCCAGTCAGGTCTATGTCGGTCGGGTCTCGTGGGTCAGTATGTCCTAATATTAGGTCGTATGGTTTACATCGCGTGAAGGAATGGATCGAACTATTGTAAGCTATGATAGCATATGGCATCAGGTGAACAACTGGCTCATCTTTGTGTTTTAGTTTTAAAATACGAAGATGTTCCAATATAGTGGAGTGGAAGCGTTCAATATTGCCGTTAGCGTTAGGTGAGTATGCGAGTGTTTGGTGATGAATTATTTTATGTACCTTGCAGAACTCGGAGAACATCTGGTTGGTAAATTCGGTCCCTTGATCTGTAATAATGGTTAGTGGTAGGCCATGATGCGTGCTGAAAGTTAATAAAGCTTGTATGATACTAACTGCAGTCCCATCTCGAAGAAGATAAGCTTGACCATACTTTGAGAAGGCGTCTATGAATGTTACGTATTTTTCATTCTGTGCTGAAAAACTGTCCATGTGTATTATTTCGAACGGTCTAGTGGCTGGGGGCGCTATGTTGAACTTCTGTTTTATAGGGCTCCTATCGTACTTTGCTTGTCCACATATTGTGCAGTCGTTTATGAATTTGGTTATTTGGTCTCGCATCTTAGGCCAGAAATATTTAACAGATAGAGCTAGGAAGCACTCGTTGATACCACGGTGGTTGGTTTTACCCTCGTGGTAGTGACGAATAATTTCCTGTTGTCTAAGGTATTCTTTTATATTTTCAAGTTCTCTTTTTGCCAATACCAATTTCATAGACGAACTTTTAAAGTGTTTTTGTATTAGAGGAATTATATTGTACATTGCAAGGGGTGGATTTATTAAAAGGGCAGTTTTAATCTTAGGGTTGACATATTCTTTAATGGCGTTAATCAGATCTTCCTCTAGGTTGGATTCAGATAGCTGAACGGATGTCCGAGTGTGGGTGTCAAATGGCTTACTTGCAGTAGTCCGTTTTTTAAAGTCACCTACAACGGTTAAGCACAACTGTCGGTGAAATTTATTAAGTGGTTCGTCGGTTATAGGTATTTCAAGTATGGGGTTTTCCTCAGAGGTATGTGCTGTCAGGGTTTTGGAATTATCTAGGGATGGTGGTCTGTCAGTTGCGTTTGCAATCATCGAACTAACTTCCTCGTTATGGATCTCGACGCGAGAAAGGGCATCAGCATTGGTATTATTTTTGCCTTTTTTATAAATGACGGTGAAATCGTATTCACTTAATTTTAACCGCCATCTGGTTAACCGTGAATTTGGTTCCTTGAGACTCATAACCCACTGTAGTGGTTTGTGGTCCGTTACTATTTTAAATTTACGTCCAAAGAGGTAAGGCCGGAAATATTTTGTTGCCCATACGATGGCTAGTAATTCTTTCTCTATAGTGCTGTAATTTACTTCGCTGTCATTAAGTGTCCGTGACGCATAAGCTACGGGTTTATCCGATCCAATGGAACCTTGTGAGAGAATCGCGCCGATTGCGAAATTAGAAGCGTCCGTAGTTAGAATAAATTCCTTGTCAAAGTCGGGGTATTTAAGGATAGGGTCGTTGGTCAGTAGAGTTTTACATTTCTCGAAACAGTTGATATAGTCTGAGTCTAAAGTTACCTTTTTTCCTTTCTTTAAACATTGTGTCAGGGGTTTGGTAATACGGGAAAAGTCTGGAATGAATTTTCGGTAGTAGCCGAGAAGTCCGAGAAACTGTTTAATTTCTTTAGGTGTTTTAGGTATGGGGTAATTTTGAATAGCTATGATCTTGTCTGGGTTGGGTTTTATCCCTTCAGTACTGATGACATGGCCTAGGTATGCGGTTTCGAGTTTTAGGAACTCTGATTTATCTAACTGGATTTTAAAGTTAGATTCTCTTAACCTTTGGAACACCTTCTCCAAGTTGTTCATGTGTTCCTGGAGAGATGTACTGAACACAATTATGTCATCAAGGTAGACAAGACATATAACATTTTGGAGTCCTTTGAGTACGTTGTCCATCACTCGCTGGAATGTGGAAGGGGAATTTTTAAGTCCCATGGGCATTCTTAAAAATTCGAAATGCCCATGTTCAACATTAAAAGCGGTCTTGGGAATGTCACTGGGGTTCATCTCCACTTGATAGAATCCTGAAGCTAGATCAAGAGTACTGAAATATTGGCATTTGCCTAATTTGTCCAGGACGTCTGTAATATTAGGGATAGGGTACTTGTCATCGATTGTTTTATCATTTAGCTTCCGAAAATCAATAACTATGCGCCATTTTTGTTTTCCAGAGGCGTCGCTCTTCTTTGGGACGACCCAAATTGGTGAGCTCCATGCAGATTCAGACGGCCTGATGATTCCCTGATCTAACATTTTCGCTATTTGATCACTCACTTCCTGACGGTGTACAAACGGATATCTATAACTTTTAGTGTAGATTGGAATTTCGTCGGTCGTTTTAATATTATGTTTTACTTTATTAGTGAAGGTTAAGGCCTCGCCTTCAATGTAAAAGACGTCGGCGTACTTTGAACATAATGCCAAAAGGTTTGCCTTTTCCTCCTCATTCAGGTGATCGGTACGTATCCGGGATGTGACATCTTTAGCGCGAGGTGATAATTGTTCAGTGCATTCGACATTAAGAATTGTTGCCTGAGTGGCATGGTCTAATGAGAATATAATATCGCTGTGAGTTGGGTTAGTCACTTCAACTATACCGCGGCTATTTGAAACCGTAGTCAGGCATTCGGATATAATACAATTGCAATTTATTTGTTCCTCTAAGAAAACTTCGCCATCCGACGCATTAATAGGTAACCGTAATAATTTAGAACTTCCCGCTGGTATAATTTCCTCATAGAGATTTAAATTTCGGGAATTATATATTTGAATGGGATTAATCGCGAACTTAGTTATAAATGTAAGATCTTTCAAATCTAACTTAGCCTCCCATTTGGTAAGTAAATCCATTCCTATCAAGCCATCAAAACGATCGTGAAATTTATATACGAATAATTTAATTGGTTCCCTGTCACCAAATTCGGGAAAGCATGGTAAGTTAATAGAGTAGTCGCTCCTGCTAGTAGCATGAACGTTAGTGACCTCGAATGGGTCATAGTTAAGAGGTATGTGCGGGAAATAATTCTGGACGGCTTCCGGACTAATGAATGACTGGTTTGCACCGGTATCTATTAGAAAGTTAAGTGGAGGGTTATAGATTCGAATAAACGGTAATTGCCTTTGGGTTTGTAAATTTAATTCTATCCTGAGCTGTTTGACTTCGGAGCTCTCTGAAAATCCTGACTTGTTGAGGGTTTCTGTTGGTCAGCAGCAGCTGGCTTGTCTTTGTCGTTAGTACCGTCAGTCTGTTGCGGTGTGACGTCATAAGTACAGTCAGTGAAATAAAAGTAGTCCTGGTAATAGGGGTCAAAATAAACGTAGTCAGATAGGTCGGGATAGTAATAGTCCTCCCCATAATTTAAACACTCATTCACGTTAACATCGCGAGCTTTAAGGTAGTTGGAAGGTGGTGGGTTGCCCTGTTGTGCCCAGTTCCAGCTGTTGGTAGCAGGCAGAGGCCTGGGTACAAAGTGGCTCACGCCGCTCATAGGCTTGGGACCGTTATTCGGCGGATGAGGGTTTCTCGGGGGCATTCTGAATCCAGAACCACCCTGATTATTATTAGGTGGTGGTGCACCAAATACTTGTTGCGTGCGAGTCGGGCCACGTGGTTGCATGTTATATGGATTAAACGGCATTCCAAATTGATGCTGAGATAGCCAAGGCCGTGGCATAAATTGCGGTCCTTGCGGTCTAAATGGACCAGGCATGTTAAACAGATTAGGCTTTAATGGAACAAGCATGTTATTTGTATGGGCTGGCATTTTATTAGTTTCGTTCTGTTGATTAGGTGGCATTCGAGATGAAGGTTTTTTATCTGACAAGCTATCATTCCTATTCTGTAAATAAATGGTGTTAGTCTCCTCGTGCACGAATTCTAGAGCCTTCTCAATTGTCTCTGGCCGCATACATCTAATACGCGCGCCTAAAGGATCTTTCAAACCGCGGAGATAGGCCTGCAAAGTTAGTTTGCGATATAAGTCGCGTTTGGCCGTGATAGTTGAATCTAGGGTATCATGCAGTGAGACATATGTCATGACGGTGCTAAAGAGACTCTGGCAACGCTCGTAAAATTCCTGTGGCGTGCCGGAACCTTGCGTAAGTAAAGCCAAGTCGTTGTATAGAGCGGTCTCATCCCGTTGGTCTGCAAAGTTATTGATAAGAGCACTACGTATGCCTGCCCAATCACTAGGTATGCCATTGGCGTTAATTAGACGGGCGGCGGGCCCCGTAATTTTGTTAAGAATGCCATTTAACAGCGCTAACTTAAACAGCGGTTGCCCCTCTTGGATAAACTCGGCTACCAGCTGATCACATAATTTTATGAACCTGGTAAGTACGTTCGGGTTCCCATCAAAATCGGGAACTAAGCGGAGGGCTTTAAATATACCGTCTAGATCGGCCATCTCGGTTTCAATTACAGGACTTAAATTACGTCTAGAATCTACGCTTCTATTCCTACTACTAACTAACCTAGTTGCACTTGATCTACGTGGGTAAAAAATGTTGGAAAGGTATATGGAAATTACACACAAAAAGGAAGCAAGCAACCACTAAGAAAATTCAGCGGACTTACATGAACATTCTGGTCTTCGTTGAGCTGTATCGATATCTGGATCTCCGGCGTAGTCTCGTTGTTCAGGATCTCCCGGTGCGACGTTGAAAGTCTATCGTAGCGAACGCGGTGCGATATACCGGTAATCGCAAGAACGACCCGGGAATCCTACCGACTGCGCCAATTACGTAGGCTACTGCCGGAGGACTCAAAAAAAACCGAATTTATTACAAACTAATTTATTAAAATAAAAATTACAAATATTTGAAAATGGAATTGACCCGATCGATGGTGGATACGAAGTGCGCGGGCTCGGTCACGCAGCCGGTGTCTTCGGTCCTCGTGTTCCGTGGTCAGCAATTTTCACTCGTAGCAACTAGGGCGCACGCGGCGTGGCTCGTGTCCTTGTGTCAGCGCTTTACATAGTGGTGATGCGCGTAACACGCTGTTGCTTTTTGTTTAGTGTAATTTATTATTGTTTTTATTGCATACCAGGAATCTTTAACAGTTTTAGCATTTTTTAGTAATGATTTTTCATAGTCAATTTTGAGTTTCCTCAATAAAGAATTGAAAAAATTCCGGTATCTTTTAAAAGTTGTTTCAAAGATCAAGTTATTAGGGTGTTTTTTATGTTGTTTATGAAGCTTGTCCCGGTGTCTAATACAGCGCAGGAGCCCTTGAGTTATCCATGGCTTAAAAATTCTTTTTTTATTGGATATGTGGCATACTTTAGAATTACATTTTATGACATTGGTTAATTTATTGACAAATTGTGTAACAGCTTCATTTGCGTTAAATATGGAAGTTAAGAAAGAAAAATCTGTTGAATTAATTTGTTTTATACTTGATTCGAAATCAAGTCTATTATAACTTATATTCTTATTATTTTGATTACATTTCTTCATATTTATATCAAGTATAATTGGGAAATGATCCGTAATTGAAGATTCCAAAACACATATAGTAACGGGATATACAGTTTTCAGTATTACGTGATCTAAGCAGTTATACATTCTAGTAGGAAATGTATGACCTGGTAACATACCTAGTTCAGCCAGTAAATTTAAATACGGTGCACTTTTTATATCGTTATTATTGACTTTAATATCGATGTTAATGTCACCTATTAAAATAACATTATTATTAGTGCCAATAGGACGTAAGACATCTTCCAAGGAACCCAGAAAGCCATCAATACATCTAATAGACGGTGATCTATATGACGCCAAAATATAAGTGTCTGGATCAATCGAAAGCAGTAGAAAGTTAGCACCCACTAAGTTTGGTTCCACTACAGTACACTTAATAGTTTTTTTGACATAAATAACAATGCCGTCATTTTGGTTTAGACTCTTGCGCGAAAAATATGTAACATAATTATCAATCTGAGGAACTGGTTTATTTTCATTTAGCCAACACTCGGTCAAAATAATAATGTCGTTTTCAAAAGATAATCTGGCTATCAGTACAATTAAGCTATCTAAGTTTTTATAAATACTACGAATGTTTAGTGAAAATATTTTAAGTGAGTTAGTGTGGTTTGTTATCAAGGTATTGCATACGTCAGTATCACAGCTATAAGCAGTAGCAACAGCAATATGATCCAACTCAGTTGATACATTTACATTTTGGTCAATCACCGTATCTTAGGAAAATTAGTATGCACAAATATACAATGAAAGTCTTGTAGAAAAATATAATTCTGAGCCCATGCATCTCATATGAAATCAATATGTGTATATGTGTGAAAGTGTTTTTTGTGATGCTTTGTGTGTAAATATTAATCTTTTTAATTGAGTAAAAAATCGTGTATCTACGTGGTGAAATTTGTGAGTGTGAACAATTATCTTTGACATGAAATTTATACTGTTTAAAATATAAAAAAAACTATGAATATAATGAGAAACCGTAGAACAAACGTGAATTCACAGACAATATTATTTAATAACAGTCATTTTCCTTGGGGTAGGTTTTTCAAATCGGCTTCGCTGTTTATTGGGATTTGTTTTTGTCCCTCGGTCTGACGTAGAAATACCCTGCCGAACGATGTCCAACAGTAAGCGTATTTATTTTCTTTAGCGAAGTTGCGTGCTAGATAGTAAATACGCTGGGCTTTCGGAGTCAACTTCTCTGATATGTAAACCGGTTTTGCAGGTCCCTCCATATTTAGGTGATTGGTGTTCAGCTTACCATTTTTGTTCTTCAGATTAAACTGTCGGGCTCCTTTGATAAGTTTTTCTTTTACCAAGGCACAGTTGAAGTCAACAATTATAAGTGATGAGTCATCCTTTTTTCCCATTCGGAAAACTTCCTTGATTGCATTCTGTTCAATTGGAGTACTTAGCAAGTTAGCTGTTTCTTGAACGATCCGACAAAGATCATCCTTAGACTCGCCTTGTTTTTTTGGGATGTTTTTAATTTCAATTTTGGTCGCGCATAACTGTCGTTCAAGATTTTCAATTGTTTCCTCAAGACGTTGAACACGGCAGCGATCTGCTTTACGATCTATTTCCAAACTTTCCATTTTCAGACTTATATCGTCATATTGTTTCGAAATAAATTTAATATTATCCTTTATTTCAATATTTTGAGTAAGAATTTCCGAGATCGATGATTGTAATGCTGTAAACCTGGCCTCAGTTTGGGCCGCCGTCTTAGATAATAGCAATTTGATCTCTTCCACACAGCTATTTTCGCGTTTTCGTTTATTTCGGTTGTTGACATACTCATGATCTTCCTCAAAAGAACTCAAATTCGGAGTGGATCCCGAGTGAGGCATACCGGGACACAAATTTGAGCAATCAGGTACTTTGTTTGCAGTATTAGTAGGCTTGGAGTTTAGTGACATTATAGAAATATACGAATACCTGATTAATTTCGAGCCCAAACGCTTTGTTTTGTAACAAGATGTTATTTTCGCCACACGCACTGACACCGTTCGAGTGTCGTCGCGAGAAAAAGGTCGTAAGTACTCGCTATACGGCGGCGCTTACGCGTATCACTCTGAGTCACGGCAATATTGATGATGGCGGTAATTGATGTAAAAGTTTTGCACTGAGATTGTTAATAACTTTTTATTTTTCACAATTTAGATACACTGAGTTACTGAGTATTGTTTAGCACTGGTAGTTTTCCACAACTTGAGTAATTTAGTGTCGGAAACACCACTTTAAACCACTGTTTATAATTAAAATTCACGGAGCAGATTAAGTGTGATCTTAACTGTACGGTAGGTTGGGAGGTAGTATGAACTGATGCTTTGTTTATAAAATAAACAAAGCATCCTAAAATGCCCCTCAACGCTGTCAGCCGGTGCCCGGGAGACTGGCAGCGGGTCTGTCTTATCAGGTGACCCTGAAACGTAAAGGGCTATTGAAGGATCACCGTGTATTTTAGTCGGTACCAGTTTGACAGTCCCTTCCTCTCCACTTTGGGTGTTAGCACTAATTGGATGATTTTACCACGTAAAAAATATCCCTTGGCTCACGGAAAGCAAAATGATGACGTTTCATCATCATCAGCCCATAAATGTTCCCACTGCTGGGACGCAGGCCTCCTCTCTGAGGGATTGGACCATAATCCATCACGCGGGCCCAGTATGGGTTGGTATATGTCTCATGGCTTTGAATTTTTCATTCTAGGACATACCGGTTTTCTCACGATGTTTGTTGAGCAGCGTGTTTTGAGAGCAGTGGTGATGAAAATAAATTAGATAAAGTAATGCGCCTGGCTGGGTTCGAACCCACGACCTACAACTTGTAACTCGGGGCCAATACCATTGGGCCACCACTTTTTTTCTTTTACCGTGTTAAATCTTCAAATGAGTCCTCCCACCCAGGGCAGAGCGAGAGGGACGGTGTCCTTCAATAGCCCTTTACGTTCCGGGGTCACGGTAATTCGTACAGTCCCGCGATCATTGGGCCACCACTGCTATAACTAACAGCGAATAGTGAAACTAGCTCTTAACCTACTTTAAACATGATTGTAAATCGTATACGCATTAACATGGGACTCTCCGCTACCACAGTTGCATCGTACAAACTGGTACACGATCTCAGTGCTCATGTCTGGAGTCAGAGCGCCGAGATGACGTTGTAATTAGATCCGCTACCAAAGCTCTGAGGATTATAGGGTTGTCAAATATGATCGTATTTTTTTATTCAAAGTTGTAAATTTTCAAATAATTCCTCGTCCAGGGAAAAGGATTGGGAGGGACTGTCAGACTGGTACTGATTAAATCCACGGTGTTGCTTCAATAGACGTTTATGTTCCAGGGTCACGGTTACCTGTTTAGACAGTCCCGCGACTCCGGCAGGTATTGTACCAGAAAAATAAGGTTGAAGTCCTTTTTTTTTATCGTGGTAAAATAATCAAATGAGTCCTCCCACCCAGAGCAGAGAGGGAGGGACTGTCAGACTCGTACTGACTAAAATCCACGGTGTCCTTCAATAGCCCTTTACGTTCCGGGGTCACGGTAATTCGTACAGTCCCGCGACCCCGGCAGGCTTTGGCCCTCTAGAGGGGGGTCCCGTCACTTTGCTGACACTCTTTCGTCTTTTGTCGTCGACCCGGGCATGGTCCATGGTCGGACAGCGAGTTGCCCATTACTCGCTGCCCACATGCCCGAGTCTTGAAGTCCTAAGGCTGAATTGTAAGGTAACAGGTACTTCTTTGTATTGTAATTTATTTCCAATTCAAACTTGTGTTATCAATCATTTGACAGCCCTAACAGTCGTGCGGTGTCGTTCGTACTAGCGACTCTCAATCAATTTGTCCTCTTTTATACCTTTTATCATCCACTCCGTATTTTATTATTATATTAAAACCCTATTGTGTCGTATTAGCAAAGAGCTTTTATATAGATTTTGTTATTTGAACAACGCAAGGACTTTCGTTTGCTTGAGAAATTAATTTGAATGACTAAAATAGAACTATGTTTAAGGACGACTAAGTTTGATGTTTACTTACCTATTATCATCCATTTTGATTTTGTATGTTTTTAGCCCAGCATTTACATGGTGGGGACTCATCACCGTCAAATGAAATGTAATACAATTCAGTATTAACAATACGTGTGCTTGTTTTGTGCGTAGCACGTAATGTAACGTACGCATGACATTTTTTCATAGTATGGAACAAGTATTAGTAAAGAAATGTATACTGTAAAAATCTTTGCTTTCGAGGTTTAACACCTCGTTTCACATGCACGAGGTTGTAAGTTGAAACCTCGACAATTACCAATGTGTCTTGAATTCATATACTTACATATGTTCTTACATCTTTGTCATCGGTAACGGAAAATATCGTGAACAAATCCGACTTGTGTAAAAGTCCAAAGCAATGTCAGAGGATACATACACGAAAAGAAAATCAATATAATTAAGGTGATTCGTCCGTAGTAGCCCGCGAAATTAAAATTTTCATGTGTTTTTTGAAATTTCCTTATCAGTGACAAGTTGTAACTTGATCAAAATACGATTCGCGACAGTAACAAGTATAATCTATACTTATAATAAATCTGTAGAAGGGTCAATTCTGTACATTGAAAATATTGAAAAAATAAATAGCGGGGGGTGTTGCTGGATCGATACCAAACCCAAATATGTGATTTTTGTCTGTCTGTCTGTCTGTCTGTATATGCAGGCATCACGTGAAAACTAACGGTTCGATTTCGATGAAACTTGGTATAATTATACCTTATTATCCTGGGCATCAAATAGGATACTTTTTATCCTGGAAAAATACCTAGAAAATAAATAAATCTTATCTTTCGGTTACTACAGAACGCGAGCTCAACAGCAGTAGCTCAATAGAGGTATCTCCTTAATTATTATAAGATGTCATTGTCAGAGTTACTCAGAATGGAGAAATAAACCATCCGCGCGGACGGAGTAGCGGGCGGAAGCTAGTTTTAAATATAAGAATGGTCAAAACATTCGCTCCATTCGCTCTCACAAAGATTTGGTCAAAATTTCCGAAATCTAATTTATTTTGACCAAATTATTGTCGCAAATCATATTTAATCAAGTTACAACAAATGAATTGCGCGGGCTACTACGGGGAATCATTCAAGCCATCGTTTTTACACCTAATTCACTTCTTATCACACCTAGGACCTAGAAACTGGACTGCCTGGTCATACCGACCAGGCAGTCCAGTTTCCAAAACCACACCTAACAAAGCCCCATAAGGAAGACAAATTCCCTAAGTAACAAGAAAACTTGTGTAATGGGACATCGATAATGTCCTACAATGTTTATAGATAGGTATTTTTAGCAGACGTCCCCTTCTCGGCGGCGAGGAGATTAATTACAGAATCGGCAGTTTTAATTAGTTTTGTAATTAACAGCCGCATGGCACGCCTTCGACGCGAACTAAAATAAATTACGGTTTAATACAATCACGCTGGATTACATAGCCAATGGCGTCAGTCGACGCGACGCTGGAAATATTTTTAAAACGAAGGCTGTAAAATGTACCTACTTTTCAACATACGCATGTGCCTGTAATTCTGGCATGTTATAATCCTATTAATTAAATGCGTTCCCGGAAACAATTTATTGAGTTATAAATATGAGTATTTGGATAAAAATGTTTTTCGGATTGAAGTAGGTAGTTCAAAGTAGTTGTAATTTGGGACGAAACGCAACTTCAATAGTAATATGGGCCTCAACGATTTTTTTTTAGAATGTAGGCTGAAACTTCGCTCAAATATAAGAACATTTTTTTTTAAATAAAGCTTAATAACTTTCCCTCTGATAGGTACACATGTTGTCATGTTCTGGGATTCTAAGGAATTTAAAAAAATGGTATCAATTGACAACAACTAAGGAATCAAAAACTGGTATTCAACGAACATAAATTTGTTATTAAGGTATTATCCACTCTAGTTGTGAAGGTACAATCGACAAACTTGAATTTTGACCCACCATAAACTTATTTTCTAACAGACAGTAAAAACAATTAGGTTACGACCTTGATCTTTGTTATTTTGACGGATTCAAACGGTTTATTGTCAAAATGGGTCATGATTCAACTATGTCGATTGTTCATAATCTATGCATTATAAGTACAATATACTCGTATCAATAATTATTTGTTGGAACTTTTTATTGATTGTGTATTATTATGGAGACAAAAGTCGCGCCCCGAGATGGAACAGAACAATAAAATATTGCTCGAAATGATTGTATTAAATTGACGTAAAAAAAGGTAAAAGGATACTCGATTGATCTCATCTCACTCGAAATAGCTGTGAAGTTCTATTTCGTTTAATAAATAAAAAGACTGCGCCATATTGTTCCCGGCGTAATTCGTCACAATCGGAATTGTGACAATTCCCTGGCGAGAGCTTTGAGAAAAATTGTCGCTAACGAGCTCACCCCCTCCCCTGCGCACACCAACCCCGCATATCCCCCCCTCTCTACTTTTAATCCGCGCCACCCCCCTTTATCCGTAGCACTTTAAAACCCTTTTGCGATTTTCCGCACGGAGGAATTATCAAGAAAAAGGGAACATTTATTCATTGTCTACCTTTTTAAATTATTCGTTATTAATCTTCAGTTTAATATTGTAATTGTCTTCGTAACTCTGTGTTGGTTTAGTAGAGGGAGGGAAAGAAATTAATATCAGATGATTGGGTTACGGAATTGTTTGAAAGAGCGTTTGCAGAGTTTCAATAATTATTTATTAACATTACGGAGGTCGAATCCGACTAAAGGGTTTCAAATGTTATCAGATTTATTTTGCCTACAGAAATGATGTTTAGCAGCGTGTTGTTAAAGTGATATAAGTTACTTTATTACTTATGAGTTTAAAAAAAATCTAAAACGGACGAATTTCACCACATATAGTTTTGCTTGTTGAAGGATGTAAGTAGGTATATCGCACATAAGATTTGAATACTCTTTAAAGCACTGCTGGAAGATTTTTAAAAAAAACACGATGTTTTTGAATTGCTAACTTATGTTCTAAATGGAAAGAACAAAATATTTAATTCGAACCCATTTTCCGATTTTCACTTGATGATCGATGATTTTTGAAAAATGGATAAACACTTTTCCACTTTTTTTTTATTTATTTTTTATCGTGGTAAAATCATCAAATAAGTCCTCCCACCCAGGGCAGGGCGGGAGGGACTGTCAGACATGTACTGACTAAAATGCACGGTGTCCTTCAATAGCCCTTTACGTACTAGGGTCACGGTAATCCCTTGGTCCCGCGACCCCAGCAGGCTTTGGCCCTCTACAGGCCCCGTCACTATGCTGACACTCTTTGAGAACACTTTTCCACTAGACATAATATTGGATAAAATAGTAGTGAAGTAAAAGTAGAAATAATTATGGGTGTGAGGATTGAATCTGACAACTAGAGTTAGTTGTCTGACGGAATCAACATATCTGAGAAGATATCGATAAAAAATAGATCATTATGTTTATATTTTTAAACACACTGCATTCATATGTGGTGTAAAAACAAAAACATGTCACGTGTATTCAAAAATATACTTCAAATTAGTACTTAGTAAAATAGAAATCTCCGGCCACCGTAGGCGCGAGCATGCGGATGGCGAGTAACGGGCGACTCGCTGTCTGACCATGGACCATGCCTGGGTCGACGACGCGTTGTATTCCACGCGCGCGTCAAGGAGTGTCAGCATAGTGACGGGGCCCCCCGTAGAGGGCCAAAGCCTGCCTGGGCCGCGGGACTCACGAATTACCGTAATCCCGGTACGTAAAGCACCGCGGATTTTAGTCAGTACGAATCTGACAGTCCCTCCCGCTCTGCCCTGGGTGGGAGGACTCATTGATGATTTTACCACGATAAAAAAAGTAAAATAGAAATACGGAAAAACAAACGTTTTATAATAAAAGAAATATCCCAATTGCCTCGCAAAAGGCACGGAGAGTATGTCCTCTTTGAGTTGCGTTCAGCCTCATTAGCGATTTTCCATTCGAACGGTCTCTGAAAAGACGTTGAAAACTCTTATTCTTATAACAGTACACTACATTTGATACCCGGGTTTGTCTGAATTTATAGGTAATATACGAATTTATTTCATGCTTATATTTTTAATTCATACTTTGTAACAAAAATATTTCGAATATTTGGAAGTGTTCGCAAACTTTTGTTGATTTGTGTTCAGTGCGCCTAAAGTTATACAATAAATGATATACGCCTTTATGCACACCTCAATGTACCGCGAATTTTAAAGATGCTCTATGGAAAGAAAAATATGACCGAAAGACTTTACAAATGGATTGAAGAATTCGACGTTGTAAACGGGACTTCGGTGGCTCGGTTGGTAAGAGCCTCGGACATACTGAATCCAGAGGTCACTTTTGGTTCAAATTAAAAAAAAAAAAAATTCAATCATATTGAACATTGTTTTTCCGTAGCACTAGACAACTTTTGTAAATTGTTTTTTCTGGATTGTGGTATCCACAGATACGGCTAATTTTGCGACGAAAATCTAGACGTTTACAAAGTGTTCGATTTGTACAGCGCCTTTAGGTTTTCATACGAAAAAAACCGTACAAACATACATTTTAAACACGTGCTTTTATAAGAAGGTCACTGAAGCAAATCCACTTTTACGGAAGATAGCAGTCATTTGTAAGTTGTTCGCTCGTGAAATGATTGCGTCTTTGTGTCACGACGTCACAACTCCGTGAAATCAAAGACAGTGAACTTCACCTTTGACCAAAAAGTAAGCTTTTAAAAGGTGGAAAGTCAATCGTGCGTAGTTGTTTACAGGTATATTAATATACAGGGTGAATTTTCCAACAAGGCGTGGATGGTTAAATTCGAAACTTAAAGGAATAGCGAAAAGTACTGAAAGGAGTTTAGGATGTATAGGATATCTTGTATGCAGATTCTAAAAGAAATTATCTGTGCTGTGTATTTTTTAATACAGATATTTAGACCTTAAACCCGTAACGTCTCACCAAACTGTTAAAGTCAAAGCGAAAATTCATTTTGATATAAGGCTCGTTTTGCAGTTACACTTTTTTCAGACAAGCGTTTAAAAGATGTTTATCTTTTTGTGAAAAGACGGAGGAAGTCTACAATACACAATCCACAGCATTTTTTTTAGCGTTGTAAAATTATCATAAGAGTCCTCCTACCCAGGGCGGGGCGGGAGGGACTGTCAGACTTGTACTGACTAAAGCCACGGTGATCCTTCAATAACCCTTTACGTTCCAGGTCCAAGTTACCGACAAGAGACAATCCCGGGACCAATTCACAGTAAAATAAGCTTATAAAATTCACAAAGAATATAAAACAATAATATTACTACGCACTTATACTACAATAAATTTCCCTCCAACTAAAATATATTTAAAGCACGCTCGCCTTCTGGGAGCAAAGAGGGGACATCATAACTTAACGTGAGAACTCATAAATTCTCCATTAGAACTTGTATGCAAAACTTGAAGAAAAGTATTAAAGCGTGGGTTTTAGCACGTAACCTAAGTAATATTGTGAAAGCTCAACTTTCCACTCGGTGAGTCGTAATTGTAATCGCCCACTTTGCCTCCATTAGTGGCCCGGTTGTCGGGACGCCGGGACGGCGGCGGGACGTGGGACGGTGGTCGGCCGGCCACTTCGGCCCGCACTTTGTCCCAGTCACGGCTGGCCGCGGTCCCGATTGCCTCTGTCAATATTGTACTAATGTTACCAACCGCGTATTATTCGCATGGATTATTTTTGTAAACCACTTTATTACGTTACGTAACCTTTTGTGTTTAAGAAGCAGGGATAAGAGTTTACTTCGGTAGGAATTACAATAATAAAACCATTTATTTTCGTGTAAAAATACCCCATAAATAAATGTCCGTATTATAACAATGGTGCTATTTAATAAAACTTATCCGCCTTATGTGCCACAATTATACGTAAAAGCATAAATAAATAAATACTAATTACTATTAAATCACTTTGAAGAAAAAATAAATTGACAGATTAAAATCCAATGCCTAATAAAAGAAAACAACCCTTTCTGATGTCGAGCAGGATTCTATACCTACACGAGTTAAATGAAATAATTTGATAAAATAACAGCCTATGAGAGATTCGTTCGCTAATGTAAATACGATAGCACCGCAAATAAAAACGGATCGGAAATTAATGGGCTTGAAACAAGTTCATTTATATGTACAAACCGATTAAATATGAAAATATTAAATTCTAAGAAGGTTAATATAAAATTTTCACAGTAAACCCTTAAGTTTCTCTCAACAGTCAGGTAAGTATCTCTTGGGACGTTACTTGCATTATGCTGAGGTTTATTGCCGAATCGTGCGCATCATTTGCCCTATTCCGAAAGTTTAACAACTTCACTACTCTACTGACGAAAAGAACTTGCGCTATATTAATATTACAAGCTTGAACGTTCTTTTTGAAGTAAAAAAATAACGAAAAAGTCGCGCACTGAAAAGAATATACAGGGTGTCCCAAAACTCAACGTCAAGCCGAAACGGGGTGACAGGATTGATCATAACCATCACGAGAAAAATCTGAAAAAAAATCTATCCCATGCAGTTTGAAAATTATGGGCATTTTAAGAAAAACCTAGAAATGTGATCAAACTGTACCATTTTTCGGTTATTGTGGTTATTCTTTTTTATTTTTGTTCATTTGAACTTTGGAAACGTAATCCTTAATAACATTTCTAGAATCCCAATAAAAAATAATGACACAATTGCCTCAAGTTTCCGAGAATTGAGACTATTTGTTAAACTACGAATTTAAAATTTTCTAGATTCGTCGACTTTGACAGGCCCTCCTATAAAAAAAATGTACTAGAGTGCCTTGGCAAGTGGCATTAAAAGTTGGCGCATTTAATCAGAATTCTAAAATGGTACAATACTTGTTAGTTCCATACAATAGAAAAGAGTAAAAAAATTAAAACCTCAAGTAACCCGAATTTTGCTATCACATTTTACTCAGTTAAAATGTTTTTAATTCGCACAAGCTGTAGGTAGGTTCTTAATTTTAAGACAAAATGATGAGAGAGATGGATAATGGGTATGTTTGTCATGAGTGAGCGAGACAGATAGTGACGCCACTTTTACCAAAGTGAAAAAAAGTTAGTAAAATAATTAGGTTTGTTGGACTAAAAGTCAGATAGAGAAAAAACATTTTTATTACAATAATAAATAATAAATGTTCAAATTGTTTACCATCAGCCTCAATACAAGCCCTACATCTTCTTAAAAAAGATCTACTTATAAGTCGGGCATATCTTCGAGAGTTGATCGCCTCAGCTGCTTGAGAAATGCGTTCACGCAGGTCGGCTACGTGATCAATGGGCTTTGAGTAAACTTTTTCTTTGAGAACTCCCCAATAGAAAAAATCCAGGGGATTTAAATCTGGTGAACGGGCGGGCCACAAGATAGTGCCTGAACGTCCAATCCACCTTCCCGGATATTCCTGGTCAAGGAAATCTCTTACTTGCACTGCGAAATGCGTACCCATACCCATTATCCATCACTCTCATCATTTTGTCTTAAAATTAAGAACCTACCTAGAGCTTGTGCGAATTAAAAACATTTTAACTGAGTAAAACGTGATAGCAAAAATCGGGTTACTTGAGGTTTTAATTTTTTTACTCTTTTCTATTGTATGGAACTAACAAGTATTGTACCATTTTAGAATTCTGATTAAATGCGCCAACTTTTAATGCCACTTGCCAAGGCACTCTAGTACATTTTTTTTATAGGAGGGCCTGTCAAAGTCGACGAATCTTGAAAATTTTAAATTCGTAGTTTAACAAATAGTCTCAATTCTCGGAAACTTGAGGCAATTGTGTCATTATTTTTTATTGGGATTCTAGAAATGTTATTTAGGATTACGTTTCCAAAGTTCAAATGAACAAAAATAAAAAAGAATAACCACAATAACCGAAAAATGGTACAGTTTGATCAAATTTCTAGGTTTTTCTTAAAATGCCCATAATTTTCAAACTGCATGGGATAGATTTTTTTTCAGATTTTTCTCGTGATGGTTATGATCAATCCTGTCACCCCGTTTCGGCTTGACGTTGAGTTTTGGGACACCCTGTATATGTTTTTAGGTAGTCGGGTTTTAGTTATTTTATTTACACTATTTTGGGGTTATATCATTAGAAGTAAGTTATTTATGTTAAATGTATAGTTTTTTTGAGTTGTGAATTTAAGATTTATTATTTGATACCTATGTTGACACTGTTAGAAACAGCAAATTAGCTAGTAAAAGCTATATAATGCATATATATTTCAAATGTGCTCATCAAGCCCTTTAATTTGATACCCATATCGATTTGTGCGAAAATATTTTTTTTCGGTTACGTCTTTACATCCCCTAGAGAGCGCCATATTGGATTTGGTGACACGTCACGTCACGTCATACGTCTTCCATATAACCAGCGGATAACGACACTTCATTTGTAATGATAAGTAGTTTAGAAATTATGAGGGAACAAACAAACATACATACATACCGGTCAAAATCATAACCCTCCTTTTGGCTTTGCCGTAGTCGGATAAAATTGGCGTAGCCATGATAGCGTAGCTGATCCGTAGTAGGCGACTAGAAAAGCATAGCAGATCCGTAGTCAGCTACAAACCCGTAGCTGATCCGTAATCGGTTACGAACTCGTAGCAAATCTGTAGTCGGCTACGAAAACTTCGTAGCAGAATTGACCGTATATCGAGTGAATGGAAGAATGGACCCTTTTGATAGGTATCAACAACATAATATTTGGATCGCACAAGGCATATAGATGAGATCATTTGGTCCCAAACTGCTCAAGTTGCCACCGGCTGTCGTTAGGTGCCATGGGGAGACAATTAAGTACAGATAGCTCCCAGGGGTCAATGTTATATGGTACTCGCTGGAGTAATGCGTTAGACCCTCTGAGTAATGAAAAAGGACAAAAAGATAAAAGGTTTAAGGCAATGTTGCTGTAACATTCTGTAAATCGTCAATCAGACAATTCATAAAATATATTCTTTTAAACCATTGCCACGATTTTCCTGCCCATTTCCTTATTAAGGATTTGTGCAGTATTTCCATGTCCATACTTCTATATTAAGAGTCATTAGTGAAAATCGTTTGGTGCACCTTTTTTTTATCGTGGTAAAATCATCAAATGAGTCCTCGCACCCGGGGCAGAGCGGGAGGGACTGTCAGACTGGTAGTGACTAAAATCCACGGTGTCCTCCAATAGCCCTTTACGTTCCGGGGCCACGGTAATTCGTAAGTCCCGCGATCCCGGCAGGCTGAATTTCAAAGCGTGTTATCTTTGTCAATATTCATTGATTAAAAAAACAGTAACGTACTAAACGGATTTTAAATTTATTTATGCAGTAAACTACTGTAAATACAAAATAAAATATAATGTATAGCATATTATAGTAACACATCAAATTGTATAAAGACAAGAACCTGCAAGTATAACAACAATATTCGTCGAGCGCACAATTTGTTAAGGACTGCACACATCAGTAGGGCACGCTACACAGAGCATGACACGACGCGTTGCGGCGCGCCGCTCACACCGCCGCATGTTACTCATGTGACCTTAAGGTGCACACACACTTTACACCTGTGATATTTGCGATATTTTTACTTTTTTACTTTCATGGCACATCAACCTACCTCAATCTGTCAAATGTTACCAGTCGAATATTAACCTTCCACTATAGTAATAAGGTTGAAAATCTATTAAATAAATTTGACAGATTGAGGTAAGTTGATGTGCTGGCGTCTGTACATACCAAAAATGGAGTATGAATAAGTAGTTATATATCGTTTAATTACTTTTTGGGATCGGAAAGACGCTATATTTTTTTCTTTTAGTATAATCATCACATAAGTCCTCCCGCCCTGGGTAAAGCGAAAGGGACTGTCAGACTCGTACTGACTAAAAACCACGGTGTTCCTTCAATAGCTTTTTCCGTACAAAGGTCAAGGTTATATATATGTTTAGACAGTCCCGCGCCCCCAGCAAGCGTATGACACTCCATAGGGGTCAATCCCCGTCACATTGTTGACAGCTCTTCCAGGCGCGCGTGGAACACGACGAGTCTTCGACCAAGCAGAGAGAAAAAAAAAAGAAAAAGCGCCTCTAGTGTACGAACGAGCCATGAATTGTTTCCATCAAATTAACGTCAAGCTGAAGGATGTTACGGACTCTTTGGTTTTTTTGTTTGTCTTTAATTGTTTTTTTTTTGTGTTTTTGATTAGTCGTTTGGTTTGTCTGTCTAACAGTGATTTTTCTTCCGGAACTTAAAGCAATAAATTTAATTAATTAAAGGGGTAACTATTTTATTTTTATTACATAAATACAGTCCACAATATTCATCTTTTTCATTCTTTACGTCACAAAAATGCAAAAAGTCATGCTAGTGCCTCAAATATCAATTTAATACTTATACCTCATGTAACCACACCTTTACCCCGCTGTGTAGCTGCGCGTGCTCGCGTGTGTAATTGCGCTAATATCTGTGCTCATCCCGTCCACACTGAACGTTATTTCCCGCCAGTGTAGCAGTGTAAAACCCAACTTTATCTCCTATTGTTATGAAGAGAAATTGTGCATGAGATAATTTGAGTAGTGGAATATGACCTTTTCTATAAGCGGTGTAATTTATATAGAAGTTTTGTGGTATTCAAATTGTGAGATTAAGTAGGGTTGCAACCTTAGATTGAAAAATGTCTAGATTCCGTGTTCGAAACAAAACGAAACGTTTTAAGTGAAGGCACTTTTCTATAAATGTGTGAGTGAACGCCACGCAACATTTAAATGTTTTCCTTGGAGACTTCACTTGTTTTACGTCGGAATCGAACGACGGCGACGACGGGGTAAATTTCAATTCTCAATGGCCTACTATCAAACTGGACATTTTTTAAATCTAAGGTTGCAACGTTTGTAAATGTTAATGAAAAGAGCACTTCGGAAACTGACATCAGACTAGTACTGACTAACCTTCACGGTGATCCTTCAATAGCCCTTTACGTTCCAGGGTCACGGTTACCTGATAACAGTCCTATGAAACCTTTTAGGCTTTGGCCCTTTAAAGGGGGCCCCGTCAGACTGCTGATAACTCTATGAGCTGATACGACGCGCCGTCGACCCGGGTATGGTTCAATTCAAAGTACTTAATAGGAACTTTGGGGAGTAAGCAACTTGATGTTATGTTTTATTAACTAACTAGTACCTACTAACTAGAGTGAGTTAAGTAACAATAATTCGAGACTCCTAGCACTTGTAGTGACGAACTTTGTGAAAATGTGAACACCGTGTAACTTTTAGCTGTGTAATTATTGTTTTTTTTTTTCTATTTCATTCTTTGCCTGTTGGTCTAGTGGTTAGTGACCCTGACTGCTATGCCGGAGGTCGTGGGTTCGATTCCCACCCAGGACAAATGTTTGTGTGATGAGCACGATCATTTGTTCTGTGTCTGGGTGTAATTATCTATAATATGTATGTATTTAGAAATATATAAGTATGTTTATCAGCTGTCTATATAGTACCCATAACACAAGCTCAGCTTAGCTTGGGACTAGATGGCGTTGTGTGATAGTTGTGGAATATTTATTTATTTAAATGGTCTAGACATCGCATTTACATTTATTTTTAAATTTGTGATATCAAAACATTGTCAAACATTTTTGAAAAAGAGTAAGTATGGAGTTTCTTGCCCATTCTTCTCCATTCAAACCTATCCTTGCGAATGAGTGTAGAATCAATCCAACCCCTTCCCATTTCCTTTAATTTTAATAATCGACGTTCAAATTCCTCTTTGATGGCCTAATTGAAGTAAATGATTTGACTTTTACTTTGACTTTGAAGTTTTATACAAACTATCAATTCCAAAAACAACTAAGGGGTTGAATTTCGCAAAATACCGTCTTACTAGCACGTATATCCTAAAAAGAACCCCGATGCAAAACTTGAAACTCCTTAGCATTTGTAGTTTCTGAGATTTCACGATGTGTAAGTAGCCTTTCACTTTTATACATATACATAAATTATAATACACAATGAAGCGAATATATAGCCGTTTGTCAATTTAATTACGCAAGCGATTTTTTTATGAGTTACAAAAATCCAGCTTGGTCGAACACTTCAATATCCATTACCGCGTGACAGGCAGTGCAGTGCTGTGCAAACAGCCGCGACAGCGCAGCGTCAGCGCGGCAGCGGTGCAAGTCAGCGGCGAATGACCCGCTTACCATTCGCTGTAGAATAAGGACAAAATGAGGGCTGTGAATGGCGCTGTGGCTTTTTTAGAATTATGCCGCTCCTTATATCTAAAGTACTAAAAAACATCGAATATATTTAAATACTTCTAATTATCTATTGAGAGTACCTACTTTACAGCAATATTAATTTGATACATTCTAGTAGTAAAATTCAGCGACTTAGATAGGCGCGCAAATCATTAACGATTTCAAAATCATACGTCCACTTTATAAGAACATTCTTGTAGCCACCAATATATCTATTGTATGGCATATGACGAGACAAGTAACGCATTTTTATGTACATTTTCGTATGTTTCTAGTACAGTTGTTTATTTCGCTTGAAATAATCATAACAAGGCACCGACCATTAAGCCCCGTTCACAGCTACAATCCGCAATATGAACGCCTGGCCGCTATTAAAATTGCACCAACACCCCTCTGCTGATGAGCTCTCAACCGAGCTCAGCTAAAATAATTAACAATGTCTCGATTATTGTGGTTTTCTCCTCATCATTACTTTCAGCTGAAGCGCACTTTACGATATTAGATATTTTGAAAAGTAATTACTCCACCACTATCGTTGTCATTAAGGAATTAGTTTAAAAACAAATAACTGTTCCTATTCACTGTAACATCCATCACTTTCATGGAATCTACCGTACTTTCAAGAATAAAATAGTATACTTGTTAAACGCGTCAACTAACTCAATTAACTGTATCGAATTGTAACGATGAATCTCACGCCTTTAAAATATATCTTGTTCTTAGAAAATGTGACAACCGTGTTCAGAAATTATATGTGTTTAAAAAGATGTACTCGTATAATTGTACTTTTCTGGGTATTTATCGAAACATTAAACATTTCACTTAATACTGCAGCAAACTACGGACCATATCGAGATGAGACTCAAGATTCATATTTCTTTTTGTCCGCCGGTATCTCAATTTATTTGTTGATAGCATCTTTATATAACTGTAAAAGATTTTACAGGCTTATTTTAAATTTTGACGCTTTTTATAAAAGTTTTGATGACGGTGTCTATTACAAAAAAATGTTGAGAGTACAAAAAGTTTTTACACTCAGAGTGGTTTTGGTTTGTGGTTTCATCATCTTTGTGTTCACCTACTTTCGGATTCCTATCAAAAGTGGCAGTATGGTAGTCTCTATAATATTCCTGTACTGCTACAGCATGTGTAACGTTCGCTACATCTTGCAATATTTTGTAATGCATTGTATTCTGTTCGTAATTTCTGAGCAACTCAGAGTAATCACGCGATCAGTAGATGACGAACTATCGGCAATAAATAAAAGATGCGGGGATGTGGAGCACGCAGATATGTCGAATGTATGCGTCAACCAAGACAAGTTGAACAAATGGGTAAAAGCGTACAAAAATATTAACGAGAGCGTTAACTTATTCAATTCTATGTTCAGTATTCAGGTAATATTGTTTATTAATCTTCTTGTTCTAACTTGTTCCATTGATAATTTCACCGCCCCAAAAAAGATAAAAGACGGGACCATTGTAAAATATAAATTTTAAACTACATTGCTCACCAACCTTGAAACACAAGTGAGTTTAGTTAGTGACTCATGTAAAACATTATTAACTAAACTATCTTATGATTGGTTTCAGTTAACTATTATGCTGTTGATAGTGACTGTCTATTATATAATACTGATGTATACGATTACTCTGCTTACCGTAAAGGTACGTAGACGCTTTAATGTTTAGATTTGAGATTAGAGAAGAATGACATACTCGTAGGTAGAAAAGAAGTGATTGTTGAAATAAAAAGTTATATAATAGTATGGAAGAAGACTACCATCCTGCGTCGACCCAATTGGGATAAAGAGAATGATAGTGACAGCATTTATTTACTCCCTAATACCTGTTTTCCATAGGGTTTTGCGACGTTGACCTCTCTGCTCCCAGAGTTGCTTTTGATGGTGGTATTCCTGGGTGCTTTGCTTGTGATCTCCCGCGCTGGCCAGCGGATCCAGAACAGCTATGTGGAGCTGCGACAGAAACTCTGCGAGCTCTGTGTTCACTCGCTGGAAAGTAAGTTTACGTTGTTGATCTAAAGGAACGTTTAAATACCAAAGTATATGGGTCAATTGGAAGCGCATTGAAGCGTCAACTTAAATAGTAAATTCATTTTTATCTTAACATTGTAGAATGCAAAAAAAAAAGATGCCTACATTCGACTGAATCCGCGCGCAGAATCAGAATCAGAATCTTAATAAATTCTGATTCTGATTCAGAATTCGCGCGCATATGACAGAATATAATGTCTGAACGCGATTTCCTGTCAATTATTTCAGAAGTATGTATTATGGACAGTACCATGTCAAGAAGCACGGTATTGACGGCACAGTCAGTGGCTGGGCGATTAACTGTTATTCAGCGTGTCGCGGGTTCGATCCCCGCACAGAACAAATATTTGTATGACTTATAATTTCGGATGTTTGTGCAAGTGAGTTTCTTTGTTTGTAATTGCACCCAAGATACAATAAAAAATCCTAGGATGGGGCAAGGTTTAAATAAAAAATAAATATGAAAAAGAAATACACAAACACCCAGGCCCAATCAAAAGTAAATAAAAACTAGAATTAATAAACCACTTTCCAGACGAGAAATACTACAAGCTGGCAAAGGACCTCCTCCGCTGCGTGCGCACGCGTCCTGTCCGCGTGCACGTGTTCGGATCGCTCGACGTCAACATGTCCATGTTGCCGTCAGTCGTTGCTTTCTTCACTACGTATACTGTTATAGCGCTACAGTTCAATAATGTACTATAAAATATAGAAATTACGATATATTTTTTATTCGTACTTTGTGTAGTTAGACTATTTTTGTCTTTCTTTTATGAAAACATTTCGTTAGGAAATAATTTATCATGTCTGATAGTGTTGAATGGTGAAATAGTTCAGAACACTATGAGACACTATCGAATGGTGTAATAGTACAGCGTGTGAATTCTTTTCCAATTTTTTTTTCTTTTTTTAGCGTGGTAAAATCATCAAATGCGTCCTCCCACCCAGGGCAGAGTGGCAGAGACTGTCTAACTCGTACTGACTAAAATCCACGGTGTCCTTCAATAGCACTTTACGTTCCGGGGTCACGGTAATTATTAGTCCCGCGACCCCGGCAGGCTTTGGCCCTCTAGAGGGGCTTCCCGTCTTTTTTTGCTGACACTGAGGCGCTTGTGGAACACAACGCGCCGTCGACCCGGGCATGGTCCATGGTCGAACAGCGAGTTGACCATTACTCCTGCCCGCATGCCCGCGCCTACGGTGGCCGGAGATCGTTTGCCGACGTCCGTCGCCGTGGGCGTCTACCACTGCGGCTGAGGTAGAGGGAGAACGCTGTCCTCTCCCTCACGCGGCCCGCCTCCTCCTTCACGAGCATGGCTGCTTCGCAGAAAGAGGCGACCGCTTCCCACTCTGTCTCCCCCGCAGCATGGCCTCGACCAATGCCGGGCGTGAGAGGTCTCCGCCTATCGTCGTCGTGAGGACACGGCGGTGCTCTGCCCAAGCCGGGCAGTACCTGCACCGTATGCTCCACCGTGTCCTCCGGACGATCCTCGCAGTGGTGACAACCAGGCGTTTCTTCCCTCCCTATCAGACACAGGTACCTCCCGAAACTTCCGTGTCCGGTGAGAACCTGAGTCATGCGGTAGGTCAGGACGCTGTGACGCCTATTCAGCCACCCCTCAAAGAGGGGTCTTACCGCCGCGATTGCGGCGTGCCCGGACTTCGGTTGCGACTGTCGCTCCCTCCATACTGCCCTGAGCTCGCGCCGGAGCTCTTCCCGCCGCGCATCGACTTGTGGCAGCGGGGATTCGCCCCGGCGCTGCGTCTCCACGCGCCACTTATAGGCGCGCTGGAGGACAGTCGCCTCCAGATCCCAGAGCAGCAATCCGGCAATGATGTTGGCCGATTCGCCGGCGATCGTGCGGTATCCTCGGATCATCCGGATAGCCATGACCCTCTGGCATGCGACCAGCTTTGGTGGTCGCGTCCGAATGCTCAGGGCCCACACGGTGGCCTCGTAGGGACCGCACGACACCGGCGTACAGCTTCCGGCAGGAGGCGTTTGGCCCGCTAAGATCGGGCAGGAGTCGCCTGAAGGCGGCTACTGCCCGGTTCAGCTTTGGGGCCAAACGTAAGAAACGCTTCCTAAAGTTCCACCGGCTATCAAGGACGAGTCCCAGGTACTTCATCGTTCTCCCGACGCCGATGTGAATCCCTCCCAGGGATCGATCCCTGGCCATGATTGTTGATTTTTCAAGAATCCAATGATGCAGTTTTAATTATGTTTAAATCAGCCTCGGAACTCCTCCATATATTTTTTGATATTCCTTGTAGTTACGGGTATAATAGCAATCCATGTCCTTTTGGAAAATTTACCCTGCAAGTAATTGTAATGAAAAATAAATGTATTAATTTCACAATATAATTTGCGTTGTTTTATTTCAAAGCCTTTGATTTAGTAACTAAGTTCAAGAGAACATAGCTATGTCAATACGTATTATTATTTTTGTAACTTTTCCTCAATTCACCTTTTTGGTTGCATTTACAAACATCGGAACTCTACCCAAACACAAACACTTGACTCGGCCATTCAATATTTGTACCGTGCAGGAATAGAATCCATGACAAGCAACAGCTGCTCTGCTTTGCTCAGCCAACCGTGCTTTCATTCTAAAATGAAGATACAATTTTATGTGTTCAGCGAATATTGATTTCTTAATATTAAACCAAATCTCATGTCATAGTGTTTGCGGTTGTACTCTCCGAAACGGCTCGACCGAGACTATTCTCATACCTATCAAATAGCGGGTGAAAAATACTCTAAAACCTATGTCGTATGGTATTTTTCACCAACCTATCACACACTCATAAATAAGTTGGTGCCCGCGATGTGTGCACGGCTCAGCTAGTTTATCGTACATAGTTTACTTTAGTAGCTTTGATATGAAATTATATTAATTTGCAACCTAAAACATTGTTTATTTCGCCCAGTCTGCCTTATTCTTTCCATCATCGCCGTTTTGTAAACTACGGACTACTGCCGTGGCGTCCATTTAACCTCTCGGGCGCGTTACGTACACCCGGGTTTACATAAGCGAAAACGCCCCAGCGCCTTACGTACACACGTCTGTACATAACAGACAGTCGCTCATTGGTCATTGATTTTTATCATTTTCAATTATAAATCGCCCGAGAGGTTAAGGGGCTTTGAGCAATTTGTTTTGACCAACTGTAAACGGATCACCCCATATACCTGTTTAGAAATGCTAAAATAATTTAAAATGTCATGAATATATTATACTTATCACATTTTAGTTACAGAAACCGTTGCCATACAACGTGGCAACGCCGCCAATCTCTTGGACATATTACCAGCAGTCACCATTGAGGAAGAGTTTTTCGATGCTCCTTAATTGTTAAGTTAAAAACATTATTTAAATTTACTAACGCATCTTTAATTAATTTTGTTTTTGTTGCTACATGAAATACTTGTAGTGTTAGAATGAAAAACTTATTAAACCTTTCTGTTTGTATTGACAGTCATTTTTGTCTTTATATCCTCGTAAACGTCGGAAGTTTTTTATATTTCATTTTTACACAAACAATTACTTTGCCTCCACCACTTCGCATTAGGAAATTGGATTAAAAACAAACACATTAAAAACAAACGCTGATTATATCTTCACAATAGCCTTTTATTAAAGGCTATAACGTATAGTAAGTGAGAACGTATAGTAAAATTTCGCAGTTGTGTTACCTTCATCAAGCAAGTTAACTGGATAGAATATTATTTACGATGAATTTAACACCTTTAAAATACCTCTTGTTCATAGAAAATGTGACAACCGTGTTCAGAAATTATTTGTGTTTGAAAAGGCGTATTCGTATTATTGCAATTATTTGGGTACTTCTAGAATCTTTGAACATCATACTTGGTGCTGTATTTAACCTTATATCTGAAGGTCATTTTCTCGTTCAGGCTCAACGGATTTATTTCTATTCTTCTACCAGTTTCTCCATCTACGTGATGTTAGCATCACTGTATTACTCTAAAACATTTTACAGTCTCTTAACTAATTTTGATGCGTTTCACAAAATTTTTGATTGTGCGTCCTACACCCAAAGAATGTTGAAAGCTCAAAAAGTTTTAACTGCTGTCGTATTGACGTACTGTGGTATTCTTAGCTTCGTATTCACTTACATCCGGGTGAATGCCAGTGCCTCTGACATGGGAATGACCAGCTTGATATTTCAGTACATCGATTCCATGTGTGACTTTCGCCACGTCTTCCAATATTTTGTATTGACTTGTATTTTGTTTGTCGTTTCTGAACAACTGAAATCAGTCATCGGATCCATAGACAGCGAACTGTCTGTGATTAGAGAAAATCGAGTAAATGCGAGACATGGAAGTAATTTACCGATCGTAGCCGTAAACCATGACAAGTTGAACAAATGGGTGAAAGCATACGAAAATATTAACGACAGCTCTAATCTATTTAACTCAATGTTCAGCATACAGGTAACAGAATCTTGCTGGATGATGTTAGTTGTTGGAATTTTTGAAGACCATTTTAAACTAATAAATCTGATTTATTGGTTTCAGCTGACTATCATGCTTTTAATAGTGACCACGTATTACATAATAATATTGTATACCATTGTTATGATCAGTGTTAAGGTAAGAAATAATTCAAATATTTCGAACATCTTGTAAAATATTCAAGAGTGACAAATAAGTTAGGGAATCAAAATGCTAAATACTTTGCTCTACCACAGCTAAACTCAAATCTTTACTATGATATTGCTTAGACTTGGAAAAGTTTGCAGCACTGTTTTTTTCTGAAGAAACACTTCAAAGTATAAGAGATACTAAGTCACTCGAGACCGAGATGCCTCTAAATTCTAAATTAAGAAAATCATTTTTTTTTATCGTGGTAAAATAATCAAATGAGTCCTCCCTCCCAAGGCGGGACTAGTGGGACTATCAGACTTGTGCTGACTAAAATCCATGGTGATCTTTCAATAGCCCTTTACGTTCCAGGGTCACGGTTACAGATTATTATTATGAGACAGTTCCGCTACCCCGGCAGGTATTGGCCCTCTAAGGTTCCCCGTCAGTTTGCTGACACCTCTTTGAGGCGCGCGAGGAGCACGACGCGCCGTCGACCCGGGCATGGTCCATGATCTGTCGGCGAGTCACTCATTACAGGCCATCCGCATGTCCGGTCAAGAAAATCTACAGAATGTTTTTACATGGTTTTAAATGGGTTCGCTCTTGGCTTCACTCTAGCCCAGAGGCAAAGATGAGGCCTTAGATGGAGCGTACTCACCCTGAAAGAACTGGCAACAGGATGGTGGTCGGGAGCCAGGACATCTTGAGCCCCAGCACCACCATTGGGATGGCTGAGCGAGCAGTCACCGTAGGTTGCAAGTAACCTGTGGTGCTGTTACTCGGGATGGACCTATAGAAGGTTTTAAAGTAAAAGGAGAATGCTCGCAAATATATGGAGTCCCGTACCATGTTGCATCAAAATCAAACTTTGTATTTTAAAGATTACGTTGATCATAATATTAACTTATACAAAAGTTACTTAAAAAGAAAACCCGTGTTTATGAAACATTTCATAAAATCGAAAATAACCTAAAAACTAGGGCTATTTTGTTCAACCCTACCAACGATATGTTTTATAAAGACACGTTATACACGGATAAACATTGTTAATTACGAGTTATAATACAACAAAACAATTACAGAGCATCGAAAAATTCTTCAAATGGTAATGTAATAGATACTATTCGGGACGTTGAATATTATTGATAAATATTTATCACCCTTTCACGTGGCGCTAGTGTCTATTATATTTATTCATTACATCAAATATTCATTGCATTAAAAAAAGTTAGTACTTCTAATTTTTAGTAAGTCATGAGTGGTGGCGCAGACGTTACCTGCAATTTTCAAAAGTTTCTATTCATATGCAGATGCTTATTTAAACAATAATACACTTAAAAATTCAAAAATCAAAGCCCCGACGCATAAAGTAGGAAAAAAATATGAACCTGATTACTAATCGATAGTCTTGACACGCGAGTCTTTTTGGTACTACAAATGGTCATTGTCCTTTCTTCTCAAATTCTTGTCTATCCGCAACAGGGTTTTGCGACGTTAACATCCTTACTGCCGAGTCTACTGTCGATGGTGGTTTTTCTCAGCGCATTGTTCGCGATCTCCCACGCTGGCCAGCAGATTCAGAACAACTACGTGGAACTGCGTCAGAAACTCTGCGAACTCTCGCTGTACACGCTGGAAAGTAAACAGTTTTTTTTTTATCAAACTTGCTTGATCCACTTTTTCTTATCAAAAAAAAAAAGTTGCTGTCCCATTGTATACATTTTTCAAAAAATTAAAAATCATTTTATAAACATGTTTTATTTCTGATCTGATTAATTTCAACTACATACGTTTTGTTTAATTGGTTTTGTAGGTAGACTGATATCAAATCTCTACTTTCTACTACTCTCAGGGAAACTGAGGAAAAATACTCAATTGAGTCCCAACCCGATTTTGTATATTACGATTTTATTCACTGAGTTACATCAGAAATAAAATATGTTTATAAATGATTTTTAATTTTTTGAAAATTGTAAACAGTGGGACAGCAATTTTCTTTTTTTTTAAACTATGTTATCTCTCTTCCCAGATGATGACTACTACAAGCTGACAAAGGATCTCCTCCGCTGCGTGCGCACACGTCCTGTCCGCGTGCACGTGTTCGGATCGCTCAACGTCAACATGTCCATGTTGCCGTCAGTCGTTGCTCTCTTCACTTCCTACACTGTTATAGCGTTGCAATTTAATAATGTGTTGTAGATATCTAATACAAACATACCTTTACATTTTAATATGTATTTCTAATAGCACATTTTCCTTTACATTTTAAAATCATAATGCACTTACCTACTAAATAAAATTGCAAACTTTTGAAAATACTGTTTTCTTTTATTTCAAAGGTTTATATGATATCCCGGGATAAATGTGGTAGAAATAAAGAGGGGCAATAAAGCCTGGTGAGAACTGAAATGTTGAATCTTCGAAAAAAAATTAATTACGTTATAAATGGTAACTTTGATATTTATAAAGAAATGTAAAGTATAGGTATAAACATGCTGATAACCGAGTCTTTGTGAGGAGATGGTACGTCTTGATATCAAGTAATTAAAAAAAACGGTCAAGTGCGAGTCGAAAACGCACACGAAGAGGTTCGTATCATTTCTCTATAAAAACATCAAAAACGTCACTTATTTTTAAAAAAAAAAGACGTTGCCCCACACTAGGAATTTCTCCTGTTTCGTGGGTGCGTTTACAAACATATAAACTCACATACACAAACGCCCAGACCCGAAACAACTACTTGTAGATCATACAAATATTTGCTCCATGCGGGAATCGAACCCGCCACACGCAGCGCAGCAGTCCAATCGCTCAGCCACTGCGCTAACCGACGTTTGTTGTGTTGGAGCCCCCATTAATATTTATTTAATTCTGTTTTTAAGTATTTGTTGTTAGAGCGACGTGTTTTATCAATACATAATCTGTGAAAATTTCAACCGTCTTATTATTATCACGGTTCATGAGATATAGCCAGGTGACAG
The DNA here is from genome assembly GCA_943136025.2 of Agrotis puta. Classification (NCBI taxonomy): domain Eukaryota; kingdom Metazoa; phylum Arthropoda; class Insecta; order Lepidoptera; family Noctuidae; genus Agrotis; species Agrotis puta. Next base: position 12,333,287 of record OW964175.2, on the reverse strand, counting down.
ACGGACAGCGGAGTCTTAGTAATAGGGTCCCATTTTATCCTTTGGGTACAGAACCCTAAAAAAGACGTGTCCTTACACGGCGCGAAAAAACGTAAAAAAAACCACGCCGTGCCAAGTCAAATATCAGACGCGGAAAGACGCTAGCCGCGGTGTGACGAATGAGAAGCCAGCATAAAATATCTAGAAGTTTCACATTAACTTCAATATAAGAAGTAATTGTGTCTATTTATTTACCGTTATAAGTAAATAATTACTTAAACGACCAGTACTTCCATAATTAAATAAAATATAAATAACTGCCGATGACTGGAATGTCACCTTTCAATTACTTTTAGTTACGGAAGCTTCTGCCCTCAAAGTATTCGATCAAATACAGTTTAATGTCTCCCAAAGAAAAATGAATCTTACACCTTTAAAATATCTCTTGTTCATAGAAAATGTGACAGCTGTATTCAGAAATTATTTGTGTTTAAAAAGACGCACTCGTGTTATTGTAATACTGTGGATTGTTTTTGAATCGTTCAACATAACATCGAGTGTTGCCTACAGTTTTACGTGTCAAAATGAATTTCAAATAAAAGCTCAGAGGATATATTACATTGCGACAGCCGCTTTCTCCATATACGTAATGGCAGCATCATTATACTACTCGAAACTATTTTATAGTCTTCTTTTAAATTTTGATATGTTTCACAATATTTTCAATGACGACACCTTTAACAAGAAAATGATAAAAGCACAAAAAACTTTAACATCTTGGGTGCTTTTGTTTTGCGGCATTAAAATCATTTCGTTCGCTTACATTCGGCTTACCAACAGAACTGATATAGGGGGGTTTGTACTGACAACATTAACTCAGTACATCATCAGCATTTCCGACTTCCGCTATATCTTCCAATATTCTATATTACATTGTATTATGTTCGTGATTTCTGAGCAACTGAAAGCAGTCTCGCGATCAATAGATAGTGAATTAACAGCGATCAGGAAAAATCGAGTTAATGTGGGACAAGCAGAGAATTTGTCGGATGTAGCCACCAACCATGACAAGTTGAACTTATGGGTGAAAGCGTACGAAAATATTAAGAACAGTGCTAACTTATACATATCAATGTTTAGCGATCAGGTAAGTAATTTATGAATGGAATTACCTCACCGCGGGTTCGCGTCTTCCCTTCCCCTCTATCTAAACATCTCCAGGGACCCATCTATCTACACAACATCACTGTAATTCCCGAAGGGTTAGGTAGAGGTGTATATGTACACCCACATGTCCTTAGTCATGTTCGTGTAAAAGGGGCGACCCTATTGCCATCAATTAGGCACAAAACCAGGCTCTATGGCTGCAACTGATAAATTCGTAATGTGACAACCTATCAACACTTTACCCGATCCGGCAGTGTCTTTCTTTATACCAAAATTTATTAAAATCAGTTCAGCGTTACCTCAACTATAAAAGTGCAAGAATATTTAAACTTCATTGATTAATTATAAAAAAAAAATGTTGAAGTAATGCCGATCCGTGCAAGGTTAATAAATGTCTGTTAAATATAGTTGTAATATATGTGTGGTTGGTTTCAGTTGGCTATCATGCTGTTAATAGTGATTACGTACTACATAATATTGACGTATTCCGTCACTATAGCTACCGTTGAGGTACGTACTCGTTTGAATATTACTAAAGATGCGATTCCAGTGGCACTGTGCGGCACAAATGTTCACTCTGATCGACTCGCTCAGGCAAACGTGAACAAATTGTGCGCGTACATTCCCTTGTGCGCGCACACGTGAGCAGTTGACTCGTTATTTGTGAGCGCACATTGCTAAACTTGTTTTGTGTATATGGTATCATATCATAACACATAGGTATTCAAACGTTTATCTAGATTCATAAAAATAATATTGCATAAAGTCTTTTGCCTATTAGTTACAAAGCAACTTCAGCATATTATTTTTCGTTTTCTAATTCAGTACCATTTGATTGACATTTCATTTTCTTTAAAAAATATTTGTGTAAAAATAAATATTTTGCTATAACTGTCTTTAAGGAGTGCAACGAATAGCTTCTTTATTTTCCTGTAGCCTGGAGTAAGCTTTTTCAATCACTCAACATCATTTGCTGTACTGTTTTGCTTCATTCTCGGTAACACGCGTTCCTTGCATATATGAAATGCCACTTTTTTGCAACATGATGAGCTTTCACGTTTATCATTGCCTGAGCACTCTTTAGAACAGCTATTTGTCTTCCAGGGTATTAAGGATTGGACATCAGTGATTATGAACGTGTATAGTATTATCGTGTTCTTCATTGCGCTATTTCTTGTATCTCTTGGTGGGCAGAAAGTCCAGAACAACTATATGGAGCTGCGACAGAAACTTTGCCAACTTGGCGTGTATACTTCCGAAAGTAAGCTTTATTTGTTTTGTAATTATTATACGCTTTAATTCGTAAGTAAAAGTAGAATGCAATAATTCCAATACAATCAGAACAATTCCAATAGATTTCTTGCCAAACGAATAAGAATGACCGAGGAATATTCTCTAACATGTTATGTTATACCCGAAACTGGCTGAACTGATTTTGATAAAACATTTATCTATATATATAAAAGGAGAACTGACTGACCGACATATCAACGTACAGCCGAAACTACTGGAGCTAGGAATGTGAAATTTTGCACACGGCTTCCTATTATAATGTAGGGGAGCACTAAGAAGGGGTTTTTGGAAATTTAACCTTTAAGGGGGTGAAAAGGAGGAATTACGAAAGTACGTAACCCACGCGGACGAAGTCGCGGGCAAAGTGCTAGTCTACTATACAAACTGAAAATCTGCTTTCAAACAAAAAAGCCGCATCCTAATCGTTTCACCTGTTCATGAGGTACAGTGGCACGGACACACACACAAAACAGTAAAACAAGAGGTTAAAAAGAGAAGTCTGCTGAAAATAAACGGACAATTGCAGACATAATATTATTAGTTAAAACTACATTTACCAAAACATATCTGCTCTCTTTTTCAGATGAGGAATACTACAAGTTGACAAAGGATCTCCTCCGCTGCGTGCGCACGCGACCTGTCCGCGTGTACATTTGCGGAAATATTGACGTCAACATGTCCATGTTGCCGTCAGTTGTTGCTTTCTTCACTTCCTATACTGTTATTGCACTACAGTTTAATAATGTGTTGTAGATAAAAATGTGTTTTGTTTTATTATATTTATGTTCATTGATTACCGATAAATGTTGAAATACGGCACAGAAAAAAAAACATAATATTATCTAATTGTAATGTACCTGATTGTTGTGGAGAGATATTTTATAATTCGAAAAAAAAAATTGATTTATCGGGTAATTAGTCTTAACGGACCAAGGGGGTTCTTCAGCAAAAATTGTCTATGCTCGAAAGGGCCAAAAACAAATCCTTTCAAAAGTATTTTTGCGAAACGGCCCAGGGCCAGTTCAGACTACGTACCCGTCATATCTGTCAACTGATGAAACTTCATTTGTTTGTGTCAATAAATACTTTACATAAAAAACAGTAATATTTTAATTTAGAAAAATGCCCCACACTACGAATTTCTCCTGTGTTGTGGGTGCGTTTTCAAACATAAACTCATATACACAAACGCCCAGACCCGAAACAACTTGTAGATCATACAAATATTTGCTCCGTGCGGAAATCGATCCCGCGACACGCAGCGCAGCAGTCCAATGGCTCAGCCACTGCGCCAACCGTGTCGTTTAATTAGGAGATAGTTTTAATGATAGTTTGAATGTGGTAATAATTACCTGATTGATAAAGAGTGTCCACGGAGTTTCTTGTCCGTTCTTCTCCAAGAGATCTACGCCTTGAAACGGACATCTGTGGTACTTTTACTGTTATTATGTCTTGTGACTGGGATGGTAGCACCATAATTTAGTAGTATTTACTGCCTGTAACTGGCACACATGAAATAAATGCATTCATTGATATTGTAGAAGATTTTGACCAAAAAATAGTAAACGATTTCCTACCACGGGTCAAATTGATGGTAGTAATATTGGAAATACCAAAACAATTTTTGGAAACTAGCTTGCCCATCGCACATAAGTACCCTATGTGAAACGGGGAAAACCGACCTCAATATTGAAAGATAACTTACCTTGAATATTTTATCATCCTAAAGTAATTTCAGTCACATGTAAGTAGTAGGTAAATAATAGTAGGTACTTCTGATAATTCCACCTAAATATAGAAGAAAAAACACCTTTTTTAGCTGATTAGCCTGTTGGCTGCTACAACTCATAAATATTTATGTTAGTGTTTAGTAGAAAAATAATGAATTATGGTCGATAATTCTTACATTTATTTTGAGCTTAAATGAACTATCCTATTACATTATCAAAATTGTCTATGCACACTATTAATTTAATACTGTCATTAGAAATGAAATAACAAAAATGTGCCGGTACTATCGATCTTATAAGTAATTTACTAATTTTTTTTTCTATGTTCCATTCAAGTTTAATTCGAATGTCATAAAGTAATTGTCGATCAAGTAACGCATCATAATGATGAACAATGAACGTTGCTTCTCTAAAATATCTTTAGTTCGTTGCAAACGGGTTATCTATGTTCTGAAATTATTTGTATTTTAATACTCGTATTAACGTAATTTGTTGGACCATTTTAATTTTTTTGTTTTGCTCTTTTATTCTGCTGGAATTCTTATCACCAAATTCATAATTATTATATCTACAACAGCAAGATTTACAACTGAGTTTTGTCTGTACACGCTGGAGAGTAGGTGATGTTACAATAAGTCTTTGTCTTGTGATTATAATATATGTAAAAGGTCTGTCTTAGTGGAACATATAAAAGGTCCCTATATCAACCATAAGCACAAGTAAATAGTGTCGTTTAAATCGAACTATGTTCTACAAAACTGCGAACATAGGTACTTCGAGATAAATGCCTAGGCACAATCTATATCAAATTTAAGTTTTGCTTGTTCTTTAATTAACTTCTAGTACATTGTCAGCATTCACCCGTATTCTTTGAGTATGTCTACCCTTTCCATTTATTTTATGAGAGTACCTACTCACTTTTCTTCATAGCGTGGTATAATCATCAAATGAGCCTCCCACCCAGGTCAGAGCAGGAAGGACTATCAGTCTTGTACTGACTAAATCCACGGTATCCTTCAATAGCCCTTCAATTTCCGGGGTCACGGTAATTCGTTAGTCCACGACCCCGGCAGGCATGAGAGTACTCACTAGTACTTTTAGATTTAAAGCCCTAATCTATGTCTCGTGTAGAGAGGGGCAACATTTTTTTTAAACAACATGCATTTTGGAACTATCTCATACTATTTTGCGTATTATATTTGTTATTTTAACACACAAATTACTGAACGCTTTTCTAATTTGTCTGCAATAATATAGGATAAATCTGATCCCAGTATCGCTTTCTCATTTTTCTTGTTCATAAACGCAGCTGAAGCCGCTGGCAGTAGAAAAAAAAAGCCTGGTAATATAAAGAATAATTTGGCACTATATTCGTGCATGCGTGCCACTTCCACTTACAGAGAGGAGGACCGTGTCCCAGCAGTGGGAACATTGGGAACATTACAGAGTTCCTATAAGACCAAATACCTGCCAGGGCCGTGGTACTGTCTAAACAGGAAACCGTGGCTCTGTAAAACAAAGAACAACCGAATGAACAAGATGGACTTTTAGTGTTCCAGTGCGGAAGGATTCATTAGATGATTTTACCTTAAAAAAAAGAAAGGCTCATTATAGTCTGATGTTTACGTTATCTTATTATCCGTTTGTGCGTCGATGTCTCTTACACCCTGTATATTATTACAGATACATCATTCATGTAGAAATTAGACATCCGTATTGTGGTAACGATGTAGATGTCTATAGTAGAAAATACGTATACAAAATATTTCAAAAATGAAGTAAGTAATGTTATTTTTATTAATCTGATCTCGAACCGAAACTCAACAAACTATTTGTAAAAGGAGCTTTTCTTTCTATAATGTTTTTATTTATTTTTCATTTTTAAATTATTAAATTTAAGGTTGTGGTAGGCACGGTGACATTATTTAAAGGAGGTACCCGAAAGTATGCCGAGTCAATCACTTTGCATCCTCAATACAACGCCAATACTTTAGCCAACGACATCGCAATGCTCCGGCAGACTTTAGCAGTCTAGAGGGGGGGACCCGTCATTTTCCTGTCACTTTTTGAGGCACGTGTGGAACACAACGCGCCGTCGACCCGGGCATGGCCATTACTCCCTGCCCGCATGCCCGCGCCTACGGTAGACGGAGATCGTCTGCCAACGTCCGTCGCCGTGGGCGTCTACCACTATGGCCGGGGTGGAGAGAGGACGCTGTCCTCTCCCTCACGAGGCCCGCATATAAAATCAAAATCTCGATGCTACTGAGATTTTATGTTACCATTTACGATGACAACTCAATTTTTTCTCGTTTGATTTTATTCACGGCTATTTTTCTTTTTCAAGAAGTCTGTTCCAATTTAATTAAATGCCAACAGAGTGCTCATTCGATGAACTTATAGCCTACTTCCTGAGCGGGGAAGATGACAAGCTAATTGTTTTCCTGTGTCATTGCAAAGTGCAGCTGAAGTTGAAAGAAAAATAAAAAATAAATGACTTCGGAAGAACAAATAAAAGAACTTTATGATAGTGTTAATAAAACATAGGTTATGCTGTAATGTTATTATTGATGGTTGAAAAATTACAGTTTATTCATCAACAAACATCACGACTGTATACTTGAAAAGGCATGGCAGAGGTGTAGCCCATAAGTACACCCAAACGCAAAATATGTTTAAGCCATATGTAATAAGGGGTGAATCTATTACCATCAATCGTACACAAATCCAGACTTTTGCGGCTACAACTGAGAAATTCCTGGTGGGAAAACTCAATAACAGTACCTGACCTGGGACTCGAAACCTAGACCTAATGCTCACTAGTCGGACTCGGGACACCTAGACCAATAATTAATCGACGGATGATTCCGGAAAACTCTTGAATCGTGGGGGTTTCTATCAATTCTTACTATTCTATACTATAGCTGTCAATGAGTCTAGGGTGTAGTTAGGGGATGTCGAGCTTTATTTGAGCTAAGTACGAGTATATCGAAAGTTGCAGGGATATTCCTAGATTTAAGCTCCGCATTTGACACAATTGACCATGACATACTTCTGGCTAAAATGAGTCATTACGGAATAAGAGGAAATGCTTTACGACTATTTTCATCGTATTTAAAAAACAGACGAATGTACGTTGAAATTAACAAAACTCAGAATAATTATAAGAAAAGGCATAAATCAAAAATTGTACGTGTATTAACGGGTGTTCCACAGGGATCAATTTTAGGACCAGTTTTCTTTATACTATTCATTAATGACTTAATTAATTATCTAAATAAAATTTTACCTGACATTCAATTAGTAATTTTTGCAGATGACACAAATGCCATAGTGGCTGGTAAGGACATGGTAGAGTTGACAGAAAGGGTAAATGCTACGCTACAAGCATTTTATACGTGGTTCACGGCTAATAAATTATGCATTAATAGTAAAAAGTCTCAAACAATATTATTTAAAACAACAGCCCGTAATAAAGATAAATTAAACGCCGTCATAAATGACGTCGAAATTGAGCTCGTTGCCGAAGTAAAATTTTTAGGTATACATATTGACCAAATGTTAAACTGGAAGCCTGAATTAAAAGCAATTGATGCATCGGTATCATCTGCATGTTACGCTCTGAGAGCTCTGAGAAATGAAATTGGTATGGAACAACTAAAAGTGGTATATTTTGCACTGGTTGAATCTAAATTTAGATATAGCATACTCTTTTGGGGCAATAGTTATGAATATAACAGTAGAAGGGCTTTCGTACTACAAAAACGTGCAATTCGTACCATGGTCCGCATCTCACAAAGGGAAAGTTGCCGACAACATTTCATAAATTTAGGCATACTTACGGTACCAAGTCTCTATGTACTGGTACTTTTATGTAATATGGCTAAAAATATACAAGCATATGAGACTGTAGAAGAACGGCAGATAAGGGAAGGAACCCGTAGACAGGACTTGAAAATTAATAATTTCACAAATCGTAACCTTAGAATTGTAAAACACAGTCCACGATACCAGTCCGTAAAATTGTTCAATAAGTTGCCTCAAGACATAAAACGTGCTGTCTACACTAGCGCTTTCAAAATAAAATTAAAAAAGTTCCTATTGAATAAGTGTCTGTATGCTGTAGACGAACTGTAATTTAATGAGTTAGCTGTAAATTTAAGATTAAATTATTGAAAGATTAATGTATTATTATTTTAATTAGATCAATCTATGTGGTAATTATTATTGTAAACAATTTTTATAATGTTATTATTTTAAATGTTTAAGGCTTGTAATTATTATTATTTATTTTAATGACAGCATTATTATTTTAAGTTATTAAATTTTAAGGTATGACTATAGCAATATTATTATTTAACGTTATTTTAAGAAATGTGACATGTAATTTAAATTGTTTATAAATGTAATGTATAATTTTATGTGTAAATTCAGATACAAAACTACTTGTTAATGAATAAATGACTAATGACTAATGACTAATGACTATCAGAGCTACTGAGCTAGTGACCCAAATAATAAGTATAAGTCATTGTATATTCACGAATACCCAACACACCTGTACTAAAACAAACACTCACGTCAACGTATCTACAATTCTACAGTCTCTTTCATTATGCTATACAAATAAAGACATTCAAAATTTCTCATTAGGATATTACAAAATGAGATACTTACCTTATGACGGTGGTGTAAAAGAACTGTAAATAGTCGCCGTGGAGGGCGGCGCGACGATAAAATGAAAATGAGGGGGCGGGGGGCTCGTTAGTGAACAGTCTCCTACTGCGCTCCGCGATTGTCACCACCTCAATATCCACCACCACTAATCAACAAAAACAACCTTACTACCAAACTTTTAGAGTTCAAACTCCATCAAAGCTTACGCCTTTAAAAATGCTGTTGGAACAAAGAACGCATAAAATTCTGCAATACAAAGGATTTTCAGAAATGTTACAGACGTAATGTCTAATTAGATGATTCGTTCCTTGCTTTTGTGAGTGGATGCGAAAGTTTAAAAGCCCACAATGGATGTTGAGTAGGGAGGAGCTGTGCCTACCCAAATTAGTATTGTTCCGGTTTCGAGAGGTGCAATAAGAAACACGTTTATGGGAAGCTCAATTGAATCTTGTTATACGAGAACTTTTTGTAAATATAAACTTATATAGGCGTAATCCCGGACTTAAAAAGTCCAATCCAGGTTATAATAAGTAAACTCCGGGGTTTCGGAATTGTAATGTAAATGGCAACTGAATAGCCCCTAAACAAATTCACTGAGATCCAGCCTGTCCCTTGCTGCCTCCCCCAGCGACACCCTAAGCCGAGATCCATACCCCAAAAGGGTTGCCCATAGCGTGTGGTCGCTTAGTTTTTAACTAAGTTTGTTGCCCTGGCTGGAGGCTTTAAATTCTAAAGGCGTCCACAGAAAAGTCCGGTTGAGCAGTACACAACCTACTAGAGGTTGACCGGCGAGATGCCATTAAAAAAAAGGAGCAGTTTGAACTTTCAGTCGGTAAGAGTCTGACAGTCCCTTCCGCTCCCTTTTGGGCTGGAGGACTCGTTTGATGATTTTCACCAAATAAAAGAAAGGTTATAACTACACGAAAATACAAGCTTTCTCATTTAAATAAATAAAAATAAAATAAATATTCCACAACTATCACACAACGCCATCTAGTCCCAAGCTAAGCAGAGCTTGTGTTATGGGTACTTTTTTTTTTTTTTTTTATCGTGGTAAAATCATCAAATGAGTCCTTCCACCCAGGGCAGAGCGGGAGGGACTGTCAGACTTGTACTGACTAAAATCCACGGTGTCCTTCAACAGCCCTTTACGTACCGGGGTCACGGTAATCCCTAGGTCCCGCGATCCCGGCAGGCTTTGGCCTTCTACAGGCCCCGTCACTATGCTGACACTCTTTGAGGCGCGCGTGGAACACAACGCGCCGTCGACCCGGGCATGGTCCATGGTTGGACAGCGAGTCGCCCATTACTCGCTGCCCGCATGCCCGCGCCTACGGTGGCCGGAGATCGTCTTGCGACGTCCGACGCCGTGGGCGTCTACCACTGCGGCTGGGGTGGAGGGAGGACGCTGTCCTCTCCCTCAGGCGGCCCGCCTCCTCCTTCACGAGCATGACTGCTTCGCAGAAGGAGGCGACCGCTTCCCACTCCGTCTCGCCCCGCAGCATGGCCTCGACCAATGCCGGGCGCGAGAGGTCTCCGCCTATCGCCGTCGTGAGGACACGGCGGTGCTCTGCCCAAGCGGGGCAGTCCTGCACCGTATGCTCCACCGTGTCCTCCGGACGATCCTCGCAGTGGTGACACCCAGGCGTTTCTTCCCTCCCTATCAGACACAGGAACCTCCCGAAACTTCCGTGTCCGGTGAGGACCTGCGTCATGCGGTAGGTCAGGACGCCGTGACGCCTATCCAGCCACTCCTCAAAGAGGGGTCTTACCGCCGCGATTGCGGCGTGCCCGGTGTTATGGGTACTAGACAACTGATAAACATACTTATATAATTCTAAATACATATAGGCATATTATAGATAAATTACACCCAGACACAGAACAAATGATCGTGCTCATCACAAACATTTGTCCTGGGTGAGAATCGAACCCACGACCTCCGGCATAGCAGTCAGGGTCACTAACCACTAGACCAACAGGCCTGTCAATAATACTATAATATTACTACTAATTTACTATAATATGTCTTTACTATAATATTAGTAGGGATTCTCGTTTCTCATTATAATTTCACGCCAACAAGGGTTAGCGTCGCATCGTACAGGTAGGTTAATGTTATTCAAAGAGGATTCATGAATAATGAGCACATGCTAACAATGCAATATTACTTATTGACTTTAAAATTTTGTTTTACGTTAAGAGGTTCATAAGTTTTACGGAAAAATAATGGAACTTTATATTGAGCCACAATGAATTATAAAAACTGTTGGCTTAGAAATTATTCTAATCCTACATTTTTATAATTATGATATTTTATTGGTCGCGGGACTGTACGACCATGACCCCGGAACGTAAAGGTACTGAAGAACACCGTGGATTTTAGTCAGTACGAGTCTGACAGTCCCTCCTGCTCTGCCCTGGGTGGGAGGACTCATTTGATGATTTTACCACGTAAAAAAAGATCTTTTATCGATTCTTTTTTTTTTTTAATTATGATTCTATAAAGAATGTCCAGATTCCTGGTAGGCTACGGAGAATTGAAGCCAAAAAAAAAGAATAGAAATTATCACCTTCGTTCTACCCCAACGTTATGTAATACGCCAAGAAATTAACGTGGCGGTCACTCACTCACATTTACTCGTATAAAAAAGTAGCTTCACGAAAAACGATATACGTTTTATTTTGAAGACCTTGAGCTCCTATTGGTTGTAAAGTGATGTTTTATAGCCTATAGCTTTCCTCTAGAAATTGACAGGGATAGAAATGAAAAGATTTCATCAATTCGAACCAGTAGTTCCAGAGATTAACCCGTTCATTCAAACAAACACGTCAGCTTTATAATTTGAAAGTGCATGTTTATATTTTTCTGATATTAAAATTATTAATTAATAACATAGTAGTAACTAAAAGTATTTACAAAACTAAAACTAGAAATTTAAGAATAAAACTAAATATTTACAACAAAATACTAAATGTAAACCTAAAACCTCAAACGGCGCAAATACTGTAACCTTAATGGTTGCTACAATTTTGAGCCGTTTGGGGTTGAAACACTCGGGTCATGGGGTCCGAGTGCGCGTCTCCTTTTTAAGAGAATTTCTCGCCGGCTGATCGACACTTCGCGTGACCAGAGGGCTGGTTCTTTCTTTGGTCAAAGAATAAATAAGCATTGCCATTCAACGAGGCACTACCGCCAGTCTTCTGGGCACGTTTCCAGATGACAGCGATGCGGAGGAGTATTTTGACACCTGAGTGTCTGTGCCTTTTTCGGTTTTTCTTTTTTTTTAATAATTTTATTTTAGTTTTAGTTTACATTTAGTATTTTGTTGTAAATGCTTTATAATATTGGTTTTTATAGTGCAGGTTTCCTCAAGATGTTTTTCCTTCACTGATTATCAGTGATGTTCAAGATAATATTATAAAATTCATAATTATGCATCAGAAAAAAGACATTTGAAAAGAAAATTAATTCTGGTGCCAACAATGAACGATTTGTGCTATTTAATTATAAAAATAAGTTGATCTAATTTAATAGTTGATTAAACATAAAACGAATGAAACTGCTATTTTGAATCCCGAACGCAGCAAGGGACTCAAAATAGTAGTTTCATTCGAGACTGACTGACTGACATTCCTGAGCTGAGCGAGGGGGCATTATAATTAACAATCATGATGATACATTATATCATGTTCTAGTCATAACTTGCTGACTACGATTAAAATGAATCAGCTCAAAACAAACTTGAAGAGGACAAAAAATTTCAAAGAGCAATTCAATCTGAGTGCCAACGACGCTATCTGTATGCTATCTGTGAAGTGTAGTGCATGAATGAGCCACAAACAAGTGAGCCGGATATCTTCAGGTGTCGCATACTCACACACAAGACCAACACCTGTTTACTCTGTGTTCACGAGCTACGAATAAAGGGAACTGGTGGTGGATTTACATTTTTCACGTTTTATTTTTTACTTCAAAGTTGATTTGAAAGGAAATGATGATGAAATGAAATGATGTATTTGTGTGTTGCTTTTGAATCACTTTTACTGGCATTTACTGGTCGCGGGACTGTATAAGGAAGTTACTGTGACCCAGGAACGTAAAGGGCAATTGAAGGAACAGGGTGGACAGTAAGAGTCTGACAGTTCCTTCACCTAGGACGAGAGGACTCATTTGATGATTTTACCATTAAATAAGGTGTCTTTTACTTATAGGAGTCACTAAGGAAGACATGAAACGCAGTAATTTCAAAATCTATCTATATATATAAAAGGAGAACTGACTGACTGACATATCAACGTACAGCCGAAACTACTGGTGCTAGGAATGTGAAATTTTGCACACGGCCTATTATAATGTAGGGGAGCACTAAGAAGGGGTTTTTGGAAATTTAACCTTTAAGGGGGTGAAAAGGGGGAATTAGGAAAGTACGTAACCCACGCGGACGAAGTCGCGTGCAAAGTGCTAGTCTAATACAAATATTCATATTGAGATAGCTCTTGTAGACATTTTGCGTTTTTTTTTTAACGTGGTAATGTCATCAAATGGAGTGGAGTGTCCTCCCACCCAGAGCAGAGCGAGAGGAACTGTCAGACTCGTACTGACTAAAATCCACGGTATCCTTCAATAGCCCTTTACGTTCCGGGGTCACGGTAATTCGTGAGTCCCGCGACCCCGGCAGGCTTTGGCCTTCTACAGGGGGGCCCCGTCACTACGCTGACACTCCTTAGGCGCGCGTGGAACACAATGCGCTGTCGACCCGGGCATGGTCTATGGTCGGTCGAGTCGCCCATTACTCGCCGCCCGCATACCCGCAGACATTTTGCGACATAGCAAATGTATTTTTTTGCGTCACAGAGAGTGTCTTATAATATGAATTTCTGTTTAGATACTGGAACTAAAACGTAAGTTCCTGTTCTAAGTGTTACAATGTGTTAATTAAAGTACTATCGGGTGTCATTACAGGTTTTCAACAAAAATGAAACAGTATACGAAGCTCCATTTTTCAAAAATGGAACTGTTATGGAAATGTTATAATATATTAAGATTCGTTATAAATCAGTATATTTTTTATTATAGTTTAGAAATAAAAACAGCCAGGCTCTTTTACTGACAACAGAAAAGTTTATTTTGTACATACGAGTATAAGTTTGATTGCTTAGTAGCTGCATGGACTCACATACACACGCCACGATGAAAGAGTTCTCCGGGGGCAAACGTCAGACCTTTTAATGGTAACTGCTCGCTCGGCGTGTTTGAATGAAAAATAAGAAACGTATAACTGCCAAGCTACTATGTGTTTCGATCAAAGTGCTGTATAATGTATGAGAAAGATGAGATGTTTTTTCTATGAATAAAATTAGGTGAAGAACTAATAGTTCAAAATACAAATTAACGCGAGCAAAATCACGAGGAAAAGCTAGTTTATAGTAATTATAAGTTTCATCAAAATGTGGTATTCATCCGACAAGTTTTGAATGAAACGAACAATAATGAAACTCGATCTAGTTTACGGCGCTGAAATAAACTGTATTTAGTTTAAAATTGTAGAAACTTTCATTACTATGATATAAATAGTACGTTTATTGGCTAAGAAATACGAATATTATGTAAAAAAGATTTAATTCGCTTCGCCAAATGGACCGTCTTTTTTCAGAATGTTGTAAATTTCACAAACGATCGACTGACTCCAAAACAAAGGATTCATATAAAAGAAAAATACTTAAAAGAAGCAAGAACAAAATGAAAACTACTGCATATGTAAAATTTTCCCCATTTATATGCACAGTACACAATAACAGTTAACCTAATAAAACGGGGAACAATACAGCACTTTACTAAACAAGGACCGAAAAAAGGAACTCCTAATAGTAGCCAATCGCTTGCCCTAATACTTATAATTGACATGAAAAGACCAACATTTTGCTAGACTTTTTCCGCCCGTTTTAACCCGTCAGCTCAAATTAGGTTATCTGACGATGCCCCGTGTGAACGAGTTATGCAAATTAAGTTATCTGTTTTCCAACGTCCAGTTAATTCAGTTCTTTCTCGGGCGCGCGGGCCGCTGCGGGGAAATTGTGCTGTTTTGCATTTTGATGAAATATTTTGTCCAGTCGCAACGCAAATAATGTTGCCTTCCACTGAGATTGTTCAGTCTCATTCCATTAGGTATGCAAGTACGGATTTTTCTCAATGAACTCGTCGTATTTTCAGGACTGTGTAGTGTAGATATCACAAGCTTAAATTGTGTTGTATATTATATCGAAATACACAAACGTAATTAAATCAAGTGTAATGTGGTCTAAACATAAACGGCCGGTTTTGTTACAAATGCACGATTTAGCTAAACAGCTATATTTCAAGTGTTGACAATGTGTTATAAAATTACGTTATTGCCTTTTCTACAGTAGTAATAGACCACATTTTGTATTTTTGGTTCTATTTACGAGTTATGACACTTTTTCGATTGGCGGCGCTAGTGGACTGTAAAAGGCCCCTTAATCAATAACCAACAACAGAGCGGTTCATATTAACACATTCAATTAGATAGCTAATAATGTCGTGGATCAGTGGGAAAATAGCTCGGTTTAGTTTGTAACGAGGGGATCAAAAGCCGCGGGGTCATAAACCGGACCTCGTAAAGACCCCGCGGGTCGCTGCTGGCACGCCCGCTACGTCCGCAGATGTTATCACAACATAAAATGCCGAAATTAAAACCTATAAAATATCGAACCCCAACATGATTTATGTCATGCGCGTTCCTACAGCACCGAATTTCTCCTTTTCGTTATTGGAAGTCGTAAAAGGGATTTTTCGATTTATCTCCCGAAGTAATACTGATGACAAGTGGTTTTATGGATTTCAGACAAATTAAATTCGTTGAACGTCATTATGGAATTTATGTATCTGCAAAAAAATTGGTACATTTTTCAATCATTGGATCATATTGGAGAGCAGGAGTGGCCCAGTGGTATCGGGCCCGACTTACGAGTTGTGGGTCGTAGGTTCGAACCCAGACAGACTTATTACTTTGACCCAGTGTAAGCCCAAGCTTACACTCTCCCGGGGTTTAAGGACGGTCTTATCAGGTAACCGTGACCCTGGAACGTAAAGCGCTATTGAAGGAACACCGTGGATTTTAGTAAGTACGAGCCTGACAGTCCCTCCCGTTCCACCTCGGGCGGGAGAACTCATTTGGTAATTTCACCACGATACAAAAAAAGTTATAATAATTTAAGTTGTTGTAAGGCATGGTAGGTATATTAAACATTTCCGTTTGATTGGACTCTGCATTTATATCGATGCGAAATGCATTACTTTAATGAAATTACTTTAATTAAAACTCTCAACGTTCTTTTCAAAACTTAGCATATTTTAATACCTTATCAAAATTCGTTTATACAAATATTTATTGAAATAATGAATGATTCCTTTAAATGTATCTTATTTTATCGTCATCAACTGTCCCTTTCTCACCCTTTCACGATTTTTTGGGGTTGGCAAGTAACATCGGGGTTGACTATAGCGGTTTACTAATGGTACACATTTATTCTTTAAGCTGTCTAGAATTCCGGGTCGACGGTCCGTTGTGTTCCACGGGCGCTTCAAAGACTTACAGCACAATGACGGGGCCCCCCTTTAGAGGGCCAAAGCCTGCCTGCCGGGGTCGCGGGACTAACGAATTACCGTGACCCCGGAACGTAAAAGGCTATTGAGGGACACCGTGGATTTTAGTCAGTACAAGTCTAACAATCCCGCCCTGCCCTGGGTGAGAGGACTCATGTGATGAATTTACGATAAAAACCAGTCTAAAATGCTGCATGTAGGCTGTATAGCACGCTATGCAGCTCTTGTAACACCGGTTTAGGCATAAATTATACAGCCTATGATTTCGACAGACCCCACTTAATAATCACAGCCTGATTCTATCTCCCACAAATACATAATTTAATCGTTCCACAGCTACTCATCAACATTTCATAGTTAACACATACGTGTGACCGCAAATGTTTCACGAAAACATTTTTTATTCCGCTCAAAAGTTGTTAAGCCACGAGCCGCAACAAATTTCAACTAAGCGATATATTTATAATTCAACATTTCGTCTAAAAAGGGTGACAACACAAACTGTGAACGCCGGCCGCTGAGCTCGGTAAATTCACCATTACACAAATAAGCGGTTTGCCTACAAACTGCTAATTTCAGAAAGTGAAACTTGAGCTGCCCTAAGCTGGGATTTGAGTGACCTTTTCTGTGGTTTAAGTATACAAAAAAAAAAAAAAAACTTTTCTACCTTTGCTTTATTTTTGAATGTACATTTTAAGTTAGAGTTAAGCCAGAGGTAGCTCGAATGAGAAGAAGGGGTATCACGATTGGTAATCTTTCTTCTTGTTTTCTTTTACTTTGCCCTAGACTAGGAATTTCTCCTGTATCGTGGGTACTCTTACAAACTTAGAAAACTACATACATAAACACAAAGACCTGGAACAACTACTTGTAGGTCATACAAATATTTGTCCCGTGCGGGGATTGAACCCGCGCCCGCGACACGCTGAACAGCAATCCTTGAGTAATAATTACAAACTGAATTAGTTAACGTTCTAGAGTATAAACCATGGCCAAACTGCCTTTTTTTTTTTTTTTTTTTAGGGTGGCAAAATCGTCAAATGAGTCCTCCCGCCCTGGGCGGGGCGGAAGGGACTGTCAGACTCTTACTGACTAAAATCCACCCGTGTTTCTTCGGATGCCCTTTACGTTCCGGGGCCGCGGTATCCTGGATTAAGAAAAAAGCCGCGACCCCAGCAGGCATTTGGCCCCGTAAGGGGCCCCGTCGGTGACGCGTGAAACACGACGCGCCACCGACCCGGGCTTGGTCCTTGGTCGGACGGCGAGCTTACCCATTACTCACCGTCCGCAAGCCCGCTCCGCCGCTGTGCCCTCTGCTGTTCAGAGGGACACGCGTTGGAGCATCCACCCGACAGGCTATTCGCATACGGGCAAAGAGACCCCTTAGGCACACAGTGCCTAAAAGAGTTTTTGCCCGCATCCCAGGGTGCACCGGCCCGAAAAACTGGTCTTCCCCCCGGACGTATCCGAAGGGGAACTCCAGTCCACGGGCGCACGTGGAGGTTTCCTGTCTTAGCACCCCGGCCAAACTGCCTATGGTTTAAAACTCTAAACGATAGCTAATTCAGTCTTGTAGAAACGTACAGGGATAAAATTACGGCTATTCCTTAGAGTTACAGAATTTCAAAGTAACATGTAATAAAGTTGTTTTTATAAATTAAATTAATGAAATTCGCCTAAAAGTGAACTGTGCGATGTAAGCAGTGTTTATCCGCGGATTACTTAACCGATTAGTTAATAATCTTTATTAATTACTGCCAGCGGATTTATAATTATCCCAATTTTATATTTTTTTCGTATAAGACTGTATTTCAGTTTTCAAAGATATCGCGAGGCGGTTAGTCTACTCTTCAGGTGACCAGAGGGCTGACCTAGGCCAACGAATCAGCATTGCCATACAACGTGGCAATGCTGCCAGCGTTCAGGGCACTAGTCCCGTTGACAGCTATATGGACGTATTCTTTAACCCTTTAATTCGTAACGTTAGCTATACTTAACATTCACAATTCGAAAAATTCACTGACTATATTATCGGTTTATCTCACGATTTTTTTAAATTAATAAGTAAAAGACATCACTATGCGTCACTAGCAAAATAAAATACGTCATTCTTATGTCAATTGTGACAGTATTTTGCAAAATGGCGTTCCGATCACGAGCTGCTCCCGCGCAAAAGGTAAGAAATATTGTTTTTTTTTATTAAATTTCGTATTTCATGTAAAAATAATTTATAATTTATGTTTATAAGATTGCATTCTACGACTTTACATTAGCTTTGTTACAAATAATGCAAGTGAGTATGCGCAATAACTTGTTCAAGTTGAATGTTAGCTATGGTTAACATTGCGAAGATACCGGTGATTGTCATAGATTTAAGAGTGTCAAAAATAGCTAACATTGCGAAATGGTGGAGAATGTAAATAATTGCTTTTATTGGTGTTTGAGGGTGTTCGCATGCATATATTTGCTTTATTTTTTTTAGCGTAACCCGCGATTATAGCGTGTGAGGAAAATACTAGCACTTGTCCCAACACAAGATGCTTCTTTCAGCGATAGTAGCATATAAGAAGAGGATAATGAGGTTGATGTACTAGCTGACGATACCGAATATAGTTCCGAACCCCGATCATTAGATTCCTCGTTTGAGCGACTTAATATATTAGAGAATGATGATTTTTTGCCAGAAGATGTGATACCATCCACACCCGCTATAAGTGAAGTACTCGCCACACACAACCCACCTCAACATTTGCCTGCACTGCAATCCATTTCTTCAGTTTTATCCATGTCGCCATGTCCTGTTCCTTCTACAATAGTCAAACCAACTCGTTCGAAAAAAACTACTGGAAGAAGGACCTAAGGTATAATCTTATTGCGGATATTATGAGCTTAAAACGTTACGAGCAAATACGCCAGTTTTTGCATTTCGTTGATAATTCTCAACAAAATAGTGATCGTTACTTCAAAGTCCGGCCGATTTTAGAAGCAGTACGTAAGAACCGCCTTAAAATAGAAGAGGAACATCGCTATAGTATCGACGAAATGATGGTGCCCTATAAGGGTACAAGAGCTGGCAACAGGCGCCAATATTTGCCAAAGAAACCAAAGAAGTGGGGTTTTAAAATGTTTGTTAGGGCTGGGGTATCTGGCTGTGTCTACGATTTTGTTCCTTATGCTGGAGAAGATACATTTAGGTACCATTCCTTCACGGAATATGAAAACTCGTTAGGGGTTGGCGCCAAAGTAGTAATAGCTCTCTGCCAGAGTATTCAACATAAACCAGCGATTGTGTACTTCGATAACTTCTTTTCATCTCTAGAATTGATAGGGTGTCAGGAAAAACTGCCTAGCGATAAAGATTTGTTAAAAAAAGGTAGAGGTTCCAGTAAACAAGTAGTTTGCAATGAAAATAAACTAAGTGTTGTAAAATGGCATGATAACAAATCTGTTATATTAGCAAGCTCTATGTAGATTCGTTTCCTATGGAGAAAATGAAGCGATTTTCTAAATAAACCAAGTCCAAGATTGATGTTCCATGTCCTCAAATAGTGAAACATTATAACTCCCATATGGGAGGTGTGGATTTGTGTGACATGCTAATCTCCCTGTACCGCACTAGTTACAAAACGACGAGATGGTACATGGCGTTATTCTCTCAAATATTAGATATTTGCGTAAATAATGCATGGATTATGTATAGAAAAGATTGTGCTCATTATAGTAAAGTTCCTAACTCACTAAAAATATTTAGAATTATGATTTACTTTGAACTTCTCTCGAAACAACGAACGTCTGCTGGTACGAGTACGTCTTTAGAAAAAACTCAACAGGCTAAATTTGAAAAAATTCAAAAGGCCTCTGGGCCTAGGCCTACTGACGCTATCCGCCGTGATAACATAGGTCATATGCCTGACTACACAACAGCGCCGGGTAGATGTAAGTTCTGTAAGAAAGGGATGACTAACGTAATTTGTTGCAAGTGTAATTTAAGATTAGGGATGTTTTGTGAAAAAACGTAATTGTTTTAAACAATTTCATGATCATTGAACGGTGTAATATCTTGTCTGTAATTTCCTCAAACACTTGCTCTTATTTTAATAAATTAATATTATAATTTAACAGCATTAAGTTTTATTTTTAATTCCCTGTACATTTCGCAACGTTAAAATTACATAACATGTCTTTTGTACACTTGAACACTGTCTACTTCGCAATGTTACGTATTTTTAACATACAATTCCCAAAAATCTGTTTCTTATAGATTTTTTTTTCTATTTTTTTTAGGTCAATAGCAATATTATTAATCAGAATTACTAAAAAAAATAATCAATTTTGATCATAACTTTTTCTGCGAACTAAAGGGTTAAAGCCCTTTGAACTTATTTAATTATTTTACTTTTTTTTTCTTTGTACAGACTGTGTTTAATTATTTATACTATTTTTTTTTAGATTATACAGTCAATAAAATTGTTTATGTAAAAAATTTATTCTTCTATTCTAAGATTATATTATAATAATAAAGCTGAAGAGTTTGTTTGTAGAACGCGCTAATCTCGGGAACTCCTGATTCAAATTGAAAAAATATTTTTGTGTTAGACAGATCCATATAAAGAGAAAGGTAATAGGCTATATAGGATCACACTACGACCAAAAGAACTTTTGCAGCGGTCAAACTGCGAGGAAAAACTAGCTTTAATCATTTGTACAAAATGCGAAAGTTACATTATAGCCTAATACCACATTCTCTATTTTATGGTTTTACAAGTTTCATAATAATTATATTTAATATTGTAATTAATAATTTGAACAAATTATTAAAAAAACATCCTAGGTAAGTACTGGTAGGTAGGCACTGTGTGCCTAAGGGGTCTCTTGGCCCGTATGCGAATAGCCTGTCGGGTGGATGCTCCAACGCGTGTCCCTCTGAACAGCAGAGGGCACAGCGGCGGAGCGGGCTTGCGGACGGTTAGTAATGGGTAAGCTCGCCGTCCGACCAAGGACCAAGCCCGGGTCGGTGGCGCGTCGTGTTTCACGCGTCACCGACCAGGCCAAATGCCTGCTGGGGTCGCGGCTTTTTTCTTAATCCAGGATACCGCGGCCCCGGAACGTAAAGGGCATCCGAAGAAACACGGGTGGATTTTAGTCAGTAAGAGTCTGACAGTCCCTTCCGCCCCGCCCAGGGCGGGAGGACTCATTTGATGAATTGACACCTTAAAAAAAAAAAAGGTAAATATCTTAAAAGGGTCGCGGGACTGTATCATCAGGTAACCGTGACCTTGGAACGTTAAGGGCTATTGAAGGATCAGGATTTTAGTCAGTACAAGTCTGACAGTACCAGTGGGTGGGAGGACTTATTTGATGGTTTTACCAAAAATTCAAAAAAAAAACACAAAACATCCGTGCAGAAAGTCCGTTTAATTAAGATTTCCGTGAACAAAGAGTTTTCGCTATACGTTCACAAATCCCTGTGTGAACCATTAACACCAACAACAAAGATTTACGTAGTACAAAGCTTAATTACAAATACAAAAAACAAAGCAATTTGAATAAATATGAGGAACTTAGCATACCGTTGTTAGTAATGCCATTAAAAATTCATAGTTTTACTCGCCGGCCGGTAAACAGGACTACGGAACCATAGTCTCAACGTAACAAAGTTTTCAGTTTTTGATAGCAACACAAATTTATTTTAAAACACAACCTATTATTTTTTCAAAAAAAAACAACCTAATATTTACGTCTAGGGGTCAACCTTTTTTTTTATCGTGCTAAAATCATCAAACGAGTCCTCCCACCCAGGGCAGTGCGTGAGGGACTGTCAGACTCGTACTGACTAAAATCCACGGTGTCCTCCAATAGCCCTTTGCGTTCCACTGTCACGGTAATTCGTGAGTCCCGCGACCAAAGTTCAATCTTAGACATTTTCTGTAAATAAACTTTATTCTCATACTTAACAATTCATTTTACAAAGGAATGCTACATTCTTAGCATTTTTTTTTATTACGGTAAAATATCTCTTTAAAAAGTTTTAACTTAGCAACAAGAAAAGTTTTGTAGGCAGAAAGAGAACAACCTAATTTGATTACAAGTGTTAGTAAATTTTAAGCGG
The DNA here is from genome assembly GCA_943136025.2 of Agrotis puta. NCBI lineage: Eukaryota > Metazoa > Arthropoda > Insecta > Lepidoptera > Noctuidae > Agrotis > Agrotis puta. The sequence goes on along the minus strand of OW964175.2, from coordinate 12,310,705 downwards.
AACTTATATATATAAATAAAATATTTGTCATTCAGTGCAGTACCTAATGCTTTTGCTTAACATTAAAAAAAAGTTTCATCTTTAAACGAAAACTAATGTATTAAACGAAAACTAATGTATTAACTATGCATTTATTGGCTGTGACCTCTATTACATTGGAAAATTATAATGCGATTTTTTATACAATTAAAAAATAATGAGCACCGAATCCGGGCTTTAATTATGATAGATGATAACACATTCTTGCAAAGCAGTCTTGAAGACATAAAACTGTATTCAAAATTGAATTCAGTTTTTTTTAAAAAGTAAAAATTCAATTTTTGCTCCCCAACATTTTTTTTCTTTTATTTTACTGTTTTCTATATAACAATGAACAAAACTACCTCGTTAAACTTTCAAAAGAAGATAATTGAATATGATTGGCAAAAAATATTGACTTCTTATACGAGTAAAATTGATTTAACGTTAGAACCAACCTCGAACAAAATACAGCACAGAAAATAATTCAAGAAGCTATCTCTCAATAAATTAATGATGTTGATTTAGTGAATTTGGGATCGATTGTCTTGTGGTATTTTTTATCTCGAACTATGTCTTGCTGTGCAAATGTTTGTGTAAGTAGATTATTAAGATTTTTATCATACTTTCTTTAAAACGGTAAAAGAAAACATCGAGAGGAAATCAGCATGTCTTATATCTTATTTACCTTCTTCTCTTCTCTATATTTAGGTATTTTTTTTTTATCGTGGTAAAATCATCAAATGAGTCCTCCCACCCAGGGCAGAGTGGGAGGTACTGTCTGACTCGTATACTGAGTAAAATCCACGGTGTCCTTCAGTAGCCCTTTACGTACCGGGGTCACGGTAATCTGTGAGTCCCGCGACCCCGGCAGGCTTTGGCCCTCTACAGGCCCCGTCACTATGCTGACACTCCTTGAGGCGCGCGTGGAACACAACGCGCCGTCGACCCGGGCATGGTCCATGGTCGGACAGCCAGTCGCCCATTACTCGCTGCCCGCATGCCCGCGCCTACGGTGGCCGGAGATCGTCTTGCGACGTCCGTCGCCGTGGGCGTATATTTAGGTAACTTAGATTATAAATGTTCAAAACAAAACGTAACGTTTTTCATGAAGCCACTTTTTTATAAACGTGTTAGTTAGCGCTAAGCTCACATTTAAATGTTAATCCTTGGCGTGTGACGTGGGGATCGAACGAAGGGGGTAATTTTTCTTCTTTTTTGGCTTCAATTTTCAGTGGCCTATTAAGAATCTGGAACTTCTATAATCTTTGGTAGTTCTCAGAGTCGTGAACCAAATTCATACGCAGGGCGTAATTAAAGCAGGTCACAAAAATGTGTTCTAAACTGACACGTACGAACGAACGAAATGAACGAGTGAACTAGCACAAACTCATACACAGAAGCAGACGAGGCGTTGGCGCGAACCCTGAATAATGTATCCTTGTGAAATGACTGCGCAGCACATTTTCATAAATGTCGGAATGCTATCTAACTGCCACACGCGGCCATTTCTGGTTAATCCTAAGTAACTAACTGTCGTGAATTTTAAAATGTTATCACGGGAGTTAGTGCAACTGCAAGCGTGAGTTAGTTGGCATATAAAACCTTTTTAAGCTAAGTTTAAAGAACTCAGTAATTCTTCAGTCAGTTACTACTTTCCAGTTCAACTATGAAAGAGAGTTGATGATGCTAAATTGTGACGTCATGCATCCCTTATTAACATTTACACACTTACAATGAAACATATCATTAAAAATAACTCTAACAAGATAATAAAGATAAAATAAACTATTAAAAAATATTTTGCACAAAGAATCTTATTGCTAAACGTTATTTTCAAGTGACAGTTGACTGATGGAGATCATTGACACTCTCCTTCTTAATTGAACTGCATTCTAATTTTATCCGGTTAAACGTTTGCACGAAAGCAGCTTTTAATGCTATTCTACTCGTATATCTACGTATTTAGCTAATGATAATATTATCATCCTGATAGAATTTCGGCGGCCAATCATAGCGGAGATTATTCGAGTAGGTAATAGGTATTATAATATACAATTATGTCTACAAAAGTAGGTTGTCCCAGTTTTTTTTCTTTCAAAGTCAGATGGAACCCAGACTAACAAAGTTTCATACTTTCAGAGACACGCGGCTTACACCACCAATTATTTAAAAACTCGCACTTAGAAATTTCTATTGGAAAGGTCGAACATAATAACTAATACTCATTAAGGCATGACCTTTTTTCACAGTTCGTCTTTCGGCGAAAGATAATCCTTCCAACTTATATTATAGAATGTCCAGATTACTAGTAGGCCACAGAAAATTGTAGAAGAATTACCCCGTGGTTCGATTCCTACGTAAAACAAGTAAACATCTTCAAGGAAAACATTAAAATGTGTGCGTGGCGCCTCACATTTAAGCCTCTGTCAAACAGACAGGCGTGACGAATGCGAAGCGTGACGATTTTATTTGTAATGTATGGAATTGTTTGAATCCAGTCACATTTGAAAAGCGAAAGCGATCCGATAGCGTGACAGAACTATCGGACTGACGTCTCGCTTCGGTTCGGTATCGCTTCGGAAACGCTTCGCTTTCGCCTGTCTGTTTGACAAAGGCATTATATAAAAAGGTTTCAAAACGTTGTATTACGTTTTGTTTCAAATACGGAAACTAGACATTTTATAATCCAAAGAATCTAAACCTTCCTAAAATCTTTTTCAACAGTCCGAAATAAAATAATACTTGGTAACAGTTATCGCCCTAAACGTGGTTGTCGTAAACGAGGATTAAGAGATTTCCTCAAGGGGAAGAAAATGGCGTCCCCTTTTAATAACGATGTAATATAGATGTTAACAATATGTCAGAGTTTATGGGTGTAACCTTTGACCGCAAACCACAGCATTATTGTAATTGATATTATAAATGGTTTTGTATAATTGTTTCGATATTATTGTTACTCGTATCATCATGATAGGATAATTGTGAACAGTTATAGGATAAGAAAACAATAATAGATAAAATAAAAACAGTAATCATATACATAGTGTATAACAAAGTCGCTTTCCTCCATCTGCCTGTCTGTCCCTATGTATGCTTAAATCTTTAAAACTGCGCAACGGATTTTGAAGCGGTTTTTATAGATAGTGTGATTCCAGAGGAAGGTTTATATGTATATAACATGCAAAATATATTAGAGATTGCACCCGTGCGGATCCGGGGCGGGTCGCTAGTAATATTTAAATTGCACCATCGGATTTAATTGGTTTGGTATTGGTTAGTAAACTAAGCCATCTTAATAATGTACTAGCTTTTACCAGCGGCCTTGCCCGCTCACAGAAATCCCCTCCCCCCTCTTATTGCCTATCTAATTCAGGACCAAAGCAGATTTTTAACATGTGAAAGAATTTTTGAAAGCAGTTCAGTAGTTTCAGGGCCTATTCAATACAAACAAACAATGACATCTTTTTATAATATTAGTGTAAATATCTTAATATTTTAACTTATTGGATGCATATTACTAAATCTTACTACTAAACAGCAGTAAGTGGCTATTGAACAATAAGTGCATTAGCAAGACAGTTGTTAACTGTGCCGGTTGGCGCGCCGGCGCACTCTGCAGGGAGAAAACTCACCGACTCACTTCTACGGTGATGTTGCTTAATTAGCATTCTGACTTCGTTATTAAAATACTTCTTTTATGAACATTATTTTAAGCTTTCACGGTAAAATATTAAATACTAGCTGTTGCCAGTAGTTTCACCCGCTATAACTCCAAAATTATCCCACGGGAACATAAAATCAGGATAAAAAGTATCCTAGGTGTTAGCCCAGGTTACGAACTATCTGTGTACCATATTTCATCCAAATCCGTTCCGAGGTTTTTGCGTGAAAGAGGAACAAACATCCACCCATCCAAAAAAGTTTTCACGTTTATAACATAAGAAAGAATTAGGATTGTAGGATTAGTAGGAAGTAGGATAGAATATTAGTAGGAGAGTAGAAAATAGGATGGGAAAGGGTTTTAAGCTTTCACTGTAAAGTATTACATATAAACTGTCACTTACAGGATATCTTCCGTGATTGTTCATTATTTTGTGCACCCAATATTTCGACGCTGTTGCAAGCGCTATGATCGCGGGTTGACTGGAGAATGCGGGTGGATGAAAATAAATTGTCAGAAGAAATTCTTGCAGAAAATACACGTTGTAAGGAACTACGAAAGAGGGTAGACAGATTTGTCTAGACTTTTTCATCCACCCGCATTCTCCAGTCAACTCGCGATCATGGCGTTTGCAACGCGGCGTCAAAATATCGGAAGTCTGACTACGCCGAGTATGTCTTGCTGGTGTGTTTACATAGATTTAAATTCACATACTTATCTATTAGCAAAGGTAAACGGGAATAATTATATTTGGACCTGTGACTCACCAGCGGGACAACTAAGAAAACTAGTTCTAGCATGTTTTAACCAATACCAAATTACGCATGAAATTCATCATCATTTCATATTTTTACGAAAGTAATAGTGTTACGAATTTAATTAAACATCTAGAAATATGTTCACACAGTTGATTTGGTGTAGTGATAAAATTGTATAAATGGGATAGTGGGTCATTTTTTAAATTAATTCTGGTGTGAGTTTTGTATAGGGCGTTACCCTGCCTGAATAAAGACCGAGTGTGAAAATTATTCCAGACTTTAATTGTGCGGAATCCCACAGTGCATAATATTTATGTCAAAAATGATGAATACTAGCTTTAATATACGCGTATTTAAAAGAACGAATATATAAAAGAACGAATTTTCTCTTACAAATATGTGTTGCGTTGAACCACATATCTTTTTCCTCTTTGCATATTTTGACCCAAGAGGCCAAAATAAAATCTTCAAAAGATACGACTTATCAATTACCCGTTCTTTAACTTGGAAGTCAAAAATTCACCCGAAACTCGCCAAAAAATTAAACCAATCTCTATGCATCGTCTGTTTTTATCCGAATTCAACGTTTACAGCCTGCATGTGCCAATGTTATTGATGCACGAGATCAATTGACAACGTATAACATCGACTTGGCTCCACTCCAACTTCTGCTGATCCCTTAAGAATGAGAGCCGTGAACCAGGTGTTGATAAACTTGAGCATTCACTTGTACCTAATGAGCATTCTTGCGAATGTTACATTTCAGGAAGACTAACGAGAGCGTTTTAGCGAACATTCTAACGAACGTTCTGGAAAGCTTTTTGCCGAGCCGACTGTTATGTCTGACCTCTTCGTGAACAAAAATTTTTTTTTTTTTAAATCGTTGCCTCTCATTAGGATTTTGTCCTGTATCGTGGGTGCGTTAACAAACATATTAACTCACATACACAAACACCCAGACCCGGACCAACTACTTTTAGGTCATATAAATATTTGTTCCGTGCGGAGATCGAAATAGCAACACACTGCGAAGCAGTCGATCGCTCAGACTCTGCACCAAGCCGTGCCGTGACTTGAGCGTTCGCTAGAAAGATCGTAAAAATGTTCGTAGCGACGTTTTCCTCTATGCTCGGTGAATGCTCGATGTTCTGTTACACGTGATTGCTCAAGTCTGACAGCACCTTAACGTAGTATTAAAAATACAGCCTGGATTAACACCAGTTCATGTTTGTCCTGTATTTCAGTGCACATTAACTTCGTGAGTTAATATTAACTGTAATGGAGGGAGTTGGTAACCGCATTCATGCAGAATACGCGTGATATACATTTAAATAATAATATGGTTTGTTGGCATTGCTATTAATGCGGTTGAATGTGTGTAATCTATAATATATAATATTATGAAGCTATATATCTCAGGAACTGCTGGTTCGAAATAAAAAAAATGGTTTTGTGTTGTATAGTCCATTTATCGAGGAAGGCTATATAACAAATCCTTGAATCTTTGTGTCTTATTTTTATCTGCTTAACTAGTAGGTACATATCGTAAACTTAAAATACACACACCAAAAATTTTTTTGATCATTATCGATTGGACTGCTGCGTGTTGCGGGTTCGATTCCCGAACGGAGCAAATATTTGCATGATCTACGAAAAGTTTTTCTGGGACTGGTCGTTTGTGTGAGTGTATATGTTTGTGAACGAACCCACGATAAAGAAGAAATTTCTACGTTATTTAAAAAAAAAAAACTTTGTCAAGTAAAATTATTTGCTGTGCTTTTTCTTTAGATCATACGAGCAACATAACGAGAAGATTTCGATTTTTCAAAGTAATTACGGAGTTTTTTTTATGTGCGTACCTACTAAACTGACACAATTACATTTCAAAACTAAATCCATAAAAAAGACACCAACACGAAACTATTATCTGAAAAGTCGAAGCTTCATCCTAAAAAAGGAAATAATAAAGTCGGTCGTCACTGATGCATCGTAGCTAACAAAAAGGTTTACGTGCAATATCACGATGCCCCGGGCCGGCTCTACAGGCACTTAATTAAGTGGCCTCGGTGTCTCCTTCGCTTAGCTTTAAGTGGTCTGATGTATTTGTTGGAGCAATCGTGAAGGAGCACTGACGGAGGTCATTTTGATCACTGTTTAAGTAGGTTAAGGATATGATATTGTTTTTTTTTGTTTTTCTCATCTGATATTGTTTTTACCTTTCTGTAACCCGATTACAAGATTTCAGTATTTTATTTACAGAGTACTTGAAGTATTTACTGCGTTTTTTGTTTGGAAAATGGAACAGCACCTCTAGTGTACGAAGAAGGAACTATTTTTTTTCTTGAAATTAATGTCAAAGTTTCAGTTTACGTCATAAAAACTGAAAATTCATGATAGGAGCTCTGTTTTGTGATGTTGGTATTAACTGGGTGTAATTTGAACTTCGAATAGATTGACGTGACATTATAAAAAAATAATGTGACACGTAATTTTTTCTTTTGTCCAAAATTGACGAAGATACGGCACTTTTAAAATTTTCAATAAGTTACAAGCAAGTACAGTTTTAACTTGCTTCTGAAGTCACGAGACTCTCGACTTTCGATGCGTTATATTTTAGATAATGTGCATCGTTTCTGCCTACCTCCATGGGAAAAAGATAGCATTATTGCCTACAGGGCCTCAGAAAATTTATCCGCATCGGTATCAACGGGAAAAGTGCCCAGGAGGCTGGCAGTATTGCCAGCTTTCACTTGCTTTATTTAAATAATAAATAAATAAATATTCCACAACTATCACACAACGCTATCTAGTCCCAAACTAAGCAGGGCTTGTGTTATGGGTACTAGAAAACTGATAAACATATTTCTAAACACATACATATTATAGATTTACCTAAATTGTTCACCACACACCTGCAGTATTGTATCTGCTTCTCCTTTTAATCCATACAAGGTTGTCTGCTAAAAGGTAGCTTTGTATAAGACTGTCTAAATAAAGAAATTTTAAGAAGGAAGTCAACCGTTTCAATTTTTTTTTTCTGAAAGTTGTGGTTTATAATATGAAGAGAATTCTATTCTGTTCTACACAAAAAATAGCCAAAAAGAATCGAACCTGGCTTAACGTTTTCAGTCAGGTAGTCATTTTTTTCAATATCATTTCGAATTCGCAGCCTTCATTTCGGCAAACCGTTCAGAAACCAGTAGGTATAATACAAAAAGATGCAAAAAGGACAATGTACTCGTAGGTAGAGCGTGCTTGATTCAAGTTGGGCTTATTTACATCTCCATTTGATTTTCACTGAACATTACGCCGCCAGAAATTGTTTCAAATATCCTTTCTAAGGATTATCAAGTTTTGTTTTTCATCAATCTTACTGTGTTGTTAATTGTCAAAAAAACGATGTTATACCACTTTTTCATTTCGGTAACAATAAGAGAATAGTCTTTTTTTATAAACGAACTGAATTAGAGCCATTTCTTATCCTACAAAATTAAAATTATACAATGAAGCAATACATGTTACCATCAGCATTCAACGCTATGAGACCCTTTTTTTATCGTGGTAAAATCATCAAATGAGTCCTCCCGGGAACCCAGGGCAGGGCAGGAGGGCAATAGCTTTTTACGTTCCGGGTTCACGGTTATTCATTAGTACTGCAAACCCGGCAGACTTTGGCCCTCTAAGGGGCCCGTCATTGTGCTGACACTCGGGCATGGTCCATGATCGGAAAGCGAGTCGCCCATTACTCGCCGCCCGCATTCACGGTGCGGGTCCCTACGGTGGCCGGAGATCGATGCGTGAATAAAGTTAGATTTGAGTCGCTCTGGTTCTGTCTGAATAGAAAAAGTCAAACAAAAAGAAAACATCTGTTCATATAAAACCTTTAACTATATATAAGTTGCTTTAATCCGAAAATATATAAAATAAAAACTTCTTACAAATATTTTGCTGATGAAAGATAAAAATCAAATAACTTCAAAAGCTTGTATCGCATACAGGGAAAAGGGTTTTTATTTCATATTTTTTCCATAACTGCTCATAACGTTTACCCTAAGGCTATTATTTTATTGAAAACATGAACAAATTAATACTTCCTCCGGTTTTCATAGACTGTTATGAAATACCCAGTTAAAACCAGTTATTAAATCGTTATTGACAATTTGACATCATTTTTACATAACCATGAATATTTTTTATAAAGAATCAGCAAAATTGACGAAGTTCAAAAACGCTTTAGCTAAGGCGGTATTCCATTGGCATCTTGGGCAGGTTATTTCAATCTACCCCTAATTTAATTTCATCCCGTATGGATTTCGCTTGAGATGGAGCGACATAAATATAGCCATGAAGCTCGTAACTCCTTATGATTAAATTGATACCTTACAAGGGACGAGGCGACATTTGATCGTCCTTTCTTTCGAAGCTTTTCAAACTTTGTAGAATGGAAGTAATAACGTCGGAAACGAGGTACCTAATACTACCTATAACAATAACTCAGAATCGCTTTCTTTTCATCCTTTTTTAAAGAGGAGAGAAGTGCGCGATGAGAATTCGTGACCGACGAGTGTAATGACTAACGATTGCGACGAGCCACTTCAATGAGCGCTGATTTAATTTGTGCGAAGAACGAGCGTCGCAAGAGCTTGATGTAATGCTCAACTAAATAACGCGGACATCTGCACCCCTTTCTCCCCCTACACCACATCCCCCTGCAGCCCGCTCGTCCCCTACACCTCCCAGATTAATCTTCCACATGCCTCAATGTCATCTGCTGTTGCAAATGACGCAAAAAAATATAACGATAAACACGACAGTAATATGAAATTCTTTGCACTATGAAAAATGTTGTCGTGTTGCAAATTAGAATTTCGTGGAACTCACACAAGAGAGAAATTAATACGAATATGCATAACGAAAGATGAACATCTGTTGTTTATGTAACTACGTGATGTTGAAACAAAAAGACACATTTCAATTTAGGTAAGTACCTAGAAACCGCCATCAGTTTCCAATCAAAGCAATTTACCTATTTATCCTGTTCCGTGAATTAAACCGGGCCAATTTACCTCGTCTCCACATTCGCACCGATTTGAATCAACGCCAGACCAATATCCAGCGGAGCGACAAATCAGCACTTCGATATTGCCTCCATTTGGGCACCCACCTCAATATATGAAAATTTGATTTTTCATTGCGCACGCCAAACGGCACGCGCGGTCCTCACCTCCCGGAAATCGAAATATCTATAAAAGCAAAAGGCCACTCACTCACTCATCGTGAAACCTCAGAAAATAAAGGAGCCAAGAGTTTCAAATTTTGCATAAGGGTTTAGGCCATAAATGATCACTAAGATAGAATAATGAGAAATTTGACCCGTATGGAGTTTATGGGAATGATAGTTTGTATGAATCTTATTTATTACATGTGCAAGGAGTCAAATTTTAGTTGGACATTTATTTAGATTATCCAAAAATATCCCATAAAGAGGGTGGCCCGGAGTAGAGATTGAAAGACGAGAAGAAAAGTTCGAAATTCACGCGAACGTAGTCACGGGCGAAGTGCTACTCTGCTCGTATTTAACATTTACAAAACTCTGTCGACTTTGCGACGTAAAACTCACGAAGCAAATCCAATTAAACGAACAATTTTAACTTCTTAATAGGCCATTATCGACTATAGAAAACGTCGCTTTTATATCATTTATTCACAATTATGCAGTGTACTGTATTTAATTTCTTACTTCGTTAGCTTTCCCAAGCTGCGCAACATTAGTCAGTAGAGTGCGTCAAATACAGATGGTATTGTTGAAAGTTTGGCGAGCAGCGTCGGGTAACGGCAATATGTTTAAAGTTCATTGAGAACAAGCAGATAACATTTCGTTGCTTCTAATTTATGTGCTCCTTGTTAGCAATTGGAGACACTTTTGGAACGATAAATACGAGCGACATTAAAATTAATAGGACGCAGAAGCTCCTTGAAACTCCGAATACATTTATATTATGTACCTACCTATAGTTGACTGTAAACCAATTAAGATTATTTTAAAAGCATACGTATCTGTAATTTGGAAGCTATATAGTACAGTGTAGGTTCTGTTCCCTCATATTTCATGTTCTAATTATTACTCAGCTCGTATACAAATTTGTACGAAGCAAACATTGCTAGCGACACACTCGTTTGTTTAACATTAATAATATTATGACTTTGGCAATGGGTACTCGTACACTAGATTACAAAAGTCATTAGATAGCTTCATAATTTATGCTTTTAATTATTTTACGTCTTAATTCTGCATTCCATGAGGATCTCATTTTTGGTTGATATATAATTTAACGGCATTCCGAAATCAAACCGGACAAAGCTAACTTCACAATTACGATTACCAAATATCAAGTATTGTCGAGCTATGCGACTCTACGTTGAGTTGTCTTCTCGATAATCCTGCTTGAGATACACTCATGTCCAAACTAATAAGTCCTACCTGTTATTAAGTTGTCTCATATCACTTATTGGCCTAGAAATTAGAACCAATTTTAATCAATTATCCTAGACATAATACTATTTATGTGCGGAATAATATGATCATTATTATTTAAACAATTATGAACATAATATTACACATTTTTTGCATGTGCCCACAGGTCATAATTAAGATGTTAATAAATATTTTATTATCTCTGCGTCCTGTCACAGTTAGTAGCTTACAATTTTTACATTAAATACTTTAAAGGACATGCAAATGTAGTCTTAAAAATGAAAAATAACATTCACAAAATAATAAAAACAATAAATGATATCTGATTGACGCCTTCCACTGTCCAGTTCATTTTATTTATTTTTCTATTTTAGTTAAAATAACTTAAACAGCGCAGCAAATAAAAGTATTTTTATTATAAACAAATACTTAAATATTGTAGATATAAATAAGCATACACAGTTGGTTCGCTTTGAGAGGCCTTAACTGAAATTCTGAACACCTACAGGCATGTGGTCTCATAATTATTATCGTAATAAATAAATCTGTAATCAGTTTTCACTCACCCCAGCCGATCCCCGATATAAAATACATTAATCTTCCAAAAAAATGGCGAGTAAATTCAGTTTAAAACTAAACTCGGGGAGAAAATATAAAAGCGTAAAAGATATAAGTTTTTAAACTGACATGACTATCATTTTACTATCAGCATCACACAGAGAGGAGGTCTGTGTCCCAGCAGTGGAAATACTTATAGGCTGATTTTGATGATGATGACGACTATCATTACACTAGGGCCACATTAACAGGAAATGCCGTAAAATTATCACATCAATTGACGTTTAATTAAACGAACATTTAAACAATAATAATCGCTAAAAAACCTTTAGAGTGGTCCGGCTATTAAAAAAAAATAAACGGGATCTTTTTATTATGTTTATTACTTGTTTTGAGTTTCCGATATTTTGTCACTATTGAAAGTGCCAAGGGAAAGTAGTGAATTCTAACAAAATATTGCCCTTTCCCATTCACTTTTGTCGACGCGTGTACGTTTCGATTCGATTCCATTGGACTCTCATCGTTTCAAAGGCACGAATATCGAAACTGTCGTAAGCGGCTTAAAGTGGCTTCCAATCTAGAATGAAGTGCCTTTATGTGTGCGAGTGTACAATAGTTATTTATGTACTTAGTGCGTATCTGTGTGCGTGTTTGTGTGCCTCTCCAATATCGTTTATATGATTCATGTACAGTCGTGAAACGAAGTTTTTTTATACATATTTTGAAACGTGCGGGTATATTAAAACTACATACTACTACTAAATAAATTTACTACTAGATAAATTTTATCTTTGAACTTCTGAAGTATTAGAAACGCTGTACAGGTTAAATGATGTTTAATGCCCTGTGTATGCAATAATGATCTTAAATAATAATAAATAAATAAAAAGTATTGAAAAAATTCAGACAATTGTTGTTATTCTAATTAATAAACTAATACGTACCTAAGTAATATCATAACATAACATAATAATTATATATGTAACAATGATTAAACATTAAAATACAATAACACAATCCAATCGAAGACACGTTAAGATTTTTGTTAATTCGGGGGGCCACACTAACGGGAAATCCTGATACTTATCGCGATAATTTAGACTTTCTGTTCCTATAAACGTCTATCATCGCGATAATTAACGATATTTCCCGTGTGGCCCCAGTACAAGAAACAGAAAATAAATTAAAATTCTAGGTAATCTGTGTAAATAAAACTTCTGCTCTGTCATTTATTATCTTCTTTGCTTCGGGGAAAAATGGTAATATGTTGATCCAGGAATCCAAGGCAAGCGTCAAAATGCTTACCTATGAAAAGAAAATTAATTTCTCACAATTCAATTATATTTTACTACGTCCGGTAAAACATCAAGAGTCCACCTCTATTAATGTATTAATGCAATTTTTTTTTTTTTAAACTTTGCATAAATGCCATCAAACACTGCAATTTTGCCTACTTGCCCAACTTTAACGCGGCGTCCACCCGTGTACCACCTGTCGACAGGTGGACGTCGCGTTATCACCAATAAACATCGCGCGTCGTGCGTTGAAAACAAAGATGGCAAAGTTGAGTATCTAGGCAAAGTTGCAGCGTTTGACCGGTAACGATACGGGAATGTTGGTTAAGGATTATTATTATTCCTTCATTGTCAACTTTTTCGCTGTTATCTCTGGCCTTGACTAACGACAGGAGAACATCCATCTCAAATAAAATAAAAAATAACTTATCAGAATTTCATAATTCATAGTACCTATATTTAGAGGACGAGTCTTTCAAAGCCCTCCTTGAAGTCAGCGTTTGGTACCTATTAAAAAATATCTTTACTACTTTCATCAAAACACGCACGTACCTTTGACTCAGCCCTGTAAGAGAAGCAGTGAGAGATGCCTCTATTCATGCCCTGCAGTATGCCGAACACGTCACCCGGACCGAGCAGCTCATGGGTGATCTCAGTGAGATCTGCACGAACCGACACGACCGACACAGTCCCTGAGTCCACCCAGTACATCCGTGCCTCGCTGTCACCCGCCACCACCACGTAGTTCCCTGTAGAATGGAGGTAGACGATAATGGGAGCGCAAAAGTATAACTATTTACTATGCGACAACGATAAAGGTGCTGATAAACTTGAGCAGTCACTTGCAATGAGCATACTTGCAAATGTTACATTAGAGAAAAACAAAGAAAATCGTTCTGACGAAAGTTCTGGCGAGTTTTTTGCCAAGACGACTATCAAGTCTGACATTTTCATGAAGAAAAAATTCAGCGTTCACTCGAAAGATCGTGAAAATGATCGTAGCGATGTTTAGCTCTATGCTTCGCTCTATTCGTTGTCCTGTTCGAATAAATTAAAAACAGCGAATGCTCGATGTTCCGTTACAAGTGATTGCTCAAGTATATTAGCGCCTTAAGGTGAACACGTCAATGACTTCCATTTGTCGACAGTCACTTGACAGTTTCGTTAAGCAAAAAACATTTTCTGCCAAACTAGCTCAAAAGGGGTCGTGGTAGGCCGCGAAGGTGATGGCGGCGAGACGAACTCAAAGGTTACGTCCGAACCTGATGAAAGACGCACTGGCTCGTGAGAGGTGCAAGTAGTGGAGGGACGTCTTTGCCCAGGGGTGGGACAGTACAAGCTAGCAAAAAAATATATAACGTCATAATCTTGTTAATTTTATTTTTATATGTTTTTTTATGATCAGGCAAGTGTTAAAAAACCATCACAATATGGCGCTATGACGGCTTCACCCATTTTTTTTTGTTGGTGCAGTCATCAAATGAGTCCTCCCGCCGGAAAGGACTGTCAGACTTGTACTGATAAAATCCACGGTGTCCTTCAAGAGGCCTTTACGTTCCGTGGCCACAGTTACCCGATAGTTCCGCGACCACAGCTTCACCCATAGCGTGGGTGCATAGTACTTTACTACAAGAACCACAAAGGCATGGTATTACCGAAGGTTACTTAATGGTTCATAATTTGCTAGTTCTGTTTATATCCCACAGAATAGGGGTGGGCCATTTTCCAGCAAGTCAACACAAATCCAGCTTTTGTGGCTGCTACTGTGACAGTGTTCATTATCCCCTATATGGTAGTTCCCTGTTTTGAGATGGGTCAATGCAAAAGTATTATTCTGCAGTTCCGTTCGAGTTTGTACACATTGGAAGGATGCTCAAACAATAATTACTTAAGGTTTCAATACGGTGGATTGCATTGAAAAAGGTTATCATCATCTGCTTAAACTTTTCCCAATTATGCTGGAATCGGCTTGTACGAGTAGTCTGGTATCAGTATTTTTATGTTAAATGAGCACCGATGTAATTTTAAAGGATCGATCTTTTATTGTTTCACGTTACCATAGTAATAATTAACTATTGTAGTAGAATGACGCAGACAATATTGCAGAACGTTGATTAGAATTCGTAGCGAAATTAATGAACTCTCTCTTTAACAAAGTTCCACATTCACTTTTCTCTTGGAACGTTGATGGCATAGAGAATTTTAGATTCGAAACAGATCGATGTTAGTTTTGATTTCCGAACGTAAAACTTTGTCAAAGTGAGTGTTCGCGACGAAGCGTCATCATTAAAACAGTGTTGCGCAGATCAAGCTACTCGAATCTGTCAAATTCTTGTTAATGGATTTTCAACCTTATCACAGTAACCGAGAGTCGATATTTTGACGGATTCGTGTGGGTTGGTCTGTTGGTGTTAGTATATAGTGAAAAATGACTAAGTGACTTACATAGTTATGTGAAAACAGTGTATATAAAGTGTTTAAATAGAACCTAACAGTTAAGAATTCGTTGTAAACCGTAAGTACAGCGCATTTTGTGGCTTCATTTGAGTGGGCTTATAGTCATAATATAGTTTTGTTTTTGGTGTATCTGTTGAAGGTGTTGATACTCCTTGTAGGCCCTTGCTGGCCGTAAGGTAATCTGTCACATGATGACATAGAACACTAGTTGAAGATGTGTTGTCATTCTGAAATAAAAGGTCTGGGACGATGAGATGTGTCTATTTAATAATTATCTAATTTACTATCGGCGCTAGCACTGTGTGCATACTCTGGCATTTCCAATAGGTTATGGGCCCAGTCTACCATAAGTGCCTGATTTTGTAAATTGTGAAGATTTGGTAAATACGCAAGAAAATATTTTCGATGATGTCAGACGACCAGAACTTGTCGTCAGGTTCCATTTGTGGAATAAAAAGGCTTGAGGGTGCATCTGGTTTCGAGGTTTGGAAATTCCAAGTTCAAAACTACTTAGAATGTAAAAACTGGTGGGAGGCTGTAGAAGCCAAAGAAGTCAGTGCAGCACTCAAAGATGCTGATCGAAAGGCGCGTACTACCATTTGTCTGCTGTTGGAGCCTTCATGTTTTGCGCATGTCTATAACGCAAAGACCGCGCATGAGGTATGGCACAATCTGTGCGTAGCATACGAAGATAAAGGCTGGGGTAGACGTATATCACTGCAGCGTCAATTATGGACATGTAAGTTGGAAAACTTTTCATGTATGGAGAAATACGTCTCAAAAGTAATATCCATAGCACAACAATTAGCTGCAATAAACGCAAAAGTCTCAGATGACTGGATCATTTCCATTTTACTTGCCGGATTAACATCAGACTACAACCCGATGATAATGGCAGTGGACAATAGTGGGAAGGAGATTAGCTTAGAGCAGATCAAAACCAAACTGCTGCAGGAAGCTAATCGACAAGCTGAAGGTAGAGCTGGAACTGGTGAGCAAGCCTTTGTTTCAGAACAAAAAAAGGCACCAAAAAACAATGCTCGGAAACCAGTGCGCAAATGTTTTAAATGCCACAAAGAAGGACACAAGGCGGCTGAATGTAAGAAGCTGAATGCCACAAACAAAACTGGTTGGTATGTAGATAGTGGTTGCTCGAAGCACATGACTTACGATGCGAAAAAGTTATATAACTATCAGAAAGTGAAGAGTAACTTGAAAATTAAAGTGGCCAATGGAGAAGAAATATCAGTTGAAGGTAGAGGAAATGCTGTACCAAAAGTAAGCGAAAATTTAGATTTTGCATTGAAAAATGTTTTACACGTTCCTCGTCTGTCTATGAACTTAATATCAGTGAGCGATCTCGTAAAGAAAGATTTCGCGGTTAATTTTGATAAAAGAGGTTGCACTATTAAGAATAAATCGGACCAAATAGTTGCGACTTGCAATGAGGTTGATGGCATTTTCAAGTTAAATGAAAACGAAAACTACGTCAACGCAACATTGTCAAATGAACTTCTGTCAAATTTATGGCACAGAAGATTGGCGCATTTAAGTAAAAATTACATGCTGATATTAAAAGATTTGGTGACTGGTATGGAATTCAACAGTAAACAACACATTGAGCCATGTGTTCCATGCATAAAAGGTAAGACATGTAAAAGCCCATTCAAAAACAAAGGGACACGAGCAAAACAGATTCTAGAGATAGTACACACGGATATCTGCGGTCCAATGGAAGAGCCATCATTTGCTGGTTCCATATACATGTTGCTGTTCATCGACGATTACACGCGCAAGACGTACGTTTATTTCTTACGAAATAAAAGTCAAACTTTCAATAAATTCCGTGAGTTTAAGGCTGAAGTGGAGAAAGAGACTGGTAAGTCGATAAAATGTCTCAGATCTGATAATGGTACAGAATTTTGCAACCACGCCTTCGATAGATTGTTCAAGTCAGCTGGCATAAAGCACCAAACGACGGTTCCGTATATGCCTGAACAAAATGGCGTAGCTGAGAGGGCGAACAGATCGATTATAGAGAAAGCAAGGACGTTGCTTTGTGAGGCGAATTTAAGCAAGATGTTTTGGGCTGAGGCGGTACGTACCGTAGTTTACTTAAAGAATCGAAGCCCCACAAAGGCTGTCACGAATAAAGTACCTGAAGAACTTTGGTCTGGTAAGAAAGTAAACTTGAGTCATTTAAAAATCTTCGGATGTTTGGTGTTTGCACTTAAACCGAAGCAGAAAAGGCAAAAGCTCGACATGAAAACTGAAGCGTTGATTTTTATCGGTTATTGTGAGCTTACGAAAGGTTACCGACTGATGCACCCACAGACTGGCAAGATAACAGTTGCGAGGGATGTGAAGTTCTTGGAAAACGTGTTTCCTGGTGATGGTACGAATGTGACGAAGAACGCAGTTGTTCCTATGTTCACTGAAGAGGAACGAACTGAACCTGCGATATTGGATGTTTCTCCTGATGTCCATTCAAACAGCGAAGACGATTTTCAGGATGCAGATACAGGAAGTACCGAGTCCGCTACGATTCAAGAAGCGAGTACTGAAACGAATATAGAACCGAGATACAACCTGCGTGCACGGAAGCCAGTCGACTACACAAACACGTGCATCAATGCTCTCGCGGCAATTGACGGTGATCCGACGACTGTAGAGAAGGCGTTAGCTAGACCTGATCGTGAGTTGTGGCAGAAGGCCATGAACGATGAGCTGCAATCGTTGAAGGAGAACCAGACGTGGACACTAGTTGACTTACCACGTGATAAGAAACCGATTCAATGCAAATAGATCTTTAAGATTAAGCGAGATAGCGATGGTAAAGTCTCAAAGTATAAAGCTAGGCTAGTAGCGAAAGGATTTACTCAGGTACGTGGCATAGACTATAACGAAACTTATTCCCCTGTGGTGAGGAGCTCGACTTTGCGACTTTTGTTTTCATTAGCTGTAGAATATGATTGGGACATAGATCAGTGGGACGTGACGACTGCTTTCCTTTATGGTAAATTGAAGGAAGACATTTATATGATGCAGCCTGTAGGTGCTATCACTAAAGGTCAAGAGACGAAGGTATGCAAATTAAATAGGTCATTGTATGGTGTCAAGCAAGCATCGAATGCTTGGTTTAATGAACTTGACCGAGAGATGCTTACTCTAGGTTTCACGCAATCGAAAATAGAGCCCTGTTTATACCAAAAGTCAGTAGGAGATAGGGATAGAATAGTTGTGGTTATTTACGTTGATGATATTTTTGTTTTTTATAGTCGTATACACGAATATGAAAAAGAAAAATTGAAGACCGGGTTATTGAAAAAGTTCAAGGTCAAGGATCTAGGTCGTGCTAGACATGTTTTAGGCATGAGACTTAGGAGAGACGAAAACACCATTTACCTTGATCAGGAACAATATGTTATTAATGTTTTAAAGGAATTCGAAATGACGGACTGTAAACGAGTCATTACCCCCATGGAAGCTGGTATCAAATTGGTAAAAGCTTCCGAGTCTGATTGTAGGTTGCCATATCAAAATATCATAGGATGTTTGAATTATTTAGCCCAAAATAGTAGGCCTGATATTGCGCATGCCGTTAGCGTTCTATCACAATTTAATTCGTGTTATAATGAAATTCATTATAAGTGTGCTAAACGGGTGCTTAGATATTTAAAAGGGACATCTGATTTTGCGCTCACCTTCCGAAAGTCAGGTAAATTAGAACTTCTTGGCTACGTGGACGCGGATTGGGGTGGGTCATACGATAGGAAATCCTTTACGGGTCTAATGTTTAAATTAGGCGAGAGTTTAATAACGTGGGAGAGCCGGAAGCAACGATGTGTGGCTCTGTCCTCAACTGAGGCAGAGTACATAGGTCTTAGTCAAGCTTCAAAGGAAGCGATTTATTTAAGGAGTTTGTTAAAAAGTTTAACAAATGATACTTGTGATAAGCCTGTAGTCATTTATAATGACAACCAGTCTGCACATCACATAGCGAGAAACAAGATGAACCATAATAGGACAAAACATATCGATATTAAGTACCACTTTGTTCGCGAAGCGATATCGAATGATGCGGTTGAGGTGAGGTATGTGCCTTCACATGAAATGGTGGCAGATATGTTAACAAAGTCTCTGTCAGGCCCCAAGATAAAGTTAGCTTTAGCGAGATTACCCATTAAGAGGGCGGGGATAGTGAACGTGGTGTAACTTAATTTTTTTTGAAATTAATTGGTTTAGGTTTTTGTAATGGTTTAATCTCTATTTTGTTTATCTTCGATGGTTTCTTGTAATGTGAAGATATGTACAGTCGAGTGCTATATATTTATGTAAACTCGTGCACGAAGGTGCTTATATGCTTATGCGTGTTTAGTTTATATGCTTATGGTACGGACAACCTGGTGCGATTAAAGTGTGATATATACACTCGGTAACCTTAAGGGTGCGTACACATGTGGCAGATTAAGGGTGCGTGTTGAAGGTGTTGATACTCCTTGTAGGCCCTTGCTGGCCGTAAGGTAATCTGTCACATGATGACATAGAACACTAGTTGAAGATGTGTTGTCATTCTGAAATAAAAGGTCTGGGACGATGAGATGTGTCTATTTAATAATTATCTAATTTACTATCGGCGCTAGCACTGTGTGCATACTCTGGCATTTCCAATAGTATCCAGGTAGCCTAGATTAAGACCTAGGCCTGGACCTAACTTATAGAGTCATAATCCTTTCGAAGACCCACTTATTTGACGTTATAAGGTGTCCTGTACGCAATTTGTCAAGTTAATAAAGATTATTTTTTCTTGCCTTTCATTATTCAGGGCCTAGACTCCTGAAATATATAGATGTATCGATATAAATGTTAGACCACGTTAGTATGTTAGTCAGGCTACCTAACGTGACCTAAGTCCACAGGATTGCTGCTAAGGCTCCTGAGATAATGGCCTATGAAATGTAAATTTAATTAAAATTTAAATATTTTTTTTCTTTAACTCGCCATAACTTTTCAGTCGTTTCAGTTACAGTCAAGGTCATTGTGTCAGGAGATAGGTAATTTCATGAGGATTACAGCAGTACAAAACGGCTCGTAATCCATTGTCGTATAGATAAGGATTTTCATTGTTAAATAGTTATAAGCTCGTAAAAATTGTTAATAAATCAAGGAAGCGGTTTGCGGGCCTCGTTAAGGTAAAGATCTGGGGAACGATAGTAACTCGAAATTTTGATCAAATCGTAGTCAACGGTGCGGCACTATCTTCCTTCTCTCTCTCTCTCTCTCTCTCTGAAGACTCAAGCAACCCGCTTCCTGAAAAGTTATGAAGACTTATTAGTGTTTTTATTTACTCCGCACCAAGAAACCTCGTTCTACACGTCCCTGCTACACCGGTCTTCGGGTCTCAGCACAAACACCTAGAACCTATAGGTGCAGGACGTCAACGCGCTCCGGACAATCCTCAATCATAGCGTCCGAGCGATCACGTCCGTCCGGCACAGTGAGTTTGAATACGTTGTCCACAGTGCGACTCGTTTTGAAAACTTTTAGCATTCCGAATAGATTCTTTAACCGTTTTTGAAATGGGGATTGGGGATAGCTTTTTTAAATTAATAGTTTTGCGATTGATGAATCAAATTTAAATATGGTACATTTCTTTTTTTTACGCACTCAGTTATCATTGACCTCCAGAACGCGAGGACACATTTATTGATGTTACCACCCAAAAAAAAAACATATTTTACCTACGATAAATGCTTAAATATTTTTTCTATTCGAACCACTTTTAAGCTTCATAGTATTACTAAGGATTCCAAACCGTGAAACCAAAAAATAAAGTCAAGAAACGCTTACCGGGAAAGAAGATGGTGTAGTCAAGTGCAACGGTAAGCTGTCTCAGGAAAGCTTCCCCGGTCTCGGCGAAGATGTAGCAGTTCCTTAGATGATGGCCAAACATGGCGGACATCAGGTCACAGCGTCTCACGTACGGCGTTTGAGATAACAATACTGGCAACTGTCAATTTAAGTATCCTTTAAGTACTGATAAAGCTTCGGATTTTTTTCTTAATATAAAGATGGAAATTTATTATTTACAATGGATTAATATTTATAGAAAATTTACTTTTATTTGACTTGAACTTGGACTACCAACGAGCTATGGAGAAGGCTATGCTCAGAGTCTCTCTGCGTTATCGAATCAGAAAGAGGAGATTCGTAGAAAAACCAAAGGTTGCCGACATAGTCCAGCGAATGAGCAAGTTGAAGTGACAGTGGGCAGGTCACATGGCACAAAGTAATAATGGTCGATGGGGCCGTAAAGGTCTTAAATTGAGACTACGCAATGGCAAGCGCAGCGTGTGACATCCACCCACAAGGTGGTCTGACGATCTGCATCGACAGTATCGCGCAGGATGCAAGCCGCTTCCAACAGGTCCTATTGGAAATCTGTAGGGGTGTCCTATGTTAAGCAGTGGACGTCCTACGGCTGATATGATAACCTACGCACACACACGATACTATAGTACCTATAGTAAACTTGTACTCGTACTTGAACTTGTATACTACACTATACTAAACTTATGAGGTAAACTACACTATAGCCAACTATAGGCAAAAATAAGTTGGTTACCTGCCGACCACGTTCCGTTACCCAAAGTTGCTGTATGTACTTCCAAAATTTCTTCAATTGGTAATCTGTAACAATTAAAAAGGAGGATTATGCCTTTATAAACTAAACAAAAACATTTAAATGGAAACAATTAAATACTAGCTGTTGCGCGCAGCTCGCTGTGAACATCTCTAGGGTTTCATCCATCTCTGTTCCAAAATTTATTAGAATCGAATTAAAAAAGTCTTTAAGCTAAGTGCTGTAACAGCTTATCGGAGTTTCTTAATGAATAATTACGTCTGAAACTCAATTGCGATTTTTCGTTAAATTTTAAACTGAGTTAAAGTCATTGTTAACTTCTGTTTTCTTTGTAAATGTTGTTGTTTGAATTTAAATTAATAATAATAATAAAAATCTTTATTCATACAAGAACCTTTACAATGCTTAAACACTAGGTTACATAAATTGCAGTGAAGAAAGGTACATATAGATAGAGTATCCCTGACTCCCAAACTAGGAGATCCTGTGACTTAGGAGTCAGTGTTCTGCTGTCACGTTGGTACACAAAATTTTTAACTGCAAAGTGTGTTTTTTAAATTTTTTTAGAAAAAAGATAGGTTTGAAAGCACAATTACATTATTTATTAAACAAAATTTTTAATTAGGAATATAGGAATTTTACTGTGTTATGGGTGTGTATGTGTAGGTAATAGTGTGTAGAGTGTGGATGTGTAGGTATGTATATGAGTGTGTTAATGTGTAGTAGGAGGTATAAGTGTGCGTAGGGGTGCCTGCATGATTGAGATTGTATAATTATATTAGTGTGTATGTGTGTTGCAATGTCATTGTGTATTATTATGGGTCGATCAGTAAGTGTAGGGATTATTGCACGGTTACTGCCGGAGATGAAGTAGTTCTTCTGTACGAGCGTAATCCTGATCTTGGAGCCAATTATGAAGACAAGACTTTACTTCATGATGGCGCAGCCCTGTTAATTGAATGTTTTTTGCGATGTTTTTATAAATGAAAGAGCTTACAACGTAGAACTGTCGCTTGGCGAATGCAGTCTTGTGGCTTATTGTTGGGAAAATCAGTTTTGCTCTACGCTTAGTATAATCTGGTGGTGGAAGTGCTTTATGCCTCCTAAGTGTGGCTCGGAGAACAAAGAGCTGTCTCACTGTGAGTAGTTTACAGTCCGCATATAGTTTTGTAGTTGGATATCTATATGGTTTACAAAGCATAACCTTGAGGACAGCTCTCTGCGCCCTTTCCACTTCGATAAACTTGGTTTTGGCAGCTCCTCCCCAAACCGGAATGCAGTAAGTGATAACGGACTGACAAAGTGCTAGGTAAACCATTTTCAGAATGTTTGTATCTGCACAGAGCCTTAGAGATTTGAAAATATAAATAAGTCGTCTGACTTTTGAAGTAATATTTTCAATTTGGTCGTACCATTTCAGTCCGTCATCAATCACTACACCCAGGTACTTCGTTTGGTTGACGCGAGTGAGCGTTGCGCATGAGCAGTGGCTGTGATCTGAACATGAGTGTACCGTAATTTGAAAATCGGAAGGTGCTTTGTTCTTATAATTAATAGAAAATGGAATAAAATTGGATTTTGCCACGTTGAGTGTGAGAAGGTTTCGTTGTAACCACTTCCCAACAGTCTTTATCGATTGTTCCGCAGTGCGCTTAACATCGTTCCACGTCTTGCCATAAACGACAATTGCAGTGTCGTCAGCATATGTGAAGATCTGCGATTTATGGAGGGACATCGTGCATAAGTCATTTATATAGATTTGAAAAAGTGTTGGCCCTAGCACGCTGCCCTGCGGGACGCCGTAAACCACTGTTTTTTCGTCACTTTGGCATGAGTCGATTTTGACTGTCATCTTTCTGTTTTGTAGATAATCCTTGAAGAGGTTTAGAGTTTTACCACGAATGCCTATACACTCTAGTTTGTAGAGAAGGGTGGGAACAGAGACTGTGTCAAATGCCTTTTTCAAATCTAGGAAAATACCAGTGCATTTTTGGTGGTCATCTAATTTTTGTGTTATATACTGGGTAAGATCGATAACTGCGTCCTCTGTGGAGACTCCTTTTTTGAATCCGTATTGGTTGGATGCAACAATGTTGTACTTGCTCAGGTAGTCTACAAGGCGATAGTTTAACAACTTCTCCATTACTTTAGAGAGAGCCGAGAGTACCGAAATTGGTCTGTAATTGTTGACACAGTCTCTGGTCCCGCCCTTGTGAATTGGATGGACTAGTGCCTTTTTGAAGGGTTGTGGAAATACTCCTTTTGCTATGGAGATGTTAATAATGTGGGTTATTACCGGCACAAGAGTCTTCCGGCAAACCCTGAGAAGGTTAGTTGGTATTCCATCCCAACCTGTGGCGCTATCATGCCTCAAGCCCATGATGGTGGACTCAACCTCACATTCGGCCACCTCAAGAAGTACAAATGAATTAACGGATGTGCTTGGTACAGCGGGTAGTTGCGAAGATGGTGGAATTTTTGTGGCTAATTCAGCACCAATCGTGGCAAAGAAGTTACATACTTTATTAATTGCTACCTTTGAATCAAGTTCGGTGTTCAGGAGTTCGGCAGGTGATGAACATTTCTTTTTTGTATTAGTGATATCTTTTATTTTATTCCAGAGTAATTTGGGATTACATTTTGCTTTTTCTAGTTCGTGTTTGTCATATAATGTTTTAAGTTTTCTAAGGAGACTATTGCAATGGTTCCGATACCGTTTATATGTGAGTTGGATGTTTGGATTATCAGGTGACTTCCGTGCTTCATTGTGTAATTTGTCGCGATGGCGAATGCATCTTAGTAAACCGGGGGTAATCCACGGTTTCAAATTTCTGTTCTTTTTAGATATTTGGATTATTTTTGTGTTTACATTAAGAATATTTTTAATGGTGGTTATTAGTGCGAAGGAGGCCAAGTTAGGGTCGTCTGTACCTAAAATTTGGGAAAAATCCTGTCGTTCCATCTCTGCTTTTACACTAGGGTAGTCTATCTTAGGTATTCTATTTGCAGGTGCTGTTAACTTCGAAGAGTTTGTGTCATCAATTTTTACAAGCAACGGAAGGTGGTCTGTAATATGAGAATCCAGGATAAGTACAGTAGTAGTTTTTTTACTTTTAAGGATGACGTGATCAATACAGGAGTTTATTCTAGTTGGAAGGGAATGTGCGGGTAGCAAACCATGAGTAGCATTGAGGGTTAGGTAGTTAGCTGCACGTTCTGCTATGTTTGTTGGCATGATGTCTATATTGGTATCACCAATGAGACAAATATTTTTGGTTTTGTCAAGGGAGCTTAACACGTTATCCAGACTATGTAGGAACAGCTCAAACTCCGAGTTAGTTTTGTATGAGGGGGATCGGTAGACAGCAATTATTGCTAGTTCATTGTTAATTTGGCAGGTGAGACAGTTACCATTTATGAAATTTGGTTCATTAATCTTGTATTTAATTTTACTTTTGATATATATAACTACACCGTCATTCTGATTTTTTGTTTGTTTTGTGTAGTAAGTGTTATAGCCATCCAACATAGGCAAATCTCTAACTTTGCTAAGCCAGCATTCAGTAAGTATAAGGACATCGCAATCAGCTTTAATTAGAGACAGTAAAGTTAACAGTTCATCAAAATTTCTTTTTATACTGCGTATGTTTATATGAAGAATAGTGGTGGAAGCAGATAAACCTTTAATATATTTATGGCTTTCATTCGGAGTACATTTGTAGGCATTAGCGACTTCGATATTGTCTAAGTCAGTGCTAATATTTTCGATTAGATTAGCCATTAGTGGAGTAAATTATAATAATTATTAGCGTGAAATATGATAATGCTAAGATACACGAAACCCGACGCCCAGGTGAGCTTTTTACCATTTTATAATTACTAGGAATGATGTATGTAAGTGTGATGGTGTGCGTGAGTATCATGGTACTTGTATTAAATAAAAGTGTGTGTGTATGAGGGGGTAGGACAAAGTATGTGTATGTGTGTAATGTGTAAGTAGTGTTTAAAATATTCCCACGTGAAACATTATAGAGAGTTACATCAGTCAGTACAAAAATAAAAATAAAGACAAAAATATTAAAGGATATTGGTTCCAAACAACATGAGAAAACTAATGTTACCAACTCGAGCAGTAGTCATATCTTATTCTGGAGCTCCTGTAGGGTAGATTCCGATGCAATCAGAATTTGCTTATGTTCTAGTTGCTTGCGCAAGAAGATGTTGCCATTATTACACCAACAAAATTTATAATCATGCTGCTTGGCGAATTGTCTTGCCAGGTAAAAAAGCTTCTTTGCGGAATGACACAAATGCTCGTCCACAAATACGGGTTGTTTTTGTCCGGGGAGTCCTATTAGATGTGTGTTCAGTTTATTTTCTTTACTTGGTTGTTTATTATTGAACCCTCGTATACGTGTTATCAATTGTGACTTAATTTGCACGCTCGTAAACTCCGCAATGATCTCTTTGCTGGTCGAGTTTCCCGGGACACGATATATGTCTCGGATATTTGTTGATGATATCGAGCAATCAACTGTATTTCCGATACTTGACAGAATTTTTACGAGATCAGCAGTCGACTCGTTGGGCTGCACAGGAATATTTCGAACCTCGACTGTAGAGGATCGTGACTTATATTGAAGGTCTTTTATTGATTTTTCCAGGGACTCCGTGTATTTGCAATATTCTTTAAACTCGTTCTTTAGCGTTTTCATTTGACTGTTTATTTCATCGTAAAATTTACCTATGGAAGTGACAGATTGTTCTATTTCAGCATTAGATTTCTGAATTTGGAAATTTTGCAGCTTCAATTCAGTTAAATCAGAAACCAGTTTTGTGATGAGGGCTGTTTGTTCCGCCATTACTTTCGCTGTAGCGTTATCATGATCTCGCTTCCATGACGTCAACATATCCCTGATCTCAAGCTTAAATTCTTCTAATTGGTCACTCGAAGACACATCAAGCCTCGGGCGCTTATGGCGTGCGGTTATGTTGGTAAATTCTGGGTCATTCACGGCCTGAGTTATGTTTGGAACCGACTGTGATTGATCCGTTGACATCTTAGGAATTGGACTTTTCGCAGTTTTCGGTGGAGAACGTTGTACGTACGCCATTTAATATTTTATTCGTAGTATTAACAGAATAAAGTAAATTGTAGCACTGATAAACAATCTTCGTAGCAGATAGTAGTCTCGTAGCACTGGTGAGAAATGGGGCGGGGCGTATCCTTACTCGTAGCCGTACCTCGTAGCAGGGTCGATGACGTTTCTCGTAGCACTGTGACGTTGACGCGCACCGTAGCAGATCTTGTGGTCCGCTAATTATGAGTAAGCGTTCAATGTTGGTATGGTGCAGCGGCGATAGGCTCGACACTCCCACGCACCGACTCACGCGTCCGGCAGTTCGTATCCCGCCAATCACCAAAAAACGGGCAAGCGAAATTTGAGGATGGGTAAACAGTATTCACTATGTCTCTTTCTAGACACGCCCAAAAGGCGTAAACAGTCGATATAATCACTTAAGGAAAGACAGAGAATTGAAATTACACTTTATCCACCAATCAGTAATTAGTAATGAGCTCAATTTAAACACACGTCCGTACTCAATTACTGCGACGAGCAGAATGAAATGTAATGAATTCACCCTATGGTTTAATTTAAAAAAAGAAAAACGACGGCTTGCACTCTGGGAGTGCCGGCAGAAGTGAAAACTTGAATAGTAATAAACACACACGAACATTCGCGCTAGCGTCTTACGAATTTTCGATCAGGTCGCTTGTCCTGACGCGAGTTTAACATTTTTTACCCATTCCAAAACAAGTGCGCAACGCCGCTAAAGAAGTTTTCACTTCAAAAAAAATGTATACATACTTAGATTACAAAACATGCAGCTACCTCATCATTTACTAATAAGATCTATAAATTGTATACAATTTTTTTTAGCCTTTTACAATTAAATATATCTTTCTTTATCAACCGAACACTACGATTGTATACTTAAAAATGACAAAGTCGTTTATTTGAAACACGCTAGGCAATCAACAACATATTCATACACTTACTCGAAAGTCCTTGATTCTTCAACATATCAATAAGTTCCAAGGTCACTTTCTCATATGCCGTCAAAGCGTACTTGTTCGAGTACGCCAGCTGGATGGAGGCAGCGACTACGATGGCAGCTAACATCTTCCCGCAGACGAGAACGACGGCTAGGATCGTCATGGGCACCACGTCATCAATCATGAACTCGTCACTACCAGAACTGGTGAGCTGGGCTGCTACCACGTAGAATGACGTCACGTAATTCCAACGTTGTTGTGGTGTTTCACTATTGATAGACAGACGGTCATCATCATCATCATCACATCACCCCGGGATCACCCACTGCTGGGTATAGGCCTCCCCCTTTTTATGCCATTTCTCTCGGTTCTGTGCGTCTCTTATCCAACTATTCCCCGCGATCTTGACGATATCGTCAACCCAACGGCCCTGGTTTCTATGACCGGACCTTGGCCACCATTTGGACAGACGGTCAATGCTAATGAAAGCGATATTTTCAAGACAACCTTTAATGGATTTGGAAAAGATGGAGAAACAATACTGTAGAAGTAGTCTGCTAATCTTTAGCCTGTGAAGCAAGTCCGAGGCTACATAAAGAAAAGGAAAACTCACGGTTTATTTTTGTGGCAGTTAGTTTTTTTTTAAGTTTTTTTTTAGTTTACACTTTTACGTTTTCAAACGTTATACCGGTAAGAACAGCGTCCAAGTACACAACAAAACTTGCTCATTAAATAAAACCAACTCAACCAAACTGAAAGAAATACCGCATCCGATAAAAAAAGAATCATCAATATCGGTTCTCTCAGTCGTAAATTATGAGGTTTTTTTTTTTTTCGTAATAAAATCATCAAATGAGTCCACCCACCCAGGGCAGGGCAGGAGGGACTGTCAGACTTGTACTGACTAAAATCCACAGTGTCCTTCGATAGCCCTTTACGTACCGGGGTAACGGTAATCCCTTGGTCCCGCGACCCCGGCAGGCTTTTGCCCTCTACAGGCCCCGTCACTATGCTGACACTCTTTGGCATGGTCCATGGTCGGACAGCGAGTCGCCCATTACTCGCTGCCCGCATGCCCGCGCCTACGGTGGCCGGAGTTCGTCTTGC
Organism: Agrotis puta; assembly: GCA_943136025.2. NCBI lineage: Eukaryota > Metazoa > Arthropoda > Insecta > Lepidoptera > Noctuidae > Agrotis > Agrotis puta. The sequence continues at coordinate 12,281,672 of OW964175.2, read as the reverse complement.
GACGTCCGACGCCGTGGGCGTCTACCACTGCGGCTGGGGTTGAGGGAGGACGCTGTCCTCTCCTTCAGGCGGCCCGCCTCCTCCTTCACGAGCATGACTGCTTCGCAGAAGGAGGCGACCGCTTCCCACTCCGTCTCGCCCCGCAGCATGGCCTCGACCAATGCCGGGCGCGAGAGGTCTCCGCCTATCGCCGTCGTGAGGACACGGCGGTGCTCTGCCCAAGCGGGGCAGTCCTGCACCGTATGCTCCACCGTGTCCTCCGGACGATCTTAGCAGTGGTGACACCCAGGCGTTTCCTCCCTCCCTATCAGACACAGGAACCTCCCGAAACTTCCGTGTCCGGTGAGTAAGTTATGAGGTAACAAACATTTGATAATAAACGGTCGAATTGAGAACTTCCTCCTTTTTTGAAGTCGGTTTAAAATGAAGAATAGGAATGATGATACTTACTTATCTGTGAGGTGTACCTTGAGCGTCCGTATGACGCTAATAGGGGACGTCCCGATCATGGCCACCAACCAAACGCACGAGAATGTATGGATCATCAACACTACGATTATGATCGTCATCGCCGCCTGCGCAAGATTTAATTCAATAGTTCATCCAAAAAAAACTATTTTTTTATTTATATTTATATAAATCCCACAAAGAAAATAATCTATTAGCGCCGAGGCAATGTTTCAACGACATTGATTCAGCGCTGTTCTGGAATAATTTGACGGAAAACCTCCAACAACTCTGACCAATCTGGAAATCAAACCCATGCTCAGCCGAGCGCCCACGGAAGCCGAGCCGTTTGTGATTCCCGAACATTCATCTTCATATATTCGGTTTTACTGCACGGCTTTGCCGGTTAATACCGACCCAATTATGTGTGCCCAACCTTTTTTTTAACGTGGTAATCCTCCATTGAGTCCTCCCACTGACTGAAATCCACGGTTATCCTTCAATGGCCCATTACGTTCCAGGGTCACGGTTACCTGATGAGAGAGGCCCAAGACCCCGGCAGGCATTCTGCTATCTAAGGGGAGCCCCGTCAGATTGATAACAGCTCTTTGAAGCGCGCGTGGAACACGACGCGCCGTCGACCCGGCCGGAAATCGCCTCGCGACATCCGATGCCGCGGGCGTCTTCCGTGGTAGCTGGGTTGTGAGGTGGACGCTGTCCTCTCTATCACGGGGCCTACCTCCTCCTTTGCAAGCATGACTGCTTCGCAGAAGGAGGTGACCGTTTCCTATTCCGCCTCGCCCCCCATTATGGCCTCGACCAATGCCGGGCGCGAGAAGTCGCCGCTTATCGCCTCCGTGAGGACACGGCGGTGCTCTGCCCAAGCGAGGCAGTCCTACATGTATGCTGCACCGTGTTTTCTGGTCAATCCTCGCAATGTGTGCTGCAACGTGGGCTGAGAAAACGTTATAGACTGATTGTATAAATCAGTCAGTCAATCAGTCAAAATAATTATTTTATTGGCTAAACAAGGAATACCTGTAGAGTCGTCAGATTATTGGTGAGCTCCCTGGAAGTATTGCGATAGAATTCAATCAAATACTTCAGCCTGAACAGCTTGAACGCGCGTAAATAGTGCATAGCTCTGACTGGATTCCTGTTAAATGAAAGTAGAACGGTAACATTTTAATTGTAAGTCTTTTGTATTTGCTTACTTTAAAATGTTTGAGGAATACGGCTAAAAAATTCTCAATACTCCATTGTAAATGGAGGATACTCCGTGCAAACAGGTATTGTTTAAGGTAGATCACAGCCTGATGATCACAGTCTGATAGTTATTGTCATGTTTTTTATAGACCTAGGTTCAATGGAATTGTGATTGCATGATATAGAGAATCTTTAAGTTCTTCATTTTCGTTTTATTAATTAGTAAAAATTTACAACTCACGGGAAACAGAAGCCAAAGAACTCGAATGGAAAATTAAACAGTACGTCAGACCAGAGCCACAGCCTGTGCTTAAAATATCTACGCCGACATTTGAGCCCGTCCATTATGAGCTCACCATGCTTACTGACGTAGCCCTAAAATATAATAATAATGTTGGCTTTAAGAAATCATAAACTGCAAATGCAGTTTTATTATTACAAAGATGCCATCGTTCTTCTTAATTGTCTTATTAATTCAATTAAATATGTTAAACTAATGCAACATAAAATTTGGCACATCAACCGCTTTAGTTAGAGCAGTAGATCTTTGCTAAGCGTACTACGTTTACAAATTACATTTACCTGATGCATAGTAAGATAAATCTTGATATAGAAGTAGATATCCAACAATGAGTATATCCAGAACAGTATGAAGCAGTCGTTGAGGGTCACCAGGTCGTACAGCCCCAAGACGTAATGTATGGTTACAATGGAACATGTCAGGTAGCCGTAACTCTGCAAGTAAATCAATCGTGCAAATAAAATCAAAATCAAAAGTTTTTATTTCACATAGGCCCATGAGGGCACTTATAAAACGTCGACAGCAGGTGCTCGGTTCGGTTTGGTCGATTCCATGGAGAAGAACCGGCAAGAAACTCCATGGTTACTCTTTTAAAATATGGTATGCTTTACAAACAGATTGTTACAATTTTTGAATGCTTAGATATGTGAGAAACACGAAGGCCTGGTAACAAGGGGGAAGTCCTTACTAAAATTAGTGCTACTAAAGAAGAAATATATATATATATATACACACGACTTACAATGTTCTCACATTCACAAAAAAAGAGTAAGGAAAAATCTATATAAAAGAAAGCTATAAAAGCTGGGTTAATTCTATAATGTCTTACAAACTGTAACAAATCTGCTAAGGCAATATAATATTGCAAAACGAACACAATAATAATAATTATAAAAGAAAAAAAAATAAACACATAGCTGTCAATGGTGCTCAGTGCCCAGAATGTTGGCAGTGATGCCATCTTGGATAACCATGCTGATTCTTTGTGACTGTCAAAATGAAGGAACCAAGTCTCCAATGACTGTGTTACATATAAATGTAAAAAATAATACCATTAATCTACTATTTGTTATCTTTTCACCAAGAACTACCAACCCTCTGGTCTAAAGAATTAACAAAACGTTTGACGATCTTCAAAGACTTGGTGGCCACTTGAACCCCATGGCTCTAGTGTTTAAGCCCTAAACGGTTCGGCTCGCTGTATGTTTAAAAGTGCTGATAAACTTGAGCATTCACTTGAGCATTGTAGCGAATGTTAAATTACCTACAGAAAAACGAACGAGAGGGTTTCAGCGAGCAGTCTAAAGAACGTTCTGACGACCTGACTGTTAAGTCTGACATCCTCATAAAGAAATATTTTTTAGCACCCATCGACTAGAGCGTTTGCTAGAAACATTGCGAAAATGTTCGTAGCGATATTTGGCTCTATGTTCGGTTCTGTTTTTTGTCCAGTTCGGCGAATGCTTGATGTTCTGTTAGAAGTGATTGCTCAAGTCTATCAGCACCTTTAAAAACTGGTTCCGATGTGTAGTCGCGATTTCCCGAAATTGTTGTTAACTGCACCGTTCTGTGTTATGTAACTATTGTATTTAACAACACACTGCATTGTATTTTATTTTAGGAAGTGCTTTTCAGTAGGTAGTAAACAAAACTGTCAGGAATTTAAACACAAAAGAGTTATTATAGCGAATGTGGGTATAAGATTATTATCACCACATGTCTTTATTTGGTTTCGCCTGGGCAGAGTTACGAAAATGACCATTAGAGTTTCACTACCCGGATAAAAATAATCCTTCGTTATAATCTATATGCTAATCTATATATATAAAAGGAGAACTGACTGACTGACATATCAACGTACAGCCGAAACTACTGGGGCTAAGAATGTGAAATTTTGCACACGGCTTCCTGTTATAATGTAGGGGAGCACTAAGAAGGGGTTTTTGGAAATTTAACCTTTAAGGGGGTGAAATGGGGGAATTAGGAAAGTATGTAACCCACGCGGACGAAGTCGCGGGCAAAGTGCTAGTAATATTATAAAGTAGAAGGCTTTGTTTGGTTGAACGCGCTAATCTTAAGAACTGCTGATTCGAATTGAAAAAATCTTTTTGTGCTGGATAGCCCATTTATCGAAGAATGGCTATAGGCCATATAACATCACGCTACGACATATGGCAGCCGAGCAGCGGGTGAAACCGGGGAACAGCTAGTTAAAGTCATAAATTATCTATGTACCATTCGTTCAAATCCGTTCAGATTTTTTATGAAACAATAATGAAGATACATTTTTAAATTTTTATGTGCATTAGCGCTTGCGTCGCGTATCGTAAAGCTTTTTCTTTTTAATGCGTATAAATATTTAAAACTTTAGTATGGTAGACGCTATTGACGGGGCCTGTAGAGGGCCAAAGCCTGCCGGGGTCGCGGGAGTAACGGATTACCGTGACCCCGGTACGTAAAGGGCTATTGAAAGACACCGTGGATTTTAGTCAGTACAAGTCTGACAGTCCCTCCCGTCCTGCCCTGGGTGGGAGGACTCATTTGATGATTTTACCACGATAAAAAAAAATGGTAGACGCTATAATAATACCTATTACATTAAACCTTTCTATACGTAAGCGTCAAAATAAACAGTAGACGTTAAGAACTTTGTGTTAACACAGCGAAACCTCAAATAGAGAAGGAAAATATCCTCTTGGCAACAGGCTTTAGCTAAAATAAGTAGGCACGTAAAATGTTTACCTACTTCACATATTGTTCCAAGAAAACCGAGGCACTACCTGTTACGCTCAGCGTGACGCGTGTGATTATACTTACAGAAAATGTTATGAAAATATGTATTAAATAGCTTCTGCAGGCGACTTTCCTCGCGTTAAAGTTCGATACTGTCCCATGCGTCCCATGCGACCATTGGTATATAAAGTTTCCTGTATGTTAACCCCATTTATATATCTACTAGCACTTTGCCCGCGACTTCGCCCGCGTGGGTTACGTACTTTCCTAATTCCCCCTTTTCACCCCCTTAAAGTTTAAATTTCCAAAAACCCTTTCTTAGTGCTCCCCTACATTATAATAGGAAGCCGTGTGCAAAATTTCACATTCCTAGCCCCAGTAGTTTCGGCTGTATGTTGATTAGTCAGTCAGTCAGTTCTCCTTTTATATATATAGATATATATAAAAATGTTATGTTGGTTTGTGTATGCTTCAAAAACTCAAAAAGTTCTGCACCGATTGAGCTGAAATTTTAGCATGTTATATAATCCGCATCAAGGATTGTTTTTATCTATTTTTTGCATCAGTCACATATCCGCGACCGCGAAATAAACAGTTTTTTTTGTGCCACAGCGAAGCGTGGCAGGGTACAGCTAGTACTATTATAAATGGAAATGTTTTATCCAAATCCGTTCAGCCGTTTTTGAATAATTGAGTAACAAACATTAATCTATACAAACATCTTAGTTTCGCATTGTTAATATTGGTAAGAATATTAGTCAGATACGCACGTATAGCATGTTTTACTACATATATGAATATGTAAAGGGAGCTAAAACACTCAATCAAAATGTCAATCAAGTAAGATTTACGTGTAACACGGGGAATTGAGGCTCTACTTGCCTATTTTCTATAGCAAACGAACATAAATCAGTCACAATAACACTTTCGAGCACATCTGTATACAGCCTACATGAATAGGAGTCCATTGCTCCAATGCTCCTAAACTCAGGGGTCTACTCTCTTAGTCAGTCAACGAAAATACAGGCCGAATACGAAACTTTTAAGTGAATTCTACCCCAGTTCCGAATTCATAAGTTCTAACCACATATACAACTGTCCTATCGTGTTGTCACCAATTTTTAATGCGTATCACTTAATGCAGGGCCAGCCTAGTATAACGGGAAATGCCGATAAATATCGACTTAAAATGTTCGTATAAACGTCCACCATCGTTATATTTAAAGGCATCGTTTTATTTGGCTGGTCCCAGTATAACTAATCCTACGTCCTTAAGTGAAAAATAATAAGAAACGCCTTAAACGTCGCCGTCGGCGAAAGACCGAAGCTACGGGTTTCATACTTAGATAGTAGCACCACTGAAAAGAACAGAAAAATATCCGCTACGTAAGCCACAAGGGCTCATTAGAGCGGTATCAATTTACCTGAAATAGGAGCGTTCCGGGCCGCAACAGATTAGAAGCATGAGTGTAGCTGTGAAATGTTGACACGCTCGCCGACGACTTGGCTTGACTCACGTTGGACTGTGACGTGCTCGTTGCGAGCACCCCTATGGATTAGAAACACGATAGTTTGATGACACTACTGTTTGAACGCACGTTGGAAAATGCTGCCAAAGCCTGTTATCTTGGTAAAAAGACACCCTGTGTGTGGCGTAATGCTGCAGACGTCTAGAATTATATTGTTCCGGCAATATTTTTATTTTATTTTTTGCCTTTGTTTACTTTGTACATTTTTGTTACTTAGGATCTAAAAATACTGTGTGATAATCCAGGTTATAAATGACCTGTTTCAAAAATTTCTTCCAAATCCGTTCAGTGCGAGACGAAGTGGGAAGCGGTAGCCTCCTTCTGCGAAGCAGTCATGCTCGCGAAGGAGGAGGCGGGCCGCGTGAGGGAGAGGGCAGCGTCCTCCTTCCACCCCAGCTGCAGTGGTAGACGCCCACGGCGACGGACGTCGGCAGACGATCTCCGGCCACCGTAGGCGCGGACATGCGAGCAGCGAGTGTTCCACGTGCGCCTCAAAGAGTGTCAGCAAAATGACGGGCCCCCCTCTAGAGGGCCAAAGCCTACCGCGGTCGCGGGACTTACGAATTATCGTGACCCCGGAACGTAAAGGGCTATTGAAGGACACCGTGACTTTAAGTCAGTACGAGGCTAACAGTCTCTCCCGCTCTGCCCTGGGTAGGAGGACTCATTTGATGATTTTACCACACCAAAAAAATCCGTTCAGTAGTTTTTGCGTGAAAGATCCAAATAAATTTTCAAATAAATAATAAGTATTAATAACAGTAAGAAGCTAGCTACGGTTGCTTATCTTTTTATAAGGACAATTAGAGAACAAACCTGATTCGAATCTACTAGAGCCACTCCTCGAATCAGCTCCTGATTCTAACGACTCCAGGTCATATGTTGAATCATCTGTGAAATAAAATGTTGCATTAAAACGTCATAACTATAATACGAGTAACAACCTGGTACCCATCATAGCCTTCGAATTGAAAGAAAGACAAAAAAAAATTGTGTTGTATTACAATTAAACAAGTTAAAACAAATAAGACTTGTAGGATTTTATTAGTAGAATTTCGGGATTGTTCGAAAGAGTTTCCAGCGTCTCGGAACGCAAAGACCAGCTGAAGGTACAGGGTGGGTTATAATCTGAAAGAGTCAGCGTCTTCCTTCCACTCCCCCAGAGTGTCAATGAAGCGGTCGCCTCCTTCTGCGAAGCAGTCATGCTAGCGAAGAAAGAGGCGAGCGTCGGGAGGGACAGCCCGAATCTCACGACGCGGAAACCGTAGGCGCGAGGTCGACGGCTTGTCATGTTCCATGCGCTCATCAAAGAGCTGCCAGCCATCTGCCGGGGCCTACCTTAAAGGGCCAAGAACTGCCGGGGTCGCGGGACTGTGTTATCAGGTAACCGTGACCCTGGAATGTAAAGGGCTATGGAAGGAAACCGTGGATTTTAGTCAGTATGAGTCTGACAGTACCTCCCGTCCAGACCCGGGTAGGAGAACTCATTTGATGATTTGATAACGTTACAAAAAAAGGTTAGAGCAACGATCTCGATAGTACGCCAGCATTCATCAGTTATCAATATCTTCTTTGTACGTTTCATTTTGAACTCTATTCAGTCAAGGCATTGTTGCCTTGACTGAATAGAGTATAGTTGCAATGCCATAAGCTGATGCCGGAAGTTATTAATCTCCCCTCTCTACTTGGTAAAGTTACAGTTGATCCAACAGCCCGTTTATTTCCGTGACTCATCTGCTTCGATACAGACACACAAACTTTCAAGGCTTATTTTTTATCTCAAAAATAAATTTCGAACAAAACCTACCAATATATATTTTTTATAATTTGGAAATAAACTACTATTTTCAGCTCCGTTTTAAAACTTTAAATTCGTTTCACGACTTGTAATTAGAGTTTTATCAAAAAAATTTGGGGGACATTTTGAATGCTTGAAATAACGTTTTTATTTTTCCAATGTTGGCCAGCAATCGACAGTTCACGCTCACTATTTATTTATCATGACTACAGAAGTGTTATTTCGATTTTTCACGAGATATTTATCAGCAGCTGCCTTTAATCTGGATTGAACCTTCAATAGGAGTAAATCACAGAAGAGGCCTGCGTCTCAGAAGTAGGAAATTATAGGATAATTATATGCTTTTTTTTTGTCAAAGTCGTCAAATTTGTCGTCCCGCCCGGGGCGGGATGGAAGGGACTGTCGGACTCATACTCACTAAAATCCACCGTGATCCTTCGATAGCCCTTTACTTTCCAGGGTCACGTTACCTGACGAGACAGTCCCGCGCCCCATGCTTTTATGCCAAGTGTGAAATTGTGCCTATTTGCTTTACAGTCACCTCTACCTTCGGGAAGAACACTGATTTTTATCTCAGATTTAACTAATCTTAATGGGCAACTCGCTGTCCGACCATGGACCATGCCCGGGTCGACGGCGCGTTGTGTTCCACGCGCGCCTCAAAGAGTGTCAGCAAAATTACGGGGCCCCTTCTAGAGGGCCAAAGGCGCCGGGATCGCGGGAGTGTACAAATTACCGTGACCCCGGAACATAAAGGGTTTATGAAGGACACTGTGGATTTTAGTCAGTACGAGTCTGACAGTCCCTCCCGCTTTGCCCTGGGTGGAAGAACTCATTCAATGATTTTACCACGTAAAAAAAAAAAGATTTAACTAATCTACAAATTCCAAGAAAAATACTTCACCTTCCGAAGAGTCATCATCATTGGACTCCATATTAATAGGCAAGATGTAATCTCGAGACATTTCGAACGCCTTGTTCAGAGGCTCCTGGATCTTCGGGTAATATTTGACTAAGTTGAAGAACGTCACACTGGGTATTACAAGCAAGTCGAGGCTTCGACTTGCGTATATCGTTACTTCCGAACATGAAATTGGTTGCTGAAAAAATAAGCCAGCTTAGCATATTTATGCACCAATCGACCCTATACATCACTCCTCGTTGCCTAACATGAAGTCTTAAAGTGAGAGTAATACCACTGTGGGAAAGAGACAGAGCTATACAAGTCGTCTAGCGCCATCTCGTTCCCACAATGGAATTACTGTCGCACTGCATCGGTTGTTACGAATGATGTAAACTATCAGGTTTTAGTGTTTGCTGCGTCGGCAATGCGCGTGTCGAAAGCGTTTATAGGCTACGGTGACCCACGCTTTCTATCAGTTAGCCCGCATTCTTGTGTGTCACCTAAACATATTTTTTTAAATTGTTGATCTCGATATCAGCGTAAAGCAGTCACAATTTTAACACCGAAAATGATGTAAAACAATTCTACAAAAGTTTCAGAATATTGCAAAATGTTAGACATTTCAAATAAACAAACAACAATAACTATTATTCTTCACAAATGACAAGATTAGATCCATACCCCCGTGAAATTCCCGAACATTCCACCTGGACCCATACAGGTAATCATTTCATTGTACGATGTCAAAACATCCGCCTGTAATTTACAAACACATTATTATTTCTATGAAACAAAAATATACTAAGAACTGAAGGTTGAAGTACAATATTATAAAATGTTATATTTCAAGCTAACATGAAAACGGTACCAAGAAATGTATTGTCAAGGAATGGGAAAAGGGTCTGGGATCCCATCGAACATTATATTATTTACATTGTACGTATATCCTCTTCATGTTTACAATACAAACTTAGTGAGTTGTGCAAAAGCGAAATAATCGAAAAACCTTTTTCCTACTGTTCCTGTTCACTGAATCAGCTCATCATGTCCCCGGGATACTCAAGCCCATCATTTACCTCGAACGATATTTGAAATGAAAGATCGACTGTGGACACGGTTTTGTGTACGTAATAAAAAAATGTCTATGAATATAAATACGATACTGTATAACTCTTTCACGAGTCTGTGACTTGGAAATAAGGGTTTGATAAGTGAGAAGTAAAAATTTATGGCGAGTACAGTAGGACCTTATCAGGTTTATAATATTTCTGCTAATAAAACAGGTCTTTTGCTTGAATACAGATTAATTTTATTATTATTTATTATATTATTTATTTGTTCGTAATTAAAACTTATTGAAATCGACGAAATGCTACATCCTACAATCACCTATTATTTTTAAATATTTGCGAATTAACGCCTGTGTTGCATCTCGTAAAGATGTTTTGTAGAAATAAAAACTTAATTGCGACAGGACTCGAATCTTCGACCTTCCGATTTAATACACTCTAAAATCTAAATTCAATTAACAGTAGACTTAATAGATCTTCTTAATAAATATAAAAAGTTTAATAAACAAGTCGTACCTTTCCCCGGTATATAATATAGATGTAAGGCTGTATATCCCTGCATTGTATGACAGTATCTCCCTTCAGTAAGTACATCTCATGCAAGTGCTGGGTGATAACTCTGATGAAGGACCGCTCCACCTTCCCGAAGAGGGGAACCTCGCGTAGCGCTCGCTCATACATGAACACCAACGTGTCTTCCATTAACGCGGAGTTGAGACAGCGACAGATTTTCTAGAATAATTTGTCATTTAAATAATGCATAAGTATGCAACCACGCGGTTGCACTGGGCGCGCGTGGTGGATTAATACCTCCTCCCTCTCATAGAGGGGAGGGGGGATTGTACTGATGATGATGATGAGTGCATAAGTACATCCTTACATTCTGTACATGGATTAAAGTTCAGAATGTAAGGATGTAATTAAAGTACAGTCACAATGGCTAACTAGTTTTCACGAAGCCAAATTCAAACAAATAATGTATTGTTGAATAAAAAACGACGATAAAATATATTTCAACTGACTAATGAGTTCTTTCATAATAGGATTACGGAAATGTCCTTGAAAAATAAAATTAAGTTGTTATTCCATACATATTACAATCGTGTATTGTAATTATATGTGTATTATGTATACTAATTATGTGTGTTGTATTTATACCTATTTATTTGTTTGCATCACTGACTACCCTCTTTTCTATTTAAAGATCTTTAAATCCATCCAAAGGTTGTCTGGAAGATATCGCTAATCGCTATCAGCGATAAGACCGCCATTGTACCCTTAGAATTAACAATATTGTAAAACTTTGAATTCATTTTGGTGTACAATAAAGTATATTCTATTCTAAATATGATATAGGTAAGACACGTATATAATGACAATAACAAACCGCTACTGGCCGATAACAAAAGCTCGGTAATACCACAACAACGGAACAAGACAGGGCAGATTATTCAAATATTAATTAAATAATATATCATCGTGACCCAGGATCTAATTTAGTGACAAAATGATGAAGCGACATTGCTCGCCGCACCTGTCACCACTGAATACCACCTGCGGTCGAGAAACTGATAGATATTCGATATAATGTAATATGCGGTGGAGTCAGCATCGGTATTACGAGCTCGTTTAAAGAAAAGTGTTAGATATTCCTGCTGAGCTTTGAAATTAAAATGGAGGGAGAAGAAATTCGAACATTTAATTTTCTTTTTGTCTCTTTTACGTTTAAATTCAATTTTCTATATATTTTCGAGTCATTTGGGGTTCAATCTATAGTGTCGTGGGGTTTAAGTGCTCACAGCGTTTTTGCAAAATTTCTAAATCCCTAATTGATGCGTCCCGTAACCCAAGGGCTGGTTTTAAGAATGGGAATGCTGCCAATCTCTGGAGCACATTATTATTTGACTTCACTGTGGAAATTTTTATGCTATTTTTTAGTTTACTAACTCTTTTTTATTTGTAATACTTTTTTATTATACTGCTAAAAGACCTTTGTGTATTAAACCTTTTCAATGCACATTGTAAAGAAAAGAACCAAATCTATGTTATTCAGCTGTGGTAACGTGATAAAAATGCAAAATTGAAACGAACACAAACACAAAAACTGTTACACCGCAGCAGCCGTCAGCGTTTTACAAGAATTAATGTACTTTCCGTAAAAACTGCATAACGCTATATTTTACAACTACGTGACCAGTGAAATACTTGCTGTTTTTCATTGTTTACAATTTTGTACAACATTCAGATCGTAACACAGTATGTAAACACTGAATTTTAAAAATTTAAAACAATTTTGTAATTTGAATGACGAACATAAAAAAAAGAATAATCTATCTACGAGTATCTACATATTTACTATGGCTTACCTGCGGATTACTTCCATTAGTTCTCTTCCACACGTATTCGAAATACTTCAAAGTTTTCACAGTCAGCATAGGATCCACGTTCCCTTGATACAGAAAGTTGGCTAGATCCTTTGTTTTTTCCTATGAAACAAACGAGGGCTGAGCTCGTTAAAACTAATATAATTACTGTACTGGAACTGCGAAGTCGTAATATTTTTAATGACGGAACTTTAACCGTAATACGAAGTACTAGAGTAACTGTATGGTCTATCTCGGCGGTTAATTAGATTTTGTTCATTGTAACATTGCGGTTCCAATCTTTGTCATATATATTTGGGATATACTTACACACATGTAAAAGTCTGATCTTATGTCAATTTTGTAAACAAATAAGAAATTTGGCTGGCAACGGTTTCATAATAGGATATTGATTTTCTTTCATATTCAGTTCATTAACTTTATAGGTATTTGATCGGCTTTGCAAACACTCGAAATATTGCTTACAATGTTATTAGAAACAATATGAAACGAATTTCCTGTTGAAGTACGCTTACAATATTCATACTATACTTATAGCAAATTTTTCTGCGTGCAAGGTTTAAAGTAACCTAACACGAACCTAACTTTCCGAGTCGGGGTGCCACAAGTCCCGTAAAATCTCTGAAATCCTCATTTTTCTGCTACAAATACTGAATGAATCTTTCAACCGAGCGTGGAGGACTATATCCGATACTATGAGGAATATCTAAAAGCGTTGAAAGGAGACTCGAGGCCGATTTTGACGAAAACTAAAACTGTAATTTTGGATTTTAGAAAACGCCAATCAGACGATAATCCTGGCCAGGAACCGAACTCTCTAATTTTGGAAAAAAAAAATATTTCCTATTTCCTTAAGTTTGCCATATATCATTACTTCACAGAATTTGATCCTAATTAGCGACGCTATAAAATTGGGTAATAATACACGGTGTGATATTTTTGCAGAATCAGCTGGTTCGATTCGTCAGGATTATTGATTTTTCTAAAATCTAATGATGCAGTTTAAGTTATCGTCTAAATCGGCCTAGAGACTCTTTTCAATGTTTTTCGATATTACTCATAGTTTAGGGTGTAGTCATCCACGCCCAGTTGAAAAAATCACTCTGTATGTACTAGCTTTAGCAGTAAAATTAAGCCGAAAAACGGTATTTTCACTTGCCCAGTGAAAGGGCAAATGACTTGAAATGGCTTCAACATTTCTGTGGCTTTAAGTGGCCTCCTAAAAGCGATAACTTTTTATTTGCTACTAACAATGGCGGCCGTCTGTTAATGTTCTACTAAAGAGAACCTTCAGCTAAAGTTGCCCACAAAGAGAGATAACAGGAGCAATAACAGCGTACACATACGTAGCTGCAGTAATTATTTCTGTTTCAATTGAAATAATCATAATATGTAAGTGGGCATAATAAACGAGACTTAATTTTAATTGTTTATATGTATCTGGAATTCTACCGTGACCGTTTTTTTTTTTAACATCAATTAATTTTGTTGACGTCGTCGTCTGGAACAGGGGGTCTAATCTCTAAGCATGAAACCCGTGGTTTCGGCCTTAGTTACGGACGTTTTCTACGCTCCATGACAACGGAGTTAGAACAACAAGTTCAAGCTGAACTAAAATTTAATGACATTGCGATTTGACCGATAAGGTCCTCAGAGTCTGCGCCACCACTCATGACCTGCGGAAAATTAGTAGTACTACATTTTTTAATGCAATTTGATGAAATGACATAGACACTAGCGCCGCATCAAAAGGCCTTCCGTAGTGGCGGTATTAAAGATGATTCACGCTACACCGTGCCGTGTCCGGGCCGTGCCCCGTCAGTGCGCCGTCCGGGTCCCGGATGGGGCACGGTCGAACATTTTGGTGTACTTTTTGTATCCTATGGACACTTTACTTGCTACATCGTTCTCACATAATGTACCATCTCAAGATGAATGATGTAACAAAGGTTCTGTTATAATTTTGGCGATTGAAAAAGAGTGTCCATGGAGTTTCTTGCCCGTTCTTCTCCATAGAGTTCTACGCTTTGGAATGGGCATCTACAGTATTTCACAAGTTTTTATGTCTTGTGACTGGGACTGTAGCACCGTAACTATTTTTAAACTATTTTATTTTACTTTTGTCTCTTGACAATTCAAAAGTGCCTGTAAATGGCCTACTTGAAATAAATGATTTGATTTGATTTTGTATGAAGTGATTCATGTTTGCGGCCCAAACGGGGCACGTCCCACGTCCGGGGCACGATCCCAGCCCGTTGTAGTGTGAATCATCCTTTACCCGTCAGCAGATTTTGACGTTAATTAACCTGTCTTTCATATATTGGCATTCTACATGTCTTCGTTCACGGACATAGAAAGTAGACCCCCAGGTTTCTCTTAGCTTACGCGGTTAAGAACACTGGGGGTGGGACTATAATTAATTGCTTTACTTTTTCTTAAAAAACTCCCATGACAAAAGAAAACTTTATTAAGAATGGATCTCAAAAGTGTATTATCATAATGAGTTTTCAGTAATCTGAATAACAGTCATGTATACAAGTCTGTATTGAAGTATCACGTATTGAATTTTTTTTTTTAAAGTAATTCTTTTGGTAATCGTACTTGTGAAGTGTGTAAGTTGACAAATAAAGACAATAGACACTCTCCTTCTTAGTAAAAGTGTGAATTAGCCAAATATTTTATTGATTTTTTTTGCAGACTGGAAATGTGATTAAATATAAAAAGTTTTGTTTATTTTCGTATTGTCATCCACCTGGTCTTAAACAGGCTGAATTACATGTTGACTTACGTTTTAACATACTTCTATACTATAATAAATCTGTAGAAGGGTCAATTCTGTACATTGAAAATATTGAAAAAATAAATAGCGGGGGGTGTTGCTGGATCGATACCAAACCCAAATATATGATTAAAAAAATTTTTGTCTGTCTGTCTGTCTGTCTGTTTGTGCAGGCATCACATGAAAACTAACGGTTCGATTTCGATGAAACTTGGTATAATTATTCCTTATTATCCTGGGCATAACATAGGATACTTTTTATCCTGGAAAAATACGTAAAAAAAATCTTATTTTTAAGTTTTATTCATAGACGTTGTTCTGTAGAACCGCGAACACACGTTGCATTACCCGCAGTGGATTCAGCGCCGTAATATTTATAAGATGTCATTGTCAGAGTTACTCAAAATGGGGAAATAAACTATCCACGCGAAGACCGACATCCGCGCGGACGAGTCGCGGGCGGAAGCTAGTGTATAATAATAGTGATAAAATAGCGTAGTCGTAGCCAAGACGTAGCGCGTGGATCATGTGCTACGAGCTCGTAGCTCTCTGATCTGTGTGCTACGAGCTCGTAGCACTATGATCTGTGTGCTACGGTTTCGCGTAGCACCCCGTTGTTTCGAATTGCTTTTACATAATAATTTTGTCATCCTTTCTAGCATGACTTAAATACCATTTAACACTGATAAGATGAAACGTAGATGCGACGTACTGACATCAAGGAAATGAAGTAGTAAGTTAAAATAACTTTAATTATAAGGGAATAGCTTGGCGCTACCAAGCTATTTCCTTGTAGTCAAAGTTATTTTAAGGAGTTTGAAGATTTGAAGAAGAGACGACCGTTAGGGCCACCCTTCATACGAGTGCACGCTTGTATCAAGTGTGGCAACTCACCGTCCGTACGGACGGTGAGTAATGGGTGACTCGCCGTCCTATCATATACCATACTCGGGTCGAGGGCGGGTCGTGTACACGCGCGCCTCTAAGAGCTGTCAGCAAACTGACGGGGCCCCCTTATAGGGTCACATACTGAAGGGAAAGTGTCTCACCAGGAAACCGGGACCCTGGAACGTAAAGGGCTGTTGAAGGATCACCGTGAATTTTAGTCAGTATAAGTCTGTGTGGGAGGACTCATTTGATGATTTTACCACGATAAAAAAAAACTGTAAACAAAAATCTTCAAACCCCTTTGTCGAGTATAAATATGCGGAGTCAGTGATACTTTTATATTTTTTAAAGGTTAATTATTTATGGATAATTTGATTATTTTATTGTACTTACGTTATGTTCCAGCAAAGCTTGCGCGGCGCCTGATCGAGTCGAAGCAACATAACCAAACATGAAGGCAAAATACATGAAGCCGCTGATTTTCAGTGCCATTACAAGCCAGAGGTCTACCGAGTTTTGCATGCCAACTGGAGTGCAGCCCATACCTATAAGGTATGAAGGTTTTATAGTGTGAACAAACCTTAAATAGATTCTAGCTGTTTTTGTAAACACAGGCCGAATCAACTCGCTCAGATGAATTCGTAATTTAAAAGAAATCGTAGATTTTTATGAAAAACAGTTTTGTAATATAGAGCGCGGTCTTTTCCTTAAATATAATTTTAGTTTTAAGTAATATTTTTATTTCCACATACCGATCCCTTACAATATACTAATTGTTCAGCATCAGATTGACTTGTATATAAAGCACGCTTAGCATTGAAAAAACTCTTTTCTACAAAGAACAGTCTAGGTTAACTGTAGACTCTTTACAGTTCGAAATAATAGTAAGGCGCACTACCCAACGACTGAAGAATAGAAACACTTTTATTCTACATTTTTAACTGACTTCAGAAAACGAAGCAGGCCTACCGTGATTTCTTAAAGCGAGAATAGTTCCGCTGAGGGAAAGAGACAGAGCTATACAAGTCGTCTAGCGCCATCTAGTTCCCTTAACGGAACTACTCTCGCTTTAAAAATTCATGGTAGGACCCCTGGTTCTCAATTCGATTGTATTTTGATTATGCTTGTTACCCCATAATTACGACTGGGTAAACCGATTTTGATAATTCTTTTTTTGTTCGGTGGGAAAAATGAATTTAAAAACAAAGCCACCAACTTCCGAAAGATAAGTTATTTTACACATTCTTATTGTGGTTTTTTAAGGCGGTTATTATTATTTTTAAGTTTATAACATCGCCATGCATATATGCATTATCCTAAACGATTAACGATTAATTATTTTTACCCGACTGCGCCAGAAGGAGGGTTATGTTTAACATTAGATCATTTTGTCCATTCTTTTGTCGACAAAATCGTTTCAACGATGTCATGTTCTATGTGCAGATATATGGGAGAACTGAGAGGTGATTGTAAAGACCGTGGCCTTATGCTGTAGTTTCAGCCTACTCGTACCTCCAAAATTACTTGCTTTTGGATTCCCCTACCCATTCATTCACCTTTAGCATTGGGTAACAAATGGTTAACGATTATTTCAATTGAACAAACCCTAAATTCGAAATACATTAGAATCAATAATTACTTTCCTAAACTATGTTCACGTTTTAGTTTCCAAATATATAAATAAAATAATGTTTTTGGAAATCAACTTTAAAAACCCTATTATTTATTTACAGTCATTTCAAAATAGTCACCGTCAATTACAATTTTTCACACTTCACAACATAACTTAGAGTCACAATTTAACTTAACCAAGTGATAATCCGATAATCCATACACAAACTTACAACTTCATACATTACTGTGAGCTCAATTCAATATCAACTCTACTCGTAAACATATAGAGTACAAACTCGTTAATTTCAAATTCAAAATTAATTCTATTTAATAAAAAAATCCTATTCTAATTTAATTATACTTAATATAAATACAATAATTAAGGTAAAAACATTATACTTAACATATTATTATTATTAAACCCTATTTGTGATAAAGTTGCTCATTCTGAAATAAACTCAATTCATACTGGCACATAATTTAATATTGACAGCACGGCTTAACGGTTGGCAACTGTGCCTGGGCTGAACCTATGTACGATTATCACTACAAAGTATAAAACAAAGTCGCTTTCCGCTGTCTGTATGTACAGAGATCAGAAAATCCGTTGCGTAGTTTTAAAGATATAAGTATACATAGGGCTGTCCCTATATAGGGCCGTCCCTGATATTGATACGGTTTTAATAGATAGAGTGATTCAAGAGGAAGGTTTTTATGTATATAATATAGTTTAGATTGCACCCGTGCGGAGCCGGGGCGGTTCGCTAGTTTGTTGTATGCAAACCATCCACGAAACAAACAATTATTCGAGTAAGAACATGTTAAATAGAAAGAGGGACGTAGACAAACCGTAAGTCCTTGACATAACCCTGTACAACGCTCCATACATTACCTGTAACCGGAGTAACAATTAGGGGTAGTACTAACCAAGGAAGAGTTCGTAAACCCAATAGAACGTATATGAGTACTCCGTGACTGCATCTGGGACAAGCATACAAAGAAGTGGGATCACAGGTTTGTTATATAATGGTGAGTGGATTATTATTAGAGTGGTTTTTTTTACCTAGTATAATCATCAAATGAGCCCTCCCACCATTACTATCAGACTCGTAGTTACTAAAATCCACAGTGTTCTTTAATAGCCGTTTACGTTCCGCGGTCATGGTTTCCTTATAAGACACTGCAAGCCCGGCAGGCTTTGGCCCTCTAGGGAGGCTCCGTCAGATTGCTCACAGCTCTTCGAGGCGCGCGTGGAATACGACGCTCCGATGAGCCGGGCATGGTCCATGATCGGACAGCGAGTCAACCATTACTCGCCATCCGCCTAATATTTGTTGTTTTAACTTTTGATTTATAGAACATTGACATTTGATGGCTGTCTATCTTTTGTGTGTCTTCAAGCGACTAACATAATTGGCTCTCTAACAGTATCAATAAATTACAAATCTAATTAGTTCGTCATTTTTAATTTTGGAAAATAACAGACACGCTTTTTTTCTTTTATAAAATACCTAATTTCTTTTTTAATTTATACCAAGATCAAAAATCACACATCAGAACTCAGACGACGTCAGAATTCAATAAAAAATGTATTAAATTGTGACGTATTGCCAATTTTAAAAGCGTCGTATCTCCGTCACTTTTGCTTAACGTAACAAAAGACAAAATACGGGATGAATATTTTTAATAATCTAACTGACGGACTTATTAGAATGTTTCAGTCAAATAGCCAGATGTCAAACTTTGGCCAAAATACTTTAAGAACAAAGCGGTTATATTAAAAATGACAAAAAGCGCACAGTTGACTAAAAGTTTGGCTAAAAAGCTGTGTAGAATCGTGGAAACGTAACACAGATGATTAATTAAAGCCCATAGATATCGTTTACTTCAGTATGCTAGCGATAAATTACTTGGGAGTTAAAACAATATAGAACTATGGCAAAGAAATATCATACTAGTGAAAAATATATACTAAAAAAGATGGGTTGCAAACTATGTTACGAGTATGAACTCCTATCTCAAGCTACATGGTATAGGCGGAAACCTCTCGCGCCCGGCATTGGTCGAGGCCATGCTGCGGGGCGAGACGGTGTGGGAAGCGGTCGCCTCCATCTGCGAAGCAGTCATGCTCGCAAAGGAGGAGGCTGGTCGCGTGAGGGAGAGGACAGCGTCCTCCTTCCACCCCAGACTCAGTGGTAGATGGCCACGGCGATGGACGTCGGCAGACGATCTCCGGCCACCGTAGGCGCGGGCATGCGGGCAGCGAGTAATGGGCAACTCGCTGTCCGATCATGGACCATGCTCGGGTCGACGGCGCGTTGTTTTGTGAAGGACACGGCGGATTTTAGTCACCCAGAGCAGAGCGGGAGAGGACAGTCTCTCCCGCTCTGCTCTGGGTGGGAGGACTAATTTGATGATTTAACCACCCAAAAAAAAATCTACAGGGTATGACATAAATCTGTTAACAAGCAATTACTTAAAACTACAATAAAATGTTCACTTACATCTAAAACCATACTTCGCATTCGAAACAATCCAGACCTTCGTACAATTAACCAAAATATATGGCGTGAAGGGGGCAAGGTACGGCTGACAAGCATTCACAAAAATAAACGCTGTAGTAAAGTTGATAATCGAGACGGCTATAGGCAAGAACTTCAGTAAGGCTACAGCTGGATTTATTCGCATTATATCGGTCTCCCAGTACGTGAAAGCACTTGTTATTCTCGTCACCTGTACAAAAATAAGGTATCTCTACGATTAAAGTGGTTAAATATCAACTATTTTATCGCTCAGAAAATATAGAGGGTTATTTGTAAACCAATAGGGTTTACAAATAACCCTCTATATTACCCAATATACTCAAAACCAGCTTACGGTTCCTTCTACTCCCTAAAAAAACGACGGGTTGCACTCTGGGAGTGCCGGCAGAAGTGAAAACTTGAATAGTAATAAACACACACAAACATTCGCGCAAGCGCCCTGCGCCGTCTTACGAATTTTCGATCAGGTCACGTGTCCTGACGCGAGTTTAACATTTTTTGCCCATTCCAAAAAAAGTGCACAACGCCGCTAAAGAAGTTTTCACTTCAAAAACTATTGAGCTACCTTCTGTTTGCTAGTTCTACTCGCTACCGTATCGTGCGCGATGGGAATGTGCCTAATGTTCAGTGAATACTATTGTGTGAAGATCGGCACTGTATCTCGATACGATTAGACAATATTTTTGTTATTTGTTGTTGTGTCTTTTGTGTTGAACACCTTTTTCACGGCGTGATTTTTCTATACGTATGAACATCGATTTTCTATCGGAGTTGTTTTGTTTATGTATAAAAAAGGTAACTGGTACTACCGTGCCTCCGCCAAGACGAGCCAAGCCAAGCGCAAGGGCACTACCTTTTCTCGAAGTGTTTCGTCGCTTTTTGTTTCCCTTTTCTGTGTTACTATTGTCACTTACCAAAAGCATTCGATTCAGTCTATATAGATCCATATCGGTATTGTCGTTTACTATTTTAAACTGTAATAAGGGAAAAGTGTCATCATGAACATGTAATAAACTACACTCTTCACATATTATGTATTGGATTTCAGTAACATTGGACCAATGTAAATCAATTACTCTTATGGGGGTAGGAGGAACAGAGTGGAAAGTTCTCTCACTACCCCGGTGAAAAGGAAGGTACCTTCCGACCAGACGGGTGTTGTGTCTGGTGGGCTTTCTGCCCGACATTCATTGTCGGAATGTTCTATGTGTTCTAATTTCGCGGATAACTTTGATTGCGCGATGTAGACATCTTTCTGATGTAGTTCTTCCGTCGTTGCAGAGATGGCGCTAGTGTCGTTTTTGTTGACAGTTATTATGTTCGCTACATCACTCCCCTCCGGAGACCGGAGGTCGATAGTAGTAGTCCAAGCCAATTGTAGTAGTCGTAGATGCCGCAATGTTCACAATGAGTCGGAACAATTCGATGCGGAGAAGAGTTGCCGCAGGGTTCACGGTGAGTCGGAACAGTCTGCTGCGGTGAAGCGTGATCCCAGTGAGTCGGGATCCGGCGCTGAGTAGCATTCATCATAGTCGGATGAGGAAGCGCCGCGAGGTGAAGGCTATGACAACCAGGAGGATTCGCACTCGACTGGCTGAGATGTGCCTTAGTGCAGGAGCATGGTCGCTCGAGGAGGTTGAGGGTGCTGACCAGGTATACGCCTTCTGCGCATGCTGATGGTCAGGGATGCCCGTTTGAAGCTGGCTGGCTGGTTGTGGTACTCGTTGCTCGAAAGCTTGAGGAAGTGATGCAGGTGATGATGACGTCACGTTGCTCGAAGGTTGCGCTTGACGTCCATTTCGGGGTCACCAGTTATGGGGGTAGGAGGAACAGAGTGGAAAGTTCCTGACTACCCCAGTGAAAAGGAAGGTAGCGCTGACGATCACGTCGGGGTCACCAGTTATGGGGGTAGGAGGAACAGAGTGGAAAGTTCCTGACTACCCCAGTGAAAAGGAAGGTACCTTCCGACCAGACGGGTGTTGTGTCTGGTGGCTTTCTGCCCGACATTCATTGTCGGAATGTTCTATGTGTTCTAATTTCGCGGATAACTTTGATTGCGCGATGTAGACATCTTTCTGATGTAGTTCTTCCGTCGTTGCAGAGATGGCGCTAGTGTCGTTTTTGTTGACAGTTATTATGTTCGCTACACTCTCAAATAATTACGTTTATGACATACCTACGACATTTGAGAGAGGTGTCCAAGATAGTGAGAAAAACTGGTTTGGACCCAAAAAAGTAAAAACATAGTTCTATAAATTATTTTAGTATCGATACTTTTAATTTTCAGACTATTTTCAAAAACAAATGTGCATTGGCCACGAAAGCAAACGAACTTAGCTGCTGCTTGCAGCGCTTTTTTGTGGCCTTATAGATAACTAGCACTTCGCCCGCAACTTCGTCCGCGTGGGTTACGTACTTTCCTCTAAAAAATTCGAAGGCTGATTTTTCATTAGATAGAACATTTTCCATACGAACAAAATTCCCCCTTTTCACCCCCTTAAAGGTTAAATTTCCAAAAACCCCTTCTTAGTGCTCCCCTACATTATAATAGGAAGCTGTGTGCAAAATTTCACATTCCTAGCCCCAGTAGTTTCGGCTGTACGTTGATATGTCAGTCAGTCAGTTCTCCTTTTATATATACAGATGGGCATACATTTGTTTTTGATGCTCGACGCTGACGACGCTTGCAGCACAAGGCAATTCGCTTGATGCGTCGTATTTCGTGGTCCTCGCGTTAAACAAAACAAATGAATACTCACAACTTCTTCAAAAGGAAAGACGCTAAGAATATCCAATATGAAAGCGTGCTTCAAATATCTCGTCACGGTCAATAGAGGATGGGTGACCAGCAGGGACTTCTCGTTGTAATATGCAACATACGCCATTATGACTATGTCTATGTACAGTACTAAGTCCGTCCAGTTGTACGCACCACCGTGTCTATGTTGTTTCGACTGAAATTTTATAGAAGGTTATGGTTAAAAGATTCATGTTACATCGTCGGCATATAGGGCAGTAAAGCATCAGTTTTTTCTTTTTATTAAACTTTACGACGGTCATACCACTGAAAAAAACTTAAATTAAAACACTCAATAAACCATAGATTATAAAATATCCTCTAATCTTTAAGCACGAATCCCGTGGTTTTGGCTATAGGCTGCGTTTCCACTGAAGTGAAGCGGAGCAGAGCGGAGACGAGCTGTGCCGCGATTCAAAGTTAAAGTCAAAGTCAAATCATTTATTTCAATTAGACCATCAAAGAGGCACTTTTTCACCAATCACATCGCTTGAAATCCACATCATCAATCCAGCTGATGCACATGGCTTGGTCCTACATGTGCATCAGCCATTGTGATTGGTGAATTGCGGCACAGCTCGTCTCCGCTCTGCTCCGCTCCGCCTCAATGGAACCCGCAGCCTTAGTTACGGGTGTTTAGACAACGAGCACGAACTAAAAATATTACGATTTGACAGGTAGCTCTTTAGAGTCCGCCTACCATTTATGACGTGCGGAAAATTCGTGATCCTACATTTTTAATGTAATGACATAGACACCAGCGCTGCGTCAAAAATACTTCAGTCGTGGCGGTATTATACGTCCGTAAATATGATTTTGGCGTTAGTTACGTTTGTTCATTCGCATGCGTACCCGTGTCTAAGTTAAAAAACACACCCACAGGTTCCGAGTTCAAAACAAAATATAACGTTTTTCATGAAGCCACTTTTTGTTAAAGTGTGCAATTTAAATGTAATTCCTTAGATTGTGACGTAGGTATCGAAGGGGATAATAATTTTTTTCGTTTTTTTTCTTCAATTCTCTGTAGCCTCCCACGAATCTGGACTTTTTTTTTCGTGGTAAAATCATCAAATGAGTCCTCCCACCCAGGGCAGGGCGGGAGGGACTGTCAGACTTGTACTGACTAAAATCCACGGTGTCCTTCAATAGCCCTTTACGTACCGGGGTTACGGTAATTTGTGAGTCCCGCGACCCCTGCAGGCTTTGGCCCTCTACAGGCCCTGTCACTATGCTGACACTCCTTGAGGCACGCGTGGAACACAACGCGCCATCGACCCACGAATCTGGACTTTCTATAATTATGAATTATCCTATCACATAATTTTCTAACCGCGAGCTTATCGGCCAAATTTCAAATATCTTAAAAATATATGGAACCGCGCACTAACTTCAGCCTTTCCAATAACCTAATAAAAAACTCCGGCATACACTCAACACTTTCTTCAAAACTTGGTTCCATCGTACCACTGTAATACAATAAAACATTCAAACTTACAGCAATATCGTACGGCACAGCGAATATGTAGTAAAAGGCGAATATGAAGCGAACTGCGCACCAGAACTTCAGGAACATTCCATGGGGAGTGATGCATCCCGGCAAGAACAGATATCTGAGGTGTCTGCGGAAGAAGGGTTATCTAACACCAGGGAGTACAGACACAATCATATTTTTATATTGTGTTACTGCTAAAATAAGTAAAGTTTAGACTATTGTTTGTGGGAAAATGGTAGCGTGGTATAATCGTCGAATAAGTCTGATACTGATATCCAGCTGCATCTGGTTTGACTGGAAGCCGACCCCAAAATAGTTGGGAAAAGGCTAGGCAGATGATGAATCGTCGAATAAGTCTACCTAGAGCAGGGCAGGAAGGACTTTCAGTCTTTTACTGACTAAAATCCACGGTGTCCTTCAATACCGCTTTACGTTCCGAGGCCACGGTTACCCGTTAGTCCCGCGACCCCAGCTGGCTTTGAGCTTTTATTAACTTAGATTATAAAATGTCCAGATTCCGTGTTTAAAACAAAACGGAACGTTTTTCGTGACGCTCCTTTTTTGTAAATGTGTGAGTGAGCGCCACGCTTGCATTTAAATGCATTCTAATTTTTACAAATAATTACGTAGGAATTGAACGAAGGGGACAATTTTTCTTCGCTTTTTGGCTTCATTTCTTAGAGGCCTACTAGGAATCCGGACATTCTATAATCTAAGATTGTTATAGTCAGAGAAAAATTTGAACCCAAGTAGATCTTTTATATCTGACAGCCAACGTTTTTCACGCGTATATTGTATACGCGCATATTTTGTTTCTAGATTGTTGACTTAGTCGTTGGCCGTAGTAGTAGCAAGCACGACCGCTGAACACGGGATCTTTGGTTTGAGTTCCCGGTCGGGCAAAGTTTCTCAGTACCTTAGGATTTTATGGCCAATTGTACGCAAAAGGCTCCCTCCTATTACATCACTTGTGAAAAGTGAGTGTACTATTAAGGTACACGTATGCTTTAAGGGTAATCAGACGTTACGTTAAAGTTAAGAAAAAAGACGATAAAAACTAATGTAATTTAGTCAGAATAATGTATATTCTGGCCAGCATTCACCACATTCAGAACAGTTTTAAATACAACTCCTGTTAGTTTAACTAATGCATCTGAAATGTGCAATATTTTTCTTATAAATGGACCATTGTTTTTCAAATAGCACGAAGCTAGAAATGGCTTCCTGTTTAAAATACAGTTTCATCTACATACACATACATGGCTGTAACGCTCTTTGTGTATGAAAGGTGTTTATTCTGACAACGTGATATAAATTAGCTTTCGTGTAAAAAAGGAATCCACGAATAAATTAAGCAATTTGCTTTGTATGTTACGAGAAACAAAATTAATTCATTTATTTTTATTTGTTTTTTTTTATAGCGTTGAAAAATCACCCATTGAGTCCACTCGCCCTGGATGGAGCAGAATATACTTTCAGACTTGACTGACTAGACTAAGGCTGCCTGTCCATAGTAGCGGAGCGAGGCTGCGGAGCAGAGAAACGGAGAAATAGTTACCAATAGGATTGCAGTAAATCTTCACTCCTCTCTTTTGGTGCAATCCTATTGGTTAACATTTCTCCATTTCTCCGCTCCGCAGCCTCGCTCCGCTCCTATGGACAAGCAGCCTAAGAACCAACCTGTTCCTTTAGGTGACCTTTGTGTTCCGGTACCGCCGTGCCTCTTTAAGACAGTCGACGATTTCGGCAGACTATATGGCTCTATAGCCCACTAACCCGTCAATTTGTTGACAGGCCTGCGAATAGGATTATCCAGTAACAAATAATTGAAAATCTATTTAGTCCGTCATGTCACTTTATAATAATTCAGTGAAAAAAAAAAGATTTTCTTACGCAACAAAATAAAAATAGGGTTCAAAAGTAAATATAATAATAATATAATAACCAGTTATTTTTGTGAACTAATCTATTGCAAACATCATTCATCCGCACAGGTCGTAAAAAATACTCAAATCAAGTTATAATTATTTTCTTCTTTTTATATTCGTGTTTATTAAGACGCATCTCTTAAATAATGAATTATTCCCAATTAGAACAAGCTCAAATTGAAACTCGCCTGTTTTAACAAGTATTGTTCTCGCAATAATAGAGCTAATGAATCTCATAAAATTGTAGCACAACGTCTTACATACCTCAATACGCCTAACTTGTTGAATGTCCTCACAAAATGGTTCCTCTGCTCTCTTGTGGTAAATACGACGAAACTTTCTTTTATCTCTTGCTAGAACAAATTATTTACTATGTGAAACTAGTAGGTACGGTACAGTACTCCCAAATGAATAATGCACATGCAAATCTTCGCTAATTGTCGTATTCCCGGAAACACCCGAATCATTGAATCGGAGAGAGCCCTAAACACTTGCATTTTGCACCTTGTTCGAAAGAAACAGGAGTCAATGTCAAATGTCGAATCATGTGAAACAATTGAAAACAATTCGGGCGGTCGGCGGTTGTCGCCGGTCAGTCAAAGGCCCGTCAGTCGTCTTTATATATTGGTGGTGACTGCACGTGTTCTCTCTGTGTGTAATTATATAGAGCTGCTATTACACACCCTTTTTGGTTTTGTTTTCAAAGATGAATTCGTTTTCCTCGCTATTTACTTACATCGAATTATCGAATCAATTTCGTTACTGGTAAATCAATATTTATCTCTTTTAGCACAAAACACATAATTCTACTAAATTATGCACGAAGAAAATGCACTTAACCCCTCTATATACATATCGTCTTCCGACGCTCGGTTAATACGACTGTTGCCGAACAGTGACGAAGATTTCTATGGGATATTATAAATTGCATATCAAATAAATAATCGCCTATCAATACATACTCATCATTTATATTCTTTTTTACATCAAATAACTAACTTCACCACAAATAAACTAAATTTTTTACAAAACTCAAACTGCAGATAATTCGAAATTATACATCAATATGACATTACTTTTTTTCTCATAATGCAATACAGTTAAATTTATTTTTGTACAAAAATACTACATACATAGCATAAATACTGACTGCACAGCAAATTTTCCATATTTCATAGCAAAATAACTATCCCAGTCGCATATTAACCAGTAAGTACACGCTGGCACCCCGACTCGGACAATTTAGGTTAGAAGAGGATGGCGGGGTCTTTCAGACCCCGCCATCCTCTTCGTGGTTATTTTTTTTTAAACCACCCAAAAGTAGGAACCCCGCGAAGCGGGGCTCCGTCGACATGCTGGGAAGCGTGGACGCCCCGCGAAAGCAAGACCCGCTTTAATAGTTCAATAAATTACTGGTATGTGGTAATTAATAAATAATAAGAACTGTGACTAATAAAATGCTGTTTTATTTAGAAAAACTGCTGTAAATAATATAAAAATAGAAGCTATATTTAAAAGAAAAATAGTTAACATGTATAATGTGCATTAAGATTATTAGCTGTGCATTGATGAAAAAGCTTTTGCTTTAGGAAAAATCGCTGTACGCTGCAAAAATAAATTGTAGTGTGTTTAGTGATATTTTGAGTTGAATATTTTGCTGTGCAATCAGTAATTTTGATGGGAATTCGGAATCTTATTGCATAGAAAAAGGATATTTTTTGATTTGCATTTAAATACTACCCGATTTCTATGTGCATTATTAATTTTGGAGTACTGTACTACTACTTGTTGGGCTGAATGGTTCTGATACATGTGTCATGTTCGTGAACGGGCGGGGCGCTGTCAGTTGAGACTGGTCATCTCTTAGCTGCCACGGTTTATTTAAATTATTGATTATTTTAAATAAATAAAATAAATAAATAAATAAATATTCCACAACTATTACACAACGCCATCTAGTCCCATGCTAAGCAGGGCTTGTGTTATGGGTACTAGACAACTGATAAACATACTTATATATTTCTAAATACATACATATTATAGATAAATTACACCCAGACACAGAACAAATGACCGTGCTCATCACACAAACATTTGTCCTGGTGGGAATCGAACCCACGACCTCCGGCATAGCAGTCAGGGTCACTAACCACTAGACCAACAGGCCTGTCAAATTTTGTTTCTGAACTGTCTGTTTTTTTTTTTAATTTTTAAACTTGCTACATCGTTCTCACATAATGTACAAGACGTCACATAATGTGTCAGTCACCGGCACAAGTTTCATATTTTATACCCACACACCCGGGATCATCACGTCTCAGTTTAGTCAGCGTCGTGCTACCGTCGTTGCTCCACGTGTGACCAATCCGTAACTTGACTGATGTTTTTGTTCAATGATTCAGTCAAACCAGCGAAGTGACTGACGAACGACGTGACGATGACTGGCGTTTGTAGATACGTACACAAACCGTCACCGATCCGTTGTCGGTGACGTGACGGTGACGTGACGTGACTGATGTGTGTGAATGCACCTTTATTCGACAAACGCAGCCACTTGAGTTCAATAGTAGACTCCCTTATTTCAAGAGTAACATATTTCGATACTTATACACATTATGGTAAACTTACCGTAATTCTGTTAGTTTTCGTGTCCAATCGACCGATTAGAGGTTTTGCGTCCTCGTAAGCCGCGGCCTGGGACTTCAGTTCCTCTGTTTCTAAAACCTGCATATTTGTGGCTGAATTTTAGTATCATATAGATCGTCTATAAAAAAGAACTGTGGTTTATAATGACTAGATACTTCTCCAGATATGTCTGAGACATCGACCACACAGCCTATAGACTCCTAATAACAGGCGACCAATGTCTGTCAACACATTAGGCAAAAATGTCTTATAACCGTCGTCACTCACCAAGCTCGTATTAGTTTCGACCACTCCTGTGAGCCGTAAACACTTCCGCATTACTCCTTTAAAAAATCGAGAAAATAGACATAATATGTTCCCTTATACAATACGTTTGTGTGATAAAAAAAGCCGGACTTCAAATTTCCTGAAAGACGGTATCACATTTCATCGGTAACTTAATAGTTCCATAATCTAAATTAGATTAAATTTCTGACAATATTTATCGGGGTTCATCTTATACTGGTCATACTTGGCGTCTTTATGATTCCGTCCCTTTCTTTTGCAAATATTTTTTTCGCCATCTCTTTTCGTCGATTTTAAGTACACATATTAGTGATGTTCTAAATCGTACAACCACCTCTGTTGTCGATAAAGCAAAACAAAAACCTATAACTATTAATTTATACAAAAAATATTTTTTCAATAATTAGAAATTACAACAGATGTACATCTGATAAATTGTGAAACTTTAATTTATAAATTTTAGATACCCACACGATCTTGATTTAAAAAATAAATGGATAATTGCAACCAAGCGAGAGAACTGGATCCCATCTACTTAAAGTGTAATATGTTCACGTCATTTTAGCGAAGATTGTTTTATTCTTATGAAAAACCGTCGATGTCTACTAAGTTGAGCAGTACCAAAGTATTTGCCGCTTTTGGTGAGTTTAATTACTGAACTTGTTTTTCTGTCTCCTAGGCAAAAAATATAGTTCCGGAAACTTTCTTCTTTTTCGTTTTGCTGCCGCGACGGTATTTATATTTTATTGGACCAAAACCCCGTCATCTCCACCGCATTGTCGGTAGCGGCGAAGAGATCCGTTTGGCTGCATGTTTTTGGGCTAACTCTATAACATCGCGCTGCATTCAATTTGATAGGCCTCACCAAAGACTTCGAACATAGCTTATAATAATTACGGAAATTTTAAAACATTGTTTTTATTCATTTTTATATTTTACCTACATGATTCAATCGTAATTACAATAAAAGAAGGTAATTGAATGCAAGTATGTAAAAGCATGTTTTATTAAATACAATTTAAAAATGTCGATACTTTCTTGTTTGATTTAAAACCGTCCCATCCCTAGTGACATGCACTGACCTTGAATTGACCAATCAGGACGCAGTAACCCGTCCCCCTCGCTGACGTCATACCTCAGCAAGTTGGCAGAATAGTTTTCGTGCGTTTTATCGTGTATTAGGTGTCTATAGGCTGTGTGGTCGATGGTCTGAGAGGAGCTACAGAGTTAATATCGCGTGATTGAGGAACATGCATCCATTTATCGAATATTTCGCATTTATAATATTACGTAGTTAAGTAAGACAAGAAAAGCAACTAAGAAGGAGAGTGAGCTCCATCTGTCAACTGTCACTTGAAAATAATGTTTAGCATTAAAATACTTTGTGCAAATTAATTATAAATAGTGTAAATTTTATCTTTATTATTTTGTTAGAGTTATTTTCATATGGTAATTGTTTAAGCGTGCATGACTTCCCAAAATGGCGTCAACTCTCCTTCTAAGTTCAACAGCATAGTACTATCGGTTCTTCTTCGTTAAATAAATATAACTTTAAGCTCGATTTATCTATCTTACCTAACATCTTAATCTCGTTACTTTAATCACATAAATTGCCATTTACTCCCTGAAAATTATACATCTTAATATAATTAGCTTACGTTAAGAAATTGAACGTAAATAAACGTTTATAAAAAGATACCAAAGGAAATTGAGTGGGCGAGCAATCGATTAGGAAAATCGAGTTGAAGAACGTTGAACGAGTTTACAGTCAAATTATATTTCTGCGCGTTTAACGTTAATAACGTGTTTTATGGAAATTATATATTCATTGCTTGATTTCATGTAAAGATTTTCTTGATGTTATATAATTACACAATAATATTTGTTCTGATTTTCGATAAAAAATGTATTCAATGTCAATATTTACAATATCGTTCAGAATTTTGGTATATCAAAAAAGACTAATTGATACGGAACGGATGTAAATCATAAATTAGCGTTATATCGTTAAAAATGTTTTAGTTACGAATAAGTCTCTAAAGTTTTTACAGTTATCTATTGCCATTTTTTCTCCGTACAAACACCAAATAGGAAGTCAAATGTTTTACATAAAACTAAACAACAAACAGCTATTGTACCTTCAACATCGCAAGCACACCCAGACGCTAATACATCACACACAGACGCCTGCATACAAAGGTTAGCTCATATCTACCTATAAAATATATAGGTACAAAAGGTATATTTCGTACAGCCAATGAAAACAGACCCACTTAAGCCTTTGTCAAACAGACTGGAGTGGCGAATGCGAAGCGTGACGATTTTAATTGTAATGTATGGAATTGTTTGAATCCAGTCACAAAGAAAAGCGAAAGAGATCCGATAGCGTGACAGAACTATCGGACTGACGTCTCGCTTCGGTTCGGTATCGCTTCGGAAACGCTTCGCTTTTGCCTGTCTGTTTGACAAAGGCATTAGGGAGCTAGCTCATGGCACAATTCGTGCGATTCCTCCTTGCTACTACAATTTAATGATGCAATTCGACGGACTTGCGTCGGCATGGCGAGCGTGTTTTATTTTCCATCTACCCGTAGAAAACCGCACGTTTTATGTCATATGTCGTAGTGGTAAGGATGATTTTCACTTGTAGTTGGGATCAGTCGGATTGCGTCGCATCGCGTCATCAGCAAGTTTTTAGCTACACATATTATTACGAAGAAAATACAGACGCACGCACACATAGTAGGAATGACAGGCGATCTTTAGCGTTTTATTTGACATCTGCTTTCCCATCATTATTAAATCACAATGGTCTTTATGCCAGTATTGATATGGTCGATTTTATGATAGGTAATGTCATGACAGTTGGTGATACTGACAAGTCTGTTAAAATCACAAATTGCTTTTTATTGTTAGCATACTACATTTGGGTCGACGGCGCTTTGTGTTCCACGCGCGCCTCAAGGAGTGTCAGCATAGTGACGGGGCCTGTAGAGGGCCAAAGCCTGCCGGAGTTGCGGGACTTACGACTTACCGTGACCGCGGTACGTAAAGGGCTAGTGAAGGACACTGTGGATTTTAGTCAGTACAAGTCTGACAGACCCTCCCGCCCTGCCCCGGGTGGGAGGACTCATTTGATGATTTTACCACGATAAAAAAAGTATACTACATTTGCATATCGATTGTTTCTATCTACTCGAGGCATGTGTGCACTTGTACTCGCTGTACGTGTGATTCTATATGTGTGCGTGCGCTTCTGACCTTCTGCACATATCTACTCAGCGTCTCATCTGTTGTTGTACTGCAATATTAAATGCATGAATCACCGTGATAATGGGGTGACTAATGTCCGGGAACGTTCCCCAGCATTGCACCAGGGCACTGTATTCCACATGCAGTAATATGCAGTTTGTTGATGTCACCACCGTGTATACCTGGACAAATTATATTTTCATTATAATATTAATGAGAACTGGCTTTTGTTGACTCTGATTTATATGAGAAGCTAGGACGGACTATTAAATGTATAATATGATAATAATCTTGCAAAAAAAATGGACTTGTTTTCGTATTAATTAAAATTGAAAAATTTACTAAAACTTTTGTTAAAATTAAACTTGTTTAAGTTTGACAAAGTTTTTGAGAATTGAAACGACACTAATTGTCATTTAATTATAAAAAGAAAAATCTACAAAGACATAACCCTTTCGGGGAAAACTTTAATATTATAGACAGGAAAAGGTTTTGTTAATAATTGTTTGAATAAAGTTTTGATTTTAATATTCATAATATTCAAACTTTAATCAAACAATTATCACAAGAGAACAGGGAAGGAAAATTAAAAACTAGAACATTATACAAAATAGCAAATAAACCTAAGTATTTATAAATACATTTTACCTTGGGTAAGCCAAAGAGCATTTCAACAACGCCGAAATGGGTGCCGGGTCCTATGATCATTTGTCTTTTGCCGAGATTATTCAACATGTAGCAGTGGCCCTGTAAATAATTATTAGTTTAAGCCCTGTCTCAC
This sequence comes from Agrotis puta, assembly GCA_943136025.2. Taxonomy (NCBI): domain Eukaryota; kingdom Metazoa; phylum Arthropoda; class Insecta; order Lepidoptera; family Noctuidae; genus Agrotis; species Agrotis puta. The sequence continues at coordinate 12,248,295 of OW964175.2, read as the reverse complement.
TGTTGACGATAAAGTGTGATCCATTTTCTCGCTCAAAAGTATATTATATAAAATAGAGTTGTACTTGTCTGGGGCCACTGCCGTACCCGTATATATATTTTTCAGTGTTGACCCACATTAGGAATTGGATCTATATTGTACAAATATTTGTTACGTGCCGGTATCGAATTCACAACACGCAACGCTGCAGTCAATCACTCAGCCACTGCACTAACGGCACCGTCATACATTGATCACGTGCTTTGCAAGAAACAGACTCCAGTTTGCTTCTGCCCGCGGGCATGAGGTCGTCGAATAATGTGTGACTCACGACTAATGAACCATGCCCGGGTCAACGACGGACGGCGCATCGTGTTCCACGCGCGCCTCAAACAGCTGTCAGCAATCTAACGGGGCCCCATAGAGTGTCAAATGCCTGGGTCACGGGTCAGGGTCACGAGCCAGGGTCACAGGACAGTCTAAACAGGTAACCGTAACCCTGGAACCTATAGAGCTATTGAAGGAACACCGTGAATTTTAGTCAGTACAAGCCTGACAGTCCCTCCTGCCCCTACCCTGGGTGGGAGGACACATTTGATGATTTTACCACGCTAAAAAATAAAAAGAAGAATATAAAAAACACAGTCGTTGAGAGCTTTTCACAATGCACTACATACAAATGACTGGGCAGAAATTAAATCAATGGTTTCAATGATAGGTTATCGCTTATCGTCGGCAGTGCGACAAGAGCCTTACTTATGGGTCCTTAATGATCTAGGTACTTAAAGCTTGATCACTTTAATGAGTCTAGTGGAAAGTTAGGTAATGAATTATTGTTTTGTTTTGCTGTTTTAGAAAATAGGTAATATAGGGAGGATTTAGTTTAAATTAAATGCCAATTAGTAGGTCAATGGCCAAATTTATTCATAGTTACGACACGGTTAGCGCAGTGGCTAAGCGATTGGACTGCTGCGCTGAACGTTCTTTTTTTTTTTTAAAGTTCAATACGTTTGGCGCTAAACATTGGTGGTAATTTGAAGAGCAGGCTGGCTTACGAATTGAAGGTCGTGGGTGCGAACCTAACCAGGTGAATTACTTTGAGCAATTTATTCTTTATTTCATTCTTTCTTTCTTTCTTTCACCACTGCTCTCAAAACGGTAAAGGCAAACGTCGCGACCAAACATGTGACATCTATCAAGTACCAGCCTGCTGGGGTCGCGGGACCAAGGGATTACCGTGACCCCGGTACGTAAAGGGCTAGTGAAGGACACCGTGGATTTTAGTCAGTACAAGTCTGACAGTCCCTCCCGCCCTGCCCTGGGTGGGAGGACTCATTTGATGATTTTACCACGATAAAAAAAAAAAAAAAAAAACTATCAAGTACCAAACCGCACAGGGCATGCGTGGAGGTTTATGGCTCACTCCCTCCCACAGAGAGGAGATCTGTCTCCCAGCAATGGGAACATTAATAGGCTGATGATGACTGTTGGTGCAGTAGCTCAGTAATCGTATGTGTTTCGCGTCGCGTGTTTGAATCCAGCATGCAACATGTGCATGTATGATCATCAGGATCTGGCTGTGTGTCTCAGTTATATAAAATGCTCTGTGGTTGTTTGTGTTTGTAAGTTTAACTGTTTACAAACACATCCAAAAGTCATAAAATAAGAACAGCAAAGACTTTAAGTGTAAACTGCTCAATCATAGAGGAGGAAGACGCGACGCTGCGCACACATTTCAATAGAACGATTCAAAATCTAACTTTGTACAGGGTAAATTTTTCAACTGGGCCTGTATCGGGCCAAAACTATGAGTAATATCGAAAACTGCTGAAAAAAGTCTAGAGGCAGATTTTGACAAAAACAAAAACTGCATCAAAAACGGTGAAGGAAAACATCGCGAGGCAACCGACATGACCTAGAACTAAAAAGACATGTGACAGCCAACAACCCGCACAGGGCCCACGAGGTGGATTATGGCCCTCTCCCTCTCACAGAGAGAAGGCCCATGTCCCAGCAGTGGGAACATTAATAGGCTGATGATGATGATGATGATGATGAAATGTGCATTTAGTTTTCATGAAAATGGGCCTAAAGACTCCTTTGAGAATTTTTCGATATTCCTGGTAGTTTTGGATTTGGCCAACCACACCCAGTTGGAAAATTCATACTGTATACAAAAAGAAATATTTCTAGTATTGTCGCGTCACGTCGCGTCGCGTCTCAGTGTGATCTGATGCTAAGGACTCAAAAGGACGTACCTTTTGCAAGATATACATATCGCGTCCGATGTCTGCAGCATGCTGCACCACCTCATTGTCAGGCAGTACCAACTTCCTTGTATTGCTGGCCACGGTTTGGAGAAAATCCCGGTTCATCACCTTAAAATAAATATTGATCTAATGTTACTGCTGTTATTAGTGCGAAAGTTAGAGAAAATTAATGAATAGATGGCTGAATTCTTGTTTGTTACTCTTTGACGCATAAATATTTTTGTTTCTTTTTGGAAAACATTGCCCCACACGTGGAATTTCTCCCGTATCGTGAGTGCGTTTACAAACATAGAGACTCACATATACAAACACCCAGACCCGGAACAATTACTTGCAGATCATACAAATATTTGTTCCGTGCGGGGATCGAACCCGCGACACGCTGCGCAGCAGTCGATCGCTGCACTGCGCCAACCGTGCCGTCAAACTGAACGGGTTCTGATCAAAAATGTGTTCTACTGTGAGGATAATAAGTGGCATAATTATTGACTACATCATACGCTTGTTGTGACAGAATCTTCAAAAGGAGATAAATTTTACGCATTGAAAGTAGAAATAATTAAAATATATTCGCCTAGAAACAAATGAAAATGCCCTACATCTGTCTCGGATACTCTACTTACGACGCTTTTGTTCACTATTTTTAATTACGACGAAGATTTCAGTTTTAAAATATGTGGTTTCGTTTTTCTATTTTTTTAATTCTATCCACAAGAGAGCAAGTAAGTATCATAAAAGCCGTGTAATTTTTTATGTGTCTTAATTGTTTCAAAAATCAGACAACGATGTAATGTTGCACAAATGATCCTATTTTTCTCGTGATTGATTATTTTTAAACCACCTGGACGTCTGCGTGGGTCAGTAAAAAGTAAAATGAATAGAACTGAGGGTCTAAAATGGCCACTTAGCAATATTCCTAATCATACACATTGTAAATGAATAATGGAAGAATAGCCAATGACGTTGCTGGAAATTCTCGAAGTGAATCATTAGGAGAATTGCGTAAAGTGGCCGCTTTCAACCTTCTGAACAAAGCAGCTTTATGCCAGGTCCCCTGTGCCATGTTTTCGTATTTTACAAATATGAAACGTTGTTAGCTAACATGCAGGCGTGGAAAGGCGTGGCGGAACATAAAATGTTTGCCGCGACGAACGGATAATATGGTTTTGTTGAAAAATGGTACAAGGAACCCGGCTATACAGGTTTATACGTGAATGTATGATTCGGATTTCATTAGATGAAATATCACTGGCCAACAGAATTGAGCATACAGGAGTTTCACAGGTGGTGTCGCAGTGGTTTTCTTTTCAACAGTATTAAATTTAGTCGTATACGCTTGTTTTTAATTGTCTTGTGGATGCCCGGCTAGGTACCCACTTAAAACACAAGCGTTTACGACAATATTTAATGCTGCTGTGATAGAGAAACTCTTCAAGAGCTTCTGAAGAGTTTCTCTATGGGCACAAAGTCACGAAAGACTATAATATATGAAAGTAAAGGAGGACTACATCTACCTCCACATTAGGATTTATCTGACAACGTACCTGAAATAGCGGACAGTAAAGCAAAGTTTCGACCATCTCTATGGAAAGCACTTCTTGTTGGATGTTTGTTGACATATCTGCAAATATTTCCTCGGTAGACACCGCGTGGTTATAGTACCTGTTTCGTCAAAAAAATATACGTTACAACGAATCATAATTACATTTGTTACATATTTTTCAAAGCGTTGTATTGGTACTACAAGCTTTGTAGATTCCGTCAATTTTGGGGCGAACTAAATTTTATCAAAAAATATTTTCATAGTCCAGTATGCCATGAATGAAAATATCTAACACAAATAAATAAGAAAATTGTTACAGTACAGAATAATTAAGTATCTAAAGGTGTTGATAACATGATCATTCACCTATAATAAGCATTCTTGAACGGTGATAAGACGGCGAGTCACTCATTACTCGCCGTCCGCATGCCCGCGTTTACAGTGGCCGGGAATCTCCTCGCGATGTGCCATCTCTACTTTACAACATTTTAGTTATTAAATAAATCCTCTCACCACTGTACACCGAAGAACTTTTTCACCCGCCCTTTGATTTTTCCACTAACGTGATTTACTGAGAGGAAATAAAACAGCTCCCTCATGGATTCCTAGGAAAGATGGATGGAGTAAAAATAACGTCCAGGAAAATATTTAGCTGTAACATTGTAATGAAGATGGAAGAATATGTCGTAGTGTACGTACACTAATTTGGGCTCTCTTTTTATGGCTGTATATAGAAGTGAAAATCTAACAAACCCAGAATATTAATCGTTCTGAAGTGAATGGAGCAATGTTTTTTTTTTTGTTGGTTGGAAAGGTATCTTTTTTTTTACGTGGTAAAATCATCAAATGAGTCCTCCCACCCAGGGCGGGAGGGACTGTCAGACTCGTACTGACTAAAATCCACGGTGTCCTTCAATAGCCCGTTATGTACCGGGGTCACGGTAATTCGTGAGTCCCGCGACCCCGGCAGGTTTTGGCCGTCTACAGGGGGCCCCGTCACTATGCTGACACTCCTTGAGGCGCGCGTGGAACACAACGCGCCGTCGACCCGGGGAGCCACGCGATCCATGCAAGCATTTGATCAAATGTCGCCGCCACCTATTGCGTCTGTGAGGTCACAGCGAAGCTCCGCCAAAGTGGAGTAAATGCATACATTGGGGACACCCGGACGTGAAAGAACCTGTCAACCGAGTTCGGCGAGACCTGCGGCGAAGCTGAAGGTTGGTCTCTCTGGCGAGTCCACAAACAGAGGACTTACTGACGATTGCAACGTATGCAATGAAGAAATGTTCCGTCAGATTTTCACCACAAAACCCAAAACAAACATGACGTTAAGTTTTTACATTATTTATCCACAAAGAATACAAAAGTTCGGATACATTGATAAACATAAAATAAATTTCTTAAAACCATCATCATTCATTTTGATCATCGATTTTCACAACCCAGTAATTGAACAACAATAAAAAATCCAGGTCAATGGACAGTTCAAATACAATCAATTCCGTTTCTATCATTCATGTTCACTGATTTAGAAGATTCGAATATTGTTCTTGTTTTCGACACTGATTAAAATCGTATTTCTCTTATTCTAAATGTTGATTACATAAAGGTATGTATCCAGGTTGTTTTCATTAAAATTCCTGCGAAGCTCCTTCTTTATTCAAGTATCCAATACTTTGCAATCACGTATTAGGCATGAATTAACGGTATTGGCTGCTATCGTTTTCACTTGAAATATATTTAAACTTTTTGCTATTTAAATTAAAAGTGACTGCGTACCTTGAATTTTAACTTCCTGTAGGTTGAGAGCAAGTAGTTGCTGCAGATACTAGCTGTGTAGAAGCAACTCAGGTATGCTCCCAATACAAATAGGAATATTACCTGAAACATTATTTAATTCTGCTTTTGTAAACGCTTTTGGTTAGCATCTTGCAACCAGCGTATCTATACATCTTAGTTATGCTAAATTATCATATTATCAGCTGTTATTTCCTGTACAAAACCTTAGGGTTTTTTCATTAAAGCCTCGATCAATAATACGACTTGTGACAAGTGACACGCGCGGCCGACACTTATTTATTTTGTTCTCATTATGTATGTGGAGCCCAACTACACGTCAATAAATTGTGATAGATATATATCACGTTATTTATATAATCGCCCATTACTCGCTGCCCGCATGCCCGCGCCTACGGTGGCCGGAGATCGTCTTGCGACGTCCGACGCCGTGGGCGTCTACCACTGCGGCTGGGGTGGAGGGAGGACGCTGTCCTCTCCCTCAGGCGGCCCGCCTCCTCCTTCACGAGCATGACTGCTTCGCAGAAGGAGGCGACCGCTTCCCACTCCGTCTCGCCCCGCAGCATGGCCTCAACCAATGCCGGGCGCGAGAGGTCTCCGCCTATCGCCGTCGTGAGGACACGGCGGTGCTCTGCCCAAGCGGGGCAGTCCTGCAAACGGGAAATACCCTTAATTTTTGCGATCATGGACTTGAAATCATCGATCGACCATCATCGTGATAATTTTCCTGATAGTGTGGTCTCTGCTCCTATCGGGACATGCTCTATAATATAACTTCTTACACCATAGAAATATGTGTGTTGCTTCACACACAGCTATGAAGATATAACTAATGTAGTTTTTATTAGGGTGGATTGTATACACTATGTATGCATTGTTATGTGTCTACAAATAAAATTTGCATGTCTATAAAAATGTCACCACTTTATATCGCAGGCGGGTTGGTGTCTGTTATCATGATTCTCTCAGGGCGCCCATTTAGAATTTATAATTAAATGCGTGGGTTAGCCGACAGGGTTGCCCATCATAACTCGAACCTCATGACACATTTAAATTATGGACGTATAAAAACGCATCTGCGGTAATCCGGGAGTGAGTTATTGTACCTTTTTACCCTTCGAGTTTATTGTGCCTACCCGTATTTTATATTGTACAGATAAGTCCAACACTTCAACTTATATGGCTAGAGATATAAAGATGGATATCTAAATTACAAGAGATGAAAAATATGCTTAAAATAAAGTTTCTCTCCTCTCGGTATTTCTCCTGTATTTTGGGTGCGTTTAAAAAACATTTAGGTTCATCTACACTGACACATCTAACCTGGACTTAGACGTCTGATTTTTTCTCTACTCCAAGGGATTATAGACTTGAGTACTTGATACTAATTACAGTTTGATACCTCCACGCGTTTTTGAAAAAAAGGGTCAAACGAACAGACGGTCAACAAAGTGATCATAATTAAGGCTAAGCGTGCACTACGTTTAATCGTGCGATTTTTATATTGCCGAATGAAATTGCAAACTAGTTCGTGAAATGACAAACTATTTTTTTTATTATTATTAATAACGCACACACTGCAAATTTCTCTTGAGTCGTGGGTGCGTATACAAACATATAAACTCACATACACAAACGCCCAGACCAAAACAACTACATATAGATGATATAAATATGTATTTGCTTCGTGCGGGAATCGAACCCACGACACGCAGCACAGCAGTCCGATCGCTCAGCCACTAGGTTAGCCGTGTCGCAGTGCACGGATTTGAGTGTATTTCTGTAATTCAAAGATTTACGATTTTTTTTTCGCAATTATTTTAATCCTAGTGCCTTAAGGTTCAGTTTTTTTTCTAGTGAGGTACAGAACCCTAACCACAACACAATCCATAATACAAGTGAAAACTGACAGTGCCTGAAAATACTGATATAATAGTAGATAAATCTTTTTGTTAGAACACCAATCCCGCCGGTTTCACCACAATACACAAAAAAATACAATTTTATGTGCCAACATTTCCTAAAGGTAACAATAAAGCAATATTTCCAATATCTAGTAAATCTTACGTGACTGAAACGAACAGACATGAAAAAACATGGGCCCATAATAAATCGAACCCAACACTCCATAAAACTTCTTGTGCATAGAACAAAATTTCAGAGAAAAATATACGATTATGGTGTGCGAGGTAATGGGAAACATACGTGAGGTAAAATATGAAGTCTCAGTGTTTCTGTATGGGATGCCAGGGTTCGCATTTTTACAATAGATTACTATACTAACTTTCTGGATGACTAAAATTTATATTAGGTTTTTACCTATGAAATTGACTTCTGCAGTATTGGCCATTTCAAATAAAAATAATTTTTGTTTGGCTAAAAATTCTAATTTTAAATCAAGAAAATAAGAATTGGATTTTTTTTTCCAAAAGTAGTCATTTGTTTTTTGATTAGTGTTACATTTTCATCGCATTTCAATCTTTTTCGTTATCATGGATACGTTAAAAATTCGAGTAACTATGGAATACGAGTATGAGTACTGTCGTGGCACCAACGCGGTACAAGCGGCACGCCAAATCAACGACGTTTACGGAGCTAACACTATAAACCAACGTACGACCTTTTATTGGTTTGCTCGCTTCCGTTCTGGAAACAACCTGAAAAATTAACCTCGCAGTCGTCCGAACTCTTTGGTCGACAATGACGAATTAAAGACGATTGTGGAATGTACAATTCTATATATGAATTAGCAGCAGCTTTCGACGTTAGCATCAAAACAATATTGGTCCATTTGCGTCAAATTGGCATCCATGGACTTCTACTAAGTCCCATAATTTCTAGAAACTTCCGGTCAATCAATCTTTCAAACAATCTTCAGTAGAATTGTCGAGAACCTTATAGCTTGGTCTCGCAATTCGATCTACGTAACAAAATTTATTGAGACTGATCCAATAACTGGGTATTTATGACAAAATATCCTTTCTAGTAGTTAATGTAGATCACTGCCCAACTTTTGGTACAACACTCACACCTGTAACATCGGTATTTTTTTGTAAGTATGTACTTACCACCATAAGATCCAGGTCCCCAGGTGCCAACGCCGAGCTGCCAGTACCAGTGAACACGGATGTTCCGAACAGGAAAGAGGTCTTCATAGGGCTTTCATGATGAGCTTCTTTGGCCATGAATACCTTGGTCTCCCAGTATATCAGTTGGGACATCCAGGACTTCTGTTAGACATTCAATAAAATGGAAATAGATCAGTCAACTGTAGACTAAGACTTTTATATAAATCTGCTTGATGTGTCTGAACATTTTGACAGTGTGAATTAGCATGCATAAATAAAAAAGGTTAATATTTGATTGTTAAAATTTTACAGATTGGGTTAGGCTTACCTGCTGGCGTCTGTACAGCTGATTTAATAATGGACGAAAAAAAAATCATAAGGTTCATCAATTAAAATTAACAGTCCATGGTACTACTAAGGAAAACCTTAATAATTTCGCACAGTTATAATTTCCACAATTATAACTCTCAGCAGCCGTATAATGACGTCTTAAAGAGAGAGCAGTTCCACCGTTCTGTGTCCCACACTTGTGGGAAAGAGACAGAGCTATACAAGTCGTCTAGCGCCATCGCGTTCCCACAGTGGAACTAAGCTCGCTTAAAGATGTCGTAATACGGCCTTAGCACTGAAAATTCAGAGTGCTTTTATTTAAGTATTAATTTTGAAGTCAAAAAGTTTTGTTCAAGAGTGTTTTTCAGCGTGACTTTATACAAGTCCTAGCTTTGTCCCGCGGTTTCACCCGCGTTATGTTGCGCTTTTGGCCTTATGGTGGCCCCGTTATATTTTTTGAGGTCCGCGCAGCACACAACGCGCCGACGCTACGTCGCCTAAGCCGGGTCAGTTGTTGGAATATTTTTATTGCTTTTGCAATATTTTCATTGCTGCTCTACTCGTATTAGTCCGAGCGTGATGTTATATAGCCTAAAACCTTCCTCGATAAATGCACTATACAACACAAACATATTTTTTTCAGTTCGAGTCAGTAGTTTCTGAGATTAAGCAAACAAAGAAACCTTTCAGCGTATAATATTAGTACCTATAGATTTTATATACTTACTGCACGACATAATTTCCTTGGGCACGCAAACAGATATAAGAAACATCCAGACCAGTAGCAGAATATCATGAACATCAAGCAGAACTTTGACAGAACCAGCAGCTGTTAATATAAACATAACATTATTTCCTCTGAAAGGTTAAGCAGAATTGTACTTAATACGTATGGTATGCACCTAATACCATAATTTACTACGTTAAAGATCGATACGGGTTGAGCATACCGCCACCACATTTCTTTTTTTTTGTTTTTCGCCAACGCAACTTTTAAGGGGCCTTTTACAGTCCACTAGCGCCGCCAATCGAAAAAATGTCATAACTCGTAAATAGAATCAAAAATACAAAATGTGGTCTGTAATTACTGTAGAAAAGGCAAGAAAGGCATTCTAAACATAAACGGCCGTTTTTTGTTACAAATGCACGATTCAGCTAAACAGCTAGGTATATTTCAAGTGTTGACAATGTGTTATAAAATTACGTTATTGCCTTTACAGTAATTACAGTAATTACAGACCACATTTTGTATTTTTGATTCTATTTACGAGTTATGACATTTTTTCGATTGGCGGCGCTAGTGGACTGTAAGAGGCCTTTTAACGAAACTAGTCCAATAGTATGAGACGAGTCGCATTCCTCAAAAATATGTTTTTTTAAAACCCTGTAACTAACCCTGTTCGTAAACGGGGTATCGAACCCAACACGTATAATTACACATAAAAAAAATGTATTCTGATATATATTTTATTTTATTTTATGGAAACAATTGCAGTTCAATTGCACAATTGTAGTTCAATTGTTTTTATTCTGAATATATAGTTTTAAGCAAAAATCTAAAAAAGATCAGAGAATTTAGAGATTTTTGAAAGTTATTGCAAAGTTTTTTTATGTGTGTATGTTCAGCAATATTGCTTGCGACCTAAACAACGGAACCATCTTCAGATTAAAATTGGACGGTATTAATTTCATATCCTCCAATAGTTTAAGGTTTTTTTTCCAATAGGTTAGTTTAAGGTAACGTAAACTGTGCTACAACATAGGTATATTAAATGCTATGTAATGATGGATAGTCTTAGTACGCGTTCCCACACGTCCGTATTTCCTGTTCCGGTGGCCTACCATGACGTCTTAAAGCTAGAGTAGTTCCACTGTCGGAAAGAGACAGAGCTATGCAAGTCGTCTAGCGCCATCTCGTTCCCACAGTGGAACTACTCTCGCTTTAAAATGCCATGGTAGGGCCCTGGTCCGCTTCACCGTACAAAAAATTTGAATTTTCTGCTTTTACACCACAAAATTGATAGGGGACCCTTAATAAGACCTTCAATCAGAGCTTATGTCCGATCGATGGCAATAGGCCCGTCCTTTATTACATAGGACCTTAACATAATGGGTGCTAGAGACATATTCGGGTTGACCGGATTCGAAATGATTTTGCACCGGCTGGGCGTCAAATCGAAAGCAATTTTTGCCGCCCCGCTGTTCCAAATCAGGCCGCCTTGAATTTTATGATTTTGCCCTAGACATCTTTAAAGAAAATACAACAAATAATATCAAGCATCTAATCTCCTAAGGGTTAACACGTGTACCTAACACTCCGTTCACGACTTTATTCTTAGTTGTAAGCGGAGCGGTGGGCGACGCGTATTACACTTTAAAGCCTTTGTCAAACTGACAAGCGATAGCGAACAGGACCAAAGCGAAAACGAAGCGATACGAGACGTCAAACTGGGTGCAGCGAACCGAGGCGTGACAGTTGTATTAACTGACTTTTTATGAACGACGGCCAACGGAACAAACACGCTTTCGCATCGGTTCGGTCACGCTATCGGATCACTTTCGCATTCGCCTGTCTGTTTGACAAATTTCTAAACATCATTAACGAACCGGACAGTCAGTTTCCTTCATGATAAATGACCCATTTTATACGGTAAGATTAGGGAAGATGGGTCAAGTTACACAGGCCAGTGACCGTTATAGAGGGCAAGCTTATTTAGTTGCCAACAAACGCCCAACAGAAGAATCAATAACACTTAGTACGACTCAACAGAACCTCTTACTCGATAGATACGCATCGGCTTAACCCTTTTTTGTTTTGTTTAAAATCATCAAATGAGTCCTCCCACCCAGGGCAGGGCGGGAGGGACTGTCAGACTTGTACTGACTAAAATCCACGGTGTCCTTAACTAGCCGTTTACGTACCGGGGTCAAGGTAATTCGTAAGTCCCGCGACCCCGGCAGGAATCGGCGTAACCCTTCGGGGATTAAAGATATTATCAAAACCAAACCATATAAAAACATTTATAACATACTTTCACGTGACTGTCAAAATTCTCAGCCCATTTGTTAATATAGTCCCACAAATGCCACACTTGTAGCGTGGGAAACAGCTTCGCTATCTGGCCTGCAATAGTCTCTCTCTGAGGGTCCAAAGTGTCCGTGAAGATAGAGACAGGGAATACCGACACAATGTCCAGGTAGAACCCGACGGATGCCATTTTTATTTCTGCTATTTCTCTTACGGTTTCTTTTCTTATATTCTGAAAAAAGATTAAACTTGAATGGTGAAGAAAACATTTGTATATCACTTACGGACCGTTCACGATCTTGCGACTGCGAATGGTGATTTAGCGCGGGGCAGCGAGCTGTAAGATCAAATGTTTTGAAATGTTTCATACACGCTACGACGCGCAGCCAGTTGCAAATTCGCAAACTTTTCTTTTCGTGGTAAAATCATCAAATGAGTCCTCCCACCCAGGGCAGAGCGGGAGCGACTGTCAGACTCGTACTGACTAAAATCCACTCAATAGCCCTTTAGGTTGGTAATTCGTAAGTCCAATTAATATGTCTTACTCGCCAGGCCCGCCGCACCACTTACACACAAACCAAAATCGTGTTCGGTCCGTTAAAGTCCACGCCCTGTTTTTGATCCTTTCATTCCTATCGTTTTTTTTGTTCTGTTTATAAAGAGTATTAAACTCTGTAACATTTATTGTGATTGTTAGTTTAACGCATTAGCAAAACTGCATGGTTGACATTATGGCTGACCGATCGACTACTATGCTACGTGTCACGGGTTCTATTTCCAGAGCGAATATATGTTTGTATTTCTTACAGATAGTTGTTGTGAGTTTCACTGTTACACGATATAAATCACCCACAATACAGGAGAAATTTCCAAGTGAGGGGCAAAATTTCGATCACGCTGCAATCGCGGCGGTAAGACCCCTCTTTGAGGAGTGGCTGGAGAGGCGACACGGCGTCCTCACTTTCCGCCTGACGCAGGACCTCAACGGACACGAGGTTCCTGTGTCAGATTGGGCGTGAAGAAACGCCGCACTGTGCTACCAGTCTGGCCGAGCACTTATATGGCTTCTTGTCCTAATAACTACATTCCTATCAAACCGACCCTACTCCGAGTCTTAATAAGTGTAGGAATAAAAAAAAGAAAACGTTTTTTTTATCGTGGTAAAATCATCAAATGTGTCTCAGCCTACCCAGGGCAGGGCGGGAGGGACTGTCAGACTTGTACTGAGTAAAATCCACGGTAATCCTTCAATAGCCCTTTACTTTCCAGGGTAACAGTTCCCTTCAGATTGCTGACAGCTTTTTAAAGCGCGCGTGGTTCACAACGCGCCGTCGACCCGAGCATGATCCATGCTCCGACGGCAAGTCACCCATTACTATATTATTATACAGTGACCATTTGGACTGTAGTAGTACCTATTCGTTGGTTGAAATGCCTAACTATTCATCCTCTACCACCTTTTACGTGCGATTTTAGCACAGTTACACACGTTTAACGATCTAGCCACGTTGCGGTTGTGGTCTCGTTTGCCGGCAGCCTAAACCTCCCCATTACACTCGAGTAAAACCATAGCAATATACATCTAAAGGGGAATGACAAGAATCGGCCCGATTCATGTTGTGTCCAACAGAATTTCTATATTAAAGATAATTAATAACATAAAACATATAATACCCAGCTGCTTTCGGTTTGACTGGAAGCCGACCCCAATATAGTTGGGAAAGGCATCATCTGCCGCTTGGCAGATGATGATAATATAATAATGCGAGAATAATATGCAAAAAAACATTAAATTAATTAGTCATTTAAAAGTTTATTTTATGTTAGCGTTAAAGTTAGAATATTGAGTGGACAACTCTATACAATCTTTTTTTTAGGTCAACTTCTTCTGAAAAACTAATTATAATTTTAAATTCTCTAATTATTTTCCTTTTCAATGATAGATTGTTCATCTTTGTTGGATTTTGGCCGAGGCTTCAAAGGAAACTTTGCAATATCCTTTACAACAAACCGTCACAATATCATTAATTGATTTGAATTAACCGAACACACGCGACCAAAAGCTGCCATTGTACAATTCGATCCAATCAAGCAGGCTCTTTGTGTTCCAGAAATAATAACTACAATAGCGAAGGGGCCTTTATTTGCTATATTTTATAAGGTCTATAAGTACGCATTTACCTGGTGGTACCTAAACTTGTTATTTGTTCTTATTGTTTTCGGTATTACTGTATTAGGGTTGGACTGAATGAAATTGGATTCTTTCTTTGTTATTATGGTTATGATCACCCATCTATGGACCAAACTCGGCTAGCGCTGCTTAACCTTAAAGATTGATTGTGCTGCTGTTATTATTTCTTTTTTTTTTCTTTAAAAAAAACGTTGTTTCACACTCTAGGAGTTTCTTGATTGATAGACTTGGAATGATAGACCGTTCTGACACTATTGTAACAGCAGACGATGTTTCTGAAGGATCACATCAATAAGATCTACGAGTACGTTTGTTTAAATAAATATTTTTAAGAATTCCATATACGAGTACATGAACAGTAACATACCCTGAGATTTTTCCAAACCTTTCGATAATAATGCGACGTATAGGCTTTGTTTTTTTTATAATTCTTTTTACAAATAAATAGAAAAAAAGATATTTCTTAGAATTTCGAGTTTCACAATAAGACGCACGTGTACTTATTAAAGGCATTTTACTTGTTCACGACGTGGCCTGCGGGCGTCCTTTATGTAGAAGTGATGTATAGGGAGGCTAAACCACTGAGTAAACAAATTATGAACTGCTCTATTTTATTTATTAAAAAATATATAAGTACCTATAATATATAGGTATGTACATATTTTTGCAGACAAAAATACAAATACCGAAGACAGAAATAAAAGACCCGCACAGCGGGGCTCCATCTCTTATGATGGTCAGCAAAGGAATGGAACTCTTTTCCTGCGTCTGTATTTCCGAACGCAAACAAACCTAGTCTCTTTAAAGTTACAGTTAATAGGCTTCTTCTGGGTTACCTTGCTCCATTGTTGTCCTTGTCTCTGTGACCCCTGACCTAGGCTAAGGTCAAGACCAAACCCATCTAATGCAAAAAAAAGCAATTGACCACTACAAAAAAAAATGGGATATTTTTTTTATTTAACTGTAGGTTCGACTATCTCGATGGTAAGCGATGTGCGACGATGAAGCACTTTTTTACTCTGGGTCGACACAACATTTTGTTTTTTTCTTTTTATTCCCCCTATCAGACATCACAGCATTTACTCTTATTCTTTTCATATCATTCCTCACACCATCTGCATTCGATACGTCATGATTTCTTAATCCATTACGATTATTGTAATGAGTAAAATAAAATGCTTTATCGGTAACAATGAGCTGTTATTTTCTGCTTATTTAAATAGGTATGTCATAATCTTGATCTTGGATAAAACGTGAAATTACTTAAATACCAAGATGTGTAAGCAAACAATCCATCTCGACTATTGATAAATGCTCAAACCTAAATAAGTAATTCAGTAAAAGATCAAATGTTATAATAATATCTACAATTTCAGGTTTTATTATTTTTTCTTTGATCTTATTACAAGGTAGACCCAGCCCACTTCTATGTTATGTTAGAATCATAATTCCAATGACATAATATTATGAATCCATTAGCTATATGATTCTAAAATCTAGACCATCCTTGAAAACAAAAACAGTTCAACAAGAGACTGCGCTGTCAACACTAATTAAAAGAGCAGAGTTTTTGTTACATACCTACTAAAAATTACACTTTTTTTTGTGAATCCATAAATAAATATAGTAAGGTTTTACAAAATGTGAAAGTGAGTTTGTTTGTTTGCAACGCTTTCACGCCTCCATCGCTGAAACTCTTGTCCGATCATAGAACATGACCGGGTCGACGGCACGTCGTGTTCCACGCGCGCCTCAAAGAGCTGTCAGCAAAATGACGGGGCTCCCTTAGAGAGCCAAAGCCTGCCGGGGTCGCGGGACTAATAAGTAACCGGGGCCCCGGAACGTTAAGAGCTTTTAAAGGACACCGTGGATTCATAAGTCTGACAGTCCCTCACGTCCTGTCCTGGGTAGGAGGACTCATTCATGATTATCACCCGCAAAAAAAAACACTGGACCTCTTCATAAATGTTGGTAGATCAGAGAGAGAGTGTAGACATTCTGACGGACACTGTCATATACTACTTTATAGCATTAAACTTGAGGGGGACCAATGGGAAGGCAGAAGTATTTTATATCACAAATTTACCTTCTCATAGCAAGCAGTGGTGAGTTGCTTATAGATGTTTAACAGGAGCCCGGTGCCGACTATTGTGGTGAGAACCCTCTCCGTGTCTGAGTGGTGGTTCTGCAGCGCAGCATACGGGCACATGAAGCATATGTACAGTACCATGATGAAGTGGGCTATGTCGAACATGCGCGTCTGAAAAACGAGTTGATTCGGGTTAGGAGTGATAGCGGTACTTCTGCCGAGGAGCGACGCAGTATTTTCTGCTGAGTGCGGGTTCGCTGTGTGATTTAGTCAGTCCACTCCGATATGCCTATAATGGGGAGCCTATTGCCATCAACCAGACACAAATCCAGACGCCACTGAAGAATTCCTAATAACAACTTGCCTGATCTAAGAATCGAACCCCAAACCAAAAAGACAGTTATAAATATATCGTCACCTATTAAGTATTTTTAATTACTGAAACAATTCTCAGAAGCACACTTTTAGTAACCAAATGAAAAATTAATGAAATTTTAGGTGCAATAACACAATCGATGCGATAAACACGTAGGTCAAATGCAAATAGATTATTTTTGAAAAAATTAATTTTATTTATTTTAATGGTATTAATTTCTGCCCCAAAATGTCAAAATAATCTCAGCTTTCAAATGCAATACACTCCAAATACACTATAAAGCCTCTTACAAAATCTCGAATCTCAGCTACATGAACAACAAAATAAGAGTGTATACTCACAAATTCGGTGTCAGGCAACAGTATCCAAGGGAAGTTAGATCTTAGACAAATATGCGGTGCATCTATCGTGGTCACGTTGCTGGACATTTGATATAGCTCCAGGAACTCCGTTATGAACTTTGGCTTGCGTTCATTGTTCTCGTCTAAGGGAGTTTAGTAACATTATGCAAGGAAATGTTGGGAACTACGGCGTAGGTGGGGGCTACGAGAAATTAGCTACGTCACTTTCGTAGCAAAGTTGTTAAAAGCCCTTTAGCCACAGAGCGCAATCCGTCCCGGCGACACGATCTGGCGATGCAATTGAATCGCATGCGATCTCCGTTAAGGATGAACGCGATTCGATCTGACGTCGGATCTGAGATCCTACATATGGACACCCATAAGTTGCATACAATTTGCAATTTGTATACAAGTCACTTGTGTAATGGTTAAGCGGCCTTACAGGCAGTTCAGTTCACGTGTCACCTATACGTACCAGACGGTCTGCTTTTCATTCCATCCACTCATCATTTCGTTAAGGAATGGATGCCATCTTACTTAATGAAAAGAAAATTATAGATTTTGTATAGGTACAATCGACCTAGATACTATTCAGTCTTGAAAAATAAACAAAAGAGGATAGATCTATTCAAGGAATATCAACAAAACCAATTCAAAACTCCAACAAACATCACTATCATATCCACAGAACAAAAACAACTTCTTATAACATCGAAATAGAAAAGGTTATTATGATTACCTCTATAATACATGTGAGAGTCATCGACAAAAGTGGGGTTCTCCTCCTCGACCCCCGCTAACTTGTCTTTGAGCACTTTCATGGGCCGATAACGGGTGCGAATAAGTCTCGAGTCTCCTCTATCGTATCGCTCTATTGCTTCCTAGAGAAAAGTTTCAGTGAATTTATTGAGTAATTCATTTTGTATGTTATAGTGGATCTTTAACTTAGTTATAAGTAAATTGTTGAAACAACTTAAGAATTCATGTTAAAACATTTATAATTCAGGAAAATCAAATTAAACTGTCATTATAAAACTCCAAGACATAGCATAAGGTAAATGTAGGTAATACGCCATAATTGACAAAACGCCCCATCATTCTACAAGGCGGAGGCCGTGGACCATGTTGTACGCTAACAGCGGCCACATTCGCATGTGGTTCTGAACATTCAATTTGAATTCTAGAATAATGGGGCGTTTTGTCAACTAGGGTGTATTACCTAGATCCACATGTATAAAAGAAACAAAAACCCGTGCTTTAATTATTACAAGAAGTTCTTTTCATTTTATCATGTTTAAATAACATTACACATCGCGTCTGTGAAGATTCACTAAGTTAATTACTATGTGTAAAAGTCGCAAATGATGTTATTAGTCTCCACTAAACCAAAAAAGTTAATGAAAATAAAAATGTGAATAGTTATTTTTAAGCAAAGCTTGATTAAAATAAATTATTCTGTCTGTCTGTAGTTATAATAAAATATTATAAAGACTTTATGAAGCCATTTAGAACTAAGTAGAAGACATTAATTAAAATATCAGTCATCATGCTTTATTTAAATGAAAAAGAAGTTTAATGTTAAATCGTAGTAATGCTAAAATTTGATGTTGAAGTTACAACTACTTTATAATTCCAGAGTCAGGTGGGCGTACTCAACAAACCGACGCTGCTGAAACTAAAACCTTCAGTTGAAACTCCGAATTAACATTATAAACCTTTTAAAACGACGCAGATTTCAAAATAAGTTGCCTTTTTCGTAATTTTATGCTAAAGGACTTTTTATTCATTTTAAGTTTGTAAGAAGGTAACACAGAAACTTCATATTGTATTTTATTCATATTTTGAGGCAACTATACAAGATTTTTGTTCTGTAACTTAAATGTATAATTATAGAATTTGGTATTAAGACATTTTGGTAGATAGATCGACTATCTAGATCTTGAGTGAAATATTAATTGCCACTCGATGCTTTCTTTATTAAAAGAAGTATGCATGAATCGTAGTTAAAAAGTTTGTTTTGTAGTTTCTACACTACTTACTAAATGTTGCGGTATGCCTTTGTTTACAGTATACAACATAATTTTTTGTTTATGCGAAACCTGACACAGCCGTCTAGTGTATTTGAGTAAAGAATCTATGTACAAAATTTCAAAACTGTATCATAAAAAATCACAAGGTTATAAGTTTGTATATTACCTGGTTGTCCGTTCAAAAACATGTTCATTTCGCGGTACACCCGCGTAAAGCGCGTCTCCTCTGTTATACACTCGTGATTATAGCTTGGAAATAGGTACCTAACCGTGCAGTGATTGTATTGTAATTAACTGGTAATAATTAACCGGTAAAAATTTAATTAAAATATTTTTGAAAAAAAATATAACATGGTTCTTAACAAACTAGGCCTAAAGCCAGCAAGCTGGCTTTAGGCCGGGAAAGTCGTGCACCAATCAGATTCTAAACCTTACACAATTCATTGAAGACGGTTTCGAGGCAAATAAAGTAACAGGTGTTGTATTTGTCGACCTTTCGGCAGCCTATGATACAGTCAACATCAAACGGCTTTTACTTAAGGTCGGCGAGCTCACAGCGGATAGGGGTTTCGTGAAAATACTTAGCGCTATTCTAAATAACCGCCGATTTCAAGTTTATCTGAACAACAATAAGAGCAGGTGGCGCTGTCAGAAAAATGGACTCCCACAAGGTAGCGTGTTGGCTCCGGCCCTTTTTAATATTTACACCAACGACCAGCCTTGCTCGCTGTCGACAAAACGCTTCTTATATGCAGATGACCTTGCTCTAGCAGCCCAGACACCTTCTTTTGAGGAAGCTGAAGAAAAGTTGACGGAAGCTCTGGAAGTACTGGGGAAATTTTACGACGATAACGCCTTGCGACCAAATCCATCCAAAACTCAGTCCTGTGCGTTCCATCTCCGCAACCGACAGGCAAATAGAGCTCTCAGTATTTCGTGGCGGGGTGTCGACGTGGAGCACTGCTCTCAACCACGCTACCTGGGGGTCACCCTGGACAGATCCCTCACATATAGGTTCCATTGCCTTACAACCAAAAAAAAGGTCGGGACTAGAAACAACGTTCTTCGTCGCCTTACGTCCACCAGTTGGGGAGCATCTCCACAGGTTCTCCGCACCACCGGCCTATGCCTTTCTTTCTCTGCTGGTGAGTTCGCATGCCCAGTGTGGCATCGTTCAGCCCATGCCAGGGAAGTTGACATAGCGCTGAATGACACTTGTCGGATCATAACGGGATGTTTAAAACCAACGCCTCTTGCAATGATATACACTTTGGCAGGTATAGCTCCACCACACGTTCGGCGCGAAATAGCTAGTCGCATTGAAAAGGGGACACAGGAGCGAGATAACCGTCATCCGCTGTACGGGCATCAATTACCTCCTCCACGCTTAAAAAGTCGTAAAAGTTTTCTGAGACTTACAAATCCCTCAGAAAACGATGCCTCAGATGAGAGATGCGAACTGTGGAGAGTAAGTAACCCCACCCCTCCTTATTTCCTCAACCCAGCAGAGCACCTCCCTCCTGGTTCTGAACTGCATTGGCCGATCTGGAAATCTCTCAATCGATTGCGAGCCCAGGTTGGCCGCTGTAAAAATAATCTGGTCAAATGGGGTATTCTAGACTCATCCCAAACACAATGCCAGTGCGGAGCCTCTGTACAAGACATGTCCCACCTCCTTTCGTGCCCATCCTGCCCAACCACCTGCACCTTCCAGGATTTGAATGAGGCAAATGACAGGGCTGTGCAGGTAGCTACGTATTGGTCGGATGCAATTTGAGTACATCGACACGCAAAGAAGAAGAAGAACAAACTATATTCAGGTTTCGCATATACTAAAAATAATATTGTATATTAGGACTGCATATTCCCTTGTAAGAACAAATACATTTTTCTACACAAACTTATTCTACTCTTTTCTCTTACCTGCCTTGTCCTTGAACTTTGAAGTCTATGCCTTATTTTACTTCGTATAAGTTCAAACATGGTAGGGTGCTCTGAAATAGCTCGCATAAAATCTGTTCGCCGTAAAACCTGTGAGATTATTTATGGAAGTAAGGTGGGTGGACCATGAAAGGCCATGCTCCTTCGAAGGCCAATTATTAAAATTTCGTAGTTATTGCCATGTGATGACAAATTCCTTCTATCTACATAAACATCCATCGAACTAGAAATCACAGACGCGGCGGCGAATCGCTCGCGCCACTATTTTGGCAGTACGGTCCCTCGCTTCATTGATATCGGAAATCGGCGACGTTAAAATAAGGTGGTGTACCATAGAAGGCCACTCTAACAAATAAACAGTTATTATTCGTTTATTTACTGGATAAATGAAACTAACAAATATTTAAGTAATACTTTGTTTTATTCCGTAATATATAAACCACTTCTTTTTATTCTAGATTTAATCGCTATTTATTAACTTTTAGTGTTAAATGACTGATTTATTATAATGGCCTTCTAAGGAGCCTTGTTCCTAGCAAGGCCATTTGGAAGAGCTTAACAAAACTTAAGTTTAATGAATACTGATTAAAGCTAGGTTAAAAAAAAGTGATTTATATGGTACACAATAAAACAAAGTATTATTTGATAATTTGTTTTTTTCATTTATCCAGTTAATAAACGAATAAAAAGCGTTTACTCGTTAGAGTGGCCTTCCATGGTCCACCCACCTTATAAAATTCTTGCATAAGTCGTAGTTGTTAATAGGTACTATACAAATAGAACTAATTTGTAAAATGAAAAAACAATCTGTAACATCCTGTTTATCCGGTGTAAGGGTCAGTACATACTGAGGCGTAACGCGATGCGACGTGACACGACGATATTGGAAATATCTTTTTGTACAGATATGAAATTAGATTTCGAGTCACTAATTAAATGTGCGTTTCTTTTTTTAGATGTAAAGCCCCGGTCGCGGGACTAACGAATTACCGTTACCCCGGTACGTAAAGGGCTATTGAAGGACACCGTGGATTTTAGTCAGTACCAGTCTGACAGTCCATCCCGCCCTGCCCTGGGTGGGAGGACTCATTTGATAATTTTACCACGATAAAAAAAAAAATATATAAAGCCGCTCACTTTCGCGTCGTCGGTAAAATATATTTCTTTTCGTATCGTAAATAAAATTCAGTTCGCTCTATTGAAAAGTAGGTATCGTCTCAGTGTGTATTGAGTCTAAATCTAAACTGGCTCATAACTACTCCGAGCCACGATTAAAACTGCTTCACTCTCAACCATTTCCCGCCCTTTGTGCCTTACTAAAACCAAAATTCTGGTTTTAATGATGTTTAACTATCCACTTCCTTTCACAGAAAGTGAAACAGTCCCAAAGTTATTACATTTGTTACAACAGTTTAAAAAGTTTCTTAGTGAATTTCAACCCTAAATTGGTACTCATGGTGTTCAAAACAGGTCTAGTGGAAAAGTACCAAGCGCTTGATACGTACTCCATTTCTTTTTTATGTAAAGTCATCAAATGAGTCACGATTATCTGTTAAAATAGACCCGCGACCCCGGCAGGATTGCTGACAGCTCTCTGAGGCGCGCGTGGTACACAACGCATCGTCGATCCGGGCATGGTCCATGATCGGACTGCGAGTCACCCATTACTCACCCTATAGGTACTACGATTGACTTTTACCTCAAGATGATAAATAGAACATCTTAGAACACACGTTATTACAAAACCAATAAGCCTACTTACGTACGGTCGTAATGACAACTTTCGGAAAGCTTCATAAATAAATGAAAAGATACATAGAGTAGGTAGATAGGTACAGACCTGTAACTCAACGTATGTAGCAGCCTTCACAGTAACTTTGGACGGAATTGAGTAAAAGAGGCTTAACTCGCCAAGTACCTGAGAACAAAATTACCGCTTGTCTCACCAACTTACTGAGAGAGCACCTTCATTACTGACCGAACGACGTACTTAGAAAACAACTTTTTAAAAAGTCGAGTAGAATATTGAGACTTGGAGGCTTACACAGTGAACGAACGAGTTTTTTCGTCGATTCAAACCCGTATCCTTTATTCATTTTCTTTACTTATTATATACATTTTTAAATATTTACAAAAACAAAACAAAAAAACATTTAAAAATATTAGTAATAGTGGCCCACCGGTATCGGGAACAGGGTCAATAATTAATTTAATAAAAATTTAAATGATAAAAAATAGTTTAATCCCGCTTCCTTTATTCATTTTTCTACATTTTATTTTACATTTTTAAATATTTTAAAACAAAACAAAAAAAAAACATTTTAAAATATAAATAATAGTGGTCTACATTAATAATAACGGGATAAATTACGATACAGCGGTTAATTAAATCGCCCTATTTTTTTTCCAGGTTGACTTATATTTTGTCGGTTTATTAATATTTGAGTTTTTTTTTTAATGAAGCGACAACTTCATTTCTCTTCTGCTCTTGTCCCAATTCAATCTGGGGTTGGTGCAGCATGTGTTTTTGGCTGAGCCATCGACTGCTATTCACCGTGTTACGGGTTCGATTCCCGCCCGAAACAAATATATGTCGTATGACCTACAAGTAGTTGTTGCTAGGTGTTTGTGCATGTGAGTTTCTATTTTTGAAAACCAAAGAGCAAAGTAGGCTTGGTAGGCTTTTCAGCAGTCAACTTCTTTTCCTTTTCTCAAATTAATGTACACAAGCAAAAAATTAAATTAAATTCAGAACAAATAACAATTGGATATGCAACTTAGTACGTACAATATTCATAAAACCTAAACAAACTAATATACTACGTACTAAAATGACTTCCATTATTGGTAATAACTTATTAATTATGCTTAATGTTCATTGGTGTGTTAGTAATGTGCATAATTAATTATTCGTTACAAAGTGCATTAGCACTCTATTATCAATATTGCTGGTACTCGTGACATTACTTTGCCCACAAATTGCCATAAAAATTTTAGTTCACAAACTTCATGAAAAGCGATCAAAAAATAAAAATGGTTACTATTCAGTAGAGATTGGTTTCCGACCACACATGTAGAATATTTTTATGTACAGAATTGAGCAAACTACCTCCTCTTTAAGTTTGTACAGACCGAAACCTGACGCATTATGTAAATACCAATTTAAAAAAAAAACTGCTGAACCAAGCTGTACATAAAACAAAACATATCAGTAAATACAAAAAATCAAATCTTAAAATATCATGATGTTCAGTTGGAGGATTAAATGTTTGATTATGAGTTAACTGAACAAAACTATATAAACACAAAGGAACAAACCTACAGACATACTTGAGCTGATAAACATATTACCCTCCTATAAGACGGTTAAAAGAAAACTTTTTGCAGACCTCATTCATATAATAGGAATGGAATAGGTACTAACCGTTCCATCTTTAAATGCAATCATAGGACTCTCATCATCTTCATCAGACAACATTTCAATGACGCCTCTCTTGATACAAATCATGCCACTCTTCACCACGCCTTGGCTCCAAATGTGCTGTCCAGCCAAGTATAGCTCATGATGCATTAATAGAGAGATTTGACGCATAAATGATTCCTCTAAAATCAAAATAAATGAATATTATATTGAAGGTAATTAAAAAATCCTTTCTTTTTAAGCAAGGAACATAAGATTTTTATTTAATGTTCACTAGTTTTCAGAATAAAATTGTTAAAGTTATAACAATCACAGTTTTTTTAATGATTTTTGAGGTCAATGATGAACCATTACTTGTCAAGAATATAGAAATAGAACTTATTTCCACAACATGGATGATAAGCATAAAAGAGATGGTCCGTAATGGCTCAGCAATATTCATCCCTTCCCCTCGGATCGCGAAAGCGTTTAGACGTGTTCTCTGTACTAAATTTTGTTTGTTTTTAATTTGTTATTAAAAAAGAAGTATAAAATAACATCATAATATTCAGTCGAAATACCAGGAGTGCATAAAGTTCAAGGAGAATCGCTGCAGCTATACTGGCACGGCGAACGGAATCAAGCACACCTACATCGACGACAACAGACCTACGTACACACACGCTGTAGAGAACTGCAGTGGGCGGAACAAATACCATTCATCCCGTCGCTTACGCATGGTTAGTGGTATCGCACACAAACAAACGCAGCTTGTTTGCGCTGGGGTTCACCTTATATTGGACGGAACGAGAGATTGTTGAGATTCGTCGATACCCGTCCAGCTAAGTTGACCTCTCAAGTTGTCGGCGCTTGTTTCACCTCTTAGTATAGTCTGTTGCCCTGGTAGCTTGCCTGTACACATCAACTTTTGAGTAATGCCATTAAGAAGGACGCCTCCTCCCCCCTCCCCCGCCCCGCCATCGCAAGCGGTCTCACCGGCACTGGAGACAACTGGTGAAAAGTCAGTAAAAGTCGTCATCACAGAAAAAATGAAGTCACCATTACAGCATTACGAATCTGAGCCTGATCTTCACGCTTTGGCTAACATTACTGAGAGAAAAAAAAGGAAATACGACGACCAAGGTACGGACTTACTAATTACCATAAAAGAAATGTTTCACACGTTCTCCGTGGAGCAAGATAAAAGATTTAACGAGATAAAGGCGAGCATTGACCTAATTTCGAACAAGTATGATGATTTTTTGTTAAAAATATCGTCTTTAGAAAAAGAAAACAAGGCTGACAAGGCTAAAATAAAAGAGCTAGAAGAGAAGCTGGAAAATTTGGAGAGAAAAACACGTGGTGCAGGCATAGAAATCCGAAATCTACCCAAACAAACCGGGGAGACGCAAGAATCCCTCCAAACCGAAATTATAAATTTGGGTAAAACTCTTAATGTGGTAATGGATGGTAATTCAATCAAAGACATATACAGAACCAAGTCTCAGGATGCTTCAAACCCCGTCGTGGTAGACTTTACCACCGTATTAATGAAGGAGAAGGTGCTCAAGGCGGTTAAAAACTTTAATAAAACCAAGCAAAAAGGCAACAAACTGAATACTACTCATCTTAATCCGGAGTATCAACTAAAACCGCTATATGTATCTGAGACATTGACCAACAAAGCACGGAAACTATTCTACATGGCGCGGCAATTCCAAGCGAGTCATGGCTTTAATTTTTGCTGGACGTCAAATGGAATCGTGTACCTTAAGCAGCATGAAGGAGCTTCGTATGTACGAATAAACGATCCCAATGACCTAGAGAATTTAAGAAAAACTTTATCGCCATGACTATTTTACACTGTCTGCATCAGTAAATGTAAGCTGCTTACTTTAATTATTGCTCTTATGATCATGCCTTGCTTTAACTTATGTATGTATTGCTATAACTCGAAGAATGAACATTATGTAAACTTGTACTACTCACTCTATCACTTTATAATTAAAAAACACTATATATTAATACTTAATACTTATATACTCCTACATATCACACACAATACTTACAAAAATAAACACACATATTCCTCATATCGTATGCGCACAATCAATAATATTATTTACTTTGTAACTAAATTTGGTGAAATTCTTTTCTTACCATATACAATTCGAT
This sequence comes from Agrotis puta, assembly GCA_943136025.2. NCBI lineage: Eukaryota > Metazoa > Arthropoda > Insecta > Lepidoptera > Noctuidae > Agrotis > Agrotis puta. Next base: position 12,221,734 of record OW964175.2, on the reverse strand, counting down.
GATATAAATCACATTACGAAAGAGATAGATGAAGTATCTGTTTCTAAATCTCTTACATGTCACTTAGAAGAGTGTCAGCAATATATTACCCAGGCGTCATCCAGTGGTCTTATAATATTAACACAAAACATACGAAGTATAAATTGTAATATGGCTGGTTTTGAAACTTTGTTAGGGCGATTAAATATAGAATGTGATATACTGGTACTAACCGAATGTTGGCTCCAGGGAACTTTTGTCATTCCACAGCTAGACGGATATCATTCTCATGCCACAAAAACCCACCACAGACAGAATGATGGAGTGGTAATATACATTAGGAACACGCTGAATGCAAATGTGGAGGAACCTCAATTTTCAGACGGCAATTGTATAGTCGCAAAACTCGATAATCATACCGCAATTATATCTATATATCGGTCTCCTGCTATTAGAAATATTGATAACTTCCTATATTCTTTAGACAATTTAATATCTAAACTGAATACTTTCAAAAATATTGTGTTAATTGGAGATATAAACATACCCATTAACTCCTCCAAACTGGATCTGTCGGGTGAAAGATATCTAACCACTGTCGCTTCTTACGGTCTTTTACCTGCACACACTGAAGTAACCCGTGCAACCAGCTCCTCGTGCCTGGACCATGTGTTCCTTAGGACCCATCTTCCTGCAATGACTCTGGTACCACAATCGACCTTAACAGATCATTTCCCTGTCCTAACTCAATTAGGTCCACGCCCGCTTTCTGAATACCCCAAGCAAACGATTAAATCAACTATAACTAAGGTAGACACTGATAACGTGAATAATGAAATTAACAACATAGACATGACTCCCATATATGAATCTAGCGACCCCAATTTCTCTATAAATTACCTAATTAATAATATTCAATCAGCTGTAAACAATAACACTAAAACTTTCACTGTGCCGAAGCGCAAAAAAATACTTAAGCCTTGGATTACGCCTGGTCTTCTTAGATGTATGAGAAACAGGGACATTCTTCACATTAAATATAGAGGTTCTCCAGAGAATGAAATTCTAAGAACGACATATATTAGATACCGTAATTTCTGTACCAAAATCTTAAAGAAAGTAAAAAGAGCATATGAGAAAACACAATTAGAAACTACAAAGAACAATCCCAAGGAACTATGGAAGACTATAAAATCAATCACGAATTGTGTCAAATACAATGGCTATCCAGAGGAGTTGTTAAAACTGAGTGACTCCAATAAAGCCGCACTTAATATTATTAATGAGTATTTTGTAAAAGTTGGTCGATCATTGGCTGAAAAACATACCCTTAATCCTGGCCCGTCCATATCTCATAACACCCAATCATCAATGTTTTCATACAACAACCACCCGCGATCATTTGTATGCGAAGAAACGACGGAAGAAGAAATGACACATACTATCCTATCATTAAAATCTAACTGTGCTACAGGTTGTGACAATATATCATCTGATCTACTAAAAAGGCACGTTGAGCTGTTGGTTCCCCCTCTCACACACATTTTCAACAAGTGCTTGGAATGTGGTATATTCCCGAATGATCTCAAACTGTCTGAAATTCGCCCTATTTACAAGGGGGGGGACCGTGATCGTGTTAATAACTACAGGCCGATATCCATCCTACCCTCCTTGTCAAAGGTTTTTGAACAACTTATAAACAAGAGACTTGTTAACTACTTAGAGGGTGAGGGGCTACTTTCTTGTGCCCAGTTTGGCTTTCGGAGGCATAGAAGTACAGACGATGCCATCCATACATTAACAAATTGTATAGCTTCCAACTTAGATTCTGGAAAGAAGTGTCTTGCCATCTTTTTGGATCTAGCCAAGGCATTTGATACGATCTCGGTCCCCATCCTGTTAAGAAAACTCGAGAGATTCGGTATAAGAGACACCCAACTTAAATTATTCGAGAGCTATCTCACAGAAAGGTCTCAGTGTGTGAGAATGGGTAATTGTACTAGCTCTTATCTTCCTATAACATATGGAGTTCCGCAGGGCAGTATCTTGGGACCTACCCTCTTTCTCGTTTATATAAACGACCTCACCAACCTCTGTATACCCCAATGTAAAATAATCTCCTACGCAGACGATACTGCTCTAATATTCAGCGCTGATGATTGGGATGAGGTATTTAACTATGCACAACGAGGACTGGATGTAGTGAAGAGATGGCTACATAATAATTTACTCACACTGAATAGTGATAAAACAAAGTATTTGACTTTTAGCATACGAAATCCACCTGAACTGCTTACCTCAAAACATTGTGTTATACCTCACAATTGTTCGGTTATTGATAACTGTAATTGCGTACCTCTAGAACGTGTAAACAACGTTAAATACTTGGGTATTATAATAGATCACAATTTATCATTTAAGGCACATTTAAAAGCTCTGACGGGAAGAGTAAGAAAACTCATTTATATTTTTAAAACATTGCGTCATGTTGCTGATCTCAAATTATTAAAACAAGTTTATTACTCCCTCTGCCAATCTATTATTAATTATGGAATAGTAGTATGGGGTGGTACTGCCAAAACTACTCTAAAAGGTCTTGAGATAGCTCAGCGTGCAATTCTAAAAGTGTATACTTTTCGACCAACTTATTTTCCTACAAACTTTTTGTATAAGTCTTGCGAAGTCCTAACAGTGAGGCAATTGTTCTTACTCAACATTGTCCTAAAACAACACTGTGAACTTACATACAATACCAATCTCACAAATAAACGCAGAAAACATGATGTTGTAGTACGAACACATAACCCTAAAACCTCTTTCATTAAAAGATTCTTCATCTTTTTAGCACCATATGTGTACAATAAAATTAATAAATCAATAAATATTTTTTCGCTTAACAAATTCTACTGTAAAAAGAAAGTACAAGAATTTTTAATGGCACTATCATACGATGAAACTGAAAAACTTATTCAGATAATCAGTTAATATTAAATTAGTATTAATGGAAAACGCACACTTACTTGCTCTTGCGCATTAAATATGTAGGTATAACATACAATCACATCCACACCACACATAAACCCAACCACATACATACACACACACAACACATGCACAATTCACAAATCTAATTGTAAGTAATAGTAATATAAGCTTAGTTACTTTGGAACTGATTTTTCAATGGTCGGATAATTTTTATTCTGATGGAGAAATGAGTGTCTGTCATATTTCCTTTACAAATCTGTCACACTGTCATAATTATTCTTCGGATGAAATAAGTTTTTTGTCCAGCTATTGAAAATTAGCCCTTTATTTTAATTTTAAAGATAGTAATACTTAATATAATTTTTTTTTTCTTCTTTTCGTATCAGCAAAGGTCCTAAACTTCTGCATCTTACTAATTTAGGTTACTTTGTAAACTGTTCCTGAGGGGAACGGCGCTGTAAGCTGAAATACAGGCTCACGCCTAGTTCGGCTGCAGATGCTACTTCTCTTTATTATAAATAAACTGTCAGCATATTTTGTAAGAAGAACTGTACCGTTTTTTTTAATGAGCAAATAAATTATTATTAAATTATTATTAATTATTATTATCAATCAACCTCAGCGAAACTACAAATGGCGTCCATATAATATTAGTTCACGTAAAACTACTGAAAGCTTCAAGATTTTCCCATAAAGCTCAAGGATTTTCCTTGAAAGATGTTCTACTTAAAACACAGACAATAGAAGACTAACAAACTTTAATAAAATGCGTACGGAGCGGCTCTTAATTAACGAAAACTTCCTTTCAATACAATATCATTATCCAAAAAGCGCCAAAGTAAACGCCCACTACGTTTTTAGGGAGTTTGTGAGAATTTACAAAGGTATTGAATAGCAAACTTTGCAGCTCCCATTATGAATTTAGTCTTTAGTATAGTATAAGATATACTAACTAGTATCTCTAAACAGCATGGAGTTGTGGAAATTCCCGACATTAATGTCGAAGATTAGTTCCATCTGTAGTGGCAGCGGGAGTGTTTCAAGTTGGCTCGATCGTAGTATCCCTGACTTCTTATTCCATAACTGTAACTTATAGTTCTTACATTGGTGTATCAGCCAATCCGGTGCCTTGCTAAACTTTAAGTAGTTCATCATGTAATGGTACTGGAATTAAATTGATTTGGTAATGCATTCATCAATTTACAAACAATTATTCATAAGGATTAAAACTGCGCAATCTGATTATGAATATTCATGACAGGTTTTTGTTCAATAAATTAAACGTTTTCAACTGTAATCGTACATTAATTTGTTAGTAATATTTCCGACTAGCTTCCGCCCGCGACTCCGTCCGCGCGGATGTCGGTCTTCGCGTGGATGGTTTATTTCCCCATTTTGAGTAACTCTGACAATGACATCTTATAAATATTACGGCGCTGAATCCACTGCGGGTGTGTTCGCGGTTCTACAGAACAACGTCTATGAATAAAACTGAAAAATAAGATTTTTTTTCTACTTATTTTTCCAGGATAAAAAGTATCCTATGTTATGCCCAGGATAATAAGGAATAATTATACCAAGTTTCATCGAAATCGAACCGTTAGTTTTCACGTGATGCCTGCACAAACAGACAGACAGACAGACAGACAGACAGACAAAAATTTTTTTAATCATATATTTGGGTTTGGTATCGACCCAGCAACACCCCCCGCTATTAATTTTTTCAATATTTTCAATGTACAGAATTGACCCTTCTACAGATTTATTATAGTATAGATGATGTTTATAAAGCGAGGAAATTGTACTTACATGAAGTTATTACGTAAGGAACTAAGGAAAATCAATAAATAAACTTACCCTGTCAACAAAGTTGGACCTCCTCGTGTTTTCGATGACCAATTCCCAGGTCAGAGTGCCTATAAAACGATAACGGAAGAATACGTAGCCGACAAGCATCAGTACTGACGTCAACCACTTTTGTAAGTCACGCTGAAATATAAAACCAATTTACAATGGTTTTCAAGCTTACAAGGTTAAAAAAGAGAAAAAAACGAGCTAAGTGCTAGTACTGCTATTTGGACTCACGCACCAAAGGTTTATGTACAAAACGGAAAAAAAATCACGTTTGTTTTTAGGTTGCCCCTTGAACATTTATTTTGTTCTGTTTTTATTGTAACATTTCAACTATTTAACTATCACGGTTCATGAGTTCATGAGACAGACAGACATACAGAGTCGGACATACGGACAGCAGAAGTAAGGGGTCCCATTTTACCCATTTTACCGGAACTAACAAATACCGTGACCCCGGAACGTAAACGGCTATTGAAGGAAACCGTGGATTGTAAGTCAGTACGAGTCTGATAGTCCCTCCCGCCCTGTCTTGGGTGGGAGGACTCATTTGATGATTTTACCACACTAAAAAAAAGTATACAAATGCATTAACAATCTATGGGGGAGGCCTTTATGCAGTAGTATTGCAAGTAAGCAGTAAGATTGCTTTTGGCTAAATGATGATGACAATACGTGAATGTATTTTGCTAGTCCGAAAGCCGACTTCTACATAGAAAAGCTGATGATGATACAAATGCATCTAGTGAGACTGAAATCCGATCACAAAAACAAAGGAAAAAGTTAATCAGATAATGATGACTTAAAATATTTATATCAACATACTCAGTATACTCACTATAGGAAATGAATCTCCGAACACAACATTGAAGAAACGACACGTGCAGTAGTACCAACAAGTTCTGTAACTGAATGTTAAAATGAACATTACAAAACACCTCTCCGCATGCTATTTTTTTTATTTTATTTCTATATGTTCCCGTAGTTCCACCCCCGCTGCTCGTCTCCTATTGGTTGTACCGTGATGATATATAGGCTTCCACTAACAATTTTTTTTTTTAAATTCAAACCAGTAGTTCTGGAGATTTGATTAGCTTTATGTTATTCGTAGTATGTATTGACTTTTTTTTTGCGTGGTAAAATCATCAAATGAGTCCTTCCACGTAGGGCGGAGCGGGAGGGACTGTCAGACTCGTACTGACTAAAATCCAAGATGTGCTTCAATAGCCCTTTACGTACCGGGGTCACGGTAAATTATAAGTCCCGCGACCCCGACAGGCTTTGGCCCTCTAGAGGGAGGCCCCGTTATTTTTGCTGACACTCTTTGAGGCGCGCGTGGAACACTACGCGCCGACGACCCGGGCATGGTCCATGGTCGGACAGCGAGTTGCCCATGCCCATGTAGCGCTGGTCATTGAACATTTAAATTACATACATAATATATTAGTTTTAATTGTTTGTATGTGTACGTTCTTTTATGTATGCATGCAGTACGTATCAGGCTGGTGTTCGTAGCTCCAAGTTGAATTTATTTTCTCTGGACTAGAGATCTAACAACTCGGAATATAGTTATTGACTATTATGATTTAACTAAGCCCCCAAAAAATTCAACATATTAACAGTTAAGTTTCACGTCGCCACTGCCGCATTCTAGCTAAGCCCGGCCCATAGAAGTACGATTATGTAGACATACCAAACGAATTTCAAACTCCCAGTGTTCACATGCGGCGGATAGCTTATATTGTACCAAGGGCGTTCCAGGTCAGGCGGCCGGTTCAAAGAATACCACAAGCAAGTGCTAGCGTGAAGGAGCAATATAGCAGTTATGATTTGTTCAACAAAGAACAAAGACCGGCGGGACTTCCGCATCTGAAAATGTAGAAAATATAGCATCATAACTAATTTTATAAATGCAAAAGTGATTTTGTTTGTTACCGTTTCACGCCCAAACCACTGAATCGATCATCGTGAAACTTTTTATATAGAAAAAGTGTACTGTTCCCAAGAAAAACAACATTAACTTTAATATTATAATACATATGGATGTAAGATATATAGCTATAGCGCCACACGAATGATCTGTATTGATTGGCCTAAGAGCTACTTGAAATTTTTGAAAAGTGCTGAAGCACGCTATAAATTTGCTTAGTATTTACTTCTTCAATGATCCCTAAACACAGAGATGCAGACCTTTTTTTTGCGTTTAAAGATGCAATTTTTTTATCAAAAAAAAGTGTTTGACACATTTCACATTTAAAATTGAATAATTCAAGAGTGGAAAAATTAATAAGCCAGATTATTTAATTGGAATTTACACCACGGCAGGCGCAAAAATACGATTATTTTCATGGTAACTGGTGGCACCCGTGTGTTAGACTAGTAAACAATGTAGTAGGGAGTAGGCGCTCGGCGTAGCACCTGAGTGAAATACTTTTGTGGGAAACGGAATGTAAGAGTGTACGAAAGGGATGGATATATGAGGTGAGAGCCAGAGCGAAGAATGAACAGAAAGATGACGGTTTTTGATTCAAAAGAAAGACGTGTCGTATTTTAGTTTTTAAAATAAAATCATTAAGTGTTTAATACAAAGTTGTTTGACTCTGATCCCACATTTCCACACTTATACAACATTATTTTTAGTATATGCGAAACCTGAATATAGTTTGTTCAGAATCAGTAACTGATTCGATTCAAATAGTTTTTACACCATGTTATATTTTTTTTTCAAAAATATTTTAATTAAATTTTATTACCAGTTAATTACAAAACAATCACCGACCGGTTAGGTACCTATTGCCAAGCTATTATCACGAGTGTATAACACAGTAGACGCGGTTTACGCGGGTGTACCGCGAAATGAGCATGTTTTTGAACGGACAACCAGGTAATATACAAACTTATAACTATATGATTTTTTATGATACGGTTTTAAAATTTTGTACATAGATTCTTTACACAAAAATACTAGACAGGTGTATCGGGTTTCGCATAAACAAAAAATAATGTTGTATAAAAAGAAATATTTTTGCCCCTGCTCTAGTTTTGTCGACTTTTGATTAAAAAAACTTACATGCTCATTTATATCTTGGAAATACAGGAACAATCTGTATATCCGTCCGATTTCCAACCATCTGCCAACTAATACGAAATTCTCATAGCCGGGTCGTTTTTGAACTGAAAATAGAATTATATTGAGGAAGAGTGTCCATCGAGTTCGTTATTCTCCATAGAGATCTACGCTTTTGGAATGGACAGCTATTAGTGGAGGTGGTTTAGCAGATAGGACTCAGTTATTTGACTGAAATGTTACGTAAAACTAAAATTAGAAAAGATACGACGCTTTTTAAATTGCCAATACGTCACAAGCAAGTGCAGTTTTCTTTGTAAATATGCATTAATGCAAGAAAATAAAAAATACTTAACCGTTATTTTATCAAAACTCTTATGCCTTTGTCAAACAGACCGGCGAAAGCGAAGCGTTTCCGAAGCGAGACGTCAGTGCGATAGTTCTGTCACGCTATCGGATCGCGTTTCTATGTGACTGGATTCAAACAATTCCATACATTACAAATAAAAACGTCACGCTTCGCATTCGCCACGCCAGTCTGTTTGACAAAGGCTCTGATGGTCTAATTAAATTTGCAATCTATTGATGCTGTCAACACGCCTATCTACATTTTCAACAAGGATGAGATGATTAATTCATGGAGTCTATGGAGGCTGTCTGTTCACTCAACTAACACATAGGTTTATTCCAATTTGTTCACCTAGGTGATATCCTTTCTGCTGAACTACGTCCAGTTATGATGTGGCATCTAGTAACAAGACAAAAAAGCTGCCAAGTGCGTGCTGGACCACGCACAAAGAAGGGTTCCATAGTTGAAAATAATTTATCACAAAAACTTATTGTACAGACGCCAGCAGGTCAACCTACCCGAATCTGTCAAATTTTACCAATCGAACATAAACCTTCGTCTATTGTGTTTTTTTTTTATCGTGGTGAAATCATCAAATGAGTCCTCCCACCCTTACTGTCAGACTTGTACTGACTAAAATCCACGATGTCCTTCACTAGCCCTTTAAGTACCGGGGTCACGGTAATGGGAAAATCCCGCGACCCCGGCAGGCTATGGCCCTCTACAGGCCCCGTCACTATGCTGACACTCTTTGAGGCGCGCGTGGAACACAACGCGCCGTCGACCCGGTCGTCTATTGTGATCAGGTTGAAAATCTATTAAAGAAATTTGACAGATTGAGGTAGGTTGATGCGCTGGCGTCTGCACCTGCCGGGGTCGCGGGATTGCTCATCAGACAACCGTGAGCCAAGAACGTTAAGGGCTATTGAAGGATCACCGTAGAATTTAGTCAGTACGAGTGTCAGACTCGTACTGACTGTCCCTGCTGTCTCGCCCTGGTCGGGATACCTCAATTGATGACTTTACCAGTATAAAAAAATGCACTGTAAACAATTGTTGATTTTCTTAATTTATAATAAATAATTAAAAGAAACTTACAAATCAGGATCAGAGGAAAAAGTGTAATAACATCGTAAGTCAAAAATAAATAATTGCTTCGATGAACTCGCACATTTAATCGAACCTGAGACCAGAACGTATGAAGGAGTTTGACCACCACATCAATAGCATACAATGTTTCTGGTAAAAACAGTGATATTTCTAGAAAGAACCTGCTTTTGTTATAGCCTATGTAGTATGCGAGAAGGAAATGTAGCAAATACTTGTATACTACTGAGATAAGAATGAGAGCCTGAAACAAATAAATTATGTTATTATTATCTAAATATCCATATAAATAATAATAAATAAATATTCCACAACTATCACACAACGCCATCTAGTCCCAAGCTAAGCAGAGCTTGTGCTATGGGTACTAGACAACTGATAAACATACTTATATATTTCTAAATATATATTTCTAAATATATATTTCTATAAATACAATACACATAAATATTAATTGTAATATAGAATGCACATACACACTTTGGGATAACGGAAATGATTTTTGACTAAGCTTTTATAAGAAACCACTGACTGGACTTGTCTTAATGACAGCGGCGGTGCATTCCACGGACAGCTTGGACTGTGAAGGAATCATGCCTAGAGGAAGATATTATGGAACAAAAGGATCATATTCGCTCTATGTTCCTTCGTCCTCATAATTCGATTGGATGACCATTCGACGCAACTGGAAAGAGATGACGGGCCCTACCATGAAGACTTAAAGCGAGAGTAGTTCCACTGTGGGAATAAGATGGCGCTAGACGACTTATATAGCTCTGTCTCTTTTCCACAGTGGAACTACTCTCTCTTTAAGATGTCATGGTAGGTCACCAGGCGCAAAATATCGCAAACTTCTATACTTCGGTCTGCTTTTTGCCCAACTTGGGAATCAAATCCAGAATGCCACGCTAAGAAGTTACACTTGACACTACGAGATCAACATAGATACCAGGGCAAAGGCTAGGCTGATAATGTACCTGGAACCGTTGATTCCATGGGGTCATTAGAATAGCGGTTGTAATGTTTTTCATTCGCCCTTCCCATAGGAACTTTCCATAGGTTTTCCCCCCCTTGTGTTTTATCTGAGAGTAATGTTCAACCTCCCCAGTCGCATTTGTGTTTATAGTTCTGAAAAAAAAAAACATGGAACTGTCGTCAGAAACAGGTACAAACATTTATATCAAATTACCAATGTACGAATACCGGAAAGCACAGTTAGGGTTAGTAACTTTATATAAACTTGTAAAACTATTGTTCTTCAGATTAAAAAAAATCAAGGTTATTTATTTCAAGCAGGTCGAGGTATCGAAAATTCATTCGTCAAAAATTTGGTTTAAGAAAACTAAATATTTGAGAGTATTGCAAAAAAAAAACCAGTGATAACATGCGAAAACATCCTGCATTCATAAATCCAAAGTAATCCTACAGTTTTAGTCTTCATTATCATCGTCAAGAAATGCTGAAAATAAATCTTAAAAGGCTATTAATTTCTCATAGGTCCTTGCTTGCCACTGGGTTCTGAAAGAAAATTATGACTATTCCAAATTTTATTACAACTTACGTGTTTCCTATAGTACCCACAGAAGGCTCACTGACACTTCTGTGCATTCTTCCATACATTTTACGATTTAAATTACTTACTGATTATTATAATCAAAATTACAAATATTTTACCATCTTCCCATTTCATCAACAAACAATAAAAACATAACCAACTTGTTTTCATTCATTCTGATATTCAAAAAATATTTCTTCATTACATAGCCCATAAAAAAGCTTTTCAAGCAAGGAAAAATACACTGGTTTATAGGTTTAATATCAAAAGAGCAGGCCCATTCTATTAGGAACATAAATAATTAGAAAGAAACCCATTACATTTTTACGTCCCATCTTGGCATTTCAGCGAGAGGCCAAATGAAATGCCATATTTTGGAGGATATTGAAATTTTACTGCGGCAGCTTCGTTCTGAGCGTTGGTCGTAAAGTAGGTAAGTGTGGAAGCTAAGCGGTGTAGCCCGACGGGAGCCCGCCGTGATAAACTGACACTACCAAGTGCCGAAGTCTTTAGCAATGGATTTGCAATAAAACCTCGTATTGTGGGAGTTTCGCAATCGAAGTGCGGAAATGACACCGGAAAATGTCTTCTGTTTGAACGGGACTGATGACGAATCGTGCCAAAAATGGAATAAAAACGTTACCGCTCGCGAAATATCCACCAACCGTAGCGCAACAAAAACGCTAACCCAGTGAAATGGGCAGCCTGAGCATCGTAGGCGCTCATACAAAATGTAAATATGCGTCCAAGCTGTAGCTACGAAAGAATAATTCATATTCACGAGGTGCGCGGGGGACGGGGGTGGCCATCCATTTTGCATGGTTATTTTGGTGAAATCCCCGCGTATTCTGCCCTCATGTAATTTTTCATTAAGAGATTAAAAGATCAGTGAGCGGCGCTGAGCGATCTCGCCGAGATTTTTATGAAAACATTTTTCATCGCAATATGCTAGACTACAGTACATTTTCGAGCAACGCTGTACACACTCATGACTTAGCCGTTTTCATGATGTAGTCATAATAAAACTTACGATAATGGCCTGCTCAGCTGCACGATACGTGTAATGAAAAAGTATACGTAGAATAATAACTTAGGTAAGTACATAATGTTTAGGTAGCACTTCGTAAATATGAAAATGTTTTAATGAAAATAAAAGGCTTTTTATGGCTTATACTTATTTGAATTACGGTTTTAGCTACGTTCATTTTATTTTATACGGACACCGGCCATTTTATAACAGGGACAATTTACACACTTTGTAGGTTTTAAACCCTGCTATACAAAGTAAAATAGTTAACTGCTCCTGGTCAGGGTGCAGCTGCCAACTACCAAACTACGCACCCACACGAGTATAAAGAAACATACTAAAGTGAACGAATCACAAAGAAAAAGTTTATTAACGTGAACAACACCAATTTCACAATGTAAAAGCTAAAAGGTAACGTGAAAGGCAACTCATAGCCTAAGAGTATACGAAATGCTGCGAACACACGGCCATAAAGTTATATGAGCATTCACCGAGCGGCCATCAAAATTAAAATATAGCCGCGCAAAATATTGAACGTGTAGGTACTATAACACTTTTTATCGAAACAAAATATTGGAATTTTTGTTCATAGTATATTTATTTTGAGTACCTACATTCTTTTCATTTTTCTTTCAGAAAAAATATGAAAATGTCTCGTTTTCAGACTAGTTGACCAGTTTAAATTTATAAAGGACTCTAATAAAACTTTTGCTATAAAGGATTAGGTTTTTTTCTTATTATTTATTTAAGGTCGCTTTTCAACATCTAAGGTCATTAGCGACCACAGTTAACAATATATTAATTTACGTACATACTCGTACAATACATTTGCTTAAACAAAGAGGGGCCCAACCAAACGCTAATGTCCCCGAAAAGACCAACACATACAATCCAGTACAACGTTTATCACATGTATTCAAAAAGATTTAGTAATTTGTTTCTAGGCAAAACAGATTTTTTACTAAATAGGGAGTAAAAGTAATTTAAATTTGGAATGTGGATATTGTTTATAAATACGATATCCCGAACCAAATTTCAAAAAAGTAGTAATCCGCTACAGTGCGAGTTGGACTCACGCACAAAGGGCATGCCGTATGTTTAAAAACGGTTGTATGGGAGCCCCCTTCAATATTTGTTTTATTTTAATTTAATTTTTTATTTTAAGTGAATATACATATAACCAAATATTCTTTGAATATTTCAAGCGTCCACCTGTGACCGTACCACAAAAAACAAAACATGTCTGTTGTATGGGAGTTCCTTTAAATATTAATTTTATTCTGGCTAAAATTTTCACAGATATTGGATTTTTGCTGCCGCAAAACAGCAAAAATCCAATATCTGTGAAAATTTTAATTCTCCAAGGAGATACAGCCTGGACAGACGGACAGCGGAGTTTTAGGAATAAGGTCGCGTTGTACCCATTGGGTACAGATGGCCTACCATGACGTCTTAAAGCATGAGTAGTTCCACTGTGGGAAAGAGACAGAGCTATATAAGTCGTCTAGAGCCATCTCTTTCTCTACCACTAGACTACCTGAATCCTATAATCTGAAAAGTACATATCTATTGTGATAAGATATGTAAAGTTCACACATGCCCCACGTCCGTGTGTCACACATAACTAGCTAGTTCGAACAAAAAGACTCAAACGTCGGCATTGCCCTCAGTTGATGCGGAAAAATGTTTCTGAGCAAAGTGCAGAAGCAGTATGAAAGGTAGCAGTAACTTTGTGCATTGCGCCGGGAGCAGCACTTCTAATTAGCAGTGTTCGAGCTGCCTTTAAATGCATACCTTTGCCGAGCTGACTGCCTTTATACTTTGTCACTGCAACTATTATATTTCGAATGTCGCTTTAATTAAGACATTAGAACTTTCTCTGAAAATTCTTTGTAGTTTGTTTTGAAGAGAAACGTTTTATACTGTTTTTTTTTTATAGTAACTTCATTGAGCTGAATTTCTGACAAATAATCACTTTAGGGTTCCGAACCCGAGAAGTAACCTACGGGGCCTTCCCGGGGTCGCGGGACTTTCCCATTACCGTGACTTTTAGTCAGTACGAGTCTGACAGTCCCTCCCGCTCTGCCCTGGGTGGGAGGATTCATTTGAGGATTTTACCACGTTAAAAAAAAGATATCTTCACATACCTAATTAAAATAAATATTACGAAACCCTTCATGCACGAATCCGACTTGCTAGTTTTTTTTTAAACCGTAATGGTACTATAATCATGGTGTATACATAAGTCGTGAAAGAAGTTTTTTCAGTAATCACTTTTAAAAAAATATTAGTATCGTTTCCGAATTTACCTTTATAAAATGGTAAGTTATTATTATTTTATTACTGTATCCATATTTTTTATAGAAGTTGTCTAATATTACAATACAACTTGTTTATTGCTGCTCCGCTGCTATTGGTCATAGCGTGATGTTATATAGCCTATAGCCTTCCTCAATACATTAACTATCCAACACAAAATATTTTTTCTATTCGAATCAATCGTTCCTGAGATTAGCGCATTCAGGCAAACAAACACTTTGCGAGCTTTATAATATTAGTATACATTCTGTAAGTACCTAGAATTCAGTTCATTTCTATTACTTCCAAATAAAATTGATTAGGAGTGGACATTTCTCTATTAGTCCGAATGATAGATTGTCAAAAAATATTTGACCTATTTTTTTCTTTTGTTACTTAAACCAAAATTGACGAACATATAATGCTTCTAAAAATCACAAAATGTCACTCGGTGGGTATAATTTTACAGCCTTTATGACGTCACAAGCCTACACTCCCGAATTTCGAAGAGTGTTATTTTAGTCAATAATCATTGATTAAAAAAAGAAAAAAAAATACGTATTGATTACTTTTCAATACTCTAACTGACGGACTATACAGATTTTCAATTTATTAATGCAGTAAACTACCCTATTGTGCAATCCCGTGAGACAATCATCGAACTTCATGCGTAGCCGCTGGCATTATCTACCCATCATAATTTTGAAACAGAAGTGCTTACAGTCAAGAACAAGTTGAGAAACTGTCCCGCGGACAAAGATGAAAGCCAAAAGCTTAAAAGTACACAAAATTGAAGTGAACTTAGTTAGGCAGTCATCAACGTGGCTAAGTCACGTCCGCTGTCTGCGAGGGAACCCGAGGGGAAAAATCCTGAGAGTGGTGATTGAGTTAGCGCCTCGACTCGCGGAAATGGCCGTCCCCTGTCGCTTGTGTAACGCAATACCGTGGCTGCCGACCAGCCATTTGCGCTGGATTCTCTTTCACACGGCGAAGTAACGTCTGGAAGTGGTATTGTCTTGTCTTTGATATGATGGTTGCTTTTTGAAGTCTCCTTGAAGAAGTCGGGTGTGAAGATTCGGCGTGGCTAACGATATCGCGCGTCATGAGAAGCTAGCTTAATATTACTATCCCAAAGAATAACTATTTTAACCAGTGGGCTGGCGATGGATTACTGTTTAGTCAAAGAGTGCTAACGGTTATTCAGAAGTTGATGAGAAGTTACAAGTTACACGTTTTGTCGTCTTCCACAGAACGAAGTTGCATGTAGTTTTTAAATAAAAGGTGGCTATGAACATGAGGATTCTAATTTTTAGTCCAGAATATGTGTAACACCATCTCTCAATGTTATTTATACTTTTTAACCAGCACTAACAATCATTGCCCCGGCACATGGTAATGTCGCACATTCGTTATGACTGTCCGCTAATCTTTCATTTTCTTCTCGAGTGCAGCTTGAAACAAATTGTGATACATGTGTCTTCTTGCTTAGTTAGCTCTTGCAATATTTATGACGTCACCTAAGAAGATATATTTTTTTCATGTATAACTTGCTTATACATAAAAATATCCGAGCCTTCATCTGTCTGGAGTTCGGGTAATTGTCACAAAAGATCTTTTTTTCTAGTCCTCCACACAGGGCGGGAGGGGAGGGACTGTTAGATTTGTACTGACTAAATTCGACGGAGATCCTTCAATAGTCATTTACGTTCCAGGGTCATGGGTACGTGATGAGACAGTCCCGCGACCCCGGTCACAAAGGATCATACTATTGGAATGTATCAATCTAGGTTATGAAATATCTATAAATCCACACCCATTCAACAGTTTTTGCAATGAAGAGAAACAAACAGCGGTCCATACAATCCCAAGCAAACATTCGTATTTATAATGGTTTTAGAATACTTTTCCATGATTAACAGTTTCATTTGAGTTTTTAGCATCATTAACATTATTTTGGGCAATCACTATTATAATTATCTATACTATAATAAATCTGTAGAAGGATCAATTCTGTACATTGAAAATATTGAAAAAATAAATAGCGGGGGGTGTTGCTGGATCGATACCAAACCCAAATATACGATTAAAAAAAATTTTGTCTATCTGTCTGTCTGTCTGTTTGTGCAGGCATCACGTGAAAACTAACGGTTCGATTACGGTGAAACTTGGTATAATTATTCCTTATTATCCTGGGCATAACATAGGATACTTTTTAACCGACTTCAAAATAAGGAGGAGATTATCAATTCGACTGTATTTTTATTTTTTTGTTACCTCATAACGACCGACTGGGTGAACCGATTTTCATGATTTTTTTTTGTTTGAAAGCTGGTGCTTCCCGTGTGGTCCCATTGTCACCAAATCAGGATCTGATGATTGGATCTTGGAGAAATCGAGGGCAACCCTCAAATTTTATAGGCTCACCCATCGTTTTTCGTAAATCTTATGAAGTAATTCAAGTACTTGCGTATGGTAATCATGATCTTATGTAGCTGAGCTGATGATGGAAGGTACAACTCCTTAACAGTAGTTTGTTACCGCATAACGACCGACTTCGTGAACCGATTTTCATGATTCTTTTTTTTTTTTTTGAAAGCTGGTGCTTCCCGTGTGGTCCCATTGTCACCAAATCAGGATCTGATGATTGGATCTTGGAGAAATCGAGGGCAACCCTCAAATTTTATAGGCCCACGCATCGTTTTTCGTAAATCTTATGAAGTAATTCAAGTATTTGCGTATGGTAATTATCATCTTATGTAGCTGAGCTGATGATGGAAGGTACAACTCCTTAACAGTAAGGAGTAGGCATCGACTGATTCATTGTTCGCATATCTCCGGAACTACACATCCGATTTAAATAATTCTTTTTTTTGTGCTAGGTAACGTTCCACTAAGGGAATACTGAAAGTGTCATCAAAATCGGTTCAGTAGTTTTTGAGATAGGGAATTTTATTAGCTTATTGTGTACATGAGGGATGTTATTACCAGTGCTACGGATTATATTATATGTATTTGGCAAGAATTTGGGTTGAATATTTAAACTAAAAAGAGAAAAATAAAAAACTTTTTCAAAAAAAATGTAACCGCCTTCAAAAAGAACCACAAAAAAGGGTAAAATAATCAACAAAATAACTTTTATTTCGGAAGCCGGTGGCAAAAAATAAACAATAAAATAAAAAATAACAAAGCCATCGACTTCCGAAATAAAAGTTATTTTGTTGATTATTTTACCCTTTTTGTGGTTCTTTTTGAAGGCGGTTACATTTTTTTTGAAAAAGTTTTTTGCTATCCTGGAAAAATACGTAGAAAAAAAAAACTTATTTTTCAGTTTTATTCATAGACGTTGTTCTGTAGAACCGCGAACACACGTTGCATTACCCGCAGTGGATTCAGCGCCGTAATATTTATAAGATGTCATTGTCAGAGTTACTCAAAATGGGGAAATAAACCATCCACGCGAAGACCGACATCCGCGCGGACGGAGTCGCGGGCGGAAGCTAGTTAAGTAATAAAGCTTCAATATAAAAAAGCTAAAATTTAAACTGTTTAAACTAAAGCATATTTTGAAATGTTAATGAAACATTTCAAATTTATCTAATATCTATGGTTTGGTCGCGGGACTTACCCATTACCGTGACCCCGGTACGTAAAGGGCTAGTAAAGGACACCCGCCGTGCCCTGGGTGGGAGGACTCATTTGATGATTTTACCACGATAAAAAAAAAGACTACGGTTTCTTTATAAAATCCTAAAACAATTCTGAAAAGAACTTCAACCACTACCAAGATGCTTTTCTAAAAACACTTGAGACTTCAGAAGGCAAACTAAAGGTCCACTGTTCACTAAAGCACTTAAATCCATTGGCAGTCCCTGACGTATTTTACCTAAAATGCGAGTTCTAATTACTTTAGTTCGGTGAACAACTGTGTCCGTGACGTAGGTCTTACTAACGTAGCTCATTCAAGACAAATGAATTACACTCGCGAGCAAAAATATGGGATCACTTACACGGATTCCGCGCGATCTTGAGAACTTAATAACTAGTTAACAGTAATAAAAATGTACCATTCTAAAGATTTAACTGTGAACTTTAAATTGATACCAAATTAATTAAAATCATGCCATAATTTAAGGAGCTATCCCGAATCAATTCGATGTAAGTGAAAGTTCCATACTTTTGCTCGCTAGTGTAAGTTTCAATGGCGACTCCGATATAAGTGCCCTCAAATGAAACCTCGATATCGAGGACAATTTACCGGTGGTAATAAAAATAGGAAAACTTTTTAGGGTTACGTAGCCAAATGCAAAAAACAGAACCCTTATAGATTCGTCATGTCTGTCTGTCTGTCTGTCCTGTTGAAACTTGGTAAGTAGATGTATTATGTGGACCGCATTAGGTTCCTCACACAAAAATAAAAATAAATTAGGGGTTCTCCATACTTAGTTTTCACCAAATTTTTTCACCAAACCCTTATTTATTTATTATTATTTATTTATTATTTATTTATTTATTATATGTGTGAGCTATCTATGGATAGGTCTTTAAAAATGATATTGAAGTTCCTAATATCATTTTTTTTAACTAACTAAACGAACATTAAGTAGGTAAGGAGTTTTTGCGTGAAAGTGTAACAAATATCCATACACACATCCAAACTCACATCTAAAATAATATAAGTAAGAAAGTAAGATTAGTATAATAAGAGTCATAAAAACTAAACTACAGTCAAACGTCCCTAAAGATAATAGATTAGATAACAGACATTGATGTCAGAAAACAGTCGATTCTCCGAGGAAATCATAACTCACTGTATCCGTTGCTATGTTGATAAAGTAACGCAATTATCTTGTATTAGAAAAATGTTATTGTTCGTATAACTTTTTGGCATACCTTTTTTTTAGGTATCTATCGTATTTGTGAAGAACTTATCATTCAGGGATGATTTAAATGTCATTGTTAAACAAAACTTTATGCTTGGTTAGCTGTTAATTTCATATTATGTAATAATTTAATAATCAATTTAATCATCAATCATCAATGTTATCCAGCTCAATATGTATATTATCGTGTATTTCAATGTGATCATCTTAAATTGTTACAGAACTGTGAATGTTGCACGCCAATATGATGTAATGACATAGATACTAGTGGGTACTCTATCTACAAAGCTGCCCTAATATTTAGCCGGTACCTGTACCTAGTAATTTTCTTCTGTTACACTTCCACGCATAACAATAATTCTCAACACAAAACTGAGTAAATGAGACACTCAAAACTTTGACACTCAACGGCCAACGGATTGAATCCAACGCAAACAGACACACCAGCCACGCACACGCGCACACACACACACACACACTAACATAATTCCATCAACAAGTGAAAGTCCAACTAAACGTAACACCCCGGAGATCCAACTTTGGACTACGAAATTAGTTCTAGTAAATCCGAGGACAAAGTCACAAACCATTAAATGCTGAAAGCTAAACTTTCGTATCACAGAGCTGAGCCAATTAGAAATTTAGTCGAACTTCATTAGCTCTAAGTGGATACTGGAAGTTCTGTTCAACGGTATGACATGATATGAACGGCTTGGAGAACTAGAATTAATTATGAATCGCAACATTACTCACATTTAGGAAGTTTGAGGATACCTAAATTGTTTTGTTTGTTCATTGTATTTAGGAATTTACAGAAAAACTTTATGTTCTTACAAGAACATTGTGTTCATGAAATACAACAAAACTAGGGAAAAAATGGAATAAGTGAATACAATAAGAATATTTTGGGAGACTGGTGCCTAAACTACGCTTGGGAGCTTTTTTTCAGTCTCCATTTTTAGGTATATCTATACATATAATAAATCTGTAGAAGGGTCAATTCTGTACATTGAAAAAATAAATAGCGGGGGGTGTTGCTGGATCGATACTCGTACCAAACCCAAATATATGATTTAAAAAATGTTTGTCTGTCTGTCTGTCTGTCTGTCTGTCTGTATATGCAGGCATCACGTGAAAACTAACGGTTCGATTTCGATGAAACTTGGTATAATTATACCTTATTATCCTGGGCATAAAATGGGATACTTTTTATCCTGGAAAAATACGTAGAAAAAAAAAACTTATTTTTCAGTTTTATTCATAGACGTTGTTCTGTAGAACCGCGATCTCCTTAATTATTATAGGCTTAGCCGTATTTGGGTCCAATAGATATTTATAAGATGTCATTGTCAGAGTTACTCAAAATGGAGAAATAAACCATTCACGCGAAGACCGACATCCGCGCGGACGAAGTCGCGGGCGGAACCTATAATATTAGTATGCTTTAGCAGATAGTGGTAGCAAATCATTTAGTGCTAGTATGGTGGAATAGAAGCAACTTTGATAAATAATGAATGATGATGATAATGTTTTTGTTTCTCGATTTGGAATTCTTATCACTGACTTTATCGGTTGCTCTTACTGTCTCCTCCCTTTCTACTTTCAAAATAAATATAATTAATTAATAAATAACAACGACTCTGATTTTATAAATCCTTACTACAGATTGCTAAGGCCACGTGTTACGTTACGTAGGAACGAAAAAATTTACACTCAACGTTGCTGGATTGAATAGAGAATTTACGAGTATAAATTATTGTAAGGTGTTATGTTTATGTACCTATCCCGCCTGCGTGCCTCGACATGAGCTCGACTAACAGATATACCTACGATTGGTGTTTGTGCGACAGGTAGTTAGGTAATCTTATAAACCAAATTGATCAAACGCATGTATTATATTTTTCAAAATTCTAACCTCGAAGGGGTAATTGGAAATCGGGAAAATACGAAGTTCCGCGGACGAAGTCGCGTGAACCCCGCTAGTCTTTTTCTAAACATTTTTTAATAGACCAAACTATGATTATCATAAACAGATGCCGCGCGCCGCGCTGCCATCGCCAGTGACCTTGCTAAACACACCTAATTTCAAGGATGACATCATTATAAAACTATCTTTAATAGTAACAGCACACGGAACAGTTTTCCTTGTTAGGTTCATTCTGGATGTATGTTCTTGTTCGAATTCACCCATTTTGTTGCTAATGACGTCATCAACTCGTATAGGATAGATTTTTGGCTTATTTTTGTATCGGCTCGTTAGCTCAGCGGTCAGAGCGCCCGTTTATGATTTAATAGAGGTGGTCGGGGGTTCAAATCCCTCACGAGCTGTTTAAATTTTTTGAAGATTTTGTAGGTAATTTCTTTTTTTGTTATTTTTTTACAACGAAGGTTGTTCACGCAATTTGTTACCAAACATTAAAACAGAAAGTGATTTATTATTGAAATATTTTTTACCTGCGACACAGCAATAATTATGTTGATTAGTTACAAATTACCATTGAATAAGTACCAAAACAATCTTATCGTAGAAAATTATCAACATAACGCCGCGACGACAAGATGACGGCACGGTTAGTGCAGTGGTTGAGCGATTGGACTGCTGCGCTGCGTGTCGCGGGTTCGATTCCCGTACGGAGCAAATTTTGTACGATCTACAAGTAATTGTTCCGCGTCTGGGCGTTTGTGTATGTGAGTTTCTATGTTTGTAAACGCACCCACGACACAGGAGAAATTCCTAGTGTGGGGCAACGTTTTATGTAAAAAATAAAGAAATTAAATAAAAATAAAGTACAGTGTTACAAGGGTCTTTTGGCTTGACAGCTTCGTGAAAATGTCTTAAAGTACGGAAACGTCGGTTATTATTTTAGCCACGCCCCAAACGATGTAAGCATAACTGTATATATGCGGCACATAAATATAAATCAATACCTTTATCACCGACAAAAATAAAAACAAGCGAAATGGAAAAAAAAAACACCAACAAAGTAGGTAAAATTACTTCGTATTTCAGCGGAATTCTTGTTCCATCAGCCAATTGCAATAAATGAGCGAGTCTGATTGGAATCCGATGGGATAAGATTTTTTTGCTTCGTTCGAGGGTAGACGTCAATCCCGGCCTCCCGAGCGGGAGATACCGCCGAGGCAATTTCCCGAAGTCGACTCATTTATCACAAACCATTATTGTATCTAGTTATATTGACCGACGAACGTCAATTCATTATTTTGTTATTTATTTCTGAACATATTTGCTATTAGCAATCAGTTGAATGACTATGGGGAACTTTTTGGATATAAGTTATATTCATAATGGATATAAGATATATTTTTTTAGGACGTATATAGACTATTGAAAAAAATCCGTTGCGAAGTCCGAAAGATCCAAGTATAGAAGGTGGGAAGCGACTTTGTTTTTTATTTATGGATTCCGTACGTAAAGGTAAAACGAGACCCTATTACATACAAAGACTCCGCTGTCCGTCTGCCTGTCTGTCTGCCCGCCCAAACGCCATTTGTCACAAATGGCGTAATTCTGTTGCCGCTATAACAATAATACAAATTCTGATTTTTAAACAGAGCACAAATTCCGATTTTTATTTTTTTAACTGAGCTTTCATAGAACATTTTTTTTCCTGTGTAATCCGACTAACACTTTTTTTATCGTAGTTAAATCATCAAATTAGTCCTCTCACCCAAGGCAGGGCGGCATGGGACTGTCAGACTTGTACCGACTAAAATCCACAGTGTTCTTCAATAGACCTTTACGTTCCGAGGTTACGGTAATTCGTTAGTCCCGCGACCCTGGCAGATTTCGGCCCCCCAAAGGGGAGCCCCGTCATTGTTCCTACACTCATTGGGGCGCGCGAGGAAAACAACGCGCCTTCGACCCGTCCGACTCACACTTGGCCGGTTTTTTTCTAGTTTTGTCCGCGTAAAAGTTTAGTCTGTGTAAAATATACCATCGACAAAACCATCCTTAGTCCCACGAACTTAAAGCCACATCTCTATGGATCACAGTTAATTGAATATCATCTGTCTATATTCCTACAGATAGATAAATAGTCTGCCTATAATCCAACAAATTGATAGATATGTGGGTTTAGCAATGTTATCTGAGAAAGCGATGACACAGCCATTGATTATTGTATTTGAGTCATCAGAATTATGTAACTAATCCGAATATTGATTCACATAATTATTATAACCAGATAAACATAGAGGTTTATAGTATCACTAGCTGTTGCCAGCGGGTTCGCCAGGATATAAGTCGAAAATTATCCCACGGGAACTTCATACCGGGATAAAAAGTATCCTGGATTAGTGCATTTGAAGTGATTGAATGAGTAACTCTGATGGAGTTACCTATAAACAAGCTTGAACAGCAAAATATCTACCATTCTTTTTACAAATTACAAAAATCTTGGTGCCTAACAATGAAATATTATTGTTTTTTTTTTAAGATATATAGTCAAATAATAATATAATCTACTTACTTGACGTCGAGGTAGGCTTCTGTATAATCACATTATAATCATCATTCTAATTTCAAATTATTCACTAATGAGCCGTAACGCTGGGGATTGCTTGTTTCCATTAACGCTAATGGAGTTAATCGCCGCAACTCTATGGGTGATTGGATCCCGTTGCTTCACGTTAATCCCTATCGAAAAAATCCGCACTTATTTGTGTTCGCATTTTATGTTTTTAACCTACTTATTTCGGTAACTTTTCCGCTAAAATGAGCTGTCATTTCAAAATGGCGGCAAAGTGACAGACCTATTTTGACGAAGATATAAACACATTCTGCCAAGCCAATAATAATAAAACTTTTTGGTTTTATTAATGTGTGTCTGTTTATTAAAGTGCTATTTTGTACTGCTTCGTAATGTAAAAGTAGTAAATAACTCAATTATACCAAGTTTTATAGACTACCTATTTTATTATGTCGTTAAAAACTTTCCTTGCGTATCCATTTACTGTAATCGTAAATAACGGAAACTTTTACCAACTGATGTGGTGCGTACTAAAATAATGGCTCATAAAAATGAGTCATGCTGAACCATGTGTAACGACATCCTGAATAAGCTGTGATTAGGCTTAGGTAAAAGACATAAGTACAGCTAGCAAGTTTCTGGAACAACTGCAATTAAATAGTCATGTTATAGTGAGCGCATAACAAAGCCGCTAATTAGTCTGCACCCCATTTTCTCGTGTTATTCTTTAACAGTATGGATGTACGTAGAGAGAGCGGGGGCCTGGCTTTATAAAGAAAGATGCTATTAATGCAAAGTGAATAAAAAAGAAGTTAGACGAGAGAGACGAACAGTGTATTAGACGGGGACGCGAGGCATAATGGGATATCGCACACTGACGACACTGACTGTGACGCGCTTTAAGGCAAACTTTACACAATACTAACGTAGCGCAAGCGCCAGCAGGACAGGCGCCATTTGTTAATGGCCGCTTGCAGATAACGTCCTGATGGCGCTTGCGCTCCGTTAGTGTTGTGTAAGGTATGCCTAAGGAGTGCATGTCCCCATTATACCTCGCGTCCCCGTCTTATATACTGTTACCCTACTAATCTAGCCCAACCACATATCCTTATGGTAGAATTCTCTCTAGATGACGTCGTAATAGAGTTATTACTTTTCATAATAATTAAAGACTACATCTTTTTTTTTTACGTGGTAATATCATCAAATGAGTCCTCCCACCCAGGGCAGAGCGGGAGGGACTGTCAGACTCGTACTGACTAAAATCCACGGTTTCCTTCGATAGCCCTTTGCGTTCCGGGGTCACGGTCATTCGTACAGTCCCGCGACCAAAACTACATCTAGCTATTGCTGTATGTATAGGTACTCAACGTGCTTAGAAAGATGCTCTTATTTTGGGACTTCATCAAGTAACAGTAGAACAATTGCCTCTTAAAAATCTATTCACCAATTTAATTAAGAAGCCTAGCATCTAACTGTTGATCTTTGAAAAGGCGGCGCTGGCGGATAATAATGTTGGCGCAAGATGACTCGATGATTTAATTAATTTCCAGTATGATGTCGAATTTCAATTAAAATCAACTACCGCGCCAGGAATGAGATATCTTTGAAATTTGATTTCTTAAATATTGAGTAGGTTCAAACTCCAGAATAATTTCTCAACTAAATTGGGGTCGGCTTCCAGTCAAACTGGATGCAGCTGAATATCAGTATTTTACCTACATGGACACATGGAGTCATTCACTTTTTGAGAAAGCCTTATAACCTCTTTTCATCAGCATTATTTTTGTTCATAATATTTTTTTAACTTTCGAATAGTCAGAAGTGACGTTTAAAAAATCATAGGTGACGTGTGTCATCGGCCTAAAAAAAATACAAAATTAGTTTTTTATATTTTGATAACAACCATTATGTATAATATTTTGAAATAAGGTTAATTAATTTCTGTTGTTATTTTATATCGGAAGGATGTGAAAAAGGAACAGCTTGAATGTTGAAAAGTATAATATTCTTTTATTTTTTGTAGCACTTCATTTGCTGCTGAACAATGATTGAAACTGGCAGCGATAACGCAACAGCTGTTACACCAGCGGGAAACCCGGTTAGCCGATCTATCAGAATTCATCACAATGGTCACTTTTGTAGCTATATAGCAATATAATATAATATATGTATTCCAAGATACCTAGTTAATTTCTTGCTGCCAGAACAAAGAGAAATAAATGTAATTAAGTAGTAGTTAAATGTTGGAAAAATTCCATCTTCTAGGTCTTGTCTTGTAATTATGAGGCATAGCAGGTTGATTTTGTTTCCCTGTTTAGATACCTGTAGGTTTAACAAATAGATTTATCTTTCAAAACAAATATTCAAAGTCAAATTCCTAATCTTATTTTCAATAGAAAGTACAAGATGACGACGACGACATCGCACGACCAGAGGCGACGTTCCGTTTCACAGTACAAAACATAAGCCAACTGAAGGAGCAGGTACTTTCACCGGCTTGTTACGTGAGATGCCTGCCGTGGAGGATCCTCATACTGCTGAGGAACACCACAACGCCTGAGCGTCAGCAACAGAAGGCGTTGGGAGTGTTCTTGCAGTGCAATGGGGACTGTGACTCCCCTGGCTGGTCATGCTATGGACTAGGAGAACTAAAACTGCTGTCCCACAAGCCAGAAGGCGGACAAGCGCTTTGTCGGAAACTTCATCACATGTATCACTGGTAAAATTGACTGTTATTTATTTTAAAATAAGGAGATAAAAATAAGCTTGTTAAAGTAGAAACACTAACAGACAAAATATCACCATCACTACGACATAGTATAAAACAAAGTCGCTTCCCGCTGTCTGTCTGTCTGTCCCTATGTATGCTTAGATCTTTAATACTACGCAACGGATTTTGATGCGGTTTTTTTTAATAGATGGAGTGATTCTAGAGGAAGGTTTATATTAATGTAAAATTCATAATATAGTAAAGACTGCACCCGTGCGGAGCCGGAACGGGTCGCTAATCTGAAAATAAATAGCTGCAACTTTGCAGCAACGCAGAGAGTAGCATAACCACCCTTTAATCACTCAGACTCCCGGACTCTAGCCCGTACAGCCACCACACGAAATAATGTCAATTTCCCTACTATTATAGTCGATCCACGCAAACGGCATTGTGTGCCCAAGATTTTCGCTATAATAATTTAATTATTTTGAAACGCATTATCACAAATGCGACGCGCATCGCCAAGATGATTTTAGAGGAGAGAAAAATTCAGTCGCGAGTGGGATTTGAACCCGCGTCTTCTGGATAAGTAGCACAGACACCTTACCAATTAGCGTACCGCAACTCACACGCAGAAACTAAATCTTCTATTCGCTCGTCTGAACGTTTTAACGTAACGTGGTGCCATCTCTTGGAACAGTTTCTAACTACTTCCATTTCATTTATTACATTTTTCTTTCCTTATAAATCATCTTTTCGTGATAATAGTATTTAAATGTTCATCTAAAAATCCATTAACGCGATAATTAACGTCATTCACCGTTAGTGTGGCCTTTTTTTTATTGTGGTAAAATCATCAAATGAGTCCTCCCACCCAGGGCAGAGCGGGAGGGACTGTCAGACTCGATTACTAAAATTCTCGATGTCCTTCAATAGCACTTTACGTTCCGGGGTCACGGTAATTCGTGAGTCCCGCGACCCCGACAGGCTTTGGCCCTCTAGAGGCGGCCCCGTCATTTTGCTGACACTCTTTGAGGCGCGCGTGGAACACAACGCGCCGTCGACCCGGGCATCGTCCATGGTCGGACAGCGAGTTGCCCATTACTTGCTGCCTGCATGCCCGCGTGTTAGTGTGGCCATAGTGTAACAAAGGCAGTGTTTTGGATGTATTCCCCTTTCACAGTAAAGAAGATGATTGGGGTTTCGCGCACTTCATATCGTGGGATGACCTCATGGAACCTGACAACTGCTTTGTCAAGGACGATTCCATCACTGTGGAAGCTCACGTCATGGCTGAAGCGCCTCATGGGGTCTCGTGGGACTCCAAGAAATACACGGGATACGTCGGTAAGGTTATAGGTATAGACAAGAATAAACTTTTGTCCTCATTATGTAGATTAATGAAATTATACCTTACCCCACGATAGCTGTAATTTTATCAACTCAAAAGTAAAAGCTTAATGTTACTGCCAGGTTCTTCAGAGCATCTAGAGAAGCATTTAATGTTCAGTATTTATCACTGCTTTAGTAACATAAGCTTCAGAGAAAACTAACCACCCAGACAGGCAGTTGGCTCTAAATGGGGGCCCCGTCAAATTACTGACAGCTCTGTGAGGCGCGTCGCGTCTACCGCATTGACCCGGGCATGGTCCATGATCGAACGGCGAGCCGCTCATTACCCACCGTCCACATGCGTGCGCCTACGGGTGGCGGCCCGTAAATCGCCTTGCGACGTCCGTTGCGGTGGGCGTCTCCCGCGGCGGCTGGCTCTGCCTCCTTCTTCACTGTCATGACTGCTTCACAGAATGAGGTGACAAAACTAACCCTCTTTGGTAGCGATTTCACTAACAAAAGGATTTAGTTTTCTCTGAACCTGACTATACCAACTCCAGACCGCAATTCTTTGATACGAATATAATCTTCCAACAGCCGCGCACCGTGTGGATGGCAATCTGTTATGCATAAGTGCATAACGCGCCAGTCAAAGGGTTTAACGGAAAGTTATCAGAGTGGAAATAATGGACGAGTGAATAGAACTAGTTATTTTATCGAATGGGTGTCGCACGACGCGATGGGGGGTTATAGTGAAAATGCACAATTGTATCCATCTGTGAAACTAATAATGCGGATTTTTACGATATTTGTACGTATGACAGTTGGGAAAGATGAAAGTAAAGATGGGGGAAAGGGACTGACTACTAATAGAGATAACATTTCTATTAAGGATGAAGAAGTCATGCTGAAACAATTTACTAAAAGAACTTCCACTTTAGCCTGGGCGAAAACACATTTGGAAAAAAATGCAAATAAAATGTTACCCATTCCTGTGAAATCGCATACGGTCCGCACCTTGAATGAGCTATTAGAGCTTTGGCGGTACCGACCATCCTCAAGCACCCATTCCGTGGATCGTTTTGCAAATATACAAGGTTACTTGTAAAACATTATCAACCTTTCATGGGCTCTTTTTATCGTGGTATAATCATCAAATGAATGTCCTCCCCACCCAGGGAGGGACGGGAGGGAATGTCAGACTTGTACTGACTAAAATCCTTCAATAGCGCTTAACATTCCTAGGGTCATGGTTACCAGATGAGACATTTCCGTGACCCAACCTTTCATGGGCTGACAGTACTTATGATTATAAACGACATTCTTATAGTAAGGCCTCTGCCTCGAATCTTGCGGGCAGCGGGGCGGCAGCGGCGGCGGCGCTCGCTGTTCGCCCCCGCCCCGCTGCCGCGCCGCTGTTTCCGAGGGCCGGTCCATTTGAATGTATGCCTAAGATCCTGCCGCTCCCGCGCCGCCGCCGCCGCCGCCCCGCTGCCGCGCCGCTGTTTCCGAGGGCCGGTCCATTTGAATGTATGCCTAAGATCCTGCCGCTCCCGCGCCGCCGCCGCCGCCGCCCCGCTGCCCGCAAGATTCGAGGCAGAGGCCTAACAGTTGTAATTTATAACCCCGAATTTGGAAGCGTTTTATCTTCGTCAATATTCATTGATTTAAGAAAACAAAAATTACGTATCCATTATTTTTCAATATTCTAACTGACGGACTAAACAGATTTTCAATTTTTTATGCAGTAACATACCCTATTATTGTTTAATAAAGATTTATTTCCAGGACTGAAGAACCAGGGAGCAACATGCTACATGAACTCCCTGCTCCAAACCTTGTTCTTCACAAATGTCTTACGTAAGGCCGTATACAAAATACCGACAGTCGGTGATGACAGCTCCAGATCCGTCGCCTTTGCCCTCCAGCGCGTATTCTACGATCTTCAGTTTTCAGACAAACCTGTCGCTACTAAGAAACTGACGAAGAGTTTCGGTTGGGAGACCTTAGACTCGTTTATGCAGCATGATGTACAGGAATTCTTACGGGTAAGCTGTAACTGGACATTTATTCATATGGCTCACTAATGTTGTCCTTCAATCTATATCTTATGTAATAAAAATGAATCGCTAAATGTGTTGGTAAGCGCATAACTCAACAACGCCTGGACCAATTTGGCCAATTCTTTTTTTTTTTTTTTTTTTTTTTTTTGTTGTCTTCGTCATTGTCATTCGGTATTTTGAAAAAAAAATGAAAATTAGGGTAGTGTAGGGTAGAGTAGGTTTATTTTAGAAACAAGCGATAAAGGAACTTCACGCGGGCGAAGCCATGGGGGTACAGCTAGTAATAATATATAGGTAAATCCCTAACGACCCGTTCACGATTTTGGTCTAAGCGGCAGGCGACGCGAATAAGATTTTAATTACTCTGTAAGTACGCGAATTCACCACTGGCATCGCCTCGTGGCATGTTTCAAACATCTATACATTTTATCTAACCCCCCCGCCGCTTATAAGTTGTTGCTTTTATGTAGGGCAAATATTTTTTAATGTTTTAAGTTTTATTTCCTTGAAAAAGTGTTTCATTTTTACGTGGAAGCTGAAACTACGGGACGGTTTTTTTTTTTTTTTTTTTGCATATGAAAGACTTTAAGCTCTTATACTGAGAAAACTCATCTCTCTCGAATATTTTGTAATATTCCATTTCTAAGTGATTTCCATACGGAGTAGATTTTTTTTTTTTTTTTTTTTTTTTTTTTTTTTTTTTTTTTTTTTTTTTTTTTTTTTTTTTTTTTTTTTAGCTAGTGGAATTTACAATCAACCGAGGTCCGGGCACGCCGCAATCGCGGCGGTAAGACCCCTCTTTGAGGAGTGGCTGGATAGGCGTCACGGCGTCCTGACCTACCGCATGACGCAGGTCCTCACCGGACACGGAAGTTTTGGGAGGTTCCTGTGTCTGATAGGGAGGGAAGAAACGCCTGGGTGTCACCACTGCGAGGATCGTCCGGAGGACACGGTGGAGCATACGGTGCAGGACTGCCCCGCTTGGGCAGAGCACCGCCGTGTCCTCACGACGGCGATAGGCGGAGACCTCTCGCGCCCGGCATTGGTCGAGGCCATGCTGCGGGGCGAGACGGAGTGGGAAGCGGTCGCCTCCTTCTGCGAAGCAGTCATGCTCGTGAAGGAGGAGGCGGGCCGCCTGAGGGAGAGGACAGCGTCCTCCCTCCACCCCAGCCGCAGTGGTAGACGCCCACGGCGTCGGACGTCGCGAGACGATCTCCGGCCACCGTAGGCGCGGGCATGCGGGCGGCGAGTAATGGGCGACTCGCTGTCCGACCATGGACCATGCCCGGGTCGACGGCGCGTTGTGTTCCACGCGCGCCTCAAAGAGTGTCAGCATAGTGACGGGGCCTGTAGAGGGCCAAAGCCTGCTGGGGTCGCGGGACCAAGGGATTACCGTGACCCCGGTACGTAAAGGGCTAGTGAAGGACACCGTGGATTTTAGTCAGTACAAGTCTGACAGTCCCTCCCGCCCTGCCCTGGGTGGGAGGACTCATTTGATGATTTTACCACGATAAAAAAAAAAAAAAAAAAAAAAGTGGAATTTACAATACTTTTGATTGTTCCGCTCGAGTAGTACACGGGATCAAATTAAATTAGCTAGAAAAACTACTACAACTGTACTAAATCACACTAATAGATAAAATAAAAACAAATTTACTTGGCACATACCACAAGTACACACAACATAACTATTTTTTTTTCTATTTGACAACTTTTAAGTTTCAGTACCTAATTTAATCAGAGTTTTATATATTGAGAGCAGAAATCCATAGAACCATGCCATGTACAATAAGATAACAGTGCTACTGTAAAGCAGCTTTACAGGCGATTCATGAGGATTAAAATCCATCTCAACAAAAACCAACAAAGCACGCATGGCGGAATAAGATGGTGTTAAGTCACAAAGCAATAAATAACATGCTTCTCTGCAGAAAACTATCTCAATGGCAAAGAGGTTACATGAGCTACTGCTAATAGTGAAGTTTCTGGGCTTAACTTCTAGCATGAGCAATGTTATTTAGGTTTTAATACCAAGATTTATTAACAACCGGTTAATGACAACATCATAATCATAATTTCAGCCCATCATCACCCATTACTACTCCCTTTTCTTCCATACTTCTTGGTTCTCTGCATCCTTAGCACTTTGAACGAACCTTGGTCACCATTCTGTCAAAATCTCACTCTGTGACAAATGGTCGCCCCTTACATACGACTTACATCTGAGAAAATGCGCATGTTGACACTTCGGTGATAACAAGCGTATTATATCATGCTTGCAGGTATTACTAGATAAGTTAGAAAACAAAATGAAAGGGACGGTGGTGGAAGGCACCGTGCCGAAGTTGTTTGAAGGCAAAATGACGTCATTTATTAAATGCAAGAACGTCAACTGTACGAGCACCCGCGTAGAAACATACTACGACATACAACTCAGTGTCAAGGGGAAGAATAATAGTAAGTTCTACTTTTACTTTGTGCAAGAAAATGTCGACGCGTAAATGTACTCACTTCATTCTAGACCAGACATTATCGTCAGCCATTAAAAAAGAGTGATCGTCTCTTACACCCTGTATTTATACGTTCAAAAATCATTTTCAATCTTACAGAAAAGCAAGATTAAATAGTGTCAGTTGCACTTCGAATTAAAAAGGTCATCTTTAAACTGTACCTCCCGAAAAAAAATGTCGGTCGGCAGCAACTTTTCAATTGCAACTCAGCTCGGAATCTCAACCAACGAGAAAATAGGACACCATCGTACCTTACTTTTCCAAAGCTATTTACCAATAAATTGGTTTCAATTTGCAACTTTATCATACCCTTTACTGCAAGGTTTTAACAAATTTCCACTATCCGTCCTATTTCTCTATTCCGGGTTATCATTTAGAGAAGAGATGCTTTGCCGTCACAGTTTATAAATGATTTATAGGCCGAATAACGGTAGCGTTTGTGAGTAACAGGTGCTAATAAATCTTTCATATCAGAACTGTAAAGGAGGCGCCTTCGTCTAAATTAGGTCTTGTAAAGAAGCACGTGATTGTAAATTTATATACACAGGGTAAATTTTAAAAGCCTGGGCGTGGATTGCCTTATCTAGAACTATAGGGATTGCTAAAAATACTTAGTCTCGAGGCTGATTTTGATGAAAACTAAAAGTGCATCATTGAGACTTTTTAAGACTTAGGTGCTATCTAAGACGTTTTGAGAATTTTGACTTCTAAAAGGTTGTTTCGGACGAAGTCGCGGGCAGAGTGTTAGTGGGCATATAAATAAGCTTGAATATTCAAGAAAATCGGATTTTAAACCGATTAACACGTGGGAGTAACGAAATATGTTCTGTAGGAACACGAGATTTATGGGCTTTAGACGTGATGGTCACCAGCACAATCTAAAATACAACCAGGTTTTTACAGGATCAGCGTTATCCTTCTATTGTCAACCATCATTCATCCTTCAAAACCTCTCCAACCTTCCACAATGACATGCTTTTCCCTCATTTCCTTCCTTTTGCCTAGTATACGAGTCTTTCAAAGACTACATCAGTACGGAGCTGCTGGACGGCGAGAACAAGTACGACGCGGGGGAGTACGGACTCCAGGAGGCAGAGAAAGGAGTCAGGTTCGACGTCTTTCCGCCAGTACTGCATCTACACCTCATGAGATTCCAGTATGATCCGCAGAGTGATGCATCCGTAAAGTTTAATGACAGGTTTGGGTATAAATTAATTCATATATGCACAAATGTATCTCATAAACAGGTTACTTGTATACAAGTTGCAAATTGTATGCAACTGGAACAAACCTGCATACAAGTTTCAAATAGGTAGTTTTAACTTGTTGATTTTGTTTTTTTTTTTCAAATTCTAGCTTGTATACAAATGTAACGTCATACTTGTATGCAAGACTTGCCTAATGGGAACGCGCCTTAAAAGTTACTTGCCTAGAAGTAACCTATTCAGTCTTGACATAAAGACCCGAAATTTGTAGCTATCAGGAAATACAGATCCCAGCAGGGAATTTCACTCCTTATCCCTGCCTACAGTAAAAGTATTGGCAAAACGTAAGAGTAGGATGTCTTACCATATTCCGATGGCGCATAACCACACATCTTGCAGTCCTATGCTGGAAAGGGGCAGGTGGTATCAAATTATGCAGTTCCGTCGCACACTCTCCGAACTGTAACCGGTAAAAAACCTACAAGATGGCAACTCGGCATCGTTGATCAAGACTGGACCTTAGAGTCAACCAGAGCATCGTTGCCGATAAGCCTCTTGGCCCGTTTGTATTTAGCAGACCCGTTCCAGTGGTGTGAGAGCTTTCCTTATAGATATTTTAAATTGGAATTACATCCCGCAGGTTCGAATTCTACGAGACAGTGAACCTGGACCCGTATCTCCAGGAGATTCCGACGATACCAGCTCACTATACGCTGCACGCGGTGCTGGTGCACTCGGGGGACAACCACGGAGGACACTATGTGGTCTTCATCAACCCTAAGGGCGACGGAAAGGTAAGGCACCGGAAGGTGTTGATAATAATCTTGAACTATCATTTGTAATAAGCATTCTTGCGAATTTTACATTATAGGAAAACAAACGAGAGTTTTTTAGCGAGCATTCTAACGCACGCTCTGGCGAGCTTTTTGCCGAGCCGACTGTCGAGTCTGATATCTTCGTAAAAAAAAAAAAATTGAAGACGATCGAATAGAGCGTTCGCTAGAAAGATCGTGAAAATGTTCGTAGCGAGCTTTTTCTCTATGCTCGAGTCTGTTCGTTGTTCAGTCCAGAAAAAATAAAAAAGGCGAATGCTCAAGTCTATCAGCAATGCAAGCATGCCGAATACACATAATATTTTCTTTCTTAACTTTTATCAGCTTCCGTCACCAATTTACACCAATATTATAAAACTGAAGAGTTTGTTTGTTAATTTGGTTGATTGAACGCGCTAATCACAGGAAAAACTGGTCCGAATAAAAAAAAATACGCTATAGGCGGTATAACATCACACTATTACCAATAGGAGCTGAGCAGCAGGGCTGAAACTACGGGGAACAACTATTAAACTATAATTGTAATTCAATTTTGACGGCACGTTTGGCGCAGTGGCTGAGCAATTGGACTGCTGCGCTGCGTGTCGCGGGTTCGATTCCCGCACGGAACAAATATTTGTATGATCTACAAGTAGTTGTTTCGGGTCTGGGCGTTTATGTATGTGAGTTTATATGTTTGTAAACGCACCCACGACACAGGAGAAATTCCTAGTGTGGGGTAACGTTTTAAAAAAAAAGATAAAAATAAAAAAAAGATTTTCTATGATGTGAAAGATGGTACGCTTTCATATTCAGTACACAATAATAATGAAGCATTGCTAATGCCTGTTAAAATGAACATCACGTGGGTACACTCTATGTATTTGCATTAATGTGAGAGAGGAGTGAGCGCTGCCTTACCTGTGCAACCAGATAATTATATTATGTACATACCGTAATACTGAAACCGTCAGTCTCGAAACACATTAAAGTAATAGGAAATAGCTTTTGGCATCGACTTCGTTTGCGAACAAACTTAATTTAAAATTAAAGGGGTTTGAAGATTTTTGGAGAGTTGGCCATATCGGCCGCCATTTGATTTTCTTAGAATCGCGTTGCACAACGAAAGTTATATGTTTAGAGGATACTTATACAAAAAAATAATATTACAGACATAATGTCCTAAAGCGGCAGATTTCATAGTTGTATTGTATTGTATTGTATAACGGGCTGGTATCCGCAACTCCACGTCAAATGCGCGTATTTTGCGTGCGGGTGGGAAAGAAGTTATTCGATCCACCCCAGCTCCCCGAGGAAAGCCAGCAGCGCCTTCGTGTTGCCGACGATCTCGCGGAGAGTACCTGGGTTACCGAAGTACTTTGCCCTGTATGAAGCAATTTCAGGGCAGTGTAGGAGCACATGACCTGCTGTCTCGTCCGCCGCCATACAGGCTCTGCACAGGGGGCTGTCTGTGATACCTAGGACAAAGAGGTGTTTATTAAGGGAGCCGTGTCCTGTCAGGACGGCTGTGATTGTTCGTATCTGCTGTTTGGTTAACCTGAGCACGAGTTTGGTGAAGCGGCCATTGATGGCGGGTAGCGCCTCCTTGGCCTGTCTGCACTCCGCCTGATCCCGCCACAGGCAACGATGTAAGTTACCTGTTCGTTCCCTGACCAGAGTACGTATGTAGCCGAAGGGGAGTGGCACTATTGGTTCGGGTCCCACCGCCGTCAAGCTAGATCCCCTTCGAGCGAGTTCATCCGCTGCATCGTTGCCTCGGGAATCGCTGTGTCCTTTGATCCACTGAATGGTTATGTTGTTATGCTCACCTACCTGGTTTAGGTTCTGGTGACACTCGTATATTAGACCAGAGTTAACCGTGTGGCTGTCTAGTGCCAGCAAAACGGCCATGCTGTCTGATAGTATGCGAATTGAGTGGTCCTTTACCCCTCTGGCTGCAATCGCTGCCGCCGCCAGGATAATGCCCATGCACTCTGCCTGGAAGACTGTGTTGTGGACCCCCAGTGATCTGGCAGTGCGGATGTTGAGGTCTTCTGAGAAGACTCCAGCACCAGTGCCGCTACCTGTCTTAGATCCGTCCGTGAAGATCCGTACCTCCGCCGGGGTCAGCCCCTCGCAACGGTGGTCCTCATGGAGCTGGATTTTGTATTTCTTATCAAAGATAAATTGTTTGGGTACCCGGTCTTTTATGGCCTTTGCCATGGGAAATTCCTCATAAAGTCCCTGTAATATCGAGGTGTGTTGTGACTCCCTCTTACCCCAGAGTTGTATTGTTTCGAGACGGACCGCCGCCAATGTCGCCTCTTGCTGTATGAACAGGTGGAGAGGAGGGAGGCCCAGCATTGCTTCCAGAGCTGCAGTAGGCGTAGTCCTCATACATCCTGTTGTCGCCATGCAGGCCAGTCTTTGTATTCTTTGTAGCTTGTTTGAAGCGGGACTAACCTGGTGCGAGGCCACCATACCACGGCTCCGTAGGTGATCATGGGTCTAATAACTGTGCAGTAGATCCATAGTATGATTTTGGGGGATAGGCCCCATTTCTTACCTATCATCCTCCTGCATTGCCAGAAGGTAATGCAGGCCCTGTTTAATTTGTTGTCTAGATGGCTGCTCCAGTTTAGCTTGTTATCCAGGATGACCCCTAGATATTTGACCTCATTGGCTAACTGGAGTTCTGTATCAAATAATTTAGGTAGGCGAAAAGGTCCAAGCGATCTTTTCTGAGTAAACATGACCAAAATGGTCTTTGTGGGGTTCACTGAAAGGTCGAAGTCCCTGCACCACCGCTCTACTATCCTTAGCGCTTGTTGCGTTAGATTGCAGATAGTCCCGGTAACCTTCCCCGAGATGAGGATGGCGAGGTCGTCTGCGTACCCAATTGTATAGAAGTGGCATGCGTTGAGCTTGGTGATGAGGTCGTTGATCACCAGGTTCCAGAGGAGTGGAGAGAGTACCCCTCCTTGGGGGCATCCTCTGGCTAACATGGCTACCTGCCTGTCTTCTTCAAGGCGAACCACTCGTTTACTTAGCATATTAGTAATCCAGTCTACTAGTACCTGTTCAACTCCGTGTCTGCGGAGGGCGGCGCTAATGCTGGAGAAGTTTGTTTTGTCGAAGGCTCCTTCGATATCGATGAAGGTGCCTAGGCAAGTGGCTTTTTGATGAATCGCTTCCTCGATCCGGCCGACCACCAGGTGGAGAGCGGATTCAGTCGACTTACCCGAGCTGTATGCATGTTGGTTTGTATGGAGTGGAATTGTTTTTAGGGCCCCATCCCTCAGCTCCCTTTCGCATATCTTCTCCATAGTTTTCAGCAGAAAGGAGGTTAAGCTGATAGGTCGGTGAGATTTGGCGTTGGTGTAGTCACTCTTACCTGGCTTGGGTATGAATATGACTTTCACTTCCCTCCATCCTTTAGGAATGTATCTGAATGCCAGACATGCTCTCATAATGGGTACTAGCCTTTGAGCGACGGCAGTTCCTCCCCACTGCAGTAGTGCTGGGAAGATGCCGTCCGGGCCAGCTGCCTTGAAAGGATGGAAACACCGTATCGCCCATTGGATTTTCTCCAAGGTGATGACGTTGTGGGTGTAGCGCCAGTCATTGTCTGATGGTGTTTGGTTGATATCGGTCCAGTTGATTACCTGTGCGAAGGCGCATCCCGGGAAGTGAGTTTCTATAAGGACGCGCCTCGCTTCTTCAGGTGATGTAGTGAGTGTTTGATCGGGCTTCCGGAGAGTGACGGTAACAGGAGCTTCCTGCTGCGCCAGTATTTTCCTTACCCTGTTTGCTTGTTGACAAGATTCAATGCTTCCGCAGAATTTACGCCATCCCATGGAGCTTCTGAATCTGATGCATTTTTTGTAGCTGGATTTGGCTGCGTAGTACGCATCCCAATCCTCATCAGCACAAGTATTCATGGCTCTATTGAGCGCTTTCCTTACCTTACCGCGTTTGCGGTCCAGCTCTGCGCCCCACCATGGTTGTTTTCCCGGTGTTTTTGGCGGAGTGGTTTCTGGACATGCAGCTTGGTAGCTGTTTAGTATTGCTGATGTGAGGCCGTTGATGTTCTCCTCAATCTGTGTTGGCCCCTCATACGTTCTCAAAACGCTGCAGGGTGCGAGTTTGGCTGTGAGGTGCCGTGTATAGGCAGCGCGGTCTGTTTTCCGCGGATTGCGTTTTGGTAGCACTGGTGATGCACAGGTCTGGATATCAAAACGTATCCACCTGTGATCTGAGCAGGAGGCCTCTTTGGAGACCTGCCAGCCCGAGACGAGGGCCGCTGCACCCTCTGTGGCTAGAGTAAGATCAATAATCGTCCGGCTGCGTCTGGTAACGAAGGTTGGTTCAGAGCCGGTGTTTAGTAGGGTAAGGTTAGTGGAGAAAAGATAGTCAACTAAGGTCTTACCCCTGTCGTTTGGCGTGTCCATGCCCCATAGCGGATGGTGTGCGTTGGTATCGGCCCCGATGACAACTTCAAGCCCGGCGTTCTCGCAATAACTCACAAGGCGGGCGAGGTCGTGAGGGGGCGGTTCTTCAGCCTCAGGCATGTAAGCCGAGGCCAGGACAAGTGGCACCTTCGTGCCATCACGCTGTATATATATCTTTATTGCTGATATGTCTCTGCAACAGAAGTCAATTAGTGACTGTGTCTTGATGTTGCTAGTTACGTAGATGCACGATCTGGGTTGATCATGTTCTGTAGTAACTAGAAGCTTACCTCCAAGATTTGTTAGTCCTTGGATGCGGCCAGCTCTGATCCACGGCTCCTGGATCAGGGCGATGGCCGAGTGTTGAGCCTCCATCCACTTCCGCAGCTGAGCCGTCGCGGTCTGACTGTGGTGGAGGTTTGCCTGTAGGACCTTACAGGCCGATGAAGGGGACGCCATCATTGGTCGAACCCTCTTCATCCTCCTCCAGACGCAACCCAGCAAACAGGTCGCCCTCGTCGAAACCACCCTCCCCCGGACGCGAAACCGGTGACAGCAGAATGCTATCATCCGGCTCCCCATCCGACGAGATGACGGTTTCCACGGGGGCGGCGGCAGAGGCGGCAGATGTGCTCGCTCCTGCAGTTGTCGCCGCTGGTGGGGCTGCGGATGCAGCCTCCAGTGCGGTTTCGGTTGCTACCTGGATGTTTGCTAGGGGAGGATCTACTTCCGCCTGTGTTGACGACCTCCAGGAGTTCGTCGCGGGATCCCAACCCTGAGGGACGTCGCCGTAACGGCCGTTTGGACCCCGGAACTTCAGGTAGACGCGCCCCACACCAAATGCGAGGCGACGTCCAGCCTTCATAAGGGTCGGTATTTGGTCCTCAGGGATGCCGACCACCACGAACCAAGCTGAGGCTTGTTTGTTGGCGTGCAAAAGTACCCAACGCTTGATGCCGGCCCAGGGGTTTTGGTAGCTAAGAGCACGACCTAGGAAGGTCGGCTCTTTAAAAACCCCCTGCTCGTCAGGGATGACGACGCCGCATCTGACACGCCGCTCGATGTCCGCTTGGCTCTTGACCACTAGCGAGCTACTAGTGGGAAGAGCCAAGCCGGAAATCGTTTTCCTTAGCCAGGCCAAGGTTTTGGTGTTGTCGCACCAAAGTTTGAGGGCTCCCCCGGAGTACTGAGGCTTCGCATTGAAGATCGGTCCCGGTTGGCTCTGTTCGTCAGAGAGGCACTCGACGAGGATCTGTGACTGGATGGCTGCCAGAATTTTGACCGATTCCTCTTCGGTAATGTGGCCTCTCTGTTCGCAGGTGACTGCGACGTTTAGGTCGGGGCTAGCGGCTTGGGCGTAGCTCCGGTTTACTGTCCGCTTGGAGTGGTCCAGGCGCGGCTTCTTACGCTCTCCACGAGGGGAGCTTGTTTCGTTGAGCTCGCGTTTGGCTGTGGCTGGTTCACTCCGAGCAGGTATGGTGGTGCGTGGCATCTTCCTCGCGCTGCACGTTGGCTGGCTGGGTCCTGGGCGGCTAGTGCCTGCCCCGGTCTGCGAGCGCTTGCCTGCGGAGAAGGATACCTTACCGCTGTGTTGTTTGTCCGCGCTAACTGCGTTAGCCGGAGTGTTGTTAGCCTTACCTATCTGCTGGGCTAGTATTCTGTCTTTTTTAGACGGCCGGTTTCTTCTCCTGCCCCGTCCAGACGGGGCCGTGAGACTCGGACCCGTAGGTTCGGCGCGCTGGCCGGTACGGGCGGGTCTGCCCTTCCCACCGCCGCGCCTGCTCACCTGTACCTGCCAGGCTTGCGCGAACGCACTGCCGGTGGTACAATCCTGCCCTGGTTGGCTTTTGACAGCCAGCGAGGGGGGGGAGACTTCTGGGGGCGGATGGATAAGAGGCACCCTGCCTCCGGGTTCGGTGTTGGAGGGAGCGGTACTGATCCCAGGCAGCGCCGCTGTCCCTTGTTTAATCTGGGATTTAGTTTTGGTCGTGGCCACGGTTTTCGCCATGGCCGGACCTTTACCCGCACTGGAGCTCGCAGCAGAAGCCGCAGAGCATCCGGGGGTGAGAGAGGTGTCAACGACCCTCCTCTCGGGAGTTTCGGCTAACGCCTCCGCTCCGGTGTGTTTATATGATGTGTGAGTGAGTGTGTCGTGGTTAGATGAAAGAGTGTGTCGTGTGTGTGTCGGTAGTGTGTATGTTGTGTGTGTAGATGTGTGTGTTGTGTGCGTGTGTGTGTGAATAGGCCTTTTGTTGTCCATAATTAAAGTTTATGTGTTTCGTCTCTCTGGCTTCCCACCCTCCATGGAGCCCGCACCTGGGAACGTCTTGCTACAAACTAGCTCGATCGTTAAGACTACCAGAAGAGATATAGGAGCGCAAGGCTGGCTTAGGGTGCGACATCCGGTGCTTGATCGGGTTGGCGTAGGGGGGCCATCCCCTATGAACTGATCAACCCTCACTTACACCGTCAGCATGACCTTTGCCCACCACGGTGATCATCCGAGGATGACCACAGTGGACCCCACGCTCCTCGCCGTGCCCCTCTAACGGGACACAATGGCCATTTCCCTACCCCCGGCTATAGGGCAGGGCTACCGTTTTGCCTGAAATCCAGACCAAAGGGGGCGTGTTGCCTCACGGACGCATTACAGCCAGCGCCGATCGGCTCAGCCCCCCAGGACTCCTTCATCCCTGCTTACGGCGCTCAACTGCGCAGGTCCTAGCGCAGGTGACTGTTACTCCTACACGTCAGCAGTTTGTTTAGTGACATGCCTGCAGCCTCTTAGTCACGGAGAGCTGCAGTTAGGAGACAGAAAAGCGCCTGGTGGTTTCTGTTGCGTCTATTTCTTAAGGAATTAGACCAAAAAACGGGGCGGCAACCTCGAGAAGGTGTATCCACCAGACTTGCCTTGAGGATCTACGTGACAGTAGCACTCTCCCTCAAGACCCCGCCACCCTGCTCCCTCTGATGGAGGCGCAGGGTAGGTTTGCATCTATACTACCAAGCGAAGCAAAAGCAAAGCATGTCGTTGTGCAACCGCAAAAGCATACATACAAACCCTCCCCGATTTCATAGTTACACACCGAAATATATGTTGACAACTGAACCCATAGACAAACAACTTTCTGTCTTTTTCTCCCTGCAGGTAGTCATATTGAATTGCGATGACATAATCATATAATGCTTGTCAATTTTATTTATTGTTAAAGCAGCAACAGAAATACATATTCTGTGAAATTTGAAATCTAATACGGATAATGAGATATAACCCGTTGACAGACAGACGGAAAACGAAGACATAACTATAGGGTCCCATTGGTTACCCTTCTGATGCACAACCATAAAAAGAGTACCTCATAAACATACATACAAAAAACCCTGAAAAAAGTATACTTCTTATTTTGAGAAGTTGTGTAAAAACATAATATTCATCTTTTCATTCTTCGCTAAGGATCGTGGTTGTGACAGGATAACCGATTGATAATGGGATCAGATTGCAGAAGATAAATTATAAAGTTTTTCTTTTTTAGGGTTCTCTGATTTACGAACACTCTTTTTACCGCCTCATTCTGGGAGACTGTATTTGATTTATTCTGATAATCATTCTTGT
The DNA here is from genome assembly GCA_943136025.2 of Agrotis puta. NCBI lineage: Eukaryota > Metazoa > Arthropoda > Insecta > Lepidoptera > Noctuidae > Agrotis > Agrotis puta. The sequence continues at coordinate 12,179,447 of OW964175.2, read as the reverse complement.
TCACTCTAAACTGATGGCAAAAAAAAACTTAGAACAGTTCCAATGGCTGCCTGTTACGAACGAACGGAGTAAACGTAGCCTAATTACTTCAATTTTGATTTTGGAATTGACAAGTTAAATAACTATAACCCATGGATATGTTTTTTTTTTTTAAATATAATACGAGATGTTCAAATGAAGAAAAATTTTAAAAATCGAATTACTATACCTATCCACATGATGCACGCTTGAGAAATGTGGCATCCGAATAATAGGAAACAAAATTGGATTGTGTAGGTCTTTCAGACAGAGCTATACAAGTCGTCTAGCGCCATCTCGTTCCCACAGTGGAACTACTCTAGCTTTAAGTCGTCATGGTTTGCCACCTGGTGAGGCCTAATAGCGCCATTGGGATCGCTCAGCCGTCATCGGAGGCTACTCGTAGCCTGGTGTTATTACCCAGAGTGGACAGCTAGGAGGTGGAACCCATCACCCCATCTTCTCTGTCGATACTTACTTATGTGAGATGTTTTTTACAGTGGTGTAAATTCGACGACGACGTTGTATCACGATGCAGTAAGCAAGAAGCCATCGAGTACAACTACGGCGGGAAAGAGGACGCCCCACATCTCGCGCGAAAAGCCACCAGTGCATACATGCTCATATACATACAGTGAGTTACATTACTTCGATCAACTTCGGCATTGTAATTAAGACACAAAAGAAGGTTACCGTAAATCACAGTAAGATAACCTTATTTTTCCAATTTACGGTACAAACCTTATTTTTTGGCGACACGGTTGGCGCAATGGCTGAGCGATCGACTGCGCAGCGTGTCGCGGGTTTGATCCCCGCACGGAACAAATATTTGTATGATCTACAAGTAGTTGTTCCGGTTCTGGGTGTTTGTGCATGTGAATTTCTATGTTTGTAAACGCACCCACGATGCAGGAAGAAATTCCTAGTGTGGGGCAACGTTTTTCTAAGAAAGAATGAAAATCAAACTTATTAACTTATGTTTGGAGCTCGTTCTGTCAGTATCTCCTGCAGTTCCGTGTTTCATGAGTATTAATTCTGTCTGCAGAACATCACAACTGAAATACGTGTTGCAAGACTGCCAGGAGGGAGACATACCCACCGACTTGTGCGAGCGCATCAGCGAAGAGATGCGATACGAGATGGTAAGAACATGTAAATATCAATCCACACACCTTATGTGACTTTGACTTTATTTATCTTTTTTTTTACGTAAGCAAACTCATTGCCCGTTTCAGGCGGCAGAAAAATAAGATGCAGGAAATATAAATCTGATACGTCAGTCACCTCCGCCAAGTACTATGCGAAGATATTCAGCGCACTAAAACAGTTCTTCACTTTGCAGGCCCTAGCCGGCTCTAAATATAAAGGAAGATAATGAACAGCAACGACCACACAACACTGTCCTTAATGTTTTTTATATATTTTACAGTTTTTGAAATTATTACAGAGTGTTTACCGATAAATGTAGTAAATTTGTCAGGTAGGTAATTAAGCTTTATATAATCTGAATATATTTTCTTTGTGTATATTTTATTGTAATTATTTATGTACCACTGTTAATAAAATTTGTTGCGATATTCTTTACGTTTATTTTTGGGTTATACTTGTTCCCATGCGATGGGATGATTCTCTTCCATTCTATCATTCCTCGACGCAGACAGTAACTGACAACTATAGTATGTGCCATTTAACATGGCAATAGCGGTCATTCACTCCCGCCTACCAAGTTTTTCATCACTAAGCGATAATGACACTTATTGTTACCTAAAACTACCAATAAGCGATAGTTGCTTCTATCGCTACAGCATCGTGGTACCAGCCGGCTTGACATAAAGGGGTTGTGAATCTTGTGTTGCTCTAATTCAAAATTATTATTTTTTATTTCTAGAAATCAAATTGTGTGCTTATAAATTTACGCGTGACGTAAAAAATGTTTCAATGTGACGGACTTAATGGATGTAGTGATAGGTAACGGCCCTTTTCCCGTCATATGTATTTTCTTCCGCGCGCGGATCTGGTCCGCTCGCATGCTTTCCGCATCATAGGAAAAACATGTATGAAATGAAAGGATGCGGGTAGCCTGCACGCGGACCATATCCGCATGCGGGTGAAAATACGTATGACAGGAAAAGGGCCCTTAGTAGTTGAGGTATCAGTGTACACATTTCTGAAAAGTGTGGGTTTGAGTCCAGCTCATGGTATACCCGCTCGTCGTCGACCTTTACTTTTATAAGTATTTCAAATTATTATAGAATAGAATAGAATATACTTTCTTGTACACCAAAATGAAAACAAGTTTTACAATATTTTTAATACTAAAGGTACAACGGCGGTCTTATCGCTAATAGCGATATCTTCCAGACAATTAGGATGGACTTGAAGAACTTTAAAAAAAAATAGGGTAGACAGTGATGCACATCAAATAATAGATTACCGATGATATAAATACAATACACACAAACATTAATAATAAAATATAATACGGACGCTTCTACCGGGCTCTTCACGGGCCCGGTGTAGACTTTCTAGCGTCCGTATCCTGGCTACGTTTCGGTGACCTCTTCGGAGAAACTGAAGGTTTTGTCTGTGCGATTATGGACGAAGTTATCTTGACTAGGAACTACCGAAGACATATTATGAAAGACGGGACGGTTGACGTGTGTCAGGCATGCCACCGTCCGGGTGAGTCGATCAGACATATTATCTCTGGTTGTTCTCGTCTTGCTAACGGCGAGTACTTGTACAGGCATAACCTAGCCAGTATCCCTGGCCAGGATTATTCACCAGCAACTTGCTTTATTATACAAACTTGTGGATTCAGAGGTGCCGTATTACAAGTATGTGCCCGACCCAGTTCTCGAAAAAGACCATGTCACGATATACTGAGATCTGCCTATCATTACTGACAGGACTATTATTGCTAATAAGTCTGACATACCTAGTAGTGGTAGTCAAATCAGCGCGCCGCGTAGTGATAATCGATGTTACCATCCCGCATAACGAGAACCTCATGAAAGCTGACAAAGATAAACAAATAAAATATCTTGACTTGGCGCGCGAGGTTGTCGACGTGTGGAATGTGAGCTCGGCTATCATTGTGCCGATTGTCGTAACGGCGAATGGCCTGATGGCCAAGAGCCTCGACGAACATCTCTCGAGGCTCTCGTTGGGTAGTTGGATCAAGGGCCAAATTTAGAAGGCAGTACTCCTCGATACGGCTCGCATTGTGAGGAGGTTCCTGTCTCTGGAGCCCTAACCGCCGTTAGCTTGGACCCTGCTCCTACACCGACGGATCACTATGTTTATATTTATAAATGTTTTTTATTACTTTTATTTAAGAAATATTTAAATATATAATAATATCTACAAAAGATAAATAAACGAAATTATAAAAGCAAAGAAATTATAGCACACCGAAACAGACCGAACGCAAGCGAATTTCCACACGGAATGTCAAATCAAAATGGCGGGTGCTGCACCCCTGACGCGATGACCTCGTAAAACAAAAACGACATAAGATCAAAATTAGCATTTTCTGTGATGAAATAGTTTTTGTAATTTATTTTAGGAAAAATAAGGTGTTTTTACCATCCTGATATCAAAAGAATATTAATATACTTATATCCAATTGTCTCAGTGTGTTAGACTTGTGTTAAAACGAAAATACGTTATTTAAAAAAAATAATTTCGTTGGGTAGGTTTGCTAAATTTTCTATTATTTTGGGTTGTGCACTGTTTTGTGTTTGTGGTCATTTTTTGATGTATTATGAGACACAAGCGATGTCAGTTTTGCGACTGTTTGCGACAGATTTGTACGGGTGAAGTGGAAGTATCGCTAATATTGAGATATCGGGATGAAAGTCGGAGCAATGACCGCTATTGCCATGTTAACTGGCACATACTATAGAAGTTTTATTTTTATTATAATTATAACTGATACAAGTATTGCGTGACGATGGTGTAATTAAACATTGTTGCTTTTCTTAGATCGTGACTTTTCAAACATAATGCGAGGAAATATCACGAATTTATTTAAACATTCTAATAAATTTACTGAGGTGCGGAGGACGCCCATCGGCGTTCACGATGGAAACCGTCCCGCACTTCGCTAATAGCGTAATTTTTATCGCGAATGGGTTACAAGACATTTATAAATGTCTAATATATTAAGACGTGTTAATAAAACTGCTACACACCTATACGAGCTTAGCACATAGATATTACCCAGTTCTAATTAGCCCACAAAAAGCTAATCTATTACAGAGTAAATTAAAAGAAATCTTCCATGTAACGCTTCCATTCTTAAATCATTAATTAGGCGTTCGCTTACGTTATTTCAGAAACACGTCTCGGGAGTCCGGTCACAGAGTAGATAAACACAGAAGGACCGCTTCATATAACACGCTTGAGAAAAATACGCCTTAGGCTCCTTAGATTCTACTACCCGACCCTCTTAAAAGTCATGTTCTTATTTTTACTTTCCGCGAATTCGTTATAAAAAGTATGGTGTTTACCTCGGGTAAAAGATTTATTTAGTCCATCGATTAGCGATTGATGATTAGCCATACCAATTGCCGGGACTAAGTAAGTAACTTTCAACCCTAGGATAACAATGTACTATTATATTGTAACGCTAGAAACTAAAAGACAATTTTACTTTCACAGTTAAGTATTAGAATTCTAATAAAGCGAAACATTATAAATTAGAGTGAAAATTTACAGAACTCTTAATAAAGTCCAGATCTGTAAAGTACCTAACGCCGCTACACCTGTCCATTTCCATGATCACGTACCAAACAATTGTATGAAAACACCTCCTTGTGAAAATATTTTTCCATTGTTACTTCGTTAGACTATTAGATCGCCCACCACATTTGGTATGCAGGTCGCGTTTAATATTACATTACGTCACGCCAGACAGGAGAAGACGTCTGAGGCTTAGACGCATGACCGAAAGGCACTAATGCGATGTCACCAAACCTTGAGACCTTCAAGCCTTGACTTGTTGACGGTCAAGGTCAATTGAGTTGACCTTTTTTATCTCTTCGGATCATCTGATTGCGTTTCGGGAGTATCCAGTTCCAATCAATCAATTTGGAGTTTGAGAGTCTTGGATCTTGGATCATTAAGATCATTACCTTTATCTTACTTTTATGTAAGTAGGCACGGCTTTTGCAATTTTAAAATCTACTTTAAAAAGAAGTAGGTACGTACTCAATTCTTCGGCATCTTTTATTTTGAGTGCAAATTCCGTACTCAAGGGCGTTTATTGTTTAATGGATAACAACAATTATATAAAGACGACGTGTCATTAAAGATATATCGAGTCGAGAAAATTCTATGAAGATCCCATAACCCGAAGATTCAACAGACAAACTGCATCTCATTCAAAACAGACTGAAGCATTTAGCATGTAAAATTGTCAGTGTCCGAACACCATTTGTACCCTTCGAGAGTGGTAACTAGTAAACCCACTCGTCGCGTTTTAAAAAATGGCATTTCGCTTTACACTGTGGCAGTAAATCTGTCGTGACACGCGATAAATTAGAGTCCAGTTACTGGCAACACTGCCATTGTTTGTAGTTGTGGGACTACGAATTTGGGATGTCCACAACAACAACAGTGCTGTGTTGACGATCTTCTTGAAAAACAAAACCGTTTACGGGAAAATTCGGAACCAACGTGCTCCAACTGAATCGTTGATTGGTTTCAAATAAAAATCGGGATTAAGATTACGACTAGGTAGGTATATACAAGATACCTACATTATTAATTTATAGCGTAAAATTAAAACGTCATTACCAACATCTGCAGCTGCTTTCCATGCTCTATTTTCAATTGTAGGTATGTAATTACGTTCTTTTTCAGAAGATTTAATCTACATAATTTTGCTAATGAATACAGGTGGACGCACACAAACCTGCTTTTAAAAACACTCGCCTGGTGGAACTTCTAACATTCTTTATACCAATTATAATGCTATTACAGTTCCCACAGCTCCGCAACTTTCAGATCCTCTCAGACAGTTTTTATTAACTTTAATAAAACTGGACTGGACGACTATGGAATTACTACCTACTGGTCTGCTGGAAGTTTTAATTAAAACAAAAGACGTCACGGAGCTACAGTATCTAAATAACCGTGGTTAACGACTTAGCTGAAGATTTAAGAACTTCATAGAAGTAGAATGTGCTATATTCAATTAAATGTGGTTATAACAGGGTAATAAAGGGTAAAACGGGTGAAAAGGGATGCAGGGGTGAGGGCAGGGGTGCGTTCTCCCTTAGATACTGAAGTTTTTTTCGGGACAACCAATTCATTATTAGATACTAGCTTCCGCCCGCGACTCCGTCCGCGCGGATGTCGGTCTTCGCGTGGATGGTTTATTTCCCCATTTTGAGTAACTTTGACAATGACATCTTATAAATATTACGGCGCTGAATCCACTGCGGGTAATGCAACGTGTGTTCGCGGTTCTACAGAACAACGTCTATGAATAAAACTGAAAAATAAGATTTTTTTTCTACGTATTTTTCCAGGATAAAAAATATCCTATGTTATGCCCAGGATAATAAGGAATAATTATACCAAGTTTCATCGAAATCGAACCGTTAGTTTTCACGTGATGCCTGCACAAACAGACAGACAAAAATTTTTTAAATCATATATTTGGGTTTGGTATCGATCCAGCAACACCCCCCGCTATTTATTTTTTCAATATTTTCAATGTACAGAATTGACCCTTCTACAGATTTATTATACTTATGTATAGATGACGATGATCCCAATGAAAACAGTTATTAAGATTGATGATCTCACCCTTAACTATGACCAACTCAAATAAGGGTAGGTTTTTAAGCACCCCCACTTTATAATTTGTACCTACATCATTATGAATGGCCTTCAAAAAATAATCTGCCCAAATTCGTCTATCTATAACCAAAGAACAAGTAGATACTTACCTAAGTTTCCAGAAATTCGGAAACAGTAACTGGTAACGGGTACTAAAACAACACTTTCCCCCTGTTGACTCTCCAAACACTAAAGTTTTCAAGTAAACAAAGATATAACGTACTTCCAACAAACATTTATCATCGTATTTTTGACTCGAGTAAACGTCGAGATCCATAAAACAAAGATTGACTATTTTACTTCTTACTAATATTATAAATGCGAAAGTGTGGATGGATGGATGGGAGAATAGCTGATATTCTTATTGTTTATTATACAAATATTATTAAATTACACTGTTCTCACTGTTCTGCCTGTGTCCCAGCAGTGAGACCATTTATATGGTGATGATGATATAATGCTCACTGGTAATATGTACAAAGGTGAGGTTAACCCGGAATTGGGTTTTCTTATGGCAAGCTTTCGAGACATTTCTTTTTTTTTGTCTTGGTAAAATCATAAAATGAGTCCGCCCAGGGCAAGGCGGGAGGGACTGTCAGACTCGTACTGACTAAAATCAACGGTGTCCTTCAATAGCCCTTTACGTTAGAGAATATTAAGTGAGGATAGATGTCCAATCAGACGCTAGCAGGTCAACCTACCTCAATCTGTGAAATTTTACCAGTCAAACATTAACCTTCCACTATTGTTATAAGGTTGAAATCTATAAAAGAAATTTTGATTGAGGGTAGGTCGATGTGCTGGCGTACAGACTTGTATATTATAAATATACACAAATAAACGTATTAATCAAATACATGTTTAATAATAATATACGAGTATATAAAAAATACACACATATAACTAGGTCATGGTGAAAGGAAATGTTCCCTAATCTTTCCTCTGAAAACTATTGACGGACTATCGCTTATGGAGTGAGGAAGTGTATTCCAAAGGTGTTCAACAAACACAGTAAACGATCCATTATAGCGACTCGAAGAATGAGAAAGGACACGAAGGGGAAGAGATAAGGTGTCTGTTTAATACTCAATTACTTCAGAACAGCTGAGACTGAAACGACACACATATTGTTTCTTTTGCACTTAAATTTTGATTACCACGCGGGTTGAGCCGCTACAGGCAAAAAGCTAAGTATTAAAAAAATATCATCTGCTCCTCTTCTACTTAATCAAACAAATGGAATAGGTAAATAAATATACAAATAGTCGTAAACAATAGGCTGTCTTCTCAATAAAGTGACGAGAAAAAGCATAGATCTGATATTTATCACAATCAGCTTTGTTTTAGTAAATGAACTCTCTTGGGACATCAATCAACTTAATCAGACTGCCACCAGGACGCAACCGAACGTAATTATAAACCTTTGTTTCTTCTGTTTTCCTTATTTATTCCATTTGAAGAACAATAACGACGCAATTACGCAATGTAAAAAAAAAAACAATTTACAAAATCTTCAGAAAATATTTTGAGCAAGAAAAAATATTTATAAGTAGTTGAATCAAAGCATCAGAGACAAAACAATTTGAATAACTTGTTATAAGCTTCCAAGTAACTGCTTAAATAAATTCAGTTTTGAAATCTAATATCAGTCTCTAATTTTTACTAAAACCAGGCCGCTACATTATTAATTCCCCCCCTGGGAGAATAGTTAAGAAAATAACTAACGAAATTCAAATAATGGGAGCGGCAGACGGCGGCAGATCTTCGCTAATTAATCCGGAAGCTGCACTATTAATTAGGGGAGTTTTTCTTCGTCAGAACGAGGATTATGGCCGGCGGGACTTTCAGTAATTGCCAGCGGCGTAGCTTTAACTGTTTTTTATTTAAACGACTCCACGAAAAACCGTGTTTACTGCCTCCATTTTGATGAGTCGATAACTTTGTTTTATGACGATTCTGACATTCTGTAAAGTCGTTTTGGTTGTGGCCCTTTTTTTTATCGTGGTAAAATCATCAAATGAGTACTCCCACGCAGGACAGGGCGGGAGGGACTGTCAGACTTGTACTGACTAAAATCCACGGTGTCCTTCACTAGCCCTTTACGTACCGGAGTCACGGTAATCCCTTGGTCCCGCGACCCCGGCAGGCTTTGGCCCTCTACAGGCCCCGTCACTATGCTGACACTCTTTGAGGCGCGCGTGGAACACAACGCGCCGTCGACCCGGGCATGGTCCATGGTCGGACAGCGAGTCGTTGGTTGTGGCCCTGAGCTTTAATCGAAACATCTTAAATTAACACCGTCAGTTTGTATTGTACGGTCAGTGACTTTATAGAATTTTCTTGATAAATTCGTGAGCAACACCGAAAGAAATATAGGAGACTAATTTGCCCAGTAGGTACCGAACCAGTCCGAGCTAAAACAACTAATGAATACCATGCAACATTATAAAATAGTGTTGCATGGTTCTTTTAGCGCATGTTCTACTTCTAACATCTAACTAACCTTGATTTTTTTATGCCAAGATCCGACTCGAATGATTTGTAGCGTCTAACAGACGTTCTTTATAAACGGTCATTCATAACATAAAACAATAATAATTATACAGTTAGTAAATATTAATAAATTCTTTGGAAGTACACTGTTTAAAAGTAATTTTGAATAGTTTTTCAATTTATCAACAGTTCCATACACGTCTTATTAAAAAATCAATTAGAAATGTTTGAATTATTTTAAATTTTAAATTATTTACCGAAATAAATGTAGGTATACCGATACGAAATTGCATTTCCAAATCTATACATATAATAAATCTGTAGAAGGGTCAATTCTGTACATTGAAAATATTGAAAAAATAAATAGCGGGGGGTGTTGCTGGATCGATACCAAACCCAAATATGTGATTAAAAAAAATTTTGTCTGTCTGTCTGTCTGTCTGTATAGGCAGGCATCACGTGAAAACTAACGGTTCGATTTCGATGAAACTTGGTATGATTATACCTTATTATCCTGGGCATAAAATAGGATTGGATAGGAAATACGTAGAAAAAAAAATCTTATTTTTCAGTTTTATTCATAGACGTTGTTCTGTAGAACCGCGAATCTCCTTAATTATTATAGGCTTTGCCGTGTTTGGGTCCAATAGATATTTATAAGATGTCATTGTCAGAGTTACTCAAAGTCGAGAAATAAACTATCCACGCGAAGACCGACATCCGCGCGGACGGAGTCGCGGGCGGAAGCTAGTCGATAATAAAATTAATATAGTAAGTTGTTCTATTACTATTCTATTCTTATTCTATTACTTACGTGGTAACTCGAAATTCTAATGTCATTCTGATTGTAAACGCCAATAGATTTACGCAAAACACTACAACCATGGATTTATTTATCATTTGTTTCTATTCTATTTGTTAGCTTAGTAAGCGCTTCACACTTTCAGAAACAAACTGTGACCCAAATGCATGGACACTAACAAATAGTTCTTTCTTAGTTATTTCAGTAGTTCGCTATTACACAAGAGACTTCAACTGCGAAGTCTTCTGGACTTAATTCTACTGCGAAAAGTAAAAGTTCAGAATATATTTTCCACGTAGCATGTTTGAAATTGAGTTATTTCAGGACATTTGTATTGGGTCGCGGGACTCAGAAATTACCGTAACCCCGGTACATAACGTAACGTGGATTTAAGTCAGTGAAATCTGACAGTCCCTCCCGCCCTGCCCTGGGTGGAGGACTCATTTGATAACTTTAACACGAAAAAAAAAAAGTTACTCTGTCCGTCTTCCTTGTTTCTTGTCTTGAACCTCCAATACAACGTATCCTATGTATCAACGCAGGTCTATGTAAAATTTACTTTTGTTTAAGGCATGAATAATAGCTATGCGGATTTTTTTTAAATAATAATGTCACAATATTGTGACGAGAGCTGAGTTTAACAAAAAAAAACTTTAATAATAGGAATTTATTTTTAAGCAGGTTTTTGGTCAGGTACATCGCGGGACTCACGAATTACCGTGACCCCGGTACGTAAAGGACTATTGAAGGACGCCGTGGATTTTAGTCAGTACGAGTCTGACAGTCCCTCCCGCTTTGTCCTGGGTGGGAGGACTCATGTAATGATTTTACCATGTAAAAAAAAAGGTTTTTGGTCAGGTAATAAAAAAATAAAACAATTAATCCTATTATTGTTATTATTTTGAAATGATTGATGTTTATCTATGAGCATACAATAATGTTAAAAAGAAAACGATCCTGTCTAGAGGCCTTAAATTCATTTAAGGCATCCACAGAAGAGTAAACCTAACCTAGATTGACTCATTCCAATAGTATGATTCTTTGTCACCGGGATCGAGGGACTGCCTCATCAGGTAACCATAAGTCTGGAACGTAAAGAGCTATTCTGCCGTCCTCTAACTAAAAGGCCGTTAAGTGCAAAAAGTAGTTTTCGAGAAAACGCTAAAATTGTGAATTGATGTCTCTTGAAAAATATGCTATCTAGGAACAAGGCTGCAAATTATATATGTAGGCATAGTGTTATTGCACAATATGTTATATGTTTAATTCATTTAAATTGATTTAAATTTATTTAAATTCATTTTCTAATTTTTATTATGCATTTTATGTGGTTTAACTGCACAGCAATCTTCCTGTATCTCCTAAACTATTAATCATAGAAAAATGAGTCTTAGACCAAAAGATAGAGCATCGAAAGTTCTATAAGACTACATTAAAAAGTGAAAAACGAGCAACTGTGGCTTAACGGCCTTTTAGTTAGAGGACGGCAGTATTGAAGAATCGCCGTGGATTTTAGTCAGCACGAGAGAGAGTGATAGTCCCTCCTATCCTTCTTGGCGGGAGGACTTACTTGATAATTTTACCACGATAAAAAGGCATCCAGAGAAAAGTCTCACTAATCAGCTTACAACCTCGTCTGGGTTGAGCTGCGATATGCCATTCAAAAAAGAGAAAAGCGTGCATAAAGTCAAGTCACAAAATGGAATCAACGATCCCTATTCCTCATTTAAGTAAAACCCGTATTCAGAGGATCGTAACTTAAACCGAAGCATCGCCCCATCGATTGTCCGTAACGAAGCAATCCTGGAGGGCCATCCGTCAGTACCGCGGGACTTAATCACAGCTCTTCGAGGACTAATGTTTCCTTCAGTAACAATTATATTGAGTGAAAGGTTCCCAGATGACTGTCAATGTTTTTAATTGTTATCGCCATTAATTCCTAACTCCCTAGTCATTGGTACTTCAGTAAAAACGACATACGTAATATAATAATAATACGTAAATACTTGGGAGAGGCTCTTTTACGAACGAGTGTAGGCTAAATACGATAGATATTTTTTTTAATTGAAAGTTGCCCATATTGTATCATCCGTAGATATGATTAAGGGTTTTATCCATTAATACTCGTACTTTCATACATAAACTCACGTCTTCCCATAAGGGTTTTTCTTTTTTAGCGTGGTAAAATCAACAAATGAGTCCTCCCACCCAGGGCAGAGCGGGAGGGACTGTTAGACTCGTACTGACTAAAATCCACGATGCCCTTCAATAGCCCTTTACGTTCCGGGGTCACGGTAATTTGTAAGTCCCGCGATCCCGACAGGCTTTGGCCCTCTACGGGGGGGCCCCGTCATTTTGCTGACACTCATAGAGGCGCGCGTGGAACACAACTCGCCGTCGACCCTCCCATGGGGGTAGGCAGAAACTACACCGCGCCATCTGCTTAGATCCTTACATACTCCTTTCGCCTCATCCACATTCATTCATCTGGCAAGCACGCCGATTCTGAAGCACTTCACCAATAAGGTCAGCGTAGGTCTTCCTAGGGCGGGGTCGTCCTGGAGTTTCCATGAATATCTGAAGTTATAAATATACCTACCAGGTGTAGAAAATAGTTTTCTACGTTTTTAAACTGATCGCATATTTTTATGTGTTTAGGTAGATAGTGGTGAAGAAGAAACAAATAGATTTGTATATTTTCCTTTAGTTACCTAAAAAAATATTACAACGCTTTTCGCACAATTCAATGCTGTTGAATCTGTTCTGATTACCACCGCAGCCTCCGTAAATGAAAGTCTTGCACTTATTCTCTTCCACATCGAAGTAATACCTTGAAAAAAGAAAAAAATCGTCTCACATCTAATAAACACCACACCCCAATTAGCATGCTAGCGTTAAAATAATCTTTATATCATTTATATATCGGTTCCATTTGAGTATCAAAGTTATAAGAATATCTGTAATAGCGGAGTTATATCAATAAGAACCACGTAAAAGGCCCTTGAATTAACAGATAAATCATAATAATGATAATTGTTGGCGACAAAACGTAGCACCGTTAGCCACTGCGACGACCGGAGGGCGACAGCGGTTTGCGGGGGAGCGGGGGACGAGGTTCCGAGCACCGTCGCCGCCGCTGCTAACTCGCACCACCAATTGCTTTTCTTCACTCATACGACACGGACCAGAGGCGCGCGTTCTTAATATACGAGCTACCTATATTTACAGTCCGCTATTTTATTTCTACCACCTCTGAGTATCACCACCATATGGTCCTCTCACCGCGAAGAAGAATTTAAGAACGTCTTGAAGCTTATTTGGAGAATAATCCGTGTCAAGAAATCAAGAAGCTTTAACGAGTCGTACGCGCCGGCCGTTACGCGACGACTTTCGAGAAGGTCAAGGAAGGGCATTTGAAGGACGAAAAAACCGTCAAGTCACTGTGGACAAAGGACAAGACATCTTGTGAGTTCGTTCCTATTTATTCCTCTTGTACCAATCTTCTCTTAGCTATTCAAATCCATAATTCCCTTCTCAATTAATACCTATTTTGCTAAAACTTGAGTCAGTGCTTTGTGCATTCTTCATACGTTACTATTCATTCAATTGATTACCTACGCTGTTATCTATAATATCTTAGCTGGTTATTTCATTGTTAATTTCTTTATTCGGGGCTTTGTGCGCTAATTGCGGTCGTAAAACTCGAGCGTTGAATGCCTATTGCGTGAATCATCTTGTTTACTTCAAATCGAAACGCACAGTCATTGAGCCTAGCTACCTGGTTATAATTTTTTGCTTACATAATTACATCTTTATAACGGTGCATCAAGTAGCTTGTTATTTTAAATCAGCTGTTGCCTTTACATACGAGTACATCGAATTGAGGTTTGCTTTGTGATCATGTCTGAACTTAAAACTTTGATTAAAAGACGCTCAGCTATAAAATCAAAGCTCACTATTTTTGGCAATCATATTAAATTAATTGAAACTTCTAAAGCCTTAACGGAGTTACAAACCATAGATTTAGAGTGCCGCTTACGAAAATTTGAGCCGTTGTGTGAGGAATTTGACACGTTACAGACTGAAATCGAGATCCTATCTGACGAGCCATCAATCGATGAGGTACCCGCGGAGCGTGTGCAGTTTGACAACGACTACTACCCGCTGGTGGCCAGAGCCAAAAGCCTGCTTGCTGCCGGGGGGAAGGGCAGCGGATCTGTGGCAGAGTTCAGCGATGCAGAGTCAGGTGGGCGAGTGAGAAATTTGGTTAGGCTACCGAAAATTGACTTACCACATTTCAGCGGTGGCTATCAAGACTGTCTCGAATTTAAAGACACATTCCTTTCTCTTATACACAACAGTGATTGCATAGATAACATTAATAAATTCCACTATTTACGGGCTTCTCTTCAAGGAAATGCCGCGCTTATTATTAAAAATATTGACTTTAAAGGTGACAACTATAAAATTGCATGGGAATTATTGTGCGAGCGATTTGATAACAGTAGATTACTAATTAATAATCACTTACAGGCTTTGTTTAACATAGATCCCATTCGAACAGAATCATGTAAGTCGATTCAAAATCTTATTGATGTGACTAACAAGAACATTAGGGCTCTCGCATCATTGAAGGAACCGATCTGGGACACGATTATAATTTATATGATGTCAACTAAACTTGATAGTGTGACGGGTCGAGAGTGGGAAGAACATAGAAATACATTGACTTCGTCCCCAACCCTATCACAGTTTATAACGTTTTTAAGTAAAAGAGCCGACATTTTAGAAACTTTAGAAGAGAATAATAAAAATAATAAATTAAAATCAGAACCCGTAAAAGCAAAAAGTTTAGTAATAAATAATAGTAATAGCACTAATAGCAAAAATACAAATAAAAATAATTATAAACGTAAATCATGTCCATTGTGTGACGATGAGTCACATCAGCTGTTCAATTGCGAATCGTTTAGAAGTCTTCCTGTAGAATCTCGGATTTCAAAGGTAAAAGAGTTTAAGGTGTGCTTAAACTGTTTGCGTTTCGGTCATGTAGCAAAGAAATGTTTTTTGTCACACTGCAAATATTGCAATGAAAAGCACAACACTCTTTTGCACTTGGAAAAATCTGAGCAATCTGCTTCTCGTGATTCGTCATCTACGTCTTCAAAGGACATTGTGTTGACAACTGATGTTCTACCGGTTACTACTCCGACTCGTGTTTTCCTTTCCACAGCGTTGGTGAAGGTGGTTGACGGCGAGGGCAATAAACACACCGCCAGGGCGATCTTGGACAACGGTAGTGGAATAAATATCGTTTCCGAAGCTTTATGCAGTAAGCTGGGTTTGCCGAGGCGGAACGTGAGCTCCACGGTATCAGGTTTTAATATTCATGTATCCCATAGTACACAGTCTTGTAATCTCTCAATTGAGTCATTGAATACTAGCTATAGGAATAACATTGATTGTTTTGTGTTTACCAACGTCACTACAGCAGTACCGATCACATACATTGACACACGACATATTCAAATTCCAGCGGGCTTATGTTTATCTGACCCCACTTATAATATACCTTCTAAGGTCGATATTCTTATCGGGGCAGACATCTTCTGGGATATTCTGGGTAACAAAAGGATTAACCTAGGCAAGCATCTACCTGTGTTACGTAGTTCGGAGTTCGGATGGATAGTCACTGGTCACATCTCGAGTCCGAAAAGTACATTCAGTCAATGTCTTTTAACTCAAGGTCAACTTGATATTGATCTCACTCGTTTTTGGGAAGTAGATAGTGTTTCTCTGGATCATTCTCAATCCGCGGAGGAACGTGCTTGTGAGAATAATTTTACCATCAACACAACTCGAAATAACGATGGTCGCTTTGTTGTCACCATTCCTCTCAAGCAAGATCCCCAGGTCTTAGGCGATTCCTTTGAGATGGCGAAGCGACGTTTTTTATCGCTCGAGCGCAAATTCGAACGAGAACCAATTTTCAAGGATAAATATTTAAAATTCATGAAAGAATACGAGCTATTAGGTCACATGACTGAGAATAAAGTTCTTTATCCATACAGTGACAATGCCAACTACTATCTTCCTCATCATGGCGTACTTCGGGAGTCCAGTACAACGACAAAGTTGCGTACAGTCTTTGACGCTTCTGCCGTCACCACTTCAGGAATTTCCTTCAATGAAATTCAGATGGTCGGTCCTACAGTCCAAGACGATCTCTTATCGATTCTCCTCAGATTCCGCCAGCATAAATTTGTAGTATCGGCAGACATTGAAAAAATGTTTAGATCTATTGACATTGTACCTAGTCAACGCTCATTACAGCAAATTGTGTTTAGGTATGATTCATCGCATCGTTTAAAAACTTACACACTAAATACAGTTTGTCAAGGGACCACATCAGCGCCATACCTTGCGACAAAATGTCTAAGTAGCCTGGCATCCACAGTCAGCGATAATAGCGTCAAATATAGTATAGCTCACGACTTTTATTGTGACGATTTGTTAAGCGGGGCTAGTACTGTCAGCGAAGCTATAGATTTATGTAAAGGAATTACTGCCACCTTAAACTCAGCAAAATTTAATATTCGCAAATGGAAATCGAATAACACAGTAATTCTTAACGAGCTATTTTCAGGTCAAATTATTGATTCAAATACAATTTTAGATCTATCAGATAACAATATAAATACAGCATCAAAAACATTGGGTTTATATTGGCTGTGTCAGCGAGATACCTTATCTTTTTCTATTAATATTGAACTTCATGAGAAGGTTACCAAGCGCCATATTCTTTCCGTTATAAGCCAAATATTCGACCCATTAGGCCTTGTCGGGCCATGCGTTGTCGAAGCTAAGTTGATTATGCAGAAATTATGGGTGAATAAATGCTCTTGGGACGAAGAGGTTTCGTCAGAGATTTTACATCTCTGGTCTTCATTTGCTAAAACATTACCCTGTCTTAATAAGTTACAAATACCTCGTTGGGTTCTTGGTGATCTTTGTGTTAATATTGAAATTCATACATTCACAGATGCTTCACAAAGTGCGTATGGGGCATGCGTCTACATCAGGTCTGTGTGTAACTCAGGGATTGTGCGTGTTCAGCTCTTAGTTTCAAAAAACAAGGTTGCGCCCATCAAATCCACTACTATCCCACGTCTTGAGCTGTGTGGGGCCTTATTAGGTGCAAGACTGTGTACTAAGGTACAAAATTCACTTACATTAAATATTAACATGTGTCGCTTTTGGTGCGACTCCACGATCGTATTAGGGTGGTTTTCTCACCCCTTCAATTCAACTTAATCAATTCGTACGTAATCGTGTTAATGAAATCAAGGAAAGCACCAGCGGCCACACGTGGAGCTACGTGCCGTCCAAGGAGAACCCGGCAGATCTCGTTTCTCGCGGGGTGAAGGCTGATATTATCAGCGACGCCTCGTTGTGGTGGTCGGGCCCATCGTTTTTACTCGAATCAGAGCATAGTTGGCCACAAATGCCTAATGAAACCCAGAGACGGGACCTACCGGATCTCCAACCTTGTCTTGTTATAAATAATAACGTTAACAAAAACGATGACGATAAACTATTTACAAATCTTATACTTAAATATTCACAATTTACACGTTTACAAAGAGTTATAGCCTATATATACAGATTTATTCATAACTGTAAAACTAAAACAAACAGATTCCGTAATCATCTTTCTTGTGAAGAATTACAACGGTCATTTAACTTTATCATACGCATTGCACAAATAGAAATGTTCCCAAATGAATATCTTATTTTAAAATCAGGTCAGGCATTACCGAAGAAAAATAAATTAATATCATTGACCCCATTCTTAGATTCAAATGATATCTTGAGAGTAGGCGGTAGACTTGACAATTCACCTTATAGCTATGACACAAAGCATCCTATTTTATTATGTGGCAAACATCATTTAACGAAAATCATATTTCACATGCATCATTTGAAACTTCTACATGCTGGACCTCAGTTACTGTTGTCCAGTATTCGTCAAACTTTTTGGCCTTTAGGAGGAAGGAATCTGTCTAAATCAATAACGAAAGCTTGCATAAAATGTTTCAGATTTAAAGCCAGCACTGTCCAGCCCATTATGGGTCAGTTACCAGAATCCAGAACTACACTGGAATTCCCTTTTTTACATTGTTCGGTAGATTATGCTGGCCCAGTTAAGATAGCTAACCGTAAGGGTCGAGGTTGCCAACTAATAAAATCTTACTTGTCCATTTTTGTCTGTTTAGCTACAAAGGCCGTGCACCTAGAACTCGTCACAGATCTTACTAAAGAGGGATACATGGCCGCTCTGAATCGATTTGTGGCTCGTCGAGGGAAGCCTCAAAGTATAACCTCAGACAACGGCACTAATTTTGTAGGTAGGTACATGTAACGAGTTACATCGTTTCTTACAGGACTCAAGTTCCCAAATTAGTTCCGCAGCTGCCCAAGAGGGTATAGACTTCCTCTTCATTCCGAGCTACACACCCCATTTCAATGGTATGGCTGAATCTGCAGTCCGTTCCACTAAATATCATCTTCGTAGGCTACTCCAACTTACGCATTTCACGTATGAAGAAATGCACACCTGTCTGACTCAAGTGGAGGCAATTCTTAATTCACGTCCTATAACTGCATTAAACTCTGATCCTACAGACTACACACCTTTAACACCCGCTCACTTCCTAATAGGACGATCACTTGTGTCAGTTCCACATCCACAGCTGACACAAGGAATAACAAGCCTTGAGCGATACAAACGAATCGAGTTCGTCAAGCAACATTTCTGGAAACGATTCTCCAACGAGTATGTCACCACTTTGCAACAAAAGACGAAGTGGCCTACTACATCAAGCACAATCAAATTGGGTTCCTTAGTCCTTATAAAGGACAAGGCGCTTCCTCCTCTACGTTGGGCCCTGGGTCGCTGTGTGGCCGTTTTCCCAGGAGCTCAGGATCAAGTAGCTCGAGTCGCTGATATAAGGATCAAAGGAGGAACCATTATTCGAAGGGCGTTTAATAACATTTGTCCCCTTCCAGAACCTGATTGTTGAACCAGCAGCCTTCCTGCCTACTTCAACCCGGGGAGTATGTTGGCGACAAAACGTAGCACCGTTAGCCACTGCGACGACCGGAGGGCGACAGCGGTTTGCGGGGGAGCGGGGGACGAGGTTCCGAGCACCGTCGCCGCCGCTGCTAACTCGCACCACCAATTGCTTTTCTTCACTCATACGACACGGACCAGAGGCGCGCGTTCTTAATATACGAGCTACCTATATTTACAGTCCGCTATTTTATTTCTACCACCTCTGAGTATCACCACCAATAATCGTTTTTTATTTCTACTCAATAACGCCTACGTCGCGTTTTGTGTAAAATTTTCGGAGGAGAGAAAAATTCAGCTGCGAGTGGGACTCGAACCCACGTCTTCTGGATAAGTACTCTTAACACCTTACCACTTAGGCTATCGCAACACACTCGTTGAAGCTGAATTTTTCATTTCCTTGTTTGAACGTATTATGGTAACGTTGCGCCATCTGTTGGAAGAGATTCAAACTATTTCCAACTTTTTCCGTTTGACATACAGCCAAATCAATCTTGTAGATAGCGACTACCAAAGTCGAGTTTGTTATTAGCGCGTATTTTGGCGCGAGTCGAGATTCTGATTAAGTGCTCTGGCTACCTTATAGAGACGCCTTGTTGCGTCCAGTTAATGCGAGAACTCCAGAGCGATTGCACGTACCAAGGGTAAATTTGTCCCCAAATGCTCGCGCGTTGGTACGCTTCTTCTTGACGCAACAGTCGCGCGTAATTACGCGCTAGGAAATCACTCTTTCTTGACAAGCTCTTAAGCCTTATCAAACAGACTGGCGTGGCGAATGCGAAGCGTAACGTTTTTATTTGTAATGTATGGAATTGTTTGAATCCAGTCACATAGAAAAGCGAAAGCGATCCGATAGCGTGACAGAACTATCGGACTGACGCACAGTGGTTCGAAATCGACGCTTAGTGGACATTGAAAATCAAAATGGCTTTAGGCGAGAAATAAAAATCGGAACGGCTTTATTTCAGTATTATTTATAATATTTAGTAATATGACAGCTATATATAGACAGCACCGTCTCCGAATAAAAAAATATTTAATATTTTTTTGTATGGAGAAAAACACAAAATTTGTTTTTTCTCACGACTTAACAAAACTTAAAGCCTGCGGCTTACACGGGGTGTTGTCCCACATGAGGCGATTCTGAAATGCTATAACACGCACACCCATGCGCGCCGCTTCACTCACAGCAGAGTGTTGAAGTTCGAGAAATTCAGTTAGAGATTTTTACGTGGATTTAGGTGTGGTTTTGAAAATATACAAACTAATTGACTCTAGGTGTGCTAATTTTATAATTATAATGAGAAATAATGGAATATCTATCTTCTATAAATATATAAAATTCAAAACTGACTGGCTGACTGATCTATCAACGCACAGCCGATAGCGCAGCACCTAGGAGCATGGAATTTTGCATAAGCGTTCCTTATATAACGTAGGTGAGCACTGAGAACGGATTTTGCGAAACTCAACCCCTAGGGGTTGTTTTTGGGGTAAATAGTTTGTATGAAACTTCGTTACTACAAGTGCTAGTAGTTTCAACTTTTGCATGGGGATTCTTTTTAAGACATAGATGCTCACTACGACAGGTTATTGCGAAATTCATCCCCTAAGGGGTTGCTTTTGGGGTTGATTGTTTGTATGAAACTTTGTTACTACAAGTGCTAGGAGCATCAAAATTTGCATGGGGTTCATGTTAGGATGTAGATGCACACTAAGACTGGATTTTATTAAACTCCACCCTTAAGGGGTTGCTTTTGGGGTTGATTGTTTGTATGAAACTTTATGACTACATGTGCTAGGAGTATCAACATTTGTATGGGGGTTCTTTTTATGATGTAGATGCTCACCAAGAGGCGGTATTTTGCGAAATGCGACCCCTAAAGAGTTGTTTTGGGGTTGCTAGCTTGTATGAAACTTTGTTACTGCAAGTGTTAGGAGTATAAAAATTTGCCTGGGAGTTCTTTTTAAGACGTAGATGCTCACTAAAACGGGATTTTGTGAAATTCCACCCCAAAGGGGCTGCTTTGGGGTTGATAGTTTGTATGAAACTTTATTTCTACAAGTGCTAGGAGTCTCAAAGTTCGCATAGGGGTTCTTTTTAGGACCTAAATGCTCACCAAGACGGTATTTTCAGAAAGAACCCACATGTAAAATTTGAGTCTCCTAACTTTTAACCCTAAAATAATTTTTTTAGCCGAATTTTTCAAAATCCCATCTTAATGAGCATCTACGTCGTAAAAAGAAACCCCATGCAAATTTTGATACTCTTAGCATTTGTAGTAACAAATTTTCATACAAACTATCAATCCCAAAGCAACTCCTTAGTGTTGGAATTTAAAAAATCCCGTCTTAGTGAGCATCTACATCCAAAAAAGCACCCCCATGGAAATTTTGACACTTCTAGCACTAGTGGTTAAAAAGTTTCATACAAACTATAAACCCTAAAACAACCCCTTGAGGGTCGAATTTAATAAAATCCTGTCTTAGTGTGCATCTACATCCTAAAAAGAACCCCCATGAAAATTTTGACACTCCTAGCACTTGTAGTAACAAAGTTTCATACAAACAATCAACCCCAAAAGCAACCCCTTAGGGGATGAATTTCGCAATAACCTGTCGTAGTGAGCATCTATGTCTTAAAAAGAATCCCCATGCAAAATTTGAAACTCCTAGCACTTGTAGTAACGAAGTTTCATACAAACTATTTACCCAAAAAACAACCCCTTAGGGGTTGAGTTTCGCAAAATCCGTTCTTAGTGCTCACCTACGTTATATAAGGAACGCTTATGCAAAATTCCATGCTCCTAGGTGCTGCGCTTTCGGCTGTGCGTTGATAGATCAGTCAGCCAGTCAGTTTGAATTTTATATATATAGAAGATAGATATTCCATTATTTCTCATTATAATTATAAAATTAGCATACTAGAGTCAATTAGTTTGTATATTTTCAAGACCACACCTAAATCCACGTAAAAATCTCTAACTGAATTTCTCGAACTTCCAACACTCTGCTGTGAGTGAAGCGGCGCGCATGGGTGTGCGTGTTATAGCATTTCGGAATCGCCTCATGTGGGACAACACCCCATGTAAGCCGCAGGCTTTAAGTTTTGTTAAGTCGTGAGAAAAAACGAATTTTGTGTTTTTCTCCATACAAAAAAATATTAAATATTTTTTTATTCGGAGACGGTGCTGTCTATAGCTGTCATATTACTAAATATTATAAATAATACTGAAATAAAGCCGTTCCGATTTTTATTTCTCGCCTAAAGCCATTTTGATTTTCAATGTCCACTAAGCGTCGATTTCGAACCACTGTGTGACGTCTCGCTTCGGTTCGTACCGCCTCGAACTCGCTTCGCTTTCGCCTATCTGTTTGATAAAAACGTCACGCTTCGCATTCGCAACGCCTGTCTGTTTGACAAAGGCTTAACGTCAATGTTCCAGTTTACGTCACAAAAACAGGAAAAGCCATAATGCCGCCAATCGACTTTTGCTCACCTTTCCATTAAAGCCAGGCACATCCCAACATGCGGTTGCAACCTACAATATATTGAACGCGTAGTGTCTTTTAAGGTCATGAGGGCGGCACCTGAAATAATTAAAATACTTATAAAGGCTTAAAACTTACACTAATGTTGATTCTTTAATATTAATAGCTAATTTTCAAATAATATTTTATGTAACAATGATTTCTTTTTTTTGGTAGTTAAGACATCCAATGAGCGAAAGACGACCCCTACTGACCCTGTCACGTAGCCTACCATGACGTCATGAGTCCCGCTGAGGGAAAGATACAGAACTATACAAGGCGTATATCGCCATCTCGTTCCCTCAGCGGAACTCACGCTTTAAGATCATGGTAGGCCCCCAGATTACTTACAGCTTTTTGAGGCGCGCGTGGAACACGACGTGCCGTCGACCCGGGCATGATCCATGATCAGACGGTGAGCCACACACTCACAATGCTTAGTTGACGGCTTCAATTTACACCATGTTGTTTCGGTAATGATTTAGTTATTTGCAAAAACATATTAGCTACCTTTACAGTTACGTTCGCAGTCCTTAAACGTTTCGAAATTATTCTTATTGCCGGCGCACCCAGAATAAACGAATTTCTTACAGGTGTCCAGCTGTGCCACGTAATAGTACCTGCATATTACAAGTTACATTACATCAACCGAAGTCTACTTATGAAAAAAAAAACACGTATGAAATAAGTACACACCATGTTGAACCTGATCGTAGTGTGTTTAGAGTCGGCTTTCGAGGAGGTGACGTTTTTTTATTTGTCAAAGACACGAAATGTTTACAAAATCAGAGAAAACAGAGAAATTAACAAACTAAATCTGAACCTTGAAACCAAACTAAAACTTATATCAAAATACAATACAGAATCGGAAGCTGCACGCCATGACTCACAGCGCTGTGCTGATTTTCAGTGGTCACCCGGAGAAACATAATGAATAAGGAAAGCAAGTACCAAGTATCTTAAATTTTACGTTTAGCTATAACCCTGGCCACGGCCCCCGCTTTCGTTTATTGTCAAATATCTAAAGAATTACTTAATACCAGCTGCTGCCCGCGACCTCGTCTGCGTGAATGCCTTGAAGAAATAAAGGTTTACTGCTCGTTCCCCGTAGGTGATAGCATGATAATATGTAGCCTATATGTTGACCCGACTTCTTAATAAATTCGTGCCAAGTTTGAAGTAAATCCATGCAGTACTTTTTGAGTTTATCCCGGACATAGATACAGACAAACAGACAAAAATTCTACGAACTATATTTTTGGCTTAGGTATCGATTGTAGATCACATCACAAGTATTGTTTAAAAAAAATATTCAATGTAGGTACAGTTTAAATTTCCTACCATTTTATTATATGTATAATTCTAATATGTAAACAAGTAACTTACCTGCGTGTTGCATAGATAGGCTCTCTGCAAAAAAAATAGCATCTACTTAGGTCCAAAACAAACCTACATAAGTTCGCCTACGACACTAAATGAATAAACTAGCTTGTCCTCGCGGTTTCAACCCCGCTGCTCGGCTTCTATAGACCGTAGGATGGTGTTATGTAGCATATAAACTTCCTCGATAAATGGACTACAAGACACAAAAAAAAAATTTGGACTAAAAGTTCCAGAGATTAGTTAGCACTTTATAATATTACTAGCGACCCGCCCCGGCTTCGCACGGGTGGACATTTATTTTTTAAGCTCTCTGAAAAAAAAAAAATCCGGGATAAAATATAGCCTATACGGATTCGGAAGAATCCCTCTAAGTAATGGTAAAAGAAATTTTGAAATCGGTCCAGTAGTTTTTGAGCCTATTCAATACAAACATACAAAAATACAAAGGTTTCCTCTTTATAATATTAGTATAGATATAGATTATACAACATTATTTTAGTATATGCGAAACCCGAATATAGTTTGTTCAGAATCAGTAACTGATTCGATTCCAATAATTTTTACACCAAATTATATTTTTTTTTTCAAAAATATTTAAATTGCTTTTTATTACCAGTTAATTACAATACAACCACCGTACGGTTAGGTAACTATTGCCAAACTATTATCAGGAGTGTATAACACAGGAGACGCGGTTTACGAGGGTGTACCGCGAAATGTGCATGTTTTTGAACGGGCAACCAGGTAATATACAAACTTATAACCTTGTGATTTTTTATGATACGGTTTAAAAAAATTGTACATAGATTCTTTACACAAAAATACTAGACAGGTTTATCGGGTTTCGCATAAACAAAAAATAATGTTGTATACCTATATTGTAAATCTTTTTGATGATAAACGACTCCAGAGGAATATTATGAACTTACTTACCCAACATAAGGATAACATTTACCCTTTTTTCGTTGTAATTGGCACCAGTAATTCCAATCCCATATACTACCATCTAAATCTAAAAATCAAGAATAAAGAAAATTTTAATTACGATACCTATATAAATAAGAAGAAATTCAACTTCAAAGATCTGACTTGACAGTGCCCAGTGCCTTCCTTGACTTTTTGTCCGAATTAAGCAATAGTTAATAGTGACAGTCATCATCATCAATCTATAAAATGGTCCCACTGCTGAGACATACCGGTTTCCTCACGATGTTTTTCTTCACCGTTTTAAAGAGCGGTCGTGATGATGATGACCAGGCTGTCACTCGTGTAAATTGGTAAGCAAAACCATAAGTTCAAATCAATCAACTCAGTCAATCGCAGTCCATTGCTGAACATAGTCCTCTCCCAGGATGCACTACAGCACCCTGTCCTTAGTGTCCTTTGCCTTCCACATGCAGTCTGTACCAGCCACTTTCTTAAGGTCATCGGCCCATCTAACTGGGGGGCGACCCACACTACGCTTGCCGATATGCATACTCCAGTCCAGGACTCCTCTGCTCCACCGGCCCTCGGTTCTTCGAGAAACATGGCCAGCTCACTGCAACTTCAGTTTGGTTACTCTGCAAGCTATGTCGGTTAGACCAGTTCTTTTCCTGACATCTTTATTTCTGATTTTATATTTAGGGGAAACTCCTAGCCCGCTTTATAGCGCGCTGAAATTGTGGCTCAACCCAACTTTCAGTGTTCACGTTTCGGTGGTTATCATGGCATTTCTTCTTGTTGACAACTGGCTGTTGAACGCTGGACTACAATCCCACAAACAAGGAGGATAATATCATAAAACGAAACATTAATATCTAAAGATCCTGCCTTTATCCAAAAATAAAACCTTAAAAGCAACAAATGATAATTATAGTTATGATGATACTAACGTCTTCTCTTGGGAACTGTAATACCAAACAATTCGTACGGAGTACTTGAGGGTTGTTCCACGGGCTCAACATAAATTGTCTTAACAAAGCTTGTTGGTTTTGGGATCAAGCCATCTGCATCGAATATTTTAGCTGTAGTTAACGTAGTTTTAGTAACAAGAGAAGAATTTATTTCCTTTGATGAAAAACTGTCACAAAACATCACCAGACCGAATATTATGAGAACGTTAAAAAGACCTTCCATTTTTAATATGAAATTCAGTGTTTTATTAACTTTGTTACAGGTACTCCGATGTAAAATAAATGTTAAGCGCAGAATTTATATAGCTAATAAACCAGTTATCGCGCGCGTACACTGAAATCATACATTTTTGCACGTTTATTTATGTACCATAGGCAGGAAGGTATACATATATTTCAACCAGTTAGTTATCCATGTCACAGAGTTCCAATAATACTGTAACTACTGAATAATAAACAAATATAAATAGCAATGTAAGTTTAGCAGTTCCATAAATGAAATTATAGGCCATTGGGTAGGTACATATTCCTACTTCAACTCCACCAAAAAACCCACTGAAATACGAAATCCAATGCAGACAATTCACTTTGCAGCCACGAGCAGTACGGGTACGATAATTATTTCCCCGTTACCAACACTCAATGCAACGTTTGATCGGCAAGCTGAATGTTTGTTGATCTAATGGCATTTTCAATTTGCATTCAAATTCTTGAGCTCGCATTGCTGAGCTCCGCGGAGGGCGGCGGGATGGCGGGATGCCGACAGCGTTGGATACTCGAATGCTCCAATGCCCGAATCGGATTAACGCTAACGACGCACCATTCTGTATGACCGCCGCAGTCGACCGCATTCCCGCCGTGTCCTGTGCGACACTGATAAACTGTTGCAGTGCGATCCCTAGCATCCATACATTAAATTCCCGTGCATGCCTGACCCGTTTATCACTTTAATAAAAATCAGGACACATACGTACGAGTATGACACGCATGAGGAATGGCCGCAATAAGCTAGACCACACGTTGCGATGTGCTTGCAGACACCTGACGTTTTTGCCGCTCAAATACCTTCTCTTACTTTTCTTTATTTAATACCTGTACA
This sequence comes from Agrotis puta, assembly GCA_943136025.2. Classification (NCBI taxonomy): domain Eukaryota; kingdom Metazoa; phylum Arthropoda; class Insecta; order Lepidoptera; family Noctuidae; genus Agrotis; species Agrotis puta. The sequence goes on along the minus strand of OW964175.2, from coordinate 12,152,241 downwards.
GGTTTATACCTAGTTATGAGCTTATAAAATAAGAATTTCCTCAGACCATAATATCTGCATTTGAAACAATGGCTCATCACGAGCTCTATCGATGTTGCAAATTAGCATTCCCCGAGGAGAATCCTAATGAGAAATGTAATTTCGAGAAAGCAGATAGCTCTTCACAAAGCTTTTTAAATGTACAATTCCGAGCTGTAGGATTAATTACTATAGTTTTTCATTCCGTCTAGTCCGTCGTCGGTCGACGGAAGGCAGGACGAGTGGATTCCGCCGACGACGATTAATAATTAATTGTCGTTACGGTTATGGCTGCAAAGCCAATTGCCTCTCGGCTTAGCTGTATTTATTTAATCTTTGGGCTTGATGAACTGGCAGAGATATATTTCAAACGCGGTTAGCTAGTTATCTATTAGCGGTACTTATGTACTCACTAGTCTAGTTAGGTAGTTAGTTTGAATTATTGATGTTTGGCTATTGTTTGATCAATTTTATAAGTTTCAGCTACTATCGGTTAGTTACGGACTACGTGTTTCTCTGGTAAATCTGGTTACTTAGTACCTACTTATGTATGTACCTACTTAGATATTATTGTCCTATTATCGCTTTGGCTGCTGTTATTTATTAGTAGGTATTTATGTTCCTTTTATTAATTGTTATCTTCTTTATTCATCTTTTCACTTATTTGTTGCATTTTTAAATACTTTTACATAAAACATTTAAAAATATAAAAAATAGCAGTCCACCAGCACCGGGAACAGGGTCCTGGCTACCGGTGGTCTGGGCTCCTGAGAAAGGAACCTCCTAACAATACGCGCCGTGTCCAAGAATACTGCCTTCTGAATCAAGCGCTTGACCCAGTTATTTTTATTCGATAACCGCTATCCATCGACCAGCCGACTACTATAGACATAGCATAGGGGTAAATGAGTAAGTATCGAGTATAGGTACATAATAATTGCTTTACTGGTACAGCCACGCAAATCGACCAGATGTGTATGACGAACGTAGAGTTTGGTTCGAAATAACGAGAGACGCGTCTCAAAGCGTCTGAATGCCGCATGCCGCCTACGCCGTCAATGTGTAAAAGAGACCACAATAGTACCTACCTACACTTTTTTGGTAACTATCACATCTCTGCCACTTTGCGCGCTGCGGTTGATCTAGTGGCCTACCATAACGTCTTATAGCGTGAGTAGTTCCGCTGAGGGAAAGCGACAGAGCTATACAAGTCGCCTAGCGCCATCTCTTTCCCACAGCTGAACTACTCACGCATACGACGTCATGGTCGGCCTGATAGTCTGATAGTGGCCATAGCCTTATGGATCGTAGCAGGTGGCGTATTGTACCTACTTTCTGCTGATCGTATTGTGTGCTTACCTAATTACAACATTCATTCTAGTTTATTAATGTACGGATAAAATTTAACAACTGGCTGTTCCTATTGTATACCTAACATTTCTATTATGTATATCAATGTCAGTCAGACCTATCTAAAAAGCAAAGAAAATCAGTATAATGAAAGAGCGGCCTTGTTCCCAGCATAATATAATGTAAAAACAGCGACGGTAGCAAAATAAAAACAGACCGCAGACGCGCGAATAAAAAGGGAGCCGCATAAAAATTCAATCATTTCGAAAGCTTCGCCAAGATTTGTAGGCCGAAGCCAGAGGATTTAAATGAAATTACGACATTGTTCCTACGGGCGTCGATGGACGCTCTGACGCTTGTAAATTATAAATTAAAAATGTATAAATCGCTTAGATTTATGTGCCTCGTTTTGCGTGCTGTAATTAATGCTATTTGTTAAGCGTAAAATTCATTTAATCCAGGGAAATCCAATACTGATCCTAGGTGTTATATTTTTAATGAAAAATGTATTATTTTTGTATAAGTACTTCTACTTAGGTTCTTCTTTTATGTATGTCTATGGATGATTGGCTGTATGGGCTCAGCTCCCTTTGCCTGTCCCAAAGAGGGACGAAAAGAATCAAAAAAAAAATGTCTATGGATGAGTGATCATTCTTTCCATCCCTAACAAATTTCTATCTGGGCAACACTATACACAACGCTGACATTTCCTGTTGATTAATGTTCGTTTTAACGTCCATAACGCGATAATCAACGGTATTTCCCCCTTTAGTTTGACCCTAGTGTGTAACTGCCTTGGAAAGCGCTAAGCCGTTTGTCCTAGATGTCATTTGTAAATATTTGGCAAACGTTCATTAAAGTTAAGTAATCTTAAACAAAAAAAAAACTACTTGTTGCTATTAATGAATACGAGTGCTTAATCTTACCCATCACCAATCTTTTTTACCCGACTACGGCAAAGCCAAAAGGAGGGTTATGATTTTGACAGGTATGTATGTTTGTATGTATGTATGTTTGTATGTATGTATGTATGTTTGTTTGTTCCCTCATAACTTCTAAACTACTTATCATTACATGACAAATGAGGTGTCGTTAGAAGCGTCTCAGTTGTCCGCTGGTTATAGGGTAGGTGACGTGTTACCAAATCCAATATGGCGCCCTCTAGGGGATGAGAAGTCGTTACCAAAAAAAGTTTTTTTTCGCACTGTATCGACATGGGTATCAAATTAAAGGGCTCGATGAGCACATTTGAAATATATATACATTATATAGCTTTTATTAGCTAATTTTCTTTCTAACCTTGTCAACATGGATATCAAATGATAAATCTTAAATTCACAACGCAGAAACTATACTTAAAGCTAATTACTTACTTCAAATAATATAACCCCAAAATAATGTAAATAAAAAATAAGTTAAAAATAACTAAAACCCGACTACGAAAAAATCGCGCACTGAAAAGTATAAAACAAGAACAAGCCATGGTCGTATGCCACCTAGCCAATAAAGATTGTGTGAAATAACCGCAGGTGGCATACGACCACGGCTTGTTCTTGTTTTATACTTTTCAGTGCGCGATTTTTTCGTAGTCGGGTTTTAGTTATTTTTAACTTATTTTTAGGGATCCGTAGGTCCCTCAAAAGAAAAAAACGGATCCCTTAAAGGATCACTTTGCTATCCCTCCGACCATCTGTCAAATCCTTTTTTCTCAGGATCGCGTGGAGCTGTCAAGCTAAAATTATTAACAAATACTACAAGACTACAATCCCTTTTTTCGTGGTATCGAATGGAATCCCCGGGCGAGAGACTCAGACTTGTACCGACTAAAATCCACGGTGTCCTTCAATTGCCCTTTACGTTGCGGGGTCACGGTAATTCGTGAGTCCCGGGACCCCGGCAGAACAACCACCTGGTTACCTAACTTAGCAAGCAAATATCAAATAGTTATAAAACTAAGTGATTTTTTCATCACAAAATTTTACTTTGGCTTTGTTATCTCTGCCTGACCTATAGCCTAGGGTCGACAAACCCATCTCAAATAAAAAAAAAAGTCAACTCTGGGAGTGCCGGCAAAGTGAAAACTTTAATAGTAATAAACACACACGAACATTCGCGCAAGCGCCCTTCGCCGTCTTACGAATTTTCAATCAGGTCACGTGTCCTGACGCGAGTTTAACATTTTTTACCCATTCCAAAAAAAGTTCACAACGCCGCTAAAGAAGTTTTCACTTCAATAAGCAATAATAACCTAAACCTTTTCCACCAAGCCCTAAGTACAACACTCACCAATGTTAGGGCTCCAGTACCGCCGCCGCCGCCGCGCCGTGTCCCCGCGTCTTTATGCTGTGTATACCATCGCGACAGCGCCGCCGCCGCCGCAAAATCAAACACTAGCGAATAGCAGCGGTATACACAGCAAAGGCGCAAGCGGGCATCGTGTACAGGAGCCCTTAAAAATGAATAGTCAGTTTTTATCAATATCATTTCGAACTCACTACTGTTTTGTAGGTATTAAAGGATAATTCTTAGCTTGGCGCCGAGCGCACGTCGTAGTTTTTCTGACATGGCGGTCAAAAGCTTAATGGGTTATTTTGACTGCGGCAAAACCGGCAAAACACACCAGCTGGCAATTCTCGTAGCACGAGGACTCGTAGAAATTCTCAGTAGTCAACTAGCCGCTGTGTCTGCATCTCCTAAATCATTGTAATCGCGTCACACATCGCTTCTTCACTGTCGTTATTTTTGCCTGACTAAACTTTCATAAAGGAATAACGAATTATATCCACAACTTCTAATAACACTTCTTTTGTCCACGTGCTCTTCGATTCACGCCCCTGTGCTGCCAATTACAAAAACCTATACTTCTTTTTCAGTACCTATATCAATTTTAATTGTATCAGAAAATTTCGCTTTCTAATAATGTATTGGCTAATCTCTGTAACTTTAAATTCTGTTCCATATAGCCCCAATTTTCTGAACCAAAGTTTATTCGATAGTGCTTCGATAACAACCATAGACTTAAAGGATGGACTGCTCCTTCCCTAGCCAACCGACAGATATTATTTTTATTTATTGGCCCCTTTACGAAGAGAGAAAAACAATTATTTTAACGGAACTAAAAGCAAGTCATTATTTTCCTCTCTTTTTAGAGAGATTGATCAGTCCAGCCTTATAAGTCTATGATAACAACATATTATCTGTTTCATACACACAAGTGATTTCTTTTTGTGTATTAAGAGAACAAAACTTGTTTTAACTATGACGAGTTCAAGAAGCTCATAAATTATTCTACATGGGAGATAAAATTTAGGTAAAAACAAAATATTCCGAAAGGCATAATAATGTCAAATCAAGGAATATCAATCAATGTCAAGACAATTTAGGCTAGGCCTGGCTAGGTCCAAATGAGGCCGTTATTAAATAAACTCACCAACATGCATGGCATTAAATTGTAATTTTGTATACATAATTGAACCAAATTAAACTGATCAATAATTTATATCCAATTAGTAAATGATTTTTATACTTATACCTATGTGAATTTTTCATTTGATATTTTCGTGTACCCATAAGTTCTTACTTATAATATTTAAACAATGTTTTCTTTATTGGGCCACAATTGGAAAACAATGGGGATTTTTATCAACCTTAGCCTTTGTCGGATGAATATTCGAGAAAAGAGTGGACTTGTTAACATACATCCCGAGGGAGCCTTTTTTAAAACAAACCAAATAAAACAAATATAGGATTATATTCAGGGAAACATTTAAATCCAACATAACAAACATTGGAATACTTGCAATGTTTGCACAAGCTGTATACAGACTCGCCTACAGAACGGGCTCGAACCTAGTAAGAAAGCTCAGATGAAACAACTAATTGTCTATAATCCCATTTGCCATCATCGGCACGAATCAGCTACTAAGCCACTATGTTTCTAAGTTCCTCTCAAAATACCGCAAACCATGTTAATGAAAATAGCGCAACCAACACACATTGTTAACATAAAATTAACGAGTTCAATAGAAATATTAGAAAGAAAACAATCTACACGCGATCATCGCTTCCACTCAATCACTCATTCTATATGATATATAATCTGCTCTAGGCGCGAAATTACCTTTTCCAAACACGAAATAATAACTAAAAAAAGGGTATAAATTAAATTAAGCACTACCATTTCAAACCACTAAAAATGTCTTAAAACGTCTAAGGCATCTTTACGAAAACTTATTGTATTTTTTTCTTAATTTATTACATCATATATATACATAATTTCGACATAATCATTTATTTATAACGTAACATATCTCTGGCAGGTCAAGTAAAAAATTAAATAGTAACATTACATAAAGTTATACTTTGAGGAAAAAGAGTATTCATCTCCACTGGGTATACAACTATAGAAAATATAAATTGTCAATAGCTGTGTAGTAGTGCTAATTGAGGACCTACGGATCACTTCACTGTTGTTTCGTGGAAATTAAGCCACGAAACATTTTAAAAGTTAAATCCGTTTTCCCCAAAATATAATTTTACAATGGATTTCCCCAAAGGAAAGATTCTGATTCAACCAATTATCCAATCGTAACATGTAGACCGCTTCGCTATAGATCGCTCGGACGCTTTTAGCCAGAATTAACAATACAGTGCTAACTTTAAATCTATTATGTGCAATTAAACCTAGTGTACACTTGAGGACGCTAAACGCTACGCCATATCGCTGTACTATATTATACTAATTGATATCGTCTTCGCCTCAAACATACACCCAGGTGTTGGCAATTCGACAATCAATAAAACATTTTAGACTTTAGTACATAATATACTCCAATAATTTCTATATAAACAGATTACACATGAAAGTTTTAGCGAGTGTCTTTTAATATAACTTTTATAGAAAAGCACACCTACCACTTGATTGTCGTTTGTTAAGGTATGTGCAGTGGCTATGTACAGGCTTTACTAATATTTATTATCACAATACGGTCATTGTAGATACAAAATAATTATTTTCACTAATAAATTCAAATACATTAGCCAGTCATTATTGCTTTTTATTCCCATGATGCAAATAATGTAGATTTTGAGCAGTCGAGGTTTCTAGCGTGTCATGCTAGTTTGTGTATCATGTAAAATGTTACAAAAGTAATTACTTGTGGGTGGTATATGAAAGCATTTATATTGTAAACAAATATTTCAATCTATTGTAGAATTTTTACTAAAAATTACATTAATTGGCTGTATTTTATACCTTTGAATTTTATACTATTACATATTTTCTATCATGCATTTCATTCAAACTCGATTACTATGATCAACATTTATAATAAAATAGTTTTTAACATTACAAGCTTCTGAAAACTTGCTGCCATAACGAACGATCAGCAAGCCGACTTTAATTTAATTGGTAAATACTTTTTTTTATATTACACTAGTTTGTTAATATAGTTAATCAAACAAGCGTCAACACACAGAGGCACATTTTATTAAAATTCATGTCTAAATAATGTTTCTTGTATACTTCACGATGAAAATGCTTTACATTGCCGAATCACCCTAAACGACCACGCTGTTTGACTGAGCGAAACTGAGACAGCTGGCACGGCCTTCCAGGCAACACTAACGATAATGTCTGTGCCTCGTTCAGCCAAAAGCTATCGGTACATTAAATATATTTAAAAAAAAAACTGTGGATAGTAGGGAGGCCACGTGGACTAACTGGCGATGATGTGTATCAGTGACGGAGCAACGACCTCGCGGCAACAACGCGTGCCATCGTCTAAACAAGCGGAGGGTTCACTGCACATTTTAACTACTTTGCAGCTAAATACACCTACATGACCCACCCTTGCGAATTTTAGTTTTCAACATCAGTCTCGTCTGATTGCAACTGAATATCTGCTATATGAATGTATGCAGAGGCAACGTCTCGTGTCTGTGGGGACCTCGCAACGAGAGTGAATTAAACTCAAAAACATAACGTAAAATCGACCTACACCTATGCAGAAGAATCTAAGTAGAAAAAATATTGATAAAATAATCAGAATCTTGGATAAGTTGACAGTTCCAGTTAATAGAGCTGTACAGCTTCTGCTGAGAGAAGCTTCTCAAAGTTTAAATTTAATAAGATCTATCCTATTTACTTGAGAAGCACGACGAGCCATGACTCTAAGATAGACTATCAGCGCTATCAATTCCATCAATTGACACTGTGATAGCGCCTGGGGTTTGATAGTCTTAATACAAAAGAACAGTCATCCGTATGACTGAAAAGTAAGCCAGTCAATTTAACTTTATAACTGGAAGAAGCCTGTCAAAGGTAATGTCACCAAAGCTCACATTTGGTCTAGCGCCGCCACTGAATGAGATTTAAACGAAGTGTGAAACTTACTAGTCACCAATTAAAGAAATAATATAATGCAATACATGAACAAACATGATGGATAATACTCAATTTAGTCACCTATCCGACGAGACGCCTCCTGCTCGGTGACAACACTAAGATAATATACGATAGCCATACAAAGCTACTGTTACAAATTATCATAAAAGCATTTATCTAGCAGGACTACTGTGGCCTCAGCGCCTATTACACGTTTGTTTATGGTCAGTTTTCTACATAGTATAAATAGGGCGGTAAAGGAAGTCGAATATTGGTGTTAGCGATGCACATAAGTATGCAGATAAGGCTATTATTTGTTGCGTATCCGGGCGGTAGTAACACAGCATAGCGGAGTGCGCCAGTCTACGAGAAATCTAAGAAGTCGAATAAATTAGAGTGGTCCGGTGTTCGAAATTATGATCTATAATGTGTATAACTGGATAGCAGCTAGAGTGAGGCTGGAGTGCGCGTCCGCTGGCGGTGTTACTGTCGCTGGACGAGGGGCCTCGCACGGTGGTACTATCGCAGAACGAGGGGCCTCTCGAGGTGTTACTGTCGCAGGACGAGGGGCCTCACGAGGTGTGTCTCCGTCAAGCGAACCAGGGAGCGCAGTTCGCGGCTCAGTTGTATATCTTGATCGCCTTCTCGAGGTAGTTGACGCGGGACCGCTTGGGCGTCTTGTTGATGTGCTCCAGCCCGAGCCACGGCCGGGCCGTCGCGTCTGGAAGTGACAGATCTAGATTAAATTTTAGCACACATTCTTTTGAGGATTGGATCTATTGTAATCTGTAATTTTGATAAAATAGAAACTTTGTAATTGTCCAAACATTGTAAAGAGTTGTTAAAAGCAGGAATTGATACTCACTCGCGTTACTACTTGGCCTGAAGTCGTAAATGTTTATTGTCGCTCCTTCACTTATGTAGTTAGGTCTACCATTTGTCACTATAGCGAAATTGTACTGAAATAAAAAGAAGACCGTCATGAAGCCAAAAAAAAACACAAAGTCGACTTATGACAAACTTGCGCCAAAAAAGACGAAAATGTTAAATAATCCAAACGCAAAATCAATTTTATACTCTTATATAAAATGATATTTAAGATACAAGATTTCAACTGGCGATTAGATATAGGCCACAAAACCGTGTAGTATGAAGAAAATCAAATCTACATTAATATTATAAAGAGGAAAGATTTGATTGTTTGTTTGTATTGAATAGGCTCCGAAACCACTGGACAGATTTCAAAAATTCTTTCATCAGTTGAAAGCTGCTTTGGTCCTGAATCTGCTGCCAAAATCTAATGTTAAAATAAATGCTGACCTTTTCCCACTCCTTGTCGGGTATGTCGAGTTTCTTCTGCAGCCGGTCCTTGACCGCCTGGAAGGGCTCGTTGTGTTTGACGCGCGCGTAGAACGGAATGCCGAACGTCGCATAAACTTGTTTGTGGAAGTGTGCGCATGGCACTATTATCTCGTCCTCCTGCAATCAATGAACACCAAACATTAGATTTCGAATTATGTGAGAGGCTAGAAAAGAGTTGATCGTTTTTATTGTAAAAATGTAATAAGTCCGAAAGTTAGATTATCAAAAACATTTGACCTGTATTTTATATATAACGCTTCTAAAAATGTGAGAGGGATTGGGCCATAATCCACCACGCAAGACCAGTACAGTTTGTAGATGTCACAATGTCTCCGAATTTTTGGTTTTAGGACATGCCAGTTTCCTCACGATATTTTCCTTCACCGTTTTTAAAGCAGCGGTGATGAAATAAATAACACAAGGTAATGCGCCTGGCCGGATTTAAACGCACTGGGACTGCTGTAATATTATTCCTACTATTATTATAAATGTGAAAGTTTGTTTTGATAGATGGATGGATGTTTGTTACTCTTTCACGCAAAAACAACTGAACGGATTTCGATGAAATTTGGTACACAGATAGTTTATAACCTGGATTAACATATAGGATAGGTTTTATCCCAATGTTATATTCCCGTGGGATAATTTTCGAGTTGTAGCGGGTGAAACCGCTGACCGCAGCTAGTTTATTATAATTCTAATAGTAACACAGTGTAAATGTTTCAACTGAGAAGTGGTGCCATACCTGCAAATTGAGCTCGTCTCTAGGAATCTCCTCTATTCTATAGAGTCTGGGCGGCGAGATTGTGACTTGGTCCAGCGTCAGTTCGGGGTCGGGGCCCGGTAATACTTTGTGACACGACACCTCCACGATCCTTAACCTGAACAACAATAACATTTTATTACATTAAACAAACGGTATGCAATCAATATATTATAATGATCTAACCAAGTGGCCTGGAATCTATCATACTTTTTCTTTTATTTGGAATGGGCTTGCTCTTGACTCTAGTCCAGGTCAAAGGTGACTAAGACAAAGCTTACGATGGAGCGAGCTTACCCAGAAGAAGCCTGTTCACTCTAAAAAGATTCAGGTTGAACGCTTTCGTGAACACCGGCGCAGGAATCCACTTATTTACTGTGCGCATTATGAATGAAGATGGAGAGAACAGCTGCAGAACAAACAGCATTTAATTTTTATTTTAAAGAAGATAGATAAAATAAAGTGTCACTCACGTCCCAGAACCGTCGGGTGCCATTTCGACGACTTTAGCTGCCTCTTGTAAGATATCTGACACCTTACCACCTTTGTTTGGATATAAAATTAATTCCTTATCTTCTTTATAATTTGCACCAACCTGAAAATTAAGATAGATAAGTGGAATACTCTTTATTATGCACACCATACAAATTACAGGTATTTTCAATTTACAATATCTTTTATATAGGTTGACACAATGGGTAGTCTTATCGCTAAAAGCGATATTTTCAAGCTTTCAAGCTTTGGATGGATTTCAAAAAGACGCAGAAACTATTCTGCAGGTAGTCTGTCGTGTACCTACAATTTATTAAAATACACATATGCAAACATACTAATATTATTTGTTTGTTATTATCACAAAGAAGTTATCAAAAGGTGTAGCATACTTCTTCATAATATTTCCCTCACATTGAATTCTAGATCAGTTATCATCGAGAAAACTTACTGTTCCATGATATGCAATTAACGACCACTCTGAAGAGGAAGATCATACTGACTGTTGCCTTACATTTCTAGTATCAAGGTCTTTAATTCCTTGATGCATTTGCACGATTTTGAAGATTTTTGTATATGTAAAATAGGATACATCAAGAGTGCTTACCCATAAACATTTAAACTGTTTCTTGTTATCCAATTCATTAACTTTAATAGATAATATCTGGTAGAACAACTTCTTAGGGCACTTTGGTTTACAGTACACTAACAAATCTTTAAGTATTCCGTCGTATGAGTATCTGAGTGGCAGACCTGGCGTATCCTTATAGCTGCAACAAATTAAATAATAGTTGATCACAACAAATCCACTGTTACGTATTTTACTTACCAAATCTCAAGTATTGTTAAGTATTTGCTAGAACAGGTGAAGTAGTTGCTTCAAATATACCAATTGTTATTTTGTTAGTTATGACTTTCGATTTTTACCATCTTACTACAAAAAAATTAAACATCTGTTGAACTTATCTACAATACTATCAACTGCAAATTGGCATTTAACGTTGATAGGGTCGTTTCGCTTTTAAACTTTTTAATACAAGTGTTCAACATAATCCGCCTTATTACAAAAAGAGGTTTAACTAAAAACCCAGGTTTAATCTTGTTAAACTATGGTTTACACAGACATTATTACAAATCGAGGTTTTTCGATAAACCATGGTCTAACAGTAGTAGCTGTCAAAGGTGTGTCAAAGTTTCTCATAGCAAATTTTTCATTGTGTTGTAGTTTTTGTGTTATTTTCACCCAAAATGGATTGAAATAAGGTAGGTTTAATTGTTATTACTCATTGTGGATTTAATTGTTTAGACAATCGTTCAAATGGCGGTACTAAAGTCGAGGTTTTATCTTAGTTTTGTAATACGGACAAATTTAAACCATGGCTCTGCAGATAAGCCTGGACTTGATAGACCAGGTTTAAACCAAGGTTTATTTAGTTTTTGTAATAAGGCCGAATATGTTTAACTTTTTGTGGTACGACAGTTGGTGTCCAAACATTGAATATTATTCGGTGTACCAAGGTTTGGTGTACTCAGGGAATAAAAACATTTGGGCCGAAATTGAAGTAAGTTCTCCCTGAAGCTTTCAGTCAATAATGTCATTAACGTTTCGTATTCATACATTTTTATATTGATTCAAGTCATCCAAAAGTCACGAACCCCTAAATGTGTTTGCAAAATGTATTGCTTCCCGTGGCGGGAACTATGGACAAGGTTAAGGAGAGAGATAATTATCCCATTGATTGATAGGTAACCATGGCGAAAGACATTTCCACATACGGAACCACGACAGGATACATTTTACTACGATATAATCATGCCAATAAAACCCAAAACACTAACTTTTGACACTTGAAGAACTGTATTAAGTAGGGGTCGACGTTGAGCCTATTTCCCACCGCGCGCGCCATCTGGTCGTAACGCATCTGCATTGACAGCTCCATTGTGAACCTGGGAAACATAGGCAAAGAAAAAGTGTTGATATTATTCAATGTTTGAAGTGTAAACTGTGTTTGATACTGAAAGATAAACTAAACATGCAATACTACTGCTAATTCTGACGTATAAATCGAAGGCCCAGTATCGGTTGGCATCGGTGAGTTTTCGTAGAGATCCCCCTTTTTTTTTTAGGGTGCCAAAATCATCAAATGAGTCCTCCCACCCTGGGTGGGGCGGAAGGGACTGTCAGACTCTTACTGACTAAAATCCACCCGTGTTTCTTCGGATGCCCTTTACGTTCCGGGGCCGCGGTATCCTGGATTAAGAAAAAATCCGCGACCCCAGCAGGCATTTGGCCCCGTCGGTGACGCGTGAAACACGACGCGCCACCTTGTACGGCTTGGTCCTTGGTCGGACGGCGAGCTTACCCATTACTCACCGTCCGCAAGGCCGCTCCGCCGCTGTGCCCTCTGCTATTCAGAGGGACACGCGTTGGAGCATCCACCCGATAGGCTATTCGCATACGGGCAAAGAGACCCCTTAAGCACACAGTGCCTAAGGAAGAGTTTTTGCCCGTATCCCAGGATGCACCGGCCCGAAAAACTGGTCTTCCCCCCGGACGTATCCGAGAGGGAACTCCAGTCCACGGGCGCACGTGAAGGTTTCCTGTCTTAGCACCCCCCCTGTCTTAGCACCCCGTAGAGATCCCCTCCACCAATTAACCAATTTCAATGAGTAGGTAAATAAATGTGGTGGGGTCCAGTATGAAAGATAGGATAAAGACTATTATCTCGAAAATCAACGGGAAATGCCGTTAGTGTCACCCGGCTGACTGACACATGTATGTCTGATACATAGTTTGCCATTTTCCAATACTTACTGAACTTGTTACCGAACTAAGTTACTTTTTTAAGTAATAAGCAAGCAGAAATAGTCATGTTATTACTAGAATACAATTAATAAGCAACTTTATCTACAACAAATAAATATTTTATACACTGCCTTATTCCTTGATAGTCTTTCTTGGGACCTGTAAAGTAAAACCCCAAATTTTTGCACACCTTTAATGAAACTATGAAATCCATTTAAGGTGTTCAGTCGCAAGGAGGATCTCATTGACATTAACGATGTACAGTATTGATAAGCCAAAATTGGAATTTCTTGCATGGCCAATAGGTTTATTCAAATGAAAATCAAAATGCTTTTTTTTATATATAAGCCTAATTGTTGTGTTTGTATGTTTCACCAAACAAACGTTAATCATTAAAAAATACAAAAATGACATTATTATACTATTAAATTATTTATGGATTAGACTTTGGCAATTGTGAGCTGTCTCTAGTACGAGAGGCGGGCAAGATATGGTGTCATAACAAATATGGAATACAAAATATTGCAGTGAGCGCAGTCCACGAACCTTCTTTTTTTAAAATAAAAGTCCCACACTTAGAATTTCTCCTGTATTGTGGGTGCGTTTACAAACAATGAAACTCACATACACAAAACCCAAACCCGGCACAACTATCTGTAGATCATACAAATATTTTTGTTCCGTGCGGAGAACTCGCGATATCCTGCGTAGGAGTCGAACGCTCACCCATTATTGCGCCAACCGTGTTGATCTAGCATAACAGTTCCCTACCACAATGGATAGGTTTCCTTGAAACTATTAATTCCATAACCTTTAAAAAAATATACAATTCATGACTCACCCAGGATCATTAGGTAGGGTCTTATCCACAAACTGCACTTCGACCTTGTAGAATATGTACTTGAAGTAGTCCTGGCAGGTGGGCAGCTCCAGGTCCTCGTGTCGATGGTCAGCGCGCTCGAACACGATGATGTCGCCGTCCATCAGCTCGTCCAATACCTGGCCGCGTGCACACGACTCAACCCGAGGGTAGCCCGCCTTATGCCCTCCCTCCATAGTTTGTGGCGTATACCAAAATGCGTGGATATGTCATCGTGTCATAGATTTACGTTTTTTTTTTATACATGACACACTACAGTAATAATTTAATGAAAACGAAACCTAGTTTTGTGTTAAAATCGTGATATTGTAGTGTCTACTGGTGAGCTTTACATATTGAGTACAATAAAGTAGTATTTTCTCACACTTTTTAATACTTTTGTGTGATTAATAACGTAACCTCAAATTATAATATTCAAACTCTCAATACAAAGTGAATAATTTAAACTGAGCAAGCTTGACAACAGCACAGTACCTTATTCTGGGCTCAAACCAATAAAAAAACAAACAAAGCTGTGTCAGACTACCTTATAATCTACATAGCTTATTTTTTGTTATTTTGGGCTCAGAATCGGTCATTAATTTTCAGGCTTCCTGCAGTTCAATATACACTAAGTATATCTATATATTAACACATGTTCGTTTACGACATAATCCTATGGAGGGGTGACGTAAGTGGTGATACAAAAGAAACTCAAAATAAAGCAGCGCGGCGTAGCTTTGTGATCATAAAATTGATGATTCACTAAATTAGCCAAGGGCGTAATTCCCTAGACAAAATAATCTGACGAGCGTACATTTCATACGAACTTACAGTAGTCTATTTTTCAATGCGAGCGACAAGAGGGTCGTGTGAAAAGATATTGTTTTAATTTAATTTGAACTGGATATGCACTAATGTAGTCTATTTCATAGGTGACAGAGCAAAAGTCTACGATGGAGTGAGTTTACCCAAAATAATAAGGTAGGCTCTCTAGGCCACAGAAAACACTGGTGGTCAATTTCCAACTAATACAGACGCAAGCGCAGACCCATGCGATTGGCCAATCGCGGGAGGTCTTGCACTCGCTGTGAATGTAGCGTATAGGGAAGTAAACTAATGGCGCCAGTATAGCTAGTTTCATCTTGCCCATTCTTCTCCATAGAATCTACGCTTTAGAATGGGCACCTACAGTACTTTGACAGTTTTATCATTTGATTTGACAAATATATGCGTGCGCAAACCTTATACTATTACTGTTTATGTGGAAGCGCTCGTCAGCTTACGTTGTCATGGGAACTACGCTTCAGTTTTCGAGAAAGCTTTGTGTTTGTGTGTGTGATTTTTATGATATAAATGAATATAAGAATAATGAGACGATGCTGATAAATATACAATAGATAACATAGCACTGCTCAGAAAGAGAACGTCTTGAGAAAAAATTTGACAGTTAAAACAAGTGTCCCTTGACGGAGTTTTTGTAAGAAAAAGTTAGATGCATTTGTGGGCATCACGCAAATAATAATAAAGTCGTGACTTTCAAGCAAGCGTTATGACATCGTGTTCGAATAATATTTTTTATGTACAAATGCCAGAGTTTTAAGCAATTTCGCCTGTTACTCTACGACGCTGATGTAATCGGCATACAATAATGTCTGAAGCGAGGATTTATTTTCGAAAGAAAGAAAAATAAGGAAAAGTTATTGTTAGAATAACATTTTGTTTAAAACAATTACATTTTGAGCTTACCCAAGCATACTTTGTGATGAAAAATAAATATACAATAGCAATTATACAGTCTGAACAGTGCTATTTAAAATTACATAATAATAAATAATAACTAATAAATACTATACCTGAGCCAGCAATACCTGAATGTGGGATCAAACTAGAACTAAAATCGGTCATAATGTTACGCTATACCTAACTAGATAGCTTAAATACAAATGCGGATGCAACACAAACACCCATGGTCTGTGCTGTATTAGTCTGTGTAGTTTAAGTCCAAACCCGGCTGCAACACAACGGTCTGTAGTGCAGCCGCATTTTTTTCGATAATTCGTGGAAATTAAGAAAGAAAAGAGATTTATTGACACACACAGGACAGAACAATAAAATTACATAAATAAAAACAACAAAGGAAACAAAAAATATAAAAGAAAAACGACAAAAGGTAAAACCAATAAAAAACAATTTAGTCCTGTGCGAGGCCAAAAGGCTCCTATCTCAGCATGTGCTGCGACATTTTTAAAATGATTTTTTTAATTAGTGAATTCAATGCAACTCAGACACACATATTCGATGTGTTTTAGTCTTAAATTTATTTAATTTAAGGAGTAGTAGGTATTTTTTTTAATACAGAATTGTGTAAATAATATAATAGCAGAAGAATGCCCTTAGCCTTTAGAGTGAAGTGAGCCCAGAACTTTATGTACACTGACTCACCCAGTTCGGGGTGCTAAAAGGTTTGTGGTTATTGAGTGGGTATCGTGGGCAGCGAAAGGGGTTCATGAAACTCGATGCCAAGTCATTCATTTGTCTTTATCAATCATTTTGCACTTCTAAATGCAATAGTTTTAATAATAAAGATAATTTAGAGGTAAATATAACAGACACTTTCCAAATTTCTGTAGTACATTCGTGTCTTTAATTTTTTATACATACAAACCCGGCTGCGCTACACAACAGCTACTGTCTGTGTTGCATCTAGTTTTGTATTTACGTAACCAGATTTTAAAGAGATATAATAAAAATATACATAGAATTATAAACTTTAAGACATACATAGAATTATTGTGTTTATTAGTCACATATATATACTTCAGGATACCTTGTATATAGAAGAAATAAGAGTTTATCTAAGTATATAGTTACTTGGGAAGATATTTGTGTAGTAAAAGCTTATGTCTAGTAGATATTTTGTTGGGATAAAACTGATAAATAATACCTTTTCCAGAGGCTCGCTGTAGTTGTTGATTTTCTCAACAAAGTCAGGTTTAATCTCTTCGTATAGGACGAGCGGGGTGTCGGGCGGGAATCCTATGAAAATATATCATCGTTATCTGTTACTAAGTTGTTTCTGAAATAGTTTGATGATGTTGATAAAATAATGAAAGAAAACATAATTTTAGTTGCAAATTTGGTTAATGACCTTTTTCACGCCATCACCCTATAATGATATTCATTATATAATCATTAATTTTTTACTGATGTTAACACCGCTAAGGGAATTTAGGACCTAAATGGCTACGAGTTATACAATACATACATAAAATAAATAAATGTAGAAAACAATCTTACCCGCACGCTTGTTCAAAATCGGAATAAGATCAGCAGGCTTGCTAGCAATAGGCAAGTAGTGATGTCCACAATAATGAATCCGCTTCTGTTTGGGATCATAGAACTTGAAGAACAGCACTACGTCATTCTCCTTGTCGAAGTTCGGGAGTGCGCTGAAACCGGAGTCCGGGGGCAACATCTCAAGGAATATGTTCCAGGGGTTCATGTTCTCGGATACATCAGCCACGGTCTTGTGCTGGTCGTTGACTATGTCTAGGCAGGTTGGTCTGCATGTCTGTGGGGAGATACTGTGGTTATACAGAGTAATTAAATAAATATTTTTATGTGGTTGGCTTGTAATTTAGTTTTTCCTCTTGGTGATGGTTATTAGTACTCTATGGTGCTATTACAGTATGGTTTAAATTAATCTAATGCCCCACATAATTTACAGGACTTGTATTATATTGTAGCCCAGCTACTATTGTGACGCAATAATTACATTCAAATATCTTTATTGTGAACTAAGTGTAGGTATACAAAGTTTGAAGGTGTTATTAATAGGTAGGTTCTCAGAACTTAGTTGCCTGTTTAGGCATTGCAATTTACACAGTATTTAAAAATAAATAAAGAATAGAATACTAGCAATATTACGTTAAAATCAATTTTCATTTTATGACAATATCTATGTTAATTTAATTCTTTCTGCCTTAACTTAAACATGAGGTTTGTTCAACTGACACTATCCATTAGTTGCCATTTTGTTTCACAAATAAGATATTATGCTTAATGAACAGGACATGTGGGCCAATAAATGGTTGTTCATTCATTGCCTACAGAGCCTTTCTTGTAAGCTTACCACTATGCTCTCGATCCCAGCTGCCATTCATAGCAAAAATCAGTCAATCTTCTTCTTACTTTTTCTACTAATCTTCTTCTTTCCTACTATGCTGAAGCCAACCCCAACATACATACATTATATAGCCTTAAAAGAATCAGAAAGAACAGGGAGTCCCTGGATCTATGAAGGTTTCTGTCGAACCGAGAGTATAGCAACTCACAATTTAAGACCCATTTATATTAGTAGTAATTTTTACCCGTGGTGCTAGGCAACTGGGCTCTCCCAGTTGTAATGTCCCTTTGTGCCTATTGGCCTTGCTTTGTTCCGTCTCCTGCTTGACATGGAGAGAAATGGAAACCTATTTTCCCTACTTCTCCACTATTTTTTTCTGATTAATTTCGTAACAGGATCCAAGACAGGTCAATTCATTCTCCGGGAAACGTCGAGCTTCATTGTCTCGGCGCTTTTCTGATGGTTGCCTCTGTTGATTCTGGCTGTCAGGAGTTGCAGTGGTTTGGGAATAGTGTGGTGGGTTTGTCCCAAAAATAAGGAGTATGCCAAAATATGATGAACCTCTCACCTGATTAGAGCGCGCGCTGAAAGGCCACGGCCTCAACTGCTTAAGTGGGTACTTGAAGTTCTCCGCTAACATCTCCATGAGCTCGGCCACGGTGGCCTGCTTCCTGACTCGGAACACGCGGTAGTGCGCGCGCTCCGGGTCGTACAGGTCGTTGCCCTGGTGACCGTCGAAGGCTTCTTCCAGGACCACGTTCACGTTCATGTAGAGGTGGGCCTCGTTGCGCTCTTTGCGACGGATCTGTTGAAGGTGTTTTGAATATAGCATAACATAACCAAAGCAACACAGACATGCCTAGTTAACATGGGTACATTTTTCGGGTGTTTTTGTAGTGGTAAAACCATGAAATGAGACGAAGGGCTATGGAATGAATCCACGGTATTCATTCCATAGCCCTTTACGTTTCCCTGGAAGGCACGAATACCTAATTAAGCAGTCCCGCGACCCCTCCATTTGCTCCGGCTTTGGGCGATGTGAATTGCGTCAAGCGATACGTGTATAACCCCTTTCCGTCGTGCGTTTGTATCGACCCTCTGCAAGACGCGTCGCGGTGGCCAAGCGTTATTCTCTAAATATTTGTTTTTCCCACAGCAAGCTTTCAAGTATCTTGTCATCACATTGTTGTTGAAGCATGGACTTACGCTATCCATGCTTCTCTATATGATTAAACCCTTGGGTGGTTGTAAATTCGTAGTAGGTGTAAAATCAATCCCATTTCCTATAATTTTTAACTTGTTGGCTTTGATCAGTAAAATTGCAATCATCTTAATGTAGTATGTGCAGCCGACAACATTAGCATTATAAATTGCACCCTAACACTCAGACAGTAAGGTACTCAGTCACTTACAGTTTCAATTCTCTTCTCTTCAGCGAGCCTCTCGCTCAGTTCTGTAGGAATGTCAGCCTGAGTGACCTCTTGCAAAACAGTCTTCAATTGTGAATCTCTGGAAATAGAAAATAATCATGAAGACTCATAATTAACCTACTAAGCGAACTGCTAATATAGTATTTCAATTGATGGTTACCTTTCCACTCAAAGTATCACCTATTGTACAGTGCACTTATTTCATAAAATGGGGTGTCTATCTATTTATCTTACTACTATCAGAAATGCGAAAGTTTGTAAGGATGGATGTGTGTTAGGGAGCTTACCCATGACCATTACTAAAAAAGAAAATCGACCTTGCCACTACGAAATTATGATGCAATTCGATTGACTTGACGAGCGTGTTTTGTTTTTCATCTACCCATAGCCAACCGCACGTTTTATGTCATATGTCGTAGTGGTAAGGATTATTTTCACTTGTAGTTGGAATCGGTCGAATCGCGTCGCATCGCGTCATAGGGAAGCTCCCTTACTCTTTCACACAAAACCTACTGACATAGATAACAAAAACTAGAAGACAGGTTACCATTTATATGAACGATATTATCCTTTTATTATTTTTAGGAATTACGTTCCCATGGGCTATCTTTTAAGTCACGCGCGTGCGAAGCTGGTTGCAACAGCTAGTTACTCACCTAATATAGACCAACATGTAGGCGTTGGTGCAATGGCGCACGGTGAGCGCCATGTCCTCGTCGTGTCCACCGTAGTTGTACTCGATGGCCTCCTGCTTCGTGCAGCGAGACACTACGTCGTCGTCGAACTTGCACCACTAACGAACATAAAAGTATGAAGTCAGAAATCCTTCTGCTTATCGTGTCTATAGTAATCTAAATTGAGTCGGCCCCGAACTGGGCGGAGTTTCCGAGAAGTACTTACTACCTGTCTTCAATGGGAACATTCCTCAACTGTTATTTTTGTTGCTTTCTTTGAAAATTGAGTGGTTCTAAATCCATGTGTAGATGTGAGTTTAATCAGGACATTAACAAATTAATCAGTTCATTGATGTTAAAACTTACAAAAACGAGAGGATGTTAGAAATCAATTAAAATGTCCTCTCATGTGCATTTAACTAAAAAAAAAAATAGAAACATCAACTCCTTCAGATTACTAAACGATTTGAAATGGGCATCGCTTGTCTCTCACATTGATTTTCTGCTGTTCATATCCAGTTGCTACAAAGACATACTATGATAAAAGGCTGATATATCACCTAGCCTTAGCATTTCAGCAAAGAGTATTTATGCTCATAAAACCATAATGTCTCACCTTCCCATCGCCCTTAGGGTTGATGAAGACCACATAATGTCCTCCATGGTTGTCTCCTGAGTGTACCAGTACCGCGTGCAACGTGTAGTCTGCCGGTGTCTCCGGCTTCTCTTGAAGATACGCGTCCAGGTTGATGTGTTCGTAGAACTCGAACCTATGAGAATAAGATGGTTTAAGAATGATGTACGAAATATTCGAAAATTCACTTTAACGCAGTCCAATGCTGGACTTCTGTAATTCCTGAGCTGCGACACAGCATAAAGTTCAACGCCTTCTGCAACTAGTCTGACGTCGTTGAACCAGGTAGTTCGCTTCGTTCTGCTTCGTATGCCATCGGCAATACTTCAATTAATCGTGCAGAAATGGGAGGTGTTAGTGAGTGTCAAGCTCCGGTTGTGATCCTGGTGGTCTCAACTACATTCGATCCAACTGGTTCGGAATGCTTGCTATTTAGGCGACCAAGGTATAGGCACGGTAAATAATAGTGAGCGAGTATCTTTTGGTATAGCTCTCAACCATAGTGTGCTCGCGTGAAAATGTGAAAAGCTATTCTACAGGACACCACGATGACTAGTTCCAAAATACAAGCGTTGAAAGCCATGAGATATATATTTATTAATACTCCTTACCTATCATTAAACTTGACAGAGCTATCCGTGATGGGATCGTACTGGAACCTCATGAGGTGCAGATGAAGTACCGGCGGGAAGGAAGCAAAGATAACTCCCTTCTCCGCCTCCTGGAGACCATGCTCCCCAGCGTCGTATTTATTCTCACCGTCAAGAGTCTCCGTACTGATGTAGTCTTTGAAAGATTCGTCGACTGAAAGACAATGTGTTCATTACATTGGTTTAGTCAAATGGTGGATTAATGAGAGAGTCAAACCATCTATTTCAAACTTTTACACTCCGCAACAGGGGCGGTCCGTGATTTGTTATGGGCCTTTTATATAGATCCGCCCCTGTTCCGCCAGTCAAAGACTTTGTGCTCAGGCAAAATGTTTTTTTTATAATTATATATAATATTTCTTCTTTTCTATATATATAATTTCAAATGTCGTTCGCGAGTGAACTGTCGTAAGCTATAAATATTTATTAGCTAACGAATTTGAAGACTCTCACATTATTTAGTTGCAAAATATTTTTTGATTTAACTGAGTTTTATATTGCTTGAAGTACAGAACAATAAAATAAAAATGAATGTTGATGGATGGGGAGGAAGAGGAAGGCCAAAAAAAAGATGCATGGATTGTCTAAAGCAGTGTTCCGCAAACTTTTTGTGTTCAAGGTACACCTAGGAAAACGAAAAAAAATTGAGGTACACCACAAATTAAAAAACAGTTTTTAAGTAATATTAATCAACTTTTATTGTTAATCAACAAACTTAAACTTTAAATTTCAGAATAGGTATTTAATGCGAAACATGAAACTGTTTAATTGAGCATAGACGGTCTAAATTTTTCTTACTAAAAATAATTTTGTAAGATAACATTATTTTTCCACGGCACTAAAACTAATGATCACGGTACACCAGTGTGCCGCGGCACACACTTTGCGGAACACTGGTCTAAAGAATGGTAATATGAAAGAAAAAGGAGTAAATGATACTGTGACGCCTGATATAGAATGGAAGAAGAAAACGTGTTGCGCCGACCCCAAGTAAAATAGGATAAGGGCAGGGAGATGATGAGTTTACCTCCAAAATTAACTAAGGCAGGATAACTTGAACAGCTATTAAAATAAATATACTCACTATTCTTCTTCCCCTTTATGTTAAGTTGTATGTCGTAGAAAGTCTCGACCCGAGTACTGGACACGTTGACGTTCTTACACTTGATG
This sequence comes from Agrotis puta, assembly GCA_943136025.2. Taxonomy (NCBI): domain Eukaryota; kingdom Metazoa; phylum Arthropoda; class Insecta; order Lepidoptera; family Noctuidae; genus Agrotis; species Agrotis puta. Next base: position 12,129,519 of record OW964175.2, on the reverse strand, counting down.
TATGACGTCATCTTGCCTTCGAACAGACGAGGCACTGTGCCTTCCACGCAAGTACCCTTCATTTTGCTCTCCAATTTATCTAGAAGTACCTGGAAGAAAACAGTTCGTGTCGACTGCTGTAACCACCACGTGTTTGTTTTGTTCCTTTAATATTTGATATTCTGTTGTCTAAAGACTATGGACATAAGAGAACAGGCACCGAAAAGTTTTTACTGCGCAAAAAAATAGCGTGTCTATGGAGTTTTCTTGAACAAATAAAATCCTTCTATTTAATAGTATGACACATCGCATACCACGAAAGATAGACCAACTCTAAAAGATAGACTAACAAACAATCAAATAAAACGTGTTTCTTTTTTTGTAGAGTGGTAAACAAGCAGGTTGCTGAATAGTAAGTGGCTAGTAAAAATCCAGAGGCGTGTTTTTTTAAAGTTAACATTATTCAAAAGAAAAAGCATTCTTCTGGGGCATTAATATTTATTTTGGTAGTCCAGAACTAGACAGTGCCGTCGTTTACAGCGCAATGGCCACTGACTTCATTGTTTTCGGCTAAGAAAGCAGGATGGAAAATGGAGCAAAGTTTGCTACATTTTCCATTGCGACCCAATTCCTATGCTAATTACTTTAGATCACATACCCTAAGAAACTCCTGCACATCATGTTGCATAAAAGAATCCAATGTCTCCCATCCAAAACTCTTGGTAAGTTTCTTAGTGCCGACTGGTTTATCTGAGAATTGCAGCTCGTAGAACACTCTTTGCAATGCCAATGCCACGGACCTAGAGGAAAAAATGAAACTTAAGTTTTCCGGTTTCCTAATTTATTGGATGGTATAATCTGTCTCGCGAAACTCGGCGGTTCCGCACAATTCGGGGAATTTCGCTCTCACTCAAATTGCGCTGAGCCAGAACATGACGGTGATGAGAGATGTCGAAGTCAAGTCCGAAGGCCTCGAGTCTACTTCGACTATTTAATATTACAAAAAATTTGCAAACCGGACAAATTATAGACATAAAAAATCTATCAAATTCGACTATGCGGACGCTGTCCGCTATCACATGACCATCGTAAAACATTACTCAGGATAATCTAAGTTAAACAATAAAAGATTGTATCCTCGATTACAAACGCAAATAATAATTTACCTGGTACTGTCGTCAGACTCTGTTGGCATCTTGTAGACGGCCTTACGTAGCTGATTTGTAAAGTACAATGTTTGTAACAGAGAGTTCATGTAACAGGTGGCACCTTGGTTCTTCAGACCTAGAATAAACGCGATTTTATTGAAATATTTTCAAATTTGGAGAAATAGAAACGCTTTTCGAATTTACATGGATAGATTTGAAAGTATAGATCGCAAATGAGAACGCGTGGGTCCTGAAGATAGCGGGATGAACTCAACGTTTTTCTCAAATATTAGCCACAAATAGTACTGGATCGAAATAAGTTGTAGGACGGAGAACAGTTTTTCATTACAATGGGACACGTTTATTAATAGTAAAGGCCGCTAAAAAATTAACGAACCCATCCAAAACGTATTTATAATAAACTCCATTTAAATTTAACACGACTATTTATCCCTTTACTTGTTGTTCCCGCACACCCTTCCCGCGAGTTCTCTCGTCGAGGTCGAGTTTCGAAATAGCTATAACGGGAATATGCACGTCAGTCAACCCATACAAAGTTCTAAAAGTCCTGAACAAATTGAAAGTTTTACATTACTTATAACATAAAAGTTTCTGCCCGCGACTTCGCTTGCGATTTTTCACCCACGATCAACTCGTCTCATACCATCGCCCGCCTGCTCTTTTACTTCCCCCGACTTCCTAATTTGTGATAACTCGGCTAATTTACACGATATAAATATAATTTAATGTAACCTTAGTAGTATCAGAAAATATTTAACAAAATCGATGCATTAGTTCCGAAGATTACCCCCTATAATACTAAACAAACTAGCTGTTCCCCGCGTTTTCTCCCGCTGCTCGGCTCCAATTGATCGTAGCGTGATATTGTAAAGCCAATTCCTCGAAAAGGGCTACACAACACAAAAATATTTTTTCAATACGAACCAGTCGTTTCTGACCTCTTCAGTTTTATAATAAAGTATAGATTTTACCTCCTTATAATGTTAGTTATGTAACTTACCAACGTAGCCGGTATGTTTCTTAGAGTCCCAGGAGACGCCGTGCGGGGCCTCGGCAGTCACGTGGACCTCCAACGTGATAGCGTCGTCCTTAATGTATCCCTTCTCGGGGTCCAATACATCGTTCCATGCCATGAAATGGGAGAAACCCCAGTCGTTCTCTTTACTGTAGATGTTACAAGGAAATTTATTTATAGTCTGTTTATTAAATAATATTTAACGACTGATTAATTAATCATGTGTAAGGAAACTTAACTACCTACTGAAGATTTGTAAACCTTTATAATATTATGTTAGAACTTAAAACGGGATTTTACAATGTTTATTATTCGTTTTGAGTTCCCGATATTTCGTAGAAGGGATCTGTCATTACGGATCCGTGAATAAATAAAGACCATGGTTATTATCTTTCTTTTTTTTTCGTGCGAGGACAAAACCACCCTCTGCTTTCAGAGAAGCTCACAAGTCCAAGTTATCTCACGATATTTTCCTTCACCGATCTCTGTGATGTCCAAGGTAAACTTAGATACTACTTTAACGTACTTTGAAAAGGACACATTGGTATTTTTTTTTATTTTAAACTTGCAACCTTGTGCATGAAAGCCGAGGATTCAATCTAAGCCCGTTTTTTTTTTTTTTTATATTGATGATATGGGTAAATATCTAGTTTAAAACTTATGTTTTTAACCGACTTCAAAAAAGAAGGATGTTATCAATTCGACACTGACAGCCTTATTACAAAAACTAAATAAACCTTGGTTTAAACCTGGACTATCAAGTCCAAGCTTATCTGCAGAACCATGGTTTAAATTTCTCCATATTACAAAACTTAGATAAAACGTGGATCTTAGTACCGTCATTCGAACCATTGTATAAACAATTAAATCCACCATGTGTAATAACAATTATATCTACCATTTTTACATCCATTTTTGGTGAAAATAACACAAAAACAACAACACACTGATAAAATAGCTATGAGAAACTTTGACACACTTTTGACAGCTACGACTGTTAGACCATGGTTTATCGCGAAATCACAATTTGTAATAACGTTTGTGTAAACCGTAGTTTAACGAGATTTAAACCTGGGTTTTTAGATAAACCCCATTTTGTAATAAGATAGTACAATTTGCGATTACTCTGCCAATTATGGACCGATTTTCAAAATGTTTTGTTCGAAAGGAGATACTTCTGAAGTGGTCCCATAGTCACCAAGTCCGGATCTGATGATTGATTCCAGGAGAAATCGAGGGCAACCCTCAAATTTTATGGGCCCACACATAACGATGTGTAAAAAAAGAATCAATTTAGGGAATACTGCAAGTTCCATCAAAATCGGTTCCGTAGTTTTTGAGATAGGGAATTTTATTAACTTATTGTGTACATGAGCGATGTTATTACCGTTGCTACGGATTACAAGATTCTAGTGCACAAGAAAATGATGTATTTGACAAGAATTCGCCTTCAAACACAACCACAAAAAAGGGTAAAATAACCTACAAAATAACTTTTCTTTCGGAAGCCGATGGCTTTGTATTTTTTTTCATTGTTTTTTTATTGCAAAAAATAAAGTTATTATTTAGGTTATTTTACCCTTTTTTGTGGTTGTTTTTGAAGGTTTAGTTGTTTTTTTTTTACACGTTTTCAACTTTGGTCGCCGCAACCTTGGCGTAGTGGAGTCTATACTCCAGCGGTTTTCACTGCCCATAAACGTTACTTATATCTGTAATTAAGTCGTAAATTGTAATAACCAGTTGACAGCGATGAGGACTTATTTTTCGATGCTTTGTAATATTTAGTTTTTCATATTTTAGTCATGAGGTAATGCCCTAGCACTCTGAACATTGTTTTTTTTTTATAAACTATTTAAATCAGTGTTCGGGCGTGAATATGGCATATCGAGTATCAGAAAAAGTTCCGCTTTGTAGAGTGTTGTCTATAAATAATACTAACACCTGTGATCGCCAGGAAACTCTATGCGCCTTATTTACGCCCGGATGAGTTAATCATACTTGTTTAAAACAATTAACAAACCTATAAAACAAATGTTGGATCTTCCTGAAGAAGGGTTCAGTGTCTGGCTTGTGAGAGATCAGTCTTAATTCTGCCATAGCATAGCATGACCAACTGGAAGACTCGCTCTCTCCATTGCACTGGAGGAAGAACCCAAGAGACTTCTGTTGTTGACGATCCGGGGACGGCGCTTGTCGTGGCATGACCATGATCTTCCATGGAAGATTCCGGACGAAGCACGCGGGAGACAACACAGAATCTTTCAGATTCCTGAAGTTCTGTACTGTGAAACGGAATGTCGTTTCTGACCGCGCCTCGTCATCCTCCATTTCGGTATCAAGACAAGCCAGCTGTGGAGGTAAAAATCTTGCTGAATGCTATTCTTATATATATGTTTAAATCATATTTTTGAAAGTGAATTTAATAATACACTTTCTCTACTACTTTTATGTTATGAATTTCAGCAATAAAATTAAAATAGACGCCAAATTTATGAGTAATCAAGAAAGGTAGTTGGAAAGTCATGAAGACAGACATTCAAGACACAGATGGACTATTACGGCGCGAATGTGCGATACTTATCTAACCTACATAATACGATACGACAGTTTGATGTTGGTGTTATTAACAGGATAACATGTCTCATACTAACATCTATAGCATTAGCATTTGCATGACCTCTTTTTTAAGATTGGAAAGTCAGCAAACGAGGCCCCCCCCCCCTGCCCTCTGTGGAAGGGACTTAACTGACTATAATCAATTTGTTCCTTCAGTGGTTCCTTACGTGGCCGTGGTGCTTTAAAAGAACCCATGACCCTGTCCTTTGAATGACCCCTAAAATACTGTAACATCATAAATACTCTCAGATTACTAGTAATATGTGGTTTAGAGCCCAATCTGTTCCAGACCCTGCAAGCAGGTACTTTAAGATTCAGATTTGATTCAACCTGTTTACCACATTAATTTGGTTTACAATGAGAGGAATATCAACTGTGTTGATCTCTAGAGATTTGATCTAAGGAGAATAAGTAAGTTCTATTTTTTCTTAAAAAGGTACTTTTACTATTTATTATTTTGTGTTTTTATTTTCCAAAGCTTGTTATGGAAATCATGCTATGAAAGGTGGAAAATAGAAACCTGCTATAGTGAATTTAATTTGAATATCTGTCTTAATGGCAATCTAACTTCTCATTAAGAAAACTAACAAACTTTTCATTAAAAAAAGCAATTTAATTAAGTTTTATCTGCAGCAGACAATGCAACTAAACTGGCCATACAGTAGCAGTTCACTGTTACAGATATCATCAGTTCCGTGGAAGTCAAAGAGAATGCAAAGCTCCATCTCTTTCCCTCTCCTAAAATAGAACAATGTTGGCTGGCTTGCAGTCATAATAGTGATTCTTCCACCTCTCTAACTCACCGGCATGTCTGAAGATGTGGTCTCCTGATTCTTCATAACCTCACCCATGACAACCTCGCCGTTAGGACCTTTCATAAGATCGTCCTCCCAGGTCTTGTCAGTGACAGTGTCTACAGTTTCCACTGCAACAGAAGACATACAAATAAATTATTTCAAAGCTCCACTCCAACATATGACTCACACAGTGTCTGACATTGAATTATTTACTTGTGTAAGATATGAAATCTTGTAATCAGAGACCACATGATTTATCAATCTCTGTGGGTGAGTAAAATTCAAAAATCTCTAGAAATACTTTTCAGAATAATGTTTTCCTTTCCATAATACTTTTGTAAACAAAAACCAGATGTTTCATTTTTAGACTTAGCTGTTTCAAGTTTGCTTTCTTTTTTTACCTTTTTTGTTCAAAAGTTATAAAAACTAACATAATATGTATATAAAGAAACATTTAAAAATATAATAACTACAAAAATACCTCTATTTGATTTGGATGTAAACACATTCAAGTAAACTTAACAATTAAAATAGAACACAGCAACTATTCAGGAGAAACAGATCTGTCCATTGTTTTACAGATTATGAATTTTGACATTCACTGTCAACTTTGACAAAGCAATAAAAGAAAAAATGTTTAGAACAACCAGTGTTTTATAAAAACTTTTTACTTTAGAAATCACTTTTTTTTACACAAACTGCCCAATGAAAATATCCAATAAAATTAAAAATAATGATCTACTTAAAAAAAACTGTTTTAATCAAGTATGCTATGCAAAACCAGGACTCTTGGCTGTTGTTTGTCCATTAACTTATTTTATACCAAAAATGGACAGTTTTCTATAGCAAAGATACAATGCATCAAGTTTATATGCCTTCATTATTTTTTAAATACACCACATGGTTCAAACACTCCTATTTAGTTCAACACTATGCACAATTATTGTCAATCAATCACATAATTTCATTACTCAGCATAAAAGTCATTTGCACCAAATCATTTTTACCATTTTATTGCATTAACTATCTAAAAGTTCTAGTACACATGAAAAAGCAGGATATCACAACTGATCAATGAATTAGACTGAACAAGCATAACATCCTTATCTAACATTACAGTATGATAAAAAGATAATCAATAAATTCTTAAGTCAATATGATCACAAGTTTTTGACATGACAGCTTTGTTTATTTTTATGTTTTCTATGATTCCTCACCAGTTGGCAGTATTGCATATTTGTTCATGCATGAAAAGATCACATTGACATTTAAACACACTCAGGTACCCTGCACTCAGGTATAAATACACCAAGTATAAAAACTACATATTTTTAGACTCAAACACATAAAACAAAACCACTTAATTTAATTATATTTCTAACCAAATTCAATAATATTACACACACCTAACATTCATGAAGACAAAGATTTTCTATAATTAGATATTTTCGTTTCACTCTCAGGACAGCGACTTGCACTTTTGAAACAAAGAAAGCAATACTCCAAATCTAATATGTGAATACTCTAGTACACATTTTTATCATTAATTTATACTGCAATGATTAAAATTTGTCTCAAAACAGATACAACAATTAACAATGACAACTTAATGAATACAGTTTGAGGTTATGTAGGGTAATCTGGTTAACAAAATAAGTTCAATAACATTTGCAAATTCATGTAATAAGCAATTATAAAGTGTGCCTGTGGTGAGTAATGGTTTCTTTCATTGTGTTTTAGAGAACACCTGGACACTGTGTGGGCGATATACTAGATTAGAATGTAAATATTGTGACATCACTAACCATCTTGAGTCTCCATCTCCTCAACCTGATTTACATTGGAGTCGTGCTGCTGCTGCCTGTCCGGGGCAGGCGTATGGTTCATGTTAGCCGGGCGCGCCACGGGGGACTCTCGCCCACTACTCTTGGTTATTTCCTGAACAAATATTCCACCATAAGAATAGACTGTACGCGAACAGCTTATTCACACTTGTGACGTCCGAACTCCGATTACTGCACTTCACGTACCTCTAACGCTAGGGGATTGCTCCCTTTGAACTTGGTGATTATCCGAACTTTTCTCATCAACTCGGGTGCCCTGCGTATTTGGGTTTTTACGTGTCTTCAACGTTATGCTGTTAATTTTCAAAGAGTGTTTACTAGCGGCGCGGCCGATGTCTACTAATTTCAACACAAGGGCCCGATAATAGATAGGAACGCTAATAGCACATTCCTAATCTTATAATCATTGCCAGATCAAGTAGATCACTCTGTTGTTTAGCGGTAAAACAGGAATATTCTACAACGTATCCGGAAAAAGACTTATTTTCGCGAAAATAAACAAAATGGTGGATGTTAATTTAATTTCTGGCTTCGGATGTGTGGCCCGGTTTGATCGACGAATGCACCATTTTATCATTCTCTCACATTCACCATAGTGTTGTACACATCATGAAATATTTCGGTTATTGTTTTATTTATTTTGAAAATGAAATGGGTTTTTATTAATAAAGAAGCAATAGCGTTTAGAACTAAATTACACAGTCATTATGAACTATTTTACAAGCGTTACGTACTTAATTGAACAATTTACTTCAATTCATACCCGGATCCCGGGGTAATAAATTCGGCAAATTTAATTGCGTTACTACTAATTTTAAATATCATGATCAGTAAGAAAAAAAAACAAATTTAAGTGAATTCTGATTATTTCTATGCAGTTTTCTAAAAGCCGTAGTTTTCGTTTTTGAGTTTATCGGTTTTGTCACCCAAGTTTCGTTTATTTATGTGTAGAAATTCTAGATCTGTGGAAAAATGATACCAGTAATCGAAACAAAAGACGCAGTGTTTTTTTTATTTTCAATTTGAATAACAAAAACTTTTTCTACATCTTTTTTTCATATGGTTGGAATTCCTTAATATTAAGAGGCCATTTTTTCGCTGGCGTTAAAAAAGCGCCGATATGGAACAAATGCATTCCCATTCACACGTCAGCGCTTTTAAAGCGCGACGCCTTTTTTTCGAACCGTATCTGATTTTAAGTTCTGGGCGGTGATTTTTAAGTTCAATTTACCTTTTTATTCCAACTCAGCGCCTTTTTTATCGCCTAGTATAAAAGCACTCGTGCCATGTGGGCTTAGATGTTTGTTTTTTTTATTTATTTTTTTGTTATGGCAATGACAAACAGTCAGTTCAAAATAGTTCAAAACAAAAACTTATTATCAATCGTTTAGCGCATCTTTGCGTGTGATTCTTTTATAAACAACAAAAAAAACTGAAGTATTGTAAAACTTTTAAAAAACTGAAGTATTGTAAAACTTTTAATGATTTAATTTATTTTAGCTTAGTCAAAGTTAGCATGTCCAATACTATTTATTCTAAAGGAGTCTGATCTAATAACTGTTTTTCAAACAAGTTTTAATTTTGACATTGACAGATAAGTTTGTCTTGTTTTGACATTTTCGGTTTGGCGTTATAATCTTTTGCTGGAGTAAATAAATTGAGTTTTCTCATTCCTGTAAAACATGTAAATAAACTGTAACAAGTAATAAGTAAGAATGTTCCCCATTAATCACAAAACAATATTCGTTCTCGACCACACACCTTATTTCGGCATATCATCAGATAATCCGATAGACTTCGATGTCCCGAAAAGCCGTGGATATCTTCCTGTGCCGCCGATCTGCAAGTCGTTATGGACTTGCAGTGTTGAAGCAGCTGTTGAATACTGTCGGATAGTATGGGACCTGTTTCCTGAAGGAAAATTGGTAAGGTTCACCTGTTGCTCTATAACGTCGGCACTTTCTGGTTTGTGCTAAACCTGGAAAAAAACACCGTCTGCCTTTCATGATGAGTAGGTATACTTTTATAAGATATTAAGTTCATTTAAGAGAGCAGTGCTGGCCCAGTGGTATTGGTCCCGACTTACGCGTTGTAGGTCGTGGGTCCGAACCCGTGACCGTCAAAATGAAGGGACCAAGTCTCCAATGTTTGTCATATACATGTAAAAAAATAATACCATTAATCTACTATTTACTACCTTTGCGATAATTTTAGCTACCCCGTCACATAATTAATATTTTAACAAAATACGTGGTCCCTCCATCATGATATCAAGATGGAGGGACCAAACTGATAGACTACTCCCTGGAATGTTGTACCAACTTAGTGTTATAATACCTTTAATCTACCTTAATATTATTGATTTTGGTTGCCCGAAACATATATCGTTTTAAAGATATCGATTATATAAGTTGGTCCCTCCAAATTGACTATTCAATATTTTATGCAACAGGTAAATGGGTGGTTTGTTTTCGATTTTCGAAGGATAAATATTTAATACCTATTTACTACCTTCAAATCATACAAAATTTCTAATATAAATGAGAGTCTGTGAATGGTCGTAATAAAATATATTTCTATTAATATTCCAGTTATATTTATTGCAATAAACAAAATTACGCAAACTTATGGCCAGTTTCACCGGTTACGGAAAAAGTCTCAGCCCATTATGAACTTATCTGCCAGATAAACTTTAACAACTTTTGGTTTCACAGGTGTCGGATAGCGATATCTGGTAGATACTCGTAAAGTATTGGTTAAGTTATCAGCTGGATCAAGTGGCTGTTAAGGAAGTTATCATCTACATTATAGTACATTTCAAGTCGAGAAACTTTGTTATTGCATTTTAGGCGGTTATCTACCTGGTAACCGTGACCCCAGAACGGAAAGGGCTATTGAAGGAACACCCTGGATTTCAGTCAGTACGAGTCTGAACAGTTCCTTCAGTCCCGCCCCGGACATAACGGGGCCTCCCTCTAAAGGGCAAAAGCCTGCCGCGGGACTTACCAAATTACCGTGACCCTGGAACGTAAAGGGCTATTGAAGGACATTTTAGTCAGTACGAGTCTGTATGGGGAACACCCAAATTATCAATTAAAACCTAAACACATTCAAAATCATAGTAGATACAAAATCATAATCAAAATGTCATACAAGCAAATTCACAATAGAAATAAGAGAAGGCTAATATAAAATCAAATTAAACTCACTAAAAAAGGTAAAATTATAAAAACGAAACTTTAATAATAAACTTTCACAGTTCGAAAAAAACAAAAGCGCCCAAAACAAACTCTGTCAAAGACAAAAAGTTTCATTTCTATAAGCACATTTCGAATTAAAACATGTCGTTAATCATAGGCATCTTACTAATTTCGGTCTATAATGATAAACTATAATATACCACAAAATGTAAAAATGGTTGACTTGGATTATTTTGAACCAAAATTATTTTATTAATTAAGTTTTCAAAATTGTTTTCAAACGAAAATATTTTGCGTAGTAGTATCGAAACGCAAAAAAAGCCAGGCCAGCAAGTGGCCGGTAACTATCTACCAGATAAATTATCAGGAAGTTTGACGGTGAAACAGAAAAAAGTTACAACCAGCCTTTAAGTGGTAGATAGTATTAACTATCAGATAACTAACCGACACTTTATCAGTAACCGGTGAAACTGGCCCTTAATCTACATTTATAATTAAGCGACGTCAACTAAGAAATGATTACACGCGAACGAAATCGCGGGCCGCCGTTAGTATGATGTACAATTATTTTAAAGCGTAAATTAAACAATGTGGTGTAACAAACGTCTGGCTTTTGATGATTCTACATTTCATATCATCATAACAATTCCATTTCCCAAGAACTCTTGGACAATTTGCCCTATAGTGGCCAACATATTGGCGGGATAAAATCAATTACTGAAAGAATTCTGTAATATTTATCTCCTAATTTTAACTGATTAGGAATTTCGTATAGGTTGAGTTTTTCATCAGAAGACAGCATTCACAGACTCTCATTTATATTAGAAATTTTGTATGATTTGAAGGTAGTAAATAGGTATTAAATATTTATCCTTCGAAAATCGAAAACAAACCGCCCATTTACCTGTTGCATTAAACTATTGAATAGTCAATTTGGAGGGACCAACTTATATAATCGATATCTTTAAAACGATATATGTTTCGGGCAACCAAAATCAATAATATTAAGGTAGATTAAAGGTATTATAACACTAAGTTGGTACAACATTCCAGGGAGTAGTCTATCAGTTTGGTCCCTCCATCTTGATATCATGATGGAGGGACCACGTATTTTGTTAAAATATTAATTATGTGACGGGGTAGCTAAAATTATCGCAAAGGTAGTAAATAGTAGATTAATGGTATTATTTTTTTACATGTATATGACAAACATTGGAGACTTGGTCCCTTCATTTTGACGGTCACCCGAACCCAGCCAGGCGCATTATTTAAATTATTTAATTACCATTGCCATTAATAAAATGACCACTGCTCTCAAAACGGTGAAGGAAAACATTGTGAGGCCTGTGTGGTCGATTAAGGCCCAGTCCCTCTAACAGAGAGGAGGTCTAGTTCATTTTTTATTTTTCTTGTTTTTCTAGTTCAGTTTAAGTTCATTTAATATGACTAAGAGTAAAAACACTCACAATCATTTGCCTCAGCAGGGGTTCACTTTTACACAACTCAAACTCTCGTGGTCACCATCCTGGTTGTATGGTTTGTAACATACACAACTATAGGGGGCGATTCTATTGCCAGCAACTAGCCGTTTATCTGAAGTGCCACCAGAATTCCACATACACATATGGATAAACCCAAAAACACTGATGTCTGACTATGGAATCATACCCAGCATATTTGCCAAGGTCATGGTTTAAATTCCCAAGGCAAACAAAGAAATTTTTGGTTTTTCCACTTATAATATATAATGAAAAAAAAAACAAGTTTCTTGATAAGGCCTGCATAGTGAGGAGGTTCCTCCCTCAATACTCAATTTTTTGTTGCATTCCATATGTTATATGTCTAGAGATGGTAAAAATGTTGAAGATACAATATGGGCCCTGTCTCTCTGGATCCCTAACCAGACGCTTAGACCCTGTTCCCATAACTGGTGGCCTAATATTTTTTAATGTTTTTTATGTTTTGTTTTCATATTCAAATATTTAAAATTGTAAATGAGTAGGTATGTAAAAAAATATCAATAAAGAATAATAATAATAACTTTTTTCACCTTAAGAAATGGCAAAAAAGTATAACTGTTTCATAACTCTTCATCTTAGCATACAGTAATTATATCTGTTTAAATTTAAATCTGGAATTAAAGGAGTAACTGTTTTGTTATAATAAAGAGCCATTTCTCAAATGAAAAGTAAGCACCTAACTTTTGTGAAAAACCTCACCAATAGGGTTAGTGTAGGTCTTCCTAGAACATCCCCTCTTGTCAAATTTGTAATAAACAAAATGTTTATTTCAGGTGCGGTTTGTTGTGAGTGACAACACAGCTCACATGCTAAATACATGGGCTGTAGCACAACAAAATTTAACACATGTAAGTATATGATTCCGGCTAGTTAAAAATTGTATGCTACATCAAGATTGGACTTTTTTTGTATTTCTCACTATTATGCGGTATAGTATCTTTTTTTAACATCTCCTTTGCAGGAATTTCTCCTGTAACATGGGTGCATTTACTATAACATAAATCTCACATACACAAATATCCAGGTCCGAATTATAGTCATCTAGTAGACTTGAACAGTATTTTTAATCGGTTAAAACCATTTTCCATAGCTCCTGAATGGATTATGTCTGGTGGGTCCAGTCAGAAGGGGTGCTGGAGGGGATGTGGAGGGACTCGTAGCCGCCATCGAAGCACTAGCTGAACCGTCGCCTGATCAGGCCTCTAGACCTACTGAAAGGCAATTCCAAAACCGGTGAGTACTACTGTACTCACTGAGAGACTGAGATTGGGATTTGTGAATGGAACTGAGACTAAACGAGCTCGCTGATGACGTGTGCAATAGATCTAGTAAATTGCCGAATGAAATCGCACGAAATTCTAATGGAGCGATGTAATTCGACCGTGAACTACGAAAGTCAACCTTATGACTACAACATAAAAGCACTACCAATAAACACTAGTGATTTTCCATTTTCTTCAGCCGAACGTTTCTACGATATCTGACCGATATTGTCAATCGCTACAATTCATGAGCAAGCTCGCTTACTAGTGATTTGTATTTGTATGTACCTAAGTATTATAGAAACCCCAATCTCTCCAATATAAAATTGAAGAATACATTTTTTCATTTACAAAGATCGAATGTGCAGTACTCAATAGGCGTGTTTTTATGACCAAATGTATGAAAGTGGACGAAGCGAAAGGAGTATGTAAGAATCGTTGCCTGTCCCCATGGTAAAAAGCCAGTTTTAGCAACGCCGTCCATCTCTCAGTACTCTAATATTTCAGAGAGGGATCTGAATCAATAAATCCATCAACATTATTTGATTACAGTGGCCGTGTCATTTGCATAACAAGTGCCAGAGACAATGATTCTATAAAAAATCTAAAGGATATTGCTCACAACACGATTATTAAAATAAACAAGAAGGCTAGTTTGGCTCAACCCGCCAGTACTTCAGAATCTACGAGCACGACGCCACAGTAAGTATGCTTTTGATTTCTTCTTTTATATTATTTCGGTTCCATTAGTACCATTTTTTTGTATTCTACCTGTTATTGCGCCAACCGTGTCGTCTTTACCTATTTGAGAATCAAAAGAATTTGTATTTTTCTTTCAGGCCCCTAGTGATACATTACTGTCATATAGTAATAATAAATGTGACACCTGAAAATGCTGAAACTAGAGTAACTAATCAACCATTGACAGAGGTATGTTTTTGCAAAAACCATAATTAATATTACTTATAAATTCATGTGAAATTCTGGGAGCAGTTACCTTTGACAAACAAGATGGCCACGACGTCTTAAACCGAGATTAATTCCAGTGTGGGAACGAGGTGGCGCTATACGACTTGTATAGCTCTGTCTCTTTCCCACAATGGAACTCTCGCCTTAAGACGTCATGGAAGGCAACGAGTTGTAGGAAGTGAGACAAAACCCAGAGTCTGCAACAATGAAAACTGTAAATAAAACCATCATGAAGAAACATAGGTATCCTAATACCAAACAAAAACGTTTGGCTTTCGGCTACTAGGAGAATTGGTTTGTGTACTGAAAAAATCGAATTAATCTGTCAGATTATCAAAAAAAAATTGACTCTTTTTTTTTAAATTATGTAAACCTAAATTGATGAAGAAACAACGACGACGATGTTGTTTCAATTATTTTTTCAATTCATTAAATATTAACACATTTTTAAAAGGTTAAATTAAAAAAAAATAGCTTTGACATTTTGAACTCCTTTTTTGGATCACTGTACGCTTTCCTATAAACAAATAGATTCTCTTATTTCTCCTGTAAAAATCGATTCTTGATATAACCGCTTTGTTGCTTGGGGCCAGCGACAAATATTTAGTAGGATATTAGTAGGAAGTAGGATACTATTAGTAGGACAGTGACAAGAAGATTATTGGTGTTTGATGTTAAGGAGCTTTTGAAAGGCCTTTTTCTTCTTTCTTTTTCTTTTTAAAAAAATGTTGCTCCACACTAGAAATTACTCCTGTGTCGTGGGTGCGTTTACAAACATATAAAATCACATTCACAAACGCCCAGACCCGAAACAACTAATTATACTATAAGGTCTTCGTTATAAGGCCCACTTGCACCACAATCACTAAACAGGTTTAGCGCTAAACTGATTTAAAACATCGTTCTGTCTCTGTCAACTTCAAACAATTTGACAGGGATACAGTGATATTCTAAGGCAGTTTAGCGCTAAACCCGTTTAGTGATTGTGGTACAAGTGGGCCTAAATCTCATAGATAAAAAGGTTCGAAAAACTTAAATAATTTTATTGATCTATTACAGATAGCAGGTGGACAGATAGGTGTAGAGGTGATAGTGTCAAAAGCAAGTGCCTTAGCTAATTTATTGGGACGACTGGTGTTGCCTCATTACAAACTTGCTACCACCACCGTCACTGGTATTCCTATGAAGGTATGTTTTATTTTGCTATAGCAACTAGATTATTGGGTAATATTTTAAGATATCTGTAGTCATTATTCATCACCTGCCTAGCGTTTTTCCAACTTTTCTGGAGCTCAACTGAGTATCAGTGTTTTGTTTTATATGGAACATTTGACTATCTGACCTCCAAAACCCGGTTTTTACAATAACCCTTTTTAAGACTGGTTGCCGGACTTCCAGACTGCTTTGTCACGACTTACAAAGATCTATGACTAATAGCTTGGGCCAACGGCTCATTGTGCTTTCTGAGATGCGGAGGAAGCTCGGTGTGTATCCACATACCAACCTCGGCAGGAGCGGCTTATCATGAAGTTCGAGCTATATGTAGATGTGTGTTACTTTTTTTTCTTAGTAAAATCATCGAATGAGTCTTCCCACTCAGGACGGGAAGGACTGTCCGACTTGTATTGACTAAAATCCACGGTTTCCTTCAATAGCTCTTTACGTTCCGGGGCCACGGTTAGTCGCTAGCCCCGAGACCCCGACAGGCTTTGGCCCTCAAAGGGCCCCGTATTTTGTTGACAGCTCTTTGACGCGCGCGGAACACGACGCGCCGTCGACCCGGGCATGGTCCATGATCGGACAGCAAGTCGCCCATTACTCACTGTCCGCATGCCCGCGTCTACGGTGGCCGAAAATCGTCCTGCAGATGTGTGTTTGCTCCTCTTTATTACCGAGTAACGTTTACGAAATTATGAAGATAGTAACATAATTATTTTGTCGATCTGTAGGAGGAACAAAACGCCAGTTCTAGTGCCAATTATGATGTAGAAATTATCCACGCGGCTGATGCACACGCTGGACTGAGAGCGTCACAAACAGCTGCTGAGGCTTTGGAATCGGTAAGGTTTTTTATAGCTTCGGCACCACCGTAAACGTCACTCCACATGAAAAAAAAATGTTGGAATAACTATATTGAATAAGTTTTTATACCTTAAACCATGAGCTTTTTAAACTAAAGTCATTTCGCTGTATGGAAATAATATTCAGATTCATGTAAAAAATTTCATTCGACAAAAATGCTGTTGCCCTTGTGATATAGTTTCAATTCAAAACTTTTTTTTTTTTATTGAGAAACAAAATTTGCCATCAACAAAGACTTATTTCATCATGGCTAAGTGATTTGGAAGATACTACGTCCGACATTCACTTTGCGATACAACAACGGTCGGCAACACGCGGCCCGCGAGCTACCCTACAGTGATTGTTTTGTTAACTAAAGATTTTATTTTATAAATAAGAACCTAGTTTTTTATTAAAAAAATAAAGTCGAATTGGGAACCTCCTCCTTATTTTTGAAGTCGGTTAAAAAGATATTTCCCCTTTAAATATAAAAATTGCGGCCCGCCGTTGCTTGATTTGCCTACCAAAAGGTTTCCGAACGCTGCGATAGAGTAAGTGTAAGTTATTTATTTATGGCCATTAATTACGTGTTAAAAATTAACTCCTGTTTAATCCTTTGATAGTATATTCTCATGATCAGGTAGTGCTTCGCTGGTGGACCCCTCGCGGGGCGGAGGGCGGTGCATCAGGTTGTTGTGGTTCTCTGTACCGCGTCACTCCCGCAGACGTGGCCTCCAGGCCCTCTGCATGCCTCGTCAACTTCCTGCTCAACGGACGCTCTGTCACTCTTGAAGTGCCCAGGTAAATACTATCGACACGAGCGTTCATGTGCATGTCACGTCACATTCCCCCAGTTATATTTAAACCAAGGGTTTTTAAAATTGGGAAACCAAGATCCTGGAACGTAAAGGGCTATTGAAGGAACACCGTAGATTTTACGCAATCGAACCCAGACTTACTCGCATTCAGAAATATTTGAATCTCTAGAACCTATATGAAAACGCGGGACGCCAAATTTTTATTATTCTCCGAGGGCACGTATAGCGCATTAGCTGTCCTATCGACTGCTGCGCAGCGTGTCACGGATTCCGTCCCCGCACGGACAATATATTTGTATTTTCTGCAAGTAATTGTCCCGGTCTAGGTGTTTGTGTATGCGAGTTTAAATGTTTGTAAAATCATACAGGAAATAGGAGAAAAACACATGCCAATAATACGACAGAAATAAAATGTTAAAATTTTTATTTATACTGTTTATAGAAAAGGAGGCGGCAGATCTGCATCTCACGTGCTAGCAGCACAGGGTGGTGAACTATGGATAGGTGCGTTAGGAGGACGTACTCCTTACGACGATCCTCCTGCTCTATCTGAAGGAGCTGGTGGACGTGTTACTGATTACAGGTATCATTAAAAGTAGCGAAGTATCATTAAAAGTAGTATGAAGTAATCCGCCAGAGTACCAAAGTTGCTGACATAGCAGAAAGAATGAGTAAGCTGAAGAGGCAGTGGGCTGGCCACATCTCTCGCAGGTCAGATAACCGCTGGGGTACACACGTGTCCTTGAGTGGAGACCGCTTGGAAAACGTAGTGTGGGACGTCCACCGGCCAGGTGGAGCGACGACCTGCGAGAGGCAGCCGACAGGGACTGGATGAGGATAGCTCAAAGCCGGGCTCAGTGACACATTGGGAGAAGCCCATGTCTAGCAGTGGATGAATACAGATTGATGGATGATGATTAAAAGTAGCAATTTAGCATTCAAAGAACATCACCAGGTCAAGAACGAATGGACGTAGCAACAACAAAAAAAACTAGGTATTGGAAATAATGTTAATCAAAACAATATAATTATCTTCTGCCTAGCCTTTTCCCAAATATGTTGGAGTCGGCTACCAGTCAAACCGGATGCAGCTGAATATCAGTATTTTACATGGAGCGCCTATTTGACCTCCACAACCCAGTAACTGGGTAATAAGATACCCCTTAGTAAAACTGGTTGTCAGACTTTCGAGCTTCTGACTGGGACTAACTTGATCAATTTAACATAATTAATCATATTGAATAAGTATTGACAAAACGACTTTCAATGTCTCACAGTTATTTTAATATAATGCCTACAGAATAAAAGAGTTTGGCGCTCTAATGCAACAGAACAGACTGTACCCACTGCGAGGCGCGGGCGCAAACGGCCGAGCAAGGGCGCGACTACAACGTCACACTACGTACTGGCCACTCACTATTTCTTCCACGCTTATATTTAATTTAGGATCGGTAAGTATTTTTTTCGGTCACCAGCTTATACTAAACAAATTCACTGCAATGAACACGCACGCGGGCACGGTTGTGCCTTTTTAATCTATCAATTATAAAAAATTGAGTTCTTTGAAATCAACTTTCTTCGGTCAATTTTCCCCTCCATATGAGAAGGAAAATGTAGTAAAATGCCTTTATTGGATAAATTAATCCAACTAGTCAAGGCTGCCCAAATCCAAAAGTATGAAGCACAGCGAGTAATACTATTAGAAATCTCGAGACCTATTTTGATGAAAACTAAAACTGCATCATTTTTTTTTGATAAATCAATATTCGTGCTTAGGAATAGAACGCGTTGACTTTTAAAAAACAACACGCTTTTTATTACACCATGTGAGTGTGACTATTGAAGATCAAATTCTGAAAAGTAATCTGATGTCAGTTATTTTCACTGGGATCAACATTTGAGCAGTGGTGGAGTGGTAACGACCCCGACTTACGCGTTGTAGATTGTAGTTTCAAACCCAGCTAGGCACATTACTTTCTATCACTAAAACAGTGAAGGAAAGCGTGAGGAATCCAGCATGTCCACGAACCAAAAATCGAAGACATGTGGCATCTACCAACCCGTAATGGGCCCGCGAGGTGGGTTCTAGCTTATCTGAAAACAGAGAGGAGGCCTGTGTCAGCACGCGTACCACCAATTTTATCTCTAAGATTAGACCAAAAGACCAAAAAAGTCAAAGCATGGTTATTTTTATACAATTCCACTGTTTTCTTGCGCGATTATGGCACAATCTGTATACTAAAGAATATAAACATTTACGGTAAAAATCTTTCTACAATGTAATTTTGTCTCTTCTTCCGTCGACGAATCCCCTGTACAAAATCACTTTTCGTTCGCAGGTATTGGAGCCGTTGACAAGACTAGTGGTACAAGAGACATTGACTGATGAGGAAGTAGAAACGTGCAGGAATGTGCTGCTCTCACTCTTGAGCATGGAGTCTCGCCATGAGTTCCCGACGGCGCAGCTCCCTTCTAACATGAGGTCTGTTGTTTTGCTGCCCTTGTAACTTTGTTTTGTACTGTTGCTGATGACTTAGTATATATTTTTATATTTTCAAGGCTGAAAAACCTTTGATTATGTTGTCACATTTTTTTTACTGCATTGTTTTAAAATAAATCTAAATGATAACAATGCCTCAGTGATTGGATACATACCTCTTGCTTGAATATCTCAACCATCTGTACACTTTGTGCCAACAAAGAATACAATAAATCCCCTTCCCAAGGCCCGCAGTAATTTGTTTTTGCCACTTTGCCCACCAAAAGGTTGCCGACCGCTGTTATACAGTATTTATATAGATTAAAGTGGTTTCATGAAACTAAGAACCATCGGTGAAAAACCGGCTTTCAAATAAAAAACCACATCTAAATCGGTTCACCCCTTTAACAGCTGCGGTGCTACAGACAGACACACATAGCGGTCAGACTTATAACACTCCTCTTTTCGCGTCCGCGTCAGGCATTATAAATTACTCAGTGTACAGTTCTGAGATGAATGAGACCTCCCACCCTGGGCAGGGCGGGAGGGACTGTCAGACTCGTACTGACTGAAATCCACGGTGTTCTTCAATAGCCCTTTACGTTCCGGGGTCACGGTAATTCGTACAGTCCCGCGACCACTCGGTGTACGGTACGTGAGTTTAACGACCCGTTCACGACATGCACATCCTTGCACAGTTAAGGAGTGGAATAATTCTGATGATAATTCTGGGTCTGTATTTCCCGACAGCCAGTGAAAGCGTGCTTCACCGTCGATCACATCTTCGCTTACCATCAGGCGAAATAGGCATATGCATCATCTGCCTAGCCTTTTTCCCAACTATTGGGGTCGGCGTTCCAGTCAAACCAAATGCAAAATAACAGAAAAAAAATCTATACATTTGATCGCATTGAAAGCTAATGCATCCAATGAATCCGATAGCTAACTAGCCCAGTAATATTACTGAATAAGGAAGTATGTTCTCCAGGGGCAAGTCTTCTGGGCGGCGCGAGGAGCAGTGGCGGCAGGTGTGGGCCGAGCTGGAGGCGCTGGTGAGGGCGCACAGCGCGGGCCCGCAGCACCGCGCGCTGCTGCGGGTGCTGCTGGACTGTCGGGCGCATAATAATCATCCTTCTGATGGTAAGACCACTTTTGCTTTTTTATAGTTTTGACTTGAGCATTATTTTTTGTTGTCTGTGTTCTTCGGCACGATTTCACAGCGTACATCAAAAAAAGTTTGTAGACACTAGCATAAGCTGTTTTTTTTTTTAATTGAACTTTATGCCAAGTGAGCACTTTGGGGAAGATTTATTTGTAAAGTTTACCTTCAAGAAATGCTGATTCCATCAGCCTATTTTGAATAAATAACCTTTTTTTTCTAGTTTTTTTTTGGCGCCATGTCAAAGTAACTGCTAAAACTGTCAAACATACGTACTCTTTGAGAAGACATAATAATATGCTAGGAATTTCTCCCATGTCGTCCGTGCGTTGACAAACATAGAAACTTACATACACAAACGCCCAGAGCCGGAAAAACAACTTGTAGATCTCACAAGTATTTGCCCGTGTGGCTAGAGTTGGGTTAATAGCCGGATGCTTTGAGTTATTATCGATAATAATCCATTAATAGCCGTGCAATGGCTAATAACCCTGCTATTAATGTTTTGTTAAAAAATTATATGTTTTTTTTTGGTTTTATTGTAAAATCTGTGGGTGTGAACATAAATTGGGTGCGTGTTCGCAGTTTAATTCAATGTAGTGTTATTCTTTTTATTTATTTTCAGCTTTTATAGGTGAAAAAGTGTTAATAATAAAATAAAAACACCTTTTTCGGGAAATTCAGTTTTGTTAATTTAGAGTTCCAATACTATAAAAACCATGATTACTATAGACACATTGCTTTGTGATTTAACCATCTACCTAGTTAATTACGTACTTGACTTAACAAAGCGAGCTAAATATGTACCTAGGTGTATGTATACCTTTTTTTTCTGGCGTGGTAAAATCATCAAATGAGTCCTCTCACCCAGGGCAGAGTGGGAGGGACTATCAGACTCGTACTGACTGAAATTCACGGTGTCATTCAATAGCCCTTTACGTTTACGGCGGGGTCACGATACGGCGACCCCGGCAGGCTTTTGCCCTATAAATATGCATGATGACTGGGCCCCCCGCCCCGTCATTATGCTGACATTTTTTGAAGCGCGTGTGGAACACAATGCGCCGTCAACCCGGGCGTGGTCCATGGTCGGACAGCCAGTCGCCCATAACTCGCCGCCCGCATGTCCACGCCTACGATGGCCGGAGATCGTCTGCCGACATCCGTCGCCGTGGGCGTCTACCACTGCGGCTGGGGTGGAGGGAAGACGCTGTCCGCTCCCCCTCGCGGCCCGCCTGCTCCTTCGCGGGTATGACTGCTTCGCAGAAGGAGGCGACCGCTTCCCATTCCATCTTGCCCCGCAGCATGGCCTCGACCAATGCCGGGCGCGAGAGGTCTTCGCCTATCACCGTCGCGAGGACACGCCGGTGCTCTGCCTAAGCGGGGCAATCCTGCACCGTATGCTCCACCGTGTCCTCCGGGCGATCCTCGGAGTGGTGACACCCAGGCGTTTAAAGAAAGAAAGAAAATGCGCCTCTACGCGCCACTTATAGACGCGCTGGAGGGCAGTCGCGTTCAGATCCCAGGGCAGGAATCTGGCAAGGAGGTTGAATGATTCGCCGGCAATCGTGCGGTATCCTCGGATTATCCGGATAGCCATGACCCTCTGGCATGCGGCTTTGCTGATCGCGTCCGCATGCTTAGGGCTCACACGGGGGCCCCGTAGAGGGTCATGGACCGCACGACACCGGCGTACAGAGGCGTTTGGCCCGCTGAGATTGGGCAGGAGTCGCCTGAGGGCGGCTGCTGCCCGGTTCAGCTTTGGGGCCAAACGCAGGAAATGCTCCCTGAAGTTCCACTGGCTGTCGAGGACGAGTTCCAGGTACTTCATCGTCGAATCTTCAACCCCTCCCAAATTTATGTGGGACTCTGACCGTGGCGCGTTCAGACGGCCATGAAAACACATGCCCTCTGTTTTGTGCAACGCCACTTCGAGTCCCAACTGCCTGATCCTATCAGCGACTGTACACACCGCACGACATCCCTCGCTGGTTCCATTCTCCCCGGTGACCGGGGTAGATGATGGCTCTATCCGTCAGGTAGTCCTCGACTATGCGACGGAGATAGGTCAGCACCCGGTGATACCAGAGTGCTTGCCTGATGTAACTCTAGGGCAGAGTGTTGAAAGCGTTGGTGATGTCTAAAGACATCGCCAAGACGACCCTGCCCCGGGATACCACATCCCCCGTCGTGAGGGCTTTCACGCACATGATGGCATCCACTGTCGAGCGCCCCCTGCGGAAGCCAAACTCTGCAAGGTCCGGATTCACCCGATTTAGGTTCCCGACGAGGCGATTTGCAATTACTCTTTCAAAGAGCTTGCCCACCTCGACGAGCAGCAGGATGTGCCGGAAAACAGACGGAAAGTCCGCAGGGCGCCCGACCTTCTAGATGAGGACCAGTGTCCGCGGCTTCCAACGAAGCGGAAACGGCCCCTCTCCAGGCATGCGATAAAGAGTCACCGAGGCCAGG
The DNA here is from genome assembly GCA_943136025.2 of Agrotis puta. NCBI lineage: Eukaryota > Metazoa > Arthropoda > Insecta > Lepidoptera > Noctuidae > Agrotis > Agrotis puta. Next base: position 12,106,159 of record OW964175.2, on the reverse strand, counting down.
ACCCAGGCTTTTCCAGGCAAGCCGTCGGGTCCTGGGGCAGGTGTATGTATACCTACAAATAAATTTTAACCGATACTTTAAAATGTAAGGTACATTGGAAGTTACTTATTAGCTTTTTTCTGTGAATACGACGTAGGTAAATTATAAACAATCGAAAATACCCGAGTGGTTAGTAGGTAATATGCATCCCCGCACCCTGGTTTCTCGTGCTATCTCTTTCTGGCGCTAATATTTATTAGTGCCAGAAAGAGATGCATGAACTGTACTACAGCGACGACAACCGAATCCGGAATCAGTACGTCGACTGATATGTTTCGATGAAGAAGTCTTTTTTCACCTTTTTCGCGTGTTCCTGGTTTGTGTTTATAATCATAAAATGGTTAAGCCAAAGAATAAACTCGTGTGGAAGAAAGATGATGAAAATGAAGTCTAATCTGACAGTCCTAAACCTGAAAACCATGAAGGGAAATTTTCAAACACTCAAATAACATTAATAGCAGGGTTATCATCCAAAATGGCTATTAACTGCTATTAATCGATTATTAGCCAAATGATATTAACCGGATTATTATCATTGCCCAACACTACGTGTGGCGATCGAACACGCGACATACTGTACAGGAGTAGATCGTTGAGTCACTGCGCCGATCGTGTTGTCAATAAGAAGAGCACGTTTATGGATAAGATTAGCGAGTATAGGATTCATACCCAACTAAAACCACCCCACCAAACACATCCTCTCAGCGCTCCTCACCGACTTGGTGGAAACCGGCCCTTACAGTAGTAGCATATGGTGTGTTACATCTGAATTCCCACGTTACTTTTGGTTTTGGTCAAATCAAATATCCTATATCACTTCCCTCTACCCACTTCCGTTACATATTACAAAATTACTCGCGATAGTACAGATTTTAGACATTAAAATGTGTAGTAAAGTTATCCACAACAAACTTATTATTAATGATAATTTAACTTCATAAAAATCCGTCTACTTGATTTAGATAAAAGAAACGATAACTTAGACGAACAACTTCATTTAGAGACCATCCGTATTCCTCATCTATCATCGAGAATAAATCGCATTCCACATCGCCTTATCTTTTGAGGGTGACATTTATTTATACATCAACCAGTTAGTATTTTACTCTTTTTTTTTTATTTTTGTATTAATCTTTCTTATTTTGAATGCAGTAGATAGTATTCGTAGTTAGTTGTCTGCTTAGTATAGTATTGATTATTTAGTAATCATTGTCATCAAATCATAATATTTTATTCATAGTTACACTGTTCGTCATTACCTCCCTTATTACTTGTATCATTTGCTATATCCACAATCAATCATGTAACAGTCAATTAAATACCATGCCTAAAGGCATGCCTAAGCAATCATGTTACTTAATTAATTACAGGTGAATCTCGAGCCACAGTAATCCGTGCAACGACAGACTCGCCTCTCTCTCCCGTTGGTGCTGGAAATGGCGGGTCGGGCAGTGGCAGTGACGTGTGGGCTCCACGGAATGTACTGGACGCGTTACTGGGGGCCCCGCGGCCGGCACGCAGGCCTGACTTCGCTGGACGGATGGCGGCCGGCACTAGAGTGGCCACCTTATACGCGCAGTTACAGCAAGATGTTGAGGCCCCACACTAACGATTGTGTAAAGGAAAGGGCAAGGCGACGCCTCGATAACCACGGAGTTAGTTTGAGGTGGCATTGTCAACTTTCCATACAATCCAAGCGTGTCACCGTTCATATCGAATAAATGACTGACGGCTGACTGACTGACGGCTTTGTATTGTGTCAGAAGACTTTCGGCTCCACGATTTGGAGTTCTGAAGTGTGTAGATATTTCATTTTTGTGATTGATTGTTAGCTAATATCTATTTCATTTTCTACAATCATAATATATAGATAGTTTTGGTTACGAAATGCTACAATAAAATAAATGATTAAATATGTTACAATCAATGAAATTAAACTGTTATTATTCATAATGACAGGTCATTATAAACAGGGTTATTTGTAAAACATTAACAACCTTTCATGGGCTGAAAGTACTCATGGTTTCAAAGAAATTTCACTATGAAACCAAAAAAGCTTTAGAAGTATCATACAAATATTTTTGCGTTAACTAATTTTTTTTTGAACTTTACACCGTCGACAACATCATTGCTTACCAACAGGCGAGATGGCGGTCAAACGCGAGCCTATACTTAATAATAATAAAAAAAACATCAAATTGTCTTCACCTATACTTGTTTTATATACAGAAAAACTGGTTAATATGAATAATTCCTGTCATTTATCACTGAATAAATTGAGTAGTTACTTATAATAATAACTGTACTTATTACTTTGTCTGTAACATATCGACATAATTCAGGATGTGGTCAACATTACGTGGTGCAACTCCCATGGCCGCCATATTTTGCGGTCGCAGCAGACATTTTATAGCACGTGTATGATTGTTAGTGCAATAGCTCCTAGGAATTGTGTTGTAAGTGTTGTAGGATGTTAAAATAGTTATTTCTTAATATTGCAAATTTGTGAAAATGTATCAATATTTTTTATCCTGAAACAGAAGATTTAACCAATATCGGTATAAGGTTGAATAAGCGAACATGTGAATAAACTTATTGGAATAAAGGCAACCTGGTTTAATTTGGGACAAATGAAAAATGCGAATTATAAAATTAATATCTTATATTTGTTCAATAAAAACTACATGTGGGCCCGTGTGCCCGGCGCCCGGGTAACACGACCTTTGTATTATCTTGTTGCATATAAACTCTGCGGGCAGACTGTGTCATAAGGCAATGGTGTGAATGGCGGCCTCGCGGCCTCGTCAAGGCATCTGGTCCGGATCTCTCCGCGGCGATGGCCCTGCGCCCTCGCCGCCGAAACTTTACAATTATTGGAATGTCACGCTGGATGCGAACGTTCGAACGTTAAAAATTATTACAAACGAAACCTAACGCTAGGCCCTCTCGCGGGCCACTCCGAAGATACACTCACATCGAAATATTGTACAATCTCATACTCCCGAGCGCGCCCGACCACTCGGTACGCACTCCAAATACCCTATAAAACTTACAAAATCGACCGGTACTCGTATTAAACTTAACGCTAAGTTAAAATTAATCGGAATTGAAAAATAAATTACCTAGGTACAATATTTTAGTCTAGAAAGCTATTTATAGGCGCACGAGGGTCGCTTGGTGGGAGAGCGCGAATGTCAGTGGGTAGCTTTTCGAAGTTTCTTAGCGATAGGTAGCGCTGACGCGTCTGATGAGTCACCCAGTGAGTTCTCTTCTGCTGAGCTGGCCTCCTCTATTTGCCTGTGACAAACAAACAACAAATGAGTAAACCTTTCGATGTCAAGGAGATGGTGAAAAAACAGTGTTCATGAGAAACAGATAGGACGGCTGGTTGTAGTCGGAACAATGCAATGTAATTATAGTGTAGTTCTAGTTACCGTTTGGCGCGCGGCGTGCTGAAGGCGGAGTCTGAGTTGTCGGAGGGGGACGCGGGCGTCGCCGGTGACGCGGCCTTCGCGTCCATCGAGTCCTCTGTGCACGACGTTGTCGTGTCCTCGTTCACTGAGTCTGCAGTAATTAATTTGCCTGTAACAACAACAAAATCTGATGATAATTTCTACCAACACGGAAATCATGTGCATGCTATCATGGCTCATTTCCCTAACTCGTTTAATACTCGTTAAGCAGTCAGCTGAGAACGCCTTATGTTCTATACTAAAAGATTATGGCGGGAGTAATAATTACTTCCAAGCTAAATGAATGCCTGGTAATCTTTAACGTCACAATTAAAGTATATTATTTATTATATATTCTTCTCATACCCATTAGATTGTGTTTAACAAACTGACAATAACATAAAACGTGTTCGAAATGCCTCTTACTCGTTCGTCGGCCCCACATACGGTTATCATAGACATCGTTAGCTAAAATATGCGGGATATCGCATAATATAAATACGCCCTTATGTAGTGGTCCTAACGCGTTCTGTTTACACAATAGAAGTCTTAATTTACCAGTTTTATACAGGATACATAGGGGATATTTTGTACAATATGTGTAATAAAACACCCCAATACATTTTAAACAAAAGAGGTTGTCTTTCTGTATGTTTACATGATGAAGTTCAACTCAGATTTTATTTCAGTAGGGGTCTTAATGATAAATCGTGCTCATTTAATACAATTTCCTGTTTTGCCTACCTCTTTGTTGTTAAAAGCTTGATCGTAGCCGGAAAAGACCACCCTAATTAGTAACTTTCAGAACAACTTTGTTGACAAATGAATGAGCGAGACTGTTCCAATTTCCGACAAAAATGTAAAACTTGATTGATCAAAATAACGGGCTTCGAAATGAGAACAGTATCTTTTGAAGCAACCGTGCTGCACTTCAAGTTGCCTTGATTAAGAAGACAAGTGTGTTACTGGCCTCTGTTTAAAGTTCAATATTTGCCATTTTCGGTGATGACCATTTTTTTGTTTAATTTGTTTTCGTTCGTTGTATTGGAGAATTTAGTCTAGCAAATATACAAGTAAAATAGTAACATACACACTTGAAAATTTTAGCTTTTAAGTCTAAAGATGCAGCATTTAAAAATAATATGGGATTATTTATTAATGATATTGGATAGGTCACCATTATTCAGGTTAGTTTCTAATAATTATAATGAATCAAATTGTTAATTAAAATATACCACAAGCAATTTTCTTTCAGAGACTCCTCGTAACAATTATGTGTATTTTGTATAACTTTTGGTTGTGGCGATCAGTAGAAGTTGAAATGAAATTATAATATGATTATGTTTAAGCCGTGATGCCTCAGTCTCATCTATTGCAATATAATTTGTAATGTAGTGGTCCCTTAGTGTGGTCTCGGGACTTACGAATTACCGTGACCTCGGTACGTAAAGGGCTAGTGAAGGACACCGTGGATTTTAGTCAGTACGAGTCTGACAGTCCGTCCCGCCCTGCCCTGGGAGGGGGAGGACTCATTTGATGATTTTACCACGCTAAAAAAAAGAAAAAAAAGTGGTCCCTTAGTGTAGTTCCATTACTCACCGTTGCCATTAGTGGAGGGTGGTTCGAGGTTGCTCTCGTCACTGGGGGGGAGGGGCGACCCTCCGTTGGCGGGCGCCACAGTCCGCGGCTCCTTGCCCAGCAGCTCGGGCTGCAGGTCCGACACTATGTAGTGCGTCCATAATGCCAGCTCCACCATGTGCGGGGAGAACTTGTTGCCACAGCCATTTTGTTCCTAAAATAAGGACCAGTTCTCAGAAGAAAAGTTGGATTGCGAGGAATCTTAAATTAATGAGAAGGGATTGAAATATTTTGTTCTTTTTTTGTTTTTAAAATACCCTGTTTTTTTTTGTTTTGTCGGTTACTAATGATGGATATAAAATTATGCAGAAAATGTAAGGGAATTGCGAACACTTAGCCAGTTTTAGAATATTTAGTCATTAATAATATTTATGTATTGTATATTTAAGGTAAACTCGAACAGTTTCACAATGTTTTATCCAAGTTATCCTGTTATTTTGAGAGGCCTTATTTTGGCAGTTTTAGCAGTGCAGCATCTTAATGTTCATTCAAATACTTAGAATAAACGTTATTATAACAAAAATTTTAAGGACTACTTTGCTTATGTATGTATGTACTTTGTAATCGTAGACCTTTTCGTATTGGGGTCTCCCATTAAAGCCACTGCCAAAACATTTCAAAAGGGCACTTGGGCCCTCTGCCAAAAAAGGAGAAAATTGCATCGTATAGATGTAAGAGGTATACTAACCTTATTTAACCTATCACAGACTTTCCTAATATGGGTTACAAAATTGAGGTATTCCTTGGCAGTGTAGTCGCTTCCTTCCATCTCGGGGATGGCCTGCACACACTCGTCGGCCATAAATGGTGCTATGTCTGGGCTAGCGGCCGCCAGGACCGCTGACGCTGTGGCTGTGCCCACCCCCTTCAGATTACTTAACGCCGCCATTGCTGACTCGATGTTCGGCAGCTTCCGGAACGCTTTCTTAGTCTCAGCCATAACAGCCCTTGGCGTGTTTACTTTTATCAGATATGATAATTGTGGATAAAATCTTCCTCTCTGTAATAGAACATACAAGAAATTCAAGCCATTGTTAGGTTTGAATAGGTCGTTTGGCGTTGGGAGTGCTCAATGTGTTTATAATTTTTTTGTAAATGTTTAGCTGTACGTTATAAGGTATTCTTTCGTTAGATTAACATACGGACGTGCGTACTCATGTAATGAATTGGGTAAAGCTATTTTATTCAAATATTCAAACGTACACGGATATGCGTGGATATTTTAAATTCAATGCTTGTATTTGGGTGTTTTTATGGAGGCAAATTGCTCTGATTCAGCGCATTTGTGTAGCACAAGTGTAAGGCCATCTGTAATCAAGACCTCGATTTGTTTCTGTGGTCGAATTGAATACCTTTATAGGACATCTTAAATATGGCACTAAATTAATTTCTCAGTGCAGAGTTAATACAAAAACGAATATTTTATCAATAGTAGGATAGTTATGAAACGGGTTTCGCTGGATGTTAGTATAATAAACTTGTACTGACCGCTTGTTTCCATTTCATGAGTTGTACCAGCTCCTCGTGAACCAGATGCGCGTCTTTGCCTCGGGATTTGATCTTCTTCGGCAGTTCATTCTGGTACCTGTAAAAAAAACGAAAAAACTGCTGTTAATATGTTTACAAATTACTATATGACATTTTCGCCGTGTTGAATTCGACTGAAATACCGATGGAATATCGCCATACCTACTGCTTCGAAGATTGAAATATTGCGGCGATATCAAGACGAAAATTATTCAGAAATAAAACCCTTCAGTAGTGATGAAATGAACAAAAAGTATCAACCCCGCTTCGTGAATAAAAGTTACACATTTTCGTACCACAATGCAATAATATCTTATTTAAAGAACATAATGTCGATGTTAATTACTAGAGACGGCCCGTTTTATTGCTGTATTCGTTTAGCACATGTTCTAAGTGAGCCATATGGTAAAACGCTTGTTAAAGATGTTCATCCAAGATGGGATAAATAAAACGAGGCACATTTTTAAATTTTGTATCATATGTTTAGGTCAAGTCCCTTCTTACTTACGTTTTATAATAGAGAAATAATATTTTTTTAACTAATTTATAAAATTTAATTTTAATATTGAATTTGTAAATTGTCATTTATAAAATGTTCTGTTATTCAGTTAAATAAAATATTGCATTTAATATTTTTTTAAATAATTCAATACGTAAGCGTGAATCCAGACGAAATATAATAATTTGCCTAACAGGAAGTTAATTAATGAAAGATTTTGTGCCATAAATTATTATCTTTTTCCTGTAGATACGTCCCTAAATATTATGAATAAATAAAAGAGGAGCAAAGAATTAACTTAGATATTAAAGAGATTATTTATAATTACAGCGAAATGTAATAAAAATATTAGACGAAGAGCTTAACTTGTAATAAATAGAGAGAACTTGTTTTTAAAATTTTCTATTTATTTTAAATGTTTTTAAGGTTCCTTTTGAATTTGATGAATATCTAAGCCAAAACGATTTATTATTCCGAAAACGTTTACTAGTTCATTAAATATATTAAGTTTAAAACAGGATCGTAAAATATTCGCCCTTAAAACGTGTTACACCTGGCGAGTAGGGTGCGTAAAACTGTTAATTATGTATTGAATTAAAAAAATAATACGTAATAATTTATTTTTATACAAAGTAACTCATATTTATCCTGAACAAAGTTCGAAGTAATTAACAAAAGAAAACTTCTGGGAAAAACTTTAACTTTCTGCTTCGGTAAAAGTTGATCGTACTCAAGTACACGATGACTCATTGTACTTGGTTAACTAATCCAATAAAACAAAAGATATTTTAATTTAAATGCTACAAATATGTAGGATAGTTAGCAATCATATCTAAATCATCAAAAAAATACGAAAATAGTCGAAAACCTGATAATAAAACTTTAACTTCAAAAGGCAAGTCACCATTTTGAACGGATGTGAATTGTGAGTTTGTACTCAACAACGCATTGTATTATCTAGCAAAGTACCTAGTCAGACATGCAATAACAAATCGTACACATTATCAGAGCTGTTATTTAGTCAGGGAATCTGTGGAATTAGCAAGCAGACGATCCTAAACATAAAGTTTAATGCATTAAAACGAGTCATGATACGTAAAGGACAGCCACCATTTTATAACGCCTAAGCGCGGCGATATTTTCCCCCACACTGGGTTCAGGAAAAACGATCATGTCAATTTGACATCGATCCCACGTGACGCAGTGGTTTTAATGAGCCGTCCGCGGACTAGAGATGCAGTCCGCGAGGGAGGTAGCTATCAAATCAGTTTGCACGGATACACACACAATACAAGTTCATTGACACGCCACGGCCGCATTTTCTCCTTTCAAAGGCGTTCGTACTTACCAATTGTCCAATTTTATGAGCTCATCGGGTTTCTTTGTTTTCAGTTCAGCTTTTAGTTTAAGCGCTTGTGGGTATAACTTTAAAACACTGTCAAAATCTTTTGCATCTGCCTCCAGAAAGAAAGTAGACGTGTCTTTCGCGGTAGCCATTGTGAACGTTCTAAATGTACAACACTGCGTATTTAGTTTAGCTATAGCGCCGAACTCGACGCGGCGGCAGCACCTGGCCAACTGGGCGCCCTCTCCCCACTCGCCGCCATCTTGTACAGTGAACCTCGTAATGACGTTCGATATTATTATTTGAAATATGCTTATTTCGTCTGCATTTTTGCATGTAATCTATTATACTGCATAATACTTAATCAAAATTGATCCAATATTTGAATTTACTTCAACATTCCTGGTATTTAACCAGTTTAAGTAGGATTGGAACAAAAAATATACTTACTCGACATCACAAGGTTATGTCGGTCGCACGGCGTGTCGAACGTCGGACATTTGTCTGGCCTCCACCCACAGGGAGAAACGGGATGAGAAAAAATAAATTCCATCTTAATGTTAAATCACAGCACCACACTATAATATCAAATTGAAATTTCAAAAACTGAGTATAAAATGAGCACAATCACGATAATGTTAGTCACGTCGGCCTCGGCGCACTATCAATTTCCTTAAACGTGACGCAACACACGACACCGTTCTACCGAAACGACTTTGGTAAACACGCATATTTTCCGTTGCATTGCAGTACACACTGAGCTCGGAGTAGTCATGAAGTAGTAACTAGCGGTGTACATAAGGCATTTAGGTAGTAGGACGTACATATCACCGGGGTGGAACGTCACACCAATCGGCTTTGTTGTTTCGAAAGATAGATCGCCATGTGCTCTGATCCCTCTTTAATTTAGGTGTATTATTGTTTATTTAATAGCTCGCTGTAATGTTGCGCTTTTATTTCATTCATTGATTAGATGCTTAGCGTTCGGATTGAATGAAATCGCGGGTTCTCCATTCCCAAATTCATGCTTTCTTTTGAAAGAATTTTGGAGGATTGCTCGAGATTATCTAAGATTAAGTAGGGATAAGCTTCTTCTGCTTAGCTTCTCTCTTACTGATCACTTTACAGGGTTACTAAACCTAGCACTTTCTATCTTTTAAAAAGTCCTCACACCAAAGTCAAGCTAAGCAACCTATCCTGACAAGAACGTAGGAATTTCAATTGAATTAGTGGTTTCAAGCTCTTTTTGCTCATTGCCCTTCGCAGAACACTTCGGTCAAAATTTTACTTAAATACTAGGTAGTTACTAAATATGAAAAACAATTAATTACAACCCAACTTATATCTAAATAAGGTGCTCTAACTACGTTTCTATTCAATGTGGTTTTGTCAATTCCGCTTTAGTCCGCGCGCTTTTTAGAATCCTCTTTACCTAATAGCAAAATAATAAAATTCCTTTTTAATAACACGATTTCATATTTTCGTTGAAGTAGACTGTTATTGTCTCGATGACCTGAGTAGCTACCTGCCTTACTTTTTCATTAGCATACCATTTCGTGTCGGTGGTCTACCAATTCCTAAAAACTGCAATGAGAAAGTAATTTCATTAAAAGTTCTTCAAAGTACAGTTTCTAATTTCTATTCATCTAAACAAAGATATTATAGAAAAGTTGTCCCAAAAAAAAACCATTTAACATACCAAAGCGTGTTCAGGATTTCTCCCCAATATTTTATTTCACAATTGCTCAACAGTTTTGACACGAGTATCGAGATGATTCATGTCCTAGTTCCTTTCACAAACACTAAGCAATACAGTATTGAAGAAATAAAAAAAAACCCGGTTTTGTCGTTTTCGTAATTTAAAGATCCCTTGAACTACATTCATACTGTTAGAAGAAGTATACTTTCACCCCTATCTATTTCTACGTCATAGGCATGATCCGGGTCGAAGGCGCATCGTGTGCTACGCGCCTCAAAGAGAGCCAAACGCCTGCCGGGGTCACGGGACTTCTTAGCAGGTAACCGTGAACCTGGAACGTAATGGGCTATTAAAGGAACACCGTGGATTTTAGTGAGTACCAGTCTGCCCGAAGTCCCTTTCGCACGAGAAATTATTTTTCTTAATTGAATTTTACCATTACAATTATATTTGAAACTAGCTTCCGCCCGCGACTCCGTCCGCGTGGATGTCGGTCTTCGCGTGGATGGTTTATTTCCCCATTTTGAGTAACTCTGACAATGACATCTTATAAATATTACGGCGCTGAATCCACTGCGGGTAATGCAACGTGTGTTCGCGGTTCTACAGAACAACGTCTATGAATAAAACTGAAAAATAAGATTTTTTTTCTACGTATTTTTCCAGGATAAAAAGTATCCTATGTTATGCCCAGGATAATAAGGAATAATTATACCAAGTTTCATCGAAATCGAACCGTTAGTTTTCACGTGATGCCTGCACAAACAGACAGACAGACAGACAAACATTTTTTTAATCATATATTTGGGTTTGGTATCGATCCAGCAACACCTCCCGCTATTTATTTTTTCAATATTTTCTATGTACAGAATTGACCCTTCTACAGATTTATTATATGTATAGATTGGAACAAAAATAGTCAAAAATATTGACCATCAAATATCAACACTGCTGTGATTGGCTAAATAAGAGCTGCCAATCAAATTATTTAGGCATCAGTTTGTTGTTCCCACTCATCTGTTCACAGACCTCTCCTCGATGCGGAAAGGTAGATTTAACATGTCTTCGAAGTTTAAGTTTGAAGACATCGTGATGTTTTCCTACACCGTTTTGTAAGCAGTGGTGAAAAAATTAATTACACAAAGTAATTCGCCTGCCTGGGTTCGAACCCACTTAGTCAGGGCCGCAACCATTGGGCCACCTCTGCTATCCTTTCTTAGACATAAGCCTAACGATAAAATAACAAACGAACCAATTAAGTATATTGGAAACGTTTGCTTCCTGCCCTGACTATTCTAACCACTTGGCCGTAACCACTACACATCAAGCTACCACGATCTGTCAAATTTCTGTAATAGATTTTAAATTTTATTACGAAACAAGAAGGTTCACGTTCAATTGGCAAAAATTTGACAGATTCGAGTAGGTTGATGTGCTGGCGTCTGGACTTAAAATTAAATAAATAAATTTATAATTCATCAATAGTAGGTAATCATTCATGTAAGTACATAGATATTATTTAACTAATTTTTATTTTTTTTATCCTGGTAAAATTATCAAATGAGTCCTCCCATCCACGGCAGAGCGGGAGGGACTGTCAGACTAGTACTGTCTAAAATCCACGGTGTCCTTCAATAGCCCTTTACGTTCCGGGGTCACGGTAATTCGTACAGTCCCGCGACCCCGGCAGGCGTTATTTTACTAATAGTTAAATTTAAATTCGACGTTATTTCCTCTCCCGGAAACAACGTTATAACACAGTAGTTTAACTGAACAGAGTTTCCTAATGTCACCATGTTAGGAAACAACTAAAAACCTGGACATACTGAGCTAGTTTCTAACAGAAAATACATTATTTTTCAGGAAACCTGTCAAGTCTTGTTGAGGTGACCATCGAGGCGTACATCGAGCCGCAAGAACGTACCTCGACTTTGACTATTTCTTGAAAGCTGTACCAGGTATGAGAGTCATGTAATTAAACCACTGTAGATAGCTATACGTAACTGACTATTCTAGAGTAAAGCAGTGGCTTGGGAACCCACGAGGGGTTGGTTTGACCCCGCTGGCCCTGTTCCACCAACGGGCTGGCTGGGAATTTTTTTACCATCGAGCCCGCTCGTGTCGCTATAGACATGGAACGTGATAGACCTGTCAGCAAACTGACGGGCACGATAGGGGCCAAACGCCTGCCCGTGTCGTGGGACTCTCTAACTCCCCTGGCTGGAGGCCTTAGAGTAATTTAAGGCATCCACAGAAAAGTCCGGTTAAGCAGCCCAAAACCTCTTCTAGGTTGATCTGCGAGATACCAAACACAAAAAAAAATGGGAATGTCTAAACAGATCCTGACCTTTAGTCAGTAGGATTCTGACAGTCCGTCTGCTCCACCCAGTGTAGAAGGACTCATTTGTTGGTTGTACCGCCTAAAAAAGAAAATAGTTTGTTTCAAAATCATGAAAAGTTTCGGAATACTTAACATGAATAACAGACGTAGATATACATGTTATAAGTAGAGTGAACAAGCCATGAGAGAATTTAATTTCACATAATATGACATCCAATTATTCCATTAATCAGATGGCGCGCTGGCGAGTCGCGACTAACTAAATTATAAAGAGTGCCGTTTCAGGCAACTACAAAGGACCGTATTAGGAAAAATACACGGTCACGGTAAACAATTTTAACCCTTTATTAATTTATTAGCTTTAAGAAAGACGAAATGCTTTAAATAATCTCAAAAACTAAAATTATTCTAAAAAAAGACAATAGAACAAAAATCTTAAACTGCAAAACTTCCGACATTCAAACATGCCATAACAAAAACCCGAAACTGTTGAACACTGTATTATTTAACGCACAACGACTTAACGATAATACAGTATCGTGAATCGTCGGTCTTTACGACGGGATATTTCGAACAAAATATGGCTTCAATAGGGTGCCAGTTGAATGCGGGCCCTAAAAGCTGTGAGCGATGGAGGGTTTGGCCGCGAGCACAAAAAGTACGAAGGGAACAAATGCCGCGCCGCCGCGCCGGGCCGAGGGTTCGGCGAGGTTTAATTTTTTATGTTTATACTGGGATAGCGTCTGTATTCGGTAAACTAACTGGCAGCCTGCTGGGAGCGGGCCCGTCGAAAATACAACGTGCGCGAATAAATTTTCGAACACAACATCACACTATTTTGCGATGGGTTAAAAATATCGGACGTATCTTTTTGTCTTAACATTAAATAACTATTCAAATAGAATAGTAAACACACATTTATTTACATGACGCTATTAAAATTGATGATTTTAAAATAAATGCGCGAATAACAGTTTTATAGCGTTTTAAAAACAAATGAACCAAAGCGTAACACCGATTACTACCGCTAAAGTACTAGTCATAAATAATTTACGTTTATTATTTTACTGCAGTTATGCGTAACCATTTTAAAATACATAGTTGCTTTATAATTTCGTACCTAGGAAAACATGTTCATATTGCAAAAATACAGTAAATGTCATAAAGACTGACTGTAATGAACTAAATGCTTCTTTTGTTTTTATAATCGGGTCATAATTATTAATTATCAATGCGACGCGAAATATGAACGAATCTAACAAATATTATGACACACCACACACCATATTGATTTCTATCTTTTTAAGGTAGTTGTTGAATAGCGGGAATTTGAATTGGGTGCGTCAGTGAGTAGTATTAAAGAAATTTGACAAATTGAGGTAGGTTGATGTGCTGGCGTCTGTACATACCTATGACTCGCGTTCTGACCGTTTGTATGTAGATAGTACTGTAGATTACGGTGACTCGTCGGTGTGGTAGATATGTTGACAACCCACTTGTCCGCGTTCCAGGAAAGCGCGCGTAAATGTATCACTGACTGAGCTGCGTTCTGTACTTTCGAATTTTATTTTTTTATTTACTTTTTAATGAAAGTCATTTAGTTTGGAAATAAATGTACTGCTACCGATACCTTTGCAGCAGGCAAGAGCGTAGGTTTATTAGCCAAAATTATCTGCCGCATGTTAAAAAATATAGATAATAAACAAATAGCCGTAGCCCATTATGATTATCCAAAACTAACTTTAAAATACTTTCAATGTACCTAATAGAAAAATATATTAAGTCCTGCCTACTTCCTGCCGGGGTCGCGGGACTCTGAAATTACCGTAACCCCGGTACATAAAGGGCTATTGAAGGACACCGTGGATTTTAGTCAGTCAAGTCTGACAGTCCCTCCCGCCCTGCCCTGGGTTTGAGGACTCATTTGATGATTTTACCAAGCTAAAAAAAAAGGTCCTACCTACTTAATCCTACTAATTTACTTTATCCAGAAAGCCCAAATCCAAGACTACAAAAATATCTAATCAAAATCGCGTCTCTGTGAGCCAAAGTTTCTAAGAATGAACAAAACCTTATTAGTATGCTCAAGTAAGAAAAACACCGCAGTTGGAATTAAAATTGTTTCTCCTTTTTGCCCCAAGGTCAGTGAGTTGTGACTTGTGATAATCACAACGTGCTGTCGGTAGCGTGGTCGGGCGCGATACGGAGAAACCAGATATTTTTGTAACCACGCGATATGCTTTGTGCTGACTACTAACGCCATCTGTTAAAACGTAGCTGTACTAACATGCAGTTATAATTTCCGCCTATTAATAGCACATTATTGCTATTTTAGGATACTCAGATACAACTGATGCTAAAAATACAATGAATTTATCCAAAATTGTATTACCGGTTTCTGTATGAACATTTCGAGAACGTTTGAGTTTTATCTTATCGAATTCAAACAGCTCAGGGCGACAATATTCTCTGATATGCACAACGATAACGCATATTTTAGTTTAAAACTACTCTAGTTGAATGAAATAAGGTAGGTATAAAATGTTAATTAAAGTCACTTATTGTAGTATGCTGCAATTTATATAATTATATTATTATGACTATGATCTTAAGTTTATTGCAGATAGGTATAGCGCATGATAGAAGAGGTCCTAACACTCCACTTGTTTCCAAAGACCTAGGTAGTTCTTGATGGAACAAAAAAATAAACTGACAATTAATATTCAATAGACAAGTGTCTTTGAACGAGAGATAATCACTAAACGATAACATATTGAATGCTTTCCCTTTCAACACAATTATACATTCACTCTCAATAATAACAATGACGGGCACACCTTGTCAAGATAAAAGTAATTAATGTTAGCAAACATTCATGAATAAACACATTTTTCGCTAATCAAGAACAAAGAAAAATTACAAAACCCAAACCTTTTTTTTTTCTTCCAAATTATATTGTCATCGAGCTCATCAAATGAGAATTTGATACAGGCTGTATGAACATACGTAATGGTGTCGGACTCATAAAAAAAGAACACGATAAATTGGCGGACTAAATTCCAAAGCTCGTTTCGTTTGGCAGTAATCGGCTTTATTTAAATATGATAAGCACAGCGACGCCCGGCACAATTTTTATTTTAGTGCTTAAAGTATGTGACTGAAATATTACTACAGTGAAATTGGGTAGAATATAGATTAACATTCAGTACGATAAGTTTATAAGCATACAATGGACATGGGTGGGTGCCTTGAACGATGCACTCTCTCTAAGGAAGGCTGGCATTTGGTTTCGGTACCTGAGTCTCAGGTAGCCCAAGTTGTAAAGCCAGTTAAGCACCATCTGTCAAAATAAATGAAATGATTTTTCCCTCGGGTACTAAACAATGTTTTGTCTTAGAAGCAATTTCGCAATAAGAGATTTTGTTTAGGTATAGCGGGCCCCTAGGTTTTTTCTATGGAGGGGATGTTAAGCTATCCTCATAAAACCTTGATTCTTCGTTTTCTGTCTGGCGATCCCGCCTTCAACCAGAATGCGCCCTGCGGCAGTCTTTTCTTCTTTGTCCTGTTTTAAACGCTCTAATTGCCAGTTTTCGACGCATATTTTGTCTATGTTATGTGTTCATTTATTAACGTAGGTATACGGGGTAACCTAACCGTTAGAAACCTGTTGTCAATTTTTTTTTTGAGTCCCTGTTCAAATTGTCTCTATTATTAGTTTACATTAACTTGATCAATAGATTTTATTTACACAGTCTCCAAACCTAGTGTTATATAAATTAATAATAATTATTTATTCTTGAACACTAGGCAAACGTACTCAACACTAGGCAGAATCATTCCGGGCACGCCGCAATCGCGGCGGTAAGACCCCTCTTTGAGGAGTGGCTGGATAGGCGTCACGGCGTCCTGACCTACTGCATGACGCAGGTCCTCACCGGACACGGAAGTTTCGGGAGGTTCCTGTGCCTGATAGGGAGGGAAGAAACGCCTGGGTGTCACCACTGCGAGGATCGTCCGGAGGACACGGTGGAGCATACGGTGCAGGACTGCCCCGCTTGGGCAGAGACCTCTCGCGCCTGGCATTGGTCGAGGCCATGCTGCGGGGACGGAGGAGACGGAGTGGGAAGCGGTCGCCTCCTTCTGCGAAGCAGTCATGCTCGTGAAGGAGGAGGCGGGCCGCCTGAGGGAGAGGACAGCGTCCTCCCTCCACCCCAGGCGCAGTGGTAGACGCCCACGGCGTCGGACGTCGCAAGACGATCTCCGGCCACCGTAGGCGCGGGCATGCGGGCAGCGAGTAATGGGCGACTCGCTGTCCGACCATGGGCCATGCCCGGGTCGACGGCGCGTTGTGTTCCACGCGCGCCTCAAAGAGTGTCAGGGTAGTGACGGGGCCTGTAGAGGGCCAAAGCCTGCCGGGGTCGCGGGACCAAGGGATTACCGTGACCCCGGTACGTAAAGGGCTAGTGAAAGACACCGTGGATTTTAGTCAGTACAAGTCTGACAGTCCCTCCCGCCCTGCCCTGGGTGGGAGGACTCATTTGATGATTTTACCAGTTACCACGCAAAAAAAAAGGCAGAATCATTCCATCACAACAAGAACCCAGTATAAGAACCCAGCTTACCGCCCTTGATCGGGCGGTAAGCTGGGTTCTTATACAGTACATTTCAGTTTAAATACAGACTTAGAGAATAATGGCCACTACCCAATTAAAATGACAATATTGTTAGTGTAATAAACAGGTATGTATAAAGGTACAATTAGAGGTAGGGGGGCACCTTGTAAAATGATAGCTTGGGGTTGATGGAGTTGTATCTATGAGGGACGGGAGGCGGGGGTGGTACGGATTACACGTCAAGGGTCTCGACGGCCCCAAATCTGTCATCTAAAGTTTAACAAGCGAAACATGGTGTTGTTACTATGTTAAGTCTGCTTGTGTTCAACTTTCTGAACATTGTCAAATATACAGGGTGAATTTTTCAACCGGCTTTGGATGGCTATATCCGAAACTATGAGGAATATCGAAAGGAAATGAAAGAAAAAATAACACGCTGTAGTATTACACCATTCATTTATTATTATTATATTACATTATAGTGTCGCTATTGAGAATTAAATTCTGAAAAGTAATAATGTAAATACGCCAAACTTAAAGAAAATGTCGAATTAAGAAAAAACTACGCATAATCAACGGGTTCGACTCCTGGGTGGGAAATATATTGTTTTGAAATGTAATGATGCCGTTTTATTTTTCTTCAAAATCGGCCTCGAGTTTCCTATTTTTCGGTTCTCTTCATGGTTTGGGCTTTGGTCAATCACGCCCGGTATTAAAATTTATCCTGTAAAGGTACACACATCAAAAAAAAGTTTATGATCTCTAGCATAAGCTGATATGTATTTTTTAACTTTAGAGGAAAACAATAGAAGTGTTTTATTTTCTAAATGTATAATTTAAATAAAGAATCTAAAAAGAAGAAGAAATCATACTATAAATCTACCGCAACAAAAAAGATTTCGATGTTTCAAAGTGATCGCAAAAATTTTTTCGATGTGTGTTCATCTCTTTTTACTTTACTCATCATTGTACGCCTCTTACCCAATTACGGTAAACAGAGCGCCACCTGCTATTATAAAGATCATTACAGGAGGATCATTACAAGGAGTATATAATGTAAAGACATTATGTACTCCTTTACTTTGTCCCTTAGTACTGTCACACCTAACCTGCCTTAAGACCTTTGATCATGAATGGGGTCAGTGTATATATCCTTCTAGCGTCCCTTCCCGGCGTTTCAACTCACATCTGCTTTGAAAATTCCTTTTATTATCGCCTTTAATTCGTCTTCCCAACATAATCTAAGCGAGATGTCAGCATACGTCTTTATTTTTTTTTACCAACTTGAAAAAGGAGGTATTTTTTTACATATGTTCACCGTTTATTTCCGAGGTGTTTGAAATAACACCAGACAGAACCCAGTTTTACCCCAGAGTTTTTATTTGTTATAAATACGAAAGTTTGAATATTTAAATCAATGGATTGATTAATGTTTGTTGCTCTATCACGCAGGACGGCTGAACGAATCTTGGTGAAACTTGTCAGGGGTGAATACTCTGAATTCACAATTCTTCATTTCATTCATTCAGTCTAATCCCCTGGGTCAATTAATGAATCGCACGCGGGCGAAGCCACTGCCATAAGTTAGTGAAATAACTATGTAAATGAAAGAGTTAGTCTACGGTTTCAAATAAAAATGTAAAAACTAAAACAAACAACATGTGAATTATTCTACCTCGCAACTCATAGGGACATGGCGGGTTTCACCTGGCTGTGACACAAAATCAATACTCCATGGTATGTACCGAGGACACATCCAATTTTAAAACTTTTAATGAGAGAGGACTCTTCAGTAGCTACGCCTAAAAGAGTTTAATTTAGAAACATTGGCTTAACCAAACAGCTGTTTTTAATAATATGCTGCCTAAATGTCTGCCGTTTAAAGACGATAACACAATAACAACACAAACACGTAATGATATCGGTATTTCTAATAACGTAACACATTACGTATGCATTATCTTGTAGTGCAGAAATACCTACTGTACCTACGCGCTAAAAATACCACGTGCCGATAAAGTACCAATTAGCCTACACAAGGACTAAAATACGTACGATAGTGTTTAATATACTTACGTCAACTAAATTACGTTGAAACCATTTCATTGAAGTTTTCGCGAAACCCGTTTCTTGAATGACGTGACGTCACTACGTAGTAGATAGCTATACCTACGTATAAACAGCTGTGTACTTATAGTATACATTATTGGGTTCTTTCTTTTGCGTCAGATGTTAGTGGGTTATTCGACAACCATGAGGGGACGCGTTGCGGTACTCGTGTCGTCGAGGTTCGAGGTGAATTCTCTTTGTTGGTTCAGGCGAGTCGGACAAGGATTTAGTATTAATCTAACATAATTAATGTAAAATTAATTTGCGCTCATAAATCTTATTTCAAATTAACTGTCTCGAAATTGTGAACGCCCCTTTAACGAATATCTAGTTATGAGGCGCTCCCCGAAAAAAAAACCAATGAACATTTACAATAACGGTCCTGTGAGAGCGGGCTCAAATAACAAAGTACATAGCACAATGGAATAAAATTTCAGAGTTTTTTATACGTCTGCGATAACGACACGGCATCATTAATTTTAGGCGCCTTGAGAATAGCCCGTCAGCTGGCCCTGTCTGAATAGAATAGTCAGAAGTACATAGTCACAACTCGGTAGCGATGTGAGACGGACGCAACATCCTCGTCGCCACTCGCCTCGCGCTCTTTCGCGCCGCGGCTCATTGCTACACCGCGAATTTGGGCCAAGCACAAATATACCCCTCCCTTACCAACCCACGTGTTACACCAATCTATCTGTCTTTCTCGGCTATTTTCTCTCTCGGCCCACGGTATTATACAGTCATTTATGTAATAAGTTCAATGTTTACATTGTGACTGCTATCAGGTGATGAATGGAAATACATTTCAAATTGCGATAACTCGGCCTTATCTTCAATGCTGTTGCTGTTCTCTACGGTATATGTATAGGTGGGTAATAATATATTTAAAAAAAAAACAAAAACAAAATAAGGCCATCATCATCAATCATTCTGAGGTTAATTTAAAAAGTAGCCCATATTCACGAAGCATAGGGTTCCAATTTCTGATCGATATTACAGGCATTAACTGTTTACAAATAAAAATGCAAACATCATTATTGTCTACTTTCAATGACTAATATCATAAATCATCATAATTATCGCTTAAAATGACAGACAGAATCTAATCATGCATCAAAGTTCCAAACTTCATCATGAATCGAATTTGAAACAAACCGTTATCATGATTGTCAAGAATTGTTTAAAAATTTCGTCAGTCGCGTCATACATTTTGATTGCTGAACAGGTATCTAACTTGATAGCTAACACACGACTGTGAATTACAATTACAACATGATTTCAACACTATTTTTAGCCAACAATAGTGACCAATAAGACAATAAATAAAGATTTTAGAATCTTCAAATTGGAATCCCAATGTCTAACCAGCCAGTAACAAGTTTATCGATTTACGTCAAGGTAAAGGTCAGAATCGATTCAGACAACTGTCTTTACCGTTCTGTTAAATAATGAATACAAAACTAAAACTAACTACAGAGCGTTTACCGAATGTCAAGAACAAACGATGACCTCACAATGTACTGGTGACGTATCTGTTTTAAATTAAGAGTTCAATTAGTCATTGAAACACAAGAGGAAGAAATTCTGCATTATCTTATTAAAAATCATAATCACCTGAACAGGAACCAGCAAGGCTTTTCTTTTGTTAATTTTCCAAGTACAGTTAAAATAAACCGAAGTCAATAATGGTGACATTGGCGACCGTAAAGTCGTTAACATAACAAAAAAAACTACATAACAATTAACGGGAAATGTGAGTTTTCAGTTTTGTCAATATTCAATACACGTTTTCCTGTTACATTTCAGTACGCTTTGGCAAATGATCGACATGCGTCGCATTCGCCTTCGAGAAGACATTTTTTTTTAATGCGTTAGACATAGGATTTTTTTTTTGGTGAACTATTTTCTCTATGCTTTTAAAATGATGAACAAGGAGTTGGCACGGAAGTGACTAGTTGAGTATTTTAGATGTTCTTTAGTAACAGATGATTTATCGAATATAATCCCATTAAACAGTCAAATTTGACGGCACTGTTGGTGTAGTTGCTGAGTGATCGACTGCTGTGCACCGTGTCGCGGGTTCGATTCCCGCACAAAACAAATATTTTGTGTGATAATCTGCAAGAAGTTATTCCGGGTCTGGGTGTTTGTGTATCGTTTGTCATAGTATTATGAATTCGGTGCAACACAATTATTCATCCGTCAAACGCCTCCCTGCTGTCAATTTTGACGTTTTGAAATGTCAAGTTTTAGGCATTCTCTTCTTCTATTTTGATTGTGGCAAGCGGCCTTAGCCTATGTTGCCAGTGTCGAGTGTTGCGGAAATTAAACGTGGATGGGTAATTTTAGGCATTCTCAAACAACTTAAGCTATTCCAAAATTAAAAATGATTGTTTCATGTTTTTTGTGAAGTATTTACACCTCCATTCCCCCTTGCGTCATCTTTTGTCCCAGACTATAAACATTGTTTTTTTTTTTACTTAAAAAAACATTGCCCCACACTGGGAATTTCTCCAGAGTCGTGGGTGAAAAGGAAAAAAGCTGGGTAAAAATAATGAGAATAGCATTATTCCTTGTCTATCTAAGTATTACTAAGTAGTATAGAAAACGATTTCAACACCCACGAAGCGAAGTATTTTTCATCGAAAGCAAACTTTTTTTTAACAACAATCGATACGTTTGAACTGTTCCTACTTGGGCTCTGGGTACCTACTTCGACCTTTCACCTCACAACCTACTTGCATATGCAACGATTATTTTAATTTCACCCACGGCATTGCAATTGTATACAATTAAGGGGCTACATGAATTAAATAATTCGATTTACTGCGAATAGATTACTTCGCCGCTACAGTCCATTGATTTGATAGTAGAACTAGCTGATCCCCGCTGTTTCACCTGCTGCTCGGGTCCTATTACTCGTACCGTGATATTTTATAGCTTAAAGCCTTCCTTGACAAATGGGCTATCCAACTCCAAAAGTATTTTTTAATTCGAACCAGTTTTTCTTGAGATTAGCGCGTTCAACCAAACAAACTCTTGAGCATAATAACATTAGTAATACTTTGTTCGTACTCGTATAATAGCTGAATAAATGAGTCCTCCCGCCCTGGGTGGGGCGGAAGGGACTATCAGACTCTTACTGAATAAAATCCACCCGTGTTTCTTCGGATGCCCGTTACGTTCCGGGGCCGCGGTATCCTGGTATAAGTCACTTCCCTCTGTGCAATTGCGCCGTGTAGATGTGATTTGTATCGCTGCCGTTAATAATTACGTTTTTCGTGTCTCGTTATCAATTACCGGCTCGTGAATTGATCCTAACTGTGTGCCTTTGTGTTTAGTGTTGGTATTGTAAGTTTTTTAAGTGTTATTACGCGTATTTAATTGGTAAATATAGTTTTAAATTAGTTCATCAGCGCTCGGTGAGTACTTTTATTTTTTGGGTGTGGGGGTACCGCGTAAGGAAAAAAAAAAAAGTCTTGTTGTTTCGTCTTGTTTTTACGATCTGATTTAAATCGTTTTGTCATTTTGATTTAAAAATGTTGTCCAGTAATGATGATCCGCCAGACCGTGGCGGGGGGACTTCGCGACGCGTAAATAAACCTCCCAGGTCACCGACCTCCGCTTACTCTAAACGCTTGTTTACCGAATTGTCTCCGTCTTATTTAACACCTGAAGATAGGCCGAAGAGACAACATCTGACCGATTCTGCCGAAAAATCGCCGTTATCAATAAATAATGTCAGTAATTCAAACGAAGACTACTGCGATTTAGTTACTCAGGCATCTGCATACTTGTCAAAAATAAACGACCTCGTGAGCGATCAAGGATCTCGTATTAATGTAGCCAATAAATCCGCGATTATGGACATGACACAGCGGATTACGTCCATTGTTTCTTTGTTAGCCATGCGGTCGTCTTCAAATGAAACAAAGTTAGCAAATATGGAGCGCGAATTGGACAAAGTCAAATTAAATAATAATGTCAGTATTGTTAAAACAGATTTCAACAAAGTTTCTTACTCAGATTCTCTGAAACTTCGTCTGCCTAAGGTCGCTCCAGTGATGGAGTCTAGACCACCGCTGCCGTGTGTAATAGCATACCCCTCCAACGAAAGGTCAGCTGAATTCGCGACTTCCTCAGCCACTAAAGAAGCGCTTAAAAAAGCAATTAAGCCAACTGACGACGGTTTTCAAATAGTTGGCATGAAAAAAATCGCGAAATCGGGCGTTGTATTACGTGTCGCTAACGATAGTCAAATAAGTAAACTTGAGTCGGTTGATGCTATTAGGACTGCCGGGTTAAGACTTGAAAAACCGAAAGGCCGCAGGCCACGTTTATTGATTAAAGACGTCCCATCCTCAATGGAAGACAAACCTTTTCTGCATGCGTTGTACCGTCAAAATATTAAAGACGAATTGGCAATTAGTGAGGAAGACTTTATTAAGTCGACAAAAATTATACGTAGACGTGCATTAGATAATGGCCGGAAGTGGGTAGGCATTGAAATCGACAACGCCATACGAAAGCATTTAATTAGTACCAAAGAGAAGCTTTTTATTGACTTCGCGACTTGCCGATTTTTTGATGATATCGATGTAGTTCGTTGTTTACATTGCCAGCAGTTCGGTCACGTGAAAAAATACTGCGTTAATAAATCGCCTACCTGTGCTAATTGCTCTGAAGCACATGAAACAAAAGAATGCCCGCATAAGGATAATTTAAATTTTACACCAGTATGTGCGGCGTGTAAACGTATTAAAAAACCGTTTGACCATCGATGCGGGTCCCAACAGTGTACCACCTATAAAGTTAGGCTCGAACAGTTAATACGCAACACTAATTACTAATATAATGGATAGTTTAATAATAGGTCAATTAAATCTACACAACGATAGGGTGGCGACTTCTGAATTGGACAAATTAATTATCGATTATAATTTAGATATTGTATTGGTTCAAGAACAATACCAAAACACGCGCTTACGTCACAAGGTAGTTCAGTTGGATAACAAGGCACGAGCCGGAATTTACGTGTCACGTTCTTCTAACTATACAGTAACGTCTTTACGAAACCTCATGAATCGACACTGCGCGGTTGTGGAAGTCTCATCCGCTAGTTCTAAAGTTTACGTTGTGAGCTGCTACTTTCAATATTCAGACCCTGTTGGTCCTCACATACATAATCTCCGTCACGTCTTGCGGTCACTCGCGGGCTGCAAAGTTATCGTAGGCGCAGACGTTAATGCGTCCTCGTCCCTGTGGTATGGCAAAGTTCGGTCCACGGATTACGAACGGCGCTGCGCTGTTGAAGACTTCATTGCTGAAATGAACCTAACTATTCACAACACCCCCGACGCACCACCTACTTTTTGCAGCCAAATGGGCGAATCTTGTATTGACGTCACACTTTCTAGTGCAGACGTACACTTGGATAGGTGGCGTGTCCTACCGGACGCGTCTTGTAGTGATCATCGCTTGATCGTTTACGAGTTTGTTCCGGTTTCTATTCAGGGTTCCTCACATGTCATTGGTAATTTTAGGTACAAAAGTAAAGGTGCTAATTGGGAATTCTTTAGATCGCTTTTTGCATGTCACGCCAAAGAGTTCACTCGTGATGGGCTGTCAGCCGAAGAAAGTGCTGAAATTATGTCAGACACCTTCACTTACTGTGCTGACATTGCCATTGGTCGCGGACCTATGACCAATATACGTAGATGTGATTGGTGGTGTGACTACCTAACCGAACAGCGTAAAACCTATCGTCGAGCGCGTAAACATCTTAATAAGCTTAAAAAACGCCAAGTCACCGGAGACTCGCTAACCACTGCTTTAAATACATTTAGAGTTGCCAAGTCCCGTTACAGAGCATCGGTTGAAAAATCTAAGGGTAATTTGTTGCGTAAAGTAGTCGATAAATTAGAAAAAGAAGGTCCGTGGTCTCCTTTGTATCATGAGTTTAAAGCCAATCGATCGATCGACCTCGCGTATGTTCAGAATATTAAAGTAAACAATAAACACACCGCCGGTATTGAAGAAACAACGGAAGTTTTATTAAATACTCTTATCCCTGATGATTCACCTGTTAATGATAATGACTACCACCAACAAATTAGAGCATGGGCAACAGTCCCGCCTGAATCACCAGCGTCAGACCTTCCATCCACTGACGAATTAATGAATGTTGTTAGGAGATTGCCCCTTAACAAATCATCAGGTGAAGATAAAATATCTAATCGTATGATAAAAGAAGCGTGTAAAACAGCGGGTGACGCGTTATTAACTGTTTACAACCGGTGTATTTCTGAAGGCGTTTTTCCTCGTATATGGAGACATGGCTTTATACGAATAATACCTAAAAGCGGCGACAAGCCACCAGATGACCCTAAGTCATACCGGCCCATAACTTTATTACCATCTTTGGGAAAGCTCTTGGAGTGTCTTATCGTCCCACGATTGTTACCGGACGGGCCCAAATTCCATAAAAATCAATTCGGTTTTACTATCGGGAAATCAACCGTTGACGCGGCACTTTCTGTTAGAAAAATGGTTAATACCTCTAAACACAAGTACGTAGTTGGGATCTTTTTAGATATTTCCGGGGCCTTTGATAACGCGTGGTGGCCAATGCTACTACTTAAAATAAAAGCTCGTGGTTGCTATAATAATATATTTAATCTCCTTTGTTCGTACTTTTCTAACGGATCCGCGAAACTTAAACTCGGACATCATTCCATATCGAAACCTCTCACCATGGGCTGTCCTCAAGGTTCGGTTATCGGTCCTTATTTATGGAATCTAGGCTTCGATGATTTCCTCGCGATTCCACTTCCAAGTGGTTGTTCTTTAACTGGTTATGCGGACGATGGCCTTCTGCTCATTCAGTCGAGTACTCGTGCTGGACTCGAGAATTTGGCTGACACTTGCCTACTTTTAATATCACAGTGGGGCGATCGTAACCGTCTGACCTTTGCACCACATAAAACCTATCAACTCATTTTAAAAGGTGACCTTAAATCGTGGCCTAGTATTAAATTCAATAATGTTCCCGTTAAGAAAAAGAAATCGGTGTGCTATCTTGGTTTAGTCTTAGAGAGGAATTTCACATTCATAGAACATATAAAAACAGTTGGTGAAAAAGCTAAAAATAATTTTTATGCCCTAACGAGAATATCCAAATCTACTTGGGGTTTGTCGTTTTTAACCTTAAAAACTATTTATGGTGCTACTTACTTGGGCTGTATGTGCTACGGAGCACCTGTTTGGGCCGATAGGGCCACCATAGGGGCGGCACGACGTAAATTGCTTCAAAGCCAGCGCTTGGCTTTGTTATTCTTAAGTAAAGCGTATAGAACCGTCAGTACTGAAGCTTTACCGGTACTTGCTGGTGTTCTTCCAGTCGATCTTGAAGTACAGCGACGTGCTGCAATGTACTTTTCCACACGGGAGACCACTGATGCTGATTTTCTACCTCAACGTGACCGTGATAAGATATCTAGATTATTCAAACCCCAGAGCGACGTCTGGGAGGATCTTTTATCCGAATGGCAAAGTAGGTGGGATCATTCTATCAAGGGGCGGCACCTCCACCAGTTCTTTCCATCCGTTCGTGAGCGGCTGGCTAGGACGTGGCTGGAGGTGGATCACTGTGTTGCCCAATTTCTCACGGGACATGGTAACTTTAAAAGTAAATTATTTTCCTTCAAGCTTGTTCCCTCGCCTTTTTGTCAATGTTCGACATCTGACTGTGAATATGAACAATCAGCACATCATATTCTATGGGAGTGTATTCTTTGGCAGAACGAACGTAATATTATGTTGAACACTGTTCAGACTACATCTGGAGTCATTTACTACTCGGACCTTGTTGAAACTCGAACAAACTTCCGTGCGTTCAAGCGTTTTTGCCATACCTATTATTGGAATCAAATTTAGCAGCTCACAATTTAGGACCCATTAATATTAGTAGTCATTTTACCCGTGGTGCTAGGCAACTGGGCTTCTCCCAGTTGTAATGTCCCTTTGTGCCTATTGGCCTTGTTTTGTTCTGTCTCCTGCTTGCATGAAGGGAAGTGGAAACATATATTTTTCCTACTCCTCCACTATTCTTTTCTGATTAATTTCGTTGCAGGATCCAAGACAGGTAAATTCATTCTTCGGGACACGTCGAGCTTCATTGTCTCGGCCCTTTTCTGGTTGGTTGCCACTGTTGATTCTGGCGCACAGGAGTTGCAGTGGTTAGGGAATAGTGTGGTGGGTTTGTCCCAAAAAAAAAAAAATCCTGGTATAAGAAAAAATCCGCGACCCCAGCAGGCATTTGGTCCCGTAAGGGGCCCCGTCGGTGACGCGTGAAACACGACACGCCACCGACCCGGGCTTGGTCCTTGGTCGGATGGCGAGCTTACCCATTACTCACCGTCCGCAAGTCCGCTCCGCCGCTGTGCCCTCTGCTATTCAGAGGGACACGCGTTGGAGCGTCCACCCGACAGGCTATTCGCATACGGGCAAAGAGACCCCTCCTTAGGCACACAGTGCCTAAGGAAGGTGCGCCGGCCCGAAAAACTGGTCTTCCCCCCGGACGTATCTGAGAGGGAACTCCAGTCCACGGGCGCACGTGGAGGTTTCCTGTCTTAGCACCCCATGAAATCTGTAGCTACAGGGGTAAAATCAAAACAATATCATCTTCCTGCCCTTATCCCATTTTACTTGGGGTCGGCGCAACACGTTTTTTTCTTCCATTCTCCTCTATCAAACGTCACAGTATCATTCACTCCTCTGTCTTCCATATCATTCCTTATACAATCCATCCATCTCTTCTTTGGCCTTCCTCTTCCTCTCCATCCATCAACATTCATACTCATCACTCTCTTAGTCACATGAGTGTCATCCCTCCTCATCACATGTCCATACCAAGACAGACGATTCCCTTTAATTTTTTCTGTAACAGGCGCCACTTTCAAACTTCCCCTTATAAACTCATTCCTTACTTTATCCATTCTTGTCACTCCACACATCCATCTTAACATTCTCATCTCCGCTACATGCAAACGTTTCTCATCCAACTTTTTCACAGCCCAGCACTCCGATCCATACAATACAACAGGTCTAATCACGGATTTGTATATTTTCCCTTTTAACTTGGTAAAATCAAAACAATAGCAAAACAATATTTTTCATAAGCCTTGTCCATACCAAGACAGACGATTCCCTTTAATTTTTTCTGTAACAGGCGCCACATTCAAACTTCCCCTTATAAACTCATTCCTTACTTTATCCATTCTTGTCACTCCACACATCCATCTTAACATTCTCATCTCCGCTACATGCAAACGTTTCTCATCCAACTTTTTCACAGCCCAGCACTCCGATCCATACAATACAACAGGTCTAATCACGGATTTGTATATTTTCCCTTTTAACTTGGTAAAATCAAAACAATAGCAAAACAATATTTTTCATAAGCCTTTGTGTGTTCATTCAAAATTATCTCGTTTGTCAACACAGTTCAGTCACTGAGCGATTAACTGTTGCACTGACTGTCGCGGGTACGATCCAAACGGCCCAAATATTGTGTATGTCCTACATTTAGGTTTCACGGTTATGATTGTTAAAAAAAACCAGTCTGTCGGGTAGTCTGCGAGTTTCGCTGACTAATTTCAGTTGACTCAACTTTCTTTACGGCAAACTACGTGAATCATACAAAATGTAACATAAAACGTTACATAGGTATATAGAGTTTCAATATTAAATATAAACATCAATATTACCATCGAGAAACAAATAAGAATACATATTGGAGACAGCGATAGCACATAAACCCGTTGCCCTACTTAGAAAATGGAGTATGAAGTTTGTTTTCCTTTAGCAACGTTGCTAAGATGACCTTTCTCTTAGAAGTTATCTGCGTGGGATCTTGTCTCGAACACGTGGTATTTGTTACATGTAGCTTGTTTATCAACTAGTAGCGCCATCTATCTTGGGTGATGTGAACGTTGACTTTCGAATTAGAATAGCTTACCATCTTAATTATTTTAATACAAAAAAAGGTTTTAAACAAGAAGTATTAAAACAAAATGGTTAATTTTAAAAAATCGCACTGTGAAATTTTTATACCTAACTCGACTCAGCGCCGTATGTTGAAATTAAAACAATGTAACAATGTTTATAGAAACTGAATAGTCTGACGCTGTTAGTGAAAACGGACTTAAAATGTGATTCTAATATGACCTAATATAATTTTAAACATAATATAATTCAAAACAATGAATCGAGAAAAATGTTCTCATTACAATATGTCAGAATACTCCCAGCCACTTCAATGCTGCATTCATAACTCGATAAAATAAACGTGAACCGACTGCATTGCTTCGCAAGAAATGCAATGACTCACAACAAACTTACGAGGAAAACGTTGTTGGAAACAGATGTTTTTAAAGATCAATCGATGTACTAAACAAAACGTTATCTGCTTAATTCATAATGGTTGATTATTATTGGGGTGTCAATGGTCTCTTAATAGAATTGTGTTCAAATGATGTTTAAAATGACATTTGAACATTTATTTATTCCAGATTTCACTTTTTTTTTATCGTGGTAAAATCATCAAATGAGTCCTCCTACCCAGGGCAGAGCGGGAAAGACTGTCAGACTCGTACTGACAAAAATCCACGGTGTCCTTCAATAGCCTTTACGTTCCGGGGTCACGGTAATTCGTACAGTCCCGCGACCCCGGCAGGCTTTGGCCCTGTAGAGGGGGGCCCCGTCACTCTGCTGACACTCTTTGAGGCGCACGTGGAACACCAGATTTCACATAAAGATATTTTTTACATATTATATAATAGTGTTTTATGCAATCTGATGTAAGTATAAAGAAGTTGGTAGTTATATAGCAAAAAAATGTTCGAGATTACTATTCTTTGCCATTTCTATCAATGAAGTGTCAGTGGTTGACCAATGAACGAAGACTCATAATAGGTTACCAAACTTGTCAAAATCAACAATTATGAAATCAATGATAGACCATTGCGACACTATTATAATAGCAGACTTGATACCCAAGATATAAGTAAGGAAAGGCTGCATAAAATAAACAATATCATTTACCTAGGTTTTTCCTAACTTTTTTTTAAAAAGGTATCCCCGTTCTTGGAATTTCTCCTGTATTGTGCGTGTTTAACTATGTTAGAAAACTGCCTAAAAAAAATGGGGTTTAACGATAAAATTGTGGTTGTCTCCTTATTTTCCAAACCGAGTTCAGTTTCTTTGTAACCATTTCTTCCATTAAACTCGTTCCACCTTGTACTTCACCATAGATGGTATAAGGTCAACTGTTTCAATGGACTCTAATAGAATTCCAATAGACTGAATTAGACTTTGACGTTCATATTAAGAATTCTTGCAAAGGCAAGAGATGGGACTTACCTTGAGCCAACCCAAAATATGAGAAGTGTGAAGATTCACACTTTTTTTGGTTTGAAAATTATCAAATGATCAACAGAAAAACATTGACAGAATTGACTGCTAAAAACTAAACTGCTACTTCAGTTGCCCTGTGTGTTCTGGGGTCACGGTAACCTGTTCAGTTCCGCGACTATTTACCCCTTCAAGCGAAATGTTTCAGGCCTCCATAAGACATTTGGTTCAACAAAATTAAATTTACATTAACCTAATCGATTCAACTGTATTGAATTCATGACCTAAAATGTTGCGGACTCCGGGCGTGAGTGAGTGTGGCAATCAGACGACCTACATAGTCCAAAAGATACGAGTCATTATTAACTTCTATTTTAAGTAATTAGGAAAATTTTACAATAAAGTATTTTCTTAGGTTTTGTAGTTTTTGTCTACCCCTATAAAACGCCACTTGTTCAGTGATCGAGGGCCTGTGTTTTGCTTGTAAGGCGTTCCCACTTAAATATCTTTTGTAAGGCGCCTTGCTCTAATTTTTTTCTCCTGGCACATGTGGGTAATAAAAGAAAATGACCATTTGAACGAGTTCAAAAAAATCCTTTCAGCAATTTTCGGCGAGTAATGGGCGACTCGCTGTCCGACCATGGACCATGCCCGGGTCGACGGCGCGTTGTGTTCCACGCGCGCCTCAAGGAGTGTCAGCATAATTACGGGGCCTGTAGAGGGCCATAGCCTGCCGGGGTCGCGGGACCAAGGGATTACCGTGACCCCGGTACGTAAAGGGCTCGTGAAGGACACCGTGGATTTTAGTCAGTACAAGTCTGACAGTAGTGGGGGGACTCATTTGATGATTTTACCACAATAAAAAAAAAAGTCCCGGATTTAGCCATCTATGCCCAGTTACAAAATAAGATGAAAAAGTTACTTTTGTTATCATCAATTAAGGCGGGCAGTTAAAATAAATGATTATTAAAAGAACATTAAGTAGCATACCAACCAGAGACTATTAAGCATATTATTTTTGATGTAGGTAATTCAAGACACATACAGACCAATTTCTTTTTACCTCAAAAAAAGAAAAACCTCACATGTGTCCTCCCGCCCTGTGTGGAGCGGAAAGGTCTGTCAAACTCGGACTGACTAAAATCCACGGTGTTCCTTCAATAGAACTTGTAAGACAGTGCTGCGACCCTGGCCTACATTTGACTCTTTATACCTAGGAGCTCCATCAGATTGCTGACATCTTGAGGCGCGCGTGGAACACGACACGGCGTCGATCCAGGCATGGTCCAGAATCGGACGGCAAGTCATCCATTACTCGCCATACACACATAAAGACCTATTAGGTTAAAATATTATCCTTGTGTTTGTAATTGCAGGATGCATTAAAAATATTGACAGACAAGCATAATGTTCGTTATTTATAACGCTGCATGCATTTAATGGAGGTCGATGCGTTTTTATTGCGATGCCAAATAAACTAGTTTTAAATTCATCTAGAACAAAGTCGAATGTATGCTCTTAACATTGAGTTGAATCTGTTCGAAAGTTGATTAGTCTGAATAACTTCAGTGATCTTGGTACGACACGTTATTAGTTACCATTTCTGAATCATTCTCACGGAGGTTTTATCAAGCAATTTTACAATGGTCACATTTATCTGATTATCAATTTAGGTGACAACTGACAGGTGTTTTCTGACCTTAAGGTGATTCCTTCGTAGTAAGGCGCGAAATTAAAAATAGTTAAATTTCCGAAAAAATACTTATTTTGACCAACTAACTTATTTTTAATTTCGCGGTGAGAGCGAATGGAGCGAATTTTTTATTTTTAAAAACGTCATTTATTGATCTCAAAATCAATCGTTCTTCAACTTAAAAGTCAATACACAAATCAAATCAAATCAATCATTTATTTGCTTTAAACATGGTATACAATGGTGTAAAATAAAATATAGTAAGAGTTCAAGCATGTTTAGCTAAGACACAACATAGCATGCAAATTTTTTTGTTTTTACAAAATGTGAGAAAATTCAATTTTTCTTATCCATGAATTCTTTTAAGCTGTAAAAATTACATTCATTTAACCACTTGTACAATTTAACCTTTAATAGTCTACAGTTTAATGTTTTGAAGTGGCTTGGCATCTTATTGTAAATATGAACACACATAGCTAAGCAGTTTTTATTATATTTCGTAAGTCTAGGCAAATCATTTAATACTAGTTTATGAGGATCTCGTCTGTTTTAAATAAATCTTTATTTTTAACTACAAATACAAATGTTTCATATATATAGAGAGATGGTAATGGTAGCAAACCAAATCTTTGGAACATTGGCCGACATGAGTCATCAGGTTGAAGTCCACACATCGCTCTGATGCACTTTTTTTGAGCTATAAATGCTCTATCCAGATTGGTGCTGTTACCCCACATAACTAGACCATAGCGCAGTAGCGATTCTACATAAGCATAATATGTCATGAAGGCGGTTTTCGCATTTGTTAAATTTTTTACTTGTTTCAATGCGTAAACAAATTTGTTTATTCTAGTACTAACATTTGCTATATGTTCTTTCCAATTAATGTCCTTATCTATTACAACGCCCAAGAATCTTGATTGGGTTACTTCGTTGATTCTCATTATATTAAGTTTCACATTGTTTTTATATTATCATTATTTGATCATTGTTATATTTAAAATTATACTTGTTATCGTCGCGAATCATATTTTGATTAAATTACAACTTGTTACTGACATGCAAATTGCAAAAAACACAAGAAACTTGAATTTCGCGGCCTAATACGAAGTAATCACCTTAACGACTACCGGATTAAAACCAAAAAAGCGGTATTTAAAACTAAATAAAAAAAAAAAACAATTGAATAATTATTACTGCAGATACATGGGGCATCTTTTAAGTCCACAGTACACACGCGATAACATTGATAAAGCAGTTACTTAGTTACACTTTATCATTCTTTATACGGCGTTTGTAATATAAACACAGCTTACACAGCCTTTAAACGTGCGTCGATTTTCCGGTATATTTCGATGTCGGTTCGTAATTTTCGGTTGTTATTTGGCCAATACTACCGTTTTCATATAAACTTGTGACATTGGCTTGCTGTTATGATCATCAACTTATGGTCTCGTGTCTGTTTTGTTCCTGAAGTATCCCATAAACAAAAATATTTTATGTAAATTGTTCGTGTTTAATCAATTTGCAATAATTTGAAAACCACGGCATCACTTCACTCTGTATGTGTCCGTCCTGGTTAAATAACCTCAGCTAATATGTTGTGCCACTTCAAGATTATTTCTGCGTATTTTTGTGATAAACATTGTGAAGTCTGAAAAATCTAGCTAGTAAATGTAAGTTTTTTTTTATTATTTTATATGTTTAAGTTCTATAGTTTTCCTGCAGGCTTTTTTGGCTTGTTCGCGGGACTAACGAGTAAATCTGACCCCGGAACGTAAAGGACTATTGAAGGACACCGTGGATTTCAGTACAAGTCTGAAAGTTCCTGTCGCCCTGTCATGTGTGGGAGGAATCATTCGATGACTTTTCCACGAAAAAAAATAATTAATGTGAATTAGTTTCAATTAGAGCCAACGTGTACCTTCTAATTGTGTTGTACAGTCACGAGCAATAACATGTATACACTAAACAAAATTCAAACGCAATTTACTCGTGAAATACTGGTTTCCACTTTGAAATAAGATCTGTTTCGTAATAGTATGGCTTCCAAAATAGAAGTCTAATGAAAAGGCAAAAGTTTAATCAATATGGTAGCAGAACATCGCTTTTGAATACTGCTTAGTGTCGCGGCATCCGTGCAGGGCTAATTTCATCGCAGAAATTAATTTAATCGGTGTTTTATTTATCGGAATAAAAATGAAAAATGTTTTCTTATCAAATTACTTTTTATTGATTCTAGAGAAAACTATGTTTAAATTGTTGCAGAAATTTTAATAGTTTAGTTGTAATATGTGGTTAAGCGACCATTACGCTTCAATGAAAATAAACTATGAACGATACATAATGCCTCGCATAAAACTCCCATAAAAGGTATTTCTTTAAATATCAAGTTATATTTTTTCTAGTACTAAGTTTCTTTTTAATATTTTTTCCGCCCGAATAACCCACTTATTTCTCTCTTTGGGTAGACTGGGCATCCAATCAAGAGCGAGCTCGTACGAACTACCAATAAAAGTTCTCGTTCAAAATAATTTCCTAACTTAATTACAACTAGCTGGAGCGCGGAAATCAATTTAGAAGAGCTAATGAAGTTTTCAAGAGTTCTTTTACGATTTCATGTAAGAGTATGGGACTATATTATTTCAATTTATGCGAAAAGGAAAGTGATTTTCCTTCTTTTTGCTTGCTTTTAGCTTCATAATTCAATATTTTCTCTTAGTTCTAAATGTGGTATAACTAACCATCTAATCAATCAAATGGATAGCCATGACACAAAAAATCCAGAACTGGAAAGATTTTACAGAAACCTATATGTTACACCATTGCCTAGAATAAAGTTTTAAATTCTCATTCATATATCAAATAAGTATGGTGGGAACTGATATTAAATGAACAGGGATAACTGTCCAAATTCTCCACATACCTACATAAAACATAGAACCTACTTTTTTTATTCAGTCGGTTATAAATAAAACCTGCGAAAGCGCTTTAACAAGAGATTAATTTATAATACAGGCCTCAGAGACCCATTGACATCAGAACATTTTAAATTACGAATGTGTGTTAGTAACAGGACCTAAATATGAATGCTGTCGGAAGTCCAATTTAGATCATTTTACCGTTAATTATAATAAAGTCCAATGTGCAATGTTGTCGTACTCACATAAAGATACGTAATATTGATTGTTGTTATGATATATGCGTGACATGTGGCCAGTGTTATCAGTCGTACTGCGATCTCCACCTGCGTTGGTGTCTCGTATACTCTCGAGGTAAGCACGACATTATTTTTTTCATTTTGAAATCGGAAGTTCTTTTTATTCGACCTTTTTGTGGCGGTCTCAGGTGAAGGTCGTACGGTCAAATGCCTACTATGACCTTTTTATAAACTACTTTTGTATTTTCCGGAGAAAACTTTTCAATTAATAATTTTAATAGTTTTCCGTCTGACTGAAAAATGTGTTTGATTTTTTTTCTCAGTCATGACTAGGGGGACACGTGAGATGTAGATAAAGAAGAAATAAATGAGTATTGTATCTTTTACGACGCTCTAAAAAAAATTGGTATTTTAAATAATCTTTAAACTGAGCTAGATACCCAGTTACTTTACCGGATTGTTTTTCTTTTTTTTCTTCATAAAATATCTTGTCTTAGTTAAGTTCATAACTCGACACAAAAAGAGCTCCTAGAACTAAATAACAAAGCTAGCACTCGTTAGCGTTACTTCCAAGACTTCCTCTTTCTTTTTTCTTCACATTAAACACTTTTATAACTAAAGACAGACATGTTATGTACTTGGCTTATTTCCAGAACTGTCGCAGTATTCTTACAAAGATATCTTACAAAGCTTTACGAGTATTTCGTATCTTGCCAACGATTTAGGAAAAATGTTCTCTTATATTTTTCTTCACAAAATTCTATTTTCTGAAGGTCGGCTTACCAACTTGTTTCAATGTATGTAGTATATTAAATGGGTTCAAGGACATTGATAATTTCCTCGAAAAGTCTTTCCATTTACTGTAAAATAACAAGCTTGTAACTTTGCTCTAACTTTCCATGAATTTTTGTTAGATTCTTTACTGAAAAATACTAGACAGGTGTATCGGGTCTCGCAAAAATAAAAAACAATGTTGTATATTTACCCACTAATTATTATTTGTTTATTACTTATTGCGCAACTTCCTT
The DNA here is from genome assembly GCA_943136025.2 of Agrotis puta. Taxonomy (NCBI): domain Eukaryota; kingdom Metazoa; phylum Arthropoda; class Insecta; order Lepidoptera; family Noctuidae; genus Agrotis; species Agrotis puta. The sequence continues at coordinate 12,069,604 of OW964175.2, read as the reverse complement.
CTAGGTGAAATTGCTCTAACTTAGGCCTTCTTAGGAAACTTTAATAAGTAACTACCTCGTACCTACACATTTTATCTGATCTTCTGTGTCTAGCACATCATCAATCATCATCATCAGCCTATTGCAGTCCATTGCTGGACATACAGCTCTCCAATCGGAGGCCATTTCACTCAATCACCTGCTACTCTCATCCAGCTGTTACCGGTCACCTTGCGAAGGTCGTTGCTCCACCTTGCCTGAGGGCGTCCCAGCTTACGTTAGCTGATTAGCGGTCTCCACTCGAGAACGTCTACCCCAACGGTCATCGTATGGCCGGTCCATTGCCACTTCAGCTTGCTTATTTTGTGGGTTTACGTCTTACATACCTTTCCAAATCAACGCTTCGCTCTCATTAATCGGGTCCGGAAATCGGATCTTTGTCCCGGTAATCGTTCCGGAGCTGCGGGCTACGCCACTGAGGACGACTGATTGACTTACCCACACGTTTACGATTGAGAATGGATTTTGTGTTTACGCCTTTCTTCTATTTATTATTCTAAATGTTGACCTAGTGCACCCGGTGCTAGTAAATACATATAAGTACAATGACTCTACAGCCAGTGTCGGACTCGGCCGAAAGAGCCCGTGTGATCACTATTCAGAAATGTTCAAAGCTAGTTCTTCTATTTCATTTATCACTGTTTGTTAAAAATTCACATGATCTAGTTTACGTACAGACAACCTATAGGTCAACCTATAGGTTATCTAAGCCTCTATTAGGTCCTCTATACCTTTTCAAACCTGTCTGCCATGCCTTTATACTAAATTATGATCAAGTTACTCCACCTAGTTAAAAATTAAATCATACTTCAAACAACTTCACTAATCAAGTTATGAGCGTGGGCCTTTTGCTACCCGCATGAGGAAATCCAATTTGGCTATCATTCGATTATAGGTCCGTTACCAAGGGGTTGCGTTTAAGGTAGGACAGTGGCTGTTAAAGGTACTCGTAGAGCGGGCGAAGTGATCTCCACAATTTGAGCTTTGAACCTAAGGACGCGTTTCCAATAAGTTATTTGTATACAATTTTCGAATTTTGTGTGCAACTTGAACAACGACGAGACGGTTGGCGCAGTGGTTGAGCGGACGACTGTTGCGCAGCGTGTCGCGGGTTCGATCCTTGTACGGAAAAAAATATTTGTATGAACTATAAACAAGTACTTATGATCTGCAAGTAGTTGTTCCATGTTTGGGTGTTTGTGTATGTGAGTTTCTATGTTTGTAAACGCACCCACGATACAGGAAGAAATTCCTAGTGTGGGGCAACGTTTTATAAAACATAAAAAAAAACAAGTTACAAGTACTTTGTAGATTGTGTTTCGACGGTTCCTACGTATACAAATGGACATGTCAAAAACCAAGGTTTACAGTAGAGCGTTTTTAATGTTCAAACAGCTCTAAAATTATTTCATGTGTACATAGAATTTAATCAAACCGCCCTAATAAACTGTAGATTGTGTTTTTTTTTTCAATTCAATCAACATGTATACCAATGTGTCGTCATACTTTTTTCCAAACCTGACGAAAACGCGCCTTGAAAGAAAAAAAATGTCTGCTGCAGTTTTAAACGCTTTGTGTGGTCGCACAACCACGTTCCACAATTGTTTTAAGAATGATAGTTTTTTAAATGAGTCTTCCCACCAAAACCAACCTGTTCCTTCGATTGCATTTTGCGTTCCTTCTCCCTTTTAAGACGGCCCAACGCACCCAACCCTAACACCGGCGCTAGAGTATTTTTTTTCGTTTATTGTTACGTTTCTTTTTTTTGCTTTTTAACCAGCAAATCCCCCGCCATCTCCAATATGACTCAGATTATTGCTCGTTTTTGCCATACAATCTAGAAACATATAACTATAAACAAGTTCTTATGACCGTATTAGCAATAAAAGGTAAACAACAATTCTAAATGACCACTTATTGGAAGCAGTACAAAGTTCAGTCAATGTTACGATCGACAAACCAATAGAAAACATTTGCTTCACACAATTTGATTCCATTTTAGTAAGTAGGTATGTTATTTATATAACTTCTAGGACAGTATCTACTTAAGCGTACTCTTTGAAAAGACGTAATTAATATGCCAAGAATTTCTCCTGTTCGTGATCAAATAGAAACTCACATACACAAACACCCAGACCCTGATCAACTACAGTTAGGCAGCTTTAAATGTTCGCTGACACAAGTTTCCTTTCTTGGAGTGGGCTGTAATCCTCCAAGTACGTGTTAGAAGAAGTCACATGTCTCCGAATTGTTGGTTCTAGGACATGCCAGTTTCCTCACAATGTCTCCTTCACCGTAGTGTGCAACTGGCGAGCTCCGAACTGACGGCCTACAACTCTTAAGTTGAGGCCTTTACTTCTGAGCCACTACTGCTCATAAGTCAAAGAAAATTCTTTCTAAAATTACAATATTTCAGTACCTTAACCTTATAAAACTTTTTAGTGTTGTTTCAGTTTGTTAACCTTCTGAAACTATTAATTAACTTTGTCAACACTACTTCAGTTCGCGGTCTCGCACTCAACTTGACCTTTACGTAACTAATACTAAACGTCTTGATTGCCGAGCAGACGATTAATAGCTAGATTTGTTGTCCAACTAGTTTTGTTGCTAATGAGTAATTGTTGATAATAGAGGATCTAGAGCTCGGCTGTTAGACGCGGTTTTTAAAAAACGACCGGGAAGGGGATTTCTTCTAACCTAATAAAACCTGCATTGCTAGAAAACCTGTTTTCAGATAAAAAAAACCGCATTCAAATCGGTGTACCCTATAGACTTATATCATTCTCTGAGCATTTCCTAGCCAATCGTCAAATAAAATTGCTAGAGAGAAAAAAAGGAATGACTTAACATATACAGAATATCCCAGAAAAACTGAACAGGAGCATGGGAGAGGTCATTTCCAATCTTACCTCAGAAACACACGTTCCTATTTTGTACGGTGCAAAAGTTATGACCACTTTTCGTCTGCAGATAGGCAACAAATGTATATTAATTGTAATTTCAATAAATTCATTGTGCAGCGGGGTGGACCAAGTCAACTTTATCCTGTACCATCCGCCTCATTACATGCCTACGCAGACTATCGGGGTCGATGAAACTATTTTTCCCATTACCCCCCTGACGAGGCAAAAGCAGCGGGGTGGATGAAACCAAACCCTAGTAAAACTGAAGTACCAACTTGATTAGAAAGCAAAACTAATGTATAGTTTGGCATCACTCAGCCTGTGACCTTGCTGGTAGTGAATGTGGCGAACTCAATTTATGTTGGTGGTTTATGCTTGGCGTGTCAAAGTGGTATCGTTATCAAGTGGCGACTTTATGGCTTCTGTGCCGAATGGTCTGTGTTGGCGCGCTCTAATTTACATTGATGGATTAATGTCATCGTGTTTTCTAGACTGTCTCGACTGTCTACACTGGTCATTTGGTAATTTTGCCCGGAAAGACTTTCATTTGGGAAAAGAAATCCGTCTGTATTTATAAGCTTTCGCCCCCTCTCTTACATCTATGTATAAGTGAATGTTCACGACCATGGTCAAAATTAGTTGTGCGGTGTAAAAACGTCTAGTTCAAAGGTACTATTCATAGTGGTTTTTGTTTCTTTGTGACTACATAACTAATTTGAAACTTTTAGTGCTACTTCAAGACATTTTGTATTCAGTCACGCAACTTGCCGACTTCAAATCTTTTAATAGACTGTGAACCCAAGTCAGCTGTAGTCTAGATAATATAGGTATCTCTGCAGATGATAGTTCACTGACGGCGCAGATCCCAAGTATGTATGCAGCGTGCTGCCACCTTCCGTCTTGCACCTTACCCATCAACGGCATATTTGGTGATCATATGACTGCTTCAAGCGGAGTTTTTATTTTTTATTTAACTAGATCTAGCTCTAACTAGATTTGCGTTTGACCACTATCTCTTTTGATGGTAAGCGATGATGTGATCGACGATGAAACACGCTTGCCTAGAAGTAACCTTTGGAGACACGGGCAGAAGAACGCTCGTACTCCTTTACTTTGGAGACACGGTCTGAATATGCCCGTTCTCTTGTAAGAAATCTTGCGAAACGATGTGGCAAATTAAATAGTACACACTTCAAATAGTATATATTACTTGCGGCCGTGTATTTATAGTTAATACATAATATTCTGAAATATAAGAAAACACTCGACCATAAATTCTTAGTGGCCAGGAAGGCCACAAACCTATTCACTCTTGATATAAAAAAACCGGCCAAGTGCGAGTCGGACTCGCCTTTAAAGGGTTCCGTAGCAGCAAGTAACATTATATAAAAGTTGGTTGTAACTTTGAAAGATAAATTGCGGTTTACGATTTATGACGTATTAAAAAAAAATGTAAGTTGGTACGCACAATATTGAGTGATTTACCATGTTATTTTAATATCATGGACTTCTTATAGGTTTTCCTATAATCTATAAGGAGAAAACTAATTTCTGTATTTTTTTCAAAATTTTAGGTTCAGTAGTTTCGGAGATAAGGGGGGGGGAATGGTCAATTTTCGTCTATTTTCTTGAATAACTTGGAAACTATTTATTTTAAAATTACAAAAAAATACATTTAAGATCTTCTCAACAAGACCTTTCATTTGATATGCCACACGATGCAGTTTTCAGAATTTTTTTTTTAAATTTTCCGCTTCCCCCCCAAAAATGACCCCCCATATACAGATTTCATCTGCTCACGTCACACCTCTGTGTTTGGGTCACAGGAATTGATATGTGTACCAAATTTCAACTTAATCGGTCTAATAGATTCGGAGATAATTGACTGTAAGCGACGGACGGACAGACACACGAGTGATCCTATAAGGGTTCCGTTTTTGTATTCAGACGTACGGAACCCTAAAAATCAATGACTTATATTATTTTTTTTAAATTGCCATAGACAACGAAATGCTTAGAAAAAAAAACACCGTTTTTTTTTCTTTCTCTAGGGCTCTTTAATCGATTTCAAACAGTTACCTACTCATTTTCTAGATCAGGTGGCCTACCTTGACGTCTTAAAGCCAGAGTAGTTCCAGTGAGGGAACGAGGTGGCGCTAGACAACTTGTATAGCTCTGTCTCCATTAACTAAAGACCCGTAGTAGAGAAAGAAAAAAACCGTTGTGCGTTTTTTTCTTTACCTATTTATACATATAAACAAGCTTCTGTTACGAAATTGTTACTCATAGTTATGTGTAGGTGATGCGTTATCTGCTTTGTTTATGTTTAATTTAATGCGCTGTAATAGGTTTGAGAAACGAGATTATATCATTGTTGTCATAACATTAAGTGTGGTATATAATATCCGTTTCTCACTTCCGTGTGTTTCCACGATTCACTGTCCAATTATATTTCTGAATTCTCCTATTAGGGTTCCTTACCCAAAGGGTAAAACGGGACCCTATTACAGAGACTTCACTGTCCGTCCGTCTGCCTTTCTGTCCTTTTATCGCCAGGCTTTATCTCATGAAACGACATGTGATGGTTAGACAGTTGAACTCAAAGATGATGTATTTCTGATGGAGTTAGCAGGGTGGCCACTTTCTGGAAAACCGGGAAAAGTCAGGGAATTTTGCTAGCCATGGAAAAGTCAGGGAATTGTCAGGGAAATTTAAAGGAGGTCAGGGAAGCTCAAGCGGGCTTACTCCAGCGCACCTTAAGAACTATAAATACTTAACTAATTATTATCAATACGTTACGTAGCTAACTGAATACAGTCGAAGACTACTAATTTTTTGGTCATGGTTCGAGACTTAATTCTCGTTTTCTTTTTTTTTTCGCGAATATATTTCATGCGTATATGTAATAAAAGGATTGGGAAATTTTTGTAAATAGTGGTCACCCTGAGATAGAATTTTTCACTTATTAAAATAATAAATAATAAAATAAATAATCATTCACAACAATTGAACTAACAATGTCCTTATCTTCTCCAGGTATTATGGGCAGAGCCGGTGACGGTGCTCGGTGATCATCAACCATGCCGGTAATACGCAACGCCGACCACCCTGCTCACGCGCTGTCTGACTCCGTAGCGGTGAGGTACACCGTCGCCGTGCTTGGATCTTGGGCCGCTGAAGGAGGTATACATACCCATTGATGATTATATCCTTAAACAGTTTTTTGAACCAGATTTTTGAGCAGAATATGCCATAAAAATAAATCAGCTTCATTACTTATAAACGAGTCTCTCTCGATGAACACCTTTCGAGGCTCTCCTTGGGGGGTGGATCAAGGGCCTGATTCAGATTTGATACGGTACGGATTGCATTGTGAAATTCTTGTCTCTGGAGTCCTCAATCCAGCTTGGACCCTGTTTCCACACCGTCGGACCACTATTTTTATACTTTTAAACGTTTTTCATATTTATGTATTTTTATTAAAAAAAACTAAAACTTAAATTGGATAAACGAAATCAGAGACCTAATTATAAAATTCTAAATGCAGTATGTAAAAATATACTGAAACAAATTGTCAGAGATCTGTCTGTGTATGTATCACCATCAGCACAATGTCAAAACACCGAATGATAACATCTAACCAATTTAATCAGCGTTGTGTTTTTTTTAATAAAACTGTCAATGTTCCTTGTTTCCTTAATCCTGGCCTATATCACTAAAAACATAACGATAAGGTCATGTAGTGGTATGATAACAGCCCTACAGGTACACACGGCTACACATAAAGCTTTACAAAACCAGTATAAGCTGACCGTTAATCGTGCGGAAACATCATACAAAGCGACGCCAAGATCAATTAGTTATGTACAGCTCGATGTGCAGCCGTGTGTACTCAGCCGGATACTGCCATCCGGCTTTATAAATTTTTTTTTTTTTTTTTATAAATATTCCACAACTATCACACAACGCCATCTAGTCCCAAGCTAAGCAGAGCTTGTGTTATGGGTACTAGACAACTGATAAACATACTTATATATTTCTAAATACATACATATTATAGATAAATTACACCCAGACACAGAACAAATGATCGTGCTCATCACACAAACATTTGTCCTGGGTGGGAATCGAACCCACGACCTCCGGCATAGCAGTCAGGGTCACTAACCACTAGACCAACAGGCCTGTCAATTAATTCCTTTGCCCGCCAGTTGACACCCCGTTACCACAGACTATAAAGGGATTAATTTAGGTAAATACTTTTTGCGCCCCTGATGATCCCATCACCCTCCTCCAGAAGAGCAGTAGGGAAACCAGCACGCTCAGAAAACACAGACACAAACCGATTCCGTCATTCCGTCCTCGCCGCCGAGGACGCCCGTCGCGACATCCGAGTCAATGCCCTCCCCAACCCTTGCAAGAGCAAGCCCGCGATCACTCATCGTAAATCTGCTCCTCCTAGGTTATTTTCATAAAAAAAGGATGAATTCTTGTTGAATTTCTCTCGTAGCTACGCCCTTTTGTAGAGTACTCTCTCTAGGAATATACTCATTTCAAAATTGGGTAGTTTATAGTACCCATTTATAAATACTTGTTGAAACTCAAAAGCTTTTACAGTGAAGTAGTAGAGTTTATACCGTTTAAAGTATCTTCGAGTGGTGCTAATGCTCGACTGATGATATTATTAATGCGAAAACCCTCTTGAACTCTACTGTACGTGACTATACATTATAATACTTTATACTTTAGGTAAAGCGATACATGATTAATGGTCGATTAATAAATTAATAAAATTGTCTTGATTTTGCTCGCGATGTTGTCGATATGTAGGATGTGGATTCAGCGATCATTGTGCCGATAGTCGTCACGGCACATGGCTTAATTAATTGTAAAGAGCCTCGACCAGCATAAAAGAAGGCTCTCGTTAGGCACCTGGATCAAGGGTCCGATTTAGAGACCAGTTATTTTGGACACGGTGTGCATTGTAAGGAGTTTCATTTCTATGAAGCCCAGGCCTAAGGCCCCGGGTACCTTGGACCCGATAACGATGGGCCACTATTGTTTTTATCCTAAATTTTATTTTATGCAATTTGTACCGAACAAACATTTGTATTCAATGACCAACAAATTATTGTGAATTTGGCTATATATGTATGTGAGTTTATATTTTTGTAAAGACATCCACACGATACAGCAGAACTTCGGAGAATTGAGTTTTGTATTTATTTATAAGAGTGCGACCGAGAGACGTGATAGAGACATTGCTATGAGCTTACTTATGTCCCTCTAATACATTTTTGGACTCTCAAGTCTTGGCTATGCCGTACGGACCCTGTTTGGTCGAACTGATATTTGTCAACTTATTATGATAAAATTGACATATTTTCACAATCCAATACAAAAATAATTTTTCATTTCGAACCAGTAGTTCCTGAGATTAGCGCGTTCAACTAAATCAACAAACTCTGCTGCTTTAGTATAAATTCCCAGTTTGTTAATAAACTATATTTGGATGGATCATATATCCATTAAATTTAATCATGGGCTTTCTAATCGACCTTTATATTTAACAGTCCTAAGGGAATATTGTCCTCAATAGCTGGCACGACAGGTAAACATATAATATTAGTGGGCCAATACACGACAGGGACCGTGTAGAGCTGACAAATCTTATAACCGGACTTTGCAGGAATTTTCGAAATATAATTCCTGTCCTCAATTTACGATGAGATTTTAAACTTAATCTTTGAGTTAGCTACATCGTATGTACAGACGAGCGACCAGCACATCAATCTTCCTCAATCTGTCAAATTTTACTTTTTCAGTTTTACTTTTTTTTAATGTCGTAAAATCATCAAATGAGTCCTCCCATTCAGGGCAGAGCGGGAGGGACTGTCAGACTCGTACTGACTAAAATCCACGGTGTCCTTCAATAGCCCTTTACGTTCCGTGGTCACGGTAATTCGTGAGTCCCACGAACTCGGCAGGCTTTGTCCCTCCTCAGGGGGCCTTGGGTCGACGGCGCGTGTAACCCAACGCGCCGTCGATCCGGGCATGGTCCATGGTCGGACAGCGAGTCGCCCATTACTCGCCGCATGGAATTGTTTAGATGAATGAAAACTTAATTAGGTCGTTGACAATATAAATAACAATTGAGACATTTCATTTGTTTTTTTAATTCTGTTCCGTCTGATTGGAAAGCTATGTCAGATGCTGAATGAAGAAGATGATGCCAGGTAATTTGGGCAGCTACGTTCTTTTCTTGCCAAAATATGTTTGCTAATATTTACTAGGTCATGGCCGCAACGCTCTATAATCTTCCGTAGTTAATTATCTGATAATAAACTACCTGTGTAACAAATTTGATACAAACTCGTTCAGTAGTTTCTGTGTGAAAGAGTAACAAACATTGATCTATACTCACAAACTTTCGCATTTATATGTTGTATGTAAGTTAATATATACACGTGTTTTGCAAATATGTTTTCTTCAGAGTTCGTTCGGTTACGTTTATCCAGATTCTCTTCTCCTAGTCGCGGGACTGTACGAAATACCGTGACCGCGGAACGTAAAGGGCTATTGAAGGACACCGTGGATTTTAGTCAGTACGAGTCTGACAGTCCCTCCCGCTCTGCCCTGGGTGGTAGGACACGTTTGATGATTTTACCACGATAAAAAAAAGATTCTCTTCTCCTGATATCCTTTCAAACAGCCTGTAAGCATGCTAAGACAAACATTGAAACTATACCTAACTATACAAGTTTTTTTTCTTGCAGCAACCTACCCATTCGACTTGACTAAGACTAGGCTCCAAATACAGTCCGAAGTTGCAGGCGCTAAACATGGATACAAGGTAATAAAAACGTTTTTTTAATGATTATTTTTCTTCCTTAAGGTTTTCTGGCCCTGTCTCTAATCTTAGATAGTCGAGGATTATTGATACGGGTTAAAACCTAGTATTAAATCACTGCCCAAATACTAAAATTACAAAAATGTTTTAGATTTATTAACAATTTCAAAATCTTTTACGTTTACCTCCATTACAGCTAAAACTCCAAGTCTATTGAAGCATAAAATAAAGCACTTTACTAATGAACTTAAATCCAAATCCGATAGCCTGTCGTATGTGTGTGACGTCATAATCCAGCACTTGAGTAGATCGAGCAGTAAACGGACGAGTAGGTGTGAGAAACTCCATGCTTATTAGATTAGTGCCAACCGACCAGTATGTTCCACTAACTTTAAAATACATTTGAATTTGGAACAGCGCAAGCTTTCGTATAAAAGTGAATAGTTTGCACTATTCACTTTAACACGAATAGAACGAGATGAATTGATATAAAATATATATTTTCTGACAAAAAATAGTTTGTCTTTAGCGAACTCATAACGTCAACCCTACTAAATTCAGCGATTACTGTGCTGATAAGTATCAACACAAAAATAATATCAAACAATGGCTCAATTTGTTAAAAGCCTCTTTTTGGGGACATACCCATTACACTATTCCACTGCAACTCTTGAAAGCCAGAATCACTAGCAGTCACTGTCATATTCAACTAACAATTAACAATCTAGAGACGTCACAATGGGAGGCAATGACAGCAGACCGGTCACTGTGGAGGCATACCGTGAGCACTAAGGTGTTTGCCTTTGAAAAGCGACTACCCGCGGCCATCCAATATAATTACATCGGAGGGGTGGCTAACTTGCCGTGATTGCAGTCGCACTTTCACGGCTAAAATTGGTTATATCAGCCACCTGAGGGCACACCACAGATGTCCTCAATAGGCAGATTCAAGTCGCTGGGCCCGAAATGGATCATATATATATTCAACTAACCCAAATTCCTTTGTTCAACAGCTAGAAAACCATGGCATGATCAAAACAGCCGTAGGCATAGCAAAGCAAGAAGGAATCACTAAGCTCTGGACGGGCCTGATGCCGATGTTCCAGCGCCACGCCATCTACTCCGGGTGCCGTCTCATCTTCTACGAGCAGTTCAGGAACTACTTCAAGGATGAAAAGGGCAAGGTGTCGCTTGGAATCGCTTCCGTGGGTTAGGAAATCTTCTTAATACATAAAAATATTATTATGTAATTTTGTTCTATTTGCTAATCTCTGAAACCACTTATCTGATTTCAGTAGAATTTTGCGAATGTGTATAGTTATTCAGTTTGAAAGAAATATTGAATCCGTTAGGTGCGGGTAACACGAGTCTATGCTTACATTTTATGGAGGTAAAGTTTGTGAGTTTGTTTGCAAAAGTTCACAATTTTGGTCTAAGCGGTAAGCACAGCGATGGGCGGCGCGAATAAGACATTAGTTACGTTTAAGTACGCGTATTCGCCATTAGCGGCGTCTCGTGGCGTGTTGGAATCATTTCCATACACTTGTTCTTACCACTCGCTGCCCTGCGCTAAGTCACTGGTCACAGCGGCAAGGCCGTGAATAGGCCGTAAGTAGCCTCTGAAAATACTGAATCAATTTTAAAAATTCTTACACCAGAAGCATGTTATACATAGGGGAACAGTGTATAAGACGGGGTCTCGAGGTATAAAGGGGACATACGCTCTTCAGGCATACTTAACACAACACTAACGTAGCGCAAGCGCCATCAGTACGTCATTTGCAAGCGGCCATTAACAAATGGCGTCCTGCCCAGGTAGGAAGGAGACGTCAGTGACCTTAATGCGAACTTTCATATTAACGTCATTTGTACGTCACATACGTTACAGACCAATATGACACGTCTAAATGACGTTAGTTTTACGACGTATTATAAACGTTACAGAAAGGCCCTTAAATAGACGTCACTTTTAACTTCACAGACGTAGCGGTCCAATAAAAAACGTGATAGAGACGTCTTCGTTTAAAGATTAAAAGAAGTCATATTGGTTCACATTGTTACGTTGTTTTTTTGTACCTGGCTGTTTTCCTGACAATATATAGGGAGTCCATTACGGAGTTTCTTGGGTTATCACTTTTTCACAACGATTCACTTTTCTAATAAACTTTTTAAACAGTTTTACAATATTAATTAAATCAAAACAACGTTTACTTGTTTACTTTTCAATTTGACATTACATCAGACGTCAATTATGACAGTTCAAGACGCCATCTGGCGATTCGCCGATTAACGATTATAAAATAATCGATATTTTTAACTAATAGTTTGCAAATCACAGAAAATATAAAATACCTGATTTAGCAAACCTAAATAATTATAAGATCACGGAAATAAAAAATATTAATAAAATGAAATACCCGTAAACGGAAGTGATTTAGTTTTTTCAATATGGACTTTTTTCTCGAACATTCTAAGGCCGCGAAACATTTATTATCTGTGAAGTTTTTGCGTGAATTGTCTGTGACAGAATGTTGTCACAGAAAAATGTCAATTTTGCCTAATTAATATTCAGGGGTAATTGTTATTGTTAATTACGAGGAATTATAAATTGGACAACGGAATTGTATGGATTTAATTAAATAAAATGGCTTTAGGCTTAAACACGTGACGTTGGACAGTTTTTTGTGAGTTTGGTGTATTTTTGAGGAATTGAGTGTTTTCCTTGGAGTGATTGTAATTGGTAACCAAAAAGGATTCTCCCTGGACTTGGGGAAAGTGAATTTCTTGGGCACCCGAATTCTGCCTTGATTTCCGGCCGACGCGCCAGTGATGGTTAGTCGTCACATTCTGCCCGAGCCGGCTTCCAGTCAGCATCAAACTTATTTACTTTTTGGCGAAGGTGAGTTCTTTTATTGTAACGGTGTCTGAGGTTGTTCGGTGAGCACTTCCCCGGTTGTTGAGAGAATATAGTCGTGATTCGTGAAAACTTATTGCAGGATTCTTAATTGCGGGACTTTGTGGCGCCGACCCGTGACCAACGGCCACAGCATTCCATCATAGCATTCCACCGCAGCCGCCGCCGACGAGTCTTCTTTCAGAGTGAACTGTGAGTATTAAACATCGCTATTTACTAAAGATAGGCCGTAGGTGTTTTCTCGGTGTCTACCACAGTGTTAATTTATAGGTTATTCGTGGACCCCGTGGTGACGTGGCGGATGCCACGCCGGAGCGGTATTTGAATGGAGAACCTGATGTCCATTACAGGCTCAGGCTAATTGATTTCCCCTTTCGGTCCCGTTGAGGAAAGCAATTTGGTTCCACCTATATTATTGGGTCTCCGTATGGCAAATTACAGGAAGGCAGCTTGAGAAGCTCGTCCCGCCGCCAGGATCCAGCAGGCCGTTGGGGCCTGGACGCGGGACCCGTTGCTCGGGCTCGCCTGAAGCCACCTGCGGAGCCAGCGGCACAGCGAGCGGCACGGTTGCGAAGCCCGCAGGCGGTCGCGCCGTGCGAGACGGTTTTTTTTTTTAACTCCTTTTTTTTTACTCCTTATTTTTTTTTATTTTAATCCGGCTCCCGTTGTAAACCGGAGCCTGTAAACCGGTCTATATTATACCGGGTCTGGATGTCGGTGTTCCACCGATTTTCAAATTGAGGATCTTGGGCTAGTTCTTCATTCACCCGGATGTAGGGTGAACATCTTCAGCTTCAGGATCCGGGACTCTCCCAGTCCCTGGCGCCCATTTGTTAATTTTAATTTGAATTTAAATGGAACGTTCTAGTTTGGATATAATTTAACTTTTAACTTTTTCTCGGAACAGTACTCGGCAGGTTTATCTCCAACTCCCCACGCCCATAGCTCTTTCCGTTAAAGTATAAACTGGCTAGCCACCTTTAGTTAAAACTAAGATCTTAATTTAATTTTCTCGACCTACTTGTCATAACTACTAAACAATAAATGTCACATCAAATTTATTATGTATAATAATAAACCAGTTTTTATATAATTTGTTGTTTCCTTATAGTTGTTTCCCCAACCGAGAGGGAGAAAATATTTTGTGTAACAGTGGCGACCAACGTGTGTATTAGTTGGAGAAAGAGGTTACGTCTTTTGCTGTACCTTACAAACCGGAGTACTGTTTCTGGAACCTTCCATTTATTTTAATTTTAAGGAAAAACCGTCTTGCAGAATCCTTTGCCTGTTTATGTTTGTGCTGTTTTATACAACTTTACATTTTACAATTATTTACTTTTTTATTTTTTTTTACTGCTTGCTGCGATATACAATTCAATTTTTTTTACCTGTGCCCCAATATATTGTACCAAGACTTTTGTCTTAAAAAAAAAAAATTAATAAATAAGCACCCTAATATTGTGTTATCTATAAGACTGCTATTAATGTAACTGTTTATTATAGTTAATGTTTACACTTTGCTGGAATTTGTAAATTGTGACGGCCAGTTTTATCTTAGATTCAGTTTTTTTTTTAAATTTCAAATATGGAACGCCCTATTAAATTTAATTTACTTCGGAAAGATGAACTCATGTATGAAGTACTGATCCGGGACGCTAAACCTGCCTCAACCGTAGAGGAATTACGTACCCAAATTAGGGACCTCAGTAAATTGGTTAGTTCCGATGAAATCGTGGAAACGGATAGAGATCCAGAGTCAGAATTAAAGATAATTAAGGCCAAATTGCCAGAAATTGGTGAAGTTCTGGATAAGTACCCCAGCAATTTTAAAAAATTTAACCGCGCCAGGGCTTTGGCTTTCCATCTATTTCATCGTTTGGGTAGGATATCTTCTCCAACTGAGCTTGAAGCCGATTACGCAGCCGTTGATAAGCGACTTAGCAGTTTCTTAGCAAGAATTGATTCGGTCAACGCGAGCTTCCACCAATCTTTTACTTCCGCTGAGGAGGCACCGGAGGTAGTGTCTAATTTGCAGACGAAGGACGTCATCATTTCCTGCAAAAAGGACACTGTAAAAAGCCTAGGTGTTAAATTTAACGGGACAGGTTGCGTGAAAGCGTTCATTGAGCGTCTAGAGGAGCTCTGCGAGGCCAGAGGTATCGACGAGTCTTCCCTACATCAATCAGCTCTGGACATTTTCTCAGATGGAGCCTTGTTGTGGTACCGTGGAATTAAAGCGTTGGTTGGTGATTGGCCGGAACTGAAAAAGCAGTTACTTGCAGATTTCGCTCCACCTGATTACGACATGCGTCTCATGTCGGAAATCTCAAACAGAACACAGGGGTCGACGGAGCAGTCTTGTATCTTTATAGCAGTCATGGAGAACATGTTCAACAGGCTTTCTTATAGGGTTCCAGAGCACGATCGGTTGGCACGGATTAAGTACAACTTGAGACCAGAATACACTTCGGGGTTGTGTTTGTTCACCATTAACACGCTCGGCGAGCTGAAGGAGAAGTGCAGGCAACTAGAGTCGGGCTTCCACAGCAAGGCTCAGTTCCATGAGCCGCCCAAACCAACGTCTTCCTTCGTCGCAGCAGACTTAGCCTACCAATCCCCGAAGGGTTCAAGGATTGAAGCCGTGCAGACTGATTCGGGTTCGTTGTTTTGTGTTCGTTGTAGGGTTAAGGGGCACTCGTTATCGAATTGTAAATCAAAGGAAATCGTGTGTTACCGTTGCGGCAAGAAGGGCGTACGTGCACCGTCGTGCCCTACGTGCAATAAAAAGCAGAAGGAGGTTCAGTCCTGTCCAACCTGCACTTCAAAAAACTAAATGTCCGGAACTACAGCAAAAATTTTGATAAGTCCGATTGGGACAATCATTTAAAATTTTTAAAATTATTTTTTAGTACATTAAGGGTGAATACAGTACATTATAAGACTTCGGACGATAGTCGTCCACATTTAACTATATCTATATACGATGAGCAGTATTACGGATTACTCGACTCGGGTTCTTGCATTTCGGTGTTGGGTTCCGATGTTGGTCAGCACTTTATAAGGGCTGGTGCAACTGTGCACGCCGATAAACAGTTGGGCAGCATAGTAACTGCCAATGATTCGCGAGCATCCGTGGAGGGTTATTTATTTTTACCAGTATCTCTCATGGGAGTAACTAAGGTGATTAAATTTTATATTATTCCAGATATTACCACACCGTTAATTTTAGGTGTTGATTTTTGGAAGGCCTTTAATTTGGCACCAAAAATTTTTAATACTTTACCATTTCAATATTTTAAACGTAAAAGAGGTCATTCTTGCGTCTCGGAGGTTAGGCATCTACAGCCGTTTGATGAGTTAACACCGGATCAAAAGATTGAAGCGGAGTTAATAATTAAAGATTTTGAAAAGGTCTCCTTTGAGGTAAAAGGATTAGGTCGTACCCATCTGCTGCGCCATAAAATAGACACGGGAGATGTTCCTCCTATTAAACAGCGTTATTACCCTTTGTCGCCTGAACGCCTCAAGGAACTCAACCGTCAGCTGGATGAGATGTTAGAGATGGGAGTGGTGGAACCTAGCAACAGCGCGTGGAATAATCCGGTTCTGTTGGCTCCAAAACAAAACGGAGAATGGAGATTTTGCTTGGACAGCCGAAAACTGAATGCGGTCAGTAAGCATGACGCGTATCCACTACCCTACATCTCTCGCATCTTAGACCAGTTGCGTGACGCGCGTTATCTTTCGTCCATTGACCTAAAATCGGCCTTTTGGCAAATAGAACTGGACTCTGTTTCGTCCAAAGAAAAAACCGCGTTCACAGTCCCCGGTCGAGGTTTGTTCCAGTTTAAAGTTATGTGCTTTGGGTTGACTGGAGCCCCAGCCACCCAACAGCGATTAATGGACAGACTTTTCGGTCCGGAGTTCGAAAATAAGGTCTTCGTATATTTGGATGACTTAATTATTTGCTCATCAACCTTCGAGGAGCACACTTTGCTTCTAAAACGGGTTTTAGATAAGTTAACGCAGGCTAATTTGACAATTAATTTACCTAAGTGCTGTTTCTTTCGACGCGAACTTAAATATCTGGGCTACATAGTAGACGAGCGAGGCTTACACACTGATCCGTCGAAAATTCAGTCAATTGTCGATTTTCCAACTCCTACAACACGTAAGCAAGTGAAAATGTTTCTTGGAACGGCCTCATATTATAGACGTTTTATTAAAAACTTTAGCTCCATAGCGGCCCCTTTGAATGCGCTAACCAGTACTAGCAAAAAGGCGCCGCCTTTCAAGTGGACGGCTGAGACCGAATCCGCGTTCTCAACCTTGAAAGAGGCATTGGTGTCAGCTCCAGTATTAGCTTGCCCAGATTTCTCTCAACCTTTTGAGATTCATTGTGACGCATCCAGTTTTGGGATAGCGGGCACTCTGACTCAGGTTGTTAATGGGGAGGAGCACCCAATCGCCTACTGCAGTCGTTCGCTTAATCCGGCGGAACGCAATTATTCAGCGACGGAGCGTGAGGCACTAGCGGTGGTCTTCGCCGTAGAACACTTTCGTCCTTACGTTGAAGGCGGTCCTGAATTTAAAGTGGTAACCGACCACTCAAGTTTAAAATGGTTCTTTAATTTAACCAATCCATCTGGGCGGTTGGCCCGTTGGGGTTGTCGGTTATCACCTTACAATTTTACCATTGAGCACCGCAAAGGTAAGGACAATGTGGTTCCAGATGCCTTATCGCGTGGCGTTCCGGTGCTGGAAATTAAAGCGTCCGACACTGACACTTGGTTTAAGGGGGTGTGGGATAAATGCGTCAGTACACCTAGGTCGTGCCCTAACTATATTATTAAAGGGGATAAACTTTACCGCTATTCTAAAAATAAATTCGGTGTAGCTAGCGACAATGATTGGAAGCAGGTAGTACCGGAGAGCAATCGTGAAGAACTGCTTAGGAGTCACCACAGTGGCGAATTAGCACCACACTTTGGAGTGTTTAAAACTTATAAAAGACTCGCTCTCCGATACTACTGGCCAAACATGTACAAAGATGTGGTTAGCTACGTCGGTAAATGTGATAAATGCGCAGCATACAAACACTCACAACAGCCTCCTTCCGGTCTCTTAGGCGATGCGAAAGACTGTTCCAAACCTTTCGAAACTATAAGCATCGACTTAGTAGGTCCGTTACCACGGTCAAGAGCGGGATTCACGTATCTGTTTGTTGTCGTGTGCTGTTTCACGAAGTATTGTCTGCTGTTTCCTTTACGTAGAGCTGTTGGTAAGGCTATAGCACAGAAACTAGAAGACGGCGTTTTCCTGGTACACGGTATACCCCGTACGGTGATAGCAGACAACGGGACGCAATTCACGGGCAACGAGATTCGATCACTACTACAGAGGTACAAAATACCTCAAGTTCACTTCACACCTCGTTATTGCCCAAGCGTGAACACCGTTGAACGCTATAACCGTACCATAATGACCGCGGTATCAATACTCGTGGAGGATGATCATCGATCTTGGGACGTAAACATTTCCAAGATCCAATTTGCTATGAACACCTCCACGAATGAAGTTACTCGTTTCACCCCGTTCTTTCTAGTACATGGCAGAGAAGCAGTTAGTAGTGGTGATGTCTTCGGCAATGATACCGTTGGACAGCTCACTCTAGCTTGCTCTCCGCGCAGTTCATATGCAGACCAGCTAGGAACGTTACGTGGTATCTGCGATAAAGTAAAGGAAGCGCTCATAAAATCACATACTCGTAGTGCTCGTTATTATAATAAAAGTAGGAGGCAGGCGGAGTTTGAGGTAGGCGACACTGTGTGGAAGAAAACTTATCCCCAGAGTGACGCCTCCAAATTCTTTATGGCCAAATTAGCACCTAAGTACGAAAAATGTATTATTAGGAAAAAACTTTCACCCTTAGTGTATGAATTGGAAGGCTGTAGTTCCGGCAAAAATCTGGGCACATGGCATATTAAGGATATGAAACCACCATGTGGCCATGATTAATTCTTTTTTTTTAATTTAATTCCTATTTAAAATAAATATTTTACTTTTTGCATGTCGTAGTTGGTCGCAGTAACCATTGAGGGCTGTATATGCCTTGAGGTTGCTGGTTTTTATTTTAGCTTTGTGGGATTTTATTTCCACGGCGCTATATTACAGTTGGATTTAAGTATTTTCCACTGTTTTTACGGTTTGTAGTGGTACACAGGTTTCTACTGTGTCCACGTTTGTTAACCATATTTGGGAGTGGTTGTTGCATGTTTAACAACCCTGTTGGGAGTCTAAAACTCCGGATTGCTGGTAAGGCAGCAAAATGATAGTCCTGAGATTGGAGGCCATAATGGCGGGCGTGTAGGCTGCATTGATGGAATACGTTTAAGATGGTATTTTTTTTATTAGGGGCGAAAACCGTCACTTTCCATTTTGGGAAGACGGTTAGCCAATTTTCATTTGTTTGTAGATTTTTTTCAGTTTGATTTGGGTACCAGCCAGCATTACTGTTGGTAGTCTACTAGTTGAAGATGTGAATGGTGGTGTACGATAGAGTAGGTAGGTCTGTCTTACATAGATATAGTAAGTCAGACTGGGATAGTTGCGTTGGGAGTTATTTTCAAAATTTTGTTTAATCCCTTTGGAGCTTGTCTTTTACATGTTCGTAAATGGATTAGACTCGCTCCAGGAGAAATTTTTGTAAACAATCGTACATCAGCTTCAATAACATCATTTTCTCTTCGGTTCGTTCTCCATTCCTCGTTTCAGGCTTGGACGTTGTGGATTTTTGTAGGCGTGTTAGGTCCTTTGGAGTCTGCTTCAACGCTGGAGGGCCAGCGTCGAGATTTGCCCTAGTGGGTCAAATCTCTGGTGGTTGGGGAGGTACTGTTACGTTGTTTTTTTGTACCTGGCTGTTTTCCTGACAATATATAGGGAGTCCATTACGGAGTTTCTTGGGTTATCACTTTTTCACAACGATTCACTTTTCTAATAAACTTTTTAAACAGTTTTACAATATTAATTAAATCAAAACAACGTTTACTTGTTTACTTTTCAATTTGACATTACATCAGACGTCAATTATGACAGTTCAAGACGCCATCTGGCGATTCGCCGATTAACGATTATAAAATAATCGATATTTTTAACTAATAGTTTGCAAATCACAGAAAATATAAAATACCTGATTTAGCAAACCTAAATAATTATAAGATCACGGAAATAAAAAATATTAATAAAATGAAATACCCGTAAACGGAAGTGATTTAGTTTTTTCAATATGGACTTTTTTCTCGAACATTCTAAGGCCGCGAAACATTTATTATCTGTGAAGTTTTTGCGTGAATTGTCTGTGACAGAATGTTGTCACAGAAAAATGTCAATTTTGCCTAATTAATATTCAGGGGTAATTGTTATTGTTAATTACGAGGAATTATAAATTGGACCACGAAATCGTATGGATTTAATTTAGTGAAATGGCTTTAGGCTTAAACACGTGACGTTGGACAGTTTTTTGTGAGTTTGGTGTATTTTTGAGGAATTGAGTGTTTTCCTTGGAGTGTTTGTAATTGGTAACCAAGAGAGATTCTCCCTGGACTTGGGTAAAGTGAATTTCTTGGGCACCCGAATTCTGCCTTGATTTCCGGCCGACGCGCCAGTGATGGTTAGTCGTCACATTCTGCCCGAGCCGGCTTCCAGTCACCATCAAACTTATTTACTTTTTGGCGAAGGTGAGTTCTTTTATTGTAACGGTGTCTGAGGTTGTTCGGTGAGCTCTTCCCCGGTTGTTGAGAGAATATAGTCGTAACTCGTGAAAACTTATTGCAGGATTCTTAATTGCGCCAGGAATGCGCAATTAACGGATTTGTTGTTCGGGATTCCTGTTCTGACCAGCGACCAGGATCGGAGCGTTCCGCTTCAGCCGCCGTTGATGTGTCTTCCTTCAGAGTGAACTGTGAGTATTAAACATCGCTATTTACTGAAGATAGGCCGTAGGTGTTTTCTCGGTGTCTACCACAGTGTTAATTTATAGGTTATTCGTGGACCCCGTGGTGACGTGGCGGATGCCACGCTGGAGCGGTATTTGAATGGAGAACCTGATGTCCATTACATGCTCAGGCTACTTGATTTCCCCGCTCGGTCCCGTTAAGGAAAGCAATTTGGTTCCACGTATATTATTGGGTCTCCGTATGGCAAATTACAGGAAGGCAGCTTGAGAAGCTCGTCCCGCCGCCAGGATCCAGCAGGCCGTTGGGGCCTGGACGCGGGACCCGTTGCTCGGGCTCGCCTGAAGCCACCTGCGGAGCCAGCGGCACAGCGAGCGGCACGGTTGCGAAGCCCGCAGGCGGTCGCGCCGTGCGAGACGGTTTTTTTTTTAACTCCTTTTTTTTTACTCCTTATTTTTTTTTATATTTTAATCCGGCTCCCGTTGTAAACCGGAGCCTGTAAACCGGTCTATATTATACCGGGTCTGGATGTCGGTGTTCCACCGATTTTCAAATTGAGGATCTTGGGCTAGTTCTTCATTCACCCGGATGTAGGGTGAACATCTTCAGCTTCAGGATCCGGGACTCTCCCAGTCCCTGGCGCCCATTTGTTAATTTTAATTTGAATTTAAATGGAACGTTCTAGTTTGGATATAATTTAACTTTTAACTTTTTCTCGGAACAGTACTCGGCAGGTTTATCTCCAACTCCCCACGCCCATAGCTCTTTCCGTTAAAGTATAAACTGGCTAGCCACCTTTAGTTAAAACTAAGATCTTAATTTAATTTTCTCGACCTACTTGTCATAACTACTAAACAATAAATGTCACATCAAATTTATTATGTATAATAATAAACCAGTTTTTATATAATTTGTTGTTTCCTTATAGTTGTTTCCCCAACCGAGAGGGAGAAAATATTTTGTGTAACAACATCGTATACGTTTGAATGGCGTCTATTTTACGTCACTAACTTAGATACCATGTTATCGTGATGACTGCAGTAACCTACTCATGTTGTAGGTCCACATGAGTAGGTTACTGAAGACGTGTGTTGTTACAGAATTATAATTATCAAAATCATCAATACAACCCTCCAAGTTCATAAAGGTGCAGGAATGACTGACCTTGTAAAAGTTATTTTTACACCTTTATGAACTTGGAGGCTTATAATGATGATTTTGATAGTTATAAATCTGTAACTACATACATCTTATAGCCGCGATTAATATTTTAATCAACATATAACCTAGCACTGGCCTGCAAATTGCAAAAAAAACGTAAGAAAATTTGAATTTCGCGGGCTGGTTGGAGCATTCACTCTAATGTAGCTTACCTTTTCTATCTTCTTAATTGATCGAAATCTATATGTGATTGAAAATAACTTCGTAAACAGTAAAAAATAACAAACTTGTTTCATTCAACTTGTATTTGGCTTTTGCCATATTTTTCATGGCTAAATTAAAACGAAACGTAATTCGAAGTCGAAGTTGTAGTGAAACCAGTGAAACGAAACGTAAGTTGAACGTTTGGTGATTGTGAATCTGTGATGCAGTGTTGAAAAATCTGTGATTATTTCGCGCCAATTCTCTTACGGTCTTTAGCCAAAATCGTCGGTGTCTGCTGGTTGACTCTGAACGTTTACTTACATATTGAAATACTTACAGTGATATCCAATTCTAGGTATGTTTTCGGCTATTCAATTCAACGATCTGACGGTGGCAGTGTATCCATTGTACTTAGCTCTTGGCTTACGCCACGGCGCCGCGAAGAACATTGGCCGCCGATTAAAGATGGAAAAGCCTTTAGTCGGCTGCTTACCCAAAGTAACGACAATTCCCCTGATGATAACTGGAAGTTATATGGTGTAAAGCGCATCTTTGCGGAAACTGGTAAGTGATAAAGATGAACATAAGTACTTAATTATGAGGTCCATAATCTCATCATCATCAAAAACCCACAGAAGTCTACTGCTGAAGATAAGTCTCCCAATAAAAGGGAGGATTTGGATCGTAAAGCGGCGCGCTGGTCGAGGGAGTGTTGGCAGATGGTTCACCAGAGCCTCGTTCGCTAATTTTCAGGTTAAGTACTGCTTGCAGGTGACTCGATCTGTGGTTGTCTTGGGCCTGAGAGCTATTGATTATTCCTGCACTCCACGGTATGTTCAGTTTGGCCTGCAATTTTGCGTCTGCTACATGTTTAGTATTTCTACTTACATTACCTTCAATGCAATATGTGGTTAAGTAGTTTGTTGTGTGCGGTGGGGCTTCGTTTTAAACCTTTGGTGTCTACACTATGTGTTGGTTATTCCAGTTTCTTACCATCCCGAATTTTGGCATTTGCTCCAACAGTGGACACATACAATAGGCTACTGATTATATTAGCTATAAGATGAATACATAATAAAATTAAATATTTTTTTCAGATTCGATACTTAGGCTCCCTAGGAGGACGAAATGTTGCAACAAAAGTGTACAGAGTGTTGAAGCATGTAATGATTGACTGGCTTGCTTCACAATTTAACTTCTGCTGTCACTTTCTTTTTGATACAAAATGTAAGTGCATGAATTTATAGTCTCTGTTAAACTAATGTTGGTTTTGTGCAACTTCACAAGTGTTTTGCATGCATTAATTACTATGCAGTTAAATCTTTTGAAATTGATACAAAAATAATTTTATTTTCAGAGAGCATCAAATGGTCATCACCAGGATCAAATGATAAAGATATAGAAGATTGCATAAAAGTTTGGTTAAAACATGCACCGGAACGGCGGAAGAGGCACAGCATAATAAGTGAGAAATAAGGTATTTAAGTATTGTTTTCTTTGTGGTAATATTGACCTTGTACACAATATTATAATGTGTGTAATTTCATTGCAAAAAAGCAAGCTCAGTCAGATACTAAGTTGGCACTTTCATTGATATCATTATTTAGACAGTAAAATTTAAATTAGCATTAGAATTAATATTAAAATAATTTTAATTTCAGACAGCATTTATAAAATTAATCACAAATAAATAAATTGTTTACCAGGACTAGGATTTAATAATGATATTGAAGACTGCATGCACGAAGGCGGCTAAGAGGCAATGAGTGAAAAAATTACATAAATTCCTTACAAACATAAGGCAGATGTAGGTCACCGGCAGATGCAAAGATGGACAAGGGCCATAAAACTTGAGATTGTAAAGGAAATACAGGCGACTGCGGACGCAAGTAACGATCAAGTTGTTTGTTGTCAGTCAAAACTCTTATTAAGTTAAAATGCGATTTCTGCATTAAAAATATTATGTTGTTTTAGAACGCCTCAGTTGTAATTACCTAGTCCTAGAATTACATGCTTTTTTTGGAAGGTCACAAAAAAAAAACCATAACCTAATATGTATATGGAAATGTTAGTTATTGTTAAATTAGTTTTGACTAGTCAAAAGTATTTTTGACTAGTTTTCACCAGTGAAAAGTAGTTTTGACTGATTAACGGTTTTGACTGTGACATAGGTATATATATAACATAGATGTATCTCTAATAAGCACACTCATTTGAAAAATCTAATAAATTGTTAACTGTCAAAAACATGGTACTTATCATTTACCTACATGAACATGATAGTGTGATGTTTACTCTACAAGTTGTGCCAACCTTACCTAAACATTATTTGTTGTTTCAATTTCTGGAGTTAGCATAACACTGACACTTTTAAGACCCCTGGTACGCACGAAAATTTACCGTCTTTTATAGGTTATTTTAAAGTCGTAAATAGGTGATATTTTAGCTTATAAGACGTCATCAGGACGTCGCATGCTCGGTAACAAGTTGGTCGTTCATACGTCTTATCATAAGTCACACTGACGTAAGTGGGAGACGACCACACGACGTCAAATATGACGTCGTGTGCCCGTGACATTTTAACGTCACAACGAGGGCCCACAGACGTCATCCCAGGACGTCTGTTACGTCAGTGACCGACCTTGATGTAACGTCTTAATGACGGAAAATTCCTACCTGGGTGTTGGCGCTTGCGCTACGTTAGTATTGTGGTAAGCTTGCTTTAAGCGTGTGATTTCCTACTATTCCTCGCGTCCCCGTCTTATACACTGTTCCCCTAATTCTCGAGTGACATAGGCTATTTTTTTTATTTTCTGGTTGCACCTGTGCGAAGCCAGGGCGGGTCGCTAGTGATTAATATAAGTCTGAATTGCCAATCTGTCCTGAGTAAATGTGGTGATTACTGCCCGCGCCTTTTTTACCTAGTGCTTCAGTAAAAAGCCGGTACATTTGTGGTGGAATCTTTGATAATATTTCGAAGTTAAGAAATAATGAAGGATTTCTTTCCTAATGTTATATTAATTCCATATCCTACAATAACAACACAAATGGCACTCGTCGTGATCGGCCATGAAAATATGCATAGCTTTATTTAGCAAGCACTATACTTTAAATAAATAGAGCTCTCAATAAAATAGAATAATAGTTTCTATAAAATATCACAGTTTTTTCTTCAATGGCAAACCTGTTCCATATTTCATAACAAAGCTTCACAGATACTGAAATATAATACAGGACATTTAATCTTCTTATTCAAGAGATAAAATATTCATTAGAAAGTCTTAGCCCTCTTTGTATTACGACTAAGCCGGTATGCTTTCAATAACGTGGCCATTCTCAGCTTGGCACAACCTTCTGAGGTAAAAAGGGGCGCAGCAGTGGGTTTCTTATAACGAGGTATCTGATATGATTGGTAAAACGAGAATCTCTGTTGATGTTGTGGTCCTATTTTGTCTAATGTAGGTTTTTGTTTTTACTGTGTTTCGTCGATGCGCAAGAATCCCAGTTTCATCTGGGTGAACTCGCTGCATCTTCGCCTCTCATCTTTGCTTCTAGGCCAAATAGAATTGAGGCTAAAAGGAAACACAGCCATTTCTTCTTCTTTTTTGCCCATAAGAGCTTTTCAGATTGAGAAGATAATTTTTGTACATTTAGGGCCAGTTTCACCGGTTACGGATAAAGTCTCTGATAGCCTATTAGGAACATATCTGCCAGATAAACTACAACTTTTGGTTTCACAGGTGTCGGATAGCGATATCTGGTAGATAAAGTATTTGTTAAGTTATCAGATGGATCAAGTGGCTGTTAAGGAAGTTATCATCTACATTATAGTACATTTCAAGTGGAGAAACATTGTTATTGCCTTTTAGGTGGTCATCTACCTGGTAACCGTGACCCCAGAACGTAAAGGGCTATTGAAGGAACACCCTGGATTTCAATCAGTTCTAGTCTGAACAGTTACTCCAGTCCCGCCCCGGGCATAACGGGGCCCCCCTCTAGAGTGCCAAAGCCTGCCGCGGGACTTACCGAAATACCGTGAAACTGGAACGTAAACGGCTATTGAAGGACACCGTGGATTTTAGTCAGTACAAGTCTGAATCGGGATCCCCTATTTTTTTAATATATTTTTTTATAAATGTACACAAAAAATTAAAACAATTAAAACCAAAAAGACATTCAAAATCATAGTAGATATACATAATCAAAATATCATACAAGAAATTCACAATAAAAATAAGACAAGACAAAAATGAAATTTTAGTCACAAAAAAAAAGGATTGCAATATTAATGGTTTACCATTTTAAAAAGGTTAAAATATAAAAACGTAACTTTAATAATAAACTTCCACAGTTCGAAACAAACAAAAGCGTCCAAAACAAACTCTGTAAACACAAAACAATTGATACATGCGTTTCGTTTCTATAAGCACATTTCGAATTAAAACATGTCGTTAATCATAGGCATCTTGCTAATTTCGGTCTATAATGATAAAATTATACCACAAAATGTAAAAAAGGTTGATTTGGATTATGTTGAACAAAAATTATTTCATTAATTAAGTTTTCAAAATTGTTTTCAAATGAAAATAGTTTTACGTAGTAGTGTCGAAACGCAAAAAAAGCGACGTTGCCGTTCCGCTTGTTATTAAGTGGCCAGCAAGTGGCCGGTAACTATCTACCAAATAAATTATCAGGAAGTTTAACGGTGAAACAGAAAAAAGTTACAACCAGCCTTTAAGTGGTAGATAGTATTAACTATCAGATAACTAACCGACACTTTATCAGTAACCGGTGAAACTGGCCCTTAGTATGACTCGGTTCAATCAATGTCTATGACCCGTTGGTTGGGATAGATTGCGGTGCCCTGAGGCTTGGCAATCTCTCAATATACAGCCAGACTTTTTCAATGAGTTAGCGACTCTGCTCCAAACGATACTATCGACATTAATGTTGAGCTATCGTTTTCAATTTGGTATGAAAATTTGAGCTATATATTGTGTAGCTTCCATTTTTTACAAATCAGAGCTATTCTTGTCCAATTCTTAGTGATCAAATAGGCAGTAGCTCCATGTAAAATAAGTTTATGCATCCGTAGGGCTGAACAGGGTCTAGTAATGTGACAAAAGGCTTGGTAGGTAATAATATTCTGGTTCATCTGATATCTTGAATCTATCGAAACACTCCGAAAAAAAAAATCATTCGATAATTGAAGTAATGAAATGAAACTAATAAATGTATCGAAAAACCCATAACGCTGTCAGCTGGTAATAAATATGCCAAAGGGCCGTTACCAGCTTGTATAGCAACGCTTAGTCTTTGCCCAAGGTAAAAGTCAGAAGGATCAAAATCAAGATCAAGGATCCAATGGATCCGTTCAACTTCCCCCTTTCAAGAAGTCTACCTAAATACGTTTGGGTAGCCAACAAGGTCTCCCACAACTGGGCAAAGGCCTCTTTTTCTATAAACCTCTACCTTGAACGATCTCTGGTCAACTTAACATTAACTCCAATTTCCAGCACAATTTGATACAGACTTAACAACAACATAACATACCTAATTATCACGAAGTTCGGCAGGTGGACTCGCGGCAGGGTCCTTAGCGCAGCTGATCGCGTCACCAACTGACTTGGTGAAAGTCCAGATGCAGGCTGAAGGCAGAAGACTCCTGCAGGGCAAGCCAGCCAGGTTCGCTAACTGCAGAGATTGTTACAAGATGCTGTATGCTGAAAGCGGGCTTAGAGGATTCTGGAGAGGTAAGATTGAAACCCTACTACTAAGATTGCTTTCTGGCTGTCCGTCTGTCAATAGGCTGTATCTCATAAACGGTGATAGTTAAACAGTTGAAATTATCACAGATGATGTATTTCTGTTGCTAGTATACCAACAACTATTAAAAAAAACCGGCCAAGTGCGAGTCGGACTCGCCTTTAAAGGGTTCCGTAGCAGCAAGTAACATTATATAGAAGTTGGTTGTAACTTTGAAAGATAAATTGCGGTTTACGATTTATGACGTATTAAAAAAAAAATGTAAGTTGGTACGCACAATATTGAGTGATTTACCATGTTATTTTAATATCATGGACTTCTTATAGGTTTTCCTATAATCTATAAGGAGAAAACTAATTTCTGTATTTTTTTCAAAATTTTAGGTTCAGTAGTTTCGGAGATAAGGGGGGGGGAATGGTCAATTTTCGTCTATTTTCTTGAATAACTTGGAAACTATTTATTTTAAAATTACAAAAAAATACATTTAAGATCTTCTCAACAAGACCTTTCATTTGATATGCCACACGATGCAGTTTTCAGAATTTTTTTTTTTAATTTTCCCCTTCCCCCCCAAAAATGTCCCCCCATATACAGATTTCATCTGCTCACGTCACACCTCTGTGTTTGGGTCACAGGAATTGATATGTGTACCAAATTTCAACTTAATCGGTCTAATAGATTCGGAGATAATTGACTGTAAGCGACGGACGGACAGACACACGAGTGATCCTATAAGGGTTCCGTTTTTGTATTCAGACGTACGGAACCCTAAAAAACAAAATAAAATAAACATTGGAAGAGGCTCCCATTCAACAGTCTTGATTTTTTTGCCTTTTTCATAGATAATCGTACAGAACACTTACTGCGCGAGTCCAGCGACTTATTTTATTTGTATGAAACATACGGGCCATCAGGCTTTTGAGGGCCGCCTGGCTCGCGACCGAGTCCAGCTCCAGTTTTATTATATTCCGTCGGTGCGCAAGAGTTCTAGTTGGCTCAGCTTTTATTAGTTCATATTTATTTGCTACCGAGCTAGATAGAGGGTAAGAGAAAATCAATTTCAACCAAATAAAAGAACGAACATTACACCGTATCGTGTCAACCCCATGATCTAGTCTAGCTTATTACGGAGTTTAAGGCTGACACACGGACTGCTTGAACAGTAAGCCGGTGATCAACGTACACCGCATGCTCGAGCACTCAGTGCATGTCTGGCGACTGATAGCTTGACCACACCGACCTCCCGAAAAAGTTCGACTGCTCATTCTTTTTTTATATATGGCCCCTCGTAGTGCAATAACTCTAGAAGGTTGATACTGCTTAACCGGGCAAACTGCTCGATTCCGAGAATGGTCGACTTTAATAAAACGGGCCGGATTATGACGTCTTAAAACCAGGCTTGTTCCAGTGAGTGAACGAGGTGGCGCTAGACGACTTGCATAGCTCTGTCTCTTTCACTCACTGGAACAAGCCTGGTTTTCGGACGTCTTAATACGGCCGCAAGACAGCTTATTCTGGATTTGTTACCACTCTCATGAGACCTATTGTATTGTAATCCGCGCCACCATGACTTGCGGAAAAGAGGTACTAGGTACTTTCATTTAATGCAATTTGATGTAATGACACTGCGCCGCGTCAAAAGGTCATGAGTGATGGCGCGGACTCTAGTAAAGTCTTCACTTAGACTATTGACAAAGTAAATCAAATCAATTCGATTTGTTGCATGTAAAAGAAAAAGAATTAAAAAAAAAACCGGCCAAGTGCGAGTCGGACTCGCCTTTAAAGGGTTCCGTAGCAGCAAGTAACATTATATAAAAGTTGGTTGTAACTTTGAAAGATAAATTGCGGTTTACGATTTATGACGTATTAAAAAAAAAATGTAAGTTGGTACGCACAATATTGAGTGATTTACCATGTTATTTTAATATCATGGACTTCTTATAGGTTTTCCTATAATCTATAAGGAGAAATCTAATTTCTGTATTTTTTTCAAAATTTTAGGTTCAGTAGTTTCGGAGATAAGGGGGGGGGCAATGGTCAATTTTCGTCTATTTTCTTGAATAACTTGGAAACTATTTATTTTAAAATTACAAAAAAATACATTTAAGATCTTCTCAACAAGACCTTTCATTTGATATGCCACACGATGCAGTTTTCAGATTTTTTTTTTTTAATTTTCCCCTTCCCCCCCAAAAATGACCCCCCATATACAGATTTCATCTGCTTACGTCACACCTCTGTGTTTGGGTCACAGGAATTGATATGTGTACCAAATTTCAACTTAATCGGTCTAATAGATTCGGAGATAATTGACTGTAAGCGACGGACGGACAGACACACGAGTGATCCTATAAGGGTTCCGTTTTTGTATTCAGACGTACGGAACCCTAACAATAAAGTCCAATATTGCTTGTTTTGTAAATACTAACGAAGTATTGTTTTGACGATTGACAATGACTCACCTGCCGTAGATCCATATTTATTGGACTTTCGTACGTGTGTATTTATGATAGATGCTATAACTTAGGTATTATAAACTAGATTTAGTGATAGCATCAACGTGCCAATTTATAAAACATCCCTAAGACGCCGTCATAACATAGAACCAAATTAATATTTGGTTATCTACTAACCTGCATTGGTAATATCTATCACGCTGGCTCCATGCCCTATGTAGGTAACAGTACCATCGTTTACTGACATCGATGGTCTAAGGATGGAGACAGTTTTTTTTTGTGTAAAGCTGTAAAATCATCAAATGAGTCCTCTCACCCAGGGCAGAGCGGGAGGGACTGTCAGACTCGTACTGACTAAAATCCACGGTGTCCTTCAATAGCCCTTCACGTTCCGGGTTCACGGTAATTGGTGAGTCCCGCGACCGGCTATACTAACCCTTAGTACTATTTCGTATTGATTTTGCAACAAAACCGTAATCGCATACGAAATCCCAAATCATAATCTGAGATTGGAACAATGCCCGATGAATAAATAGATTTATTTTAGGTTTCATACGCAAGCCTAGCTTAGCCGTTTATTTAGAAAGAATGTTTTTATTAGTATTTCTTTATTTCTTGGTGGACTGTATCATGTTCATTAAAGCCTTTGTCAAACAGACAGGCGTCGCGAATGCGAAGCGTGACGTTTTTATTTGTAATGTATGGAATTGTTTGAATCCAGTCACATAGAAGAGCGAAAGCGATCCGATAGCGTGACAGAATTATCGGACTGACGTCTCGCTTCGGTTCGGTATCGCTTCGGAAATGCTTCGCTTTCGCCAGTCTGTTTGACTAAGGCATAAAAATGATTTTTATGATGTTATTAATTATTTATGAACACAAAAGTCCTTACACAAACTTGGAACTGAGGGCTCGTGTTTTAGGTTACGAATTTTAAAAGCGTCGTATCTTCGCTAATTTCCACCACCTAACGTTATAAAGGAAAAAAAATAAGAGTCAATTTTTTTTTTAATGAATATCTATTGTTAAATATTATAGTTGATGCTAATAGATTTGAAACCTTTTACGTGGTGCAACATGAATATTTCCGAACAATAAACAATCCAACATCACACCTGTTTCCTCCAACGATTAGGCAGATGTCTGCTTTACCCTTTTAGGAAACCAGTGTATACCAGCTGTTAGCAGTGGACTACCATAGACAGTAGTTTATTTTAGTTCAGTTTATGGTCAGTAGACCATAGTCTCTTTTAATTTTTGTTTTGACGTTTGAAACTTTTTTGTAAGCCAATTTATTAAAAAATATATTTAATCATCATTCATTTGTATCCCTCGTCTAATTTCCTCGTGATTTTATTTCCAGGTGCCGTCCCTAACGTGCAACGCGCAGCCCTAGTCAATATGGGAGATCTGGCCGCATACGACTTCACCAAACAGTATCTAATGCGGGAGTTCGGCATGGCTGACAACGCGCTGGTGCATGCCGCCGCTGCATTCACGGCTGGTTTTGTTGCTGCCGTACTGGGCACTCCTGCTGATGTGCTGAAGACCAGGCTAATGAACCAGCCCGTGGGACCTGATGGGAGGTAAGAAAACTGAAGATTTTTAGACCACTGTTAAGACCGGGCCACACCAACGACATTTTGCGTTATTTTCGCGAAAATAGTCTTTAAATGTTCGTATAAACATCCTTTAACGGAATTTCCCGTTAGTCTGGGTCTAGTGTTAGCCATAGGATAGGCTTCCACAACACCGTCTTCCATCTTCCCCATCCAGTGAAACACAAACATTTAAGTTTTCTATTGAGATCGAAGGCCCTAGCATAAATTCTACGTATTTGGCCGCACTCGTACTTGAAGTATTGGAAAATAAAAAAGCCCCATCAAATTATCGTCGAACTTCCCGTTTACGTCACAAAAACTGCCGATATTTGGCTTCTCATTCATCATCAGCAAAGTTTGTACAAAAACTAAACCACAAAGTATTACAATTATTACATTGAAAAGGTACTGCAAAACAATCAGATTGTACGAAAGAAGAAAGGAAAACAACAGTATGAAAAAATTCAATGGCAAATATGTGTTATATTTTTGTTTGGAACTATGTTAATACGATTTTAGTTAGATAATTGTTATTTTAATTGAGCTATTAGCATAGCTTATACTCTTCTAATTTGATTATAATTAAACGCCGAATATACTCGTAATAATCTAAACTGCTACCACTAACTACTATGCCCACAAACGAGCTTATATCTCCAAACAATTAGTCGACCGACCGGCTAGACAATCGTAAGGTTTCATTAAAATCAATTTAGGGACCGTCACTCACAGTTTGGCTCTACCCCGAACGCCTCGCCAAAACAGGGGGAAGGGCAAACAAGGGGCGGAGGGCTACAGGGGTGAAAGTAATCAATACTTCATAACGGACAGGAATAACGACTGTTCCTCTATTTTTAAAAAGGAACCGTAGTTTAAAATACGCTCATAATTTTTAATAGAGAATGTTACCCAGTACGTTTAGAAACTTTGTTTTTGTCTTTGATTCACAAAAAGCATAAAATTAGTATTACAATCGTTTGAAAGAGAATTCCACCTTTTGTGTTCTGTTCTAAATGACCTCAATTACAAAGAGTGTAAAGTCCACGTTTTGTTACTCATGTTCATCGACCACACAGCTCATGTTGCTTGTAAAACATTTTAATAATTTAACGATGATCCATTATTACTAAAACACGTCATTAATTCCTATTATTTTCTTTGTTAATGATAGTTATGAGCCATCCTGTACGTTCATGAATACTAAATAAACGCGAGTTTTATATTTAAAACCAATTAACTCAAGCTGGTAACCTCATTAGGTAGTACAGTCAGTTTTATTTACATTATGATGTTGCAATAACATACAATTTTTGCATTTATTTATGCTCTTAAGTTGTCAGCAAAAAAAACTTCAGTACCGTGTTTTGTTTTTGTGTCGGATTCATTAGGTATGGTCCGTGTTGATAGTATAAATCTGTTCCCGTGGGAGTTGATATTTTATGGATTTGTTGTCAAGCACACAGTATCTAATGCCTACTTTTACGGAATGAGATATTGTATGAAACATTGTTTTTAATTGTAAGTCCTTTCTTCGCACATGATGTTTATTTTAATGAGAAAAAGATTTTCAATTATTATTTTATCGAAGAACTATTATTAGTACTAAAATTACTAACACGCCAAAACAGCTGACATTACAAATAAGACTGAAATTTCGAAAGGTTATTTTGGCCAGCTATTTACAGTATGTGAATATCTTCGTTACAATCGTAGGTACGCGGTCGAGGTCACAGGAACGAGGTCAAAGTCGCCTCGTGAGCAGCGAGTCGCAGGACGCGGTGCACGCTCGAACGATTTTGGGTACGGCGGTACGAGAACGCAACGATATAAATAAAGACTAATATGAATGAATTCAGAAGCAGATTCCGCCTTACCACAAAAAAAAAAGAAAAACATCTGTTGAACACTTGTCTAAAAAAACTGTCAACGTCAAAATGACATTTCACTTAGGGTTTTGCAGTTACACTTCTTTTAGATAAGCGTTTAAGAGATGCTTATCTTTTTTGGTAAGGCGGATTATGTTTTCCAAGTGGCACGTGGGCGTCTGCAGTCGGCAAAGCTGAGAGTTACGCTCAGAAACAACTCAAGCTGGCCGTCACCGCCAAATAGTACCTACAGACGCCAGCACGTCAACCTACCTGAATCTGTCAAATATTGCCAATCAAACATGAACCTTCTTGTTTCGTGATAAAGTTGATAATCTATTGCAGAAATTTGACAGATTTTGGTAGCTTGATGTGCTGGCGTCTGTACGTTTTCGATCGCGTTCGTATAAAGATTTAAGAATACCGTGTCATTCGGTTATTTCATGTGAAAAAGGAGTGTAAATAAAAACTTTATATATCATGGAATCAATAATTAACTATAACTATTAAGTGTCTTAAAATCAACAAAAATATCTTTGCAAATTGCCTTTTATTATGCCATTTTTGTTATCGTATAAGACAGGGTTTGTGCGACTCCTGCGCATGTAGCATGGCGATTCTATCTCTATTCTGCCAAAAAAAGACAAAGCTCTTTCTTCAATACAACTTGACTTGTTGACA
Source organism: Agrotis puta (assembly GCA_943136025.2). NCBI lineage: Eukaryota > Metazoa > Arthropoda > Insecta > Lepidoptera > Noctuidae > Agrotis > Agrotis puta. The sequence continues at coordinate 12,035,212 of OW964175.2, read as the reverse complement.
TGTCTTCTGCTCGAGCATGGCGCGACTCAATGACAATATAACCACTTGACCGCTCATACGGGCGACTCAGGCTCACGACACATCAATGGAATAGCACTTATATGAGATCCCGATACGAATGAATCTTTTAGTACTGACCAGTTGTTGGATCTGTGCACATTCCTTAATTTTGGAACCTGAAAAAACATTTATCGAATAAAACTGAAGCAAAAATGAGTACCTGTGCAATTAAATGGTGCGGGAAATCATCTAAAACATCTAGTTATAAAAAAGATGGTATATGTTTTCATCGGCAAGTAAAATATGTTTATATTTATTTACATTATTGGTAATTAGAGGGCTCAAGCTAAACTGGTTGGTTACGAAAAAAGGATTACGCGTTGATGTCTTTTGGGATACCGCGTTGATGTCTTTTGAAAAGTCCTTTACTTTCACTAGAATATTAGATAAGTCTATCTCTTTCTATCCATAAGTACTTTGTGCTGTGTGCTGAAGTGATGTGACAACTTAAAACATTGTTGATAAATTATTTAATCGATAATTTCTAATGGTAAATAAAAAATAATGTTATTTTTCACGTTTACATTTTAGATTTCCAAATATTCCGGAAGTTAAAGAAAAGTGGATTAGTGCCTCTAACAGGGAAAATTGGTTTCCAAAATATTATAGCGTCATTTGTTCAAGGCATTTCACAGCTGATTGCTTTGAAGCTTTAAAGGACCGACGCCGTTTGTTTAGTTTATTATGATTTTCGTTTAATCTTCATTTATTTCTCTACATACAAATCAACATTGAAAAAAGCAAAAGAAGACTTAATTGCCATCGATTTTATCGATATCGATATTATTGTTGCTGGATTTACTTGTTATCACTATTCTTACTGACATTGTTGCATCAACCAATCACAACTACCGCGGGCCGAGGAACGGGGGAAGACGCAATCCCCCGGCCCCGGCCCGCGCTGGTGAATCGTGTGCCTAGGCGAAATCGCTCTATGAGCTCTCAAGTGGTTTTAATTCTCTTTGGCGCGACTTGTAGACTCGCTTTTTATAGATAAAAAGACTTATGTTTTCTTTCCATATCAACGGCGCAGTAGATAGTGATGTAGATATTCTACTGAAATAGTAATACGTGCAACAATGAGCGAAAAATGCTCATAAATAATAAAAACTAGTGAGCCAAACTGAATGAAATTGTTGTGCGACCAAATTACAAGTAGGTATATTGCATCTAACAAAAAAAGAATCACATAAATAGGACCAGACACCTCGGAGAAACCGGTGTACCTATATATATAAAATAATCAGACCGAATTCAGAACCTTTTCCTATTTGAACTCGGTTTAAAATAGGCATTATTTTAAAATAGGATTGACATAAGTTGGCTGTTATGTATCTCTTGATAGCCTACAAATTATAAAATGACTTAACAACTGAGTGTGCTCAATGCTCAAGTGTAGTTACTCAATTAGCTCTGCTAATTAGGTCTACACAGGCATTAATAAGTGCGACCTATTAGAAATATATAGTTATCGTTTACACTACGATCCAGGTTGTACCAAAAATCACTAATTGCTTTCAGTAGCTATGAATGGTCTTTGTTTTTGTCAATCATCACCGTAAGACAGGAACAAACATACCCACACTACACTAGCGCCTTGTTTGCATGGGGTATCCTCACATACTTCTTTCGGCTCAGTAGGCAGTACGAATTCAGCAATCAAGTTTTAAATAAGTATAATTGAGTTCTTTAGGGCCAGTTTTTTTATAGCATTCTTTAAAAAAAAGCATTTTAACTAAAAGTTATTAAAAAATCTGAAAATCCATACTTATAACTTTATTTTCTCCATTCCAGGGGCTTATCATACAAAGGCATGATCGATTGCCTACAGCAATCAGTGAAGAACGAGGGAATACTATCAGTGTATAAAGGTTTCCTACCTCTGTGGATGAGGCTGGGACCTTGGGCGCTCATCAACTGGATAGCCTTCGAGAACATCATGCTGGCTATTGGCGGACAAACATTTTAGTTTCCTGTGGTGTTGTTAGCTTCGCTCGAGAGCGTAGTCGGGGTGAGATATGACCACAGAATAGATAAAAGAGGTTAAGGTTACTTACCAGTGAAAAGAAATTCCGTCTCAAGCTCTACTACACCTCTGGCTTCTTTTTGTACGTTATGATAGCGCAAGACGGCATTACCAATATTTTCCACGGAACCTCGAACGGTGTAAGAGCGTGACTATAGACTGGTGAAGCCACTTTCCGTTGTTTCTAAACGCTACTTCAATTGCCCCGCCCAGAAAGCCCTCCTAACCTCTTTAATCTATTCTGTGGATAAGACATATTGTACCTATTTCTTGAGGAAAGGAAAAGAAGGGTAGCTGGTCAGCTATATTTTGCAAGGTTTTCTTGTTACATCTGACAAATAAAATATGTGGATATAGTCCGCGCCATGACTTAGTCTTTTTGACGCGACCCTGGTGTCTGTCATTACATCAAATTGCATTAAAAAAATATAGTCCACAGGTCATGAGTGGTGGCGCGGACTCTAAGAGGAAAGGACTTGCCAGGGTACTCTGGACATTCTGAAGTGTTTCAGTCATGTTCAGTAATAATCTTTACTCTTACGAATTCTGGCTACGTTCATACTTCAGTTCCTGAATATATTATGCTTGTAAGTGTTATATAATAAGGTCGTGGTGCTAGAAAATAGCTAGCAACCTCGTTACCTCTTTTACTAGAACAATATAATTGAAACAAATAGTTAATTATACAAAAGTGTTGCCACCTAAAAACAATGTGAAATGGTAGAAAATGGCACATAGTTATGTACCTATGAATTGTTTTGTAGTAGAAACATTTTTCGCTATAAAATAGCTACTTGAATGAGAATGATACTAATTTTTATGCTTATATAGATCACGGATTCTTTAGCGAATAAAAAAAAAACACAGCGTTAGTTCGACCGTCCGCTGTTATGCAGGATGGCGCACGAAGAGGTTTCCACGCTTACTAACTTGCACACATTCGTGTTGGCCTAGAAGTAGACTAAAGTGGAGTGACTTTGATAACTAATGCCTGTATACATTTACACTGTGCGACACTTAACGCCTGACTGAATGTGGACTGACATAGACACCCAGACATGAGTTTTTTATAGGAATAAAACAGGTAGACCACTCACGTCTGCTTTGAAAAATAATATGAGCGCTACCGCTTTTCTCTTGTGCCACAGGTTTCAATGTGTGCGTTACCCAAGCAAAATTATGTGCTGTAAAAATATTAGGACTATAATAAACAAATGTTATGAGGATCAATTACTTTACTAATTGCGAAATTAATGTGAATTCTAGTTTAAATGTTATTAGTTTTTGCCAGGGTAACGTTTCACAACATTACTCCTGCAAAATCTGTTTTTCTGGAATAACTTTTAAACTAGAATTCGCACTAATTTAAAGTAATTGCACAACATTTTGCCTGGGTAACGCACACGGTTTTAAAGGGCACTCTGAATGGGTCAAACTAAAACGGGCATAACTATTTTCTGACTGCCAATCAAATTGTTAATTGATAGCATGTTTGCAGGAAGTAGAGGAGACAAATGGCTATGATAAAATTAAGTTTCAACATTTTATTTTTGTTACTATTTAATTTTATTTAGATTTTTATATTGTGATGGTTTTATTTTTATGACGACATATAATTTGCACAACGAAAATCCTAATAATATTATAAACGTGAAAGTTTGTGACGATGTATGGATGTTTGTTACTCTTTCGCAAAAACTACTGAATGGATTAGGATATCATTTGTTTCACAGATAGTTTATAACCTGGAACACATAGGATTAGTTCATTCTGATTATAAGTTACTGTGGATAATTTTCGAGTTAAAACGGGTGAAGCCGCTGGCAACAGCTAGTGTAATATATTTATTTACTTAATCCTTTAATTTATAGATCTTGGTATAAGAATGTCTAAGCTTGCACCCAAGTCATCTCAATGTAGATGTTTAAAAAATATTGTTATAGCTCAACATATTTGTTATATCACAGATAAACGGATATCTTATTTCACAGTATATTATTATTACATTTTCAAAAATTGAGCTGAACATTTATTTATTATGTGTAATATAATTACCGATTTGAATATTGTACTAGAACAACCAGACATTGAAAAAGTATTTTGCTTCTTTTTTTTTCACTAAAAATTTACATTTTTAAACCAGTGATGTTTGGTAAATTGTGAATTGAGGTATCCAAATGTATTTATTGTTGCCAAAGGTGCTATTATAATAGTTAAGATGTAAATGCGTGCAGCAAAAGCTAAAATATACCGGTATTACATAAATACATTGATAAAATATACTAAAAATAATCGTAAGTAGACAAATGTATAAAATATATGAAAATATTTTAATACACAAAAATAGAAATCACAATTTCATAGATAATGTATAACACAAAGTATAATATGCACATTGTTCTGTGAGTGATTGTGTGCGTTTACACATATAGAAAGGTTGGCCGACGCTTCTATAAATAAATACTGTGATTTACTCGTTACTTTAGATATAAAGCCAACATGTGTAATAATCCTACAGTGACGCACTGCAGGTATTAATAATGAAAAGATATAAAAAAATGCGAATGTGTTAACTGATCTATTTGAAAAGGCGGTGATAGACCTAGCATACATTTGTAACAAAAAGGCTAGAAGTTCAAGTTTATCAATGTCAAAAGATAATAAGATACAGTGTGTATGCACTCTATGGGCGAGTATTTTAAAAGTAGCTTTACGGTCATGTTAATTTGGTAATTGTTACAATTGTGATGTTATTATTAAAATAAATTATTGTAATTGTTGAACACAAACTTTCATTCACAGGTGCTAAAAATAAAACTAAAAAAATATAATATTAAATTTATTAGTAAAAAATATTATACATCTTCCACATTATTGGAGAATTATAACTTAAATTATTTAAATATTTGATTATTATAGATTATAGCACTTCCGATTTATTGAAACTTGCCTTTATGCACTTACTTGTCACTATAGCTATAAGCACAAATAAGGGGCGTTACGGATCTGTATCGCAGTTGACACTCGCAGCGAGCACGTTACATACGGAGCTGTACCACACTTATACTATAATTACACACAGTTTAAATGCTTCGATGAAAGGGAAATTCTTTAAACGACATGCACGGTGAAATACTCCTTACATTAGATGTCCGCTTACCTCTAATGATTTCATCTGCCTAGGGATATCAGAGTTCGTCAGTAACGATATAACTCTATCATGTTTCCATAAATATAGTAATTTTGGGTACAATACAATAACAAAAATAAATATCTACATTGGATCAACGATCACACAAAGTTTTTATTAATTTCAAGTCTTGACTAAATGTTAAACGCTAACTAAGTACAATGACACGCGTGTGTCACGATGTGACGTCACTCCTGACGAGCGCGGCGGTCGCTGCCGACTGCCGCCCACTTACCTTACCGTTCAATTACTTTACGTTAAACATTTTCTTCAATAGATCGTAAATGGTAAAATACGTACAGGTAACGAATTTGCGCCAAACTAACACGTCAAAAGCTATCAAAAAGCATGTTACAACATACATATATCATTATATAAAATACATCGCTCATTTTCATCTGTTCATTCAAAAAATCGTCGAACATAAAACAATTGCAGATTTGTGAAAAACAAAATGTTCGTGGCATTGTAAATTGTGCGCAACACAAACTGTTGTTAGCTGACTCTGAACAGTCTAAACCTAACGAGAGTTAAGCTTTTGGGGGACGCTACCAGTTTTTATTCTACATGATTACTGTACCAGATTATACACTGTTGTATACCAATAAAAAAAAATAAGATCGAAATACATGTAAACCGAACTTAAAATTATCACTTAACTAAAGTATAAATGGTAAATATTTTAATAATGAGCATTAAAGACTAATACAGGGATAAATAATGGTCATACTTTAAAAATCACATCAAATAAGAAAATCTATATACTTGTAGGGAGTAGTCAGTATGGACTGATTTGATCCCTTTTACCTTTTATTACTAAACATATATTTCAAAAAACTACAAATAACATTCTGGCACGTTTTCGAGGATAAAATAATTCACTCTCATCCAGCGGTCGTCACAATATAAAATGAGAGGACAATATAATAAATTCGTCACAGAACAATGAATACAATGATACACGACACAAAACTTTTGTACTACCAAATTACATATCCACAAAGTATTGCAAAAATCAAGGCAGTTTCAACACGCGACAAAATTGGACATTGACGATTACGCGTAAATTATCGTTATAAATTATTACATTAATTAAAATCATCGTAATCAGCTGTGAACACGAAGCACCATCTCGTCAAAACATTATATAAAAATCAAACTTCATCCGAGCGAGACATTGATGACACTTTGTGCCTGAACCATAACTCGTGATCAAAAACGTTAAAATCGCATCTTTTTAAAAGTGTGTAGTAAAACTGAGAAAACTATAACGTTTTCAAATGTGTTTAGTTTTACTTGTGTGTGTGAGTTATTGATATGATGTAGGTCGGCGAGTGTGATCGATGTCGGGCGGAGCGCGCGTGGTAGCGGCGTAGAGAGGCAAGGGCGAGCGGCGCGCGGCCACTATGACGAGTGGTACGCCGTCACGTACGACGCCGGGAACAGGCCGCGCCGGTGTGCTATCTCGCCCTGGAATTGTATATTACAATACTGTTATTTTCTTAATCGGAACACTAGAATTCATGGACAAAAACCTTTGTCTAGTTGTGGGTGGTACGACGCAGTTACAGTAACATATTTTTAGATCCTACTATATAGGTCGCTAGGCCAAGTCAATGTCAGTGTGACTACATTACTACCAATGATGTTCAGTGTACAGCGAACAGTTGAAAATGTTAGGAAGGATCCGTAAAATGTGGCGCAGAGACACGGCAAGAGAACTTCAAGTAGCAATCAAAAGATTGAGGAAATAAGTAGTTTATGTCATTTCATTCAGGAGGTTCGTTGGACTTGTCCTAACCTTCAAATTCTGCTGCAGTGCAGCATTCAGGAGCAATGAAAGGGGTCCCAGCAACCTCTGATTAAGGATGTGTTCCCATATTCAACGACAGATTAAAGCTCATAACGGTCATGGATTGATTGGGGAATAATATAGTTTTTCGAGAATTTTCCATTACAAATTTCTTAATCGCTGTCTAGAATTGGTTAATATTCTGTCTCAGACGACCTGAAATTTTGGTAAAGAACAGACTGATTGAAATTATTACATTTTAAAAAATGTATAAAATTCTAGGGTTATATTTCAGGAGTACTTAAAAACCCATTGAAACGGAGAAAAACATGTTATCGCCTGAATCCTTCTCGGAGCAGGAGAGCCTGTCAAACTCGTACTGACTAAAAATCCACCCTTTTTCTCAAGTTGCCCTTTGCGTTCCAAGGTCACGGTTACCTTTACAAACGGTCCCGCGAAAGAGTGTGCACCTGTGTTTGCGCACATGTCATTGGCTAACATCCGCCGAGATTGGCCGTCGCGACCGAATACGAACAGGATGATTATTAGCTGATATATATTAGAAATCATGTATCACATACCTGCCACCAATGCTGATCGGAGCGGTCAGTGACCGTGATGACGTCACCGCGCCTGAACTCCAGCTCGCCGGCCTCCTGCGGAGTGAAGTCGTACAGCGCTTGCACCAACATCTGAAATAGAACAACGCGCCTATTTAATTGTGTACATAACAATCAATCAACTAGATATTTCGTTATTCTTTTATATGATGATCTGTGAAAGTGGAATGTATTTTCGTGCTTGTTGCATAATATACAGTAATACCAAAGGATTAGGCACCGGTGTTACAAATTGTATAGCCACCTTTTGCCAGTACTGATACAAGAAGTAACATCAAATAAATAATAAAACCATGAGCCTATTTTCAACAACTGGGTACGTACCCCGGCCTAAAAGGACATGAGTATTTAGACTTGGATTCCCGCCATCTTTAGCGTGTCGTTAGTTGTTTGCATTGACTAGCTTAACGATGACATAAATTACGTATTTATTTTTATTTAGGACATTCTTTCTAACGCCTACAACAGGCCAGTTGACATCATCAAAAAACTGCAAATATATTTAGTCCGTCATTTAATAGTCATTTATTAGGTCAACGAATATGCACAAAGATGAATGGCATCAAACCTCGGGAGTGGGTGGCGTGATGTATTGTAAATTTTAAAAGCGTCGTATCTTCGGAAAACTAAATCTACTCCAATTAGGTGAACTTTAATCCCAATACATAAAGACAAGGGTATAAAATCAATAAATTATCACACACATGACAAACTTCCACCCTTTTCAATAATTTGCATAATGAATTCGTTTATCTCGTCTCGTTGAAGGGGCGAGAATAGGACGTAAGGCGTGTCGACAGCCGCATTAAGGCTGGGGTTCGATTGAGGCGGAGCGGAGCAGAGCGGAGACGAGCTGTGCCGCGATTCAGCAATCGTGTGATTGCTGAATCGCGGCACAGCTCGTCTCCTTTCTGCTCCGCTCCGCCTCAGTCGAACCGCAGCCTTAAGTTTTAGCCGGATTTGTATATAAAATAACAAGGTTTTTTCTTTTATTCAAAAATTCTTAAGGTTCTTCATTTAAAAATAACTGACGAGGGTTTTTTATTTATACAACTGGAATGGACATTTTCTCATAGACAAGGGATTTAGCTCAAAAAGAGGTTTTATAAACGAATAACAAATTTTCTATGTTAACATAGCACAAGTTTCTCAGTATTACAAAGTTATTTATGTTATTCAAAATAATTCAACCTGGCAATAATGTAGTTACAATAGAAAATGCATTCCACTAGCCACGGGCAAAACACACCAACAATCCTAACAAATATTATTAAATGTGAACGTAACCATGAATAAATAAATGACCCACTGAATAAATTTTTATAAAATGACAAGACTTTGGAGAAGGCAACATTATTTACGAAAAAAAACAAAACTTGAAATGTATTTAATACGGCATGAATTTGTAAATCGCAATACAAAGTTGTTCACGCGCGCGAAAAGAAGCTAGTACACAAATATTTGTTCATATGTGTAAAACCAATTGGAGCTATTAGTTTAATGGCGTGTACACAGTATTGGTACCAATTAAGATAATTGGACAGATCCAATTAAGTAAGTGTTGGTATGAATTAGCACTTTAGACCCAATTTCACCAAACTCTATCTAAACAGACATCAGATAATGAGCGATTAAAATTAAGGATTTGACGCTGTTCAGCAAACGGGCGCCCCTGAAGAGCCAAATTACTGGCTGGGGTCGCGGGACTGTTTTGTAAAGTACCACCGCAAATACAGCTGAAGGGACCTCAGAGCTATCTCAAGGAAACTCAAAGCAGGGGTCTCATTTGATAATAAATTTTCCAACCTAAAAAAAAGCGTAAAGTCCGTAGGTGAAACGGACATAAATCAATCGTCCTATTGAACAACAGTTCAATGATGAATCGGTTATCGCAGAACAGTTACAGAACCAGGATCAAGGGATCAGAGATCGTTAGAGCGAAAGTGCTGTTATCATAATTAAAATGAGTTATCCGGGGATTTATCTAACCAATTAAGGAAGTTATGGGATATCATGGTGAACAAAGGAAAAACGAAAATAGAACAGATACGAAAGAAAGTTGTGGAGAAAACCATTCCACTGAGATAGCTCAGGGGCCATATTATGACGTCTTAAAACCAGAATTGTTCCAGTGAGTGAACGAGGTGGAGCTAGACGACTTGTATAGCTCTGTCTCTGTCACTCACTGGAACAAGCCTGGTTTTAAGACGTCATAATACGGCCGCAGGTATGTTTTACTAAAAACACGGTACAGCTGTTGCCTGGTGACAACAACACATTTTGCGACAAATCCAATATACAATCTTTACTGTTACGTTACTAGCTATCGCATAAGAGCCTTGTTACAAAGTATTACAGACACCTTATAATGAAACTAGCTTTTGCCCGCGGCTTCGCTCGCGTAGAATTTGGTCTGCCCCATTAAGTTACGTGACATTTTTTTTTAATACTTATATTTTTTTATGTAACTTGACATCGTACATCCCAAATTTCTAACTTCAAAATTAGTTTCCATACAATCTTTGAACACCTATACCTAATATTTAGAGGGAATCTCTTGAGGGTGGAACTATCTAAATTCCTTTCTAAGTGCTCATTATTTTAGAGGGCCAAAGCCTGCCGGGGTCGCGGGACTTACGAATTACCGTGACCCCGGTACGTAAAGGGCTATTGAAGGACACCGTAGATTTTAGTCAGTCAAGTCTGACAGTCCCTCCCGCCCTGCCCTGAGTGGGAGGACTCATTTGATGATTTTACCACGATAAAAAAATAATAATAACAGAACTCTGCAAATTTCGAAATTATACCAGTGGTTTCTTCATCAATCTTTACCTGTATGGTGTGTTTATAAAAAGTAGCCCTATGTCCTTCCCCGGGCTTGAGAATATCCTATCCAGCACAAACGGATTACTAAACACTGACTAATAAACAGGTCGGACCAATGTTACTTGCATTTAATCACTACATAGTAGAAAACAACGTAGCTTTCTTTGTCCCGTGTAACGATCGAACTCGTGTAACGATCGACATCATTGCGCGATCACCGCCATCTATCGAGCATAAGGACCACTCGACATATAGTACTAATAGAATTATCTATACTCCGTTAATCATCTGCCTAGCGTTTTTCCCAATTATATTGAGGTCGGCTTCCAGTCAAGCCAGATGCAGCTGGATATCAGTATTTAACATGGAGCGACTGCCTGTCGGACCTCCACAACCCAGTAACTGGGTAATACGATACCCCATGGTAAGATTGGCTGTCAGACTTTAGAGCTTCTGACAGTAACGACTGTCAAAGATCTTCAAATGACAGCTGGGACCAACGGCTTTACGTGCTTTCCGAGTGCTTTTTACCCATCCACAGACCAACCTCGGCAAGCGCAGCTTAACCCGTAAAAATATATATAATAAAAAAGTTTTTATTTTTCGTTTTTTAGTTAAAATATTCAACCCAAATTCTTGCCAAATACATATAATATAATCCGTAGCACTGGTAATAACATCCCTCATGTACACAATAAGCTAATAAAATTCCCTATCTCAAAAACTACTGAACCGATTTTGATGAAACTTGCAGTATTCCCTAAGTTGAACGATACCTAGCACAAAAAAAAATTAAATTGGACGTGAAGTTCCGGAGATATGCGAACAATGAATCAGTCGATGCCTACTCCTTACTGTTAAGGAGTTGTACCTTCCATCATCAGCTCAGCTACATAAGATAATGATTACCATACGCAAGTACTTAAATTACTTCATAAGATTTACGAAAAACGATGCGTGGGCCTATAAAATTTGAGGGTTGCCCTCGATTTCTCCAAGATCCAATCATCAGATCCTGATTTGGTGACAATGGAACCACACGGGAAGCACCAGCTTTCAAACAAAAAAAGAATCATGAAAATCGGTTCACCCAGTCGGTCGTAATGCGGTAACAAACATTAAAAAAAAAATACAGTCCTCCTTTTTTTGAAGTCGGTTAAAAACTATCCTATGTCCTTTCTCAAGTTCCAAACTATGTCTGTACCAAATTTAACACTAATCGGTTCAGTAGTTTAAGCGTGAAGAAAAGACAGACAGACAGACAGACAGACAGACAGAGTTACTTTCGCATTTATAATATTAGTTAGGAATTAGGATTAATTATAAACTAAACAGCGCTTTAAGAAGTCATAACACACAAAACCAATTAATGAATAGAAAGCCATATACGAAGGTACACGTACAAAAGTATACGTGCAAAAACAGCGTGAAAATTTTCACTTTCCTTATTAAGTACTATTAAGTACTGATACGTCAATGCGTGGATCGAAATACGCAATACCTACTCAATAGTGAGTCACAAGATAATGTATTCAGCAATCATCCAATGAAATGCGATGGCCCGTTAACTCATCGTGGGAAAACTTCAGAACTTATTGTGACAAACATTATCATTTATGCGTGTGCATGTAAGTAAAATGAGCGGTTTTGGAACGTCAATCATTATGGTAAGTGTTGAGAATGTGTAGTTAAGAAAATTCAGCCTGTACATTACAGTGTGTACAATTATCCAACTGGGCGTAGATGGCTATATCCAAAAGTATGTGAAATATCGAAAAATTTTGAAAGGAGTCTCGAGGCCGGTCTTGACTAAAACTGCATCATTGGATTTTATCTATCCAGGAATAGAGTGTTTTTTTTTTCTTTTCTAAAATCAACAGGTTCGATTCCTGACCAGGAAAATGATGACGCCATTATTTTGTTAATGGCCGCTTGCAAATGAAGTCCTAATGGCGCTTGCGCTACAAGTGTCAAGTATGCCTAAAGAGTGTATGTCTCCATTATACCTCGCGTCCCCGTTTATACACTGTTCCCCTACTCGATTTAATTAACTTGAAGTAAACAACACGGCCTGGAAAATGGATTTTGAAAAGGATTGGATAATAAACTTTGATTTATAAAGAAAAGGTTCACTCTCGGGTATGTCTGACATGAGAACGCCATCAACTTAACTGTTGATGGGACTTGAACTTTTTTCCCGTGGAGGTGAAAAGTATAAGACAAGAACAATATTCATTTGACCGATATTTTTCAGAATTATAAACTTTTTAATATTTATCTTTTATTACATAGACAACGGTCAAATGAATATTGTTTTTGTTTAATACTTTTCAGTGCGCAATTTTTTCGTAGTCGGGTTTTAGTTATTTTTTTGTGTGAACGCGACAATCTCAGAAACTACTGGTTTTAAATTTAAAAAAAAAAATATGTTAGATAGTCCATTTATCGATAGTCCATTTATCAAGGAAGGCTATAGGGTATATAACATCACGCTGCTGCCAATAGGAGCTGAGCAGCGGGGGTGAATTAGCGTGGCACTGTATCTTATAGAGCTAGACTTAAATAAAAAAACACAACGACTAAGTAACAGTTACCCATGTTGAAAAAAAAAGGAAATAAAATATGAAACTTAACCTGCATTTTTCTATTAAACCCAAGCATTGTTGTCTAGTCTAAACCGATCCTAAGTTCCTGTTCTGCCTAATTTAGGAACCACCCAAATGAAACGAACGATGAGTAGTAGCGGCTTTTGAAACATGCTAGTGTAAAGGAAATTTTAATGTCTAATATTGAGTAACTAGCTGTTCCCCGCGATTTCACCTGCTGCTGGACTCCTGTTGGTCTAAGCGTGATGTTATACAGCCTATAGTCTTCCTCGATAAAGAGACTATCCGATACAATAAGATTTTTTCAATTCGAACCAGCAGTTCCTGATATTAGCGCGTCAACTAAACACGCTGTTCAGCTTTATAAAATTAGTATAGATTTAAAATTCTTATTCTTTAGTATGACATTTCTGGTAGGTGTACATCTTTGTGTTGCCTTTCATTGAACCTAACTATACTTTTATAAATGCGAAAGTTGGTAAGGATGGATGGATGTTAGTTACTCTTTCACACGAAACCACGTTAAGTATTTGGATGAAAAGTACACAGATAGTTCATAACCTGGATTAACACGTCTATCATGTACACGATACGATCCTGAGGATATTTTTTAACATGCACTATTGCGATGCCGCTGTTAACAGACAGTATAACATAATTAGGACAGATCTGGCAGAATGATAAAAAAAACTGTCATATACAAAATTCCCGTTCATAAAAACGAACCGTTATACAAATCATCGCAACTCCCTATCAATTGGAGGAGGCTACCACTAGTAACCGAGATTATAGGAACACGCAGTGACCGGGTTATTTTTGTTACTTATCAGGGTCACAGCGGCCGCTTTATTTACATAGACACATCGCGGTTCCACACATAAATGTATTGAACGTTGTATAAATTGTATTAATGGAACCGGGAGCGACGAAAGGGTATTTTCCTTAGTAACATAAGTAACATATACATAGTAACATATTTACTAACCTTTACCTTTTTGTATGAAAACCGCTTTCATGACTCATGTGCGAAGTCTTTTAATATTTAATTCCATGTAAGTATAACGAGCCTAAGTCCTGTAGATCTTTTATTAATTTGAAGACCGTTATGTAAAGAAAGGCAATTTATTAAAAGCTCAGCTTTATTCAATTTGATCTCTTAACGATTCTGTTATGACTTAAAGACAATGTTATTATTACGTGATTGATTAGCCAAAATATTACTGAAGCATTGAAATTGAAGATAATTCCCGCACTGCCCTTTATGTTCGAATAATTATATGAAACCTTATTTATGGAGACTGCCGTTGAAATTGCACCGAGATTCATGGACCATAGACATTCGAAATTTTACTCTTTACCTCCTTTGGCTTCGCGTGATATACCATAGAATATATCTGTAGCTAATTTTCTCATTACTATGCGCTTCACGAACATAAACAATTACATCGGTTAACAAATTATCGACACATAACTATCAATTCTTTACAAATTCCCTGAATGTTCGGCTGTCGAAAAAATTCTTAATAGTATCGTAAAACGGACCTCAATGCATAAAATGGTTCATGTCGAGTCGTCTTACAGCCACAACTGGTAAAGAATGGGTGCTAATATCAGATAATATCTTTTCCCAAGGTATTACACAAGCAACTTGTCTTGTGCAACAGTCTAGGGATTGAACGGCGAGATTCCAGTCTAAAATATACAAGCACGCCGCGATTTAAGCCAGCTGTGTTAGGTCACATTAAATCTCTCTTTTTACCGCATTCGTAAATACTGGAATTACCTTGGACGTCTGTGGTGTGTTAGAAAAACTTTTATACGCAATCGAGTATTCGTTATTCGCTTATTAGAAACTTGGTAATTGGGAATTCTGCTAGGTCCAGTAGTTTCGGAGCCTATTCAATACAAACAAAAAATCAATCTTTCCTCTTAAAAAATACTATGTAAAAGTAAAATCATCAGCCGGAAGACGGTACTTTTTTTTAATTTTTTAATGCGGTAAAATCATGAAATGAGTCCTCCCACCCAGGGCAGAGCGGGAGGGTCTGTCAGACTCGTACTGACTAAAATCCACGGTATCCTTGAATAGCCCTTTACGTACCGGGATCACGGTAATTCGTGAGTCCCGCGACCTCGACAGGCTTTGGCCCTCTAGAGGGGGGGAATCCCCGTCATGGAAGACGGTAATAGGTGAACTAACCGACAACGGGTTGGAAGACATTTTAAAATAATTTAAAGTAGGGTATTAAAGATCGGGAAATACGAAACAAGGAACAGTATTAGGTAAATCAAATACCAGTTGCATACGTTATATATGCGAGCGGGTAATACCATGCGAGCGTCAATTGAAAAGGAAAAACCATACCAACAAACATACGGGCGCTTATTCATAATATAATATTGGTTATTGGAAAAATATCAAGTATTTTGTAAAAGGTATCATCGGAGTAGTCATAAATATGAACAACTTTTACTACGACACCTATCAGAAGTATGAAAAAGAAACAGCTGATCCCTACATTTTTTCTAGTTATTTTATATTGGACATTTTTCACGTAGAAAAGTGACTTTTCAGGCAGATTTTTGTTTTTTTTTTTGTTTTGTAATAATAACTATCCTATGTCCTTTCTCAAGTTCCAAACTATGTCTGTGCCAAATTTCACACAAATCGGTTCAGTAGTTTAGGCGTGAAGAAAAGACAGACAGACAGAGTTACTTTCGCATTTATAATATTAGTTTGGATATTGATTTTTTACTGGATGGACACTTTTAACTTGCTATATCGTTCTCACATAATGTTCTACCTCAAAATGAATGATGTAACAAAGGTTTTGTAATAATTTTGGCGATCTGAAAAGTGTTCGTCCATGGAGATTCATGCCCGTTCTTCTCCATAAAGATCTACTCTTGGGAATAGGCATCTACGGCACTTTCACAGTTATTATATCTTGTTACTGGGACTGTAGCATCATCATTTTGGAGTATTTAATGATACTTTTTATACTTTTGACAATTCAAAAGTGCCTGTAACTGGTCGACTTGAAATAAATGATTCGATTTGACAAACACAAGTACGTAGTAAAAAAATAAGTATTACGTTACGTTAATACGTTTTTAACCGACTTCAAAAAGATACAACGCTTCTAAAAATCACAAACCGTCACTCGGTCGGTACAATTTTGAAAGCGCCACAAGCCCCGACTTCCGAATTTGGAAGCGTTTTATGTTTGTCAATACACATTGGTCAAAAAAAAATACGTGTCTATTATTTTTCAATATTCTAACTGACGGACTAAACAGATTTTCAATTTATTAATGCAGTAAAATACCCTATTGTGATGAAACTTCGGTGGGTTCTTCAGCCTAAAACATCGTATGCCTGGTACAAATAGCTGCATTATAAATAAAAAATGATTTAAGAGAACTCACCTCTTCTGGAACAACATCTCTGAGCTTGACATCCTGCAGGCGGCTAACTGAAGCAGTACGATGATAATCAACAAGCTCGTTGAGAGAATTAAACTTTACCACCCACAGGAAGAATTTGCTCGACGCATCCCGAAGCACTTTGAAATGCTGCACACCATCTGGACATCTGGAGAAACACGGAAACAATAATTAAATGAAAATAAAAGTTGGTGAAATTGGAAGGTAAATTAGGACAATGCCTTTAAGTACTGTAATCACAAGTCTCGAGAAAAGACAACTTAGGAATTTACAGTGTAAAGAGATAGGGAAACAGCATCCCAAAATAGCCCCCTATCTACAAGCGATAATTTCGGAGACAGTAAATTTAACTAAGACAGTTGGCTAACCTGGTCATCAGTTAAGGCTAATATCAGGATGATTAATAAGGAATCCTGCTTACAACAGTTTCTTTTGGTACTGACTAATACTACTACAGCTGTTGATGATGTAAATCATCGTATCGATAAACGATCCGTAGCCTTGTGGCATAGATTACTACTATCATTTTTTAGAACACTATGCTTCATCGATACCCAGAATCCTGCGATGATACAACAGCAAACTAAAAGACCGTAAGCTCATGCGCTCGACTTTTATAAAATGAGTTGAACGGGAGAAGAATAGCGGCTCAATCGACATTGTGCAAGGTTAACAATAAATCATCAAGATAACTTGACCCGTCTGATACCGTTTCAATGCAATTTTTACCAAGTTTTGACCCCTGCATATTTATGCTGATGGATAAGACTTTTAGCAAGTTTAGTACCAGTGTTTTGTATTTCGCCTAGACAGGGCGTGGTTCTAAATATTTACGTCGAGATGAATAGAAGACGAGACGATCCTCAAACTCCGAACAAATATTTGTGGAACTAATTGAACTTGCTGACGTAATAGAGATCTAACCGAAATCGTAAATGGGAACGGTAAGGTCGACAGCGAATGTCAGGCGTTAACCCGAGAATATCGTCGTATAATATAAAATATGGTTTGTTCTGAAACCGGTTGTATGTGGATTGTTTCTCAGGTCATTCAAGTTTTCTGCTTTCCTGATATTTGCGTTAATACCAAAGGCTATCATTAGAATAAACAGAGCAGCTGTAGCGTTTATCGGAATGTGGAGAAATTCTTAGAATCTTGAAACTTTAGCTTTCCTGATTGGTACCTATCCCAAAAATTTGTATACACAAACGGGTTAATTCCCCATTGACTCAAACATGAATTGCTTTGTGATTATCAGAAGTGTTTGTAAGGATATTTTTTTTTACATAGTTGTTTCATATTTATAGGAGAGTTATTTTATTTTACACCCACAATATCTATGCAAGCAAAGCAGTTCGAGGTAGCTATAATATTGACGTCAGGTTTTCTGAGTTCGTTTTAGTCTTTCGGTCCGAGTAAACGATCGCTAGATCTTACCTTGGAAAGTTAGATCATTTTAGGTGTTCAATGGCTGGCTACCTACGAAAAATGATTTCACGAAACGGCATGTTTCAACTCAAATGAGGCCCGTGCTTAAATCTATAGCCCCAAACTGGTTTCAGCGCAATCTCAGTACTGCTGATTCATACTATTTGACAGGAAACAGGTTTTAAATAGAGAAAACTTTACGAACATTATGACCTGTCTCTTGGATTTATTTAATTTTACATACATCATTTGTTAATGATGTTTTCCCGTTAGATTTAACTGCGGACAGAATTTTCTAGTTTTCTGTGCATAGCAATTTGGGTGCAATGAACGGTTCAAAACCCAGGTCAAGGTCAACTTATTTATATGTAATTTTTATACGCATAAAATTTACAATTTCAGTTTCATTCTTATAGGTATTACAAAAAAAAGAACGAGGAAATATCAACCATTCAAC
This sequence comes from Agrotis puta, assembly GCA_943136025.2. Classification (NCBI taxonomy): domain Eukaryota; kingdom Metazoa; phylum Arthropoda; class Insecta; order Lepidoptera; family Noctuidae; genus Agrotis; species Agrotis puta. Next base: position 12,016,760 of record OW964175.2, on the reverse strand, counting down.
GCCCTCCCATTTTCTTGGTACATGGTACAAGCCATCTAAATTATTCATGGGTTCCAAGAAACACTGTAAATATGTAAAATACGAAAATATACAAAATTAATAATCAAATTACCTGTGGACGTAATGTTAGCAGTATAGAGATAAATATGACTAATACAAGCCAAGACAGATTCAAGACAAAATAAAACGTCTGAAGATATACGTGAGTCACGCGCACTCCCGAGCGCCCGCGTCGAAGACGCAATCCTTATTTTTTTATTAACTACCAATTTAAACTAATGAAATTGTTTGTTGTGCGTCACCTCACACGAACCACTTTGTAATGTTGACCTATTGTTATTGATTACTAGCGGTCCGGCCCGGTTTCGCACGGATTCAAATTTTCGACATTTCTAGTGATTTTCATAACGAACACAACAAAACAAGAATTAACAAATTCGGTGCAGTTGTTCGGAAGCTACAGCTAGCATACATACATTTTTATTTTATACATTTAGATTTGACATTGGGCATTATAAGGAAATATGTTAAACTCAATCGCATTATTCATTAACTGTAGGAGGCACTATAAAAGAAATATTCTTTTTTTGGTTATATTACTCAAAGGAGGTAATTTGAGGATAATATTTTGTAGCGGATTCTTTCGCGTATTTTTTAATTAATTTTAAAATTATAACTGAAGCCGTATGACATATCAAAGCATTTAAACTACTTACTGTGGGGTTATTCCCATTTATAATCACTTAGTTAATTATATTCTGGTAAATTTACATACATTTGATTGACCAAAACCTACTAGAAAATGTTTTAAATGCAAAGTTTTTTTTATTGTTAATCGGTTTTCCCGGTAGGTTGGATTCTAGATTTGTGGGAAGTTATGATATCACCTATAATGTGAGAGCACTTTATACAATAGATCACAACCGCCATGTAATGTCCAAATTCTAATTTCAACCCTTGCGTATGCGTTTAGTTTTTTCAATCCCATTTAATAAAATTTTTACTTGCGATAAAGTGTATTTTGATAGCCTAATTGAAATAAATGATTTAACTTCTCTTCAAGTTGCTACTGCATAGTGAGTGAACACACACGTTAATGCTCGAGCAGTGGTACTGCTTGACGCAGTCGCCAGGCATACACTGATTGTTCGAGCAGTCCGTATATGTTGATTCGTGGCTTTCTGCTGCGTCGGGCCTGTGTAGTTGTGTATGGCAGCTTTAAGGTGATCGCACATTTACCAGCACCCAGCGAGGAATCTACGATTTTTTCGAATCGAGGCAAACTTGATAGTGGCGGCCCCTCTCTAATAAAATGAATGTAAAAAAACATCCAAGTTTGTTGCAATTGACTTGGGAACGAGTCAGGAGTTCAATGTCGGGAAGGGGCATCTAGGTCTAAGAAGAATGCAACAACGAGCGAAGCGAACTCGATTTTTTAGCGCCTTTCTCCGACATTTCAGATTTCTGTTCGAAAGCAAGCAATCATGTTCATGATTTTTGCGCCTCCGGAAGCTGGTGCCAGGGGTACGTGCCCGCCTGCCCTCCTAGATCTGGCACTGCCAGCACTGTACGCGCCGCATTCGTCTTATTTCGGAAAATGCTGTCAGTATCCGAATTTTGAAAGAAGAATGCTGACGTGCTGCTCACGTCATACTTTTTTTTTTATAAACATTGCCCCACTCTAGGGTTTTTTTTTTGTTGGACAGTCCATGTATCGAGGAATACTATATAACATCACGCTATCACTAATAGGAGCGGAGGAGCATTGAGAAATGTTTCAAAATCGGGAATATGTATTCCTTTTTGAGAGCTTCCGTTGCGTGCGCTACTTTAACCGTTTAGGTTAAAGTTACGCAATGAATATGTGTACGGAATTATTCCTCATGAAATGTTCTAAAATAAAGTCCGCCAGAGCATATATCTATCTTTTAAGGATAAGTCACGATAACCTTTTTTATGGAAATGAAAGTTTTCAAGTAATGTTTATAATGTGTACATTATTTGCGAAGGTATTTTCAATAACATGATATTAATCTTGATCCAAATAAACAGGTTAATCATCATTTAATTTTGAACGAATATGCCCTTGACATTATTTGATTCCAGTGAATATCTTAGGAGATTTCACAGTTTCAAAATAATATCACAACAAAATAATGACGGGCTGAGTATGTCACAATTGCGGCGATTAGTGTCTCTTTGAGGAGTGGTTGGAGAGGCGCTTCGGCGTCCTCACCTTCAACCTGACGCAAGTCCTCCCGGGCAAGGTTGTTTCGGGAGGTACGCCGAAGACGCCCAGAGCGTCGGAAATCGAGCATATTCCAGCCGTTTGCGGACGGGGAGTAATGGGTAGCTCGCCGTCCGACCAAGATCCGAGTCACGGCGCGTCGTGTTCCACGCGCTCCTCAAGGGAACTGATGGGGACGGAACAATAGGACCAAATGCCTAACATGACGCGGGTTAAACCGCGGGCAGAAGCTAGTACACTATAATGCGGCGCGTGCCACACTGATACACAGAGTATCAGCACGCGACCACCTTTATTCGTAAATAGAAGTCGTTGTCAAGTAGGTCTGTGGAGTTTACCGTCTAGTACTGATAACAATTTAATGGTATGCCGCTCATATAAATCAGACACATAAAATCCAGAACTATTTTACCCGCTGCGGGAAACTAGAACGAGAGCTCGTCCCATTTACGAACTTTCTCCTTCCTATATGACGTCATCACAAAGTAAACATAAACAACACAGCACTTAACGAGACAAGTCATCCTCCTAATTAATATGAAAAATAAGATAGAAATATGATCACCCGTTAGCGGAGACGCCGATATCATTAAAGAGAGTGCCTTTTTTACCGTATTTTTACTTCTGGAATCCCCATATTATGAATAAGTTATCTGTTAATATACTAGCTTTTTTTTTATCGTGGTAAAATCATCAAATGAGTCCTCCCACCCAGGGCAGAGCGGGAGGGACTGTCAGAGTCGTACTGACTAAAATCCACGGTGTCCTTCAATAGCCCATTACGTTCGGGGGTCACGGTAATTCGTACAGTCCCGCGACCCCGGCAGGCTTTGGCCCTCTAGAGGGGGGCCCCGTCACTTTGCTGACACTCTTTGAGGCGCGCGTGGAATACAACGCGCCGTCGACCCGGGCTAATATACTAGCTAGCAAAAGTAAGGAATCTTTTACTCCGATTCCGCGCGATCTTACTTTACTAACTAGTTAAGATTGACTTTGAACTGATACCAAATTAATTCACGCTATTATTTATATATGTATATTAGCTCTTCAGGATTGTCCAGTAAAGCAACACACAACCTCCTATAGGTAAACAGGCGAAGGAGGGCCAAGGACTGCCGGGGTTCGGGACTATGTCGGACAGTCCCTCCGTTCTGCCTTGGTTGGGATGACCAATCTGATTTGACTTCGTAAAAAAAAAAGTTAAACAGACACAACAAAAACAACCCTTCCTTTTAGCTTTGCCATAGACAAGAAAAAACTTTCCTTCCCTTAACGGAAAAGGATGATGTGTCAAAAAATAGATACGGGTTGCTATTAGAAAACAGGCAAATTGACGTCAAAAGGAAAATAGTAAAAACCAATTCCAACAGACATGAATGAATGGTAAATACGTACTAATGATTAGTACCCTTTTACCCCATTGATCTCATGGTTACAAGACCGCTGGGCGTAGGGCTCTAGGTTCGATACCCGGGTAATGCAAAAAGTACACCCACATTTCACAAGTTATGATTAATTCCCATGTAATATGCAAGCTTTTTACCAATAACCAGGAAGAAACTCCATGGCTGCTATTTGTGATTGAAAAACATAGGAATAACATGTCCTCTATAAATGTAAATCTCTAACCAACCCAATTGCTGAACTGAACTACCTTCTACAATTTGTATTGTTAATTGAAAAAAATTGTATTGGAAACACGGCACGATTTTGACAGTACGGTTGGCGCAGTGGTTATGTGCAGCGTGTCGCGGATTCGATTCCCGCACGGAACAAATATTTGTATCCAAATGTTTTTGTGTGTGAGTTTCTATGCTTGCAAGCCAAATTCTAAGAGTGGGGCAACTTAAAAAAGCAGACTATTAAACACAAATACTTATGTTTAAATAAGAATTATTCAGTAAGTTTAAACAAGATTCAGTATGAGAAATAAGTGTGTGTTAGGGACATTGACCTCTACAGTAAAATATTCTTCTTACAAAAAGAAGTTTTATCCCTCCACATGTAGCATGGACAAATCTCTTTATCTATTCTGCCAAAGTCAAAGTTATTTCTGTACAATATGATTTAATTTTGACTGGGTATGGTACCCATAGACAACTGAAAAATACGGACATTACTTTTCTGCATTCTAAACATTGTGATAGTTAAGACAATAGAAATATTTCTACACTCTGTAATTTTGTCTATTCTTCCAAAGACAAAACCAGTTTCTATTTGCTTCGCCTGCAGCAGTATTTTGACTATATTCAATGTTATTTAGTTTAAAGAACAGAATGCTTGGTTGTCTGAACTGTTGGCTGCATGAAGAGTCCATTTACACATTGTAAAGCACATACAATCTGATACTAACAACAATTTACAATTGTAATTCAGTAAATAAATACAGAATGTAATTGATAACACATAATAAATTAACTGAAAGTGTCATTTTGCCTAGTATTATGATTATTCTGTAAATTGATATTAAGCTGTTGAAATTGACTTGCTACTGTAATAATTGATCAAACAAAGTTACAATGATACTGTTTTTATCGCAAAAGCTTTGTGATGTAGTCTACAGATTCATGGCGAGGAGGCTCCCTGAGACTTCAAATAATGTAAAAGATACATAGAGACCTTTAATATTTAAAGTCCACAAACAGTGGTTATGAAATACATATATTATTTAACCTCTCGGGCGCGTTACGTACACCCGGGTGTACATAAGCGAAAACGCCCCAGCGCCTTACGTACACAGGTCTGTACATAACAGACAGTCGCTCATTGGACATTGATTTTTATCATTTTCAATTATAAATCGCCCGAGAGGTTAAATAAAAATAAAGGATACCAGTATTGTTTTAAGAAACAAATTGTCATTCTAAAACAGTCTAAAAACTTTACTATACATGCAGTTTAGTTACTACTACATGCAGGTAGCAGCTACAGACACTAACATGTTAATATATCCAATCTGTCAAATTCCTTCAATAGATCATGTTCAATTAGGAAAGTTTGACAGATTAGGGTCAGTTGAAATGCTGACTCTGTACCTATAGTAGAAACCATACTACTCTACAGCAGTGGTTGGGACAAGGCTGCTAATGATGGTGATGAAAATTGTATCCAAACATGTTTTAAAAATCAGGTCAAGTCATCTGTCTCAATCAAATTATTCAACACTGACAACTAATACACACATTATCATATACAGAGTGACTCACTATGTAACTTACATCCAATTGGAAAAAAATATTCTTAGAACTATAATAATATTAGATAAACATGCATTCATAAGGAAACTACTCACTTGACAGATAAGGAAAAGTCACCAGGGCTTGATTCACTGATCCTTATCAAAAAACCACCCTCTGGTTTGTTAGCTAAGAGTTTTTCTGCATCTGCTCTTGTGATCCTTCCGTAATACCAGCTAAAAAAAGGTTTTATTTTAAAAAGTTTTCAAACAAGATATTTTTACAAATTAAAATGGTAGTAGCACTAAAATATAAACACCTACATGGGCATAGGTAATATTTTTAGTATGATTTATGGAATGCATATTTTATTACTACAATTATTCATTTATATCTGTTTTATTTAAACAAAGGTGGCTCCATTATTAGTTATTGTAACAAGATTCACACTGTAGCAATAACTAAAACAATCAAGTTACGATTATAACCTCTTACAACTTTCTTGGTGCAGAGATTTCCAATAAGTTTCAATCTTGTGCAGTGAACAAGGTAAGTTTGGTTTACACAGATAATGCACACAGACTACTGTACGCAAGAATGTTTCTTGTGGTAAAATAATTAAGATTTATGTGATACACAACGGGTTCTTGTTATTCTAAACATTAATAACCATCTAGTCTTGTTTGATCAAACGAAATTATTATATACGATTTATGTGAGACTATCATTAAAAATAGAAACATTCTTCACGGAATGTATTTATTTACCTGTGACTTTTCATTTGAATATAATTACTAGGAATAAGTCCTTCTTTGCCGTCTAATTCAGCCCTGTACCAGTTCATATCGTCCTCCATGTTTAGTATCTGTAATATCAAAAATTCTAGAAAGGACCTGTCATTTCACAAAATAAAATTCACTGCACATCATTTTGGTGAATTCAAACATACCTTGAGGACTTGATTCTTCCTAAAACTGAGCTCATCATCAGCAGTTGCAGTGAAATCGTGTTTTGCTATAGCCTCCATGATCAAATTAGGCACTTCACTAAAATGTCACCGATTACCAAAATAACTCACTAAGTATACAAACTTTTTACAACGTTTAAGGTCAAGGAAGTAAAGTAATCATAATGCATGTATTGTCTTACAGAACAATCTAAAATTAGTACGATTTATTGCCGATACGGAAAAATAATCTCCGTTCACAGGCCACACAGATCAGTCACATCACCAGTCACAAAAGTATTAAGTTAAGTTGCCATGTATGAAAAATAACGAAATCTTTACAAAATTGCCAAGTTTATAATGCAAATTAGACTTTACACGAGTTACAGCTTGGCAAAAAAGAGTATGGAAAAATTGAGGTCGCTACTACTTGTCATATGTCATTATAAATAAACAAGTAAGCACTGATCGTTGCGAATTAATGTAGAAAATCGTGAAATAACACGAGGGAATTGTTTTTTGACACAGAAGCTGCTCGTAGTTGACTTTTTTAACATGTTGCAACAACAAACGTTTCGTAGTTTCAATTGTCACCGCATCAGACTCTTTCTTGCCAAGCTGTACCAATACATTCATCTCTATTTAGAATTTATAGGTATACTAAATTAATATAATACTAAAAATAATCCGATTTATTCCTTGGAAAAAAAAACCGAACTCACTTCGCTCGCTAATGCAATATAAATTAACAAAAAAATATATACACATAGGTAATATAAGTTGGTGGAGTCACTTTATACCATTTATTGCCCGTGGTACTACCCGTTGTACTAACATTTGTCGTAGTACCACGGATAAAAAAATTACCCGTAGTCTTACCAAGGAATCTAGTAGTACCACGGACATTTAATACAGTAGAATTAAATGTTATGCCTCTCAACTAAATCACTTTCTTTCCTCTTGTAGATGCACCACAGCGTCTTTAACCTTTTCACCGCCAAGCACTTCTATAGAAGTTCGGGATTTTCGTGCCACCAGCGCCACAACTTCTATAGAAGTTATTCATTTATTAAAATAAATTTACTGTAAATATAAGCTTTGTTTCATTTTATTATTTAAGATAGCACTGTCTACTACCCTGTTTTTTATTTTTCTACACAAAATAAGCCCTAGTTTGTCCTAAAATCGGCAAAAACAGAAACTCCGAATTTTGTTTCATTCCTCAGAACGCCAATCACTTCATATCAAGTTGGCCAGTGATGTGCCGTGAAATGTTGATTTCACCATTGAAATATTTATAAATACAGAAAATTACGAATATCGAAAACATTTTGAGGTCAATAAAATATGAACTTAGTTATCTTCTTCATTACAAAGGATAGTAGATGAATTTCGACCTTCAGGTAGATGCCGATACGTAATTATAAAGTTGTTACTAATTCTTTTCGATAATTATTTTCCCATCTCTACAAAACATGTGGTCGTCTATGCAACTGTGCGCCACCGAGTGCCAAGAACTTCTGTAGAAGTTAGTCAGTGACGTCATAGGCGAGCGGTTGTCAAGGTCACTTTGGCATAGTGCAGCACAAAATCAGATTCGCGCGCACGCATCTGAGAGAAAAATGAGTGAACTTGATTCAGACGAACTTTTAAAAATTTTGCTCGGACTCGGAGTATTTTTTGAACATTGAACCAGAAGATAATTCTGAGGTATGTCTGACTGGATGATAATAATAATGTTTATTCATCAAAGAGTAGGAATTCAATAAGTATGTAAAATGTTCGGTGAACCCAGTATCTCCAGATGCACTGTAATTACAGTAGATTTAGGTACTGTTTTTGTACTCTATACACTATTATGGTAAATACAGTGTATGAAAGCACTGTAATTTTAACTTTTTTAGAAATTCTCTTCGGCTCAGCGTGATAGAATTTAAATATATACTTACTTTCCATTTCAAAAAAAAATTCAAAATTCTGCCACTTAGATACCTACGGTAAAAAACGTTGACTGAAGTTATTAAAAAAAACACAAGAATAAACAAAAATAGAAGAAAGAAAGACCATAGACCCATCCCTGATCAGAATCGAATTCAACGTGCCCTCAGTGCCAATAACTTGATAATTATGAAGTTAAAGAATGAGATCACGAAACAAATAGAGATGTACCCCATTCCCTATAGTTCTAATTGAGTTATGTATTAGTTTCTTTGATACTCATAAATTATACTGTTTTTTTCTTATTAAGGATACTGTGAAATAAAACAAATCTGGAAATATTTAATCAGTTTTTATTTATATTCATAAAATCAACTTTAAATCTTAACTGTACAAATTTTATTCATCGATATAACGATATCCCCATCACTACTGTTTACTGTACATTTAGTTATACATTTATAGCTTGGCGCTGGGCGAGGCATTGCGTTTTGTGTACGTTGGCGGCGAAAAGGTTAATTCAACTTGTAGTTCATGCACTTGCATTGAAGAATAATCTTTTTATCCATTTTGTATCAAAACTCTATAAATATAAAAAAAAAACTTTTTTCTCTTAACCTGACATTTTGAACAAACGTACAGCTTGGCAAGAAAGAGTCTGATGCGGTGACAATTGAAACTACGAAACGTTTGTTGTTGCAACATGTTAAAAAAGTCAACTACGAGCAGCTTCTGTGTCAAAAAACAATTCCCTCGTGTTATTTCACGATTTTCTACATTAATTCGCAACGATCAGTGCTTACTTGTTTATTTATAATGACATATGACAAGTAGTAGCGACCTCAATTTTTCCATACTCTTTTTTGCCAAGCTGTACTCCGCGCCGTCTACAGCATCTTTGAGTTGCCAACCCCATTTTACGCAGAAAATGTGCAGTCCAGTCTCTGAGTCTGGGTTCCAGTTATTGAGAAGTTACTTAGACTTAAAAAGATGAACTGCGCCTTCTATTATATAACTGACAAATAAAATTGCCCCGAAAGAAGAAAGAAAGAGACACAAACAATTGTTTTCCTCTGTTCCTAGCAAAACATACTCTATGTTTAATTTTAGGCAGTTATTGCTCAGTCCATTCTCTAAATCTATGATTGCCAAACTGAGCAAATAGAAAGAGACAGAATAAACCATGAAGTTAACAGTAAGTAAACGAAGCTGTCAAAATTTGTTGTTATCACTGACGTTAGCTTTTGACAGTTCTTTTATGTCCAATTGGCCTCCCAGTGGCATTATACGCGTAAGTTTTTTCTTAATCTTAAAAATTCTTCCTAATCTTTTCTGAATTAACAGAGAAACTAATTGAATTCGGAGTGAGATTTATTGTAGATAGTAAAATGTAAAATATTTATTGCATTAAATGTATAAATAAAGTTTTGTTCGTTGAATTCTAGCGGTGTCACATTTGTTGTTTTAGGTTTAGCCGTAACTCATTTAAACGCAACGATGTCGGGAGGATTAGACATACTCGCCCTCAACGAGGAGGATGTCACCAAGATGCTGGCGGCAACGACCCACCTTGGGTCGGAAAATGTCAACTTCCAGGTGGGTACCAAACATAACCTCCTAAGTGAAAAATAACATGCAAACATGATGAGCCAAGAATCCGTTCCATATATATTGTCTGAAACTAATGACGATCCATTCTCCCAACTGAGTAATAATCCTAAATTGATCAACATTCGTGTAAATTACGAACATGCATTGACGGAGTTGTTCATTTTTAGATGGAAACGTACGTGTACAAGCGCCGCGCTGACGGCACTCACGTTATCAACCTGCGCCGTACTTGGGAGAAGCTAGTGCTGGCTGCCCGCGCTGTGGTTGCCATCGAGAACCCCGCTGACGTGTTCGTTATCTCGTCGCGTCCCTTCGGTCAGCGTGCCGTGCTCAAGTTCGCCGCGCACACCGGAGCTACTCCCATTGCTGGACGTTTCACTCCTGGTGCCTTCACTAACCAGGTAACTAAAAGAAGTAATGAAGAAACTGGGAAAGTGATTTTTCTATCACTTCATTTCTTCCTCCAAGTTTATTTCATTTGTTTTCAATTTATAAAAGAAATAGGTATGCCAAATATTGGTTTATGCTATCTTAGACTTCTACTGTTTGAAATGTGTAATAAATAAGGGAAAACCTTTACATGATGACAAACAAACTAAGGAACCACTGACTGCATTTATGTAGTAATGATTATAAGATTTTCTGACTGTTTTTAAATCAACACAAATCTCGGACATGAAACATTACATGGCTAGTTTTTATAATAGTCTGTTTTACAATTCACAGATCCAAGCTGCCTTCCGTGAGCCCCGTCTCTTGATTGTGCTGGACCCCGCTCAGGACCACCAGCCCATTACTGAGGCTTCTTATGTCAACATTCCAGTTATTGCCCTGTGCAACACTGACTCTCCTCTGCGTTTTGTTGACATCGCCATCCCATGCAACACTAAGGTATGCTAAATCATGTAGTTAGTTATATACCTACTTAGTTTTACAAAAAGCAAACATGGAATTAAATTATCAATTTTGTTCCTGCATTGACAGGCAATAATCATATAGATTACCAAAATTTTTAAAAACTTTTAAGAAGGTAATGCTCTAATATTCACACTGCCACTGCATGCAACAACATTGTCATTATCAGAATAAGTGATAGTTTAACTTAGTGCCAATAAAGAAATAAGCATGACAATTATTATTGTAATTAAGTGCTTTTATCACTCCCCAGTCCTCTCACTCCATTGGTCTGATGTGGTGGCTGTTGGCCCGCGAGGTCCTCAGGCTGCGTGGGGTACTGGCCCGCGACCAACGCTGGGACGTCGTCGTCGACCTGTTCTTCTACCGCGACCCTGAAGAGAGTGAGAAGGAAGAACAACAGGCTAAGGAGCAAGTTGTTGTAAGTATAGCAGTTAGAGGGATTTTTCTGAAGAAGTAACTTATATTCTTCTCATAGTTGAAGGATCATATCATTACATTTCCCTAGTTGTTTTAATCTAACATTTTTCTTGTATTGTCTTTATCAGCCAGCTGAAGTAGTTATGGTAACTATCATCCATTTAGTATTACAACATAAATATCATAAGATTTTTGTGTAGTAGTTTAAAAATTCTAGAAACTTATGCTAATTTTTAAGAGTCCTAAAAATTAGCATAAATTTCTAGAATTTTTTGTTAATGAATATAAAGAACACACATTTCCAATTCAGTGGCATGATAAGTTGGAATTTTTATAGCAAAATGATCATGCTTTAATTTTTAGGTGTTCTTAGTTAGTTAAAGGTTTTTTTAGACTGCATGTGATCTTTATTTTACATAACCTACCTTTTAAATCTGCATAATCTATGACTGTATAATACTCAAAAACTAACCTCTATTTCTTTCAAGGCCCCACCGCCACCCAAGGCTGAGGTGGCTGCACCCGTCCACGAGGACTGGAACGAATCCGTGGAGCCTGTCACTTCATGGGCTGAGGACGCAGCGCCACCACCAGCTGCTGCTTTCGGAGCTCCCCCAGCACAGGAAGACTGGGCTGCTCAGGTGTGTATGAATTTAGAAATATTGGGCACATATTTTCGGCTAGGCAGCAATGTCTAATGTATCGCCCCGCTGTGCAGCATCTTGCCTTTACATGATGGTGGGTAGACATAGTTTAGAGATTTTTCGAATTTTACTATCAACAGCAGTCAAAAATTGCTTATTTTAAACCAATTTGTCTTGACCAATTTGTGGATGCCTTGAAGACATTCACATAACTGTATCAATAAAAACATTGTGTAGCTATGATAAGTTAACCCTGTTGTATGTAGACAAACTATTGAGAAAAGCCAAGCTAAGGAGCCGATTATATCTTGCAATTGCTCTCATGATTATATGGTCTAATTTCCCACGATGGTCCGCAGGTACAAGAGGAGTGGGGCACCACTGCGGCGGCGGCGGCCGCTCCCGCCCCGGCTGCGCCCGCGCCGGCCCCATCTTGGGGAGGATCTGCCCAGGACTGGAGCGCTTCGTAAACGTTACGTTTGCTTTGGTTAATATAACGTAAAACCAACCAAATGTTTTATTTACTACTTCTTAAATAATACCTTATGTAAACCTTCCCTAGATAGCAAACATAGATTAGAAAGTAGCTGTAGTACAATAGTTAGTTATAAGGGCGAGTATTATGGCGTAGTTATTAAGTACTTTTTCTTTTTTGCGTTATTTGCACGATTTGGAAAAAAGTACCTAGGTACCTCTTAAATAGATTCCACAACAGTTACGTGGAACAGCGGGTCTAGACAGGTTATATCACTTTAGTGTAATCATAAAAGTCTAGTCTTATTATGACAAGCAATTGAATAGATGACGATTTTATGATTTTTAGCATCTTATTTTGGCCCTCATTACTGTTTTAAGAAGTAAGCTTGCACAGCACTGTTGTGGAAGATCGAATTCATTTTCTAGAAATATTAAATGATGGTTCTAAAACAATATCATTAATTTACAATTTATTAAAAGGAACTAAACTATTTTCAACTTTTCCGTACAAATGGACTCTATAGACACAAGTATATTTCTCATTCCCTTGGTTGGTCAGCACTCGAAACACTAAGCTCTTCCATTCAATATGATTGTAGGCTAATGGGTAGTATTGTTTCGGGGAGCCTCCAGCGCGGTAGTGTGCGTCTGCTACTTTGATCCAAGTGTTGTTTGCATGAATACCCTGGGAATAGAATAATGAAGTAAATAACTTGTTCGAGAACTCTACCTACTTTTCCACGTTTTAAATCTATGGATCAAATTCAAACCGAGACGCGACGCTGCGCGTACTTTTCAAAACAGAGCGACTCAAAATCTAACTTTATTTACTAGAAGAAAATATACAAATTTCGCCGATGACGCGATGCAGCGGGCACATTTTAATAGCGACTCAAAATCTTAACTTTATTTACTAGACGAAAAGATACACATTTACAGTTACATCGCGTGTCAGTCTGAACTGACTCGGTATAATATCTTCGGTGTACATCAAGTTGCATTAAAAAAAAATGTAGTACCACGAATTTGCCGCAGGACTTGAGTACTGGCGCGGACTCTAGGTAATATACGTGTTCCTGCCTGATCCTGAAAGCTTTTCCTAACATGTCGTACCAAAAGATGGCGTGGATGAGGTGAATCTTTGAGATGAGCAAAGAAAAATAATAACGAGATAAGATAAAAGTGATACGGAATACTAAGGACTGCTAAATTATGTAGTCTGTTGAATTAGAACACATCTCATTGACGTCACTCTAATTCACTGTATTAGTCAACGCAAAAGCGTAGCTGAATAACAAAACTGAATTGTATGAGTTCGCATATCCGAGCTGTGCTAAGACTAGAAACTTCAACATGATACGAATAACTTAACTATCACTGTTTCTAAAGTGGAATTGGGTATTTGAGAAACCGGCCAAGCGCGTGTCGGAACGCCCAAGTAAAGGGTTCCGTAGTCTGGTATGGATAATAAAAAACAAACATTGCAGTTGGAAATTATTAACAACTACATTATGTTTAAGGTGATAGGTACATTATGTTTAAGAAAATATGTTATTCAAGTACATTTTATAACTATAACTCGTAAACCTGTGTATAGCCAGCTAAGTAGCTGTGATAGTTTTCCTTTTAACTTCTTTATATACTGTCACACCAAACTATTTTACATTCTGGCACACACCAAATCCACAAATTACTATTTTCATGAGTTACAATCTATACTATAATAAATCTGTAGAAGGGTCAATTCTGTACATTGAAAATATTGAAAAAATAAATAGGGGGGGGGGGGGGTGTTGCTGGATCGATACCAAACCCAAATATATGATTAAAAAAAATTTTGTCTGTTTGTGCAGGCATCACGTGGAAACTACCGGTTCGATTTCGATGAAACTTGGTATAATTATTCCTTATTATCCTGGGCATAACATAGGATACTTTTTATCCTGGAAAAATACGTAGAAAAAAAAACTTATTTTTCAGTTTTATTCATAGACGTTGTTCTGTAGAACCGCAAACACACGTTGCATTACCCGCAGTGGATTCAGCGCCGTAATATTTATAAGATGTCATTGTCAGAGTTACTCAAAATGGAGAAATAGACCATCCACGCGAAGACCGACATCCGCGCGGACGGAGTCGCGGGCGGAAGCTAGTAACGAATAATACTATTTGGAATTTGCATTAAATTATGCACCTGTCACCTGTGTTGGCGTACGTCTACTTTGTCACAACGCATAATGCACTAATTCAACTTGATTTTTTTTAAAGCTTCGTTTTAGCAGTGTTTCTGTTTGTTGCTCATCTATCAGCTCAGTTAACATAAGTTACTTCAGAAATTAAAAACGCGAGAAATAAAATTAAAATCAGACGGATACAGAAAAAAAATTGCAACTTGTTTTTATCGTGGCCCACGAAAGAAACAAAGTCATAATTATTAATTTAACACTAGGATGAAGTTACTATTTGAATAATTGAGCGGAAAAAAATGTTTGAACAAATAATACGGTTTCATTAGTAAAAACGCAGGATTAAGATAATTAACATTTTGAAAATCAAAGCATAGGTACACTCTGGTGAAACCGCGAGTCACATTCAGCAAAGCATAGGTACATAAGTGAACCTTTCATTTCCAAACATTCCGCATAGAGAATAGTAATTATATTCAACGTAGTTCTATGATGTACTTGGATATGACGTTTGTTTTAGCATTGAGAGTTCAAAGCGTAATCTCAGCTGTTTGACTACTAACGTAAATTAGGAAATGCTTCGGCGCACTCCGGGCGGTATCTGGGTATATGTGTTCAACTGTGATGTAACGCACCCTCTGCGTTTGTGGCAGTCGTATTATTATTTCGCCGTAGGATCCCCTGAAAATAATTGCTATGTTAGTAAAGAGAATTGTTGTTTACAAAATATTATTTCAATTATTTGCTTTTGGGAGAACTGTGGCAAATCGTTGTGTGGGATGATGAGATCAGTGTAAAGTTGCGCTCTAATAAAAAAACCGGCCAAGTGCGAGTCGGACTCGCCTTTAAAGGGTTCCGTAGCAGCAAGTAACATTATATAAAAGTTGGTTGTAACTTTGAAAGATAAATTGCGGTTTACGATTTATGACGTATTAAAAAAAAAAAGTAAGTTGGTACGCACAATATTGAGTGATTTACCATGTTATTTTAATATCATGGACTTCTTATAGGTTTTCCTATAATCTATAAGGAGAAAACTAATTTCTGTATTTTTTTCAAAATTTTAGGTTCAGTAGTTTCGGAGATAAGGGGGGGGCAATGGTCAATTTTCGTCTATTTTCTTGAATAACTTGGAAACTATTTATTTTAAAATTACAAAAAAAATACATTTAAGATCTTCTCAACAAGACCTTTCATTTGATATGCCACACGATGCAGTTTTCAGAATTTTTTTTTTTAATTTTCCCCTTCCCCCCCAAAAATGACCCCCCATATACAGATTTCATCTGCTCACGTCACACCTCTGTGTTTGGGTCACAGGAATTGATATGTGTACCTTTCAACTTAATCGGTCTAATAGATTCGGAGATAATTGACTGTAAGCGACGGACGGACAGACACACGAGTGATCCTATAAGGGTTCCGTTTTTGTATTCAGACGTACGGAACCCTAAAACGACGGGTTGCACTCTGGGAGTGCCGGCAGAAGTGAAAACTTGAATAGTAATAAACACACGAACATTCGCGTAAGCGCCCTGCCCTGTCTTACGAATTTTCAATCAGGTCACGTGTCCTGACGCGAGTTTAACATTTTTTAACCATTCCAAAAAAAGTGCAGAACACCGCTAAAGAAGTTTTCACTTCAAAAATCTAAAACCGTTATTCTTAGACATCTGTTGCTCATAAGTCTGACGTTAATATCAGTCTTGTTTACCGACAATACAAGTCTAATGATAATTATTTACAAAATAACATTAATCTAATTTGAATTTCTCAAACTTCGATATCTTTATCCCCAGAGGCGTATACACTTAACAAACTCCAAAACTAAGTGCATATCTATCTAGTATCTTCTAATCTTTGAAATTCGACTCACATGAAAGGCCAACAGTCCGACAGCGTAGGTCTTCGCAGAGCGAGTATTGTGTCAGGTGGTGGGGCAGCGCGCCACAACGGCACGACCCCCCACAGGGCCACCCTGCCACCCCACTCCGTCGTGTCACTACCCTTTGACGCCGTCGCACCTTCTATGTATCGTGTATCAATGTCCTTAGCTCCTGCAACTGTTACCATTAATTGTTCTGAACGAATGAAACTTGGAGATTAGATTACGGAGAATCGGTCACGTTAGCTCAAAGGTAGCGTTGAACTTTACACGATACGTTTGACGGAGTGTTTCGATTGTGCGCTATGTAGCGAGTTGCAGTAAATAGTTTAGAAGAGTTCTAGATCAACTCATTCAAAATATGATTGTTACATCTTAGTAGAAGACCAGTCAAAATCAATTCGATTTTTTTACGAATAAGGCTTAAGGCCATTTAGTTCAAACAGTCTTTCCTTATTTTTTCTACTCCTAAGTAATAACTCTAGTTGCCCAATCAGCAAATATTTTTAACTATCGGATATATACTAAAAACGTCTGAGATTGACGAAAAGTGCAAGTATTAGAATAT
This sequence comes from Agrotis puta, assembly GCA_943136025.2. NCBI lineage: Eukaryota > Metazoa > Arthropoda > Insecta > Lepidoptera > Noctuidae > Agrotis > Agrotis puta. The sequence goes on along the minus strand of OW964175.2, from coordinate 11,999,746 downwards.
ATACCTAATCTGATACAAGCCCAAAAATATTAGGGTTTTCGGCGTTCTCAATTTTTAAGAGTTGCAAACTTGGGTGTATACCCATGTTATGTATATAGCGGTTACGAATTCAGCGATTTTCTGTCGATTTTGACTGGCCAATGGGTAGGTATAGTTAGGTACGAGTACATATAATCAATATATATCAAAATGCCACTTCCTTGTTATTTTATAACTCAAGAACGGGCTCACCTTTTCATACCAAATGTTTACGTTTTGTTCGGACTATTTAGTAGATGGTTTATGTGAAGTTTGCGCAATCGGTCGAGCGGTTCTTCATTTATCACATTTTTTGTAACAAATGATGTAGTAGTAGTAGTATAACTTAGTCGTGTAGTAGTATTGATTCTGTGGCGCTACGAAGTTCAGCGGGGTCAGCTAGTAGTTTTTAAAATGAATACTTTTATGCTTAAATAATTAGGTACTAAGACACGCTTGAATTGATTTTGTAATAAATTCGCCTCGATAATATATTGAAACTTCTCAGAAGTGCGATAATGGATTTGCATTTTGAGCATACCTTTACTTTGCGTTTCTCTTTGTGCATAAAAGATCCAATATTTCTAGGAATGTATTTAGGCACGAAGCCAATTGAAACGTTTGCAACAAATAATGGATGGCAAGGATTTCCAATGGAACTTGAGTGGGAATGGAAGCTTGAAGCTGAACGATTCTATAATCAGTTAAATCAACGACCTTACCTTATTATGTCTATACACTTAGTTGTTTATAAATATCGAATTACCCACAAGCTACGGTCATTTCGGCAGACGATCTCCGGCCACCGTAGGCGCGGGCGGCGAGTAATGGGCGAGTCACTGTCCGACCATGGACCATGACGGGTCGACGGCGCGTTTGGTTCAAGAGTGAGTAAAAGAGTGTCGGTAGAGTGTCAGTATAGTGACAGGGCCCCCTGTAGAGGGCCAAAGCCTAAAGGGGTCGCGCGACTCACGAATTACCATGACCCCGGTACGTAAAGGGCTATTGAAGGACACCGTGGATTTTAGTCAGTACGAGTCTGACAGTCCCTCCCGCTCTGCCCTGGGTGGGAGGACTCATGTGATGATTTTACGAAGTTAAAAAATAGCTACGGTAATTTTAGCAGCGGCTGTGAGAATTTCGATGTTCTGTCCATTGAACCCATATATCCAATATCGACGAAACAAACGAGCTAAGAAAACTGTAAAATAAATGAGGTACCTATGTTCCCAGTTTTTGCACGCGATGTCAACATTATGGTCCGAGATCGAATGGTATTCCTGAAATGAAAAGTATTTTTGTTTTAATAATAAGTTGTCCCTCTATCTTGGTCTATGGCATCCTCTATTTACGTTGGTCAGCTAACTCTGCTAGCAAGATATCGTAAACTATCCTACTGCAGTTGACGAATCTGTAGTTACAAAAATTAGCTATAAATGAAAAAAAAATAGGTGACGGCGTAACGACATAGATCCAAAAAAGGCACGATTGCATGGCTTTTTTGTATGGGAGTACACAGAAACTATATAAACCTTTACTTCGTTTGCACTGATGCTGAAAAAAAAAACATAAAAAGTGATTTTAAAACTAGTTATCGAATTTTGAATCCTTATCAGTAACAATATGGAAACATCGATGTAGGTTCGAAGTTTGTCGTTAAGTATTATGAAACGTAAGCATAGGTTGTCGGATGGAAGCCATAAGACGACAGGGAGTGAAGTGAATGAAGGGAGGAAGTCTTGTTCCCTTTCAGAAACACAAACTGAAGCGAACTAGTTCTCACTCGCGACTTTACTCCACACGGTTTTGTTATAAACAGGTTTTGTTTTGCGAAACTCGGACAACAGTATAAATTCAAATGCGTCTGGCGAACGACGAACCTAGTCAAGGTTGACGTACCTAGGTATTAAGTGTTGAATAAATAAATCAAAAACCTAAACCTTTAATGTTACTAAATATTATAGATTTTCTTGCAAATTGCCTAAAACGGGAAAAGGTACGCATTTTCAAATGATTCGCTTATGAAGAAGAAGCCAATGTATGTAGGGACACACTTTAATGATTTTGCATTTTTCTATCTGAAATGTGTTTCTGACAACAAATCTTTCTATCATGGAGATTTTTGTTTAAATCCGACTAAAATAAACAGTTCAACCTACCTGAGAGTTTGTTCCGCTCTCGCGAGCTGTTCTGCTAAATATTTCATTCTGTTGCAGCATTGGAAGCTGACAGATGAAGATGAATCTGTACTGGCTGGAAAGGAGAGCAGTGAAAAATGTTACTGACTTGGTGGACCATTGCAGTTAGCACCGGGGTTGGCCTGGGTGGCTCCCCACAAGTCTCGGTTTGTGACATATTCAAAATCTGCTAGTAGTTGTTCCGGGTCTGGGTGAATGCGAGTTTCTGTGTTGGTATACGGTTCCAAGTTTTAAGTTTGGCAAATTTGAAACAAATTTACCTCTGTTTAAAAAAGCGGGAGTTTATCCCTGTTTATGAGGAACAAACGAACTCTTTTTATATAATATATGTTATAAAAAAATAAGCCTCTTAAGAGTCGTACCGGGTTTCTTTCTTAGTACCTACTTAATTCCCACTACGATGCGCCCATGGTTATTGCTCACAACACGGCGACATACATAATTAAAAACTTTTATTAATTTGCATTTATTACCGATAAGACTTGATGGATGGTCGAGGCCAGTTATTTTAATGGGAGGCAATTTACATGGAATTTACTTGTACGTGGTTGTTTCACGGATAGGTATTTACGATATTTGATATTGTTACGTAAAGTTCATTAACTGCTAGCTGAACAACACGTTACATAAACCGTGCCTGTTATCCCCGAACGGTTACGCAGAAGTTTAGCTTTTCTATACACCCACAGTGCAATAATTTATCGATATTTAATTAACAATGCTTAAGGATGAGACTCTTTATCCTCCTCGCGTCGAATTCCTCATTAGAGCGTCGTCCAGGTGGTTCCCCCGACGTCAAGTCACTTTTAGCTTGACAATGCTTCGCAATCTGTTTCTGTTCTTGGCAGAATGTATCGTGTAGTAGGCATTCATAAATCTAAGTACCATGAACCTAGATATCAAGTTCTGTTACCTACTCCATAATTATGGCTGTATTGGGTGCAGTCATAGATCTAAATAGTTAACAAGACATACAGAAAAACGACCTACATAAGGTTCAATTACCTAAATACCTATCTAGCAAATTTGTGCTCTAAAACTACACTTAATGCCTGATATACGACACCTAGTAATTGAATTAAACGTCGTAAGGAACACAATTACTGAGCTACTTACGTAATGACATTATCTTGGTCTTATGTGTCAAGTCTTCTCCGGCCGTACTAGTCTTCCACAGAGACACTGAAACTGAGTGAATTATAGTTTGTGATATGAATCTTACTGATTATACCTACGTTATTACAGTTATAGTTAATGAGCTTTATTATGCGTCTGATTACTTGTCCAAGAGACGGTAATGAACTGCTTTATTCCTGAGGCGCTAGCACGAGTATATATAGGTAACGTAAAAAGTCGTGAAAAAACGATTTTTGAAAAGTAACCCAGTCATAGGGGAACAGTGTATAAGTCGAGGACGCGAGGTATAATGGGGACATACACTCTCTAGGCTAGGCGTACTTAACACAACACTAACGTAGCGCAAGCGCCATTAGCACGTCATTTGCAAGCGGCCATTAACAAATGTTGCTGTTGGCGCTTGCGCTACGTTAGTATTGTGTTAAGTTTGCCTTAAGTGTGTGATTTCCCATCATACCTCGCGTCTCCGTCTTATACACTGTTCCCCTACAAAGTCAGGGCAGATGGAAATGACACATTTCAGTTCATTACACTCATAACTAAGCATTTAAAACGTAGAAAAACGTGTGAACTATTTCTCAGTTGTGTAAGGGTTGTATAGAAATTGAATTGATAAAGCTGCGCGTGCTGATCGTACCTACGTATCTATAGATAAATTAATGCACAGAAAATAATCTAGTTAATGAATTTCAGCTAACCTAAAACTCCCATCGCAGTACCAAGTATCAAAAGAAACCAGATTGCTGTTTTCCAACAACAATCGCTTTTGACCGACTTTTGTTTACATCTCCTATGTTTTCTTTTATTGCTGCAGCTGAACTTTTGTTCGACATTATCTTCATACAGATATTCCCAGATGTTTGCCCGTAACGGATACGTGGATCGCATTTCCCACTTCGGAGCAGCAAGTTTCTTATATTTGCTTCTTTCGTAAACTTTTCCTGCGGAAATGTAAGGTAAATGTACAAATGTAAGTAGGCCAGTGTGTTTTTGATTTGTATGCTGTTCAAGTTGTTATGACGCCAATGATTTATTGTTGAATATTAAATAGAAATTCCACTGAGGTAAACAAAAATGTCTTGTGGCCTTAAGTCGGAGGTTTCAAATAATCATCACAATCAGACATTAATTTTGCTATTTCATTGTTTCTTAGAAGTTTAGTCAGCACACAATTGCGTAACAAAATTCTTAAACAATTCAAATGATTATAATGGAAATTCGTAACGCCTTGCTTCATACCCATGTTGAAAAATACTGGTGCACACTTGATAGATGGTAATGACCATGGTCTGGAATGATCCGTTAAAAAAAAATCATTAATACTGAGCGTATTACGTAATTTACTCGCAGGTTGCAGGCTTTCGTGGGTATAGGGAATAAGTATTTGGGTAAACTATCAGAAGGCTAAAATACATCGGTCGCGGGACTAACGAATTACCGTAACCCCGGTACGTAAGGGCTAGTGAAAGACACCGTGGATTTTAGTCAGTCTGACGGTCCCTCCCCCGCCCTGACCTGGGTGGGAGGACTCATTTGATAATTTTACCACGATAAAAAAAACATAGCTAACCTTAAAGGAGCAAAGTTTCTCATACAAGTACTTTGCGTTGAACACATCACACATAAGTAATCTCATTACGTGAAATGTTAACACTAAACCTTCAAAAGACTAAATTTAAAGAATAGTCACATCGCGGTTCCAAAATACCCAATAACCTTTTGTAATTATGCAAAAAAAAATACATATTCGTTACTTTTGGACAGCAATTTTTGCCATTTATTTTGTTATATATATATTATTATTTGGATACTCCAGCAGGCCAAAAACAACTTTACCGGCTTGCTAGAGCTAGGGAGAGAAAGGCGAAGGATGTTTGTCAAGTAAAGTGCGTAAAAGACGATGTTGGAATGATTCTGTCGGAAGACGAGAAAATTGTGAATAGGTGGAAGGGTTACTTTGAAAGACTGATGAATGAGGAGAATGACTGGAATGGTATGCTTGAAAATAAACCAGTAAATAAGGGATTAGTAAGAAAAATAAGTGTGGATGAAGTGAGGAATGCAGTGAGTGGAATGAAGAATGGTAAGGCATTAGGACCGGACGGAATACCTGTTGAAGTGTGGAAAATATTGCGGATGTATGGTTGGACATGGTTAACTTTATTCTTCAATAAGCTGTTGCTGGAAGAAGCCATACCCGACGAATGGTGCAATAGTTCGCTAGTGCCCATTTTTAAAAACAAAGGTGATGTGCTGGAATGCAATAATTATAGAGGAATAAAGCTGATGTCACACAGTATGAAGGTTTGGGAGAAAGTTATTGAAAGGCGACTGAGAGAGGAGAGCGAAATTTCACAGAACCAATTCGGTTTTATGCCTGGTCGGGGTACGACGGATGCCATCTTCGCTATCCGCCAACTGTGTGAGAAATACAGAGGTGCTCATAAAAACTTGCACATGGTGTTCGTCGACCTCGAAAAGGCATACGACCGGGTGCCCCGTGAGGTTCTGTGGTGGGCCCTTAAGGAGAAAAGTGTGCCTGGGAAGTATGTGCAGTTGATCCGTGCTATGTACAGTCGATGCAGTACCCAAGTCCGGTCTACAGCGGGCACTAGCGGCAGCTTCAATGTGGCGGTTGGCTTGCACCAAGGCTCTGCTCTCAGCCCGTACCTCTTCCTGATGATAATGGATGCTCTGACGTCGGACATTCAGGAGGAGGCCCCCTGGTGTATGCTGTTTGCCGATGATATTGTGCTTATTGCCGAGAGCGGCATAGAGGTCCAGAGCAGATTGGAGGCGTGGTGGCAAAGACTGGAGAACGTTGGCCTGAAATTGAGCAGAACCAAAACGGAATATTTGTTTTGCGATTTTGGCGGTCTCTCCAGTCTTGTGCCCATTACACTTGCCGGAACGCCCATACCAGTCTGTTCCGACTTTCGGTACCTCGGGTCGCTTGTCCAAGGAGATGGCGATGTAGACCGGGACATAACACACCGGATTAACTCGGGATGGATGAAATGGCGACAGGTCACCGGAACAACTTGCGACCCACGGATGCCCCTCAAGTTAAAGGGGAAAATATACAAATCCGTGATTAGACCTGTTGTATTGTATGGATCGGAATGCTGGGCTGTGAAAAAGATGGATGAGAAACGGTTGCATGTAGCGGAGATGAGAATGTTAAGATGGATGTGTGGAGTGACAAGAATGGATAAAGTAAGGAATGAGTTTATAAGGGGAAGTTTGAAAGTGCCGCCTGTTACAGAAAAAATTAAAGGGAATCGTCTGTCTTGGTATGGACATGTGATGAGGAGGGATGACACTCATGTGACTAAGAGAGTGATGAGTATGAATGTTGATGGATGGAGAGGAAGAGGAAGGCCAAAGAAGAGATGGATGGATTGTATAAGGAATGATATGGAAGAAAAAGGAGTAAATGATACTGTGACGTTTGATAGAGGAGAATGGAAGAAAAAAACGTGTTGCGCCGACCCCAAGTGAAATGGGATAAGGGCAGGAAGATGATGATGATATATTATTATTTTATTTTATTTAATTTTTGTGTCGTCACTATTAGCGTCGTCATTATTATCTGAGCGATTAGACTGCTGCGCTGCGTGTCGCAAGTTCGAAACTTGCACGAAGCAAATTTTTTTTTTTATCTACAAGTAGTTGTGCTGGGCGTCTATGGGTTTAATTGCTTTGTAAACGCACCCACGATACAATAGAAATTCCTAGTAAGAGACAAAGATTTTTTATTATTTTTTTCAATACAGTAATAGTGGCTTTACAGTGTCTGTATGTCATCACAATATTTGAGCTGACCCATATCACGTTAACCTCATCAAAACTTCCCCATACTATACATTAATATGACATTTAACGTATGGACGACCGTTGTACTTATCCCTTGGGACCTTGCTCCCCTTTACATGAGTGAAAGGATTATTTACACGTAATTCCATTTTCTAACAAATAATTTTGGTCATGATTATATCCTCAAGGGACAATTCAATGCAATGGGATAACTAACAATATTAAAATCAACTCAATGTAATAAATGTAAGGGTTTATGGGCCGCTTGACTGTCTAAACAGGTAACCGTGACCCTGGAACGTAAAGAGCTATTGAATGAGCACTGTGGATTTTAATCAGTATGAGTCTTACAGTCCTTTTTGATCCACTCAGTGCCGGAGGACTTATTTAATGATTTTAACACGAAAAAAAGGTTTCTAAAACTATCAATTCGACTCGTAGCTAACGTAGATATAACTTTATATCTAAAGTCTGCGCCCATGGTGACCTATTTCGTCTCGTTGGCTTTTGCAATTTGTGCTGACAGAGCAGTCTAGATACAGGTTTATCTTTCTCTTAGAATTTAAGTAGGTTTTTTATGAAGTACCTAGAGAAAATTTTGGTGAGTAGTTTTTTTTCTATTGAACTGTGTCATAATTTCGATGAAAAAAATTGTGTCTTTAAACCGATTTAATGTTAAATGTCCCGTTCAATAGTACATTTTTTCAAACACAGTGCTAGGAGCTTCGTTAAGCTAACTTATAGGTATCATCAATTCAGAACAAGATCTGAAATAAGTAACTGGTCGTTCGAAAACAGGACTTTTTTGCATATTCTTATAAATTCATACCTAACAGTTTGCCTGCAGAAATCTTATACGAAATCATACGACAAATACAACACAAATGAAGTTAAATTAAAATTTGTTGTCACTACAAAAATTTGTAATGTTGTTTTTAAATTGTAATGTTTTCGCCAAGGAACTCGTATGTAATAATGTAATACAATCATGTATTTTACTTCATACAATTTCTTCGTTTTTCGAATACATGTACAAAACATGTAACAAATCGTGTAGGATACATATTTATACCTTGATGAAAGACCGGAGTTGAATGTTTTAAACAGTTTAAATGCATGTTTAAAACAAATAATTACATCTTGACAATATAAATTCTACAAGTTTTGTACCAAACTAACATTTAACTTGTTTCTTGGTGAAAATGAGGATTTAGGATAAAAAATAACGTGCACCCGAACCATAATCTAACAAACACCAAAAGCTACACAATTTAAAACTCCAACGACGGTCTGGAACCTGAAGTTTCAGAGATTTCAAACTAAAGTGGCCTTAATTAGACAGTAAAAGATAATTCGTCTGATATTTAGTGCTGGCCCAGCTTCATTGCTCCGAGAGGCAGGTAGCACGCTCCAATTGCATTATGAAGTGAAATCGGAGGAGCCAAATCCGTTTTTGGGTAGCACTAATTATAGAGTAATACGGACTTCATTAATTCAGTATTCATGGGAAAGTTTGACAGTGTTTTGTTACCTAACTTCTGTTTGTTTTGTTAATGAAAGCTAGCACAAAGCACTGCTACGTTATTTGATATAATGTGGTGTTTAGGTGAATTATGAAAGTTTATATAAATAGAGCTTTTCTTAAACTGATTTAATAGAATCTGTTACTAATATTTTAAAGATATTAGTAACAGATTCTATTATATCAGTATTTGATAAACTTGCTTTTATTCCGTATAAAATAGGTAGGTATAAAGAGCATAATATAATATGGATTTCCTGAAACGAACAAAGTCTATACGAAATGCTGTGGCAACAAGAAAATAACTGAAACAGGAAAAATCTCTGGAAAATGAGTTCAATTTCATTGAGCATTTAGGTCAACTTGGGGTTGCACAAACCATCAAAAAAACTGTGTTGTTTCTCATATACCTAATAAATGTATAGCCATGTATGGTTCAGCCGAGTGGGCTAAAATCGTGTTAACTTTAAAGGATTATATACATATACAGTTATTTGTGTATTTTAATTCATGTAAGAGGATACGGGATTTATTCTACACTCATTCGGAAAAAAAATCACTGACTTCATCTTCTAAAGTTATTAGCATCCAGCATATTATGAACTTACACTGTTCCCTCTGTAATATACTTGTAGCAGAGTTAGGTATATGCTTAATGATGCCTACAGTTGGGTAATTTCCTTGTGGTGGTTAACGTGTAATTGGGTTAGGTTTCCTATTAATTACTGCTTTCAGCAGACCAAACTGAAGCTAAAAGCGAAGCGGTCGCCTGAGGTGAAATGTCAAATGCCACACAAAGTTTTTGGAAGCTTGTTTTTAAAAACTGGGGATCAGTTTAAAATAAAAATCGGCCAAGTGCGAGTCGAACTCGCGCACGAAGGTTCGTAGCATCTATAAAAACGGCAAAAAAATCATGTCTGTTGTATGGGAGCCCCCTTAATATTTACTTTATTTACTTTGTTCTATTTTTAGTACCTATTTGTTAACGGCAACAGAAATACATCGTCTGAAAATTTCAACTGTCTTATTATTATTAACGGGTACGGAACCTCAAAAACGAAATTGTAACGATTGAAACGATTTGTAATAAAAGTATCTAAGCAAAATAATCATATTTAATGTTTCCACATTTTATCCAGAATAGCTTGATCGACAGATATTTGTTAAAATAAAACGTAAACAAGTTGTGTGCAAAATGCTGACCGCGCAGATGCGAGCCGTCACTTTTAATGTGTATAATAAATCTTGCACATTTTTACTTACGTACAACATAGGTAGCTTCCTAAGGGTTAATTTACACCAAGACGCGACGCTGCGCGCAAATTTTTATCGAGGGACACAAAGTCTAACTTTACCTATTCACTACAAGAAAAGATATGCATTTCACCGACGACGCGAAACAGTGCGGCGCCGCGCGCACATTTTAATAGAGCGACTCAAAATCTAACTTTATTTATTACACGAAAAGATATACATTTTCAATATCATCGCGTCACATCGCATCGCGTCGGTGTGAACTGAACCTAAGCCATTGTAGGTCGATACCAAAACCCATTTTTGAGAATCTGACATTCTAAAATCGAGCCCGGACTATATACCTATTATAGCTATTGGTATTCTCTATTTCAATGCGGGTACAATAATAAGGGAACAGAGAAATGAGACGAAAGGGGGAACCCTTTTATTGTTGTTTCAAGTTTTCCATATTTTGGCACTGTTGCGCCACGATCACGGAACAGTGTTGAAACATCGGAAACTCAAACAAATAATAAACATAGTAAATATCCTTTTTAAGGTTCTAGAGCTCAGTTTGGTGGCTGGGATAGACTGGATCCGAATGGCAGAGGACAGAGTGATGTGGCGCAGCCTGGGAGAGGCTTATGTCCAGCAATGGACTGAAATTGGCTGAGTTGATTGAAGTTTTAGAGCTGCTTGAATACGAGGGAAATCAGAGAATATTCAATCAAGATTAATCATCTACGTCTGTACTTTGTGAAAAAACACACACTACATTATAAAAAATCTCTCGTCGAATTGTGTATAGCTCCCGAGATTCATAATATTGAAAATAGGTTTTTTTCATAATTTGCCCAGAGGAGTATTAGGTACGTCTACCATGTCTCTAAAAGTCTTGTTACTTCCTGTGTTTCTACGACTTGTGTGTGTTTAAACATGGTTAAATACTAATTGTTTTGATTAAACACTATGTGTGGTAATTTAGTTGGCATGATGATGTACAGACGCCAGCAGGTCAACTTACCCGAATCTATCAAATTTTACCAATCGAACATTAACCTTCCACTATTGTGATGAGTGTTTGTATGTGTATGTTTTTCGATTCTCTCGCGTTTGATGAATCCGTTTTTGTTTACTTAAATTGTAGCAAATTAGGAGGAAAAAGCTTTTTATCCTGCTGTTGAAAGATAATTGAATTGAATGAAGTTACATTAAAATCAGTTAAGTCGTTTTGAAAAATAAGGACGTTTCCCGTCCTTGTTTTTCTGAGTGATGTTCACGACAGCGTTAGTTGAATGTAGCAACAGAGGTGATAGACGCCACAGTTGGTTAAATAAATAGCTACATTTTTTTTAGTGTGGTATAATCATCAAATGAGTCCCACCCAGGGCAGGACGGGAGGGACTGTCAGATTTGTACTGACTAAAATCGACGCCCTTTACGTTCCGGTGTCACGGTAGCTCGTTAGTCCTGCGACCCCGGCAGGCTTTGGCTCTCTAAACAATATTGCTGACAGCTTTTTCAGACGCGCGTGGAACACTATGCGCCGTCGATTCGTGCATGGTCCATGGTCGGACAGCGAGTCGTCCATTACTAGCCGTCCGCATGCCGCTGGTTAAATACTAAGCTACACAAAAACGAAGACCTTGGATCAAATTAAAATGGAGGCTATAGGTATCATATCTACTTATTCCATTATTCAAGAGAACCTACCTATATTTTGTGTGGGAGTCAAGTCGCCCACGTCCTTGTAATTTTTATTGTTACTGTCGTACCTACCTACCTTGCTACTAACCTACTTACCGTAAAATGCTGAATCGAAAAATTAACTACCCAGGTACTTAGTTACTAGAATTTTCTCATTCAATTGAGTTCAGATTGGACTTTCACCGATGTAATTGTAAATGCTCTAGTAACCAAATGAGCGTGATCATTGATTGAACTTCAAATTAAATTCGTTGATTTCAAAGGTCACGTAGGTAGACAATGCTTTAGAGATTTTTCTTTAACATTTTTTAAAATTTTAGTAGGTTGAGAGTGAGAGAGAACATAATAAATAAATGAGTTAAACTCTGAACTGATTTTGATGAATTTTGGTACCGGGATAGACGGGGTCGCGGGACTGAACGAATTACCGTGTCCCCGGAATGTAAAGGGCTATTGAAGGACACCGTGGATTTTAGTCAGTATGAGTCTGACAGTCCCTCCCGCTCTGCCCTGTGTGAGAGGACTCATTTGATGATTTTACCACGATAAAAAAAAAAGAAAAAAAAAAAACGGGATAGACGGGAGCTTGTAGCATGGCTTCCAAAAAGGAAGGTTCATGAAAACCCAAAATTTATTAATCAATATGGTTGGAGAACATCGCTTTTGAATTCTGCTACTTAAGTGTATACATACTATTGCTCATGACAGTACTCATACTTATTTATTTATAATTTACGCATTCACTTCTAGGCTTATTTTCCATGGACTATTGAGTTTGAATAATTTCTGCTGAATTATTCTTAAAACTAAAACCTAAAAAGTCTCTGTTTTAGAACTGTGAGGCAAAGGCACGATTTACGGCTTAGTCTAATGATCGTTTTCATTCGAGCGTCCGTACGCACTAAAATAAAAACTAGAATTAAAAATCGGTTTCTAAATTCTAAAATGGAACATTTGCATTCCTAAATTAAATTAAAATATTTCTGCACATTTTTTTTTAAGTTGGCTATGTCAGAAACATTTTAAATTATGGTTGGTTCTTCTCAATGCTTAAGATGCAAATATATTCGAATAGTTCTGAAACTCATAGCAATTTATGTATGATCAATTAGACTATTTTGAACTATTGCGAAATCAAGTTAAATAAAATAAGTTTGCCATTTACTAAAATGATCTTACCTGAAGAGCACCATGGTGGAATGATGTTTTTCTGTGATATTCCGCTACTATCACAACTCTCACAAGCTTTTCTAAATGCACTCCTAGTAACGATTACCATTTATGCGTAATTACTGAATGCTTTTGTATTACTTACTAAATAAATCTTTTTATATCTTAGCACGAGACCAACTCGTTGTTTTTATTTTTTGACGCAGTGTCATATTATCATGGTCATCAAGTTTTCCCCCCAATTTAGGTATCTATGGTTTATTTGGAGAAGGCAAAGGGCGAAACCTGAACAGTGTCGGGAACCGTTTATACTTATTAGGTTATGTACATCATATCAGAAACGAACAAATTAGTTTTTTTTTTGACCTAGAGGTCTTAGTTACCAGGTCATAAAATCACAAAAAAAATGTTCTTTTTTCTATTATTATTTTATAGCACCTACATATTTTATGTCTGGCTGAGAATTTGTTTTTTTTTTCTACGTAGGCGTTTGGATTTACCGTCTATAATTTCGGTAAGTTACGGTTTTAAAAAACTAATACTCTGAATGACTCAGATTGTCTACGCAATGAAAAACAATACTAGTTTGTTATAGTGGAAGTGAAAGTAGTCGACGCTAACTAAGTCTTTAACCTGACTGTGCTTTTCATCTACACTAATATTATAAAGAGGAAAGATTAGTATTTTTATGTGTGAGTATGTTTATAATGAATAAACTCAAAAATAACAGTGCCGATTTCGAACAATTTTTAACATTAGAAAGTTACATTTACCCTGAGTAACATAGGCTATATATCATTTCCACCCGTGGGAAGCCGGGACGAGCCGCTAGTTACGAATATAAGGAAAGTAAAAGTAAACACATGAATTTAGTTCAAGTAAAAATGAGTGAAGATCGGATTGCCCTTTCTCGCCCTTTTTTTTCGTGGCCTCCCAGCTTTTCAGCCATAATTTTTTATTTCAGCTTGAAAAAAATTGCCCAAATCTATGTTGTTTTAAAATTCCTCTCAGGCGATAATAATTAGTAGAATGCATCAGAGAGTTGTATCATAAAGATTCGTGGACGACAGCTGCGATTCCGTGAGTGGGATAAGCAGCGGTAGCATCTCAAACATGAATAAAAAAAAAATTCAGCCATTTCCTCCCATTGAAGCTTACGCAATATCACGACGATTAAAAACAATTGCTGACTATACCATAGCGTTATGTTATTGTTATTTAAAAAATTACACTAGTTTTTACCCGACTACGGCAAAGCCAAAAGGAGGGTTGTGATTTTGACCGGTATGTATGTATGTTTGTTTGTTCCCTCACAACTTCTAAACTACTTATCCTTACATTACAAATGAGGTGTCGTTAGAAGCGTCTCAGTTGTCATTGGGTAGGTGACATGTCACCAAATCCAGAAAAGCGCCTTCTAGGGGTTGTAAAGTCGTAACCGAAAAATCAATAAATCAGTCTTTACCCAGTTACTGGATTGTGGAGGTCCGATAGGCAGTCGCTCCATGTAAAATACTGATAGTCAGCTGCATCTGGTTCGACTGGAAGCCGACCCCAATATAGTTGAGAAAATGCTAGCCAAATGATGTAAAGGTCCCGTCATAGATACATAGGTATTGAATAATTTAATCGCAGTTCACATATTATGATTCTGCTTAAGGGGCCTTTTTAGAGCCCTTGGTCATACGCGTATCTACGCCGATTGCGAGTACCTACGTACTACGCACATGACCTTTCCGAAGAACCTATTAATAAATTGTATTGAATTAACTTTTTTCAGAGCCTATTTTAAGACGAAAAAGTTATATATATGTCGGACAAAGATAGCTAAAGATTTAAAGGTCATACGCCTTTTATTTAATTCTGTCGTAAAGCGTAAGAATCACACAAAACACTTTCATTCTTTGCTCTAAAAATGAAATGACCTGACCCTTGTACCGTTGCTTTAAATTACACAGAGATAATTGTGTGTTCCCGCATATTATATCTTGAAATTCAAATTTCATGGGCGAGGTTTTAAACTAGAGAAGTTATTTGAAGCGGAACAGTCCGTGAGCTATGTTTGTGTTACTGGTTGTTGTTTTTGTTGCATCCCGGGCTTGTGCTCAGGATCAGTCTCTGAGCACGGTGCCTCCGTCTCATTCACCACCCGTGCCGTTCCTGGATTTGTTTACTAGTGCATCCAACTACTATTCGGAACCTATACGAAAGACGTACTCAGACCCGTCGCACTACGTGTCGTGTCCAAAAACAGACACCCTGACTACTTTTGCAAACATACTTGGCAGTGCTGCTAAAATAATGTTCTCAGCTGCTCTTATCGCATTTCTAAAAGTGATCGTCGGAAAAATGCTTCTACTACCAGTCGTGTTCCTATTATTTGTTAAAATTGGATTCAAAGCCTTTCTTCTCTGGCCTATGATATCGAAAATGATGAAGTACTTCAAGAAGAAAAAGAAGAAAGGCTACAAATCAAGAATGATCACGGATTGCTCACAGAGGTTCGCCTGCGTCATCCAAAGATCTGCTGACGCAAGTTGGGCTAGCTACATAGGAGCAACTGCCACATTTTTCTTAATTGACGACCTAGAAGAAGATAATTCTTTAGCCAAAAGTATGCTTAGTATTTTATCCGACGATGAAATAGCTCAGTGTATGTCACTGGACTGTAGTTCCGGAATCGATATAAGCTGACATCTTAATGTTTACTAACATTCAAGTATGTAGGACAATGCAGTTGCTTCATTCACAACGTGACCCAGATATTGTGCGGCTAACATGAACTGCCAACTTGCAAATTGATGTTTCACTAATTTATAAGTAAGTGTGTTTAGGTTAAATGTACATATTTGTTTTAATTACTTAGTCACAATGAGTCAATTGTGTGTTACATTTTCGTTGCTCGTATTATTTTCGATTCGATTAGTTTATGGGTTTCCGGGTGACAATGTAATGTTAATGCCTCAATTCGAGGTGCGGAATGTGGACCCATACCTGACACACCCATCACAGTATACGTCCCAGTTTCAAGGAAATATAAATAAACCACAGCAAGTGATTAACACGAACGTCATGCGCAGGAGGCAACCGCAAGTTCCCGTGACGGAGAAGCCAACTAACCAAAACATTACGTTTGGTGAATTCATGGACGCGTTAAATCAAGTGTCGCAAAATTCTCATCCTAAAGAAGAAGAGTTACAGCGACTTCGGACGCCAGAGTCAACTGGACGTGACAACCAGGCTTACCCAACGCTCCCCCGGCCGGTAGGATACTCAAGACCGAACTACGTGCCTCCAGCGACCTACCACGAGACTGCTTCCCTCGCTCCGTTGACACCGCCACCGTCATCAGCTGAACCGAAATCTTCTTTACTGAAACCAGACTTCGGCATCTTGACACCGTCACCGTCAAAGGGTAGCAAATTCAGTGGTTTGATCGGTTTGATTTTTTCACTTCTTAGTGGTAGCTCGTCGAGTTCACAATTCTCTGGATTGAAGGACATCCTTATAGAAGGCATTATAAAACCACTGTTGGTGGCAAAAGGAGGTTTAAAAGCGTTGATTAGTAAGTTGTCGATCCCTGTGATAGCTTTGTTGTTGATTAATATCGAAGTGTTGATAACTGTGTGGTGGTTGTGGGAGGAGTGTCCTGTATATACGCCAGAGCCTACTCCATCCACTCCAACTTATTCAAAACCCGCATTGCCTTCTCCGCCGTCTTCTTATAATAGTAATAACTATAATTCTTATAGATAAGTATTTTTACGACGGACATTATCCCAGTTATGTATATTGTATCGATTTTCAATAAGATTATAGCAGTTCTAGTATTTATTATATTGTTGTAAGACTGAATGTAAAAAGGAAAATATGATGTGTTATGTTGTAATTGTGGATTTTTATTTCAAACCTTATAGGCTTTCCTTTGGATTTCACGAGGTTATAATGATGACAATGATGATTAAGTAAAAGGTGGAGGAAACTGATTAATAGATAAGAGTAATGTCAGTCATGTCCCAGTGCTGGAAAACATTAAAAATATACAGCATATAATATAATATTCAAATACAGAAATAATAATACAAAAATACCTACATATGCAATTTGCCAACCCTACCATAATTGTTAATGGCTGTAATAAACGATTTTAAACCCGGTCAGTTGATTAAATGAAATTATTTAAATAATGTTGGACCAGGTTTATATTGATCGCGTCGGTTAATATTATAATTAAACTGTAGACAAATTAAATAAAGTTAAATTCATGATTTGCTGTGGTAACGTTTGTTGTTCAGTCATCCATTTAGGCGGTCATATTTAATTAATAAATCACGGTGCCAATATCCTCTTTTATAATTTAACTAGCGACCCGTCCCGGCTCCGTGGGTGAAATTTCTTCTATATTATGCATGTCACGTACATACAAACCTTCCTCTTGAATTACTCTATCTACGTATTTAAAAAGCCGTTGCGTAGTTTTAAAGATCTAAGCATTCATAAGGACAGACAGACAGCGAGAAGCGACTTTGTTTTATACTATGTAGTGATAAGGAAGGCTTTTTTTATTTCAATCAAATGTTATAACGAATCACCACGAAGCCTCAACTAAGCATTTTGTAGGTACAATAAAGTTCCACTGTACGAAAGTTACTGTTGATATATACCTTATAGAACATTTAGGTAAATATAACACGCACTTAAACTATTCTGCTGATGCATTTGACAATTCAAGATTTTATTTTTATTGGGACAATCCCAACGCACTATTCCCAAACCACTGCAACTCCTTGAAACTAGAATCAACAATGGCGAGAAGATTTCGCTGTAGGTAGATACCTACAGCGAAATACTCGTATAAAGTTTTTTTTTAAATTATACTATTCGGAAGGTATTAAATGCTACGCACGTTTAACTTTAACTTTCAATCGGATTGAACGTAGAATCCAGCTGCATAAGAGTACAAGGACCTTATTTCTTGTATCGTCTAAACGGGGCTACAAGTTATTTCTGAAAAAGTTGGATCGTCGACCGTTTATTTCTTCGTAACTAGTGTCATGGTTGTAGGGCACACTAGGGGCTTCAGGTTTCGATAGAATACTTATGTTTCAGGACAACTTTGATCTTTAGTCGCTCTCTTGCCGTCACGTCTGCGTACGCTAAATACACGCCTTTTGGCGTTCGATGACATGACAAGAGAGCGACCAAAGACTATAATCGTCGTATGACAAAAAGTTAAACATGTAAAAAATTCGGCAAAACGACCCTTATATCAACTTCAAATGCCATTCGCAACAGATGTTTAACTTTTTGTAGTAAGATATACCAACACGTAACAACTGTAAGGTATGGCCCAAAACCAAAGACAATATTGAAAACAAGAAAGGAATTACCTATGTGGCAATACTAAAAAAGAAAAAAAAAATACTAACTTTGTACTGGCCTACCTACCTAATAGTTTTCGTCATAAAGTGTGCAGGTGGGTAATGCTATTAGGTGTCAGACTGTCAGGTGTCTTCATTTGTTACCCAGTCATGTCGTATTACCCCTAATTGGGTCGTGAAGGACAGAACACACTCTTGTTATATAAGAGACTAACTTCTGCCTGCGGCTTCGTCCTTGAGAAGGTAAGAAATTATCCCATGGCAACTTACTACCGAGATAAAAGTATACCATGTCCTAGTTTAAGTCAATTGAAACCAACCAATTTGAATGGGAACATTAAATTCGTTTAGCCGTTTTAGCCTGAAAGCGCGAACGTAACAAACTGACTTACGCGTTTATAATATTAATATTATTAGTTAGGATAGCTTCTACCTTCTTTTGTTCTCTTACCCATCAAAAAATCCTTAGATTTACTTCTTGTGCGAAACAGCTGATAGCTGATATAATAAAACTCGGTTGCCTGTGTTTTGCCTGTCAGCAAAGACATTAAAATCCTGGCAGTGAATTTAAGATTTTAGTTTTACAGCATGTCATGGCTTGGAAAGTATACCTAGCCGCTGCGTTGCTGCCGCTGTTGGTTCCACCTGTGCATTTTATATTTTTAACAGTCGTTGCTGTTATTCAGTCGCCACAAGGTCAGTTTTACAGAATAGAATATCGAATTGCTCAGTACTAACTGGGTTGTGGAAGTTATATTTAAGCAGTTGCTCGTTGTTAAATTCTGGTATTCCTGTTATCGATATTTTCACTATTTTTACCGTAATTAGTCGGAAGTCTAACTGACAGTTTAACTGCCCTGTTGGTCTCGTGATCGCAAGCGCGACTGCTGAGTGTGGGGTCCTGGGTTCGATTCCCGGGTCGGGCAACAAATACTATTGGGTTTTTCTTAAAAAGATTTTCTCAGTAGCTGCTCGGAGTTTGGAACATTTTTTATATTTTTTTTTATCGTGGTAAAATCATCAAATGAGTCCTCCCACCCAGGGCAGGGCGGGAGGGACTGTCAGACTTGTACTGGAGATATAATACCCCCGTGCTTCGGAAAGCACGTTAAGCGTCTGCGCCTGATCCCTCTCCGGTCGTTTCGGATTGCCGGCCCATCAGAACTATGAGAGTAAAGGAACAGAGAGTGCACCTGTGCGCACACACTTGTGCACTATAATATGTCCCACGCAGTTGGCTAATCTTCGTTGAGATTGGCCGCCGTGACCGAAATCAGTCAGGAAGACTATACGATAGTCGAGAGTCGAGTGGAATGCAGTACAAATTAATGTGGTGTCCAGTGCGTGTCTTGGGAACATTAAACTTTATAATGTTTAGAAACACAATCGGTCCGGTGGAATGTCATAAAGCAACCCATATCCATCAGGTTACGGCTCTCCATGTTCCACGTCATATTTTTTATTTGTTTTCAATATCCGAGATGTCGGCAGTTCGGCACTGTTGCAAAACAAAAAAAAACGTTGTAAATATCCCATTAACCTCTCGGGCGCGTTACGTACACCTGGGTGTACATAAGCGAAAACGCCCCAGCGCCTTACGTACACACGTCTGTACATAACAGACAGTCGCTCATTGGACGTTGATTTTTATCATTTTCAATTATAAATCGCCCGAGAGGTTAATAGTCTTTGTGACCATGTCAGTTTAAAAACTTATAGCTTATACTCCCCTATTATATTGAAAAAAGACTAATTGGATCGGGTTGTCAGTTTCTCAGGTGACTTTCCGACAGACTTATGATGCCATAAAAATCTCGCAGTAATAAGGCGATAAAACTCTGATGTCCGTGCACTAAACCTAGAATTATTAGGTCCAAACTGCCATTAAAAAGCCTTCCTAATTTCAAAATGTTAAACGTTCTTTAGAAGAATTTTTCACAGATTTTTCGACGGAGAGTTGGTGACGCAGTGGTAACGGTCTCGACTTATCGCCTTTAGTTTGAACCGAGTCCGACGCATTACTTTGTGTAGGTAACTTATTCCATCGGTTTAAGAGCAGAGTCTTAACCGGCGAAAGAAAACATCGTGATAAAAGCTAAATATCTTAGAATCAAAACTTCTAAAGTGTCTGACATCTACCAACCTGCACTGGGCCCGCGTGGTAATTTACAATCCACTCTCACTATCCCTCACCCAGAGAGGAGGCCCATGTCCCAGCAGTTGAAATATTGTAGGCTGATTGTGCTAAAAGATCTTTTGAAGCTATTTATTTACATTCCATTCACTTTATGTGGGTAAGTAGTTCATGCTTTCATTTTAATTTAATTCAGCATTTTTAATAAGAAATGGCCTAGTAAACACGGGAAAACGTAATATAATTTTTTCAACAACTTCATTTTGATTGTAAACATTTTTGTGGGAAAATAAACTGTTTCAACATTCAACCGGTCGTTTTCTGATGATTGCTATCCTCGATCAGCGTGAAATTAATAAAATTGTGGTTCAATTAGATTTTGATTTGATTTTTTGAGTTTAATTATAGGCTGGTATTAGCTATGAGGTTAGAAGATCAAATACCAGTAAGCAAGTATTTTTTTCAGTTCTACAAAAGCAGTTTTTTTATTAAATATGTATTGTATTTAATACTAGCGACCCGCCCCGGCTCCGCACGGGTTCAATCTCTTCTATATTATGCATGTGATATGCATATAAACCTTTCTCTTGAATCACTCTATCTATTGAAAAAAACCGCATCAAAATCCGTAGCGCAGTTTTAAAGATTTAAGCATACTTATGGACAGACAGCGGGAAGCGACTTAGTTTTATACTATGAAGTGATAGTGAATATAATACGTTTCAACTAAGGATAGTTGATGACGCCATATTGTAACCTACGTTTTATTACCAGAGGAGTAGTTAGCATTTTATGTAAAGTAATCTTCATAAATATAGGTAATATTTAACAGATTATCCGCCATTTAGGCACGAAGCGAAAGCATGAACTAATCACGATTATTACGCACGAATTGTCAATAGCCGTCAACTTCTGTGGGAACGCTGATTTTCTAACACATTTTAGGGGCCATAGAACGCCACTTGCTATGACGATCTTTACATACCTTCTCCTTTCGCCTCGTCTACTTTCATACATCCTGAGGCCCAAGTCTGCTATTTTTATAAATTCGTCATTCCGTCGCGATTCCATTGTCGTTTTGCTAAAAGTTCGTAGTCTACTAAATTCATTAGTCGATCATTGGTCAGTAGTACGCCATTCGGGAGGTGCTTTAGATTTTTTTTAAGCAGACTGGCCTATTAATTTGACTAAACAAATCCCCTTTTCTACATTAAAGTTTTTGAAAATTTTGACCTCAATTTAAAAAAAAATCCAATTTTAAAGTTTGCCAACAGTGGAAAATCCGAATCCATAAGGGAAACACACAGGTTCACTAATTCCAGAGATTACTTCCTTCAAACAAACTCACAAACTTAATCTCTTCACAATATTAGTATGGATTGAATAAAATTGCTTGAAATCGTTTAACAGCCTTTTTTTATCGTGGTGTAATCATCAAATGAGTCCTCCCACCCATACTGTTAAAATGTACTGACTAAAATCCACGATGATCCTTCAATAGCCCTTTACGTTCCAGGGTCACGATTACCTGATACGGCAGGCATAAACATAAAATCAATGTTGTTTTTATTTCACATAGGCCCATGAGGGACTTATAAAACGTCGACAGAAGGTGCTCGGTTCGGGTTGGTCGATTCCATGGAGAAGAACCGGCAAGAAACTCCATGGTTACTGTTTTAAAATATAGCATCACGTAGGTATCATTCATTTAGGTATCAATATAATTGATATTAGTGACAGCTAGCAAAATGTACGTTCATATTTTACTGTCGAAGTATATAGTTGAGCTTGCAGTGTTCCAGTTTTGCAAGCTAAACATAATATTTATTTAGGTCGAATATCAAAGATTAGAGCGATTTTTATGATTATAGAATAATGTTTATGTTTGTCTAGGTTGTGTTAATCTGAAGACAAGCGGAAAAAAATTAAGTTTTTTTTTGTAAAATGCTACGCAAAGCGTGCACCGTGCACACTAGGCGCGCGTTTAAAAGTCTGTGGCGAAATTTAAACTTAAGCCTAAACTATTTTTTTAAGGCTTCATTTCTTAATATGCTGGCTCCACACGGCGCGTGTTATGTGTAAAATGATGTTGTAGGCTATTCTGTCACCACAAAAATAAGCTTTATTTTATAACAGTCTAATGTTAAAAGTTAACGAGAAAAACTCATGTTATCGTCACCAAAAGGTACAAGGTTACACGAGAGGTCAAAAGTAGGTCGAGTTAATTCCAGAAAAGGATATTCCAGGAAAAGTTTCAACCTTGTGGAAATAACTTAGAATTAGAGACTTCTAACGACTTATGCCATTACATAGCTTTGGACCGTCTGCGTCTCTTATGGGACCTACACACTGAAGTCGCAGCGTACGACAGTTGCCGACGCGCCATCCAGCTTTAGTGTGTAGGCTCCATTCAATATTCATGCCTTAATAGCTAAACTGATGTAGATGAGGTTTGGCTGGTGGAAAGAAGTAGGATATGGAATATTTATTGTCTTATAAAAACTTTATCTTGGCATAATATCTGTCCTCAATGTGGGCGAAACCATGATCATAATATACGAGTAGCATTTAAATTTTCATAGGAATGTAATTATTTACTGTAAACTTACCCACCTACATGTTTTCTAAAACTGACATCCGCATTCCGCAACTGCGCCATTTGTAGATCATTTCTATTTAGAACCTCTCTTCTAATTATGTGGTTACTTAGCGCTCGCCAATTGCCTTTTAAAGGAAACCCATTTCGTTCATGTGAGAAGTTTTAAGTCTGAAATATTCTGCTTATAACTACACTTTATATTCTTACACAGGCATTGTGCCGATTGTGGTTGGATTTATACTAGTTTCGATATTTTTTATACGTACGTTATTAAATGAGTCAACCCGCTCTGGGTGGAGTGGAAAGAACTATTGGAATCTTACTGTCTTAACAAAAAACTACCCTAAGGCCGGGCACGCCACAATCGCGGCGGTATGACCCCCTTTGAAGAGGGGCTGGAGAGGTGCCATAGCGTCCTTACGAAACGACTGAACGTACCGGACACGGATGTTTCGGGAGTTACTTTTGTCTGATTGGGCGGGAAGAAACGCCTGGGTGTCACTACTGCGAGGATAGCCCGGAGGACACGGTGGAGGACACGGTGCAGGACTGTTCCACTAGGGCAGAGCACGGAAGCGATACGTGGCGACCTCTCCCGTCCTGCATTGGTTGAGGCTATGCTGCGGGACTAGGGGGAATGGGAAGCAGTCACCTCCTTCTGCGAAGCACTTATGCTAGCAAGGTAAGAGGCGGAATGCATGAGCGATTGACTGCTGCGCTGCGTGTCGTGCGTTCGATTCGCGCACGAAATAAATATTTGTATGACTGTGAAATAATTGCTTAGGGTCTGGCTGTTGGTCGCGGGACCAAGGGATTACCGTGACCCCGGTACGTAAAAGGCTATTGAAGGACACCGTGGATTTTAGTCAGTACAAGTCTGACAGTCCCTCCCGCCCTGCCCTGGGTGGGAGGACTCATTTGATGATTTTACCACGATAAAAAAAACTGTCTGGCTGTTCGGGCCACACATTGGGGCCCATTATGAATTCTCATAATATTGAGCTAGGAATAAATTTGCAGCAAAATATAACGTAATGATAATATTTTCTAGTAAATAAACCGCAATGTTTATACCTATACTCCACTAACGAACATAATTATTCGGTTTATTATTTTAATTAATATAATTAGTTAATTTATGGCACACGTGTACGGTCGCATGGAAATTCAAAAGCATAATATTAGTATAACTTATAAACGGGAATATAAATTACATATGTGTGTATGTAGGTAAAATATAGAATTATGAATGTGCCCCATTATTTATTATTTTTCCAATATTTCAGTATTACTTATTACTATTTTTGTTTTAGGTGGTAAAATCAGTGGTAGACGCCCACGGCGACCCACGTCGCCAGACGATCTCCGGCCACCGTAGGCGCGGGCATGCGGGCATCGAGTAATGGGCAACTCGCTGTCCGATCATGGACCATGCTCGGGTCGACGGCGCGTTGTGTTCCACGCGCGCCGCCTCTAGGAAGCCAAAGCCTGCCAGGATCGCGGGACTGTACGAATTACCGTGACCCCGGAACGTAAAGGGCTATTGAAGGACACCGTGGATTTTAGTCAGTACGACTGTGACAGTGGGATCTCGCTCTGCCCTGGGTGGGAGGACTCATTTGATGATTTTACCACGATAAAACAAAAAAAAAGTTCATCAAAATCACTGACACCTATGAAGAGCCGGCTTATTCCCTTTATGTCGAGTCCCGTTATGTCGAGCCGA
Source organism: Agrotis puta (assembly GCA_943136025.2). Lineage (NCBI taxonomy): Eukaryota > Metazoa > Arthropoda > Insecta > Lepidoptera > Noctuidae > Agrotis > Agrotis puta. The sequence continues at coordinate 11,975,102 of OW964175.2, read as the reverse complement.
AAACCTTGTCTCGCTTCTATTACCTTTATGTCGAGCTTAGTTTTCTGTCCCGTTTCTATTCCTTTTATGTCGAGTTTATTTGCCACGCTTTAATTACCTTTATGTCGAGTTTAATAATATCATATTTTAGAAGTACAGTCACTTGCTGGCACCCCGACTCGGACAATTTAGGTTAGAAGAGGATGGCGGGGTCTGAAAGACCCCGCCATCCTCTTCGTGGTTATTTTTTTTTAAACCACCCAGAAGTAGGAGCCCCGCGAAGCGGGGCTCCGTCGACATGCTGTTTAACATTTGCAACAATAGTGATGATTATACTGTGATTTATTTAGATTAAGATAAGATATATATATGAAAATAAGTAATAGAACAAATAATAAAACAATGTTTTTATGCCATTGGCTTTTAATTTACATCCCTGACTGTACCTGTTCACCAAACTCGACATAAAGGTAATAGAAAGCGTAAAATATCAATACTTTGGAGAACAATAGACTTCCAGGCTCGACATAACGGGACTCGACATAAAGGGAATAAATCGAAGAGCCGAACGCCTACCGGAGATGCGGGACTATCTTATTAGGTATCTGTGACCATAAAACGTAAAGGGCTGTTGAACTGTTGAAAGAACACTGTGAATTTTATTCAGTACGAGTCTGACAGTCTCTCCCAATTCTAAAGTTTCCTATCAAATTGTTCGACCGTCTCATCGAACACAATACGTAAACGTGTGCGTTAACGTTTGCGTGATATGGCCCTGTTACCGTTTCCAGTCATGGGATTTTCGTTTTGCCATTGTTTGTTAGTTTCAACGGTGAGGTATCCCGCATGGTAACACAACTGTTCTTATAAATCCTTCAATGTCTTTTTATAAAGGGCCTATTCGTTTTAGTGCCGTTAAATAGTGACTTTATGAAGCAAATTCCACCTTTACGGTTAGGATTATGGTTTTGAAAATTTTAAATTATATTTATTATTCATTCATGTACTTATTTTTTTACACGGGGTTTTCCAGAGTCAGTTACAGTTTTCCTTTAAAAAAATATTGTACAACACGACACACAACTATTCAAAATCTTATTTTGCAAAGTCTTCATAAACGACAATGATATTTTAAAATATTTTTACACAGACTGGGTGGTCGTTGGGGTTCTTTTGACGACTATCGACTAGAGCGTTCGCCAGAAAGATCGTGAAAATTTTCGTAGCAATGTTTGGCTGTATGTTTGGCTCTGTTCGTCGTTCAGTTCGACAAAATTAAAAACGGCGACTGGCAGATGTTCTATTACAAGTGTTTGCTCAAGTCTATCAGCACCTTTAGAACATTTATTTCGGAAGGTTCATAAATGTATCATATATAAATATTAGTGATGAAACGAATATACGCATTCGCATCCGCATAAATCGATGCGAATGCTTGCGAATATTTCTGAAAAACCATTTTTTTCTTTACTCCTATGATTTGATGGAAACTTTAATTCTGTAACGGAATAGTCTTTAAGAAGACAACTAATTTGGAATAGTTCTGTTAGTTCAATTAAAATATTAACAGAATCGCAACAAAAATGCAAAATTCCTATTTTTCTACCATTAGAGGCCGAATTTTCTTTTGCAATTTAAATGGGACCAACTTTCAGCTTTATTCTTTCTAATAAAAAAATAATTATTGAAATAGGACCACGACAGGAAAAATTATGCTTGGTCATACAAAAAAATATATACCTACATGTCGAATTGAGAACCTCCTCCTTTTATTCGTCGGTTAAAAATATAATCAACCTTATCTAACTCAAATAAGTTTTATTACTACTAAACGCATTTTTGTGCTTAGCAATTACTGTAATTGTAATTAAAAGTAATCTTTGGTTTTATAAAAAACATTTTTTTTTCTATTTTTTTACATTATTTTTCACACGCTGTCCGACCATGGACCATGCCCGGGTCGACGGCGCGTTGTGTTCCACGCGCGCCTCATGGAGTGTCAGCATAGTGGAAGGAGCCCCCTGTAGAGGGCCAAAGCCTGCTGGGGTCGCGGGACTCACGAATTGTCGTGACCCCGGTAAGTAAAGGGCTATTGAAGGACACCATGGATTTTAGTCAGTACGAGTCTGACAGTCCCTCCCGCGCTGCCCTGGGTGGAAGGACTCATGTGATGATTTTACCACGTAAAAAAAAGCTCCAATCTAACTTTTTGAATAAATTTGATGTGCTGAATTAATGAATTTACATTCATTCATTCGGTTTAAGTATGTCTGATATGAAATGTCAAACCTATCTTTCATTTTGCATGCGTTTTATTTGTAAGTCAATATTCGCATTCGCGAATATTGAAATTGAACAGACATTCGCAACATCACTAATAAATATTTACATATTAAATTAACATTAAACCTACCTTTACCTTTGTACTCTTGTATCTTGTAATAATATGACTAACCTGTTTATGTTTACAAAGTAAACAAAAAAAATTAAAGAAAGAAATCTCGATATTTCGTCGAATCTTATAAACTCTGCACAGCGGGTATTTATAGTTATCAAGATATTTCTATTGCTCCAGAAAAAAAGTGTGAGTTAGGCAGTATTATTATTTCTAAGTGTAGTGTTTGTTCTTTGTCTAACACCAACATATGTGTTTGTGACACCCACTTCTCTATTACAAAGAATTGTGTTTGCTTAGATAAACAATAAATAAGGATAAATTTTTCTTCGTCGCCCACATTTTTACAGTTTAATGTCTGATGTCCATTGACTCTTCATTGTATTGAAACATCATTAACGTGATTACTAATAATGTCTATCAATTGTAAGGAATTGGATTGGATTTCAAATATTAATTTCTAGACACACCTACATTCTATGATATACTTAAGAGCTTCACACAATCATAATTTAATGACATTAACGTCTCTAGAAACTTCCATCCAGAACAAGCAACACTTAATTTCTCCTCGTAATAGCAACAATAGACAACTGAAGGTTCAGTACGTGACGCGAATAACAGCTACGACCTTCGACTAACACAGTTAGTCCTTGCCCACTTAGTCCGTTTCTCCGACGAGTCTACCTACGTCGGACGTATCTCGTTTTCCGATGTCAATTCCGAGATGTATGTTATCCTTAACATATACTGAATAATACATATCCAGTTTGCATGACAAGTGAAGCCGAGTGATGGTATTGCGAACGATGGACGACACACCTTCGTTATCTTGGAGTTGTGTCCCAACACTAATTTTCTTTTGCTGGTTTATTGATAAAGATGAGTTTGGCTTTTTATTTACGAAATATATGAGCTTCTTTTGTTGTTAATTTGTAAACAACATGAGAGGTTAATTTGAAAGTATTCACTCATACATAATCATTATGTATTCGAATATCGATATTATTTACGAAACCTCTGAAACTGTTCTCATGATAATCGAAGCGCTCTACTTATATAAAATTGGGTCAATATTCGCGTACAAACAGAGAGGGAGCGCGAAAAGTTTATCCTAAAACAGTAATGTCACGAAATAGGTTCTTAACCTATTTCGCTAGTGGTTCTACAGCTTCAAAGAACTGCGACACAGCCGTTTGTGCCCATTCGATAGCATAAAAAGATTGTAAGAAAATTAGCCAGAAGAAAGGTCATGCCTTGGGCATTTTCTTTATCTCCACTTTTTCCTAATCTAATTGATATCTGAAGCAGGCTATTCGTTTGACCATTTTCTCGAGTTTGCTGTGTAAGTATATCGTATTCTTTGTTATTATAAAGTTTCAAACATAATGAGTGAAGAACAGGTTACATCTGCGTTTGCCTTTTATGACCTTTAGACATAAATTGTGTAGGTCATTTAAGACGTAAGCTCTCTGGAAACGAACGCTCTTTTTTACGAGGAACAAGCTTATTCTGAAATTGGAAATCGGGGTTATTTCAATAAAATTGGATAAAATTAAGGTTTCGTGTGAACAGGATACTGGAAATAAAAGTAGGCTACAGGCGACAGTCGTTCGTTTTGCAATTGAGTGTTTGTGTCGGTGCGGCGCACAGTGGGTCGAAAGTACTAGAACGAAAAAGTAAAAAAGAAAAAATCTTTTTTAAATATCTATCGAAATATTTCATCCTTATTAGTAAAAGTTATTAAACGCTTTTCTCTAAAAGTTGTAGCTCGCCCGCAAAAAATTTTTTTCATTCTTGTTTAAAACAAAAATTTTAAACGACTTTTATTCTTTTTATTTACTTTAAGTACGTGGTAGTAAACGGGAAATGGTCCGATCAAGATATTTTTTAAGAATTTATACACGATTTATCGGTATTAATTCCGCAAAATAAAAAAATAACGTTTATTTGTCTAGTTTAGGTCCGAGCCTTATTTAGTACGTTTTTAATGAGATTGCTGCGACCTGTGTGATGTATGTTATGTATGAGTACTTGAGTACTCTGACTATTAAAAAAAAAAACAAATCGGGCATAGAGTGGATTTATTGGCTTTGGTTCCGAAGCTACCCAATTAAAAGTATTTATTATGACACAATTATTTTATCTATATTGTTAGTATAAAAGAACAATTTACTTACTTTTTTTCATTTTACTAAAAGAGCAACTGTCCAAACGCTGATAACGTAAAATTGTAGCCAATAAGCCATAATAAGAATAGAGTAATTTTAAGGCAAGATGTTTCAAAACTTGGCCAAATAGCAGTTTCTGTTTTATTCCATACACGAAAAACGGAAAATATTAATTCCGGGAAAACTATATGTTTTAGAGAAAAACGTTAAATTAAAAATGAAAATCATGAAAAAATCCTACAGCCCTCATATAGCAGTTTCGACCCACTGTGCGGCGTGAAGTGCGTTGCGTGGCGCGGCGCGGGCTGCGCGGCGGCGCGCGGCGTCGATAGCGCACCGGCCTGACGTCGCCGCGCTCCCCGCTCCTCGCGCACCCCGTCCCGCGCCCCGCCAGCGGCGCACGTCACACTCGACACCCGCGACAGGCCGCATCCGAGCCGACCTGCGTCGACCACTATACCGTGACGCGCACCATCACCCCCGTGACTGTTTACTGTGAACCCCATCAAGATATAACCCTAGGAACCACACAGTGTCGCGATCTGTGCAAAATCGGTATCTGGTGAAAACAAACACATCACACGGCATTAGCGCAGGCGCGCCGCAAGCGGACATGATGAGAGCGGCCATCTTGGCCGAGGACGCACTTTCGCCTCGCCCCAGCTTCAAAGCTCGTTTCGAAAGCTCCATATAAGCCGTAAGAAACAAGCGATGCGTTTCGAAGCTGGATCCGCGGCGTGCGCCCTCTGAGGTCGCCCCGCGCCGCTATCGATCCGGTAGCGTCATGGCGCCCGCGGAGTGAATGCGGACATCGGGACAGCGCCGCAGCCCCCGACCGCGAGCGGAGCGCCCGCCCAGTGATAGTGCTAGAGTGGTCGCGCGGCATGTGAGACAGAGTGTTGGCGTGGTTGGGAGGGCGCGCGGGCGGCGGCGGGCCCGGCTGACCGCGCGCCATGGGCGAGGAGTACGCGCGTTCACCGTGCGAGCGCTTCCCGGCGACGGGCGCGTTCAGCGTGGCGCCGCCGGAGAGGCTCAGCCCGCCGCCGCCCGCGCCGCTGCCGGATCGGTTCTCAGCGTCCCCGCGGCGGGTGCGCCGTTGTGCGGAGGCCGAGCGCGCGCGGCGGCCGCGCTATGTGCCGCCGGCGGCGCACGTACCCGTGGAGCGCTACGTGCCGCGCCCGCCAGCGCCGCTGCGGCCGCCGCCACCGGTGTACTGTGGGCTGGCGTGCAGGCCACCGCCGCCAGCGCCGCGCAAGTGCTGCGGCCCCGCATGCCGCGAGGACATCGCGGGGTCGCCGCCGCCGTCCCGCTATGTGGAGTACGTGGGCGCGGCGGCTGCTCGGCGGCTGGCCTGCACCCCACCGCCACCGCCACCGCCCGCGCTGCAGCTGCCCTGCGAGCCTCAGGAACCTCCGTGCTGCGTGCAAGCTCGCAGACGACCACAGCCACCACATGATTGGTAAGTACCTCGCCAGACCAGAAATACGATAACATCATCGTTTCTGAGCCATGTCAATTTTGTCTATGTTTGTAAGTAAACATACAACTTATCTACCACTGATCAAAAACTCTGCCTACCCACTTTTGACCAAAATTATCTATCATACTCATGTGACATCGATTTGACCTGAATTGTATTAAAAATAATAAAACATGTGACTTTCACAACATAGAAAGGTAATTCACTAAATGCGCAATAGATCTCGCACAGTAACTGCGTAACTCTGAGCAAGCGTAGTCTAAAGCGTTTTTAATAAATAATTCGCCGATTATAGCTTCAGCCAGGCTGTTATAATTGGTTAATATTTTGTGGATGAGGCCGATAACGTGTTATTGATGGCGGCTGGCTAACGAAGAACGATCGACGTTTGCTACATGTACGCACTGATTAGCTCGCCAATGTTCGGCATTTCAATAAATATTCGGCGAACATTTCGACGGCCAGTTAAGTCGTACCTATTGGCTTGTATTGTTGTACTATGCCTATGTACTCGTAGTTAGGTAGAATTTTCCGTCCCTTTATCTCTCTCGATCCTTTGATGTCGTGGACCAATTTTTCATTAAGGAAAGCTAGCGTTTTGTGAATCAATCATATTTGTGACGTCATTTCTTCAATCTTTTCACATTCGCCATGATTTACAAACATGAAAACATTGTATCATATTGTTGACTGAAAATTCACAGCTAGACCTGGCCACTGTTTTTGCAATTGTTCTGTAGTCAAACGCCAAATGATTTTAGACTACATTAAGCTCTTGGAATAGTACCAAAATTGTTTAGTGTACTACATAGTTCAGTTTTACATTAGTGCTTTGTAAATTCTCGTAATTTTGAGACTGATTACATATTATGCTACTACTGTGTATGAAATTTTCTTTAGTCTATGATTAAGTGCGATAGGAATTTATCTGTGCTTGTGTATACAATATGAAGTATTTTCTTGGCATAAAGGCTTTGAAGCCACGCCAGAACATTCCAAAAAAAAAATAAGTTGTTCTTTATTATTCACTGAAGTCGTATTTTTTATTCACGCCAATATTTTCAGCAAGGTGCTCATAATACTGACGTGAAAAATAAAATTTAGTTTTAGCTAGGACATTGTCGGATAGAACATTTTAACATTTGCCTAATTCATTCATTTAACAATATAATTCAGGTCCAGTAGATAACAAAAAGGTCTTGCTTGTTTCGAAACTTAAAAAAATTCATTAAAATTTCAAAATAGTTAAAAATTTGACTAGACTAATTAGAATTATTTTTTTCTATTATATCAAGCGAACGCGATTTCCAGCTATTATTTTACGTCCTGAAGACCTAGTACAGCCACATTTTTCCAATGGTGTTTATGTAAGCATTATGTAATAGCCGTCTCGTTATCATGCCTTTTTTAATAAACAATACGTTTAAAAAACCTGTTACGAAACTTAGACATTAAATTATAAGTCCCTGCTCATAAGTGCCTTGATGTTGTTTTCGAAAGTTCTCTTCCGAAATCACTCGACAATTTAAATGAATGAGAAACTTTTTTCATATAAACTTTATTTTTAGGGCTAGCCTGAAACTACCTAAGCTTAAAGAGGCGTAATGTTACCAACTTTCAATTTAATTTGCTTGTTTTAAATGTTTACAGTTTAATTGAAATAGAAGTGTTGTTTTCCTTTTATTTATTTATATGAATATTTTTTAGTTTTTAGAGTTCCGTAACCAAAGGCTAAAACGGAACTCTTTTACTAAGACTCCGTTGTTCGTTCGTCTTGTCATAATGCGTTTGACGAGTTGGGAAAGAGACGAAATGGAGCATCAGACGAGTTAATAAAAATGACCAGATTAGTGAATTTGACGTAATAGGGATAGAGACGAAATGGCTAATGTGACGAATTGTCATCGCAACCTTTTTACACATGACGATACTTTTTAGACCTTATTTTTTTTTACATTTGTAGATCTTTGACAGTCGTTACTGTTAGTCAGAAAGACATTCATTTTTTTACATTTGTAGATCTTTGACTGTCGTTACTGTAACTGGGTAAAAAAGTCAGAAGCTCTAAAGTCTGACAACCAGTCTTACCATGGGGTATCGTATTACCCAGTTAAAGGTTGTGGAGGTCCGACAGGCAGTCGCTGCATGAAAAATATCCAGTTGCATCTGGTTTGACTGGAAGCCCACCCCAATATAGTTGGGAAAAGGCTAGGCAGATGATGATGATACTTTTTAGACATACATCTTTTGTTACTGCTATAACACTTACTTAAACCAGAATAAAATAACCACTCAATGACCCTCGTTAATTATCCCAAAAACATGATTCGGCCTTCACAGTTGACATGTGCAAATTTTCCGATGCCATTTCCAATTAAAATTAATGAACTACTGCAGCTACACCAAAATAAAAAAAATGAGTGTAACTGAATAAACACAGAATCGACGTATGTGAAAACAAATTTACTAGAGCTAGATTTGTATTCATCCAAAACAGGGATTTTAGCTATAAAATCGACGTAATATTTGTTTTGGTTAAGTTTTCCAATAAGATTCTCATGAGTCGAAAAAGATTTGATTTATAACAAACTAACTTAACTAACCTTAAGTAATTAAATATAATAAACAGCCCCTTCATTAAATTCGCAATAAACATATCTAATTACAAGGGGGTGAATGCCCTTTGGCTCCTTTGTCGTAAAACATGTAAGAATCTATACATTTTACGGTACATAAACCAAAATAACACTTCATTTTTTGTCTGTTTGTAAGGGCTAATTAATCTCTGAAATAGCTGGAACGATTTTGACGGGACTTTTATAGGCAGGTAGCTGATGTAATAAGGAGTAACTTAGGTTACTTTTATTTTATAAAATTCTCAATAATTGAGCGGGCGAAGCCGCTGGCAAAAGCTAGTCTTAACTATTTTCAATGTGTTACACCTGTTGTCCTTATAATTAGGTATGTACTAATAACAACGCATATTAACAGCTGAAATACTTGCCAATGATATTCTGATTGACACACACTTTGATAAAATCTTTAAAAAAATAGATTTGCACACTTTACTTACACATGATTTTGTATAAACTATAACAGTAGTATATACAAAAAATAATCTATAATCTAACTAATCGATGACCGTTTACAAGACAAGTAAAATACACCTACGTACACACGGCTACACATCAAGCTATACAATACCAGTTTATGTTGGCCTCGCTTTACAAGATCTTTTCGAACAATTAACGTCAGCGTATACTGGTTTTGCACAGATTGAAATGTCAGCCATGTTTACGCTACAATGCGTTATCATTACGTAGAAGTTGATAATCGCGATAAGATTCGGGCGTGCCATCATATTGTTGCTCCGGTAACAATTATACATACATACCGTTTGCATTAACCAAGTGAACTGTGTTTCCTGCCTTTGTGTATAAAAAAATTGTGTGTGTCATGAGTTGGACAAAATGGGACAAGTGTAGTGGTTGTTCGTATTTCCTCCGTAAGTTCGAGTAAAGGATTGCTATGGATAAAAAGTAAGTGAGCTGTTATTATTACTGTGGTGCAGTAGCGTAGCTACAGCCCTATCAGCCGTGCCAATGATACGGGGCTCCCAAGTATCAAGGGCTCCCGACGCTACGATCAGATCAGTCTATCAGCATTCTCATTTTTTCTAACTCTCTTCTAAATTCTGCAATAATAGCATTTGCAACACGAGTCCGGATGGTATTTTCTTTATTCTGCAAATTATAAACTTAAGCCTTTGTCAAACAGACTGGCGTGGCGAATGCGAAGCGTGACGTTTTTATTTGTAATGTATGGAATTGTTTGAATCGAGTCACATAGAAAAGCGAAAGCGATCCGATAGCGTGATAGAACTATTGGACTGACGTCTCGCTTCGGTTCGGTATCGCTTCGGAAACGCTTCACTTTCGCCTGTCTGTTTGACAAAGGCATTAGGCCCGTATTAGAGGATGTCACTCAAAACTCAAGCGTTACTTAAAACTAATTTCAACCAGTTAAATGGCTTGAATCTAGTTTTAAGTAATGCTTGAGTATTGAGTCATGTTCTGCAATACGGGACTTAGATTAGAAGGGCCCCAAACAAGTTTTGATACGGTGCCCTTTTTGGCCTAGCTACTCCACTGATGTGGTATTGCCAGTATTGTATACGCTTACAACACCGAATCATCGAAAAATTACTTAATTTTAATAATACATAACCTCTTTTTAGTTTACGTTTATGTGCACTATAATTTAGATGAAATACACAGATTTCAATGTATTTTGTATAAAATATAATTATATAGCTTATGCCTTCGTCGTTGTCTGCTTGTTATTAAATATTTGTTTCACGGGAATGACACACTTAAATGGCATCCTATCTTATCTTACTAATAATATATATGCGAAAGTTTGTGAGGATGGATGGATATGGGGATGTTTATTACTCTTTCACGCAAAAACTACTGAATGGATTTGAATGAAATTTGGTACACAGATAGTTTATAACACTTTGAATAGTTCTTATCTCGATTTTATAATTCTTTGGGATAGTTTTCAAGTTTGGCTACAACTCGAAAATGATCCCACGGGTACCACCTAAGTTCTAAAAGAATCCCCATGCAAAATTTTAAACTCCTCGTACTTGTTTCGTTGTAAATTTCGTGATGAGCGAGTGACCTTTCGCTTTTATAAATATAGATTACTAGCTATTGCCAGCCGCTTCGCCCGCTACAATTATAAAATTAACCTACGGGAATATAAAATATAAAAATGTGTAATAAACAAAATCCAAATCCGTTTTCGCATGAAAGAGTAACAAACATCCATCCATCGAATCAGACTCCCACTTTATAATATTAGTAAGAAGTAAGATAAGAAGATAGTTAAATTATAGCGAACTACTTACAGAGCAGTTATTATATAGTTCAAATAACTCGCGCGCTTAAAGAAACGTCGATTCGGAAAGTTTAGGGACTCTGGCTGATTCCTTCTAAGAATTGACGTTCTATTACTCTGGGGAAATTGGTTTAGGATAACATATCTGCTACCAAAATTTGATTCGAGTAAATCAGTGTTTTCTTAGAACTTTTTCTCTCTAAGCTAAGACATAAATCAATAATCCTGTAGGTAAAACAGTAAAGCCGCAGAAAAAAGTAGGTAGGCAAAGGTAGGTATGTTTATATTTAGCTTAAAAAGCCCTATGCTTGGGCCTCGTTATAGCGTTTACTGATTAAATTTTAATCTGGGCTTAGCCCTTTATAGTTAGCTACTTTGGAGCCCGAAGTGGACTTGTTTGCTGTCACGGCATTTTTATATTACACGGGATTGGATTAGGTTGGTCTGCTGAATTCTTTAAAATATCTATATATATAAAAGGAGAACTGACTGACTGACATATCAACGTACAGCCGAAACTACTGGGGCTAGGAATGTGAAATTTTGCACACGGCTTCCTATTATAATGTAGGGGAGCACTAAGAAGGGGTTTTTGGAAATTTAACCTTTAAGGGGGTGAAAAGGGGGAATTAGGAAAGTACGTAACCCACGCGGACGAAGTCGCGGGAAAAGTGCTAGTGTTAACATACAATGTTTAGTATATTTTGTTGGTGTGCACACGATCAGCATCCGAGTCCTCCTCGAAGTGTAAACGAGAACGAAGCCATGAGGAAAAACAGTATTTTACAACATTATTTTTAGTACCTATATGTGAAACCCGATACACCGCCCCCAAGGATCGCGGTACCCCCGCGCAACCCGCGTCTCCGTCGTCGTACACTCATTGATTAATTCTATGGCAATAGGTACCTAGCCGTACGGTGATTGTATTGTAATTAACTGGTGGTAAAAAATTAACATCAGTGTAAAAATTATTGGAATCCAATCAGTTACTAATTCTGAACAAACTATATTCAGGTTTCGCATGATTGTTTTACTCTTATGCTAAGCATAGACAGTGTAATGCAGATTTTACAAAACATTAGTAGCAGCCTCCGGGGCACCAACTATCTCTGTACAAAAATCCATCAAAATCGGTTCAGCGAATCAGGCTTGAAAGCGTTACAAACATAAACAATTCAGTTTCGCATTTGTAAGTTATGATTAGGTATATTTATGGAGTATAATTGTACCTAATTCGAATTGCAAGGGTCGCGAGACTGTCTGAGCAGGAAACCATGGCCCTGGAACGCAAAGGACAACCGAAGAAACAGGGTGGACTATTAGTCAGTAAGAGTCTAACAGTTCCATCGCTCCAACCATGGAAAAAGGATTACATTTTTATAAGAAAAAGTTATTTAAAGTGTTCTTGATCGTAGTATTATTGAGCAATTTCATAGTAACTTATCTTATTAAAACATTATGGTATGTAATAATGATTGATTTAAATTGTTTAGATAACGATTGAATGATGTCATTCATAAATACATATACGTTGTACAATATAAGTATTTGGTATGTTTTTGCATCAGAATAGTCCCTTTGGTATCCCATACAGGTAAATCGGGTACATGATATGGTACATAGCTTCTTCCCCGTGTCACCCAAGCTCCATTGAGATCCAGCCTGTCCCTTGCTGCCCCCCTCAGCGACGCCCTAAGCCGAGGTCCGTACCCCACAGGGGGTGCCTTTAGCGTGTGGTTGCTCAGTTTTTAACTAAGTTTGTTGCCCTGCCTGGAGGCCATAAAATCTTAAGGCATCCACAGAAAAGTCCGGTTGAGCAGTGTACAACCTACTAGAGGTTGACCTGCGAGATGCCATACGAAAAAAAAAATCACCTACGCTGCTCGGCTCCTATTTTTTGTAGCTCGATGTTTTATAGCCTTCCTTGATAAATGGACTATTCAATACAAAAAAAAATCAAACCAGTAGTTTCTGAGATTAGTGCTTTCAACCATACCAACTCCTCAGCTTTATAATATGAGTGCATATTATTTTTCGTTCGATCGTTATTGTCGCGACATGATTTGTATGTAAGAATGTTTTTGGAATAACCACTGTATGACCTAGATTTCTGCCAGGGCTGGTCGCTAGGGTCAAGGGATCGCCAGTAAACGTAAGCTAAAGGAACACGGTTAGCGGTACGGTAGTTGCTTAGCGAATAACTGCTGCCCAGCGTGTCGCGGGCTCGATCCCCGCACGGAACAAATATATGTATGATCTTTTTTTTTTTACGCGGTAAAATCATCAAATGAGTCCTTCCACTCAGGGCAGAGCGGAAGGGACTGTCAGACTCGTACTGACTTAAACCCACGGTGTCCTTCAATAGCCCTTTGCGTACCGGGGTCACGGTAAATCATAACTCCCGCGACCCCGACAGGCTTTGACCCTCTAGAGTAGTTGTTCCGGGTCTGGGTGTTTGTGTATTTGAGTTTTTATGTTTGTAAACGCACCCATGATACAGAAAGTGATTCCTAGGGTGGGAAGTTTAAAAAAATGAAGGAACGGAACGGAAGCTAAGGGATCATAAAGGAAAAGGATGAATTTTAGTCAGTGGGACTCTGACAATCCCCTCCAATCTTGCCCAGGGCCGTACACAGTTCATGATTAGACAACCCAAAATAGGTGGGCCGTTCGTCTGGATTATTTCCACTTTTTATGTACTACTAAGTAGAATAACAAAGTTCAGTATACCGAACCGTCAACCCATTTAAAGCCAGACATTTGTGTCAAACCCTTTTGTGCCTAGGAATCTGCGACCCGTACCTTTTCTACAAACCTATAAAGCGCTTATCATAGTTTTCCTGAAAGAGAATGATTTTGTGATGTATTGTAACTAAACGAGGAATCAGGGCTGCCACTATGGGTTTGAATTTTCGCTTCATAATAACTGTTTGTGGCGGCTGTGTTGAAGAGAGATAGAAAGAAAGAAAGAAAGAGATAAAAGTTTTGTTTTGGATAGTCCAAATCTAACTCAATGGCCTGTCCGAATACTTTCTATGGAGGAGAAATTCCTTTGTGGAGATCTAATTTGTAACGATTATACAACATTATTTTTAGTATATGCGAAACCTGAATACAGTTTCTTCAGAATCAGTAACTGATTCGATTCCAATAATTTTTACACCATTTTATATTTTTTTTCAAAAATGTTTTAATTAAATTTCATTACCAGTTAATTACAATACAATCATCGTACGGTTAGATACCTATTGCCAAGCTATTATCACGAGTGTATAACACAGGACACGCAGTTTACGCGGGTGAGCATGTTTTTGAACGGACAACCAGGTAATTTACAAACTTATAACCTTGTGATTTTTTATGATACGGTTTTAAAATTTTGTACATAGATTCTTTACACAAAAATACTAGACAGGTGTATCGGGTTTCGCATAAACAAAAAAAAATGTTGTATATACCTTGTCGTTTACTTCGAAACGAAGCTCATGTATCTAAGTAAATTACACTTTATAATCACATAGTACATAATTATACCGCTAGAGGTAGATGCTTCGGCATAAATATCCTGTAGATGTATAGGATCTCCTATAAATCCAATTCTCCTCAATAAAATTACATACGAGGACCAACAGAATCAATACATATCTACAGCTTTATTTGCACAAGTTTCGCAAAGAAATAATCCTCAAAGACATCGAAGGAAACAACTTTAGCAATATGTGCGAACCTTTCAAGTGTAACTACGCATCGTCTCGTAGCCAATCCTCCGAACATAACATGAACGTAAAAAATATACAAATGATTTTACGAACAACGGCAGGGCCGGCAAAGGTAAAAGAAATTATCCTAAGTAAGGAAACAAGGTACGTGATTTATTGATAACCTCACTGAAAATGTGGGGCTGGGCAAAACAAGCGAATAAGGAAGATAAATGAATTACTTTCATTTCTAAAGATCCATTTGCGCTAAACTCTAACTGTTTTTTTAGTGTGATAGATAACATTGAGCTCTCTGATATTTGTTGTTTATCTATATTAGTGAGTACTTAACTGTGTGTTTTTCAGTTGCAGATACATAAGTTTTTGCCTTTAACCTTGCGAAGGTACGTTTATACAGGCTTGTTTTTTCTTTGCCAGAAACTTCTTACTGGGTTATTGTATTCATCATTATGCACAAGTTTTAGTTTATAGGCGCAACCCTGAGTGGGAAATGAGCACAAATATATGGTTGGCTAGTAGGCATATTATAATAGGAAATATGTTCAGAATGATGAGTACATTCACCCTTTCAGAGCTTTTTGGTAAATTCATTCTTAATTTGGGCTCGTTGTCAAAACGTGTGTCACTAAGGCCGAAACACGGGTTTCGTGCTTATAGATTAGACTACCAGTACCTAATGTACTCGCACTGATTAAAAAATCTAAAATCAACTGCGAAAAAATCCGTTACCGAAATACGTGATTGCTAAGACTTACTGCCGAATAAGCTTGTTTTCTTTGTTGAAGTGTATCTATTGAAACTAACTAATGATTCGTTCCTTCAATCCAGTGAGTCTATATTTTTGTAATGAAAAATAAACGAACAATTCGATGATTGGCTGTCCGATGCAAATTAAACAATGGCTCTCATTTTTGGCATACGAATGAGTGGTGAAAAATAAAAATGGCTGACTTTCATTGTACTCGAGTTATATATTTCAGGTTTTGTTATACCTGTGTTTTTGTTTTAAAAGAGATCCTTTTTTTTATTCATTTCTACACTTATAAATTACATTTTAAATATTTTTACAAAAAAGCAATAAAAAATATTTAAAAATAGCAGTCCACCAGCACCGGGAACAGGGTCCGGGCTACCGGCGGTCAGGGCTCCTGAGAGAGGAACCTCCTAACAATACGCGCCGTGTCTAGGAGTACTGCCTTCTGAATCAAGTGCTTGACCCAGCGAGCCTCCTCAGGTGTTGGTCGAGGCTCTTGGCAATTAAGCCATTGGCAGACACGACTATCGGCACAACAACTGCTGTATTCACGTCCCACATGTCAACAACCTCGCGAGCCAGATCAAGATACTTGAATTGTTTATCTTTTTCTGCTTCCACGAGGTTCCCTTTTTATTTTTAAGTTGATTTGGGGGTTTTGTTGGCGGCTTGCTCTCTTATTTAACATGTTATTGGATCCGAAATTAAACTAAAGATGACTATGACTAACTATGACTTCGACCGATTAGCCAGTTAGCGCACGGTTAGCCCAGTGGCTGAGCGATTGGACTGCTGCACAGCGTGTCGTGGGTTTGATTCCCGCACGGAATAAGTATTTGTATGACCTATACAATTAGTTGTTTCGGGTCTGGCTGTTTGTGTGAGTTTCTACGTTTATAAACGCATCCACGACACAGGAGAAATTACACGTGTGGGACAACGTTAAAAAAAAGGCTAACTAGTTTCTTGTATAGAAAGACCCGACTAGTTGGCCAAGCTCAAGCTCAAGCTTAGTTGGTACGTTTATGGCGGTGACGGCATTTTCTGTAACGCTTTATGTAGACTTGGTCGTTTTTATCATAATAATAGATTAACTACCAAGAAAGAGTTATTTCTTAATTATCATCTTTCTGCCCTTATCCCGTTATTTCTCAATTATAATACTCGTAAAACAACCTGAAGGACTGGTTTTTTTTGTCCACATGTGTCCCATTGCTGGGCAAAGGCTTCCCCTTTTTACTTCCAAACCTCTCTGTTTTCTGCAATTTTCAGCCATTTTTTCTCACAAACATGATTATAAAACAAAAAGTATTGAGCAAAACAGGTTACAATTTTCTTGCAGAATAAAATCCTCCGCAAAGAAAAATGCAATGTATGCTGTGGCAATAGAGATCATGTAGGAAAGCACATGAACACAGCTTATGAATAGATCTGACGTCGCTTACATTAGCTGTCGTAAAATGGAGGTAGTCAAAGACGTTGTAGCTTTACAGGGAAACTTGAAAATTCTGTTCAGAAGCCTTAGCAGAAGGCCAAAAAGTGAGTTATTACCTTTGTCAAACATGAATTAGGTGCCTATTATTTATATGTATAAGGTATATATATGTATTAATACCTTATTAATTCTGAAAGGTACAGACGCCAGTACATCAACCTACCACAATCTGTCTTTCTTTGATAGATTTTCAATGTTATCACAATAGTGGAAGATTAATGTTCAATAATTGATAAAGTTTGACAGTTTCGGGTAGGTTGACCTGCTGGCGTCTGTACCATTGTCGAGCTGAAGATAGCTAAGTATTATTTATACAACATTATTTTTTGTTTATGCGAAACCCAATACACCTGTCTAGTATTTTTATGTAAAGAATCTATGTACAAAATATTAAAACCGTATCATAAAAAATCACAAGGTTATAAGTTTGTATATTACCTGGTTGTCCGTTCAAAAACATGCTCATTTCGCGGTACACCCGCGTAAACTGCGTCTCCTGTGTTATACACTCGTAATAATAGCTTAGCAATAGGTACCTAACCGTACGGTTATTGTATTGTAATTAACTGGTAATAGAATTTAATTAAAATATTTTTGGAAAATATATAACATGCTGTAAAAATTATTGGAATCGAATCAGTTACTGATTCTGAACAAACTATATTCAGGTTTCGCATATACTAAAAATAATGTTGAATAACTAAAATCAATCTATATAATTATATTATTGAAAGTTATAAAAACTTTCAATATTAATTTTCACAAAGGCAATTAAACATTTTTCCACGAACAGGTGCTACAGTAATTGAAATCCATTCAGAATTAATTGATTGACCGTAATAAGGGGTAGATTGGCATGCTCCTATTTGTAACCATCTGACGTTTAACAATGGAATGAGAGATTTAACTTCACCGGGCTGGGCATACTTTGCTCGGTTAAGCTTCTGGAGTACTTATGCAGAGGGCGTAGTTCCAAATCCTACTCGCAACCGATTTTCTTATTCTGAAAAAATCTTTTACATTCGCAACCCCAGGCGTTGGCGAGGAGCTCGTGGCTTAATAATTACAGCCGCACGGGCCGATCTTTCGGGTTAAGCCGTACTTGCCGCGGTTGGTCTGTGGATGAGTGATCATCATGTCATTTGACTGGAAGCCGACCCCACTATAGTTGGGGAAAGGCTAGGCAGATGATGATTCGCGACCCAGGCGTTTATGCGTTCATAAATATTTCAATCTAACTAATATTAAAATAGTTTGGATTTGGAGGAATGGATGTTTGTTATTCAATGACGTCAGAACAGTTAAATGGATCTTGGTGAAATTTGGCCCAAAGATAGTCTGGAATAACACAAGATACCGGTATGACGTTCCCATTTGATAATATTTCGCGGGAGAAGTCGTCCGCAACAACTAGTATTTCAAATAAATTGGTCCTTTACAATGCATTTAGCATTACCCATCAGTCTGGGCCATTGTGATGATTTATTTGAAGTAAATCAGCCAGATTAATATCACAGTGTAACAATAGTTTGTGTTCAAGATTAGTTACACTGCCATTATTCTGTGAGATTGGTTATTAATTGATGTTCGTCTGTGTCAGAAAATTAATTGTGATTGTAGCAGTAAGATATTGGGATCAAATCGGGCGTAGCATGACATGACAACATTATGCTGTAATTTTCAAAGTAATAAGTTTACTTTAGCCAGTGCCAGATCAAGCCCGCAGCTTTCATTGAGGGATCCTTTTAACCCCCTTCGTAAAATGAGGGGTGTTATAAGTTTGCCGTGTGGCTGTCTATCTGTCTGTGACATCATAGAGCCCCAACTGTTGAAGCGATTTCAATTTAATTCTTTTTGTGTATTAAAGGTAACTTACGTGCAAGTGTTTTTAGACATGTTTGATGAAAATCGGTTGATCCGTTTAAAAGTTGTGGGGTTGAAAGTGGGGAAGAATAAGCGAATGTCTGCAAATATACTCGAGTGGGGTCTCAAATGAAAGCGCACTGAAAGGGAATATTGAATACTTAATCGAGAGTGTTCTTAGCTTCGTTTGATGTGAAAATTGGTGGTGGGAAAATTAGGACATGGAAATCCGATTGTCAAGTGAGAGTGTCAATTATTACCTCTCAGTCTTCGCAATTCTGCTAAAGATGATTTGTCATATGGGTTATTAAATAGTTTCCTTTGGTCGAGCTCACAAATTGCTACACCATCCAAGGTTTTTACTCTACCTATGGCTATGTAGCCTTAGGTGGAGTAAAAACCGCAGAGCTGAATCAAAATATAATTGCTTTGTTGACCAAATGAAAACTCTATATCAGTAATTTGCATACTTTTATGATATTTATGGCTTACTCTGCTCTGTGTCATCCACGAAGTAATATTGCTTTTCATTTCATAGTTTATTGTTTCAAATATTAAAATCAAACTATTTGTAAAAGTAAACTCAACAACTAAAATAGTTTTTTTACGTGTCACCTTAATAAACTGATACAGATATTTTGAATAGGTAAAGGAATTGTTAAACCAATAGGTATCAGAAAAAATGTTTTTTTCTCATACGAAAAGACCGTTACAAGAAAGAGTTACCGCGTTTAGAGTTATCGCATTTTTCTCATACGGAGAAACCGTCAAGAAATAGTTACCAATCCTGCTGAAGACGAATTGGGAAACTTGAAATTGACTTATCACAGTTAATTATATATACTTACTACATAGTATAGCGGGATTCTTGAAGAAAACAACTTTCCCCTATTTAAAACGTATAATTTTGATATAGGTAAAATTGTAAAAGTAAATAAAAAATACAGTTAGGATGCGATCGTGCCCGGTTATCAAAGTAACAAGTTTTGAATTAAATAAAATTTGGTCGCACACACAAAAAAAAAAATCGGTTACGATACAATTATGTCAGATTATCCAGAGAATGTACGAATCAATAGTTATTTAATTTACTGAGGAAAAACCAAAATCCTGAATATCAGAGGAAAAAATATTTGAGCGATCCTAGCGGTAACTAACTAATTGGCCAATGTCAATTAACACGCCACGGAAGAAAAAAAAAGGTGATGCTATTTGCCTAAATACTCGTACATACCCTGTGTAGGGGTTGTATTACTGTGCCTTACATAAAAATAACAATTTAAACATTAAAAGCAAAAAATAAGACAGTTAATTTAAATAAATAAAGAATCCTCAGCTTGATCCTGTCGGGATGGAGAGACGCGCTGCAGGACTGCCCCGGAGAACCGTGCTGGTAGCCACGGTCAAAACAGGACCAGGCCTCCGATGATCTGACGCTTGGACTTATTTGTCGGCTCAAGAGCCTGACAAATTCAGGATCCGGAAAGACTGCACGCGACCACACCGGGGTCGCGGTGGAGCGTTGCTCCCGACTGCTAGCTTATAAAGTTGTGGGTGATACCGTACTCAGCGCCTCCGATACATAGGAAAATTTTCAGATCACGCCATTCCGGCAAAAAAAAAAGCAAAAAAAACAGAAGATTTCACATATGATTTTTTTTAACCAACGTTGTCGACTTTAAATTCAAAATGTTTCACATTTTTTAACAAAAAGTGATTTCCACCCAAAAAAATCAGCAATACCCCGTCACGGGCAACAAACCACATCCAACTGACACAAAAAAAATCTTCATTTTTTCTCGAACAAAAACCAATTCCTAACTTAAAAAGATTCAGTTCTTAAAGAAAAATTTCGACTAAAGGCTTCCGAAAACAGGTTGCATGACAATCACCATAAAAAAAGGTGATATTTAAAAGTGTAGCGTTTTTTATAACGCTGCAATAGGTACTTCTTTACGATATTCTTCTTCAACAATGACATAGATACTTGATTATACCTAGGGCATGTAGAACAGTGTCCGGTTCTAGAATGTGCCTACCCGGTTCTGGAGGAGGCCGGAACCAAAACTAAATGAACGGAGCCAAGCATAGAGACAAACATCGTTACGAATATTTCCACGATCTTTCTAGCGAACGCTCTAGTCGATGGTCGTCAAAGAATTTTTCTTCGTGCAGATGTCAGACTTGATAGTCGGCTCGGCAAAAAGCTCGCCAGATCGCTCTTTAGAATGCTCGCTAAAACGCTCTCGTTTGTTTTTGTGTAATGTAACATTCGCAAGAATGCTCATTACGAGTGAATGCTCAAGTTTATCAGCACCTATATGCAAATGGGGACAGTTTCATCTCATTCAAAAATGGGGGTAGATTGATTCTACCCACAAACAGGGGCAGTTTCATTAACATTAAGAGCCTTCCATCATTACCATGATCATTAAGTCGGACGATGACGTGAACGATATTGCACCCGGACATTGACAAATGACTCCAACGTTTGGGTAGCCATCACTGAATTGATCTTACTTACTTGTTAGATTATTATGGCTTTTCAGTGGATTTAATTTACACTTTGTTGAAATATTATGAGTTCAATATAGCTTCGTAGCTTTCGTCATTGTGGTTAGAGTTAAATGTTAAAATCTCACCTGGCGTGCACGAAGTTGCCAGTTCAAACCCGGGCAAGTACCAAAGTGTCTTTTTCAATGCCTAAATTTATTTTCGATGAAGGAAAGGATCATGTGGACGCCTGGACTTATTTAATCTAAAAATCATTTTAGGCCATCACAGACGCAAAACGTCAAATGTCAAAATGAAAGGAAACCGAATGGGATTGATTCTACATGTTGATTGTGTACTTCTACGTCAATATCAGATGCGATTACCATCGCAGAACTATTAAAGCAGGGTACCGCGTGGAACGCAAAGGACATGTGAAGGGACGGGGTAATTTGACAGTCCCTTCCGCAGTATCTAAGGCGGAGACGGTCAGAAGTACTACTACCACTTTAGCAAATATCAGCATGTCAACAATTTGAACCAATTTTCTAATCGATAAGACTTCTGAAACTCGAAAAACTAAGAGATTGAGATTTAATGCTTAAAAATAAAGATTTTTTCAAATGATTAATTTACTAATAGGTCTTTTAAAACTTTGAAGAACAACGAAATATTTTCTCTAATAAAAGTAGCTTGTAAAGGTCGTTTAATTTGTCGAGGTTATTATCTTCTCTTACAAAAATCAATATGGCGTCTTTGCTTAATGGCGTTATTCGTTGAGCACATATTCTGTTTGTTTTAAATATAAATACCATCATAATATCATATAATATATAATTTGATTTCTTTCACAAACGTTCTTCAAAAAAATCCAATTAACGTGAAAGTTCGCAAAATTCTATGTAGATTTTTTTTATTTAAAAATACTTTCTATTGCAGGTATTATCACTATTTACAATGGTATGTTGAACATTTGTACAATATGAGCTTTTTAGTCTTTGGGCATGAACGGTTGAATTAATTTTGATGAATAAGACATCAAACAATCCGTTTCGGTACTTGAACAGGTCATACAAAGTTTGAATGTTAGAATTTTTCATGAAATATATTCTTTTTGAAATAAGATACACTTAATTAAATGGGCAGATGAAAAGAAATTCTTTTAAAAGTAATGTCTACCACTTATTTTATGAAATTCAATGAGAGAGTTGAAGTCTTTTGGAAGGAGTGCAGTTTCCATTTCATTATTGGAATATTTCGTCTATTTATTTTCGTACCTACCAGCGGTTTCGCTACAACTCCAAAATTATCCCTCGAGAACATAAAATAGGGATAAATACTATCCTTTAATGTGTTAATCCAGGTTATAAATTATCAGCTATGACTTGAAAATGTAATTGAATGTTCTGAATTTTGGTATAGTGACATATGGGACCTTATAGTCGGTTATAGAGTGCAGCTAGCCTATTTATGTATAAGCTAATTTCTATATATTTAACCTCCATAAGTTAAAACTAAAATACTTACTTCTCAGTAATCGATATTGCAATGCGCGATGCTACCGAGTAAAATACTCGTATCGAACCAAATGAGTTAATGACTCGATCGTTTGTCAAGCTCTGGCCAGCATTTATTTAACTTAATGACATTCAAGCATGCCCATTTCCGAAGGAGAATTTCTGATAAGTGCATTTATATAGTTTCTGGGAAGTTAAGTTACTGATAAGCAGTGCTGGGTAAAATACATGCTTTGCTTTAATTGAAATACAAAATACAGTATCGCAAGTAATTAAAATACAAAATATATTTATGTAAGGTATTTGAAATACAAAATACAGTATTATACCTTTTTTTAATTTAAATATTAAATACTAATTACAAAAAACATATTACAAAATAAGTAATCTAGAACAGCATGGGCTGAATGGCCGATAAGTAAAGGAAATTTTTAGCTTGACACTCACAATTCGACGTTCATTTCTTTTTTTGCGTTTTGTTTGCCAAGTTTGACGTACAGTGTACAGATGCCAGCAAGTCAACCTACCGGAATCTGTCAAAGTTTACCAATCAAAAATTAACCTTCCGCTATTGTAATAAGATTCAAAATCTATTAAAGATATTTGACAGATTGTGGTAGCTTGATGTGCTGACGTCTATACAAAACAGGTGCAGTGTTGCCAACTCTAATACGAGTAGCTGCTTTACCGTCATTGCACTCTCGCCTCGCACTCACACTCACGTTCAGAAAATTAAGTTTAAATGTATTTTAATGTTGAAATGTTTTTTGGAGCTTCAAGTATTTGAAATATTAATTACAAAATACTTCGTCATCAGGTATTTGAAATACGAATTACAAATTAAATTTTAAGGAAGTAATTGAAATACAAGTACCAAATACGTATTTGTATTTATTTAGTATTTTAATTACAAGTAATTCAAATACTGCCCAACCCTGCTGATAAGTCAATATTTGATTTCATATTTTAAATTTCATATCGCCGTGATCTATGTTACCTATTATCTGCATAATGCTCGAATGAGGTTTTGGCATGTTATTTTCCTTATAGCTTTTATATCCTAGGCTAAAACACTTGGTCGCGGGACTGTACGAATTACCGTGACCCCGGAACGTAAAGGGCTATTGAACCGTGGATTTTAGTCAGTACGAGTCTGACAGTCCCTCCCGCTCTGCCCTGGGTGGGAGGACTAATTTGATGATTTTACCACAGAAAAAAAAGCTGTAAGTACATATCCACGTTACAAACTATACACGAGTAGTGTAGTGTAGTAGAGGCCTCATTTGATGATTTTACCACGATTAAAAAAAAAGGCTAAAACACTATTTATATTTTACTTCTCTTTCTGTATAAAGCTGAAGAGTTTGTTTGTTTGAAAGCGCTAATCTCAGGAACTACTTTTGTGTTGAAAAGGCCTTTTATCGAGGAAGGCTATAACATCACGCAACAACCAATATAAGCCGAGCAGTGGAGGTAAAACCGCGGGAAATAAGCTAGTTCATTAATATTTCTAATCCTCCACTCTCCATTATTCGTTTGCCTCATTCAGTTCAGATTTTCTCATTTTTGGACAAGCTTTAGTCCATCTGTACAGTACTAATCCAGCACATATTAGTACTAGAAAGGCCTATAATCCGGCAGGATAATCACGACGTATGCCTCATTAGTTAGATTGAAACCAGTCTAAATGGTCGCCATTGAATACTTTACAGGTATTTCAATTAGGTTTTTATGTCGTGCTTTTTAAGGTACCGCACTAAAAAAGTAAAACGGGACCCTATTAATAATAGTACGATTCCACAGATATAGAGTGCGGCACTTTTGTACGCGCACTTTAGCAGTGCGCGTACTAAGTACGTATATACGCTTTTGGTATCTCGGTAGTATGTTTCTGTGGGATAATTTCCGTCCACCCCAGGCCAAACCGCAGAAAGAATCTAGAAGATCGGTAGTCCATCACCTGGACCATGACATAGGGTATTTTGTTATCCACATCAGACAAATTCCCACCTCCATGCGAGCGAAGTCGAGGTCAGAAATCAGATGCCAGATTTTTTCAAGTTGACAAATAACTCGCACTTAGTCTTTAGCCTCGGAGATATGTTTTTTGCTCTTACCTGCCTATCTACCTTAGGGTCGAAGTTCCTCTGACCTTAGAGAACGTGCCTCCCAACCTTGTTTACTTAAAAGGTTTTCTCTTCACATAGGATCGTTTTCCTTCGCACTGCATCGTTTCCGAGTCCGTGCGACAGGTAACTCTTAGCTTAAGTGCTAGTGTTTGCTTTTTAGGGAGACTGTTACTATGACTTGGTGTTGTTTTATGTTTACTGTTGCAACGCTAACGTTTATATGGCTATATACTTTTCCGTGAGTCCGTCTGTCTGTGGCATCATAGAGCCCGAACGGATGAAACGATTTCAACTTAGTTTTTTGTAATAAAGGTGACTTACCTGCGAGTGTTCGTAGACATGTTTGATGAAAATAGGTTGAGCCGTTTGAATAACCTAATGTCTGCAAATGTACTCAAATGAAAGCGTACTAAAAAGGAATATTAATGATTTAATCGAGAGTGTTCTTAGCATCGTTTGATGAGAAAACCGGTGGTGGGAAAATAGAGACTTGGAAATCCGGAAAAATCGTAGATAATAAATAATTTGGAGCGGTCGCTCAACGCGACTTATTTTTTTTTTAAATTATATTAATACAAACTCAGGGACTTTAAGATTGAGTTTTTTTATTTATTATTATTTTTTACTTTGTAAAGGGAAATTGGTTTTTGTGTCGGGGGTTTTTAAAATTTTTAATTTAATTTTTTTTACTGGTAGAATCTTAAAATGAGCCCGCCCTGCTACTCGCTTCATACTAGAATTTGTAAGAACGTCGAACTTTCAATGAGTTCAGTGTTGCATTAAGTTCAATAATTTAATGTTTTTACTATTTAAATTGTATTACAATAAAAGTCCGGCGCGCCCGGGACCTTGGTCTTTGACATAATCTTTTATTTCAAAAAAATAATAATAATCTGCATTCGAAAATTGAAAATAAAAAAAGAAATAACACAGACAAACAAACAAGTCTAGCTTTAAAGAAGTTTCTATACAAAATTGAACACCAGCGCTTTATTTATGAGACAAAAAAAACTGTTTGACACAAAACATTCGCAGGACTAATTAAAACGGGCGATCCATTTGCGTATTCAAATACTCTATGTAGTTAATTAACGCATTTGTTCACGAAATTGGTTTCATCAGCAAAGAGAGCTCTGTTTGAAGACAACGTGCATTTTTAATGGATATTTATACCATCTTTATTGCTCGTAGTTTAATTTTTATTACGGTTTGCTTTCTTTGTGATGTCCTTTTGGTTATATATTTTTATTTTAAGAGGATAGTCTGGATCCAATTAGAGATACAATAGTTCATTATTATATTATTGAAATGTTAATTTAAACGCACCGTCTAATGTATTTTTTTTTTTTAATTTGTGCCTCTGGCAACTCTGTTCTCTATTCCGTGACACTACGAGAAAGCACATTGAGAATTCTTTATGATTCAAATAAATTATAATTCACATTTAAACTGTCTTCTACTCTTTCAAAAGCCTCAACATATAGAGTACGTTTGGTTTTGGACTACCGATCCTCTAAGGGAATATTATAGTCTCATTTTCATCGACAAATCTTAAAAAAAAAACCTAACCCAACATTACGCGAATCGCGGCTATTTTTTTTAACGAAATGCAAATATCGTTAAATTCAAGAGACCTACATAATATGTACAAATGATTTAATTGCAAAGGTGAGCGTTGAGGCTATAAACATAATATTTTTTTCTAAATATTATATAAAAGTTATTAGTGAAATTTAATTTAATCTTGAAGTGGATTTAGTGAAAACTAGCTAGATGTCTAGTAATTTTGTTAATAACTCAAGCCATTTCACACAGTTAATTAATTTTTAAACGATGACGTTTTTGAGACTATGAAGTAGATACGTAATACATTGTAAATGATTTAATTAAACTACAACACAACAGTCGTAAGATTTCAATGCACAACCGCTTTTCATTAAAGTCTTTGCAATGATTGTTCCAATTTGCACTGAGTCAGTTTTACTGTTTCGTCCAACAGTAAGACCCAATTAAATAGTTCCAACGTTTGATCGGGTGCAAGTCGTTGGGTTCAGTACAATTGATTGAAACCCTTGCTCCCTAGCTATTGGTCGATTGAGCTGATTGCTCGCCGTCTTCAGTTGTTTTTTGAAACAAAAGCAACTGCATTATTAGCTTCTTCAACGTTCAAGATTGGAACGAGAGTTGACTTGCTCGTTTCCGAGAAAATTTCAGTAGGAAGTGAAATTCTTAACTCCAGCAAATTGACACCCTATTGTCAATCTGACACAGTTGTGATTTGAATTTAAGGACAGTTTAATGCCTTATTTTTATATGATGCGAGAAATGACATGCGAGTTTCATGCAAGTGACATGTATGACAATGTAGTGAAACTTGCATGCAATTTCTTGCAGCGTTAAGTCAGTTGGTAGTCATCTTGCTTGACGACTTATTTGCTGAAATTTCAACTAATAAATATCTTTATGGTTCATAGGTTTATAACTACATAGTATAGATTGACTGAAGTTGCCTTTGATTAGTATTAGATTGTAATGCATATTGTATGAGTTGGATTGTGTATATGCTTATTCAATTACGTTACTTGTATGTATGTAGTTTTAAAGGATTTTGGGAGTGGTTTACGGGCATTCAAGTCAATTCAATTTAGAAGATATTGGTTATTTACTTGTAAAATACTTCAATATTGGTTTAACATTGAAGATAATTTAAGTCATTGAACTGTGTGTTTTGTTATCAATATTGATTATAGGTATTATCGTGAAGATTGACTTGCGATAACTAGGGCCGAAATAAAGTATGACGTAATTTCTTCAAAGGGCTTATGCTGAACCTTAAAAATACATTATGGATTCAAGATGAAATCTAGATAACAGAAAAAAAAATAATGGCCTAAAACTCAGTGTTAAGTAATAAATTGTGCTCGATCATCACGTAATCCATCCATTCACCATTTATTATTCCATGGTGACGTCAAATTTATTCATTTTTTAATCGTTGCGTGGGTACCATGATTAATATTCGTAATATCTGACGATCTTTACGCCCATTAATTTATCAAAGGAACTGAGTGTATCTTGAGTGATTCTTGACAACGCGATATTGCGGGAATCCTTTACAATTTATTGTTTACATTTACGCAGCCATATCGAGCTTGCTTGTAATGTGTCTGACATTTCGTAATTGAACAGTCGAAGGTTAAGAAACTCGCGAATGGTCAAAGTTGGCGTATTCGGAATTTAAATATTTTGGAGGTTATTATCTATGCAGTACTGTCATAGCTAAAAAGAGAAATATCTGGACAGCTACGTGAAGTTTTGTAAAAGTTCTTGAGGCACGCTGAAAACTTGCTCAATGCTTCTCCAATTATCCCTAAACACAGAAATACTGACCTGGCTGAGAACAACAGACAGTATAAAAATGTTGCACTGACAGACTCAGACTAATAAGAAATTAGAGATATTAACTTACCATGTTTTTTTTGGATGTTGTATGAGCAGTCAATTGTTTGTTGGTACTTTCCTTGATTGTTTTTATAAACGAAATAAAATTCTTGCACTTGAAATGAACAAGCGAAATGAAATGTGGCCAGCATCCATTGTGTACAAGATCGAATAAGGAATAAAGCAGTGAGTATTTTTTTTCTTTTGTGATTCGCTGGCAATGGTAACTATTTTATTTTACTGCGTTCACTTTAACAGCTCTTTTTACGACATTCAAGTGCTATAGATTGAAGCTGAAAGCTTTGTGGCTAATGGCTCTGGATGCAATTTAAACCGGAATTTGATTTTATGCGAAAACTATTTCTCGCTAAATATTTTTGAATTAGGTTTTTTGATGAAGTCAATACTTTTATTTATTGTCTTTGGAATGAAATATAAGGAGCAACTTACTAATTAAATTTAACGCTATGGGTACAGTGATACACTGCGTTCAGGAGTTTCAATATTTCAGAACATTAATGGTACAGTGTTCTTAAACTCCGTTTACGTATCGGACACTGACGTAATTTCTGAGATTCCTGACAGATTTTCGAGACTAAAGTGGAATCCAGAAGAAATGCACCTTCGATTTATAAAATAATGGAGCTTTTTTGAAGTTTCTTCGCCAAGAATATACGTAATTTCAGTGTTGTGTAATCGTTGTTTGATTGTTCTAATGTCATTGTTGATTTAACATTTTTTCTAATGTTTTATTAATTGTGCCTTGTAATTAATGTTCAGGTAATTTACAAATATGCTTTGATGTTCGTTGGAAGCTTTCCATTATATTTTAACATATAGTAATAACTGCTATTATTTTTCTTTGTGTTTATTTATAATTGTTGATAACTGCGATTATTTACTGATGGAAGTATAAAGGAACTCATTTTACTGTTGTTTAAGTATCATTATTAAGTAGGTATTATATGGTGGAAGGTGAAAAGGCGATTGAAGGTTGGTGGTTGCGAGCGAACACATGAGTAAATGCTAGTTAATATATAAAGACCTACTCGATACGTATAAGACTAAAAAAACAACGTAACAATAATAAATAATCCAGTAACATAAGCATAAAGACATTATTAAGCACAAAGTGCTCCCTGGTACCAGGAGAACAGTGTTCTAAGAGAGGTAACTCAAACAGAATTTTGAATGCATTGCGCATTATACAGGCTGCTTCATTTAGATACTCAGTCGGTGTGTGACGAAGGTTCTAGCACAAGTATGCGGTGGTGACGCGGTGAAACGGTGTTATACTTTGAGAGTGCATTTAGTCCTTCATAGGTAGCGAAGGAAAGATTTCGTTTGTGCTGTTAAAACGTTTTTAACAGCAATATTAGCGGCATTTAGTGGTGGATAGAAAAAGTCATATAAAAACGTGAAACACTGTAAAATGAACCATTTTTGGGCAGCCTGTACAAATACTTTTGGTGCCTGTTATTTATCCAACAACAAATTTAACAAAATAATTTTGTATGCAAAGATCTCTTTTGAAATACCCATTTTTTATACATACGGTCAAAACGTACATTAACCTTATACCTGAATCAATAAATACAAAGAACGCAAAACAACGGGTCTAACCCTTTGTACCTAGAATAAAATCTACAAACGGTGTATTATTTTTCAATTAACATGATATCTTGTCTAGATAGCCGAAACCGTCTGCCTGAAGGGTTGCGCAGAAAATATACCTAATAGTGCATTGACATTTTACCAGTTAGCTTATGTTTTATTTTATTAGTATCTCTTTTGTTGCTTATTTTTTTTTGTGTTTTGTCTAGGGCAGAACTTCATCCCATCATTATCTACCTAGTCTTTTCCCAACTATGTTGGGGATGGCTTACAGTCGACCCAGATGCAGCTGGATAATATTATTTTACATGGAACGATTACCTCCACAACTCAGTAACTGGGTAGTACGATATTCCTTGGTTCTTACCAAGGAGTATGGTATAGGAGTATACCTGGTCGAGTTGATTCAAACTTTCGAGCTTCTGAGCAACAGTAACGACTGTCAATGATTTACAATTGATAGCCAGGACCAGCCTTATCTTATCAACCGAACATAAAATCTAGATTGCATGGTTGCTAGTAAGAAATCACTAATGGTGGGTTCCATTAGTAATTTCTAATATCTTATTAAACGCTTACTCTATTCATCACCGACTCGTTCAAGTCGAGGTACCTAAAAATCATCATCTGCCTAGCCTTTTTCCAAATATGTTGGAGTCAGCGCCCAGTTGAAACGAATTCAGCTGAATATCAGTATTTTTATGGAGTTTGTAAAGGTTTCAAATTATTCAAAAATACATACAATAATTTGTAGGCCTCGAAAGTTCTAACAACCAGACATCAGCAGAGTAAAATAACGCCAGCAAATGTAAACAGCCCGCCACTGCGGTTTCACTTACAGAAATTGTCCCACTACATAGTTGGTCACTAGGGGGTAGAAAGGGGGTGTTCGGGGGTGCTACCCCAACCCCGAGGGCTCTTTCAAAACTGTCAATGTCAAAGGCGATGTACCACTTACACCGAATAGATAGTACAGGTAGGTACTATCATCACTGTTAATAATGCCGTGGGAAATGGGTAGGTACTTCGGACATATTTTATTTGAGGGCGTGGTTACGTAGGTAGATAGATAACTGAATTGAAATTTACTGAAATTTTTCATTTTTGCTTTCTAAATGGCCAGTTTTCGTACGAAAAGAAAAATGTGTTTATTTATAGTTATTTTACACACATAAATAAACTCATGCCTTTACCTATAATATTGGCATGGTTAGAAATTACTATTATTTTATTTGTGATATAATCCTTATATATAGCACGGGAATAAGTGTCACTGAGTCTTCCGCAAGATCAAGGGTATATGAAAGGAAAGTATGATATAATTTACCCGTGATTCAATTTATTTTAAAATTATGGTTTCGTTTCGTATTCATAACGAAAAGCAAAGGTATTCATTATTTTATTCCTCCTACACACAAAGAAATCTATAGCATAATTAAATGAGTTATCTTTATATTCACAGAGTTTTAAAGGAACCTATAAACATTGGTATTAAATCGTTCGTATGAAAACAATGAGTATTTTCATTTCGCAGAATGAGATAATTTGCTTTTTCCTTCGCTGGGTATAGAAAAATATAACATTTGATTAAGTTCAGTATGGTGAATAAGAAAATTGTGCTATGGATATTAAATATATTATGCTGTGAATAATTGTAGTAATAAAGTAAGTATCTGATATTAAAAGTGAGTTTGAACAATTTAACTGTATCCAAACGAAATAAACAATAAGTTCTTTTCTTTTGATTGTGAATCAAAAGAAAAAGAATGAATCTTTCATGCAGATTGAGTTATTTTTTTGGTTAGAAAGTATTGACTTTATTTTGAGCACCGGCTCAAATTCTGATAGTTTTGTGTTTTTAAAAGTATTCATAATACAGATCAATTCCCGCATATATTAATTTATATGAATTAAGCATCTGTCACATGTAGTCGAATGAATATAATCAATTGAAATCAGTTCTGACTAGTTAGTGCTGTTTTTTTCTACTTGCAACTTGAAACTCTCCTCGGAAAAAAATATAATTTATTTAAATCGTTCATTTTTATTAGCCGTGCCCAAAGAGTTCGATTATGACTCTGGCAGGCTGAGAGTAAATACCAAAAATGTGTTACATTTTTGGAACCAGTACCTCCTATGATCTGAAAACAGAATTAGTCTATCATCAGATATTAATGTTCTATGCTTTTCGAAAGTCAGATTTGAGTGAAGGTAAAAAATGGTGACTTTTCAAAGCCGTTTTCTTGACATCCACGGTCAAGCTTCGGGCTAATTGTACAGCTGACAACTTGCTTTGATGTCCCCATTGTTTACGAATGAAATGATGTTCGTTGAAGTGTCATAAATAGGGGTCATTGTGGAGATGTTATTGAAATGTAACCTATTTTGTACTAAGAGCCCGCCCGCACTGGCTGGAAAAGGTCAAACGGTTTGTTTTCTAAGCTAAGAGGCACACCGCAGGCTGTCTGTCCGCTAAAGGCAAAAACATAGGGAACTTAGTAAACGGATCGTTAAATATTTAGAACAAAGTTTCAGTTAGACTTGCGTTTGGTGTTAAATGAGAAAAAGTCACGCGTAAAAATGTACACACTGTATCAGAATTGTATTATGTGTATGGTGGCCCGATGTCTTATCGGCTCCATCGCTAAAAATCCTAAAAGTAAATTTGATAGTCGTAAAACATCATACTAGCTAAATATTGTGTATTTACGATGCACTGCTTCTTCCTTTATCTTAATGCTTTTTCATAGTTTCTTATTTCATACGCATAATTTGTCATTATTGAGTTTTCTCCTCAATCTACCTTCTCTCACTGTAGGCATGATCATTTCGAAATAAACTCAATAAAGAAAGTCGGTAAGACATTTTCTGCCCTTACTTAGCAATGCCCCTGCGCAATAAGGGTCAGTTCAGTGACGCGACGCTGCGCGCACATTTCTATAGAGCGACAGTAAAATCTAAATCTATTCAATGCATAAAAAGATCTCAAAATTTAACATTACTCACTACTCGTACACGAAAAGATACACATTTCCAGTTTCGTCGCGTCACGTCGAGTCGCGTTTCGTCTCGGTGTGTACTGTCTCTAAGTTGACGTAATAGGCGTTTTGGAACACATGGGGGTTATTTCAATGCCATATATATACATACCATATACATAACATCTTAGCACTTAGCCTTTGTTATAAAACAGTAAGCATAAGTTCATCATTTAACCTTCCCATAGCTGGGACACAATGCTCTCTCTGATCAATAACTGTCTCAAACTGGCAAGCACCTGTCTTTTGTGATACAACAAGTTCATTCAATGCACTATCAAAGGGCAGGTGTACATCGGAGCAGCCATTGAAGTTCTTGTATCGGATTACTGCAGGCTACAGAGTTACTGTACTCTAACAATGGCGATACGAAGTTACAGCTCAAGTTGGTATCGAATTTCAGACTGTTATCTGTGCTGCAGTAATGTTTTGAATGGGAAAGTTTATCGTGAATGAAATGGGTATGTTTTTTTAGACGAGGATTCGTTGTTATAATGATACCTGCTAATTACGTCATGGTTTACCTGCCTTATCCCTATAGGGTCGGTTCCAGTCTATTCTACAGGGTTATTTGTAAAACATTAACAACCAAAATTGGGAATTGGAAAATTCTGTTACTAAACTGTTCATAATGGACAGTATATAATTGAACTGTTCGCGTGAGGTCATATTTTTTATATACATTTTCTATAGATTTTATTGAGATTTCCAATGCTCACCATATTTTGAATCCTTGACAGTATGAACTCGACTGTACCATCTTACTAAGGGGTATGATTTTATCTGTCTTTATTCTAGTTGAAGTTTCGCAAACCTGTTTCAAAAAGAATAAGTTAACCTTAGTGCTCCTACAATTATAAATTAAATCTAAAAGTAAACAATTATTCTGCTTTAATAATAATTTGTTGTGTAACTAACAGTAAGTAAGGCAGTCTAGCAAAATAGACCTAGTTAGTATGCCCGTGTACCTAAAGTCTTTCGAGCATCCGAATTCGGGCTAACGAGCAATTAAGTGTAGGACTCACAACAACTTTAACTTAGATCAAATAGATATAATTGTTAAACAATTACGCATGACATTCGTGCACGCACTAACCCCATCCTCTAACTGATTATAAACTTGTATCTGAAGTCATTTTAGAAAACTACGCCATTTTGAAAACAACTCAAATTAAATAAATCCGTTGTGATTATTTAAATGTTAGTAAGGGACACTTTTATGAATGTCGTCTATTTGATTCGTTTTGAGAACTCTATTTCTGTTTTTATTTTCAAGGCTTTATCAACTTAAAGATATAGAATTCTCAAAACTAATTTCAAGTGGGATCCTAGGCATCTTAGGAATGTTGCTAGGAGACGTGGGTTTCACCATTTGTTATTTAGATATAAGAGAGCTGATATTTATAACCGTAGGTCGCTAAACCCTTTTTCAACGTTAAATAAAGTATTAAATACATAATCTACTTTCTACTCGTACATTTAAATGTATTGAATCTATTGTATATATGTTAAAAGCAAGTAATAATAAGAACGGCTTCATTTTCCTGCACTTATTCCAATTAATATGGGGCGCAGCATGTCTTCTGCTATTCTTCTATATTAATTTTCACATCAGCAGTCACCTCTTTTCCAGCCTTTTATATTGAATTTGTGCAAACCTAATCCTATACGAAATTGAGTAAACGTCACAAATTCTTAGATAAGATTGGCACAACACGACATAATGGCACAAAGGGGATTATACTCAGCATAAGCTGCAAAATAATCTCAACATAGCTTTTGAGCACACTTCGGT
The DNA here is from genome assembly GCA_943136025.2 of Agrotis puta. Lineage (NCBI taxonomy): Eukaryota > Metazoa > Arthropoda > Insecta > Lepidoptera > Noctuidae > Agrotis > Agrotis puta. Next base: position 11,940,311 of record OW964175.2, on the reverse strand, counting down.
TTCCATTGTCCTTTATGCAAATCTACAAGAGTAGATGATAAACTATATTTTACGACGCCCCAGATGCGCATAGAAAATTGTATACCAGAGCCATAAGTTTAATTTTAACGCTTACCGCATCTGTAGTTGAAATATGAATGTATAGTTCATTTAACACTATAAGTGTAAAGAATCCCAGTTCTTAGTCAACTTTCTACATTATTCGTAGGCATTACATTGAATATTGAAACGAATAGCTTAAGTTTCCAGACGAACTTAGAACTCAAATAAGAACCTGTGCTAAGGAAGTACCTAGTATTGTATTAAGTAAAATACCCACCAGCCGCTTGAAACTTCCGTGTGCAATATGGAACGCAGACCAACTTCTTTGACCGTTTAATTTCAGTTCTTGACTTTTATACGAACAGTTTACCGATATAGCATCCATGTTTTGTTGTTCTGAATTTTGCATATAAAGTGAGAACTTGATGAGAATTCTTGGGAAATTCTCACCAGTTAAGAAAAGTCGTAATGTCTTGGCAGATGGTCGTCTTCGCTACGAGGAGTCGAGTCAGAATTAGTTGTTTATTGCCCGGAAAAAGAGATGGCGGAAAAAGTTTGCACTTGAAAGTATAATGTCTCAGAAGTGAGAAAAAAATAAAAGCATGTTATTCTTGGACCGAATTTGTAACTCTCAGAGTGGCTTCAGCGCCTGGTAATGCAATGATATCATTTGGGACTGCTCACTCCCCGGAAACAAGATTTTCATTGACCTAAATTCTGCAACGCTCGACTAGGACACGTTTGGTTTGATTTCATTAAAAATATATCCCGTCCTAAAATATTATTAATGTAAAGAAAATTCAATTTACTAAAATAATATGAAAACGATTGACGTTACGCAATCAAGACCCATACGTGAAACTTCAAATGGGAAATTTAATTAACTTGTGATGTTTGCATTTCACAACGTACGAGGTATCATTTCCTCCTGTCACTCAGACTGTTTAAAAGATTTAAAATGGCATGTTGTATACCAAATTCGTTGTCGTCAACGAGAACTCAGTTTCGGGTCGAGTGTTCTGACCGACCCAGTTGTTAGCTGCAAGCCTGCAACGTCGATATGCTGTCACAGCACACACCCAACCACTTTAAATTTACCACTAGCTGAGAACAGCTACCTTATCCCCACCGTATAAAGTACAAAATAGTTTGAGAAGTACTTGTGTACTTTTATATTGACGTGTTAGTACGTGTCGCGTGCCCGTTTGAACTTAATTTGACGTTTACATTGCATTTTATTTATTTCTGTACACAGTGTTGCTTTGCTCATAAAAATTGCAGTCGCAGTGTGGTATGACCTTATAACCTTATTTTTTATCGTACCTACATGCAATGCTTTTAATATTTTACACCGATTTGTTACTGTTTAGAAATAATTTCGTTTCAGTGTGAATTAATAAAAGTTGCTTTTTGTTAAATGTGGCAAACGTAGATTTGTGAGGAACGTTTTATTTCTTTGATTTCTAAAAGCAACGGTTTAAAGTATTTCATTACAATATGATGATACTAATCATATGCCTACTTCTTAGGGGAGGTTTAATTACTTTTCCAATAAAACATTAAAATAGTCTTACATAATTTTCTTGTTGTTAATGTCTAAACTTCCGTGGAAATCCATTATACAAATAGATAAAAACGATAAAAAGAACTTGATTACAATAAACAAAAATTTCTTTATACTTAAATACACCTTTATAAACTGCGAACTTTTGTCATTACTTATAATGCGGCATTGTCGCAATGATCACGGATAAATGACTTTGTCAAACAGTCAGTCGGAAACGAAGCGTTTCCGAAGCGATACCGAACCCAGCGAGACGTCAGTCCGATAGTTCTGTCACGCTATCGGATCGTTTTCTGTTTTCTATGTGACTGGATTCAAATAATTCCATACATTGCAATTAAAAACGTCACGCTTCGCATTCGCAACGCCTGTCTGTTTGACAAAGGCTAAACTGATTAATCATAGCGACAATGCCAGTTAAAAAAAAATGTTAGGTAGAATAAGAAAACTAAGTGTCACAAACCAAAACGTGGCTTAAAAACGTCTCTGCCTTGCTGTCTCAAAAACGTAGCTTGGCTTAATTTAAAATCACTCAAGGGTGTCGGGAAGGCAGGGTGCATGCTATCTGCGAGATCACGATAGGCCGCGTTCAGACTTGGCACAGGCTTGGCCGTTTCCCAGCAGTCTTGGCAGCCAAATGCGGGGTTCCGTCTTACCAGATACCGCTTTACGTAGAAATATTAAAAGTAATAAGCAGTAAGATTTCTGTGTTGTTAGAAACATGTGAGAATCTCTCTTCTCCTTTTTTATTGAAAGCTTACCTCTAATGGGCGACTCGCTGTCCGACCATGGACCATGCCCGAGTCGACACGGCGCGTTGTGTTCCACGCGCCTCAAGGAGTGTCAGCATAGTGACGGGCCTGTAGAGGGCCACAGCCTGCCGGGGTCGCGGGACTAACGAATTACCGTGACCCCGGTACGTAAAGGACTATTGAAGGACACCGCGGATTTAAGTCAGTACAAGTCTGACACTGAATTTTCCTGTCCTGTCAAGAAACAGATAACAGGCAAACGAAAGATTTCACACATCATTTATTACAGAGTTTAGTTCTCCAAACATTTGACCTAATACAATATACATATAACCACGTTCACCGCACTAAGTTACAGATTTCAAAGTACCCATCGAAATACCAAAGTACTACAAAGTTTCTGAGAAACTTATTACCACCAAATACCAACGTGAAAGTACATTAATTATGTACGTATCGAATATTTGAAGTTGAAAGAAAACCTGTACTTTGACTTGAAAGCTTTTGAAGTTAAACGTTTAGTCTCGTGGATTTTACATTTGTTTAATATTCAAAAATAGGTGGGAATTTATTATATAAGGTTTAGTTTTATGATTTATAGTCTTCACAAAGTACTCCGTTATCTTTTTAGTGTTGAAGATATTGCTGATTGTAAAACTTTAGTTAGACAATATCAAATCATCGCTCATAATGTAATTAAATATTTACTAGAAAGTTTTGATGACGCCATATTGTAGCCTCATGCAAACTTTTCAGGTTTTTCAGGAACAAAATTACAACTTATCGAATTGTAGTAGGCGAAAATAAAATATTATGTTATAGTACAATTTTTTTTATTGGTCAACATTTTCTGATTTAAATTTAAGTAAACCAAAGAAAATAAACATAAAAACCGGATAGCTAAAATATGACATTTCAAATTGCATAGTGCTTTTATATTGCACATTTTAGCGACTTTCTTGTACATTTCCGGCATTTATGTTGATGCATTAATATTTCGCCATTTATGTTGCATATAATCCGGTCTCTTCATATAACATTAGTTCCTCACATGACAGTATGGCCGACAGTTAACGTAGCTTGGCTGAATATACATTCCGTTGAGCCATCATGGATGATTACGATAGTTTAGCTGGTCTGTCCATTATCTGGACTAACAGCTATTAGTATTTGCCTGACATAGCAGTACATACTATGTAGGAATGTTAGTGTCTATGTGTGTGCTGCTAAACTGATTTTGATAAATGTAGCATCTTAGGTTTTTGTAAAAAACTTAAGATTTGTATATTTATTATATGCACAAGCAGAACAGGCCCCACTCTCTCGCACTGATGCATATTAATATGCAGCAAAACCGAGAATAATGCGGGAGCGTGGGACCTTTTCTGCAAGTGCATATGCACACGGGCGGGAGGGTGTTACTGCATCCTACATCTAAGACTGGACTTTTGTCGCGAAGAGTTAAAACTAAATTTAATGCCATGGATTTCTGTAAAGTATCTCTTGATTCTATAATTTGACAAAAAAGGATTAATACAATGAAACTTTGTAGCCCAATTTGTCTACCAGTGTTGGGCAAAGGTTTTTCTGAATCTAACCCGTCTTGTGCGACCAGCGATATACAACAGTAAATTAAAGATCACCGCGGTCTTCTCAGAGGGCGATGTCCCCTCCCAAGAATTGTAGAATGTGAAGATATTTTGTCGATTTCCCTGAGTGCACTTATCCGGTGTGAAATAAATAAGTTTCAGCATGAATTTTATTATTTCTCTTCAAGTCTAGATCGTAGATCACTCATTGCATATTTTATATTTCCCCAGTTATGTTTAAATACTTATGTAATAGGGAGAGTGCTTATTGCCACCAGCCTATAAAAAATTAAACCGACGAAAAATCGAATTGCAAAGAAAAAAATAAGTTTTGAGGCGACGCCAAAGAAACAGTCAACGAAGATCAACCTAGCTACTCGTACAATTATTCTTCGCTTTAAATAATCAATTTATATGTTTCTTTGTTTGGCGCCGCCTCAAAATTTATGTTTTGCTTTTCAGTTCGATGTTTCGTCGGCTGTTTTGTTGGAAAGTATTTATTAGATACGGTTTAACCTCTCGGGCGATTTATAATTGAAAATGATAAAAATCAACGTCCAATGAGCGACTGTCTGCTATATACAGACGTGTATACGTAAGGCGCTGGGGCGTTTTCGCTTATGTACACCCGGGTGTACGTAACGCGCCCGAAAGGTTAAGGAGTAGAGGACCATTATGAGGAGCATCATGAGTTGTGGAACTTTGGCGTCCTGCAATAAAGTAAATTCTTTCTAGGTAATACCTTAAGGGAGAGGACAGCGTCCTCCCTCCACCCCAGCCGCAGTGGTAGACGCCCACGGCGTCGGACGTCGCAGGACGATCTCCGGCCACCGTAGGCGCGGGCATGCGGGCAGCGAGTAATGGGCGACTCGCTGTCCGACCATGGACCATGCCCGGGTCGACGGCGCGTTGTGTTCCACGTGCGCCTCAAAGAGTGTCAGCATAGTGACGGGGCCTGTAGAGGGCCAAAGCCTGCTGGGGTCGTGGGACCAAGGGATTACCGTGACCCTAGTACGTAAAGGGCTATTGAAGGACACCGTGGATTTTAGTCAGTACAAGTCTGACAGTCCCTCCCGCCCTGCCCTGGGTGGGAGGACTCATTTGATGATTATACCACGATAAAAAAAAAGGTAATACCTTATCCGTCACGGTACAGTGTAGTCAATTTTCAATCATCGACGTCAATCAGTTAACCGTGGGTTTTAAGACGGACACTTCGGACACGTCTTCGCGTTTATGAGCAGCTTATGTCTTATCGGAGACAGTTAAAAACTAAAAGCTGATACTTTTGACATCACGGTTGGCTCAGTGGCTGAGCAGTCGACTGCTGCACTGCGTGTCGCGGGTTCGATTCTAGCATGAGACAAATACTTGTATGATCTAAGAGTTGTTGTTCCGGATCTGGCTGTTTGCGTATTTCAGTTAAAATTTTTACACACGATTCAATAAGGAATAATTACTGGCGACAGACAACGTTTAAAAAAAAAGAAACATTCAGCTTTCGTTTCTGCGATCACTAAACTTTCAATTCAAAGGAGCAGTCCAAAACAAGAAAATGTAAAAAAAAAACGACGGGTTGCACTCTGGGAGTGCCGGCAGAAGTGAAAACTTGAATAGTAATAAACACACACGAACATTCGCGCAAGCCACCCTGCGCCGTCTTACGAATTTTCGATCAGGTCACGTGTCCTGACGCGCGTTTAACATTTTTTACCTATTCCAAAAAATGTTCACAACGCCGCTAAAGAAGTTTTCACTTCAAAAATATGGTTGTTTGAGTTTAGTATCCATAATGCTGAAAATCCGGAACTGTTTTAAAATATCCGGCTGGAAAGAAAAAAAAATGTGCGAAAATCTTTTCCCTTTGTTACCCTTCTGGTTGTCTACCTGTCAAGACCCTTTTCTCAGGCAGACAGCGATCCATTTTGAATTAAAAACATTCACAGATTGAAGCCCGGATGTTTTGAACGTTTTTTTCATTAGCCATAAAAAAAACGCAAATGTATTTACTACTTGGTCGCGAGATCAAGTAGTAAATACAATATCGAACTACCGTGACTTCGGAACGTAAAGGGCTATTGAAGGATGACGTGGATTTTAGTCAGTACAAGTCTGACAGTCCCTCCCGCTCTGCCCTGGGCGGGAGGACTCATTTGATGATTTTACCACGATAAAAAAAAGTAGGTGTTCGAAGTAAAAATATAAAACTACTTTTATTTTATAATCCACCACGTTACAAAAATGATTTTGATTATTCAAAGAGGTCGCAAACTTTTTTTGATGAGTGTTTTTAACCGAATTCAACTCCTAAAAGTTAAACCGAATGTTTTTACGTAACATTTTAGTTTTCCAACAACACCTTTTATGATTTTTGATAAGGCAAACTTAAAAAAAAAATGACAAAAATAGAGGAGTGTTCTGCCCGAATTCTGGTAGATTTTCGTGAACAATACGGATAGTACAGGATTTTCTTGGTGTTTTATGTCAGGTATATTATCCCGAATTTTTATAAACAAAAATGTAACTTCTTACTCGGTTGTGGGGTTAAAATAGAAGCCACTCCTTGTAAAATACTAGTATTTAGCTGCACCTAGTAAGACTGGAAGCCGATCCCAACATAGTTAAGAAAAACTAGACAGATGGTGATCATTGAATCCTACTATTCTATTTCCTTCCTACTTAATATTATAAACGTGAAAGTTTGGATGGATGAATGTTTGTTACTCTTTTACGCAAAAACCACTGAACGGATTTGGATACAATTTGGTACATTAATAGTTTATAACCTGGATTAACACATAGGATAGCTTTATCCCGATGTTTTCTTCCCGTGGGATAATTTCGGAGATGTAGCTGGAACCCTGCCTGGACCGCTGGAAATAGCTAGTAAACAATATGGCGGTGTTAGTTGACATTTTGGATACGCGCCAAAATGATCGTTGTTGAATAAACTTCACACGTTTCTCTATGGCTATACAATTCTCTTCAAAGTGATCGGTTGTCTATCAATGGATGTTGGTGGACACCAATACGCTTTTGTGTGTTGGCCACAGGAATATGGATTCAATTTACCGTATTTTATTCAGTATCATAAGGAAAATTGTATGAAAAGATGTTGTATTTTTAGACGAAGACCTGTATGGCTGTTAACATTCTTATTCAGGGAAAAAAGAAAATGATAAAAGGTATTTCAAAGGATCCTATAAAGTTTGAATTTGTTTTCTGAATTTAATAGTTGATTTTCAAAGCAAAAACTTCGAAAAAATAAGGTGTTAGAATACTACAATTTGTGCTACAATATCTACTAATAAAAATAAACATTTTCTAAAAAAATCTCGAAAAGATAGACAAAAATAAAGCATCTACACAATATCGCAGTCTATGAAGAAACTTTACAAGAAAAATGCCTTTTTATATCCGAGTTATTTGACGCCTAGATTTAACTAAGGCTCGGAGAAGATATTAGGTAGAGATAAAAAAATATACATAAGTCTTTCAATCATAAATAAAACGTTTGTAAGAAAATTGAAAGTTCTTAGTACTCGTACTTAATTGATGTTTATTCTTACAATACTTTGAAAAACAAACTGCTGATTTCCCAAATCATCTTTGTAGTTACGAAACATATAGGTTAACTGCGATTTTCTGTACTGTAGCCTACTAAAACTTAAAATTGTTTGAAAACTGCACTTCTTTCACAACGATTATCACTTGTCCCTCCTTCGTTGTCTTTAGCACGAACTTTCTGTACATTACATAGTTACGAGTACTTTGTACATAAGCTAAATAAGGTATTTACTCAGCACATAATATCTCACTCCAGAAGGTAAAATATAAAAAAGTAGACAGATATACTTTTTATTCTGAGAGCTCCACAGATCTTACTCTGTGACTGCGACCAAATATTTCAACCAAGCAACATAGCTAAGGGTCAACTCACACCAAGATATGACGTTGCGAGCACCTTTCAAGAGAGCGCCTTAAAGTCTTAATTATTGACTACACGAAAAGGTACACATTTCCATTATCGTCACGTCACGTCGCGTCTCTGTGTGTACTGGCCGTAACACGGTGTCCTACGTGAGCGACAAATACGTCGTGACGCAATTCGACCTATTTCAACTACTAGGTATTATAATTGATTATAATACTAGCTGTGGCCAGCGGTTTCACCCGCTACAACTCGAGAAATATCCAATGAGAACATAAAATCGGGATAAAAACTATCCTATGAGTTAATCCAGTTGTAAACCATATGTGTACCTTTCATCTAAATCTGTTCAGTGGGTTTTGCGGGAAAGAGTAACAAACATCCATCCATCCAAACAAACTTTCACATTTATAATAATTATTATTAGTATTTAATTATAATATTAGTAGGTTTTACTTCGTGTTGCGTCGCGTCGCGTCGTATTCGTCGCTCACGCAGGACACTCCGTAAGAGTAATGGAAAATGTATGCAGCTCCCCCAATGCATGGATACGATTTAATGTCTTTAGTTACAGTTAGTACGGCGTTGGCTTACTGTTATGGCAGCCTCTCACTTCGGGTTAATCAAAGTAATTGTTTTGTTCGTTATCTGTTTTCGAGCGATAAATTGGAGGGTTGTTTTTGATGTTCTTTGAATGGTACCTGATTAGTTTATTTGTTTTGCTGAAATTTTGATTTGCTGTAGTGGGATACGTGCGGTGTAATAGTGTAAAAATATTGTAGACGAAAAGAAACATTTTTCCTTTTGCTGTCTTTGTGGTTTGGTTTTATTTGTTCCCTGGAACGCAAAAGGTAACCGAAGGAGAAGGGTGGTTTGATTCAGTTAGACTCTGATAGTCCCGAGAGTTCCTCCCGGCACGGGAGGACTCGTTTGGTGATATTTCACGTCAGAAAAAGTTATATTCATCAGATGGACATAGCAAAAGCGAAGGATGAATAATCAATTACAAATTATGTACGTTTGACCCCATTAAAATAAACATTTCTTACACATTTATAACGTAAATAATTCCTAGAAATAACACTAACAGCTCCAAAACCATGAGAAACTTAAAACCATAAACAAGCCGTGAATTTCGCCCGCCATTTAAAAAGCGCATCAAAAGTTATGCTCGTAAATCTGCTGAAACTATCAGATAACAGCACGTGCTCTGCGAAAATGATAATTAATTACGAAGACATAAAGTTTACCACCCCAAAAGGGCTTATTTTCGAGCAGACGAACTAAATACGAATGAATTGAGTTTTGATTAAGCTAAAACGAGCCTACATTACGTAACTGTTGAAAATAGCATGTTGGGCGCCACTTGTATTAAAGTCCATTGAATACTTGTTTTCCAATATGGAATTTTACTTTCCTCCTAATTAAGTTCATTTTAGGATACATCTATTTAAAGATTAATAAGAACATCAAGGGATACTTTACTGTCAAGGTTGCAAGGGTACGAGTGAGTTACTGTGGCCTGGAAAATCCTGGCTCTTGGACTCTAATTCCGGTGTCACAACAGTCGTACGAAAAGATTTAATGAAGTTTAGCGAGAATTAAACTTTATGGAACGCTTGTAAAGTTGTATTTCGCACAACAATTTCATTTACATGCCTGGAAACCAAGTTGTGAACGGTAGCAATGTTGATTACAGTGTAATTTTAATACGTAATCAAGTTACAAATTAATTCTTATGTGAGCCGAGCTTTACTAGGTGTAATTAACTTTATCCATCAATGTTTTGCTTGTGTAATTTTACGCCGAGATTTATTTTCGTAGTGAGGGTAAAATTCGATGATCGCACTTGATGATGGAAATTAAATGCGAGGTTGTTTTCGATTGTTCCAATATATATGTTTGTTTCATCTTTATGTTAATTTCGTGAAGTTTTTGTTCACTATATGCGTAAAGCGAATATCAATCGACACCGCAAATCCGCGCGGTCGGGTGGTGAAAGCGGATCTCACGTGACGCGTAGCATTGGCTTGCCTGTCCGCATTGACTTTCAGCTGCCTAAAACGTGTGCACCGTCATATCGTACGGATGAGCGGCGCTCACCGCCTCACCGCGCGGTGTACCGTCATTCCCATTAGTGTTACTACTGATAAAATGTCTTCTTATCTAAACCCTACGAAAACGGTTGTTAGACGGTAACCGATTTTGTTAGCATACGAAATTCCTATGTCTAGTACAGAAACTACATGTTCGTTCGTAGCTAAGCCGGAAGGTTCAAAATAGTTTGAAACTTTCCATCTATACACGCCAGAGTAACTAAGCGACAAACCAGTTTTCTTTCTCCCAAAGTTTTCTGATTTCGTTCGTTCCCCAGCTATAAAGTTTACACACTGAGATTAAATAAAATACAAGGATTATACACATATGTGCTTACTTGTTTCTCTTGTACACCGAACCATACAAGTTTCGATCACGTACAAAGTGCGATCGAGTACAAACTAAAAGGCATCTTGCGAGTTATACTGTTCTTCAATCTTTGTGAAGTGCGATAACGCGTTTAATGTTCAACGCGGAAAGTTCGTTTTACTTTGACGCTTGCTTTATTCAGTTCCGCTTTATTTCAGTGAGTTTGCGGGTAAAGCACAGTTGAGCTTAAAACAGTAATTTTGTAATTTAGATATGACTTGCCTTGCGTGCTAGTTTTGCGTACATGTATGGTGAACTGTGTACTTTGTAATGTACCTAAGTATTTTCTAAGACCTATTTATATAAGAAAAAGTCGACTAACTTGGGTAGGAAGACTGATGTAGGTATATCAAACGTAATTAAGACAGCTGCTACCTAGCAACATTTTTAACACTTCAAGAGTACAGGTCCAATTCCAGTTTTAGGTCCAGATTTGAACAGCCACTTAAGCAGAATTATAACATGAATTGTGAAAAAAATCTTAAATGCAATACGCTAATTGTTTTTTTATTAATTAAGATGGCTGTAGCCTTTTCAAATCCTCTGAAACAGAACACAAAATACAGATGCTATTTATCAGCATTCCGGTATGATGTAACACCAAAAGTTGTGAAACTTTCAGCGAGGAGGCGTTGAACACCTAATGGACTGATATTTATTCTATTTCGGATTCATTGAGGCGAATAAATCAAAATTATGGATATTTTTGTAAGATAATTTAGTTCCACGTTCAAGTAACACGAACTTTGCAAATGAACTGGAAGTTCTTCAGTAATTTAAATTGCTACCTTTGTTAAATTCTTGTTTATAATAAGGCTAATTAATATCATCATTATCTCTGTGTTAACTAATTTGTTCCGAAGAACCTGCCGGAGGAAAACTTCATTAGCGGTGATGGTTACTAAAATGAACATGGCATCGCTGCGTGACTAAAATGTTGTACTCTGAAAATCATCTACGGTCAGACCCGTTGCCGATAAGCCTCTTGGCCCGTTTGTCAATTGATTTAAGTGCATCGAGTTAGTATTTGGCAGACCCATCCCAGATATGAGAGCAGTACTCCATTTATGACCGAATTTGGGCTTCTACAAGTTAAGTAGCTGTTCAGGCTTAAAGTCTCGGTCTCCTTCATCTTCACCTTGAGAAGGATCTCGAACTTTTTTGCAGCCAACTGAGCTTTTGCCAAAACGAATAGGCCAAAATTGACGGTCGATGTCAATGTGACCCCAACAAGGTCAAGATGGACCGTTATTGGTACGGTGGCTTTTTTTAGCGGAACATTTTGGCACAGGCACACGCCTGGATTTTAGCAGCATTAAACCTGAACAGATTGGTTTCACCCCATTGGGCGACTCTAAAACAGGTTCAAGATTCATAATGAAATATTTCTGAAAGCTTTGTGATACACATTTCAATGTTGTCAATTATTTCTTCATACCTGTTTTTGGGTGCTTGAAAAGCCATTTCGCTACATGACATACATTAAACCCGACATTGTCTATGGATATGAATCTTCTGCAGATGGTACAACTAACGACCCGCGGTGAATATTTCCATTATCACCGCGTTTTCCAGACGGATTTGTGATCCCAGTACGGTGTTATTAATACGCAGGTTTATACCGGACGAAACGTCGATTATTACGAGACCCATGGGAGGCCGGTACACCCACAAGCGAAACTATACGCAGTCTGAAATATAATCTTTATTGCAATTAATTTCATACGCGTCGTGTTTTTACATCGTTTCTCGGGTGCGGGCATCAATCACTCAGCCGGTAACCGCGTTACGTCACCGCTAATTGTGATCCCGTTCCTCCGAAACGAATGGTTATCGGCACTCGTCCGCGATCGATCGTACTCACCGCTCGCGACTCGCTTTTCTTCTCACTTTGTCAGCTTTACATTGAAGTACGAATTCCCTTGGAGCTGTCGGTAGGTGGTATAAACGCGGCGATAGGAGAGCTGCGATGCCGGCGCGCTGTTCAAGTGCGGTAGGGTTGTGGGTGAGGGACCTACGGGAAAGTAGGTCGGGCCGTCGCCACCCCCCGACCCCTCTCGCTCTCCCGTCTCCCCTAGTGTTGTCGCTTTCACTGCGTCCGCTCGGGATAAAGCCTAATTTTATTGCGTTGTGTTCGATCGTATCTTTTACTTGCGGTCGGTTGTTTGGTATTAATGAATCGCATGATCTAATGCTCGTGGTTTCTTAATGTTTACTCCTATGTTTTCCTTAATTAGTTAAGAGAAACTTAAATACGGACATTTCATGCTGATAAATAAAATACAATTTCTACGTCCAACATGTATATATGTGCTTCGCAGTAACAAAATCCATCAACGTATCTTCCCACACCATCAAACGACCCATTAACTACTAACAGAAACTTACCGAACCTCATTACGCGTTCACAGTTTTCGCTATAATGTTTACCTGCGGTTCCTCTGTATACCTACGTTCACCGCATTACTGTAAATAGGAGAGTATGCATTACCCTATATACACTATGAGTTGAAAGAATGCGTCCACACTGTTTTCAATGGCCTGTTTTTTAAATGTCGCAGTCATGAATCACACGTTGACAAGAGCTGGTGGGAGTTAGCTTGCGTTTTATAAATGGGTGCCTTTCATTTCATGTAAAGTTATTTCATATGTTTTCAGGTCATTAACGTTCAAATTGAGATATACCAACGGTTGATATCATTTATGTACACATAGCATCACAGGACTCAAAAGAACATCACAGGGTGTCCATTTTCTTTTTTTTACATTTCGAGACCCATCATTTCAGAACCACATGAATATTTTTTTAAATTTTTTTTGGTAACCGTCACAACTTTGTCTATTCCCAGTTCCGTTTCCGGCTTCACGTAGACTATTGGGACACCCTGTAAATGCGAAAATTTGTGAGGGACGTTTGCTACTCTTTCACGCAAATCTGCTGAAGGGCTTTGGATGTTTATAACGGATGGATGGATTAACGCATAGGATATTTTTTGTCTCGATTTTAAGCTCACTTGTGATAATTTTAGACCTGTAGCGGGCAAAGCCGCTGGCAAATAGTCTTTCACATAATCAAGTTTCGATCTTTTCGGATAGCTATGCTTTTTTTTTAAATTTTTGCTCCACTCTATGAATTTATCCTGTGTCGTGGGTGAGTTTACAAACCTATAAAATCTCATACACAAACGTCCAGTCCCGTAACAACTACTTGTAAATCATACAAATATTTGCTCCGTGCGGGAATTGAACCCGCGACACTCCGTACAGCAGTCCGATCGCTCAACCACTGCTCCAACCGTACCGTAAAATCTGATTATATAGACGTATTCAATCTTTTTTTTTTATCGCGGTAAAATCATCAAATGAGTCCTCCCACCCAGGGCAGAGCGGGAGGGAATGTCAGACTCGTACTGACTAAAATCCACGGTTTCCTTCAATAGTCTTTTACGTTCCGGGGTCACGGTAATTCGTAGAGTCCCCCGACCAGACGTATTCAATCTAGACATATTTTAATGGCTAGAAAATCTCGCGACATTTTTCACGTTTTAATAAATATCCTGTGATAGGTGCTCGTATATTTCACTCTGACATTTTTCTATCCGTTGATGCTCTCTCATTTTTCTAAACTCCGTGCTCAAGATTGCAAATGTCTAACGAGATAGTGTGATATCGCATTGAAGAGCGCGAAAAATTCTATCGTGCAGTGTAATGACACTTTTATCAAAAGGGTTTTTTTTTTTGTAATTTAAAAGATAAATGATATTGATGTCAAAAATGATGAATATGAAAGATATTATCCTCTAAGTTTTTGTATAAATTTTAAATCGTCTTGAGATCAGTTTTGAATAGATAACTAATGAAAATGTAATTAGCTCTAGTAAAAAAACTGCATATTCAATTTTAAGTTGGTACTCGTATATCTTATTTAAACAATAATTTTGGATGCTGTAATTATACCTTAATATGAAATAACGACGACTTGAACCGTGTTATGATTTTTACAGTTATCGTCTAATGTAAAAGCTTTCATTCAAATTGATGTCTGACTTGCGATTCGAATACATAACCTCATTCTCAGCAGTTGCGCTTGCAACCAATAGACCTACGAGGCAATCACCGTGTTGATATTACCTACTACATAACGTTGTATAGATTGGTGACTTAATTATGAGCCTCGTTAAGCAAAATTGGACTTAATCAATCAATCAATTGGGCTTATCGCTACGCAGGCTGGTCCTGAAATAGAGTGCTTAGTTCTCTCGGGTCCAGTGGTTATGAAACTTAATATTTGCGTGCCTAAAGTCTGTACTTGGGCTAGTATGAACTTGCGACTCGCTGTCCGACCATGGACCATGCCCGGGTCGACGGCGCGTTGTGTTCCACGCGCGCCTCAAAGCGTGTCAGCATAGTGAAGGGGCCTGTAGAGGGCCAAAGCCTGCCGGGATCGCGGGACTAACGGATTACCGTGACCCCGGTACGTAAAGGGCTATTGAAGGACACCGTGGATTTTAGTCAGTACAAGTCTGACAGTCCCTCCCGCCCTGCTCTGGGTGGGAGGACTCATTTGATGATTTTAACACGATAAAAAAATAAAAAGTGCTAGTATGAACTTAAGATAGTATTTTAATTGTAGAATTTATAGTGTACTACTACACGGTACCTGGCCACTTAAACCCCTTGTGAACTTATGCCTAGAACTTTTTATAATTTTTCTCATCTTCAAATATCGGCACGATTTATGGGCGTTTTCACATCAGACGATAACGATATCAACACAATATCGGAGTGATAGGTAGTTTCATTTATTTCTAGGGAAAATGAGCGAGAGCGGATGATATGATAGTGTCGTGTCGTTACCGTTAACGTCTAAGGTGGCGACACTCAATGGTGTCGGTAACGATAACGACTGTGAAGACGCTACCCAGAAAATGTATGAAATTAGTATGTTCACCGATATCGTGTCGTTACCGTTATCAAATGAAAGCTATGAAAAAAGATCTAGAAGGCCGCTGGCAGGCAAGAAAAAATTGAATTAATTAATAGAACATAACATAAATTAGGTTTGCCAAATGTCGTTGAAGCGACCGCGAACGGGTCAGGTTCGGAAACCGAGCTGCGAAATAATAAAAATATGTACACGTCAAGTGGGTTGAATGACGCCTGTTTAAAAGGGAACAGGAAAATACGACGATAACGATATCGTGTCGTTATCGCCTAAAATTTAAAAGCGCTCACAACGTTGCCGTGGGATTTTTATGAAGTAAACACGCGGGTGAAGCCGCTGGCAGCTAGTTTCTTCATACATTTCTAAGGAATAGTTTTTGATCATTTAATTCCGCGCACTTAATATTACAACAAAAGGGTTTTGCTCAATGTTCGTTTTTATTTTTTATACTTTTGTCTGGGTATACTTGGCGAGCCAATGACCTTGGTTATTACCACTCCAACCCAAGTTCTTATTTGACACTTTTTACGACTAGATTTTTATCGTGATACCTTACAGCGTGATTATATTCCACCCTGTTACTAGGAAGCCGGGCAACGAAGGTTTTACTCCTCACTTTATGGTTTCCAGAATCAAAAGTAAGAATTTTGATAAAGATCTTTCATTTTCCCGTTCGGTTACGAGCATGATTTTATGGAAAATGAAAATGCAAGCATTTAATATATTTCAGGTGGACTACCATGAAAAGCCAGAGTAGTTCCAGTGAGTGAACGAGGTGGCGTTAGACGATTTGTATAGCTCTGTCTCTTTCCTACTCTGCCATTCCCACTAAAAAAACAAAACTAATTGCAAAATTGTAATAGAACTTCCGAGTTAGCCCTTCGTTTTCCAGCTACGCCATCTTTTATTTTTACCAAAGCCACGTGGATTCCTATCCCACAGGGCTTTGCAATGCAAAAGACTATGTTGGGAAAAAATAATCATTATACGACAAAGCGTTTTTTGTCGAATAAATATTGTCGCGTCGTTAAAAATAAAATGTGTTTCCTTTAACATGGTTGCAAAGTGCTATAAAATTTATACGAGAGAGTGTTTCGATGGTCCATATAGCTTTGTAACGACTTCCTTTGATGCTTCATACTTATACAGTACTATAAGTTTGTAATTTTACATTGTGTTGCAAAAAGTTCAGACGTTATTGTAGTGTAACGTGCCAAAATATTCGATGAACGACTTATTTGATCCCCCCCTTATTGGCAGTTTATTTTGGAATGATATAATTATTTATAAATTTAAAAAGTTATTAGTCCGTCATTAAACTCTAAAGCCTTTGCCAAACAGACAGGCGAGTCCGAAGCGATAACGAACCGATACGAGACGTCAGTCCGATAGTTCGGTCACGCTATCGGATCACTTTCGCTTTTCTATGTGACTGGATTCAAACATTACAAATAAAACGCCTCGCTTCGCATTCGCCACGCCTGTCTGTTTGACAAAGGCTTAAGCCTGAGCCTTTTTGACAGAATAAAATAAAAATAAAGAACAAAATGATCCTGCTATCTACTTTATTTATCAATTTTATTTATGCTACACTTGATGTATAATTTTACTGATTTAAAAAGAACAGAGTGTTTCCTCCCCGCCGCGGCGGCGGGCGTGACATGGGGTTTAATCGTGCGCTGTTACCTTCCCCCGTGCCTGCATCCGCCATTTTAAATAGGCGTCATTCAACTCATTTGACAAGTAATTGTTTCCATTATTTCGCGGCTCGGTTTCCGAACGTGACCCGGCCGCGGTCGCTTCAATGACATTTTTGTCACTGGAAAACCTAACTTATGTTTTATTCTTTTAATTAAAACAAATTTTTCTTGCCTGCCAGTGGTCTTCTTGGTCTTTTTTATAGCTTTCATTTGTAAGGTTGGATGTCGTTAAGATGCTGTTGTCTATATCTATACTTTACTAATACTAATATACTAATACTATACTAATTACTAATTACTAATTACTAATTTACTAATAATATTATAAAGAGGAAACCTTTGTATTTTTGTATGTTTGTATTGAATAGGCTCAAAAACTACTGGACCGATTTCAAAATTTCTTTTACCATTACTTAGAGGGATTCTTCCGAATCCGTATAGGCTATATTTTATCCCGGAAAATAGATAGGATTTTTCGTGGTAGTGAAAATTGTGGAGTAAGGAGTCAAAAAAACTGCCGTACGTTAACGATTCTCGCGAACGCTGCCTAAATGGTTAGAGATGTATGGTTGACTTCTATAGAAAAGTTGTAGAACTCAATAATGCCTACAAAAAAGTCCGCGATAGTATAATCCAAACATTTATATTTTAGCCATTATAACCACTTTTCCATAGAATAAAAGTAATTAAAATTATTAGCCTATGTTTATTGATCATATTATCGTCAAATACTAATCCATATCCAAGTAAACTATTTATTGAGCAAGATTGTTTCAATAGCTATAAATTACTTTTTATTTTATTCCAATCGGACAATCCATTCAAAAGATATTACGAATTTAATATTGTGAGAGAGCTTAAAAAATAAATGTCCACCCGTGCGAAGCCGGGGCGGGTCGCTAGTATAATATAAAGTAGGAAGGCTATTTTGTTTTACTTATCAGTACAATGAGACTAGGTTAATTACATCGTATTTATTGATGGGGATGTAGCGTTGCAACCTTCTCTTATTATTATTTAGAGTTTTAGACTAAGGTAGTGTAGCGTAGCAAACTTCTGTAGTTATTATTTAGATAAATTTAGTAGATTGAGTAATGATTACAGGATGCCATTTGTTAATGGCCGCTTGCAAATGTCCTCATGGCGCTTGTGCTACGTTAGTGTTTTGTTAAGTATGCTTTAAGTGTGTGATTTCCCATCATACCTCGCGTCCCCGTCTTATACACTGTTCCCCTATAGTTTGTTCATCTAATACAAAATAATTAGTATTTACATTTTGCCATACATTTATATAAGTATATACTACTATGTACAATGCTAACCTAATCCTAAATTAATTTCTTCTTAAAATTAAGTATAGGTACATAAAATTTAAATTCAGACAAATGTACAAAACAAATCATTTTGTGAGATAGATTGTCAGATAGTTTTTATGTGTTTTGTGGAATGCAGGCTGGACATCCTCGCACACCATCGTTTCAGGGACACAAGTACGTCTGAGGGCAGGAAGTGTACGGACGGACATGCCTATGATAAAACAGTGTATTGGAACTTACCGAGTTAGATTTCGTAACATATGATTACAACACATCGGTACCTACCTTCTTCAGTATTTATTCTATCATGAATCGCTAAGTTTTAGATACCTTTCAACATTTTACAGTTCACATATGCGTCAGTCAGATTTCCTTCAAGTTTACGACAGCAAGACTTATTCAACGCGTTGGGAAATCGATTCGTATTTTATAGCTAGTCTTATCTTATAACTCAAGGGAATGGCATTTTTAAGGCTGAGAACACGATTATATTAAGCGCAAGCGATGTAAGCGATGAGTGTAGAACATTTCGAATTTTGAATATTCTAATTCGAACTAGGAATTTTTAGTCGCGGTTAAATGACGTCGGCTTAGGGCGTCGCCGTCGGTTTGGAATAGTTAAGGTGCCATTAGATCAGGTGCTATTACAGCGGGTGCCCAATATGGAATACCTCGTTTGTGCGTGGGTTCATGGATTTAGAATTCAACATGTGCTTGTGAAATAGTCGGAATAATTTGACTAATATTATTAGGTACTATGATGATTTTGCAGACTACGAGTTTTTTAGGGTTCCATACACAAAGGGTTAATCGGGACCCTATTACTAAGACTCCACTGTTCTTCTGTCTGTCTATCCGCATTTTCCCAGGCTGTATCTCATGAACGGTGATAGTTAGACGGTAGAAATTTTCAGAAAACAGAATACAATAGAAATTTGAAGGGACTCTCATACTACAAAATACGTGATGTTTTTGCCGTTTTTATAGATGGTACGGAACCATTCGCAAGCGAGGCAGACATGTACTTGTTTTTCTTTTCTTTTAAAATAATACTTACGCAGCTAGGTTTCGCACTTTTTGAAGATCCGTAATTTGTTCCCCGTAATCATTAAAGTATGATAAAATGTAATCCTTTGTCTTAGATAATAAACTATCTACGTGTTTTTCATCCAAAGTATTGGCGTGTAAGAGTAATAAACGTCTATCTATTCGTCTGTCCTCAGAAACGTTCTTGCTTTATTTCTAAGACTTTGTACATCAGTTAAGGGTCTAATAAAACCATACGCATCAGTAACATTTTCACATCGTTCCAAAATGTCACGCAGGCACCTGATTGTGCCTAAGTGACCTCATTGATACCTAAAAGTACCTCGTTTGCTGTTTCCACCTCATTTGTTGACTTCAATGTATTTACTTATACCTCACTAGGTACCTGTTCTATCGTTCTGAATAGTTAATTTCATTGTTTTATGTGGAGGTGTATCACCTGACTGATGGGTGACGGAAAACTAAGTAAGGTGCATGTGATCATGGACTTTCATTTTGAAATGAACTATAACGGTAAAAGGAAAATATCGTGAGGAAACCGGCATGTCCTAGAACCAAAAAATCGAAGACATGTGATACCTACCAACCCGCACTAGGCCCGCGTGGTGGATTATGGACCACACCTGGAGGCCTGTGTCCCAGGCAGTGGGAACATTTATGGGCTGATGATGATGATGACATTTATAGTTTCAGAGGCGAGAAAAGTGTCGGCCATCAGCTGCTGATGGCTTGGTTGAAAGTAAAGCTTAGAATTTATTAATTTTATTTCATTAACAAGAAAGTTCTTTGTTTTCTATTAATTGATAGTTCTGTAAATTGACAATTTGAAAAACTACACTAAAAACCGAAATTGTTTTAATGATTTTAACCTAATGTTAGCGGAGTTACTACTGAAGTAGTAGTCGCTATTATGGTGTTCCAGAGAAATGACGTCAACTGCCAATTCTAGGATCGGAAGACGCGTTTCGACGGCCGCGTCGGACTATTCACTTTTATTGCATATATCACTTATGAACCAGCTCTCAAATTCAACGATAATAACTCCCTAAAAGGGTCAGTTAGTGGAAAAACGAACACAAAAAGTTACTCTTACTCTCCCCAAAGTCCTAATTACATCTTCATGGATCCTGTACAACAATAGTATAGTCCGAACATGTCCTAAATACTGTCCGAGCATAAGCTACGAGTACTTCTAGGTCATCGTGAGGCAAAAAATATATCTGCCACGAAATTCAATGAACAATGTATAACGATAATGTTGGTTAAACGAGGGTGCGAGGGGAACTAAGTGGAACAGTTTTTGTGCACTTTCAACTGTACCTACTGCCGTCAGTACTACGCTGTGACAATGGTATGTGGCATTATGTCATTTTTGGACGAGATTTTCGTTTTATTGCTGCAAGGTTAGGGGGGAATCTCCATGTTTATTAACAGAACTGCAACCACTACAGTGCGGATCGCCCGGACACGGTTGAGCATACGATAGAGATCTGGCTCATTCCCGCTTGGGAAGAGCACCGTCGTTTCCTCCGGGCGATCCGGACTGTGGTGACACCTAGGTGTTTCTTCCAGCCCAATCTGTCACATGAAGCTCCCGAAGCATCCATGTCAGACAGAAGGCCAGGACACCGTGGCGCCTCTCCAGCCACACCTCAAAGAAGGGTCTTACCGCCGCGATTGTGGCGTGACCGACGCACCGCGTCTCAGATACAGATTTTCTTCGTGCATATGTTTATTCTAGTAGTCAATTTTCTCACTGAAATTCCCTAACTGCATATAAATGAAGATAAAACTACCCAAAAACGTGGAAAACTTGATATATCTTAAAAATAGATACCGTAGATTGTTTTGATAAATTATTAGTTGATTGCAGCAGGTACTAAGGTCTTGCAGATTCATAAAAAGGTAAAAAAGCAATCCTTGAAGTTATTCTAATAAACTCATTTCCTTCCAAAAGTGAAGTTTTAATAAAATACTTTTGTAATTTATAGAAGGTAAAACTAGGTCGTATCCATTAGGAGCGGCCAGAAATGAAAACTTTATAAAAATCTGTGATTTTAATAATCAGGGACGGATGTAACTTTGTTTGAGGTCTTCGGACCTCTGAGGGTAGACCCTCAGAGATCGCTTTTGTAATTCATCATGAGTTACTTTTGATTTCTATTCTGGAGACGAAATATTAAAAGAATAGTTGTACTAGCGGACAGGGTATCTTGTATTAGTGTTATCAAAGTATCATGACTTTTCCCGGTTTTGCAGTACACTGGAACTTTGATGTTAATTTGAAAGAAAATTAGTTCCTCGATCATACAATAGAAGCAGTTTTTCATTTAAAAGGGGTGAAAGTGACTTATTCAGTTTGGCACCTGTAACGTAGTGAGGGCGCTAATAGGTCGAGGGACTAAATAAGTCTTTAAGCCGAAGTAAACACTGTACTTTTTATTACGAATAAGTACGAGGTAAGTAAAAATAAAAACATAAATTGTGGATTTTAGTCAGTACAAGTCTGTCAGTCCCTCTCGCCCAGCTTTGGGTAAGAGGACTCATTTGTTTATTTTCCCACGACTAAAACCCAAACCGTCTTATTACAAAAAGGGGTTTAACTAAAAACCCAGGTTTTATCTTGTAAAACTACGGTTTACACAAACGTTATTACAAATCGTGGTTTTGCGATAAACCATGGTCTAACAGTAGTAGCTGTCAAAGGTATGTCAAAGTTTCTCATAGCAAATTTTTCATTGTGTTGTAGTTTTTGAGTTATTTCCACCCAAAATGGATTGAAACAAGGTAGATTTAATTGTTATTACTCATTTTAGATTTAATTGTTTAGACAATCCTTCAAATGTCGGTACTAAAGTCGACGTTTTATCTTAGTTTTGTAATACGGACAAATTTAAACCATGGCTCTGTAGATAAGCCTGGTTTTGATAGACCAGGTTTAAACCAAGGTTTATTTAGTTTTTGTAATAAGGCCGATAGTGTCCTTCAATAGTCATTTACGTTCCGGGGTCACGGTAATTCGTTAGTCCCACAACCAAAATTAAGTTGGATTTGTCTTTTGTATTATACAATTGCGAGACTATCTATTATGAAAACGAAATGTCTTTAAATTGTAGAATATTCGGTGCAACGAAAACTCTAAAAAGAGCGAAAATCGCCGACTAAGTTATTCGATACCGATGATCGTGTAATCCGCTCTCAAATCGATTCCGAGGTTACCGTGCAGTATTTACTATAACAACGGTTCGGAAATGGCTGACGACGTAACAGCTGATTTTGTATTCAAATATTTAAGGGAAAATAACCTTTATCCCTGCATAATTTTAATATTGTGTACGTGTAATGTATTGGTATTTGGCATGCTTAAAATATATTTTAATTCTTTGTTATTATTTCTATCAAGATTCTAGGTTTTGTTTCTGATTTCCGTCTTGTAAAGGTTTTAGGGTATTCAAAGCGCGTGGTGCCCCACGCGTCTCAAAGAGTGTCAGCACAATGACGGGGCCCCCGTTAGAGGGCTTTGGCCCCCCTCGGCGGGACTGAACAGCAACCGTGACCCGGAACGTAAAAAGCTATTGAAGAACACCGTGGATTTCAGTCAGTACAAGTTTGAAAGTCCCTCCTGCCCTGCCCTGTATGGGAGGGCTCATTTGATGATTTTACCACGTTAAAAAAAAGGGTACTCAAATGAAATATAAATAATATAATCTAGGTTGTGTTCTTCTATTGTGCAAAATCGATAA
This sequence comes from Agrotis puta, assembly GCA_943136025.2. Lineage (NCBI taxonomy): Eukaryota > Metazoa > Arthropoda > Insecta > Lepidoptera > Noctuidae > Agrotis > Agrotis puta. The sequence continues at coordinate 11,917,216 of OW964175.2, read as the reverse complement.
CCGTTTAGCATTGAAAATATATATATAGACCTATAATTCATAATTTTATTTTTTCTTTTGTATTCCATTGCTATTTGTTAATGAAGGATATTTATGAAAGAGGAATCCTATTTCACAAGCAGCAGATGGAGCTCTGATTTAGTAGAAAAACAAACAAAAAGATCCTTTCAAAAACAACAAAAAAAAACCTTTTTAAAGACCAATGACATACTTAATTAAAATTCTAGTCTAAACTTCCAAATAAAATATTCCCTTTGAAAATATTTTGGAGAACTAATATTGGAGTTCTGAGGTAATAGCTGAAAGGGTCTTCATTAGCACATTCTTAAACAACATTGTTGGGATGTTTTGAGGGCAAATTAATGTGTTTATCTCTTTGAAAATGTTTGTGTTGGTACCTAATGGGTTTGAGTCTGGGCTGTGAACGACCGTGTCGCTATGTTAAATGTTGATGGCCAGTACTGAGGCACTAGCAGTGCGTGAAGTAAACATAAAGTGAATACTTTACGTGTTATTTTTGTATGGTTTAAATATTTTTATCTATTATCATGCTATTAATCCTCTAAACCCACATTCGTGTTTTAATACCCCTGATTTTACAACAGTTGCATAAATAACTATTTTAGACTAGTTATCCTTCAATGGTTATACAGTTTAAACCTTGCGAAACACAGTCCCTAAAAATATTTGGAAAAGGTTTTCCATAGGTCAACGAACTCAAAGACGTAACGTATACAGACGCCAGCACATCAACCCACCTCAATCTATCAAATTTCTTGAATAGATTTACAACCTTATTACAATAGTTGAAGGTTAACGTTCAATTGGTAAAATTTGACAGATTGAGGAAGGTTGATGTGCTGGCGTCTGTACATACTGAATGAAATAAGACAGCCTAGAAACAAAACTCGCAGACGAAAACAAAACTTGGCAATAAATCCACGAGAAACACGACGAAATAGGCAACAATTTAGACACCCGAGTGTCACATATACGCATAACGACGCCCAATCACGTAAGATTCTCACGGTTCGCTATGCTTCTTCTTCTTCTTGCTCCTCTAATAACTCTATTAGGGAACAGTGTATAAGACAGGGACGCGAAGTATGATGGGTAATCACACACTTAAGGCAAAGTTAACACAATAGTAACGTAGCGCAAACGCCAACAGGACGCCATTTGTTAATGGTCGCTTGCAAATGACGTCTTGACGGCGCTAGCGCTACGTTAGTGGTGTGTTGAGTGTGTGTAAAGAGTGTATGTCCTCATTATACTTCGCGTGGGTCTTATACACCGTTCCCCTACATAGCAATGACCAGACGGCTGGCGACCAGTCGTCAAGCGATAAGTAGTAATTGCTAGTTGTTACATTTTATACGAGTACCCACCGAATTTTCCCGAGACAGATTTTCAAGCACGTTTAATTCGACCCAAAGTTATTCATGTCGTAAAACAAGGTTGAGTAATTCAAGTAATTTCTGAGTGATTTAACAGAATTTATCGTCATTTTTGATTAGCTTTCCAGAGAATCGACAGTGGAATTTGAAAAGTTATTATTCTTTTACTACTTTTTTGTGTGAGGTTAAAGTTTCTGTAATTTTTGAATTGTTATGCTTGATGCGAGCTTTAAATTAAGCTTTTTTTCTCCGTCTGTGTAGCTGACATCTTGAAAGAAGAGTTTGTTGCCCCCATCCACCTATACAATAGGTACGTCAAAACCTAATAATTTGAGACGACAAACATAATTTGAGAGAGTAAATTCATTTTAATTGAACTCTCGTTGAAGGAGCCCATTAAAATAAACTATGAACTCGACTATGTTTAGCAGCACCACGAATCTATTATTTTTCAGAACAGTATTGAACAAAACATCCGTTGTAGATTCATTATTATTCCGCCATTGAAATGTATGACTCACGTCTCACTTATACAGCAAACATGAACCTTAAAACAGTCACATTACATAAAAGCTTGCCAGCTTCGCGAAGGAGATCTTGTGTAACTGCGAAAAATGTACATTGAATAGAGGCTATGTAGCTAAGTGTATGCATATAGCGTCTTCACTTGTTTTTCTCTGTCGGGTAGTTGGTGGCAGGTTGTAGGGTGCATTGACCTCCACAATGCCACGGTACCTAGGTACTCTAGTAGAATGCGAAAACATTTTCTCAGCGGACCGTGAGCGTACATATTATTATGAAGCAACTGTTGTTGTTTTCTTTAGCAATTTATTTTTACAAGTTGTTACGTCATGTCGTGAGGGTTAGATATTTGTTAAATTAAAATTGATGACGACAACATGTTGTGTAAGAGTTTTATAATTTTGTTGTTGAGTTTAGTTGAAGTTGACTCAGGCTTGAGTGGGTTTTGTTGATACAAATGTTGTTGACTTCAAAGTGCAGCGGTACCAAATTAAGTGCCAGTTGTTAGATCATTACAATAGGCTATTTTACTCAAAACATAATTATTAGTCGGAAATATACGAGCAGATTATATAATAAAATATAAAAATATAAGACCCGTATTTTTTTCTTATGTTACGTAAACCAAAATTAAAAAAGATAGGAGGCTTTTAAAATTCACAATACGTTATGCCGTGATGTCATTTTTAGTGCGTTCTGACTTCACAAGACCTTTTTTTATCAAACCCATCGACTTTCAAGTCAGCCATTGTCTTTCGATTCGTCTTGACAAGTACTTTGTGTATCTTAAGTATTTTTTTTTTACAATAAAAGCTTGATTTTTATAATGTAGGTATGTTTTCTATCCTAAATAGATCTCAAACGGACTTTACGTTTCCGGAGTTAAAAAATTAAGGTCATACACATACTTTCACCACCAGTTTAGTGAAAAAAAATAAAAAAAAGAAGTATAAAAATAATAAATCCTGAAAAGTAGGTTCTGTTAATGACCTTGAAAAGGCGATAAAAAACACAGGTCACGTTACGTTTAAGCTACCTATTTATGAGCGAAAACCTTTTTAGTGTTCCCTTTTGATTATGTATTCTGTACACTTCACGGGGCCAAAGCTGAAAAGCTAGAGATCTTAAGTAGTCTTAGTATTCTTTTTAATTTTTTTTTCTGTAAAGATATTTTCTTTGTCAAATCAAAATTGTAGGTATATATAGCTCTTTGCTATGTTCTTCTTTTCTTTTCAATGTTTTTTTTTATTTATTCGACTTTTGTCACCGACTTTCCAAAGAAAAGTTATTTTTACATATTTTTGTGACTGATAAATAAGTCGGTTCCTTTGAAAAAAAAAACACCTGTTTTAGTTTAGATATTCAACAAAAAACTTTCTATAAAAATCATACAAGTAAGTAATAACAGATCGATGTAGACAACGGAGTCGGGAGATATTCATTATTGTTGTATACTTAAACCTTCCCCAAGATGTAACGAACACTTTTCTCAAAACCGGATCAAAATAGGTTGAGGCAAATGCGAGATAAACTCAAACAAACATACATACAAATACATGTCGAACTGAGAACGTTACTTTTTTTTAAAGAAAAATATCCGACTATTTGCATTACTAAAGCATGTATAATACAAACATTATTGTGATTAGCCCAAATTAACCGCGCGATTGCCATGTTCCGTTGTTCTATTCTGTAAGTTTTACGAGCTCACATCAACCAAAGTCAGCGCACAATTGCAATGATTGTTTAAAGAAAATCATCTCGGATTCTCAACGAGAAACCGAGTTTAAATTTCGAACGTGATGTTTAGAAAATGTATTTAATAATTCGTTCAGAATCTGCGATGATTTACTTTAGAAATTATTTGGATTGTGCCTTCACTTTATTGAAGTGAGACCGTGAATGTTACAGAATAGCACTACAGATACTTAATTACCTTAAATTCAAACTACGAACATTCCAAAATGCTTTGAACTATGTCCAACGTTTTGATTGGCTCTGAGTGAGTATACCAATTAAATTACAGTCATTCCACAGCCACCAGCTAAAAACAACCTTTACTTAATGTAAATATTACTTTTATTTGTCTGACTTCTTAGTGGCAGCATTAGTATCATACTTTGACTAACCTACAGTCCTTTACAAAGGCTAAGGAAATACTGAGGGTAAAACAAGGCAAGACTTTGAACTGATGAATAAGAATGTAAATCCCCAGTAAAATCTGTTCACTGAATTTGGGCAAGTTTATGGACTACTAGACAGTCAATCTAGATTTTCTCATCAATATCCCATCTTAATGAAGCCATACGTACGTCACTAAGATTTTTCTGAGTTACTAAACTATGTGACTACGATAAGAACAAATCTGTGATGGCGACATATTGTGACGTCATGTACATTCTTCTAACACTAAATAAACAATAATCGTGTGAAAATATTTTTTGCTAAACGTAATTTTTAAGTGACAGCTGACAGATGGAGGTAATTGACGTTTTTGTTCTTTTAGTAGTCGCTTGATATAATCTAGTTTATTCCTTATAATGTATTATAATCTCCCATTTCACCTTTCAAGCTAGATCTACGAAACAGAAAGGAAAATATATTGCTTTAAATATATCTCCGGGTCGACAAGAGTTATTTCGGACAAAATTGGAGTTTTCCGATGACAGAATTAAACGAAACAGGATTTTATTTCTACTGTTTGTAGCTGCGTAAAATGCATCATGTTCTTTATTTAAACTTTTAAGGCAGAAGTTTGCTACAATGCAACTTCATGATTTAAAGAGTAATACGTACTTTAAATAAATATATATTCATAGTATTTTCCTCAATCTTTACTTAATTTTTTTTCCTTAATCTTTGATGATGATGATGATGAAATAATTGACGGATTACCGTGACCCCGGTACGTAAAGGGCTATTGAAGGACACCGTGGATTTTAGTCAGTACAAGTCTGACAGTCCCTCCCGCCCTGCCCTGGGTGGGAGGACTCATTTGATGATTTTACCACGATAAAAAAAAAGGAAAATAATTTGACTATTCAATACAAAAAGATTTTTTCAATTCGGACATGAGATTCAACGAAACAAAATCTTAAGCTTTATAATATTAGCAAGTTATAAGTAAGTGTAAAACTTTAGGTGTGTTTGGTTTTCAAATAATACCGTTCTGGTCACAAAAAACAGTAAAATTCTTGTAGAAATATAGTGTGCGATCTTCTGAAAAGTGTTAAAATGTTTTCTCATGAAGTCTAAACGTTTTAGGTAGGTAGGACCTTTGACTTTTAAAACATTTACGTTCTAGTCGTCTGAAAATATTGGCTTTATCGCTTAACTCCTCTTCTTAAAGAATATGTATATAGAAAAAGTACTGTTCTAACATTCAAATTTATTTCTTTTCATTGCTGTTATTCCAAGAAAAAGCTAGGTACCTAAAAGCTTTTTTTTTTAAATAATGCGTTTAGCATAAATGCATAATCAGCCTATAATAAATGTTTATACCACTGGGACACAGACCTCCTCACTGTAAGAGGGAGAGGGCTGTAATCCTCTGCGCGGGCCAAGTGCAGGTTGATAGATGTCACATGCCTTCGAATCTTAAAGCCTTCGTCAAACAGACAGGCGTGGCGAATTCGAAGCGACACGTTTTCATTTGTAATGTACGGAATTGCTTTAATCCAGTCAGATAGAAAAGCGAAAGCGATCCGATAGCGTGACCGAACCGATGCGAAGACGTGGCGAAAGCGTATTTGCTCTGTTTGACGTCGTTCATAAAAAGCCAGCTAATACAACTGCCACGCCTCGGTTCGCTGCACCCAGTTTGACGTGATACGAGACGTCAAACTTTCGGTTTTCGGTTCGTTATTGCCTCGGATTCGGTCCGGTTCGCTATCGCTTGTCTGTTTGACAAAGGCTTAAGGGCTTTTTTTTTTTTAGGGTGGCAAAATCATCAAATGAGTCCTCCCGCCCTGGGCGGGGCGGAAGGGACTGTCAGACTCTTACTGACTAAAATCCACCCGTGTTTCTTCGGATGCCCTTTACGTTCCGGGGCCGCAGTATCCTGGATTAAGAAAAAAGCCGCGACCCGTCGGACGTCGGACGGCGAGCTTACCCATTACTCACCGTCCGCAAGCCCGCTCCGCCGCTGTGCCCTCTGATGTTCAGAGGGACACGCGTTGGAGCATCCACTCGACAGGCTATTCGCATACGGGCAAAGAGACCCCTTAGGCACACAGTGCCTAAAAGAGTTTTTGCCCGCATCCCAGGGTGCACCGGCCCGAAAAACTGGTCTTCCCCCCGGACGTATCCGAAGGGGAACTCCAGTCCACGGGCGCACGTGGAGGTTTCCTGTCTTAGCACCCCAAGGCTTAAGGGCTGATTAGAAATTAGAGGATTCACATTAAATGAGCATTCTTGCTAATGTTACATTGCAGAAACACAAAAGAGAGCGTTTTAGCGAGCATTTGAACGAAATTCTGGCGAGCTTTTTGCCGAGCTGACTATTAAGTATAACATCTTTATGATGAAAAAAATTTTGACGACCATCGACTCGAGTGTTCCCTAGACAGGTCGTGAAAATGTTCGGCTTCGTTCGTTGTTCAGTTCGGCAAAATTAAAAACGGCGCACGCTGGGTATTCTGTTACAAGTGAATGCTCAAGTCTATCAGCACCTTTAAGCCTTTGTCAAATAGACAGGCGTGGCGAATACGAAGCGAGGCGTTTTATTTGTAATGTATGGAATTGTTTTAATACAGTCACATAGAAAAGCGAAAGCGATCCGATAGTGTGACCGACCCGACGCGAAGACGTGGCGAAGGCGTATTTGCTCTGTTTGACGTCGTTCATAAAAAGCCAGCTAATACAACTGCCACGCCTCGGTTCGCTGCACCCAGTTTGACGTCTCGTATCGGTTCGTTATTGCCTCGGATTCGGTCCGGTTCGCCATCGCTTGGCTGATAAATTAGAGCATTCACATTAAATGAGCTTTCTTGCTAATGTTACATTGCGGAAACACAAACGAAAGCGTTTTAGCGAGCATTCGAACGAAATTCTGGCGAGCTTTTTGCCGAGCTAACTGTCAAGTATAACATCTTCACGATGAAAAAAGCGTTGACGACATTCGACCATCATAACATCTTCACGGTGAAAAAAATTTTGACGACCATCGACTCGAGCGTTCCCTAGGTCACACAGGTCGTGAAAATGTTCGGCTTCGTTCGTTGTTCTGTTCGGCAAAATTAAAACACGGCGCATGCTCGACATTCTGTTACAAGTGAATGCTTAAGTCTAGCACCTTTATATTTGTAACTGCACCCACTTAATTGTCTTTATTATACGAATCGTCGAACTAAACAGTTCACTTTTATTTTGATAACATCACTATAATAATACACACTCATTGAGATGACTCGCAGTCGGAATGAGCTCGTAATTACATAAGTAGCCTATTTCATTAGGGAGATGCTTCGAGAAGATTCCTCTCGCGGGTGTATTTCTTCTATTCATAGCGTACATTATTTTTAAAGTAATTAACCCTGTATAGTGTACACACAGGGTTATTTTTAAAACATTAATAGCCTTTCACGGGCTCCACAGGTAAGAACGATAGACCATTTATTTTTGTTTTTTTTTGCGTGGTAAAATCATCAAATGAGTCCTCCCACCCAGGGCAGGGCGAGAGGGACTGTCAGACTTGTACTGACTAAAATCCACGGTGTCCTTCACTAGCCCTTTACGTACCGGGGTTACGGTGATGGGTAAGTCCCGCGACCCCGGCAGGCTCTGGCCCTCTACAGGCCCCGTCAATTTGCTGACACTCCTTGAGGCGCGCGTGGAACACAACGCGCCGTCGACCCGGGAAGAACGATAGACCATTATGAAGGTTTTTACCTTTTGCCTATCTAGATTCATCAAATAATAAAGTGGTGGTTTTGGTATCACATCATTCGATAAAACGATGTTCACAATCTTACGATGAAGTATTTGCTTGTGACTGTATGTAGTATTTATTATTTCAATATGGTCTTAAGACCCTCGAGAATAGTATCTATTTACTTTGGTAAGTGCTAATAAATATTAACTTTAGCACTTAATCAAGTATTAATTACCTCATTTCTAACTAACATCTGTTGGATAGTTAGGAGAAATAAATGTTCTATTTGTTCCAATCCAATTTCGCAATTAGTTGTAACATTGAACACACATACACATGGTATAGGAGCAAAAGCAATCAGAAAAAAGTCGTAAGACGATTTCACAAAAAAGATAATAACCATAGATATTCTGAGTTTAGTAGTTTAGTTATTTAGCTTTTAGCTATGGTCGCGGGACTGTACGAATTACCGTGACCCCGGAACGTAAAGGGCTATTGAGAGACACCGTGGATTTTAGTCAGAACGAGTCTGACAGTCCCTCCTGCTCTGCCCTGCGTGAGAGGACTCATTTGATGATTTTACCACGTAAAAAAAAAAGCTTTTGGCTATGGTCTTTTACATCATAATCAGCCTATAAATGTTCCCACTGCTGGGAATCAGGCCCTGTCTCTGTGAGTGGGCCATAATCCAACACGATGGCAGATGTCACATGTCTTCGAAATTTTGGTTCTATGACATGCCGGTTTCCTTACGATGTTTTCCTTCACCGTTTTAGAGCAGTGGTAATGAAATAAATTACACAAAGTAATGCGCTTGGCTGGGGTCGAACCCACAACTCGTAAACCGGGGCCGATACCACTCTGGCACCACTGCTCTATGAATCTAGTAATTTAAAACTTTAACTACAGTATTTATTTTCTTTATTTACAGCATTCTTTTCTTTTCTGTTCTAAAATTGAAAATTGTATTTCTAAATAACGACCTCTCCGATTTAGGTTTTTAAAAATGTTGAATATTCAGCCAATGTTGCAAAACGAAAAATAATCTCTTTCATAATTAAGATTTGCAATTAGTATTTGTTATTCTATGAAAAATACCTACATTTCATGACTACCAAATGAGCCTCTAAGAGCCTGTTGAGGATATATTAGACTTTTTGAACACGACTTCTAAAAAATTGTCTTGAATTTGACTTTCAGATCGGACAAAGCATTGTTGGGATTTTGTTTCTAGATTTTCTAAGCGCCAGTTAGCATGTTGAATTTAACTTTAAAAATAAGGCTATAAAATGGCTACCTATCGGTATTCGGTCAAATCTAGTTGCTCAGACGCCAGCACATCATCCTACCCCAATTTGTCAAACTATAATACATTTTCGTATTTATCAAAAACTTAGAATGGCTATATTCGATTGCAAACTCTTCAGCTTTATAATATTTGTATAGATTTATTAGTAAAATAGTCATTGTCATATTTTCCGGTGGTCATTCATGCATAGGTGAGTGGTTTGAACTTGCGTGTACATTCCCAGAACTACAGTTCATTGACATTTCGTCCGAAAACGTCTGCTACCAGTGAAACTTCCACGTAACTCAGCGCAATGACCTGTCTGCTGGGAATATCTACGTACTGCAATAGTAAGCATGATATCCGGTTGTTGTCGTTTCCTCCGGCCTCCGGCCTCTGTCCTCCAGCCTCTGTCCTCCTTGTATGTCGAAAGGTCTACTTACATTCAGCAGCTGATTAGTTAACTTTTTGACTGATTGACAACTGACTAGTCAATTGTGCCTGTAAATGATGTAAGTACCTTATTGACATAAATGGACTTAGTTACAGGATTCCATGGAAAATCAATACCCTTTTTTTTGTAAGTGAAGAATATATATCGGCATATATATCTTCTATTGAATGACGACGTATTCGTAAGTACGTATAATATGATAATTCCTTGTAGTATTTTTCGGCAATAAATTAGAAGGCTCATGTTTACCAATAGACGTCTATAGGCATATAAACTCTCATCAAGGGGAGAATCTGTGGCAAAAACCTACCTTCTTAAGCTGGATTTCCACGGTACGTGATACTGCGGAAGGGCGGGCACGCTGGATGACTACGAACAGACACACACCGCTCATAACGTTCTTTCACATCGACAGACGTGTCTGCGGGGGCTGCCACGGATAGTACTTTTCCCATGGTTCTTTGGTGCGGGTTAGACCGCTGTTCCTTCGTGGTTATACCACTAGAACGGCAACGAGGATATTTTCTTCTATTTTATGTACAGGAGCTTGCAAAAATGCTAGTATCACTACAAGGAAATGTATATCCTCGTTGTCATACTAGTATGACAAAATAGTAACACCGGGCTAGACCGCGTCTGTCAGCAATATCACGCACCATGGGAATCTAGCTTTATACACGAGCAGATTTACATGGCAAAAACAATTCTATTTCAAGGCGAAAGCAATAAATTACGTCGCTAAGTAAATTATATTCCAAGAAATGATATGAAAACCACTTGTACACGACATTAATTATTTATTACATACAGTTGCGCATCTTAACTTCATATTTAGGGTTCCATACGTCCGAATGAAATAACGGAATTATTTTAATATGACTCTTATAAGATTACAGTGGGTCCGTCTGTCCGCCCTGCAGTCACTTTTCTTCGAGCCATATCAATTCTTATGACCAAAAGGCAGTGGTGTGTATCTTTTGTAATTAATCAACTACGGAACCGTCCATTGTGCGTGGTCAGACACGAACTTGGCCAGTATTACAACTAAGTTCTCGCGTGTGGCGCCCTATTTTTAATCGAGAGCCGTTTTTCGAATGGCTAGTCAATTAGGTACCAAGTAAAACCCACATTTTAAGTCTAAAATGTCAAGGTTGAAGTGGAAACTGCGTATATTTTGTGCTAGAGACGCTTTAAAATATGATAATAGTATTGTTGGCGTTTGTTCTTTTATTGTACAGTCATTTAAGCTTTCCTGTTGTACCCTATTTAGTTTCAATGGCCGCTAGTAAGAGATTAAAGTGGTTACTGTGATTATGCAAAGTGGAAATGGCTATATCATTATTACTCGAGTGTACGTACAACGTAAAAAAAAATGTTTGAGCATGTAAATTCAGTTGGAATAAAATACAAAGTTTAACTGTTTTTTTTTATTCAGCTAGATTTTTAGGTGCCTTTAAAGCTTAACTGTTGATAAGCAGTATTGCACGAAAAAAACTGCCAAGAGCGTGTCGGACTCGCGTGAAGTGTTCCATACCATCTATACTATTATATTATTATAAAGATTTACATTATATCTCAGGAACTCTTGGTTCGAATTAAGAAAAAATGTTTGTGTTGGATAGTCCATTTATTGAGAAAGGCTATAACGTAAAGGGCTATCGAAGGTCACCGTGGATTTTAGTCAGTACGAATCTGACAGTCCCTCCTGCTCTGCCCTGGGTGGGAGGACTTATTTGATGATTTTACCGCGATAAAAAAAGTAAGTCTATTGGGAAGGAAAATCACAGTACTAATACTGATAAGACTACTCGATTGGGAACAGCTCAAACATTGACTATCACTGTCATCACACCTTAGTATGTGGGAATCCGTTTCATACAGTGATTTATCGTTCCATGGAACATAATGTACAATCGGTGGCCACCATTACTTAACCCACTTCAACATTATTGTACCGTATAAGATGGCTTATATAATGATGGGCACCGAATGTACTTATATCGTTTACAATATAGTACACACATACCACTATAAAACGGGACAGCCTCCTCGACTCACGACTCGTCATAAATCTACATCACTGTGTTCGTTCCCCACACCCCTCAGATGTTCAGTGGAAAGGCGTCGATGTAATTCGTACAATCCATCTTTCCCGCGACACTGACCGGAGTAATTGCCTGCTAAAAGTTTCTGAGATAGGGTTAAATGCGTTCTAAGATTTAGGTCTTTTCTGGATGGAATTACCTACTATTAGTATGGTCTAGATTGAAAATACTGTAAGTAGCATCATCATCATCAGCCTATAAATGTTCCCACTGCTGGGACACAGGCCTCCTCTCTGTGGGAGGCAGTGGGCCATAATCCTCTCACAGAGAGGAGGCATAAATCCATAATGGGTTGGTAGATGTCAGTAGCACTCCGAAATGATGTAGCTTCTTAACAAAAATTGAGTTGCTTCATTAGTTACGGATATTATAAAACGAAAAAAGAAAATGTCTCTAAAATATTACTATAGGTATTCCTGTTATAAATCAGAAGATCTTATGTAATTTTGATATTTTACCTAGAATCTATTGAGCCTTTCTTATTTAAGAACGATGAGCTAAATTAAAGCTTATAGCCAAGTTCAACATGGTCGAGATTTTAATAATTTTCCTTTAGCTTTCCATTTGCCGCAGTTTACTGGGCTAACATATTCCTAGAAGCCATTCATACTTCGCAACAATAGGTGACCTCGACGGAATAATGCTATGAACTTTTATATTAATTCCACCTACCTCATTTCTACAGCTTTATGTTTTTGATTGATTATACGATGGAGAACTAATGGATGCTTTTGTTTTTTTACAGGTATGTACCCGTTTTAACACAATTTGGTAAGACCGTTAATTTTATTGTCGTTGTAGCAACACTTTCTTACTAAAATTTTGTTACGAAATGAAAATCGCACAAAATTTAAGTAACGTCGATTAAAAGCGTAAATTAGAAATATAAAAAAAAATATATAACGGAGGATCGTAAATATCTTACAGAATGAAAAACTTGCTTGCATTTCTGAACGAGGATGAATATTTTATGTATCATTTCGCAGTCCCGGCGAATTCAGCTCCACTTGAAAGATTTATATCGGACGAAATCTCGAGCTTATGGGCGGCATAAGGTCTAAACGTTTCGACATATTTCAGCGGATACGTTGCAATTTTTTCGCTAGTGCATTTTTCGCTCCCACGGTTTCTGTATGCACTCCATCAATTCGCACTACCCAACATTCGAGAACGATTTGAATTTTTAATTTGAATTTTATCGCACTCTATATTTTCCTGCTTAATGAGATGGGGATGTTTTTTGGAGCGTGAATAAACCTTTTTACGAGTTTACGTCGTTCACTTTGAACTTTGTTTAATATTGAATTTAAAACTCAATTTACTTTGTAAAAAACCTATTCACGTGTCGATTTTATATTGACAAATTTTATCAGATACTAGAACTTCGCCCGCGACTTCGTCCGCGTGGGTTACGTACTTTCCTCTAAAAAATTCGAAGGCTGATTTTTCAATCGATAGAAGATTTTCCATACAAACAAAATTCCCCCTTTTCACCCCCTTAAAGGTTAAATTTCCAAAAACCCCTTCTTAGTGCTCCCCTACATTATTATAGGAAGCCGTGTGCAAAATTTCACATTCCTAGCCCCAGTAGTTTCGGCTGTACGTTGATATGTCAGTCAGTCAGTTCTCCTTTTATATATATAGATTTCTATTAATGGCACAAAATAAATACAAAATATCAATTTTATTTATCTTAAGAGATCTGTTTGAATAAGTACCATATCGATGTCTGAGTAAATATAAATAAGTAGAGTTCGCTCCACGACTGAAGTCTTTTTGACGCGGCGATAGTGTCTATCTCATTACATAAATTGCATTTAAAAAATGCAGTACCACAAATTTTGTGAAAGATTTCAGACGCACAACATTTATACATATAACAAACAAATCTATGTCCTTTACTAATTTAATTTGGGCCGAAATAACGTATTCTGTTTTTATAAGATTTTCTATTCTATATAGGTACGTACTCTGAGCTCGGCATATACAGTCACGTAGGTATCTAAGTTCATGAATATGTATATGTACACATAGCCGACTTCAAAAGCTACTTTCTTTAAAATTCCCATTGGCATTCCTTTTGAAGTATTATCCACTGTAGGGCTAAAACTGGGAGAAATACTCCAAGACTCGTCTTAAGTCTAGCACTTAACTCAGGTATTACTCTCTTATTCGATAAATGATATCTATTTTGCAAATTGGTTTTGACAAACTCTTTTACACGTCAAAAAATCACATGCCTCATTTTTTTTTTATCTAGAAGAGACCGGTGGTCGCGGGACGGTGCGAATTACCGTGACTCCGGAACGTAAAGGGCTATTGAAGGACACCGTGGATTTTAGTTAGTACAAGTCTGACAGTCCCTCCCGCTCTGCCCTGGGTGGGAGGACTCATTTGATGATTATACCACGCTAAAAAAAAAAGGTGAGGCCGGTGTTTCGTACCTGACTACTCTGAGAAGAAGCAGGCGAAACAAACTCAGAGATCACAGTCTCTTTTAAAGTCCAGACATTTTGTATTGGTCTCCTAACAACTAAGAGATTTATACTTCATTATCGATTGCCATTGTTATTAATAGTCAATGATAGCAATGAGGCGCAGAGCGGCCGTTTCGAGCCTAATTTAGCCAAGTCAGTCTTTAAGAATACTTGTGTTTTGACAAACACATGTTCGATCAGTACTTAAACTGATAATTATTTATGTATGATTGCCTTTTTAGGGTTCCGTAGCCAAATGGCAAAAAACGGAACCCTTATAGATTCGTTATATCTGTCTGTCAGTCCGTATGTTACAGCCACTTTTCTTCGAAAGTGTAAGAGTTATCCTGTTGAAACTTGGCAAGTAGTAGTGTAATATGTGAACGCATGAAAAAAGCAATATTCCATTGTCATCTCTCCATCACTCTGGGCCTACCAAAGATCTTTGTCAAATACTGGCAACACAACGGTATTCGTTGACGACTCACTGAGCAGTTTAACGAATCTGTTGTATAACAGCGAAGCGTTGGTTGCTATGGATCCGCCAATGTTTGGAATTGGCCTGTTGGCCTTCACGAGCTCCGGGCGTTAACGGAGGGAAATAGGCCGGAATGTACACTTCGGTGATTGACTTGCGATTCTCGATTTATGTACCTTAGCTTTTGTCCTTTTTATATAATAACTAGCCAGGGGCTCCACCCGCTACAACTCTAAAATTATCCCATGGGAACATCCAATCGGGATAAATAGTATCCTATCTTTTAATCCAGGTTATAAACTATCTGTGTTTCAAATTTCGTCCAAATCAGATCAGTGGTTTTTGCGTGAAAGAGTAACAAACATCCATGCATCCAAACAAACTTTCACGTTTATAATATTTGAAGGATATAACGAGTAGTAGGAAGTAGAATATTTCTAGCTGTTGTCAGTGGTTACACCCGCTACTACTATAAAATTAACCCACAGTAAAATAAAGTCAGGATAAACACTATCCTGTAATCCAAATTTAAAATAACTCCAATAATTTTACGACACGAGATTTTACGCCAATTTCACTCTACCCACTCTATCTTACTCCATTAAGTTAGAAAATACAGTTATCACAAAGACCGTGATGACATTAATTGCTTGGGACGCTTTCAGAAAGGCATACCTCACGTGAAAGACACTGAAATTATTAAATGTGCTTGACCTATTTACTGTCAGTCTATTGTATGACACACGAAGCAAAATGTGCCACCTTACAGTCTGTTGAAATTGTTGTATTATTTGTTTATGTAAGCTTTTGTTGAAGTTTTCCACATTAGGCACCTGGCACCTGCGAACAACTTTGATAGGACTCATATGTGGAATAGTTAATGTGCCATTAGCTCAGGTGCCATTTCAGCGAGTGCCCAATGTACTAACTTTTGTTTATTCTTAAGCTGAGGCGTTATCACAAGATTTCTGTATTTTGTTTATAGCGTATTTGAAGTATTTACTTTTATTGTATGGAAAAATGAAACAACGCCTCTAGTGTACGGTCGAGGAACTAATTTCAAATTAGTGTCAAAGTTACAGTTTAGGTCACAAAAACGAGAAGCCATGATTGGGCCTCTGTTGACTATTTATTACAGCAGAGATACGGCACGGTTTATTCAGTAATTAAACTATTTGTTAAATCCTATAGATTTTTAACCATTCAAAAATAAATGTATGTGATTTTAACAATAGTTACTTGAACTAATGATCAAACATCACGGCACGCGGCATAGTAGGCGCAGTGGCGTGAGTGATCAACTGAATAAATCTCCTACAAGTAGTTGTTCCGGGTCTGGGTGTTTGTTTAAGCGAGTTTCTATGTTTGTAAACGCACCCAGGATACAGGAGAAATTCCTAGGGTGGATCAACGTTACCGTGACCCCGGTACGTAAAGGGCTTGTGAAGGACACCGTGGATTTTAGTCAGTACAAGTCTGACAGTCCCTCCCGCCCTGCCCTGGGTGGGAGGACTCATTTGATGATTTTACCACGCAAAAAAAAAAAAAAAAAAAGGGTGGATCAACGTAATTCAAAAAATAAAATAAATAATTGAGCACCTACGAACTTAAAAAAGACTGTTTTGCAGCTGGGACAATCTGCAGTATGACCGCAGCAACTGTTAATATATGTAAGTACCATGCAGTTCAACTATGAAGGAGATTTGCCGACGCCATATTGTGACGTCATGAACCCCTTTTTATACTTGCACGCTTTCAAATAAACAACTATGATTATGAAAGTAACTTTAACAAGATAATTAAGATAAAATACACTATTAATAATTAATTTGCACTAAGTTCTCTTTTTTATATATTATTATTATTGCTAAACGTTATTTTCGAGTGACAGTTGACAGATGGAGACCATTGACACTCTCCTTCTAAATTGCATTATTGTGTATGTTCATAATAGGTGGTGGTTTGTGGTTCTCCATTTTGTGGTTCCTACCTATTCCCAAAAGAAAAAGAGGTATTTATTATGTGTGTTGTAACTTAAATATTATATTATTTTGATACTGTTCATTATTTCAAAGTTAAAATGTTGTATAATATTATGTAAGAGTTGGCTATATCTTGAATCTTGGATAATATGAATAAATCAAGTTTCAATAAAATAACATTTTCTCCAATCATCTATTTTTGTAACAATAACAAACAGATTTCTAGAGAAGGTTTTAACTTTGATAAATAATCCAAGTTTGACCTTTCTGCCACGTACATAAGTTTCGTGGATCAAATAAATATGTAAATATAGATACTTTTATTATCATAGCAGTTATGTAGGTACATACAATGAGATCTTATGTACTTGAGTACTGGATTTGGACCCTGTTCTGATTTTCGGTAAGAACTGATTGTAAATCATCATATACAAATGCATCGTGTCCTTTACGGCATTTCGAGATAAACGTCGGCAGCCTAATAAAAGTATAGTTGGGCAACTTCTCATAATTTTATAAGTAAATAATAGTTTGGTCAAAAGACTTTACATTAAAGCACCAAAGCACGTGCCAAGTACCCACCTCAAAATATTCAAGATCGAAATTGACATTATTGAAGTTGTAATAGCACCTCGCCAGCCAAGAGGACTTAACGAAAGCCCCCACCGAAATCATTCTTAATAGCATCACAAGCGGTTTTTCCCAGCATTCAATTTATTTCACAAGATAACTCGTTGCGAAAATTAAATGAAAACAGAGTGATAATTTGGAGAATAAAAATAAAAGAGCAAATGGGAAAGTACGTAATCGTTGTTTTATAGTTAAATGATGTTTATAGAGGTGCTAAAGGGCTGGTATATGTTGGGTAGAATCGTGATAGTCTATGTTGGACAGTACTGCCGTGTTAGGATCAAAGGCACGTCATCTAGTAAAGCATCCGCACAGAGGTCTGCGGCGCTCACAGCGCTATCGATTTTCCGCAGTCTGTGGCGGGGACAGGCGAGAGGCGAGGGCGACGGGGCTCTCAGCTGGGCGCCCCCCCACCCCCTGTAAACATAAACACAGGCTCCGGCCGCTCGCGTCTCAGGATCGACATCCGCCGAGGTGAAATAACGACACTGAATATATATGAAGCCCTCGTATCACGGATTAAGATTCGACTTTTCTAGGTCATCAATTGGAAAGGCATTTGTTAGGGGCTAAGCTGATGGTTGGTAGACGACCAGCGGGCCTGTGATGAGGGTAGCTTATGAAAAAGTTTGTAATCAGTGTTGGCACAATAGAGTTGTTCGGGCAGAATCGATCGCTTTGTTTGTAGTTATTGTTAACATGTGTGTACACCGTACATGCATTGTTAATTTAGCGTGGAACATTTTGCGGTAACTAATTAAAGGTATATATGTACAAGAGCGTTTATGTAGGTGGATGAAAGATTAATGAAACGTTGAAGGCATAGCGGAGTTGGAAATGGATTTCTGGTTTGTATAATAGACTTTTGAGTCAATTGAGTAATTTCAAACAATGCTTTTGTTATATGGAAGTTAGTGACGGTGAAATAACCTTTTTGGCCATATAAATGACGAAATGATGAATAATCACTCTCAACTCAAATGTGCCGTGATTACACTTGACACCAAAATAAATGCTAAACAAGGTAAACTAGCTGTTGATAGCGGCTTTGCCCGAATGTAACTAAATAATTATTC
The DNA here is from genome assembly GCA_943136025.2 of Agrotis puta. Taxonomy (NCBI): domain Eukaryota; kingdom Metazoa; phylum Arthropoda; class Insecta; order Lepidoptera; family Noctuidae; genus Agrotis; species Agrotis puta. The sequence goes on along the minus strand of OW964175.2, from coordinate 11,898,935 downwards.
TACACACTCGCGGGACTGTCTTATTAGGTAACCGTGACCCTGAAACGTAAAGGGCTTTTGAAGGATCACCGTAGATTTAGTCAGTACAACTCTGACAGTCCCTCCCATCCCGCCGTGGGTGGGAGGACTCATTTGATGATTTTACAACGATACAAAAAATGTATTACCGGGATAAATGGTATCCTATGCGTTATTCTAGACTAACCTATCTCTAAAAGCCATAAGATCTGGTCAACAGATTTTGATGCGATTGAGTAACAAAAATCCATCCATCCAAACTTTAGAATTCATAATATTAGTTAGAAGTACCGTTAACAAGTACAATTGTGAAGTTAGTGACCACAAAAAAAATAAATAATCGGCAACAAAAACACTATGGGCGATTTTTTTTTGTAGTAACAACTCCATAGTGTTGCTACATTCCAGGCGTTCTTTGAAACTGAACTGTCAAATAAGCAAAGGTGAGAGCTGTAAGTGCTCTCAGAGAAGAGTGAAAGAGACACATATCGTTATTTTAAGACGCCGTCACGGAATAAAGTTATTGCCTCCAGTTTAGAGTGGTATCCATTTATATCGTAACTCTACAGATGGACTATTACTTACACTGCTGGAGAAAATACATAGTCAACTTACACTGTAGTGTAATTAAACAGAGTTTGGGGCTCTTCCACTGATCAGAGAAATACATTTTTTAAGCTGTCATCCACTGTAGATAAAATACTATTTTCATCTCTCATATTTGGAAAGTTGTTCATAACATGCCTGAGGAGCGGGATGAAAGTAATACTTTTCAGTCTTAGAAGAAAGTCATACGATTATTACGTCAATGAAATAATTTTCTTAACAGAAACTGCCTCTTCTTCTCTTGAATAGAAAGTCACGAACGCCATGCGTATTTTAACATTCAACACAGAAAAAACCTAAAAGTTTGTATAAGTTTCTAAGCTTGTACTAACACAGATTTGATATATTATAAATCTTTTTTTTTAAATTGTGTGTCGGGAATCGTGAAACTTCGTTGAAACTTCGTTGTGGAAATAAAATCCGTCACCGAAAACCGATTTTTTAAGAGATGTTTTTCTTACCTTTTTGATCAGAGTTCCGGTTCTGACGGAACCTATCCAATTCGTCTCCTTGGTGGACACTAAGAATCAGTTAATTCTTACTAAATCCTTCTATTATATTCTACAAGAAAAAAAAACTGTCGCATTCTATTGAGTCGTTTAACATTGAGATCAGAGCCCGCCAGTACTTACGTGTACTTTACGGGCTGAATACCTCACGGCTCATAGACCGATTTCCCGACCCTTTGTGTGACGTCATTGAGCGTAATGTAAGCTCACCGCAAAATCTATACGGGGACCCTTCGCGGGAACCAGGTTATAATATTATACGGGTGGATATGTGTGTGTGTGTGTGTGGATGTAAAATTGTGAGGCGTGCTATCTTGTTCGGCATTTTGAACTGTAAAGTCGAGCCAGACCAATCTATACATATGCGGTTTTAATACGGCTTGTGCTCGGGTATGTCCGGTCGGCATTCGGCTATACTGAATCACGGTCGAGTCGGCTCGGGACGAATGTTAGCGAGCGGCTTTTTCGTATGAAATAAGTCGCATTATAGGTATGTGAACGTATAGGTAATTTTTTTTAAAACGTTCCCCTACACTAGGAATTCTTCCTGTAGCGTGGGTACGTTTACAAACATAGAAGCTCAGTTACACAAACACCCAGACCAGGAGCAAATACTTGCAGATCATACAAATATTTGTGTTCCGTACGGGGATCGAACCCGCAAAATGCTGCGCGGCAGTCGATCGCTCAGCCTCAGCGCAAACACGCAAGGTAATTTATTATCGGTAACGTATTTTCCACTTTGCCGTTCGACTACACCCAAATCATGCCGACTCGAACATAGATGTGTAAAAACCTCGAATCTATATACATAAAAATGTTATGTTGGTTTGTGTACGCTTCAAAAACTCAAAAAGTTCTGCGCTTATGCTGCTGAAATTTTAGCATGATATATAATCCGCATCAAGGATTGTTTTTATCTATTTTTTGCACCAGTCACAAAAAACGCGACCGCAAAAAACAGTTTTTTTGTGCCACAGCGAAGCGTGGCAGGGTACAGCTAGTAATTTATAATACTGATTACACTCGATAACAACTTTATATCCTCAAAGATATGTTTGTATAAGTTTCTAAGCTTGTACTAACACAGATTTGATATATTATAAATCTTTTTTTTTAAATTGTGTGTCGGGAATCGTGAAACTTCGTTGAAACTTCGTTGTGGAAATAAAATCCGTCACCGAAAACCGATTTTTTAAGAGATGTTTTTCTTACCTTTTTGATCAGAGTTCCGGTTCTGACGGAACCTATCCAATTCGTCTCCTTGGTGGACACTAAGAATCAGTTAATTCTTACTAAATCCTTCTATTATATTCTACAAGAAAAAAAAACTGTCGCATTCTATTGAGTCGTTTAACATTGAGATCAGAGCCCGCCAGTACTTACGTGTACTTTACGGGCTGAATACCTCACGGCTCATAGACCGATTTCCCGACCCTTTGTGTGACGTCATTGAGCGTAATGTAAGCTCACCGCAAAATCTATACGGGGACCCTTCGCGGGAACCAGGTTATAATATTATACGGGTGGATATGTGTGTGTGTGTGTGTGGATGTAAAATTGTGAGGCGTGCTATCTTGTTCGGCATTTTGAACTGTAAAGTCGAGCCAGACCAATCTATACATATGCGGTTTTAATACGGCTTGTGCTCGGGTATGTCCGGTCGGCATTCGGCTATACTGAATCACGGTCGAGTCGGCTCGGGACGAATGTTAGCGAGCGGCTTTTTCGTATGAAATAAGTCGCATTATAGGTATGTGAACGTATAGGTAATTTTTTTTAAAACGTTCCCCTACACTAGGAATTCTTCCTGTAGCGTGGGTACGTTTACAAACATAGAAGCTCAGTTACACAAACACCCAGACCAGGAGCAAATACTTGCAGATCATACAAATATTTGTGTTCCGTACGGGGATCGAACCCGCAAAATGCTGCGCGGCAGTCGATCGCTCAGCCTCAGCGCAAACACGCAAGGTAATTTATTATCGGTAACGTATTTTCCACTTTGCCGTTCGACTACACCCAAATCATGCCGACTCGAACATAGATGTGTAAAAACCTCGAATCTATATACATAAAAATGTTATGTTGGTTTGTGTACGCTTCAAAAACTCAAAAAGTTCTGCGCTTATGCTGCTGAAATTTTAGCATGATATATAATCCGCATCAAGGATTGTTTTTATCTATTTTTTGCACCAGTCACAAAAAACGCGACCGCAAAAAACAGTTTTTTTGTGCCACAGCGAAGCGTGGCAGGGTACAGCTAGTAATTTATAATACTGATTACACTCGATAACAACTTTATATCCTCAAAGATATGCTGAAGGAAAAATTGATTTCGGTACATACTTAACATCTCTCGGCTTAACTAGGGGAGAAAGTAATAATTAACATATCACTCGTGGCATATGGTTATGAAAGTTGAAGATACGCAAAAGCAATCAGTCAATCGATACCAATTATTTTCGTAATATTCATGATTTCGAGTAGCCAGGCTGCTTCGAGTGGGACCAAGTTTCGTAATGAAAGGAAAAATTATTTTCATAATGGTATATTTTTTGGGAGTATGTTTTGTCAACGGCGGTATACCTTTTGTATTAATATTAGCATCTGCCCGCGGTTTCACCCGCGTCAAGTTAGGCGTTTGAGGCCGCGTCAGTTCGCGGCGCACACATTGAGAATGGTATACATATACGGTGCTACTAGAGCCTATGACTGTTTCTTGGGTCCTATCTATCCCAAAGGTTCCAAAATTTACTAGAATCGGCTCACACGTTTTGACTTTACATCGGATCATATAAATATACACACTTTTCGATATAGAATTTTAGTAGGGATTCTGATATTGTTGACCCGCATAATATTAAACCAATAAATTTTGTTTTTGTGAAAAGTAATTTTTTATTGAGGGCACCGAAACTTTCCAGACGTAATAGATGTTCAAAAATAAACACAAAAAAATACTTGGAAGTAACAAAACATAACCTGTAGTCGTTGATCGCAAAGAAATTTAATTAATAAAATGACGATGATGTCGGTAATAATTAATTAAGTGTAGCCTAACCAGCCTTAGCTATCCCACCGCTGGGCTTCTTTCAATACCTTCTAAAAGGTCTTATTCTGTGCCTCCTCGAACCAGCTCTTGTGGTAAACGACGTGGCAATCTCGCCACTTCTTGGCCAGAGAGCATATTATATTTTTTTTGTGCTCATCTAGCCCATTTTCCATCTTCAGTCCAGCATCATTGCTAATGAAGTTAGACCCTGTATAATACATTTTACCTTCATGCATTGCCTTTCAGTGTGGGCATCAGAGAATCTATAACAGATAATCCCTTCCATAAAAATACGTACCCGTACAATCTGTGGACCTAGTGAAAAGGGATATAAGTCTAATTTTCTTAGTAAAATCTGTTGTCATCGAAATAAAGGAAAAAAAAACTAAAATAATTATGTTGAGATCAGTATTCAAATGTTATTTTGAAATTAATTTGATACAATTATAGCATTCTAAATGCATATACGTTTTCATTTGTGCAAAATAACATATAACTTATGAGAGAAGTGGTACAACTTGGCAGACAGAAAAAGATAAAAAAAAAATCAAGTATTTTGATCTGGCTCGCGAAGTTGTTGATATGTGGGACATGAATACAGCAGTCATTATGCCGATAGTCGTATCTACCAATGGCTTAATTGCCAAGAACCTCGAACAACATCTGGATCAAGCGCCTGATTTTGAAGGCAGTCTCTCTGGGCACAGCGTGTATTGTTAGGTGGTTCCTCTCTCAGGAACCCTGATCACTGGGGGCCCGGACCCTGTTTCCTATGCTGTTGGAATGCTATTTTTTTTTTAAGTTTTTTATTTTTTTTATATAAATATTTAAAAATGGAACGCAATAAGTAAATAATGAATAAAAAATCGTGTACTAGTAAAAACACATCACATTTGGTAACGGTTTAAATGTCACACAAGGTCAAATACGCAGTTTGAAGCACGCGAGTGTTGTTTGCTTTTGCTTTAAAGTTGTATTTTCGGACTTAGATCTTTTTACACTAGGGGCCCAAAAATAAAGGTGTCACCACACAATAATGTTCGTATCTTACCTATCTTACGTACAGTCAACTACCTCACTACCTCTTCATTAAGATAGCGGTTACAGCCAAACCCTTAAATAAATGTTACCTTAATGCTACCTACGAGTGTGTTCTATGGGGTATTTTTATGAGCCCATAAAATCCGGAATCCAAGTACATTTAGGGGCCGCTACCTAATATCAATTTACTTGCTATTCTTCTTGTGTACATAAAAGATTGGGGGATATTTTGCAGGCTTAATTGAATCTTCAGTTATAGTGAGTATGATACCGTTTTTATTGATATCATAAAGGTGGGTTATTTTTATTGCAATTAAGAGTGGTGGTTGGCGACGTTTAGTAAATACTTTTATTTTTCATCATAAAACGTGCAGGCGCCTTTTGGTACCATTTATTTAACCATTTCATTGTTTATTCAAAATTCAAATATTTCTGATAACAAAAATACATTTGACGATTGACATGAATACATTTTCTTTTATAAATTATTTTATACTATTATTTATAAATTATGTTAGTACGCTAAATAAAAAAAATATCTAACAATAATAAGTAAAGTTTGTACATATACCTACTCCTAATATTTAATTGTATTCTATTCTTATAATTTTAATTCTAGTCAAGATGTATCATCTTGTACCACGTTTCTTTCTATTAAATATTAATAAAACTAGTTTAAGTTCAATTCAATATTTTAAGTTCAATTATATTGTAATCACAATTCAATCTTTGACGTCGGTAACTTTCGGGTTTCCTGCTAGCAGAGAATCTTAAGTGCTAAAGCTTTTCACCATTTATATTTATTCTTTATGGATTTTCCCAATTATTTTTCCTGAATAAGTGTTCCAATACTGCCCATAACAATTTCAGTGAAAGGGGGTCTCCTTGCTGTATTCATTTTATTTTGAAAAGTGTGCCTTTGTTTTCCGTCTGTATTTTTGTTGTTGATTCTTTCATAAATCTTAGAGCCTCCCAAATGTGTGTCTCAGATATACGAGTATGTTATCATCTACGCCAAAATGAATGGTTTTCAAAATTGTTGGTACGCCGTAGCCCGATAAAGGCGTATATAGGAGGCTACGAATACTGTTTTGACGTATTGATGCCAGCGTACTACGCGCTACACGATGAGTCAGCTTATTATTATTCTGACACTTATGAAGTTTGGTTTTAAACTTTGTATTTTCTTTGCAGGTTATTTATTAACATCTTCTTGCCAATCGTCACCAGTGAGGCTTTAAACATTATTGGATAAATACAACCACTCTACATATTATGTTTATTAACATCATTCATCCTTATAATGAAAGCCATCTAACAATAAACCACACACATTATGCCCCAACATTATACCTACTAATGAAAATTTTCGTCAAATCCATACAACATATTACCACGTTACGTTACAAAATTAATAATAAGGCTTAGGTACATTGGAAATATAAAGCGCGTCGTAAATTAAACGAATTATTTCGGTACATATTGTGTGTGACTTACGATTTGTTTAGTCGCACAAGTGCGGCAATGCTCGCTGGTGGCCCCCCATGACGTTAAAGACAGAGTAATTCCACTGTGGGAAAGAGAGAGAGCTATAGAAGTCGTCTAGCGTTATCTCGTTCCTACACTTGAATTACTCTCGTAAGACGTCATGGTAGGCAACTTGGTTCCATGGTACGTTCGAGTAAGCGTTGCCAATAGCTCACGGCCCGCAATGCATTGCTGTGTTTTTTTACCGACGATAAAGGAGAAGGTTTTCTATTTGACACGATTATTAAATGCTCAGATTTCGAAAAACCTTTTTTCATTGGAAAGAGTACTTCAAAGTTAGTCCCATTTAAATTTGAAAAGTAAAATCGGCCCCTAAGGGTAGAAAAAAAACGTGTACAATTCAGAACATCCTCTTTTTTTGCGTCGGTTAAAAACTAAATTAAGGCTATTTCTCGTACGTCCAATGCAGTTCGTTTGTCTTTCTTCCAGAATATTCGTACCTGGAAACGACATTTTTCCTAAATGAACCGCTGGAATTCAATACAATATTCTGTTATTTTTTCTGTACGTTCCGTAATTATTGACAAGGACTTTCATTGTGAACACAGTGACATGTGATATTGTGGACGGTTTATATATTCGTCGTTTTAGTTTTCCGAAATGAGACATAAATAATTACGTAATGTCATGGCCGAATGTTAGTCATGAATGAGTGAACTCCGGGGAAGTAAGGCTGTAAAAGTATTGGTTTCACAATCAACCGTAAATATTCCATAAGTTTTTTTTTTTAAATAGACACTATTTTTTTGACATAAGTGCCTTGTTTTACGTGCGTTGCATTGTGCGCTACTGAAAATTTCAATTTTAAATACCAGGGGCCGTATTTTAACGTCTTAAAACCAGGCTTGTTCCAGTGAGTGAACGTGATGGCGCTAGACGACTTGTATAGCTCTGTCTCTTTCACTCACTGAAAAAAGTCTGGTTTTAAGGCGTTATAATACGGCCGCTGATAATTGTACAAAATTGTTTCCTAAAAGCTGTCCAGCTTTAATTTCCAGACTGCAAATAAACGGTTTTCCAATGGTGTGTAAATAAAAATAAATTTAAATTTCAACGTGTCTGGGAATCAACCTATGTGACTGTATGGAGCATACAATCAAAGAAGACATATACACAGAATAATACAACATTTAGGAACAGTGTTTAATACTTGCTACCTTGATTCTTATCTCTTTTGGTGACTGTACATTCAACCAATTGTTGAATCCATGTAACGTTAACGCCACAAGTTTATTCTAGAGACGGTAAACTACTCAAACTAGACTTCCAGTCTATTTGCTGGTACCTTAGGGACAGATTTAGTCTATAACCACTAAATTCCAGCCGTACATTGTCTAGAACTAAAACAAAGAGATAATAACAATTTATGGGCGCTCGACGAAACATCTGCCCCGACCTCAACGGAGGATTATAATGATAATTATCGATATTTCTAATATGTCGCTACTAATCCCGAAGGATATAATATAGAGGAGAATTTCTTGCCAAAACTTCTACGGATAAACACGAGACTTGTAGACTTGGCAAAGATAAATCAAAGAAAAAAATACAAATATACATTCTGTCATGGATTCTGGTATCTGTTAAGAAACTTTTTTTATTATATAGCGCTTAAAATAAATAAGTTTGATTTTATGTATTCTGTTGTACGGTCAGCGTAACAGTCTGGTGGGTCCCTTGAGAGAATCTATGCTATCAAAGCGGTAATCACATCGTGATGCTGAATGTACCTGCAATAACACGGAGACTGTGAATGATGAAATGTGTGAATGAGACATAGGCGATTGTGGGATGCATCTTCTAGAATTTTACCTCGGGAAACGAGACCATTTGACTACCTGCTATAGTGTTTAAAGCACCCGCAGGCTCAAAACACACTTAAAAGGCAGATACATATAGGATTGCGATGAACCGGTTATTGGAAATCTATGGGGAGGCCTATGTTCAGCAGGGGATGTCCTACGACTTATATGCTGATGATAAAGGTATATAACGGATAAAATAGATACAATACACGTGATATTGTTTGTTTTACCTATTTTGTTTTTGCAATCAAATTATTTCAATCAACTATGGCGCTATTGCCATAGAGTCGGAAATGAAAATATTCACCTGAATGAATAACCGGCTCATTAAAAATGAATGAATATGATGGGATCATATCTGTCGGGATTTCACTGTCTGTGGATATTAAAGATTGAATAAATACAGTTATCACTTAATATCGTTTAATACAGTTAAGAGGGAAAGACGGTAGGATTAGCGGAGTGGTTGAGCAAGAGTTTTGATAAAACATACATAACATACTTAACTATATTTAAATACTAAAATAAAGAAATGACTAAATTAAAACTAAAATTTACGGGGCGTCAAAAATTCAGTGGCCCAGAACGTTGGCAGCATTGCCACGTTGGATTTCAATTCTGATCCTTTGATCAAGAAATAGGCCAGCCCTCTGGTCACGCGAAGCGTCGACTATACGCTTAGCGATGTCTTGTAGATCAAACAAAATATGTGTTTGATCTACAAGTAGTTGTTCCGGATCTAGGTGTACATGTATGAGAGTGTTTAGAAACGCACTTAGAATTGCCCCCAGGATAAATTTCTAGTATGAGGCAAAAATATGAATAAGGCTTAAAATTGAGGGAATATTTCGGTGCTTTTAAACTTTGCGTTTGCAATTAAAATAAGTTAATCTATATATATATATATATATAAAAGGAGAACTGACTGACTGACATATCAACGTACAGCCGAAACTACTGGGGCTAGGAGTGTGAAATTTTGCACACGGCTTCCTATTATAATGTAGGGGAGCACTAAGAAGGGGTTTTTGGAAATTTAACCTTTAAGGGGGTGAAAAGGGGGAATTAGGAAAGTACGTAACCCACGCGGACGAAGTCGCGGGCAAAGTGCTAGTCTTTTATAATTACTGAAATGTTAATTCTAATCCATTCCTCGAAAGTCATGTACCAGGAATCCTACAGTTTCTTCTTTAAAAATCTAAGCAATTAATGATTGCAAACCGAATCTAGGTAACCTACATTAGATTATTTTACGAACTACTGCACAAAAAGGGTTGAGAAGAAAAAGGAATCTATTAACCTAGTTCCACGCAGGCAGGTGCTCACAGTTATTCTTAATTAAATACTAGAAAGTCTTATTAAGCTCAAAAGTTTGTTTTAAGTTTTAACTTTGAAACATTTTAGTTTTTTACACTCCAGGGGAAACTAGTGTCAGGTGAAAACTTTCATGAAAATGAAATGGAAAATATTTTTGCATTGCCGACATTTTAGAACTCGAGACAGTTATATAAAAAGTAATATCAAAGCTTTTAGCAATATCTTTCTACTATTATGAACTAGCTGTTGCCTGCAGCTTCGCTCGCGTGATTATACTCGAAAATCATAATTTTTGTCGAGAGATTATTACTGTACATAATGTTCGTGGTGTATCACGGAAACGGATACTAATAATCTCGGAGTAAAAAGTATACTATGTGTTAATTCAGGTTATAAATTATGTCCATCTCCACATCAAAATCAGTTCAACAAATTAGGTAAGTAACATTTTTAAAAATTAGTTAAAATTAACCATTTACTTGCTGGGCAAATGCCTGTCCCATATTATACTTTAGTTGTTTTAAAGACCAAAATTAATATAGCTGTTTTTGAATGAAATAAGCCAACATCATATACGTACTCGAATGATTAAAAAATGGATCCCTGAATAAATGAGTACATCGTTTTACTTTATAAAATCTCTTTCATCGTTTTTAACCTAGTTCCTTTGTGGCGCGACAAACGTTCATTAACGAAGCTATTAATTAAACACGTATATGTGATCAGGCGGCGGACTAACCACGTACAAAAAGTAAAAATAGGCTGCAGAGCACTAGTTGGTATTGATTACTGCATAGGACTAAAGCCTTTCTCAAACAGACAGGCGAAAGCGAACCGGACCGACCTGACACTGCGACGCGACGTGACGTGACGATACTGGAAATGTGTAACTTTTCATGTAGTGAATAAAGTTAGATTACATTTTGAGTTGCTATTAACATGAGCGCGCGCTGCGTCCCGTCATCAGTGAAATATGTATCTTTTTGTGTAGTAAATAAAGTAAAATTTTGAGTTACTGTGAAATGTGCGCGCAGCGTCGGGTCGCGGTGGTATTGACCCTCAGTTGAAAGAGATACTTTAGTTATAGACTGATTATATTTAGATATATAATCGTTTAATGTTCTACTTGCTTTTTTCCGCGTTTTCGTACAAATAAACTAGCTCCATCGTCGATTTTGTCTGTCACCCAAGCGGTGCTATTGTCTACAAACACAGCTTTGTGACAGCCTTGTGACTTGTGGCCGCAGCGCTCCCGCCACGATGGGACTAAAGTTAGCATTTCTGCCTTTGTTAAACAGACAGGCGAGTCCGAAGCGAAAACGAACCGATACGAGAAATCAGTCCGATAGTTCGGTCACGTGATCGGATCGCTTTCGCTTTTCTATATGACTGGATTCAAAAAATTCCCTACATTACAAATAAAAACGTCACGCTTCGCATTCGCCACGCCTGTTTGTGTGACAAAGGCTGTCATGAAGCTACTGACAGCGACACTATGGCGCTCAAAGCGCGATCTCAAAGCCGACTCGTCGAAGAGCATATGGTAGATGCGACAAGATTTATAATAGCGAATTAGCATAGTTGAGAACTAACTAACTTAGACTAGAACCATTAGCCTCCAGCCACACATCGGTGAAAACTGCATTCAATTCCATGCAGTCGTTTTTTCATGATGCGTGCAAAACATACTGACAGACAGAATAAAAATTATTGTGCAGGACTGCCCCGCTTGGGCAGAGCACCGCCGTGTCCTCACGACGGCGATAGGCGGAGACCTCTCGCGCCCGGCATTGGTCGAGGCCATGCTGCGGGGCGAGACGGAGTGGGAAGCGGTCGCCTCCTTCTGCGAAGCAGTCATGCTCGTGAAGGAGGAGGCGGGCCGCCTGAGGGAGAGGACAGCGTCCTCCCTCCACCCCAGCCGCAGTGGTAGACGCCCACGGCGTCGGACGTCGCAAGACGATCTCCGGCCACCGTAGGCGCGGGCATGCGGGCAGCGAGTAATGGGCGACTCGCTGTCCGACCATGGACCATGCCCGGGTCGACGGCGCGTTGTGTTCCACGCGCGCCTCAAAGAGTGTCAGCATAGTGACGGGGCCTGTAGAGGGCCAAAGCCTGCCGGGGTCGCGGGACCAAGGGATTACCGTGACCCCGGTACGTAAAGGGCTAGTGAAGGACACCGTGGATTTTAGTCAGTACAAGTCTGACAGTCCCTCCCGCCCTGCCCTGGGTGGGAGGACTCATTTGATGATTTTACCACGATAAAAAAAAAAAAAAAAAAAAAAGTGTTGTTTTGCCTTCTGACAGACAAAAATATTATAAAACTATTGTGTTTTCTCCAATATATTTCATGAACAGACATCGGCCTGATATAATGCTATTTATGGAAGATGAATACACGTGGCCGTGGGTGCGTATAGAAATTCACAGACAGAATAACAAATTGTAGGTAATACATTAAGTGTTCTGTTTTAATACATAGAAACTGAAATGCTCAGCCACTGTGAAAACCGTCAAGTTTTACATTATCATATATACTATCTTACATAAGATGATATAAATAAATGTGATTCAAAGATATGTGACAATTTAATACGTAAAGAAATATGATTTATGTATGAGATTTGGTATTTGTAATACAGTACATTTATTTCATTTCTATCAAGATTAGAGGTAATCTCGTCCTGTATATTTGAAGGTAATAGCTGTTGCCGCTTGATTTAAAAATTATCTTATGGGAAGGTAATTCCAGGAACTTCATCAAGATCTGTTCAGACGTTCCGCCGTGAGAAAGCAACAAACATCCAAACTTTCAAAATAATATTAGTTAGATTACTTGGTTATTTTCCCGTCTTTATGACGTTAATTTAACTGGAACTTTGACGTTAATCTGATGAAAAAAAAAATGATCCTCGCTCATACACTAGACGCGCTTTTTCAAATTTCCGTACAATAAATGCTGTAAATACTTCAGGTACATAAAATACAGGAATCTTGTGTTTTTGTTTGGGGTCCTTCATATGCCCTTAGGTTTTAATCCAGGGTTAGACCTGCGACCCATTTAGAAGTTTGGCACAGTATGAAAATGTCATAGGATAAAAAAAAGCATAGAATTTAACTCCAGTATCCGACACCGACCCTAATAAGTATCATGCCAGCTTTCTGTCGTTTCATCTCACGGTCACTTCTTAGGAAAAGAGAACACGTGTCGTATCTTGATACGGCACAATAGGCACGTGTGTTAAAGAAGTGTATTTGCTATTAAGTAGAAAGGTTATCATTCTTATGTTATACTTACATATTTCCAAGAATTATATCAGACTAGCACTTTGCCCGCGACTTCGTCCCCGTGGGTTCGTACTTTCCTAATTCCCCCTTTTTACCCCCTTAAAGGTTAAATTTCCAAAAACCCCTTCTAAGTGCTCCCCTACATTATAATAGGAAGCCGTGTGCAAAATTTCACATTCCTAGCCCCAGTAGTTTCGGCTGTACATTGATATGTCAGTCAGTCAGTTCTCCTTTTATATATATAGATAGAAGATATTTAAATAAAAATGTACGATTTTGCCGAAACATCCCTTCACTTTTTAATAGGAGACATCCGGCTCTTTCTACTAAACTGGTCCGGGCAAATCTTCCATGCCCATTTTAAAAAGGGGACATTTGGCCCGCACGCCAGTTCTTCCGTGGGCGAGATGTCCCATAACCCGAACCCACGACGTACAACTCGTAAGTCGGGACCGATACCACTGTGCCACCATTGCCTATATTTGAGTAAAAAGATGTTGAAAGGATAAGGAATAGTAGTAAGAAGACTTTCAATTACATTTAAGGGGCTTTAAATAGGTATTTGCTGAAAGGGCAAGCTACTTTTGTATTCGGTTAGGTCAAGGTCATCGCCGTTACACAGGCCCTTGCATGTGTTCACAAATTACCTTCAACTTTAACAAGGTAACTCTGTAAGTTGATTTCAGGTTTGTTTGCGTTTAATTAATTAATTGACTGACAAAAAGGGAGAAGGACTTAACTGTGTATTTCATGGTTATATTTAGATAGTTACTCAAGTGATGAACTTAACTATCGGGTTCAAGAGTGGTTGAAAGTACTTACTATATATACTGAAGATGACTGTAGTGGCGGCGATTACATTTAAGTATTAATAGACGGGTTTTCATACACTTTTCATACAGACTTATCATACTATCATACTTTTTAGACATTGGTTGTCGACACGATTGGCGCAGTGGCTGAGCAATTGGACTGCTGCGCCGCGTGTCACGGGTTCTTTTTCCGCATGAAGGAAATATTTATATGATCTACAAGTAGTTCGTGGGTCTGGGCGTATGTGTATATGAGTTTATATGTTTGTAAATGCACCCACATACACAGGCGCACAGGAGAAATTCCTAGTGTGGGGAAAAGATAAAAAAAAACCGGACTTTTGTTAGGTTTGGCAATTGTTACGGGTTGTTCGTAACCGGCTAAGTCTGATAACCAGTCTTACCAGAAGATATCGTATTTTGGGACAAACCCACCACACTATTCCCAAACCTCTGCAACTCCTGAAAGCTAGAATCAACAGTGGCAACCACCAGAAAAGCGCCGAGACAATGAAGCTCGACGTGTCCCGGAGAATGAATTACCTGTTTTGGATCCTGTAACGAAATTAATCAGAAAATAATAGTGGAGGAGTGGGAAGAATGTTTCCACTTCCCTCCACAAGATACTCATTCTAAGCGGATAAATTGATTTCTCGGTATTATTATACAAAGCCTGTTCTACTGGAAGAGCACCAACATTACCACATTATTAAGAAAATTAAAACAAATTACAAAATATTTCCTTTTCATTCGCATTTCAAAAGATCCTTTTTCTTTGTCTGTTAGTCAAAGTTTTGTTATTAATTTACGAGTAGAAACAACTTTTTTTGGATTCCGTAATTACGAAAAAAATATTTCCTCTTTTTGCTCAACAATGGTTAGAGAAAGTTAACGTTCTTTGTTTAGAACAAGGAGCTAAACTCTAAATTTTATTTCCAGGCCTTAGTTTTTATACTGAAAAGAAAAGTAGGATCTATATAAACGTAATATCAACACTGGTGCAAGAGCAGGGCTTTATTTTATAAAACTACTAGCTGTACCCTGCCCCGCTTCGCTGTGGCACAAAAAATGGTTTTTATGAAAAGAAAAAAAAGTAGATAAAAACAATCCTTGATGCGGATTATATATCATGCTAAAATTTCAGCTCAATCGGTGCAGAACTTTTTGAGTTTTTGAAGCATACACAAACCAACATAACATTTTTATATATATAGATAGATACAGATAGATAGATACAGAAGTCAAAAAGTCACAGTTCGACATTTATGTACCAATGCGCGTGTGCGGCGCGCAGGTGTAGGACCACCCATAACGTATTGAAATCTACAATTAAATGTACGTCTATAGAGAAAACGATTTAAACTTTCTGCTAATTAGCTTTTAAGAGCTTTACTCAGAGCTGAAATCAATTAGTCGACCGAATTAGGGATATCTACACAATAGCTCGGTCCTAACTGATCGGAATGGATTCAATGAACTAAATGATTCGCGGTCAAGAGTTACTGTGGGAACGACTGAGAAATTTGGAGAAAAAAAAAATATCCATCAAACAACATAATAAGTTGGGCATGTCAATTTTTCTCAATTTTGTCTACTTGTGCAAAATTGTCACGCTTCACATTCGCAACGCCTTTCTGACAAAGGCTTAACCGATTCATATGGCCAGCTCACCCTTGCTTGCTTGTGCCGTGTTTATTTTAAAACGCATTTTTAGGTTGATCTCATTAAGTAAAACTATAGTTGTGCTCATAATGTAAAAGTTTAAAGTTCAAATTATGAAAATACTAGCTGTTGTCAGCGGTTTCACAACAACACGAAAATTATCCCACTTAAAAATCGGGATAAAAACTATCCTGTTTGTTAATCCAGACTATAAACAATTTGTTCACCAGATTTTATCTAAATCCGTTCATTAGTTTTTGTGTAAAAGAGTAACAAACGTCCAAACAAACTTTCACGTTTATAATATTAGTAGGAAGTAGGATGTAAAAATGAAGAAGGGAAAGCATTTGTTTTTATTTTGACACACCTTTGAAAAAACTTTGGCCAATTATCCCGAACTACTCTAGTAAATTTTACCAGTCCCATATTTGATTGCTTTCTGAGCTCAAATTACCGCCGGTGGGCACGCATGATGCGGGTAAACAGTTTTACGAAGTAATTTTTGTTATAGGTACGAGTGAAATATGGAAAAAATGTTTGAGCCCTGTTATGAGTACCAATGTATACTTTCACACCACAAATAACCATCTTCGTAACGTCGCGACTAAAAAAGTTATGTAAAACACTTGAAGCCCTCTCGTTTCTTACGACGCCATCGCTATTCAACTTTTAATATTCTGTTTGACATTTTCTATCGAGAAAAATATCCCACCCACACTTTTATGTCCTGCTCCTTACTCATAAAATATCTATCTACCTACATTCGTTGCCAAGGTGACAAGGAGACATCAAATTATGTATCGGTCCCACCACTACAGCAGTAAATATTTTACATTGGCAATTTTTTCCCTCGTACTATTTTTTCTCTTATAGGTTGCCCAATCCAGTCCCATTTCTGAGGGTCATATGTAAAAATTTTGCCTGAATAACGTTGGTACGTTAAAAGGACGAATATGTCTATCTCTACAATTTTGATAATAAGATTGTCAGTTGGGCAACGACGCCTTAGATGCGTAAGAACTGGTAAATGTTTTTTGTATATTTTCACAAATGTAAAGGAAAAAGTAAAAATTTTCATTTCTAATTCATATTTAATGTTACTGACTGGTGAAAAAAGACCAAAGAGAATATGGATAGACTGTGTCTAGGATCAGGACAGGACCGTGCAATCTTTATCATCATCTGATAAAGATTGCACGGTTGGTCTTATAGTTAGCACCCACTTTTTTTTTTTTTTTTTTTTTTTTTTTGCATGGTAAAATCATCAAATGAGTCCTCCCACCCAGGGCAGGGCGGGAGGGACTGTCAGACTTGTACTGACTAAAATCCACGGTGTCCTTCACGAGCCCTTTTTAGTTAGCACCCACTGGCCCTTTTTATATTTTTTTAGCGTGGTAAAATCAAATGAGTCTTCTCGTCCAGTTTGAAGCGGAAGCGACTGTCATACTTTTGCTGTATGCAACTAGCTAAAGCTCATTAATTTACATTGAGTGATTGCTAGTCTGAGGCATATGTAGTTATTCATACCGCTGTCATCCTTTCGAGGAAAGCAAGCATGTTGTAAAGTTTATTTCTTCGACCTACATAAAATCTTTGTTGTGTAAGATTGTGCGTTAACGTTGATGTGCCGACAATGTCGTAAAGCGATAAAGCACTTTACGAAAATTTACGGGTTATAAGTTTAAAGTTTTACGATCTTTGTGGTCACGAGCACTTTTAAACTGACCACGAACCAAACATTTGTTTATATATTCCGTAAAATTTTATTCAAACTGAGCTTGTAACAAGGAGCATGCCAGACTGGCTTTGCAACTAAAACTGGTATTTTTTTTTGCAAACATTCCTGTCCACAACGAGGGAATTCTTTCAACATTTTTTCAGCGATAAAGTACAGACAACACAAACGTGCTCAATAGTGTTTCATTATACTTGTATTTTTTGTCAAAGGAGGACGTAAGTTTTTCATAATATTATTGTCCTTTTTTGCTAACCTACTTAACGGGGCCACAAAGGGGGTATTATGCTGTCCCTATAGGAGCAACGTGAACGATATTTTAGTCTCAAAACGACCTGAATTGAGTCGTCAAATTATTTCTCATGTTTCAAGAGTTGGTTCGGGTGTGATATTATTATTTTATTTATTGTACATGATGAATTATGCTAACGTTCTCTTCTTTTTATTGGTAGATTTACTTTACAACCTCGTTGATCATAGTGGTCACAGGCTTTCAATGGAGCATGTGGTAGTTTTGGCCGCTGGATCACTTAAGTATCATTCAGTTTAACCATCAGGAATTTCCTAGTAGACCAGATGGACCAGGTTGATCAGAATAGGCTCGGCTATCGATCTTACTTTTCCTTCAAGATAGATATAAGCACATTAAGTACCACAGACAGACGTGTTATTTATATCACTACATAGTATAAAGCAAAGTCGTATCCCGTTGTCTGTCTATCCTTATGTATGCTTAGATCTTTAAAACTACGCAACGGATTTTGATGCAGGTTTTTTAAATGGATAAAGTGATTCGTGTATGTCAAATGCATAATATAGTAGAGATGGCACCCACGCGGAGTCAGGACGTGTCGCTAGTTATTTATAAATTATTATAAACAAGTATATTGAACATTTTACCTCGGTTAGCAAAAATGTAGAACACCAATTCCATTCAAATTTCGAATGGCTTTAAATTATTTGTTGTTGACTGAATTTCGAATGTGTGGGCATGGTTTAACATTATGTCCGTAACACATTGTTCATTATATTGCCGCTTGCAAGTTAGGCAGACGGCCAGACGCGCTCGCTAATCTAACGATCGCAGCCGGCTTGCATAGTGTCTAATACGTATTGCGTAGTGGCGTACTTGCGTAGTGCTTATGGCAAGTCATAGTACGACACATAGGCTGTATTATTGGTGGTGGGTTGAGTGAAGTTTATGGAAAAAGGTGCGATTTCCCTGTATGCGCTAATTGTACATCATCATCTGCCTAGCCTTTTCTCAACTATATTGGGGTCGGCTTCCAGTCAAACCAGATGCAGCTGGATATCAGTATTTTATATGGAGCAACTGCCTATCGGACCTCCACAACCCAGTAACTAAGTAATACGATACCCCATGGTAAGACTGGTTGTCAGACTTTAGAGCTTCTGACTAACAGTAACGACCGTCAAAGATCTACAAATGAGAGCCGGGACCAACGGCTTTACGTGCTTTCCGAGACACGGAGAAAACTTGCTATGACAGATGGTCACCCATCCACAGACCAACCTCGGCAAGCGCGGCTTAACCCGGAAGATCGGCCTGTGCTGCTGTATTTATTTAGCCAAATGCAATTTAGCAAATTCTGCCGTCATAACTAAGAATGCAGTAATCGCAAAATGGCGGTTACGAGATAAACGCAAATAACATATTTCATATCATCTGACGGCGAAAATCATTACATAAAAAACATACTTAGAGTGAATTTTTTTATGAAAATATATTTTTTTCATGTACATGAACCTCTTGGGATGCCATTTCTGGAAAAAAATGTAAATCTCAAAAATGTCGATTACTGCATTCTTTGTTATCAGGGCAGAATTGTACATTTCGATATATTTTCGGTAAGTTTTCGGTAAGGCGTCTTTAAGTCGTAATAATTTTTTGATTATTTAAATTGTTTTAATTACTTAATAGAATATCATCATGATAATGTAAAAGAAATATTTAATTTTATGAACAAAATAATATTTATAATATGTGTTCTAAATTCAAAAATATCAAAATTGTTGCTGTTTGGCGGCTTCATATCTTGACTTCTCCTTCAACCTGGCGAAAGCAAAGACTAAGACCGGAGAAAGACAAAATTAATGTTATAGTTTGCTAATAATTATGATAAAAGTATTTTTCATTTTATTTCTTCGAAAGTGAAAAGCATCATTCGATACGAGCGCATTTGTTACTACCTTATCACCCTCGCCTATACCTACAGCTCGGCTGAGTATTCCATCTCGAATGCTATAACAAACTTCCGCTACTTGTATCTAAAACTATTTAACTTCCAAGAGGTTACAATATAAAATTATGTATGTAAACAATCTAAGGGTCACATTTCAATAGAGCTAGGTACTCAAAATCTAACTCTATTTCCTACATAAAAAGATACACCTTTCGCAACGCAGCGCGGCGCCGCACTGCATTTTAATAGCGACTCAAAATTTAACGATAAGATACACATTTGCAGTATCGTTTGTCGCGCCGCGTCGCATCTCAATGTGAACTGACCGTAATTCCAATACTGAAACAACTATTTTCTTTTACCAATGTAAACAAATACTAAAACAAATGACACAAACATAATGAACAACGGTACAAATCGACATCAAAATAAATAATGCACATGAAAAATACAATGCATACTTATACGAAGCGAAGGTTTCCAAATATCGTAAATATTTAAGTGCGCCCCTTGAGAAGTTACAAACACGAATCGTTACGTTTTAAAAGTTACAACAGTAATGTATGTCGAGATTGCTTCGAGATTCAACCTTCTGAATTCTTTTGTTTACAAGGAATCCAATTTAACTCCAGTATTTAATTAAATTTTTTCTTTAAACAACACAAATCGAAAAAGACATCTTATTTATCTGAGGTTGGAGTTTAAAATTAAATGACGACTCCAATGGTTCTCCAATGAGGGGGAGCAATAATTGTCCGTAGGCTTAGGATGCAAATTGGATCGCAGCTCGGTTGGAGATTGTATATATTTGTCAGATTCCGGTTAATGATTTTTCCTGCGATTGTTCTCGCAATTTTATCTTGGTGTGTTCTTTGGAGTGGAGTTGATACTGATTTTATTAAACATGAAATACAATTTCATATTGAAGGAGTGTTAAATTGCGATTCCATATTACTTTAATTTTTTATTGACATTTCCGAATATTTACCCTAAAATATTCATGCCATGCTTTTTTTTTACATTACTCCCACACTAGGAATCTCTCTTGTATCGTGGGTGTATTTAAAAACATAGAAACTCACATACACAAACACCCAGACCCGGAACAACTACTTGCAGATCATACAAATAATTGTACCGTGCATAATTTTTAAAATAAAAAGGCTTGGTTTGAACCTGCGATACGCTGCGTAGCAGTCGATCGCTCAGCCACTGCGCCAACCGTGCCGTCAATTATGCCTTTGTCAAACAGACAGGCGAAAGCGAAGCATTTCCGAAGCGATACCGAACCGAAGCGAGACTTCAGTCCGATAGTTCTGTCACGCTATCGGATCGCTTTCGCTTTTCTATGTGACTTGATTCAAACAATTCCATTATTTTATTACAAATAAAAACGGCACGCTTCGCATTCGTCACGCCTGTCTGCTTGATAAAGGCTTTATGGTGTTAAAATTGCATTTATTGTAACAATAATTTCAGTGCCTTTCTGGTAATTTGTCAACCTCGCTTGACCGATGGAACTTTCAATACAAAGAACTTCCTTTAGTTCATTCAATATTAACGAAAAAGGTATTCTTGGTAATAACGGCCATCATTATTTTTCCAGTGAACCATTCATTCATCAATGGATAGGAAAAAGTTCAAATGCCATGTTGAATTAAATATGAACTGAAACTAAATCTGTATGTGAAAAAGTAATTGAATTTATAGAGTTGCGCCTTTTGTCTTTGTTGGCATGGAATTTATCTCCGCATCTTGCAGCCTTTGTTTTATTGCTTCAACAGACTGTTTGAAAGATAAATGGACTTCACCGCGTGGTTAGGCTGCTTTGTGCACTATACAAACATGGTTTGTGTGTGCCTTAATAGTGCAGTTACGTCATGGTGTAGTTTTAAAATAACGTTGCCCTACTCTAGGAAATTCTCCTGTGTCGTGGGTGCGTTTACAAATATGGAAACTCACACAAATATCCAGACCCGGAACAACTATTTGTAGTTCATACAAATATTTGTTCTGTGTGGGCATCGAATCCGCGTCACGCTGCGCAGCAGTTCAACCGTGCCGTCAAACATTCAATGGCAGCTGTCATCTTGCTGCATGTATACTTAAATCTTTTGCTGAAGTTTATAAGGTCAGCAAAACAGTTACATGTCATAAATGTCATTTTTGTCAAAAGGATGGTTTTTTTTTATCGTGGTAAAATCATCAAATGAGTCCTCCCACCCATTACTGTCAGACTTGTACTGACTAAAATCCACGGTGTCCTTCAATAGCCCTTTACGAACCGGGGTCACGGAAATCCCTTGGTCCCGCGACCCCGGAAAAAGATGGTTTAGTTTAAAAGTGAATCATCAGTAGTGTTGGTACTTGTTATATCCAAAGGTTTGTTGCTGAAATCGATATTAATTTTTGATTTTATAAGTTGCAAGAACCAATGATTCGAGTCATTTTTCTTGTCATCTAACCAAGGTTTAATCTTACAATGTTAGGTTACAATTTTATCCAAAAGAGGAACGAAAATTATAATTTTCAATTAAGCCCCAAATAATTCAGTTATTAAAACTAAGTAAATACAAAATAAAGGTTGACATTTCGTGTCTTTTCTGAAGTAATTTGTGAGCTGTCAAAAGATGTTAGCCCGTGATTTTTCAGAATTAAAGGTTGTTTCGGAAACCAGGGGCTTTCGTTTTAATTTGATATTTTTTGCAAACAGTTTTTCCGAGGTCGCGTACTGTCGGCTTTAGGCTTTTCCGCGAAATGTTTAAAAAAGTGAAAATGTTTACGGATTTATTTTACCGCAAATTGTAAATAATTTTCACTCATAATTAAAAACAAACTTCATTATTTAGTTTTATAACAAAAATTATGTTATTTATTTATATTTAATGGAAAATGTAGTTGATCTTTCCTACAAAATTATTAAGGATTCATCAGAAAGCTACATTTAAAACGACAAAACATACCGTGCTCCACATTCCTCTCGCGCAAACTTCATTTGACCCAAAAGCTGTTATTGTTCGGGCAATGACGTCATTCTCATACCTACCTACGCAAAACAAGAACAACAGATCTAGTCATAGAGGAGATAAGGGCAAAACTCAACAGATATGAGAATAAAAAGCTCATACGGCCATTTAAGCGCACCTCAGCGGGACAATATACAGAAAAGAATATCAAAGTCCTATTTTGTAAATGTAATTGTCATTATGTATTCATAAATGTAGGTCCTGGATAGCTATGGGCCTTTCGTCCCCCTCTCCCCTGTCCTCTTGGGAAATGGCTGGCTAGAATTTAGGAACATAAAATTTTCAAGGCAACGCTGCGAGCGTCCATGTAACTTTATTTCTGACATCTCTTTTGTGTTTCTGTGAGAATAAAAATGTACTATAGTTTTCTATCGTTCGTTTAAGTCGTGTATAAATAACGTGACATGGAATGTGTCAGAAGAAATGTTTTTGGAAAAGGTTTTGACGGAATGGAGGTGTTTGGCGTAACAGTACCTAACCTAGATTCGCAAAACACCCACTTAACTATCAGTAAGATCTATATTTGATGTATTTCAGGCATAATAGGTTAAGGCCTGAGACTGTCTTTTACGGATATGTCGTTCGCGTAAGTCCGTCGCGCGTATGACGTTGCTCGTATATCTCGCAGACGTACGCTACTGATATGAGGAATTAAACAAAGAAGATCAATTAGGTATTTTACTGTGTAGGCTTTGTTTTGACTACGCCCACCCTACATAAATTATTGACTGAAGAATCATTCAAACGGATTGTATCGTCTTAACTAAAAATAAGTGTAAGGCTTTGTTTTTGAATGCTTGTTTGTAATACATTAGATCAAAGTTAGTTTTCCAAGTTCATTGTTTCTTTCTTTCTTAAATTCTTTCGCCTTTATAAAGCTGCATATTAGTAACAAGTGGTGTATTTTAATTTCTTATTTATTACCCATGCCAAACCGGAATGCCATTAAAACAAAATGTAGTACAGTCTAAGTGTTAACTGGTCTAATTATTTAATATAAAATTAAGTAACCCAAACTTACATGAAAACATCAAAAAATAAGGTTTTTTAAAACTTAATTTATCTACAAAAACTCGGGAAACATAATAATATTTTCAAAAGCCGTCATCAAATACCCTTTTGAAGTCTTATTACACAATGTTTAGAAACCAATATTGGTTTAGTTAAAAATAAACCGACAGCTTTGTAATAGACAATCAAAGTTTAAAACGGGTGGGAGTTCTTTGCACCGTTTCTAACTTTTAACTAGAAGAGTTTGGTTGATAACGGAACGCCGACTTTGCGCGTCGTTTTACCTGACGCGGCATAAACTGATAATAGCGAGCGACTTCTAACTTTGCTTCACAGATGACGAAGCGCAGGAACTAGCATGCAATTATGGAGGATTTAAGGTTAAAATATGAAGACTTTTGAGAAACTGTCATGTGTGAAAAAGAAAGAATTTTACATACTATATTTCCCTGAAATAGAAAACGTATACAACGCGTAAGAATACAAATCATATTCCAGCTACAAGCTAACGTTTGTCCGACACCATTATGAAGATATGAAACGCTGCGACGAAAGAGACAGAAAATAGATTGACATTATAGAGTTACAACTTTATCTGTGCTGTCTGCGTCCCTGTGTCGACGAAAAGCCTTTTTCGGGGAAAAGTCCGGCACTCCGTCATTTCTGAAAGACAGATCAATAGTGGCGACCACATAAAAAATAATAATTATGTAGCTATAATAAAAGATAAATTAAAATACCAGTGGGTTTTCAATTACAACCGCCCCATAAGACACGATATTCTATAGTCAAAATAAATCGAAATCTGTTGTTTCGAAACAATAGGAACCTTAAAAATGTAGGAAGATAAATCCCCAGTGATTTACCCGACCTCTCAGTTGTTTACCTATCTCCCCATAATCTTTATACACATCTGTCTTCTCAGATTGAGTGGTCTGTTGTCTTATTTTATTCCAGGAATATTTTACATATTTTGAATTATACGAGTACCTTTGGGAAAACTATCCTTTTTTTACGAGGTAAATTATTGAATGAGTCCTCCCACCCAGGGTAGGGCGGGAGGGACTGTCAGACTCGTACTGACTAAAATCCACAGTGTCCTCCAATAGACGTTGCGGGTTGCGAGGTGGACGCTGTAGTCTCTCTCACGCGTCCAGCCTCCTCCTTCGCCTCCTTTTCCTAGGGAAAATAGGCTAGTTTGTGCCTTGGAGACCTGTATTTCTGTCACACACTGATGATGTGATGTTTGTCGCTGCTTCATCTTTACCTCGTAGGAAAGAATGTGAAGGATTATAATAAAAAGTAAATATGCCTTATTTTTATAATCTGTTGCATAAAAGTAATAGTTTGATTGTCACTTTTGTTGCTCTTAAAGGAGTAATAACGCAAAGATAAAAATATCAAAAGGCCTTGTGTTTCGCATGCTTAAATGCGAAAGTTGAAACCCGATACCGTGGCGTGACCTTTGTACCACTTTGGCTTTGAAGCGAAATGTTCACAAAGATGTGTGGTTAAGTTCTCCTTTTATGGCGTTATGTATTTCTTGAAGGTTTTCTAACCGCTGTTTAAGAATTGGTGGGCCTATTTTGTGTCGTAGTTTTATAAGGTTAGTTAATTCGTGGGTTTGTAAGATTTTATATTTTTTTAGGCTGTGTTGGAATATCAAACATACTTTTATAAGTTGTAGTTGAAACACTATTTATTTATATTTGTTACTAGGTTTTTTCGACTAAGTCGGTCAGAACCCTTAGGCCGCCTATACACTGGCTGTTCGAGCAATTGCCAGTGATAAACAAACACGAATAAATAGGCTTGTGTAGTTTGCTATGCGTTATCCTACTAATATTATAAACGTGAAAGTTTGTTTGGATGGATGGATGTTTGTTACTCTTTCACGCAAAAATTACTGAACGGATTTGGATGAAATTTGGTAAACATATAGATTACAACCTGGATTAACTCCTAGAATAGTTTTTTATCCCCATTTTATGTTCGTGTGGAATAATTTTCGAGTACTGGCGGGTAAAACCGCTTGTAACCGCTAGTAGCAGTCGTGTATGGTAGGGCTTCGTTTTTTTTTACGTATTAAAATCATCAAATGAGTCCTCCCACCCAGGGCAGAGCGGGAGGGACTGTCAGACTCGTACGTATGATAGGCCTAAGTTAAAATTGTTAAATTCGGTTTTCCAGTAACATGCCCTTTACCGTTATTTGACATTAATATGTATTTATTGACAGACTAGCCACCCGCCCCGGCTCCGCACGGGTGCAATCTCTACTATATTATGCATGTTATATATATACCTATTAAAAAAAAACCGCATCAAAATCCGTTGGGTAGTTTTAAAGATCTAAGCATACATAGGGACAGACAGACAGACAGCGGGAAGCGACTTTGTTTTATACTATGTAGTGAAGGACACAATCTTTAAAAAAGTCTAATCATCTCTTACTAAAATATTAAAAGAAAACTTTTGTCCCTAAGGAGTCATTGACCTTCTTCGTAGATAATTAGACTTCTTGTTGATCTTAAAAAATAAAAGTAAAAACTTTGCCACTTAAGCTAGGCTTCGCAATAAGGAGAAGACGTTTCATACAATGTATAAAAAAATAAAAAAAACTTTTCTATATTAGTCCCTAACATAAGTGCTTTGTGATAAGGCCCGGAATCTTGGGACAAAGTTTCAACTCCGTGCTGAATAAGGCCGCCGTTTGTCCCAAAAAGGACACACACAGAACTCAAACCCCATCAACAACTTATTGTTTTTTAAGTTTTTTATCAAATCTTAGAAAATATATCTTGTGAAAGTTTCTATGTTTTTTTTAATCGTGTTAAAATCATCAAATGAGTCCTCCCACCTAGAGCAGAGCGGGAGGGACTGTCAGACTCGTACTGACTAAAATCCACGGTGTCCTTCAATAGCCCTTTACATTCCGGGGTCACGGTAATTCGTACAGTCCTGCGAACAATATTTCTATGTTTGATAAAGTTTATTATGAAAAGGAGATTTTAATATTTATTCCTAACTTCTGTGAAAATTTGATGAGTAACTATCATTAGGATTTATCAGTTGTGTTGTTGTGGCATTACAATACATTGGCTTATCTTCTTCATATTTTTTGTAGAGTTTCAGATCAGGACGTCATCAATTGTACAATAGCTGAGATATCGAAAAATTGAATTGAAATGATTCCAAAGGGTGCTAATTTCAAATTCGCCCATTTCCAAGTCAAAACCAAGGCCGTAACCGTAGCTAGCGTTTGATGCGCCCAGTGCCTGATTCTTTAACTACGGTTTGTTCTGGCCAATCGTGGTCCTGGTGTGGCCATTTCTGCGCCCTTCCAGGGTCTGCGTCCCTGTGACTAGGCACCGTTGGCATAGGCGATAGTAATTCCAGTGTGCAAATGAGGTAGCGCTTTTTTTTTTTACGTGGTGAAATCATCTTATGATTCCTCCCACCCAGGGCAGAGCGGGAGGGACCAAAATCCACGGTGTCCTTCAATAGCCCTTTACGTACCGGGGTCACGGTAATTCGTATAGTCCCGCGACCCCGCTGGCTTTGGCACTCCGTCACTCTGCTGACATTCTTTGAGGAGCGCGTGGAATCCAACGCGCCGTCGACCCGGGCTTGGTCCATGGTCGGACAGCGAGTTGCCCATTACTCGCTACCCTCATGCCCGCGCCTACGGTGGCCGGAGGTCGTCTGGCGACGTCCGTCGCCGTGGACGTCTACCACTGCGGCTGGGGTGGAGGGAGGACGCTGTCCTCTCCCTCATGCGGTCCGCCTCCTCCTTCGCGATAAGATGGCGCTAGACGACATGTATAGCTCTGTATCTTTCCCTCACTGGAATTACTCTCGCTTTAAGACGTCGTGGTAGGCTAACAGGTCAAATAATCCCACTCGAACGTATTACTCTGATATAAAGTATAGAATGTCGTAACTGAGAATCTGACCGTGGCTAAATACAATCATTGTTTATTGAAAACAAATATATGGTGTGAAATAGACAAAGACAGACATACAATTTCACTTTGGCATAGTATTATTCACATTTATATGGATATGGTGTCTTTTAACAGATGTTTAATAATTCACATTCATATTAAGAAAGATCACTTTATCATGTAGATAACAATATAGTTACATGAAAGAACAAATAGATTATACGTTGCTTTTTCATTTACTGTAATTGAAGTAAAAGGTCCGGGCTACACATCATACGGACAAACCCACTATTTGTATGTTAATTTACTCTTCTACGAGTACCGCTTTGTTCGGTTCAGAAAAATGGCATTATTATACATGTATTTGTAAAAAGTTTTGGTGAAATAAGAAATAAGTAGTGGTTTACAATGGCTTTTTGTACGCTTCTTTATTAGTTCTTTTAATGTTTGTGTTTTGTTTAGTGCCCTGTAGTGATACCGTACTTGTATCTATAATTACATCTATGTAAGGACACAGGTCTTTTGGCTTGTGGCTTGTTTTTCAGAACAAATTCCACAGACCACTTCAAAGCGTAGAAAGATTTTTACAGCAATTATCACAAAAAATAATTCAATGTTTTTTCTTTATACCACTCCAGGTGATTAAAATAGGCTGCTTTAGAAGAATCGTAATATGAATTGCAATACAAATTCTATTGCTTATCGTTTTGGATCCAATGAACATCCATTTGGAACCACTAACAATGGTTTTGCTTTGATATTTTTTAATTACCTACAATAACTTGTAAATCTAGATGACATTGACGATTTGACATCATATCGTTTTACACTGTTTATTAATGGAAGATTAGAAAATTGAAAATAAAAAAATCTATTTGCTAAAACTTTATACAGATCATTTATTAACGGATTTTATTTTACTCGCCCGTTTCCTTTAAAAACTATTTAATGCCTTTCAATTCACACATACAAAGCGCCACAACGAAACACATTACCCTCTATTTCTCCCCGCCCCAGTTGAGTAAAACTTACCCAGCAATACGGCCAGACAAAGCAACGGAACCAGGGTTATGACGGCCATATAAATGCGAATTGTCGCTATTTAACTTGCCGACTTGAATATACAGTGTGTTCGGAAATGACATACAGAGCGAGTAAGCGACTGTTTGTGTCTGCAGGCTGTTGTACTGGAATACTGCACGCGTAGCATGACCAATTCTATCTCTATTCTACCAAGAATAGACAAAATCATTTTATCGTTAATACCATTAAGAATATAAACATTTATTTTCTATATCTTAAACATTGCTATGCTTAAATCGGTAAAAATTTTTTACGTCCTATCATTTCGTCTTTTCTCCCGTCGACAAAACCCGTTTCTACGGCGCCTTGCTACGCGAGCTGGGTTACAAATCTGCATTTTTTATAAATTCGTCATTCAAATACGATCCTATTGTCATTTTGCTATTTCGTAATCAGTAACATTTGAACATTTATTTATGTCAGATTTCATTTTTACATTTATTATGTATTCGTTTTATAAACAATCTGAAATAGTAAGAAGTTCGTAAATAGCAAAACGAGATTACCATTCTATGTCATTTCTTTCAATGGAGTATCAGTGGTTGACCATTGGAAAGTCATAATGACGTCAATATAATTAGATTGTCAAAATCAACAATTATGAAATCAATGATAGGCCATTCTGTCTCTATTGTAATAGCAGACTTGAGGTACTGGTATGTTTGTAAGCATCCTGTAATACTGATGTAGCCATGGCCTATACTCTAACCGCCTTACTGTAATTAAGCATTATTGCATTAAAAATGTAACTGCAATCGACAGTTTTTTAAACAAGTGTTTAATAATGAAGTTTATACTTTCTTATAGGAAATAAAATAAAGCATTATTTGCGACGGTATTTTTATAAACAGGATATTAATTCTAATTAAAATAGATACAAACAAAATTGTCCTTGACATCATTTGATTTCAATGAATATCTTAGGAGGTATCGTAGTTTCAGAATAATACCACAACAAAATAATGATGGGCTGGGCGAGCATGTCTCAAATCCGGTCTCCGCGGCGGGGACCGTTGCGATCCCACGGAAACCGCGTAGCCACGCGCGCGCACACGCGCGTGTCACGCATCGGGTGCCCGACGCAGGCGTCCCTTAGTCTATGAAAAACTAAATTGTCTATGAAAGAACTAAAATAGCCCAGTACTGGATGTGCCTAAACCCCATAGGATATAACATCCGTAAACCCTTATACATGAATGTAATAATCATCCGGTATTCATTATGAACGCCATTAATTATTTACTTACCAATTAGGATTAGCCTTTACTAACATGGTTTGGTCGAAAATGTATGCAAAAGATGCATGCTACTACTCGTATTCCAGTAATTAAATATTAACATTTTGGTAGCAACATTTAGCATAATCAGTTTATTATGTTTTTTCTCAGAGTGGTGAATTGAAAACAACGATTCCGCATAGGATAAAAAAGAAATTGACGTGTTGACTGTTTTTATAAAAATGAAAATCATTCCAAATTAAATAGTCTTCATTTTATGCCTTCGAATGGCAATTTTATTAAAGCTTATTTAAAAATAAGCTTTAATAAAAAGTACCTAGTGAATATTTTGAATTAATTTTTGGAATAAAACAGCTTTAACTTAGGTTTCTAATTAACATTGAAAGCGAAACGAATGCCTATTGACGGGACTAAGTCTCAACTCCCAATAGTCTCGCTTTGGGACTTTTTAGTCTAGTCTAGAACAAACAACAGACCCTTTTGTAATCATACTGTACATAAATAATTATCGAATGAAGATGAAAAATCGGTGAAGTGCGAGTCGGACACGCACACGAAGGTAATCCCTACCATCTACACTTCTACACTAATATTATAAAGAGGAAAGATTTGTATTTTTGTGTGTGTATGTTTGTATTGAATTAACTCAAAAATAATGAGCCGATTAAAAAAAATACACATTTAGAAAGCTACATTCACCCTGAGTAACATAGGCTATCCACCCGTGTGAAGCCGGGACGGGCCGCTAGTATTTTTATAAAATAATACATAAGAAATACATTTAATTTAAATAAATTATGGTCGAATTTCTTCACTAGTATGTAGTACAAACAGTTGTAGTTTTTTACTTGGTAAAATAATCCAATGAGTCCTACCATCCAGTGCAGGACGGGAGAAACTGTCAGACTTGTACTGACTAAAATGCACGGTGTCCTTCAAAAGCCCTTTACGTTCTGGGGTCACGGTTACCTGTTTATACAGTCCCGCGATCCCAATTTTATTACAGCTTTAATTCCGTTTTCGATCGGTCTAAAATGCATTAACAAAAAGATTTTTATTATTCCATATATTCCTTTTGCCTGAGGATTTTTTTAGCTTGAAGAAATATACACTAGCAACGGATCTACCATTTGTTATAGAAAAAAACTATCAATTGCTCCTGTTTTTTGTCCCCATGAGAAATAGCCTCTGGCCTTCCGAGTTTTTTGTGGCAAAACAAGATTCTCTTATCGGCAGCCTTACACATTTTCCTTAAATCCTCGTTTTTGCTACAATATTATCAATATGTAGCACTAATAGTTCCATATTTTCCTTGTAGACCCAGGAAATTTCAATTTTAAGGATTTTAAGAGATACTTAGTTACGTTACATTACGTTTTTTTTTCCGACATTGCAAATGAAAATTATACTTGTCTTTTTGACCGCTCCACCCAAGGCCTAAAATACGAGTAATATTCTAACGGTACTGAATTTCCTCCCATCTATACCTAATTCTTCTTAATATTAACAAAACCACAGACTACACAGTCGGAACGGTAACACGGTACAACGTAATCCAATGATTAAACTAGATTCTGCGTCAGATAATTTGAATACAGAACTGTATCATAATTCTGCGGCCGAAATATGGTGCAGATAGCAAGCGATGTGACTGGACAGGCTGGGATGATGGATTCACTGGCGCATTGAACCCCACAGTGCAATTGATACAGTAGGTGAAGAGAGAGTTAAATGGTAGCTAGAGGGTTAGCGGAGGGTTAAAGTATTGATTGGAATGCCATAAAATGTAGAAGAGTTCAGAAATATGTTAGTATACGTAGGTATATATTTTGCTACTTAAAAAAAGCATTGCAGCTTAAAATTTAAATTAAAATAAAATTTGATAAGGGTCATCTGATATAATAGATGAAAGCTTCAAATCAATCATTCAATTTTTTATTGATTTTAAATGATCAAATTGAAAGCATAATCGACCAAAATCCGATATATCACTCGTATACGTCAAGATTAGATTTTTTATCAAGAAAGATTCAAAGAGAGAAAAAAAAAGACGAAACAGATAAAGCATTCCGAAGCAAAAAGCCTTGTAGAGCTCCCTTGTGGCTCTCAATCAGTATGTCACTAATAGCTTACATAATTGACAACTGACATAAACCACGAGACAGGCTTACATTTTATTAGTGAGTAAACCCAGAGGCATTGCTCTGAACTATTGCACAGAACCGTTCAATTATTTAAGATATGAAACGCTTTACATACAGATGAACGGACGCACACATACACGTCTATAGTAACAAGAGTTTACGTGAAGGCGACATAACAATCCCTTTTGGAGCGAAACTGGACTACTGTCCCGTGTAGTCTGTGGCATTATTCATAGCAATCTCGGTCTGGGAGCCCGCCCGTTACGTCGGTAGACAATGGTATATTATACTGCTTACTATAACAGAGTTTATTGGCTGGCAAGTCTGTACGATGCAACTAGGAGCATTTTCACATGCTACTACGGATATCCGTCCGTTTTATCGGATTAACTTTCGTTGTGAGCGTAAACTTTATTATTCCGGTTTGTAGCATGAGATTTTCCGTTCATTATATTCTTTTGTAAACATTGTGTCGCGAAATTAGTATGAACATTTTAGGACTTTGTTTTTGTTGGTGTATATTTTAGTTGGTTTTTGAGCAAATAATATCTTTTAAATCTAATTATACATAGCTTATGAATTTTCTATAACTATAATTGACAGGAAAATTAAGCTTTGAGGCTTCTTAAACCCTTGATGCCGTACCAGGTGATTCTCACGAACGAAACCGCTCGTCCGCGCGGACCGAGGTACCTATGCAAAGTTTGTTGTGATGAGTCGCACGAAGAAGCGGTGAGCTCCGCTCGTCAGTAGTGGTCAGTGCGGGTAGTGTATAATATAATAGATAAACTATACACCTTAATAATTATGACTTAACTAACTGGTCAAACTCATTGCATTCAGAGCTTTGGCTGCAGGAATGCCATTTAAATCTTTTAATTTAAATAGAGTATATTTCCATGTTGAATAGGCCCATTGAATATTGCGAAAGGTTCAACATTAGTAGGCATTTGTTCTTTTCGACCAATGCGTTCTCTAGTCAACCTCCTTAAACCAATATCGCGTGACCAGGCCCAATTGGAAGAGGCTTAATTTATTGAAATCGGACTACTGAGTTAAGCCAGCAGTTATACAAAAGTGGCTATTTACATAATTGTCTTATGTTACTATCTTAAGGTAATAGTTGTGTGCTGTTTATATGACTTTGTTAAGTATATTTTGCGGGTTTTGTGCTCCTGGGGTCGTGGGATCTCGGCTCAGGGGGTGTAATCTCAAAGAACGAAACCCGCGCCTTTTTATGGACATTTTCTACGCCCCGTAACATTTTCGAGCCCGAACTAAGAATGTATGATTTTACGATTTGACAGATAGCTCCTTGGAGTCCTGCATGCGTGGCGTGGCAAAGTAGATATGGATTATGTTGAAGAAAGAATAAAGCCTTTTGTCAAACAGACAGGCGTTTCGAATGCGAAGCGAGGCCTTTTTATTTGTAATGTATGGAATTGTTTAAATGCATTCACATAGAAAAGCGAAAGCGATCCGATAGCGTGACCGAACCGATGCGAAGACATGGCGAAGGCGTATCTGGTCTGTTTGCCGTCGTTCATAAAAAGCCAGCTAATACAACTGCCACGCTTCGGTTCGCTGCACCCAGTTTGACGTCTCGTATCGGTTCGGTATCGCTTCGTACTCGGTCCGGTTCGCTATCGCCTGTCTGTTTGACAAAGGCTTAAATTACAGAATGTAAAAAGATTTATGTCGTTATGAGCATGTGGATGTTTAAATGTAGTGAATAAAGTTTCTATGCTTTAGTTGTGTCAGAGTCATGCCATTCTCTGCCAAAAAATTTTGAGTAAAAAAAAAAACTTTCCATTCTTTTCATAGCTAGAATTGTCATTGCTAGGCGTGCAGGAATAAAAAAGTCTAGGCAGACGATGATTTAGCGGTTTTATTTTTAGATAACTAAAAAACAAACTCACCCCCAATCTGATACAAGCTGTAGGCAAATAGACAAAGTTCATTGACCTGACCTGAATCGAAAATCTGAACGAGATTTATTAAATCAAGAGAGACTGGTACGATAGTAGTTTTTAGTGCTTAAAGCTTGTTCAATATTTGGATTTTAATATATACGTACTATGTGATTGCGATAAGAACGAAAAGTTCAATGACCTCCACCGGTCAATTCATCATAGTCAGCCTTTATTGTTCTCATTGCTGAGATACAAACCTGCTCTCCGTGGGTGCCTCGTGAGCCCCGTGAGAATTGATAGATGCCGCATAACGGTTAGGACATTGTCATCATGTCCAGCAGTGGACTACGATAAGCCGAGTTGAGACACCCGCTTCCTCACGATATTTTAATTCATCGTTTTGAGAGTGCACTGCGATGGGCCACATCAGCTCACCAACTGTATCTTGGAAAAATTACGTTTATCAAAATTATTATTAACTATATTTATATTGACAGGGACGGCCAAAGCCTGCCGGGGTCGCGGAACTGTACGAATTACCGTGACCCCGGAACATAAAGGGCAATTGAAGGACACCGTGGATTTTAGTCAGTACGAGTCTGACAGTCCCTCCCGCTCTGTCGTGGGTGGGAGGACTCATTTGATGATTTTACCACTAAAAATAAAATAAAAACTATATTTATATAGTCATTTATTAATTTTACTCCTACAATTTAAGCTATAATATTTCATACTTGTATGTACAGTTTAATGAACTATTTTTCTTTTTCTCATTTTTATACAAAAAGGTTGTTTCCCAGTGTGGGCTGGCAATTGCAATTCAAATAGACTAAACTTTAAACATTAAATTGTATGGTTTTCTTTATAAAATGGAACAACAGTGTTATTCCTACAACACAGAGAGGTAGATATACACAAAAACCCAGCTTCATTTGCATTGAGAACAATTTGCGACCTCTGACCGTGGCTGAGCACCCCTGAAGCAGCCATTTGCATTGTATACCAATTAGTTTTTACAAGTTCCCTAATTTTGTTCTAGAGTTAAATTATTGTATTTTACCTTCTTTGATCGAGGAGATCGTGGCTAAATAATAACAGTTGCACAGGTGTTCAAGGTAAAGCCGCGTTTGCCGAGGTTGGTCTCCGGATGGGTAACCATCTATCATAGCGAGTTTTCTCGGTAAACACGTAAAGCAGTTGGTCTAGAGTCTTTGCCGTGGGTGGAACGATACGGACTATCAGACTCGTACTGACTTAAATCCACGGTGTTCCTTTAATAGCTGTATACGTTCCAGGGTCACGGTTAACTGTTTAAACAGTAACGTGACTCCGGAAAACCGCTGGCCTTGGCAGTCAATTGTAGATCTTTGAAAGTTGTTGCAGTCTGGCAGTCTGTCCTACCAATGGGTGTCGCATTACCTTGTTAGGGGGTTGTAGAGTTCAGATAGATATAGTCATACTCATCCGGTTATACTAGAAATTGGGCCAAATATAGTTGGGTAAGGAATTTTCTCCCTTCTTTGACGACGGATAATTTTGTTGATTTTTCACCTTTCTTTCCAAGGCAAACATTAAAAAAAAAAGAAATCAAAGTTGAAAAGTTGTCTGTTTCGTCTGTATTACTTAGAAGTTTGTATTACTTAATTCTAAGTTTATCAACTCCTCTTTGTATTGAATCACACACAAAAAAAGGAAGGAAATACAGTTTTAAGTGAAGAAAATCTTTTAAAATATTTTTATTTATTAGAAAACTGATGCTCTTTAAGCATGTACACAAACTCTCTGCAATAACTTTCAACACCTTCATACCTACCATACCTGAAAAAACAAGCGGGTTTTTAAAACAATTCCATTACGAAAAGTAAATAAAATTGTTGTCATAAATTATACAGCTTCACTAAAAGCCTGAGGGTAAAGGATCAAAACACTTTTCTAGTTGAAAAAAATCTAGAAAATTCCACGCGAGTTCTTATTGAAATAAATACCGTGTAACTTAGAGCCAAGACTTTAAGAATAATCCAGTGGAAACTTCTAGAATTTATTACCTTAGTCTGACACTTGTAATTTTAACACCGGTCTTAGTTTGCCAATTACAATCGTTATTCCATACTTTGTAACAGATGTTTTTTTTTATTTCAGGTAAGTTGAAAAGCCGATTCGGAAGCAAGTGAAAAATTATAAGGATAAAAATGACTAATAACAGTGAGTTGTCTGTTAGAACGTAGTTTTTGATGTTTTTCTTAGTTTTAAGAGTTACGCACCGGCAGAACGCAGTAAAAACTGTTTGACACCGAACTCCAACACAAACAGAAATAGACCTAATCATTTAAGTTTTTTCGCCGTGTACTGAACGACATTTACAATCAAACTAAAACGTCAATTTTCGACCCAAATGACGCGAAACTTTACCCATTCATCAAAGAATGTAGTATGTTCTGGTCGACGTCACTCCAAGTAAAGGGTGGGGCGATAAGACGAGGGCTAAGCTACCATCCGGAGCTCGACTTTCTTAATTAAGAGGCCGATCTCCCCCCGATAGGGGACGGACATGCGATCTGCTTGTTATAAGTGCTGCGGTTTGAGTGAATGATTTCAAGGTTTTTAGTTTTTAATTAGTTTGGAGACATATAAGATAATTGAGCAAGTATCATCATCATGTTTAAATTCTTTTTTAAGTTTTTTCTGGTTCGAGAAGCTCGTGCCTAAATATTTACAACCGCACAGGCCGATCTTCCTGGTTAAGCCGTGTTTGCCGAGGTTGGTCTGTCGATGGGTGACCATCTGTCATAGCGAGTTTCCACCGTGCCTCGGAAAGCACGTAAAGCCTTTGGTCCCGGCTGTCATTTGTAGATCTTTGACAGTCGTTACTATTAGTCAGAAGCTCTAAAGTCTGACAACCAGTCTTAACACGAGATATCGTATTACCCAGTTACTGGTTTGTGGAGGTCCGATAGGCAGTCGCTCCATGTAAAATACTAATATTCAGTTGCATCCGGTTTGACTTGAAGCTGACCCCAATGTGGTTGGGAAAAGGCTCGGCAGATGATGATTTTTTTTCTGGTTCGATTTTGCGTTTAATAAATACAACAAAAGTATTATAAATAAGTAAACGCGTTCCAGTAATGATAGGCTTTTTTCCTATTACACTACTTTCGAAGCTTCGAATTTAAAAAAAATCATGTCGTCATCATGTAATCCTTCGTCAATATGACATCTTAGTAATAACAAGTTTGTCGAAGACTCGACAAAACTCTGAAGAGCCTCGACGAACTCTCTGGAACTTTTTATAGGCACATGCTTATGTTATTTAGGTTAATACTTTATGGGACGAGAAAGCGTTTCGACTTCTGTTTTCTACGACATAATAACACCGTTTTACGTTTGCTTATGGTACACTTGTTGTTATTTTACTTGTGACCTGAAAGCCATTTTGTTTTTTAAAATGTTCTACTGCGCCGTTCAAACTTTATGAGGGTAATAAACAGTGGATGGTTTAAGAGAGTTGGAATATTTATTATGAGCCCAGTTTTTCGATTCTATTTCTTTTTAAGTTTTCATGGAAAAATATTGACAAAGCGTATTTATTAATTTTTAATAGACAAATAATTATCAATATGTATTTTTATATGTGTGTGATACATTATCGGTACCCAAACCGTGTATAATATTTTTCCATTGAATCAGAATGAAGTGCCAAAACCACCAGTATCCATTGATCATTATTTTCTTGGAAATTGTAGGTATAATTATTTCTTTACCAAATATAATTTCGTAGAAAACCGAGGAATACTTTTGTTACATTATTTTTATATTTGGGAGATAGTTTTGATTGGTGAAATAGAGATGAATGAATAAATTCTGACAAATGTTGTTTATAAATGGGAAATAGGACGCACAAATTGTATACTTAACCAAACGAAATGAAACTCAAATTAATATCAAATAAGTTTCAGGCCTTAAAATTAAATCATTTTCGAGCCAATAAGAAAATTTAAGGAATAAGCAGGTAGTAAAAAAAGTTGGAGCTAGTATCAAAAAGTAGAGCTAGGATCTTTAGGGATAAGAAACACCATGGACAGATGTCCATGGAGTTTCTTATCCCTAAAGATCTACGCTACTGGATAAAAGCCGTCCTCAAAATACGGCACAACCTACTTTCTCCCTCTTTGCAATCCATTCCCCCCTCTCCCACCCCGCATTTAGGTCGACTTTCGATCAACTTATGTCACTTCAATCTCAGAACGTGCCAACTGTCGTTAACACACCAATTATATAAGTAACAGCATGTGAAGGGCCTTGTAAGCAAACTTCGTCATCAGAGTATGTTCAAGAGGTTCTTATTGAAAAAATTGTGTGCGTAAGTGTACCTACCGTTACCACCAACACTAGGGGACATCTAAATCAATGCATAAACAAAATTTGGCAGTAAATAAATAAATAAATAAACACACCAATTATATAAGTAACAGTATGTGAAGGGCCTTGTAAACAAACTTCGTCATCAGAGTATGTTTAAGAGGCTCTTATTAAAAAACTTGTGTGCGTAAGTGTACCTACCGTTACCACCAACACTAGGGGACATCTAAATCAATGCATAAACAAAATTTGGTGGAAAAAGAAGCGGACTTGGGCTTTGGGCACTGGATTTTAACATTAAATGGATTGTTTTTCTTTTTTAACTGATTTTAAATATGCACAAATTTCTCGATTCGTTTGTATGTTTCTTTTTGCTTTTAGTTTAATAAAAAATCTGTTTAAAAACTTAGGCATCCATTAAAGTGTTGCTTACCGTTAGTGTGCACATGTGTTTCGTTTCTAGGTCAGCCATGAAGCCCTCACGTAACTTTGCCAATGACGAACTTGGGCCTTGATTTAGATTGAGGGTAGTTGAAAATACGGGTCTTTAAACGTGAAGAATTGATTTTGCAGTTTCATGGACAAGTGAATGACTAAAGCCCTTAAATGAGGAAGAAGTCTTTAAGTAACTTCAAAGTTAATGTGTTTGTTAGTAATGCACAACAGTCATAGAAGTTGAAACGTCATAAGCAGGGTAGGCATGATTAAAACAAGATGTTAAAAAAAAAGTTTACAACAGTGTTTAAAACAGTTTGAATTTTAACAGTGTTTTTTATCACACGTTTTATTTATTTTTCATGGCGCATACATGGATGTAAATTGGAAATAAATTAAAATTTAGGAGTCTAAATAGCTTGGCTGGGACTGTCAGACTCTTACTGAATAAAAGTCCTTGAAAATCCACCCTGTCTCTTCGGTTGCACTTTGAGTGCTGAAATTATGAAATTCTTCAAAATCCGTTTAGTTGTTAGAGCGTGTCACATAGGAACAGTCGGATTCGCATTTATAATATTAAGTATGAATTAGATTTTTCTTAAGCAGTAATATCACTTATTACTGCAAAAAAACATGATACCAAAAATTTTATCATTTGTAGACGTATTTTTTAATACATAAATTCCATATCATTATGAAGTTATATTAAAACTTCCGACTTTATCAAGAAAAAAAAACTGTTAAAACCAACTGAACAAGTTCTAAAAAGGTAATGAATGCTATTTTCTGCTGACCAACGGGGAAATACTGACCTTAATTAAAATAACTTGGTAATCTCCGCGGGAAAGTAATGAATTATTACTGGCCTGGTTTAGCAAGTTCTAGATGACGAATAAGGTCATTTCAGTATCCCGTGACCCTGAAACGCAAAGGGCAACGGCGTGGATTTTAAGCACTAATGGAACTTTAAGGAACTAATTTGGTTATTTTACCAACCAATCTAAACTCATCAATTGGAATTATTAATTAAAGTTTTCTATACAAATCTTAATCGCTTTTCAATATGATAAAGTCGTAAATTTTACATTTTGGTTAAACAAATGATTACTTAGGTATTTATTTACAATGGAGCGTCGCAAAAAGAGGTTTTTTTAATACTAAGATAACTACTAATACATTAATTGAATAAAAAATCGAAGCAAAAAATAATACAATTATTTACAAAAAGAACGTACTTATAATAATGTTATAACACAACTAGTTTTATGACTTTAAACTTATTCATCTAAAAAAAACTAATTCAGCAAATAAAAAGGTTCTGCGGACATTTTTTTTATTTTTATCAGTTACAAAAATGTACCCCTTGGTATTCATAAAATACTGTGAACTTTCATATTATTAGTAGTTAATGTTCTGTGTTGTATTTTTGAACTATTGCAATAAAAAATGAATATATAGTCTCCCTGGTCAATCCACTTAAAATGAATACAGACTTGAATAAGAAATGATATAAGGGTTTTTTGTTTTGCCAATTTGTTATGGAACCCTGAAATATATCGAGCTGACTTCATTGTACCATTTAGCACCGACTTTAAGAGACAAAGTTCTTAGACAGTTTTAATTGCTTTTGACCTATTTCGGGCGACATTGTTTGACCGACAACTCAGTGTGTTCTTATCTTTATTTTATTCGACACTTTTATGACTTGAATATTAATTGATGAGAGGCGTTGTTTTTTATCGCATAAATGTGTCTAAGGGTCAGTTCACACCGAGACGCGACGTGACGCGACGTTTTTGGAAATGTGTAATTATCCTTTTGAGTAGAAAATCAAGTTAATTATCTGATCGTATTTGTTGGATGTGTTTGTGCCCTAAACTTTGTAGGCGTGTCTTTACAAAAAGGTGTTTCCAACAAAAAAAGTTACTTTTTGAGAGCCTCCTCCTTTTTAGAAGGTGGTTAATAATAATAGTAAGATGATGATAATGAAAGTACGATATCGTAGTTTTTTTTTTATTTATTTATGTTTGCGGTTATTGAACTGTTTTCAAACTTTTAAAATAATCTTATAATTTCGAGTAAATGTTTTTAGTTTTTAGAACCTACTCGTATAATCACCGGCCTCAATAGATTTCCAAGCGATTTGACAATGAGGTACGATTCAATTTAAAAGAGTTCGATCAAAGAGAAAAGTTTAGTTCAGGTCTTCTTATATTTCCAATATTGAAATTAAAATACTTCACTTTTTTATATACATAACTAAAACTAGAAATTTACAAATATTATGAACTAGATACTAAATTCATATACATTATTCATATTTAATTCTTCACGTTTTTTTGAATATTTAAAGTTGCATTACGATTATTTTTAAATTATTGATTGGTTCATCATGCATGAGTGGAATGAGATATATTGTTAGATGAGTGGATTAAGGATCTATAATATAATATAATATATTTATAATAATAGCATATAAATTCGAATGTTATCATGACAGCTTGCGACTTGAACGATCTGTAACAACTGATCCCATAGTTATAAGCTGAGGAATATTTCAAGGAGATTCATTATCACCCTCTTTTGTTTAGAAATGAGGAAATGAGATAAATACTTATCGTAAGACATACTTTCGAGAGCCCCCAAGAGATCATGACTTCAAACTTTTTCCAATTGAAAAATATTTGTTAAATTTAAACCAATACTTCCGGAGATAAGCGCGTTCGCCTCTATAATATTAGTATAGATTTTAAAAATTCCCAGAGCAACACATTTATGCCTATGTATTATACAATTTGCTTTACTACCGGCTAATTTATAAAAACCGGCTCATCACTCAGCAAGTAATTATTTAATTATTTTAATATATCTTTGACACGTCTGTTCACAACAAAAAAACAGAAAGAGCAAGGAGTTACAAACCTTTATCCGGGCTACGTCGTAGCTGGTATATTTTGGCTACGTCGTAGCAGCGTAGCTAGCGTAGCATGTCTGTCACGCATGAAGTTTTGTGATAATGCTTTATATTTTGAAACAGTTTCTTTATAAAATCTTTGTGTGTAAATTACTCACTTTACAATTTTATCACGTTAAAGAGTTTGTTATTGGTCGAGGCCATGCTGCGGTGCGAGCCTCATTTGATGATTTTACCACGATAAAAAAAGAGAGTCGTGCAAAAATACATGAGTGGAGTGCTATGTAAATAAGTGAACAACACAACATAAATCCTACAGTAAAATTACGAACCAAGACAAGAGACATCACTCATCCATTTGTAAGTGAACTCCAGTATGTAATGTGTGCAATATTTTACGTTACAGACCTTATATACGTCGCATAAACGCACAATGAACGTATAGAACGTAGGAAAAGAGGTTAAAGAAGAAAAATATGCTTTTAGAGCGCTAACGTTCACCATGGTAGGTAAGCGGAGTCTCTTGGGCTGCGTTTAATAAAGATTGGTAACTTGTTTTTATGATTTCTTTTTACGTACGTCGTTTAGACGCATTACACGAGCCTCCAGACGTTGTATAAATGAGACAGCGGCCGTATATGACGTCTTGAAACTAGGTTTGTTTCAGTTAGTGAAAGAGACAGGGCTATACAAGTCGTCTAGCGCCATCTCGTTCACCCACTGGAACAAGCCTGGTTTTAAGACGTCATAATAGAGCCCCTTCTTGAATTTGAATTGTGGTGAGTTCTGAAGTGGCAGTAGTTGGTTCTTTTTTCGATTGTTGTTGTTTTTTCTTTGACAGTCGTTACAGCCAGTCTTACCAAAAGCGTATTACTCGGTCACTGGGTTGTGGAGGTCTGATAGACTCCAATTGCTCCGTGTAAAATACCAATTTTATTGTGGTCGATGTTTTTCTTTTTTTTTTTGACAATACTTCTCTTGTTGTCACGGTAGAGTGGAGACGATGATGTAAGGGTAGTGCGCCGTTTAGTAATGGGGTGCCGATTTATCGTGAGATCATGTGTTATATGAATGTTATACTGCTTTTCCACCAGAGATGTGTTATGCTACGTTGCTATGGATGCGTTTGATATCCACCAATCATATTCATTGGTGCACATAACAGCTATGCTACGCTATGCTGGTGGAAACGGATTCAACTAAGATATGTTTTTTATACGGAAGGATGTGTGCTATAGATGTGTAGTATGGATGCGTGCAATTGATGTGTGCTATGGATGTGTAGTATGGATGCGTGCAATTGAAGTGTGCTATGGATGTCTGCTATGGGTCGTCTTCCCTACTATCGATACATCGCAAAGCTCCAGCTGCGCATCTTCCTCGCGCAGCTACTTTGTGGCGGCGATCTTCATAGCACATCTTACTCGCACCGCTACATAGCCTAGCATCAGTGGAAACGGTGACAGTTTCGTAGCTTAGCTTTTACATTCTCGCAGCAATAGTTTCATAGCACATCTCTGCTGGAAAGGCACCCTTATGCCTTGATCACACGTACCGAGAAATCGGGCGAGCATGTGTTCAGACTGTCGACGACTGTCAAATCCCAGCTATGTCTAAAGTTCTCACCAAGATGAATGAAATGATCTCAAACACGATCAGTTGCTATTATTAATTACTTTCTGTCTATAGAAGCGGCAACAGATGGCACAAGTACACGTAACCACTTGCTCAATTTACCATACCTAAAATAACATCAAATTCAACCG
The DNA here is from genome assembly GCA_943136025.2 of Agrotis puta. Classification (NCBI taxonomy): domain Eukaryota; kingdom Metazoa; phylum Arthropoda; class Insecta; order Lepidoptera; family Noctuidae; genus Agrotis; species Agrotis puta. Next base: position 11,855,506 of record OW964175.2, on the reverse strand, counting down.
ATTTAGCTGCCAACTTGTTAAAACTTAGCTATTGCCATGTAAACAGCTCTCCACTCCAGAAAGGCACAGTTGACCTACTCGACCAACAAAATCGAGCGATCTAAATCATAAAACTGACATTTATATTATGCAATGCAAATCCTGATACATAAATAACATCTTTAGATACCCCATTAAAAGTTTCATGGCTGTGTAAAATTTCTATAGGGTTGTACATTAGAATATTAATCAAACATTTTGAAGTTAAAGTGAATTAATTTGTTGGATAAATTAAACCATGTCAAGCTGTATCTGAGGTATAATTGTGGTGACCCAGTTCTGTGCGACGTAAAGGTGACGCCCCGTAGTGGGTTGTAGTGCGAGCGGAGCGAGGCGAGTGTGAAGATGGGCTTGCTGTTACTGTTATGCTGTGTTATGCTACTATGGGGCAAATTTTCTTCCCATTATGTTTTTTTTGTTTGTGTATGTGAGTTGAAACATACACAAATGCCCAGATCCGGAACAACCTACGACAACCATGCCATTTGCCGTGCCAATTCCCTTTGTGAAATTATTTATTTAATTTCATGAAGGAAATGCACGTTTTCATGCGCTTTAACTAAGTATAATTATGATAATTATGTATAGGTAAATATCGTTATCATTTTGAAAAAGTTGAATCCAATTTTAAAGAGTATGTCCTAGGCTAGCTAGCAACGAATCAGAGCTGTTTGACATTTTTCTTAGTATAGCTTAGCTCAGTGTGCTATATCGCCTCGCTCAACAGTGGATCGAGAAAAGAGGACGACTAAGGTTCACTCTGAGCGCGGTTATTAATTGTGGTCTTTTTAAATTTTATTCATTCGGTTAACAGGCGGTCCCGTATATTACATTTTAGATTTATTTTTCTGGAAATACGAGCAATGTTGATATGTTTGGGAATTTCGGTGACGTAGTGACGTGAATTGATGACTCCGTTGACGTTTTGCTGGTTTGTCTGTATTTCGGAACGGATTTGTATAGTTGATGACATGTATTTGGATATACTGTAGCTCAATCATTATTGTATTAGCAAATAACGTTGATAACCGCTTGTCTATTTGGTCTGTGCAAACCAGCGCAGATTTAAGGCTTTCTAGTAAGGCATTTCAATAGAGAGTCGACCTTTTCCTTCATCACTATTCGGGCCGAAAAATATGTGCCATCTCATTATATTTTACGGGTCACGAGGATAAAGACAACAGTGTGTACAAGTATACTGGCCATATGTATATGTTCTACCTACACGTTTATCACGGCTCACTTTGTCCATGTAATATTAGTGCTACCCCTGTGTGTTGTCTTGTTAGTATTTTTATCGTTAATGTTGCAGTAGTGATGGGCATCCGTTTTCTTATTATCGGTAAGTAGGGCGATTACTCGGACACTTAACTTACTTGTCTTTTACTTGAAGAAAAACATTATGTATCAAATGTTTATTTTTTCTAGAATAGACACTGAACTATATATATATATACTACAGTTTATAATATCCATGATATCAATTGTTTTGGTACTAATTATTTTCTTTACCAACTGTAAATTTGATTATTTATTTAGTTAAACAAGCTCAAAAGTAAAGTTTACCCCTACCATACATTCTAATATATATAGCTCTAAAACTGTCCAAAAATATTGGTATTTGCTTTAGAAACATAAACAGAGGCCGCAACACAATAGGTACAATGCAAATGGTGACTCCGCATGGTAAACGTCGGTTAGTGTATGTCAATGTGGCTTGTAACGACTTTTTAATGTCACATTTTTCAATTCAGCGTATTTGGACGACTGCCATTTATAAATACGCCATGCATTCGAAATGTTGTTTAGTCATAGATTTATGTATTGCTGACTTTATCTTAATATTAGTTGTTAGCGTTATTATGAAATGCAGCAAGTATATTATATTGGTCGCGGGACTTACGAATTACCGTGACCCCGGTACGTAAAGGGCTAGTGAAGGACACCGTGGATTTTAGTCAGTACGAGTCTGACAGTCCTTCCCGCCCTGCCCTGGGTGGGAGGACTCATTTGATGATTTTACCACGCTAAAAAAAAAGTATGTTATATTGTTAAGTCCTTATTACTCGTATTATTCTATTATTATTCTTAGAACATTTTGAAGTAAACTGTGTCTCCCGACTGTAAAAAGGAATGTCGTTTAAAATAACGTCGTCTTATCGATATAATCTTCAGCTCATCACTTACGTGAAGGAAGCTAAGTTACTGAGTACGCAACTCTCACTATATCGGCAAGTCGATAGTCGGGTGTTTCCGCCGCCCGTCGTCTTTCATCGCAATGAGATATCGTTCATTTCCTCACCTCCCGTCTCCTAATCGCCGTAGTCATTCAATCATTCAATTTACCACTTTACACTAAAAAAAAACTTTTTTATTTACGCAACCATGCTTGTTTTGTTTGAAAATAAATTTTAACACATGATAGTTACGAGCGATGGATCGTTTGATAAAATGAATGAAACTTACTTATTTATTTATTTATTTTGACACAGACATGCATACATACAACAGAGACAAAAACATATTAAAAAACAGAAAAAAAAATTACAAATGAAGTCAAAACCATATTAACAAAAAAAAGAAGAAATACATAGTTGTACGTCATGACTGTGACAAGAAAGGCGACCACTCAGCATAAAGCTGTGGGGGACCCACAGCACAGCGCTGATTTTCAGTAGTCACCTGAAAATCTGGTCTCGATGTCACTTCGTTTTTTTTTTTGTTTTATGTATATAATATGAATGTTTCGTAATATAAATTCAGTCGTAATTTTTGTTGTAACCAGCCTTTTTTAATTGGAAAGGCGCCTTTGACTGAGTTTATTTCATTGTTCCATTATGTGTATCGCAATATCTGTGAAATTGGGACTGTATTCCTATGAATTCGTGGAAGCTCAATTTGTTATTTCATTCGTATTTATCTTACTGTATTCTGGCAATAACAAAAAGGCGTGTGATAAAAAAAAAAACAACAGTAATTGTTGTACAACTTATCATTACTGTGTTGTAGACGTATTTGTGCCTCATTTTTAGTAACATTGCTTGATATTCATTGGGCATTTTAATTAATTAAGACGCCAATTAGAAATATTCGTTCTTAAAATATATTTTTTCAAAAAAGGAGTAGAATGTAATATAATAAGACTTTTTAAAATGTAAAAGCTTATAATTATAAAGTTAACAAAAAAGGTTGCTAACCTCTGTCAAAAAGAGGGTATCAACATTTTGTTGACTAGAATATCCAGATTAATTACCCCAAATTGTTTTTGCTTTTACTTTTCAAATATGATAATGATTTAGCTAATGTTATGCATGGCTGTAAATTATGTAAAACTAAAGCTGAATTAAATCGGACTGTGTCCTTTAGGTCACTGCTCTAAATTAACGAAGACCGAGCCCTGGTGCTGACATAACGTAATTAAAACTAAACTAATTTTGTTTATGCGTATCTTAGTTAACTTTTTTATTTAGATACGGTTTTTAGTTTTGAATTTAGATTTTTATGGGTTATGTGTTCTTTAGTCGAGTTAATGAAAAATGTTTGTCTTATCATAAAAGGTTGTGAAAAATTCTACTTTGTTCGAAACAAAAATACAACCCAAGAAGATTCTTATAATGTAACTACTGGCGACTCTTTCGAACAATCCCGTAACTCATTTATGTAGACATTTGTTTATTGATTTACGATATTTCATTTTAATATAATAAAGTGGTATACTTTACATTATAGGTACATATTACATACCTATATTCTTCAACTTGAATGAACTTTAGTTTATTATGACATAATGTCATTGAACTTTACCGCTACGAAAGGAAAATATAACTATTAGTTCCATTTTCGCAAGGTTTTTTTTTAAAAAAAAACGACGGATTGCACTCTGGGAGTGCCGGCAGAAGTGAAAACTTGAATAGTAATAAACACACACGAACATTCGCGCAAGCACCCTGCGCCGTCTTACGAATTTTCGATCAGGTCACGTGTCCTGACGCGAGAACATTTTTTACCCATTCTAAAAAAAGTGCACAGCGCCGCTAAAGAAGTTTTCATTTCAAAAAAATTTACCAGGGGATGGCGTTCCCGGGGTTACATACAATTGTTGTTATTGGCTTGATATTGGTCCTCTACCCCCGGCCGACACGTGTAAGGCTCTCCTTACACGTGTCGGCCGTCGGTAGAAGGTAGAAGCGAATATTAAGTAAATTAATTAGTTACTCGAATTCGAGGGTAAATCTTAGGTAAATACTTCACAGGCCTTGTCACAAGATATCTGTATTTTATTTACACCATACTTGAAGTATTCATTGTATGGATAATTGAAAAAGCGCCTCAAGTATATGAGTGAGGATCTAATGTTTTCCATGTTATTCGCAAACTTCAAAGTTCCAGTTTACTTTACATCACAAAAACGTGAAAAGTCATGCTGAGGCCTCATGTGGGACTGTCTTATTAGGAAACCGTCATTATCAGATGATCGATTCATCTGATAATGACGGTTTTTATACTTTTATACAATACCACAGTCACCGGAACAACTTGCGACCCACGGATGCCCCTCAAGTTAAAGGGGAAAATATACAAATCCGTGATTAGACCTGTTGTATTGTATGGATCGGAATGCTGGGCTGTGAAAAAGATGGATGAGAAACGTTTGCATGCAGCGGAGATGAGAATGTTAAGATGGATGTGTGGAGTGACAAGAATGGATAAAGTAAGGAATGAGTTTATAAGGGGAAGTTTGAAAGTGGCGCCTGTTACAGAAAAAATTAAAGGGAGTCGTCTGTCTTGGTATGGACATGTGATGAGGAGGGATGACACTCATGTGACTAAGAGAGTGATGAGTATGAATTTTGATGGATGGAGAGGAAGAGGAAGGCCAAAGAAGAGATGGATGGATTGTATAAGGAATGATATGGAAGAAAGAGGAGTGAATGATACTGTGACGTTTGATAGAGAAGAATGGAAGAAAAAAACCTGTTGAGCCGACCCCAAGTAAAATGGGATAAGGGCAGGAAGATGATGATACAATACATAGATAAATAAAAATAAAAACCGTATATCTACATGCATTTTTCATACTAATTCTCTTTTTTTTTCTAAACATAGACACATGCGAAAACTCTTTTGATTTGGGTTGCGAGCAGAAACATTACATGTCCATTAGCCGAAACACGCAACTGCAAAGGTAAGTTGTGTGTTTTACAACCCGTATGGGAGTATGAAATGTCAGTGTTCTCTGGATTTTCACTCTCCGTCCGTTCACGACCTCTTTTTTTAGGTGGTAATATCATCAAATGAGGCCACCCGAGTGGGACGGGAGGGACTGTCAGACTTGTAGTGACTAAAATCCAGGGTGTTCCTTCGATTGCTGATTCCTTTACGTTTAGCTGATTTTGAAACGTGACTTGCCTTTTGATCGCTGTGTCCAATAGTAGATAATATACAAAATACAAAACGAGTGGGTGTTCTTATGCGGTTGTCCGTTTTCAGCTATTCCTTAACCGCTTGCGTTAAATCGTGGTGCGTGCTAAACCTTAAAGCGATTATTTTCGTTTTATCCTATCCATTCATATTAAGGTAAATGTCTTAATACCAGCATCTTAAAATATGATTAAGAACGGGATTTCTAATCTCTCAGAGAAACAGACGTTGTGAAATAATCTTGGTGCAGGATCCAGCCATATTTTGAACATAAACATACAAAATATGGAAGTGCTTTCGCGGCAGAATAAGCTCACCATACTTTATGGTGTCACTTCTATTCATATGACGCTCGGAGTTGGCTTTTGTGGGAATGTATGAGATTTTAAGCCCTATCTGGGTTTGCTTTTGCATAAGCCTTTCCCGTGACTGAATGAATGGCTCAGTAAAGAATCCTTGTGTTAAATTATCACTCCTGATCTCATAATATCACCAGGATGATCACGATATCTCAAAAAACGACCATCGACTATTGCTTTCCCCAAAAAGATGGAGAAAGTGTTCATAACTATGTTTGGCTCTTGGGGCCAAAGCGTGAGTAGTTAGGCTGTGGGAAAGAGACAGAGCTATACAAGTCGTCTAGCGCCATCTCGTTCCCTGAGCGGAACCACTCACGCTTTAAGACGTCATGGTAGGCTACCAGATTGTTGTTCAGTTGATCGGCAATGCTTGATGTTTTGTAACAAGTGAATGCTGAAGTATATCAGCACCTTAAGGGGCTAAGATCTTTATATCGTGGGTGCGATTCCAAACATTTAAATTCATACAGAAACAGCTTGCTTCGGAACAACCACCAGTAACAATTTTTTCCGTGCGGTAATCGAACCTACGACACATACCTTGACATATCCCACAAGAGCAGAGTATTGTGTGCCTAATTGTTATATACGTATACGTAGCTACTAACTAGCGAGGTATTCAAATTCAATAAACTAAGTATATTGAGTGTTCACTTGTTTAACCAAATTTAACACACTAAACGTGCTCTAATTAGGAGCATGTTCGTATTACTAAGTTCAAACATTGAAACTCATACACGCACATGTACAGATAGAATACGTGTAAAAATGAAAACGCATGCGTGACGCGCAATAACGTAAAAATTAATCCAAATTGCTTTCAACATAATCCTTTTATTAGTTTCGTGAAAAATGATTTAATTTTTTATAGTGAATTGGACTGTGTAAGCTTTGAGCGCTTTGTATTATTTTGTGCCGATTCATTTTATTTGCTACCCACTCACTGTTATAAATCCTTTAATTAATAGGTCCAATTAAGGAGCAATTACTTTTATCACCGAACTGAAAATATCATGATTGCAGGTCGCGTTGAAAACCACAGTCGATTTGTAAAATGGTTCATGATTAATTAAACAGACGTGTTTAAGAGTAAAAGGATTTTGGCTCGCCGTCGATTTGTTGCATCCTCGTTACTTGTAAAGTTTTGTTCACACTCGGGCATAGGGGAACAGTGTATAAGATGGGGACGCGAGGTATGATGAGAAATAACACACTTAAGGCAAACTTAACACAATACTAACGTAGCGCAAGCGCCAAAAGGACGCCATTTTTTAATGGCCGCTTGCAAATGACGTCTTGATGGCGCTTGCGCTACATTAGTGTTGTGTTAAGTATGCTTAAAGGGTGTATGTCCCCATTATACCTCGTGTCCCTGTCTTATACACTGTTCCCCTAAGTTGTGATTTGAAATGATTTTATTCGGCAAACTTGTTTCATTTCTATATGTTTACTTGTCAAACGTTGTTGCAAACTTACCAGTTGTCTTTACGAAATATGAGTCCAAATTTGAACAACATCCAAATATAACGATAAATAATGCTTGCTGTTACTTGTGAGAATATGTCCAAATAAACATCCTAAATATTATAAAATGTTCGTCACACTTTCATGCTTAAATCGCTAAACCGATTTTGATAAGTACAGAAATGTATGAGATAAAGTACAGAAATAGTTATTTTTTGCATAAAACTTAAATTTTATACGGCTTTTTGGAAGCAGATTTTTAACCATAGTGAGTTGAGTTTTGTTTTAAAAAGTCTTATGTTTACAGGTGCTATCCTGCAATAACAAAGCATCTCCATCACATTTGTGTCAACAAAATTTATTTAAAATATTCTTGACATGAATATACTCGTATGTATAAATATATTTTCTAGAAGTTCTTAAGCCTTTGTCAAACAGACAGGCGTGGCGAACGCGAAGCGAGGCGTTTTTATTTGTAATGTATAGAATTGTTTGAATCCAGTCACATAGAAAACCGATAGCGTGACCGAACCGATTCGAAGACGTGGCGAAGGCGTATTTGCTCTGTTTGACGTCGTTCATAAAAAGCCAGCTAATACAACTACCACGGTTTAGTTCGCTGCACCCAGTTTGACGTCTCGTATCGGTTCGTTATGGCCTCGGATTCGGTCCGTTTCGCCTGTCTGTTTGACAAAGGCTTTACTGATGCTGACAACGGCGCCAAAATCTGATGTGCAGTTTATAAGAATGAAACAGTCACACACAAGTCATCATTTGTTTCTCATTATAGTAAAAGCGCTACAATTCAAGCGACTACAGTTCTACGCGACTACTGAATTTTATTTTAATTTTCGTTAAATAAAAATGGTTTCACCAAGATTCAATTTCCATTAAATAATTTAAAAAAAAAAAGAATAAAGAAGGCGATCTTAAAGAAAAATTGGCTTCAGACTCTATTTCTTTTAAAGTACGTCGAAGAAGAGTCTCGGCTTTAAGGTCAGGCTAGACTAAAGTCTGTATTCTCATCACGGGGGTCAAAAAGACTTTCTTTAAATAATTGCAATTAGACCAGCGCCTTATTTAGCGAGAGTCAGGTGATAGCATTAATTAGTTTTACGGCTAGACTTTTTATTTTACTGTTTAGATGTTAGAAAATTCTAAGACTGAGTTTAAATACTGAGTCTAATTACTCGTAGTCGCTATGGGTAAATTAGAAATAAGCTAGCTTAGTAATAGTGTAAAACACCGACAATATGCATTCCATATTGACGTCCCAGAAACATTATTGCAATGATAGCGCAAATATCTCGCGATTGTTAAAAAAATTAGGTTTAAGGGAGTAAAATAGCAAAATTTTCCCTTTTTACCTAATAGTCCAGTCGTTGGAGACAAAAAAGAGGCTTTGTCTTGCATTAGGTGGTGTAGTTTTTTTTAATTTGTTTTGCTTAAGTGTGTGCTCCTCATGAAAAATTTAAGTTAGCAAACTTCACCATCCGGCAGCTGTTAATCTTGTATCTTTTTTTACCTAGCTTTTTTATCCCAGTTGTGATGAGACAAAAATCTAGGTATACAATCTTCCACTAACTTCTACTCATGAAGACGCTTCTCCTCATTCCAGTTCTGGCGGAAACTATCCAGTTCGTCCCGCCATCTCCTTCGTGACCTCTCGTTTGATTAGTTTATATCATTACAAAATAAAATATTGCTCCCATTTCTTCACAAGTTCCCATGATAAAATTAATTCACGAGGCAATCTATAAATTAATCCGCTACATATAATCCGAGACATTTTGTACCGAGTTCAGGGTCCCGTATAACAATACAATATACTCGAGTTTTCTGCGTTAGGTACAAAAACCAGTATGTTCTTTCAGGCTAGGGTATAAGTTTAACTCAATTTTATTTTAGGTTTGGATACGAACTTGTTTTCTGGAATGGATGAGAGGAGGGTGTTATCTATAAGACTGTAAGTTGGGGTCTGGAGTGGGTTCAGGAATAATGAGAACATTGACTCAGGTAGCTCGATGAAATGAGACTATGTTTCAATTTTTCGTAGGAATTTCGAGTCAGAATGTTAGCAAAAAATAAAAATGTACAATTAATTTTTTTCATTGGAATTTAACCACTCTAAATTATAATTCGGATGATTGAGAGGATCAATGGATGGATGTTTGTTACTCTTTCGCACAAAAACTATTGGACGGATTTGGATGATACACATAATAGTTTATAAACTGGTTTAGCATTTAAAATATTTTTCATCCGGGTATTAAGTTTCCGTGGGATAATAACCTAACTTTACGGGGCAGCGTTGCAGACATAAGCTAGTCATAAATAAGTTCCCTACTTACTGTTTTATACTGCATTTTTATAAAGCTTAATGTAATGTAACATTGTAATGAGCATCTTTTTATAATTACTGAATATTAAAATAACTTTACATTTTCAAAAACTGTAGACAATGGATAAGCCAGTCGGGGGACTGTCTTATCAGGTAACTTTAAACCTGGAACGTAGAGGGCTATTGAAGGAACACCAAGTCAGTTGGAGTCTGACAGTCACTTTCGTTACATCGTAGGAGGATTCATTTGATGATTTAACTACGATAAAAAAGGCAGATATTCTCTCTCAAAGTAAGAATTATGTGAAGTACAGTGACACAGAGTTACGTGTTTATTGTAAATACAATCCTAAGGCGTATAGCATTTATTAAACTAAAAGGTTTGGGTTCACGACTTTAAGTACACTTAACTAGAACTATAAATCATATAGTATGGCTGGAGGAAACTCGTTTAGGTACAAATAATCTGATTCATTTGGCAAAGTTACTACTTTATCGTAATTACTGTTCGGCGTAGTAAATGTTTTATTAAATGGATTGTGAATGACTTTATTTCTGATTATAGTTCAAATTAAATTCGTTTGTCTAAGAATTATGTAAAGGTCAATTTATTAATTGTACGTTCGTTTAGTATTTTATCTGGGGGCTATTTTGTTTGTTACTTAGGAACGAAAATTTAAAAGATTATTTAATTGGCTTTGAAACACAAATATATATCTTTAGTTTTGGTAAACGATTACGTGAAGAAGAAAATGCGGTGTTAACTTAATTATATTATTTTTTAATAATACAAAACACTTGTATCTTACTTGTACTTTCGCATGTTCAAAGATGTTCTTTCATCTTTGAAAATGCGCAATCTAAATATGCAATAAGGGATCCATGCGGATGAAGTCGCGGGATATTCATTATTGCTGTATACCATCGACCACACAGCCTATAGACACCTAATACACAATAAAACGCACGAAAACTATTCTGCCAACTTGCTGAGGTATGACGTCAGCGAGGGGGACGGGGTACTGCGTCCTGATTGGTCAATTCAAGGTCAGTGCATGTCACTAGGGATGGGACGGTTTTAAATCAAACAAGAATGTATCGACATTTTTAAATTGTATTTAATAAAATATGTTTTTACATACTTGCATTCAATTACCTTCTTTTATTGTAATTACGATTGAATCATGTAGGTAAAATATAAAAATGAAAAAAAACAATGTTTTAAAATTTCCGTAATTATTATAAGCTATGTTCGAAGTCTTTGGTGAGGCCTATCAAATTGAATGCAGCGCGATGTTATAGAGTTAGCACAAAAACATGCAGCCAAACGGATCTCTTCGCCGCTACCGACAACGCGGTGGAGATGACGGGGTTTTGGGCTAATAAAATATAAATACCGTCGTGCCAGCGACACGAAAAAGAAAAAGAAGAAAGGTTCCGAAACAATACTTTTTGCCTAGGAGACAGAAAAAAAAAGTTCAATAATTAAACTCACCAAAAGCGGCAAATACTTAGTTGTTACTGCTCAACTTAGTAGACATCGACGGTTTTTCATAAGGATAAAACAATCTTCGCTAAAATGACGTGAACATATTACACTTTAAGTAGATGGGATCCAGTTCTCTCGCTTGGGGTGCTAAGACAGGAAACCTCCACGTGCGCCCGTGGACTGGAGTTCCCCTTCGGATACGTTCGGGGGGAAGACCAGTTTTTCGGGCCGGTGCACCCTGGGATGCGGGCAAAAACTCTTTTAGGTACTGTGTGCCTAAGGGGTCTCTTTGCCCGTATGCGAATAGCCTGTCGGGTGGATGCTCCAACGCGTGTCCCTCTGAACAGCAGAGGGCACAGCGGCGGAGCGGGCTTGCGGACGGTGAGTAATGGGTAAGCTCGCCGTCCGACCAAGGACCAAGCCCGGGTCGGTGGCGCGTCGTGTTTCACGCGTCACCGACGGGGCCCCTTACGGGGCCAAATGCCTGCTGGGGTCGCGGCTTTTTTCTTAATCCAGGATACCGCGGCCCCGGAACGTAAAGGGCATCCGAAGAAACGCGGGTGGATTTTAGTCAGTAAGAGTCTGACAGTCCCTCCCGCCCCGCCCAGGGCGGGAGGACTCATTTGAAGATTTTGCCAACCTAAAAAAAAAAAAAAAAGTTCTCTCGCTTGGTTGCAATTATCCATTATTTATAAATTAAAGTTTCACAATTTATCAGATGTATCTGCTGTAATTTCATAAATTAATAGTTATAGGTTTTTGTTTTGCTGTATCGACAACAGAGGTGGTTGTACGATTTGGAACATCACTAATATGTGTACTTATAATCAACGAAAAGAGATGGCGAAAAAAATACTTGCAAAAGAAAGGGACGCAATCATAAAGACACCAAGTATGACCAGTATAAGATGAACCCCGATAAATATTGTCAGAAATTTAATCTAATGTAGATTATGGAACTATTAACTTACCGATGAAATGTGATACCGTCTTTCAGGAAATTTGAAGTCCGGCTTTTTTATCACACAAACGTATTGTATACGGAACATATTATGTCTATTTTCTCGATTTTTTAAAGGAGTATTGCGGAAGTGTTTACGGCTCACAGGAGTGGTCGAAACTAATACGAACTTGGTGAGTGACGACGGTTATAAGACATTTTTGCCTAATGTGTTGACAGACATCGGTCGCCTGTTATTAGGAGTCTATAGGCTGTGTGGTCGATGCTGTATACCAACCTTCTCCAGAATTTAACAAACACATCATTTTTTCATCCAAACGCGAGATAATCGCGGACAAATATAAATCCAAATGAACATAAAGGCCGAACTAAAAACCTCTTTTTTTTCAATCAGTTAACAATAAGTTACTATCGATAAGTGTGTTACAAAAAACGAAACGAAATACTACTGATTCATAAAAAAAATCCTAATGTTTGCAAAAAAGAGTTTGCCTTTATTTGTGAGACAATTCAGACAGCACCACGTAGCGGGGTATTAATGAAATAAGTCATAATTATTTAAAATGGCCGCGGCGGCTGTTGGCTCACTGCCCGTAGCATTGGAGTCTCGCAATCTTAGAGTAATTGCTGCACTCTAACAGGGCTTTCATTGTTAATTAATTTATGATTTGGTCGCCAAGTTTTCAGTATTCTCCGTTGATGGGAGGTAGATACATACTTACTTAAGGGAAGATGGTAGCACTGTGATCACGTGCTAAGTCTCCCTGTGCACCGGGCACGCCGCAATCGCGGCGGTAAGACCCCTCTTTGAGGAGTGGCTGGATAGGCGTCACGGCGTCCTTACCTTCCGCATGACGCAGGTCCTCACCGGACACGGAAGTTTCGGGAGGTTCCTGTGTCTGATAAGGAGGGAGGAAACGCCTGGGTGTCACCACTGCGAGGACCGTCCTGGGGACACGGTGGAGCATACGGTGCAGGACTGCCCCGCTTGGGCAGAGCATCGCCGTGTCCTCACGACGGCGATAGGCGGAGACCTCTCGCGCCCGGCATTGGTCGAGGCCATGCTGCGGGGCGAGACGGAGTGGGAAGCGGTCGCCTCCTTCTGCGAAGCAGTCATGCTCACGAAAGAGGAGGCGTGCCGCGTGCGGGAGAGAACAATGTCCTCCCTCCGACCCACCCGCAGTGGTAGACGCCCACGGCGACGGACGTCGCCAGACGATCTCCGGCCACCGTAGGCGCGGGCATGCGGGCAGCGAGTAATGGGCGACTCGCTGCCCGACCACGGACCATGCCCGGGTCGACGGCGCGTTGTGTTCCACGCGCGCCTCAAGGAGTGTCAGCAAACTGACGGGGCCTGTAGAGGGCCAGAGCCTGCCGGGGTCGCGGGTCTTACCCATCACCGTAACCCCGGTACGTAAAGGGCTCGTGAAGGACACCGTGGATTTTAGTCAGTACAAGTCTGACAGTCCCTCCCGCCCTGCCCTGGGTGGGAGGACTCATTTGATGATTTTACCACGCTAAAAAAAAAAAAAAAAAAAAGTCTCCCTGTGCACACAGGGAGACTCAGAGAAGATATCTTCAGTCTTCCCGAGAATGTGCCTTAATCGGCTTTGCACAGGAAGGTTCTGGAGTTGGTCTTTTAAGAGGCCCCGGTTCCCTCCTCCATGTGCTGATGGTGATCAACGGGGAGGTTTTAGTCAGATACAAATCCCACACTCCCCGGTCTTATCCCCAAAGACCAGGCGCCGTTTGAAGACAAAAAAAAAAGAAACACATACATACGTACAGTGGCTGAGCGATCGACGCTGCGCAGCATGTCACGGGTTCGACCTACACGGAACAAATATTTGTATGACCTACCAGTAGTTGGTCCGGGTCTGGGTGATTGTGTATGTGAGTTGCGTCGTGCGTTGAAATAAAGAAGGCAAAGTTGGAAGGCATCATGGCGAAGTTGCAGCGTTTGGCGGTATCTATGTTTGTAAACGCACATAAAATACAAAAAAAAAGTTCTAGCGTGTTGCAAAGTTTTTCTAAAAAAACAAAGACAACGATTAGTTTGCACACAATACTGTTAAAAATGTGTGAAATCTTGTACTTCACGTAGATAAACATTCTCGTTAAATTTGTAATACATTCAGTAAATTATAGCGAGTTCAACGTGCTACACGTTACAATTGGTATCATGTTCGGAATGCGGATAAACACGTTTGATTTTTAGTGCACTCGTAAATCTTCATTTTGATTTTGGCTTGTTATATACACCTGCAATCCTGCATATTTAGTTTTTAACCTCTGACATAAAAAGAGTGGTGCTTTAAGTTTCACCTCTGTGTGTGTGTCTGCACCGTAGCTCTTAATAAGGTTTTGCCTTCTGTTGTATTAGAACGATTCGTAGATCACGAAGTTCCGGGTTGCGGGACCGTCGTATAAAGTGGCCATTGAAGGACACCGTGGATTTAGTCAGTACGAGTCTGACAGTCCCTCCCGCTCTGCCCTGGGAGGGCTCATTTGATGATTTTACACGTAAAAAAACAAACAAAAATGAACCTTTGGGATAGATAGGACCCAAGAAACAGTTATAGCCTGTAGTACCACCGTATATGTATACTCTATACCAGCCATTCTCAAAATGTGCGCCTTGGAGCCTTCTGTGTGTGTGTCTGCACCGTAGCTCTTAATAAGGTTTTGCCTTCTGTTGTATTAGAGCGCGTCGTAGATCGCGAAGTTCCGGGTCGAGGGACCGTCTTATAAGGTTACCGTGGCCCCGTAAAGGGTCATTGAAGGACACCGTGGATTTAGTTAGTACAAGTCTTACAGTCCCTCCCGTCCTGTTCCAGGTGGGAGAACTCATTGATGATTTTACCACATGAAAAAAAGGTCACGAAGTTCCTTTGGTTGCAGTGATTTGGCATTCCCCATTTGAACGATTCTTATAGATAATCTTTTCCTCTCGTCCTAATTCATACATTTTGCTCTTATACCTGTTGCTAGACATTAAAAACATTCAACGATATTACAAATCTTTACAAATCATAATAGATTAAAATTTTCCATGTCAGTGTGACTAGCTTAGCTATCCAATAAACATTGTTTTGATAAACAATGGCGGCCATTCTGATTTATTGAATGCAATGCTTCACGCTTTTGAATGTAACACGACCAATCAGTAGAATGGCTGTGATATAAATTTATATGGGATGCATTACGGAAATGATGAAGGGAAATGGAAATACAAATTGGCCATTTAGATTTATAACATAACATCACGCTTGTGTGCCCCGCACGAGAAGGTAGAGGTGTTTAATGTACCGTAACGTTAATTTAAATCAAATGTAGGTAAATGAGCATTTCTTGTTTAAAAAAAAATTTGCTTAACGCCCTGGGTGGGAGGACGCATTTGATGATTTTACCACGATAAAAAAAGCTGTAATTCTACAAAAGCTACAGTTTTCAGTTTCATCCGTTCATAGGTGGGGAGATGCATTTTATTGTTTTCTAAATAGAAACCTTAGGCATAGCTTCTATGTCGTGGGTATTTTTACAAAGATTTACACTCACAAACACACAAACAGTCAGACCCGAAACGATTACTCTCATATACGTTGTATAATCATACAAATATTGAATAATGTACAAAATTCAGCAATTTGTCAATATTTCCAAAACCAACCTTCCTTACACAACTGAAAACTTCTTTTAATTCAGCCTGCGTCTAGCACGTATTGCTAACTTATAAATAATCTTTAGCGTCTAAGTTTGGCAATCCCTAAACTTTATTCCTAAACCCTGATCGTTCCAAGTCCCTTTTCATCGTACAAAGTTTAAAAAAAAATCCTTTTTAACATCATATATCTTACCGTAGATATGTTCGTACATGAGTTACTCGATGAAAGTAACTTTGCTTTTATATTAAAAGGCTGAATCCCGGTGGATGGCTGTAAAAGTCCATGTTGGTGGCTAAATGTACTTCGAAGTTACGTACTAGGTTTAGCACTGAAGTGGCGAAAGTGTGGGTTCGTTTAGGGCTCTTAGGTTTGTACCTATAGACGTTTGGTCAAAATATAACAAAAATAATAATACCTACGCCTGACATTTCTTTAAAAAGGCGTGTTGTTTTTCAATATGTAATCCACCTTTTAGTCAATTGTTGAGAAATTCAGGAGATGTTAATTTTTATTAACATGTATTCTTATAAAAACCTTTTATTTTCCCATTCGTCGTTTAAATAATTAGTCATATTAGACTGCAAAGGAGATGGTGTTATACCTAACACTCGTTACCTGCGGAAAATTCAAAGCACTGCATTTTTTTTTTGCAATTTGATTTAATGGCATAGCCTGACTAGCGTCGCGTCAAAAGGACCTCGTTGTGGCATGATCTAATAAACCGTCAAAACTTTCTGATTACCTAAACAATATGCGAGTCATATAACAAACATTGTCATTAAATTAAACAGTGACGGAACCAAAATCCATAACTACCCTATTTAAAGCGCACACCACATACAGTGTGTTTCAATAATGTACGGTGAAACATTTAAGTGTGTGACCAGTATTGGATACGCGGTAAATATAATCTGCCCTTTCATAAAGTATAAATACGTAACAAAATATAGTATGAATTAAAAAGTATATTTTAATATTTAATCTTGTGAATTAGGTTATCGACAAAACATTTTTTTATGGGAAATACCAAACAACACGAGAAACCTTAGTTGTACAGTTAAAAAAAAAATATACCAGACGCCTTAACATAAGATTACTATATTTTATTTAAAACGTACTTGAAGTATTTACTTTTATTGTATGGAAAGTTGAAAATACGTCTCTAGTGTACGAACGAGGAACTATTTTTTTCCTTCAAATTAACGTCTAAGTTCCAGTTTACTCTACGTCTCAAAAACGGGAAAAGTCATGTTAGGGCCTCAGAAAGTGTTTAAAATTAAAATCTAATTGACTAGACGCAAAAAATTCTAATTCAAATAGAGCACATAACGTTGATTTTTATTTTAACGACACATGTTATGTACCTTTTAGTATTTGCACTATTAGAAAATATGCATTCTTATTTTTGAGACGCCGTGCGTGAAGCTTGGGTTTTTCACATAACCACTAATTTTCGAAACATGCTGTATAATTGATCAATAGCATGTTTGCAGTTTAGAGTCCAATACTAGGCTGAACAGCCTTATTAGTCCAATTTGCATGTGCTAACAATATCATGGCCATACTGTTTGTACATAATTCTGCATAAATTAGCAATAAGGACCGATACCCGTGTGGAACGCTGACTCTAGACGACGGTTTATAGATGTGATTATTTAGAACAGTGAAATTAGCTCTTAAGTAGTAAGTACTTCCACCATGTCCTCATCATGTCACATTATGTCCTATGCTGCGGGGAGAGATGGAACGGGAAGCAGTCACCTCCTTCTGCGAAGCAGTAGAAAAAGGAGGAGGTGGAACGCCTGATAGAGAGGTTAGCCTCCACCTTAGATCCAACCGCCGCGGGAAACGCCTACGGCAATGGACGTTGCGAGGAGATTTTCAGCCATCGTAGGCACAGGCATGCGGACGGCGAGTAATGGGAGACTCGCTGGATCAGGAACTGCGTTTACCATAGAAAATATGGGATAACGACTGAGATTTGTGGTTTTACATTTCACAGTGCTTATAGTAGTACAGACATATCCATGTTCTATTTGAACTCAGTTATGTACTTCGGTACCACAGTTCATAATTTGAAGTGGCGCCTTTTGCATTTTAAGCCAATGTTTTATGTTTAGTTCAACAGTAGTGGCTAAGGCGCAGTAGTAGGTAGTAGGTAGTCTCTAAGGCGCTCGTTGAATTTTACGTGAGGCGCCGTCGACTCGAACCTACTATATTAGCACGAAACCCCTAGCTTCGGCCGTTTCCTACTCTGTTACTTCTTTTTTTTTTAAGGGTGCCAAAATCATCAAATGAGTCCTCCCGCCCTGGGTGGGGCGGAAGGGACTGTCAGACGTCAGTCGGAAGAGATTTTCAGACTCTTACTGACTAAAATCCACTCGTGTTTCTTCGGATGCCCTTTACGTTCCGGGGCCGCGGTATCCTGGATTAAGAAAAAATCCGTGACCCCAGCAGGCAGGGGTAAGGGACCCCGTCGGTGAGGCGTGAAACACGACGCGCCACCGACCCGGGCTTGGTCCTTGGTCGGACGGCAAGCTTACCCATTACTCACCGTCCGCAAGCCCGCTCCGCCTCTGTGCCCTCTGCTATTCAGAGGGACACGCGTTGGAGCGTACACCCGACAGCCTATTCGCATACGGGCAAAGTGACCCCTTAGGCACACAGTGCCTAAGGAAGAGTTTATGCCCGCATCCCAGGGTGCACCGGCCCGAAAAACTGGTCTTCCCCGCGGACGTATCCGAGAGGCAAGTCCAGTCCACGGGCGTACGTGGAGCTTTCCTGTCTTAGCGCCCCTCCTACTCTGTTACTTACGATTAGTTAGTGCTACGTACTAAAAATTGATGACAACATGATTGGGCAGTTGTCTCGGCTCCCGATGTGTTGTCAAAACTTATAAATTCACATCTAAGTAGGTTCACTGAAAAGGCTCGAGTTTTCTTTTTGGACTTACAGAGTAGACCCCCTGGTTCTTGATCGGCAAGCGAGCTACCCATTACTCGCTGTCCACAAGCCGCTTAGCAACCATGGAGTTTGGACTTGAAATGTCAATCTGCCTAACGGGCACAGATTACGGGGATTATGTACGTGGTATAATGTTAAATTATGATATAGAAAGGCATAGTGTAGGGCTTTCTCAACGCTCTTCTTTATTATACCAGACTTATACACATAATATGTATATTTCATCAAATTTGAATTTCAGCACGCGCGGCCGGGTGAATGGACGCAATTGAACTGAGTTTGGAGATTATTACACACCAGTTCGTGTATTAATTTCATACAGTGGGCAGCGTCTATAATGAAGGTTAGGTACTATGTAGCCACAAAATATTTCATTAAAATACGTCATTAATAAAATTATGACCGTAAGCTCGTTAAATTAATTACGTAGACTGAAGAAAGATGTTAGAGCATTATATATTTTTTTAATTAATGTATTAACGGTCTTTTTACATATTCCCTATCAATAATACCTATATTTTTAGAGAGAGTAATGAATATCTTTTGTTCTGCAATTTTTGAAGCATTTTTATGTTTTTGCAAAAGTAGAGTCCAGTTTAATGTAACATAAAAGTATATTTATAAAGAAAACATTACTATTTGCATAGACATGTTTTGACTTTTTTTTTATCGTGGTTAAATCATCAAATGAGTTCTCCCACCCAGGGCAAAGTGGGAGGGACTGTCAGACTCGTACTGACTAAAATCCACGGTGTCCTTCTATAGCTCTTTACGTACCGGGGTCACGGTAATTCGTGAGGCCCGTGATCCCGGAGACATGTTTTGACTTAGCATTTATTTCTGTTGTTGACACACAAATTAAACATCATATACAAGGCAGAGTTCAGAACATGTCTGAGGATTTAACTTATAAAGTGACTTCGCTCAAGCTTAGTTCAGACACGCTTCTTCCAAAAAAGAACCTTTTGAACATGAAGTTAATGTTCTAATTTGTATGATACGCTTGAGGCATTTCTCATATATATCATGCATGTTTATTATAAATAAGTTATTTTGAAATAACGCTCCTTATCATGGCTGTTATCGCTTGCTCACGCTTATTGCACTGTATTTAGTTGATTGGTTTTAAAATAAACCAGTGTAATTAGTGCTTCCGTTATTTTAATTCCGGCTTCGCACCAATCCATTGACAGGCCTGATGGTCTAGTGGTTAGTGACCCTGACTGCTATGCCGGAGGTCGTGGGTTCGATTCCCACAAAAAGGACAAATGTTTGTGTGATGAGCATGATCATTTGTTCTGTGTCTGGGTGTAATTTATCTATTATATGTATGTATTTAGAAATATATAAGTATGGTTACCAGTTGTCTAGTACCCATAACACAAGCTCTGCTTAGCTTGGGACTAAATGGCGTTGTGTGATAGTTGTGGAATATTTATTTTTATTTAATCCTAGTCAGAAGTACCCAACGTCTAGGATCAGAACCTGATAAGCAGGATCTTCTTCTAGAAGCGGCCGACTTTAATATCATTTATCGTCGATATACATCCAACATGCCTTCAAGTTATACATATCGATTACCAGATGGCCTACCACGGCTTCTTAAAGAAAGAGTAATTCCAGTGAGGGAACGAGGTGGCGCTAGACGACTTGTATAGCTCTGTCTCTTTCCCACACTGGGATAACTCTCGCTTCAAGACGTCATGGTACTAGCACTCTACCCGTGACTTCGTCCGAGCGAATTTTAACTTTTCCTCTGTGAATTTCTACTCCCGGGCATTCTTTATGGGATACTTTTGGAAAATCTAATTAAATATCCCATATTTTTTTTTTACTTGCAACTGTAGTTTCTGAGATTTCCTGATAAGTGACCTCTCACTTTTATATTTATAGAATATAGATAAACAGTAAGTAAGTTCGCCTACAATCAGGCAAAACTTAATCGTCCTACCAAATTGAACGATTGAACCCCAATAATCTATCGTCACTTCCAAACATTGTTTTGACAGTTCTATTCTCCAATTAGCTTACAATTTATCCAATAAATAGCGTACGGAAAACTTTATCGGAAATCCATAATGGACAGTGAAATGATAATTAACGATATGTAGGTAATTATTATGAAAGAGTTTCGCCCGTGCCTGACCTGATATAAGCTGGAGTGCTGGCCGAAATAACCTGGGTGACATGTTAGGGTTGGCACCGCATGGGTTTTAAGAGGGGTGAAAACACTGGTAGGCAATTGTTTTGTGTCAAGTGTAATAGGTGATATTTTTATAAGCAAATCAAGGTATCAAGGTTTACAAAGTAGGACTTAATATTAACTTTTTCTTTTTCGTTTTTTTTTTTGCGGTATTGTTGCGTTTGCACACTATCTCACCAGATGTTTTAAATGTGTGGTGTAAAATAACGGGTTTGACCCATTTTATAGAATGAGTTTGGTGAACGTTAATGATTAATTTTGAGCTTAAAAATATATTGAGTTATTAATTTACCAACGTAAATGATAATAAACTCAGTAGTTTCTACCTGGGAAAGAGGCGTTTGTTTATAGATAAGTTTATTTCATTTTAAAACATTTTAGTGAGTAAACGCAAGTTTCTAGGTCAGGGTTTGATTTTATTACACGCGCCGGTTTTTGGCACACGTTAAAATGTTGAACGAAAATGGGTTTCGCGCTGTTGTGTAGCTTGTTGTCCCAGGAACATACAGCGCTATTTTATTAAATGTATCGCACTAAAATGAACGGATTTATGCGAGCCAAAAGTTTTTAGCAAACAAAAGATATAGTTGCGTTTTGTGTTTTTTTTTATTTATTTAACATTGCAAAACTACCTTTAGCACTATTTGAATCTTCTGGGTCTCTATTAATGACACTAACTGAACTTGGTTTCCAGAACATCACTTCTCGTCGGTTAGTACAATCATATATTACCGATGATATGTTATCTTAAAGCCCCACCTCACGCTAGGCCTTCGGTTACACCGAAGGATACACGTTTTCTGTCTCTTGCTTACCGTCTCTTTATTTTAATTTAGAAATCATTGTTAAGTTATTGAGAAAAAAAAGGATTCTTTAAGAAAATTTCCATGAAATATTTCAAAAGACTTTTACATTTCAAGTGTCATTTAAGAATAAGCTACCATAATAGGGTGATTGTTGTTTGCACCCCTACTTCTAATAGCCAACCACCAAAAGTGACAACCCTTAGTAATTGTAGTATTACCTTGCGAATGACAACCCCGATTGCGCAACTGACAGTACTTAGCAACAAAAATTCTACAAATTTTTCTTGCTTAATAAGAAAAACTAAAGTAAATGCAAAATTTTAAAAATCACACACATTTTCATTCCGAATCTGTCAAAGTATTTTTTATGAAGAGCAGTCTAGTCCAAAAAGGGTGATAATGGATTTGAACCCTTCTTTAAGTGTCAAACCACCCAAAGTGACAGCCCTGAGCCGTAGCGTTACCCTGCTAATGACAGCCACGTCATATTGCGGAACAGCCGGTGTCGAAGACAACTTTTTAAATTCCTCTCACTTCTAAAGGAAATAAAATTTCATTCGCGCGCCGCCCGCGCCGTGATGAATTGAAGTTTCTAGAATGTTTATTTTTAATGACTGAGTTTTATATTTTATTCCTGAGATCTACGTAAATTTTATCTAAGATTTTTCTTAAACTTGAAGATGAGAAAACGCCATCATTTCTCATGTTAAAACACTATGGCGTTTTTCCGTTATTGGAACTGTACTAGGCTGGCATTTTCTATTTATTTTTTGGTCTTGCAAATATTGTTTAGCAAGTTTTAAAGAACTTGTTTAAGTAAAAAAATATCCAACTAAATAAATAACACAGTACTGTGTGAAATATAGGTATCATTGTATTATATTATTAATAAACATATCCTTTAGAGTTAAACACGTGTTACATTTAATTTTAAGCTAAATTTTTTCTCCTTCCTTTTTCACTACAACGTTAAACACGAGGTCGGGGAGTTACCAACTCATCCCTGAGTTGGTAACTCCCCGACCTCTGAAAGTAGGTCACCTCAATTTTAAGATCTGTTCTGTTTATAAACATTATTTATATACCCACGTACCTTATTATGTGTCTGTCGTCAGAGTTGTGAACAATTAAGAGTAGAGACATGAAAAGATATTCTACTCATAATGAATAACAATAATACAGACATGATTTATTTGTCTTTCATTCTCTAATTCATTTCTTAAATTGGCATTCTACTATTTTTGTTGGTCAGGTTAAATAATTTTGAGGCCTTATCACAAGATTTATGTATTTTAATGCAATTTAATGTAATAGACACTAGTGCTGCGTCCAAAGGATTTCAATCGTGGCGTGACTCTACCACGAATTTTCCGCAGTACAGCGCGGATTAAGCTGTATAAATTGATGGTACAATTTTTTTCTACAAAATATCTATCTTCACAGCCAAAACATTTAAAACCTTCATCGAGATTACCTTTTTATAACTATAACCTCATATAGTACGGGTCAACGGACAACGTCCACTATATAGTGAGAAATAATTCATAGCCACCGGGTCGACTATCGACCGATCCTCCCCAAGCTGCTTCCAATAAGCTGGCAGTTACCGCTAACAGCTTATGTAGCTCGCCACACAAGCTGGCTAAGCGATAGAGGATTTGCATAGCTATCTCGAGTTGAGAATGAGACTGGGAGCTGGGATCACAATGATTGATTTTATGTTTTGAGTGTTAATTTTTTTTTTCATTTTCTCGATAACTGTCTCTTACCGCACTATGATAAGGTTCAACATGTAGTGTATTTCACACTCGTGTTTTTTTTTTCTTATTTATCAGTACGTGTGCGAAAACAAGAATTTCCCGAGATAAACTAAGTCCGAATTGGTCATTGAGGTGTAAACATTTTTTTAAGCGCAGAAAAAAATGGTGTGCTAATCATAAAAATATTATAGTGGCATTCAGCTGCATACGGATTGGCAGATAATTTATTATCTGTTTTGTGAATTTTGTAACCCATTTATTAGCTGATCCTCCTTCTCGAGTAGTGAACTCTCTACAAATATATGAACGGTGTTGTATAAGGTGCGGCACGTTAAAGTTGCATAAAATATAAATACATACTTCGTCACTGTTCTATAACTGTGGGAAGCAGGTCATGAATTAATTTGCGCTCGATAAAAACGAAGAAATGCTTGCATGATAGCGCATGCCTTTATTATTTATGCACTAAACGAGACACGCTATTCTTTATTAACTATTATTTTTTTATTGAACAAAATCAATACGTATCATTTTTTTTTAATGGCATCTTGCAGGTCAACCTCTAGTAGGTTGTGTACTGCTCAGCCGGACGTTTATGTGGATTTAAGGCCCCCCAGTCAGGGCAACAAACTTATTTAAAAACTAAGCGACCACACGCTAAGGGCATCCCCCTCGGCTTAGGGCGTCGCTGGGGGGGGGAGGAAAATTCCTCATTTAAGTCCTCTACCCCCAGCTCCAAGAAATATTGACTTTTAATTGAACTAAATCGCGCGCAGATTGATTTCTAAATTTGAGCGTATTGTATTATGTATTTTATGTTAAAACCGTACAAAGATCATTGAACCCTGACAATGTTTAATTGTTAATTTTGGGTTGCTAATCCGCTAGGGCATTATATTATTACATATAAATTCTGTATGTTGAAAGGTTGGATAGTATGGGCCTCTGTGAAAGGCCTTATTTCGAGGTTGTTGTCGACAGTTACGAGTGAAGTCTAGAGTTCAATGACCTGGTTATAAATTACGTAGGTACTCGTTTATGTCTGGGGTCAACGGCCTCCAGTTAAAAGTTCGGATATTAATTTTAGTTTAGACATTATTTTAGACGTCGTTACGGTTGTAAGAAAATTTTGGTCTTAATATTTTATAATTTATGTTTTAGATACTTGGTATAGTTCTAGTTTTGTTTTTATATCAAATTCGAATTTTAAGTATAACTAAATATTTAATAACTTCTTTAATTACTTCATATTTACATTATTATTCCTGATTTATTATTCATTAAAATACCTGTCGATAGATTGATAGAATACTTTAATGTACACCACATGTAACACAACTGTATTAAAAATATTGCTAATTCTACGGTTACGATGGCGATTATATCGCGATTTTTACCATACAACCTCTATTAAAAATGTGAAATGACTGTAATATAATATGTACTTAGTTATGAAAGATAATACCTATATATTTGAAAAATTACAATACGTTCTTTAATTTTTACAAAGAAATTCGTTTTGTTTTTTTTTTCCGAAAAATGTATTGCTAAGGAACCTGTCGACTGATGTTTAAAAAGAAATTGTAGTATATGCAAAAACTGTGACAAATAAAAGAACATATTTTGTTCTAATAACCATCAAACATACTTTCAAAGCAGAACAATCAAACGCATATTTTCTCAAGCACATTCAACTACTCAACCATTTAATTTTGACCAGCAATTATTTAATATTTTATTTAATAAGGAGGTGGCAATTTATTATCCAATTTCTTTGCTCACCAACTTTATAAGGTTTTTGAAATAATTATTTATTAATAACGGCACGGTTGTGCAGTGGCTAAGCGATTGGTGTGCTGCGCTGCGTGTCATGGGTTCGATAACCACACGGAGCAAATATTTGTATGATCTACAAGTAGTTTTTCCGGGTTTTTGATTTTGTGTATGTGAGTTTATATGTTTGTAAACGCATCCACGACACAGGAGAATTCAAAATTCAAAAGAAGAAAAGAATTCGTAGTGTGGAGCAAAGATAA
The DNA here is from genome assembly GCA_943136025.2 of Agrotis puta. Taxonomy (NCBI): domain Eukaryota; kingdom Metazoa; phylum Arthropoda; class Insecta; order Lepidoptera; family Noctuidae; genus Agrotis; species Agrotis puta. The sequence goes on along the minus strand of OW964175.2, from coordinate 11,829,998 downwards.
AAAAAACAGATTCGTGAAATTCTAGAAGACAAAAAAGAAACTCATGATCTAACCACATCACCTAAGACAACAGACGGACAGCAGAACCATAGTAATAAGGTTCGCGCTAATATGACGTATATAGCACCTCTGAAAAACAATCTAGCGAACGAGACGTCTCAATCCCCTTTCCCAGTTTTGATCACTAACTCGTTAAAAAAAAACGACCATAAAAGTTCCAATGATGAATAGCTGTTCGCATCTTTTCCAACGTTCAACGATATTAGTTTGTAGTATGCCTACATATTATACATTATGTATGTATAATATGTTTGTTGCCTTCTCCGCTGTACGTGCATCAAGGGAGGTAGTAAACTACCCAGGAAATGCATTGTAGGTTATTCTGCTGGCTTGCCGACTGAAATGTTAGTGCTGGTAACTTTTCGGAACTGTCCAAGTTTACGGGTTTGCTCTTGAAGAGGCTATCGCGGTAGTATCATAAAGAGTTTGATGTAGTAAAAACATGTTTTCAGCGAATTCGTACTGGAATTTTCGAAGTGAATTCGGATTTTTGGGTTGAAAGTTTTAACCTGATATTATTATTAACTAACAAAATTAAAAGACCATAATATGTGTGGAGTGGTGCTTTACGTTTAAGCACCTCTATGTAGGTATATGAAAATAAAATTCCACTGAGTGTTTGCGTTTGCGTGGCGCCTAATATAAAAATTACGTGGCGATATTTGTACAGAAACTGTATAAAGGTGCATTCACACACCTCAGTCACCACTCACCGTCACGTCGTTCGTCAGATATGATTGAATCATTGAACACATACACTGACTGAACTGAGACGTGACGTTCCCGGGTGTGTGGGGATAAAAGTATGAAACTTGTATGGAAATATTATTTGACGTGCCTGACTGGTGTCGTGACTGTATATCACAAGCCGGTGACTGACGTGTGGGAACAATGTAATACTATGAGTATAGAAAATTTGGTTATTAAACCGGGCCGGTGACGTGACATGACGGTGACTGATGAGTGTGAATACACCTTTAATATTTCAATTTATAAGTAATTATTAAACTTACTATTCACAAAGGTACCAGTGATTGCGTAAGAACCTAAAGTTCATCGATTAGTTTATTTTTATTATTGAAAATTTTCATATCATTAGGTACCTACCTACTATTTGCACAGTCGAGTATAATTAATTAACTTTCTGTGTGAATGTGGCCAAATGAAAATAAAGTCAAATGAAGGTTTGTTATAATATACTCGTAGATTCATTTTCAATTACGTTTCATTTATTACTATCAGTGATTTTAAGTTCAGTTTTTCAAACAAAATAAGTACGATAACGAGGTCGCGAGACTAACGAATACTGTGACCCCGGAACGTAAAGGGCTATTAAAGGACACCGTGGATTTTAGTCAGTACAAGTCTGATAGTCCCTCCTACCCTGCCCGGGATGGGAGGACTCATTTGATGATTTTACCACACTAAAAAAAAGGACGATAACAACAATTATTTTTAATTGAAGCATTTCTTCCAAACATTGTGTTTGTACATAATTGCTGAAGTTTCTACGAGTACGTTTATTGTACAGAACAAAATGATATACAAACTATAAATAAATACTTACTCGTAATGTATACAAAAAAAAGAAAAGAAAAACATAATTACTTGATTAACATCACAACCGACCATCACTTTACACAATATTCATACGAGTACACGCTATCAAATAATAAACTGCATGTCTCGAACTTCATTGGTACCGACAGCATAGTAAATGCATAGAGTACCGATATTAGTAGGTATTTATACCTCGTCGATCCAACATGTTAAAGTGAACGTCCCGATAGACAAGAATTTACCGCGTCGAACACTTTTCCTATATATTTTAGAAGTAAAGCCACGTTCATACGAGATATGGCTCCGTAGTATGGGAATAAATCTTGAAGCAAGTTTGGTTTAGATTTTGTGAGTGCTATGACGGCTGCTGGGCGGTGCTATTGATTTTTACGTTGCAGTCCAGTTGCTTGCCATCTTTGTGTTGAAGTTCAAAAGATCTTTCTTTGAGATTCTGTGTTTTGACGACTGAAAAGTAGTAATGAAAATGTTTGTTTAATTTTTAAAGTTTTTCCGTTGTTTATGTAGCATTGAAGTCAGCACAGCGTCTAGTAGGTATCCTTTCTTTTTTTCGAAGTATTCTTTATGTCTTTTCGGCTTTTGTTATTTACGTACGGTAAATAGAACATAATGCGTTATTGTTTTTTTTTTCTCAAAAAGTGAATTGTATGTAAAAAATCTTCGTGTTGTTATTAAAAGTTAAAAAAAATATAATGATTTGTTAAGATAAGTTTTGTGTTGTTTTTTTTATTATTCTTGTAATCTTTTGTGTAATGTTGTGGCGTGTGACAAATAAATGTGCTTTCTTTCTCAATCCTTTCAAGATCAGACTACAGCTAAACCAGATGCAGCCGTATTAAATTATTTTACATGGAGACATTCCCTATTGAATCCCAACAACCCAGTAACTCAGTAAAACAAAACACTAATAAATGTATATCGCACAGCAGCAGTTTCATAATACGCTTTGTTAAACACAACTGATAAATTATGCATACCCTTTGAAATCGCCATTTTCAAACTAAGATAAACTTCGCAATGTCGCTTCGCGTGAAAACGAATCTTAATAGAGATGAGGAGGACGCTGTATGCGCCCCGGGTCTGCCTGCTGAATTATTAATGTACTCTCTTGGAAACATGATACTTGGCGACATCGGCACGTAGCGAACTACGGTATAACTACTTTTGCAATTCGAAAACAAGTTGTGGATAGGAAAATGTGTAGGTTTAATTTTAGAGTGCATTGGGGATCATTTTCTGGAATTTGTAATTTGAACCGTTTTTTTTTTGCGTAGTGTTTATAGCAAAAAGTTTAGTTTTTAAACCAATTTGTTCAGCGTTTTTAACCATTTGAAAATATAAGTGGAAAGGTTTTGATTAGTTATTTAATGCTTTGAAATAATATACATATATTCCCACTCCCTCTCACAGAGAGGAGGCCTGTGTCCCAGCAGTGGGAACATGATAGGCTGATTATGAAATGAAACAATATACAATAATATTTTTAATATATTACCGGTTAAACCTAAAATAAAGGCTCTAATTTACGGCAGCAAAAACAACTCTGGGGTTGCCGGACTGTTTTATCACGTAGCCGTGGCCCCGGAACGTAAAGGGCTATTGAAGGACACCGTGGATTTTAGTCAGTACAAGTCGGACAGTTCCTCCCGTCCCGCCCTGGATAGGAGGACTCATTCGGTGATTTTAAAAGGTAAAAAAAGGAAAATTTAATTGCTTCTTCAAAAATAAACGTAACATATATTTTTTTCATTTATCTTTAAAGAAGCAGAATTAATAGAAGAAGCATTTATTCCACACGTACGCTGGAGCTGTTAAAAACAGTTATAAATGGCAAAGTCTTTAGTAGTAAAATCAGTAAAATCTTTTAAAGATAAATCCGTTTTTAAATGTACTTTTGTTAATCCCAGTTTGATTCGAGTAACTTGAACGGCTTAAAATCTATTCAATAACATTCAACACACAAATTGAATAATATTTAAGAAGTCACTTTCAAACTTCTTGTTTGTCTTTACTAATGATCAACAACACAGTTTTGAATTTACTAATGATCAACAACACAGAATATAATTTTCCAAGTTCTTGTAGTCGCTGCTATACTAAAACTACAGTAGGCAACATAATCGTCAACATAACAATAAATTATAAGGAAAAGCATTCGCTTACGCCGTCAGAAGTTTCAACACTAACAATAAGGTTTACGAGTACAAAGTTTTGTTAGTAAACAGTCCCTCGCTTACTGTCGCGGAGGAGATGCAGTGGATAAGCATGACCCTATATTATATTGCTGGGTAGCACGCTACTGCTAGTTAGGTTGGTGTCATACTGTGCGCGAGTAGCGAGTTCATATTTATAAATGAGACTTCACTGCCCTCGCGATCGATGTTGACGGCGAGATTTGTAAGCTGCTCTGTTCATTTCCAGCCATGCATTCATGCGTAGTATGTATGTGGGTTGTAGAGAATGATCCCGTCTATATTACACAATGCAAAGCTAGACCATTAAGCGCGCCACACACGACTAACATTCTATAATATAATATCTTAAGATACCATATCGCTCGCCATACAATTCAATGGACCATCACACACGACAACATACATTTCATATTTTGGTATCTTAAGATAGAATATTATAGCATCTTAGCCTTGTGTGGCGCGCATAAGTCGTTGACTGGTATGCAGTCAGCTTCACGATTTGGGTACCCCTCTTGAAAGCTTTAATCCAACTGGGGTACCCAATTAATGAAGGCCACTGAATCTTGTTGCCTCAGGAACATTAATGGCCAATATCACAAATGGTAGTTAATTTTTTAGATCAATCATCGTGACTGGTGAAATTACTGATGGTAGCATGTAAAGAACCTTACCGATTTGTACTTTGACATGACTCAAAACGCCGTGTTTTGAGTCATGTCTCATCGACTGACTGAACTCATCGGTCGCGGGACTGTACGAATTACCGTGACCCCGGAACGTAAAGGGCCATTGAAGGACACCGTGGATTTTAGTCAGTACGAGTCTGACAGTCCCTCCCGCTTTGCCCTGGGTGGGAGGACTCATTTGATGATTTTACCACGTTAAAAAAAAAGTGTAACTCATCAATTGGGTTTTAAAAGGGGATAACTACATCGTCAAGCTGACTGCACCGTAAATAGTATAATGCCCACCAGGATACCACGGCTCTAAGATTCCTATAATGTTTATATACGTTACCTAGACCCAGAACAAATATCAATAGGCCGAATAAACATTTATTTCGTTCTAGGACCGAACTGGCGATATTTATTGCTTTTGTCGTGTGGTCAGCTGTGAAATAGACAGCCGTCTTTTATAGTACTCCTGGGAATTCAGGTGACAATATATGGTTTTAGGGAATATTGGAAAACTGTAAAATACTGTATATTTTTGAGTTGTCTGCGCGAAAAAGATGCAAGTAATTAAAGCTGATTTTTAACAAACGATCTTAAAAGAATGTGTTTTCATTCGTGGCGAAAGCAACTTTATTAAATTAAAATTTAATTACGATTAATGAAAGTAAAGTTAAGCTTGGTAGTAATTTTGACGGTGTCCCATTAGAGGGCCAAAGCCTGCCTGGGTCGTGGTACTGCCTAAACAGGTAACCGTGACCCTGGAACGTAAAGTGCTATTGAAGGGACACCGTGGATTTTAGTCAGTACGAGTCTAAAAGTAACACCCTACGCGTGAGGACATATTTGATGATTTTACCGCGATGAAAAAGCTTGCTAGCAATGAGACCTGACCCTAACATCTACAAGTTGAATTTGTACTAGTCGTAGATTTTACCTTTCCTAACATATTTATATCGTCGCCGTAGAGGGTCGCAGCAAAGCTATTGCCGGATCGATACATCTGTGAGGTAAAAGTCAGGTTATAGTAGCCACATGTGGAATGAAATAACAAAATCACAAATGATCAAGCTGATGGAAACGTATTAAAGTATGGAAACGCGGTAAGTGGGATACAGGCTGGCAGAACGACCTCTTGCGCTCGTGTATAACCAAAAAGTGTCCCTTCACAAAGTTTCACGCCAAGCTCGGCTTAGATGGCGCTACAAGCGCATAATTTACTGTATGATTAACTTGACATACACTACATACTCGAAGCTACACTTGACGTTGTTACGTTATGCACTTGTAGTGTCTCTAACGGCTAAAACTCGTAGTGAAACTCCCTATTCAAACGTCCATTAAAATTTGACATCAGTCCAACAAAACCTGCCAGGCATGTATCGACTCTACCCATAGATATAAAAAGATGCACTGCGCCTTCCCTAGCCATCTGTCAGATAGTCAGTTGACGGATAATCTTTTAATCGAGATAGGCTATATCACATCACGTAGATGGTCGCAGACCAAAAGGAGTCGAGTAATGGGGGTAAAACCACGGGGAACAGCTAGTTTTAATTTTATTCTATTGATAAAATCATCAAATGAGTACCGTTACAGAGCGGGAGGGACTGTCAGACTCGTACTGACTAAAATCCACGGTGTCCTTCAATATCCTTTACGTTCCGGGGTCACAGTAATTCGTAAGACCCGCGACCCCGGCAGGGGAACAGCTAGTTAAAGTATAAAAGCTCAGTGTTAGCCCACCCCGGGTCGACGGCGCGTTGTGTTCCACGCACGCCTCAAAGAGTGTCAGCATAGTGACGGGGCCTGTAGGAGGCCAAAGCTTGCCGGGGTCGCGGGACCAAGGGATTACCGTGACCCCGGTACGTAAAGGGCTATTGAAGGACACCGTGGATTTTAGTCAGTCCAAGTCTGACAGTCCCTCCCGCCCTGCCCTGGGTAGGAGGACTCATTTGATGATTTTACCACGACAAAAAAAAAGTGTTAGCCCACGTCGTCAAAACCAATCAAAGCCAAGGATGTGTCGAAACTTAAGGCTCAAGGAGAATATCGATTAGAAATATGTATTATATGTTGACATATGTATTCACAGCTGAACAGATATCATGCGATTAACACTAAATCTTAATTTAAATATCATTATCAAAATTTCAAAATTCCATCAACCGAGAAAGGATTAATTATTTATATGTTTATTTTACCGTTGCGTGACAATCTGATGAGTTTGTCGACCCTCAAATTGAAATTTAATTTTTGAGTTAAATGCTATTTTGATCTCCTAAAATGATGAGAAGGATTTGATAAACTCATCAGCATATTTATAGCGCATAATTAATTTACATGGCTTAACGTAATCGTATTTAAAGTGCAGATGAGTTGATTTTAAATATTTCAGCATAAAAACGCTTTCAAAGCAGAGAACGGGTTTTAATTAAAATTCTAAGTAGCATTTAAACGATTTCAAAGTAAGATATGCACGCTTTATACGAGTTCTATCCAGTTGCATACTTCTGTTTATTTTAGTGCCAGGCATTATAGCAAATTTCAATGTTAATTGCAGAATGTTCTTTTAATATATCCCTCTTTCCTTCCACATTTAGACTTGAGTTATTGAGTTCGTGTTTTGCATAACAAATTACTGCTACGCCGTAGCCATGTAGCGCCGTAGACGCCTACGCTTTGCTACGACCGAAAAATTTAAAATTGTATGCAGACAACAATTTTCGGTAGTGGGCTTTGTTTCATTTCTTCTGTCAATCAATGTTTTTTCTTTTTTTTTTGTTTTTTAAAAAAAAACGTTGTCCCACACTAGGAATTTCTTCCTGTATCGTGGGTGCGTTTACAAACATAGAAACTCACATTTACATTTATTTTGTATTAATTACTATTTTGTAGTAGTAATTAATTCGTTTCGGTTTTTTGTCGGATTTAATTAAATAAATCTTTTTGAACTTTTTTACAACACCTTTTTAAATAAAAGGGTTTAATTTAGTCTAGACTGCCTGATTATTATATTTAAAGGCATTTCATTTTAATTTTCGTGGTTAAAAAGCATGTCTGACATTTTTATCACGAAAGAACTTGGCAAACTTCTTTTACTGAAATTGACTTAATGATTCAATAACGGCACGGTTAGCGCAGTGACTGAGCGATAGGATTGCTGCGCTGCGTGTCACGGGTTCGATTCCCCCACGGAACAATTATTTGTATGACCTACAAGTAGTAGCTTCGGGTCTGGGGGTGTTTGTGCATGTGAGTTTTTATGTTTGTAAACGCACCCACGACACAGGAGAATATACTAGTGACGGGCAACATTAAAAAAAAGAGAATGAACTTTGTGGATTGATCAGTGTCAGCCACACAGCCCTTTCTTATAGGAAATAGATTTTTATATTGCTTGTAAAAAGTAGAAGATTAAACGTAGGCGTATAACTAAGACAAGTTGTTTCCCCTCGGCTTCACCCCCGCTGCTCGGCACCTATTAGTTGAGGTTATATAGCCTATAGCCGATAAATGGAATATCCAACACAAAATATTTTTTTCAATTTGAACCTATGGTTTCAGTGATTCGGAAATACAGCCTATGTTACTCAGGGTCAATGTAGCTTTCTAATGGTGAAAATATTTTAGAAATCGGCACTATAGTTTTTGAGTTTATTCATTACAAACATACACAAACAAAAATACAAAAATCTTTCCTCTTTATAATATTAGTGTAGAAGTATAGATTAAAACTTAATAAATCCGAGTACAGGTCACATTCCACCTCAGTGCCAAGTTGTCATAATCGCGAAATTATATTGACTAAACAGCATTCAGGGGCCCGGGGGTCTAATCTCTGAGCAAGAAACCCGGCCGCGTGTGGGAGAGGACAGGCGTGGCTGTCGTGACGTGGCTGGATAGGCGTCACGGCGTCCTGACCTACCGCATGACGCAGGTCCTCACCGGACACGGAAGTTTCGGGAGGTACCTGTGTCTGATAGGGAGGCAAGAAACGCCTGGATGTCACCACGCCGCGAGGTTCGTCCGGAGGACACGGTGGAGCATACGGTGCAGGACTGCCTCGCTTTGGCGGAGCACCGCCGTGTCCTCACGACGGCGATAGGCGGAGACCTCTCGCGCCCGGCTTTGGTCGAGGCCATGCTGCAGGGCGAGATGGAGTGGGAAGCGGTCGCCTCTTTCTGCGAAACAGTCATGCTCGTGAAGGAGGAGGCGGGCCGTGTGAGGCAGAGGACAGCATCCTCCCTCCACCCCAGCCGCAGTGGTAGGTGCCCACGGCGACAGACGTCGGCAGACGATCTCGTAGGCGCGGGCATGAGGACAGCGACTAATGGGCAACTCGCTGTCCGACCATGGACCATGCCCGGGTCGAAGGCGCGTTGTGTTCCACGCGCGCCTCAAAAGGTGTCAGCAAGATGACAGGGCCCCCCTCTAGAAGGGCCAAACCCTGCCGGGGTCGCGGGACTCACGAATTACCCGGTACGTAAAAGGCTATTGAAGGACACCGTGGATTTTAGTCAGTACGAGTCTCACAGTCCCTCCCGCTCTGCCATGGGTGGGAGGACTCATTTGATGATTTTACCACGTAAAAAAAAATGTACTACTATTTCTGCATGAAGCATATATAAATAAAGACTCAAAATTCGAATGTTATATTAAACCGGACCGCAGTATTAGGCAGTCTTATGAACCCATTTATGTAAAGTATGTGAGCCCATTAAGAGAACGAATGTGTGCAACTAACGATGCTTGTGTTCATTTTGATATTAGCTTTACTAGAACACTGCATGTTTAAGTTATAATCTTTTTGAAATATTGCACTGGTTCTATACATACCTTTATTTTTTTAACCTAACCAAACCGAACCTCGGAGTGCCCAACAGTTGCCTTTGAATGTAGATGTGAGGTTCAGTTTCTTTAGGTTTCGCACATTTCTGGGCGATTTTAGGAATTACATACTTTTCCTATTAATAGTATACAATGACGAATGACATACATTTCATATTAATATATATATCATAAGCTAATTTCATTTTAAATGATGAAATTTCATTCACTGTAACGGAAATCCGAGGTCAAAACCCCTTAGAATAGGAACTCCACTAAATTAATTTATTCATAGGTGTCCACATATAACTAAAGACTCGATTGGGTGGCAAATAATAAAAGGTACTTGGTATCCGCCAACATTTCGATGTAGATAGTTAAGTATAAAGAAAAAACAACGTTTCAAATTAACCCTTCGTTTGTTTGAGCTTAAAAAACAAAAGGTAAGGTTGTGAAGATCTTGGTTGCGGGACTAACGGGTAACCGTGGCCCCGGAACGTAAAGGGCTTTTGAAGGACAACGTAGATTTTAGTTTTTCAGTACAAGTCTGACCTTGTGGGAGGTCTCATTCGATGATTTTACCACGATAAAAAATAAAAAAAGAGTTGTGAATGTATACAACGTACATATTGGCATAGGCCGTAAGCGATACAGCCTTTTGCTTAACAAACGGAAGATTAAAAAAACACGCTCCTCTCGTTAACGTTACGTTAACCTTCCTTGAAATAACGAAACTCGTTATTCACGAGTTCTCACAATACAACTCTCGAATACATAATTCAGTTGAAATTTTTTAATTTTTATGTATTTTTTCAAATAGTTCGATTAAGTTTTTTTTTGTTTGTGCGTTCTATTTTATTTATTTAGATTTTTCTGAAAAAGAAAACGGAAGTCAATGTCAATCCTATAATAATATATCCTCATACCATACCATATCACATCATACTAATATTATTAATAAGGTGAATTACTCTGAAACTTGACGCTTTATGACATTATGTCCGTTATATGATTACTTCTCAGAATTTGATCCTTATTAGCAACACTATCGAATGGTGTAATAATACAGTGTGTGTTTTTTTTCCAAAATCAACGGATTCGATTCCTGGCTAATATTATTCATTTTTCTAAAATCCATTGATGCAGTTTTAGTTTTCGTAAAATTGGTCTCGAGACTCCTTTCAGCATTTTTCGATATTCTTCATAGTTTCGGATATAGCCATCAGTTGGAAAATTCACCCTGTATACTGCATCGGACAAAAAAATAATCAAATAAATCGAACCAGAAACTTAGAGAATTGCGTGTACTTACATTAAAAAAAATACAAACTAATAGAATGTGGATGCACCTTCACTGCAAAAATCGGCTATATCAGTCACCTGAGAGCACACCAGCGTTGTTCTTAATAGGAAGATCCATGTCGCTGTGGCCGAAATCGGTCAGGATCATATATAATTGACAACCTCCTCTTTTTTGAAAGCGTCATGATGTTTACCAAAATACCCTCGTAGTTTAAGATACTTGCCCATTAACATTATAATTAATACCGGGTTTGTAGTTCCAAGGTTTATTAGGCTATCAAATCGAAGAGATTACTGATAACGTAATTAAAGTTGCTAGACGGGCTCTTTGGTAACAGATTGAATAGTTGTCTCGAAGATTTGATGTTAATCGGGGACTTCCTAATGGGTACTTCGCCTAATTATTAGTAACTAGCGACCCGTCCCGGCTTCGCACGGGTGCCATCTCTACTATATTATGCATGTCACATACATACATATAAACCTTCCTCTTACACACACTTACTTACTACTACCTCTTACTTCCTCTAACACTCTATTAAACCTGCATCAAAATCCGTTGCGTAGTTTTAAAGATATATGCATACATAGGGACAGAAAGACAGCGAGAAGCGACTTTGTTTTATACTATGTAATGATTGATGGCTTGTTGATTTAGGTAGATGTGTTACCCGCCGGGGTCGCGGGACTGTCTTTGCAAGATACCGTGGTCCTGAAGGCAAATGGCAATCGAAGGAACACGGTGGTCTTTTTCACCCAGGGCCCGACTCATTCATATGATTATTTGATGTGAAAAAGTGAAAGACAAAAGAGTTCTCAAATAAATCTATTCTTGAATACGTTCACTAATTCATTCGTACAGTATCGTCTCTATAAAGCTTATATCATATTTGATTTATGACATCCAAATTAATATAACATCGAGTATTCTTTCTGCTTATAAAAATGGCACGAATATTATTTGTAAAAGTCACATTTTTTGTCTACAATACCCAATATTGCGTACTAACCCCTGTTTTTTCAACCAACAAATCATTTTAGAAACATGTGATAACCATCTGTTTGTCAAGTAGCAAGATGTATGTCCTAATAACGTTTTCCCGATACCGAGCAATATAGCCCCGAAATTGGACAAGCGGTAAGAATAGCAATCAGCTGGGAACACGGATGGAAACTAGGTATCTGCATTATTGGGAGGATGACGTGACTCGAATGCTGGTGCGATGATCGATGGCTTGTGACCTGGGGATTTTGACCCTTTGGATTTGACTCAAAAAGATACCAGAAATAAACGATATTGAAATATATACCTATAGGGTAGACAGGTGTATGTATGTAAATACTGATATCCAGTTGCATCTGGTTTGACTGGAAGCCGACCCCAATATAGTTGGGAAAAGGCTAGGCAAATGATGAGGGTAGACAGGTGTATGTTCAAATATCGTTTCATCATCATCATCAGCCTATAATGATCAAACTGCTAGGACACAGGCCTCCTCTCTATGAGAGGGAGTGTGTCATTATCCACCACACCGGCCGGTAGATATCACATATTTCCGAATTATTGGTTCTAGGACATGGTTTCCTCACTACGTTTTTTTTTACCATTTTGAGAGCACTGACAATAAAATGAATTATACAAAGCAATGCGCCTGGCTGTGATCGAACCCACGACATACAACTCGTAATACGGGCTCGATACCACTAGGCTGTATCGTTTATTTTCGGTAATTTTCCGTTCCGGCTTCCGTCAAATTTTAAATTATTTATGTGAGCAGAGACGCAGGCAAAAGCTAGTTGTCTACATTTTGACGCGCTGTGTGTTTAGTCGAGAATACTTTTAGCGATGCAATTTTTTATGAAATTAAATTGAATATTAACAATCTCGGCAGCAGCCATGTCATTTATTTAAAAATATATAACTTATTGCTTATTTTATATTTTTTTAATTATCTTTTTCTCCAATCCTACAATAGTGAAAAAGGCGAAATTCTATTACATATTTTTGAAACACTTTATAGATATAGAGAGAACTTTAAAATAAACAGCCTAGAAATGAATAAAGCAGTTGTAACCCACAAATGACATTGCTATTTAAACATGCAAAGATTTACCAATTCAGTGAACTCAACTGAATTGAATGATTTTATTTGAATAACGATTTCTTTGATGGTTACTACGTCAAATTATTTTCTTACGGTTTTACGAGTTATTTAATATTGAAAAATATTTCGATTCGACTTTCAGCAAGATGTAAAAGTTATATATAGGTGAAATGCGAAAAGCGGTTAAAGAGCATTTAGCAATATAAAAACATTTTGATAACTTCGACAAATTAATTGGCAGTAAGGAGTAACCGACAAAATGACGTGTAACGCAATGTATAATTTTCTTATTTTTATATTTCTAATAATTAAGTTTGCACTTAATTTAGTCGAACTTTTTGTTAGTCTATTGAAAATTGGTATTTTGAAAATAGTACCTAATTGTTATAAACGTTAGGAATATTGAAATTTCGGAATTATAAAACAGGATTAAAGATAATTCGGACTTGCAACGTTAGGAATTTTGAACCAATCGGAATTATGAAAATAAAAATTCAAAATTTCGGAATAAAGTTTTACGTATTATTGTGGTGTACCCCCTTTAAGTATTAAAACCCTATTTATTCGTTAGATCCCCCTACATATTGGTACGTGGGATAGGTATAGGGGTATCAATCCAGGAGAATCTCAAGGGTATTCGTTCAATGACACCTTTTACGTTAGTTGGTACCAAATAGGGATTGATGATCTCTTGAGTGAATCTAAATATAGCCTATCTATTGCCTTGTATTACCTACTAAGTATTTGGATAAATTCCACATACAATTGTGGAATTTGACTAGGCAGCTAGGCACTATTGTTTTGAAATTATTTTGTTTGGGCGAGTCTGAATAATAGGTATGTTTCAAGTTTAATTTAAACTGTATTGTAAAGATCTGATTTATTCAAAGAAGAGGTGCTGTCGCAAATGTGTCGTAAGATATAGCTTGCGATGTTCAAAAATAATGATTTTATTAAATCGTGGCGTATTCAATTAGAAATCACTTTTTTGTCGATACAATATTTACTTTTATCCTACTCATAGAAAAAAAGATTCCAATGAATTGAGACTTTTGTCCTTTTTTCGAAGTCGGTTAAAGAAAACAATGTAAATCAGTTTCACAAAAATATGAATAAAGTCTGCACCCAACTGGATAATAATTCTTTTTTGCTGTGTTCGTTTGAAATTGGCAAAGCAGGGAAACTAGATCCCGATACTAGTCAAAAATATAATGAACACGACAACCTCAGACGCGACATCATCAACGTATTCTTCCCTCACTCAATTTCTCGCTCAATTTCAACCTCTACACCGTCAACCTCCTTACATATTACTTTAATATGCACACAACACACCAACATACAACATAAACCAACTTAATCTTCTATTCAGAACGCACGCACAATAATAAGGAATATTTGTCAAAGGCATTACTTAGTACAGGGCTGTATCTTAATTTACTGTTTCTGCTTTACGTTAAAATTATGGGCCGTTGAGTTCGCACCTGTGTCTATCTACCTTTACTAATACTGTGCTGCTGCAGACCCATAAATAATAGTGGTAGGTAGGCATAGATCTCAAGTATCGTTGGGTCGTTGGGTGTGTCGTTATGGAAACGTGGGTGTCAAAGGTGTGAAAGGGTGTGAGGTAGGCGAGAAAAAAAAATTACTTGTCTTTGGGATTCCGGTGGCTTTGATTTTTAATTAATTCCCTACTCGTATTATTATAAAATAGGGGCGTTCTGTAATGTCATATCTATTTCTGGAACTCCATATAAATGTACCTACTTAAATACTTCAATTTCGTATGAATATTTTTTTGATTGGCATCTCAGGGGTGTAGCTAGAGGAGGTTGTGAGCTGCAGACCTCCAGGCAGGGGCTTACGAGCTAAAACAAACTTAGTGATCACACAATTCTCAACGGCGTTCTCGAAATAAAAGTTATTAATATTGCACAATTTATTTATTTCGCTTAATAATGTAGGAGACTCTCTAGAGAAAAACAAAAAAATAAAGCTTAACGAATCATAAATATGCATAACGTAAAGACAAATCATTTTATTTCTTTCGTTCTTTATTTATTTATTCATTCAACTTTGATTAGTATTATTCCAGTCTGTTTCCAACAAATGCCTAGTAAATAGAGTCTAAATAATCGAATAATTTCAAGTTTGTGATTGACTACAGGCGGTGCGAATCGATTTTAAACGGAATTGCAATCGGAAATACCGAATCAATTCGGCCAATTTCACGATGACTCGGGAGCCGGGATAACGAATTCCGTTGCTGTTCACAGATCTGTTATGTGGGGTAATTCTGTTGTTGTTGTAATTCTGATGTAAGCTGGTTGTTTTAAAGTACTTATTTAGTTAGGTGTAACTGAAAACCGTGCAATAGTATAATATTTATGTGTGGTATGTGTGTTGCTTTATGTAATCGTATTTAGACGACGGGTTTGTTTGAGGTAGAGTTTATAAAACACAAATGAGCACATAGCAAGGATCTATCCCAACCTACCAAATTTTAACAAACAATGCTGTTATTATGAAAAGCTAAAGTTTGATAATTTTGTTTTTAGATAGGTACTTCGGTTAAAATGCTTTAATGATTTCAATAATTCTTTCAAGGATGAAAAACTTCACTAATATTATTTACTGACGGCTTTTTTCGACACGAATGAAGTTAACGTTCTGTATCAATAATTATACTTTTTCTAACCAAACCACCTTTATTGTTACAGGCGTTCAAGCGCGGGCCTACTGGCACCGCAGCTGGCATGCCAGTCATCATCACCAGCAGCGTCCGCGCCAGCGCCGTCGCTCCCCGCGCCCGCCTCACCTCCCCGCGTCGTGTCCGCCCCGCCCGCGCCCACGCAACCCCCTCCCGACCCCGCCCCCCAGGACCAGGAAGATGGCGTCAGATTACGGCGGACGCATACAGTCGCCGTACGAGACTACATCAAGAGGGAAACGCAAACGTTTTTTGGCGTTCAGAAGAATAATGAGAGGGAACAAAGACGGCTGTGGTATGAGAGGCGGAGGAGGCACGCGGCGCGGGCGCTCGGCGACCTCCGCCCTGACTTGCCGCCGGATCATCATCCTGATGATGATGATATTAGGTGAGTGTCTCCAACATACATTTTAGAAATTAGGTTTGACTGGTTTTGTTTATGAAATAAATATTTCAATCCATCATAGGTAGATAGATATTTTACGAATACGGACAAAAATTGGCAAAAAATGCATATTTTCAGCCATATAGGATTACTCGCATCAAAATAACAAATTAATCTATTCAGATATGTGTTTTTAGGTAATACGTAACCTTTCGTATTAAAACATTTTGTAATTGTACTACGCGTATGTCGACGTATATTGTTACTAAAAATTGCAGGGGGAAAGATCTTTAAAAAAAGTGGCTAAGGCACGAAGGGTTCCGTACCATTACATCCATGAAAATAGTTTTAAAACAATCATATCGGTTGTATGGGAGCCTCCTTGAATATTAATTATATTCTGTTTTTTAGTATTTGTCGTTATAGCGGCAACAAAAATACTTTATGTATAAAACTGTCTATGGGCGACTCGCTGTCCGACCATGGACCATGCCCGGGTTGACGGCACGTTGTGTTCCACGCGCGCCTCAAAGAGTGTCAGCAAAATGACGAGGCCACCCTCTAGAGGGCCAAAGCCTGCCAGGGTCGCGGGACTCACGAATTACCGTGACCCCGGTACGTAAAGGGCTATTGAAGGACACCGTGGATTTTAGTCAGTACGAGTCTGACAGTCCCTCCCGCTTTGCCCTGGGTGGGAGGATACATGTGATGATTTTACCACGTAAAAAAAAAATATATAAAACTGTCTTACTATCACGGTTCATGAGATACAGCCTGGTAACAGACGGACAGCGGAGTCTTTATAATAGGGTCCCGTTTTATTCTTTGGGTACGGAACCCTTAAAATAACGTAGCAACATGACCTGAACTAAAGTATAACGTATCGATTAGGTATTCAAGGTAACTTGCACTCTATTAGCAGAACATACACATCATTAATCAATAACTCCCGCCCGACTACCATATAATTTGCGAACATACTTAATGAAATCTATTGTTCATGGTAATAATATTATATATTGATCGCGAATAGTTCATTTTAATTCAGGCCATTAATGTCACTGGCCTCGCTATGTGACCTATTTATTCATGGAATTAATTTAGTAGAACTACATTATTGTCAAAATAACTAAGGCTAGTACTAGCTACTTGTAATATTATTTTGAAAGTTTTTTAGGATTTATGGGTTAAGCCGCGCTTGCCGAGGTTGGTCTGTGGATGGGTGACCATCTGTCATAGCGAGTTTCCTCCGTGTCTCGGAAAGTACGTTAAGCCGCTGATCCCGGCTGTCATTTGTAGATCTTTGACAGTCGTTACTGTTAGTCAGAAGCTCTAAAGTCTGAAAACCAGTCTTACCATGGGGTATCGTATTACCCAGTTACTGGGTTGTGAAGGTCCGACAGGCAGTCACTCCATGTAAAATACTGATATCCAGCTGCATCTGGTTTAACTGGAAGCCAACCCCAATATAGTTGGGAAAAGGCTAGGCAGATGATGTTAGGCTTTATAGGTGTATTTTTGTTACTCTTTTACGCAAAATCAGGTGTATCCTTCCCGGCGGCCAACTCCTGAATTTCTAGCGTTATCGCTATGGAAGGCATCGAATGGAGCCGCTGCTCCAATCCTCAGTGACGCAGTTCAAGAACCCGTCACCAAGTCCGTCTCTTCCACAGCTTTTTATTTATTTTTAGGATAAGCCATTTTTGTTCCCACGAGAATAGGGTATATAAAGATGTCCATCCGGGCAATGCCCCGTTTACCAAGGAAAAGCCTACAGACATTTATCACCCACCAGGGGCCCGGCAGGTACCCTGGCTGGAGGCGCACTCCTCGCGACTAGCGCTCTATCTTATGACTGTTGGAAGTTCAGGATGCGGACTATACAAAATGTGTGTCCTTTTGAATATCGAAATGGATCAACCGCCATAATTTCCGCATAAACCAAACCGGATTGGTTTATGAACGATGGAGCAATATTGGAAATAGTTGCTAATAATATAAAATACGGTTTACATTTCACATAAAATAAATTCAGGGACAAAATTAACTGTAATACACGCATCAATGACTAATTGTTCGCATTGGGTGCCAACTTAATAAAATAGCTCAATGTTGTAATTTTATGTCGTAACAGGAATTTTCAAAATGGTTTTTAAATGGTATTTATAGCTTTATAACAGTATATTTTAAAGCGTGAGAAATTGTGGTCAAATGGTTTTATGAACACCGATTTTGTTATTGTTAACCATATGGTTTGGTATTAATTACTTGTTATGAAACATTTTTGTTTCAATCTGTACTGAAATATATAAAGAACGGTCTGTTTTTTAAACAAATACAAAATATTGTTTTGGTATTCGTGGATCTCTGATAAAGTTTGGTACCTATGTTCCTAAATAGAGTATAATACTCATAGTTTCTCCAGAATGTACGGTTAACAAAAGAAAGACAGAGTAGTAAAATGAGAGCAACTTTTAAGTGGTTTTCCTGTTTGTTTAAAGCTGTATATATGCGATTTTAGACTGTTTGCTTCATATAACCAACTCAATAGATACATTGAAACTTATAACACAACATTAGAAAACCGTTGAAAACAAATCTAGCTGCCTGCATACATACTAGGTACATACTTTTGCCTTGTTTTGTTCTGTCTCCTGATTGATATGGAGGGAAGTGGAAACTACGTGTGTTTCCTACTCCTGTACTATTCTTTCTGATTAATTTCGTTGCAAGATTTAACACAGTTGAAAGTAGTCTCCGGAACAAGTCGAACTTCATTGTCTCGGCGCTTTTCTGGTCGTCGCCACTGTTGATTCTGACTTTCAGGAGTTGCAGTGGTTTGGGAATAGTACGATGAGATTATCTGCATACATAAATATGTACAAATGAAATCATTTGGTGACTGTGCAAATCAAATAAGATTTTGAAAGATTCTAACATTGTGGTTACTGTAAAAATATTTCACAAACATTGCCCACAAAAACTGGTACCTATTTCAAAAACCGTATATTTGCATTCAAATATTCACCAAAATACGCTGCACGCTGCTCTCGTGGTGGATTATGTATGTACTATTCATAACTTGACACCTCTTTCTTCTCTTTAGGAGGCAGCCTATTTAGCCTTTTTTTTTACGTGGTAAAATCATCAAACGAGTCCTCCAGAGCAGCTCCAGAGTCAGGCAGAGCGGGAGGGACTGTCAGACTCGTACTGACTAAAATTAAAATCCACGGTGTCCTTCAATAGCCCTTTACGTTCCGGGGTCACGGTAATTCGTGAGTCCCGCGACCAGCCTCTTTAGCCTGTGGAAGTATTATAGGCCATGTTGAGAATATACCGACTGAAATTAAATCATGTTATAACAAAATCATGTCATAAAGTTTAAATTGTGACAACCCTAGATCCAGGTAAAGTTAATCAGTAAGTTAAGTACAGTTCACAACATTGCCTTCTAAGCCATTAAAATAAAATCCAATCCTTTCAAAACGACAGTATTTTCTTACCTGGGGATAGTGTGTTGTTTATGAGCCCCCTTTTTTTTTTTTTTTTTTTTTTTGCGTGGTAAAATCATCAAATGAGTCCTCCCACCCAGGGCAGGGCGGGAGGGACTGTCAGACTTGTACTGACTAAAATCCACGGTGTCCTTCACGAGCCCTTTACGTACCGGGGTTACGGTGATGGGTAAGTCCCGCGACCCCGGCAGGCTCTGGCCCTCTACAGGCCCCGTCAATGTGCTGACACTCCTTGAGGCGCGCGTGGAACACAACGCGCCGTCGACCCGGGCATGGTCCATGGTCGGACAGCAAGTCGCCCATTACTCGCTGCCCGCATGCCCGCGCCTACGGTGGCCGGAGATCGTCCTGTGACGTCCGACGCCGTGGGCGTCTACCACTGCGGCTGGGATGGAGGGAGGACGCTGTCCTCTCCCTCAGGCGGCCCGCCTCCTCCTTCACGAGCATGACTGCTTCGCAGAAGGAGGCGACCGCTTCCCACTCCGTCTCGCCCCGCAGCATGGCCTCGACCAATGCCGGGCGCGAGAGGTCTCCGCCTATCGCCGTCGTGAGGACACGGCGGTGCTCTGCCCAAGCGGGGCAGTCCTGCACCGTATGCTCCACCGTGTCCTCCGGACGATCCTCGCAGTGGTGACACCCAGGCGTTTCTTCCCTCCCTATCAGACACAGGAACCTCCCGAAACTTCCGTGTCCGGTGAGGACCTGCGTCATGCGGAAGGTAAGGACGCCGTGACGCCTATCCAGCCACTCCTCAAAGAGGGGTCTTACCGCCGCGATTGCGGCGTGCCCGGACCTCGGTTGCGACAGTCGCTCCCTCCATACTGCCCTTTATGAGCCCCCTTAAACATTTATTTTATTGTGTTTTTAGTATAATTATGTTGTTATAGTGAAAACAGAAATAGGTCATCTGTGATAATTTAAAGTGTCTTACTACCACGGTTATTGAGATACCGTCTGGTGTCAGACCGACAGACAACATTTGTTTTTAGAAAAAAAGCTACTGTCCTAAGACAGTTGCCCGGTATATCTCATGGATTCAGATTTCATCATGTTACATAAAAGAATCACTGAACATATACTTCTCCGTAAGTAGAATCACAAATATAATATTCTCTGTATACATAGTTACATCAAAACAATACCAAGAGAAAAGTTTCGTCTAACAAGTTGACATAGCCTTAACTCGTCCCGGCGAGATTGATACAGAATTCAATTTCCACGGAAGCAATCCGACTTTGTTTTCCTCCAACAATTCTGGGGCGTAGTCTGAGCCATAGTTTAACATTTAGCGAGATGATTGAGATAGTAATTTAGTTCGTAATTAAGTTAAGTATTCCTAGGTGGGCTGGCGGACTGCAAGTTATATGTTAAGTACGCACGCGCTTGTGGTAACGTGAGGCGCTCCGAGCAGTGTGTCCGATTTTTTTCTTATATTGACCGTATGTTAAGGTATTGTTGTAAATATTATATTTAAGGACATCGTGGATTTAGTCAGAATAAGTCTGACAGTCCCTCCTGCCCTGCCTTTGGTGGGAGGACTCATTTGATGATTTTACCACGCTAAAGCCTTTGTCAAACTGACAAAGTACTGACAAAGTGACAGTTGTATTAGCTGACTTTTTATGAACGACGTCAAACAGAGCAAATACACCTTCGCCGCGTCTTCGCATCGGCTCGGTCACGCTATCGGATCGCTTTCGCTTTTCTATGTGACTGGATTCAAACAATTCCATACATTACAAATAAAAACGCCTCGCTTCGTATTCGCCACGCCTGTCTGTTTGACAAAGATTAAAAACAAAAAAAATACAACATCACGTGAAATTAACGAAAAACGTCAGTTGGAATGTTGAAAAATCTGAATATTGATTGGATAATTCAGCCAAAAATTAAGGAAAAAAAATACACTGAGTTATCTGTGGTGACGGTTGAGCGCCTGATGCCTGCTGACTTGCGACTACTATTCTGTCGGAGTCCGGCGCCGCCAAACAGTTTTGACTGTTCCGTCGGTGCACATGAATTCTAGTTCTTTCTGTGTGAGCCCTTTTCAGGATGTTGACTCGTTTAGGATAATCTTGAATAGAATAGAATAGAATAGAATAGAATAGAATAGAATAGAATAGAATAGAATAGAATAGAATAGAATATAATAGAATAGAATAGAATAGAATAGAATAGAATAGAATAGACAAGATAATCTTGATAGTTCCAATAGGGTATTAGACTAAAAAAATCTAATATGTCCGTCAGTTTTATTATCAAAATATTTGACACGTATTTTTGCTTTTGTTAATAAAAAATTTTGGATACGAAACTTTAATAATTATCAATACGTCACAAGTAAGTAAAATTTTTACTTGCTTCTGACGTCACGAGTCCCTCGCATTTAATATGTGGAGTTAGATAGCCTGTATTATTTTAGTGCCGGGAAGACCCCCATGTTTGTAGGGGAGTGCCGTCTTACGTGATTGAGTAACAAACATCCAACCAAACTTTAAACGTTATATATAATATTCATTACATTATCATAACAAATGACCATCATCTTAGTGCATAACTTTGACTATGTTCATAACACCCAATTTCAACAAACAGCCATCCTAAACTGCACATAACTACCAAGACATCATAACGTAAAGGGGTGTCTAACTGAGGAAGTAACTCATACGACAATGAGTTGTTTACCCATCGGGACGTCCGGGCGAGGCAACCTTATTAATGCTCCTGTTAATTCTTGACTCCTAGTAGCTGAAGTTCAGACGCTTCGAGACTGTATGCTTGTATTTTTACATTTGTTTGCGGTTGCTCGGGATTACACGATTGAAGTTTACAATATTGTGATATATGGACTAGATTATGTATGTTATTTAGTTTGAAGTAATTTGAGTCTATTTGCGTAGACATAGGTTTAGTACGTGATTAGATTCGCTGTAATTAAGTCACGTATGTGTGTGTATTTTAACTAAAGGCAAAGTTTTTGACTTTCAAACGGAGGTTGTGTTGGTACAAATAGAATAGGAAAAGGAATGGGAATGATATCTCAGAATTTAGAGCAAAGGTGGGTCAGTGGTGTCAGTCAACGAGTTCGAACCAGCGCATTACTTTGTGTAATTTATTTTTTAATTGCTCTCAAAACGCTGAAGAAACACATAGTGAGAAAACCAGCATGTCCTAGAGTCAAAATAATGTAGGGCTCAAATGCCCCTTTTGCAAAATTACCTTTCGCAAAATGTACTCTTTCCTTAAACAGAAGCTAAAAGGTACAGTAGGGCACAGAGGGGTAATGTAGTGATGTTTAATTAGTAAAAGGGAGGATGCATAGTGTGCAATTGCGCAAAATAAAAAAGAAATCGATTTACTGTCTCAAAAAAAAGTTTATTTATTTTCTTTAACTTGTCTTGTCTGCCAACATTTTTTTATGCCATTGGACATTCTGCGAAAGGTACATTTTGCGAAAGGTACATTTTGTGACTGAGCCAATGAAGGCGTGTGACATCCACCAACCCGCACTGGTCCTACGTGGTGGATTACGGCCAACGACCATACAAAAACAATAACTTACATTATGCAAAGAAGATTGCACACAATATTGCTAACTCACATATTTTCTTTAACCTCAAAACTTATTTTATAGTCTTAACCTAAATCCAGGGGAAGTTCAGACGATGTTAGCATTTTTATTGGCGTCGTGCACTTAAGCGGTACAAAAGAATTTCGTAAATTCGTTGTTGAGTCCGATTGTCCGTGGTCTAAGGAACATTTCGATTCAGCGAAGAGTTATTTTGCTCAGTTTTTTTTTTTTCCTTTAACCCTCGGTATTAGTATTGCGTCTCAATCCAAATAATGATCCGTGTTCTATAACGGTTCTTTGTGAAAGCAGATTAACAAATTCGGCAGTTGATTGGTTACAGATAAAGATCAGCGACAAGATCCAAGTTGATATACTCGTACATTACTCAAATTTGGGATTAGAAAATCGATCATGAGTTCATTTTCATAATCTGCAACTGTGATTGCAGAGAATTTGTAAATCTCAGTATTCTGATACCTACCTCTCGCGTATTCAGTTTCCTTACTAGGTTTAAATAAATACATAAAAAAGATATATAAGGTTTGACATTATACAATAACGAACATAACGAAAATAACCTCATTAAAATCTGTAAGATACTGGGCCAATAGTTATGTAATTAAATGCATTTATAGAGTAATCCATTAACAGTGGTAAAATCATCACATGAGTCCTTCCACCCAGCGCAGAGCGTGAAAGACTGTCAGACTAGTACTGACTAAAATCTACGGTGTCCTTCAATAGCCCTTTACGTACCGGGGTCACGGTAATTCGTGAGTCCCGCGACCCCGGCAGGCATCCATAACAGTTATGAAATTCATTTGTGACGTAAATCGAATGTTAAAATAAAATCTATTTATGAAAATATTTTTTGTCAAAAGTCTGCACAAAAACAGAATGCTCAGAATTATTTCTAGGCTACGGTCGCAGGACTGTACGAATTACCGTGACCCCGGAACGTAAAGGGCTATTGAAGGACACCGTGGATTTTAGTCAGTACAAGTCTGACAGTCCCTCCCGCCCTGCCCTGGGTGGGAGGATTTGATGATATTACCACGATAAAAAAAGGCTAGGTACGGATGATTCGTGGTCTAAAAGAAAAACAGCAAAAGGCAAACTGACCACGGCAAATATTTTATGAAACAAAACACATCTACATCATAGAAATATGTGTGTGCACTATCGGGATAGTTGTTTAGAATATTTCTCAGTTTTCCCGATGTCGATGTTCGATATTTATTTGACGGCTTTCATAAGTTACGTCTGCAATGCCAACACTGAGCGTTGAATTGAATGTAAAATAAATTCCATTGCAACTATGGAATATGTAACTGTGTGAAGTAACTTTAAAATGTTTCTCTCGATATTTGTGTTGATCCTTAGTACGTTTATGTGTTAGTATGTAGGTATAAATATATATCATTTTATTTTGCGCGTTAAGATTAGCCAGTGACTCGGACTCGGAAGGGAGTATCAGATTTTGACGGCACGGTTAGCGCAGTGGCCGAGAGATTGGACTGTTGTGCTGCGAGTCGCGGGTTCGATTCCCGCACATATTTGTATGATCTATAAGTAGTTGTTTCGGGTCTGAGCGTTTGTGAATGTGAGTTTCTATGTTTGTAAACGTACCCACGACATAGGAGAAATTCCTAGTGTGGGGCAACGTTTTTTTTAATAAAGAAAAAAAGAAAAGACTAATTCTAACTAAAATCCACGCTGTTCCTTCAAAAGCCCTTTACGTTCCAGGCTTACGGTTACGTGTTTAGACAATCCCGCGACCAGTCCGTACTGCTACCTGTACATAATAATGATAAGACTTGAAAATTTTACATAAAATTCCCAACATATCGTGATATTTTTTTTTTTTGATATGGTAATTATCAGTTGAACCTGAAATCAAATGTTTAATTTGTAGCAGGCGTTGTAGCAGCATTTTATTATAAAATTTTGCTTTATGCAGTAATATAATTATCACTAACGTCTCTAGAAGTTACAAGTATATATACGATTTGTGATACAAAACAAACAAAACAAAAAAGGGGAAGTTGCAAAAAAACTTTCAAATATAACGAATACGTTTCGGTACAAAACGAACAATTAAAACAATATTTGTAGCTTTTACGTGGCAGAAAAACATTTTGCCATATATGTACTCGTATAAAAGAGAATAATGTATTTGCCAAAGGTTAAATTTGTATTTTATTCACTTCCCTATTTACAAAAGTAGGAATAAAAACGTTTTTGTTTGGTTTTGCTCGTAACTTCTTTTGATGCTGCCGGTGTTTAAATAAAAATCCGGTTATATGGAAAAATAAGTCAGATGTGATGAAAAGGATTTGTTGTCGGCTACATACAAGAAGCCTTAGTAAAAAAAAAGGTTTTGAGGTGTCGGTTATTGTTTCATTTTCTTTTAACGTAAGTTTCAAATGTCGGGCACGCCACAATCGCGACGGTAAGGCCCCTCTTTGAGGAGTGGCTGGACAGGCGTCCTGACCTACCGCATGACGCAGGTCCTCATTGGACACGGAAGTTTCGGGAGGTACCTGTGTCCCGACCATGGACCATGCCTGGGTCGAATGACGCGTTGTCCACGCGCGCCTCAAAGGGTGTCACGCAAAATGACGGGGCCACCCTCTAGAGGGCCAAAGCCTGCCAGGGTCGCGGGACATACGAATTACCGTGACCACGGAACGTAAATGGCTCTGCTCTGGGTGGGAGGACTCATTTGATATTTTTACCACGTAAAAAAAAAGTCTCTCGAATGTGACTGAGAAATCAACCTTAATAATATGTATAAGAAAAAAATTAATACTCTTAATTTTGGCGTGCAATCACAGAGGCAAATAGTCCGATATTCATTACTGCCTTGTATACGCATATAACATACTAGGTGTTTCCCGCGGTTTCATCCCCGCTGTGCTTGGCTCTTATTAGTCGTAGAGTGATGTTATATAAATAGCCTTCTTCGATAAATGGACTATCCATCACAAAAACATTTTTTTTTATTCGAGACAGTAGTTAGTTTCTGAGATTAGCGCGTTCAACAAAACCTTAACAGCTTAATAATATGAGTATAGGTTTATTCTTATTATTTAAAATGCCGTTTATACAGTTGAGACTTTCTACGTTTTACTAGTAGGTCGTTTTACTTCATCCAC
Source organism: Agrotis puta (assembly GCA_943136025.2). Lineage (NCBI taxonomy): Eukaryota > Metazoa > Arthropoda > Insecta > Lepidoptera > Noctuidae > Agrotis > Agrotis puta. The sequence continues at coordinate 11,803,921 of OW964175.2, read as the reverse complement.
AAGAGCATTTGACGAGATTGTCCTTCTGATACGGAGGGATTTATTTAATGTTCTTTCGATTCTAACCATGTTTTTCTCTGCAGTATGTACGGAGCGTCAGGCGCAGCCCCGAGAGAGGCGCGGGGGCGGGCGCGGGAGCGGCCCGACGTGCTCCCTGCGCCGGCGCCGCTCGAGGAGCCCGCGTCTCCTTCTCTGCCCCGGCCCGGGAAAGACAGCGTGGCCAGGCTCACGCTTACCGGGCTTTCTTATGTTGTTACTGTAAGTAAATAATTAATTTGTTATTTTTTTACTACCAACCACTTTAGGGGTTAATACAGTAGTTACTGTGACGGTTACGTTGACAGTGACAAAAGTAAAAACGTACGACGAAGAGAGTATTTACCACTCTAAAAACTTAACACTCTGAAAACTAGAAAGCATAAAACACATTTTGAGGACGCGCCAAAGACACAATCAACGAAGATCAACCTAGCTACAATTATTCTTTGCTTCAAATAATACGAGTAAATAAAATTATCTTTGTATGCTTGGCGCCTCCTCAAAATTTATTTTTTCCTTTTCAATTCGATGTTTCATCTGTTTTACTACATTAACATCAAAACCGTCTAACAGGTCCAATTATAAATATAAACCGTCCAGGAACTTTGACAAACAAATTTTCTGCTTATCTTTCAATGATAATCAAATCAATTTGGCCCTGGTCTGGATGAGTTAAGCACCTTCAGAAGCGTCCATTACTTCAGACACGGAAGACGCGATATTCAGTTAACTGTTGAGGGCCTCTTGCAACTGAAGTCTCCATTCTCAGACTGTGGATGACTCTTAAATCCCAGCTCTATCTAAAGTCCTCATCAAGGTGAGTGAAATGAGCCCAAAAACAATGTGAGTGCTATTAACTATTGAGGACCTTTTGCCTTCCGTCTTCATCCTCAAACCCTCGATTGCAATGATATCCCTAGGTATAAAGTTCTCATCAAGATGAGTGAAATCAGCCCAAAAACGATGTACTTAGTTCTGTTAAAATCTGTTGAGGACCTCTTGGAGCTGACTTCACAACATAACATGGGACGTCATCATTTTGTCTTTACCAGATCTCTGCTATATAGTACAACATATGTTAACTTAATTTCAAAAGAATCGGTTCACAACTGAAAATTCTGTAGGAAAATTGACAATAAATTCATTTTTTTCTACTCTTAGAGGCCGATTTCATTTTTGAAATTTAAATTGGACCAAATTTGAGGTATATTCTTTCTAATAAAAACAAGAGTTCATGAAATCAGACCACGATACGAAAAAAAAAAAAATATATATAAAAAAAATTTGTCGAATTCTTTTTTTGTTGGCTATAAAGAAATTAAAACGGCTATTGAAATTGTATCTTACAATAAAATAGCCATATTTATGGCATGATATAGTTATCATAGCAGTACCAATGTAATGTCTTTCACGTACAATAGGTATAATGCAAGTCAGGTTTTAATAAGCTGAGACAGGCAGACAATAGATAAATCTTTAATTTAGCAAACCAATCACTTTTAACCATCAAAAATCGATTAAGCACAAACCATCTTGATCCTTCCATCAAATTTAATACAAGTAATAAAATGTTCAAAGCAAACGACTTATACCTGTTTGCACGAGCATTAAGCTGCACTTACATGAAAAATAGCTTTGTTGGAATTTCTACTTTCGACGCTGAATTTAGAGTAGAAGATCCTTCATTTGGTTTTAATAAAACGTACTTTAGGTTGCTGAACTTTAAGCCACTTCGAAATATTTCATCTTGTCTGATATATCAGTTAAAATCTTAGAAATCATTTCATATTAATGGCCAGTCATAAATATTACATCTGTGGCGACGCCCGGGCGGTGAAGCACCGATATTGATGTGCTGCATACGGCTGCAAGTTATTACTTTAAATATTGTAGATGTATCGTAAAATATGAGACGAAAACGTCATGTTACTAAATATGAGCGTTCAAATACAACTTTTTGTGGTTATGTTGTAAATTAAACTTTATCACTTTACAATAGGAATCTTTGATTGACGTAACCGTGTGATAATCATTTTTGGAATGTTTTTTTTATATTTTATCGAAGTTCTCTCACAGTTTTTTTATAGGACCACTGTATTTTATTTTTTTACGATACTTTCCCAAAAATGTACTGTTTCCGAGAAAAAAAAAATATTCCCATGAACAGATAGCGCCACGTGTCTTACTCGTCATGATTGAATTAAATAAACCCGAACTGATATCAAAATTCTAAATTAGCGAGGGAAGCCATGGTCAAAAATTAGTTAGTTAATAAAGTAACGAAGGCGCGATCGACTGCTGTACAACGTGTCGCGGGTTAGACTCCCGCACCCAACAAATATTTATGTGACCTACAAGTACTTGTTTCGGGTTTGGGTGTTTGTGTAAGTGAGTTTCTATGTTTGTAAACACATCCACGACACAGACAAAAATCCCAGTGTGGGGCAAAAAAAAAAAAACTTGCGTTTTCTACCACAAAAAAAAACAATACGACTCGCCATTAAACAGCAACGAAAATAGAAATCTATTTACCGATACAAAACAGATTTTCCCATACACCCAAAATTCGTACGTTGATTTTATTTCCTGCGTTCTAGAATATTCGATAAGAGGGAAACGCGAGGACGTGGGCTGTCACGTACCAGGAAGAGCCAACCTTGTTATGATAATAACTGGTGTACCTACCTACCGGCGGACGTGACATGTACACCAATGGATGAAGGATGTATTACCCTTTAATGTTTACTACAGTTAACAAATGATTTACGGCTGAGATATTTTAGAAGAAACTTGTCTGTTTTCTTTTGTTCGGCTGGTTGTCATACTTCTTCTTAAACTTAACCTGCTATTAATATAAAACAAATTATTAATACTAGTTTGGTTTGGTTTTTGAAAATGTATAGTTATTTTAATACTCAGTAATTATTTAAAAAAAGATGCTCATTAAGTACAAGGTTGGCTTTGTTGATTTATTTATATAAACACAAATATAATCGTATAAATGATAGTGATCAAATACGTTCAAAAATATTATCTTAATCTATATCCTATAACCATTGTTCAACAGTGAATATTTTTGAACTGAAGTTACATGATCTCTAGACAACTTAGTACTAATCACGTTGAAATTCCCTGAACAACCGTTCAATAACATTTTTTGTTAAATTCAATAAAAACTACTCGAACAGAAAACAATTAACTTTCATTGAAGTCGGCTTGCTTTCTTTCAAACAGAATTTTAAATAACTAATTCTATTTTCAAAAAGGTTATTTTTTTATTAGATTGTAGTTGGAGTTCTTCTCCGTTTTACCAATTCTTTATTGGTGGCAAGTCTGGAATACTGATTGGATGTTCTTGTTGAGAAAATAAAATAATTAAACTGTGGTCTGTGTACTTTCTTAGTTTATTTATAGAATTTTGAGTCTTTATCTGTCTACGCTAATATTATAAAGAGGAAAGACTTGTATTTTTGTGTGTATGTTGGAGTTAATAAACTCAAAAACGAGTGTGCCGATTTCAATTTTTTTTTTCATCTTTAGAAAGCTACATTCAACCTGAGCAACATAGGCCACATATCATGTCCACCCGTGCAAAACCGGGACGGGTCACTAGCGTTGAGTGAAGTTAAAAACCTTTAAGATAAAATGTAAGCCATGTTACAGACATCCTTTCTACGAAGACGGTACAAAAAATGCGAATTTTGAGAAGAATGTTTGGGACTATGTACACTAAATGCATCTCTAGAGTGGAAGCTAAATAACACGTATAATGCAGCATACAATGATGATAATTCAACGCCTAACAACAACACCTACTTATGACCACAGGTGGCCTAGGCGCTGACCTAGTTTCACGCGTTAAACATTTAAAAGTTGGCTAAATATCTCAACGTAAAAGTTGTTCTAACTGCGCTTAAAGTACTTCAAATCCTAAACCAGCAAATAAATAGCTTCAATGGACCTCCCTATATGTGTCCGGAGACTTATAAATACACAAATACACGCCGCATTATGTGGCTTGGCTCATGATAAAATTGTGTATGTATACTTAAATATATCTTGTACATGTTCGTACCAGATTTTGTGACGGATTAGGGTTACCGATATCAGTTTAGAGGGATGAGTATTTATAACCTATAAATACTCATCCCTCTTTTACTCTTCCCTCAGTTAATTTTGAGATAATTGATATGAAAGTTGAAATGGTTGTATTGATCTATATTATGTGGGGCATCTCGGTAAGTTAATTATTCGTATCTTTATAAATCATGCAGTTAGAGTTTATGTTGGCATCTTTGATTTATTATTGAAATTAATTTGAGTGGGCGTCGACCTCATATAAACAAAGAAAGGCGTTAATGATGAGGTCATGAGAAAAGGGCGTAAAGTTTAAATATGAATTTGAAACATAACGTGACCTTTCCAACTTTTAATTTTGTCATAAACATATTTATTTAATACGATGGTGGTGGTTATGATGGTCGTGACCCGCATTCTGGTAAAACCATGTTAATGAGGCCAAGGTCAAACCAAATTTAAATTAGCATGTTCGTATATAATGTGCAATTTTAGCACAAGGACCACACTAACGGCAAATGCCGTTGATTATTGGGTTAATGGACGGCCATATGAACATTTAAAGATTAATATTGCAATAATCAACGGGAAATGCCGTTTGGTTGACTTGGCTAATGATTGGTGTACAAACATTGTGTAATTGTAGAAGATGAACAATTAGAAAGAAGTATGTAAGGATCGTAGGAAGACTTTTTTTTTTAATAAATATTTTTTACTGTAAATATTTATAAATTTTATACATCCAAGTGACAAAGACTCTTGACTATGCGACAAAATTAACAAGGAAGGTTTTATGACGCCATATTGTGACGCCATGCTCGCTTTTATAAAAATTACTCGCGCTTGAATAAACAATAATCACGTTTAAACTACATTCACAACATACCTAATAAAGAAAATTAATATTTTATTATTAAAAAATAATTTGTACAAAGTATTTTTGATGTTCGAATGGAACAAATATTTGTATATAGGTAGATAGTTTTATTCATGTTACGTTAGTAATATATGTTTTTTGTTTTAATGTTCCGTCTTCGAAGTATCAGAATTTTAAAATGTTCAGTGTATAGTTGTATCAGAATTAAAACAAAACATTTAAAGCAACCTTTGATTCTATAACTTAAACCCAACTCCGTAAAGTCTAAATCACACTAACACATATAGTTACCAACATATAGCCCAAAATAGTTTAGTCGATCATCTATTCAAACTTTAAGCTCCGTATAATTCAAAATCATATCACGTGCCACTAACTCCACTTCGTGGTTACGCCGGAGTGCTACGCGACTGCTACGCCGTAGTCGCGTAGCTCTCGTAGCTCGGAAGTTACTACATAACTAATAAGATTATGTCCGTGTATTTATTACGAACAGTATCAGTTATTTTATATGCACTTTACTTTAGACTGGAAATTGTCTCATAATAACGCTGGATAAGTTTAGCTTGATAACCTGTACGTGTTCCTCAGAGTTTTGTCGTTTTAGGTTCCGTACCTTTAGAGGTACGGAATCTAGAACGACAAATCAATTTAAAAAGACAGAGACAAAACAATCCTGAGCGGATATTAGTATTAAACTAGCAGCAAAATTAAAACCCTTTATCAAAATAATAGACAACCCGTAACATATTGCTGTCCTTGTTCCCCTCCAAATATAAAATATACGGACGGACGCATTAGACCGCGATATTTTCGAGCAATAAATTATAAAAGTGATGTCTTTCGGGTAGACGCGGGCGTCATGGAAAAGGGGAGGTAGGGGCGAATAGGTCCGATTAGCTATTCGCCCCCCACCTCCCCTTTCCGGCAATATCCCAAGGAAGGAACTAGCCGGACTACGAACTACAGCTTCCTGTAGGCGAGCTGACGTGAGCGGTTTCTTTTAGTGGGGGCCATATTTTTCACATTTAGGCCCTTTGACGGAATTATGAAAATTGTTGGGGCCTTTGCTGAGAGTGTGAGCTGGAAGAAGTTTGTTACTTATATTAATTACTAGCTAAACACACTACACTATGCCAGTTAGTGCAGTACTCCCAAGTTCTAGTTATTGTTGGGACAGTTGCGATGCTAGTGTCCGAATCTATTCATTGACTCCCGTTCCTAACTTTGTAACTTCACTGAGTGTCAGCAAAACGTGTCTATGTGCGACTGAGCTCGCTTACGTATTACATCAAAGGAATTTCTAAATCCCATTTCATATTTTCTTTAAGAGTGTACCTGCAGGTTGTTATTATTTTCTAATAGAAAAAGAGTATTATCTGGTGATTAAACTGCTACGCTGCGTATCGCAAGTTCGATTCCCGCGCGGAGAAAATATTTTTATGATTTACAATTAGTTGTTTCGAGCCTGGGTGCTTGTCTATGTGACTTTAAATGTTTGTAAACGCATCCACGATACAAAAAACTCTTTAGTGTGGGGTCGTCATAGCACTTTAGTTACACCAGTTTATGTAATTCTAAAAGTACCCCAATATACCAAATTTTACCTTCCACTATTGTGGCAAGGTTGAAAATCTATTAAAGAAAGGAGATTGCTCTGCGCCCATACATTGTTCGCCCTGGAACCAAGAGCATCGGAAAATTATATTTTGTGTTGTCGATCATTAGTAAACTCCTATAAGATCTTATTTTTATAGCGGACTAGCTGCAGAATAGATATATTCCAAGAAAAGAATCAGATTTTGAGGTTATAATCGAACCATAACAACGAATATTAGGCATAGTTTTTCATAGCTTAAAGTGATTTTTAAGAAACTGAAAAGCAATATCATAATATATTTAGCTATTTTAAGCACCTACCTAGATAATTGGGTAGGCACCTATGTCTAGGTTCTCCTTTGAGCGGTACACAGTTCCGAAAATCACATCCCAGTAAGTCATTTTTTAAAGCAATCAGAGTCCGTTAAAATAGCCAAGTCGTAATATGCAATATAGTCCCAAAAGTCTCCAAAACACACCGATACAAACAATAACAAACAGCAAGCGACGCTATTGTAATCATCAGTAGACTGACAGTGACAAGTGACTAGGGATGCCGATCTGAGATCGATTAATCAAAGAATCGATTTTTCTGGTCATATAATCGATTTTTTGATCGAAAAAAATCTGATTTTACTGATAAGAGATTATCTTTCTTATTTTTCATAGACTGGATAATATTTACATTATAATGTAAACTTGAAAAATAAATTATAAATCGATCTTTTAGACCACGATTTTTTTGTAAATCGATACATCGGCTTACGATTCGCATCAATTACAGTCAATTGGGCATCCCTATGGCGGCCATTAATGTTATTAGTCGCGTTGAATACTTTTTATTGTTCATTTTGGCATACAGCTAGTCCGTGTTACAAAAGTATTTGCAACTAATATAATAAAATAGACAGTTAATTATCGTGTATTTCAAAACATTTTGTGGCATAGGGCCATTTCGGACATTGTCCTTTTACAGTTTACTGACGTCTATACATTAGTAAGTTGATAATAGTAATAAAATTTGATAATACTCCGTGTAGTATTTAATTAGAAATTCGATAGTTAGAACAAGACGTTTAACAAATGAAATGAAAGATTCAACTTTGCCGAGCAACACTGCGATAGCTTAGTTGGTTAAGTGTCTGGAGTACTTATCGAGAAGGACGTAAATTCGAGTTCTGCTCGCAGTCCAATTTTTCTTTCCTTAAAAAAAATGACCTTAACGGGATAGCTATTTCGGTAAAAAACGTGCACTTATCCGTATAAATATCTCCTATACACAAATTAATGCAAAACATTGATTAATCAGCATAGTGTTATGTATATCTGACATGTGTTGACATCCTCATTGACCTAAATGTTAGTTTGAACACGCTTGACTTTATTGCTCCTAGACACGATATTGTGATAGCATTAGTTAACAACAGATAATTTACGACTCAACAACCAATTAAATTAACTGAAACTATTGAAAATAAATAAGTCAAAACGAAATACTTTGTGTTTCTTCGTTTGCATGCTCCGCAATGGTCGCGTAAAAAACGGCAAAAGAAATTGATCTGATATATTATTATCGTTTTCCTTTTAAAAAAGCTGGTATAAAGATTCAGTAAACGACATTTTTATGCTATGATTTAATTTGATGATTCTGAAACAAATACACAATCGTATGTGGAACAGCTATGTTTAATAATAATTTTTTTTCCTCTACTAGTGTACTTGTTCCACAAATTCAAGGTTGCTCAAGGTTTCTTAGGTGGATAGAATTTGCAACCAAGTCATTTGCCAGATAACTAAAGTTAACAATATTGCGCGTAGAATTAGCATGCAAGTGAAAGTAGGACACATGTGTTCTTTGGAATAGAGACCGCCTTTTGGTAATCGTAGTGTGGGACGCCCTGTGGCAAGATGGATCGAACACAGCTACACAAAAAAAAAATTTTTGACCTGGAGGTCTCACTATGTGTACTACATGTTTTTGGGGTCGCTGAATCCGAATCTGGGGTCAGTTTTATTCTAGCACATCTGGGTTCGGCCATAACCTCAAAATATACACTCAAATTTGCTACATTTGGTTAAACTGCTAACCGTATGTATGGCTTTAAAACCTAGCAGTAGATGGATGCGTAGCGTCCAGGACCGGTATGGGTGGCGTTCTTGGAGGCTTACGTCCAGCGGTGGACGGCAATTGGTTGGAGAAAGTGCATTTATTACGCACTGAATATTTTTAGCCCTTTGCTACCTTTGTCTATCTATATCTATACCTTCAGCTAACCATGCCTATCTTCCACAGGCGGTGACGCGGCGCTCGCGTCAGTCGACGTCGGCACAATGGTCACGATCATTTCGCGGCGGACCGTCTCCGCATGACGACGTCGATGTTGACGATGTGTTTTTCACGCCGCCGACGTCAACCACGCCTCTACAGCATCATGAAGACGCTGAAAATGTTGACGGATCTAAGGGGTGAGTAAAATTGATTTAGTCCAGGATAAATTTAATCAATGAGGAGTGGTGGCCCAGTGGTATCGGATCAGACTTACGAGTTGTAGGTCGTGGGTTATTTTTTTTAATTTAATGATAGGTTCGCGTTTGACCACTATCTAGCCTGATGATAAGCGAAGATCTGGTCGACGGTGAAGCACGCTTGCCTAGTAGTAACCTATTCACTCTTGACTTGAAGACCCTAAGGTTATAGCTGTTGGGAAATACTGATGCCGGGCAGGGAATTCTACTCCAAATGAAACAAAACCGGCAGATTATGCTGCTAAAGCTCATATTTCATTCTTACGGAAAAGACCTCTTCTATAATAATGAAAACATAGACATTGTAGATAGTAATTCCTGAACTTCATAACCAAAGACGAAGCTGTTATAGCAGTATAAAGCCGCGATACGTAAACCACGTCAAGCTGTGAACTAAGTTTACTTAATAATCCTGTTTCGAACAGATCTACTCGTAGCTGAGCTGTGTTGCCAGCTCGACAGATTAATTACCTCGTTTAATAGAAGTGCAACGTGAGTAAACTTTATCGTGTAGGTTTTAAAGGTGTTTTTATGTTGTATTTGATACGCTCTACCGAAGAGGTCCACCGAATGGTATAACCGACATTCAATGATCGATTAACGAAAAATATGATTTAAAAATTCAACATATTTTTTTTATTTATTATGTAGGTATTGAAAACAGAAATACGAAATAATGTTTACTTGTGTTGGCCAGATTAAATCATCAAATGTGTCCTTCCACCCCACCTTGGCCGGACTCATTTATTGCATGTTGTCTTAAAAACGATTTTATTCCAATATATCGTGAAAATCATACATTTTAATTATTTTTAGCAGAATTTTAAACTTTACGTGAACTATCGTCCGGGCATGCAGTCATTGGCATTCGGGCGTAAGTTTTCTGTATTTTTCCACAGATTTCTTTGTGGATTAAACCGAGTCTAATTACAATTGGACTCTGTATTAATTGTTCCATCTTTTTAATAAAACTGATAGACCAAAACTTGAAACACTGATTATTCTAATTGATTAAAAATTACGCTTACTGAAAGTTGAGAAAAACGCAAAAAGCCCTCAGTTATTTGGTGCTTTCCATGATTCATTAGTATTTTTTCACAATATACCTATATATTTTGAGAAAAAGTTATACTACCAAAGTTGACCTTGTATTAGAAAAAATTCTACAAGATATAGAGATTCTTTAGAGGTATTAAGCATTCGGTTATTGTAATTAGTTTTATAGTTTTCTTTTTTTTTATCGTGGTAAAATCATGAAATGAGTCCTTCCACCCACTGTCAGACTTGACTGACTTAAATCCACGATATCCTTCATTAAGCCCACAGAAATCTTAATAATAAGGCAATAGAAGTCGCATAGACGCGTGACCTTGTCGCCGCGCATATGTATCGTAGGTCACAAGTGCACGAGGAGCGTTTGTTGCGGTTACTTGTGTTATTTGAGACGCGGAGAGGTAAACATGGTGTTTTGCAGCGTATTCAACTGCGGAAGTTCGTCCAAAACTTGTAACTTAACAAATAAAGGAAAAACATTTCATATGTAAGTACTTAATTTTTGAAATATTGTCGTTTTTAGTAAATATAAACAAATCAAATATTTTTACCACCGCTACAACGATTTAACACGAAAAAAGTTTTTTTTGTCAATTCAATAACCATCAATGCTTAAGCTTGTCCATGTCTACTATTACAACTGCTAAAAGCAGCAATGGAATTATAGTCATGCGGACTCATGCGCAATAAACAATTCTTGGTACAAGCCGCATGAGTTGGCCGCAATTTAGTGACGTGCCACTACTATTCTGTATCGATAAATTAATTACGTTCAGTTTGATTCTTAGTTTTACCAAATTGGAAAACATTATGGTTTTATGTTAAATGTTTAAATATGAGATGTATTTTCAGTTTTCAAAATCAAAATAATGTAGAAGTCCCATACTTTTTCATTTTTACAAATTATTTGCTTAATAATTGTTCAATGTGACCCATATTAGGTATGTATTTATATTTATTTAGAGTATATAATTAATATTCTTACATATTTATGTATTGTTATTTATATAAAACTTAAACAATTTCAATTATGTTATTTTAAAATTAGTTTAGTTTATTAAGTATTTGTAGTCCACACTACACCTACCTCCCCACTTTTATCTAAGTTCGTACATAGTCCGTCCTATTTGGTCATTGCTTTTTTTTCCATAAGGTGAAGTATTGGAGAGCCTTTGAGATTTAACTATATTATAAACTAAATGTATCTACTTACACTTATTGTTTTATTGAATCCCTTTCAATAAAATTAGTTATCTATTGTTGCTAGATTCCTTGGCGATTAACACTCAACGGAAAATTATAATTTATCGACATGAGCTCGTAGTAGTTTGCACTTGCATTGCACTATTCCTACGTGAGCGTGAGCGCGCGATATTATTTTCTGCTTTTCGCACACGTTTTTTATTGGCTGCAGGAGTCACGTGACCTGAGATTATACGTTTTTAGAAAATGTTGCGTAATGTCATCGCAAAAAGGTTTGGTTTTGTTGCAGCAATGCAAAGTGCATATGTAGGCGTTATTGTGTATCTATTGTTTGTTTATGTGGTGGTAGCTGTGACCCGGCGACACTCGTCCCGCTATAAAATGTAGTACTATAGCATTTCTATTACCTTATTATTAAGATTTCTGTGATTAAGCCCTTTAAGTACCGGGGTCACGGTAAATCATAAGTCCCGCGACAATTAGTTTTATAGTTAGAGAATTTAATTTAATTGCAACCTCTAAGCATTTGTTGCCAATAAGAATACGAAGAGTGATCATAACTATAAAAAATATCTCAGAGGTAAAATTCATGGAAATTACCTTCTTTCTTCTTCCAGTATATAAAATAAAATAAATAACGCAAAGCTCATTGACTGCTTAATTTTTTTCTGCTTACAAATATTAATGGTCGGATAAAATCGATAGTCTAATGTTTCGTGACACTTCAATCTTCGAAGCTTTTCAGTTGTCGTTGAACTTTTAAAATTCTTAGTTTTTAATTCACGCTGATCATAATTTATTGTTTTACAAAGTCAACGATACTATAAAAAAAAAAGTTCAATGACTTCATCAGTTTTGAAAAGTATAATCAATTTTCTATTTTAATTTGTGGAGTAATTAAAAAGGCCCACAAAGCGTTTCAGATTTTAATTGCCTCAAAATCGACGACCAACTTGAATCACACATCTGTTATACAGGGTGCCTCGTGAAGTGTGGATCAAACTGAAAAGGGGCATGGAAGAAGTCACTTCCAATCTTTTAACCTCTGAGACATACGGTGCTATTTTTACGGTTCAAAAGTTATGAACACTTTTCGTGATCAGATTGGCAACCAATGTATTGGAATTGCAAATTGATTAAAATCTCTAACTTTAATACAAGTTAGGTTCTCGAATAGAGACCATGCACCGGCAAGCACAGCGTAGGACGTCCACCCACACGGTGGACAGACGATCTTATGAAGACCACATAATCACGATGGATGCAAGTCGATTCCAACCGGTCCTTTTGGAAGTTTATAGGGGAGGCCGAAGTTCAACAGTGGACGTCTTACGGCTGATATGATGATGATGGTATAGAATTATACGTATGTCAGCATAGTCCGAAGATTTAATCTCCGATCACAGACCCTTGTCACAAAGATTTGGGACTGATACCCACGACATGTACGGTAAGCTGTAGGGAAAACTCACCCCCTTTATTATTGAAATCATTACCAAAGGGGTTGAGTTTTCTCTGAAGCAAGTAGGCATGTGGGAAGAGACCTCTGTTTTTTATTTTTTTTACAACATATTTATTATGTGACTAAAAAGAGTTTGTTTTTTTTTCTGATTGAAAGTTTTTTTTACTTACATCTCATGACAGAGGATGCTCCCTGCAGGTCACCTCTCTGGATGAGGGAGGGGACTGGTATCCCCCACACGGGCCCAGTGCGTGTTGGTAGATTTCACATGTGATAAGAGAGAGATAGACGAACGTATTTAAAGACTACGGTTAAAAAATCATAAATTTATTACTGGTAACACATTGGTCGAAAACTTTTGTCTTGAGGGACTGAGGTTTTCTAGACGAGAAAGCGTTACGCAATTTCCCGAACGCTGCCCAGCACACTATTTTTTCTTGTAGCAAACCAGAATTTTGTGACATCTTAAAACTTAATTATATTATATAAACAATATTGCGAAAAGAGTGGGAAAATTGATAAGCCAGGTCATCAAGACGGGGGGACATTCGCTGGACGAGGTGTATATCACCTCGTCCAGCGAAAACGTATTTAAAAAATAATAATCTCCTAAATAATACTGATAGCAACTTGTAGCGCCAGTGAGATTTACTAATCTATTTAATTATCACATGGGCGCTTCAAGTTGCTGCTATTACATATTGGGCAGGCATTTGGTACCTCAAGGACTTTTTTTGGGACAAAAAATTACATATCTAAAAAAGTTTGGCTTGGTTCAATCCTGCTTCTTCTCAGCCAGGTATTCATTTCTGTGTTTAGGGATAATTGAATTAATGGACAAGTTTTCAGTGTGCCTCAAATACTTTCCCAAAAATTGCACGTACCTCTCCAGCCTTATTTGAATTTAGGCCACGCGAATGTTGATGATGATTTTTATCTTACTTTCTGATTCCAGGGCGAGATCCCCACTTGGTTCAAACAGCGTGGAGTACCGGAGACCAGAGCGGAGTGTGTCGTGGGGTGCGGGGGGAGCGCGCATCCACACTCCGATGCTGGAGCCCCTTGCTGACAACTCCAACAGGAGGCAGTTCGGGATGGGCGTTGTTGGTAGATTCTTTAGGTAAGGACTTTTTCACTGTCACTGTTTGCGAAGCAATAATTTTACGATAGCCCGTCCAAAAGGGACAGGCCTTTTGGACGGGAAAAGTAATTTTTCTCGACTTCATTCGAAAACCACACTGCAATTCCTGGAAGCTGTGGGTACTCGTCAGAAAAGAACCATGGCTCTTGGAACCCGGGTTTCTACCATATCGTCACCCAAAGTGAAACGAATCAAAATATTACAGAGGTTTCATTCAAGTATGTTCGAATAGGCATGTGAACAGCGTCAATAAATTGCAAATTTAATTAGTCCGTCAGTAAAGCCTTTGTCAAACTGATATTTGTAATGTATGGAATTGTTTGAATACAGTCACATAGAAAAGCGAGAGCGATCCGATAGCGTGACCGAACCGATGCGAAGACATAGACAGAGAAGTTTGACAAGGGCTTATGCCTTTGTCAAACAGACTGGCGAAAGCGAAGCGTTTCCAAAGCGATACCGAACTGAAGCGTCGTCCGATAGTTCTGTCACACTATCGGATCGCTTTCGCTGTTCTATGTGACTGGATTCAAACAATTCCATACATTACAAATAAAAACGTCACGCTTCGCATTCGCTTCACTTGTCTGTTTGACAAAGACTTTTTTAGACTTTTTTGATAAACGGATGGCGGATTAATTAGATTTTTTCTGTCAAATAACCTGTTGGTTAAAATTAAGGTATATCTGAATACCAGTATCTTACGCAGAGCAATAGAATATCTGACCTACATAATTGGAATCACATCCAGTGTTAAATTTAGGCCCGTTTGTGCCAAAATTCATTGACCTTAACCAGGTTTTACCCGGGATCTTCTAATACCTATACCTGCCATCGCCTGCCAACCCGTTACCAAAGGTTAGGGTTAAGTTAAATTCGCGTCGTTAATCGATTGATATTCGAACTCTGGAACTAATTATTGACAAAACAGATGGATTTTTTTAACCATTACAGTTTTAAGGACAGCGTCAGTGAATGATCCTTGACCATACAATATTAATGATTCTTTACAAGCCACAGCTTTATTTATTATTAAAAAATTCCGAGAGTACCCGTTGTTCCCCGAAGGTCTACGTCTAAATAAACGGCGACCATCTTTCTCTAGAACATTTTTATAACACGAGTCTGGGATTAGGATGAAAGTAACGAAGATTTATGTAACGCACAGATAGCTAGTTCAGCCAACCATGCTGGCAAATTGAGGACAATCCTTAGGTTGGTACAGAGGGATCCAGTTAATTTAGTGCTGATCCTTCCCGTCTAAATCAACGGATTTCTTTAACCAAATGTTGTAAATTATGAGGATTTGGTTTATTGTATCTCTTTTACTTTGTTGGGTCAGATATCTTGCTTCTCAAGAAGCTGTCAGCTACATATATCATACAATTTTAAATTTCTTATATATTTTTTTATCCCTTTAACTTCAAGTTGTTTATTAGTGTCATTTGTTAAAAGGATTTTTTACCACAATTTGTAAAATGCCAGAGGTACCAAATAACAAAAATGGTTAACATTCAGTAGGGGTTGGGTGGCACATATAGAATAATTTTATTGACAGAATTCCAAAAGCTACCTCCGGAAACATTATATACTGATTAAATTGAAAAGCAATAAAATGTATGACTATGAAGAAAAAAGTAAGAACTGACACTTCATTTATTGTAGTATTTCTCAGACAAATCGTCTATATTATCATGTTTTATACAACAACAGTAACAGGGATACTGACGGACTTACAGAAATGTCAAAATCATCCTCTTTTTCCAAGTCCCAACACGAAAGTCCCCTACAAAACCAAACGGATCGCAAAAACAACTTTTAATACATACAAAAAAAGAAGTTGGAAAACGTTCCGTTTTTAAGCTTTTTTGGTCGATAACGGCGGGGAAAACAAAGAGGCGGTCGACGGCGACGACCGGTATCGACCCATGGCGTAATTATTAAAGAGTTCCCACTGAGGGATGTTCTTGCAGTTTTTATTTCGGGCCTCATACTGTGCTCAGTAAATATACTGTCCGAATATTGATGTACAGTAGTCTTATTTTCTGAAATATAATTTATGTTTGCTTAGAAATTGTCAGTTCAGAATTGTGATGACAGTACCGAAGGGCGTTAGTTTTGTCTGAAGCTGACTGTACTGACACCCCAGAGGCGAGCAAGAATTTAATGTAACAATTACGTAAGATTCATGAAATCAATACACTCTGTTTGTAGACGAATAAAGGTGAATTTATTATTTTTATTATTTTTAATCATACGGTAAGCTTAAAAAAAAACAAAAAGCTGTTCTCTGGAAGTGTTAACAGCTACTCTCGATCAAGTTATCATTCCACTTAAATAAAATTCGTATATTAATTTGATCTGTGATAAATAATTTGTTTTGTCGGAAATTGCAATACAATTAATTATTGAAACGCATGCGACGCGCATCGTAAAGTCATTTTTAAGGAAAGAGAAGTTCCGCGGATTTGAAACCGCGTTTTCTGGATACTCCAGATACTTTACCAATTAGGCTACCGCAACTCCACAGTCTGAAGCTGAATCTTGCATTCCCTCGTTTGAACCTTTTTCGGAAGCGTGGCGCCATCTCTTGAATTAGTTTCGAACTACTTGGTGGCTGGTTTTCCAGGTAGTTACTATTTATTTTCTTTTGTATTTATGTTATTTTATTCTTACTTATACTTACACAATCATTTATTTGTATATAATTATGTATTTGTTATTGATTTATTTATAATCATTTAATATATGTCGTATTTTTGTTTTTTCTTTAATATATATTTTTAATATTATTTTTTCAAAGTCTGCCAACCAGCTTCAATTTAATTTGTTCTCATTTTCTCATCATAGCATATTCATCCACTATAATGTATCTGCCGTGGTTAACTATTATTGGCTACTCAAGTACTGCTGTTTTTTTTTAAATATCGTTTTAGCTGTTTACCAAAACATCATAAACAATACTTCACTGAATCACAAACAAGGAAAATTCTAATGAATCTTACTTGAAAGTAAGTAACAAAGAGAGATTAAAAAATAATATCTACTGTAATTGTACGGCGTCGTTTTCGCTCATAATGCACCTGAGCCTCGAATATATCACGGTGTTTACGCCAAGTCACACTTTAAAGTTGTTGTAATGGCTTTTTGAATTAATATTTACTTCGTGGACGGCCACGGTAATTTGTGGTTAAATGCATTATACCAATTTTTCTTCGTAAACGCTTTAAAGCATAAATTGCAATTGTTTTTGCAGCCAGGATTTGTTTTTTTATGTCCAGAGTTTGTTATGCTACGTTTTCACAAGGTGTATTTCCTTTTTTTTATTTTTGCCCCACACTAGGAATTTCTCCTGTATCGTGGGTGCGTTTACAAACATAGAAACTCACATACACAAACACCCAGAGCCGGAATAACAACTTGCTTCCGTGTGGGAATCGAACCTGCGACACATAGCGCAGGAGTCCAATTTCTCAGCCACTGCGCCAAACGTGCCAAGTATTGCTGCACAATTGACATGCTGATAACTATGAAACCCATAATATTTTGGGAACAGATAGATATGATGAAATGACGAATACAAAGTAACATTGTGATAAAATCGGAATAATAATGTTAGTAGGTAAAACTGCGAAAAGCTAGAAGCAACAGTCGTAAGCAATTGAAAAGCGCCTAGGCAATAAGTTCGGCGAAGACCCAGAGAATATATTTAGCTGCTTCGAATTCCGCAACAAAATTAGAATAATAATAGTCGAAAATTCGTAGACATGACGTACCTACCAACCAGCGTTGCCAGATGTCCCGATTTTGCCGGGACGTCCCGACTTTTCAATCACAATTAAATGTCCCACGCGGGACAGGCTTTTTTTTTTTTTTTTTATCGTGGTAAAATCATCAAATGAGTCCTCCCACCCAGGGCAGGGCGGGAGGGACTGTCAGACTTGTACTGACTAAAATCCACGGTGTCCTTCAATAGCCCTCTACGTACCGGGGTCACGGTAATCCCTTGGTCCCGCGATCCCGGCAGGCTTTGGCCCTCAACAGGCCCCGTCACTATGCTGACACTCTTTGAGGCGCGCGTGGAACACAACGCGCCGTCGACCCGGGCATGGTCCATGGTCGGACAGCGAGTCGCCCATTACTCGCTGCCCGCATGCCCGCGCCTACGGTGGCCGGAGATCGTCTGGCGACGTCCGACGCCGTGGGCGTCTACCACTGCGGCTGGGGTGGAGGGAGGACGCTGTCCTCTCCCTCAGGCGGCCCGCCTCCTCCTTCACGAGCATGACTGCTTCGCAGAAGGAGGCGACCGCTTCCCACTCCGTCTCGCCCCGCAGCATGGCCTCGACCAATGCCGGGCGCGAGAGGTCTCCGCCTATCGCCGTCGTGAGGACACGGCGGTGCTCTGCCCAAGCGGGGCAGTCCTGCACCGTATGCTCCACCGTGTCCTCCGGACGATCCTCGCAGTGGTGACACCCAGGCGTTTCTTCCCTCCCTATCAGACACAGGAACCTCCCGAAACTTCCGTGTCCGGTGAGGACCTGCGTCATGCGGTAGGTCAGGACGCCGTGACGCCTATCCAGCCACTCCTCAAAGAGGGGTCTTACCGCCGCGATTGCGGCGTGCCCGGACCTCGGTTGCGACAGTCGCTCCCTCCATACTGCCCTGAGATCACGCCGGAGCTCTTCCCGCCGCGCCTCGACTTGTCGAGGCAGCGGGGATTCGCCCCGACGCTGCGCCTCCACGCGCCATTCATAGACGCGCTGGAGGGCAGTCGCCTCCAGATCCCAGGGCAGACGCGGGACAGGCTTAGTTTTTTTTTGGGGGTGATTTAGATTTACGTTTTTATTTTTCTAAAGACTATAGGAAGTCTGATTTAAAATAACACATTTTTATTAAAATACCTTTAAATTGCTATTTTTGTTATCTATTGCCACGTAAACGTAATTTAAACCCAAATAAAAAGACAAATATTTAAAAACCTCTAATTATTTCAGTTTTTTTTACTATGTCCCGCTATCAGTGTAAGAATCCCGCTTTTTTCACTCAAAAAGTTTCAAAATCACGATTTGGCAAAAAAAACATATCTGGCAACGCTGCTAACAACAAACGTTATGCCCGCATGATGAAACTGAGCACAAAGTGACCTGTGTCTCATCACTCAATGGGAATGTAAAAGATTGATAATGTTATTATAGTAAATGCGACGATCTTCAACAAAAAGAGCAATCACATTAACCTCCTTGATAAAAAAAAAAACTAACGTTCTATCTCACATTCCAGGCGTTCGCTCCGCAAGTCGGTAGCGCATCACGAAGAGGTGGCTCGGCAACTGGATGAGTTGACGGACTACCGCCCTTATTTCACGTGGTGGGTGAGTACAGTGCAGACCCTGGTGCTGCTGCTGTCACTCCTCTGCTACGGGTTTGGACCTGTCGGGTTCGGCAGGCATACGCATTCAGGACAGGTCTTGGTGAAGAGCTTGAGTTTACAACAGGTGGGTTCTGAGTTTCATGTTTTATTCACGATTTAGTAAATATGTCTACTTGTGTTTATTATTCGCCCTGGCTACATCAGGGTAGCAGTTTCTTATTTGCTGATTATGTATGCTTGTTTGATTTTTACATGTGATTGAATTTTAAAGTAAGTTTTTGAGTGTATCACTTACAAAGATAGTATAAGAATCCAGACGTTTCTCTTTATATTTACTGTTACTGCTGAGGTTTAGCGTCAATATCCGAAAAACTTGCTTGGTGTGAAATAAATACACATGAACTGAAAATATGAGTTCAACGATCGCGAATGTTATAGAACTTTTCGGTTGAGAAGCAAAACATGATCATTTAAGAGATGAATTCACGTGAATACGAATAAATAAGTAGGCATCTCCCTATTCAACCATACCAATGCTCATTTGCCAAGAAACCGAAAAAAATATCAAATATTCAGCCGTCTCTTACATTTTTTTCCATGATAAGAATGATCATTCACAGTTTCCAACACATTTCGTATTGATTGCCTACTTTATTTACACTTGAATAGGTAATTTTATGTGGCGTCACATATAAAACCTTTTTTTAGGGACTCCGTTCAAAATCGTGAAATGTTTATGATCTTTACGGAATTATGATGGTCCCAAGTGATTTAAAGAGTTCACAGGTCATGTGAAAAGATTTTCTTCACGGGTTTTATTAGCCATGGGTTTAAAAACTGTTACTGTCAGTATAATTTCATCAAATCTTACTTAAAGACAGTCATAGTTTCGCTGGCACTACAGTATATTTTATATTTTGTTAACCCTAAATTTCGTCACTACCAAACAGCCAAAGTGACTTCTGCTATACCTATACCGTAATGAAACTCGCGAAATTTTGGCCTAACAAAATATAGTTTCTTAAAAAGGACTACATTTTTATGAAGGTTATACAAAAAAACTTCTCATGGTGATGATATTATTTTCAAGTGCTGAAATTCATTGCAATCAATAATGAAAAGTTTCTTTTGAGTGTGTAAAATCAACAAATTAATCCTCCCGCCGTGTGTGCAGCTGAAGAGACTGTCAAACTTACTAACTTAAAACCATCCTATTCCTACGGTTGTCCTTTGCGTTCCGACCCATAGTACCTTAAATGAAAAGTCTAGAATAAGAAAATAATCGTATAATCCCAAGCTATACAAATATCTACATCCGTTTCAGTCACGTGCGTCTTTTGTTCCCTAAATTCCGTGTCTTTGTGTTAAGACTTAGCGGAACAAGATGGAGCTTTTAGACAATACATGTTCCCCCAGATTTCAGGTCTGAAAGTAGGTTGAACAATGGATAGCATTTATAGTTATTTGGATGATTTATTGAATTAATAACTTAGGTATTTAAAAATTTCGATATTACTTTGGGCTTTCAGAACTTTTAAATTAATTTGATTTGAAATAGTCAACAGTACTGTCACTAAATTAGTCAGGTTCATCAGTTTCTTTTTTCAACGTTATATATGTTACGGCTAAAGGTAGGTGTGAACCTAAACTTAAGATTAGCCGGCTAAACCTAGGTTTATCTTCGACGAAATGTTAATGTTAGTTTGTTCTATCTTTAGCCGGCTAAACTTAGGTGTAGCTGCAGGTCCTTGGCTAAAAATGTAGAAGGAAATGGAAAAGGAAACAATGTAATAATGTTTACTATTTTGACACGAAAACTTTATTAAAAAATAATCACTTTCATTACACATGAGCGAGCGAAGCGAGCTCGGGACTCGCTGGCACCCCGACTCGGACAATTTAGGTTAGAAGAGGATGGCGGGGTCTGAAAGACCCCGCCATCCTCTTCGTGGTTATTTTTTTTTTTAAACCACCCAGAAGTAGGAGCCCCGCGAAGCGGGGCTCCGTCGACATGCTGGGAAGCGTGGACGCCCCGCGAAAGCAAGACCATTCCATTTCCTTCTACATTTTTAGCCAAGGACCTGCAGCTACACCTAAGTTTAGCCGGCTAAAGATAGAACAAACTAACATTAACATTTCGTCGAAGATAAACCTAGGTTTAGCCGGCTAATCTTAAGTTTAGGTTCACACCTACCTTTAGCCGTAACATATACATAAATTAGTATTTAATAGCACTCAAAAATAATATATAATTTTACACAATAGATTTGGATCATTAGTTTTGATGATTATCTAACAAACAAATAACTTTTACCTCTTTATTTATTATTTACTAAACGAATTCGATATAAAATTAACAATTAGTAAGTTTTTGCCACAAAGGATGTACACACTCACTGTGACGTAAGGGAAGCGTCACAATTCACAAAGTAAGGGTATTAGTGAGCAGGCCCCGAATGTAGGTCACACGTTCTTTGTGAACCGAACCTTTTGTCTGCTTTTTGCTGCTTAGTGCAGTCTTTCATGATGCTATCTTTTAGTGACGAGTGACCGCAAAAGGTCCGTCTCGTGTAATTTTAGCTAATTGTACTTCTACTTGATCTTGTTTTCTATAAATAATGAGCTTGTAGTTGCATATTCGGGCATTTTCCTTTGTAATTTGTAATTACTTTAGAGGAATATTTGTGGGTAAGAAAGAAAGAAATGTTTATTTAGTAAAAACCACAACATATATGCAAGTTTTATTTTAATAATTTTTAATAATAGTATTTAATAATAGTAGTAATTAATAGATTTTGATTTTAATAAGAGAGATCTCTTATTGTATAATAAGAGAAAAATATTAAATCTAAACAAACAAAAAAAAAATGTGTTATGACAAATATAAGATAATAATTGTGTACCCCACAGCGCTAAACAGCGCAGCGCTAAACAACATAAGGCAACATTTTTCATGTCAACTAGATTTCGAGGTTTTAAATGTTTTTTAGACGTAAAGATTATATTATAGTACCTTTTTTTTATCGTCGTAAAATCATCAAATGAGTCCTCCCACCCAGGGCAGAGCGGGAGGGACTGTCAGACTCATACTGACTAAAATCCACGGTGTCCTTCAATAGCCCTTTACGTTCCGGGGTCACGGTAATTCGTACAGTTCCGCGACCCCGGCAGGCTTTGGCCCTCTAGAGGGGGGCCCCGTCACTTTGCTGACACTCTTTGAGGCGCGCGTGGAATACAACGCGCCGTCGACCCGGGCGTGGTCCATAGTCGGACAGCGAGTTGCCCATTACTCGCCGCCCGCATGCCCGCGCCTATGGTGGCCGGAAATCGTCTGGCGACGTCCGACGCTGTGGGCGTCTACCACTGCGGCTGGGGTGGAGGGAGGACGCTGTCCTCTCCCTCATGCGGCTCGCCTCCTCCTTCAAGAGCATGACTGCTTCGCAGAAGGAGACGATCGCTTCCCATTCCGTCTCGCCCCGCAGCATGGCCTCGACCAATGCCGGGCGCGAGAGGTAGGTAAGGCCTATCGCCGTCGTGAGGACACGGCGGTGCTCTGCCCAAGCGGGGCAGTTCTGCACCGTATGCTCCACCGTGCCCTCTGGACGATCCTCGGAGTGGTGACACCCAGGCGTTTCTTCCCTCCCTATCAGACACAGGAACCTCCCGAAACTTCCGTGTCCGGTGAGGACCTGCGTCATGCGGTAGGTCAGGACGCCTTGACGCCTATCCAGCCACTCCTCAAAGAGGGGTCTTACCGCCGCGATTGCGGCGTGCCCGATATTTTAGTACCTTAGTATACTTTTACCATTTTCTGAGAAAATATGTATAAAAAAAAGGATTCGGCCAGATGTCTAGCCAATTTTTACTGCAAAGTAAACCGGATGGGATTAAATTTATTTTCATAGGCACAAACTTTCATCTCAGTTTAACCCCATTAGTTGATGAATTTATGAAATCCGTTGTGTTTGCACACTTACGTCATATAGGGAATGCTTGTGCTAAATATTAGTTATTTTCAGCGTTTTATGACGACATAATATATTTTGTAAACTTCGCAACATTCTTCATATGTCTCAACTTGTAGCGAAGTTAATACTCTCTTCATATATTTTATGTAGTCGTATCTGTCTAGTTGCTGAAAGTTGTAAGTTGTTTGGTATAATCAGCCAATTTTAATATCTTGTATATAGGTAAATAAAAGTCCTTTTAGGAAAGTTATGAGTTTTAATGACTCGTTTTAACGTCGAAAAACTTGTACCTAAAACCTGCGATAGAACTTTTTGGTTCTTACTTGGATATTGAAAATGTATTTCATCTATTGAGATTAAACAAACAAAATACAAATTAAAACAACGACTCTGGCGGTTGAGATTATGGCATGCTTAGTCAAATGTCTCGCGGATGGTGGCGCGTGTATCGGATCATTTAGTTCCCTTCAAAATGGCTAACCTGAATAGTGCTGATACATGTGTCATGTTCGTGAACGAGCGCTGTCGGTTGGTTTTAACTTGCTACGTCGTTCAATAATATACCATCCCAAGATGAATGATGTAACAAAGGTTTTGTAATAATATTGGCGATAAAAAAGAGTGTCTATGGAGTTTCTTGTCCATTCTTCTCAATAGAAATCTACGCTTTGGAATGTGCACCTACCGTGCTTTCACAGTTATTCTGTTTTGTGACTGTAACTTACCGCCGCGATTGCGGCGTGCCCGGGGACTGTAGCACCATAACTATTTTTTGAGCCATTATAAGAATTTGTATTTTTTGTCTTTTGACAATCCAAAAGTGCCTGTAATTGAATCTAGCTTCTACAACGGCGAGGATAAAACTATGAGAGGAAATGTCTTAGTACCATAACTTTTAAGACATGTGACATCTAGAAACCTACACTGGGTGCGCGTGGTGGATTACAGACCACTTCCTAGAACGTTGTTCGACTTTATGGCCCGCCTACATTGATTTCCCTTTTTACATTGTTTTAGGTTACGATGGGACTGACACGCGCTGTGCGTCATAAAAGTCCCTAAAAATTAATAGAAATGAAAAAAAGAGCACTTCCTCTCACAGAAAGAAGGCCAGTTTCCCAGCAGTGGGTATATTATGCTAATTTTGCTATTAAAACAATTCCCCAATTCTTTTCCAGGTCGAATGGGAAGAGCCGGCGTCATTTTGGCTGGGTCCTCGCGCGGCTGATTTAATCCACTTAGGGGCAAAATTCGCACCGTGCATGCGGAGGGACGCAAGAATAGCGAGGGCGATAGCAGCATCAGCGAGGAGAGAACGGGACACAGCGTGTTGCATACGGAATGACGATTCTGGATGTGTGCAGTCCTCTAAGGCTGATTGTTCGGTGGGTATTATTTTCTCCTGGACAAGTGAAGCAAGTGAAGCGGTTGTAACTTTGAAGGATATCATCGAGGAATGAGGTTATATGAGAACATTGGGGATTTAAAGAAAATGTAGTGGCAAATAAATATTCTGATGTGGTTTATTTTAATAGATAGAGTAATTCAAGAGGAAAGTTTATATGCATATAACATGCCTAATATAGTAAAAATTGCACCCGTGCGGAGCCGGGACGGGTACTGTAACTGGAAATCCAAGGTCAAAGGTCCCCTAGGAACTCCACTAATATTTTCGGGGGTTAATATTTTTGCCCGTTAAGCTATAGTCTCCTGTAAAATACATTTGGTTGCTGAGATAGAAATATACAATTCCCACTGCATTAAATATCTGTCATTTACTATGTTGTAAGTAATGTCCAATTTTTGTGCATGCTTACGTTTAGATAAGAGGATTAATATCAAAGGTAAGTTTTTGCGTATTCTACGATAGTTCTAAATTAAATCACTTATTAGGCAATAGCTGGAGAGCTCAGCAAATTTTTGCGAAAGTGCTTGAGGCACTCTAAAAACTTGCGTCTTCAATTATTTTAGACAGAAATGCAGACCTGCTTGAGAGTGGTATTGAACGAATAAGTATAAAAAAATATTATTAAAAAAGAATCAAACTGGGCTCCGGCGCAGGTATATAATACGTGATTATGGCACTTGCAACAATTACTGTACTGGTCGGATTGGATATGAACTCAGCATGTTTAAAATTGTAGTGATAGTCAATAAGTCTTCAAAACGCTTCTTGCTCCATGGGTCACCCCTAGTCGTGGGCGAAGCATAAGTTTGTCAACCGTGAACTTTGTTTTGGCTACCTTTCAGAGCACCATTTCAACATGGAAGAAATGGTCGTCGGGAGAGTCGGGGCCTGGAGGTCGGATATCAGGGTCCGTTTGCGGATTAGATCCCAAGTAAGTGTAATTATTTATAACCTATTGTGATCAAAAATAGCAGCTCAAAATTTAGGACTCATAATTATTAGTAGTAATTTTATCCGCGGAGCTAGGCAATTGGGCTTATCCCGGTTGTAAATGCCCTTTTGTCCCATTTTTTTAACACCTTGTAGCTGATTTACGTGGCAGCCCAAATTAGAAGTAATTTTCCATGGTTTTTTTCAAATGAACGACTACTATGATGATTATAGTCGTGAAACAACCAAAGCTCATAATGTTAAGCATAATCACTTAAATAAAGACACCACAACCTGAATTCACAAATGCAGTTTCGTATACCTTAGATTTGATAGTCTTATAACTGTCTCAATTCCTTCCAGGTTCTGCGAAGCACCGCGTTCGATAGCACCACATGAATGGCCAGATGACATCACAAAATGGCCGATCTGCCGCAAATCAGTTTTAGACGGATCTGCGGCAGCTGGTCGAGCAGGCCATGCTGCGGAGCATATGGCTTGCGAGGTCATAGGCCACCCCTGCTGCATAGGAGTCCATGGTCAATGCGTGATCACCACTAGAGAACACTGTGACTTCGTCAAGGGTTATTTCCATGAAGAAGCGTCATTATGTTCACAGGTGAGTTGAAGTAGAATCTTTATTATTTGTTGGTTATGTTCCTTTAATCCGCATAAACGACGCGTCTTCAATTTATATGGTCTTCTGCTAGTCTGATTCAGACTGACCTTAGACTTGTATCCTTTACGTCACATAATTATTAAACATGAGAAAATAAATGTCGTGTTCTGTACCTACTTAATTGAATTATAGTTGTTGTTATATAAATGAATAAGACAGTCCTATTTTGCGTATTATGCTCAAGTTTTTGGGACTCCTCGAATTGCATATGTTCTTCAATATCTGTGTTCAATTACAGGTGTCTTGTCTTGACGACGTCTGCGGCATGCTACCGTTCATGCGGCGACGTCGACCAGACCAGCTGTACCGTGCATGGACGTCTTTATTCGTCCATGCCGGTCTTCTGCACCTGGCTGCCACGCTAGCGCTGCAGTGGCTCTTCATGAGGGACCTGGAGAAGATGGCCGGGCCAGTTAGGATAGCTGTCATATATTTAGGAAGTGGGGTCGCCGGGAATATGGCTTCAGCCATATTTGAACCTTATAGGGCGGAGGTAAGTTAACACATCGTTTGATTTTTGGTCAGATTCTTTACACTTGTTTCGAGGACAAAGTACTCAAAAAATTGTCATATGTTCCAGGTTGGACCAGCTGGATCACATTTTGGTCTTCTAGCGTGTCTGATAGTAGAAGTGATAGGCGCGTGGCCGCTACTGAGGCATCCAAAACGGGCAATTTTAAAATTAGTCGGAATCGCGTTCGCGTTGTTCCTCCTGGGTTTTCTACCCTGGATCGATAACTTCGCGCACGTCTTCGGCTTCGTGTTTGGATTCTTACTCGCGTACGCGCTGCTGCCGTTCATAACCTTCGGGCCCTACGAGAGGCGAAGAAAGATCGCGTTAGTCTGGGTGTGCATGGTGTCGGCGGGTGGGATGCTGTGCGCGCTGGTCGCGTTGTTCTACGCGGCGCCCGCGTACGAGTGCGCGGCGTGCGCGTACTTCACGTGCTTGCCGTTCGCGCCGGACATGTGCGCATCGCAGGACGTACGCGTACGCCAGCTGGACGGGGTATGACGGCGCGCGGCCCGGGCGCCCCCGCCGCCGCCGCCCCCCCGCCCCGCGCCCCGCGCCTGCTCGCGCCGCGCCGCCGCCTAGCGCCCCCCCCCCACGCCTGGCTGCCCGTACCTCACATCGTCACCTCGCTGTTACAGTTTACACTGCTGCAGAAACTCAATCTTTACTTATTGCATACTGGTGGCTAAACAAACCCTTCTCACTGCCAGTTAAAGTTATGACAACGAGATGCCATGAAAGGCAACAGTTTGGCCTCTAGCATGCAATAAGTGGCTGAAGGTTTAAAAAGACAGTTGCGCACACAAACTGACAAGAAAATGAACGGTTGTTGAAACCAAAATGTAAATTGACTCACCGATCTGAATGGACAGTATCTTTGTACATTACCTACCCGTTTTGAAAGTTGAGTTTCTGTGTATAGTGTGCTGTGTCGCTACTGCCCACTTGAACGAACGTGTCGGTATGAGTGAGCTCTAGTTACTATCTAGGCGATCTTTTAAGGTTTTATAATCGTCGAACTAGACTATTGTAAAGTGTATGCGATATTTCATCGATTATTTAATTTATCGATAGAGACGTATTGTTGCGTGTTAAGGTTTGTTGTTTTGTGGACTCATGATTTGTCCCAAATTTCAAGTGCGAACTCGAGGTCGAATTTATTTTTCCAGCATATTTTCGATGTTGTAATTTAAATCCTTGAATATTTAATTCTAAAATGTAATGTGTTAAGTCTGATTTCGTAAAATAATTGACATAGCGATGTTCATAATGTGAAATAAATTCGATCCAAAAATTGAATTTTAAATAAAAATAATTGTGCTAAATCCACGGATATAGAACTAACATTGCAGACGCGACTTACTGATGTAAATATTCTGTAAAATAAAATTATAAAGTTACGGTGGTAGGTGAGTCGTGCTAAGTGTGGTTACGTTTCGTCTACGTGAGTTTTACGGGAGCCTCGTTACGTCACATTGTCCATTATTAAGTCTGTATATAAACAAGTTATTTTCAGGTATGTACACAGAACTAATAATAATAACATTTCGCACACAATAAAATGTAAAGAAACAAATAGTCTTCTAATATTTTCTCTCTGCAAATGTGACCTAACGCGATCCCGTAACAGTGTCAAAATATACATAATTTAGTATATTACTAAATAATGTAAATATTATAACGTTAAAAACATATTTTTCATCTATTAAGTTCACCGTATATGAACGAATTCAGTCTATGTATAAGTATTCTAAAGGATTTTTGATTTCGTCAATTTATATAGCTGTTTCAAGTCTGCGTAGATTTATATTTATTTTATGTAATCTGCTAGTGATTATATATATGTACCATTTAAATTTAAGGATATTATTTTACTACAAACAGTTTAAGGGAGACTTTATCTTTCACTATCATACATACTTTACATGATTTATTACGAATTTACATTTAACACTAGTCACTATGTTAATTATAATATTTTTTAGTTAAAAATGTAAATATATAAATTAAATCAAGCGAAAGTGGTGATCATTGTAATTAAAAACAGTTATTTTGCTGAAGAATGTTAATCGAGATTTTGCGTGTGTGAGTGAGACCAATATTTTGTACAAATGGCACGAAATCATTGTAGATACTGAACTTAAACCGTCTTACTACAGAAAAGTTAAACATCCGTTGAGCAGTTATCTATCAAAAACTGTTAATTGCATAACGGCACTTGTCGTTGATCTAAGGGTCGTTTTGCAGTTAAACTTTTTAGACAGGGGTTCAACAGGTGTTTAACTTTTTGTAGTAAGACGGAAAGAGTTTTAGTGTCAAATTAATTTTACACGCCCAGATCAGTATTTTGAAATATCTTTACTTTGTAGGCATCTAAGTTAAGAACAAAAACAAAAATGACCTTTATCTGTTAACTGTCGCTGAATGATTACGTTTACAAAAGAAATACTTGCAGCAACATAATTTATCTTAATTATTTATTGTCGTTTTAACTCTCTGTTACAAATAGACATCATTTGGTGGACCAAGATGAACTAATCAATCAATAAGCTTTTAATCCTGAAGAAAGATTGTTACTTATAGCATTCGTCTGTAATGTAACGTTACAGAGGCGCCCGCCAAGAGCGTTACAAGACTTCTGTATTTTATTTTTATTTACAGCGTTCTTGAAGTATTTACTGCGTTTATTGTATAATATAAAAAAACGAAAAGGCGCTTTTAGTGTACGAACGAGAAATTAATTTAATATCTCAAATTAACTTCAAAGTTTACTTTATAAAAAGGGGAAGTCATAATAGATTGCTCCAGATTTGAGCATTATATAAATGAAGGCGGGAAACTGACGACCATCTTCTAATGATACAACTAGTAACAGTAAGGCGGGCCGCACACGTTACATTACACGCGCCCGTCAGTGAGGGAGGTACCTGTTATTGTCACAGTAATGATGTGTCTGTATGCTATTCTAACTCAAGTAATAATCTTAGATTTCAAAGTAAAAAAAGGAATGACGGTATCTACAGTCAAAACGCATAATAACTTGAGAAAGTACTGTAGTTGCATGAAGACACTCTTTTAAGTCAAAATACGACTCATTATAATAAGTTACAAAAAACTAATAAAAAAACTGATCTGTGTGTCATCTTTAAGCAAATTATTTTTACTCTTAAATTGCGCACATAATTTAGTTCCATGAATGTTTCCGTTCCGTGGCCAGAAGTGGCTCGTTTATGAAATTGACCTAATGGTACGTGTCAAGCAATTATTACCCTTATTCGCACTTGCTGGTGTGTCAAGGCTTATCATAACCGTTTGAAAGACGTTCAACGGTCGTTCATGATACATCATTTAAATGATCTTGTTACTTACATCTAGGTAGCCTCTCGTTTTCGTTTATACCAATGTTTCCCAAACAGTGGGGCAGATCTAAGAAGGGGTGTGAGCCAAGAGAGACTAGATTTAAAAAAGTAAACAGAAAAAAGCGAATTTGCCTGTCTGTTTTGTTTGTTAAACAGAAGAAACTCCTAGTATGGGGAAACTTTTATGTTTAATAAATAAAACAAACAAGAGGTGTGGTATTATAGCAGGAACTTGGGTGAGTTGCATAGAATAAAAGGTTGGGAACCACTGGTTTTTTGCCAGTATCATACCATGAGGTCTTATAGTTGTATTATTTTAATTTTACTTCTGTGTGGGAAAGAGAGCCAGCAGACATCCTGTATACAAAGAAGTGAAACTAAAGTTATGCGCCTTCAGAGATTTTGGTATCGGCCCGAAAGCCAGTTAAGAAATTTAACAGCAAAAAAATATTAAGTGCGAATGCCAAAGAAGAACAAGAGTTTTGTGAAATGGAAATTGATTAATTTTATTTTTATAGATAAATTACCTATTTAAGTGACAATTTATCTAATAATTGTTTGTAAAAGCTTTGTCAAATGAAATTGTTTACAATAGGGAATACCCATATTATTCAAATAACGCACAATTTTTTTATTATGTATTCTTTTCTTTTAGATTTACGTACATTACAGTACATTTGTATATTTTTTAATGCATGCATTTAAATGGACAAAAAAGTGGGAAATTCAGATAGAATTAAAACAACGCTATATGTCAGAAGAATTGTGACGTCAAAGTCTATAATAACCATGGACGATACAATATGAAACAATCTGGACTGAGCACTCTAACTCCACTTTCGAATCACCCGTTGAGCTCTTTAAATCGAGATACACGATAACCGATAAATGCTTGCACTGACTGGACCCACTTGATTGCCACTTTTTGAATGTGTGAAGTATTGGCACCTTTTTTGTAGATAATTCTGAGATCTAATATTTTAGTCCTAGGTAATTTTAGATAAAACTTACCATTTACGTGAAAACCGCTAAAAACTCACTTATCCTAACTTTGACCTTAATTTTTTTTTGTAAGTACTGGAATGTTTGGGAATTCTCTAATGTTGTTTTTTATTTTGTTTTGAATTACTTTACTCACTTTTGGCTGAATGCTTATTAATGTACTTTAAATGTCTGGATTGACCGGACTAACATGTATTGTGTATCATGAGGTTGCCTGACATTTCATAGTTTTTTTTTCTTTTTTTTACTAACAGATAAGTATGAAGAATACAGTTTTTATTATCATTCACTATTTTAAGTAACTTGATCTAATAATATTTGTAATATTACAATTATTTTTAATTCATTTGGTGCTGACCTGTTTAACTATAATATGTATGTCTTTCAAATCGAACTTACATATTTGTGATAAAGTGTTTGGTCACTCAATTAGATAGAGACAATAGTCTCGGTTATAGCTATCTCTGTCAGCACGTTTTATAGCATGAGTGCTCAGTCTTGGTTAAGTATGTAATAAGTCCATGCCATGTGTCACTTCCCAGAATTTGATTCTTACTACCAACACTCTTGAATGGTGTAATAATACAGGCTGTGAATTTTTTTTCAAAATCAGCGGGTTCGAATCCTGGCCAGGATTATTGAATTTTCTAAAATCCAATGATGCAGTTTTAGTTTTCGTCAAATTCGGCCTCGAGACTCTTTTTAGTATTTTTAGACATTCCTCATAGTTTCGGATATAGCCATCCACGCCCAGTTGTAAAATTCCTCCTGTATCTATATTTTTTTAGTCAAATGTTATTTTTTGGTGCTGGTTATTTTCATATAAATACTTATGTAAATTATGATTTCAAAAATGTAAAAAAAAAATACATGCATATTCCCTATTGTCTCTGAAAATTCCACATTTCAATAAATGTGCTTAATTGTTGGGCGGGGTCTGACCAAATCTTTTCTAAAAATACCAAAGACACTCGACAGCTACGTTACTATTTGTTTATTTTTAAGAATTCGGGAGTAAATTCGTAATTTTCTTAGGCACAAAAATAAACCCTAATTAACTGTGTAAGTAATTAAAAACTTTTAGCACGTTCTTTTAGCACAAAAACCATTGGAAAAGAAAGTCTGAAAAGCAGTATTGTTTCGTTCAAGATTATTCTGTTCAGCACAATTATTTTTTATCTATATTAAATCACTATAATACTTAGTTATGTAGGCACTTATTTACTTCTTATGAATTAATAATAAATATAATTTAGTGTACTTATAAAGTGTTGTTTGACGGTAAATTGGTTCTTGGGATGAATTTACGCTTTCATTGTAAATGTTTTACGTATGTATACCAAATTGAGCACTGCGAGTCATAAAGGGCTACTAAATAATGTTTTTATTTATTCAATTCGTGAACTTTCAACAATGTCATTAACAATTCCTCTAAAAATTGTAAAATAGTTACACGCACAAGCAGAATTGCTTGGCATAATCAAAGACCTATATCATGTACTATGCATTAGCTTGTTAAAATTGTCATGATCTCTAGAAAGAACGAAAAATAATTATAGAACCGTCTATCTCTTCCTTGTACATGTTTTTTTTTAACGTGGCAAAATCATCAAATGAGTTCTCCCACCCAGGGCAGCCCCCCTTGACTGTACAACATAGTTAATGTCTTTGGTAACGTTAAGGGATTTTAAACAATTTCATTTGACATCTGGCTAGGGACGATTCAGTACATGCAATCATTCTGCTTGTGACACTTGAAAAATTGCTAATGAATAAGTGAATCAATAGGAATATTAAAAGTAGCCGTTTGAGACCCGCAGGCATCTATAAAAAATGACGTAAGATATTTCATTTTAAGGTTCATATTACCGTGAAATGGCACATATTTTGCTCAGAAGTCTCCAATAAACGTGCAAAAAGCAATAAAAATCATATTTAATTGTCGAAAATGATTAACTAATGTGCATGAAATATGAAATGCATGGTAATTTATTTTAGAAAGTAACATTTCATTTGATAAAATCACTTGTAAAAATAAAAGTGGTACTTAAGTGATTTTAACAAATATAGAATATTTTTATACACAATCGAAAATTGATAATGCTCTGAAAGTAAGAAACGGTTTTGTGACAAATGTAAAAATAGTGTAAAACCGTTCAAATCTTGTAATAATTTCTAGCTTAGATACAGCCATTTCAAAATAATTTCATGAAATTATGCACATTTTTCTCATGAAACAGTTTTGTTAAATCGTAGATAAATAACGAAGATAAAATTAACGATACTACTGCAACTGCAAAAAGTCTATGTTAGATTATTTGGAGTTCAAATGTTACAGCAGTCGTATCGGTAACTTTAGAAATCGGTGATACCGTGGTCATATTATTGACATGGCTCTGAGCGCGGACACTTACAGATACTGGCTGAATTATCAGTTTTGGCAAGCACCTGCATAAAGTAGTCCACATTCGGAATCGTGTCCACAATTGCACCGCACCTTTATTTCACATAAATGAAAATTCATCGCAGCTATTATTGTTTAATCATAATGAAGTGTTGACTGTGTGTGTGAAACTTCTCGATTAATTTCTTTGATTAAAAAAAAAACTAACAGTGGACGTTATCTTAAAGTGCCCTTGTGCCTGGCGGCCCGGTGGACTATACTCAGAATAAGACAAAAAAACTACATACATAATTGTACATTGTGAACATACACCTAATTATTACTTGTACGTTAAGAATGGTAAAGTAATCTTATTGTAAACTAGTATTAATCGGACAAGAAACCTTATTATCATAATATTGATTTGTTTTATTTATGTGACAACAATTTCCTGTTTACACAACTAAACTAAATTGCCTGCAACTTAAGGAGTTTCCCCATGACGCGATGCGACGCAATTCGGCCGATTCCAACTAGAAGTGGAAATTATCCTTACCACTACGACATGCGCGGGCATGCGGGCAGCGAGTAATGGGCGACTCGCTGTCCGACCATGGACCAAGCCCGGGTCGACGGCGCTTTGTGTTCCACGCGCGCCTCAAAGAGTGTCAGCATAGTGACGGGGCCTGTAGAGGGCCAAAGCCTGCTGGGGTCGCGGGACCAAGGGATAACCGTGACCCCAGTACGTAAAGGGCTATTGCAGGACACCGTGGATTTTAGTCAGTACAAGTCTGACAGTTCCTCCCGCCCTGCCCTGGGTGGGAGGACTCATTTGATGATTTTACCAAGATAAAAAAAAAAACGCTACGACATACCTATGACATAAAACGTGCGGTTGTTTACGGGTACATGAAAAACAAAACACGCTCGCCACGACGACGTCAAGTCGTCAAGACGACTTGGCGCAGTGTTTGACCGATCGACTGCTGTACAGCGTGTCACGGGTTCGATCCCCGTACGGAACAAATATTTGTATGATCTGCAATTTGATGTTCCGGGCCTGGGTGTTTGTGTATGTGAGTTTCAGTTTCAGTTTGAGATGTTTGTAAACGCACCCACGATACAGGAAGAAATGTCTAGTGTGGGGCAACGTTTTTAAAAAAAAAATCACAGTCAATCGAATTGTATCATTTTGTCGTAGTAGCAAGGACGATTTTCATTTTTAAATCGCGTTATGGGGAAGCTCCCTTACTTGCGTTCGGTCTTGTAATAGAAAATGTGACCATGTCAAATTATCTATAACAAGACCCGATAATCAAACCTACACGGGGTTATTCTTTTATGTGGGCTAGCAGGAGGTAATCCGAATTTATAAGAGTGTTCATTCCATTTTGGTGGACAAGTTAAACTTGATAAAAATAATTGCCAAAATTGTGAACAAAAAAAAAACTGCTTTAGGTCCTTCAGAAAGTTTTTCCGTATTTTTTATGAATACGGATTTCCCCCTGTTTGCCAACTTAAAACAAACATCCTGTATACTACAGCAGGTCTCCATAATTTATTTTGAAGATAATTATGGGTATGAGGTCCGGTTTATAAAACGTAAAGCTTTTATTCCTCAAAATTCGTCCCCGAACACACTTGACCTGTAAAATTACCAAAATTAGGATCTACTTCGATTATGTCTAAGACGAGAGGCTTTTTTTTGGGATGGTTGAATCATTACATGCTTAAATCGTAACATGGCAGTGAAGGTCGAGAGATGTCGCCGCGCCTACCAACTCAGTGAGGACACGGTGGTGCACGGGTGACGGGGCAGACATCCTGGCTTATCCTCCTGTTAAAACACGAGAAGCTAGGACGCAGCAAGCTTATTTTAATGGAGCACGGTTGTCTCAATGGCAGAGCGATTGGCTTCTGCACAGCGTGTCACGTGTTCGATCCTCGCACGGAACATATATAATGATGTATGTGAATTTCAATGTTTGTAAATGCACCTACGACACTGATGAAATTCCTAGTGTGGGGCAACGTTTATTTGTTAAACGAGACGAGCTTAAGTCCCGACCACCCGCGGCCGTCCAATATTACATCGGAGGGGTGATGACTGGCAATTTTTTTTGTATCAGCCACCTGGTATACCAGCGATATCCTCAATGGGCAGATCTAAGTCGCTGTCGCCGAAATCGACTCGGATCATATATATTTATTTATTTTTAAAAGTACGTTTGTTGTGTTTCAAAGTGAGTGACTCGCATCAACTGATAGCACGTATACCTACTGATTATGGCACAATATCTACATAAGATCAAGCCTTCTCAAGCACTTTGTATATAAGAGTCCCGTGGCTCGTGCGAAAATAAAAGTCAGTCTTGATAACGGTGATAGATTTGTATCCGCTATAGATAAATAATGTAAGTTACTACGCAAAAGAAATACATACCAATAAAGTCTATACTGATATTATAAAGCTGAAGAGTTTTCTTGGTTGAACGCCCTAATCTCAGGAATACTGGTTAGAATTTATTTTTCGTGTTGGTTAGTCTATTTATCCGGGAATGCTACATGCTATATAACATCACACCAATGTCAAACTGCGAAACCACGGGGAACAGCTAAATAAAGACAATTGTTAAAAATAACGCAGTCTTAAGGTATTCGTTTAGGAAGACTTTGTTTAGTGTTAATGAAAACGAGCACAAGAATCGATAAAGACAATTTGTTGTCTGCCTACTTGCCTTTTTTTATCGCGGTAAAATCATCAAATGAGTCCTCCCACCCAGGGCAGAGCGGGAGGGACTGTCAGACTCGTACTGACTAAAATCCACGGTATCCTTCAATAGCCCTTTACGTTCCGGGGTCACGGTAATTCGTACAGTCCCGCGACCCCGGC
Organism: Agrotis puta; assembly: GCA_943136025.2. Lineage (NCBI taxonomy): Eukaryota > Metazoa > Arthropoda > Insecta > Lepidoptera > Noctuidae > Agrotis > Agrotis puta. Next base: position 11,767,441 of record OW964175.2, on the reverse strand, counting down.
AGGCTTTGGCCCTCTAGAGGGGTCCCCGTCACTCTTTGAGGCGCGTGGAATACAACGCGCTGTCGACCCCCGTGCCTACTTACCCTTAATCAGATTTTATGGTCAAAGAAAGTTACTGAAGAGATGTTATTCCGTGTATTTAAAATAAGAGTATTGTGGTTCGACTAAAGGGTTAGGTATATCAAAATCTGAAAACGTTGTTTTTTTTTCAGAGATCCCATTGTTGAACACTCGTGTTAAGCTGCATTTGCAGACTTTTGTTTAAAAAAAATAATCGTTATAGTTCCGCCGTGTTAAATGAAGGCGTGACAGATTTTCACGGTCGTCTGACAACTTCCTCTAACAAATACAAATAATACACGAACAAAAATAATTATCAGTTGAAAGGAAAACAAAGTCTCAAAATTATTGTTACTACACCACACCTTATAGTTAGGGAGCCAAGTCAAAATTTCGTCAGTGAGTTCAGTGTAGGTCTTTCAAAGGCGTCTCCTCGGGGCGTAACCACTCATCTCTGCCTTATGAAATCACGTCCACAATAATGGGACATAAGATCTGCAGAAGAAGAACTTAACTTATCAAACTAAAACGAAGAACTGACTGTATATGATTCAAATCTAGATCTCAAGATCTAATTCTCAACAGTAACTTAGATGATTTACAACCATGTACCTGTTTTTTGTCAGTCACAGTGAGCTGTTCCAATTTCTATTCATCATCATAAAACAGTCTTAAATCTCTTCATATTTACCGACCTTAAAAATCCCCAAGCTGCACATCACGTGTTTGTTTATAAGAAAAAATGACTAGTTTCATAACATGGGGTAACTTCTGTGACAATCGGGATGATGTATCAAAAATTCATTCAAGTATAGATAGTGCCAATCAGATAGCTTATCACAAAGAGGTCAAAGATGACAACGCAATAGATGCCATAGAGGTACTTGAAGTTAATCTTAACCCTGATACTGAACCAACTGAAGAAGTCAGGCTTACAGAGCACGAGGATATTTTGGAGCTTGATTGACACTGAAAGACTTGCCCCCCTGTCAGTGCCAATTGATTAGTAAACGAGTAGGTACTCAAATTATCCAGATATTATCTGCCTTGTTTATTTGAGGCGGTAAAATCATCAAATGAGTAGGTACTCCCACCCAGGGTGCAGCTAAGCGTCTGTTAGACACGTACTGACTAAAATTCACTGTGTTCCTTCAATTGCTATTTACGATCCAGGGTCATGTGTCCCATTTGGACAGTTCCACGACCCCGACAGGATTTTGGCAATCTATGGCGGCCCTATTAGATTGCTGGCAGCTCTTCGCAGGCACAAAAAGAGGTATGACGCGGATTAAAATACGCGAGGAGAAAAATCGCTTTGTGAAAATCCCCATCGCGGCTTTAGCCTAATAGATGTCACTTTTATGTACCTCTAGGGGTGTGATTTCTTTGGAGCTGTGTACGTCTTTCTACTTTGCTCAAATGTTTGCGTACAGCGCACACTTTTGTCTGGAGGCCCTGATATTAATTTTTTATAAGCTATACTTTCGCGTTGGTGACAGATGATTTTTGGAAGTTAAAAGTACTGCCAAAATTGAGGCAATCTCATGCAGATTGCGAGGCAAAAGTAGCTTAATTGTATTAACTAACTTAATCTTCAAGCTGTTGTAAATAGTTAATAGAATAAAATACCCCTGCCGCGGTGAATTCACCTCAGTCTGCAGTTTATCAGCCATTCTCGTACCTACAATATTTTTGTAGGAAAATATTTTTTGGTATAGTAGGACAAAGAAAATTTAACAATATTATGAAATCAATTTCACAACACACGGTGTAACAAACTTTTATGCGTAGACAAGTTCGACCGGTCTCGGGATGTCGGAAGTTGAAGATGTTAGCTTTGATACTGTGGAAATGCATTAAAACCCCATGCACTAGGATGACCGCCTTATTTCAAGACATCACACAGATAATTATGTCAAATGTCAGATTGAATGTTTAAAGACGATAAGATTGCTTTATCTTCTAAAATTTCAGACACTGAGATTTTATTTATTTTTGTCACGTGCCTTAAGGAACATTGATGCCCTTCATATTACACCTATATGTGTATAAATGTATCTACATTGATAGGTTGAGGGCGCTAGATAAATAAAGATAAGAAATCTATTTGAAGTTGCGATACGCTGGATTAAAATATTGAAAGCGAGGTACTGTTTTGCAACGAATTTCTATCTATACTTGACCTTGGATTTAAATGCCGACATTTTAAAACTGCACTTGAAATGCCGTCAGAGTGGCAAAGGCTATTAATAAGCCAATCCTTGAAATACATTTCGCACTCCACTTCATCAAACTACCTTTATCCCAATTCATGACAAGCATTTCAAGCCGAATGGCGGGGAATGGTTAGCTCGCCGTTCGATCAAGAACCAAACCAGGGCCGGTGGCTTTTAGAACTGACATTGACAATGATCACGGTAAATCCCCTATTTGAGGAGTGGCTGGAGTAGGCGTCCTCACCTTAAGCTTGACGCAAGTCCTCATTAGACACGGATGTTTCGGAAGGTCCCTGTCTCTGCTTGTAAAGGAACAAAAGCCTGGGTGTCACCACTGCGAGGATCGCCTAGAGGGCACGGTGGAGCATACGGTGTAGGCAGCACCGCCGCCGTGTCCTCACGCAGGCGATAGGCGGTGACCTCTCGCGCCCGGAATTGGTCGAGACTATGATGCGGGGCGAGAATAGGAAGCCGTTGTCACCTTCTCCGAAGCAGTCATGCTAGCGAAGCAGGAGGCGAGCGCCTTGAGGGAGAAGATAGAACCTCACAACCCAACCGCTGCTGGAGACGACCACACGGTATTATGACATCGCGAGGTGATTTCCGGTCACGGTAGGCGCGGGCATGCGGACGGTGAGTAATGGGTGACTCGTCGTCCGATTATGGACCAAGTATCGACGGCGCGTCTTGTTCCAAGCGTACCTCAAAGAGTTGTCAGCAATCTGACTATGATTCCTTAGACGGCCAAAGCCTGCCGGGGTCACGGGACTGTCTGATCATGTAACTGCGACCCAGGACTTGAAGAACACATCACAGTCGCCATTTTTGCGTGACGTTATGTCGGTCCTCTTTCTTTCTTAGACTTGCATACCTGCCTGCTGGGGTCGCGGGACTAACGAATTACCGTGACCCCGGTACGTAAAGGGCTATTGAAGGACACCGTGGATTTTAGTCACTACAAGTCTGACAGTCCCTCCCGCCCTGCCCTGGGTGGGAGGACTCATTAGATGATTTTACCACGATAAAAAAAAACTAGCATACCTGGAAAATCTCAAATTTCATAAATTTTGCATTAAATCATGCTAGCGGCGAATGTCGCTGCCCCACGCACTGATATGCCGTACATAGAAAATTGAAATCTGAAATGTTCTCAATCTGACATGATGTTATTGATGCGTGTAGATAGCTCACTTCGACTTAAAGTAAGTGTAAGTAGGTACTCGAAGAGATTGTTCACATGATCCAGATGAATATGGAAACGAGCCAACGATATCGTTGGCACGTTTATCTTTTTTTAATTTCTCTTAATTTGTCACATGTTATCGAGGAAAATTGGTATGAAATTGTACGTCAAATATGTGTATTCAAAACAACAATATATAACTTATGTTTTTATGATACTTACTTGGATACATGAAAAGACCTATATTATGTCTGCAAGTCGCCCCGAAACTAAGTGTATTTTTTTGATTTCTTAAAATGGATTTGCCTTGGGCTTCTTCAGTCTCGTAGAAGCAAAAATGTTAATGGAGCGAGCTCACCCAGAATGAAGTACAACTCCTGCGCACCGTCAGAACACAGTAAAGTCTTTTTAGCGCTGGAATCCGACAGGATGGTGGTGATATGCCAGGCCTACCGCTAGTGGACCTTGGTGCGGCCTACAATCAAAGGGATCGCTCAGCCATCACCGCAGGTTACAGATAGCGAGTTGTTGCCTTGGGCCTGGTGCCAGACGGCAAGCTAGCCATTGCTCGCCGTTCGCAATCCGTAGGCAAGAGTGAGATGTGATCATCTGGCTAGACTGATCATAGACAGCTAGACGAGACGATTATGTTTTTTTTTATACTTATTGTGTAATCTGAGCGTTTTTAGCTATTGTTGTAATTCAGAAAGGGGAAATCTCAGTCTGACCGAACCAAGAACCAAGACCGCAGGGCAAAATGCAAGGGTCCATTCTGACACAGGTGTGCGAGGAACACATAGGTGATTCTATCAAATTTGACAGACCCCTACACTCAATAGAAAGTCTTACCAGGTTGGAGTACAAACTTTGCGGATTTTCGCCATGACAAAATTAAATCAACGGACCCCCCTAGACTTAGCACAACATATTCATGTGAACAATTCGTATATAACATAACGTGATTATTCGGGTTTTCTAGAGCACTTATCTTGACATGACGATTTTATCACGACATTTGAAAAATAATACTCCACGGAATGACTGTGTTCATAAGCAGGCACACTTTTAGATTCAATATCGAGATAATCAAATTGATAGCTGCATTTATATTGTATTAATAAACATGTGTTTCGGGATGCTTTCCTGCTTGCTGTCAATAAAATTATACATCGTTAATAAGTACGTTATAAATTGTAAGAGTAGTCATTAGGTTGATACAAAATGATTTATGGAGGAGACGAGACGTAGCAGGTCGCAATATGTAATTATTATAAATGCTTTTACCCGCAGCTTGCCCTTTCCCGCCCGCTTCACTATATAGACTATAGAGTTCAAAGTCCAGGGGTGGCCAACTTGATTGGACATAAGATCTACTGTTTACTAACGAAACCATGAGCGATCTACCAACCGACGGAACAGCGATCAAAAAATGATGCTACAGTATTTGGTAATTACGTTGCGCAGTCTGGTTTACATAATTATATTTTTGTCTTGCCACGACCGACTGGAAATAGTCGCGATCGACCGGTCGATCCCGATCGACCGGTTAGGCACCCCAGCTATAGTCTATTACAATTTCAGGGCCACCTACGTTCTGGGGCGAATCTCCTGCGATACTGCGAGAAGACCTCCGGCGCAATCTCAGAGCGGTATGGAGGGAATGACTGCCGCAACCGATGGTAAGGCCTCTCTTTGATGGATTAGCTGGAGAGGCGGACGTAAAAAATAAAAAAAATGCATCAAAACTGGACCAGTGTTTTAGCGTAAAAAACAAATACAACTGACTCTACCGACTTATGTATGAGTACCTATATCTACTGCGATCACTGACCTGTTTGTCTTACGACTCTCAAGTTGTTTTAATTATTCAGCAAATATAGTTTACAATCTCGGTGCAAACAGCTCGTGATGAAAATAATGCAAGTTTTCTTTGAATTTCTTTGTGTAAAATTATTTTACTTTGTAACTTTATATGGTGTATTGTTTTGCGTCCGGTTTGTTTCTTGGTAATTTCCAACGACATCAAAAATGTAAGAAACTAGCTCTACTAGTTTTACTATTTCGAACTTTTCCTCCGTGAATTTCAACTTACGGCTCTCTCTCTCACTCTTTATGGGAAATCTCTTTACTTTTGGAAAATCTAAATAAATATCCAAAAAGAACTTGAGCCTGGTCATAAAACTAGCATCCTCAAAAACAACTCCATAAGAGTAATTGAATCAGTGAGTGACACCCTTTTAGATCCTACCAATCCTACTTCTTACTAATATCATATATTAACGTGATTTTTTTTTAAATGGATATTTGTTACTCTTTTACGCATCATCTGCCTAGCCTTTTCCCAACTATTTTGGGGCCAGCTTCCAGTCAAACCAGATGCAGCTGGATATCAGTATTTTACATGGAGTGACTGCCTGTCGGACCTCCACAACCCAGTAACTGGGTAATACGATACCCCATGGTAAGACTGGTTGTCAGAGTTTAGAGCTTCTGACTAACGACTGTCAAAGATCTACAAATGACAGCCGGGACCAACGGCTTTACGTGCTTTCCGACGCACGGAGGAAACTCGCTATGACAGATGGTCACCCCTCCACAGACCAACACCGGCATCGGCATCGACCAGCGCGGCTTAACCCGGAAGATCGGCCTGTCCGGCTGTATTTATTTAGCCACGAGCTCCTCTGTCAAAATTATTTCATGGATTTTCAACTTCCAACTGTGTTACAAAAAAAAGAAGATTCATGTTCGATTGAAAAAATATACTGGCGACTGTGCATTGTTGCGATTGCTCAGAGTTTAAGAGTCCCTAACAGTTTTGCAGTTAAAAAAACAGAAAACCGTTGTTCAAGAGGAAAACCACAATTACGTTTTTATGATACCTAATAGTGATAGCTTTAGTAATGGGGAGAAACCTATAGACACGTGTGAGGTGAGCAATATAACTTAGATAGTATAAACTTAGAAGCCCTGACAACTAGGTACCTACAGATGCCAGAACATCAACCTACCTCAATTAATCAATTTTCTTTAATAGATTTTCAACCTTATCACAAAAGTCGAAGGTTATTGTTCGATTGGTTAAATTTGACAGATCGAGGTAGATTGACCCGCTGGCGTCTGTACATATATAGCGCCATGTGTCGCTGAATGGATTGTCAAATTCTGAATTATCGCGAATGATGCCCCGTGCATAAGCTAGTGTAAAGGATATTGCAAAGTTTCCCCTGAAGCCTCGGCCAAAACCCAACAAAGATGAACTATATTTCATTAAAAAGGAAAATAAATATAGAATTTAATTGCATAATTAGTTTTCCATAAGAAATAGACCGAAAAAAAAATTGTGTTGAGTGACCACTCAATACTTCTAACTTAAACCTTAACATAAAATAAACTTTTAAATGATTCATTAAAATAATGATTTCCATATATTAATAGCACTTTGCCCGCGACTTCGTCCGCGTGGGTTACGTACTTTCCTAATTCCCCCTTTTCACCCCCTTAAAGGTTAAATTTCCAAAAACCCCTTCTTAGTGCTCCCCTACATTATAAAAGGAAGCCGTGTGCAAAATTTCACATTCCTAGCCCCAGTAGTTTCGGCTGTACGTTGATATGTCAGTCAGTCAGTTCTCCTTTTATATATATATATATATATATATATAATACTATATATAGATAGATAAGATTCTCGTATTATTATATGTATTATTGTTTTATGTTATGAATTACTTTTAATAAAGTCTGTTGGACACAACATGAATCGAGCCGATTCTTGTGATTCTCTTTTATTTAAGTACCTTGTCTTTGTTGATTTCAAAGCACGAGTTGGAATTGTAGTAATGAGAAATGTAAATATGTAATGTTTTAACCCAACATGATACACCTGATTAAAAAGGTATTTAAAAACATTGCGCATTGCGTTCCAAGATTAATGTAAGTCACTTTCATCTGATTAAAGGAATTTACTCATCTAATCTAAAAAATGGTTTATGAAGAAACTTATTATAAACTGTTGCCAGCGGTTTCACCCGCTACAACTCGAAAATTATCCCATGGGAACATAAAATCGGGATTAAAACTTTCCTATGTGTTAATCCAGGTTATAAACTATCTGTGTATCAAATTTCATTCAAATCCGTTCAATGGCTTTTGCGTGAAAGAGTAACAAACATCAATCCAAACAAACTTTCACATTTATAATATATAATATTAGTAGGATTTGGATTAAAAATAATTAAAAAAAAAAGCCCTTTAGCGTCAGTTTTTACAACGGAAAATCGTTTTCACGACATCGAAATAAAATATAAAAACGATTATATTATCATATTCAAATAAAAACTATGACAATTAAGCACATTTATAGATATATATATACACATTTTATATATATACACATAATTAATGTATGTGGCACACTTGTTTTCACTTTCATTTTAAATGAAATATAGCTTTTTGTCGGATTTGCACGTCCGTACCTAAAATCAAATGCACAGATGTAACATTTTTAGGGTGGTAAAATCATCAAATGAGTCCTCCTACCCAGGGCAGAGCGAAAGAGACTGTCAGACTCGTACTGACTAAAATCCACGGTGTCCTTCAATAGCCAGTTCCGGGATCACGGTAATTTCGTGAGACTCGCGACCCCGACAGGCTTTGGCCCTCTAAAGGGGGACCACGTCATTATGCTCACACCCTTGAGGCGCGCGTGGAACACAACGGGCCGACGACACGGGCATGTTCCATGGTCAGACAGCGAGTCGCCCAATACTCGCCGCCCGCTTGCTCGCGCCTACGTTGGCCGGAGATCGTCTGCCACTGCAGCTGGGGTGGAGGGAGGACGCTGTCCTCTCCCTCACGCGGTTCGTCTCCTCCTTCGCTAGCATGACTGCTTCGCAGAAGGAAGCGACCGCTTCCCACTCGGTCTCGCCCCGCAGCATGGCTTCGACCAATGCTGGGCGCAGGTCTCCGCCTATCGTCGTCATGAGGACACGGCGGTGCTTTGCCCAAGCGGGGCAGTCCTGCACTGTATGCTCCACTGTGTCCTCTGGGCGATCCTCGTAGTGGAGATACCCAGGCGTTTTCTCCTTCCTCATCCGACACAGGTACCTCCCGAAAAGTCAGGACGCCGTGACGCCTTTCCAGCCACTCCTCAAAGAGAGGTCTTAACGCCGCGATCGCGACGTGCCCGGGCACAGATGTAGCATAGCATAAGATAATGTCAATCAAATCGATAGTGTCGTGCCTAGGCCACAATGAAAATATTATTATAATGGCTGCTACGGCTTAGTGCCAGTATTATTTTAAGTTTCGAACGGTACTAACACGTTACACACGCTCATGGAATAAAAGAACAAAGTGAAAAAATAGGAATATTTAAAAATATAAGTAAGTTCTTTTTTATAATTATAATCTCAAATTATTGTTTTTTTTTTCATTATTGATTTTTCTTTTAATTTATGGCCAGTTAGAATCTGATAGACTTAATAATTTAAAATTGTGGTTCTTTCACTGTCTGATTTGACGAGATTTGAGAATTAGATTCTTGTTAGCGACAGTATCGAATGGCGTAATAATATAGGGTGTGATTGATATTTATCAGCGGGTTCGATTCCTGGCTAGGATTAGATTTTACAAAAATCCTATGATGCAGTTTTAGTTTTTGTTAAAATCGTCCTCGAGACTCCTTTCAGCATTTTTCAATAAATCTCATAGTTACGGACATAGCCGTAGACGCCCAGTTGGAAAATTTTACTTTGTTACTTATTTGTAGCAAACTACTATGATTGCAAAAAAATCCTTATAATTATTTGAAAAAAAAAAAAATCTAATTGCTTTTTCCTGCGGCTATGTCAAGTTATAGTTTAAGTGTTGTCGCGTTTTAGTCAACATTTATCCTACGGGAATTATTTTTATTTAATTCATCATTGAGAAATGACATGGTATCCATTTAGTGATCAGTCATTTCGAGGATAAATCCTCACATACAAATTGAACCTTCAGTATAATATTGTTGGTGTTTATGCTTTTTTTATATTTTACTACATTTGCTCCTGTTTCGTGGGTGCATTTACAAACATTCACACATACAAACAGCCAAACCCGGATCAACTATTTATAGGTCATACAAATATTAGTTCCCTGCGGCAATCGAACCTGCGTCACGCGGCTCAGCTATCAATCGCTCAGCCACTGCGCTAGCCGTCCGACATGTTTGTTATTGATTGACATTCTTGATGAATGAACTAGAACAATATCACACCTACTTAAAAAATGTAATCATAACGTGTCCGAGTTTATAAACTCATTCTGACAAAACAATTCATTGTTCCTAATCACTTATTAGAAACAATGGATCTATACTTTATTATTTTATAATTAACATATACCTGCTTATTATTAAATACAGACATGGGTTTGAAGATTTTTGTTCCGAGGGTCGGTAACGGTCGCCCGTCATTTTGATTTTTAAGCTATTGCATAGCTTTTATCGCGGGGTCTGAGCGCGGGCTCTGAGTGTCGAGAGTTAGTTGAATCCGTTTCCACCAGTGCTGTGCTATGTAAACCAATAAATACGATTGGTGGATATCAAACGCATGCGCAGCAACGTAGCTTAGCACATTTCTGGTAGAAAAGCAGCCCTTACTATCTTACTTCTTATTTTACTATCTTCTTAGGTACTAACATTAGAAATGTAAAGTCTGTTTGGATGAATGGATGTTTGTTATTCTTTAAAGTAAAAACTACTGAACGGATTTGGATAAAATATGATAATCAGATAGTTTAGAACTGAATTAACACATAGGATAGTTACTAACTCGATTTTTTGTTCCCGTGGGATAATATTCGAGTTGTAGCGGGCGAAGCCGTTGGCAACAGCTAGTATTTTATATTTAGAAGATAGAGGACAAACAAAAATATAATGGACACAATCTGTCTTACTACAAAATGTTAAACATCTGTTGGACATTTGACTAAATAAGCTGTAACCGCAAAACGACTCTCATATCAACGTCAAATGCCGTTTTGCGGTTGACGCTTATACCGTATAAGACATTATTTCACTCAACAACAATATACATATTCACTTCCATGAGGAAAAAATAAAAATTTTAAGTCACTGGTTAACCGACTGTTTTGTTAGTATAAAAGAAAGGTAAAATAAAATTAAAGTTATACAAAACAATGAGTAAAAACTTAGGATAACACATTCAAAATGTGATGGTTTAATATTTTTATTCAATATTTCATTACCTAACTTAAGCTTAACCATAACCCTTCGGCTAAAAAGGCAAGACATTATAGTTCACATTTATAAATATTGAACATAATGTTCAAATTAGATAACATGGAACAATTTTAGGAAACGATACGATAAGATACAATACTTGCTTGCTACTCCTTCAGTAAATATTTAAAAAAATATTTATATAAGGCAATGCTTACCACGTAGGTAATCATTGTTTAAATATTATTTGGAGGTGTGAAAACAAATAGTATGTAACAATACTCACCTTTATGTGTTCTTATTTTATATTCTTTGTTTCATATTTAATTAAAAAAAGGGCTGCTCCCGAGCATATTTAGGGCCGAAACTGAGTTAAGCAGATGCCCGCGAGGTTCAACACAAAAGTGCTCCGTCGCGGTGAACCGCGCTTGCACTTTTGTATAAAACCGCGCGGGCATCCTCGGCCCTTAGGGTTTCGATCCCCAAGCCAGGCAAAGTCATCATCGTAAAATAATTCCTTAATTCCTTATGGCTTAGGTAGATGTGTATTTGGGGGGTGGGAAGAACAGAGTGTAAAGTTTTTCGATACCGATGGTGTAAACTTTCCCAGTGAAAAGAAACGGCCCAATCTGTAAAATTTTACCAATCGAATATTAAACTTCGGGCACGCCGCAATCGCGGCGATAAGACCCTTCTTTGAGGAGTGGCTGGATAGGCGTCACGGCGTCCTGACCTACCGCATGACGCAGGTCCTCACCGGACACGGAAGTTTCGGGAGGTTCCTGTGTCTGATAGGGAGGGAAGAAACGCCTGGGTGTCACCACTGCGAGGATCGTCCGGAGGACACGGTGGAGCATACGGTGCAGGACTGCCCCGCTTGGGCAGAGCACCGCCGTGTCCTCACGACGGCGATAGGCGGAGACCTCTCGCGCCCGGCATTGGTCGAAGCCATGCTGCGGGGTGAGACGGAGTGGGAAGCGGTCGCCTCCTTCTGCGAAGCAGTCATGCTCGTGAAGGAGGAGGCGGGCCGCCTGAGGGAGAGGACAGCGTCCTCCCTCCACCCCAGCCGCAGTGGTAGACGCCCACGGCGTCGGACGTCGCGAGACGATCTCCGGCCACCGTAGGCGCGGGCATGCGGGCAGCGAGTAATGGGCGACTCGCTGTCCGACCATGGACCATGCCCGGGTCGACGGCGCGTTGTGTTCCACGCGCGCCTCAAAGAGTGTCAGCATAGTGACGGGGCCTGAAGAGGGCCAAAGCCTGCCGGGGTCGCGGGACCAAGGGATTACCGTGACCCCGGTACGTAAAGGGCTAGTGAAGGACACCGTGGGTTTTAGTCAGTACAAGTCTGACAGTCCCTCCCGCCCTGCCCTGGGTGGGAGGACTCATTTGATGATTTTACCACGCAAAAAAAAAAAAAAAAAACGACGGGTTGCACTCTGGGAGTGCCGGCAGAAGTGAAAACTTGAATAGTAATTGTTGGAAATATCTTGTGAACAGATTTTAGTAAAACTCGCAAAAATGGTTGACTTTTTATTTCAATAATTTTCCAATGTGACGTACATCTTTTATAAACAATGTTACCTAGCAACGAATGTATCCAGCATACAAACTTCTTTAAAAGTAATAAAGTCACACGAACATTCACGCAAGCGCCCTGCGCCGTCCTACGCTTTTTCGGTCAGGGTCACGTGTCCTGACGCGAGTTTAAGATTTTATACCCATTACAGAAAAAGTGCTCAACGCCGCTAAAGAAGTTTTCACTTCAAAAAAATCGAATACTAAACTTCCCCGATAAGGTTGAAAATCTATTAAAGAAGCACGTTTTGCATAGTTGTGTCGCGGAAAAGTAACTGGTAAAAAGTAAGTGGAAATGGCTCCGACTTAAGTTAGTGGTCTTAGATTCGAACCCAATCAGGCAACCTATATTTACCACTGTTCCCAAATTGGTGTCACAAAATATCTAAAAGGGCTTGAATTGTGTGTGTTCTCCTAACTCTAACTGAGGCTAAAGCTCTTCGCACACAACGCGACGCATGTCTCCGATACCTTACAACTTTGGTATCCAGGCGAATATCGCAATACAAATCCATACAGGTTGATCATAGGCACGCGGCAATGGGTACCAAAGTCGTTGTGTACGTCGGCCTAATGCCTTTGTCAAACAGGTAGGCGAGTCCGAAGCGATAACGAACCGATACGAGACGTCAGTCTGATAGTTCTGTCACGCTATCGGATCGCTTTCGCTTTTCTATGTGACTGGATTCAAACAATTCCATACATTACATATAAAAACGCCTCGCTTCGCATTCGTTACGCCTGTCTATTTGACAAAGGCTTAGGAGTTATAGAACGAATTTACTCTTAACTCAAACTCATATATACTTCTATATAATCATTTGTAAACTACAAGCGACTTTTAACAAGCGTATCATATGAATGAGAACATAAAAAGTCACAGATATATGGTTCAATTTCGAATGAAGCAAAACTGAGCAAAGTTTGAGCTAGTTCGCTCTATACATTTGAGCACAGATAATGTCTGTTGGGTCTCATATTCTGAAACCCGTTTCCCAGCAATGGGAATAAATCGATTCTCACTGTTTATGTTTTTGGGTCCACTTATGAATCGATTCTCACTGTTTATGTTTTTGGGTCCACTTCCTGATTGATTGTTTTCGGTTTTCCCAAGTCTCATTGTATTTATAATTACTTTTTCAAACCATGTTTTGTTTTAAAATATAAAGTAAACTTCTGTTACTTATTTTTTTACTACCTGCTGCCCGCGACATCGTCTGCGTGAATGCGTTGAAGAAATAAAGGTTAATAATAAAGCTCGTTCCCCGTAGGTGATAGCGTGATAATATGTTTTCTATCAATCAGTCACAACCCCGGTAGCAAATTCGTAGGTGGTGGATGGGAACAAACGTCCAATAGTTATGAACTAATTTTCTACGTTTCGGGATAAAGCAGATAACGTATCCCAAATCTATCAGACAATCAATATCATCTGCCCAACATCCAGTTAGACTAGTACATTTAGCAGCAACTTTCGTTTGTTCCCATCCACCACCTTCGAGTTTGCTACCGGGGTTGTGGCTGATTCCAATTTCTACTGAAAATCCAATACGAAATGCGATTAACCTCTGTACTATAAAGAAGGGAGCAGTAGGTACTGGTACATTGACCACTCGGGTAGTAGACGCCACCTATTATTCCAAATCACTACCAAGGTGGCAGATGGGAATAAAGGAGATTATGTCTGAAAAAGACTTAGATATAGTTAAAAAAAAAAACTGGTCAAGTGCGAGTCGTAACACGCACAATGAAGGGTTCCGTAGTTGATTACCATGTGCGGAATATTAGATATACGGATAAGAATCAGCCTCGCCATGGTAGGACACGTGGGCATTTAAAGTCGGGACCAGCTGCCAGCATGGTTTCAAATATTTTTAACTATAACTTCGGATCTTTTCTTTGTAGGTATTAGAGGTGTTACGAATATTCGCATTCGTATCCGTATATAATCGCATACTTCTAGACATTCGCATTCATATTCGAAAAAATTATGCGAATATTTTGCGAATACAAACGATTGAAAAAATACCATTATTTGGTACTCCTGCTTCCACACACTCCATTTATTCTTCTCTTTCGTCTTCCTCTTCATTCATATTTTGTTCTATTTGCCTTTATCTCGCCATTCATCAATATGAGTATCATCAAATCAATCATAAATATGACCATACTAAGATAAACGTGTTTCTTTCTAACGTGGTTATTTCACTGACATCACTCTTAGAGCTACGAGTACTTTTACATACATTTTCTATTCTTGTTACAGACAGGAAGTACAAAACAAGTTACTTTTCAAAGTTGTAGTAATTTCTTTTTTGGATTTTTTAAATTATCAAACATTTTTGATTTAAAACTGAATATTTGCATTCACGAATATTGGAATTGAATATTCGCATTCGCGAATTTAAAAAATCGTAACATCACTAGTAGGTATATAAACCACAAACATTATAAAATATATAAACCACAAAAACATAATATGTATATGTAAAGTACATATACATATTATGTTTTTCTTTAATAGTTATCTACCGTCAAATATCTATTGTTGAATGTACTAGAATATTGACGTACAGCCGCCATTTTCCAATATTTGCTTCACACAAATTAACACGCATCATTTCACAGCATTTAATATAGGTACACGTGTTTACTCACGTGTTTCCATGGAAGTCTTAGCATATCTAAATATTTGTATACACTTATTTTACCTCACACTAAGACAGGGGTTCCCATTTGTCGGGTGTCAGATCCGTATAAATTTAATCGGATTTTCCAGTGACCATGCCCGGGTCGACGGCGCGTCGTGTTCTACGCGCACCCCAAAGTGCTGACAGCAATTTGACGGGAATCCCTTAGACCGTAACCGTGATCCTGGAATGTCAAGGGCTATTGAAGGATCACCGTGGTTTTTAGTCGTAGTAGTACAAGTCTGATAATCCCTCTTTTTTTTATTAACACCGCAAAACAATTGGTGACTTCTCAATTTCTGAAATGTTCAAAAACTAAATATTTTTCAGGATCGGGTGAACCAAATATTTTCCTTCCCTCCTTGGCTGTATTTCGTCTCCATTTTAAATAATAATACATTAAAGCTAGAACTTCAACAGCGTCCATCGTATATTTTCCTCGAGTTTAGTGGAAATGGCATTAACAAATCGAGCCGACAACCGATTGCGGTGTAAGCGAAGGCACCGATACCTGATTAAAAAAAATCAGGACCTAACACCCGACAAGTAGGAACAAGCTGTAAGACAGGGGTTCCCAACTTTTTCAGTTCGCGGCGCACTAATTAAGTTAGTATTATCTCTTGGCGCTCTAGCTAGTGGAGGTCCAGGTTGCCATCTCTAAACTTTGGAAACAAGGGCAAGACTTGTGAAAACCCCGGATTTTAGAGTTCAGAAACCGGACATGATACGAAGTGCGCACCGTGGCAACTGCGTCGGGTGGGGTGGGTGAAGTTTCCGTGTGTCGCGGGTGGCCCAAGACTTTAAATCTTTAAGCCCCGACTACAAATGAAGCTCTCCCCGGACGCTCCCCGGACGCTCCCCGGACGCTCCCTTGATGCCCTCTAAACTAGGACAAATCCAGGGAAACCCGGAGGGATGGCAACCCTAATTCCAGGTGGCAATAATACCTGAAAACTCCACTAAATAAGAACATGTGAATATAGTTTTAAGGTTTAGTGAGATAGAATCCCTTGTTATTTCTGGTGGATGTTGTGAATTTTATATCCACGTTATTTCGATCCAAAAAATGGTCAGAAGCAAGCCCATGTATTCTCGACGCACCGGGGCGTCATGGCACATAGTTTGAGAACCCCTGCACTAATAATACGAATGTCAAGTATTGTTCGAATTTAAAGCTTAGTAGCTGAGCTGAACGGTGAAAATCGAATGGCTTTGTGTTCTTATTAATATTCACAAATAAATTGTTTATGGGGTGAAACTTAGTTAGCACGTAAACTTAGTTAATACATCATTAACAAACAACTTTTTCGTGATCTTCCCTTGCTAAGATTTAATTGTTATTTTCCTAACATTTTACTGATAGAGTCACGGTTTAATATTCTGCAACTAATTATTGGCAACATTTTTATTTAAGAATACTACTCTGTAACAACCTGCAGATTTGTCAAAAAACGTATAACTAAATTATAACTCACGCAGTATTCACGAATTATACGGGAGGGCCTGTCAGACTCGTACTGACTAAAATCCACGGTGTCCTTCAATAGCCCTTTACGTTCCGGGGTCACGGTAATTCGTACAGTCCCGCGACCACGAATTATACCATGGGAACATCTCACGACACTTTGTGTGCATATAGTTTTAAAATGTGTGGGTATATATTGTGTTTTTACCCGACTGCGCCATAAGGAGGGTTATGTTTTTATGGGCCTTAGTTGCCGGAAATAAAAGATGAAATAAAAAAAATACCAACTTATTTAAGTTAATAATCTATCTACGTGCCATCTGTTATCCAAATCCAATAAGTCGTTTTTGCATGAAAGAACAAACATCCAATCACTCATCAAACTTTCACAATTAGTTTATAATGTTTAAATCAATATGTAGCGGGAATTTAAGTACATAATATGGTAACTATTTTTTGACTTGTTGTTTTTTCGGAGTAATTGAAGATTTAGAAAGTCAAGATTTTGGTCCTAAAATTCAGTTATAAATAAATCATTTATTAATATTGTAAGAAGTACATAGAGCAGAAGTAAAATACATAGAAATAAATGAGTTTGAAAATTTAGAATTATGTTGTCATATATTATAATACAATATAATAATAATATGGAACAAATAACGACAAACAAAGCTAAAAATCTTAAGAACTTTCTAGATACAGCAAATATATCTTGTTACTTCGTTCATCTTTGTCAAGAAAAGTGTCAGATATCATACCCCGGCGGTGCCATGGGAAATCGGATCTTAACAATATGTTATGGATACAAAGCCATGAAAATATTCCTACAGCAAGAGTAAAATCATTATACACTTATCCGGTTATTGTTAAAGAAAAGTCTTAAGCCTTTGTCAAATAGACAGGCGTGGCGAATGCGAAGCGTGACGTTTTTATTTGTAATGTATGGAATTATTTGAATCTAGTCACATAGAAAAGCGAAAGCGATCCGATAGTGTGACAGAAATATCGGACTGGCGTCCCGCTTCGGTTCGGTATTGCCTCGGATTCGCTTCGCTTTCGCCTGTCTGTTTGACAAAGGCATTACAGTGTGCGCAATGTTTTGGTTTTATTGCAATTGCTCGGCAAAATTATAATAATAAAGGACAAACAGGTATGGGTGTTCATTTGTTTCAAACTGCGTTTAAAAATTAGAATTTGAATGATATAAACAAATGCTAAAAGAGCATGCCAATAAGCATTCCCAAGAATCAGGTTGTTGTAAATTCGCCACAAAATAAATTCGTAAAAAGTATTGATCCTGTACTCCTAGTACTTTCTGTTTAGATTCCACATTGTGTCCTTGTTTTCAGTAGTTTTGTGCTGGATTTAATTTTTCTGCTATCCGTGCGGAAAAAAGAAATGGGGCGACTTTGCAATAATCTAAGTTAAAAAAACAAAAACCTTTGCTTAATTTATACATACTTCTTTTCGTGGGGAATTAATTTTGTGGTTTTTTGGTTTGTGGGTCACTGTCATTCGTTAGTCTCGCGACCCCGGCAGGGTTTGGCATTTTACTGACACTCTGTGGCGCGCGTGGAACACAATGCACCATCGACCCGGACTTGGTCTATGATCGGACAGCGAGGCGCCCATTACTCACTACCCGCATGCCAGAGACGTTAAATACTATGCAAGAACGTTTTTTTATCAGAAAATATAAAAAATATATATATTAATATTGTCAAAATCTTGGGTTATTCCCAAAGTACTCCATTCTATTGTTCTAAAAAGATAAGAATCTTACACATTGATTACCAAGTGTCACTAATGCTAGAGCTACATTTTCAAGATTCGGCGAATATTCGCATTATCCGTTCGACATTACAAAATCATTTAGTGGAACATCGAAAGTGTTGTGATGTTCATTAAATTTATTTATTTTTAAACATTTCATTAAATTTTAAACATTAGATTAAAAAAAAAATGAAAATTTAAAAAAGTGGTCCGCCAGTGTAAGTGCAGGGTCCAAGCTACCGGTGGTTAGGGCTCCAGAGACAGGAACCTCCTCATAATGCGAGCTGTGTCGAGGAAAACTGCCTTTTGATTCAGGCCCTTGATCCAACTACCCAATGAGAGCCTCGAGAGATGTTCGTCGAGGCTCTTGGCCATCAGGCCATTGGTTGTTACAACAATCAGCACAATGATAGACGAGCTCACATTCTACATGTCGACAATCTCGTGCGCCAAGTCAAGATATTTTATTAGTTCATCTTTCTCGGGTTTCAAGAGGTTCTCGTCATGCGGGATGGTATGATCTAATTTGAAACCTAAAGAAATCAAACATTCTTGATAAAATAGAGAGAAGTTGAACGATTTTTTATTGCGACAACCAACACGAATTTTCGCACGATAATGTGGCCCCAGCATAGACGACTTCTATGTAAAAGTTGCCTCTAGAATTTGAACTCTAAGTGCTGAACCTAGTGTTGAAATCCAAACAGAGCTGTTGTTTAGGCAATAGTTTAGGTACCACTTAGTGTTAGAAAAAATGGCAATAACTGCAAGACTAGATTAGGAAACGCGTTCGCAATTTACATTTTAACAGTAAAGTAACTATTAGATATTTTAATGTTGTTGAACAATAGTTTTTTTGTAATATAATAATAGGTTCTTGCATTTTACGTATTTTTGTGATTATAAATAGGTGAAAAGGCATTGCACTGAACTGATTGTTACGGATATCAAGGTATATTATTACTTTATTTAGTAACTAGCTGCTGCCCGCAACGTCGTCCGCATGAATGTTTTGAAGAAATTAAGGTTCACTGCTCGTTCCCCGTAGGTGATAGCGTGATAATATGTAGCCTATATATTGACCCGACTTCTGAATAACATTCATCCCAAATTTGAAGTAAATCCATGCAGTACTTTATGAGTTTATCCCGGACATACATACAGACAAACAGACAAAAATTTTAAAAACTATATTTTTGGCTTTGGTATCGATTGTAGATCTAACCCCAAGAATTCTTTAGTAAAAATATTTAATGTACAGTTTTGACTTTCCTACCATTTTATTATAGGCAGGTATAAATACTGTAGAGAATTAGTAGTGACTATAGTTCAATTCACTTTAGTGAAAATTGAAAATATTGTACGTGTGTATATAAAATACCTATATTAGCCTAAGAGCTACTAGAAATTTTTGTTTAAAAAAAGGAAATCTAAACCATAGTTTGTTTATAATTATGATAAACATATCGAAAGTGTATTGAAAAACGTCGTACAATATACATGGGCATTTGTTATTGCTGTTCTCTGCTCCTTATCAGCCTCGAGTGGAGCTCGGCTGACAATAATGATTCCATCTCGCGGGCAGCGAGTAATGGGCAACTCACTGTCCGACCATGGACCATGCCCGGGTCGACGGCGCGTTGTGTTCCACGCGCGCCTCAATGAGTGTCAGCAAAATAACGGGGCCCCCCTCTAGATGACCAAAGCTTGCCGGGGTTGCGGAACTATACGAATTACCGTAATCCCGGAACATAAAAGGCTATTGAAGGACACCGTGGATTTCAGTCAGTACCAGTCTGACAGTCCCTCGCGCTCTGCCCTGGGTGGGAGGACTCATTTCACTTAAAAAAAAGCCTACTTGAAATAAATGCTTTGATTTTGATTTCTTTTTTAATAATTTTAGATATCACATTTCCTTTAACTTTTTTCGGCAGACGGTTGTTTGTTTTAATAAATAAGTAGTTTCATGGTTCATTACCCTATTAATTGATTTTAATTTTCATAAATTACATAAATATCAAGTCGTCTAATATCAAAGCGGAAACAGAACTTGTTTGAACAGCGTGAGTTTTACGTTTTGTTTTATATAATCTAGTATGTATTATTTTTTTTTTCTGTAGAAAAACTTTACTGGGTACTTAACAGGAATGTGATTTATTTAATTAATAAGCCGTTAGCCTTGTGAAGACGATTACCAACTAGAATATTGTCGTTAAGAATATTCCAGTTCCCGAAGATTACATAATGATTTTCTGCTGTAAGTATTGGCAATCAAAGGATAAATTTAAAATATTTTTATAGTTAGTTAACATGTACGCCAGCACATTAAACTACCCTAATCAGTCAAAATTTCTCAATTAAACATTAACTTTACCCTAATCTGTCAATATTTCTCAATCGAACATGAATTTACTTTTGGGATAAAGTTGAAAATCGATTAATTAAACTTGATAAATTAGAGTAGGTAGGTTCATGTGCTGTGCGTCTGTATACATCGTCTGAATATAAAATACATAATTAATAATATAATTTAATTTCGCTTATAGCAGAAAATCATTTGATTGTAATATACAGCGATTCGTATAGGTGTATAAACTTGGGGAAAATTAATGGAATATTATTAACGACAATATTAATATTTATTACAAAATTCTGTCCAAATTATTAATATAGATATAAAATACATACGTATGGTGCAACTTAAGTGGCTGGGGGTAGTCTAATAAAAATTTCATGTTCTTACCCGTATGACACGTTTGATCTTATTAATGCTTATATGGCTTATTTTAGGATAAAGCAGGACTAAGTTAACAGCAGGCTAAGTCACAGGGTGAATATTCCAACTGGGCGTGGAGTTCCAAATTCGAAACTATAAAAAATAACGAGAAATACAGATAAAACTCTTGAGGCCGATTTTGATTGAAAAAAATAGGAATGTTTCGCAATTCGGCTGCAGATTTTCCCCTTGGAGGTTCTTACCGAGGGTCACTTAATGCGTCATTTTTTCCGTTGCAAGAGTATTACAAACATAAATTATTATTATCCTTAAAAAATAACGGCAATGAAATGGAAAACAGTTTTTATTGCACTTCATTATTATTACATTAATTAAGGACCAAACTGTTGTCAGTTTATGATCATACAATTAATTATTTTGAAATGATGATAATAATTTTGAGATAATATTCTTTTAGCTTATTTGAGCATGTTTAGTCCTAAATTAGTAATTTATTACTTCTTAGTGATGAATTAAATGCTTCAATATTGTATTGCAAGGGTTGAATTTTTATCAATATTATCGTAAAAGTACTAAAGCGAGAGTAGTTCCACTGTGGGAAAGAGACAGAGCTATACAAGTCCGCGCCACCTCGTTCCTACAGTGGAACTACTCTCACTTGATGACGTCATGGTAAGCCACTTGCACCCGGATTACTGGTTGGTATTTAGTTGGCTCAGTCTCTTCTGCTCCATCAAGGGCGGGATCACTCATTCGAACGTTTAAAGAAAAAACTAGTTTTGACACAGTGTGCCATAGTTTTAATTGGGAAATTGTCGTGTATTGTCAGTAGAACCGGGCCTTAATTACGTCATTTCCTAATTAAGTAGTTGATCTGACACCGCTTTACCGCGAAACAGGCCACAGGTCATTTCTTCAAGCGACTCATTTATTTTTTGACACTGAAAATTTTCATCGGCTGTGTAATAACGTTGCGTGACTGCCACACTTCCTAGACTGACTGCTTCCTTTATCATGAGGGCCATGACTTGACCTTAAGTGAAACAGAGGAGTTTTATGATTTGCTATAAAATACAAACGTGTACAGTTATTACTAAGACTGAGTTAACTATGTTAGTTAACCATTTTTATTGTCAATAGATAATTTGTTGTAAGAGCCATTTGTTACGGAACATTGAACTTGAAAACCCGTGAAACGTTTTTAGGAATCCTTGCTGGTTTGCTATGGTATTTTTTAACCTAATGAAAATCGAAAAATGCCATTCGAAATAGTAAAAATGAATGCCTAAATGTGCAGAATCTAGCCCTTAAAAAAGGTTATGGGCTTAGCCACCCGAGACAAGTGCAAATCAGAGTATGTAATTCGCTCATCATCGAAATGGTGCATTTCTACAAAGGTGATGTTTACAAAATATATGTAGGTATTGAACAAAGCATAATATATCCAGACCATGGCAAACCAAATCTTCGTTGGAGGAGTTTTTAGAACCACCACAAGACAATTTATTTTTTCATTAAAAAGAATGCTAGAAAATTAGTGGTCATTGGGTCAAGAAAAGCCAAGAAATTGTTTTAAGAGAATAGTAAGCTAGAAGAATTGTAAATTTCTAGACAGAGACAAGACAAATCTTCATTGAAGAGCGAGCGTAGGGACCTTGAAAATTTTGAATGCATGACTAGATAAGTTTTAATTTAAAAGCGAGCTTGAAATATTAAGCTTCTGGATTGTGATAATCACTGCAGAACGTGAAAAAATTTACCATTTCTGCACTATAATTAGACAAGATTTCATTGAGTAGGTCAAATAATTTGTGCTCTCAGAGGCTTGAAAACCCAACTCTTTATTTGAAGAGTGAGTGTAGCGATCCTGCAGTCGTATTATGACGTCTTAAAACCAGGCTTGTTCCAGTGAGTGAACGAGACAGAGTTATACAAAGGCGTCTAGCGACACCTCGTTCAATCACTGGAACAAGCCTGATTTTAAGACGTCATAATACCCCCCTGAAAAATGAGACTTTGTGTACCACGACAAGATAAGTTTTTAAAGCGAATTCGAAAAATGAAAGCTATCGAAATGAAATAAATGAACCCTGCATTAATGAGCTAGCGAAGCGAGCTCGAAAATTTGTGCCCACAATAACGGTGATACCGCGCTTGTAAATGTGTTGCTAAGCACAAAACTCGAAATTGGCTGAACCACTTCGGGTTGCTATTAATTTTGTTGTGTTTTATCAAGTAGTTTTCTTAGTCATTCAAGAAGAAATACCTGTAGTTATTTGATTGTGTTTCTTTCTTTAATGTTATGAATTCTTTGAGACTTGCCGGTTAGAAAACAAAATCTAAGATAAATATGTTGTGAAATTTAAAAACGAGTTTTTCAATAGCATTGCATATTATTTGAAAAAAATCTAGGATTACAGACATACGCCATTGAAAAATAAACATAAAGTAAGATCGAGCGATTTATTAAGCATTTTTTAGCTGTGCCCACTGTTGGGCTACGGTCTCCTCCATGGGCATGCGGACGGCGAGTAATGGATGACTCACCGTCCGATCATGAACCATGCCCGAGACGGCGCGTCGTGTTCTACGCGCGCCTCTAAGAGCTGCCAGCAGACTGATGGGGCCCCATTAGAGGGCCAAAGCCTGCCGGGGTCGCGGGACTGTCTCATCAGGTAACCGTGACCCTGGAACATAAAGGGCTATTGAAGGATCCCTGTGGATTTTAGTCAGTACAAGTCTGACAGTCCCTCTCGTCCCGCCCTAGGTTAGGACTCATTTCATGATTTTACCACGACACGGTCTTTTCCATAACCTTCTATTCCTTTCTATTTGTCCTTTCTCCGTCTAAGTAGGTACGCTTATTAAACATAAAAGATTATTCTCACAAATAATAACCTACGGAATTCACTGACAAGTCCCGTTCTTGCCATACTAAGATGCTACACAAACGACCTTGCTACCGTAATCCGGTAGCGTCACACAATGAAAACACCGTACCCAGACGCGGCCATACTTTTTCCTGATTAGCCTTTGAGTCAAATAGTCGCGTCCCGACCGTGTGCAAGAGTTCATTTAACAAATGAAATAAGTAGAACAGTGTTGTAGTGTGTGTGTTGTGTTAATTTAAGTTTTTTTTTGTTGTTAAAGGTAAAGCTACAAAATGTTGACGGGGTGGCGATTGGTTTTATCAAAATGTAAGTTTTTAATTTGTGTTTTTTTTATTTTTTTTGTGAAATTATGTTTATCATTTATATATTCATTTTTTATGCACAAATTGCAAAGGCGGATATTTGTCTAGTAACCGATTTTTTATACATCGTTTAATTATAAAAGTATAAGTATTTGTTATTCATTTCTAATATTTCTGTTAACATTTGAATCATCTAAGAAACTATCTAACGATTAATAATAATAATCTGCTATTCCTATTTTAATGACTTAATCGTATGATTACTTTCGAATTTTATTTACTATTATAATTTATTACAAGGTACGATCTAGTTCACTTTCTTACTTACCAAATACATTATTTGTGATTATTAATTTCTTTCTTTTTTCTAAATTTAAATAAATAGTTCCTTTTTTTTTGTATAAAATTAACGCCAGCTAACTGGCACGTGTAATATCATCTATATTATATTATTATAATAAAAAATGTAAAGTGTGTGTGAAAACCATAAACACTGTAGACAAAAAGTAAACTGTACAGTGTGTAAGTCACAAGTTTTCTAAAAGGTAGTCCATGAAGATCTTGGCTCATTCTTCTCCATAAAACAATTAGGTACAAAACTTTTATTACGCTTTGTGACTGAGATTTTACCTTCATTTTTTTGACAGTTCAAATGTGTCGGTTATAGTAAAATCTAAATAAATGTTTTAAGTTTGAGTCTGTGGGTCGCGGGTCTTACCCATCACCGTAACCCCGGTACGTAAAGGGCTAGTGAAGGACACCGTGGATTTTAGTCAGTACAAGTCTGACAGTCCACCCAGGGCAGGCAAGAGCCCTGCCCTGGGTGGGAGGACTCATTTGATGATTTAACCACGAAAACAAAAAAAAAAGTTTGAGTCTGTGGAGAAGAAATCACAACAATTCTCATAGTATTTATTTATGACTCGTCACACAGCAACAGCACTTAATCCTTGTACTGGTTTTTGATTATCGTGGTTTATTCATAAAGGGCCATGCTATTGAATTACATTCAAGAAATGTTCAATGAATGTCAAAACATTAGCTTGTTTTGTCATTGACGCTAACATTTCTATCTAACTTCATTTTATTTATTTCAACACCGTATTTTATAGTGTATTTTTTTTTGTATATTTAACTACTAATTATAGAGAAATACGCTGAAGTGTTTTTAAATTGTTTGTTTGACCGCATTTCTTTCAGAAACTAGTTCAATTTTTTTTTTGCATTTGATAGCCCATTTTTAGGCTATTTTAACGTTACACTATGATTCTAAGTAGTCGAATGGTGGGTGAAACCAAAGGACAAAGCTAGTATACTTAATATTTGAAGCATTAATTTAAGTTTTCTGTTAAATTTAATTATGTATTAAATATTTCTTTTCAGTATTCATAATACCGCAGAGGTATGTCTTGGCAATCATGGCCCTCTTGGCCGTGGCCAATGCGTATACTATGCGAGTATGCTTGAACTTGGCCATTACACAGATGGTGAGAAAGGCACATGTTGAAGTCACTGAAGACAATTATGATCCCCTTGTATGCAAAGACCGTTACGGAACCGTAGGGAATTCTTCTGATATAAGGGGCTTCTACGCAACACAACCTGATGATGTGAGTACTAATTTACGATTAATATCATAATTATATTGACCCGTGATCGGGACGACAGAATTTAAGCCGTGATTAACATAAGATGGGTTTTGGGATGGGAGTGATAACAATACTCTTCTGATGATGACTGTGATGGCAAATTGCTCGACACCGTGGTTACCAGTTAAAGTCATCTTCGGAACTGTACCTTCACAGGAACCAGCTCATGCTGCGCACTAATGGCTTAAACCCTCCTGTTTTCCCTACGGTAGCTATTACTTTTTGAGAAATATGCTCGCTGCGCTCTGGATTCAAAAAACACTCTCGCCTGACAATCTGTTATTTATTATCTTTGAATCGTGTATAATTGTCGATAGTCGATATAATGAAAGAAAAAAGGACAGAAAATTCAGTTTAAATTTCTAAAAAAATAACACACAAACGTTTTTTACTAATAACTAAGTTTTACTAATTAACGTCTTAGTTCTTATATTGTAAAGAGAAAAGACCTTTTTTTTTGTATATTACTTTGTTATTAAAATACATTTACTTTATTATACATTTTATTTTTAATTTACATCTATAGGAAGCCGGGGCGGATTGCTAGTTTAATAATTATAATTATCACTAGCTAATGATCTTAAAAATGACCCATACCTGATGAACCATCACCTAAAATTTTTACACACGTGAAATTGCGTCTCAAAACTAGTCGGGGCGCTTCCTATCCACGTGACAAAAGGCATTATAGATGTAAATATACCCATTAACCAAAAAAAATGTTTATTCATTTCTATACATATAAATAAAATACACACATCAAAAGTGTCTAGGGATCAACATATATTTTTGCAATAACTTTTCTCCTGATTGATATTAATTAAAAATTTTTTTAAGGATTCATCAAATAAAGTGTTTTCGTTTGTCACAGTAACGATAAACCAAGTCACCTTTGCATTAATAAAGAAATTTGCCATTTTCCTAATAAAGGGATTTTTGACATTTGAACCACTAACACAAAAGTTCGAAAAAAAGACTGAAATAACAGTTTTCTTTAAAATTTTATTGGGTAACTTAAATAATTAATAATCCGTGTTTCTACCGCGAACACTAACAACACAAGAACATCGGTTTGGCATACTCAAAATGAGTTCATCCAAATCACGCTGTGGAATGGGCGCCCATGTTCGTTGCAACAACAAAAAAAGGTCTTCTTGCGACTGGATACCCTCCATATTCAGCAGAGCTCTTCTCTGTAGCATATCCCATGCATGCTCAATCGGATTCAAGTCTGGCGACTGAGCAGGCCAGGGCAGGACATTGATGTTAGCTGCGGCGAGAGTCTGTCTTACAACTCTTGCGGTGTGCGGTCGTGCATTATCATGCATTAACTGAAATAAGGGGACCGATTTGCACTTGTAGAGGAACGATGACGTCTGATACAATCGTCTCAGCATAAATTTGAGCGTTGAGGTTGCCTCTGATCCGAATCAACTCAGTTCTTCCGCGATCCAAATACCCGCCCATACCATGTTGGTTCCACCACTATAAGGATGGACTTCCTGGCAGGATTTTAATCGCTGTTGGCGTCCAGGGCTTCTCCAGTGTCGTATACGTCTTGTATCCGGTCTCATACCAAAACGAGACTCATCAGAGTCCATCCTTATAGTGGTGGAATCATCATGGTATGGGCGGGTATTTGGATCGGCGGAAGAACTGAGTTGATTTGGATCAGAGGCAACCTCAACGCTCAAATTTATACTGAGACGATTGTATCAGACGTCATCGTTCCTCTACAAGTGCAAACTCGGTCCCTTATTTCAGTTAATGCATGATAATGCACGACCGCACACCGCAAGAGTTGTAAGACAGACTCTCGCCGCAGCTAACATCAATGTCCTGCCCTGGCCCTGCTCAGTCGCCAGACTTGATCCGATTGAGCATGCATGGGATATGCTACAGAGAAGAGCTCTGCCGAATATGGAGGGTATCCAGTCGCAAGAAGACCTTTTTTTTGTTGTTGCAACGAACAGGGGGCGGCCATTCCACAGCGTGATTTGGATGAACTCATTTTGAGTATGCCAAACCGATGTTCTTGTGTTGTTAGTGTTCGCGGTAGAAACACGGATTATTAATTATTTAAGTTACCCAATAAAATTTTAAAGAAAACTGTTATTTCAGTCTTTTTTTCGAACTTTTGTGTTAGTGGTTCAAATGTCAAAAATCCCTTTATTAGGAAAATGGCAAATTTCTTTATTAATGCAAAGGTGACTTGGTTTATCGTTACTGTGACAAACGAAAACACTTTATTTGATGAATCCTTAAAAAAAAATTAATTAATATCAATCAGGAGAAAAGTTATTGCAAAAATATATGTTGATCCCTAGACACTTTTGATGTGTGTATTCATACATAATTAAACAGAAACTCACTGATCGATCAAAGCGCAGCTTAAACCGCTGGGTCTAGAAACATGAAGGCACAAACGTTCCTTAATGGCGCAAGTGTGTAATAAGAACGAATTTTAAGAAATCCATACCTTAGGGGGATTAAAACGGTATAAAACTATATGAACATTAATTTAAATTTCATCAAATTTACCTATCTGAAACGAATATACACTTTTCAACCAAATTAATGACAGTCGTGTTTGAAGATTTTTGGAAAATCCACCCCAAAGGGGTGATTGGTGAGAATACAAAATAATTAGACGAAGT
Organism: Agrotis puta; assembly: GCA_943136025.2. Lineage (NCBI taxonomy): Eukaryota > Metazoa > Arthropoda > Insecta > Lepidoptera > Noctuidae > Agrotis > Agrotis puta. The sequence goes on along the minus strand of OW964175.2, from coordinate 11,739,015 downwards.
CGCGGGTGGAGTGCTAGTATAGGATATGGCAGGTCTATAGTCCTTAAAAAAATCACATTAATATACTCGTATCACGTGATCAATAATACACGCTGTGCAACACAAATTCACGGTGGATGCCAAAGTTTTTTTAAACTAGCTTATAGCGGTCTTTGACGTCTTCCAGTGTGTAACTACATTATTCTACTTTATCATTAGTGTAAAGGTGTATACGTCGTAATTAAGTTTTGAGGAAATGTCGACTATGTTTTGATTTAACTTTATTACCATTATTATTTGATAAATAAGGATATTGTTTAGCATTTTTCAAACACACGAGGAAAACGTGAGATTTACGTAAAAAAAAATGCTTACAAAATTTTATTCAAATTCCTATTACCTCCCTACACTAGGATTGTCTGTTTGTTTAAATACAGCGTGATGAGATGAGCGTAACACTTAAAAAAAACATGTCCAACACCCTCAGTAGACCGATAAAATTGGATAAAGAAAATGCTTTTTTTTCGATAGTAATTCATGAAGTAATCCTCCCGTTTTGTGTGCAGCGGAATTAATTGTCAGACTTGAATAGCTAAAAACCATCCTGTTCCTTAAGTTGCCCTTTGCCCTCTACGACCGCGATAGCTTCTTCAGCCATTCCCGCGACCTTATTGAGCTAGTCATTCAGACAGCTCATTGCGTCGAGCGTGGAACACGAGAACTCGAGCCCTGAGCCTTGATTGGACGGTCAGCCACCCACTATTCACCGTCTGCCTCCTTGCTTATTTTACCCATCCTTGTTTTATATGTATGTTTACAATTTCACATACATGGTAAACCGCGGCCACAAGTAACATAAATCATCCTTTTTAAACAATATTGTTCCGACCGCATTTTCGCTAGGAGACATATTTTGTTCCGCCACTCTGTCTCTCGACACGAAATTTACGTGTCGCTGGACTTGTGGTAAGTCGACATTGTTCACTACTGGGTACTGTATAGTGTATAAGCACTCGAAGACATGTCGCGGAGACATATCGCCCAATATTCACGTGGTATGTCTCAGCAAATTTGTGGGACAATGTCGCTCTACATTTCCCTTGTTCACATTGGCCAATTTCTGCTAGAGAAAACTTACGACAAGTTGCGCAACCCGTTACTCGCCCGAAAAAATAGAATAAAATGGATCGGCTCGACTAAATTACTCACTAACCTACTCGTCTACATTTTTGGTGTTCGGACACGGATAGCTACTAAATTACTCGCTACTCGACTAAAATACTAGCCTAGTCTAGAGTCTAGAACTAGGCTTAAATGTCACGCGCGACGTTGGGCAACATCGCGCAGGACACGGAAATTTCGTGTTGAGCGACAGAGTCTCGGAACAATAATGCCCGCTAGTGAAAATGCGGCTACAAGACAAATGTCTCGTGACGTTGTTCCACAAAGTCGCGGGCACACGTAACAAGTCGCAACATGTCCCCAGTGAAAATGCGGCTACCTTATTATCATTGTGCTGGTGCAAACTCTTATCGATAATTCTGCATTTTTGTGGCAACTGTGGTATGAAAAACTTGCTAACTTTAACGTAGATTGAAAAAAATTAAGTAAACAGATCACTTTTTCATCAAAAATCGATTGGTTACAATATTTTTTTTTGTTCAATCAACGTTTTTGTTCCTATTCACGAAAGATTGTTAGTTTTTGCGATTAGTCGCAGACAATGAGGAAACGTCAATGAAATCTGTGAATTTTATTACCACTTAAGTCTTTATCAAGTAGGTTAGAGACAGGATTATAATATAGTACAAATTTCAGTATAATTGACCTCACGAAGGAAATATAACTATGACCTTGCACTGGCTTATGGTATTATAGAGTTTTATGAACGTAAAAGGCCCGCGGTTCTTTTTTTCAGTTAATGCATGATAATGCACGACCGCACACCGCAAGAGTTGTAAGACAGACTCTCGCCGCAGCTAACATCAATGTCCTGCCCTGGCCTGCTCAGTCGCCAGACTTGATCCGATTGAGCATGCATGGGATATGCTACAGAGAAGAGCTCTGCCGAATATGGAGGGTATCCAGTCGCAAGAAGACCTTTTTTTGTTGTTGCAACGAACAGGGGCGGCCATTCCACAGCGTGATTTGGATGAACTCATTTTGAGTATGCCAAACCGATGTTCTTGTGTTGTTAGTGTTCGCGGTAGAAACACGGATTATTAATTATTTAAGTTACCCAATAAAATTTTAAAGAAAACTGTTATTTCAGTCTTTTTTTCGAACTTTTGTGTTAGTGGTTCAAATGTCAAAAATCCCTTTATTAGGAAAATGGCAAATTTCTTTATTAATGCAAAGGTGACTTGGTTTATCGTTACTGTGACAAACGAAAACACTTTATTTGATGAATCCTTAAAAAAAAATTAATTAATATCAATCAGGAGAAAAGTTATTGCAAAAATATATGTTGATCCCTAGACACTTTTGATGTGTGTATTCATACATAATTAAACAGAAACTCACTGATCGATCAAAGCGCAGCTTAAACCGCTGGGTCTAGAAACATGAAGGCACAAACGTTCCTTAATGGCGCAAGTGTGTAATAAGAACGAATTTTAAGAAATCCATACCTTAGGGGGATTAAAACGGTATAAAACTATATGAACATTAATTTAAATTTCATCAAATTTACCTATCTGAAACGAATATACACTTTTCAACCAAATTAATGACAGTCGTGTTTGAAGATTTTTGGAAAATCCACCCCAAAGGGGTGATTGGTGAGAATACAAAATAATTAGACGAAGTCGCGGGTGGAGTGCTAGTATAGGATATGGCAGGTCTATAGTCCTTAAAAAAATCACATTAATATACTCGTATCACGTGATCAATAATACACGCTGTGCAACACAAATTCACGGTGGATGCCAAAGTTTTTTTAAACTAGCTTATAGCGGTCTTTGACGTCTTCCAGTGTGTAACTACATTATTCTACTTTATCATTAGTGTAAAGGTGTATACGTCGTAATTAAGTTTTGAGGAAATGTCGACTATGTTTTGATTTAACTTTATTACCATTATTATTTGATAAATAAGGATATTGTTTAGCATTTTTCAAACACACGAGGAAAACGTGAGATTTACGTAAAAAAAAATGCTTACAAAATTTTATTCAAATTCCTATTACCTCCCTACACTAGGATTGTCTGTTTGTTTAAATACAGCGTGATGAGATGAGCGTAACACTTAAAAAAAACATGTCCAACACCCTCAGTAGACCGATAAAATTGGATAAAGAAAATGCTTTTTTTTCGATAGTAATTCATGAAGTAATCCTCCCGTTTTGTGTGCAGCGGAATTAATTGTCAGACTTGAATAGCTAAAAACCATCCTGTTCCTTAAGTTGCCCTTTGCCCTCTACGACCGCGATAGCTTCTTCAGCCATTCCCGCGACCTTATTGAGCTAGTCATTCAGACAGCTCATTGCGTCGAGCGTGGAACACGAGAACTCGAGCCCTGAGCCTTGATTGGACGGTCAGCCACCCACTATTCACCGTCTGCCTCCTTGCTTATTTTACCCATCCTTGTTTTATATGTATGTTTACAATTTCACATACATGGTAAACCGCGGCCACAAGTAACATAAATCATCCTTTTTAAACAATATTGTTCCGACCGCATTTTCGCTAGGAGACATATTTTGTTCCGCCACTCTGTCTCTCGACACGAAATTTACGTGTCGCTGGACTTGTGGTAAGTCGACATTGTTCACTACTGGGTACTGTATAGTGTATAAGCACTCGAAGACATGTCGCGGAGACATATCGCCCAATATTCACGTGGTATGTCTCAGCAAATTTGTGGGACAATGTCGCTCTACATTTCCCTTGTTCACATTGGCCAATTTCTGCTAGAGAAAACTTACGACAAGTTGCGCAACCCGTTACTCGCCCGAAAAAATAGAATAAAATGGATCGGCTCGACTAAATTACTCACTAACCTACTCGTCTACATTTTTGGTGTTCGGACACGGATAGCTACTAAATTACTCGCTACTCGACTAAAATACTAGCCTAGTCTAGAGTCTAGAACTAGGCTTAAATGTCACGCGCGACGTTGGGCAACATCGCGCAGGACACGGAAATTTCGTGTTGAGCGACAGAGTCTCGGAACAATAATGCCCGCTAGTGAAAATGCGGCTACAAGACAAATGTCTCGTGACGTTGTTCCACAAAGTCGCGGGCACACGTAACAAGTCGCAACATGTCCCCAGTGAAAATGCGGCTACCTTATTATCATTGTGCTGGTGCAAACTCTTATCGATAATTCTGCATTTTTGTGGCAACTGTGGTATGAAAAACTTGCTAACTTTAACGTAGATTGAAAAAAATTAAGTAAACAGATCACTTTTTCATCAAAAATCGATTGGTTACAATATTTTTTTTTGTTCAATCAACGTTTTTGTTCCTATTCACGAAAGATTGTTAGTTTTTGCGATTAGTCGCAGACAATGAGGAAACGTCAATGAAATCTGTGAATTTTATTACCACTTAAGTCTTTATCAAGTAGGTTAGAGACAGGATTATAATATAGTACAAATTTCAGTATAATTGACCTCACGAAGGAAATATAACTATGACCTTGCACTGGCTTATGGTATTATAGAGTTTTATGAACGTAAAAGGCCCGCGGTTCTTTTTTTCAGTTAATGCATGATAATGCACGACCGCACACCGCAAGAGTTGTAAGACAGACTCTCGCCGCAGCTAACATCAATGTCCTGCCCTGGCCTGCTCAGTCGCCAGACTTGATCCGATTGAGCATGCATGGGATATGCTACAGAGAAGAGCTCTGCCGAATATGGAGGGTATCCAGTCGCAAGAAGACCTTTTTTTGTTGTTGCAACGAACAGGGGCGGCCATTCCACAGCGTGATTTGGATGAACTCATTTTGAGTATGCCAAACCGATGTTCTTGTGTTGTTAGTGTTCGCGGTAGAAACACGGATTATTAATTATTTAAGTTACCCAATAAAATTTTAAAGAAAACTGTTATTTCAGTCTTTTTTTCGAACTTTTGTGTTAGTGGTTCAAATGTCAAAAATCCCTTTATTAGGAAAATGGCAAATTTCTTTATTAATGCAAAGGTGACTTGGTTTATCGTTACTGTGACAAACGAAAACACTTTATTTGATGAATCCTTAAAAAAAAATTAATTAATATCAATCAGGAGAAAAGTTATTGCAAAAATATATGTTGATCCCTAGACACTTTTGATGTGTGTATTCATACATAATTAAACAGAAACTCACTGATCGATCAAAGCGCAGCTTAAACCGCTGGGTCTAGAAACATGAAGGCACAAACGTTCCTTAATGGCGCAAGTGTGTAATAAGAACGAATTTTAAGAAATCCATACCTTAGGGGGATTAAAACGGTATAAAACTATATGAACATTAATTTAAATTTCATCAAATTTACCTATCTGAAACGAATATACACTTTTCAACCAAATTAATGACAGTCGTGTTTGAAGATTTTTGGAAAATCCACCCCAAAGGGGTGATTGGTGAGAATACAAAATAATTAGACGAAGTCGCGGGTGGAGTGCTAGTATAGGATATGGCAGGTCTATAGTCCTTAAAAAAATCACATTAATATACTCGTATCACGTGATCAATAATACACGCTGTGCAACACAAATTCACGGTGGATGCCAAAGTTTTTTTAAACTAGCTTATAGCGGTCTTTGACGTCTTCCAGTGTGTAACTACATTATTCTACTTTATCATTAGTGTAAAGGTGTATACGTCGTAATTAAGTTTTGAGGAAATGTCGACTATGTTTTGATTTAACTTTATTACCATTATTATTTGATAAATAAGGATATTGTTTAGCATTTTTCAAACACACGAGGAAAACGTGAGATTTACGTAAAAAAAAATGCTTACAAAATTTTATTCAAATTCCTATTACCTCCCTACACTAGGATTGTCTGTTTGTTTAAATACAGCGTGATGAGATGAGCGTAACACTTAAAAAAAACATGTCCAACACCCTCAGTAGACCGATAAAATTGGATAAAGAAAATGCTTTTTTTTCGATAGTAATTCATGAAGTAATCCTCCCGTTTTGTGTGCAGCGGAATTAATTGTCAGACTTGAATAGCTAAAAACCATCCTGTTCCTTAAGTTGCCCTTTGCCCTCTACGACCGCGATAGCTTCTTCAGCCATTCCCGCGACCTTATTGAGCTAGTCATTCAGACAGCTCATTGCGTCGAGCGTGGAACACGAGAACTCGAGCCCTGAGCCTTGATTGGACGGTCAGCCACCCACTATTCACCGTCTGCCTCCTTGCTTATTTTACCCATCCTTGTTTTATATGTATGTTTACAATTTCACATACATGGTAAACCGCGGCCACAAGTAACATAAATCATCCTTTTTAAACAATATTGTTCCGACCGCATTTTCGCTAGGAGACATATTTTGTTCCGCCACTCTGTCTCTCGACACGAAATTTACGTGTCGCTGGACTTGTGGTAAGTCGACATTGTTCACTACTGGGTACTGTATAGTGTATAAGCACTCGAAGACATGTCGCGGAGACATATCGCCCAATATTCACGTGGTATGTCTCAGCAAATTTGTGGGACAATGTCGCTCTACATTTCCCTTGTTCACATTGGCCAATTTCTGCTAGAGAAAACTTACGACAAGTTGCGCAACCCGTTACTCGCCCGAAAAAATAGAATAAAATGGATCGGCTCGACTAAATTACTCACTAACCTACTCGTCTACATTTTTGGTGTTCGGACACGGATAGCTACTAAATTACTCGCTACTCGACTAAAATACTAGCCTAGTCTAGAGTCTAGAACTAGGCTTAAATGTCACGCGCGACGTTGGGCAACATCGCGCAGGACACGGAAATTTCGTGTTGAGCGACAGAGTCTCGGAACAATAATGCCCGCTAGTGAAAATGCGGCTACAAGACAAATGTCTCGTGACGTTGTTCCACAAAGTCGCGGGCACACGTAACAAGTCGCAACATGTCCCCAGTGAAAATGCGGCTACCTTATTATCATTGTGCTGGTGCAAACTCTTATCGATAATTCTGCATTTTTGTGGCAACTGTGGTATGAAAAACTTGCTAACTTTAACGTAGATTGAAAAAAATTAAGTAAACAGATCACTTTTTCATCAAAAATCGATTGGTTACAATATTTTTTTTTGTTCAATCAACGTTTTTGTTCCTATTCACGAAAGATTGTTAGTTTTTGCGATTAGTCGCAGACAATGAGGAAACGTCAATGAAATCTGTGAATTTTATTACCACTTAAGTCTTTATCAAGTAGGTTAGAGACAGGATTATAATATAGTACAAATTTCAGTATAATTGACCTCACGAAGGAAATATAACTATGACCTTGCACTGGCTTATGGTATTATAGAGTTTTATGAACGTAAAAGGCCCGCGGTTCTTTTTTTCAGTTAATGCATGATAATGCACGACCGCACACCGCAAGAGTTGTAAGACAGACTCTCGCCGCAGCTAACATCAATGTCCTGCCCTGGCCTGCTCAGTCGCCAGACTTGATCCGATTGAGCATGCATGGGATATGCTACAGAGAAGAGCTCTGCCGAATATGGAGGGTATCCAGTCGCAAGAAGACCTTTTTTTGTTGTTGCAACGAACAGGGGCGGCCATTCCACAGCGTGATTTGGATGAACTCATTTTGAGTATGCCAAACCGATGTTCTTGTGTTGTTAGTGTTCGCGGTAGAAACACGGATTATTAATTATTTAAGTTACCCAATAAAATTTTAAAGAAAACTGTTATTTCAGTCTTTTTTTCGAACTTTTGTGTTAGTGGTTCAAATGTCAAAAATCCCTTTATTAGGAAAATGGCAAATTTCTTTATTAATGCAAAGGTGACTTGGTTTATCGTTACTGTGACAAACGAAAACACTTTATTTGATGAATCCTTAAAAAAAAATTAATTAATATCAATCAGGAGAAAAGTTATTGCAAAAATATATGTTGATCCCTAGACACTTTTGATGTGTGTATTCATACATAATTAAACAGAAACTCACTGATCGATCAAAGCGCAGCTTAAACCGCTGGGTCTAGAAACATGAAGGCACAAACGTTCCTTAATGGCGCAAGTGTGTAATAAGAACGAATTTTAAGAAATCCATACCTTAGGGGGATTAAAACGGTATAAAACTATATGAACATTAATTTAAATTTCATCAAATTTACCTATCTGAAACGAATATACACTTTTCAACCAAATTAATGACAGTCGTGTTTGAAGATTTTTGGAAAATCCACCCCAAAGGGGTGATTGGTGAGAATACAAAATAATTAGACGAAGTCGCGGGTGGAGTGCTAGTATAGGATATGGCAGGTCTATAGTCCTTAAAAAAATCACATTAATATACTCGTATCACGTGATCAATAATACACGCTGTGCAACACAAATTCACGGTGGATGCCAAAGTTTTTTTAAACTAGCTTATAGCGGTCTTTGACGTCTTCCAGTGTGTAACTACATTATTCTACTTTATCATTAGTGTAAAGGTGTATACGTCGTAATTAAGTTTTGAGGAAATGTCGACTATGTTTTGATTTAACTTTATTACCATTATTATTTGATAAATAAGGATATTGTTTAGCATTTTTCAAACACACGAGGAAAACGTGAGATTTACGTAAAAAAAAATGCTTACAAAATTTTATTCAAATTCCTATTACCTCCCTACACTAGGATTGTCTGTTTGTTTAAATACAGCGTGATGAGATGAGCGTAACACTTAAAAAAAACATGTCCAACACCCTCAGTAGACCGATAAAATTGGATAAAGAAAATGCTTTTTTTTCGATAGTAATTCATGAAGTAATCCTCCCGTTTTGTGTGCAGCGGAATTAATTGTCAGACTTGAATAGCTAAAAACCATCCTGTTCCTTAAGTTGCCCTTTGCCCTCTACGACCGCGATAGCTTCTTCAGCCATTCCCGCGACCTTATTGAGCTAGTCATTCAGACAGCTCATTGCGTCGAGCGTGGAACACGAGAACTCGAGCCCTGAGCCTTGATTGGACGGTCAGCCACCCACTATTCACCGTCTGCCTCCTTGCTTATTTTACCCATCCTTGTTTTATATGTATGTTTACAATTTCACATACATGGTAAACCGCGGCCACAAGTAACATAAATCATCCTTTTTAAACAATATTGTTCCGACCGCATTTTCGCTAGGAGACATATTTTGTTCCGCCACTCTGTCTCTCGACACGAAATTTACGTGTCGCTGGACTTGTGGTAAGTCGACATTGTTCACTACTGGGTACTGTATAGTGTATAAGCACTCGAAGACATGTCGCGGAGACATATCGCCCAATATTCACGTGGTATGTCTCAGCAAATTTGTGGGACAATGTCGCTCTACATTTCCCTTGTTCACATTGGCCAATTTCTGCTAGAGAAAACTTACGACAAGTTGCGCAACCCGTTACTCGCCCGAAAAAATAGAATAAAATGGATCGGCTCGACTAAATTACTCACTAACCTACTCGTCTACATTTTTGGTGTTCGGACACGGATAGCTACTAAATTACTCGCTACTCGACTAAAATACTAGCCTAGTCTAGAGTCTAGAACTAGGCTTAAATGTCACGCGCGACGTTGGGCAACATCGCGCAGGACACGGAAATTTCGTGTTGAGCGACAGAGTCTCGGAACAATAATGCCCGCTAGTGAAAATGCGGCTACAAGACAAATGTCTCGTGACGTTGTTCCACAAAGTCGCGGGCACACGTAACAAGTCGCAACATGTCCCCAGTGAAAATGCGGCTACCTTATTATCATTGTGCTGGTGCAAACTCTTATCGATAATTCTGCATTTTTGTGGCAACTGTGGTATGAAAAACTTGCTAACTTTAACGTAGATTGAAAAAAATTAAGTAAACAGATCACTTTTTCATCAAAAATCGATTGGTTACAATATTTTTTTTTGTTCAATCAACGTTTTTGTTCCTATTCACGAAAGATTGTTAGTTTTTGCGATTAGTCGCAGACAATGAGGAAACGTCAATGAAATCTGTGAATTTTATTACCACTTAAGTCTTTATCAAGTAGGTTAGAGACAGGATTATAATATAGTACAAATTTCAGTATAATTGACCTCACGAAGGAAATATAACTATGACCTTGCACTGGCTTATGGTATTATAGAGTTTTATGAACGTAAAAGGCCCGCGGTTCTTTTTTTTAACGTTTTCCGTTGCTAGGAACTTTTCCTGTATCGTGGGTTCGTTCACAAAGCTATATAACTTGGACAAGTAAATGGACGTAATACAAATATAAATTCCGTGCGGGAATTGCACCCGCTATATACTGCGTAACAGTCAATCGCTCAGCCACTGCACCAAACCAAACTGCGCATCACATTTGCAAGTACTGTGACTGACGAGCACGTACATTTAGTATGTACGTGCTCGTCAGTCAGTGAGGTAGTATTGTAATGTAACGCTCAAAGTCGAATCTATAATGTTCCATTACACGCAAATGCTCCCGGTGAGGGAGCGCCTTAATAGGCTATTTTATTCAAATAATGTTATTAGTTCAAAATATAGAATGTAAAAAAAATATTTGGTCCGTATTTTTTCTTTTGTTACGTAAACCAAAATTGTCGAAGATACAACGTTTCTAAACATCACAAAACGTCACTCGGTCAGTACAATTTTATAAGCGCTATGACGTCACAATTCACTCCCGAATTTGAAAGCATTTTATCTGTGTCAATATTCATTGAATAAAAAATAAAAAATACGTGTCCATTATTTTTCAATATTCTAACTGACGGACTAAACAGATTTTCAATTTATTTATGCAGTAAAAAAACCCTATTATAATCAAATTGTGAAAAATTTTATTTATACAATGATACAATGCGAAACGCGAAGTGTAAAGAACATAAGTCCGTGTGAGACAGTAATCTTATTTATGATGGCAATAATATGAAAATCATTTTATCACACACTTCTGCCACCAAAGGGTACAGATACAGATATCAGCAGGCAGTTTACTTAGTATTTAGATAAATATCATTGTCATATTAACTACACCTCAGATAGTTCTTCAGTCTTCAAATAATGCAAGATATTATATCTTTTAAAAACTGTTCTAATCTAATCTATCTTTTAAAAACACAGGTGACCTAGGTACCATGATGTCTTAACCCTTTCGCGAGCATTGGCAAAATAATTGCCAAACCACATTTTAAAAGTTGCGCCGAAATGTATGAAGTAAATTGATTCATTTAAAATTAAACTTTTTTAAGCCAAAAATAGTGTTTTTATTTTTATAATAATAATGAAAATAAATAGCAAACTTAGATAACTAGGTGAAAACAATTTCACAATGTTTAGAATAAATAAAACCAAAATCGGAGGTGTAAATAGTATTGCTCGCGAAAGGGTTAAAGCGAGAGTGATTCCAGTTTGGGAAAGAGACAGAGCTATACAAGTTATCTAGCGCCATCTCGTTCCCACACTGGAATTACTCTCGCTTTCAAAAGTCATGGTAGGCCATCAGAATGGGACAAAGGCGTTGTAAGTCCTAACCAGAAGTACTACTATCTAAGCACGAAACCCGTAACTTCGACAGACGTACGTTTCTTATTATAACACTCACGGACATCAGATTAGTAAGTGAGACGAAGTGAACATTGGTAACAACATGATTGGACAGTTGTTCCGAATCCCCATTATGTTATTAGATCTTACGAATTCAGAACCAATAGGAAGTAGGGTTCACCTAAAAGTTTCGGGTCTGTATTTTCGTTGAGGTATTAGTACCTCAACGAAAATACGGACCCGAAACTGAGAGTAGACCCACTCTTCCGCGGACCTTGAAAGTAAAGGGCCAATTGAAGTAACAGGGTGGTTTTTAGTCAGTAAAGTCAGTTTTGTCATTTTCCGCTGAAAATGTCAAAATCCATTTTAAATAGAATATTCACATACCTAATTAGCTAAAATCATCGCAAAAATAAAACAGAACTGTCAACCTTATTGATAAGAAAATCAAAATAAGAATCTCTACCGTCTCAAATAATAAAAAAAAAGTCCACGCCACGACTCAATTTCTTTTGTTACGGCGTTAGTGTCTACGTCATTACATCAAATAGCATTCAAAAATGTAGTAGGTACCTCAAATTTTCCGCCGTAAAAATGGGATGGATGGGGAAAAAAAATCCCAGTAGCTCCATAATGGAACTAGACTACTGGTATACGGCGAAATTTTCCGCAGATCAGAAGTTTTTTCCTACCGACCTCTGTTAGTAGGAAAAAACAATTGCAAATAAAAATCAATTGCATTTCATTTTCGATTTCAAACATACTAAAAAAAGGAAGTACATACATACAATTACTAGATTATGTATGTCACGTGGACCATTCATTTTATTTCAACCGCATATTTATTTTTATTGGTTCGACAAGGAAATGATTGCTAAAGAGTTTCCGAAGAACGTTTGTCAAAACAAAACTTATTATGTATTCGTATCGTGTATTTGCTTGAGGTTAAAGATGAGTTCATTGATCATTGCAATCACAATAACAATGGAGGTCTATTTTGTCGGGTTTTCGATCAGGTGGCCTGCCATGACGTCTTAAAGCGAGAGTAATTCCAGTGTGGGAAAGAGACAGAGCTATACAAGTTGTCTAGCGCCATCTCGTTCCCACAGTGGAATTACTTTCGCTTTAAGATACCACCAGTAGTTAAGTAAACTATTAGTTAAACTCTAATGACTTTGTCAAACAGACAGGCGAAAGCAAAGCGTTTCCGAAGCGATACCGAACCGAAGCGAGACGTCAGTCCAATAGTTCTGTCACGCTATCGGATAACTTTCGCTTTTCTATGTAACTGGATTCAAACAATTCCATACATTACAAGTAAAAACGTCACGCTTCGCATTCGCCACGCCAGTCTGTTTGACAAAGGCAAAAATGTACCTTTAAGGTACAATTTTTTAACTGTCCTTAAAAATTGGTTGATTTTAATTAATAGCTTAACTACTGATCAAACTAATTCAAGATTTTTGTGCCTTGATGTTTTCCCTAAGTGACAGTTAAGAGGAAAACCGCGTTTCCTTTTATACAAGTCACTTATATACAAGTTGCTTGTATAATGGAATTGTGTTTTTTATTTCAATTCAAGCCTCTTGTATACCAATGTGACGTCATAGGGGAACAGTGTATAAGACGGGGACGCGAGGTATGATGGGAAATCACACTTAAGGCAAACTTAACACAATACTACCGTAGCGCAAGCGTCAACAAAACACCATTTGTTAATGGCGCTTGCGCTACGTTAGTGTTGTGTTACGTATGCCTAAAGAGTCTATGTTCCCATTATACCTCGCGTCCCCGTCTTATACAC